>JAUPFN010000021.1:20285597-22925597 GCA_036924255.1 Apodemia mormo | reverse complement strand
AGGCACTGCTTTGTTTACGGTAACATTGATAATATCGGAAATAACCAAGTGATTCTCTTAACTGCAACACTAGTTGAATCTTTTTTCGTGAATACTTGGAGCGGTTTTTATAGGCGGTGAACGTATGGCGTGGATATATGTCATTGACGTTAAATAGGTTAAATGTTTTAAGTAAGAAACAATAAACGTGTGGCGCGGACATATACGTCATTGACGTTAAATAGGTTAAATATTTTAAGTAAGAAACAATAAAAGCTCTTTTCTTAGTCCTCATTATTAATGATGATGAATGAGCAGCATCGGAACCCTACATTGCGTGCGGTCCGATACGCACTTTACCAATCTTTGACTGTACTAAAATCGAGGGTGTTATAAGTTAATTACTAGGTGTTAATTTACTAGGTGCTAGACTTCTGCATTGTTTCGCCCGAGTCTGATACCACCGCCTATTCTTGCCCCAACAGCGTCAGTGCGTGTCGCTGTCGTGTTCCGGTTTGAAGGGTAAGGTAGCCGGTAAACTTATGCATGTGGCACTAAACCTCGCCACAAGATGCTATGTGGCGAGGTGGTGGTGAACGCATTAAAAGGCGATGGTTGACTCTTTCCATCAGGAGACCCATCTGCTTCTTTGCTATCTTATGATATTAAAAAAAAGTTTAGCGTGTATATCTGTATGTCTGTCTGTGGTATCTTAGCATGCAAGTGAGAGTGATCTGATTTAGTTGTCTGGTTTGTCAAGATAGTCCCTAGTTAAGTGGTGGAAGTAGATGCAGTCGTCTCCAGGATATAAAGTTTCTAACATTAGCGTCAGGATCTCTGTAAATATTCCAAATTTTAGTTATGATTTAGTTTTAGTAGCATATACTATATATCACAGAACAAATATAATAAATAATTCCGTGCTATATATACCAATCCTTAAATTAGGGTCTCACACATATTCATACAATAGTTTGTATGTGTATGAGAACATACATACCTACAGTAACTTCTGACATCCGCTGACATTTGAATACAGTAACTTCGGAGATGTGGTTGTCAACTTCGTTTATTTTCTTAAATAAGATCTTAAGCAAAAATCTGTAAACGGGTCAACCTACAGGCCATCCCTGAAACCTCCCGCTAAATTAAGATATTTTAAGCTCAAAGGATTAAAAAATATAAGCATAGATCTTTTCAGTTCAAACTTCTATTTTGTTAAAAATGTCAATAATTATATTGATTTTTGAAAAACTGTATATTTTGGAAACAACGATCACTTTTGATCTTTCGAATGGCATTCAACTTGATGTTTGAGATCTAATATATTGCTTTAGCTACATAATCGGTAAATTGAAAAATTTCGAAGCAATGTTAAAAAACAATTTTTTTCATAAATTTTAGTCATTGATAAATCCCAAACAAAATGACTGATTGTGACCGATTTGACACAGGTTTTTAAAGACAAATACATAAGATTTTTAAGTCAATCGGTGTATCATCCTCCTGAAAGTAAATTAAAAATATTAAGTAAGTTTGCTAAAAACAATTAATTTTAATATTTAAATAGCTGTAACTTTTAAAAATAAGATTCGATTTTGATTTTTGAAACGGCATTCAACGTAGTTTCTTTTACCAAAAAATGGTTGGTAGAAAATTTTCGGAGTTATGTCAAAAAATCCTTTTTTTCAAAAATTTTTGTCAACAATTACTCCCGAATGGATAAACCGATTTTGCTGCAATTTATGCATTAGAGTTTATTAGTTTTTTGAGGAAAAGAACTGATTAGATTTTGCTCTCAATCGGTACGTTAATCTGAAAGTTATATTTAAAAAAAATATTTCACTAAAATTATTTTTCAGGTTTTTCCAAAATTTTTCAAAATGTCCTAGGCCGAATTAGCTCAAATTTTTAGGAAGTCTAAGTTGAGCAAAATCAAATCGATTCAAGCTGTTCAAAAGTTATGATATAATAAATAAATAAATAACTAATTACACTTACTGATGTAACCCCAAAGTAAGCAAATTATTTGCTTGTGTTATGTGTGCTAGTCAACAATACTAATACATAAAAATACATATATAAATACTTTTACATACATAATTAATACCCAAACCCGGAAATACAAACATTTATGTTCATCACACAAAGGCTTCTCCCCGTCGGGGATCGAACCCGAGCCCCGTTGATTGCGTTGTCAGAGTCGCTAACCCCTCGACCAACGGGGCGGTCGAAGATGTTTACAAACACACATACACACACACACACACACACACACACACACACACACATACATACATATATTCTGACGTCATTATAAAAATAGTCGAAAAAGGTTCCTAGGACCTAAAAACGTGGAGATCTGGTGAAAACTCGATTATCGAAAATCGGAGCGAATTCAGTTACTTCATTACCTACGTACGTTGCGGGAATTTAAAAAGTCTTCACGCCCGAAGAGGTAGGCTGAGGTACAATCAGTGCCACTACGATTAGCTAAAGATATTTAATCCCACAATACATCTGGCAAACTTTTGGACAACCGGGCACTCGGGCAATTAAAAATGTGTTTTTGTCAGAAAACTGAATTCTGACAAAAACACATTTTTAATTGCCCGACCCGGGAATTGAACCTGGGACACCTTATGTAGTCATCGCCGATACTGGACCACTAGACCACAGAGGCGGCAGACAGACACAATGTATATCCGGTGTAACATACTACCACGACCTTGCGGGGATACGTGGGAACCAAAGTCACTTTCATGCGATTTAGTTATACTTACCAATGGAAACAGAATTAAGTAGGCCATTTTGGTACCCTATTAATAATAATAATAACCACACCACAGAATGCAACACCCACGGTCTTCAGTTATGAGGCTATACTTACCCCGGAGGTGCGGTGGACGTGGGTACCTGAGTGCTAAAACCATGCATAATAGAGAAGTGTGTAGCCTCAGAGAATACTTTTTATCCAAATCAGGCAGTATAATCCATGATGAGGTCAGAAAATGTGACAAAGGGCTTACCCCCTTATCTCTAGCTACTGATAATTGGCAGCATCCGGAAATCATAATCAGTGCTGAACGTGAGGCCATGTAGAAGGGAAAGGAGTTACATGGGCGATTTTATAAAGCTCTGCAGGAACCTTTTGTAGGCAGCAAAGCCTCACTGCATTGGCTGCGTTTTGGGGATCTCTTCGGGGAGACTGAAGGTTTTTGTCTGTGCAATACAAGATCAGGTCATCAAGTCGAACAACTATAGGAGATGCATTCTTAAGGACGGCACCGCTGACATTTGCCGGGCTTGCCACCGTCCCGGGGAAACTCTGAGGCATGTTATCTCCAGTTGTTCTATGCTTGTTAATACTGAGTATCTGCACAGGCATAACCAAGCAGCTAAAATAATTCACCTGGAGCTTGCCCTAAAATACGGTCTCATTAAACAGCGGTTGCCTTATTATAGGTATAATCCGGAGGCTGTACTTGAAATTAGCTGCGCGAGGCTTTTCTGGGATCGGCCCATTATCACTGACAGGACCATCATTGCAAATAAGTCCGATATCGTGTTAATGGACCGATCATAGTCTAAGGTCTTACTGATAGACGTCACCATCCCCTTCGACGAGAACATTGTAAAGGCTGAAATCGATAAAAAACAAAATACCTCGATTTGGCGCATGAGGTTACGATGATGTGGGGGGTGATGTCAACAGATATAGTCCCAGTGGTGATATCTGTAAATGGCTTGATTCCAAACAGCCTTCATAAACATCTAAGAGGATTAGCCCTTCAAGAAAACATTACCAACAAATTACAGAAAGCAGTAGTATTAGATACTGTCAGAATAGTCCGACGGTTTCTAAGCCAGTCGCCCTAGACTCCGGCCGCTTGGTCTCTCTGCCGGAGATTTTACCGTCTTAAGAAGACGAGACATTTCAATGGATAATAATAATAATTAATTCACAGGAAAAATTAGACTTACTGGTCTAACCCCAAAGTAAGCAAATTATTTGCTTGTGTTATGGGTGTTAGTCAACGATACTGATACATAGAAATTCATATATAAATACTAGAATATATATAATAAAAACCCAAACCCGGAAATACAAACATACACAAATGCTTGTCCCCGTCGGGGATCGAACCTGAGCCTCGTTGATTGCGTAGTCAGGGTTGCTAACCACTCGACCAACGGGGCGGCATATGAATAAAATACCATGGTACAATAGCTATCAGGTATAACTTGATTCAGCTGATTGTAGAAGTTTCATTTCCTAGCATTTTTAAGCTTTTGCCGAATCTTGTACACTTTACTTTTCCCCGACAGCAAAAGGGTAAAAACTTCGGCAGAAGCCAAAGAGAAAGAAAGCTGTATGATGTACTTTCCTATTCCTTATATGTACTTCTAATCAATTTCATTGTGGTTTTTAAGTCAGCTTACCTTTTCATAGGGCACCCTGAGCCCCCAACTTAATGGTCATTAGTTACAGTGCTGGAAACGAGAGATGGGCCAATCTGTTAAGCTCTTTTAAATACAAACGCAATAGTGATCTTATAAGGATTCCGTTTTTCTCTTTTGAGATCAGGAAACGTGAAAAGAATATTGTGGTAGAGTTCTGCGGGGGCTCGCCTTGGTCTGGTACCATCGCCTTGTCTTTTCCTGCTGAAACAGCGTCAGTCCTTATTACTATCGTGTTCCAGTTTGGAGAGTAAAGTAGCCAGTAAACTTATACATATAGGTAAGTATACTTATTTGGAGATGACTTGGTTTTGTTATCTGAAACAAACTCACAACTACAAAATATGATCGAAGCTCTACATAAAGGTAGCAGACAAGTAGGCCTTGAAATGAACATCATTAAGACAAAAATTATGTCAAACCGCCAAAAACCCGATATAAACATAGATCGAGAGACAATAGAGTATGTTGATCAATATACTTATTTAGGTAATCAAATTAGTTTCAACAAAGAAAGTAATGAGCTAGAAATTGAGAGACGTGTCAGAAACACTTGGACTAAACACTGGATCTATAAGGAAATATTTAAAAGCGATATACCTTTAAAACTAAAAAAGAAAGTTATGGACTCGTGTCTCATCCCATGCTTAACATACGCAAGTCAAACTTGGAAATTTACTACTAGAATAAAAAATAAAATAATAACATGAAAAAGAGGTATGGAGCATAGTATTATGAACATAAAAATAGCACAAAAAATAAGACACACAGCCATAAAAGCAAAAATAAAAACCATTGAAGCTGTCACACAAGCGCAAAAATTAAAATGGAAATGGGCCGGTCAAATAGCAAGACTCAAAGATAGTAGATGGACCAATACGGTAACTTTCTGGAATGGATTACTGGGCAAGCGTCACAAAGGTAGACATTTTGCCCCCTGGGAGGATGACATCAGAAAAATTGCCGGGCCAAAATGGAAACAGACAGCACAAAACCGTGATAAATGGCATTCATTGGAAGAGGTCTTTACCTGTGAGGGGGATTTTGTTATGATATAAAAAATGTGGTAATTTGACCAATATAGCTCATATATTTTGTTATTTTTCTTACAACTGTCATCACACCAATTACTTTTATACCCCGGTGTCAAAGCAGAGCCATTATTTAAACTCATTCGTGTTATACCCAATGCCAAATAATCGTTTCTCAATTGAACATACCAAATTCTACTAAATAATAGACATTCAAATCTGATCTCTATTATTTAGTTTTAAGGTAGAAAATGTAATTTAAGCTTACAGCGGATTCTATATAATGTCAATGTATACTTCCTTCGTGAAGACGCTATTCACCATTACACCAATTTTAAAAGTCAAGGCAATTTCCTCGCGGATTCGATCGTAATGATCATAAAGCCCTTAAATTCCTTTATAGACGTCAATAGGTTATCTTCGTTTGTTGAATTTATTTATTGGTTACGCCGAAATATAAATGGAACAAAGTGAATGAAATATCTGCGCCATTTAAATTTTCTTAAAAAATAAACATCACTGAACAAGTTAAATACATGAATTATTGATTTAACCTCAAAGTAAGCAAATTATTTGTTCGTGATTTGGATATTAGTACATATACACATATCTACATTAATTTTACAAATGCGAAAGTTTGGATATTTGGATGGATGTTTGTTATTTAATCACGCAGAAACGGCTGAACCGATTTGGATGAAATTTGGCACACATATAGATGATGACTTGGAATATCTCATAAGCTACTTTTTATCCCAGAAAAATAGTTGTTTCGCAGGATTCACCAAAAACTTTTATAATGCAACGGGCTGCAGCTAGTGAATCTATATTAATATTATGAATGAGAAAGTTCAGATGTTTGGATGGATAAATGGATATTTGTTACTCTATCACGTCAAAGTTACTGAACGGATTTGGATAACATTTGGCACACAGGTATATGATGACTGGGCTTTTTTTCTATGAACTTTTAAACTACCGCATTCTACTATCATTCTTAAAAATATATAAACGGGTCAAAAACGCGTACATATATAGAAATTGTAAAGCTCGACGTTTCGGCCAAGTTACATTGACTTGACCGTGACCATGGTCACGAGCGGACTCGTGACCACGGTCAATGTAACTTGGCCGAAAAATGATAGTACCCAGAACGCGTTAGTTTAAAAGTTCATATTGCAAACCGATACAGGCCAGATTTTGTAAAACTTACATCACCTATTTTTTTATCCCGAAAAAATAAGACATCACCGCGGGATTCACCAAAAACTTTTATAATGCAGCGCGCTGCAGCTAGTGAATATTTTTTTATATACAGCTTACTTTCTGCGGTTAATTTAATTACTCAATAAATTGGCCACTAAATCTTTATATTGCAAATGTCGAAAAACTCTGGCGATTGTTTTCTTTTATGTATTTTTTTATATCATAAAATAGCAAACAAGCAAATGGGCCTCCTGATGGAAAGATTCAACCATCGCCTATAAACACCAAAGATGTTAATGGTGCGTTGCTATCTTGTGGCGAGGTCTAATGACATGGGCAAGACAGTGCAGAACTCTACCACCTAGGAATCTTTCAGGTAGTCCGCACATTCATATGTTTACAGATACATATAATTAAAAAGACTATTTCAACCTATTTTGTCATGTTTTATAGTTTTAATATTTTTATAGGATACGGACAGGGGCGTAGCTACCACCGTATCAACCGTATAAATGATACGGGGCCCCCGGGCTACCGGGGCCCCTAACGTGTGTAAGTACCCCTAACGGAAGTGGTGACTTTTGTTTCTTTTGTTAGAAATCTTAGTCTTTGTCAATTGTCAATGATGACATTTAGGATTCAAATGTTATCAAATAATAGGTGTAAAAACAGCGAAACTGAAACCTCAGAAATCTGACTTAGTCAGAATTCTAAGCTTAAAATTCCGTTGGCTGCCGGGACGCTATAATTTAAGAACCTAGAAAATATAAGAACCTAGAAAAGGCATCGTAGTATAATTCTGACATTTTTTCCTGGCCAAAAAATCCTGCGCTCAGGCCTCAGACGCTCAACATAACATTTGATTTACTATGACTATTTAAGTCAGATTACTGAGGTTAGAGTGTCGGTGAACACACCCAATTACTTGCATTGACCTTTCGATACATTATTTGTTACTATATTTTGAACTTGAGTTATTCAGTGATCATGTTTATATTTGGAAAAATGATAACTTGGGCTTAATTGAATAAAACATTCAGTAAATAAATTACGATATATAAGTATATATATATATATATATATATATATATATATATATATATATATATATATATATATATATATATATATATATATATATATACACATAGACAAAAATTGAACATAAACAACCAAAATATCACCTAAACCACAAATAATGTTTACCCGTCGAATCATAACATATCTAGCAACTGTAGATCTGTGTATCTTTTGCCGCACAATTGAATCGTCTTGAACTTGAAATGATTACAAAACTACCTACATTTATTTTAGAAATATGAATTATTTCACATTTTGTTCTAAGCCCTAACTTATATAATTATCTATTAGCAAATCTGAATTATTTGATGACTCGTGTGCTCGTCAAGACAATTTATTGTTACTTTAATTAGATTGTAAGTATTTCTCATATAAGTGAATTGTAAATTCTTATGAGAATAAAGTTTCTTAAACCCAAAACCTTAATTGTGCGAAAAATGCAAAAAATGGGATAAATGTAGTTTATGTCACACATGAATAACGAAACTTTCTACTGGTGTAAGAATTTCCAAAATTGGTTTAGTAGTTCCAGAGATTACTTCCTAGAAACAAACTTACACAATTTAACAAATTTGCAAACTTTACGTCGGTTTAGTATTTATTTTATACTATATCGTACACATTATTAAAAATACTCAAGAATAAAGAGTAACAAAAAATTATATAAAATGTGAGATTATAGGCTTATCTTTTGACGGAGATTTCTTACAGCTAACCCGAAATCTGAATCAGACTTATAAATGGCAAGCCATCAATAGGGTAAAACTAACCTGTCGCACGACGGCTCTACTTATAAATGGATTTGCATTGAGCACAACAAATAAAAATAATACCTATGTACATAGTATCGCTTTATGTATCAAAAAGGTTCAGAAGGGCTAGATTAACATATTGATTCACAACTCAAGTAATGTAAAAAAACTATCTTCACGCCCATATCCCCGAAAGGGTAGGCAAAGGTACAATAAGTGCACCCACGATTAGCCGAAGATACTTGGTCCCACAGTGTGATAGGTGGCAAGCCTATCGCCAACCGGGCATTTTCCAATTCCGGGCAACTTTGTGTTTCTCAGAAAACTGAAAAAACACTTTTTTTATGTGCCCGACGCCGGAATCGAACCCGGGACTCATGTGGTCAACGCCAACGCTGGACCACTAGACCACAGAGGCGATAATGTAGTATAGGAAAAGCCCAATGTAAAAAATATACTTAGCCTCCAACCAACACACGAAATAAAACAAAAAAATATTCAAACAACTGTTTATATTTATTCAGGTAAGATAAATACATGATTGACAATATAAACAATAAAAAACAGGAAAACTGACGAAGAACAGGCATTAAGGCAAAATCTATTTCAGTCTATAATTTTTCATTAAATTAATATCTATTAGGTAGGTACAGAATGTACAATATAATATAAGATAGGATTTATAAGAAAATTGTTACTATTATAGACAAGTTAAGCGTTTAACAATACAGTGCAGGTTCACTTAATTCAGTATTAGCAGTAAAAAGTCCTTGAATTTTAATTGAAAACTGATTATTATACCCCGATATCTACAATATGTAGCATATTGGTGGCAACTGATTTTAGTGATGGGGTAATTATAATTAAATAAATCTCAGTTTTCTTTTTTATTTAAATAATAATATAAATAATTACAATACAAAAAAAATCTTTTTTATTTAAATAATAAATAATTATTGACATTGATTTTAATTATGAACTTTTTGCGAGCGACGTCGGTAGAAGTTAAAAAATCATTTTCTTGCCTCTAATGGATATTTTCGAGTGGAGACAATTTTTTTCGAAATGACTATTACAGTTGACCGTAAGGGTCGTTACTTGTTATTGTGTCACCGGACTTTTTGGGCGAGCAGAGTGCTCAACCAGAGTTTAAATTAATATTTGTCTCCTGTAAGACCGGACCTCGGCTTAGTGCGGCATTCGGACTAAAATAAGGAGACAAAGCCTTACTTCCGTTAATATGGTCTTCGATTCCCGGGTCGGGCACATTAAAAAAAAAGTGTTTTTTCAGTTTTCTGAGAAACACAAAGTTGCCCGGGATTGGAAAGTGCCCGGTTGGCGATAGGCTTGCCACCTATCACATTGTGGGACTAAGTATCTTCGGCTAATCGTTGGTGCACTTTTTGTACCTCTGCCTACCCCTTCGGGGATATGGGCGTGAAGATACTTTTTTTTTGTTTCGTAAATAAAAAGAAAACATGATTTATTTAATTATAATAACCCATTCCTAAAATCAGTTGTCACCAATATGTTACATAGATAACGGGGTTTACTGATTATGTTACATTATAACTAATTTTGTAACAAATGAAAAATTGGAATGACATATGATAGCAAGTAAGTTATTTTCATGAAGCTGTATTATATCCGGAGGCAACTCTTCTAATACGTACTTGAAATACAACTTTAGATACTGCTGTCATCTTTTGAGGTATTACCCTCTCTTTCTAACACAGCTGAATAAAAAGAGATGGCGAGACCTCATAGACTGAGATATAACGTAGATATATTATGTTTCAAGTGATTAATCTGAGTGCTCTCTCTACATTTTCCCTAATACTTCGTGGTTATTTTAGAAATTAAAAATTAGAATGACATATGATTTAAACAAGGAAGTTGTCTAAAATGACTAAATTCAAATTATGTATTACTATAATTTAAAAAAAATACGGAATTAAGTTAAATAACATAACATAAGTAAAACTGTAATAAACAACTTCCAATCTGAAATCCCATACTTAAAATTTTCCTTGATTCTTCTGAATGGGATAAACTTACGTATTTTCTCAGTTTTCTGATAATAAAAACTTTGCCCAGATTGCATAAGTGCCCGGTTGGCGATAGGTTTGCCACCTATCACATTGTGGGACTAAGAATTTTCGGCTAATGTAAATGTACTTTTTGTACCTCTGCTTACCTCTTCGCGGATGCGGACGTAAAGATACTGTACGCTCATGAAATAACCTCATTTAAATTCCTATTTTACTATTATGTCGTCCGGAATTCTCCAGAGATTTTTTGTTGCGCACGACTACTCTATCCTGTTTCCAAATTTATAAGATTTGAAGTCTTCAAAAATAAAGGTTACTTATTTCTCAAAGGCCAGTAACGCACCTGTAAGACCCTTGGTTTTACAAGCTGCTGGTGTTCATCGTTGGTATGGATCACGTACCATTAGATAAGCCTCTTGCCTGTTTGGCTTCTATTGTTTAAAAAATCATTTAAAATCTATGTTGTAAGAAATTATTGCTGAAAATAGAGAAATGTCGATATTCCTCCTTTTCAAAAGTTCTTCTTTCCCAAATCTCTCTTTTATCGCGTATGATATCACACGCTGTTTTTCCTAATCGAGCTATTGACATTTACTTTCATGATTAATATCATATATTTATCAATAAGATTTTGAATTTTCAATAATAACAAAATAATTTTAAATAATGAACGTTTTTACTGCTAACCCAAAAAACAACATCATTATATCATAATTAGTTCGTTCGGAGATTTCGTTACAATAAATTCGACAGATTAGTAGACTTTAATCCTAATAGTTTGATTAATAAAGGTAGAGGCAATAAAAACAGTTTCATTCTAAATATTCATCTAAAATATGAATATACCCGTTACTTTAGAATGATACTAATTTTATTTTAATCTTAGTCTATTACTAAATCCGTAAGGGATTGGATTTCGGTAATGTGATAATACAATTTTCAAAAACAGTCTAAGTATAGGCTTTATTTTAAAAAAAATTAATAGAATTTTAGTTTAGCCAGAAGTCAATAATTTTTGAAAAATTCTCCCACTTTTAACTTACAAAAGTTACTAAAAAACGTTAACCAAATCAAAACATGTATGTTTTTCCCCGACAATAATTATTGTTTTACAAATTACAAATTTAACACTATGATATTAAATGTTTAGTTTCAAGCAAGGACGATAATGCTTATATTAAACATTATGCTTAAATTTTCCCACATTTTTAGCTGAGGACGACGCATAAAACGGGCGTTAAGAAATATAGGTTTACCTAAATAATATGTTTAATAGTAAAAGATCGTTAAACAGAACCTAAATTAGGATCTAAGTCAGTTTTTTTCACATCATCATCAAATAAAATTTTCATCCAAAATAAACATGACTTAAATTTGATTTCATTACAATGTACAGTTTTTAAAATAAAGCGTTACGAAAAAATATTCAGCCCAACATATTCAATATTTTATATAAAAAACACTTCTGTTTCACTACACACATTATATATATATATATATATATATATATATATATATATATATATATATATATATATATATATATATATATATATATATATATATATATATATATATATATATATATATATATATATATATATATATATATATATATATTGTAAAACAGTACTAGTGTTTTTTATATAAAATGTTGAATGAAAATGGAGTTTCAACGACAAAGAGTGTAGAATATATCAGCACAACCTACTTTAATTTACTTGATGTAACACAAATTCCTATCTATAAAAACATCAAAGCAGTAATTCACAACAAAAGCTTCCAACCTAACAAAGGTCGATTTAAGAATCTCAGAATCGATTAAAATACGTCACTAAGGCACATGCCTTAATAAGCCGATGGAGGGTCTATTCATTGCTCGAGCGGTGATTGTCAGTCCTCTTATCTTATTATCGTCCTTATTTTGTTTACAATGAATAACTTGTAACATTCTCTTCAGCATTAATTTTAAAACATGAAATACCACAAAAAGCTATAACAATTATTCTAGAATCATTTATATTAGTACAGTAAATAATCAGCAATATTCAAATGTGCATATTATTTTACCTAGTTCAAGCAGAATGAACTCAGTCAATTTGGTGAATTCTCGTCATAAAGTTAAATAGTACATTACATCTGTGTATTTTATTAGATATACAATCTACTATCTACATGTAATTGTTCTTAATAATTTCTAAGTACCAATAACATTTGGGTATTAAAAGAGATAAATACAATATTTAAAGCTTATGTAGGCTATTACATTTAGATATGTACCTAATCTAACATTGACTTAAGTATTGACAGAGTATATAGTGATATTCATTAATAAAATCAGGTAGGTATATTTATATATATCACAAAAGTTACCAATTCGTTGCTTCGTGATATTCATCTGAAGCAATATGACACTATATTTAGCAATAAATACATTGGTATATTCATAAGAATTTTTTAGGTAAATCTACAATTGACATACTATGTGCAATTCTTAAACAGTACCTTAATAGAAAATGGTCAACAAATAAATGTACAAAGTTATCAGCAAACTAAATAAAATATATAACAAAGTCTTAAATAAACGAACTAATACTAAAACGCATTTGCATTCGTTTAACACAATTATATATACTTACTTCACCTAAAATTGATTAACATGGCATCGATTTGTTACTGTATACTGATATACTACATCTACATTACATTCTTACATCTATAATAACAATTCAAGGCCCTTTATATAGAAGACATTTTTAATAGTTTGAAAATTCGCGGTACTTTTTCCATAAACACAAAAATCGTATTAAAAGGAATGTAACATTGAGCACGTAACTAATAGTCTTTATACAAAGAGACTTCTTACAAAGAAACTTCGTAAAATGAGGAATTCACTGAAGATGCGTGAATTCAATAGAAGAAAATAAACTAACTGCAGTTATATGAGAAAATAATATTAATATTCTTATTTTTAATTCCTTTTTAAGACTTTTCCGATATAATGGTAAACCAAAAAATTATATTTAAATTTGTCTATCATTTAAATATATGTATGCAACTTAACCGAACTATTTTTTTAATGATTCCGAAATTATTATACTGGTCTAAATTCCCAGTTTGTAAGATGTCAAAAAATTCTCTTTAGAAATAAATTTATAAACGAATAAACCATCTCACAACGATTGAAGCTCTGGATCACCAGGTATGAAGGACCTATGCGACTTTATTCAAGCAAAATTCTTAAAAATTATCATCACAATAATATACTTATTTTCAAAATTGTAGGTTGGCAATTATAACGTAGCCATTAATGATAAGGACTCTAAAATAAACATCGCACATCACAAGAAACCCGCTGAACTAAAGTTGTTACTTGAGTTGTTACTGCACTAAGTCTTTGACCATTAAATTAAGTACAATAAGTATATAAATCATGTACATTAAAAAAAAAAAAAAAAAAGTATCTTCACGCCCATATCCCCGAAGGGGTAGGCAGAGGTACAACAAGTGCACCCACGATTAGCCGAAGATACTTGGTCCCACAAATGTGATAGGTGGCAAGCCTATCGCCAACCGGGCACTTTCCAATCCCGGGCAACTTTCGTGTTTCTCAGAAAACTGAAAAAACACTTTTTTTTTAAAGTGCCCGACCCAGGAATCGAACCCGGGACCTCATGTGGTCAACTCCAATGCTGGACCACTAGACCACAGAGGCGACTATACTGTACATTAAATTTATAATTAATAGGATTAGCAGCTGGTATTTTAGTATTGGATATTATTTGAATGCATATAATTGAATGGTCAAATTGCAAATGACAAGCTGTGCGGTACTTTGGAACAGGACTAGTACACTATAAATTTCTTACTCAAGTTTTGTACACTTTACCTGATATTGCTAATATTAAGTACTCATTTTACGAACTTCTCAATGTGCAAAGTCCCCTAGATACGAATAAATAAGTGTTAAAGCATTTATAATATCTACAGATATGATATAATTGATACATATTTCTACAACAGACTCTTATTTTGATATTTACCAAAAGTAATTAATTTGACTACTTGGTTCAAATAGTACAATTTGTACAATAAATTCCAAGATCTGATACATGTTTAATGTTATTCAACACTGAAATTCCCGTCAAAGTAGTTTTAAATCAACAAATCAACGACAATGTCTTGAATATGACAACTTTGTTAAAATACATGAAATATATACGTCAAGACAAATAACATTTAAGTGTCCATACTGTATTTTATTCAATTTCAATTCAAATTATTCTTAAAGATTCAATGTAAATTATTCTCAAATAGAAAATAAATCATTGCAATAAGGGCAGATTACATCAATATCATATTTTAAGTAAAGATATAAAGTTATTTTGTGCATTTGATTTTCATGTAAAGAAATTTTCTCTTTGCTGGTAGATTGGTAACTCGACATCAGGCGAACGGTCCTCATAGTCATCCGTAAAATCACGAAGTGGCAGCTCTTCTAACGCTTTCACTGATAATTACAAAACCATACATGTCAAAAATGTTACCAACACGTTTAAAAAAACAATAAAAAAACAATGCAACTTATAATAAAAAAAACAATAGCTACTCACAACAAAATGCAAAAAACGAAACCATGCGGCAAAAACACGGATGATTATCTTCTAAGGACCGCTCTGACTGCCAAATCTTACGAATACTGATAGCGGATTACGTGAATCTATTATAACTAAAGTGCGATATTGTGCTAGGTATTGTAAGTTATTGGCGAGTTAGTTGGATGCGCCAGACGGCCCTTGCTCGGTGTTGGTTCCTGTTGATGGGACAAATGACAACAAGCATTACATGCGTGGAATACGGTAAAAACGTGTCTGTTAGTCACGATTCAGGTTATGAGGATTATCAAAATGTATTATTTAAAAATAATAAAACCACACAATGTTTACTAAATTTATATATTTAAGGTGTAAACTTATACATTACATCTTAACGAAAAATTTTATTAGATAGAAATGCGACAGTTTCAAAATTGTCACACGTTTTTATCAAACCTCGATTGAAAGTTTAAACAACCCTTCTTTCAGAGACGAAAGTGCCACTTTGTCTCCCGTCTAAATTAATTAGTGCGCAAGCTTTAAATTTCTTGCAGATCTTGTTTGAAATTATCAAAATCTCTTTAAATTGTTAGATAGTTTTGTCTTTTAATTCAATAATTTTAAATAATTTAGAGAGTGTAATTATATTATCAAACTTGAATTAAAAACTTTTAATTCAAGTTTGATAGAAACATTGTGTATGCACCACGAGAGGAAAAAATGGCATTAATCGTATCATATAATACACTATTAAGTACTCAAGACAAAAATAAAACTAATCAATATTTGTTAATTTTGTCAAGTGCTAAATTTTATATAATACTTTTTTATAGCTTGCGACTTTTTGTTACTTTTTCTTGATACTTCAAGCCAGTTCTTACTATATAATACATACTATGTACTATATACATTATAATATATACAATATGTATGCAAAATCCCGTTTATAACGTTTATTTGAACCTAGTTAATAAGATAAACAATTTCAAATATAACCTTGCTAGTATCTTCCGAATTTTGTTAGTAAATTAAATTCATAAGAAAACTTTCGTTTTTTTTTTTCTAAGTGCGGATACGTTTCAAGAATATCGATAACCCAGTTCAAAATTTAAACTCTGGCATAGCTTACAACTTTAGTTCTAAAACTTTAGTAAAGCTAAAAACAATAATCATTTCAAAGTAAGGTTAAACAAACGATAGACATAACCAGAACATGGATTTAAGAAAGTATGTGATCCACAACAAAATATTGTCAGATAATCCTCATAGCCTCAAAATAAAAAAACATAAAATATAGAACATTGTTAAAAACACTTCAGATTTAAACATCAACTAGTAGCTGTAATATCACTCATTTGCAATAAAATAGGCGTTTCTCATGAAATTAATCACATTATAAAAATAGTTTTTTTTTACATATTAATTCAGACCATTTTAATATTCCGGATCTATAATGTTAATACCGTATTTAATTTCACAGATAAAGCATTTGTATTATCTGTTAAATAGTTAAAACCAAGGAACTTATATACGATAACTGGAATTATTACGAAGCAATATTTGAAAAATAAAAATGTACTTTATTTCGTCACTAATAAAGTTGACATTTGTTTCTTACTTAACAGAATGGAAAAACGTTCTGAGCAAGACAACGACAAGAGTGGATGTTGTCCCTTTCTTGCAATTGCCAGTGTAAATAAAACTATCTGATGGTAGATTTTTATATATTCGGTAACTATTAAATCACTTTTATTCATACACGTCGATAAATGCATTAGCATAATATGTATTTTAATTAATATAGTGAGTTCTAAAATGTGCTTATTTTAATTATTACGTAATTACTTATGCAATGCAAAAACTGTTTCTCAAATCAGTGTAATTACTTAGTAGTAATTTTCAAACTACGCATGGCCGCACTTATATATATATGGCGTTTGGCGCTTTATTTAGTAGAAAGAAATACACTCCACCAATGTACTCTTCGGAACGATTTTAAAGCGCGTGTGAACATTCCGAGTAGAATGTAACTTCCTTGGTTAAAACACACTTTTATAATAACAGTGTTCTTCTACTAATTTTTAGTAAACCGAAGGCTGTTTTTATGTAATAATTGTATTACGGTTTAAGGACCATAGATTATAAAAGGAAATGCGATGTTTTTTTTTTGATATGCAAGTCATAAGAATTCATGTCGTTAATATTGTTATACTTTGTTTTATCTCTGTTGTGAACAAGGAACTTATATGGGTGATTCCGTTCTAACTGTAATATTCAATGTCCTGTATTGTTTGTTCTCACAGGTCATTAATTAATAATTAATTTATGAAATTTTTGTGCTTATTGGAAAATTATAAACATATTTCAACATTATTTTCATATAATATAACTTGCCACTTACAGAAAACTTACAATATATCACTTAAATGTCAATACCGTGTCATGTCCATTTCTAGAATTTATTTATAAATTGTTAGTTTTTTGTCGTAATAAATGATTTAAACTAATTACCTCATAAATTCTAATGTTTACGACAAAAAAAAAACTAACAATTTATAAATAAATTCTAGAAATGGACATGACACGGTACTGACATTATATCACAGTTAGAACGGAATCACCCATATACGATAACTGGAATTATTACGATGCAATATTTGAACAATAAAAATGTACTTTTTTTGTTACACATAAAGTTGACATTTGTTTCTTACCTAAAAGAGGGGAAAAACGTTCTGAGCAAGACAACGACAAGAGTGGATGTTGTCCCTTTCCAGTAATTGCCAGTATTTAAATAAAACTACTGATGGTAGATTTTTATATAATCGGTAATCGTTAAATCCCTTTTATTCATACACGTCGATAAATACATTAGCATAAAATGTATTGTAATTAACATAGTGAGTTCTAAAATATGCTTATTTTAATTATTAAATAATTACTAATTTGCCAGCTAATTAGAATTAGCTGGCAACACTAAGCCTGTTACTACTTGCCTTGCTAATTAGAATTAGCTGGCAACACTAAACCTGCTACTAGTTGCCAGCTAATTAGAATTAGCTGGCAACACTAAGCCTGTCAACATCGAATTCGAACAGCTGCGAAAATTTTTACAGAATTTATTTTAATATAGCTTAAATCAATAACAAAAGTGCGTAAAATTAACGAATAAACAAACTATAATATTGCAATAATAAGGACTTTAGTAAAAAGCACAAACATTTCAAGAAATCGTGTTAACAAGTTAATTGACACCGAGTACAATGGATATAGAACAATTCAAATTCTGAAACGGAAAACCCGGGGAGTATTAGTTTTATTATAATTATCACGTTCTTATTTATTTTAACTGCTTATAATTTAACATTAATTTCATTTAATTATTTTCAATTCAATAAATATCTTCAAATCATCTAAGAAAAATACGTGGATACATTAATATTGCTATTTACCTATAGACACCAAACTTAACCAACCAAACTTGTCTAACCAAAATTCACTTTTATTTTTATAATATTAACATAAAGAAATCAAAAATACGTAACACTTATTGTCCCTTGCGTCCTAGATAATTATAACATTTATTATTTTATATTAAAATATTTTAACATCTTTCAGTACTGGACATAATCATAATGGATTTCACTTTCGAAAATGTCACTTTAAGAAGAAAAAACATATCCCTGTCTAATACTTCTATGGAATCCTTCGAAACAACTACCTCGGACTACTTAGCTAGGAGTCTTCCGGATTTGTCAGCTGTAAGCGATACCACAAACAAAGAATTACGTGAGGAAATTAATACCTTGAAGTGTCAGTTAGAAAGTGCTCATTGTGAAATACAAAATCTAATTTTAGAAAATAACTCTCTTCGCAAAGTAAACAAAGAACAAGCTAGAAACATAGAAATTTTAAAAAAAGTAACAAAAAATACACCTTCCAAGATATCCACACAACACAAAAGTTATAAGTGTTCAACACCAAAAAATAAGTATGTGAAGTCAAATAAAACTCAAAATAAAACAAGTATTTCTACATCTTTAAATTTGAACTCTGAGGACACTACAAGTAGTATAACAAAATCAAATTCTAAGATTTCAAACACTATTCAGACACAAAAAAAGGAAGAAGTAAAATCTAAGAAATTGAAGAACTCTAGTCAGCAGGTTTCTATGTGTGTTTCTCTAAAACAGTGTTATGAAAAGTCTACTCAAAATCCTTCAAATACACAAAAAAATAAGATTCTTATATTAGGAGATCAAAGACTCCGGGGCCTATCTACTAGATTGGTGAAATACAAATCAAGTGAGTTTTCAGTTTTATCTACAATAAAACCTAATGCGAAGTCATTGAATATATTAAATAGTTTTAGTGATTATTCAAATTTAAGTAACAAAGACTTTACCATACTTGGCATTGGTACCAATGACAAAGAACCTTATTCTGTTTTCACTAATTTGTGTAATATGTTAGATAAACTAAAAGTGTGTAAACAAGTGTTTTTAATAAAAGTAGAGTCGAATAAATATCTAAATGTAGGATTACTAAATTATAAGTTAAATTTAATTGTAAAACAATATAACAACTGTACTTTTATTGATTTAGATTCTTATTTGTCTAAATATAATAATCATTATTCGCATAAAACCTACATAGACTGTTTGTATAACAAATTAAAAATTAATATGGATTATCAGGAATACAAAAATAACTTTTTGTCATTTTCCAAACAAAAAATTAATAAAGTAACTGATAGTGAAAATAATAATAAGCAATTAAATAAACAGACATTTACATTCAACGAATATAAAGCAAACTTAGAAAAATTAGTGTCTAGTAGAATAATTAGTATCAAAAATGATCAATATCCTACCCCTAAGATAAACAAAGGTACAATACCTTATTATTTCAGTAAAAAACTAGGAAATAAAGTAGAAAACAACCTAAAACATTCAGTTTCAAATAATGTAATAAAAAAGGGTACCATACCATATTACTTTAATATTAAATCGAGAAGTGATATAAAAAATATAGATAACAAAGACCAGTTTTTTCGGAAATAAACACCAGTTTAAATTATTACACCAAAATATAGCAGGTGCTCTGAGTAAAAGAGACTATTTGCAAGTAGCTTTAAGTGAGCATAGTGATGAATTGGGCAAAATTGATGTTATCTGCCTTTCTGAAACATTTCTTAAACAAGGTTCCGAACAAAATTTTAGAATAGAAGGTTACTCTATGGCATCTTATTTTTCTCGTGAAAACCAACGACGGGGTGGCACTTGTATTCTGATCAGAAATGATCTACAGTTCAAAACTCTTGATTTACAAATACGCTTACCATTCTCTTTTGAATGCTGCGCTGTTGAAATTATAGATTATAAATTAGTAATAATTTGTATATACCGCACACCCAACTCAAATGTTGAAACTTTCCTTTATAATTTAGAATTACTGTTAGAAAATATAATGAAAAACTCTAAGAAGAAATTTATACTATGTGGGGATTGGAATATAGATCTGTTACAGGATAATTATACTCAAAAGCAGTTAACAGGCATTCTATCAAATAGTAATATTAATCAGCACATACTTAAACCCACTAGGAAGCATGCATGTTTAGATGTAATTGCTAGCAATTTGGAAAATGTTCAGTCTTACACTCATTATCTCGGTTTATCTGACCATGAGACAGCCCAGAGTATAAAAGTAAATATTGAGTCCATCTCAAACTTTAAACCAAAACGAGCTTTTTGGTTTGAAACAAAACAACTTTTTAGTCAAGAAAATAAGAAAAAGTTTTTTGAATGTCTATCATCCTTAAGTTTTAATGAAGTTCTTGCAAGTTCAAATTGTGAAGAGGCATTTAATAATTTCCACGACATATTCTTATTGTTTTTTGAGCTATGCTTTCCAAAAATTCGTACTAAGGTATCAAATAAACCAATTAAAAATAAATGGCTGTCAAAAGGACTTCTTAAATGTTGTAAAGTCAAACGCCAGCTATATTTAAATTATCGGTTTGGTAAATCTAATAAGAATGAAAATAAAAATAATTACTTGCGTTACAAAAGAATTTTATCAAAATGTATACTAGAATCACAAAGGCAATCATCTCTGAAATTTATTGAAAAATCTTCCAATAAATGCAAAGCTTCGTGGGATTTAATTAAAAACACATTCCAGAATAAAACAAATATACAAGAAATTGAGAAAATTAGAGTGAACAATACAGAGTATACAAAATCCCAATCAATTTGTAACCTATTTAATGATTTTTTTATAAACCAATCAAAAACAAGTATTAACAATGACAAATTCACAAACACTTCAAAAATACTTGGGTTACCTAATAGCAGTAAAACTATGTTTCTTACACCAGTAGATGAGCATGAAGTATTTAAGATCATAAACTCCTTAAAAAATACAAGTGCAACTGGTTATGATAATATTAGTACAGAACTAGTCAAAAATGTTGCTGCTGTAATATCAAAGCCGCTCAGTCATATTATTAATTTGACATTTTTAGAAGGGAAGTTCCCACAACAACTAAAAAAGTCTATAGTTAGACCAATACTTAAAAAAGGTGATCCTTGCGATATGAATAACTATAGACCCATTACATTAATTCCGATTCTCTCAAAAATTTTTGAAAAAGTTATGTATGATAGACTTCATAATTACTTACTGAAATGTAATATATTAAAAAATAATCAATATGGATTTAGAAAAGGTAGGTCGACAACCTTAGCATGTTTTGAACTGGTAAAGAGTATAACGGAATGCCTAAATACAAAAAGTTATCCACTTTGTGTATTTTTAGACATGAGTAAGGCATTCGACTTTGTTTCTCATAGAATTCTGTTGGCAAAACTTGAAAAATATGGTATAAGAGGGAAATCATTAGAGTGGATACAAAGTTATTTAGAAAATAGGAAACAGTGTGTAGAAATTTCAAAAATTTCTGGGACACATAAAAAAGTATATACTTCAAATTATAGTTGTAGTGACTGTGGAATACCACAGGGAAGTGTTTTAGGACCCTTGCTCTTTTTAATTTACATTAATGATCTTCCAGAGACTATGCAACATGAGTCATTCTTATTTGCAGATGACACTACACTCCTCATTAAATGTAAAAATAAAAATCATCTAGTAAAAGAAACAACTGAAACCTTACTTAAAGTTTCGGAATGGTTAAAAAGTAATAATTTAAAAATTAACTTGACTAAAACAAAGATAGTTGAATTTCAAACATGTTATAGCAATAAAGTTCAAAAATCAAATATATTATTTAACAATATAAATATAGAAAATACTGAATACACTAAATTTCTAGGAATATTTATTGACAACCATTGCAATTGGAAAGCGCACATTGATTCTCTTTGCAAAAAAATTGACAGATTTATCTATGTTTTGAGAAGAATAAGAGAAGTAGCCAACTTAAATGCTGCATTGCTGGCATATCACGGATATGTCTCATCTGTATTGCAATATGGAATCTCTATTTGGGGAAACTCAGTTGATTTAATTAGGATTTTCAGAATTCAAAAGAAATGTATACGTGCAATATGTAATGTTAATCAACTACATTCATGTAAACCCCTATTTAAAACTCTTAAAATACTACCTTTACCTTGTCTTTACATACTGTCGGTATGCGTATTTGTAAAAAAACATCAACATTTGTTTAAAACAAATGCTCAAGTATTAGGGAACTCATATTTTAGAAACAGTGAGAAGCTACATGTGCCAATCCAAAGACTAAATATTTATAAAAAAAATGCATATTGTATGGCAATTAATATATACAATCATATTCCTGATAGTCTAAAATTATTACCTATAAATAAATTTCGCAAAAAATTGTTTGATTTACTGTTAAATAAAACATACTATGATATTAGAGAATTTTTAGCAGATAAGATTAAATGTTAATAAACAGAAATATAAGCTTGTACAATTTACCTTGAAATTTAAATGTAATAAAAACTGAACGGCAAATTTTGTAAAATGGTAAATTTTTTGTAAATTGTAAAAATTTGGATTGAGCATAAGATCATATTTTGTAAATTGTAAAAACAACTTTTGATGTGAAATAATTCTAGTAAATTGTAATACATACAATTGTAATACGTGAAATAGAAAAAAAGAAGCCCGCTGAGTTTCTTCCGCCGGATCTTCTCAGTGTGTGGCCGCGTTCCGATCCGGTAGTAATTATAAAGAAATCGACCTAAATTAAAATGTTTGCACGCCATATTATGGTAGAATATGATGGTAATTTAATTTATTTTAATAACTTGTGACACCCATATTCTTGCAAATAAATATTTTTCATTTCATTTCATTTTCATTTCATTTCATTTCATTACTTATGCAATGCAAAGCTGTTTTATCAAATTAGTAGAATTACTTAGTAGTAATTTGCAAACTGCGCATGGCCGCACTTATATATGGCGATTGGCGCTTTATTTAGTAGTAGAAAGAGACCAAGGAAGTTACGTTCGACCCGGAATTTTCACACGCGCTTCAAAATGATTCCAAACCACCACGACATGGGTGTAGTGTGTCTCTCTCTACTAAATAAAGCGCCAATCGCCATATATAAGTGCGGCCATACGTAGTTTGCAAATTACTACTAAATAATTCTACTAATTTGAGAAAACAGTTTTTGCATTGCATAAATAATTACGTAATAATTAAAATAAGCACATTTAAGAACTCAATATGTTAATTACAATACATTTTGTGCTAATCTATCTATTAACGTGCATGAATAAAAGGGATTTAACGGTTACCGGATATATAAAAAATCTACCATCCGAAAGTTTTATTTACACTGGCAATTGCAAGAAAGGGACAACATCCACTCATGTCGTTGTCTCGCTTAGAACGTTTTTCCCCTTTGATAAGTAAAAAGCAAATGTCAAACTTTATTACTAACGGAAAAAAGTACATTTTTATTTTTCAAATATTGCTTCGTAGTAATTCCAGTTACCGTATATAAGTTCCTTGAAAGAGACACACTCCACCCATGTCGTGGTACTCTTCGGAACGATTTTGAAGCGTGTGTGAACATTTCGGGTAGAATGTAACTTCCT
The DNA here is from genome assembly GCA_036924255.1 of Apodemia mormo. Lineage (NCBI taxonomy): Eukaryota > Metazoa > Arthropoda > Insecta > Lepidoptera > Riodinidae > Apodemia > Apodemia mormo. The sequence goes on along the minus strand of JAUPFN010000021.1, from coordinate 22,901,338 downwards.
TGGTTGTGACATACCAACCATATGCGAAGTTATTTTCAAAATTATAAATTAAAATTATGATACCGCCATCTTATGTAACTTATAGGCAATGAAATTTATATCAAGTATTTTCTGTAAAATAAATATTTTTTGTTAATATATTTTGCAACATATAACATTCAATTTATTATGAAAGAGTTTGGCGGTTCTATGAAGCTGTATTACATCTGATGGCAACACTTCTGTTACCTAGTTGAAACTTAAATACTGTCGTAGGTAATCCTCTCTTTCTAATATAGCTGTATAAAAAGAGATGGTGAGACCTCATAGACTGAGATATAATGTAAATATTTCTTTTAATTGATTAATGGCGAATGCTTGCTCCACCTTTACCTAATACTTCATGGGCGGTTCCCAATTTCAATAATAAGATTACAAATTTTGACACATCGCATTTTCACATTGTATTATTACCATTGACATGTATAATATTACCATTAAAACGTCAATGATTATTACCTACTTATACTTTGTATTATTTATTTTAATAAATTGACAAATTGCAGATATTTCTTTTTTGTGGCGAGCGATATGATAGCTACTTTGTGTTATTCCCAATTTAAATAGCATTATAATCTTACAAATACACAAATGCAATAAATATCCTCCAATTACGTTAGATAACATTAATTTCACATTTTCGACGTAACGAGTTTATTTTCACTCTTATCAATTTGAGAATATAATTAAGTACGTTAAAATTTATCGTCTTGGGATTTTTTTTTTTAAATAGTTGCATTTGTGTACTATATGAAACAATTTAAAATTTTAATGTGAATACAATTTGCACCATATACTTAATCGTTTTGTCTGCACTTTTAAACATTTTCAGGCATTTCTCAGTTAGTACTACAAGTAAGATAAGTAAAGCTTGACACAGCGATAAAATTTCGGTAAGTCAGTCACAAGACAGCGCGAGCGGTAGTATGCACTGAATAAAACTTTTGCTCGCCTCAAGAATTACTTATATTTAAAAACATATTGTCACATCGGTATATGACATGATGTAAATAAATAAATAAATATTCACGGGACAAATTACACTTACTGATCTAACCCCAAAGTAAGCAAATTATTTGCTTGTGTTATAGGTGTTAGTCAACGATACTAATACATAGAAATACATATATAAATACGAGAATATATTTAATAAACACCCAAACCCGGAAATACAAACATTTATGTTTATCACACAAATGCTTGTCCCCGTCGGGGATCGAACCCGAGCCCCGTCGATCGCGTAGTCAGGGTCGCTAACCACTCGACCAACGAGGCGGCCAAAGACAAAAAAAAGCGAATCCGCTATATCAAAAAAATGTATCCCCTATATCAAAATAGGAAAAAATAACTAAAAAACCTTACCCATTATTATCAATATAGACAATAATTTCAAATATGTATATTATCTAGCATGACACGTATTTAGAAATAGCTATGCCAAAAATAGCAGACTGATAGTGAAGTGCATAGCGTGACTTGAATATTTTCCCGCATAAAATATTGTAAACAGGCCAGATTTTAACGTCACTTTCAATGACATGTCATTTTTCAGATAATGTCTACATGTATATTGTATAAGTTTCCATTATAAATGGATACGCAAAATTTTTGTATTTCTATTGATTTCTAGGGTTCCGAAGTAAAATAAGAACCCTTACAGCTTCACTATGTTTGTCCGTCCGTCCGTCCGCAGCCTAGCTGAGAAAGCTGTAATTTGGCACGAATATATTTATTCCAAATTACAATTTTACAATTATAGTAGGTAGTCATGGAAACAAAGTGGTAACATAAAATGTGGAAAAATATTTTTAGGGTAGATCCTCTACATGTAAAATGGGGATGTTATTTTTTTTCCCGTTTATGACATAGTATGAAGTATCGCTGGATAAGGCTTTTAAAAAATATTGTGTGTATATATTTTTAAAAGCCTATCCTATTGATAAAAATATGTGAAAACATTTTTTTTTTGATTAATGGACTCGTTTGTAAAATATTAAGTTTTAAAAAGCTATTTTTTATACCATAAGACAGCATACCATTAAACAGGCAGATGGGACTCCTGATGGAAAAAGTCAACAATTGCCTGTAGACATCAAAGATGTTACAAGTGCGTTGCTCTAGTCTCAAGTCAAGTCTAATGCCACACGCACAAGTTCACCGGCTACCTTACCCTGCAAACCAACATACGACAGTGGCAAGCACTAACGGTATTGCGGGTTGTGTAGGTAAGGCGGTGATACCAGACCCGGGCGAGACAATGCAGAACTCTACCACCTAGTAGCCACGATGGTAGTGACTCGCATAGCCAGTCGGTCACCTTTTACGATTTGCCTGGCAGAATTGCAGTTGGCCTATTCTTAAAAGGAGCTAGGACCAATATGGAGTCCTGTCAACAAGCTATTTTTTGTTAGTCAAGTGTCTCCCCCTCCCCTCTGCTTTTTGGTTTTGGGGGTGGGAAAAAAATCACAGTAGTAGTAAATATATTGAATTTAAAAGGACAATCATCATTTTATTACTATTATTATCATACCTACCAGAAAGGTCTTATTAATTTTTGCTTTTACAAAAAAAAAAAAAACGCTACAACAGCATCAGATAACGTAAACTTGACTGAGAAAGGTTGACAATTAAAGCGCGATTGTGTAAAAAAAAAAATTAATTTTCTTTTTAAACCCACAGTCTGAATTTAACTTTTAAATATCTGCAACTTTATTAATCTGCAGACCTACTCTTGAAAACAATATAAATAAGTTTCGAATATCGTCAAAAAACGATACTCTTGAAACCAATATTGCCCACATTGATTCAGTATAGTAACGACCTAATTCTTTGAGTATGTACCTAATTATTGGAAATAGATGTCATCGTTACACATCAAGCTAGTGTTACAACTAGAAATTTTAAGTACCGTTTTAAACAAAATAACGAATAAAAGCAATAATAGTTCCAAAAAATTTCGAAATCCGTGTGGCGCTGCCGCCGAATCCAATAATTGAATATAGTTGTCCAGAGTACAAAATACTTCAAAATTCATTCATCATCATTTAAAATTGAAATCGGTTTTCAAGAGTAGCCTTACTGAACCTACATTGAAATTGTACCTTAATACCTCAATATCAAAAATGTTTCATATTTTTTAACTACCGGCTGGGAATTAAATTATTTGTATCTTTATATAAAATGCATTTCTTTCTTTCTTAATTACGGTATGTAATGTAGAATAACGATTAAGTATACGACAAAATATCAAATATACAACAAAATTTGCGTAACTATATAAAGCGGCATCTCACCAGCTATGATTTTGCTCATCTCGGTGACCTGCTTCGCTAGTATCTGGTTCATCTGCAGTAAATGTTCCCGCTGTCGCTTCTCTCCCCCGTCCGGGCTCTAACGATCATCATACAAGCACACACATATAACTGTGCCCTTTACATATGTACAGCCAACATTCGAAGCTGCTATATAAAGCAATGGTTGTACACAGACGGTATTGATCAGATTTATTTTGAACTACTACAGAAACGTGATTTTTTGGAGGCATAATGTTTAGTTTTATTTTGAGTTTTTTTTTATATCATAAGATAGCATACAAGAAAATGGGTCTCCTGGTGGAAAGAGTTAACTATCGACTATAGAGACCAAAGATGTTAATGGCGCGCTGCTATCTTGTGGCGAGGTTTAATGCCACATGCATAAGTTTACTGGCTACCTTACCCTACAAACTGAAACACGATAGTAACTAGCAATGACGCTATTGCGGCAGGAATTGATTAAGCGGTGGTACTAGACCTGGTTAAGCCAATGCAGAACTCTACCACCTAGTAGCCACGATGGTAGTGACTTGCATAGCCAATCGATCACCTTTTACGACCTGCCTGATAGAACAGCAGTTAACCTATTCTTCAAAGGAGCCCAGACCCAACACGAAGAAAAAAGTTTTGTGACAGGTTAATAATAATTTTTGTAATTAAATAAAAAACGAAGTTGAGACAGCCTTAATCAGGTAATATTTCTACATACTCTTAACAACATATAAAAAGAAATATTTGAATTTTGAATAGTATGGTAAATTGGGAAGTCAACAGACATGGAATTTTAAGCACGGAAACATTTCTTATTGAGATTACAATTAGTAATTTAGATGAATTAGACGAAGACACAGAATAGATATAAGTGAAATATGAGATACAAATAATTAGTTGAAAATATAAATTAAATTCGGTTTTTACATTTCATATAATTTGCATGTCACTTTTATGGAGTAATAAGCTAGAACCGTACACTATATTCAAAACTTCTCTACAAAATTTTACACCGAAAAAATCTCTTCAGCAAATTAAAATAATCTATACTAATATTATAAAATTGTAGAGTTTGTTTGTTTGTTTGTTTGGTTGTACGCGGTAATCTCGAAAACTACTGAACCGATTTGAATAATTCTTTTTGAGTTGGATAGCCTGTTTATCAAGGTAGGTTATAGGCTATATAACATCATGCTACGACCAGTAGGAGCGGAGTCCGCGCGGACGAAGTGGCGGGCAACAGCTAGTGTATCAATATAATTATTTAAGTCTAAATTGTTTTGGTTGCCTATAATTATTTTTATATAAAATAGATTTTAAATTATACCAAAAAATCAGGTTTTTGCTTGATAAATTAATTTGCCTGAATAATCAGATGGTGTTAACAATTAATTGTATTTTTTCGTCTGTAAACAATACCAAAATATTGTACGTCAGCACCAATATATCAAGTACTGGTTTTGTAAGTAAACATAAGTAACATACTAACATGTAGAATTGAAAAGATGAAAGAGAGATAGCATGCATGTAAATGTAATGATTCTAATGAAAATCTAATTTCTACACAAGATGCTTTAATCAATATGAAATAAAGAAACAATACATCATTTGTCAAAATACAGAAAAATGTTCAGATTTTTTTGAATATTTTTACTTTCCCATTAAAAATATTAAGAATGTATTTTGCAAAGAAAATAATGCAAGCAATTTTGACAAAAGATGTATTATCGAGAATTCTTAACGTAAACCCAAAAATATGAAAACAATTCTAAAAATGACTGATGCTAAAATTTGATCGAATTATTTTAAAGAGTGAAACGATATTAAAAATTCAATTCGATGGGTTAAAAATAAATTTAAAAATTTGTTTGATCATTATTAATTACAATTTATGTCGCACGGGAAAGATGCTTATGCTATTGAATTTGATGATTTATAATGATTAAGTGACAAGGAATTGAATGTGTAGACAAGTTTTAATGAAAAGGTAAAAACAGTAACAATACTTCCAGATGGGTAGAAATACTATTTACATTGTTATTGCTGACATCAACAAGCATCTTTAAAGAAAGACAAGGAAGACAATAAAAAAGCGAACATAATGTCTTGACTAACCTTACTAGGATCAGCAGAGGTATTACTAGTTAGCATCTTTTTGATTGACTCCACTTTTTCTTGACGTTTTTGCTGTTCTTCTGGAGATAGTTCTGGAGGCTGTTTAAAATAGTATATTTAAGGGATTAGTGCATTTAAGGGATTAGTGCATGTGTCCAAGAGTAGATGTAACTAAAAAAGTCAGAGTCATTCAATTTCTACTTTTTAATTTTACAGGAGAGCAAACAAGCTAATGTTTTTCCTGACGGAAAGGACAGCCATTGGCCATAGTTACAACAAATGGTATTGATGTAATGCTATTCTTGTGATTGTAATCCAACGAGAAGCAGAAGTTTATACTACTATAGATATATAGTATAGTATAGACTATTATTACGTCAGTTAAATGACAGTCGCACATAAATTAGTATATGTGTTTATTAAACTGTATTTTAGTATGAATTTCCTTTACATTATATAATGATGTGATAACCCAAAGAAAGATATGTCCGAACATAAACGTGTTCTATCGTGCCCGTTATAACTACCTTATCCATATCTACCCCAAAAACAGAACTGTTGCAGCAGAAAAAGGCAAGATGTTGGTACTAAACCCGAGAGAAATGATAGAGAACTTTACCACCTAATAGTCACGATGGTAGTGACAAATGTGACCTATTTTTTTTCTTTTTACAAATAACTGACAAGAAAACAAGTAGTCAGAAAAACATGTATTTTTTTAAGGCTCAAACCAACTAAAGTAATACGATTAACAAATAGATAAGCACGTGAATAGCGATACATTTATTTATTTTTATTTATTTCACACTTTATTGTACACAAAATACATCTTTTGAAAAATTAATATAAAACATGTACAAAGGGCGATCTTATCTCTGAAAGAGATGTCTACCAGTAGACCCGATTTTATTTTATTTTACATTATTAAAATCTTTTGTATTTTTATGCAACAGTTGTTTCCTAATAGGAGAGTCGTTTGCGTATTTGCTATCCTATATTTATATTATTTGACAGTATAAATAGGCGGGGATAAGATATTTCAAATCATTGTAATTCTATCGCTTCGTGAGGGCGTTACTCTGCACAAAAATTATACTGTGCGTGCAAAAGTGATTTAAGTATTTTATTCGGCCAAACTGCTTCTCGGTTATATATGAGTGAGGATGGAGAGAATGATGTCAAGAATAGGGAGAATCATATTCCGGCAATGTTATTGCAGCCTACCGAATTCGAACTGACAGATAATTTTGCTGTCTTAACGTCACCATCAGTAAGTTTAATAAACTGGAATGTGTATAATAGAATGTCTAAGTTAAAAATGCAAACATATATGCTTAATTATCCTACAAATAAGCGCTTCTTGATTGGCCGGCCCGACACGACACTGGCAACGGCCTGACGCCTACCCGACACCAGTGGACGCATAATTCTATGAAATTATACTACACGCTCTCTTACTGGCTCGGCCCGGCACCGACATGCCGGCGCCGGCACCGATATGTCGGTGTCGGTGCCGGCATGTCGTCGGCAGCAAGCCTCCTGTTGGTATCAGGCCAGCATCTTTATGCATGTGTTGTGTATACACATACGCTTCCGTGTAGGCGTGCTAGTGTCTTGATCACTGTAACTGCCCGCGCACCTTGCTCGCTAAACTATCATTACTTAGTGCATGCGGAAGAACTACGAATTTTTTCATTACAATAAAATCATACAGAAATATTAATTGAAAAACTTATGAGTCATTAATTAGTTTTCAAATAAATTGTAGTACTAATAATAGTAGATGCCATATCTAAATATCTCACTTGATAATTATATGCACACAAAAATAGTCTCAAAACACGTCTTTTTTTACGTTTTAAGTGTAGTAAATACAACAAATTCAATCTATTATTTTCAAGTCTGGAATTGTATAAAGCCATGTTGGGTCGGAGCGTGTCGGTGTCTGTCTAATGAATAAAGTAGGTGTCGGTGTCATGTCGGGCCGTCGCGTCGAGAGCTGTCGGTGTCGGGCCGGGGCCGGTGTCGGGCTGGCCAATGAAGAAGCGGCCAACGGGCGTCCCTGTATAGTGAGGCGTATGTAATGTAGTGCCAAGTAAGCACTGACCTTCTCTGGTATGTACCGCTCAGGTATGAGTATCTTCTGTGGCGCGGCGAGCAGCTGGTCGATGGAGTCAGGACGGCGACATGCCGAGCGCACGAGATCGGGCGCCGCCGCGCTGCGCACCGCCCCCGCAGCCGCGCCCACAGCCGGGCCCACAGCCGAGCCCACAGCCGCGCCTCGCACCGCACGTTCTAGGTCTGCGTCGTCCAGACCGCGCGCCGCACACACACGCTACACCATCAGATCAAATCATTACTTTTTTATATATATTGGTAGAGAATCGCTTGACCACGATCTCGCCTGATGGTAAACTGAGATGCAGCCTGATGGAACGCACTTCCCTGGACCTGTTCGCTCTTCTCTTGAAGACCTCCACGTTGTACTCGTCGGGGAACAGACTCAGGAAGCATGGGACTGGAACGTCCCTTGCGGTTCGAATGAAGAATGTCGAGTCGAATAGCTTTGTCCGGGTACGTTAAACGTGCACCATATGCCGATGCCTAGAATCTGTGCACCTCGACGATTGATAAAAAAAAAACGGGGATGGCGGAATCAAGTCGTGCAATTCCGCAGCGCACTCTCCAAAGTGTATCCGATAAAAGACCGATAAACTAGCCACTCTGCAGCGATGACCGAGCCTCTGGAGTTATTTATACCAATCAAGAAATTAATTTTAAAAATTTAAACAAGAGTAGTTATATTATTTTTTTCTCTTTTGAGACTTTCAACCTTCTGTACCTATTGAATCAGATGTTTAACGAATTGATATGAGATCAAACACATGTTTTGCGAATCGCCAGTAGGTATATGGCCAAACGTACATAAAAATATAAATAGCAATATATTTTACGCCTCGTCAAATTTAATATCTGGATAAAATATAGTATAAGTCACTTAAGAATAATGTAACTTTAATAAAAGTAAAAAAATTTTTAAAATTGGTTCTAAAATCTCAGAGATTATTTTCTATAAAAATTCATAATTTTCAAAGCTTAACAGTAATCCCCAATCTTTTTGGCCGGCCTGAAGTTAGCGTAACAGCAATACACCCACGTGTGTGCCCCCGCACCCCTTCTCCGTCCCGACGATATCTTTATTTTGCAATTCTGCGCAGCGGCTCGCGCCTCAGTTCAAGCCGGCCAAAACGATTGGAGAGTATTGTACCTATTATATATGATGACTGGCAAAAGATTAAACATACTCATCAGGATGTTCAGTATTCAGTTTTGATACTGATAGGTAGATACTGAAAGTTTTACCAAACTATTCAATAAAAACATTAAGTACAACCATCCGTGCATGAATATCGAAGCGTAATGTTTACAACAGTGAAATCAGTGTTTACAAATAGCAATTTGCTGCTGTGGCATGTATAAGTCAAGGCGACCGCCTCTCGCTCGAACAGTGACATTAGTTTTTGAATATTAAGTACTTCACTAATTTCGTTGAGATTTACTATGAAATAATATTCGCTATTGTATCCTACAACGAATACAGTCAACCCATATATGTTTTATACTTAAAGTTTATTTATGATTAGTAAAAATATACTTACATCCTGATTATAAATATCTTTTGGTAACTCGTTAAGTGTTTTTGCACTCAAATGATGTGGAGCTGTATAGTGTCGCCTCTTTTCCTTTGGCACTTGTCGTCTGTGTAAGGATCCATTCTTAGGTACATCTCCCGACATTTCAGTGATAATTTGCTTTGCAGCTTCACTTTTAAATATGGGAGAGAGTTCCATATGGGATTTATTCAAACTAACGATACTACTGGTTTTAGACATAGGATCATTGGTCAAAGTCCTCGAACTATCTGTTGGACTATTTAGGTACTGTGTAGACAAAGATATCGTTCTATCATATCCAGACCTGTCGTAACTTTTATGGTAACTACTACTCATAGAAGAAATATCTTTGGAATAATCGTAATTGGAAAGAGAAGGACTCGAAGGATACTTTGGACTTTGCTGCATAGTCTTGTCATGCATGCGGTAATTTTGTATATCTTGATCCTTGCTGTAATATTCTTCAAACTTGCCATAATCAGTGCGCGGTAGTGAAGATGCTCTGTAATTATTAATAGGCTGTACTAATTCTTCTTCGAGAAACTGATCTAAATTGGCTGTGATGTTATTAGCTGACCAATCTGACATCGGTTGAAGAGAACGTTCTCTATCCCTTTGTCGCCTTTCACTTTCCCGTTTAACGATTCGAACGGTTTTGATTTCTTGTTTCTCTACATTAGTCAAGTTTCCTAAAAAAATAACAATCTTTAGAGTAAATCCATAATATTATTTCGGGTACCTCAGTACAAACTATGATTTTGCTGTATGTTTATTATGCGTATTTATATATCAGTGTGTATGTATGGAGCAAATTAGTTACAAAATAGATGGATGGATTTTATGTTATATGTTCCATGTTGTTTAAATTATAAGTTCCAAAATAGATGGATGGATTATTTTTTTATTTGAAAGTTAATTTTGCAAGATTATTCTTAAAGTATGTGTGATGCGATTATTTAATCAAAAAAGTTTTCAGAAACTCTAAATCTTTGATAACTTATAGGAAATTTATCATAGTATTTGAGCTTAATTAATCTTGGTGTTATATAAATAACACACAAGAGCAGAAGACGTATGGTCGGTTGATGGAAAAATTAAAATAAAAGTGTTTTGCTATCATCACGTGGGCGTAAGGTGAAAAGTTTATACTATAGTTATTGTAGTAACAAAACGGCTAAGCCGCATATTTTGACTAAGGTGTAGAATTTGTGAAGTTAGGGCCTGAAGAATGAGGGGGATGTCGAGTAAGAAGCTTGGTTCTACACGAGCTCTGATAACTTTTTGATAATTTTTGATAGTGCATACCATACGGTCTCATCATGGCAATATTTAACATGAAAATGTTTTTTGCTAGATTTAGTTTATCACACTTAAAAAAGTAAATAGACGTAATAGGCTACATATAAAGCAGCAGCAAGGAACTTAGGATTCTGTCACTTTTTTCTAAAATTTAAAAATATTTGAAGAAGACCCTAAGATTTTTTATAAATAAAATCTTTTTTTTTGATGGCACATTGTACTTATATTAAGAAAATAAAAAGTTTTCCCTTTAATCATGATCCTTGATGATGAAGATGAAAATTTCTAGCTTTATTTTATTATCAGTGTTGTCACTGTTCGTTATTTCCCTCGCAACCCAATCGTCCCTCACTTTCCCTATACAATATGATCAGGATATATCTAATGAAATTGCAATATTTTTGTCAAATACTAATAATTAATTATTTAGTATTCTAGACTTTGTAAGTATATCGTAAAACAATATAAAATATAGCATAATGTACAACAAGTTAAATTAAATTTATCTTACCAAACGCAGTCTGTTGCATATCTTCGCTACTAAGCGGTGAAGTGATATCATTAGCTGGTCCTCTTGTATCAACGTACAGTGGCATGTTAATATTGCCCTGTTCGTAATGGCCCGGAGGTAACACTTGCCCTGACATCCCATATTCATAATCTAGTTGACCGTGGTCTATTGTGTGACCAGTATCGAGATTGGTTTCTTGCCATGCCGAAATGGGACGTCGTTTATCTGAATGGATAAAATTTTATTCAACTAGAATATTGATGTCAAGTTTTAATTTATTCGAATACATCCTTGTGAGAAATAAAGTTAAGTAGGTACACGAGTACTTGTGAAGAGATACTAGCCTCTTAGATTTCTACATCATACATTTTGGAGATGCAAAGGAGTTCCTTTTATTTGATCTCTCGAGCCCCTCTTTTATTATTTGAAAATGGCAAAAATACGTGAAATGGATAGGGAAATTCATAGCAATTTTTAGTACTTCAGGGTGTTTAAGATATTGAATTTTATAGAAAATTATGAATTATGAGCTTTATTTACAACGATTATGATGAATAAGAGTTTTATGCCTGAGGAAACGATAAAACGTTAAACTTACTCGAGTCATGTGTAGTCTGTAATGCTTGTGATTGCTGAGTCAAATGTCGGACCGCACGGCTCAATTCTTGCCTTTGTCGCTGTAGAGCAGTCACTAATTGCTGTACCCGGGTCACTTCTATATGAATAATGAGAGAAAAATTACAAAACTGCTTAGATGAATAAGCAATTTATATTCATTTAATACACATTGCTACTTCATAGTAGCGCTGCACTGTGAAGTAGCAATTATTATTATACATTGCTGCTCAAATAATGCACCTGGATCATTTCCATATCAATACTGAGAGAACAATTTCAAAACAGCTTTGAAGTTTAATAGCAGCATTTATATATAAATACAACAGTAACCAACACATATATTAGTACGATAGCTATTGCAACACGGTATTAATGTAAACAGGCGACACGTTATCATAAGAGAGCATGTATAGGCATAGCATAATCATTCATAAGTTTACTGGCTCCCTTATACTCTAATCGTAAAACAACGATGACAATCATTATCACTATTGCGGCAGGAGTGGTTTCAAACCCGGGCAAGATGTAAATATTCCAATTGAGGGAGTAGAATAGCCGATAAGCTTATGCATGTAGCTTTAATTTAAAGGTGTCTGTAGGCGTTGATTCTCTCTTTCTATAAGGATTTCGTAGTGACATATATTTGTATAAAATGGATATTACAAATACTAAATATTTACTGTCCAAAACGTCCCTGATTTAGATTTAGAATTAGCGAAACTGTGTGGGTGAATAAAATAATATAAAAAAGTGGCGAAAATGGGTGGTTGTATAAAATAATATAAAAACTGAACTAGAAGTACACGTGTGTTTAATGGTGTTTAATATCCATGGGTGAGATTTTATGAAATGCAACGGAAGTGTGTAACAAGAAATCGGTGATTCGCGCGCTTTTTGAAATGACCAATGAGCGCGTGCTATTTGAATTGACCAATGAGTCGAACCAAAGAGAGAAAGAAAGGCATCGAATTACCCATCATATGCGACTACTGTAAAGCTCGCTGTTTTTTTTTTGTATTTTAAAATTATATCTATTTTAAAATGCAGTTTCAGGAAGTACTGACGATGGAAAGAATCCAACATGCTTGTTTGTTACCAAATAATAAAAATAGCAAAGAAGCCTTACCATCTTCGAGCATGGCGGTGGGGTGTGTGGGTTGCGCGGGGTGCGCGGGGTGTGGGTGGTGCGGCGGGCGCGCGCGGCGGGCCCGCAGCGCGCGCCGCAGCTGCTGCAACTCGCGCTCCAGGCGGGCGTTGTCCGCCACTGTCTGTTCCAACTTCTGCAATAAAACACCAATCATTACATCAGTACAGGAAAACTTTTCCCGTGTTTGTCTGGACCCCTTACCGACCACACAGCTCATAGATACCTAATAAAAGGCAAATGGCTTCTGTCAACAAATCTGTCTTAAAGTTCCGACTTAAATGTCCACGCAGAAATACTTAATCAGTGTCGACCATCCTCCTCTGCTCCTGTACATCACCATCTTTCACTGCGGCCTCGAGTTAGCCAATCACGGCATTACAATCCGGCTTCGTCTTACCTAAGCTAATAGCCAGAATGCATTCAATACGGGAAATCAAATATTAGGCGTCTATAGGCTGTGTGGTCGGTGAGACCCCTTTTACGGAAAGATCGTGCCTTACTATTAAGCAGCTTGATTCGAGTGATTTTACACTTTCAATCGTCGACACTTGATGATATTCCATTATTATTATTAGTTGAAACTAGTTTACAATACACTTGTTCTTTTATTCAACTATAAGTATACACTAAACTATTTAAATTAATCGACTGGTATCGCTTTTTAAAGCATCTTCAGGACGTAATATTCTTTATTTAAGTAAAGAATATTAGGTCCAGAAGATGCTTTTAAAAAGTTTAGGAACCTTTGCACTAAACAATTTAAGTTTAGTGCAAAAGTTCCCAAACTTTTTTCACATTGACTACTTTCAAAATTTTGCTGGCTCCAGTGGGCCCCTCTAAATCTAATTTTCTACCAAACTCACATTATTAATTAATTGATATTTTTACTTCACTTCCGAATTGTTCCGCCAACGTAGTCTCCCGTCGAGTCTCCCATGGACCCCTGAGGGTCCACCTGGACCACTTTGAGAAGCAGTGGATTTTAGTATATAATTATAATGGAAATAAAATACAAGTGTATTGTAAACTAGTTTCAACTAATAATGAAAAGGGTGAGTTGGCCCAGTTTGCTGTAGAAAAATAGACCGCCTTCCTAAATTAATATTGTTATGAGCTTATGGTTTGTTATTGTCTAATAAAACACCAATTATAATAAACCGTGTTCATTTGCCACCCAAATGTACGATACACTTCAATCCTTCGTACACATTCTTATTGATACACAAGGTAAAATTCGACAACGTTCTCGAAAGTTCTGCAAATCACTCATAAGCAACATAAACGTAAACAAGTCGTAGTACAGACTAATTTCAACGACCTTACGAGAGAATTTCCATTATGGCATAGCTATTTATGAAACGGCAGCAATTTTTTATCGATAGAAGCAGCTGTCCCTTTCTTTTATTTCTAGATCTTTCCAGTATTCACTCTTTACTTTTTCCAGAATAGAATTCGCAACAATATTATAAAAAGAAAACATTTGTATTTTTATAAATTTTTTATTACGTTAAAAAATACACACATATTTTTGTAAGTTAAAAAAACACAACAGGATCTTAATACCCCATGAATAATTTTTATGACCCTGCCACAAGGAATAAGGATTTCAACGCACCATTAACATTTTTGGTGCCCATAGAGAATAATTGTCTCTTTCCATCAAGAGAGCCATATAATTGTTTGCTATCTAATGATATATAAAAAATATGTTTATAATCTAAAAAAATTAAAAACTATTCTTACGATCTTTAAAAAATCTTTTAGCAATAGAAAACTACATTACCTATAGTGCGCGCGGAACTAGTTGGCCGCGCCATACGTAATACGTAATACGTATGGCGCGGCCAACTAGTTCCGCGCGCACTATAGGAGTGACATATTATGCTACTTTTTTACCCGATTGTAAAAAGGAAGTCAATAATTTTGTCGTCGTAAGTAACGTTAATAGCTCATAAAAGGTGAAAGATTGGCCAAACATGTCAGTACCGTCATGACAATAGAATTCTGCATTATTTCGCCCGGATTGAGTATCGCTGCCTTACTTTTTCCTACCGAAAAGTATCAATACTTGTCACTGTCTCGTTCCAGTATTTTTAATCAACTCGTATTCCGGTTTAAAGTGTGTAGCATACGGCCATTATATTTGCCCTATAGATAGCAACGCACCATTAACATCTTTGGTACTTATTAGCACCGGTTATCAAGAAGGTGAACCACAGTGACTCATAGGCAGCATTGTCCTACAACATCCCATCCAGGTCGATACCACCACCTTGTTTGTTCCTACCGCACATATCAGGATCTATTTGTTGCTATAATGTTCAAGCGTAGAAGTTAATAAAACGCGTAGAATTAAAAAAAAAGTTATTACATACTTTGTAATACATACGTTAAGAAAACCAATATATTTATTCCACAATTTATGCAAGTGTTCTTACATCATTGCCCCGCAAATAGCAATGTCCCGGTATCCTTAGCAGAGCATGGAACCGGTTTCAATACAAGGGTCCATATTCAAACACGCGGATAAGACAGGATTTGTAACTTTTTTTATTCAAATTCGGGATATGTGGTATAAGAAACTGTTTTTCACTACATTATACTTTTTACAATTAAACAAAAGTATACAAAATACTATTGTCAGCATCAGCCGATAAGGCTTATAAAGCTTTTAAAATGACATAGAAGTGATAAGTTGTGGAAGAAGTAGGTACCAAAAATATATATATTTTAATATATCTAATTATAATGTAACTTCTTAAACTGAAATATATTTTATTTCTTGTAAAAATTTGCGTTTCTAAGTACATCCATTAGATCATCAAAAATATACAATATTATTTTATTAAATTAGTATGTATTGGAAACAATTGCCATAGGTAGTTAATTAACACCACAGAAAATATATATTAACACTATCTCCATGCTTGTAATAATACTTGCATTAATTGGTTATTAATGTAACATAACAAATTTTTATTTAAAAGCAACAAAAAATACACGCATGCTAGGATCAATCCTAAAAAATAAGTAAGTAAAATTGTGTACACATATCTTACTTCTATACTGTGCCACTTATAGTAAGGGAACCCAAGAGGGGATTTTGGGATTTGCTCAAGCGCGGCAAATTAACATTGGGGCTATCCACCAAATATAAACCCTTAATATAGAATCGCCTCTATGGTCTAGTGGTCCAGCGTTGACGTCAACCACACGAGGTCCTGGGTTCGATTCCCGGGTCGGGCACATAAGAATAGTGTTTTTTTCAGTTTTATGAGAAATACAACGTTGCCTGGGATTGGAAAGTGCCCGGTTGGCGATAGGCTTGCTTTTCTGAGAAATACAACGTTGCCTGGGAATAGAAAGTGCCCGGTTGGCGATAGGCTTGCCACCTATCACATTTGTGGGACCAAGTATCTTCGGCTAATCGTGGGTGCACTTATTGTACCTCTGCCTACCCCTTCGGGGATATGGGCGTGAAGATACTTTTTATAGAATCGGACATCTATGGATTATAAAAAAAATTCAAAAATACTATGACAGCAATATATAGTTTAGTTAAAAGGTGATTTTTAAAGTGGATGGAACTGACACATATATCTATTAGAAAACTATTTGATATTTTAACTAAATACATACGTATTAATCAACGCTACGACGTGCATATCTATTTTAAATAACAACATATTGAAGACTAAATAGTTATAGTGCTATACAAAAAGTACTAAATAAAAAAACATTTCATTATGAAATAGGTACCAAAGTATTTAGCACTGTGCTTAAAATAGATTAGAACATTACATATAATAAAAATAATAAGTGCATTATAGACGAAAACCTTATAAACCTTAGAATTGTGCGCCAACATTGCATGGACCCTTGCTAATTCCGCTTCTAAGCCCGGATTTGTGGTTGAAAACTTTTCGCCAACACCCACACTGTCCAACTTTGTTCGTACACCTGCAAAATAATTAAAATACACTCAACATTTGATCAAAAATTATGAAAGGTCAGGATTATGTAGATTTTTACTCATAGTGGAATTTATATTATATTAGTTAGTATTATATCTAATACCTTTAAACATAATCTTGGTCAACCAGATATTTATATTAGTTAGTATAGTATATCTGTAGTATGCAGCGCGCTGAATTATAAAAGTTTTTAAGCGAATCCCACTGGATCACCTAATTTTTCCGAGATAAAAGATTTTCTAGGTCATTATCTACCTATGTACCAAATTTCATTCAAATCCTTTTAGTAGTTTTTGCGTGATTGATTAACATATACATCCATCCAAACTTTCGCATTTTTGATATTAAATGATATCTGAAAATATTTCCTAAAACACGAACCATGGAGTCTGGAGTTAAAGGAGGGCCAACTTATAGGGGTTGACTGATTAAAGACAGTACATACTGAAGAAGGGTGTTCAGTATTCGATTCTGATACCCAATACGTAAAAAATAAGTCCTTACATATTGATCTAATTATCTAATAGAAATAATAAGTACAGGCACCAGCGCCTTAAAAAGTTCATTGTTTACAAATAACGTTTTGCCACCGCGGCACTTGTCAGTCAAAGTGCGTACCCATAGTCTGCAAAGTGACAATTTTTTTAAATATTTCTAGACTAATTTCGTTTAGGTTTACTATGTAATCAATACTATCTTTTTATTTTTATTGGTTACATATTATGAGCATTATCGTGTCCTTTAATACGTACAGTCTTCAAGTCAATACCAGTCAACCTGTATATCTCTAGATAATTTCCCCCGTGTTGGTCCCGGGCTCCTTTGAAGAATAGGCTAACTGCCGCTCTGCCAGGGTAAAAGGCGACTGATTGGCTACGCGAGTCAATACCTTCATGGCTACTAGGTGGTAGAGTTCTGCATTGTCTCGCCCGGGTCTGACACCACCGCCTTACCTATTCCTGCTGCAATAATGTCTGTGCTTATCACTGTCGTGTTCCGGTTTGAAGGGGAAGTAGCCGGTTAACTTACGCATGTGGTATTAGACCTCGCCACATGATAGCAACGCACCATTAACATCTTTGGTATCTATAGGCGATGGTTGACTCTTTCCATCAGGAGACCCATCTGCTTGTTTACTATCTTATGATATAAAAAAGATGATAGTATTTCTACGCGCAGGATCCAAACAAGCAGACGGCATTCGTTGTGAAAAGAGATAGCCATTGTTGATAGACACCAAGATGCAAATTTATCTCAGAGCTACATTGCTATTGCAATATTTCAGTTTAAACGTAAAGTGGCCACTTAATATTTATTTGTCAATTTGTTGATTCAAAACTTTATTTCTCTTTTGATGCAGTAAAGCAATAAGGGCTTAGAATGAATGAATGAATCTGTTTTTCTTTGCCGATTAGTTCGTAATAGGGGACAGAAGATTAAAATTGTAGAGATTACCCGTATCTCTAGTAGTAGTATCGTAGAGATACGAGTAATAAATCTATACAAATAAATAAAATTGGAATGTTTTTTTTTGTAATATTAAAATAACATATAACAAAATAACATTTTTTTTACAATTTTAGTCTGTCTGTCTGTCTGTTCCGGCTAATCTCTGAAACGGCTGGACCTATTTTAACGTGACTTTCACTGGCAGATAGCTAATGTGATAGGGAGTAACTTAGGCTACTTATTTCGAAATTTTTCCACGCGGACGAAGTCGCGGGCTTAGCTAGTATTTAAATATAATCTTACCTGTAAGTAATGTATCAATAGCATCTTTGTCAGTTTTAATGCCTTGTATCATAGCTGCCTCATCGGCTAATTCTTGCTCCAGAGCCCATAACTCAGCCACTCGAACTCGAGCTGCTTCTGTTTCCAAAGGCTTTCCAGCTGCAGCGCTTTCAAGCCATCTAAAATTATATATTCAAATAATTATACAATTATATTCTAACACAAAATATTTAGGTTCTTTAAAATCTCTAGGAAGTTCTAGGACGTAGGCTCTAGGAAGTTGTCGTGCTAATTAAAACTACCAGAAATAGATAAAACTGAAACTATCATTAATTGGAACCTCAACGAAAACCCAATACTTGCAATTTTCGTTATTAGCTGTTTAAGAGGCTTTAAATGTCGTAAGCAAATTCTATAATTCATCTGTACACAAATGGCGTCGTCAGATTACAAAGATAAATGAGTTTTAGAAAATACCTTAGGCCGAATAAAGAGTCGTCATTTTATAATTTACATGACATTATCGCCGGTATTAACAAATTGCCCCGGCGTATTACTCAAATTATTTGTGATGTTCTACAGACTGTAATGACTCCGTATGAATATGAATATATATGAATACTAAATATCATTTGGCGAGATAGGGTAACGAATGAGAGAGTGCGGCAAATTGCACAGCTTCCAAACATTATCTCAATGATTAAACGGCAAAAATTGCGATGGCTGGGGCATGTGTATCGAATTGATGACACTCGTTCAGCAAGACGTACCCTATTGTGCGAAGTTGATTTCTCCAAAAGAAAAGTGGGGAGGTCCATGTTACATTTCAAAGACTGCACAAAACGCGACATGGTAGCTTTCCAAATCAGCCCAATAAAAATGGGAAGACCTAGCTGACGACCGCAATAAGTGGACAAATTCCGGGGGGCTGAAGGATGCAAAAGCATGACAGGTTTTGGTTTCAAACTTTAGCTAACAAGCGTGAGAAAAGACACAGATTACGAGGGTCATCTCATAACTCAGTTATCAGACGACCCTCAGTTTAGATGTCAAGCATGCGGACGCTACTGTCGCTCTCGTATCGGACTGTACAGTTATGCTTAAATTTGCTATACCGACGCGTTTCAGATCATCTACTTAAGATGTAAAGGCCAGTTATGTAAATGTAAGTTGTTTAGAACCAGAACCTTACACAACCTCTCATATAAATATGAAGTAGATTTGTTAGGTTACCTGTAGATCTCCGTAACCATCTTCGTCGTAGGGGCTTAAAGCTGCCATTGCTTTCGGCAATTTGTATCGAATGTTTAATTTTATAAAATGACAACATCGTTTATATAATAATAAATAAATAATAAATATTCACGGGACAAATTACACTGACTGATCTAACCCCAAAATAAGCAAATTATTTGCTTGTGTTATGGGTGTTAGTCAAGGATACTATTATATGGAAATACATATATAAATACTGGAATATATTTAATAAACACCCAAACCCGGAAACACAAACATTTATGCTTATCACACAAATGCTTGTCCCCGTCGAGGATAAACACTCGACCAACGGGGCAATCATATAACGGTGAAAGATACAAATTGACTGCGACCTATATTATAAGCTGTCATATGTGCAAGCTCAGTAGATTTGTAATCATAGTTTACGCTATTTAAAAATACGTTACCTCTGCTGTTCGAATGCATGTTCCGCTAGCACTTTCTGGCGTAATCTTTGATTTCTTTCCAGCCGCTCTATAGTTGAACCTGGTCTGTTATATAACGATCCCAATTTTACCATATTGTCAACTAACTGAACTAGAGGCTTGCTTTTCTCGTATTGGTTTTCTAATTCCATTAATTGCATCTTTAATTGTTCTAATCTTTGTAAGCTTTCCTCTCGTTCAATTGCTTTAAGAGAAGTAAGGCATTCCTGTAACAATAATTAAACGTGTTATTATTACAAAGATATGTACTTTTCATATAAATGAGCAAAATATTTTTTTGGTTGCATAATCATGAAGATATAAATGTATAAAGAGTCTTGACAAAACCCAATATTAATACATTTAATACCTCAGGATATTGTAATAGCAAAAGCTGAAATATTTTGTAAGTACTGCTGAAATAGTTTATAAGTTTTTTTTATTATGGACAAATGTTTATAATAAATATGGCAAATAAGTTATAAAAAGCAATCGAATGGAAATGGATTTAAATTATTTTTTGTATGGTGTTTATTCTTTAAAATTCGCAGCAACAATTTATCGAGCAAAATACAGAAGTGTTTTTTTTTAATAGACAATGTCGTTTGATATTCTGGTTTAAGAATTTTCACCGATTTATTAACTGGTAAGCTATGCAAAAGTCATTGTCAAACTTTATCGCTTGATGACCCATGAACGGGAGTCTGCTTAACATGCATTTAGTATTTCTCCACTTTATACATTTAAATTATAATTAATATTAACGCTGGTTTCTTTGCGGATCAGGCAGAGAGAAGATTAACAATAATTTTCGTGCTCATCAGCATCAACACTAAATTCCGAGCTGCTACTGAGATTTTTCTCAACAATGCTCAATAAACTTTTTTGGCCTAACTCAAGAATTCAGCCAGCATAAACAACTAGACCAAGACACTGTCAAATGTTAATTAAAAATTAAAAAAAATATTGAAACATAAAATATTAATTAAATAATTTTAAGAGATATTTTTAATTTTATATTGCTTTGATGATTAAACACGCAATTTGAAGCAGTCCAAATACAACGAGTAACATAATAGCCACAAAAGGACAAAAAAATAAACAGAAAAAGCACCTCAAGACTACTAATCTGCGCACAACATTGTTCTATAGACCGATGCGTAGCCGCATGTCGTCGTCTTAATTGTATCAGAAGGAGTACCAGTTCTTCATGACTTCGTCCCAAAAGTTCACCCGCTGTGGGTATTTCACCAAACAATTCACTTTGTGTAACCCCTTCTTTTTGCTAATAAAGGCAACAAAAAACAACAAAAATAATAAATCACTGACACATAAAAGCACATCACAATATTTAATTTTATTGATTTAAGTTACCATATCGTCGTTTTCTGTATTTCTTCTAACTCTTGGACTTACAGCCCTAACTGGTTGCTGCAATGATTTAGTAGGTGATCTACTTGTAGCCCATGATCCTTCTGTTGCTGACAATGTGTTTAACTGAAATAATATAACAGCATTAAAACTAACGTATCAGCAATAAAATTTAATTATAAGAGCATTAAAAAGCTAAATGCATACGTGTACCTACCCATTTAGCTTTTCTGTTGAAACTTAAAACTCAAAGCTACTTACGTTTTGCTGAGATGATGTTATCTGTTGAGAACTATAATGGTCATTTTGTGGTTTTTCTTCTACCCATCGCACTCTAGGGCTGACAGCCCGAACTGGTATGTTACCATCTCTGTTACTTCTTCCGATAGATGTATTACTGCCCAGATATGATTTTTTTGATAAAGTTTGTTGATTTGAATTATTGATAGTTGTGCTTGATTCTATATTTGTGCCTGACATTGTCATTGAAGCTAAAATCAAGTTGTCTTTAAAATAATAACAGATATTTATTTATTATATTTATTGTGAATATACTTAGATGGTAAAAACATGATAAAGATAGGATAATATTTAATTATGCATACCAAAATCCAATAACTTAATATTTACATTAATAACATCAATGTTAACATAGAGCATGCTAAATGTTTGGCGTTACACTTTATCGTGTTCTCACATCATAAATTTATATTTTTATTTACATAAAAATGCCAAAATATTTACATTCGCGAATTCATAAATAATATAAAATCAAAAGGAATATAACTTACATTTATGTACTTTACGGGACCATAGAACACTAGAAGATACCTTCATTGCTCGTGTTTTCGGTTCCGTTGTCCACGCTACTTATAGGTTCATTTGTATCCGTAACCACAATCGTACCCTGCACGCGCCCTTTACCACTTTTCATTAAGCCACTAGACATTAAATCCCATTGTCTTAAATTTTCCCTATCAATTTCAAATCGCTTTTTAGTTTTTTTACTTTCGCAATTAGCTGAAGTATTTGCAATATCGTGTAATGTAGAAGAATTTGTCAATGAAAGTTGCTCATAAACACCTTCATCTGTTTGAGCAATAATGCCTTCAGCTGAACTTCTTGCAAGGCTAACATAAACATCGTTTTCATCTAATTGTTCAGCGTTTGCATAAATACATTGCCTTTTATGTTCAAAATCTAGCCTTTTTTGTACTTCTTCTTGAATATCACAATTAACGTAAGTTACATTTCTTTGTATCTTACTTGCGTGTTTCACACGTTTAATACTATTCATTGCACTTGCATGGTTTGAATGAGAGTTTGCAACAGATACCGTATCCAAGTCATCCATGGATCGAGCGTGTCTATGAGTTATTTGCTTTCGGTTTCCATTCCATAAAGAGTCTTCACCCCAGTGGCTGTTCTCGTGACATATTATATTTTCGTAGGCGCCTGCTTCAGCTTCTGCGTCATAATATACAGTGTTCGATGAATTTTCACTACAATGTGATGACATACTACCCCTAGAAACTTTTGCTGATGAATGTGGAACCAGGCTCGTATCTGTAGCATCACATTCTAAGGGAGTCTGAGTAGAATCTTTATTGTTATATTTGAAATTTTTTTTACACCCTAGGCTTGAAATTAAATTCATTGACTCTGGAATCTTAGAAATTTTATTACTTGTAGATTCATATATATTTTTCAAATCAATGTCTGGATTTTTCTCCACAGCGCTTAAAAATTCTACTGATACACTTTTAGCTGACGATGCTATATCAAAAGAAGTATCCCTCATCATAACACAGGTATTATGTATTGGATTATGAATATGTGATATTTCATTCTTTTTGTGAATATTACCTCTCTGTCTCTGATTATTTAGTTTGCGATGAAGGTTAGTATTTTTTGAAAAATTTAATGTATTTATTACGTTAATTTGTTCTTGAGAAGATAGATCGGAATAATAATATGGAGCACTTTGCCCTGAACTTTCTCTACTATGAAATCCTGTTGTAGTAGATGAAGTATTTGTGTCAAGACCAGTTTTCAACACTAACTTTTCGCCATCAAATTCCTTGATCTTATCAGCAATAATTTCATCATTTAAATTCTTACGAAGTGTAGAATCTCCACAATAACTCTTAGTATAAAACGATAAAGGAGTATTTAGTATTCTTCCAGAAGTATCCGAACTCTGTGAACCACCGTAAATTCCGTCTTCAATGTTCTCGTGACCTATGCATTGGCTACTCCTTGCCTCTTTACTTGGTCTGGTTTCATTTTGACTAATAGGCGTGCTTAGCGAACGACTATGACTACCTGTACAAAAATTATTTTCATATCTACTACTATTTACGGTACTTAAAAGTGACCTCAAGTTGTTATTTCGAAAATTTGATTTACTAGTACTAGGTTGTAAGCTTTCTAAATGTAAATCTAAATTAAAATTAGTAGCTTCGTCAGACTGTAAGAGATTTGTAGCAGAAACAGAAAAATTCAATAAATCTTCTTCAGACAGCGGTCTGCGTTTTGTTTCGTGTTGAGTATTGTACAACTCGTTTAAATTAGTAATATCTAAAGATGAATCCATGTCAGTTAAACTTCTTAGATCTGAAGAAAACTGAGATGAAGCATTCTCAAATCTACTGCTCAAGTCTGATTCTAACGATAATCTTGATGAACCTTGATCAGCGGCATAGCTCTTAAGTGAATCATTGTCAGTATTATTAAAGCAAGGGAATTCCAAAATAGAACTTGTAGCAATATCAGGTAATTTTTCATTCATTTTATTTAGTTCGTTAGTTAAACTAGCTCTAGTGTTTCTTATTTTTTCTCCTCTTGAAAGTGTATCGTGTATTGATGTGCGACTACCATAAATCATTAATGAAGTAGTTTTCTTTTTCAACGTTTTAATTTTCTGATTTTCACATGTCAACATTTTAATAATCGAATTGTCTTGAGATAAATCTGACTTATCTAACTTGTCTAAAATATATTTTGAAAGCTCCTCATCCATCACGTCACTACTATGTGAAGGAGATGGCGACACAAACGGCAGGGTCGGTTCACTATCAGAACTGTCTTGATGATCTAAAACAGTTCTACTACCACTTAGATAATATGAAGCAGGTCTAAATGTATCAGAAATGCTAAATCGACTATAAGGGGTATCTAAAGATATATCTTTAGAAGCTTCATCATCGGCATCTGAGGCATCTAATTTGTCCTTTGAATTTTTATCTTTTGATACTCTTTTTAATGTATGATCTTTTGTATCGGCAAAGTTTGACACAGTATCTCCCAAATAATCAGATTTAATTAATTCTTCCTTATCATGTTCTTCACGAACAATATTATTGAGTTCCATATACACCGGCTCATTTTTACCTTCATTGTTAATACAAACTAATTCATAAGCCTGCGTATCATCATCTTCACTACCTAAATTCATTTCTACGTATGGGTTGTCTTCATATGCGTGAGGCATTGCTATTTCATAGGCATTTAATTTATCTATTATAATTTTGTGAGGCGGTTCTATAGTAGACATTTTTCGAGGGCTCATTGGTAAGTAATGATCTTCTCCTAAGACTTGGATAGGTGGAGTTTCTGACTTCATTTCTAACACATTATATTCCATTTTTATATTTTCAACTACATTAACGTCAATTAATTTGTTCGATTCCATATCCGAATCTAACAAAACTTCGTCCAAGTCTTGATCTGTATATTCCATTTGAGTTTCAGATTCAGCTTCGCTATCATGTGTTTCGTAACCTTCCTGATCTGTCTCTTCTACATTTTTATCTTCAAGTTTTGAATGATCCAAGCTTGGTAATTCGTTAATTTTATTTTCTTCGTTTTCTTTATTTAATTCTATATAACCACTACAAGACAATTTAATATCTGTTGTTGCACATAAAACATTTTCATAAGTATTTTCCGCTGTAATCGAACTCTTTTTTTCTTCAACTACATTACAGCTATTGTTAAAGGTAGGGACAGGCGCGTGCGAAGTAACTGATTGCAAAATAGGACTTGATAAGTTTACTCTATTGAACCTTCCTGCCTGCATTTCTTGTGGTATTTGCAGACCAGTGCCCGATGTATCTTCTGGGGTGCAAGCGAAATCATTATCAAACAAAGATAAAAGTTTTGGCTTATTTTATTTCTATAGGTTATACTATAGAACTAAATAATTCATGTTAGTAAAAATGTTAGACTGTAATCAACTACTATATGCAATCAGCTAAATATAATTTGTTACCCACCACCAAATATAAAATATATCTTGTTAGTGACAGTATGTCCCAGCAGGCAGGAAGGTACAATTTTGTAAAGCATATAACCATAAAAATTTATATATTTATTAATGACGTGGATTTACCACTTTATTACTTGTAATTCTATATGGCATTTTTATTTTGACAAAATCATTAAAATAATAATAAAATATGTATTACTTATATTCTAATAATAAAACTAAGCAGGATAAATCTTCGATGAACTTTCATTTATAATAATTCAGTTTCTATATAATTATAGTACATAAAACGATAGCTAGAAGTAAGTACAACAAAAATATACAAAAAAATAACATTAATAAGTAGCAGATTGTCATGCATTAATTTAATATGTTTTCTAATCCTACGTAACTTTTGTAAGTTTAACCCATGCTACCGACGATAATATTTAACAATAATACATAATAATATATTATTATTAGTTTACATACCTTCATCATCTGAAGAATAGCTATTATATGAAGCATTTGTATATGACTTAGGTTTATATTGATCTGATCTCAACGATTGTCGG
Organism: Apodemia mormo; assembly: GCA_036924255.1. Lineage (NCBI taxonomy): Eukaryota > Metazoa > Arthropoda > Insecta > Lepidoptera > Riodinidae > Apodemia > Apodemia mormo. The sequence goes on along the minus strand of JAUPFN010000021.1, from coordinate 22,875,027 downwards.
CTTTGATTTAATGATCTTGCTAAAGAAATTGTAGCTGGTGTGCTTTTTCTTGTTAATGGAGATTGAAGCATTCTTTGTTTCCATTCTAATAAACGCTTCATGGATTCTTCCCGCTATAATAAAACATGCAATTAGTATACTATTTTATAATAATTGTTTAATATTTAAGAATATGTCATTTATTAGGACAATGTTTACATAATAGTAAGATTCTAATACAATTTCTTTTCTCAAACAGACCGCGTATTTGCAAATAATACCCAGATAATTAAACAAATAAGTGATGAAACAATTAACTATGATTGTATAGCACTACCTGTTGAATTTTCTTTTCCCCTTCTCTTTCACTGCTAGAAGGTAGTCTAGCACTTGCAGACCTCATAAAATTTTCGGGATTTGTATCTATCTTACACACATCCTTAACATAACCGCTAATATTGGAACTATCACTCATAACACTCCCACTTCTATTAACTAAATCTTTCTTATTTTCGAGATCTTTTTCCTTAAGTGTCCAGTTAGAATTTAATCCCTCCAACGCACTATACTTTGAATTATAACTTACATTATCTTTTTGATTCCTAATTGTACTAAATTCAGTTTCGTAGTTATTATTCGTAGTTTGAGTGTACGGTGAATTTAATTGTTTTTCTGCTAAACCACTTGCATATTTTGCTAAAGGAATTTGAATATTTCCAGATCCCAAAACCTGCTGCTGCAAATATTGAGCAGATTGTCGCATTTTTTCTGCGTAACTCTCCTCAGAGTAATATTTATCTGAACTAGGGTCATAATATGAATTTATATCTAAACTTGATTTTGGGCGTTTTGGCTGTTTTTGATTGTCGATAAGCGTTTGTTCCGGCGCTGATTTATTTAAACTTTCACTTTTATTTTCATATTCGAGAAAATCTGCGCTATGAGGACGTGGCATTTGAGGTTGAATTCCACTGGCTTGCATCTTTTTTCTTCGTAAAACAGAAGGTCCACTAAACGTTTTCTCTTGAGGCTAAAAAAAAATAATTATTTTTAAATGTTTGTCGATATTTCATAATAATTTTTAAAATGAAAATGAAATGAAAAAATGAGATTTTATTACCTGATGAACATTTGGCTCTTGCGGAGATTTATGGCTGGAGATACTGATATTATCTCGTGCTTGTGATGAGCTCGGTGATTTAGCATTAGCTTTTCCATATTCGTTTTCTACACTGTAAGAATTCGACACATCTTCATAATCCATTACTTTTTCTTTCTTGTAACCTGACATAGCTGTCGATCTACCATACATATCTGATGTTTGTCCTTCAATTGTCTGCTCGTTTTTAGGTCCGTATAGCATGTTTGGGTTGGTTTTTAATTCTCCATATACATCAAGTCTACCATAAGCATTAGGATCTATGTATGGTTTAGCATTTGTGCGAGATTCAGGATAACTTTCGTTGTACATAGATTTGTTTCGACTAGATTCCATTGATGGTGTTGTGTTTTGGATATGAGAAATATTTTCCTTGCTTTGTACTTGACCTGAATAACTTTGAAGGAAAGGATTGTACTGTGATTGCTTTTCATAAATAGTGTCATTCCTTTCACCCTGGGACATTTGTTCCTGTTTTCTCGATCTATCAATATAAAGAGATTGAGGATTAGATTTATGTGTTTGAGAAGAATTCTGATTCGGTTCTAGTTGTTCATTGGATGTGTTTCCAAGTGTCAAAGTCAGTTGTTGCATGTCATATGGTGATTTAATTTGTTGATTTGCTCGAGATGGTGGTGATTGTGGACTACGACCGTAAGTGCTTTCTTGGTTGGTATTATAGGTAGTATCTTGGTAACGATTGTGACTAGTGCCTTGACTGTAGTGTGATGCTGGCGATTTGAGTAGGTCATAATTTGGATCATACCTGAAAAGTAAATAAAGTTAAAAATACTGAAACAGTAAGTGTACGAAATAGTTGTCGTTACTTTACGAAACTTACATATCCGGACTTGGTGAATTATACCCATCATTTGATCTTCGCGGTTTTGGTGGAGCGTTTGCGTATGTTGGACCAGGTGTTTCATCTTCTTCCTATAAAATAAATGGCATTTGTATAGATAATTTTTAAGTAAAGCCAAAGAGGCTGTCTTTTTATGCAATAAAGATTGTGTTATATTAACGAGGGGCTCTTATATCTCCGTATTGCAATTATACAATGTTAACACAATCTCATCAGTTTTTTTTTTACGACACGGCACGGCACGGTACGGCATTGTCTCACATCTTAACCGTATTTAGTTTACTATCGATGATATCACCCAGTTCCCGATCAAATCAAGTAATCGTTTGACATATTAAAAATTAATTGCAACGCTTCATCTAGGTTGGTACAACCTCCTTACTTCATTTTGTATCAATACTTATACATCCGGAATGCCTCTCTAAATTGAGAGTCAAAATTCACAATCTGATTCTGGTGTGTGTATTCACGTAGCCAAATAAATAAAAAAATAAAAACTCTGAAATATTTAAGACTAGCTGTTGCCCACGACTTCGTCCGCGCGGACTTCGTTTACTTCGCGGACTTCGTTACAAAATTTGAAGTAAATCCATGCAGTACTTTTTGAGTTTACCCCGGACATACATTGACTTTCCTACGATTTTTTATATGTATATAGATATAGATTCATTCATCGAACGGTGAATTCTGATAAACTGCAAAGTCTATACCTAGTCATTCGATTCACTCTACTACAACGCAAGGAAACCGGCTAGATGATACTTCTTTATAATTTTATATTGCAAGCAACTTAACTTATTGAATATACAGTTATATCTAATCAAAAGCAATGTTGAAAATTAATCTATCATTTTGCGGTCCAACCAGCAAATTATTCACAGTTATAAACGCGACGTAATAATGCCTGTCCTTCGCCGCGCTCTGGTGAACTAATTGTCGATCACCTGCATCAGTACGTATCATAGATACAATAATACCATAAATTATACACACCTCTGTTTTCACAGTTGCACGATTATTTTGTTTTTGAAGTTGATCACTGAAATACAAAGATAATGTAATTAAATTAAATATTTATTAATTTAATTGAGAGTTTAAGCATTAGGCGGCTCCAGCAAAATCCTCCTAATTAAATAACATCTCATCATATCTTAGTGCATACGCCTAATAAATCTCTGTCTTTTTTTAGTTTATGTGTGTTGAAAAAACATCGTCATTATAATTAAAGTGAGTTTGTTTGAAACGAAGCAGGGATTTTAGAGCAATCTTATAACGGAGAGAATTGACTTCCGCCCGTGTTGGTTCGGGATCTGCTAGGCAGTTTATAAGAGGCGAGATTAGCTATGCGAATCACTGCTGAGTTTTTCATAGTCTGGACGGGTCTGGTTCCACGGCATTACCTATTCCTGCTGCAATAGCGTCAGTATTTGTCATTATTGTGTATCTAAGGTAAGGTAGGGTAGCCGGTAAACATATGCACGTGGTATTAAGACCATTAATATATTTGGTGTCCCTCCCTATCAAAAAAAGCCATCTGCTTGTTTACTATCTTATGATATGTAAAAAAATTGAATAATTTCATGACATATGACATATATAGAACATAATTTACAGATCTGATGGTACCGATCTGATACCGTTACACTACCAAGAGCATAATATTGTTAATTTTTTATAATATAATGTAATAATTATATTATTTTCAATGGGTTATCAACGATGTAACATTATTAATTTTGTACCTATGGAAGTTTTTTCGACGCATTCAAATTTCGAATGTTTGAATTCAATTCCCTTGATTACCCGTGCTTGTAAAGCGGCAAATGTCAGGGTATTGTTTTTAAACCACGATAAAGATAAATTATAAACTACTAGCTGTGTCCGCGACTTCGTTCGCGTGGAAAAATTTCTAAAATAAAAAACCGCATAGTTCCCGCTCCCGTGGGATTTCCGGGATAAAAACTATCCTATGTCCTTTCTTGGGTCTCAAACTATATTTGTACCAAATTTTATCCAAATCGGTCAGCGGTTTAGCCGTGAAAGCGTAACAGACAGACAGATAGAATTACTTTCGCATTTATAATGTTAGTATGGATGACTTATGAGCCATATTCTGAGGTATAGCATATTTTAACTATAAATAATAAAAAAAGCTAGAATTCAATTCCAGAGTCCACCATGTGCTTTAAAAAGATATATGTTTGTTACTTAATTATGCATTCTGGTTGGATGAATTGGGAAAAAATACGACGTGTAAAAATTTTTATATCAGGACAAAGATACAATGAAATATAAAAAATAACTGTTTTCCGAAGCACGACTATTTTTTCCGCGAAAAGCAAGAAATTCTAAAACTTTTGCCAGAAACTATAAGTGCTAACATAGCACCAATGATCCGATTCTGCCTGATTACCTCAGTAGATGTAGATCGACCTTTTTCCACTTATAAATAATTTTGAATGATCGAAGACACAATCTACTATAAAGAAGGTACTAAACATTTGAGACAACACTTGATTGTTTAAGTTCACAAAAATATTAAAAATTTATAATGTAATATTTTCTTACTTTCAGGGTTGGAAAAAACTTGATTTTTCCCTAAAAAACAGCTAATAATTAAAAAAAGTATCTTCACGCCCGTATCCCGCAGACTTAGGCAGAGATACAACCATTTCACCCACGATTAGCCGAAGATATTTAGTTTCATAATGTGATAGGTGACAAACCTAACGCAAACCAGGCATATACCCAATCTCGGAAAAAGTTGTTTTTACTAAAAAATTGAAAACAGATTTTGAATTGGTCGACCCGGGAACCGAACCCAGGAGCTTATGCGGTCATCATTGTAATCGGACCACTAGATTACAGAGACGACATTATACATGTTATATTCAAAGTTGGAAAAGATAACTTTAACTAACAGCTAATAATAAATAAATACTTACTTCGTACTCTGCATAAGTGCGGCCATAGTCAAAGCTTTCACCCACTTCAACATAGACTCTTGATCTAACGCAGCTAATACGTAGGTCCGCATGTTTGCGTGCTCCAGTTTGAAAGCAAACTTCCGCATTACCTTATCCTCAGCTGTGCACGCGGATACTTTATAAGATGGTAATAACACTGATCCTAATAGCTTTTCTTCTTCTTGACCTAAAATGAATTTATATAGTAAATAAATATCACTTCTATCACACACACTCAACAAGATGTATTTTCCTACTCCTCCTATATACTCCTGATTAAATTCGTTGCGGGATTCAAGACAGCTTAGCTTTTCCCTAGGGCACCCTGAGCTCGCAACTCAGAGGTTATCAGGACGGTTACCGCTGTTGATTCTGGTTTACAGAAGGTAAGGTAGGAACGAGAGGTGGGCCCATTGCCCTTAAAAAAACTCACACACACTCACAAACACACATAACATCTATGATATTAATAGGTCATGGTTATTTTTATTGTTCAGCATATCATATCCTAGTGTGTTGTCCTATGGTATAAAAACTGATTCTCTCTTTATTGTACGGACGGTTTTATACAAACACTAGCTAACTCCAAATCCGAAGTGGGCGTAAAATTTGCAGTAAAAAAAATATGATCTATACTTTGTGTAATCATATATTTTCACTGTATACCACTTTTCATAATGATTAATCATGGCATTCTTAGATTATACCGGGAAATAAAGACAGATAGATAAAAATCATATGACCTTTCATTTGCACAATTACATTTTCTCACTATATACTAATTTTATTATGATCGGTAAAGGCGTTTTTGTGTTATAGCAGAAATAAAGAAGTATAGACAAAAATCATATGACCTGTCATATCCGTAATCATAATATGATGCATAAGAGCATATTATGTTCTCACTGTGGGTGCATCCCATCCACCCCGGTCGTCTCGTCCCGGTAACGGGACGGTTGGGAAAAATTGTTTCATCGACCCCGGTAATGCGGGACCCGTTGTTTAACGGGGTGGATGGCACAGATCAAGTATCATCTATCCCGGTGTGTTTTTTAACGAGGCAGTTAGCACAAATCTCACCGTATGCCAATTTTTATTATGATCGGTCAGTGCATGCTAAGGTTACAACAGGACATAAAGACGAATAGACAAAAATTATATAATCTGTCATTTGCGTAATATGTTTTCACTGTATACCAACTTTTTTTTATATCATAAGATAGCAAACAAGCAGATGGGTCTCCTGATGGAAAGAGTCAACCATCGCCTATAGACACCAAAGATGTTATTGGTGCGTTGCTATCTTGTGGCGAGGTCTAACGCCACATGCATAAGTTTACCGGCTACCTTACCCTCCAAACCGGAACACGACAGCGACAAACACTGACGCTATTGCGGCAGGAATAGGTAAGGCGGTGGTACCAGACCCGGGCGAGACAATGCAGAACTCTACCACCTAGTAGCCACGATGGTAGTGACTCGATAGCCAATCGGTCGCCTTTTACGACCTGCCTGGCAGAATGGCAGTTGGCCTATTCTTCAAAGGAGGCCGGGACCAACACGACAAGAAACTTTCATCATGATCGGTCAAGGCATTCTTTGGTTACAACGGCAAATACAGAACGGCAAGACAGAAAGACAAAAATCGTTATGTATCATTACATAATCACGAGTAGTACACTGTAGGTATACCATTTCTCATCATGATCAGTCCAGGTTTTGTTAAGTTTCAAACTTTCAAAACGCTAATAAATTGTAGTTAGTGAACCATATTTTTAACGAAATTTACAAAAAAAATGTACAGACAGACGCTACAGATTTATATCTTAATATATAAATTACGTGTTACGTTGTTTGTCCGCTATGGAATCCTAAACTACTAAATCGATTTAAATGAAATTTTGTAGATATCTACTGGTTGATCCAACTTGAAAGATAGGATTGTTTTTATCTCAATTAACGAGTAGGACCCCCCTCCCCCCTCCCCCACTCTCTCAAGTACGTCACCAAAATATTCAAAACAATTAATTTATGTGGCAAAACAACAAGTGTAGACACATAAAAACTACTAAAGTTATTTTCAGGAACTTTGACATTTATTTCGCTACTACAGTACAGTTTTGGCACTAATTCAAAGAGATTTTATCTGGGAAGTTTTAAAAACTCGAATAAGCTGTATGCTTCTTTACATGAGCTTGCTTCTTCATACATGCTTCATACATGAGCTTTTATAACTAAAGTTATTGTTTTACGGTTTAATATTCAGAGTTATGTTTGACTTATATTATAAACTAGCTATTGCCAGCGACTTCGTCCGCGCGGACTTCGTTTACTCCGCACTGTCCCCCGTAGGTGATAATATGTAGCCTATATGTTGACCCGACCTGCAAGTAATATTCTTGCAAAATTTGAAGTAAATCCATGCAGTACTTTTTGAGTTTACCCCGGACATACATACAGACAAACAGATAAACAAACAGACAAAAATTCTAAAAGTTATATTTTTGGCTTCGATATCGATTGAAGATCACGCTCCAAGTATTCTTTTAAAAAAATATTGTGTGGTGTGTTGGTGTTGACCACATAAAGTCCCGGGTTTGATTCTCGGGTCGAACAATTGAAACAAATATGTTCTTTCAATTTCCCGATAAAAATAACGTTGCCCGCGATTGAATCACTAGACCACATAGGCGATATAATCATTAATGCGTTAAGAAAAAAGGATTATTTTTTGAAAAACTGAGGAATTGGTGTTTTACTTACTTTTATAATAAAACAGGCAATACTCCGATAAAACAAACCACCTTTTTCGCCAAACTTTAAGTCCATCGGAGCCTTGTTTATATAAAATCCCTGATATAGTAACAGGTGCTGATGGTATTCTTTGTGCGACTGGTGACCTCAACGCCTGTGTACCACCACTACTTCTTCGACTTTCAGAAGATGGTGACTTTACACTTGGAGTACTTGATTCACTAGATTTCATAGGTGATGGGACATCAGAGTAATTCTTTTTATTTAAGTTATTAAAATCTGAAGGAGGAGATTGGCTTTTAGATTTGTCTTCTTGTTTTTGATATTTCTCTGATTCACGATAATTGGTCACTTCTGCTTGGTTCTGCCATTGAATGTCTTGATATTGTTGTCTAGTATGCTTATCTAATCCAGTAAATTCATTATCCTTATGGTACCTGTCGATTTCTTTATGTATATCAGTACTACTGTATTCTTTGAAATCATTTTTACTGCTATATCGATCTAAATCTCTATATGAACTATCTGAATATATGCTATTTTGTAAATTAGGTGGGGGTTGTATACCATGTATTTGTTGTAATAAAAGTTGCCTCTCAGCAAATTTCTGCTGCTGATGCATTTGAGCTTGATTTTGATAATGAATTTGTTGTTGCATTTTCATTTGCTGTATTTCATTATATTGCCTTCTAAGTAACTCTGTATTACTTTGAGGACCTATTCTACTAGAGTATGGAAGATACGGTTTTGAACCGTATTGATTAACATTAGGTCTATACATAGGTTGATGATTTTGGTATATTTGGTTAGTATCCTTCGGTGGGTTTCGTTTCAGATAATCTTGATATACTTCAGCATTATATCCTTTAGGAATATTTTGCATTAAATCATGATTAACATTTTGATCAGTTTGAAATTCAGTTCTTTCTAATCTAGGAGGTGATTGTGGATAATTATAGTTGTCATTCGCTCCATAGTATCTATTGTAATCTTGATTTTGCCCAGTGCCGTACAATTCGTGTCTATTTTCTAATAGAGGAGATCGTGCGTTCATATTTGATTGATATTGACTTTGTAGAAGCTGCTGCATGACACCATTTGGTTGCAATTGTTCGGGTTGATTCGTCACGTGAGTTATCATTTGTGAATTTTGTGGATTATAAATTTGATCCGGATGAACGTGATGTGCCATGATATGTTGTTGTGTATGGGGTTGCTGAGTTGCTGGTGCTGTTTTTTTATTCTCCATTTGAAACTCCGATTGTGACGCAGGTGGATCAATCCTGAAACAATAAAAGTTTTTTGTTATTATATTACATCATCATACAACGTACCACAATTTATACCTTTTCATCACTACATAATATAAAACAAAGTAGCTTTTCGCTGTCTGTTCTTAATTTTTATATATATGCTTAGATCTTTAAAACTACGCAACGAATTTTGATTCAGTTTTTTAATAGATAGAGTGATTCAATATGAAGGTTCATATGTATAATAACATCCATTATACAGTAGAGTAATACTGTTATAAATATATTTAGCAAAACAACGTTTGCCGGGTCAGCTAGTTTTTTATATTATGATAGCAATCTTTTGGTTTGCTAAACAATGAGATTACTATCAACAGACGTAACGAGAAAATCGCCAATAGACGCTGAAGATCCATGCAGCGAGTTGAAATGCAATATACATAAGTATATCGACTACTAATCCTCGAAACCCGAATACGACAAATATAAGCACTGACTTTACTGAGGCATTAATAGGTAAAATAGTTGTAGCAAAACTGGTCGATACGTTGCGGAATTCTACCATCGAGTTATAATAAGGTAGCCATAATTGGTGGGATATTATATTAACTAGCGATCGTCTTTGGCCGAAATTCGACTATAGACTAAACAATAAAATCTTTTTTAAATTTGACAATTGACTTTAGCCGTAAAGAAAATAATGTAGGTATGTGTATTGTGTGTATATTATCACATATGTCACATGAATGTAGCGTATATTTTTATTGATTAACAATAAATTTATTTATAATATATTTCTAATGCATTTTAATTAAACATAATTATGTCTTTGCAGTTAGTCCTCCGCAATGTAAACTTTAACTTTGCCAAATTTCGTACTCTAGCGACGATCGCGCAATTGTCTTAAAAAGGGACCAATTTTTTTAGGTATTAATACGCGTGAAGGAAATTTAGATCCATTAGATCTACTCTTTTTAACCGACTTCCCAAAAGTAGGAGGTTATCAATTCAGCTGTATGTTTTTTTTATCTCACGTTTGTTACCTCAGAGCTCGGTCATTTACGGACCGATTTTGAAATTTTTCTTATATTTTCCGTGTGGGCCCATTTTAACTTGGTTAAGATTATTTACCCTGTTGGTCAAAAGATTAGTGACCCTGACTAGTCGATCGAAGGGGCTCGGGTTCAATCCCCGACGGGGACAAGCATTCGTGTGATGAACATAAATGTTTGTATTTCCGGGTTTGGGTGTTTATTAAATATGTATATTCTAGTATTTATATATGTATTTCTATGTATTAGTATAGTTGACTAACACTCATAACACAAGCAAACAATATACTTTGGGGTTAGGTAGATGTTCGGGAGATACAGATAATGGGAAGTCGATTGCTGCAATTTTACTGCTATGACACCACAAATCAGAAAATACTTATGTTATTACGATAGTTATTATGTAACTGATAACTTTATTGAACAATATACGGTTGTATGTAAATCGTTTGCGTGTTCAATGAGCGTAAACTACATTTTGTTCTAGCTTCAATCGAGACGTTATCGTCGCTTGATAACGTGCGTGTTTAAAACACAGTGAAGAAGTTACAAATACCTATTGCGTTCTATCACGTATCGTTTTCAGAATCACGAAACAGACGGTGTGCGACAGTTATTACAAATATAATTTATAAATTACACATGACATTTTTGAGTGCAACTTTATATGTAAATGAAAAAATACCGACCCGCCCATATTCCCGAAGTAATTTCTTTTTTTATATATACATATATACAAAGAAGAATTTTATTATATTAGTATAAAGTTTAAAGAAGGAACCCAAACAAAAACGGTGAAAAGGGAGACCGAACATCGGCTTAGGGCATTATCTTGGCGATAAGTGGGATAGTAAGTGGTATCAGTATTTTGGCTGGCTATTAACTCTTGGCCAGGGTCTCGAGTGTTTGCGTACTAGAGCTAAGAATGATAGAGTTCTGCATTCTCGCCCAGGTGCGGAACCACTGCCTTCCCTATTCCTGCCGCATTAGCGTCAAGACAGTTATAGACCGCGTCACCCTGCTGTCAATGCTGATGAATATGCGAATTTGTTAAGGCTAAACCGAGTCAGAATCATTAAGATCGCATAGGGGTTTGGCACTATTACATAATCTATATTTTTCTATATTATTATTGTAAATGTGAAAGTTTGGATGTTTGGATGGATGGATGTTTGGATGGATGTTTGTTACTCAATCACATAATAACTACTGGTCGGATTTGAATGAAATTTGGCACACAGACACGATGACCTGGAAAAGCACATAGGCTATTTTTATTCAGAAAAATTAGGTGATCCCGCGGGATTCGCCAAAAACTTTTATCGAGCTGCACGTTGCAGCTAGTATTGATATATTTAACAACAACTTAAAAGGTTTCTTCCTGCTATTTTTGAGACAGTTAATACATAATGAAAGTATTTATTTTTTTTCAATAGTATTTTTAATATCAATTGTATTTCCAAAATGATTCTATTTTTTAAATATAAATGCAATATGTAAATAAGTAAGGATTTTTGTTGTTTTAGAAGTCTATTTAGCTTCTGTTCGTATTAAATAAAACATAAGAAATAATGTTATCAATAATAATAAATAACCTATAATTAGGGCAACTTTTAGACTGTATCAATTGAAATTTTTCCTTATATTGACATATATTTAGAGTATGTATTTTTGAATATAGGTAATGTATTATATAATATGTTACAGTATTTATATATGTATTACGTATTTCTAAATATTAGTGTCGTTGACTAACAACCATAACACTAGCAAATAAATAATTTTCTTACTGTGGGGTTACATCATCCATTTATTTTGTATACCGATATAATTATTATTATTACTTAGTGTATGTCTTAGTGTTAATCTGTGATATACCTAGTTGACAAGAAAGTAATGAATGCAAGTAATATTTAAAAGATCAGTGTTAAGATACCAGACAAAGAATATTTTTGTCTTAATTTTAACGCTTAGAATTGAAATACTGAGAAGAGGGTCGGCGCTTTTGATAATGCTTCTACCTGGATCCTTGTTTTTGTTACCTTATAATCACGCTATCAAATGTAGGTAGAGGCATAAAAATATTAAATGAAATAGCTTTATGCTGACTTTGCTTTGTTTTTATTGTAGTGTTTGCTGGAAACAATGCAAGTTTCTTGTTAGTACTTAATACTTGATATTTTAAACTAAAAATAATCCCTACTTCAACTTTTCAAAAAGGTTTACGTAAATTGATTCTCGTCCCTGTGTATGTATAGTAAGTAATAATAAAAATAATTAAAATTTAAACCGATTTCAAATATCTATCAATTATACCCGTATCTTAAAAACTACTAAATAGATTTTGATGAAACAGACTGTTTCCTGAATTGGGATTTAAAAGAAAAAGAATTATTTCGATATGGCTTTTAGTTCTCGAGATATTTGTGGAAAAAACATACAAATATACAATCATACAAACACGAAATTCAGTACACATAGCCATGTATACTAAATTTCGGAAGTGTATGGATCAAGATGCTCAATTAGATCATCATACTCAAATATCATTAATAGACTGGGAGCTGGCGACAAATTTTGCAGCAGCAGGCAGATAGGAATTGCGAAAAAATATAATTTCTATACTAACTTTCGATACTAACCGCGAACGATTTGCCAAACTCGAAGGCTTGGTATCGCCATTTGACGAAATTATATTTTTTCGCAATTCTAACCTGCCAAAAGGACCTTCTCAAAATTCGTCGCCAGCCCCGAGACCATTAATTCAAACAGTATGACATACCTACATTCCGGTTAAACTAAAAACCTCCGTTTCTCATTGGTTGAAAATCATTTCCGAAGCGAGAACGGCACGTAGGAAAATCAATGACATTATCAAAGAAAATAATGAATTGTATCCTATACTAGCGATGTTAATGCATAAGTCCTAATCCCACAGAAAAAATGGATTTAAATGTAGTCTATGTCACTCAACAGTGTACTGTATAGATCTCATTGGTAGAAATTTTTGGAAATAGTACAAATATAGTTTCGAAAACTCTTTGTTTTCGAAACTATATTTGTACTATTTCCAAAAATTTCTTTCAACAAAGAAACTCAAATTACCTACAAGACCTTACATCTTTATTACTTTAGTACAGAGGCCGATACATTCTAAAATACGTTAAAATAAATAACAATAATTTATTAACATTTGACATTGAATTAAATATGCATACGCGAGTATTCTAAAATCATTGGCAAAGCAAATTTTTTCTCACGCATATCGATATGCAAAGATAACATTTCCAGTTAAACATGCTTTTCAGATTATCGTGTTGCTAATTATTAAGAACTAGCTGTTAACTTCTACTTCATTCGCGTGGCCCAAAATTATTAATTCCTTTTGCTCGATCGGATAAAAAATAATCTATATGACTTCTAGATAATGTAGCTTTCTAATGGTAAAAGAGTTTATAAGACTGGCTCAATAGTTTTTGAATTTATCCATTATGCTGTGGTCACACTTGCGTCTATCGTCACGAAGCTTTTCGCAATGATGCGATACATGCAGATGTGATCGGCTATTATCGGCTATCGTCGCAAACATTCCGACTGCGTGTGCCTTATCGCGCTAATATCTTCGGAACTTACTTGTTTTAGAAATTTTTTACCCTTTTTTCGGAATTTTATATGATCGAGTAAAATACATTCTATCACGTAATGATTTAGTACATTCCTTAGGTAATATCTTCAGGTATATTGTGTAATTTTTGTAAAACCGTTGTTTAACAATCAATATATAAAAACGTCACTAAGCAAACCAATTTTTTCCGTTTGACTCCGGTGCCTCGACTTCACTACATAGTATAAAACAAAGTCGCTCTCTCTGTCTGTCCCTATGTCCCTACTATGTATGCTTAAATCTCTAAAAGTACGCAACGGATTTTGATGCGATTTTTTTAAGTAGATAAGGCTGATTATTGAGGAAGGTTTTAGTATATAAATCTTTCCGATATTCCCACGGGAACAAAAAGTACGCGGGTGAGAAAATTTGGATGATTGCATGGAATGATATTTATTATTCAATCAAGCAAAAACTACTGAACGGATTTGGATGAAATTTGACACAAAGATAGATGACGACTTTTATCGCGGAAAAATGAGTTGTTCCCGAAGCTTCACTAAAAATTAATAACGCACCAAAAACTTAAATACAAAAAAAATTACCCTTGAAGTGATTTTATTTCATCAGTAAATAGTATAACTCCGTATTTCAGTGTGTAATTGCAAGCTACACTGACAAACTAAGAATCAGATTTGAAAGGCGTATCCATTTAATCCGTAGTGTATAACAAAGAATAAGTGCAGAAACTAATACATGTTATGTATACATATAGGTATATACATTTGAGTAGCTTTGTTTCGCGCATCCATCGAGCCAGATGTGTATTATTTTTTGATTTGATTATTAGCTTTCAAACTTTGAACGATTAATAGAAAGTAAAATAAGCTTATCGTCAAGTTTTTGTCTACCTTTTTTCTAATTGTCCGAGAAAATAGAATATAAGCTATCACCATCTTTCCGTTAACAACATTCGCTAATGATGGTCGAAGTCATTACCATGTGAGGGAGTGATCGAAGAGTGACAGGCGGATGAAATGACAGTCGGTGTTTTGTGTAGCTCATTCCACGACATCCGGTCATTAGCTGGTCTATACTCACGCATAGTCATATAAATACATTAACCGTTGATTATACATTAAGCAAACAACTAGCAATCGCTTGCTGGTCGAAATTCGTCCATAAGTTTGATCATCTATAATGATCCAAAAATAATATTTTCATGCCCTCCTTAGGTAAGTTTCAACAAAAATAACAAACGCATATTTTGTTTATTAATTAAATTATTTATTTTTAGGTATTTTAAATAGGTTGAATACAGGTACATTATATTAATTAAGGTGTTCTATTTAGCTATAAAGGCTCTAAAAATAATTCACTTATATTTGAATCACATACATTGTCCTTATTTACATACTCGTTATTTTTTTGAAGTGAAAACTTCTTTAGGCGCGTTGAGCGTTTTGGTAGAGGGTAAAATCCTCGGTTCGCGTCACCGACATGCTAATGATAATAGTATATCTATAGCTATGTTTTGCATATAGTTTTAATTACTCTCAACTTAATAGTTCCGTTTTCACTTCTATCGGCAGTCCCACGACTGCTACTGTTTTTTTTTAAATGTGATCTTACATATTACGTACGATGCCCCCCCTAACATTTCTCTACGCCTCCCTAGGGGGGTGTGCCCCCCTGGTTGGGAAGTCCTGATCTATACTATAAAAATGCGAAATTAACTCTGTCTCTCTGTCTCTCCTTTACGCCTAAACCACTGAACCGATTTGAATGACATTTAATAGAAATATAGTTTGAGACCCAAAAAAATGGATATAGGATAGTTTTTATTCCAGAAATCCCACGGGAACGGGAACTATGCGAGTAAAACCTCGAGACTGTCTATTTTTTAAAACACAGTAATAAGGAGTTAGTGAGGCTACTATTATAAATCTTTCTATACATATAATAAAATCGTAGGAAAGTCAAAACTGTACATTGAATATTTTTTAAAAGAATACTTGGGGCGTGATCTACAATCGATATTGAATCCAAAAATATAGTTTTTAGAATTTTTGTCTGTGTGTCTGTATGTGTGTCCGGGGTAAACTCAAAAAGTACTGCATGGATTTACTTCAAATTTTGCATGAATATTACTAAAAGTCGGGTCTACATATAGGCTACATATTATCACGCTATCACCTACGGGGGAGGTGCTGTGCGGAGTAAATGAAGTCCGCGCGGACAAGTCGTGGGCAACAGCTAGTAACTTTATACATATCTCTTATAAGTTTGACATCTGACTTTCACCATAAAGTATACTTTTTTTACACATGTGTATATGTTATACATATAATAATTTGTGTCAAATGCACGATAGTGTGTGTAAAGTTTATTTTTATTATATTAATATATTTTTAATGCATATTATCTATATTAATAATTTCGTCAAAATTTACGGTAGACTCAATCGAAACCTTCCTAAATTATAAAGCGTAAAAAAAATATAATTTTATGTCGACAACATATATCCGCAAAATTCGGATTGTCGAGTATTTTTTTAAAATAGTCATTAAAAATTCTAACCGTGCAGACAGACAAATCGGCCATATTTCTTTAAAGATTACAAATATTGGTCTAAGAGCCGGTGGAAGATCGTCCTTCACCCATCTGATAACCAGATGAGACGTATATTTTATCAAATATTATTTATTTATAAATGATATTTGATAAAATATACGTCTTTAAAGAAAATATACATTTTTAAAGAAATACTCAAAGTACTGTTGCCAAGCTAAAAACTTGCCATGAGCACTTTTGGATAGGCAAGTAATTATAGGCATATTTGTTTATAAACAAATATGCCTATAATTATAGACTTAAAGTGTCTGTAGCTTTAAAATCTACAATACAAATAACCTTTAAATACATTTAATTAATTTCACCTTTTTAATAATGGATTTCCGCAAAGTAACGCCTGAATCAATAAAATACAATATGATGCAATTTCACCAAGTGCCGATGATGGAAAGTATAAATAAATTATAATTAAATTATTAATATAGAAAGTAAGAATATTCTATATACAATAGGATATATTTTTAGCAATGTCGCCCATGTGTTTCTCTATTCTTAAGTTTCGAATTAGGTCAGTTTGACATTGAATTGAAATTAATCGAGACTCGTGTCTCAATCTGCGTATGAAGTGCAGATTGCAGTCTGGCAAAAAGCCAGTTAGACCGTTCTACGATTGAATCTTCGCAAATTATCATATTTGAATAGTGAAAACTAAGTATATTACCGTTATTTAAATATTAGGTCACATTCAAGATCCAGACTATAAACTGTTTTAAAGTTAGGGTCAATCAGTATTATTTGTATAAATCTTTCTCCAAAAATGCGTGCACAATTTTAAATTGTGCGCTCATTTCAAATAGAATCGCATCGGTCGCGACACTGTCAATTTTATTTCTTTTCGTACATTGCTTTGTAAAAACAACTATAAGTCGTGCACTTAAGGTTGGATATGCAAAGACATATGTTTTTGCCATATCTATAACTACTTAAATGAAATTAGGGACACTTTTGAGTGTCAGTTTTGTTCGGGACTGTGCATCTAGGGTTTTTTATATCAATGCAAAAAGCTCATTAGAAGAGCACGCCGTGATATTTCCAGTTTCACGATGATGGGTGGGAAAAGGTTATAAGAACCAACGCTTAACATCGTAAATTCCTAGGTTGCATTGCCAAACACTACTGGCATTTATTTACAAGGGTTAC
Organism: Apodemia mormo; assembly: GCA_036924255.1. Classification (NCBI taxonomy): domain Eukaryota; kingdom Metazoa; phylum Arthropoda; class Insecta; order Lepidoptera; family Riodinidae; genus Apodemia; species Apodemia mormo. Next base: position 22,857,624 of record JAUPFN010000021.1, on the reverse strand, counting down.
CGACTAGCGGTTACTAGCTGAGATGATCGCTATGGCTTAACACCACGAATGAAACTTGATACGCCTTTCAAGGCAAATTCTTAGGTTCTCAATGTAGCTTTTACACCCGGAAATACAGAGTTATAATACTTAGTAATGAAATAAAATTACTCTAGGGGAATGTTTTTCTGTCTTCTTATTCGGATAATTATCTTGTAAACACTATGTACAAGTTTCAACGTTTCTCAAATGAATTTAAGTTACCAGGCAGTACGGCTTCCTGACTGGGAAGGGAAGACCTTTCGACTTTTTTTAATCTGCTGTTTGGTCACCACGTCATCCCGACGTAATATCGTCATGACAGTGGCGCCACAATATCTACAATTTTTTTTTATGTCATAAGATAGCAAACAAGCAGATGGGTCTCCTGATGGAAAGAGTCAACCATCGCCTATAGACACCAAAGATGTTAATGGTGCGTTGCTATCTTGTGGCGAGGTCTAATGCCACATGCATAAGTTTACCGGCTACCTTACCCTCCAAACCGGAACACGACAGCGACAAGCACTGACGCTATTGCGGCAGGAATAGGTAAGGCGGTGGTACCAGACCCGGACGAGACAATGCAGAACTCTACCACCTAGTAGCCACGATGGTAGTGACTCGATAGCCAATCGGTCGCCTTTTATGACCTACCTGGCAGAACGGCAGTTGGCCTATTCTACAAAGGAGGCCGGGACCAACACGGCGAATAATTCTTTAATTTTGAGCAAAGAGAAGTAATTCTTTTTGATCACGCAAACGAAGTCATGAGTAACTGACAATGAAGTTATTCAATATTCATCGTGATAACAAGTATTTATTTTTTCAATGTTGTCAAAAATATTTTAATAATACTTATATTATTATGTTAAAACACTTTTGGTCTAACAATGTTTGAAGACACTAAATGCAATGGCGATAGCTCTTAATTTTCTAAATAACCTATACTAAAAATTTAATCACTACACTACAACAACGTTGCAACACAATAGATGTTTCAAAACGCTAACTTTAATTCAAAATATATCAAATGGAAGATTGTTATCGATTGCGTTCATCTCCCATTCTATAAAAATATACCCTTGACACTTGGACTGGTAAAATGATCAACTCACTCAATTTTGTAAATTGTAATTTTTACTTCAGTGTCGTATTTGCCAGAAGAATGAACAAAAATGTTCGACAAAGATATAAGTACTAGTAATTAATAATGGTTTTAGAAAATTTCTATATTTAATATATTGTTTACTGGCTGCCGCGTGCAGCCAGCTGCATTATAACAGTTTTTGGCGAATCACGCGGGATTTTTTCTGGGATAAAAAGTAGCATTTGTGCTATTACAAGTCTCTATCTAACGGTGTGCCAAATTTCATTTAAATCCGTTCAGTAGATTTGTCATGATTAAGTATCTATCCATCCAAACATCCAAATACCCAAACTTTCGTATTTATAATATAATATAGATATTATGAGATAGCAAACAAGCCGATGACTCTCCTGATAGAAGAGACCACCATCGCTTATAGACACCAAAAATGTTAATGGTGGAACATGCATGAATTCACCTTAACCCCCAACCGTCAGTGACAAGCCGATAGGTCTCGTGACAGAAAGAATCAACCCTCGCCTATAGACATTAAAGATCCACTACACTTTATACCCCGATGACTTTACCCGGGAGTGGATGTATTGCCCGATTGGTGATGAACTTACCACCTATCACATTGTTGGACTAACTATCTTTGACTAAATCGTGAGTGCACTTGTTGTACTCTTGCCTACGTCATTGAGGATACGAGCGTGAAGATACTTTTTCCCAAAGAAGGAGGTTAATTATTCAGCTGTATTTTTTATGTTAGTTACCTCGGAACTCGGTTGTTTATGAACCGATTTTTAAAAAAATCTTTTTTGTTTGGCAAAGTTTTTTTTATATCATAAGATAGCGAACAAGCAGATGGGTCTCCTAATGGAAAGAGTCAACCATCGCCTATAGACACCAAAGGTGCTAATGGTCCGTTGTTATCTGGTGGCGAGGTCTAATGCCACATGCATAAGTTTACCGGCTACCTTACCCTCCAAACCGGAATACTGCAGTGACAAGCACTGACGCTATTGCGGCAGGAATAGGTAAGGCGGTGGCACTGATCTGACCGAGACAATGCAGAACTCTACCATCTAGTAGCCATGATGGTAGTGACTCGCATAGCCAATCGTTTTCCTCTTACGAACTGCTTGGCAGAACTGCAGGTACTCTATTTTTCAAAGGGAACCCGGGCCAATACGCTTTATAATATATGTATATCAATGATCTAACAGTACTTTCTTCAATAGCTTTGGAATTAAAGCGTGAGGTCCTGGATTCGAATCCTGCTTCGGGCAATTCGTCTTTAGTAACTTTTTAGCAATTTTAATAAAGAGGTAAAGTTTGTAAGTTTTTAAGTTTATTTATAGAAAGTAGTCTCTGAAACTACTGAAATATTAGTTCATGTTGGAAAAGTCTACGTGTCGACGAAGAAAATAATTTATTATTGGCCGGCAAAACCGGTAAACTAATTTAGAGTGTCTAACAATACTTGCTGCTCTACCTAACGTGTAAGGGAACTGGCGAGATAGTATCTATGTTTCTTATTTTCGTAGTTATTTATAGGAGTGTCGCCCATATGTATGTCTATTTAAAGTTAGTGAAATGGGTCAGTTTGACATTGAATAGGATTAATTCGAGTGTCGTGTCTCGATCTGCGTATGAAGTGCGGATTGCGGTCTGGCGGAAAGCCAAATAGACCGTTCTTTGGTCGAATCCCCGCAATATTATTGTATTTGAGTGGCGAAATTAGACTCTACTTGGAGGCTTAATATACACAGCATAATGAACTTATTGTCAATTCACCACGGATCCACTGATGGCGCAGGCAGTATCTAGAGGTACTCTCAAGAATGCGCAAGAATTCCCTGAAAGACGCGCGATCTTTTTTTTTGGCTTCTATTTAATATGTATGTTATTTATATAAAGTTCATTATGCAATGTAAAATTTCGTTTCAAAAAGTTGCTTCCATTCCATTCATCGGGGATGCCAATCGTGCCTATCTAGGTGGTAGAGTTTCGGAAAGTCTCACCCGGGAATTATTATACCACCACCTTACCTATTCTTGCTGCAATAGCGTCAATGCTTGTCATAGTCGTGTTTAAGTTTGAAGGGCAAAGTAGTCGGTAAACTTATGCACGTGGTATTACCATCCTGCTCCCGTATCCCCGAAGAGGTAGGCAAAGGTACACCAAATACACCAACGATTAGCCGAAAATACTAATGGCGGGTTTTCGAAACGCACATTAATTTTAACAAGCAATTAATCTGTGTTTAACATAATTTTTACAAGCATTTTGAACAAGCAAGATCCGCCAAATACCAGCTGGAGACGCTTAAGGCGATAGAGAGGCGTGCCGAGAGGCTCATAAACGATGATCTGGCAGGCAAAAAAACTCCAGAGCCTCGCTTATCGCCAGAGACTGGCTAGTTAATCGGTCTTTTATCGGATACATTTTGGAGAGTGCGCTGCGAAATTGCACTACTTAATTCCGCCATCCCCGTTGTTCTATCGATCGTCAAGGTGCACAGACACTAGGCATCGCCATATGGTGGACGTTCTACGTACCCGAACAAAGCGATTCGACTCGACATTCTTGATCCGAACCGCAAGGGACTGGAATATACTACCTGAGTCTGTGTTACCCGACGGGTACAACCTGGGGATCTTCAAGAGAAGAGTGAACAGGTACCTTCTAGGGAAGCGCGTTCCATCTTAGGCCGCATCTAAGCCTACCATCAGGCGAGATCGTGGTCAAGCGCTTCCCTATCGACAATAAAAAAAAGCAAATGATCTGTTAAACACAGATTAATTGCGTGTTAAAATTAATTTGCGTTTTGGAATCTGGCCGTTAGTCCCACAATGTGATAGGTGGCAAGCCTATCCCCAACTGGGCACTTATCCAATTCCGGGCAACGTTGTTTTCATCAGAAAACTGAAATAACACATTCTGAATTGCACGACACGAAATCAAACCCGGAACCTTATGTGGTCAACACCACCACTAAACCACAGAGGCATTATCCTCTTTATAATATCTATACAAATAAATAAAATTGTAATGTCCGTTTGTAATTTGTAACCACTTTTTACTAAATGCATATCGATGTATACACGGTACATATACCAAAATAACATTTTTCATGTCTGCCTGTCTGTCTGTCTCTTTGTTCCAGCTAATCTCTGGAACGGCTGAACCGATTTTGATGGGACTTTTAATTTCGAAAATTTTCCACGCGGATGAAGTGGCAGGCTCAGCTAGTTAAGTATAAAAGTGAAGAGTAGTATATGTAATTTATACTTTCCATCGTCGCACTTGGTGAAACTTCATCATGTTGGTCTTGTCAAACACTTGTACTATTTCACAAATAAATATTTCACAACTAACATTTAGTTATTGTAAAGCTAACCGGTTTCACCTATTATAGCATCATCAGGGCTTTAAGTTTATTTATATACTAGCGATCTGCCCGCAGTTTCACCCGCGTAGCTTTTGTTCCCGTGGGAATATCGGAAAGGTTTATACACTAAAACCTTCCTCAGGAATAAATCTATCTAGTAAAAAAACCGCATCAAAATCCGTTGCGTAGTTTTAAAGATTTAATACATAGGGACAGACAGAGAAAGCTACTTTGTTTTATACTATGTAGTGATTATTTGAACATTACAATTACGCACGCAAAGACAACAACTAAATACAAGTACAGAAATATTTATTTGTGAAATGGTACAAGTCTTTGACAAGACCAGTAGTATATGTATAGGTAAAATTATTAAAACATATTTCTATTTAAACAACATCCGGCTGATTGGGAAAGATTGTGCTAAGTCTAAGAGCAAGAAACACGCTCTTGCCTAATTATTAAAAGGTATAATTTCCAGAACGTATTACATAAATATCGTGAATATCAATGTGACTCAAGTCGTTATGGTATTTCCGCTAATTTAAATCTTTATGCAACTAAAATGTTTCGATTTTGCTTATTTTCAACCGTAATCTGTATTAATTTTATATACCTATATATTTTTTATATCAGAAGATAGCAAACAAGCGCATGGGTCTCCAGATGGAAAGAGTCAACCATCGCCTATAGACACGAAAGATGTCAATTGTGCGTTGCTATCTTGTAGCGAGGTCGAATGCCACATACATAAGTTTACCAGCTATCTTACCCTCCAAACCGGAACACGACAGTGACAAGCACTGATGCTATTGCGGCAGGAATAGGTAAGACGGTGGCACCAGACCCGGGCGAGACAATGCAGAACTCTGCCACCTAGTAGCCACGATGGTAGTGACTCGTAAAGCCAATCGGTCGCCATTTACGACCTTCCTGGCAGAACGGATGTTGGAATATTCTTCAAAGGAGCCCGGGACCAACACGGGAGAAAACAGGAGTGTTGAACAGTTATTTACGACTACCAAACTGTTAGACGCGACCCAAACTCATTACTTCCTTTTACTCAGTCAGGTAAAAAGTAGCGTAATATGTCATACCTGAATAGTGTAGCTTTCTAATATAAAACAACTTTTAAAATCGATCGAATAATTTTTAAGTTAATTCGTAAAAAAGTGTTTCTTTTTTATAATATCAGTGTCGGTTATATACCTAACATAAATTAACCTTTTTAATAGGTATAACTTATCGTATGAGTTGATATTATTAAACCATTGATAAAAAAAAAAGATGCACAATCAGTGTCTCAAAAACGTCCTCTAAAAATGAGCGCAAAATTTAAAATTGTGCGCTCATTTCAAATAGAATAGTGTCGATCGCGTCACTATCAATTTTATTAATTTTTATACATTGGTTTTTAAAATCAACTATAAAATACTTAAGGTTGGATATGCAAAAACATATGTTTTTGCCATATGTATAACTACTTATGTGAAATTCGGGACAGTTTTGAGTGTCAGTTTTGTTCGGAACTGTGCATCTTGGGTTTTTTATATCAATGTATTAAACATTTAATTTTTTTTTTTTTTTCTTTTTGGCAAACATTTAATTTTGTACATCACAGACTACGTCAATGCGGGCTCATATCAATGCGACTCGAATTCAGTTGGAATCCAAAAAAAAATTAATTCAATACTGTCCAATAAACTTCTAAATTACGTTTGAATCGTCATTATATTTATAAGGTTTCTATAAAGTTGGTCGAGCGAACTAACTAGATAATACTTATAAACTGATAATCCATTAGAGTGTGGCGTATTTTATATCCCATTATATTTTATGGTTGCCCTAAAATCATTCACGTTATCTGAGAATAAATAAATAATGAAATATTCACGGGACAAATTACACTTACTGATCTAACGCCAAAGTAAGCAAATTATTTGCTTGTGTTATGGGTGGTAGTCAACGATATACATAGATACATAAAAATACACACACACACACATATATATATATATATATATGTATATATATATATATATGTATATATATATATATATATATATATATATATATATATATATATATATATATATATATATATAAGTACTAGAAACACTATTGCGGTAGGAATAGATAAGACGGTGGTACAATGCAGAACTCTACCACCTAGTAGCCACGATAGTAGTGACTCGCGTAACCAATCGGTCGCCTTTTACGACCTGCCTGGCAGAACGGCAGTTGGTCTATTCTTCAAAGGAGCCCCGAACAAACAGGGGAGACTGCTTTTCTCCAAGACACCTTATGACAGGGCTTCCTAAACTGTGAGTCGCGACGCCCAGGGGCGACGGCGTCACGGCTCTAATCCAAGGGCGTCATGTATATCTTTATCCTTAACTATAGAATTGTCCTGTAATTTTGTGTAAAGGCTAAGGCGTAGTGTTCAACGACAAAGACAAACTACTTGAATTTTGAACCCCAATTTCTAATGAGCATCGTGTCAATAGCACTGCACTGTTGAAGGTTCAGAGTATCTTCACGCCCATATCCCCGAAGGGGTAGGCAGAGGTACAACAAGTGCACCCACGATTAGCCGAAGATACTTGGTCCCACAAATGTGATAGGTGGCAAGCCTATCGCCAACCGGGCACTTTCCAATCCCGGGCAACTTTGTGTTTCTCAGAAAACTGAAAAAACACTTTTTTTTAAAGTGCCCGACCCCGGAATCGAACCCGGGACCTCATGTGGTCAACGCCAACACTGGACCACTAGACCACAGAGGCGATAACAAATTAAACCTCTTTTCATTGTTATTCTTATACGTCGCAAAAAAATGACGGATTGCTAAGGGCGTCTCGCAGTTAAAATATGTTCGGAAAGCCCTGCCTAGGAAATCAAACGGTCCAATTGAAATGTGCAATTCATAAAAATTGTAGGACTTGGGAAAAGGACTGTGTGAGATTGTTGAGGACTTGTAAAAGCTTAACATAAGGATATAAACGTATCAGAAGCTTGATTACACTGTTGTGCGTTCGTAATTACTCGCAACAATAAAAAAATTTAAGACTATTTTTTATATAAATCTAGCAAAGCACCCAAAAATACGTTTTGTTTTGCATAATTATAAAATTCATTGTTTTATCGTCTGCCAATTAGGTATATTAAACTAATATTTATTACACGGTTAAGGAAAAAATCCTCAAGCAACTGTCATTACAGATGTATACAGCCACAGATTAATTATTCAAGATGACTCCAACCTGATTCGTCCAATAACCTTTTAAGATTATAAACCGTTTAGATGTTGAGTGGCCACCGGTCCTGCGGCCGCAAGAGATCGTTTCCAGTCGTGTTCCCGCGCATTCTTATCCGAGGTGAACAACCGGCGCACACGCAGTCGTCCTTGATGCTCATGCTCCTTTCTACATGCTCGACGTCTTAGCCTTACGTCCTTATACGAAGCCGTATATATCTAATAATTTACTAGAGACAAATCTTACGTGCAATACAGTTTGCCTTATAGAATATGAAAAGCTCGTATGATTTTTTTCTGATATAAAGGCAGCAAAGCCATTAAAGTCAACAGGAGAGCCATCTGCTCTCCTGACTTAAAGATACAGCCAACTCATATAGACACGAAAGGTGGTAATGGTGCGATACGATATTTTTATTTTATTTCAACATACTTTAAGAGTAGGGGAGCCCAAAATGCTAAATGAGCAGTTACTCGAGAGTCCTAGGGACCAACTGGATTTTGTACATTAAATTATGGGAAAAATTCCATTTCAACGGTAGGGAAAAAATCTAAAGATAAAAAAATTTGAAAAACAGTGACATGGAAATACTGAAGTACGTAAGATTAAGGCATGGTGGGTTAATTGCTAACTAAAATTTTGAAAATCTGCGATTAAAGTAAGGAAGTGGGAGGGTCACAAAGTTACAAAGAAAACGTTGACTTGACGTTCTCGAGCGCGTCTGAATTTTTTTTCATATAAGAGGAAATGATGTAAGAATAACGAAAAAAATATATGACAATTTCCACAAGCCGAAGATATTGGAATTTTGTTTTTTTTTCTACCCTGGTTACCCGCCTCTATATAAAGGATTATACTTGTTTGGTGTAGAGCCTCAACCCCTCTATGTTAATCTGACGCGCTAGAGTAAATCTCAAAATCCCCTTTTGGGCTCCACTACAATAAGTAATTTTGATGTAATTATATATTAAAAATTAAAATAAATATTATTTAGTTCGTATTTACAGTCCTAAGCCCACACTAAAAATAAGGTTATTTTTTTAAGAAAAATAACATTTTAAAATCTATATCTAATGTAAAATAAATGACAGTTTTAAATATGAAATCGCTAAATTCAAACCAATTATCTTGGGCAAATAATTAGCCATGTGTGTTAATAGGAGTAAAATAAAAACGTAAAGTCGCAGGATTCAGCTAGTATCTAAATAATAATCTAACGGTTATCAGGAATTTAACCCCTAAGATAAAATTAAAAACTCAAATGTCCTATTTCAAACGCAACTAAAGATAAACTTCCACCTTAGGATTGTCAAGTTAACAACAATTTTAACGATAAAAATGCGTTGGTATTTAAAACAAAGATGTATGAGTTATGTTAATATAATAATAATAATAATTCACGGGACAAATTACACTTACTGACCTAACCCCAAAGTAAGCAAATTATTTGCTTGTGTTATGGGTGTTAGTTAACGATACTAATACATAGAAATACATATATAAATACCAGAATATATTTAATAAACACCCAAACCCGGAAATACAAACATTTATGCTCATCACACAAATGCTTGTCCCCGTCGGGGATCGAATCCGAGCTTCGTTGATTGCGTAGTCAGGGTCTCTAACCACTCGACCAACGAGGCAATATGAAAGTAGAACCCGGTGTGTCTGTACATGAGTATATGTATCAAACATAGAGCTCATAAGAAAATTTTTTCGTATTTCAACCGACTTCCAAAAAGGATAAGGTTATTAATTCGGCTGTAAGTTTTTTTTATGCTTGTTACCTCATAAATCGGTCATTTATAAACAGTTTTTATCTGGTTGGTTTTAGGGGAGTTTTATTCCTAATGGGGATAATGGGATTAACATTTTCATGTTATTAACTTTACTCAGAAGCTTTATTGATGCTGAAATATGTTAATTAAAGATTTTGCAAATTTTGAAGTTGGTTAAGCTATATGTTTAGATAAACTTCTAAATTATATTTTCTGAATCAATTGCTTCCTTTTTTTGAAAGTTATGATATTCCGTAAGCATATGATGAACCGATTTTGAAAATTCATATTTTGTTTGAGGGTTTATTTCTCGTGTGGTTTTATTTTAAACTAGTAGAGCCCGCGACTTCATCCGCATGGAAAATTTCGAAGTTAAAAGGAGCCTAAGTTACTCCTTATCACATCAACTATCTGCCAGTGAAAGTCCCATCAAAATTGATCCAGCCGTTCCAGAGATTTGCCAGAACAAACAGACAGACAAACATAAATGGTAAAAAATGTGATTTTGGTATATGTACAATACATCCATATGCAGTTAGTAAAAAGCGGTTATTTTAATATTACAAACAGACACTCCAATTTTATTTATTTGTATAGATTGATGAAGATTTGATGCAGGGTTCCGAAGGTATAGGAAACAGAAAATCGTTTGTCGCAGTTTAACTGCGTTGAAAAATTATTATTGCTTTGTATTATCTCTGTCATCATCAACATCTGTCTGTCTTTACGTTTGTTCAAGCACATCTCTGAAATTATTGAAAGAATTTTAATTCGATTATCATGGGTAGACAGAGCTCGGCTGAGAATAGAATATAAACTTCAAGTTATCGCCATTTAAAGATTTTATTATCACTTGACAAATCAAACTTTGATCTAACCATAAAGTGTGTAAATTTTTCGCTTGGGACATGGCTAGCCCATGTTTACCCATCAACGATATTAATAAGAAATACATGTATAAAAAATGAAATATATTAATAAACACCCATACCCAAAAATAAAAAATAAATCTTTTACTCATGACATAAATAGTTATCCCATTCGGGAATTGAAACCACAGACCACATTTACTCCATGATTGAAACCGAACCCCATTTGATTGCATATTCAAGTTTGTCCACTCGACCAACAAGACGGTCAGGTATTAAAAAAAACTAATTTCTATGCGTAAGAAGTCACGGGCAACAATTAAGTCAATACTAATATTATACAGAGAGAACATTTGTATTTTTGTATGTTTGTAATGGAAAAACTTAAACTACTAAGCCGATCATGAAAATTCTTCAACCATTATTAGACATTCAGGGGTGACATCAATTTTTATTCGAATGAGCAAAAAGAAGAAATAAAACACACGAACGAAGTCGCGAGTAATAGCAAGTATACAATGAATTTTGTACTGTTTATCTCAAGTAAAGCAATGGTAATTATGGCTGCCGGACAAAGCGATGAAGATTATCATCTAGCCAGCCACTCGAGTTTACCCACCCGAAGCAGACCGGCACAACTTGATAGGTAATGTTTGTTTTTTAGTTTTAATGTAAAATATCTATCCTCGCGTCTTTGCAGTAAAATCGATTCATATGCCGTGACGCTACACAGCATGACGCTGTCTCATACATTTGTCGGTTGAATACGCATGTAAACTAATGAAATATATAAAATGAAAACAAAAAATACTACATATTTTAATGAATAATTAAAAAAAGGAATGAATATTTTACATTTGATACGCTTATTTAGCATAAGCATTATTTCGTGTAATTTTTTTAAATATATTATAAGGTAGCAAACGAGTAAACGGGTCTCCTAATAGAATGAGTCAACCATCGCCTATAGACACCAAAGATGTTAATGGTGCATTGCTATCTTGTGGCGAGATCTAATGCGACATGCATAAGTTTACCAGCGGTTTTTACAAAACAGTTTGGATATTTCACATCTGCCAAGCACACATATGCAACATATGACAGCAAAATTTTAAAATACTGCATCGAACTCCGCAAATCGACTCAAAATCGGTTCATTCGGTAGGGGTTTTTTTAGGGAATTTCGAAAAATTTTTGAGAAATGTTTTTTCAACATAATATCGCGATTTTTTAATCTATTGATTTTGTTGTGTCATGTGTGTTTATATTTTTTGTCAACTTTTAAAGCTACTTTATTTTTATACAAAATTTAAGACAAATATAAATAGAATAAAAAAATATTCTACAAAATATATATTATGATAAAATCGGATAAAAATGACAAAAATTGAAAAAAATCATAAAATTGCATTTTTTGATGTTTGCCAGCTGGTGCCACCCGAAATGTAACATTACAATGGACATCAAAATATTTAGTCTATTTTCGTTAATAACTTGGTAATTTTAGTTCTACGACTAGAAGTTACTGAATTTAAGATGTAGAAAATTAAATTTGCAACAAAAATACACTTAGAATTTCCTGTGCGACAAATAGTTTTTCCGATACCTTTAGCGTAAATACAATGGCTACGACCCCAAAAACAGAGGTAACTTTACACTACACTCTTGGCATCCAAAAAAATTAAATTGTGTAATATTTTTGCAACACCAAATGTAGCTTTATATTGGACCAAACTACGTTTAAACTGTAAGTAGATATAATTTGTTTTATCAACACTTTTTTTCCGCTCTAAACTAGACAACTTGTACCCGAAGCGTCAGTTTCGAAATATTTCCTAAGAAATCTGTTGATGTACGGGGCTTTTGCTGTCGTAACAATATTTTCTATGCAAATATTACTCATTGTGCACTAAGTCCATGGCAAACAACTACGACAAAGTGTATTCATTGAGCCCTAGAGTATAAGCTAACTATGGAGCGCGGGGAACGAATTTTACATTTTATTGAACTAGTTTCTTTCTTAGTACTGCACGCCTCATAAATGGAGCATACAGTTAGTGTTCTACCCTTAACAAGTCAAGGACAAGCATTATTCTGGACTTAAATTGTATCTATTGTATTCATATTTCACTAGTACAATTATAGAATTCTTTTATGAACACGTTTAATAAGTATCTTCACGCCCGTATCACCGAAGACGGAGGCAGAGGTACAACATGCGCACCCACGATTAGCCGAAGATACTCAGTCCCACAATGTGATAGGTGGCCAGCTTATCGCCAACCGGGCACTTTTCTAATCCCAGACAATTTGGTAACAGAAAATTTAAAAAAAAAACATATTTTTTTGGTTTGCCCCATCCGGAAATGTGGTCAACGCCGACACGGGACCACTTAACCACAGAGGCAGTTTTTACTTTTTTAATTTAGTTAGAGGCGCATATAATAATTTCAAACAATGTTTGTCAAGTAGGTATAATATACAGTGTGTAAGGAACGGTCTATCAAAAAATTAAGATAACATGCAATTTTTACGTTCTAATTATGAAAGCAGTTTCTTTTTTTGTGGGAATTGCAAAATTTTTATTTTATGATTTTTTCCCATTATCTCTCCACGCAATGTAATGCGTACATTGCTCCGACTCGTTGCGCTCACAGAACTCTCAAACCAGTGATTAATTTATGCGGTATGACTGACGAACAGACAGATAGACAGATGGGTTTTCGCATTTATTATATTAATACATGAAATAATAACTATTAACGCTCAGCTCAAACTACAAAATACATATTTTAGGCTAAAATTAACGCTCATAGAGCTGCTGTAATATTGGCATCAGGTAAGATAGCATTTTCGATATGCAACCCCCCAAGGGAACAAAATAAAATGAAGCACATGCTAAGCCTTAAGCTACATCTATTTAATTGAAAGTAATGATGGAATTTATTGATCATAAAAAATCAAAAAATCAGATTTTCAACCTGATGGAAAAAGATAACTACCCTGCCACATGATATAGACACTAAAAATGATAATAAGACGATGCCATATGTAGGATAGATATGGAATATATATTGTGTAGTTTATCAGCTACTTTACTCTCTAAACAGGAACAACACTATAACTAGCAGAGAGAAGATTTTGGTAAAGTTCTGCATTGTCTCACCCGGGTCTGGTAACTTTGGTACCACCGCCTTACCTATTTCTGTCGCAATAGCGTCAAAGTTTGTCACTGTCGTGTTTCGGTTTGAAGGGTAAGGTAGCCGGTAAACTTATGCGTTAGGCATTAGGCCTCGCCACATGATAGCAACGCACCATTAACATCTTTGGTGTCTATAGGCGATGGTTGAGTCTTTCCATCAGGAGACCCATCTGCTTGTTTCTATTTTATGATATAAATAAATAGCACCAACACTATTGTGACAGAAATAAGTAAGGTAGTATTAAACCCGGCCAGATATTGTAGCTCTACCACTTAGTTTATAGTCACGATGACAATGACACGTCAGGCGACAACTAGCCTTTTTCGACATACTCTTTAAATAAAACTTAAGGAATATCGATTGCTGATTCGATTCGAATCGGACATACTAGAATCGATTCTCGATTAAATCGAACATTAAAAGATCGATTTCGATTAATCACGAACTTCACGAACACAGAGCATTATTGATAATAATTTACCGTTAATACAAGTAATGTAGGAATTGTAGGAAACCAATCAGGCAGTCGATCTGTAGTCTAACCTTACTAATAAAAAATATATTTTTATTAGTAAGTAGCGCCATCTTCTATACCGTAATTAGAATGCGTCATAAATATTTATTTTATGCGTTCAAGTTATCAATGCGTCCGACTACGGCAAAATATTAAAAAACTAAAATATCGTAACTAATTTAGGAATTTTATTGCTAGTTCTTGAATTGAATCGATCTGATTCGAGGGGTTCATGCATCGATTCATCGAATCGAGTAGCATTCCAAATCGATCTGAAAAATCGATTATATTACTCTAAATAATAATTTTTTTGATTAATCGATTTCAGATCGACATGCTTAGTCTATGCCATAAATTATAAAAAAAAAGGTAAAGCATTTGTTGTATGGGGCTCTCACACAACAAACGTGATTTTTTGTCGTTTTTATTTTATTTTAATTTAATTATGTATTTTGAATGGGAACATATAACTAAATATTCAATTAATATTTCAAACATCCACCAGTTGTAGTAATTAATATCGGGAAAAAATTGCAGAAAAATTACGTTTGTTGTATGGGAGCCCTTACTTGTGTAGTGGAAACAGAAATCTGTAAAAATTGCAACTGTCTAAGTATCACGGCTTATGAGATATTGGATATTGCCTAATGACAGACAGACAGACGGACTGACGGACTGCGGAGTCTTAGTAATAGGGTTCCATTCTACACTTTGGTCACCCCTAAAAACCTGCTAAATGCTTACAATCGACTACATTACACATAGTTAACGCATTAGTGGACACTTCTTCGGTAATTACATATAATTAGAGGCTTACTGTTTGACGGAAGCATTTGATAATGACTCCATGCATACGCAAGTCGGGACAACTGACTGTGTAATATGCGTAAGATTTAATATTATTTTTTATAAAAAACTTTACACTAAATATGAGAATGCGAATTATATTACCTATATAACACGGTTTCTCCGTGTTAAGAGCGTGGTAGAGTACTGCATTGTCTTGCTCGGGTCTACGCAATCTATAGCAACGCGCCATTTACGCCTTTGGTGTCAATAGGCGTTGACTCTTTCCATCAGGAAACCCATCTGCTTGATTGCTATCATATGTATGTATGTATGTATGTATGTATATATATATATATATATATATATATATATATATATATATATATATATATATATATATATATATATATATATATATATATATATATATATATATATATATATATATATATATGTATATATATATATATATATATATATATATATATATATATATATGTCGCAGTGAAATTGTCAATAGTCGTTAGATTATAATCTACCTAGGGATTTTATAATTTGGTTAGGTTAGGTTAGCAGTTAAATTATAATATCACTTAGGTAAATTATAATCTAACGGTACTTTTTCGGTTACGGTTTTTTAAAGGGTATACTTTTCTTGTTGTCCCAATTGTTGTTGTTGTCCCAATTTAATTTGGCGAAAATCTGATGCAGGATCCCGATGATACAGGGAATGGGAAATCGATTGCTGCAGTTTTACTGAGTTAAAAAAATATTTTGATGGCTAAAGTCCGTTGTCAAAGCTTAAATAAGACTAGTTTGTTTAATTTATAATTTATGTAATAGGTATTTGTGTTTTAAAATTGATGGAATAACTACCAACGCGGATCACTAAGAGATTCATATAAAAGCTTAAATAGGTATTTTGCGTTTAGAATACTCGTGTTCGCAATTGTTGTATTCTAGTAATTTTAACAAAACATAAATGTTACATTCGCTAAAAGTGATTTTACATATATATTCGTATGTGCAGACTTTTAGAAATGAGGGTGGTAGTTTCCTTTCTATTTTGAGACGACAAAAAGGCGTTTGTATAAACATTTACAGTTCCAACAGGAAACTGACCCATTAAGGGTTTGACCCAATGTTATTCAACATTGACTGTTTTGACAACGCCCTTCTCATTGACATTCTTTAAATATATGAACTGTACCAGGTACCTTCTTTATTAATTTTAAACATTTAAGTTTTTAATTAATTTTAAACAAACAACCGGAACACGACGAATACAAGCAATGACGGTAGGAATAGGTAAGGCGGTGTTACCAAATAACCGGGCGAGACGATGCGAAATTTTACTACGTACTCTGCGACATGCCTGGCAGAACGGCAGTTTGTCTATTGTTCAAAAGAGGCCGGACCAACATGGGAGAGAACTATAAATGCTATAAACACATATCAATTTTTAATTCTATTTCAATTTACATATTTATTAATTTTTTAAGTCATTAAAAACGCAAACTTATTGGGTATTATATTGTCATAACATTTATCTTATGTGGGCTTTTTAGAAGTAACCTTTTTAGATATAAGCTTACCTTCTATTCAGATAGTTTTAAAGTTGTTTTTATATCATAAGATAGCAATTTTATCAGTGTCTCAACTACAAACATAATATAATTGAGGCTACTTCGAAAGTAAACACTTCCAAATTATACTAAAACATGCCAACCAGTTAAAAATATTTTTTCCGATTATACGCACACCTATAGTGGAAATAAGAGATAATATTAATAATATATATAAAAATAATATCACTAGTCAAATTACAATTACACAAATCGATTTAATCCCAAAGTAAGCAAATTATTTTCTTGTGTTATGAGTGTTAGTCAACGATACTAATACATAGAATACATAGATAAATACGATTATATACATAATAAACACCCAGACCCAGGAATACAAACATTTATGCTTACTCCCGTTGGGAATCGAATCCGAGCCCCATCGATTCGTAGTTAGGTTCGTTAACCACTATACCAACGGGGCCGTCAAAAGATACACATCCACTTGTACATATTGCTAATAGACCTTTTCATAACGTTAAGCAGACTCGAATGAGATATTTATAAATATTCACTGATCCACAGAAACATGATACCTCTGAAATTCAATACGGCGGAAGTGGTATAATGATATCTAAACCTAGATCTTTACAGTATACGAGTATTTTTTAAAATTTAAATAATCTGCTATAATTATAAGTATACATTTCTGTGTATGTTTCGTGTTTCAGTAAACTTTAAACATTATCTTAACATCAAAAACTTTATTTATGCTACAACACTTGATATTTAGGTAAAAAGCGTGGTTGATTTTATAACGCGTACATTCATATACAAAATACAGTTACCAATATTAACTTTATACACGACTTTTACTAGTCCATATACATATCTACTTGGTAATAAAAAATTATTGCTTTTACTGATGTCGATGACTTTACTTAAAAAAACGAACTAACTTATTTGTTGTTATATTATATAAGACTTAAAACGCCCTCTGCTGTATCTGTTTACTAGCGACGTCACTCACGACACTTAATAATTTAATATACCATCGTCTGAGTCGGAGTAGTACTTGAATGTTGGTGAAGGAATTACAACGAAATGACAACATTTACTACACAGAATATCTTGTATATCACGTAGGTACGCGTAAAAAATCGAAAAAAAAAATGTTATGTGTAAGCTTTCTTGTTTTTTTTTTGCATATGGCTTAAAATATTATTATGATTGTAACCATCGCAGGCCAGTTCTATAATTCCTCCATATATCATATTTATACGGCGCCGTCAGATTACAGAGATAAAACGTTTTAGAAAATACCTTACGCGTAATGTAAAGAGTCGTTACTTTATATTATGCATGATATTACCACAGACCGCCATTAACAAATTGCCGCGGCATATTTTTCAAATTAACTATTATATAAATAGGTAGTCTATAATTAATAATTAGAATCTTACCTGCCTTCTTATATAAATATGAAGTATCACTGTATCATTGATAGGTTAGGTTTAGTACGAGTATTATTTAGAAATTCCTGTAAGTCAAATAGCCAATAAGGCTCTCCCGATGGAAAAAGATTATTATCGTCTAAAGACATCAACGTCATGGGTCACGGATAGCAGGTGCCTTGCTATCCATATGGCAGAAATGCAGTGCGAATTTTAAAAGTTTCTTATCATATCAGGCCATTGATATAAGAAACCCCAGATACACAATCAGTGTGTCAAAAACGTCCTCCAAAAATGAGCGCACAATTTTAAATTGTGCGCACATTTCAAATAGAATCGCGTCGGTCGCGACACTGACAATTTTATTTCTTTTCGTACATTGCTTTGTAAAAACAACTATAAGTCTTGCAATTAAGGTTGTTTATGCAAAGACATATGTTTTTGCCATATCTATAACTACTTAAATGAAATTAGGGACACTTTTGAGTGTCAGTTTTGTTCGGGACTGTGCATTTAGGGTTTTTTATATCAATGTATCAGGCGATATTATAAGAAAAGGTAACGCGTAAAAGCAACGTTCCAAACGAGACAATACAAAATTCAATCACCGAATAAACGCGAACATTTACAACACCATCCGATTATATCAGTCTATCCAATATTATTAAACATTGAGAAATAATAATAACATTTGCCCTCTCCTAATTCCCCATGTCGCTCTAACGTTAAGGCGGACACATACATTGCGAGGCATGCGTTGCTCCGCCTCGCAACGGACGCTTCAATATGAATTCACACCTGCGCGCGTTGCCACGACTATTAACATCTACATATTGCGAAACACGCTATAAGTCCTGTTCCACCCCGATTATCCCATTACAGCCGCGCAAAAAAAAAAATCGCCGCCGGTGGCGACTCGACCTATTGTTCCAGCCTGCTAGCTTTCGAGACCCTGGTCAACAGTTATTAACAAGACGAAATCTTAACGCAACTTATTCTCCCACGTAACGTCAAGTTACTGCCATAAGCCGAGGATCATTCTCACAGGAGGCATCCATAGGGCGGGCTTTAAGCCCACTTAATTTAAACTCTGCTCGCCAAAAAATGCCCGGTTTCGCAGTAACGGTCATTTGAACAACTGCTTCAGTTCGAAAGAAGCGCCATGCACCGCACGTGCCTCTCTCTGTCTGTATTCGTCTTTAGGATCTTATTGCGTTTTCCCCCTAGTAACTCTGCTGCCAATTCGTACTCCTCTACGGTAGATGTAGTACGTTTGTGGAAATCTCTGCCTAGTGAGATTCATCTCTGCCAGACCTTTGACTCCTTTGAAAACGCGTTAAGAACACTTCCTAGCTGAAATGTAGGTTTTCTTAATATATTGTATGTATTTTTTTGTATTATCATTAATATATTTAGTTTAGTTATGTGATGAAGATATTAATTTTTGTGCAAGTGTACTTACTCATTTCATTTTTTAATCCTCTACGGGTTAGGTGGAAGAAATCTCTTCGAATAGGAATAAGTTGAAAAACTTAACAAAGAAAAATTCTTACAATACAGGATTTGAAACTGTGACCTTGCCTTTGGCCGGCACGCTCTAACTAACTGAGCTATCGTCAGGTTTACTGTGGCGAATTTCTTTTAGATTGTAATCGATTCAGTCGAAAAAAAAATTTCTTTGTTAAAGCAGATTTATAAGACCGGTCTCAAAGTGCTACAGGAATGTAGCGTCAGCTAAAATTATCAAATTAATTTAATGTACAATAAGCCCATATTAGAAATTAAAGGACACTTTTTAATAGCAAGTAAATTTTAAAAAGGCTTATATTTGAAAGTCATGAAACTAATCAAACCTGACGCTTTTTCTTATTTCTAAATCAAGCAAAGATTTTTCTTTTCTGTCATAAAATTAACATTTTCTTTTATTTATCACCAACATTCTAAAGAAACAAAAAAATAAGTATAAAATCTATTTAATCCGTGAACGAAAACATATATTTTGCTGTAAGCAAACTTTGTTTGTCTTATTGTCTTTTAACTTTTAAGTGGTTAAAATCAAATAAATTTCATGATGAGGGATACAAAATATAATTTAACTATGTTGACGATACATTGCGACGTGACTTGACGTGACGTGTATTGCATTTTTTTTATCATGAGATAGGAAACAAGCAGATGGGTTTTCTTGATGGAAAGAGTCAACCATCACCTATAGACAATAATGTTAATGGTGCGTTGTTATCTTGTGGCGAGGTCTACTCCCACATTTATAAGTTTACCGGCTACCTTGCCCTCCAAACCGGAACACGACAGTGACAAGCACTGACGCTATTGCGGCAGGAATAGGCAAGGCGGACCAGACCCGGGCGAGACAATGCAGAACTTTACCACCTAGTAGCAACGATGGTAGTGACCCGCATAGCCAATCGGTCGCCTTTAACGACATGCCTGGCAGAGCGGCAATTGGTCTATTCTTCAAAGGAGCCCGAAACCAACACGAGGACCAACATAATATAGTATATAATATAATAATTGTGAATTTAAGTAATATAAATTTTTGAAGGTTTTTCGTGACTTTTAGCATTATAAAAATTGTCCGTTATACAATTTAGATTTCAGAAGAAATTTATAATGTACGGTAAGCATCTATCAACATGTGTTGTTTTGAGGCCAACTTTGTATGGACCCTCATCACTTTCCTTTTAAAGATTTCGCAAGCAGGGGATAAGTGCTATTAAATAAATATAGTTAAAATAAGTTTGCGCATTTTATTTATGTTACGTTTATTTTCTCCTATTTGTGCTATTTTCTGTGTACAGTAAAGTAATATTGTGCACATAATCTATAAATTATTTTAAATACAATCTAAGGAATCAAATTTTTTTTTAAAATGGATCTTACGAGTTCGTATTTTTTTAAGCAACACGTACTCATCTCGAGAGGTCAATATCATTTAATGTTTCACAGTAGTTATATATTTTTTTTTTTTATTTCTGGTAGATACCTAACGCTGTAAATAATTTAATATTGCCTGTCTTTATATTGCTGAAGTACTTTAGGCTTCATTAATAGATGTGTTTTTTAGTATATTGTACACTTCGACTTATATTTATGGTCAAGTATTTCCCTTTACCGGGTTTAAGAAATCTCTTTTTTAGAGATAAGCTCGCCTTTTGTGCCTTTTCAAAAATACTGCTTGCTGTAATTTTGTTTGTTGTTCTGTTGTGTACAATAAAGTATTAAATAAATAAATAAATAAATATTAATCAGAATCTCTTATATATAAAATTCTCGTGACACAATGTTAGTTACCATACTCCTCCGAAATAGCTTCACCGATTATTATGAAATTTTACATGCATATTCAGTAGGTCTAAGAGTCGACTATTATCTATTTTTCATACCCTTAAGTAATAAGGGTTGTCCACCCCTAACATTTAATTTTTTGGACATTTTTTTTTAATTTTTGGAACGAAGTTCCTTATCGCGCGTTGTGAAAGGGGGCTAGACGGAAAAAATTCTCACGAAAAGTTGTAACAACACTTTTTGCTATAGTAAGGTATTGTAAGCTGTGCGGCGTGCGCATGTTTCTCTGTCTGTCTGTCTGTCTCTCTCTCTCTCTCTCTCATAGAAAGCAAGCCAGATATTTTCATTTCTATTTCGCATTGAACAGTGTAGTGCTGCGACGATTATTTTTGTTGAGTGTATACAGGTTTTTGTGTACATAATAAATAAAAATTAATCGAAAGAAACTTCTTATAATGTGGCATTAAAAAATACGTACAACTCTAAATTTTCACCATTCTATCATCACCAACCTCAATTTCTTAATAGCGATATTAGTATTTCAATAATTTATATGGCAAAACATCGTTTGCCGGTCAGCTAGTATATAAATAAATTTGCAATCAGCAGACCATAGCGACCCTTCATAAACGAGTTGGTCATATACTCGGTTTTGTGGTTAAGGCGTATGGCGGTGTCGGGTAAAGTTACAACTCGTTACGGATCAGATTAACAGAATAGTACATACGTAGTAGGTTATGTCAATAAAACATGCTAAGGAAATTATAGTCGAGTTTCTAACAAGAGAAAATTTAAACGTGTTTTGATTTCTAGTATTTAATAAGGTACTTTACGCGATTTTTGCTATCTGTTAATCCTATATATATCCTATCCCACTAATATTATAAATGCGAAAGTTTGTTTGGATGGACAGATGCATGAATGGATGTTTGTTACTCTTCCACGAAAAACGGCCGAACCGATTTGAATGATATTTGGCACATAGATAGATAATAACCTGAAATAACATATAGGGTACATTTTATCCCAGAAAAATAAGTTAATCCCGTGAGATTCGCCAAAACTGTTATAATGCAACGGGCTGAATGTCAACTGAACATGATATGATAAGTTTTGTTCGGGACTCTGCATCTTGGGATTTTTATATCAGTGACTGAAGTATCTTTAATAAAAACTAAATTTAGAAGTACAAACATAAATTTATGCTCATTACACAAACTCTTGTACCTGTCCAAATGGAATCGGACCTGAGCTCCATCGATTGCTCAGTCAGGGTCGCTAACCCTTCGATAAACAGGGCGGTTGTGTTTATGTAAACAAATCTTGTAATCAAATTTTCTTGTAGTAGAAAGTCCTTAGTTCAGAGACAAAATAAATGTTATTTGATTTACATTTTGCCGTGAAATCTAATATGTAACTTCTGCAATACGGGAGTAAATACAATAATTTGATTCCGTTATTTAATTTACTATTAGTAGTGAATCGGCAATTCAAAAGTGTATTTTTTTAGTTTTCTGATAAAAACAACGTTGCTCGAAATTGCAAAAGTGCCCGGTTGGCGATAGGCTTGGCACTTATCACATTGTGGGACAGTATATTCGGCTAATCGTGGGTGCCCTTGTGTACTCTGCCTTTCGCTTCGGGGATATAGGCGTGAAGATACTATTAGTGGTATTTTGTATGTATTTAGAAGTAGGTTAATTAATTTGAAATATTTGTTGGCGTCCGACAAAGAGAACAATAGAAAAATTTCGAGGAAAATAAAAGCAAAACTTTACGGAAAAAGTTCCTAGCTGTCAAACATTTAACGATTTTACATCTTGTTCTAAGGCGGTAGGAAGTTTGCCGGTTTAGCTAATATTAAATAATTCTAATTATTTTGGGTTCATTTATGCCCAGGTTCTATTTCAGTAAAACTACTCGTTTCAGTTACAAGTAGTAACATTTTCTACGAGGCATAAACTAAAACTGTTGCTATAAAATATGTTTAATTACCAAATGACCAAACTAATAGTACTATTGGGTTTCCTACGTTAAATCTATACACTAATTATCGATTTTCATTTCAACGAAAACTATTTAATTAATAAATAAATTAATAATTTTAATTATTTTCAATAGTTCCTGCTACGAATGACAGATCGTTAGTTACATAGGAACTCGGCATTAATGAAGGAGGCAACAAATGTCTACTTAAGCAGACACCGCGAATATATATAAAAATATCTATTAGATATTTTTATAGCGTAAGCTTATGTAAAAGGGACCTACGCGAGGAAACACGGTTGAAGAATTTTGCAACCAATTTATTCAAATATGAACGGAGGGTCGTCGAAGTCTTCGAAATTCACGTATTTCTAGGAAAAGTTTTAAGAACGATGGAATCGAGCTAATTTATATTACAGATTGAGATGTCTTCGTATGTCTTCTTCGACAGCGATTTACACTAAGATATTTATAAAGCACTAGCTGACCCGGCAAAGGTCGTTCTGCCTTTTTAACTATTCTTATTTCTTTTTATATATTTTCTCACCTTTTAAACCTTCCCTGGACTTCAACAATTAATTCAAAACTAAAATTAGCCAAATTCGTTCAGCCGTTCTCGAGTTTTATCGAGACTAACGAACAGCAATTGATTTTTATATATATAGATAGATGATATTTAAAGAACAAATGCAATCGGTTAAATGCCATTTTATTAAAATAAATTTACTGTCGCTAATATTGTAAGCTAGGATTTCCTTACCATGTCCTTGCTATTTATTGTAACAAGCCTTGATACGTAATCTGAAAGGAATTAAATGAGTCATTTGCTTCTATGTAAATATTTGCACTTATTGATGCATAATCCATAATAACTATCTGACTCTAGAGTCTAGATGCACTTTAAGTTAGTGTCTTAAGGATATCTTAATTGCCGAAATTATTATGTATTTTAGATGTATTTTAGGTATTTTATTGAACTTACATAGAAGTTGATAAAACGTGGGTATCTTCACGCCCGTATCCCCGAAGAGGTGGGCAGAGGTACAACAAGTGCACCCACGATTAGCCGAAGATACTTGGTCCCACAATGTGATAGGCAAGCCTATCGCTAACCGGGCACTTTTCAATCCCAGGCAACGTTGTTTTTATCAGAAAACTGAAAAAATATATTTTTGAATTGCCCGACCCAGGAATCGAACCCGGGACCTCATGTGATCAACTCCGACACCGGACCACTAGACAACAGAGACGAGAGAAAACGTGGGTACCTACTTAAAAAGCAAATATATTTTTACGAGGTAAAATTTACCCGGACGTGATGTTACAGAACTCTATCACCTAAATATAATTCCAGAACGTCATGCCCGGTTCGGTACTACCGCCTTACTTATTCCTGCCCCAGCAGCGTCAATGCTTGTCATTGTCGTGTTCCGATTTGGAGGTTAAGGTAGCCGGTAAACTTATGAATGTGGCATTGCCATCCCGCTACTCGGATAGCAACGCACTATTAACATATTTTGTGTCTATAGGCGATGATAGTCGTTATGAAATAAAAAATAGGTAAACGGTTGACCCCCCAGGCCATGCCTGAAACTTCCCACTAAATTAAGTTATTTTAAGCTCAAAAGTAAAAACTATAAGCATAGATTTTTTCAGTTTAAAATGGTAGTATATTTTAGTTATTTACTTAAATTTTGCTCACATATATTTGCACAGGTAGACTATATTAATTTTTGGAAAGCTGTATATTTTGGAAACGATGATCGATTTTGATCTTTCAAATGATATTCAACTCAATTTTTGAGATCTAAAATATTGCTTTAGCTAATTATTTAATTGTGTCGTTAACAATTCAATTCGTTTAATCGGATAGAATAAAATTCCTTTTGTTTGAAGAGGTCGTTGGTTGCATCACGACTGGTGACGAGTTACATGTACTTTTCTACTGTTATCATTAACACGCCGGGTGTAGGAGATAGTATGTTTATTCAACGGCTGTTGCATTTTAATGAAGCTTTGTTTTAGAGTTTTCTTTCATTCCATGCTAATCATTTAAGTACATACTATTGTGACACATAGCTACATAAACGATGCTAATATTTAATGTTCTAAATGGAGCTTTTACTGATGTACTTATACTGCCTACGCCACAAAGAAACCAGTGTGATGACGTTCATTAGTCATTAGTAAACGATGTTCCACACTTTCCGTCATCATCACTAGATGAAATTCCTAAACACACAATTTAAAATGCACTAGTACTTTCAAAACATATTCCATTACAAAAAGGCACTAGTATTTTTAATTCACATCAAAACATATTACATTACTCAAGCGGTTTCACTTTAAAAAGCATATTCAAGTTGTATATTCCACTAGTTAAAGAGTGCAGCCCGCTGCATTATAAAGTTTTTGGTGAATCCCGCGGGATCACCAAATTTTTCCGGGATAAAAAGTAGCCTATGTGCTATTCCAGGTCATCATCCCATTCACTATATAAATATATATTTTTAACCGACGAAAAAATGAGGTTATCAGTTTGACATGTATGTATGTAATACAATACCTTGTATAATACATGTTTTAACCGACGAAAAAATGATGTTATCAGTTTGACATGTATCTATGTAATATTGTTGGAATTGTGTAATATTTGAGAATGATAATTAATCTATTTCGGTCCAAATACTCGTACTTTTCGTAAGTGTATTATATTTATATGTTTGTCCACGATTTTTTTGGGAAATAAAAGCTATATCGAGATTATTCTTTTTCTATTAAATCAGGTATACTTCAACTTAGAGAACAGCCCAAGTTCAATCAAAACCTATTCAGAAGTTTTTGAAATATGCAACGATTCATTCTTCAAATTTTTCCAATTAAATTATTATAAGTACGTTAATTACTTCACCGATTTCACTTTACTAGCATTAGCAAACGAATTTATAATTAACGTTACCAAGTGCAAAATATTGATTGACATTTTAAGTTCTAGCCCTGATAATGTAGTAGAATCTAAAACCGGTAGGCTATTTAATTAAAAATAAATATACATTGTGTAAAAAACCCTGTCCGATTCGCAAACACATTATTAGGCAGCCTAACATAATACCACCATATATATATGCTATCACTTTATGGATATAGATAGGAAAAATAATTCATCTTAAATATTTCGAATATTAGGTATGGCCACATAAAATGAGGACATAAAATGACGATAGGCACAGATACGTCTGGCCGCACCCGCTTACTCGAGATAGTGTTGTATAGTTTGGATTATTCGCTTAATTTTGGCCAAATTTAATGTAGGGATTTTAAAATAAAACAACATTTTTATTTCAAAATACCTGTATTTAACAGAATTTTTTTTCACGTCGACGTTGCGGATTATGAAATATTACAAGTGTCTAATTTAAAATAATCATTATAATAGAATTTCACGCGCCGACAATGGAGTGTATAAATTATATTAAGTTATAATTTATTCCTACAGGAAAATACGTTTATGGAGCGTACAAATTTTAACTTTTAAACTAACGCGTTCTACTATCATTTTTAAAAATTTACACGGGTCAAAAACGCGTACAAATATAGAACTTACTTGTACAGCTCGACCAAGTTTTGGCCGTTACATTGGCCGTAGTCACGAGTGGGCTCTGCTCTGCTGTAACTTGGCTGAAACGTCGAGCTTTACAAGTAAGTTCTGTATCGACGGGTTCTACGTTGTTGTCGTAACTTAAAAAATGCAATTTTGTTTTATATCCGAAAATGACTCCACTTTTATAGATCTTTTAATAATACGAAAAATAAAAATGAAAATTCTATTAGAAAAATCCAACTTCTAATAGAAATTTCATTTTTATTCTTCGTGTTATTAAAATATCTAACTATATAAAAGTGGAGTCATTTTCACACATGAAACAAAGATGGCATTTTTTAAGTTACGACAACCTACGTAGAACCCGTCGATATATGTAGGTAGGTACACACAAATTTTCTCTAATTTCTAGCCTCATGGTCCGAGCCCCTTCGAAGAATAGAACATCTGCCATTTTGTAAAGCAATAAGTAAAATAAACGTATCACTACCATAATGTCTAGGTGGTAGATTCGGTGGTAGTCTCGCCCTGATTCGGTATCACCGCCTTAACTATTCTATAACAGCTACGTATTTGTAACTATGTATATATCGTGTTCCGATCTGGAGGGTAAGTAAGGTGGTAAACATATTCATGTGGCATTACCGTCCCAAAACAAAGATAGCAATATTCGATTAACATCTTTAGTGTCTAAATTCGATGGTTATCACCATCAAGAGAATCATCTGTTTGTACCTATCCTATAATAAAAAAAATCAGTTATGAGTGAGGCCTGAATTAAAAACTACTCAACCATACTTTGTATGCCAGTGTAGTTATATAATGAAGGCTAACAACATTATCTAGTACAAAGCTCAGTACACGCGATAGTTTGCTTTACGAACATTGGATGAATGCAAACATTTTTTATGTATGAGAAAACAAATTTACATTATGTGCCAGGTTAAACGATTTTTTACTTGTTATGCTTACAGATTCGTTCTGGCGTAATGGATATTTCTTGTTTTAAAATTGTACTCTTACTTTTCCGTATAAAAAATTTGTCACTGTAGTTTTTAGAGGTCCGCATTATTGCGATGAGCAACTTCGGAACCCTTAATTGCGCGTTGCCAGATACGCACTTTACCGATTTATTTAATGTTAGATTAGACAATTCACTGAACTGTCTTAGTTTGGAGAGTAAGATAACTGGTAAGCTTATGCATGTGGCATTAGACTTTGCCACAAGATAGCAACGCATAATTAACATCTTTGGTGTCTATAGGCGATGGTTGACTTTTTCCATCAGGAAACACATCTGCTTGTTTGCTATCTTATGATATAAAAAAACATGTGGCATGAAATCTTCACTACATGGATGATTGCGAGAATCAACATTTTTGTTGTGTAAATTCGACTAGCTATTTTTCATTATATTTTATTTCATCGAATAAAAAACTATCGAAATAGTACAAAACAAATTGTGACGAAACTCCACGTGTTTCGACGTGTTCATGACCAGTTCCTATGTGTGTCAGTCAGATGATAATCAATTTTCGTCATTAGATATACTAAAACGCGACCCGTCCCAAAATAGAAAGCTTACCGCTAAAACTTATGGATTTTACGTCGTTACAATATCAATGTGGCAAAGCAGATGAAAAATTTTATCTAATAATATTGTTTATTATTCTCTCCAACCGTGCTGTAATGAGGTTTAGACTATTTGCATTTAGGACAGGTAGCTTTTACAAAGAAAAAAGGTTTAAGTAAGTACCACAATTGCCTAATCACTTGTAGGTACTTTAATTTCACATCAAAACTTCACTTTTCTATATCACTCGCCCGTTTTTTATTATATTATAAGACAGCAAACAAGCAGATGGGTCTCCTGATGGAAAGAGTCAACCATCGCCTATAGATGAAAAAAAAAATTAGAACCAAAGATTGTAATGGTGCGTTGATATCTCGTGGTGAAGTCAAATGTCACATGCGTAAGTTTACCGGCTACCTTACCCTCCAAACCGGAGCACCACAGTGATGAACACTGACGCTATTGCGGTAGGAATAGGTAAGGCGGTGATACCAGACCCGGGCGAGACAATACAACTCCTCCATCTAGTAGCCACGATGGTAGTGACTCGCATAGCCAATCGGTCGCTTTTTACGACCTGCCTGGCAGAACGGCAGTTGGTCTATTCTTCAAAGGAGCCCCGAACCAACACGGGGATATTTATTTATTTTAGTTTATATCTTACAATAGTAAATAATAATCAATTTAAGTATATTACATCCTGAAACAGCTTAAAATGTGAAACCGGTCGAGTGATATACAAAAATAAAGATTTGTTGTTAAATTAAAGTACAAGTGATTAGTCGACTATGTTAAAATAATGGGATTTCACCAAGTGCCGACGATGGAAAGTATAAAATATATTTAAGTTAGTAAGTATCTTCACACCCGTAGCCCCGAAGAGGTACGCAGGAATAGTAAGGCGTAGGTACCAAACGCAATGGAGATGTTACAGAATTCTATCACATAGTAGAGATTAAATTATTGCAACGTCATGAAGCTGGAGGTAACACTTATAAAGGAGTATACTGGAGGCAACACTTCTAATACTTACTTGAAACACAATTTTAAATAATGCTGTCATCTTCCGTGGTCTTACCTGCTCTTTCTAACATAGCTGTATAAAAAGAGACGGTGAGACCTCATAGACAGAGATATAACGTAGGTATGTGTTTCAAGTGATTACTCCGAGTGCTACATCCACCTTTACCTAATAATTCATGTGCAAAGTTGACTTTTTTGACGTTGACGTTCCGTGTCATTTATGAGCTCTGTGGGATCTATCATTCAAAAGAGGTCTAAGCCACTGAATTAAAGCGTGGAATGATTTTTCCACGCTTTAATTCAGTGGCTTAGACCTCATAGCATTAAATGAATCAATGTCGTGTTTTTAATTAATCTTGCTTATTGGGCTTAACATTTTAAACCTGAGAAAGCAGTCTAGCGTCTCTAAATAGTGAAAATCTTTTTTTCATTAGCTGTTTGTTTAAGGCTGCCATCTTCTAAATCAAATAGGCTGCCTCTGTGCTGTGTTAGGTGGGACTTTTTCCCTGAACGCCAAACATTAGTGAATAGCAAAATATTATCAGCATTGCTCCGTTCGTTCTACAAGCACAGCATGCACGATAAAGCCAAACATGGCCGTATAAAGACTGACAGGTGACAATCCTACACCTGGTTTACATCCTATATCTGACCATGTGTTAAAAAAAATATATTTTTTAATATTTTCACATTTATAAATAAGTATATATATACTTTAAAGAGCGATTACATATAAATACAAGAATTCGTATGTAATTGGTTTCTTGGAAACGGTACTTGGAAATGATGTTGAAGAAATTTTGTATTTAAATAGTCTTTTACTTTTAACATTCATCTCAGTGATATCTGTTTTCACATAAAAAAATAATCCGAGCGAAGCTGGGTCGCTCAGCTAATTCTACTAACATCATGTAAATCTTGTTAAACTAATGAAGTATTACCCAATTAACAAGTACGTGTAATAATCACGATTAAACATAGCTTGAAAGTATGAAATACACTTAATTTCTAAATTTACATTGACGTATTTGTCAAAACCATAGATTACTAAATAGTTTCTTCGTAAGTCAAAACTACTACCAATAAGTTGATTGTGAAAAATATGTTGCTTTTGACCACACTTTTGACGTTGACCACAAGTGGCCAAGAATTGCTTTGTAGCCATGAAGCTGTATTATATCTGGAGGCAACACTTCTAATACCTACTTGAAACACAATTTTATATACAGCTGTCATCTTCTGAGGTCTTTCCCTCTCTTTCTAACACAGCTGTATAAAAAGAGATGGAGAGACCTCATAGACAGAGATATAACGTAAATATGTGTATCAAGTGATTAATACGATTGCTAGCTCCACCTATACCCAATACTTCATGCTTTTGACCACACTTTTGACGTTAACCACAATTGGCCAAGAAATGCTTTGTAGCTAAGTCCATTTTTAACAGACTACCGACCGCCCTATTGGTCGAGTGATTAGCGAACCTAATTACGAATCAATAGGGCTCAGGTTCGATTCCCCGACAGGTACATATATTTCTGTAATGGGAAGTTTGTATTTCTGGTTTTGGATGTTTATTATATGTGTAACAGTATTTATATACATAAGTATTTCTATGTATTAGTATCGTTGACTAACACCCATAGCACAAGCAAATAACTTGCTTACTTTGGGGTTAAATCTGTAAGTGTAATTTGTTCAGCGATATTATTATATCATTATTATTACATATATATTATGACATTTTTACTTATTACATATTGCTACAAAAGATAGTGTTAAACATTATTACTAATTACATATTGCTGCGTAAGATAGCACTTATCCTTTGTTAGCGAAAACTGTATAGCCTTTAAAAAAATTGACATGACAGGATTTGTACCTGCAGCCTTGTCTCTGGCCGGCACGCTTTAACCAACTGAATCACGTGTCGCTGGGTTCAATGTGGCGAAATTCTTCTTTGCATTGAGATTGATTCCATCGATATACATACGAATAAATATTATCGCTACAGATTAAATTAACAGATCTATTCTATATTCTCGTATTTTATAAGTATGCTAGAAAAAACTTATGACTCATTTAATTGGGATATACGTCAAATATTATATTATCGTACATGTATAATAATAAATACACATACATATGCATATTATTATTGAAGTGAAACTTCTTTAGAATCGTTGTGATTTCAAACCTGATGCAACGGAAAAAACGACAGGTAAGAGACACAAATACAAAAATGTGTAGAATGAAGCCGGTAAAGAATGAGACAGAAATATACATACTATTTTATATTATCGGTCTCTATTAGTTTCACTTCTATCGTGTGTGAATCGCACACACACCTTTTTTTTTACTTTTTATTATTTAAAATACATTATTTAAAAAAATATATATGCACAAAAAAGTCAAGTTTCTTCCGCCGGATTTTCTGTTGTAGCCGTGTTTCCGATCCGGTAGTAACTCAAAAAATGTTGACTCGTCCAAAGCACCTGTAAAGAATAATTTAAATAATAAATTTGAAAATGTTTTGACTTTGACTTAGCACTGATCGCTAAATCAAAGTCAAAACATTTTTACGCGAGCGAGAGATATCGCTACCTCTCGCTCGCATAAAAATATCTCTACTAGTTGGATCCACGGAATCGATAAAGTATAAGTGCGAGTAAACGAATGTAGAGGGAATAGTAGATGAAAGGTTAACAAAACAGATATACAACGCGAATGCTAAAGGATGTAGGTTCCAGAAAAGACCAAGACTGACATACCATGATCAGTTTGATCGGGTACTGTCCAAAGGTGGTGTAAAACGTCTCCGCAACTGGCGCCTTTGTATGAAGAGAGTAATGAATGTGGAGGACGCAAAACAAATCTGCAAGGATCGTATCATATGAAACTCGGTTCTCTCTGCCTGCACCATAAGGGATCTGGCGTGAGGATATGTAAGTGATAAATTAAAATATAACGATAGATTATAAGTGCAAGTTGTAACCTAATTTACTAACCGTAATAAGAATATAATTTAGGTTATCGCATTTGATAATTATTCGGTTCAATATCTATTTGGCACATAATCATTAAATGCGTAATTCAATTGAAATCCCAAGCAGTAACATTGATTGAAAAAATCTGAAAACCATATAATTGATTAAATTACTTTTTAATGCAATTGGATACGGGTTTAATACAGTCAAATCGTTGTGTCGTTAATACGTGCAAAAATATAGCGACCATGGAAATCAGTTCCGCATATACCTACTACAAATTTTATCATGTGTTCTTGGAGTGTACGACAGACGATAAACTTATCCATATGGCATTTCAATTCCACCACACAGAGAACACACCAACATTAACATCTATGGTATCTATAAGTGATGGTTATCTGTTTCCACCAGGCGAGCTATCTGCTCGTTTGACATTGAAGTCTCAAATTACTTTTTCCTAAAATAAAAAAGAGGAAAGTAGAAGAAATTTCTAACAAAGGCTCTTGTTATTTCCCGCGCTTATATTAATTCTTCATTTACTTTATTACTTATAAATAATGTTATACGCGGCAATAAAAACCTCAACGCACTTATTTCTCCATTGTGTTCTGTCATCCATTTCAACCGGTGACATTTTACTGATATTATAGTTTTAGATTCACTTACAATACTCCATTGAATGAATTTAAGATCAGGTGTAATTAGAAATTACCAATAAAATATAAATGACACAAAAATTTTAATTGATCTACAATTTAAAATTACAACAATAAAACACTAAAACTGCAACCAAAAAACGTCATTCGACATCCTTTTTTTTTTTTGAATAATATTTATATACTGTCATAGAATTATATGTAAATGCGAGTAGTTGGTTGAGAAACAGCTTTTTTTTTTTTTATCGTGGGGAAACCCTCATGGGTACCTTTCGGTTACGGGGGTAGCCGAGTGGTTATGCCGGACTCATACCGGCTAAAACCCCACGGTGACCGTCTTTGGCGCAGGGTGAGGGCTCCGGGATCTCCGGAGGAACTCGCTCGGTGCCCCCACACGCTTTACTGTTTTACGCAGTTCTTCTCAGGTCAGAGCAATATTCCCTGTCCTAGGCCACTCTTCGAGTTATGGCAGTACGTGTTATAACCCGTGCTTCCATTTTTCTCGGGTTACTATAAAAGTGCGTTAAGCCCCCGCTTTACACACTCAGTAACCCAAAGGGAAGGGTTCAGATTGTATCTGAGCCCTGCCGCCTCTGCGACGATTCCTACGATGGGTAAGATTTTCACACTCGCGATTGCGCTCGGCACTTTCTTTGTGTGACATAACGGTGTCACAGAATGAATATACCGCTTTCCAAGCAGTCTCGCTTTGAACCATCTTTTGCAGTGGGCACGACAGCGAGAGATTATTACCGACAGCAGCGGAAAGTATGCTGCGTTCATCTGTCCAAGCTGGACACACTGCAAGGGTATGTTCAGCAGAGTCTTCCGGGCTATCACAGTGGTGACAGGCACCATTTGGCTCTCTTCCAATTCGGCAGAGATACCTGCCAAAACAACCATGTCCAGTTAGGATCTGCGTAAGATGGAACGATAGAGAGCCGTGGCGCCTATCTATCCACTGGTCAAAGACTGGCAGAACGGCTCGGATTGTCCGTAGACCTGATCCAGCGTTTGCCAGCCTCCGGGCCCAAGTCTCTAAACTGTCCCTATGAAGTCGCATCTTGCGTCTATCCAGCTCGATAGATGCCAACCGATTAGAATTATTAGAAATTATTAGAAATCTTGCATAAAAAGACACAAAAAAATAAGCTTAAATCAAGATCATTAGGCCTAAAACATTAAATATTTAAATTTTCATACATTCAATCAAAAATATATCTAAGAATAACATACTTTCAACCACACTTAGGATAAATGAATTAATAAAAAAGCAATGTTTAAAAACATGAAAAAAGATTTTCAGTGCCGAATTTATGGTTTTATTTATAAATACTAATTGACGTGTTTCATAGTGTGCGCTCTTTCTGTTACACGTTGTATAAACTTACATTCGCATTTATAATATTTAATGATACATATGTGATTATAATTTCTACATGAAAACACTTATGTTTACTCTTGTCCTACTTTCAGTTCATATGAGATGCATCTTTCTAATCTAAGCTTAACTCAACCACTGTTTGTCTAGCATTAGGAATATTTCCTGGAACACATGGTAAATAATCTTATAGCGAGGGTATTAAGGTGAAATATATACACAAGCTAACATATTGCTATCAATATTATATTCTTTTTTAATCTATGTTGGACAGAAAATACCGTAAATCTATCTTAGTATAGATACAGTATAAATTAATATATGTTATAAAGAGGTAAAATTGGTAAATTTGTGAGTTTGTTTGTAGGAAGTAAGTAATCTCTGGAATTACTGAACCGATTTTGAAAATTTTTTCCATCGTAGAAAGTTCATTGTTCTAAGTTCCTAAGTACATGTATTTTATTTAAATTTTTCCACAGGATCAGTACCTACGCAAGTGTCACCGTGGGAAATGGCTTATTTAATTATATTTTGACATGATTTCCGATTCGGCGTAATAGTATAAATATAACATGGTTTCAAGGGCGTCGCCAAGGGGGGGCAGGGAGGGGCAGCTGCCCCCCCCCCCCCCCCTCCTAAAGATTGCCCAAATGTAATTCAATCAAAGTCCTAAGTCTTTGAGTTGACTTACTTGATCGATCAATCCCGTACGTCGAAACTCGAATATCACCAATTCCATTTCTAATATTCCGTACGCTCAACTACGCTTCTATCTAAGGTAATGTTATTATAATCGCCGTAGATGTAAGGCTCGTAGTACAATTGAAAAGCTTCATGTGCTGTCGGCTTTACCTACAATTCATACCTGCTTTTCTCATTCATGGAGAATGAGGAAAGTATGAATTGTAGTAGTTAAAGTCAACTTGCAAAAGTATATTGTTGTTTTTAATGATTAATTATGATATGGATGACAAAAAACTAAAATATTTGTAATAAAATATAAACGTTAATGATTTTTTTAGGATAAAAATTCTGCAAAATCAGACATAAGTCACGTGACAGTAAACGCTAATCTGTAAGCGTTACGTCACGTCGTTGTAAAACATCATCTTAATGTTGTGATTTTCATAGAAATCACAGAGTATGAGATGTTATCAGGACGCCATGACAGTCCAGAGCGATTTCGCGGTAAACTTTAGTTTATTTATAAAACACGAATTTTTTACTGTAAATATACATTATTTAATAAAAATAAATAGGTTTTTGGTTAATATACCAAATAAGGTAAACTATTGAATTGTTTCTTTAAATTTAATCACCTAACCAATTATGTTATTACGCGAAAATTCGATCTAGGCTTCTAGTGATATGTTTTTTACTAGCTGCAACTAGTTTTTGGTAAACGCCTCGTGATCAGTTCATTTTTCCGAAATAAAATTATTATATGTGCTATTCCAGGTCATCATCTACCTGTGTGCCAAATTTTATGCAAATCCATCCAGTAGCTTTTGCGTGATTGAGTAACAAACATCCATAGAACATTATATCCAAACATCCAAACTTTAGCATTTATAATACTAATATAGATTATTTCAAGAGAATGAATATCGGCACTATGTGTCAGCAACAAACATTAAATTCATGGCGTCTAAAATAGTCAGGGGAATAAATACTGGACCAAAAAAAATACATAGCTAAAATGAATGACGAAATCATCACAAGTTGGTCATTTATATGGGTTCATTTAAAAACCTCTTAAAAATTAAAATCTACAATTTAAAAACCCGTATAGTTCTTTATAAAGTGCGAAGTCCCAAAAATATCCAATTTTTTGCGCATTTTTCTTAACGAATTTTTGAAAGGGAAATAAGAATTCATTTTTAGGGTCCCGAAGTCTCTCGCCAGCTATGTGATTATATTTGAATGTGATAAAAATATTCACGGTAGTAATACCTATATATCACCAAATTAAAAGTAAAACTATTACACAAACAATTCCACACTATACTGTCCCCTTGAGAGTTAAGAGTAAATGCGATAACTGTATTTATGAGATAAAACACTCTTAAAGCTCTCCGAAGCACAGGTGTTACGCAAGTGAATGCCGCAGTCAACATATCGACCGGTCAACTAACTGCATAGCCCCATTGCACAGTAATTTAAATTTTTCATACAAAAGAATATTCGGTTGAATGGCTCTGCAATGCAAATGAAAGACAACACAAAATATGCATTTTCCAGCCAACGATATCTTTTAAAAGCCTTTTTTAGCTTTAAATTTTTATCATAAACGCTAAATTCCTTTGGTGTTGTATAAGACGTAGTAAAATAAATATGCCTGGAAGTGAGAGTTGGGTACTTTTTTTATATCGTAAGATAGTAAACAAGCAGACAGCTCTCCTAATAAAGATACCAAAGATAGACATATTATGTCAGAAATTACAAGAAAATAGAATCAACGCGACACACAAAAACACACACACACAAAACACAGACACACATACAGAGAGAGAGAGAGAGACACAGACACACACACACACACACAAATACATACGTACATATGGACTTCATCGTGAAAATAGAAAAGTTTACTAGGTGGTAAAGTTCTGTACTTCTGTTGCCGGGGTCTGGTATCACCACCTTACCTATTCCTGCCGCAATGCAGCAGTACTTGCCCCTGTCATGTTCCGGTTTGGAGGGTAAGGTAGCCGGTAAATTTATGCATGTGGCATTAGACCTCGCCACAAGATAGCAACGCACCATTAACATCCTTGAAGTCTATAGGCAATGGTTGACTCCATCAGGAATTCTATTGCCTTGTTTGCAATCTTATGACATAAACAAAAATAGAAAAGCTTCAGAGTACCTCAAAGCGTGGAGATCTAATGAAAACTCGGTGTGAAATCAGTAACTTATCGTTTGACATTAAAAAATAATGTTCTCTTTCACCTTATTTGTAACTAATTAAAACTCAGACCAAACGTATCATTATTAATATGTCACGCTTCATTGCACGCATGGGATTCACAAACACTTTCAAACCATCCGTGAGAACGATGTATTGTTTTGTTTTAATTTACTTATTGAGGCATCACCTTACATGATTATGAATTAGCTTTATGTTAATAGATAAGACGTAACCTCTTATACATTTTTCCCTTGTTAATCCATTCCTATTTTGCCAGGCAGTTTCTCACGTTTACCACTAGGTGGCGCTGTACAAATCACATACAAATTCCTAGTAAACTCCAAACGCGCTCACGATCGAATGCGAAAAGAAAAACTCACACTTAGCACTCAGTTCTATTATTACGGAATGTAGTTCTGAATCAAGGTTACCACGTTATGGCACGTTTGTCATATAAAACATTTGTATTGGTATTGCATTCGCACGAGTAAATCAAGCGGTAGTTATCTTTAATTTCTCTGGGTTTTTTTGTATAAAATAAGCAGAACAAACGATTATGGTGGTTTGAAATGTCTATACTACGAGTATCTATATTTACTTATTATTATAAACACGAAAGTCTGTCTGTCTATCTTTCTGACTGCAAATCTTTCACAAGTCTCACAATCTTTAAGTCTAAATCGCTGAATCGATTACGATGAAATTTGGTAAGGAGATAGTTGAATACCCAGGGTTAAACAAAGCCTACTTTTTTCAAAAATTGACCCCTAAATGGTTTAAAAGGTGACGAAAGTTTGTATAAAAAATTATGTCTTCTATACTAATATAAATGCTAAAGTCTGTCTGTTTGTCTCAGTAAAACGAAATCTTTTTTTTTTCAACTGTTAAATTTGAATATTATAAAAGAATAAAATTTACGAATCATTAGGATACAAAAATTCTGTTGAGAAAATTTCTTCGCATTTTTTAAATTATTTTATGCAATTGTTAATTTGCATTTTTTATGCAGGATTTGAACTTTTTCAAAAACATTCTAGTTATATGAAAATACGTATCGAATGATACCATGGTCGTATTTTCTGGAAAGTCGAAGTAAAAATTCTACGGCATATGTGAACTAAACTAAAAATCTCAATGCTATGTTATATGCAAAGCGATGCTATATCGCTAATAGGTTGCGATAAAATGCTCCTAGGCTTAACACAGATACCTCATACTTTTTTAATAAATAATTTCACTTTGTCGCGGTTCATCGACACACTACATCAGTAAGTAGTAAACGTCTTCAACTATACAAATTTCGCAATTTGGTATAGGTGTTCGAATTAATCTAATCTCAAAGTAAGCAAAATATTTACTTGTGATATGGGTGTTAATCAACGACTTAATTTTTTTTATAGAAAAAAGGGGTTTGCCCCTAGCAGGAGGCTCACCTGATGGTAAGTGATTACCGCCGCCCATGGACAGCCACATCACCAGAGGTCTTGCAGCTGCGTTGCCGGCTTTTTAAGAAGGAGTATGCTCTTTTCTTGAAGGTGCCTAAGTCGTATCCGTTCGGAAACACCCCCGCCGGTATTGATTCCACAGAGGAGTAGTGCGTGGTAAGAAGTGCCTAGAGAATCGCACGGTTGTGGATTTCCAGACATCGAGGTGATGAGGATGGAACTTTGAGTTTTGCCGCGAT
Organism: Apodemia mormo; assembly: GCA_036924255.1. Taxonomy (NCBI): domain Eukaryota; kingdom Metazoa; phylum Arthropoda; class Insecta; order Lepidoptera; family Riodinidae; genus Apodemia; species Apodemia mormo. The sequence goes on along the minus strand of JAUPFN010000021.1, from coordinate 22,818,582 downwards.
GTCCGATGATGAAATTCAACAGCAGGGATCAATCCAAACAGTTCGTCGGAACACTCTCCATGATAAATGCGGTAAAAGATGCTAAGCGAACTTACATCTCTGCGGCTAAGGAGTCAAGCCGAATGGAGACTGCATGGTCATCAACGATTCGAACCGTTCTACGCTGAATGCGATCAAGTGGACAATTTACACATAATATATAAATACTGAAATATGCATTACACACAGCACATCCCAAAAATACTTACATTTTTTTTTTAACTCACATTTATACTCATCACACAAATAATTCTCTCGGTGGAGACTCGAGAATCGAAGGCGAGCTCCATTAGTTACGTAATCAGAGTGCAACTCCTGATAGTGATTTCTTAAGAAAAAAGCACCTTCAAGACTGCAGCTGTTACTGATGTCTTTTGTTTTAGTCCAGATATTAAGTGGATTCAATAATCTAATGATACAAAAACTTCAGTGTAGAGTAGACGAATAAGTGCTTAATTTTTTTATGGAATAGGGGGCAAACGGGCAAGAGGCTCGCCTAATGGTAAGTGATCACCGCCGCCCATGAAAAACTGCAACACTAGAGGTACTGCAGGTGCGTTGCCGGCCTTTAAGGAATGATTACGCTCTTTTCTTGAAGGCCCCTAAGTCGTTTGGTAACAGATCCGCTGGTAATTGATTCCACAAAGCAGTCGTGCAAGACAAAAATGCCTTGAAAATCGCACTGTAGTGGACTTGCAGACATCTAAATGGTGAGGATGGAATTTAGAATTTTGGCGTGATGTCCGATGGTGGAAATCAGCGGGTAGTATTAAGCCGAAGAACTCCTCGGAACACTCCCCGCGGTAACAGCGATAGAAGATGCAAAGAGAAAAAATATCTCTTCGCAACGCCAAAGGATCAAGCAGATCTGAAAGAGCCTGGTCATCGAACATACGAGATGCTCTACGCTGTATGCGGTCAAAAGGCTTTGTTCAATAAATCCTCGACTTCAGACACAAGTTTTTTCCGGCACTTTTCAACATGTTCCCGAGAAATGTAAGCACGGCCAGAATATTATATTTATTATATATTATAATTATATATTTCGCCGTGTTGGTCCCGGCTCCTTTGAAGAATAGGCCAACTGCCGTTCTGCCAGGCAGGTCGTAAAAGGCGACCGATTGGCTATCGAGTCACTAACATCGTGGCTACTAGGTGGTAGAGTTCTGCATTGTCTCGCCCGGGTCTGGTACCACCGCCTTACCTATTCCTGCCGCAATAACGTCAGTGCTGGTCACTGTCGTGTTCCGGTTTGGAGGGTAAGGTAGCCGGTAAACTTATGCATGTGGCATTAGACCTCGCCACAAGATAGCAACGCACCATTAACATCTTTGGTGTCTATAGGCGATGGATGACTCTTTCCATCAGGAGACCCATCTGCTTGTTTGCTATCTTATGATATAAAAAAAAAAATATATAGCATCTCCTGTACTGTCGTCTGCATAACAATGAATGCCGCTAATTTGCAGTATATTATCGATATGCAGAAGAAACAAAATCACTAATATTTTCAGTTTTGGAGGGTAAGGTATCTGATAACTTTACACATAAGACGGTTTATCTGCAGTCCGCGAATAACAACGCATCATTAACATCTATGGCGTTATTAAACGATTATATACGGCTTATAATCGTATTGCCATCTGTTGGTTTTGCGATGATGCAAAAAACCATATATTAGCAGTTACAGAGCAAACAACAATCAAAGCTATTAATAAATTCGTTAGAGTTCTTTCGAACATCCAGTTAACTTATTCAAAATATCAAATTGTAATTTCATAACGTGTTCAATGGTTAATCAATATCTATTAAGCAATATAATATTTGCAAATATTTACTGTCATATCAAGTGTCAAAATAATCTTGATCATAATAACAAGGGTTTCATAACTATCTATTGTAAGATCTTTTGTTATCAATATTTAAAATGACAATTGATGTTTATTTAAAGCCCGCAATGATCTGAGCCCCCTTAAAAGAATAGAACATCTGCCATTCTGTCAAACAGGTCGTCAAAGGCGACCGAATGACTATACGTGTCACTACCATCATGACTACTAGATGGTTTAGTTCCCCAACGTCTCGCCCGAGTATTCTTTCTTTACCTCCTGCCTATCGCAATAGTGACAATGCTTGTATCTGTCGTGTCCTGTTTTAGAGAGTAAGGTAGCCGGTAAACTTATGAATATGGCATTACTAAAATGGACAACAACGCACCATCAACATCTTTTGTCTATAGACGAAGGTTACTTCTTTTCTTTCAGTACAGCCACTTCCTTATTTGCTGTCTTATAGTATAGAAAATCACGCGTTAAAATTTCTAACTTCAAAGGCAAAAATTTAGAATATCAACACACTAATTTCTTCGCTAGGTTAACAAAGAAAACTAGCTCCAACAGTGTTACGTTTTAACCAAGAAACGACGGTATTAATGGACGGATCGAAATACTTAATCACATTCATTTTAAATTCAACAAAAAATAAAAATGTCATTTTTTGCGTCAGCTCCAAAAAAATCTCACCTAAAAACCGGATACGGAATGTCTGGAATCTTTTAATATCTTTTGTTGTAAGGATCGACGGCACGGTTCACTCACCCTACAAGTTTTATACAATATACCTATAGCACGAAATTGGACAAACCAATGGATCAGTTTTTTTATAACTCATTAATTTTACGTCATTGAGGTCTGAATGAGCGGTGATTGCATGAATCTTCACTCACAAAATATCTGTCTCCACAACGTATTGTAAAAACAGTTTATTAAATATAAAGTGTGTTGGATTAGTTGTGAGCTAAAATTTAGAAAATCTGACGATTTGAGTCTAACTTATTAAAGTGGGAGGGTCACAAAGTTGCAAAGAAAACGTTGCCTTATTATGTCGAGCGCGGTTGAATTTTCTTTTATTTTTAAGGAAATGACGTAAGAATAACGAAAAAAATATAATCTGAAAATTTCCACAGACGAAGTATTTGATTTTTTCACTAACCGAGATGCCCGGTTCTATACATATTAATGGAGCTTAGATTAAATGTGCGAGGTATCCCCTATGGACCTTATGTTATTCTACCGTGCTCGAGTAAATCTTAAAATCCCCTCTTAGCCTCCCCTACTATTTAGATTACATCGATTGTAACACTTAACAGTTTACGTACGTGTAAATGTGTTTAATAACGGGCTCCTATAATCAATGATCCGTCATTTGCAGCAGTAACTATTAGCAACCAGTTAATAATGACGAGGCGGTTCTACAAATAGTTTAGGCTGGTTTTAGTGTCACACTGACCGCACGCTGACGGTTGGCGCTGATGGGTCCATATGTCCATATGTATGTAGTCATAGGTAGCATTTTTGATTCGCGCTGACCGCTCAGCGCTGACGACCGTAGGCTACATACGAGTACATCAGCGCCGACCGTCAGCTTGCGATCAGCGTGATAGTAAAACCAGCCTTAGACATTTGATAATTTAAAATATTTTACAGGAACAGCTTTATCTTACTGCTCGTAGAAATCGAGATTGTCACTACTCGTAACTAAAGCGAATCGTTTTTCTAATATACCGGGCATAAATCATGCGCCAAAAAGATTCCATAATTCAACTCAACGTACCTATGTCAGACGGAAGGGGCCATCCATAAATTACATCACATGTTAAGGGGGAGGGAAGGGGTCGCTGAAGTGTGACATTGTATGACAAGGGATATGGAGGGGTTTCAAATTGTGTGACATCACATTTTTTCAAAATATAATATTTTATATCTAAGTGTTACAACACTAAATTTAAAAAGCTACCTGTATAAATAAAAAAAATATCGAATGAGATTATTATTCTAAAGTAAAGTATGTGATATCACACTAGGTAGGGGAGGTCTCACAAATGTGACCAGCTGTGACATGACGGGGGAGGGGTCAAAAAATCATGAAATTCGTGTGACGTAATTTATGGATGGCCCCTAAGCCTGATTGTCACATATACTAGTTTAGAAACACATTTGTCCAATATTTGCTTTTTACGAACAACCTGATACAAAGGCAAATTGTCTATTGTGTTGTAACATCACAATTTGTACAAGTAGATGCTCCATAATAGCATTACAACAAATGGTCTTACGTAGAGTATAGGATTAAAGGTTAAGCATGTTTATTAAATTATTTATGTTGTATTAACTTACGGTTATATTAAGCAAAATTAATAGATTCACGCTCATATCAACGATGAAATAGACAGAGGTGCGACTAGCGAAGTCTCGATTATAGTCACGAATATTAAGACTAAGATTAGGAACTGTTTAATTTATTACACAACACTATACATATATAATCAAAATAAGAACAAATGTACAAATTAAACGAAAAATCAACACACAGAATAAATGAAAAACAGACATTGATAACATTAATATGTATGTATATACATTTACAAACAACATGTATGAAAAAAGCCTATAAAATCAAATAATCGTTATGTATAATAGTGTAACGGAATAATGGTAAGTCCCACTCAGTAATCAAATCACATAGGCTGACAAAAATTATCAAATTATTAACACTATAAGTGATTTTCTGGGCCACCTTCACTTGACACTATTAAGGCCCATAATGTGACAAATAGCCAACTTATCGACAAATCGAAAATATCCCATTTCAGTGAAGTTATGTTTTACAGAAAAAAAAAATAAAAAAATACAAGCGAACCGGCGTTAATTACTATATAATGTTAGTATGAATTCTTGTCATATTAATTTTTATAAAATATTTAATTTTGCAACCGTACGCAAGTCGTGTCATTAATTCAAACTCAATCAAAGTTAATGCGCACGATGATCGTATAGCGATGATTGCTGTACGAGGATACGAGGGAAGCCTGATTGAAAACGTAGAGGCGAGGAAATAAAATCAAATTTTTCATTTCATTGCATACCATCAAAGAGAAACTTGCCTTTGGCTTGATTACGATTTTACGAACTTTCTTGATGATATTTTTAATTTCTTTTACCACCTTTCCGGCGGTAGGTATTTAAGATATGTATGCCGTAATTTTTTCTGTATATTATAAATATCACTGGACAAATTATTTGAATTAATCCAACCTTAAAGTAAGCAATTCCTTCCAGTTTGGAGGGTAAGGTAGCCATTAAACTGATGCATGTGGCATTTATACTTCACTACATTAATAGCAAAGCACCATTAACATCCTTGGCCTCTATGGCGGCCTCTTGGCCCCTATGGAGGCGACGTTTGTCTATTTAGATAAGAACAGCCATCTGCTTGTTTGCTATCTTATAGCATAATAAAAAAAATGTCTGTAACGAATAAAATCAAATCTACTGTACAGTTTTTAAAAATTCTTTTACTCTTTGAAAACTACATTATCCAGGAGTATTAATGGCCACTTTTGTATCTGATTTTGGGTCACGCGAATAAAGTCGCGAGCTGAGTTTTGTCCGATCTGGGAATCAAACTTGAGAAACCAAGAAATAAAGCAACAATAAAAAAGCTGATCTTATGTAAACATAAAAACTCAGCCCTACGTTGCTGTCTAAAGTTTAAAATAACTTTGTTTACCAAAAATATATATATTACAAAAGAAAAGCTGACGTATAACTAAAGTTAAATAGTGTAAAACTTTCGTCATCACTTCAGTGAAATTCCATTTTTACGATTTGCAATAATTCACCGTGCAAATTAATAACAATAGTATTTATCATTGGCAATAAAAAGTTAACATTACGAACACAATAGAATTGCCATATCAAAGGTTAAAGTACTTATCTAAAAATTCATAATATACCGTATACAGTTACATGTTATGTGTTATTCAAAAAGAAAACTGCCATTCGTAAATCAACAAGTGCCAGACTTTTGTGAGCAACTTGAATGTTTATTAGGGTTCGCATACAAAAAACTGCTTACAGAAAAGTTCGACTACCTGAAGAGGCACGCTACTAAACCAAATAACCATATTCCGATGTCGATGACACACCAGCATTTATTTTAGATTCATCTTTTGTCATTGAGATGAGTCATAATATACGAAAATCATTTTGTACTTAGATACTCATATAGCAAGTTTTAAAAAAAGATATGCCAATTTTCGACCAAAATAAAATATTTACTTTTGTCGAAGATGTCAATCCTACTGATTTTTTATTACATGACTTTTATTCATTGAACTATATTACTAGCGTAAGTAATACCTCAATGCTTTTATTATACGAAGCATTAGAGTGCTCTACTCTCAGACCAACAAAAACAATTTTGTTGGTCTAAGATTCTACCATCAAAAATTGTTTTCCCCATGTTAATCCCGGGTTTCGTTGCAGAATAAGCCAACTGCTGTTCTGTCAGGCAGGGCATAAAAGGCGACCGTTTGGCTATACGAGTCACTACCATCGTGGCAACTAGGTGGTAGAGTTCTACATTGTCTCGCTCGCCTTATTAATTCCTGACGCAATAGCGTTAGTGCTTGTCATTATCGTGTTCCGGTTTGGAGGGTAAGGTAGCCGGTAAACTTATGCATGTGGCTTTAGACCTCGCCACAAGATAGCGACGTACCATTAATACCTTTGGTGTCCTCGTATAGGCGATGGTTGACTCTTTCCATCAGGAGACCCATCTGCTTGTTTGCTATCTTATATTTTAAAAAAAATTTAAAAAATTAAAAAACGCCTCCTTTCTTTACTTTTACATCATTAGATAACAAACAAGCAGATGACTCTTTTGTTTCTCTCAAACCTTCGCCTATAACTCTCTCTCTAAAAAAGTTAATGTAAAGCGTTGCTATCCATGTGAAGGGATGGCAATACCACATGAATAAGTCTACCGGCTATCTCATACCAGAAATCAGAGCACGTCAATAACAATGTACTGACGCTATTGCGGCAAGAATATGTAAAATGGTGGTATCGGCGAGATGTTACGGAACTCTACCACTTAGTAGTCACCATAGTAGATGGTAATTTGGTATATCGATAGTCTGTCGATAGTCTAATGGGCAAATCCCAGAAAATGTATTCCTCCCTTGGAATTTAGAAAAGCTTTGACAAGCGCAGCTATTCCTAAATGCCAATATTCGTCTGAACAAATGTTTTTCTCAGGAACGCCAAAATAGTTGAACGTATCTGGATATAATTTAGCATACAAATAAGATTATAATGTGGAATAAAATAAAAAAACTTTTTTCTGTGAGATTCACCAAAAATTTTTTAGAATTTAGCGTTTTATAATACTGAGCTTGTATTACAAGTTTTTGTGTGAATTTTATTTCTTAACGCTAAGACGTGAATGAATTTAAATTAATTTAGTAGATATAAATTTTGTCTTTGCCTACTGCCTTTAGCTATTTTTTATCTTAGCAAAATGTATTGTCCCCTTGGTGTGCACAAAATGTTCGATAATACAGTGAGTTGCGATTTGCGAAGCGCATTTATTTCCGATAATAAAGTGGTCCTGCGTTCGAATCCCGGGTCGGTTCGTTCTAAATAATTTTCAATTGGTTCTAAATAAGTTTCTCATTTTTACCTGGAAAACCTAACTTATCTTGAACAAAATTAATTATTATGTTTATAAAAATATTGTAAAAACTAAGTAAAGTAGTGTCGCCTCAATAATCTATATTCTAGAGACACTGGCTTTTACCTAGACATAATATAATATCGTGGGTTTGAAGCTCGTGTCAAAAAAATTTTTTTTTAGTTTGGTAGAAAACGTAAGTTATCCGAAACTGGACATTTGCCTGATTTGTTCATATATAGGTTGATTTATTTATTGTTAATATATATAAATATACCTATTGATATATAGGTTGATATTTAAGCCCGGCCCACTTATCACATTATAGGAATTAATATTATTGGTTATTCGTAGACTTACTACCTAGTTGTACTTTTGCCTACCTCTTTAGTGATACGGGTATTGCTGTAGGGTCAATTCGCCTTAAACTTACCCTATATATATCTATCTATCTATATATATAAAAATCAATTGCTGTTAGTTAGTCTCGCTAAAACTCGAGAACGGCTCAACCGATTTGGCTAATTTTGGTTTTGAATTAATTGTTGACGTTCAGGGAAGGTTTAAAAGGTGACAAAATATAGAAAAAAAATAAGAGTAGTTAAAAAGGCAGAACAACATTTGCCGGGTCAGCTAGTATATATATAAAAATCAATTGCTGTTCGTTAGTCTCGCTAAAACTAGAGAACGGCTGAACCGATTTGGCTAATTTTGGTTTTGAATTAATTGTCGAAGTTCAGGGAAAGTTTAAAAGGTGAGAAGATATTGAAAAAAATAAGAGTAGTTAAAAAGGTAGAACAACGTTTGCCGGGTCAGCTAGTTTTTTTATAAACTAAGCTGAATGGGCATATTTTAACATAAATTCAAAATAGTAATATCATGATTGAAAAGCAAAAATCATTCTAGAAACATTAAGAATGCTTAATATTTTCAACCGACTTTCCAAAAGGAGGAGGTTAATAGTTCGGCTGTATGTTTTTTATTTGTTACCTCAGAACTCATTTATGAACCAATTGTGAAAATACATTTTTGTGTGAGATGTAAGAGTGAGTGTATAATTTACACCATATTAATTTGGTGGAGATTGATGCAGGATTCCAGATATATAGGAAATTAAGTCAGTAGCTGCAGAATAATCTTTATTTGCAAGAATAAATATGGGTGTTACAAGTTATTGCTAATTATTCAGACACTAGCGCAGGTAATTCTAACATAATAATCCATACTTATATTATAAATGCGAAAGTCTGTGTGTCTTTCTGTAACGCTTTTACGGCTAAACCGCTGGACCGATTTTCATGAAATTTTGCATGTATATAGTTGAAGATCTGGGGTCAAACATAGGCTAATTTTTTTTTTTTTCAAAAATCAGTCCCTGGAGGGCTGAAATAGGGGATAAAATTTTTTATTAAAAGCTATTTGGACGACTTATTAATATACTCGCAGGCGAAGCTGCGCGGGTCAGCTAGTATGAATATAAATAGTAATATGGTGTACAATTTTATTAAACAACCAGGTATTAACCTACCTATGTAATTAGCTGATCCGTACAGCTTCTCCCGCGTTAACATGTCATATATATCTAATCTAATACCTTTAAACGAGCAATTCTTGTATATATATAATTGGAATCTCGGAATCGGCTCCAACGATTTTCATGAGTCACTAATTTGGGGTTTTTCGGGTCAAGGAATCAATTTATCAAGGTTCCTGGTCCAAGAAAAGCTCGGTTCCTAAGATATAGGTATGTGAAAAACCGAGTAAAGCTCGGTTAACCAGGTACAGAAAAAAAATTATTCTATAGGAATCGATTTATCAAGGTTCCAGGTCCAAGAAAAGTATCGGTTCCCAAGATATGAGTATTTAAGAAACCGAGCAAACCTTGGTCAACCTGATATTAGTTATTAAACAAACTGTCATTTTGGTTGAAATTCAGTTTGATTTTGAGCATCTCATTTTCATTTTTCTATATTTCAAATTTCATCAAATAAAGTTCAGCAATTAAGCCATGAAAGTATAATAGACAGACTTACACACTTATTAGTATGGAATACCATATTACCTTTAGTATAAAATAACCTATTTAGATACTTAAGCTATGACAAACAAAACGTTTCTAAATGAAAATAATTTGGTAAGCAACAATTAAAATAATAGTTCATATAAAGCTACAATCGGCATAAGAAGTCTAATTAATAGTCCAAATATAAATGTTGAATAGGGTCCACCTGTTGATTTCACACCTGGCCCTTACAATAGGACGATACACGCGTGTGTGCTTCTTCAAAACCAATGTTTATCCCTTATATATACAACCTACCAACAATTTTAAGTTTAAACAAAAACTTCTGAACCATTTTAACGCATAAAGAAGACATGAAAATGTTTTATACTTTTATAAAATTATAAGTTATAACTTATTTTAACGGATTTAACTATATAATAATTATATGATGATAAACTAGTCAAACAACTGACTAGTAACTAGTACATATCCGGTTTCTTACCTTAATGCCGTTGATGACTACACTACTTCTCGGTATCTTGTTTAAGGTTTAATCCTGCTTTAAGTACTAAATCGGACCACAAAGCACTACACTGAACACAAAAAACTGTAGTTTTCTTCAATAACTCGATAAATATTATAAATTCCAGCGTAAAACACTTTGGTTGTTAAACTAAACTATATTTTTTTCAATTTTAATTATATCTTTATTCATCATTTCACTGTTTTTTTCAGGAAATGAAAAAAACATAAACTAAAATCATCGCGTAGTAAAAGGCGACCGTCCGACGTCGACTGTTAAAGTAGTAACGTACCTACGCTAACCTAGTCCAACACCGCCGCGGCCTCGGGCGGGAGGAGGAGGGCACGCAATAGAAATATAAATCCATCTTATGTTAGAAAGAGAGACATTACACTTCTACACCGGTACAAATTTTACCTCTATAAGGCTGCTAATGAAAATTGACTCTGTAATCATATAACTTCTTAACGATGAAGGAATCTTCATTTTTATATCATAATACCGGTTTTACATGTACCGCGTGCCGATAAAGGTAATTCGAATTCCATCTGAGTGAAAAAGACAGAGGTTTTTACGAAGGCTTTATTTCAACTCAGGCATGTCCAAGCTAAGGGCCGCGGGCCAGAAAAGCACAAGACCATTGGTATTTAAATATTTTGCTGCAATTGTGCATAATTACATTCCTTTTGTGTTGGATTGAAATGCACTTGTACTATTTCACAAAATCTTTTTCTTCTTCTGAGATCTTGATGTGATAAAAAAAGAGTTTTGCCAAGTGCAGATAGAAAATATAAAATATGGCTGACCATTGACTTTATTTATCTTTTTTAACTGTAAAAAAATGGGCCAGGAGTCAGGACCACATATTATGCCGATCCAAAGAAAGCGTAACATATAAAGTCAGACAAAATTTTGTCGGTGTTTCCTATTTAGAAAAATTACAGCAGTATCCCGAATTCATTGGCCCTATAGCCGATCATTGCAAATAACAAAAAAAAATTCATGAGACAAATTACACTTACTGATCTAACCCCAAATTAAGCAAATTATTTGCTTGTGTTATGGGTGTTAGTCAAAGACACTAATACATAGAAATACATATATAATACTGGAATATATTTAATAAACACCCAAACCTGGAAATACAAACATTTATACACATCACACAAATGCTTATCCCCGTCAGGGATCGAACCCGTGTGCCGTCGATTGCGTAGTCAGGGTCGCTAACTACTCGACCAATGGGCAATCAAATGATAATCACTGTTTACGTATTAACATATTCATAATCGCTAAACATGGCAAATGCGGCGATGACGAATAACACCCACTTTGACAGTTGACAAACATGTAGTGACGTTCTTTTCGCTCTGTCTGGTTGCAGGGAAACCAATGTTATATTTATATATTTAATTTTAAAAGAATAAATTACAGTAGTTATATATTTCTCGTATATTAATATTACATTGATATAAAAATGTAATACTGATATTTGGTAATAATGCCTGTATGCCACTACTCACAAACCTTGTCGGCGTGGACGTTTAAGGCTCTCACTTGGGCAGCCCTGTCCTGCATAGTATACGTCTACACTTAAGGGTTACAGATACCGAGAGCAAACGTTATTTTAATTTAAATACTGGATGGTTAACGGTTGTCAAAGAACCATCTGGCATCTACACAAACAAGTTTTAAAAAGGAAGTAATTTTATTTATACAATTGTTTAACAAACAATTAATCTACATCTTCGTGTAGGTAACACTTCACTTGCTGTTAACCCAAAGGTTGGTTGGGAGAAAATGCATCTAGCATTAAGTCTACTTTTTATACGACTTTATTTAAGTGTATAATAAAGTTTAAATAAATAAACAGGTAGCACTCCTGATAGTAAGAAAATGAAAACACCAAAAAAAAATGTGATGCATTTCTATCTCTTTGGTAGTGATAAGAAACCACGTGCTTAAGTATTCTTTGTTTTCCTGCCGCTTTAACTTAAGTGTATGTCACTGTCGTATTCCCGTATAAAAGGTAAGGTAGCCCGTATACGTATGTGGCATTACAACCCACCACGCGGATGGCAACGTACGATTAACATCTATAGTGTCTGCAGGCGACGGTTATGTTTTTTTTATCAGGTGAAACATCTACTTGTTTGCAAACTTATGACAGAAAAATACAAATTTGACAGGTAGTACCAATGTTACCATCAAAATCGGAACACGTAGTTGCGTACCTATACAAAGAAATTTGGGTGGGAAAAAAAAAGAAATTTGGGCGCTATTTATTGGTACTAAACTAAATAATTTGAAGATGTAAAATCAGTTATATTATTAGCTTTTTATTTCGTCACTTCAAGGAATAATTAAGAAAAAAATGTGTAAACGATTTGACCCTGCAGGTCATCCCTGAAATTTGTTAAGCTCAAAGAAATAAAAACTATACTTAAGTGCAATGAAATGTAATTTAAATACATTATAATATACTAGCTGTTGCTTAGTCCACGCGGACTTCGTTTACTCCGCACAGCTCCTCCCTCGTAGGTGCTAGCGTGATAATATGCCTATATTATGTTGATCCGATCTGTTAGTAATATTCATGTAAAATATGAAGTAAATCCATGCAGTACTTTTTGAGTTTACCCCGGACATACATGACTTTCCTACGATTTTATTATATGTATAGAATATATATAGACATTGCGTACGGAGTATATTTTTAAAAATAACAAGAGCTATCTCGCCTTATAACACACAGATAGATTGATATCGGAGGCACCTGCATATGCAGTTTTGTCGAAAGGTTAACTGGTGGAGTGTCAATAGACATTAAGTTCGCTATTTGTACAAACTTATTTTAATATGTACAAGAAAGCTAAATAAATAAAAAAATTAGGAGCAAATAATATTAAGTGTTTAGTCATATAGGAGTGTCGAGTACATTATCTGACATCTATATTAATATTAATATTTATTAAAAAATATTAATATTTATTAATATTAATATTACATCCATTCATCAACAAGCATCCATACAAACAGCAAAACTTTCTTAATATTAATATTTATCAAAATTTTCTTAATATTAATATACTGCCTGTTAGGTAAGTCGTCCTAAGCCTTGAAGTGGGTAATAAGGTATCTGATTTTCATTCCAAATAAATAAAAAAACATACCCTTAAATTTTAACTATTATCCAATAAATTCATAATCCATACGCACTAACACGTTCGCGCAAGTAACGCGCATATGAATAGATAAATAAATAGGTAGTAAATACTGCCTATTACTGCCTATTTATGTAACTATTTATCTATCTATCGATATGTGCGTTACTTGCGTGGGCGTGTTGGTGCGTATTAATTTTGAATTTTCTAAATAATTAGGTTAAAATTTAAGGGTATTTTTTAATTGTTATTTATTTGGAATGAGAACCAGATACCTTATAAACTCATTCAAGGTATAGGTCGACTTACCTAACACGCTGTATATTAAAAACAATATTAATATTAATATTTAAAATAATAATATTAATATTATAAATGCGAAAGTTTTGATGTTTGGATGGATGTTTGTTACTCAATCACGCAAAAACAACTGAACGGATTTGAAAGAAATTTAGCATACAGGTAGATGATGACCTAGATAGCACGTAAGCTACTTTTTAACCCGAAAAAAATAGGCGATCCCGCGGGATTTGCCAAAAACTTTTATAATGCAGCGCGCTGCACGTTGCATCTAGATATCATAAATGCGAAAGTTTGGATGTTTGGATGGATGGATGGATGTTTGTTACTCAATCACGCAAAAACTACTGAATGAAATTTAACACACAGATAGATAATATAGCTAGTCACAGCTGCTAGTTTTAAAATAAACGTTTTGCCCACACTTGCTTACATAAATTTCAAAGTTAAAATTCAAATATTCAAATAATATTTTATTCGACGTAGGTACATATAGGAACACTTATCGACGTCATTTATAAGCAAAATTATACATGACAAGTTATACAATAGTTATAAAATACACTAAGGTAAAATACAGAAAAATAAAGTCAGCTAAAGAGAATTCTTTGTCTACAGAAATGACTTATACTTAAATATTTTTAAAATAACAATAATTTTCAATCAGTAAATTTCATGTCGCACACTATATGTATAATATTAGCCATATATAAAATAGCATAAAATAATTGTAAGGAAATACTGTATTCACAGCTTGTATAAATTGAGACTTATTAATGAAAATAAAGATTATTATTTTTATATTTATATAACAGTGAAAGTTTCTTCACTTCAATTTTTATTCTTCTCCATGGCCCTTTCATAGTGAATATGAAAAAACTTATGGATTTTGCAATAGAGGCCAACGTTACGAAAACTATCGTTAGTTTATTTACAAATATAGTGAATATAATGAAAGCGTATACGTAAGAACAATGTAATTTCCGCACGAAAATAACGCGGCTATTATCAAATTACGAAGACTACGAGAATAGTGTCAATAATTGAGTTAATTCCGGTTACGATAGCAATGATTCAGAACCATTCAGAACAGAGAACGCGTTTACTCTTTTATTTGCCTTTCTTATTGGTAGCCACAGAAAAGCATCACTTTTACCAATTAGCTTGCAGTGCACGCTCGGTCGACGACAAGCAATGCTTTGTTTCCTAAAACAAGTGAAAACCTAGGTACTTAACTGTGACACACTTACGCCAACAAAGGTTTGATGTTGTAGCGAAATTTCCTTCGTAAAAATAATGTTTAGACATATACAATGTTGCTAATAAAAATAAAAAGCTTTTGTCATTAATATCCGTTTTAATAAAGGCAAACACAATGACCTCAATGTAAAGTAAGTTATAATTTTATAAATTTTTGTAAGCGCTATTTTCTTTGTAAAATATTTTTAGGTTTATTTACGATTATTTATTTCTCTTCTTGGTTAGTTCGTGATCATGTTTTTATTATGAAACAAAATAATAATCAGCACTTCTATTGTAAAATTACGCTTGGGTTGTACTTTAAACATTTATAAAATATAAAACACTTTAACTCACCTAGCTAAACATCACCTAGTATAATTTTTAGGGTTCCGAAGTAAACTAGGAACCCCTACAGTTTGCTATGTTAAGCGCTATTTTCTACCGTAAAATGTTTGTATTTAATTGTAGTGCTGTTAATAAAAAAAGTTATCTGTAGCCGCTTAGCAGATAAACTGGGGCCGCACTTGCGTTTATCATCACAAAGCTTCGTGCAATGACACGATAAATGTAGAGGTCACATCTGTATTTATCGTGTCATTGCACGAAGCTTTGTGACGATAGTCGCAAGTGCGGCTAAGGCATTATAAAACACCGAAAATTGCTATGCCAAAGATAATAAATGTGATATAATTCGAAACTACTTATTTCCTTTTTCAAATTATTTTTTGTTTATGCATGCATGTTATACAAATTATGTATACCACGAATTAAGTGGATACGCCTTTGAAGACAATTTCTTAGTTTCTCAGTGTAACTTGTAATTACATACAGAAATACAGAGTTATACTGTTTACCAATGAAATAAAATCATTTCAAGGGTAATTTTTAAACCTTGTCATCGCATTCGGTACGATACAACAGTACAACATGGTTTATTTCTATTTTTTTATAATATAATATACCCTACCATAGGAGCGTTTGCTCATATGCGCAGCGACACATTTTCTTCCCAACGGCGTGTCTATTAGTATTCATGTGGTCTGTAGTGTTTACAATCGGGATAGGACGTCATACCATTTGGCGTCAAGGCATAGGAGTCGATTATACAGCCAAGGCACGCCGATTTAGATGTTTCATATCAAAACTGTCACGTTTTTCTCCGTTTCTTTCTTTCAGGGCTCTTTTGAAGAACAGATAAACTGCGTTCTGCCAGGCAGGCTCTTATAGCAAATTGTTCGCCTCTTACGAACTGCGTGGCAGAACGGCAGATTGTTACTGAAATACTGCGTATGTAACACTGATAATAAGTGTGGTTGATGATGTACATTATTCGAGTATGCTGCGTAATTGATGAAATGCATTTTTAGTTGATCGAGAATTTTATTACATTTCAAACGTCGTTTGTCACAACAATTGCGTTTTCTATCAATTCCGTTTTTTGTTATTGTGAAATTATTTATCATGTATATTATAAGACTAACAGTTACTCGTGACTTTGTTCACGTGACCAAAAAACATTACTTCCCCTTGTTCAGTGGGTAAAAATTAGCCTATGTCACTACTGGATAATGTAGCTTTTTTAGACTTAGCAGGCTTTATGGAATTTAGAAAATCAGTCAAGAAGTTTTTGAGTAAAACCGTAACAAACAAACAAAAAATCAATTCTTTCTTCTTTATAATATTTGTATAGATTGACTGTAATGTGATTGCTTTACGTATGTTTAACGATAATAGTCAATGTCATCACGCTATGTGGTCGAAACTTGACCGTAATTCTAATAATATTAAAACGTAAATACCCATTTTACTACAAAAATTATTAACTAAACATTACCAAATGAATAAAATAAATAAATTCCTAGACAAATTACACGATTCAACCTAAGTCTAATTAGCTCTATTCCTCAAAAAACCTGCATCCAATGCATTAATTGCATCAAAATCGGTTTATCCGTTCGGGAGTTATCGTTGACGAAAATTTTGAAGAAATTGTTTTTCGACATAACTTCGGGATTTTTAACCAATTACTTTTGACCTTCTACTATATTTTAGAACTAAAAAAACTACGTTGAATGCAGTTTCAAAAAATTTAATCGAATTAAGTTTTCATGAGTTACAGCAAACTTAATATTTTTAAAATAACTTTCAGGCCAAAAATATACAGCATTTTAAAAATATTACTTCCTTTATATCAAACTTCAGATTTATGAACTGTGAAAAAAAATCTAAGCTAGGGAATAGTTTTTGTTCTTTTGAGCTTAAAATACCTCAATTTAGCGGAAAGTTTTAGGGATAGCCTGCAGGGTCAACCGTTTACAGGTTTTTTTTAATAAATTTGCAGGCACACGAATGAGTGGACTACCTGATAGAAGACAGTGACCACTGCCTATGGGCATTTACAACACAAAGAGTTAGTTGCCAATGCGATGCCGGCTTCTGAGGAATTTGTCGATCCTCTTAAAAATCCCCATATCAAAGCTACTCGGAAAAACTGTGAATAGGCTATTCCAATTTTTTTTATAGAGGGGCAAACGAACGGGAGGTGCACCTGACGACTTGTTTAACTGTTCGTATAAATTATGTACGCGCAAATCGGACAGACGTAGACGACCAATTGTCTAGATGATATGCGTGTATTACGATGGCGGAATGTGGCTGCTGGTACTTAATTCGAAAATCTCATCAGAATATGGGTATGCTCGGCACTGCTTTTTGGCGAGAGCCTTACGAGGGCACTTGTTATCATGTCTGCATATACAATACGTTTCTTATTTTATGTATTTCGTAATAAAATTAATCCATTAAAAAATATTTAGTAATATCCTCGCCAAAAAACACTAAAAAATACTTCATTTATACTCGAAAGTCTCCAAAGTCAAAGGTTCAACGTTTCTTTTGTAAGTTAATTTACCGAATAAATATTCTTTAAAACAAACATTAACCATAAAGAAATGACTACAATAAAAATGATGAAGAATTTTGTAAAAACATTAATTTGAAGATTTAAATTGAAAGGTATGTCAAAGTAATTATCTCAACAAGTTTAAAGTTTTATTTTTGAACAAAATCAAGACACGCATTTATTACACTTGTCAACAAAAAAACACTTTTTGTATGTAACAAGATTTTTTGTCTTGATATGTTAAAAGCAAGGATAGGGATAATAGAAATTAAATCAGAATGTTCCAGACAGGAATAGTTGTTTTTGCAATTAGATTTTTTAATTATTCAGTTTAATCATCACAATGAAGTAATTTTTTACAATGCAATTGTAATATTAACATTACATTATTATTTTTTTCTATGTTGTGCTTCAGAAACGTCTCCGCGAGTATATATCGACTCCACTTGCTTTGGTATTATTTTTCTATTGT
The DNA here is from genome assembly GCA_036924255.1 of Apodemia mormo. Classification (NCBI taxonomy): domain Eukaryota; kingdom Metazoa; phylum Arthropoda; class Insecta; order Lepidoptera; family Riodinidae; genus Apodemia; species Apodemia mormo. The sequence goes on along the minus strand of JAUPFN010000021.1, from coordinate 22,800,420 downwards.
CGAAATGTCTTAGTCTAATAATTTCCGAGTTCATCGCCGAAGGCGCCTAAATTTTTGGGAAGCCTAAATGCGAGTATAGGAAGTGTATTTTCAACGACGTATTATAGCCTATAGTTTTATACATACGTAACAGCTTCGAAGCTGTAGATTAGGAAATTTTTATCAGTGAAACAAAAATAGCAATCGGATGAGTGGTTCGTTGGTTTCGTCCCCATCATAGAAATTATAAAAGGCATAGATCGATATCTTTTTGCCCATCCAGTAGACAGGGAACACAGCAGATATGTGGAACATTGTCTTGTTGTCCGATGGCAAAACCAATATACTGTTTATGTAACTTAGTCACTAAAGTCTTCAAATATCTTTGCTAAGTTTTGAAAGTAATGTCATCACAAATATAAAAAAAATAATAATATTTAATTTTTTTCTGTCTATATGTCTCGTTATAACTCAAGACGGGACTGACTAATTGATGTATATTGGTATAAAGTGAAAAACCTAATTGGGCCACTAATAGTAAATTTACAGGTTACTTAAGTATTTCAAACTGCGTATAAACTTCTTGGCTGATATTGAGCAAACATGCAAGCAAGACAGCATGAAATTTATAAATACAACTTTACAAAATGTTTTATCGCTACCGTTTAGTGTGCAACCTATCCGAATACTCATAATTAATGAGAAAGTTAGTTTGTTTGGATTTTTTTTGTACATTTGTTATAACAGGATAGCAAACAAGCAGTTGGCTTTCTTGACAAAAAGAGGCAACTATGACCTAAAGACACCTAATATGTTAATGCCAAAACTTAATTAAGTCATTTAAAATTTATCATGTTTGGGCGGGGATCTCAGTTTTTGTGACGAAATAGTTCTAGAGGGCTCATCGAGAGTGCGATACAGGTGGAAGGGGTCAAAAAGGTGATTTATGGGTGACGTATTTTTTAAATAGCCGCTAATGGGATTTTTTTTTGTAGATAGGGCTAATAGTTTTTGAGTTTATCCATTACAAACAAAACAATTATTTCATATTTATAATATTATTGTAGTTATCAGGATTTAACAAGTAAGCTTTTTATACTGAAAAAATAAATTGTTCCTGTGGGATCACCAATTTAAGCCAAACAAGGGACTGCGGAGCGTAGCTAGTGCCCAACTAACAACGGCGACAGAAAAACAAAACAATGTTTAATGTTGTTTTAAGATAAATTTACAGTGTAACAAATAAAACTTAGAACGTAGAAAATAGAAATATAGAATAGAAATAAAACGTAGATATGAGTTCCTCAATTACTATGCATGCAATAATAATTGTACTAACATGGTCGGATTAACCTTGCATAATTCTGCTAATAAGTTCCTAACTTCAAGTGCTGCAGATCTACCTCTTTGTAATTAATTCCTTTCTAATACAATCCTTGTATCTTATCCTGTATAATTAACGTTTTCTCCGTGTTGATCCCGGGCTCCTTTAAAGAATAGGCCAACTGCCGTTCTGCCAAGCAGGGGCCTAATTCACGTAATCAAGCGGCAAGCGAGTTGAAGCATTTAAGACACGCATTTTCTTACATATTATGCCGCGTCGCAGTACGTCTCGACGTTCTATCGTGTTTACGTGTGGGAAAGCCCTAAGCGCTCTGACTCAATTACGTGAATTAGGGAACAGAGTACTAAGTGTGAGTTTTTCTTTTCGCATTCGATCGTGAGCGCGTTTCGAGTTTACTAGGAATTTGTATGTGATTTGTACAGCGCCACCTAGTGGTAAACGTGAGAAACCAGTTTACCACTAGGTGGCGCTGTACAAACCACATACAAATTCCTAGTAAACTTGAAACGCGCTCACGATCGAATACGAAAAGAAAAACTCACGCTTAGCACTCAGGTCGTAAAAGACGACCGATTGGCTATGCGAGTCACTGCCATCGTGGCTACTAGGTGGTAGAGTTCTGCATTGGCTCACCCGGGTCTGTTACCACCGCCTTACCTATTCCTGGCGCAATAGCGTCAGTGCTAGTTACTGACGTGTCCCGGTTTGGAGGGTAAGGTAGCCGGTATACTTATGCATGTGGCATTAGACCTCGCCACAAGATAGCAACACACCATTAACGTCTTTGATATCTATAGGCTATGATTGACTCTTTCCTTCACGAGACCCATCTGTTTGCTATCTTATGATATAAAAAAGTGACCATACATTCCGTTTTGATCAGGACTATCCTGGTTTCAACTACTATGTCCCGGTGTCCTCGAGTAATTTTCTAAGACGTAAAAATGACCAGTTTTCCGAAAAATATACACAGCCTCGGCACAAAAAAATTAAAAATTGTCGGCAATCTAATCTTACTTGACAAATATTCGTTTAAATATAAACCTATTACAATAATCGTGCTAAAAATGTTTAATTTCCAGTCGTTAGACAGTTATTTTAAAATGTTTTAAACTTTGGTAGGTCTAACTTAACATAGATATTTAATTTCGGTTTCCCTAATGGGAATAGATCCTACAGATATCATTATACTCTTATACTACTTATGTAGTTCATATGAACCTATTGTCTCGTTTAACGATAAAAACAATTTACATATAATTTGTGTTAATAGTATGTTACAAACACTTGTACTGTTTTGCTTAGATTAGATTAGATATTAATAATCACCAACCGGTTTCGCGTTTTAACGCATCAGCAGGGCAATAAGTCGATACTGATGATCCCTATGATGATAATGAACATCTTATAATTAAATATAATGTTATACTTATATATATATATATATATATATATATATATATATATATATATATATATATATATATATATATATATATAATATTATAGTTCATAAATTTGTATAAAAGTATCCAGCAGTAGTTTAGTTTCATACATTTTGTAAAAAAAACGGGTCTGTTATTGTGTCACGTTTATCGATATAGCTCCTATAGTAGTCATTATGTGCAGCACATCACTACCCGTCTATGAAGTACAGTATTATTTGTGAGACATTTTAACGTAAACAACACAAAATTATATGGGCGTCGATCTGTCATCGAGAAAATAAAGAAATGGAAATAGTATAACAAGCATCTTTTTAAGTAAAGCTCCGTGTACTTTCATTTGCAATGACTTACATTGGTATTGATTAGAAAACTTGTCCTCGTATCCATTTATTTCATTGCACGTGACTGTACGTACAGAATATCACACGAAAGTTCGCTGAAAGTTGAAATTAAATTACCTTAGTTTCTTCTCTAGGTAATTAAGTCCTCGCAATGATATGAAATAACTGTCACTTTGCGACAACAAAGATATTAATGGTTCTTTATCCAAGGACGGGTCCAGGGGGGGTTGTGGGGGTCATGACACCCCCTTCTCTAGGCAGGGGTCTAAGTATGAATTTATTATTGTAAACAAATAAGGATGAGAGCCTATCTTGACTAAACCTCAAATATGAGACCCCTTGACCCGAAGGCTGGATCCGCTCTTGCCTTTATCTTGATTAAATCGGATCAAATAGCTTTTATTCGACCTAGGTGCGCTGAATTACACTTAATGTCCTCAAAACTTAAATATTATACTATCATACACATTTTAAAACATATAGAACACAAAAGTTTGGAGCTAGAGAGAATTCATTTTACAGCGAATATTTAAATCTATACTAATATTATAAAATTGTAGAGTTTGTTTGTTTGTTTGTTTGGTTGTACGCGATAATCTCGAAAACTACTAAACCAATTTGAATAATTCTTTTTGAGTTGGATAGCCTGTTTATCGAGGAAGGTTATAGGCTATATAACATCTTGCTACGACCAGTAGGAGCGAAGTAAACAAAGTCCGCGCGGACGAAGTCGCGGGCAACAGCTAGTAATCTATAGTGAATTTAAAAATAATACAAGTATGTCAATTAAAATAATAATCGTAATAAATCTGCAATGTAAAATAAGTTTACTAAATATTGAATTTATTGAATTTACTAAATAAACCATAATGAAAAAACATGTGTAGATGATTTAAGTTATTTCTAAATAATGTATTTGATGGACAATAAAGTTATAAATAAATAAATAAATAATAAAAAATTAGCAAGGTCTTGGACATAACACAAAGCAATTTAAACATAGCCTTTTTGTGTAAAATTGAAATATCATAAAAATTCAACTGTTGATATTATAACAACTTAAATTAAGGTAAAGGTAATTATGTTATCGTTTACTTAACAACTGTAGCACAACAATTAATTATAAAAATTAAACACTACTCAAAATTGTTTCTACAATTTTAAAGGAATAAGTAGGTAAGTGCTTATCTTAAAATATTCAGAAAACAAGCTTGTAATTGTTACTAGTAGCAACTAGTAACAATTACAAGCTACAATTACAAGCAATAAATACAAAAAAAAAACTGATCATGTTGATTTCTTTCATAAATAACTTACTGAAAAAATCTTTGTGTTCTATTTTTTTATATATATATATAGTAAAGAGGGCATATTAGCAAGGAGTGCACCTGATGGTAAGTGATCACTGCCGACAATGAACATCTGCAGTACCAAGGGTCTTACAGTTGCGTTGCCAGCCTTTTAAAAACAAGTAAGCTCTACTCTTGAAGATCCTCAAATTGTATCCGTTCGGAAACACCCCCGACGGCAATTGATTCCACGAAAGAGTAGTGCTAAGCAGAAAGTGCCGAAAAAACGCACGGTTGTGGATTTTCCGACATCAAGGTAGTGAGGTGAGTGAGGAATTATTCCGAATAACTCGTCGGAACACTCCCCATGATATATCCAATAAAAGATGCAGAGCGAACCTACATCTCTGCGTAACGCCAAAAAGTAAAGCCGATCGGAAATAATCTGGTTGTCGTCAATTCGATCCGCTCTACGTTGAATACGATCAAGAAGAAGAAACTGGTACTGGGGAGCTCCGGCCCAGAGATGAGAACATTACTTTATGCAAGGTCAGTCAGATTGAGGTAATATGACAAAGGGTGTATTTTTGCGGTGGACGCGCAAAGCTGCGTCTTCTTGGGGATAAATGTAACAAGGTTTTGATGGCCTCATTCCAAAACTCTTCGACATGTTCCCAAAAATACCGCTACGGCTGGCGTATATAACATCACCAGTACTGTCATCCGCATAGCAAAGTATATTGCTAATTCGCAAAATATCATTGATATGCAGAAGAAACAATGACGGTGATAACACACAGCCTTGAGGATCACTAGCATTGACAGGTTTAAGGTCGGAGCATGCACCGTCAACTACGATCTTGACGCTACGGTCAGCCAAAAAGCTGGTGATCCACTTGCATTATTTCTCGGAAAGCCCATAGGAAGGCATCTTCGAGAAAAGCGCTTTATGCCATACTCGACCAAAGGCCTTCGCTATGTCTAAACTAACTGCCAATGCCTCCCCATTGGACTCAACTGACTTCGCCCAGCGATGCGTCTAAGTATACTAGAAGATCACTAATCAGCTGGCTCTTCTAAATACTTCAGGAGATGATAGTTTATATGTATATATATATATATATATATATATATATATATATATATATATATATATATATATATATATATATATATATATATATATATATATATATATACTGGCCAAACGGTTTCGCATTTTACTGCATCATCAGGGCTAAAACTTAAATTGTTAACAAATACGTTGTGTTCGGAATTGTTATCAATGGACGGTAGATGTGAAATATTGAGTTTGACTGAAAATATTAATCTTGCCAATCATTATTTCCAAATCACCACAGTACGTTTTATTTTGTAGTTTGCCTCATTTTGTATCTTCGTACTGTGGTGATTTGGAAATAATGGTTCCAGACATGTAGACAATGCGAAATCGGTTGCTGCAGTTATATTGCTTAAAAAAATTGTTAGTCTGTGCTCCAAAGGGGAAGATCTTTTCCTTTAAAGAATAGACTAACCGCCATTCTGCCAAGCAGGTCGAAAAAGCGTTCGATTGGCCCATACGTGTCACCGCAATCGTGATTATTAAATGGTAGAGTTCCGCATCGTCTCGCCCGGGTATATGATATCACCGACTTACTTATTCCTGCCGCAATAACGTGAGTGTTCCTGTCATGTTCCGGCTTCGAAGGTAAGGTAGTCCATAGATTTATACATGTGGCATTGCCATCACGCCACATGGACAACAACGCACGAATAACCACGTTGGTGTCTATGTAGCCATCGTTTTTTTCCATCAGGAGATCCATCTGCTTGTTTGATATTGTTATAATAGAAAAAGTAAAATTCCTTCTTTTAAAGACTATATACCCAGCACTAATATAGATAGGTATATAGGTGCAGAAAATGAGTAATCTATACCGGATGATACCGCGTGCCGCAAATGTAGCCTTTGGAAATCGTACTGGCAACTGGCCTCTTTCCTCGTTGAATAGTAATGACCCTACATGGAAAGATCGCACGACGCATATGTATTGCTTGTCCATCAGCTCAGTAGGTTACGACGTGCTTTTGAATTCGTCATTAGATTTATCGTGTTATACGTGTTAAGGTGGCTTGATCGATTCGTGCCGTTTCCTCATATTAGAGCATAAATGAACTCATTGTTCTGACTACATTATAGGTTTGCTTAAGTATCTCGTTGAGCGTAATGATCTATTTTTTTTAATATTTGCCTCTGTGTTATTGCCTCTGGGATCTAGTAAACTTGAAATATCTTTGATTACTTACATCACTTTTACATAAACACTTTAATAACGGATATTTAGAAGATGTAAATCGCCTTTGTGGTCTAGTAGTCCGGTATTGGAGTTGACCACGTGAGGTCCTGGGTTCGATGCCCGGGTACAATAAAAATAACGTAGCCCGTATTTGGATAACACCTCGTTGGTGATAGGCTTGCCACCTATCACATTGTGGGACTAATTATCTTCGACTAATCGCGTGTGCACTGGTTGTACTTATACTGGTTATATATATACTGGTTTGGTATATATATATATATATATATATATATATATATATATACATATATATATGTATATATATATATATATATATATATATATATATATATATATATATATATATATATATATATATATTAATTGTCCGCGGACATTTGTATTATCAATTATCATAGGTCTTTAATTGCATTTCCGGACTTTTAAGAAGTAGGTACTCACATACCACATGAATACTAACCGAGGAGGTACTCATACCTAAGCTTTATTATTAACTAGCAAAAAGCAGAGCTTTGTAAGGGCTCGCAAAGTTATACTACCTTGTAATATTGTTATAAAAGTATTTTTATGAGAATTACATCTTTTAATGTATGGACTTTATTTATAATTATCTAACCTAAAGAACTCAGTGTATTTTCACCTAAACATTACATTTGCATCAGAAGCCCGCGTCGTCAGGCTTTGGACTAGAAATATTTGGTTTTTGTTTGTTGGTATTTTCAAGGAAAAATATAATAATAATAATAGTAAATGTTTATTTCGGAAAATTACATAATCAGACTAAAATCTATAATTACAAGGTTTTCTTAGATATTTATTATATTACGTGTGCTTGAACTAGGAAAACCTGTGTTTCAGGCTGAATAAGCAAGTATACATTAAATAACTAATCATATTTTATCATTTATACTACAAATAAACATAACTTATGATACAAAAAAATACATGTAAATAGGTAAAGTCTACTCTAACCTTATTAACAAACTCTCTGTCTCCTCGTACGACAAACTTTGTAGGGATGACTGGAGTCTTTTTTTGCATTTATGGAAAGTTAATTAATAAATATCTAACAATGTATTTAGTCCATTGTAGAGATATGGGCCTAGAAATAAGTAAAATTTTGTCACAAAACTATGTTTTTAAATTTATGGGAACAAACTATATCTTTTCTTCTTTTGTTAGTAATTTCTGTACAGTAGGGAAGAACTGCGTGCTGTTTTAGTACTATTTTTAGTATAAAAAGCTGTCGGAGTGTTAGCACTTTACATGATTTATAAAGAAGGTTAGTGGAGAACAGGAAAGGACGAAATGTAATGTATGAATATGTATTAAAAATGAAGGTTGATCTTATAAAAAACACATTTTTGACATTTTGCTGAAATAATTGTTTTTTTTTTCTAAAATCAGGAAGTTCCTGGTTTTATGTCGATTTATGAAATTAAAATCAAAAATGTTTTATTTAAGTAAACCTTCAAAATTTTTGGACTACGCAGGCACGAAGAATTGACGGTAGACACTCAGCGAATACATTTTTCGAATTTTTCTCTCAGAAAAATCCTCGGAGTTCGATTCCAGAGTTAGGCAAATGAAAAAATGTGTTTTTTTAGTTTTCTGATAAAACAACTTTGCCCGGGATTGGAAAAATGCCCTACTGGCGATAAGCTGGCCACCTATCACATTGTGGGACTTAAGTATCTTCAGCTAACCGTGGATGCACACGTTGTACTTCTGCCTACCTGATAAGAGCGCGTAAATATACCTTTTTTTAGCTTTTTACCCTCGCCCTTGGGCTAAGATTGGGAATTGATCTCAATACAATATAAATCATTTAATACATCTGTACTATTTCTCAATAAGCATATTGTGAAACTCTCTAACGCTCTATTTACTCTGTTCCCAGCAAACATCCCTGCTCTATACCTGAATTCTCCTTGTGCCTCCCACAATATTACTTCGAACTTCCGTTGCATTCTCCTTTCAATGATTTTATCATACACCTTCGATGTCAAACTGATCAAACTGATGGCCCTATAGCTATTGCAGTTTATACTTGAACCTCGCCTTTATACGAGGACTCAAATATGAAGAAACAATTCCTGAAGTAGGTAGTCTCTTAATAAGTTCAAATATTCTAATAAAAAATGTATCTTCTATCAATTTTAACTCGTTAATTTAATACGAGATGGTGTTAGTAGTAATAAGATTTTAATACAAATTGTACCTTCTATTTTTTATTTTTATAAAATGGTATTTATGGTAGATAACAAATCTAAACATGAATATAAACTACCACGTCGAAGCTAAAACCTAAAAATGCGATATTTTTTCAGTAAAATGTACCACAAAAGTGCATAGAAAGTGGCCTAGTGTAGGGCTCGCTTCGCTCGCCCTGACAAGGAATTACCCAACAGACGATGAAAATTGGACTCAGGAATCCAGAATTCTTCTTAGTATCAATTCGCAATGAAATCATTTCTACATGACCTACAGAAACAACAAAATTGTTGTAACAGCAACCAAACAAATGAACAAAAATGCTTTATTTTTGAATATGTCTGCCAGGTTCCTATTATCAACGATCCATCATGCGTCGAAGTATCCATTAGCAACCAATTTAATAATAACGAGGTGTATCATACTAATCCACAAGTCTTGGGAGCATTTGGTAATTTGACATTTAAAAAAACAGTTTTAGTTTACGCCTCGTAAAAAATGTTACCACTCGTAACTAACACGAGTCGTTTTATTGATATAGGAACTGCATGTAGATCGTATCTATTTTAAAAATCATCCCATTGACAGTGGATTTTACTAGGGGGTTAAACAAAAAACTTACCAAATTAAATCTGTCGAAATGGCCAAAATGCGTTGTAACCACGGTGCAAAAAGTATATCGATGTTGTTATGAATTTTCAGATATTGAGATAATCAGGATGAAACGCGAGAGAGGAATGTTTAATCTAGTGACAATTCTGAACAGTCCGGTAAAAAAAATATTATAAAGTAATGCTAAATATTTACTCTATCTCTATGCAAAAATTAACACGACGGATCCCACGCGGACTAGGCAAAGTAAACTAAATATCAATAAATTTTCTGGTTTTAAAAAAATCACTGGTTTTTCGATTAAAGAGATTGGTGGCGATCTCCATCGCCGCATTTTACCGATTATTACTTACTAGCTGTTGCTCACGACTTCGTCCGCGCGGACTTCGTTTACTCCGCACAGCTCCTCCCCGTAGGTGATAGCGTGATAATATGTAGCCTATATGTAAAGATATAGTACCTTTCATAAATTACGTAACTCAAATTTTAGGGTTTTACGGATCCTCCCCCTTTTCCTTGTCACAGGTTGTCAAACTTGTAAACTTGGTGTGTTTTAACGATATTTCAATTTTATATTTCAAAGTAGTTAAATTAAAACGGTTGTACGGTACTTTTTCCCATTACATAAAACCCATACCAAAAAACAGTGATTTTTTCCCAATCTGCGCGCGCCTACGCGACGATTTAAACCAACATAAGCCTAATAAAACAAATCGCGTAAGAAATATGTCTTTGGTTAACATAATGCGTTTTTGTATTTTAGATTTGAACATATGAACACAAAGCTTTTGACACATCCCTCTTTTGTCACACAATGTCACATTTCGATGAACCCTGGACCCTTTAACATGTGACGTAATTTATGGATAGCTCCAAAGAGATTTAATCTTATTAAGTCTTATTGTAAAATAATAATTCATAATCGAAATGGATTATGAAACGATTACGTACTATTCACAATTTTTTAGCTTCTCTTAATACTGATTAATTTCGTATTTGCATATTTCTATCGATTTTTCGGTCACATCCAACCACTGAATCGCATGAAAATGAAATTTCGTGCTTAGCTAGAAAGCTAGAGAGAGCACAAGTAGAATACTCGTGATAGCTACTTACAAATTGTGTATCACCTACCAATTTTCTGTCTAAATTATAAGATGAAAATACTAACCTAATTATTCTAAAACCGTAAGACAGTAATATAGGATAATAAATAAGATTTATTGTCGAGTAGAATCTAGGAATCTTGGCCTGTGACAAATTGATATTTTTGCATAATTTTTAATATTTTAATGTAGATATTTATTTTCTATAATACCATCTATACAAATACATATTTAGTATTTGCCTGTATATTCAGTTTTTGTCAAATGTCCATGACATGTGCATGTGACAGTGCCATCCCGCCACGCGGATAATAACGCACCATTGACATATTTGGTGCCTATAGGCGATGGTTTCTCTTCTATCAGTAGAGCCACCTACTTGTGTGCTATTTAATTATATAAAAATAATGTCTTGATTAATATTCGCTTTATGACTTACTGACGTAAAATTTAACATTTTGAGCATTTTTATCTATCTTTCTGAATGTCCTGTTATAAGTCAAGAACGACTTGACCGCTTTTGATGAAAATTGGTATTTTTGATATTGGTATTATTGGTATTTGCGGAAATGATAAGACAACTTATTCATAGACGACATTAGTTTATACCATATCAAGGGTGAATCATTAATACCAATATACTATAATAGAGTTCACATGTTGATCCAGGCTCCTTTGAAGAATAAGCCAACTGCCGTTCTGCCGGGCAAGTCGTAAAAGGTGACCGATTGGCTATGCGAGTAACTACAATCGTGGCTACTAGGTGGTAGAGTTCTGCATTGTCTCGCTCGGTTCTGGTACGACCGCCTTACCTATTCCTGTCGCAAAAACTTCAGAGCTTGTCACTGTCGTATTCCGGTTTGGAGGGTAAGGTACCCGGTAAATTTATGAATGCGCTATTGCTAAATCGTCACATCGATAGAAACGTACGATTAAAATATTTTTTGTCTATAGGCGATGGTTGACTCTTTCCATCACGAGATCCATCTGCTAGTTTGCTATCTTATGATACAAAAAAAGAGTAAAGTGCTATGTCGAATAGCACTGCACTCTTTTTTTTATCGTCTCTCTTCTCCAGAAGGTGCTTCGGTTACGAAGTGAAGCGAGTGTTGGGTACATAATTTGTGTGTTAGTACCTTTACTACTGTCTTGAATAATAGTGTGATGTATGTGGGTAGACTATTATGCCGCTGGGGTCTCCTTGAGTTTACAGACTTTAAATAAGTTTGCCTCATTTCTTACACTACCTTTCCCTTGTTTTAGTTGCATCACATCAATTATATATAATACTTCGTGGAAAATTTGCAAAAAAAAATATTGAAAACAAAAAACCCGACTGCATTTAATCTTTAGAAAAGGTTCATTGCCTGAAATGAAAGCTAAAAAGAAAGAAACAAGCCCAGTAGTTTAGAATCATGTTAAGTAATAATGAATAACTTCACCATTGAAATAGTTCTATAATCGATGTAGGTACATACATTTTAAACAATTCATGAAGTGAAGTTATTCATTATTACTTAACATGATTCTAAACTACTGGGCTTGTTTCTTTCTTTTTAGCTTTCATTTCAGGCAATGAACCTTTTCTAAAGATTAAATGCAGTCGGGTTTTTTGTTTTCAATAAACTTTTTTAAGATTAATGCAGTCGGGTTTTTTGTTTTTAATATTTTTTTTATTTTATACTTTTTAGTTAGTTCTTTAAATTACGCAATCTTATTATTTCATTCAGAGAGTGAATATCGTGGGTATTATTAAGTAACTTGCGGTGGTCTACACTACTGATTATTAGCACATAATACTAGAGACTAACAGAAGTCAATGTTACATTCAAGTAATATTCGAGCATAGACACCTCTCACGGACGCGATATCTCGGACTGGTGCGGAACAAACTGTCTCGAACCATTCCGAGATATCGCATCTGTGAGAGGTGTCATGTGTGCGTTGCCCGAACATTACATGTACATTGACTTCTGTTAGTCTCCAGTATTCTATGTTATTAGCCTCTCTAGAGATCTAATCCGGCTCAAAGCAACGTATCCTTGACCTTTAGCAAAATACGTGAACTTAAATCAACCACAGCTCGGTCCAAAGTAGTTCCTTGGAGTTTAACCCTAGCACAATATCAATGGCAGCATTTTTCGTTCAATTTTACCCTGTCCACGAAGTGCATAGAATTCTGTCGTCGATGGTTTGATTCTGACTCCCACTCCAAGAACATTGCTTTTAATTGGTCCATTCGAGGAGCTGGCCACGCTATTGTCCTTATAACTCCCATCGCTCCCTTCCCATTGTTCAATATAATATTCAATTTACCTATATTATTTATATTTTATACTAGCTGAGCCCACGACTTCATCCGCGTGGTAAAAATTCAAAAAAGTAGCCTTTGTTACTCCCTGTCACATTGACTGCTAGTAAAAGTCCCGTCAAAAACGGTCCAGTCGTTCCAGAGATTAGCCGAGACAAAAAGACAGACAGACAGACAAAAATTGTAAAAAATGTTATTTTGGTATATGTACCGTGTATACATCCATATGCATTTTTTAAAAAGTGGTTATTTTAATATTACAAATAGACACTCCAATTTTATTTATTTGTATAGATATACATCTATACAAATAAATAAAATTGGAGTGTCTATTAGATTAATCTATACACATTAATCCCGCCGTTGTAAAGACAGAATAACGAAACACTAATAATTAAAGTATACGTATAAAGTACCTGTTATAAATAGGAAAATAAGCGAGTCATTTAAATTTCTATATATACATTAGTACCTATAGGTATCCTAAGCTATTAGATACCGACCTCTGTGGTACCTACTTATTTAAAATTATGAATGGAGCCGGTATCTTAAAAATAGAGCAACTTGTTAGGATTTCAAAATTCGAGATCTGATAAATACCCAATTTTCGAAAATGGGCGTGAAACCAAGGACGTTCCGAAATTGCAAATTTTCATTTTCCTAGCGGAAAGTTAAATTGACCAATTGCCATTCTGCCAGGTAGGTGGTAAAATGCAATCGATTGGCTATACGTGTTACTCACTACCATCGTGACTACTAAGTGGTAGAGTTCTGCAACGTCCCGCCCGGGTATTTGGTACCGCCGTCTTACGTATCCTGCCGCATTGTCATTGTCGTATTCCGGTTTGGAGCTTTACCCTCAAAACCGGAACACGACAATGACAAGCATGCAGCTGGTAGACTTATGCATGTGGCATTGACATCCCGCCACACGGATTGCAGTGCGCCATTAAAGTCTTTGGTGTCTATAGGCGATAGTTTCTCATTCCATCAAGAGAGCCATCTTCTTGTTTGCTATCTTATGATATATAAAAAAAGTCCCTTACTGCGCCATTGTTGCTTAAGTGGTTAGCGACCCAAACTATTTGTTTCAAAAGCACGAACGTTTTTATTTCTGGGTTTGAATGTTCAATAAATATAATTCAGTATTAAGGTAGAAATGCCACAAATAGTGATTTTGGCGAATATTCGGCGACGTATTTGTTTCACTAGCGAGTTCGGAGTTGATCGTTTCACGAATCACGAGTGACATGTATATTATTTGTTTATGAATTATCTCGATTGAGTGTTGTAAGCAGATGGCTTTCGTGACGGAAATATGGAAATAGAAACTATCACCTATAGACACCAAAGTTATTTATGGTGTCGTGCTATCTATGTGGCCACATGCATAAGTCTACTGGCTACCTTACCCTCTAAACTGGAACATGACAATGACAAGCGTTGACGTTATTGTGGCAGGAATAAGTAAGGCGGTGGTACCAAATACCTACTCGTGCGAGATGTTGCAGAACTCTAACACCTAGTAGTCACGATGGTAGTGACGGAAATAGCCCATCGATTGCCTTTACGACCTGCCTAGTAGATCAGCAGTTGGCCTATTCTTCAAAGAAGCCCGGACCAACACGGGGTAAACATTACTGAACCGATTTTGATGAAACTTAGACTGTTCTCTAAATTGAATTATAACCTTATTTAAATCAAAAATAATTATCTCGATATGTCTTTATTTACCTAAAAAATTGCGAAACATACAAGTATACCTTTGATATAAAAAACCCAAGGTACACAATTAGTGTCTTAAAAAACGTCCTCAGCAAATGAGCGCACAAATTTAAATTGTGCGCTTATCTATACAAATAAATAAAATTGGAGTGTCTGTTTGTAATATTAAAATAACCGCTTTTTTTACTAAATGCACACGATACATATACCAAAACAGCATTTTTTACAATTTTTGTCTGTCTGTCTGTTTGTTCCGGTTAATCTCTGGAACGTCTGAACCGATTTTGACGGGACTTTTACTGGCAGATAGCTGATGTGATAGGGAGTAACTTAGGCTACTTTAGGTTGGATATGCTAAAACGTATGTTTTTAACTACTTAAATGAAATTAGGGACAGTTTTGAGTATCAGTTTTGTTCGGGACTGTGCATCTTGGGTTTTTTATATCAATGAAGTATACATAAACTTACGAGATTTAGTACATGTGCTTGGATGCCTAAATACCTAGATTATCATACTCCAATTCCAACAATCTAACTGATTACCTCCGTTTTTTCGTCGGTTGAAAATATTGTCCAGATGATAACTACTGATTTATGTAATGGAAACCGAATAACGAAATACTGAAGTAGGTATATAGGTATGTATAAAGTACGTGTTACAATTAATAATTAACTTTAAATCGTTATATATACTAAATTATTATTTTAAATGAAAAATGATGAATGAAACCCAAAATGATTTTTAAATACCTATTCAACGATACCCCACGTGACATATTTTATCAATATTTATTTTTTTAAATTTGACAATATGGCGCCTGGTGGTTTCCATGGTGAATTCTTATTTATGTCATGTCTTTAGTGACACTCGCAAGGTTAAGACGAATCGATTGACATAAGAATCATCAAAATTGGCCCACGTGTTTGGCCTCTAGAACGCCACATAGGAACAAACATACATACATACATATATAGACTGATAAACACAATACCCTCCTGCAGTCGGGTAATTAAATACAGTAATTTCAGCTTTGAATTTTGAATTGTCACAAAGTATTGCCTAAATCTAGAAAAGACAACTTCTGTTTTTCATCGTCAATAAATTTACGCCCAGCGATTTGGACATAAATACCTACATTTACGATAAAATTTTATAAAAAAAAAAATTTTGTGATTAACGATTATTTTTACGTAAAAAAAGATACAATAACAACGTAATTCACATAACTCCAAATTAAGAATTTAAAAAACCCCCGACATGACATTCTGTTTTTTTTCTTTTGAAATAACCATCGCTAAAGCAAAATCAGAGCACATTGGCAGAATTGGTGAGAGACTAGTCCACTTTCCTTTGGAACTCGTGCGTTTTAGTCTCTCGCCAAGGCTGTCTAAGGAAATTTCCGTCTGCCCTCCTTTCCACTTTTGCACAAAACTGATGACTCTCTGGCCCATCTGCCAAGGAGAAGGCCGATCCTATGGACTCACTCTTTGCTGCCAACTTGATTCTGGACGACCAAGGAAACACGCCGCCTATCATCACACAGTGTGATAGTTCCATGCCCGAGGTTCAATTCCTCCAAACAGCAGTGCGTAGAGCACTCATTTCCTTGGACGTCCATAAGTCTAGTGGGCCTGATGGCATCTCTCGAATAGTGCTAAAGATTTGTGCTTTTCCGGCTCTCATACACATCTGGCATTGTCCCAAAATCTTGGAAGACAGCTTTATAGCACCCAATCCCTAAGAAAGGCGATCGCTCAGATCCGTCCAACTATCGGCCTATAGCGATAACCCCTTTATCGTATCTCCTGGCTTCGAAAATACTTCCCTGACATCCACCCAATCTTGAAATCCTTGGAGTTGACATATCGAGCAACGTCCAATTTCGTGGTCACTTGGAAGGCAAGGCCAAATTAGCCTCAAAAAAGCTGGTTGATCTCAGCAGGGCTAGGCAGTATTTTACACCGGCCCATCGCTTACAACTTTGTAAGTCGCAAAACTGGCCCCATATGGAGTATTGCTTTCACTTGTGGGCAAGTGTTCCTCAGTACCAGCTCTTGCCTTTTGATCACATTCAACGTAGAGCGGCTCGAATCGTCAACGACAATACTATTTCTGATCGGCTTGATTCTTTGGAGTAACATAGTGATGTGGCTTCGCTCTGCATTTTCTATCATGGGGAGTCATCTATCTATCATGGGGAGTGTTCCAAGGAATTGTTTGGATTAATTCCTGCCGCAGAATTTCATCATCGACATTGCGACAAAATTCAAAATTTCATCCTCACCATCTCGATGTCTGGAAATCCACAACTGTGCGATTCTCGTGGCACTCTTTCCCCGCACTATTCCTCTGTGGAACCATTACTGGCAGGGATTTTTCCAAGCGGATACCACTTAGGGACCTTCAAGAAAAGAGTCTACTCTTTCTTAAAAGGCCGGCAACGCCTTTTAAGAAAGAGTAGGCAAATAGGTAGGGAGACGTAGTAGTAAGTATTACACCTACCTGAATTATGATCATCATTTGTAGAGCAAAACAGGAAAAGAGTTGATAACTTTCGAATAGGCCTGCAGCCTCAGATTCGTAACTTTAATGCTATGTCTGCTACGTCTCGTTCATGTTTGTCACTGACGTGTTCCGGTTTGGAGGGTAAGGTAGCTGGTATACTTATCTACGTGGCATTACCATCCCACCACAAGGAGAGATAATGCCTTTTAAGATTGGAGAGTTTTTTGTTACTAACCGAATATGGGATGAAAAATTTCAATAGTGGGCGTCTTTGAAAAGCCTTTCAACACAAGATAGGATTTTATTGATTTTATATCAAAATAAAAGTGTTTTAGTTGAATTAATATTTGTGAATGATATATTTAACTGCCTGAGACATCGGGGATTACGTAGCATTAATAATATCTGGGATGTCCAATTCATTTGGAAGAACACGTGTAAAAAGCCTTTCATCGCAGAATAGGACTTTATTAACTTACATCAATGAAAAAAGTGTTTTACTTGAGTTTACATTTGCGAATGATATATTTAACTGCCTGCGACTTTGGAGATTAAGAACCATTAAAAATATCCAGCGTTGGCGTTGACCACATGAGGTCCCGGGTTCGATTCCCGGGCCGGGCACATAAAAAAAGTGTTTTTTCAGTTTTCTGAGAAACACAAAGTTACCCGGGATTGGAAACGCCTGATTGGCGATAGGCTTGCCACCTATCACATTGTGGGACCAAGTATCTTCGGCTAATCGTGGGTGCACTTGTTGTACCTCTGCCTACCCCTTCGGGGATATGGGCGTGAAGATACTTCTTTTCTTTTTTTTTGGAAAGTCCAAAGCAAGATATGACTTTATTAACTTATATCAATATGAACAGCATTTTAGTTAACATTTTTGAATGATATATATGTAACTGCCTGCAACATAGGAGATTACGTAGCATCAATAATATCTGGGATGTCCAATTCACTTGAAAGGGCATATGTAAAAAGCCTTTCATCGCAAGACAGGACTTTTTTAACTTATATCAATATGAAAAGTGTTTTGTAATATTTGCAAATTATATATTTAAAAGTCAGCGACTTTGGAGATTAAGAAGCACGAAGTACATCTGAGATAACCAATTCAGTTGAGGGTGTATGTATAAAAAGCTTTCAACGCAAAGGATGTTTCATATACGCCATTAACTTATATAAATGTAAAAAGTGTTTTGAGTTAATATTTTCGAATGATATATCTAACTACTGGGACATTGGAGATATCGTCAATCTGTTAAGTCCCTATTACTGCGATAGTCGTGAATGGGATAAATACGGCGATGGGGAGCATAAAGCATTGCGCCAGTCAACCAACTGATGAAATGCGTTAAACTTATATATCTAACAGTGGTAGTTATTTTCAGAAAAGGCTAAAGTAACTTTTAAAAAGCTCGGTGCGCCCAGCAGAGCGAGACAATACCGGATATCACCTACAACATTATAAAGCACAAATTCGGCCTCTCATCTCTGAACTGAAACTGGAATTCAGTACCAGCTTCTTTCACTTACTGCCATTCAGTGCAGAACAATTAAGCAGGAGCAGTAGAGGATAGCAATCAAGCAGATGATTCTCCTGATGGATATATCCATCGCCTATTTACTCCAAAGATGTTAGGGGTGCGTTGTTATCTATATGGCAGCGTTAAATTGCCACATGCATGCAAACTGGCTACAAACTGGCTACTTTGCAAAGCGTCTAGCAATTCACATCCGTGCTATTCTCTAGGAACTGTTTACCTCACACTACTTCTTTGTTGAATCAATCAACGGTGGAGTTATTTCCAAACTTTGGGAGTTTCAGGAAAAAATATTGCTCAATCTTAACGGCAATGCAACTTCAAGACTTCTGGTATTTTAGTTTTCTATAAGGGCTGGTGATTACTTACGACAAGGAAGTCTCTTGCTCGGTTGCTACTTGCTCTACTTCTAAAAAAATATCTTTCTATCAAGAGAGACATCTGCTAGTTAGCTATTATATGATTTATTATCTTTTAACATCTATTTATATCTCTAACAACATAAAAGTTATACTAAATTACGACGCCTACATCAGTGAACGTGAGAAACGCCATGATTTTCATCACATTGAGCTACTGGGCAACTTAATTAAATGTCTCTGTACAAAAACGTTTTATATAACGAATGCGTAAGAATGCAATAGTAGACGCAACCTTCTGTGTGATAATTTGATAAATTTCAAGTTTATAGGGTTGTCACCATCGTCCTGTTGGTTACCATCAGTTGTTGGTTGATTGATTAGGGACCCTAACGACACAATCGATGTAGATCGGGTTCGGTGCTGACACGGGCAATTATTTCTGTAATACATGAATGAATGAATGAATGAATGAAGGCTTTTTCGGTTTGGGTGTTTATTAATATATGTATTTCGGTATTTATTTATTTATTCTTTGTACGCCGACTTACAACCTATCACAAGCAAATAATTTATCCAGCGATATTTATTATTAGCATAAAAAAGTATCGTTATGCCTATATGGGCATGGGAATTATCGCGGGAGATGAGGAGAGGTGCTATGTACTCATGATTAACCAATTCAATTAAATCTAATGATACGGCAGTTATGTTTTAAAGAAAAACTCAAAAATGATTTGCTCTAACCAGGATTTACTAAGCACTTCATACCCACACCATTAGACCACTGCGGCGACAATATATTATAGACTAGCTGTGACCGCGATTTCGTCCACGTGGATTTTTTTAAAAGTAGCCTAAGTTACTCCTTATTACATCAGCTATCTACCAGTGAAAGTCTCGTCAAAATCGGTCCAGCCGTTCCTGAGATTAGCCGGAACAAACAGACAGACAGACAAAAATCGTAAAAAGTGTTATTTTGGTATGTGTACCGTGTATACATCCATATGCGTTTAGTTAAAACCGGTTATTTTAATATTACAAATAGACACTCCAATTTTATTTATTTCTATAGATATTTGTATAAATATGAAGTTGTGATTTTCATTTTTTTTACTTTGCATCTATCTTCGGTGTCTACTGTGAAAACATTTAATTTAACAAATGCGTTACAATGAAATGACAACTTTCTTTGAAATATATTTAAATTTTATAGGGTTGTTACTTGTAACATTATTTATATGAAAATGTTTTTAAATTTACCTACTTTACAACTTAATAAAATGTTTACTCACGAATAAGTTTTACATAAAAATACATGATAATACCATAGTAGGGGCAACCTTATTTATGACAAATCACAAGTTTATAGGGTTACCAATATATATAATATGAAAGTATTTTTTATAGCATTAAATAACGAAAAATCAGATGGCTCTCCTGATAGAAAGAGAAACCATCACCTATAGATACTAAACAGGTGAATGGTGCGTTACTATACATGTAACGCTAATTCATTGTCACATACACAAGTCTACCAGCTACCTTACTCTCAAAGCCGTAACACGATATTGACAATCATTGTTGCTATTACGGCAGGAATTGTTACCATATTAGGCGAGACGTTGCAGAACTTTATCATCTAGTATTCACGATGGTCACGTATAGCAAATCTTCTGTCTTTTAAAGGCTGCTAGGCAAAACAGCAGATTATTTGTTTTTCAAAGAAGGCCTCAATAAAATTTATCTACCTTTTAAAAACAAAAACAGTTTTTGACTAACACCAGGTAAATCTATATTTACAGTGATAGTAATTTGATCCACACTAGAAACAATGACAATTTAAAACTCAATACTTACACTTCACGTGCGTTTAAATTATTTATTTATTAAAAAATATATCATAACTGTAATATATAACTGTCATTCACAAAATCGGTTAGTGATAATAATATGTAATTAGAGATAGTATTTTAAAAATATTTTCACGCTGGATTCCTTGCACCTTAGGCAGAGTGTATTTTTCTGACTGTGGATTACCGTCAAGATGTTTCTATATTGCTAACGCTGGTTTGTGTTACTCACTGATCATTATGCTTTCTATTATTGAAATACAAAACGTATTTCCAAATCGGTGTGGTAATTTTTACATGACTGAAAAAAATATGTGTTTATTAAAAGACCTATTATAAAAATAAGTTTTTAAATATTCTAATATATATTTGTTTAAGTTTGTTTTTGTTTGTCTAAACTCCGCATAAACAACGCATTTTAAGTCTGAATATGATAATTAGGTATACTTAATGAATAAAGCATTTTTTTTAAATCCCCCGTTTGCTCCGGACTTCCCTTTAAAGAACAAACCATCTTCCGCTTGTAACGCATTTGTAAGAGGCGTACGATTAGCTATGCGATTCACTACCGTCGTGGCTACTATGTGGTAGAGTTCTGCATTGTCTCGCCCGGGTCTTACCAGACCCTTACTTATTTCTGCCGCAATAGTGTCATTCACTATCATATTCCGGTTTGAAGAGTAAGGTAATCGAAAAATTTATGCACGTAGCATAAGGACCTGCCACAAGGATTGCAATACAACATTAACATCTTTGGTGTCTATAAGCAATGGTTGTCTCTTTCCATCAGGATTGAACACACTGTCAATGAAAAATAACACTATATTGTTAAAGCCAAGCTGGTTTTAACAACGGCCCTCTTAATCTAATTTAACAATAATTTCCAAGCCTAATAAATAGACATTAAAGTAAAGTTTTAACAACAACCGTTAAAAATAAATTAAATATTATATACTAACATAGATTGACAACCCTAAGTATTAAGTAGGACAACGTTGTCGCCCAAATACCAAAGAGACTTGACACTATTCCAAATATAAGATTCGATATTATTATTGGTATCTATTTATTTTTAAGTTCAAGTTAAATATATGTTAAAATAGATAAAAATATCACGCTGAATCTCTTACGGAGTAGGTAGTAAAACCCGAATACCGGAAGATATTCCTGATTACCAATCTATATCCATACTTCCACACTATCTATACTAGCCATACTAATATTATAAATGCGAAAGTATGTCTGTCTATCTATCTGTCTATCTGTTACGCTTTCACAGCTAAACCGCTGAACCAATTTCTCTGCAATTTGGCTTGGACATAGTTGAAGATCCGGGATCAAACATAGGCTAATTTTTTTTCAAAAATCAACCCCTAAGAAGCTGAAATAGGGGATGAAATTTGTATCGACGGCATGTTAATCTACTCGCGGGCGAAACTGCGCGGGTCAGCTAGTTAATATTATAATTGCGAAAGTTTGGGTGTTTGGGTGGATGTTTGTTACTCAATCACGCAAAAACTACTGAACGGATTTCAATTAAATTTGGTACGCAGGTAGATAATGACCTGAAATAGCACATAGAATACTTTTTTTCCGGAAAATTAGGTGATTCCACGGGATTGACCAAAAACTTTTGTAATGCAGTGGGCTGCACTGCAGCTAGTAATAAATAAATGTAAAATTCTCCCGTATTGGTTCTCGTTCCCACCACTGTAACTTCTGTAAACCAGAATCAACAGCGGCAACCGTCCTGATAACCTCTGAGTTGCGAGCTCAGGGTGCCCTGGGGGAAAGCTAAGCTATCTTGGAACCCGTATCGAAATCAATCAGAAGTGTATAGGAAGAGTAGGAAAATACATTCAGTTTCCCTTCCTTTACAGCAGGAGACAGCGTAAAGATAAAGCAAAAAACTGCTACTGCTAAGAAATGAGACGTTTACAATCAGGTTAAGCCTGATTGCTATTGCACCACGGTAATTTAGGTATTTGAGGTCCTACGAAAATGGCCTACTTAATTCTGCTTCCAGTAGTACGTATGACAAAATCGCTTGAAGGCACGGAAATTCCAACGTGTTGCTACAAGGTCAGAATAGTAGATACATCGTATACTATCAAGCATTTGGCTACGTTCGTTTTTGCCAGACACTCCCAAAGAATATGATGTGCAGTTTGTTCATATTTACAGTTTATGGTGGAGCATTCGCAAAAAGGAGAAGGAACTTATTTGAACGGGAATATTTAGCTTTAAAATTACCATAACTAGTAAGGAACTGTGCAACACAATGATCTATTTCTATCCACGTTTTACTTAATCATTATTACTTAATCATTTATTAATTCATTAGTAACATCCATCACGGGATTAAAAATATAATATAATATTCACGGAACAGATTACACTTACTGATCTAACCCCAAAGTAAGCAAATTATTTGCTTGTGTAATGGGTGTTAGTCAACGATACTAATACATAGAAATACATATATAAATACTGGAATATATTTAATAAACACCCAAACCCGGAAATACAAACATTTATGCTCATCACGCAAATGCTTGTCCCCGTCGGGGATCGAACCCGAGCCCCGTCGATTGCGTATTCAGGGCCGCTAACCACTCAACCAACGGGGCGGTCGAAAAAGGCGACGTTTTTTGTTTGAGTTTGCGGATTGATAAATTCTGGGCTAGTAAAGTTCCTAGAATTATAGTACATTGATGCCCGACGCTAAATTATTAAAAAAAAGATACCAGATAATATGGGTAAAGCTTTAGAGCTTACAGTGCGATATGCTTTACACAGAAATATTAAAGCCAAACGATGATTTTGAAGTAATTTACGTCGGATCGCGCCACTTGTAACTTTATTAGCCCATGCTGAACATACATAAGTAATACAACCTAAATAAGTTGTGTTATAAACTATCTTTACATATAAAAAAATATATATCGACTGACTATGCTAGTCATTACAGTCATGGGTACTAGGTGGTAGAGCTTAAATGTTTTTTTTTTACATCATAAGATAGCAAACAAACAGATGGGTCTCCTGATGGAAATAGTCAACCATCGCCTATAGATACCAAAGATGTTAATGGTGCGTTGTTACCTTATGGCGAGGTCTAATGCCACACGCATAATTTTACCGTCTACTTTACCCTCCAACAAAAACACGACAATGACAAGCACTGACGCTATTTCGGCAGGAATAGGTAAGGCGGTGGTACCAGACCCGGGTGAGAAAATGCAGAACTCTACCACCTAGTAGCCACTATAGTAGAGACTCGCAGAACGGCAGTTCTAGTGTTCTATTCTACAAAGGAGCCTGGGACCAACATGTGAAAGTTACTCTGTCTATCTGTCTGTCTGTCTCTTCTTTACAATGAACCGATTTGGATGAAATTTGGTTCAAAGATAGTTTGAGACTCGTTAAAGGACGTAGGATAGTTTTTCCTCCAGAAATCCCATGAGAACGGGAACTATGGGGGTTTTTATTTTAGAAATTTTCCCACACGTACGAAGTCGCGAGCACAGCTAGTACTTAATAACCATCTACGACTAGACTTAAGTATTTTAAAATACGATTTCTTTTTTAATTTAATACAAATACAAAAGCGGATATAACTATTTTTGTCATAATAGCAAAAAATATAGAAATCTCTAGTACTTTCCAACAGGTTATTCAAACGCGAGTACATATCAGAAACAATAGATCTAATGTTTCCCGTAGTTTCAGTGCACCCAGCCTGTTGAGTATTAACAATAGCTATGTCTAGACTTTTCATTACACTTATTCTGTTTTCTAATAACAAAGGGTTGTTTTTGCTTTTAATTGAAAAAAATATGTATTTTTCTTCCTTATTATATGAGTGTTTACTAAATAATTAACTGTGGAATAGTTTGTTGTTGTAACTGTTAATATTATAAATGCGAATGTAAGTTTGTTACGCTTTTACGTGAAAACTACTAAACCGATAATCGTGAAACTTTGTACACATATTTTCGGAAGTATTAGAAGTAACAGGATATTTTTGGATCCACCCTTAAATGCACATACATTTTTTTATGCACACAAATGTAAACGATGACCTAGAATACGTAACATACTTTTATGCCGGAAAAAATATAAGTTTGAAAACTGGGATTCACCAAATTTTTATAATGCAACAAACAGGCTTCAGTGTGCAGCTAGTATTATAAATGCGAAAGTTTGGATATTTAATACTCAATCACGCGAAAACGGCGGAACCGATTTGGATGAAATTTGTTACACATAGAGATAATGACCTGGTATAGCTTTTATATCATAAGATAGCAAGCAGATGGGTCTCTTGATGGAAAGAGTCAACCATCACCTATACACACAATAGTTGTTAACGTTGTCATGGGCGTACCGGGGAGGGGTCAGGGAGGGGCAGCGGCCCCCCTTGAATTTGTTTACCTCTCTACTACCTATCTACTGCTGTAGGTAAAAATATAATAAAATAAAAATATAGTCTAAAAGTGTTACTATTGGAGGGTAAGGTAGCCGGTTAACTTATGCATGTGCCATTAGACCTCGCCACAAGATAGCAACGCATCATTAACACCTTTGGTGTCTATAGGCGATGGTTGACTCTTTCCATCAGGAGGCCCCTCTACTTGTTTGCAATCTTATAACATAAAAAAACGAGAAAGTACATAGGATAATTTTATCCCCGAAATCCCACGGGAACGGAAACTATGCGAGTTTTTATTTTTAGATCTTTTTCCATGCGGACGAAGTCGCGGGCACAACTAGTATGCTATATAAATTAAATAAAATGTGGTCTCGTCTGGATTGAAACCAGTTCTTGACAGGCGACAGTTTCCATTACACGCGGGAACAAAGCCGACAGCTACGAAACTACAAGCTGTCACTCTATATTAGCGGCCTTGCACCATAGAAATAATATATAGATAGAGTAGGCGAGCCATACGCACGTATATAAGTGAAAATGCATCGTTGAAAGAGATTTTTACTCCGTGTAGATTCGGACTTTCTTTGAATAATAGACCATCAGCCATTAAAGCCTGTTCGTAAAACGCGGACAATTAGCTATGTAAGTCACTACCATCGTAGCTACCAGGTGGTAGAGTTCTGTATTGTTTTACCCGGATTTGGTACCATCATTTACCTTTTCTTGTCGTAATAGTGTCAATGCTTTTCACTATCGTATTCCGATTTGGAGGGTGAGATAGCCGATAAAATTATTTATATAGCATTAGGTCCTCGTCACAAGGATAGCAACGCACAATTAACAATTTTGGTGTCTATAGATGATGGTTGTGTCTCTCCATCGGTAGTCATCTGCTTGTTTGCTATCTTATGATATAAAAGACAAAAGACATACATATGGTTGGTTTCTCTTTAATAACGCACGCGCAATATGTAATCGTATCTAGCTTCTTCTGCAATTGACGCGAGATGCTCTTAAGCTTTTTATTATATTTCACTGCTGCGCATGCGTTTGAAATAGAAAAACGACTACCAAAGTCATTTTTTTCTCTCTTCGATCGATATCGATGAACGAGATAGATAGGGCGACTTTTTTCTTCGGACGCTTACTCTAGATATAAATACCTCTATGTCTTTCACAGTAATTTATATCTATTAGAGTAGTTCATGTAAATTATTTCTGCCACAATAGCGTCAATGCATGTCACTGTCTTGTTTCAATTTATAGGGTAAGGTATCCGGTAAATGTATGCTTATGGCATTACCACCCCATCGCATAGACACTATCGCACTATTTACAACTTAGGTGCTTATATGCGATGGGTGTCTCTGGTGTAAGGTTTACTTGACGTATTCCTCAGCGTTGCATTAATGCTTGTAACTATCATGTTCTGATTTGAAGAGTAAAGTGGCCGGTAAACTTATGCATGTGGCATTCCAACTGCTCCTATAGCAACGCACCATTAACATCTTGGTGTCTACAGGCGCGGGTTATCTCTTCCCATCAAGAGAGTCATCTGCTTGTTGACTGTTCTATCATCGAAGTCTCAATATCTAAGTCCAAAACCAAGATTCGATAAAATGTGTCAGTGGCAGTTAACAGCATACTGGTGATATTGTATTAACGCCCTGGGCATGTAAAGCTTCCATCCTGGTTGGTGTTCGCTACAAATATTCCATAGCCGCTAATACCATTGCTTTTATTAGTTGAAACAAGGTTAAAATGAACTTTTTATTCCACGTGTTGGTCTCGGGCTCTAAAGACTAGGCCAACTGCCATTCTGCCAAGCAGGTCGTAAAAGGCGACCGACTGGCTATGCAAGTCACTACTACCATTGTGACTACAAGGTGGTAGAGTGATGGCATTTTTTTCAAATTTTCCAAATCGGTTCAGACGTCTTTTAGTATTCGGGGAATATACTTAAATAAAAAAATAGATTCCGACAAATTGAGGACATCTTTTTAAAAAGTCAGCCAAAAATAATGTTAATGTTTGCTCGAAAGAAATA
This sequence comes from Apodemia mormo, assembly GCA_036924255.1. Lineage (NCBI taxonomy): Eukaryota > Metazoa > Arthropoda > Insecta > Lepidoptera > Riodinidae > Apodemia > Apodemia mormo. Next base: position 22,772,981 of record JAUPFN010000021.1, on the reverse strand, counting down.
AAGTTTTCCAGTTATCTGTTTATATTAAAACAACTTTCTGATATGCGGTAGTTTCCATAATACGCGGGAACAAAACTGACAGCTATGGAACCGCAGGCTTGTCATTTTACATTACTCTCGCAACTAACGACACAAATTGTGCACATAGTACATAATATATACATATCTTCACCTCAAATCTTTCACGTGGTAGGAAAGAAAATTGATTGCTATACACATGGGTGTACCCAGGTTCTGAACCAAGACGGGGGGAAAATCAAATAATAAATAGTGACCGACCAAAATTGGATTTTCAGCCGAAAATGGGACTTCAGCTTTTTCTTATTATATTTTTATCGACAATAGTTAGTAAGAAGATAAACAAATCCCACTGCCTGCCCACCCTCCTCGGTGCGACCATGACCATACATGACGATGTAAACATACTTACCTTGCTTTCTTCACATTCATATCTCTATGAAAACATAAGTTTCCTCCGTATTGATCAGGGCTCCATTTAAAGAATAAACTATTTGCTATTGTACCAGGCAGTTCGTAAAAGATTAACGATTTACTATACATGTCATTACCATCGTGAATACTAGGTGGTAGAGTTCTGCAATGTCTTGCCCGGGTTTTTGATACCACCGCCTTACTTATTCCTGTGGCTTGTCATATTCCGGTTTGGAGGATATATGGTATATAAAGAATGAGTCATCTTTTACTTTGTATTCTTTAAAGGAAGCCGGACTAATACGGGTTTATAAAATTACTTTGATATCGATTAGTATTTTTTTCTAAATTCACATTTTCACGATTCAGGTCTTGAATAGCACGAATATACACTAAGTGACGTTTATTGTTAGAAACAATTAGTTTAATTTAATACACAGCTTTAATTAATCCATATAAATACTTCGTAATTGCAAAATAATTGTTTTTATTTAAAATAAAAAAAAACTAATTGCAAAGTAACTAATCCTTTATTAAATCATACAAAACTTGAAAAACCATTTGCAATATTGGACTACTAGCATTAAGTGCAGGTGTCGTTACGCATAATTTGTTATCGTATACGATACGATTGTCTTGAGTCATCATAGTACTTACTAGATTAGTATTGAACAAATTGCAACGCATTTAGTTGCAACGGTACGTTTAACAAACAGATTAATATGTATGTATGTGTGTGTGCGTGTGTGTGTATGTGTGAATAGAAATTATCAACTCTAAAAAATATCCTGTACCTAAAATATTGAGGCTTTGATTTTTTTTTTGTATATGATGTAAAAAAATGTTCCCAACACATTGTGTCAATTAAATGGTTACCGTTTCCGACAACCTGTATATAAAGCAATATCCGATCTTGGTTCGAGTTTTCCACTACTAAAGGCCGTGGCGGAATACGATCCCGACGCGGCCGCTGTACCCAACTTCAGGAGGCACCGCCACGTACTTTCCTATCCCGATGATCCCAATACCATCTATAGTAATACAAACACACACACACAACACTACAACGTCATCGTTGGTCTCGAGTCTCCAGTCTCGACAAGGAAGACTTCTCTATCGTCTCGCGCTATCTCTTTTGCGGGGTACAATGCCATGACCCCGCCCACCACATTTAGTCCGAACGCCGCATTAACGCGAAGTCCGTTCTCACAGGAGACAGCCCTTAGCGCGGGTGTTTACAGCCCCAATTAGACCCGTAAAGTTAAGTGTATTAGTAATTTCGAAAAAAAAGGTTCAAGTTTTCTATATTTGTACTTTCGGATTCGGATAATAATTATTATAGTAATCATTACTATTTTATAACAAATTGTATTCATTAAAATCACTTACCATTCCCATAAGTGAACCAGGCAATCGAACATGACGCAGCCATGTTCCGTGCTCATACAAGAAGCAGCCGGCCCCGCCGCCATCTTGAGCCTCTCCTCCTTATCCAAACTGTATAAAAGGTCCATCTATACGTTTTCACTCAAGTCTATGGAAAGTTGTCTTCACGCCATTTAATAAGCTTGTTTGGCGGGTTGATGACGCGTACGCAAGAATACTGTAAAGAGAAAATATCTATTAGATTTGATTATAATGGCAAGTTTTACGATAAAATAAAAATGAAAGTGAAACAAATGATATATTTTTGTAAGCGCTGTAGTGTTGCTTGGGTTAATGGTCTTTTCTGGTGTAGGTTATATAATTATGTTTTTTATACTTTATTAAATTGATGTTTATTTTTGTTTTTTTTTAACAAACAGTATACATGTATTTATACCAATTTTATACAGACTCATTTTACCCCGTTATAGTCCGGGACTCTTGGCTATACGTATTTTTTTAGGTGTTGGTATAGAAATAGCAGACTGTGTGCTGCTACCAAGATGATTCTAGATAGAAAATATTACATGTAACATTATTTAGGTATAAATAATGTTATATATATAACTATAACAGTATGCTTAACGTGAAGAAAACCTCGGGATAAAAAATTGTCCCGTTTTTTCAAACCACGCGAAAATTGACTGCGAGGACGACCGTCAATTGACGATATTTGTAATTACCACCAACGGTTTTAAAAGAAATTTTTTCCTCTGACAAAAACATAACTAATGCTTTTAATAATAACTTTCGTAATACATAAAAATGTGTTATTCTTAACAACATAGATTGCTAATTTACAAAGGTAACTAATTTTTCCTGTTTTAATCAGCCCTGTTAATCGAAATTAGTAATCGATGTCCAGTTTGGATTATAGGTAAAAATAAATGGTCAGGTTAATTATGCCCAATTATATATATTTCTATACAAACTGTCCTCCTACTTCCTTCCTTTTAATAAATCCAAACATAGCAAAAAAAGTTGACGAATCTCCTGGCAGAAAAAACAACCATCGCCTAAAGACACCAAAGATGTTAATGATGCGTTGCTATCCCTCCATGCCGAAACACGACAGCAACAAGCACTAACGTGATAGCGCAAAGAACATTGCAGAAGTTTGGCTACTAGGTAGTAGAGTTCTGCATTGTCTCGCTCTGGTCTGGTACCACCGCCTTACCTTTTTCTGCCGCAATAGCATCAATGCTTGTCATTGTCGTGTTCTGGTTAGTCACTAAGGTAGCCAATAAACTAATGCAAGTGGCATTAACACCTCACCACACATATAGCAACGCAACTGTGAACGCAATATTAACATCTTTGGTGTCTATTGGCGATGGTTGTTTCTTTCCATCAGAAGGAGCCATCTGCTTGTTTGCAATCTATTAAAAAGGGTACATACATACATATCTTCATGCCAAATCCTTTACAAATCAGGCAGAGAGAATTGTATGCCATACGTCACGACACTGGCAGACTTTTCAAGCTACCTCTACATTCATAAGATTACGTTATCATTAAATGACGTAAGTAATATTTTATTTATAACTAGCTGACCCGGCAAACGTTGTTCTGTCTTTTTAACTACTCTTATTTTTTTTCTATATTTTCTCACCTTTTAAACCTTCCTTGGACTTCAACAATTAATTCAAAACCAAAATTAGCTAAATCGGTTCAGCCGTCCTCGAGTTCTAGCGAGACTAACGAACAGCAATTGATTTTTATATATAAGACTAGCTGACCCGGCAATCGTTGTTGTTTCATTTTTTAATTACTCTTATTTTTTTTCTATATTCTATATTTTTTTCACCTTTTAAACCTTCCATGGACTTCAATAATTAATTCAAAACCAAAATTAGCCAAATCGGTTCAACCGTTCTCGAGTTTAGCGAGACTAACGAACAGAGTGCTAAGTGTGAGTTTTTCTTTTCTAGCTGACCCGGCAAACGTTGTTCTGTCTTTTTAACTACTCTTATTTTTTTTCTATATTTTCTCACCTTTTAAACCTTCCTTGGACTTCAACAATTAATTCAAAACCAAAATTAGCTAAATCGGTTCAGCCGTCCTCGAGTTCTAGCGAGACTAACGAACAGCAATTGATTTTTATATATAAGACTAGCTGACCCGGCAATCGTTGTTGTTTCACTTTTTAATTACTCTTATTTTTTTTCTATATTCTATATTTTTTTCACCTTTTAAACCTTCCATGGACTTCAATAATTAATTCAAAACCAAAATTAGCCAAATCGGTTCAACCGTTCTCGAGTTTAGCGAGACTAACGAACAGAGTGCTAAGTGTGAGTTTTTCTTTTCGCATTCGATCGTGAGCGCGTTCCGAGTTTACTAGGAATTTGTATGTGATTTGTACAGCGCCATCTAGTGGTGAAGTGGTTTCTCACGTTTACCAATAGGTGGCGCTGTACAAGTCACATACAAATTCCTACTAAACTCAAAACGCGCTCACGATCGAATGCGAAAAGAAAAACTCACACTTAGCACTCAGCAATTGATTTTTATATATATAGATAATAAGAGATTCCTTTCACCCAGGTAATGTCGCAGCACGAAACAGTTTGCTGTATTTTAGTAAAAAGATCGATTATCAAAAATAGAACTCCATTGTATTCATCTGAAAGCGACTCTTAACACGAAGTCCCTTCCGTATCCGCACTTGACGATAAAAATCGTGCCACCCGTTAGAATGAAATCACATAATATTGATTCTTCTATATTTACGCGTTAGCTAATAATACGGAGGATAAAATAAGGATGAAATAAAATAAGTAATTTTTACTATCAAGTAAAGATATTTTATTTATTTATTTAAATTTATGCACAAAAAATGTACAAAGGTTAAACTTAACGCCTAAGGGCATTCTATCCTAGCCAACCTCAAGAGAAAGAATAAAAGAGGTGGTGCATCATAAATAGTATAATATATCATCATAAATAACAAAGTAATTTAAACTTACTGTGTAAAGATAAATCAAACAAAAAAACAGAAGCATACTTGTTGATATATTTTTAAATCTAGCTGTTGCCTGAGACTTCGTCCGCGCGGACTTCGGACCTGTCAGTAATATTCATGCAAAAATTTGAAGTAAATCCATGCAGTACTTTTTGAGTTTACCACGGACATACATACAGACAAACAGACAAAAATTGTAAAAACTATATTTTTGGCTTCGATATCGATTGTAGATCACGCCCCAAGTATTCTTTTAAAAAAAATATTCAATGTAAAGTTTTTACTTTCCTACAATTTTATTATATATATAGAATATGAATATGATAAACAAATAAGGGGAAACATAAACAAAAAACCAGCCAAGTGCGAGTCGGACTCGGACACGGTTCTGTACCATTATGTTCATAAAAACGACAAAATATCACATTTGGTGTATCTTCTTAAATGTTTGTTTTATTAAATTTTTAGTATTTGTTTTTATAGCTCCAACAGAAATACATCATCTGTGAACACTTCAAGTGTCTATCTATCACGGTTCATAAGATGCAGCCTGGTGTCAAACAGACAAACAGCGGAATCTTATCCCTTGGGTACAGAACCGTGAAAATACGAGGCAACTGTACTCAATGCTGGTCAATGCGTAAAAGGCGAACAACTAGTAAAACTTGTTATTACCATCATAACTACTAAGTGTTAGGGATGCAAACGATATATCTTTTTTTCAAACATCGATATATCGTTCATAAACATCGATGTTGAAACCAGAAACACCGACGATACATCGTTCTTCATGAGCGATGTTTTATGAACGATGTTTTATCATAGTACCATCTGGCCCGTGAATATTGATATTTAGTGAATATTTGCTATCTTCTGATACAAAACAAGCTTTACTGCTTGACTGCCGAGAAGGACGATAATCGTACTTTCATACTTCACCTGCCGTGAAACACACACACGTAGTAATTACAATACACGCAAGTTCATGCACACACAAATATTCACATCTACAAAAAATAGTTTCTGCATAAAGTAACTACAGTTTTGGAACAAAGTTCCTTATGGGACGTTGCGAAGACTTACCCTAGCCGGCAAAAAACATCCGTAAAGTTTACTAAAAGCGTAAGGTTTTTATGTATAGTCTATGTATGATGGCTATACACTGTCTAATGTATAGTCTACGTAATTACTGTTATTATTATTGCAGTTTGCTATTATTATTATTATATATTTTTATAAATTATTGTAAATATAATACAGGTGTTGAGATAATTTTGTAAAGTAGCTTTTTTATTTTAATTGATAAAAAAATCATAAAAATCATAATAAAAATGTAAACCCGAATAATTATTTTCCTTATACCACGAATAGAATTTGAAACTTTCATAATAAAGCACTCCGTTCCTATCTGGTATCCCACGACACCATACGGTTTTAATTTATTTTATACCATAAGATAGCAAACAAACAGATGACGCTCCTGACGCAAAGATGTTAATGGTGCGTTGCTATCCGTGTGGCGAAATAGCAATGCCACAATCTGAAGTCTACTGGCTACTTTACACTCCAAACTGGAATACGACAATGACAAGCATTAACGCTGTTGCGGCAGGAATACGTAAGGCGGTGATACCAAATACCCGGGTGAGACGTTGCGGAACTCTACCACCTAGTAGTCACGACGGCAATGACACGTAAAGCCAATCATTTTACGACCTGCCTGACAGAACGGTAGTTGGTCTATTATTCAAAGCATGACCAACACGGGGAAAAAATCATCATGCCAAAATTAGTAACATTTAACCTACCTAACATGTCATAATATTATGAAATTAAAATATTTCTTTCCGAAATCACAAAGCGCAAAGATATGTTGATATAATCAGAGACAAGATATAGTATACAGACAGACTATACATACTATGAAGCTATATTATATCTAGAGGCAACACTTCTGATACCTACTTGAAACCAAATTTCATATACTGCTGTCATCTTCTGAGATCTGAGGACCCTCTCTTTCTAACACAGCTGTATAAATAGAGATAGGGAGACCTCATAAACAGAAATGATGATGTAAGATATGTTTCAATTGATTAATACGAGTGCTAGCTCCACCTATACCTAATACTTCATGATACAGACAGAATATTAAAATATATAGAGTGTCCCGTACATCGACGTCAAGCCGTAAACCAGTGATAGGCCAAGTTATAATAGTTATCAGAAAATTAAAAAAAAAAACAAGTAATGTGTCTCAAAAAATACAAACCTTTAAAAAATTCGAAAAATCGACATCTTGTGATGGATTTTTAGTTCCCGGCACTACAAATTTCTACTTTTTTTATTTTTTTTTGTATGTAATCCTCAATAATGCTTCAGTAAACTGGTACCTAAAATGCAATCAAACGACTCCGAGTTGAAAGGTTATTGTTATTGTTATTTTAAAAATATTTAAGTGTAAGTCATTTCTGTAGACAAAGAATTCTCTTTAGCTGACTTTATTTTTCTGTATTTTACCTTAGTGTATTTTATAACTATTGTATAACTTGTCCTGTAAAACTTTGCTTGTAAATGACATCGATAAGTGTTCCTATGTGTACCTACGTCGAATAAAATTTTATTTGAATCTGAATTTGAAATTTGAATTTTATTTAAATTTGAAAACGAAGGAAATGAGGATTTTTGCCCAAACTAATTTTTGTTTTCTCGATTTTAACTTAACTTAATTACTTGGGGTTTTTTTTGTTATAACTAACCAGAAACTGGCTTCCCAGCAGCTCTACCACGACCAAGATCCATAGTTATTCCTAATACATTTGACCTTCCGTTACGGTTGCATTATTCCTCAGTTTTACAGCATTGTAAAAATCTACCGTTGTAACCTATTTGTGGGCCAAATCGATCAGGGCTGTGATGAATGTTTGTGGTTTCACTGCTATTTTAACGGTCTTCGAGAAATGCAAAAATAAGCGAGTATTTACATCAGAGTGCTAAGTGTGAGTTTTTCTTTTCGCATTCAATCATGAGCGCGTTTCGAGTTTACTAGAAATTTGTATGTGATTTGTACAGCGCCACCTAGTGGTAAACTAAGCACTCTGAGTGCTAAGTGTGAGTTTTTCTTTTCACATTCGATCGTGAGCGCGTTTGGAGTTTACTAGGAATTTGTATGTGATTTGTGCAGCGCCACCTAGTGGTAAACGTGAGAAACCAGTTTACCACTAGGTGGCGCTGTACAAATCACATACAAATTCCTAGTAAACTCGAAACGCGCTCACGATCGAATGCGAAAAGAAAAGCTCACACTTAGCGATCTGGTGTCTACATTCACTGAAATATTTATCAATTTAGACGGGCATTGAGACTTGAGTTAAAGCTTGAAGTTTTGAAGTTTCTGCTTGAAGGATCACGTCGATGCTTAACACTGTCCGCTCTAGAGAGTAAGGTAGCTGGTAAAATTATGCATTTTTTTTATATCATAAGATAGCAAACAAGCAAATGGGTCTCCTGATGGAAAGAGTCAACCATCGCCTATAGATACCAAAGGTGTTAATGGTGGGTTGCTATCTTGTGGCGAGATATTATGCTACATGCATAATGACCCAGGCGAGACAATGCAGAAATCTACCACCTAGTAGCCACGATGGAAGTGACTCGTATAGCCAATCGGTCGCCTTTTACGACCTGCCTCGCAGAATAGCAGTTGGCCTATTCTTCAAAGAAGCCCGGGACCAACACGGGGTAAAATTCATTCATTCGTATCTTGTTTTTTTTGTAAAAATATATATAAACAGCCGCAATTTTTATGCCTTTATGAGTCTTTATGAATAAAGACAAACTTTAAGACGATTAAAAAGTATGTGGATGCAGGTTAAAATAAAGTAATAACTGGGTTGGACCTTAAATAGCAGGGCACACCTACACATTAACAATCAATTTGCCATTTGCGGCAAGAAAACTTGTTCTGACACGATTACTTCACCTGCACAATGTTAACCAAATAAAATACATATAAGATAAAATCGCAAGACTCGGATACGACAAGTAAGACTGAAAGGGCCCTTCCGTTTATAAGAAGGCTTAAGCTAGAAGAAAAGTATTACGAATTACGATTTTCCCTTTTTTTCTGCCAAATCTAATTATTACAAGTATTATCATGCCCGGTTTCCGTGCGAGGTATGCAGAGTAACCCGAACGTCTATAGACTTTCCGGTTCACCACGATTCATTGGTTTGTCGGTTGGCGAGATGAGTGGTGATCCTCATCGCTGTATTTTACTGACCTAATAACGAGTATCGACTATTTCTAGCGATAAACAGCACTGACAGCTTTGCGTACTCATCCGAGACACAGGACTGATATATTCTGACTAATACACTACTCCGTTAGTTTTCAAGCTGCTACTGAGTTTTCAGATTTTCGAGGAAAACCTACCTCTAAGTAAATAGTATGTTTAAGACAAATAAAGATCTTCGAACTGAAATACTTGGTATTTAATAATTAAATAGAGAACGTTTAACTGCCGTATGTTGTTTTTAATTCTCAGAACTTCGAGGCTGCTGCTGAAAAACAAAGCTAGATCCGTGGGACACGAATCACGCAGGATGGCCAAGTGTTAGCAACTGCACTTAACGACAAGTACTAGCCGGCTAGATGTGTGGCGCACCTATGTTATGCACCTGTTAGTTTGAGATAGTGACGTCACAACAAGAATGGACAAAATATATAACGAATAATGGTATAAATAGACGGATATAACATGTTTTCGATTAATTGTAATTCTATCGCTTGTTGAGGGCGTTACTCTGTTCAAAAATTATACTGTGCGTGCAAAAGTGATTCAAGTATTTTATTCGGCAAAACTGCTTCTCGGTTGCATATTCTTCAACTTCCCTAAAACTTAACAAATATTTTTAAAAGTATGAAACCACATCGTGACAGCATCTTAACTGTTATTATCGCCTTCTTCTGCTTCATGTCATGTCATTATCAGGGAGTACTGAGGTAATGAGGACGAACCCTGTGGATAAAAACATCCATCAAAAGGCATCCTATAGTGGCCGCGCTACCGTCGCATAAGAAATTATAGAAAAAAAGCGCTTTCAAATATGTTTCCAGTAAACTGTTAATACAGTGCTACAAGCGCTGTTAAAATACTTAGCACGGTTTACTGACTACAACAGCTGCTATTTTCATCTCGAACAGCGCTATTCTGATAGATACTTTAAACTTTGTTATAAGCCGACATTTTTTGTTGCCATAGGCAATGTTTAAAAATATTGTTTAAAATTCATTATTATGATTGGGGAAAATTTATTAAACAAAAACGATATAAAAACCTCACATATAAGACAGTATTAAGTTAGCAGTTAATGACTTTAATAGTCGCCGAAGTTTCCATTACAATTCAAATAAAAATCCTGACGAAATCATGTGGTAACCCAAAATCAAGTGGTAGCATTTTCTTTTCTTTATATCGTAGGATAACAAACTAGCAGATGGTTCTCCTGATGGAAAGAGACGCCATCGCGTATAGACCCCAAAGATGTTAATGGTGTGTTGCTATCTTGTGGCGAGTTCTACTGCCACATGCATGAGTTTAAGCTTACCTTACTCTCCAAACTGGACACGACAGTGACAAGCACTATCGCTATTTCGGCAGGAATGAGTCCCGGGTGGTAGTAACAGACCAGGGTGAGACAGTGTAGAACTCTAGCAACTAGTAGCCACGATGCTTAGCCATACGGCATACTCACTTAGCCAATCGGTCGCCTTTTACTTCCTGCCTGGCTGAACGACAGTTGGCCTATTCTTCAAAGGAGCCCGGACCAACACAGGGATTGTATGTTTTTTTTATATCATAAGATAGCAAACAAGCATATGGGTGTTCTAATGGAAAGAGTCAACCATCGCCTATAGACACCAAAGATGTTAATGGTGCGTTGCTATCTTGTGGCGAGGTCTAATGCCACATGCATAAGTATGCCGGCTACCTTAACCTCCAAACTGGAACACGACAGCGCAAAGCACTGACGCTATTGCGGCAGGAATAGATAAGGCGGTGGTACCAGACCCGGGCGAGACAATGCAGAAGTCTACCATCAAGTAAATGTTCTGTATAGAATTATTTAGTATACATATAAAATTATTTTTATAAAATTTTGACATTAAATGATCACGAATGATAGTGTTCACAAGCGATACTTCCACATATTTAAAAATTTAAAAATGATGCGGTGTCTCACACGGTAAAAGCTTCATTTTCTTAAAGGACGTGTGAAGTGAGGACTGTCGGCGTTCTCAAATTAAAAAGCTCTTCTGTAACTGTCACTTGAATTAAGGCTGGCGTTCCCTAGCAGTTTTTAAAAAATTTGACTAATTAAATAAAAACTGTGCCAAAAGGGTTAGTTTTCAAGAAAAATTTCAAGAAATAGGGCGTAAAGAGGTCAAGCGAAATTGCGGAATTAGTTCATCATGGTAGATCTTGTTTCTTATTTTGTTTCATTTACCACAAACTATGTAAGTAACAGTTTACTTTTGCTTTTGTATTTTTAAAGCATAAAAAATCGACGGAATTAGTTCAACATGGTACATCTTGTTTTTTATTTTGTTTCATTTACCACAAACTATATAAGTAACAGTTTACATTTGCTTTTGTATTTATAAAGCATAAAAAATCGACGGAATTAGTTCAACATGGTACATCTTGTTTTTTATTTTGTTTCATTTACCACAAACTATATAAGTAACAGTTTACTTTTGCTTTTGTATTTTTAAAGCATAAAAAATTGATGGAATTAATTCAACATGGTACATCTTGTTTCTTATTTTATTTCATTTACCACAAACTATATAAGTAACAGTTTACTTTTGCTTTTGTATTTTTAAAGCATAAAAAATCGACGAGTACTACGTAAGCTGTCATAACTTAAAAAATGCGATTTTTGTTTTAGTTATGAAAATGACTCTACTTTTATAGATATTTTAATATAACAAAAAATAAAAATAAAATTTCCATTAAAAGTTGGATTTACCTAATAGAAATTTCATTTTTATTCTTCGTGTTATTTAAATATCTATAAAAATGGACTCATTTTCATAACTAAAACAAAATCGCATTTTTTAAGTTACGACAACTTACGTAGGAACCGACGAAATATTAATCAGTGTTGCACTCTTCCGCAATATAAACTTTAACTATGCCAAATTTCATACTCTTCCGTTCGTGTTTTTGCCGTACAAAGTTTATGCTGGTTTGACTTTTTTTTTGGTTCTAGTCGCCATGGTTTGGAATGAAGTGTCTGGGTCAATTTTTTCTAACAAATATTATAGTCCCGGAACCTACTCAGAATAATAGAATAGAATAAATAATAGAATAGAACAATAGAGATGAATATGCTTTGGCGGAAAAATATGACACTTCGACTCTGCACCAATGTGAGTTGAGCCTAAGAGTAGAGTCAATGTCTTCATTTTGTTCATTGACATTTTCCATCAAGTGAGATGGAAGACAAACGCCTATTCCAATAAAAATTTAAAGGAAAGAAATGGAAATTTTGCTTTTGAATTATAATACAAATTATTTAAAAATATTAGTGTTCTGCAGTGCTCCGTAATGTAAACTTAAACCACGCCCATACTCAGAGGGGTACAACGGTTTTGCTTATATATGTATATGTATATATATATAAGTAATATATATATATATATATATATATATATATATATATATATATATATGTATATGTGTAAAATATTAGGACATGAAATGAAGAAAATTAAAATTTGACAGTTCAGATTTCTCACCCACTTCAAAACTACAAACTGGAATTCCGAATAGCGAATTATAATACATGAAAATACTGTTGCGAATAATCTAGAAAAGTGAAGAGTGAGAACACTGTAAAAATTTAGAAATAAAAGAGATAGCTGCCTCTATCGATAACAATAGCCGCCGTTGCCCAAACAGCTATGCTGTAATTAAAATTAATAGCGTGTACCACGACTTGTTTACATTTAGTTTGTGTATGCGTTATTTTCGAAACTTTCGAAAATATGGTCGAAATTTATCTTGTCTACAAATAAGGATGTATTTGCTAATAGAAAGTCATTTCTATAAAACGATTCGGAAGCGATATAGTACAGTGTGTTAGTTTAGTGATTCGGTATAGTCGGTTAATTTTAGTGTTAATATAGTGAGTGTTATTAGTGTTATACACCGATGTAAATACACCGATATTTACGTATTGCATTGTGGTGTAATGTATATTTGTGTTGTAAATACACGGTTTTAATATAAGTACTCTAAGCTCATAACAATACGAAGAAATGTCAACCCGTCATACAAATGTGTGGACAAAATATATTGACTTCGCGCTAAATTCCAAGCTCTAACCTTAATTTAAAAGCCAAATAAGTTACGCGTTCAGTTGGGTTTTAGGTCAATCGGTTTAAGTGAAGTTCACTTAACACGATTTAACGCATTTGATGCCATTAGTTCATTATTATAGTCAAAAATATACGAGTATCTATTGTCTTTTTAGGGTTCTATACTGCAAGTGTATCAACGAAACCCTATAGCTAATTCTCCACTAATATTTTTGATATCACGCCCGTTCAATCTGATAATAGTAAATATATCTTAATCCTACATAATAGTCATATGGTCTTCAGTCAGGGCAGTGTTTCCCAAACATTGTTTTCTTGATATGGCTCGGTAATTTTCACACTGCCTCTTCATGACCCACTTAATACTTTTAAACCCAAGCTGGTTCTATTAGGTGAAATAATACAATATTTAATAATAGTATAAAGGTTTAATTAATGCTACATACTTTGGTGTCGCCTATTTTGTCATCACTCAACGTTTACGAATTTTTGTCGCGTCGCGTCGCGTTGCGTCGCGTTGCGTCGCGTTGCGTCGCGTTGCGTCGATCTTATAGTACGTAATATTTTAAAAGCAAGGCGGGAATGTTGCGGCCCGGTTTTTTTTTGATGGCCCGGTACCGGGTCGCGATCCGGCAAATGGAAAACGATGGTCTAGGGGATAGCCTATTCGAATCAGATCATAGATCTCGGATTCGATCTCGGTCGGGCAAATTTTATTGTCGAGGTTTTTCAAGAAAATCCAATCTCACTTGCAGTTCGGAATCTGGCGGGCGCGGCGGTGTGTTATCACTTCCGTGTCCCGGATGAGTATGTAAATCCGACGGTCCCGGTTATCTTAAATCTTTTTTTTATATCATAAGATAGCAAACAAGCAGATGGGTCTCCTGATGGAAAGAGTCGCCCATCACCTATAGACACCAAAAGTGTTAATGGTGCGTTGCGTAGACACCAAAAGTGTTATGAATTTATATCATAAGATAGCAAACAAGCGGACTGCCATCTTGTGGCGAGGTCTAATGCCACATGCATAAGTTTACCGGCTACCTTACCCTCCAAACCGGAATATGACAATAACTAGCACTGATGCTATTGCGGCAGAATAGGTAAGGCGGTGGTACCGGACTCGGGCGAGACAATGCAGAATTCTACCACCTAGTCGCCACGATGGTTGAGACTCGCATAGTCACTTTTACGACCTGCATGGCAGAATGGCAGTTGGCCTATTTTTCAAAGGAGCCAGGGACCAAGAAGGGGAATATCTCTATAAATATATCACGTCTAACTGTCGAGTAAGTCTACATAACCCAACTCGCACCACGCGTACAAAATATGCAGCCCATAAACATTTATGCGCATTTACACATACACACACACACTCATACATACACGTACACGCGCACATATACACACAAACACAGGGAGACAAAATACGCACACGTACAAAATACACAGACGCACCCACTTACACGCACATACATACACAATATGCCTTCGTACATTTACATACACACACTTATACACAAACGCACACGCGCACATATATACACACACATACACAGATATTGTAAAATATTAACGACTAACTGTTGCCAGCGACTTCATCCGCGTGGACTTCGTTTACTCCGCACAGCACCTCCCTGTAGGTGATAGCGTGATAATATGTAGCCTATATGTTGACCAGGTCGGGTCATCTGGAACACACGGATATGTACACAACACAAGCCTAGGTACTACTGAGATTTTTCTAGAAAAAAAACCAATAACACTTGCCTTTTTATTGTAAAACTAGCTGTTACCCGCGACTTCGTTCGTACGGACTTCGTTTACTCCGCACAGCTCCTCCTCCCCTCCTCCGTAGGTGATAACGTGATAATATGTAGCCGATATTTTGACTCGACTTGTTAGTAATATTCATGCAAAATTTGGAGTAAATCCATGCAGTACTTTTTGAGTTTACCCTGGACATACATACAGACAAACAGATAAACAGACAAACAGACAAAAATTCTAAAAACTATATTTTTGGCTTCGATATCGATTGTAGATCACGCCCCAAGTATTCTTTTAAAAAAATATTCGATGTACAGTTTTGACTTTCCTACGATTTTATTATATGTATAGATATTAGTAGGATTGAGGTATAATTTACTGTCTAGCTAGAGTACAAGTTACAAATTAAATCGAACACTTCTCATATTATACTCGAGTCTGATATGCACCGTTATATTATGACGACTTCAGATATCTAGGTTTATTTACTGTAACTTAATATCTAATAAAATTGACACTGCGTACCTCAAAACCGTTACGTCATTATCGTTGTTTGTTAGATTATTAAAATATCATTAAAATCTAATTTCCTTGATTAGCAACGGTAGTTATAGCCTAATTGAAGTACGACAAAGGTAAAAGTAATTGAGGTACTACAGCTGTAACAGTTATCAGATGGTTGAAACGGACCCAGTAGTGAAAGTGTCCCCCGTCATAGCTGTACCTTAGGTACTATGCTTCTTGTTGTGGTGACCATCATTTTATAATAACTGAAAAAATATAAAGTACTGGCAGCTATGAATGAATCTATTGTGCATTTTGTGTATGCATATGCGTGTTTACGTATTTCTCTGTGTGTATATATTCATATCTTTCTTTTATTTCATAAGATAGCAAACAAGCAGATGAGTCTCCTGATGGAAAGAGTCAACCATGGCCTATAGACACCAAAGATGTTAATGGTGCGTTGCTATCTTGTGGCGAGGTCTAATGCCACATGCATAAGTTTACCGGCTACCCCACCCTCCAAACCGGAACACGACAGCGACAAGCACTGACGCTATTGCGCCAGGAATAGGTAAGGCGGTGGTACCAGACCCGGGCAAGACAATGCAGAACTCTACCACCTAGTAGCCACGATGGTAGTGACTCGATAGCTAATCGGTCGCCTTTTACGACCTGCCTGGCAGAACGGCAGTTGGCTTATTCTTCAAATGAGGCCGGGACCAACACGGCAAAAAAGCCGGGACCAAAACGGCGAAGTGTGTGAGTCTGTGTACCTACGTGTGTGTGAGTGTGTGTGCGCGCGCAAGTTTGTGTGTGTGGATGAATGTCTCTCTCAATGTCTGTAGGAGATTGTATGTGTGTAGTTTTGTGTTTGTTCAGTTCTGTATGTACATTTGAGTACGTGCGTGTCACGTGTGTGTATGTGTGATTCTAAGTTCTCCTGTTACAGTAAAAAACCTTTAAATTCATTGTACATATTGTTAAGATAAGTTAAATTCATAGAAGAACTGAGAACACCATAAACAAAGACCAGATTGGATATCTTAGATTTGTCTAATTTATAATCTAACTAGCTGTGCCCGCGACTTCGTCTGCGTGGGATTTTTTTTAAAGTAGCCTAAGTTACTCCTTATTACATCAGCTATCTACCAGTGAAAGTCCCGTCAAAATCGGTCCAGCCGTTCCAGAGATTAGCCGGAACAAACAGACACAGACAGACAGACAAAAATCTTAAAAAGTGTTATTTTGGTATGTGTATACATCCATATGCATTTAGTTAAAACCGGTTATTTTAATATTACAAACAGGCACACCAATTTTATTTTTTTGTATAAAAGATGTATAGATAGTGTAAATATATTATGTGTACGATTTATGACTACAATACAGAGGTATTTATAAATACAATACATAAGAAATACGTAATATTTAACGTAAAATAATTTCATCACAAAATTTCAACTCGATCCGTCGATAGGAAGAGCTCAAAACGGTATAGCACGGAAATGAGACAGGTATCAGAACAGCTAGCCAAAGCCGCTATTCTGTAATCAATAGTTTTCAAAATAAATAGTTTCAGAAACCGCTATCGCGTGGCGATAAATAGTTTCATTTTGATACGGCAAAATCGCGAAACGACCCACCTCTAGTTAGAGGTATATACTTCCACTCATGTACCTTAAAAAACCGGCTAAGTGCGAGACGAACTCGCGCACGGAGGGTTCTATACCATCATTTATAAAAAAAATGGCAAACAATCTCGTTTGTTGTATGGGAGCCTCCTTAAATATTTATTTTATTTTAATTATTTATTTTCAAAGTGATTATTTAATTAAATATTCTGTGGATATTTCAAACGTCTACCAGTTGTCATTATTAAGATCGAAGGAAATGCAAAAAAACACGTTTGTTGTATGGGGGTCACCCTTAAATATTTATTTTATTCTGTTTTAGTTTTAGTTATTATAGCAGCAACATAAATACATCATTTGTGAAAATTTAAACTGTCTATCATGGTTCATAAGATACAGCCTGGTGACGGACACATATATATACAGACAAACGCAGGGACAGACAGTAGTGTCTTAGTAATAGGGTCCCGTTTTAAACTTTAAATATGGAACCTTAAAAAGTATAGTAAAGCCAACGCATTCACAGTTCGGCTCTTCTCGGCAATATTCGGTTCTCGTTCGGCGGTGAGTAGCGAGCCGCGTTTCACACAACCTTTCGGTAAATACTTATTATTTTTGAATTATTAAATGTTACAATTTTTCTTAAACTATGCATCCAAATAACTTGGTATAAAAGCCAAAGTTTATATTCCTAAGATTTTTGTATTGATGAAGTAGGTACTTTTCGTTAGTAAGGATTAATATGCCTGCGTAATATAATCCTACTGCTCAAAATTCATCTATTAGTTTTCAACAATTTTTCGACTCAAAATTCCTTATTGTGTTGTTGTTATAAGAGATAGATATATAGTGTCGCGGACTTTTTTGTAGATCTACTTAAAATCAATATATTTGTAGTACATTGTACTTACGTATACTTATCCCTTACGCCAGTGCACGCGGATACAGCAGTTCGATAGTACTTTTCTTTGGACTTCCGCTTGATAGCCTATAACCTTCCTAAATCCTAATGAATGTAGCTTATCACACAGAAGAAATTTTTTTCAAATACATACAAACAAACATAAAATTAGTCTTGGGTAGTTCGCGAGCGACCTAGGTGGGAAGAGCGCTCCTTTAGGTGAACTATGCGAACTAGTTCATTGAAAATCCCACTCTTAGTTCTTTTTATATTTCTGTTAGCGTCCACTTTACTAGACAGTGGCACTAATGTGACCAACCGAGTTATTTACTTTTACTATGCGCGCCTTGATATTTCGATAATCGATATCGATACTAAACAACTTCAAATCCCCATGGTTGAAATTTTATCAAATCATATGAAATCATAACAATCGTCAACTGAAGTATTGCTGGCTAATTATCAAACAGAATACTGTTATGAATAATCTAGAAGTGTGTAGAGGTGGAGCGCGCGCGCGCTTACTATCTAGAAATAAAGGAAAGAGGTAGCTACTCCTATTGACAAACAAATAGTTGACCTGGGCTATGCCATAATGGACTTTGTGGGATATGGCATAAGGTTGAAAGTAGCGTGTGCTAGGATTTATGACTCAACATGTTTACGATAAGAAGTGATTCATTGTTTCCCGATAAATTTAGATTTTTCTGGACTTTACCCTGCCTATAGAGAGCTGTTGTCAAACACAGGGCAGTTTTTATCAAGCGATCGTGAGCGATACATCAAGTGACCAGTGCGAAGCGAGAAGTGTTTTATTGTGTAGTGTTCTAAGTTCAGTGATAGTACAGCGAGTGACTAGGGTGTAAAGTGTATTTTAGTATTACGTTGTGTTGTGTTGTGTAAATATACGGATTTAATATAAGTGGTGTTTTCCTGCAATCACGAACCCGAGTACGTAACAATACTAATACCATTTATGTCTTATTTTACGGTAAGTTTAATTAACATTTAAAAAAATCTCTTCTATTCCCATTTATTGTTACAAATAATTGATTATTATTATTATATATCGTTAATTATGACCAATTATTAATATCAATCATTTTATATTTTCGTTTTTATTTCGATAAAAGATTTTATGTGCCATAAAAAAAAGTCAACTTTAATCGTAAAAATTCATACTTTTTAAGTATTCTAATATAATTACACGTTATACTAGGAACTAGCCTAGCTGTTGACTAATCATTAATATAAATTATTTTATTATTTAAATAAAAAATCTGATATTACATAAATGGACGTGTAAAATTTTCGTGTAATACTTTGTATTTTTTAAATAACAATAAACAAAACTTACAATAATCATAACTATATTTTTTTCTTTATTTATTATTCTTAATAAATTATTTCAAAAAAAGAACTAATGAACTAATAGAACGAACTAGTTCATCCTTGGATTTTGAACTAAATTGAGCGCTCTCTGTAGTGACCGGTTAGGCCCAAGCCTACATAAAATTAAAAACGAAATAAATTCAACGATTTGATTAGATGTATAGGTGTTTCAATACATTAACGCGATATATTTTCGTGCAGCGACATCTAGTTAATGTGTACTACATTACGCTTTACGTTACGCTTTTTTCCGAATAATTGTATTTCCCGTGGGTATGAGATATTTTCCCGCGGTAAAAAGTAGCCTATGTCCTTTCTCAACGTCTTATCTATGTTTATGCCAAATTTTATCAAAATCGGTCCAGTGGTTTAAGCATGATAGCGTAACAGACAGACAGACAGACAGAGTTACTTTCGCATTTATAATATTAGTATGGAAGTATGGATAGTATGGATTAGTATGGATTTGAAATATATACTTTGAAAGCGTCAAGTGACAGCCATTAATTAAATAATAGCTGTACAATTTTGTTTCTCTTAACATAATTATGTACATTCCATTCACAATAATGACAAGGAAATTTCGTTAAACGGAAATTCGGGTAAAAATGCGAAGTGGTCAGTTCCAACAGATTCTTTCTAAAGCGTCTTAACGCCTTAATTGGATTAACACTGCCGAAACATTATTTACCAATAGGTAGATATGATTAATTACTAGTCTAAATAAAAATCTCATAATAACTGTGTATAATTTATATTTAAATCTATCCACTTATTTGCTTTTATATGAAACTAACTGTTATCCGCGGCTTCGCTCTCGCATATTTACTTTAGAACTTATTTAATTTTTCTTTATAAGCTACTTTCCTTATTTTATCTTGGATTGAATTTTGAAAAATGCTCACACACGAATAATTTTTGTTGGACTCAATTCATACGAAATTTCGTGCAAATATGTCCAGGGAATAAAAAGTTTCATACAAATTTTTATCCCCTATTTTACCCCCTTCGGGGTTGAATTTTGACAAATCCTTAGTGGATGCCTACATCATAAGAGAAATACAAGTGCGAAATTTCAAGTTTCTAGTCCTAAGGGTTTGGCCTGTGCGTTGATAATGACGTGTCTATTAGTGGTTTGTGGTGTTTTATGATAACCCATATCGACAGCATTTCGAGCCCATCCAAGGTCACAAACACTCATTAGATTCCAAAGTACAACTACATTTATGTTCAAAAGACATTAATAATATTTTTTAGCCGACCCAGGCATAGAATCCGAAAAAGTATTTATTCATATTTAAAGATTAAAATAAATATTCTCGGTGTATAGGCAAATACGCTTCTACCCTATAGATATAAAATGATGGTTACCCCGTGGCACTTTTTACTGCATCAGTCATAATACCTCAAGAAGTGTTAAAGCCAATGTCGGTAAACAGCTTTCAGATTTCAAAGTACGCGACGCACGCTGCATACAACTTTACTACTGCGAAATAAACTTTCATCTTCAAATGGTTGCTTTTTCGCTACTTTTGTTCTTAACGTCGTAAATGGAGTTACCAACCTTCCGAGTTTAGCCTAGGATATACGTAACTAGCATATTATGGTCGTTATATAGGGATTGCCAACCGTAATATGAAAATAAAAATGAAAAATATTTATTTGCAAGAATATGGGTGTCACAGGTTATTGAAAATAAATTAAATTACCAACATATTCTACCACGATATGGTGTGCAAAAATTTAAATTTCGGTCGATTTATTTATAATCACTACCGTATCGGAACGCGGCAACACACTGAGAAGATCCGGCGGAAGAAACTCAGTGGGCTTATTTCATGTATTACAACTATTACTCTACTGTATCATTTTCATCAACAAAAAATAACAAGTTGGTCTGAATACTTGCACAAATTATTTAAGTGTATGGCTGAAGTGATTATATGTTTATTTATTTGTCGTAAGAAACTGCCCTTAGATGACGTTTGGTTGGGTTTGATGATGGCCCGCTCTAAGGATGTCTCACAGGAGACATCTTTAGAGCGAGCACCTAAATTTTTATTTTTATTTTAAGCGTTTTGCTCGTCCAAAAGCCCGGTTTCAAAGTAACGGTCACACGAATCAACTGCCTAAAATAATTTTTAAAAAAAACCTTTTTCCTAAGATGGTCCGTGCCCTCATTTTAAAAATAGACCATCTGCCAAGCTGCCAAGCAATAAACTTCCTGAATAATTAAGCTAAGTATAAATTAAAAAATAATTTTTCATTTCGGATCTTACGTTTTGGGTATGGAACGCTCAGGCAAAAACTCATATTTTTCAGCCTTATTTTATTATGGTTTAAGATGAATTATACTATATAGCCATTTCATAGTTTACACACTAGGGGAGTAAGGTCACTGACATTGAAATCCCAATACGTAATAAATTTTATCTCACCCTAAACTATAAGAGGGAAACTTCCCTATCCAAAGCCATGCTGTTTCAAGTATCTTCACGCCCATATCCCCGAAGGGGTAGGCAGAGGTACAACAAGTGCACCCACGATTAGCCGAAGATACTTGGGCCCACAATGTGATAGGTGGCAAGCCTATCGCCAACCGGGCACTTTCCAATCCCGGGCAACTTTGTGTTTCTCAGAAAACTGAAAAACACTTTTTTTATGTGCCCGACCTGGGAATCGAACCCGGGACCTGATGTGGTCGACGCCAACGCTGGACCACTAGACCACAGAGGCTGTTTCAAAAACCGTAAATAGTAAATACGGAACATGTATTTAGTCTTTTATTTAGAAAAGCATATTTTCAATGTAATAATTATAATAAATTGCTTAATTTACACGTGTAGTAACAAATTTTTTTATTATCTGCTTCATTTATTTATGGAATAAAAAAGAACAAAAATCTACACGCTCTATGCACAAATTAAAAACCAAGTAATATTTTTTGTCTATGGCATACAACTAATAATATAATCTATACATAAAAATGAAGCCATATAGAATGTCCTGTATTAAAATAGGTCATCTAACGTGCCAATAATTGCCTATAGGTATGTACTTACCTACTGCCTTCCAAATGTTTTTGCGTCGCATTTATTTAATACAGTTAACAATCACTGCTGATGTAAAGAAACACAATTTGAAACTTTCAAAGTCTGTTATAATGTTAATGTAATTCAAATATTTGTGTATTTAAGGACTATCTTTTAAAATATTCTCTTGATATTGATTAAGCGGCGCGCGGCCGCGCGGTTTGATACAGAGTGAGAGCCATTAGGGTGCGCGCGTTTTCCTCATTTTCCCGCCATTGACAGGGGTTGGTGCGAAAACTAGCAATCGTAACGTACTAGATAGTAGAACTCGTTAAATCTTGCAAATGAAACTCTAGACTTTTCGTAGTGCCGACGCTACGACCTAAATTATTTTTACTTTGTTAGTCTAATTTATATTGTTGTCTTTTACATATTAAATAAAATATTGAAAGCTTATTTAAGGCTTTATAGAAGCACAACGTAACATACATACATATATTACATACCCATCAAAGAGAACTTATACTCACTATTTTTTAATTCCCATCTGCTACGAGACATCATACACCATACTGTAAGTTATTAGTAGTAGTAAGGTATGCTGTAAGTTATTAAAAAGTCAGGTAATATTTAGATTCTTTTGATGCATCGTCAAATCGAAATTACCCTAAAACCTCAAATTTTTAAAATAATCAAGCGACACGAAATTGACTAATTCGTTTGGAAACTACGGCCTGCGATGGCACAGCTTGTTATTTTTGATAGCAGAGACCATCAGCTTTATTTGTTCATCTGGGACACACGGATATGTACACAACACAAGCCTAGGTACTACTGAGATTTTTCTAGAAAAAAAACCAATAACACTTGCCTTTTTATTGTAAAACTAGCTGTTATCCGCGACTTCGTTCGCACGGACTTCGTTTACTCCGCACAGCTCCTCCTCCGTAGGTGATAACGCGATAATGTGTAGCCGATATTTTGACTCGACTTGTTAGTAATATTCATGCAAAATTTGAAGTAAATCCATGCAGTACTTTTTGAATTTACCCCGGACATACATTGACCTTCCTGATAGATATACCTAGTAGTTATACTCAATAAGTTATATTTTCCGCTTGTTCCGGGCCCCTTAAAAAATAGACTATCTATACATATATACCGGCATATCTACCGGCATATCTATATATACCGGCATATCTATATATATACCGGCAGACAGTTCGTAAAATTTGAACGATTGGTTATACGTGTCACTAGCAAGTACCATTACCGTGATGGTATAATTTCGCAACGTCTCGCTCGGTATTTGGTGCCACCGCCTTGCCTATTCCTGCCGCAATAGCGTCAAACCTAAATTTAGATATTTGGAAATCTGATGAGGATTACGAATTGTAATTGATCAGTGGCGGATTTACCAGCAGGCTAAGTAGGTTGGAAATTAGGGTGGCAGATTTAATGGGGGCGGCAAATTTCGGGCTAACTGAATGAATGTTCTTTATGCTTCTACTGTAGATCTTTACGAATATCTCCGCAAGTTTTCTAGCTGAACGAGATAATTTTAAGCATTTTAAAGAAGCGGTGATGAATTAAAGTGTGTTAAAAAAACTAGGAAACTTTTAAAAATGCTAGCAGTGCGCGTTACTTTGGAAGTTCAAACTACGGAACGATTAAGAATATTAAAAATGACTACGAGTGTATCACACAGGATCCTAAATGTTGAATCGTGTTTGAGTTAAAAAAAATGACAAGAGTTCCGTATCAAGTTTAATGAAAGATTTAATTTTTCCGGCTTAGTACCTTTTGGAAAATAAACTT
Organism: Apodemia mormo; assembly: GCA_036924255.1. NCBI lineage: Eukaryota > Metazoa > Arthropoda > Insecta > Lepidoptera > Riodinidae > Apodemia > Apodemia mormo. Next base: position 22,748,720 of record JAUPFN010000021.1, on the reverse strand, counting down.
TCTGCCGGGCAGTCCGTAAAAGGCGAACTTTTTGCAATTGTGACTTTAAGTGGTAGAGTTCCGCAACGTCTTGTCTGGATTTGATACTATTTTTTTCCTCTTGCTGCCTGCTGCTGTCTAGGAATTTAATTATAAAGATTGTAGGTGGAAAAATTTGAATAAACTACTAGAAACCTTTTTTACCTTTAAACGAGCAATTCTTATATATATATATATATATATATATATATATATATATATATATATATATATATATATATATATATATATATATATATATATATATATATATAATTGGAATCTCGGAATCGGCTCCAACGATTTTCATGAAAGTCACAAATTAGGGGTTTTTCGGGTCAAGGAATCGATTTATCAAGGTTCCAGGTCCAAGAAAAGATATGGGTGTGTGAAAAACCGAGCAAAGCTAAGCGGTCAACCAGGTACAGAAAAAAAAATATACTCTATAGGAATCGATTTATCAAGTTTCAAGGTCCAAAAAAAGATCGGTTTCAAAAATATGTGAAAAACCGAGCAAAGTTCGGTCAACCAGATATTTAATAATAATATGGTAATGATATAAATGATATGATGTAGATATTAAATTAAAATAAGTAACCGATGTTTTAGATTAATTTTCTATTGCATGCCTAACCCACAGACCACACCAATACTAATAGACGGTACTAATACGATAATAATACGGTGTTGGGCGCAAAATGCGTAGCCGCTCATATGAGCAAATGTATGTAAATGAAATGCGTCATATTTTGCTATTTTATCGAATCGAAAACAGCTAAGGCTTAAGGAATACCTCTGGAGTGATGTTATTTCATCGGTAAGTATTGTAACTCTGTATATCTCTGTGGAAATGCAAGCGACGTTGACAAAAAAAAATTGCCTTGAAAGGCATATCCAGTTTAACCCGTGCCTTAACCGGTCAAATATGTAAGCCTTCAATATGTATATCATATAACTATTATAATATTATTAATCCGAGATTTATACTAAGTCTAGCCGACCCGGCAATCGTTATTTTACCATATAATTTATTAAAATATTAATATTGTTACGAATAATCTAGAAGCGTGTAGAGTTGGAGCGCGGGCGCGCTAACTATCTAGAAAACTCCTGTTGACAAACAAATAGTTGACCGGGGCTATGCCATAATGGACTTTGTGGGATAAGGTTGAAAGTAGCGTGTACTAGGATTTATGACTCATAACATGTTTACGATAAGAAGTGATTCATTGTTTCCCGATACATTTAGATTTTTCTGGATCCAGCTAGGACTTTCCCCTGCCTATAAATACAGAGATGTTGACAAACACAAGGCAGTTTTTATCTAGCGATCGAGAGCGATACATCAAGTGAACAGTGCGAAGTGAGAAGTGTTTTATTGTGTAGTTCAGTGATAGTATAGTGAGTGACTAGCAAGTAGATTGTATTTTAGTATTACGTTGTGTTGTGTTGTGTAAATACACGGATTTAATATAAGTGGTGTTTTCTTACAAGTACGAACCCGAGTACGTAACAACTGGTGTCAGAAGTGGGATTGAGAAATGCCACTGATTCCGAAGGAAGGTGTTACCATCAGGTCTCAGGCGGAGACACAGAGGGTGTCAGAGGACACTGAGATGCGTGCAGGTGAGGAACCCGTAAGTGTTGCCAGCACATCGTTAGCATCGAGCTCAGCCCCTGCTCATCTTTCTGTCATACTGGCAGCTATTCAGCAACAGCGACAGTAACAGCAACAGCAACAACAAAAACTGCAAGAACAACTTCAGCAACAACAGCAACTACAGGAACAGCAACAACAAAAACTGCAAGAATAACTTCAACAACAACAGCAACTACAGGAACAGCAACAACAAACACTGCGTGAACAACTTCAGCAACAACAGCAGCTACGGGAACAGATCAAGGAACATTTATCTGGGTTTGATGATAAATTGACGGTTATCCTGGCGCAACAAGACCAGCTTAAAAGCGACGTGGGCCTCGTCAAGCGCGATGTGAAGGGTGTTGAGAAGAGGGTTGGCCAGTTGGAGGCGAACTGCGATAAAATAAGTGTGAATATGGACCAACTTGAGAAAGAATTTATGAAAATGAAGATCACTGGTGTTAAATCAGGTGCTACCATTACAAGCTGCTCTCACCAGGTGGGTCCTTGTGTAAAGGTACCCACTTATGACGGTCTTACGTCATGGAGTGCGTACCGCACTCAGTTTGAAATAGCAGCGAAGGCCAGTGGTTGGACAGATGAACATTGCCTAACAGCTCTGAGCACGGCGTTACGGGGACAGGCGCTCTCTGTGTTGGATGCAATGCCTGAAGAGTATCAGTTCGCTGATTTGATGGAGGCATTGGAAGCTCGCTACGGTGAGCGTCACTTGGAGCATGTGTTCCGTGCCCAATTAAAGGACCGTGTACAGAGGAGCGGCGAGGGACTTCAACAATGGGCCGTGGAAATTGAGAAGCTTGTAAGGAAGGCGTATCCTTCAGCCGACGCTAACACAGTTAATAACACCATCGTCCAGGCGTTTATTGATGGAATTAGAGACCTGGAAGTGCGTGCTGCTGTTCGCCTTCAGCACCACGTGACATTGAAGGAGGCTTTGGCTCATGCGCTGGAGGTAGAAGCTGTTCGCCACGAACCTCGAGCACATAAAGTACGTGAGGTTACAGAAGTTGTGGCTCGATCAAAGGTAGCGGAACCTAGGAGACTGGGCCCCATGTGCTACGCCTGCGGTGAACGTGGGCACATTAGAGTTAGCTGCCCAGCCAAACCTAAGCCTACAGGTTCAATGGATTGGCGACAGCAAGCGGGAGGAATCTCAGCAGCTGAAGAGATCAGGCACATCAAACAGCCTGTTGAACCAGCAGGGAAGCGAGTAACAGCCAGGAGCAAACGGCAGGAGCTGGCTGGACGAGAAACAACCCCAAAAGCTGTCGTACCTCAGGTGAGCGAACGCAACAGTTTATCCATTAAAAGATTGGTTAATGGCAAGAACTGCAGCTCAATGCGGGACACCAGAGTCACAGGAACTGTAGTGCGATCAGAAGCGGCTAGCAATGGTAACTTGAGATCGAGGAATACAGTACAGCGTAGTGGAAAGTCTCACTCAAATGCATTATCACGACGACCATGTACGGATGACGGCAAACCTTGTGTAAGGATGGAGACGAAGGAAAGGATTCAAGTCTTGCGGGCTAAGCCTACAGATGACAGGTGGGAAACTGATGAGATGCGTGAGGCCCAGTACGAAGATAGAGATTTGCGGCCTCTAATAGATTGGAAGAAGCAAGACACGGGAAAGCCCGAATGGCAGGAGCTGGCTCCCTTTAGCGCCATTACGAAAAGTTATTGGGCGCAGTGGGAAAGCCTTGTGTTGCAAAACGGATTACTGTACCGCAAATGGGAAAAACCTTCGGGAAGAGAACATCATCTACAGTTGGTCGTGCCAAGAAAACTTATCAAGGACGTACTACGTGAGTTGCATGATGGGGTTTCTGGGAGACATCTTGGAGTACGACGAACATTGGTAAAGGTACGAGAGCGTTTTTACTGGTTGAATTGCCGAGAAGATGTCGAGAATTGGTGCCGAAAATGTACGTCATGCTCAGCAGTAAAAGGTCCGCAGGTTAGAAGCCGAGGCAACCTTAGACTATACAACGTGAGAGCCCCCTGGGAAAGGATAGCGATTGACGTGGCTGGGCCATTTCCTAAGACAGATAACGGAAACAAGTATTTTATGGTCGTGATGGATTACTTCACGAAATGGCCGGAGGTGTTCGCAATCCCTAATCAGGAAGCCACGACGATTGCTGAGAAATTAGTCAATGAGGTGATATGCAGATTTGGCGTTCCGCTGGAGATTCATTCAGACCAAGGCAGAAACTTTGAATCTAATGTATTCCAGGAAATGTGTAAATTATTAGGAGTGTACAAAACAAGAACTACACCTTATCACCCGCAATCTGATGGAATGGTCGAACGATTTAACCAAACTTTGGAAAGACACTTAGCCAAGCTGGTAGAAGATCACCAAAAGGACTGGGATAAATACATACCTCTGTTCTTACTGGCTTACCGAACAGCGGAACACGAAAGCATAAAAGTGACGCAGCCTATGCCAACTTTGGCAGACAGTTACGTATACCAGCAGACTTAAAGACTGGAGGCCCGCCACCGAATGCAGAGACCCAATTAAGTATACCGGAACATGTTGAAGACATTCGTGAGAGGTTACGCGATATACACTCGCTAATAAGTGAAAATGCATTGGAATCAAGTCAGCGGATGAAGACCAGATACGACCGAAACGCCAATCATCGAGATTTTCAGGAAAGATCTCTTGTTTGGCTACATAATCCGGTTCGACGAAAAGGAAAATCACCTAAGTTACAGCGATCAATGACGTAACCTACCGAGTGCAGAAGCAATCAAGAGGGACCATGAAGATTGTTCATGTTGATCGATTAGCTATCTACAATGGAAGTAATGATGTTCGGGACGAACATAACTAAGAGGGGGGTAGTGTTACGAATAATCTAGAAGCGTGTAGAGTTGGAGCGCGGGCGCGCTAACTATCTAGAAAACTCCTGTTGACAAACAAATAGTTGACCGGGGCTATGCCATAATGGACTTTGTGGGGTATGGCATAAGGTTGAAAGTAGCGTGTACTAGGATTTATGACTCATAACATGTTTACGATAAGAAGTGATTCATTGTTTCCCGATACATTTAGATTTTTCTGGATCCAGCTAGGACTTTCCCCTGCCTATAAATACAGAGATGTCGACAAACACAAGGCAGTTTTTATCTAGCGATCGAGAGCGATACATCAAGTGAACAGTGCGAAGTGAGAAGTGTTTTATTGTGTAGTTCAGTGATAGTATAGTGAGTGACTAGCAAGTAGATTGTATTTTAGTATTTATTACGTTGTGTTGTGTTGTGTAAATACACGGATTTAATATAAGTGGTGTTTTCTTACAAGTACGAACCCGAGTACGTAACAATATCGTTATTAAAAATAGGGGTTGATGGTAGAACGGTGAAAATTTAGTGTTGTGTGTATTTTTAATGCCACATCATAAAAAATAAGAATAAAAAAAATTACCAAAAAAATAATAAAACGGCGTGGATCACACTTATCACTTAGGGGTATAAAAAATAGATAACGACCCATTATCAGACCTACTGAATATACATATAAAATTTCATCAAATTCGATCAAGCCGTTTCGTAGAGTTTGGTGACTAAAACTGTGACACGAGAATTTTAAGCTAGGCCTATATATTATTACTAGCAACATGCCCGCGGTTTCATCCGCGTAGCTTTTGTTCCCGTGGCAATATCGGATAGGTTTATATACTTAAAACCTTCCTCAAGAATCTATCTATTAAAAAAACCGTAACGAAATCCGTTTGTGTAGTTTTAAATATTTAAGCATACATAGGGACATAGGGACAGACAGAGAAAGCGACTTTGTTTTATACTATGTAGTGATTAGATAATATGTATGTGCCATATTTGATGCAATAAATGAAATTTGATTTGATTTAAATAATATTAACTATTGCAACTACAGTCACATGAAACTTATAGGTCTAAATCCTACTTAATTACCTATACTACCTATTTATAAAAAAGGTTCGAAACTGAAGGTATTTGGCGGTCGTAAGAACCGCAATGCGAACTGCAGATTGCATCAAACTTCCGTTTAATTGGTGTATTGCATCGTTACGTTTTATTTTCACTTTTTAATAACTTGGCGCTAATTAATATAAATATATCTACGCCAATTGACGCTTCGTGTTTTATCAACCAGAATCTAATGGCACTGAAGAGCTAAGCAACAAATTTTTGAAATAAGGTTTATTTTGTTACAATGGGTAACTAACAAAGACTGCACTAGTGATTATAAGGCAAAACTGCTATACTGCTGCTACCTGTATATTAAAAGTCCTTGCAATTGGTCAAGTTTACCATATATCCACTGTACCCGTTTATATAAATACTAGATGAAAACCCGGCTTCGCCCGGAAGTTTCAAAATACGCAATCTTATATATTAACTCAAATAGTAGACATTAAAAAGTAGAGACACTGTAATGACGTCTTCTTTCAACTATTACTTATTTATTTTTATTTATTTATTTAATTCTTTATTGTACACAGTAATCACTTAACATAACAATAAAAGAAAACAAGTACAATGGGCGAGCTTATCTCTAGTAACAGAGATTTCTTCCAGCCAACCCGTAACAAGGAGATGTTATAAACAAAGATAATTATTGACTTGGTGTACAATTCAAACAATAAAATTAAACACTGTAATATGGAAAAAAGTTAACGCAAAATATACATGCATACACATACAAACATACACATATATAAATACATATATACGTACAAACATACTTACATGCATACATACAGACCGTAAAAACCATGAACCATGACCGTAAAAACCGTAAAAACCAAACCAAAAACCAAAACATTTTAAATTCATATGACCCTCGGATTCAATTTACGATGGAAATCGGTGATAAAGAAATACACTTTCTAGATTTAACTATTAAAATAGAAGAACAAAGGCACCATTTCAATATTTACAGAAAAGACACATACACGGACAACATCATACCAGCAGACTCTAAACATCCACCCAACCATAAATATGCAGCATTTCATGCGATGGTCCAAAGATTGCTGACAGTACCATTGTCAAACAATAATTTTCAACAAGAATTAAAAACTATCAAAGCAATCGCAGTGAACAATTTCTACAAGTCCCAAATGATTGATGCCTTAATTAAAAAGAAGCGGAAAAATCTTGTCCTTCCTTCCATATACTCTGGCCACAGCAAATGCAATAACAAAAAAGAGAAAAAGTTTATGAGGATACCATTTTTAGGTATAATTTTAATATTTAGGTAGAATTTCACATACCTGCGCAAGATTAATTAAAGACTATAACCCAGCTTTCTACACACAAAATTCTCTTAAAAAATTACTGTTTAATAATAAACAAAAAATCCCACAAATGGCCAAAAGTGGAGTTTACCAATTAAAATGCAGTGACTGTGATGCCACCTACATAGGACAAACAGGCAGATCTTTTGCAGCCAGAATTAAGGAACATGACAGGGGCTGGCGATTGAAAAAAGGAGATTCTGCATTCGCACAACACCTTATTACTGAAGGCCATGACTTTGATGTTACAAGGGATATAAAAACTATACACATATGTGATAGGAAAGAAACTTGATACTTTAGAGGCATTGGAAATAAATAGACTTAAACATCAGACCCAACTACTAAATGACCGCAGAGAACTAAACGTATCTTTTACTGAACTACCTTTACTGAATATTTTTAATGATTAATGTATAAGTTACTGCTTTTATTTTTATTTTTTATTATTATGTTTTTGTTTTTATTATTGTTATTACTTTATTCTTTATATAATTTGAATTAATAATTACGTATAATTGACATTCAATAATGATAATTTAATACCAGAATTTTGAATAATTATTTTATATTAATTTATATGGGAAATGTATCACGACATTTAATTATTTTAATTGACATTAGATTCTATATGACATTTTTACATATTAATCAATCCAATTGTACTATTACTTTGCACTATTGACATCGACATACTATTGAAATAATAAAGTACTATACACAATTCTCCCTGCTAAAAAGGGTAATTTTGATGTGTGGGTAACACCGATATTGTGAAATATATTTTAAATTTAAATGTTCATACTACCTTCAGTATATATTGTTAATTGTCAAATTGTCAATTGTACTAAACAATAATAACTTTTGCCCTGATGATGCATTAAAACGCGAAACCGGTTGGATTTAATAAATAAAAAGTCAAGTAAAACAGTACAAGTGCTTTTAATACGATATAAATATAAGTTAACATGGAGTTTTACCAAGTGCCGACGATATTCAGTGTTCAAAGTATAGAAACAGCATCTCTTTTAAGAACGAAGAGAAAATAAGTTTCACGATAATCTGCGCTCCATTCTTCGAAACTTTAATAAATGCTCACGCCATCTACACCACACATTTGTAACCTTTAAAGAAACATGGCCGATTTGTCTCTCAGCACCGTTAAAATTTTTAATCACTATTTTAACAAAATAGGTACTTGATAATCCGAATTTTGCGGATATATGTTAGTTATCGACTCAAAATTATTATTTGTTTACGCTTTATAATTTAGGTAAGGTTTCGATTGAGTCTACCGTAACCCTTGACGAAAGTTCACTGCACCCACACGAGTCATCGCAGAACTCTACAACCTCGTCGTCACGACTTTTTAATACTCGGTGTATTTCCTTGATTGCCTTCGGTAATTATTGACGAGCAGCTTGATAGGCTAATAATCTATTCTTCATAAGGGCCTTGGACCAACACGGGGAGAATAATCTTGCTACCGTACGCATATTTTTTAACGTGAAACGTCCGGTAACCGTAACGAAAAGGCTTATATCGTATTAATTTAATAACTATACTAATAGGAAACTATTGTCTGTATTCAGCTGATTATATAGTCAGCTCGGTGTTGTGACCCTTAGTTGGTATCGGGCTATAGGGGTGGCGGTGAATTTTTGCTGATTTCTAGTTAGTGTAACTAACTCATGACTCACAAGTTTTTAAAAAGAGTTTATTTAAAACAATCGATATAAATAAAATTTGAATTAACTTGAACAACATTTATTCTTAAAAATAACCAAAAAATTGTAAAAAATAATTGAAAATTCAGTATGTGAGCCTTTGTCCGTGTAAAAACCAGAGGAAAATATTAATTATGGGTTTCTTCAAAAAGAGAGAGCTATAGGGCATGCGCAGGTAGTCCAATGTCCGTCGCTGAACGAGCGAGGCGGTTTCAGGAACGGCTTGAAGCTGCCAATGCATACAAAAGAAAAGACGCGAGGGTCTTTACCGCTGCCGCTGATTCCGTTCCCTTTGAAGAATAGGCTGTATTGGTTCAAGCAATCTACAAAAACTCTACAAGAAAAAAAATATTTAAAAAAATAAAAAAGAATAAAATTCAAATTAAAATCCTAAATTGTGATAAATACAATAATATTTATCTTGTAAACACTATAAACAAATTTAAACGCTTCTCAGATGGACTTCGGTGCCTGTGTGGGCAGTTCACCTTGCCTGCCTATGACGAACTTCATTTTCCACATTCTCATCAAGACTATTTTTTTTTTTATAGAAGAGGGGCAAACGAGCAAGAGGTGCACCTGATGGTAAGTGATCACCGCCGCCCATGGACATCCGCAATACCATATATCATGCAGTTGCGTTGCCGGCCTTTTAAGAATGGGTAAGCTCTTTTCTCTTGAAAGTCCCTATATCGTATCCGTTCGGAAATAAAAAAAATATATAATCAATTACAGGCTCAAAGCAAATATCTGACATGGATGTTTTATGTTTCCCGTTAAAACCAAGGCCGTGTACAGCGACATAAGCCCCACCTGATTATTTTTTCCTGATACCTACAACTTTTTTATGGTTTCCTTCTTGTGGGTCCCGGGCTTCTTTAAAGAATAGGTCAACTGCTGTTCTGCCAGGCAAGTCGTAATAGGCAACCGATTGGCTATACGAGTCACTGCTGTCTAGGTGGTAGAGTTCTGCATTGTCTCGCCCGGGTCTGATACCAATGCCTTACCCATTCCTGCCGCAACAGCGTCAGTGCTTGTCACTGTCATGTCTCGGTTTAGAGAGTAAGGTAGCCGGTAAACTTATGCACGTGCCATTAGACGTGCCACAAGATAGCAACGCACCTTTAACTATCTATAGGCGATGTGTGTCTGTCTATAGGCGATGGTTGACTCTTTCCATCAGGAGACCCATCTGCTTGTTTGCTATCTTATGATATTAAAAAAAACTTAATACTAAGCACCTGCATTAAACACTAGCCTCACACTAATCAAAATGCAACCGGGACCTAAGACAGAGCAGCAATTTCGCTGGAGCAGTACTTCACGTGGGCATGTTTACGTGTGTCCGTTGCGCGTGTGCGCATGTAAGTGTATCCGCGTGTGTGCGAATGCGCGTGTGCGCGTGCGCGCGTGTGCATGTTTAATGAGTAGGTATATAAATTTAAATATTTATCCAATATTGTTGAAAACAATTATTAGCATAGCCATACAGAATATCGCAGAAACAGCTCTGTTGATGGAAAGCGGAAACACTTGGAAACTTTGCATATTCTATCAACAATATCAGTGACTGTGCAAGCGGCTAGCAGCTTTTTTCCCGACTGAAATGGATAAAAACTCAGTTCCGGTCTACAATATTTCAAATAAGGTACTTTGGCCTTATTGAATATTGAAGATGAAGTTTCAGAAAATCTAGATTTTGTTTGCTTTATCAGAGCGTTTACTGATAAAAAGTTAGAAATGAAAAGTTTTTACCTGTTGAATTGTATTTGCTTTTTTATTTAACGTGTAAGGAACTGTCCAGAAAATAGGGATTGACTAGTAAAATTCTTAATGTGATAGCTATAAACACACTTTATTTCTCCTTTCCAACCAAACACAGTATTTAATATTCTTAAATATAAATATTTAATTATCACTTAGTACTTACATGAACAAATGTGTTCCACTTATAATATCACTTAAATTACTGATCCAATGATATGCCAGTTTCAAAATCCAATATTATTTAAATATCACTCAACAATTCCGTATTTCCATAAATTCACATGTGAACTAGTCGACGTCTCGAGCAAGACTGCCGGCCGTTGCATATGCATTGATAAGGATGTTTCCTTATCAATGCAGTATGACTCATCGTAATTTCAAACGAACGAACGAACGATACGATTTAAATAACGGTCAAATAAACGGTTTATTCAAACAAAGCTAACAGCTCGGCCATCCTGCTCAAAGCGCGTCCTCGCGTTTATAAGACTACAATAGAAAAGTATAAATAACAAAAAAAAATAGGTTATAATTTATAATATAGATATATACATTATACATGTATTATGATGAACATTTGATTACATTTCCTATTTCACCATATATATTTAAGTAATAATTAATTATACAAATATAATAGTCCTTTTAATCAAAGTTAATGAAAATATTAGTAATCAATTTATTAATACTCTATTTCTCAATTTTATTTTATTCTTTATTCTACTTCTTTTTCACTATTACAATCAATTTCATCACTACTTTCAAAATCTCTACAAAAGTTTAGCCAAGGTTGTATTTTATCTATCGCTACAACTGATTCATATCGTCGACCATGTTTGCGCGTTAAAGGAGTATATTCGATCACATATCTTTCATTTGGGAGCACTTTTATTACACGATAAGGGCCTTGAAACTTGCCGACTAACTTTTGAGATTTACCATCATGTGGTACCTGTCTTTCAACCCTAACTAAATCTCCTACCTTATACTTTTTCCCCGTTTTCCTACGACTGTTAAACCTGTCCACATCCTTAATTTGTTGAATGCTTATACTTTCACCAGCTAATTGTCTTATGTCTGTTAAGTCTTCTGAATTGATAACTGTAGTCGTATCAGATATAACGGGACTTAAAATGCCTTCCGATTTACTAGTTATATTAAAGCCAAACAGCAATTCTGATGGGCTTTTTTGAGTGGTTTTGTGCACAGTGGTGTTTAGGCCAATTTGAATGTCATAAATTTCGTCATCCCAGGATTTTTCATCCTTGTTATGTGTGCTGGTCGAAAGAGCATCTAAGATAGTTCTGTTATAACGTTCGACTTGCCCATTTGCTCTAGGAGTGGCAACGGCATTAATTATATGCTTTATACCATACGAGGAAGTGAACTCCCTAAAGGTATTGCTGGTAAAACTAGTACCCTTATCTGTTATTAAGCGTGCGGGAACGCCAAAATAACTAATATGCTCCTTTATTACTCTTATACTAGTAAGAGATTTTGTATTTTTAACAGCCGTTATATTAATAAACTTTGTAAAACTATCAACTAAGACTAAAATGTAACAGTTTCCCCTTTTACTCCTAATGAATGGACCCAAATGGTCAGCGTGCACTGTATGAAAGGGCACACAAACTTTTTCTATGGGGTGCAGTTGACCTTCCCTTTTACCTCCCGGGGCCTTATGATGAGCGCATTCCAGGCAAGATTGTACATATTTTTTGACAAATCGCCGCATTTTAGGAAACCAATAATGTTGGCGAATGCGCTGTAAAGTTTTATCGAAACCGTAATGACCTATATCATCATGATTTCTTTTCAATATCTGCCAACGCACACCCTTGGGAACTAACCATTTAAGTTCTTCCCCAACTATACGATAAACTCGATCATTTTTCAATTTATAATTGTTGTGTATGTCCATAATCAAGTCAGCGCTTTTATCCCCTAAAATATTTTTTATTCTCTGTATTTCCTCATCCGCATTTTGTACAGTGGCAATCCAATTCTGATCAGAGCATTCGATACTCAAAATATCTAAAACGTGGTTCTCGGACACAGAAGAAGCAACCGGTTTACGACTTAGCGCGTCAACATGCGCCATTCGTGAACCAGGCCTATATTCGATTGTACAATCAAACTCCTGCATTTGGATCCACCAACGCGCTACTCGGGGAATCAAATCTCGCTTCACAAATGTACATCTTAGAGCATTGCAATCCGTATAAATAACAAATGGTATACCCAGCAGATATACCCTAAATCTATTTAAGGACGCTATTACCGCTAAAGTTTCGAGTTCGTAAGAATGCAACTTGCGCTCCTCGGGGGCGGTTTTACGACTAAAATAGGAAACAGGATGAAGTCTCCCTTCAGAATCACTTTGTAAAAGTATACCGGCAAGACCATCTTTGCATGCGTCGGTATGCAATTGCGTTACTGCCTTAGGATCGTATAAAGCTAACAAAGGACGTTGCGTAAGTAAAGTTTTAACAGAGTTAAAGGATTTTTCTTGGGTGTCCCCCCATGTCCAACATACGTCCTTTTTAAGAAGATCTGTTAGCGGAGAGGTTATTACGGCATAATTCTTAATAAACCTCCTAAAGAACCCGGATAATCCTAAGAATTGTCTCAGTTCATGAATGTTACATGGTGTGGGAAATTTGGCGATCGCATCAGTTTTTCTATTACCTGGTCGGATACCCGTAGAATTCACTTCGAATCCTAGGAATTCTATAGAGTCTAAAAAAAAATAACATTTACTTAATTTGAGTGTTAGCCCGCCACGCTTAAGAAGTTTTAGAACCTCCTCTAGTCTTTCTAAGCCCTCAGATACGTCTCTACTTGGTATGAGAATATCATCCATATAGACTATCGCGTATTTGATTTTAGCATCATAGAGGATTTTATTTATTGTCCTCTGAAAAACCGATGGCGCATTAGCTAGACCAAACGGCATGCGGTTAAATTCATACTGCCCGTCTGGTGTTACAAATGCAGTCTTGCAGCGGGATTCTTCGTTAATTGGGATCTGATAGTAACCAGAAGCCAAATCAAGTGAAGTAAACAGTTTGTTACCAGCCAATTGATCAAGCTGATCCTCCACCCGTGGTAGAGGATAGTGAACTTTTTTTGTCTTTCTATTAAGTGCTCGGTAATCGACGCACAAACGTTTTTCACCAGATTTTTTTCTCACCAGCACGATAGGACTAGCATACGGCGAAGAAGATTCCCTTATAATCCCACTATCCATCATATCCTGAACCATGTCATTTACGAGAGTTCTCTCTGAATGTGACAAGCGATACGGCCTATAAACGATTGGTTCCGCGTCCTGTAACTCTATAACCATCTCTGTAGTATTAGTAAAACCAAGATCCTTTAATGATCTCGAAAAAGAGTCCTCATATTTATTTAATAAATTTTGCAACAGTAAGCGTCCTTCATTTGTCAATTTATCACCACAATTTATTTTGGTGTCAGAGCTAAGTGAATCGAAAGTCATTTGACAACAATTTAAAATTTCTGACGTGTCAGAATTCACACCCTTTAGAGCCCTAGTAATTAAAGTATTCGCTGGGATAGTCATATTAATTTCGGATATATTAAACGCAAGCAACGATCCAATCCCATTGCAGATATTATATTCTCCAGGCATAAGATAGTATTCTTTTCCTTCTCCACCTCTTAATGAGCCGTTTACTTGAATATTGCCACTAAAAATTGGGACAGATGTAACATATATAACGCCTAATGAACGCTTAGGGATGCAAACATCTTTATGACACGTCAAGTGTACCTTATCGGAATTTATTCTTTTAAAAATTAACCTACTAGGGGTTTTGGTGATGATTATGTCCGGCATTTCGGTAAACGAGTGACCCAGTAGCACTGGTTGCTTTATCACATAATCTTCAACAACATAAATGTCTATAACTTTTTTAATACCCTGGACTTCAACTTCTGCATTGACTGTTCCTACTGGGTAGGTTATATTTGCACCTATGCCTCTAAGAACTGGAAGATCAGTAGCGTACTTTACATTTAAGCCAAGCTCTTTAGCTTGACTAGCTTGGATTAGTGAGCATTGGCTCCCTAGGTCCACGTGGCAGGGTACACTGTAGCCCTCAATTTTGATATTAAACATGTACTTGTCTACGGGTTGTTCGAACGCCCTAAGCTCTGATACTTGTTTTTCGTTTTTGTCTTTTGTTTTACTTTCGTTATTCATGGAGTTTATGTTATATTTATTCCTAAAACAAGTAGAAGATTGGTGACCTATCCTATTACACGAGGTGCATGTTATCAAAGGTTTTTCACACTTATAACTTGGGTGACCAAATGAGTTACAATTAAAGCAGCGAATATTAGAAGTTTTGGTGCCGAATTTAGAATATTGGGGTTTATGTGTCATATCTGTAGTACCTCCACGATCGTTTCTTTTACTAGCATTACCTCCAAACGTTTCTCTACTCTGCCCTACTTTAACCGTTCGAAAATATTTAAGTATTTGTTCCGGTTCACTAAATTGTGCAGCTTGTGCTCCTACCTTAATAGCGCGATCGTCTACCCCATATAAGATACAATCTACGGCTCGTTTGCCATATATGTTGCACCTATTTAACAAATTTAACTTTGCGTAATAATAGTGCTCCAATGATTCGCCATACTTGACACGTTTGGCTAGCATGTCCGTCAAGAGTTCAGCGTAGTCCTCGCGACAAGGAAACGACTCTATTAACTTTTTTTTTCATTCGCTCCAAGTGTGAAGAAGAGAGGGCAAGCCCTGATACCAAGTCTTGGCCACTCCAGTTAACTTGGGAAGCGCATAATGTATTATTTCTTTTTCAGACCAACTGTATATTTCAGCGCATTCTTCAACTTTAGTGATCCAAGTTAGCATGGTTTGTTCCTTGCTCATAGGATCAAAATCTGGTATAACATTATTAGTAAACGATAGCTTGGGCTTCTCTGAACTCTTGACGGTTTCTAATATCGACAAAAATTTATTTAATATTACACTTGTTTCTGAATCCCTAACTGTCTTATTACAAACATTGTGCGACTCACGTTCACTTGAAGTATCACTGCCATACTCCACCCGCTTTGATCTTCCTCTTATTCCTCGTGAATTTCTTTTGCGTTTCCTCATCTTCCCATAATCAGTATCACCACTCAAAATATCAGAATCAGTGTCATAATAACGTTTTTGTGTCTTAACAGGATTTGAATTTTTCTTTCTTCCCTTCCTTCCAGTAATACTCATTTCCTTGTCTTTAGATCTCAAAGTACCTCCTTGGCCCTCTAACCTGGGCCTCCCATACTTCACCCGACAGGGTGTTCCAATGCCCTCTAACCTGGGCTCATCACGGCTCTCTAACCTGAGCCCATCCTGGCCCTCTAACCTGGACTCATCACGGCTCTCTAACCTGAGCCCATCCCGACCCTCTAACCTGGGCCCATTATGGCTCTCTAACCTGAGCTCATTCTCACCCTCTAACATGGGTGTTCCGTCCAAATTCATAGTGAATTGCAACCCTTCCCCTCGGTTGCACACACTGCCTTAAGTCAATGGATCTGAAACTCAAAATTGTTAAGCTTAATAAACGTATACACAATAAAAAAAGAGTAAAATGTAAAATCTAAAAGAAATAAGCGCGAATAGCCATGATACGCTATTGATGTATATTTTTTTTTGCATGATAATTAAGTCTGATTTTAAAAATTATTATTCTTATTATTTGAAAACGATAGGATATATTGATAATATGAAACTAGTAAAATATAATTATTTATACTGATTATAATATTATATTTATTTAAGTATTTATTTAAATCGTTTATTCAAGAAAAGAATCGTAACTATTTAAAGAAAGAAATATTTTAAAACAGGATACATGATATTTCCGTTGCATTTAGTATTTAAAGCATTCAGTTGTCCCTTAACGAAATTTTACTACAGAAGACATTTAACAGAAGTATATTTCAAGTGATCATAAAAAAAATGAGTCAAAAGGGAATCAATGTTTATCAAAATACCTAAAACCGTAATTAGAACTCAGAAAAAAAAATAATGTACACGTTTATATAATAACTGCAAAGAATAGGTCCTATTGTTTTATAATCGTTCAAAAAAACAGATACGCATTGCAAATTAAACAATAATCATCACATTTGTATCCCATTGCGCTGATAGGATTATTATACATAATTATATTGCCTCTTTATACAAAATATATTTTAAAATGTTTTATTAAACTGTATGTATTAGTATCGTTCATAAGCACCAATATAATGGGCAAATAATTTGCTTACTTTTGGACTAGATCAATTCGTTTTATTGTAAATGATTAATTAATTGGTCTTGTGAATTAATTTATTGATTAGGTTAAAAAAAAACAACAGTAAGTTGAGTTCGATAATCGTTTGAAATCTACTCGAAGTATCTATTTTAAATACATATAAGCATTATTTAGTCGTCAAAATATTGTAAAAAAACAAGGAAAAGAAAAATAATCGTGTTCAAAGTTTGTCAAGAAAAGAAAAATTAACGCCATTGTAATAACTCTCGCTGTATTTCTACCTTTATTGTGGGCGTGAACAAGAACATTTTGAAAATGTTCCTGTTATCCCACTTCTGAACTGTAAGGAACTGTCCAGAAAATAGGGATTGACTAGTAAAATTCTTAATGTGATAGCTATAAACACACTTTATTTCTCCTTTCCAACCAAACACAGTATTTAATATTCTTAAATATAAATATTTAATTATCACTTAGTACTTACATGAACAAATTTGTGTTCCACTTATAATATCACTTAAATTACTGATCCAATGATATGCCAGTTTCAAAATCCAATATTATTTAAATATCACTCAACAATTCCGTATTTCCATAAATTCACATGTGAACTAGTCGACGTCTCGAGCAAGACTGCCGGCCGTTGCATATGCATTGATAAGGATGTTTCCTTATCAATGCAGTATGACTCATCGTAATTTCAAACGAACGAACGAACGATACGATTTAAAGAACGGTCAAATAAACGGTTTACTCAAACAAAGCTAACAAACGTGTTTTACAGATACATTCAATGTAATAAAATATAATACCTATTTAATTCACTTTTTTCATACATGTTATGTTATCATATAATAATGGGCGTCAAATGAGTGATACGCCAAGGTTATTCCCAGTTTCCCCCAATTGCTTTCCCCCGAACGGGGGAACTGGGAATTTTCGTTTCATCTTCCCCCGAATTCATAATCGGGGGAAACTGGGAACAAAATGGTACTATCTTCCCCCGGAATATTATTTAATTTATAAATCTATATAAGAATATATAAGAAATAAATTTGAGTATTTTACAGGAATGATTAAAACAATACGACTATTTGTGTTTTGCATGCTATGATAAATATGGTTATTAGTATGTAAGTTGTTGATTTTTCAAAGGTATGTGCCTACTCATTGTATTTTATTTATTTACGAGTTTAAGTAGAAGAGACTTTTGTCATAAGATTTTTTAAAAGAATCTTTTTATAAGAATCAAAGATTGAGAAGATAGGTATTACCTATACTTGAGGATTATATTACCTAGTGATTTTTCTAATTAATGATTTTATATAGTTATTGTTACAATGGTAAGACTGATCTTAAAGTAAGATACTGATAATGAATCTAATCAATATGACTATTCTGTGATTTTGCATACTGTGATAAATGTGGTTATTAGTATGTGTGTTGTTGTTTTTGGTATGTGCCTTCTCATTGTATTATATTTATTTACGAGTGTAAGTAGAAAATACTTTTATTATAAGTTTTTTAAAGAATATTGTTATACTACCGCACTTATACTTAATTTATTTCTGTATAGTTGTTGATTTTATATAATTATTGTTACAATTTTAAGATCTTAAAGTAAGATACTAATAAGTAAAAAGGCAGATTTCGAACGTTTTTTTTTGATAAATCATAGACTGATTTTAGATAGAATGCTGAAACATGTTTAACATTACTTTGATTGTTACTAGTTACAACTGTTAATTTTTAATAAGTATTTTTTTTAATAAGTAAGTAAATGGCAACAAACCTAAGTGTATTAAATTTTCAACGCCTAATGTAAGGCATGTAGATACCAATGGACTTATAACGGTAAAAAAATGGATCTTGTGGACTCTACTACATTTTAAGGGTTACTGTAGACAAAAAATTGCATTGGGGACCAAATATCGAGAAATTGGCCAATAAACAAAGTTCAGCAGCATTCGCAGTGAAAAAAATTAGACAGCTTACTGATGTTGAATCTGCACGTCTTATTTACTTTAGTTACTTTCATAGTGTTATATCATATGGAATTCTTCTCTGGGGGAATTCCGCTGAAATAAATACAATATTTGTATTACAAAAAAGGGGCTATAAGGGCAATTTACAATCTAAGTCCAAGGACCTCCCTGAGAGAAAAATTCAAAGAAATCAATATTTTAACTGTAATTTCTCAGTATATATTTGAAACCTTGATGTACGTTCGTAAAAATGTTTGCTTATTTAAAAATAATAGTGATATTCACTCCCTAAATACAAGGAACAAAACAATCTTGCTGTGCATGCGTCTCGTCTCCACAGAATAAGCCACTCTTTTATGCGGCGAAGTATATGCTTCTACAATAAGCTACCTGATGCTATTAGAGATTTACCAGTTAACAAATTCAAAAACTGTGTTAAAACAAAACTGTGTAAAAAAGGTTACTATAAAATATCTGAATACCTTGATGATAGGAAAGCAAGGAGTAGTTTTTTTATAAACAATATCAAAACTTTAAACATTTAGCCACGATGGTAGTAACTCGAATAGTTAATCGGTCGCTTTTACGACCTGTCCGACAGAATGGCAGTAGGTCTATTCTTATAAGGAACCCGGGATCAACACGGGGAAAAAGTATGCATTTTGAGGCAAGTATGAACTTTGATAAAGTTTGTAAGTAAAGAAATATCTAACGTTCTCAGTTACTTAGTAAATTAAAGTATCGAAATTCCCGATAGACTTAAAATTACAATAATAAAACCACTGCACAAAAAATTATCACAAGGACATTAAAAATTATTGCATTAATTTCAATTTTCTCTAAAATATTTGAAAAGTTTATATACAGTAATTTAAATTCTTTTTTTGAAAAATATAATATTTTTGCAAATGCGCAAATAGGATTTAGAAAAGGGAAAACGATTAATAGGGCAATTTTTGAGTGTTTATCAAAAATAATAACTAGTTGAGATAAAAAGTTACCTGTAGCTGCGTTGTACATGGACATTTCAAAAGCTTTCGATTGCGTTGATCATGGCATATTACTACAAAAATTTTATGCTTATGGAATTCGTGGAAATGCTTTCTCATTAATAGAATCTTATTTAAGTAATAGCCAACAGGTGACCGTAGTTCGCCAAATTTGTCCATTAACAAAAACATTGATAAATTACCAATCTAGTTAGTGCTGGAATTGTATTACGTGGAATACCACAAGGTAGCGTTTTAGGACCCCTATTTTTTTTAGCGTATAATAATGACTCATCTAATATTATTACGTTTCCGATGATATTATTTGCGGATGACGGCACCGTTATTTTTAATGACGAACATAGTGAAATTGATGAATGGAGCAAAATATAAATAACACGTTAAATCATTAATTATCTGGCTGAATCATAATAATTTGCAAATTAATCTTAACAAAACTAAAATATTGAATTTCAGTATTAAATCAAATCAATCACAAATGCTAAATATATTATGTAATTGTACTAATATTAATCAAACTGACAATATAAAATTTTTAAGATTACAAATCGATAGTAACTTAACATGGAAACCACATATAGAAGTGTTATGTGCCAAACTAAATAGATTTTCTTATGCAGTTACCAAAGTGTAGTGAACGGTGTACGCTATATTCTGGAATCTGTACGCTAAAAGGCAGATAATGGAGATCAACTATATATAAAACCAACTTTGTATTTAACCCTATCACAGAAATAAAATTATTATTATTATTATTATTATTATTGAAAAAATTATCTCGCCTTGTGGCGGTGTATATAACTCCGGCTGAGAGTCCAAACGGCCGGCGCCTAGAGCGACTGAGTAAGAAATCTGCGGACTATGCGAGCGTTGTCTAATAGGACTGCCCGCTGGATGCCTGCAATAATAGGCTTGGCTGGTAAATCCAACTTCCTTAAATAAAAATAAAAAGAGGAAGGCATAAGCCCATTGGTAGAAACAACTATTGGAATTATCTCAGCAGACATCCCATCGCACATCTCAACAGCCTTGTGTGCCAAGTCCAGATATTTGAGCTTTTTATCTGCTTCGGCCTTAACAAGGTTATCGTCATGAGGAATAGTGATGTCTACTAAGAAAATTCTGGAAGATGCTCGAACCCTCAACACGATATCAGGCTTATTCGTTAGAATAGTTCTATCCGTGATAATGGGTCGATCCCAGTACAACTTGGCACGGTCATTTTCGAGGACCGGCTCAGGCAAATACTCATAATATGGCAGTTTCTGTTCACGAAGTCCATATTTCAGAGCGAGCTCTTGGTGGATGATTCTGACTGCTAGGTTATGTCTGTGCAAGTACTAGTATTGGCAAACATAGAACAACCGGAAGTTACATGTCGGAGAGATTCTCCAGGGCGGTGACACATACGACATATTTCATTAGTACCATCCTTAATTATGTACTTCTTATAATTGTTAGTCTTCACCATCTGATCTTGTATCGCACAGACAAAACCTTCGGTTTCCCCAAAAAATCCACCGAATCGCAGCCAGTGGACAGATGACATAAAATCTACGTATGGCTCGTGCAGAGTCTTGTAGAATCTACCGTGCAGCTCTTTCTCTTTCCATATGGCCTCCCAGTCAGAACTGCTGAGTACCGCCAGTTTTTGCCAGTCATTTTTGGCCAAGGATAGTGGCGTAAGCCCTCTGTCACATTCTATTACCTCAGCATGGATTGCACTTTCCGATCTCATCAGAAAATAGTCCCTGAGATTGCAAATCTCGTGGTTGTGAAGAACTTGAGCACTCAGCATGCCCCTGCCACCTCTCTTACGTTAGATATACAATCTCATGACAGACGATTTCGGATGATGCAATCTGTGCCGAGTCATAGTAGTGCGGACTTTCCGATCCAGGGCACTTAGTTCAGTCTGAGACCACTTAAGCACGCCAAATGTGTACATGAGTACTGGCATAACCCAGACATTGTATGCCCGCACTTTGTTGACACCTGAAAAATAGCTGTTAAAAACTTTTGTCATGCGCTCACAAAATAATTCCATCGCTACCTGTTTCATGCCAGACACATCCACACATACATTCTGTGGCATGCCCAAGTATCGGTATGTTTAGCCTCTGTCAGCGATATAAGATGATCTGCGTCGAATGTGATGATATCATCAGATGCGGTAACCTTACCACGCTCCACATGCAAGACTGCACACTTATCTACTCCAAGCTCCATGCCAATCGAACTACTAAAGTCACAAGTGGCATTTAATAATTCACTTAGCCTGGAAGCATTTGGAGCAAACAGCTTGAAGTCATCCATGTATAGAAGATGGTTAAGTTTTAGGCCACCCCTTCGAAGCTGAAATCCCGTGCCTAAGCTCTCCAGCAAATAGCTTAGAGGGTTTAGGGTCAGGCAAAACCACAGAGGACTCAGACAATCACCCTGGAAAATGCATGCATGCATGTTTCGAGAAACCCTCGGACTGCCTCATCGATCTTATAGAGCTCAAGGGTTCTTATTAGCCATGTATGAGGAACCGAGTCGAATGCTTTCTTATAATCGATCCAAGCGGCTGATAAGTTACGTCAGTTGCGTTTGACCTGTTGACCAATAACCGTGTCTATCAGGAAGAGCTCCTTCGTACCGCGACCTCTCACCCGACATCCGTTTTGTGTGTCAGCCAGGATCTAGTTGCCATCTATGTGCGAGGCAATTTTGGCTGCCAAAATCGATGTAAGCACCTTGTATATGGTAGGCAAGCACGTAATTGGCCGATACTGCGACGGGTTGGCAGTATAGCTGTTGGCTTTAGGAGCTAAATAAGTGACCCCAGTGGTAAGGAAGTTCGGCACCGAGCATTGCCCAATCGACTCTTCAAACTGGCGAGCCAGGGTAGTATGGCATGCAGTGAACCCCTTTAGCCAATAATTTTGGAGTCCGTCAACCCCTGGAGTTATTATTATTAATAATATAATTGGGGCAGGAATATGCAATGCGGTGGTACTAAACCTGGGTGAGACGTTGTAGAACTTTTATCACTTAGAGGTTTCGGTGTTAGTGACACGTATTAGTCTTTTTCCGCATTTTACGATATTCCTAGCTGTAAAACGGTTGACCTATTCTTCGAAAGATGCCGAGATCAATTATGGCCACAGCAAAATATAAGACTACTAAATAATATTATTGTCCTAAATTCTTCTAAAACTAAATAAATTGTTTTTAAAAAAATTGAATGTTCTTAATTCTTAATTAACATTTCAAAATAAAATTACCTTGTCGTACGACTTTTTTGGAATTAGCGTAGGTTTACGTCTTTTCATCTGGCAGCCCTGCCCGAGTATCTTAGTCAGATATCTTACGTTAGCAGTTGTTCTCAATACACCCATTGACAAATGACAGTGTCAACTGTCAACTGTCATCTCATAAATTCAGTTCAGTTTTAGAATTTGAATTTTGACTTGTCTAACGGCTCTGTGTTCAATGAGAGAAAAATATTAAATAGGTATTTAAAAACAGTTTCCTTAATTCTTGTGTGTGTGTGATAGTTATTATGACCATGAAAAGCCAAATTAATGAAGTCAAAGAACTTGAAAACAAAATTGTGAATCATGAAGCTTACGGCAACTCGTAAGTTTTATAGCGTCACATATTGTGTTTACGTATTTCATAAACATAATTAACAATTTTTATTTTAGATACAAATGGTCTCCTCGAGATTTTGAGCTTGGTTCTGAATTAGGACAAGGAAAATTTGGTCATGTATACGTCGCAAGAGAGAAAAAAACTGGATACTTAGTTGCTATAAAAGCCCTCTTCAAGTCCCAAATTATGAACTCCAAATGTGAAAGACAGGTCATGCGGGAAATCGAAATCCAGTCACATATAAAGTAATGCAGCTAATAATTACATTAAAAGTTGGAATTATTAAAAATAGCTGATATTGTCTAAAGATTTCTTATATATTTACAGACATCCGAATATCTTACGCCTACTTACCTGGTTCCATGACGCGAGACGTATATATCTTGTAGTGGAGTTTGCTGCTGGTGGGGAACTGTACAAACACTTGACAAATTCGCCTAATGGACGTTTTCCTGAGAACAAAGCTGCTAGATATATCTATCAGGTATTATTCATCACCTTTCATTCACTTCTTACTACTTATTCTTCGTTGTTTTGCTTGGAACTTTTCATTTTTTAATTCTATGTCTTATTTTCATTCTTGTGCATGGAACCAGCAATTACTATATAACTGTGGTAGTACTGGTCCAAGTAGAATATGTATCTGCTATTAAGCAATTGATACACTACAGAAGCTTAAATAGTACCTATTTTATTAAACTGATGTCAATTTTATTTATTAACAAAATTGTGCTGTATTATCACTTCTTATAGCAGTAAGTTGTAGTTAGTGGCTAATGGCATGACACGTCTTCACAGCTGCCATCTTGGCCTTCAACAAATTGCATTTAAAGTTGTAATGGTCTAATACTATAATTTGGATTAAGTTTTTAAAACTTACATACATATTGATACCCTGATGCAATAAGTCAGATATGCTAATGTGGACTTTTGACCGTTTTACCAATTGGTAAAACAATTTACCTTAAACTATAGTATTTATAGTACCTACAGCATAGAATACATTGTGATATTTTTCAAAAAATTCTTAGGGTAATTAATGAAGTTATTACAAGAACCAATTTTATTGCAAGGAAAATTTAATCTCTTTTTTTTTATTTGTTTAATGGCTTTTGACCATTGCTTGGGAGCAATAGGATTCCGCCAATGTCTACGTAGTGACTAAGACACAATGGAGATGCAAATGTGCAGTAGGCTTAGTTAAGTATTTTATTGAGATTTCACCACCACCTGAAACAAACACAACTACTCGAGACATTCACACAAACATAGAGTGTTAAAATAGACAGCACAAATCACATTTCACAATAATAGTTATACTATGTTAAAAGTAACTACAATTTAATGTTAAAATGATCTATATACTGGCTTAAGAGTTGGACAAAAGGAGTATCAATGAAGCATAATAGAGAGTGGATATTCATAGGACGGGGAATGTTAGGGGGTAATATATCATAAAGAGAGGTGGAATATTTGTGGCAGTTGAAAAAAATATGATCAAGAGAACCTTCATCTAAACCACATTCACAGATAGAGTGGTCTCTTACATGGATTTTGTTCAGGAACACTGGAGTACACACATGACCTAGACGTAGTCTACAAATGACTGATGTAGCTCTTTTACTTCCTTTACGAAACTTAAAAAACCAGGGTCTGGAGCGGATTTGCGGTTGGATTAAACCATAATATCGTCCAGTATGGATTCTGGTCATTTGCCAGTCAGAATTCCAGGAGTCTTTAAGCAAGGTATTAGCATAATATAATAGATCATTTGCATAAGATTTGAAGTGTAACATAGTGCCCGAAACTGAAGATGATTTAGCCCATTTATCTGCTAATTCGTTGCCTCTAATGCCACTGTGGCCAGGGACCCAACATAAAATAATTTCCAGTCCTCGGGTTTTACACTTCCAAAGGAGTTCTTTAATGTGTAATATGATTGGATGCCCAGACTTGGTCCTAAATTGATTCCTATTAATTGCCTGTAGGCAACTTTTTGAGTCAGAGAATATGACTGCTTTCTTGATATTGTGGGTTTCTGCATAGGAGATGGCTTCAAAAATAGCAATTCCTTCCCCAGTAAAAATGGAAGTTGTAGGAGGACATTTAAAAGTGAGTACAACCTTAAATTTGGGAATTCAAACAGCGGAACCAACATATTCACCCTGTGACTGCAGGGATGCGTCCGAAAACATTAACAACCAATCAGCATATGTTCTAGACACATAATCGTTGAACAGGGAGTTAGCATTAGGATCTCCCTTGGCAATGCCTAAGTCCAGAATCACTAAAGGAGAGTATATTAGTGCTTCATAGTTGCATTTAAAGAGGGGGTTAATAGTAGTCTGGAAATGAGGGTATTGCAAAGATCTAAACTTATTATAACTATGAACTAATCGAGTGGGATTCTTATTAGTCCAGTATCGACAGGTAGAAATTTTTTGGGATAATATTTCTAGTTTAGGAAATAATGGGTGGCTAGGATTTTGTGAAATTTTGAAGAGAAATTTATCTGAAATGTATTGTCTGCGTAATGATAGTGGAGGGTCAACACATTCAACTTGAAGTGCATTTTTGGGTGAGGATCTCATAGCTCCTATTACAGTCCGAAGGCATTTTGCTTGTATTAAATCTAATTTGTTAAGAGGTATTTTATTACAGGGCTCAAGAAAAAATGATCCATAATCTAAATGACTGCGAACAATAGCATTGTATAAAAGCTTCTGGCAGTAGGGGTGTGAGCCCCACCATACACCTGAGAGGGATTTCAGAATATTAACACTATTTTCAGACTTCTGGGAGACATAATTAAAATGAGCAACACCTGACATCTTGGAGTCTAGGTAAATGCCTAAAAATTTTACTGTGTCGTGAACAGGGATAATTTCAGTATTACAAATCAGTGTGGGAGTTTGAATATTTCTTTTGCGTGTAAAAACAACAGCACTGCTTTTGGATGGAGAAAGAGTAAGATGGTGATCTTCCATCCAAGAATTTAAGTAATAAAGGGCAGCGTTAAGAGCAGTTGCGGTTTCATGAATAGAGCTGGATGATTTATATAAAACTAGATCATCTGCGTATTGGAGAAGGTTAGCAAAGGAGTTAGTGCTGTTTTCGAGGTTATATGAGTATATGTTGAAGAGGAGGGGACTTAATACAGAGCCCTGCGGAAGGCCTGACCATATATGTCTAGGGGAGATTTGGTAACCTTGGTATCTGACTATAATTTGCCTGTCTATGAAAAGATTGCATATAAAGTTAGTAATCCTCTCGGGGATACTCAGCTGTAACATCTTGTTTCTGAGTAGCGGAAGATAGACATTATCATATGCTGAGCAGATGTCTAAAAAGACTCCAACTAAATGT
Source organism: Apodemia mormo (assembly GCA_036924255.1). Taxonomy (NCBI): domain Eukaryota; kingdom Metazoa; phylum Arthropoda; class Insecta; order Lepidoptera; family Riodinidae; genus Apodemia; species Apodemia mormo. Next base: position 22,721,949 of record JAUPFN010000021.1, on the reverse strand, counting down.
TCTTCATTGGAGAAGGCAATTCTTATGTCAGTGGTAAGAATACTCAAGCTGTCTAGAGTACCCTTACCTTTACGAAACCCAAACTGACTTCTTGGGAGGACCTCATTGTTCTCAACCAGCCATTCAAGTCTATTTTTGATAAGGTGTTCTAGAATTTTACAAAGCACTGAAGATAAGGCTATGGGTCTATATGAAGATTGGATTAAAGGGTCTTTGCCAGGCTTGTGAATAGGAATTATTATTTGTTTCTTCCATGAAGAAGGGATAGTTCCCGAAGTAAAAATAGCATTTAATAGCTTGAGGAAAAAGGATTTTGAACAAAAACTAAGATTTTTTAAAAAAGAGAATGGTATGCCATCTTCACCGGGGGTAGTGTCTTTTAGACCATCTAGAGCACATTTCAATTCTTCAAAGGAGAAGGGTTGATTAAACTTATTTTGATATCCTAGATTAGGACAATTGGGGACAGGAGGACTAAAGAAGAATTCTTTATTAGGGACAAATGGAGGGGCCAATGAATCTGCAAAACAGTTCAGCCATATATTGGGGTCATTAGATGCGGATGAGTCGGGAACAAAGGAGCCCCTGAACCTTTTCACACTTTTCCACACCTGGCTAGTGGGAGTTTTTGGCTTAAGACTTTCACAAAAGTGCTTCCAACCATTACGTTTTTTCTTATTTAGAGTTTTTTTGCAGTTGGCTGCTTCTCGTTGATATTTTATAAAGTTTTCTGATGTCATACAATGGTTGTAGCACTTCTCTGCTTCTTTCCTATTTTTAACAGCATTAGTGCATTCGGCATCCCACCAAGGTGGGGATAATAAGTGCTTTGAAGGTTTTTTTTTCTTAGGGAAAACAGCATCTGCACTCTCTAACAGTAGTTGAATAAACATACAATAGGTAGATTCAATATTGGTTATAGGAACATTTGCAATATTTGAGATTTTATTGTCAGCTACCTGAGCATACTTGTTCCAATATACATCATGTAGTTTGTATTTTAAAAGGGGTTCAGCAGCGGGAATAGGTACTACAGAGTGGGGTAGGGAAATTAATATGGGGAAGTGATCACTACCTAAGGTACGTGGGTATGTTTTCCAGGTTAGGACTGAGGACAAGTTTGGAGAACAAGCTGTGAGATCCACGGCTGTGTTAGGATTCTGATTAGGATAAACTCTATGAGTTGGAGAGCCTGTGTTAATGATAATGGCATTATAGTTATCGAATAAGTTTAAGAGAAATGGTGAAAAGGGGTCAGAGTAGTGGGAACCCCAAGATATATGGTGGGTGTTAAAGTCCCCTAAAATAATTTTGGGATGTGGAACAGCAGAAAAGATAGCGGAGAGATCAGATAAGAGATTTGGATGGGGTATATAGACAGATAAAAAATTGATGTCCAGTACTTTGGCTGCAACTGCACCAACTGCACGATTGTGTGAAGGGAGGTTAATTTGGGAAAACGTAAAAGATTTATTGATAAGCAGGGCACAGCCCGCATTCCCATCGTCCCTGTCATCCCGGAGACATGCATAGCCCCTAACCTTAAAAGAAGAATTAGGTAGCAGCCATGTCTCCGAGATGGCAGCCACAGTGGGGCCGAATTTATTTAAAAGATAAATTAAGTCAGGTTTTCTCGGTCTGATAGATCTACAATTCCATTGTAGGAATTGGACTAGATCCATCAGAGGGCCGGATTAAATTTGCAAGATGTGTTACTTTGTCGGCAACGTTGGTCGGTATACAGTCGTTAAACTTAAGGATGAAGTTACTCACAAAATCCAAGAGTAACTCCACGAGGTTTTCATTTGGAGTTAAAGCATTATTATTATTATTTGTTTGTATAGCGGAGCCATTAGGAAGAGCAGATTGAGGGAGTGATATAAGGGAATGGTGAGTTAGTCTGTCATAGCCTTTATCTGGTAAGGACTTGGGGCGAACTGGGATTAGGAAGGTTTTCTTGTAAGATCGTGAGTGGGTGGGGAGATTAAGTTGAGCCTGGGAACTGGAGCATTGGTTTGGTTCTTGGTGATAGGAATGGATGGCAGGAGCAGAATGTGAGGTAAGAGTTTGTGAGTATGATTTTTGTTATAAGGGAATCTGTTGAGATGCCTCCACATATGATATATTCTGCTGTGACATAATCACTTTAATTGACTTTTGCCTGGATTGTTCATTGCAGTTTTTGTTTGTTGAAAAGTGATTACCAGAGCAAAACAAACACGTTGCAGACTGCTCATCAACGTCACAACTGTCACCGGTGTGGCTTTGGGTGCAACGGTAGCATCGAGGTTTCGATCTGCACTGTGTCTTGATATGCCCAAACCGGCAACAGTTGTGGCATTGGATTGTGGGTAGTAAATATGTCTCTACTGGTAGGGAAGTATAATGGCAATAGATATTATTTGGTAAAACTTGACCCGCAATTGTCACCACAACAGATTGGGTAGGAGCCCATTGTGTATTACCTTCAGATATTACTTTTCGATTTAGGCGGCGTGCCTTTAAAATAATCCCGCAGCCTTGGGGTAACTGGGCAGCCTCCACAAATTCGGCCATGGACCATTCACATGGAACTCCACGGACAAGGCCAAGACGGGTGATGTTATATGATGGAATCCTTGCTATTAAGTTATTTGTGGCTAGGACTTCATTTTTAATAAACCGGTTGGCATGTTCAGCAGTAATAAATTCAATAGCCACTTTGTTTCTACCAGCGCTTTTAACGCTGCCCTTAATAATTCCATTTATATTATTATGGGTCAAAAATAGACCAATTTTGATTGGGCGTAGAATTAATCCCGCTGAAGGATCCGATTCTAATCGAGATAAGTGGACTAAAAATGGGCCTTTATTTTCGGAAGAATAATTAAAAGGTGTCTCTAGGGACGGATGGGTGTATATTGTCGAAATAGATGGTGAAGGGTTCTCTGGATTCGTTATTCTTTTGGGATGATTAATCGGTTCAGGATCTGTATTAGAAGAGCGTTTTGAAGCACTCTTTCCGGTATTTACAGGTTCATTTTGAGAAAAAAGTTCAAGTGAATTTTGAATGTTAAGCGGAATGCCGGAGGTATTTTCCCCCATCTTTCAGTTTTATTTGCCCAAAGGGCCTTATAGATGTTAGTAAACAATTAACTTACCACCAAACACGAACAACGACACAAAAATATCTCAATAAAATGTTGAAAAGATTTAATAAACCCGAATATTTTACAAATTTTTTTCACTACCACGTGTGTTTATCAACTCCGTAAGCGAAATCCCCAAATTTAATCTTGATAATATAAAGAAATTAGAGTAAGTGAACTACAAAAATTTGATTTTATAACATTAAACAACTTGTTGACCTTATCAATGTGCAATGTACTAATGTAAAGATGGAAGCATAATTTACTAATTTGTTATGATGGAGGTTAAAGTTACAATGCACAATTGCATGTATTTTAAATACGATTTGAAAAATAGATTCTTGTAATACCATAAGCTCTCCAGATATATTTAACCATTATCAATAACACCACAAATGCTTATGGTGCTCTGCCATCCATGAAGTGGAGATGTAATAACATATATGTTTGCAATGATCTGTAATGCAACAGCCACAAGCACTGATGCTATTGCAGCAGACCTGGGGGAGATGTTACTCCTATCCTCGCCTTCGAGATGCCTGGCAATAAGACAGTTGCTGTATTCCTCAGAAGGATCCCGAATCAACATTGAGAAAATCAGTGTTGTTAATTTTTAACAAATTGACCACAACAATTCTATAGGTTACTATCTACAAGCATTGACTAAACTAACTATATATTAAACTCTAACATTGTTGATTATTGAAAGCACAGTATTATATAATAGATTTTTCCAGAATAAACAGTATCCTATGTGCTCTTCTAGGGCATCAATGATCTTGTGCCAAATCTTCAAACCGACCCAGTCCTTTTTGCAGGCGCGTAGGCAGAAAAGCAGTACTACATTCACAGATATTTTAATAAAACGTTCGTACGTTTTAGATGATTTTAATTAATAGTAAGTAAATGAATAAAATGTGTCATAATCATGTGCACGCCGCTGCCTTTTTGCACGTTTGAGTAGCAATAATAAAAATTGGTTTTATTCAAAGAAACACATTTTATGAATGAAAATTTAGTATGGTAACCTTATTGTATTTATATGCTTTCATCTTTGTGCCTTTGGGCAAAGACCTCTACCAGTCTTCTCCACTCTTTCTTATTTGCTGCCACTCTAGTCCTGGTTCTACCAGCAAGTTCTACAATTTCGTCTTTCCACTGCCTGAATCGTCTACCTCTTTTTCTTTTGCACCCAATAAGATACTATTATGTAATGGTTTTGCCCCACTTTTCAGGAACCCTCATAATGTGGGGGGTCTCCAATATTATGAGGGGCACTTTATGTTTGAGTAACAAACATACAAAATTTTACTTTTATAATAATATGGTTGGGATTGATGTTAAGATTATAATTTACAAAAAAGCTTTCATTTGATGTACCAATGACATGACATGAAATGATTGATGATGATGATGACAATATATAAATTATATGTCTCATTGTTTGTCCATGATGGACTCCAAAACTACTGACCAATTTCAATGAAATTTTGTAAATATCTACTTATTGTTTGGTCCAACTTAAAAGATTTTTATCTCAAAAAACCTTTCCCTTGCCCCAAGTACCCCACCAAAATCAATACAAGTAATTTGCATGGAAAAACAATGTTTGCTGGGTCAGCTAGTCAATTATAAATATCTCTACAATCAATTTAGAAGCATTGAATTATTTTTATTATGTATTTTCTTTCCATTTCAGGTAGCAGATGCAGTTGAATATTGTCACCAACACCATGTTATACACAGGGATATCAAGCCTGAAAACATCTTAGTTGCCTTTAATGGAGATCTTAAATTAGCTGACTTTGGCTGGTCAGTCCATGCCCCATCTGAGAGGTATGTTGAAGGCCTTTAAGCCCAAGCCTTTTATGAATAAAATTTCTGCCGTCCTTCCATCAGGCAACTTGTTAAGGACAAGTAAAGGTTTAATATCTATATACATATAATAAAATCGTAGAAAAGTCAATGTATGTCCGGGGTAAACTCAAAAAGTACTGCATGGATTTACTTCAAATTTTGCATGAGTATTACTAATAGGTCGGGTCAACATATAGGCTACATATTATCACGCTATCACCTACGGACGAGGAGCTTTGTGGAGTAAACGAATTCTGCGCGGACGAAGTGGCAGGCAACAGCTAGTTATCTATACATATAGAGTATATGGTTTAATATTATCTATGCATATGGAGTATATGTATAGATAATATTAAACATTTACTTAAATAAAACACTGCAAAAAACCAGCAGTGTACTACACCTAAAAAATTTATTATGTCCCATGAATACATTGCTTTTGGGATGTGACATGAAGTTCGATATGTTTGAAGTGAATTTTGTTAGCTATTGACACTTTTGTGTGTAGACCAACTACGTCATTTCCTATGTCATTGTTTTTTTTTTATATCATAAGATAGCAAACAAGCAGATGGGTCTCCTGATGGAAAGAGTCAACCATCGCCTATAGACACTAAAGATGTTAATGGTGCGTTGCTATCTTGTGGCGAGGTCTAATGCCACATGCATAAGTTTACCGGCTACCTTACCCTCCAAACCGGAACACGACAGTGACCAGCACGGACGCTATTGCGGCAGGATTAGGTAAGGCAGTGGTACCAGACCCGGTCGAGCCGATGCAGAACTCTACCACCTAGTAGTCACGGTGGTAGTGACGCAAATAGCCACTCAGTCGCCTTTTACGACCTGCCTGGCAGAACGGCAGTTGGCCTATTCTTCAAAGGAGCCCGGGACCAACATATTGTTGGTCTAGCCTGTGAACATTGCACGGGTCAAAATGTTGGATAATAACGATTTCTGCTGCCTAATAACTGATGCTATCGTCAGGGCCCTATTCACATAAACATTCAATAAAATCGAATCGTTTAGCTTATGCTTCCTCATAGTATGATGTGAAGTTTATCGTGTTTATGTGTAGACGCCCTAAATGCTAAATGCTACATAAATATAATGGAGTTCTTCTTCCAACTACTAACCAAACTAAGCTTTATTGCAGTTTTATTTATTACTAGTATCTATACATATAATAAAACTGTAAGAGGTCGATTTCTGTACATTGAAGATATTTTAAAAAAATTTTTGGAAGATACTCTTTAATCGATACTGAAGCGAAAAATGTATTATTTTTAATTTTTGTCTGTCTGTATCAAGGCCGCGCATCACGCCGAATCTACTGAACGGATTCAAATGAAATTTAGCATGATTAGAGTAAATACTATGAAGAAGGTTATAGGATATTTTTTATCCCAAAATTCTGTATGGTTCCCGTGGGATAGGGGATGAAAATAAAAACGTATATTTAGCTTTAATTCACCTGTCATCCGAAATCCTTTATTATTTTTTTGTTCAAAAGTAAATACTATAAAGATTATCCCTTAAAAATTTCAAGTTCATGAGTTTTATAATTTAGGAGTTACAGACATCACAAGTTTCAACGGTTTCGGGTGGTAAGTCCAGTTGAATGTGACACCCGGAGTGTATACAAAACCTTTGAACGCACGGTTCAATATAAGTTAGCATTATCATTTCATAGTGTTTGTATAATGGATATTTAGTTCTAGAATGTATACTTTTTTATTAATTATAATATATTTGAAAATATAACAGGTCAATTTTCAGGTTTTTTCAGAAAAACGTTGTTTTATCAGAAAAGTAAAAAAGCACATTTTGTTTTGCCTGACCCGGGAATCGGACTCGGGATCTCATATGGTCAACGACACACCGGACCCCTAAGACAACACGATAAATATTTCAAAATTAGATATATCAATCAGTTTGCAAAGTGTAGATGTTAAAGTGCCTAAGCTACTTAGTATACTGACTAAAGTCGGACTCCAAAATACTTTAAAAAAAATTGTTAAGTAGAATATACGAACATGTGCTTATAAGTTGTGTCCAGAATAAGATCAACATCTTACAGAAAAACTTTACACACATATAACTTCATCAAAACAAATTCTATCAAAAGATACTTAACTTTCCTTTATTTGTGAGAATCAAAAATCAAAAATGTGAGGTAAAATTACGTGGCGTTGTTGTTTTTTATTAAAGTATCATCACGCCCGATTCCCTTGCGACGTAGGCAGAGTAAACCGACCGTATATATATAACCCTTGACTGCTTATCTTGCTTATTGAAAATGATACAAATTTACATTAAAAATATTTTTTAGAGAATTAAAATATTAATAAATTTAAGAAAAGTGCAAGCAACAATATTTTTTTTTATTGCAAATTGTTTTCAATGAACAAGAATACCTTCTTAGTCAAAGGCTATTTTGTTTTTTATTAATAACAAACTACAAAGCCATGTGTTAATTCATTTATTTTTAACTTCCCGCTACGAAATTTGCCTTAAATAAAAATTATTCAAAAAATAAACCTGAATAAATAACTTTTCATCTTTCTAATTAGGTATATATTTTTAACTTCCCGCTACGTAGCTACGTAGATAAGGAAGTTACTGATTTTGCCTTGATTTTCGAAAATCGAGTGTTCACCAGATCTCCACGTTTTGAGGACTATTTTCATGATGACATATGTATGTATGTATGTGTGTGTGTGCGCGCGTGAGTGTGTATGTGTGTATGTAAACATCTCATTAATTTTGAACGGCTTCACCGATCGAAATGTGGTTAATGGGATTCGATTGGATTCCACTCAACTTAGACTTCCTGAAAATTTTAACTAATTCAGTGAAGGCGATTCTGAGAAATTTTGGAAAACCTCAAACAAAGGTTTTTGGCGAAACAATATTTTTTAATACAATTTCCAGATTAATGAACCGATATAGTACAAAATTTAATCAGCTTTACTTCTCAAAAAACTGCGTCCAATGCATAAATTGCATCAAAATTTATTTATCCGTTCGGAGTTATTTTTTTCGACATAGCTTCGAATTTTTTTAACTAATCATTTTTAATATAATTTAAATAAAAATAAGTTTGATATAAAAATCGAATTAGGTTTTCCCTCTAAAAAACCGCGCTAAACACTGGATATTGGTTCAAAATTGGATTTATTTGGGATTTGTCAGTGACGATTCAATATAAAAAAAAGTTTTAAAAAATTAAAAAAGTTTTTTTTACATTTCTTCGACATTTTTTAACCTATCGATTAAAACAATGTTGAGTTAAACAATTGCGTTGAATGCCATTTGAAAGATCACAATCGATCATCAATTTTAAAAATTATGATGTATATTTTTCAAACATTAATTTCCTAAGTATCATTTTTACAAACTAGATTTTTTGAACTCTTCGAACTCTAGGGAACTTCTAGGGAAGCGCGTTCTATCTTAGGCCACATCTTAGCTTACCATCGGGCGAGATCGTGGTCAAGCGCTTCCCTATTGATAATAAAAAAAACATGTCGATTCCACGCGTATTTTACGAAATATTGGCAAAAAATTGCAAAAAGCCGTATTTTGTTTTAAACAAAATGTTCCTAATCTCCACACGTCCTCCTCCACGGTCAAGATATTACGCTTAATAATAATAACATTGCAGTTATAAAGTTTACTGGAAGCAAATACTATTTATTTCGCCCTGACTTATAGGTTTTGACTAATACTACTGCAATGGAGTCAGATATTGTTAATTATCAGACATACACCATGGATTTTAAAATTAGCTTAAATAATCATCGTTGCCCATTAAGAACCTAGGTACAAGGCGATACTTTCACCTTCAATCTTTTGGCTCTCAAAAAATCTTAAAGTTGTTATGATAATAATATCTAAGGTTGTTGAAACCAAAAATGTCTATTTTGAAGTTTTAATGCTGTAACTTTTGATCGCGATTTTATCGATTTTAATCTTTCAAACAGCATTAACCGCAGTTTTAGCAAGATGAAAAACGTTGTCTTGGGCCAAAATTAACTGGTTGAAAAATCTCAAAGTTATGTTTAACCACTTTTTTTTTTTTCATTTTTTCGTACACGGTAACTCCTGAAGGATTATTGACCGAGCCTTCTGCTAAAGTTATGTTTAACCACATTTTTTTTAACTTTTTCGTACGCGGTAACTCCTAAAGGATTAATGGCCGAGCCTTTTGCTATGAAACCGGCTATGATGTGAAAAACGTTGCACGTAATATAACAAATATAAACTAAACCGTGCAGTCGTTAAACAGCGAACAGCTGTCAATGGAGTAAGGATAACACCGTAAAAACCTTCCACCCAGAGGGGTGGAAGTTTTTTTGGACTCATTTCAAGGTAGACGAAAACATTTTTTTACAAATAAGAATTACATTCGCAGCCTCTTGGCTGATTATGATTGCCTTGGCAGTGGCGTATTTTAGTTGTGACACTTTTATCCGGTGGAAGGATAGCCCCAGCCATGTTTAAAAATGATAATACAGATGAAAACATTTGCTTCACCGGTGTGCAATTTTCCTTTCTTAAAAAAATAGGTTTTGCAAAAATGATTTTAGTCAAATATAATGGATATGGAATGAGTATATAATGGCATACAAATAAAACTGTAAGCATGACTGTAGAAAAAAAAAGGCGAGGTGACTTCAGTTAAACACTGCCTAAATCCCTACAAGACACAAGGGTCGTTATCAAAGTCAAGTGTTTTGAAATCCACACTAAAAGAATCCTTTCTTAATATTTCTCATTTGATAAAAGTGCTTCGCCGTCCAAAGTATTGCTGAATACGAGAAATACTGTGGTCAGTTCCTAATAATTACTCTGCAAGGATGGCCAAACGCGAACGAAGTTGCGGGTACAGCTAGTTAATAAATAGTCGTCTTTGTGGTCTAGTAGTCTGGTGTTGGTGTTGACCACATGAGGTCTTCTAGGGTTTGATTCTGGGGTCAGACAAATTAAAAAATATGTATTTTTAGTTTTCGGATAGAAACAACAATGATAAGAATTGGATAAGTGTAAATTTAAACTCAAGCTGAGCATTCTGCTCGCCTTCTAGTCCCGTGTCTCAGTTGGGACCTTAAGGCCATCAAGTCTGGTGTTGATGTTGACCACATGTGATCTTTTAGGGTTTGATTCCCTAGTCAGACAAATTAAAAAATATGTGTTAGTTTTCTGATAGAAATAATGTTGCCCAGAATTAGGTAAGTGTAAATTTAAACTCAAGCTGAGATTTCGGCTCGCCTTCTAGTCCGGTGTCGCTGTTGGGACCTTAAGGCTATCAAGTCTGCTGTTGATGTTGACCACACAAGGTCTTCTAGGGTTTGATTCCCTAGTCAGACAAATTAAAAAATATGTGTTAGTTTTCTGATAGAAATAACATTGCCCAGAATTGGATAAGTGTAAATTTAAACTCAAGCTGAGCATTCTGCTTGCCTTCTAGTCTGGTGTCGCTGTTAGTACCTTCAGGCCATCAGCTATTGACATTTTAAAAAAAATATCACCACTACTAAAAATATTCTATTACAAAAATTGTTGGATAAAATTCTGCAATTTATTCATATGAAATTTCATTTATCTCCAAATTTTCTGGTATCTTTCAGGCGGAAAACAATGTGTGGCACATTGGACTATCTTCCTCCAGAAATGATCAAGAGAGAAATATACGATGTTTCTGTAGACCATTGGTGTATTGGAGTTTTATTATATGAGTTCCTAGTTGGGAAACCACCATTTGAGAGTGAAGGTCAAAGCAAGACTTATGCAAGAATTCTAGCTTTAGACATGACATATCCTGATTATGTGCCTGAGGGAGCTAAAGATCTAATTTCTAAGGTAAATAGGATGATTGTAATAAGAGCAATAGGTAATAAATTGACATATATAATGTGAAATATCTCAACTCCTGCAATTTGCAATCTTTGCAAATATTGCAAATTGCAGAAGTTTGCAATCTTGTTTGTTTGTAGTGACTGTATCGAGTGAATGCGTGTTAATAGTTAGGCATGGTAGCATTTTATAAATAGCATGTGAAATAGCACATGATATGCATTATCATAAATCACATATATGCTACATCTCTTCATTTGGTTTGTTGTTGACAGTGAGCGAGTAGCCACGAATCTTGCATGTGTGTAGTGTTAATGATAACGAAGAGCTTAGCGTCACATATCCTGGCTACATTATAATACTTAAAATTGGACATTAAATATCATAGAGAATATTTTAAAAATAGACTTTAAACTAAGTGCATTAAAGTATTAATTTTTGGAATGATTTATCACAGATCTAAAAATTACTTGTACCTACTTCGTTTTTAATAGCATATGGAACATGTGATGCTGAAATAATTTTATGAGTTTATGACTGAAGGGAAAAAATCATTCCCAGTGATATTTCGCATTCATGAAATCATTGAGATTTTTTTAAATTTCATCCAATGAAAATGATTTAAAAGTAGCAATAATTTCCATGCCTGCTAAGCTTATCTTTACCTTACTTATATGAATGTTTATATATATATATATATATATATATATATATAATTTACTAGCTGACCCGGAAAACGTTGTTTTGCCATACAAATTACTTGTATTAAATATTTTGGTGGGGTACTTGAGAGGAAGGGAAGATAATTGAGATAAAAACTATCCTGTCTTTTAAGTTGGACCAAACAGTAAAAACCAACAAAATATCAATAAAATTGGTTAAGTAGTTTGGGAGTCCATCGCGGACAATGTGATACGTAATTTATAAGATATTGACAGTTATGCTAATTATGGGAAAGAGGTGCAATTACCCGTATTGATCTGGGCTCCTCCCTGTGTTCCAGGCTTGTCCATGTTAGTCCAGGCTCCCTTTTGACGAATAGTACATTTACTATTCTACGTCTGATAGTAAAATGCGCCCATTGGCTATATATGTCACTACTATTTTGTGACTATTTAGTGGTAGAGCTCTGATACGTCTCGCCCGGGTCTGTTACCACTGCCTTACCTATTCCTGCCACAATTGCATCAGTGCTTGTCACTTTTATGTTCCAGTTTTAAAGGGGAAAGTAGCCAGTAAACTTATGCGCGTGGCTCTACCATCTCGCCAAATGGATAGCATCGCATCTTTGGTGTCTAGGCGATGGTTTCTCATTCCATCAGGAAAGCCATCTGCATGTTTGCTGATTTAAAAAATTTAAGGACAGCGCTCAAGAAACGCGCCGAGAATTTACTAGCTGAATCTGTCGTTATCCTGCCAGTGTATATCAGTGTATATTATAAGAGCGATTGTATGTATGTAAGAGATGCTGTAGCGTCATTGTGACTACTAGCTTTCTGTCATGTTGGATAATGGCAGAATAAAAAGTTGTTGTTTTGTATTATGAGTCAAAATATCGAGCACACTGAGACTGGTCAGGGCGGATCGTATCGCAATGCAGCACATTTCTATATTTTTTTCCAAACATTATTTTCCTTTGGAATCATAATAGCTCTTTGTAGCCTTAAATTAAATTTATTAATTCTTCTTCATCTTTATATGATTTACTAAATAATAAATTAATGCTAAAAACACGAATGAACACACGCTCGTTTCACTTGCCATCACACACTGCGATGGGCCGGGTGGGTCTGAGCCAGCGAAATCAATGTATAGAAACAATCCTAGTGTTCAAAATTGACTTCAATTTTGATTGTGCCGCGTTAATACAATTGTGCCTCTAAAGGAATGGTATTATGCTCAATGAAATAAGTTAATTATTGTTGATTTTTTCCAGTTTGAAGTACAAGATGTTTGTGTGTTCTCTTTGCTACATTTAAAACGAATTGGTCTTTTAAATAATTCCGAGAAAATACACTAGCTAGGCTAGGTATTTAAAGCTCAAAGGAGCTAAAAGTATATTAAAACATAGATTTTTGAAACTCAAAAGATTTTATATTTCTAGAATTTATTAAAAATATAACTATTTTCGTTTTTGAACAGTTGTCAACTCTGTGGTCTAGTAGTCTGGTGTCGATGTTGACCGCATTAGGTACTAGGTTTAATTCTCTTGTCGAGCAATTTGAAAAATGTGTTTTTTCAATTTTCTGATAAAAAGAACATTGCTCGGGATTGGATAAGTGCTCGGTTGGCGATAGGCTTGCCACCTGTCACATTATGGGGCTAAATATCTTCGCCAAATCGTGGGTGTAGTACTTGTACCTCAACCTACCTCTTCAGGGATACAGGTGGGAAGGATTTTGATTTTTTGAATGGCATTCAACTCAATATTTGAGCTCTTCAATTTTGTCTTAGCTACAAAATCGATTATTTGAAAAATAACAAAATAATGTCAAAAAGTTTTTTTTTTTAAATGAATGAAAAATGTTTTTTTTTTAAATGAATTTTAAATAAATCCCGAACGAATCGAGCAAAGCAAAAGATTCAAGTAAATTAAATTTATGTTATTTGACCAGTTTCTTAAAATCAGATTTTAAAAACGTGAAGTCTTAAAGTTATTTTAAAAATATGAAGAAGATTTATTAGGTTTTGGTCACGTAAATCAGTTTCGATCTCAATTAAAATGGTTGGACTTGCGTAACCATCAGAATGATCATATTATTATATTGCTTTTTTAAATAAGCATGATCCTTTCTCTCCATCATATTTACGTGAACAGTTTCATTACTTTTATAACCAGGGTCGTATTCAGCATTCTATATACACTAATGCCTTTTTGGTCCCAGTCCACAACACAAAGTAATTTGGAATCTTTTACACTTACAGCAATACGTCTCTGTAATATCTCCCAAATTATATTCAATAGCTTCCATCAATAAATATATTTCAATCTAGAATATACAAATTACAACTTTAAGGTTAACTGGTAGAAAATGTCTTCAGACGTTAAGTTCACCTTTTGTACATTTTGTGTAATAAATATTTTAAATAAATAAAATTTGTTGTAAATGGCAAAATTTTTATAATTAAAAAGCTGTACGTCACAAAACTTAATTCGATTTTTAGCAGTTTTAAGTACATATTAACAAAAAATGTGAAATATTGAAAATCGACTGATTAAAATATTAAGTCAAATCTTTCATTGCTACCTTTCATATAGCACCCTCCCTAACTACTTTTTCAGGCCGGACATACATACAGACAAAAATTCTAAAAACTATATTTTTGGTTTCGATATCGATTGTAGATCACGCATCAAGTATTCTTTTAAAAAAATATTTAATGTACAGTTTTGACTTTTCTACGATTTTATTATATGTATAGATTTCACGCACCACTGATTTGAATAAAATAATGCGATGTTTACCCAATCAGGGACGAGCATTGATCATACCGCCAATCATTATTACTTGATGGTAATAAAAAACAAACTAGCTGTTTAAGAAAACAAATGTCGTGGGCCATTTATGAAAGACATTTTGTTTGAAGTTAGGAGTCTAGAGGTATTCTATGTCGATGGTCTGAGCGCATCGCATTCAGACAATAATCCGCCGCGATGCGGTCCGCTGCGTCCCACCGTAGTGTGCGATACTTCATATAAAATGTATGAAAGAATTCTAGGGGGATTTTTGCGATACGACCTGGCTCATTGAGGCCCGCCTCAGTAAGCGGCTCCCTAAAGGACAGACTTTAGGGTATTTTACATTTACTTAAATGTACCTTTAATGGTTTATATCTTTTTTGCAGCTTCTACGCCGATCAAGTAAAGAAAGACTATCATTGGATGGTGTAAAAAAACATTATTGGGTACAAAAATTCCAAAACAATGTATGACATCATTATTTTGTTATTAAATTAAGGACCATAGATTTATTTTATTATTTTATAAAATACATATGTAATTTAACATAATTTGCATCTTATTATAAGTTTTTTTAACAAAAGTGAATTTTTATTATCACAAATTATAGCCAAACTCTTTTATCCACTTAAGACCATCTTTACTCTTTGCAGCAGGTTTATATTCTAAACCAATCCAGTCGTCATATCCAGAATTTTCTATACACTGGAGTACATATTTATAGTTTATTTCCCCAGGTGTGTCAGGTTCATTACGATTTGGCACTTGAGCTATCTGAAAATGAAACCATTTAAAATTAACAAAATTTTTGTTGAAAACTTTAATTTTAAACGTTTGGTCATGGAATTTTTGTATGATACTAAAAAGTAAAAGAAAAATAATTGTTTTCATAAAAATGACAAAACTAATAAAATTTAATCAGCGATTATGATTAAATTAAAATTAATATATTATATAGTACTTTTATTTATTTTTATTTATTCAGGATAGCAACAGTATTTAAGTACATACAGTATTAAATTTAAATGGATTACAAATTAAAGCTAGTAATAGTTATACACTGACTTATTACATGATATATTGAGAGCAAAAACAAATTTATCCAGTTTAAAAATGCATTGGCTAATAAAGTACAATTAGTGTATACATTAGAAAACTTTTTGAGACATGATAAGTAGTGCAAAATAACTTTTTAGGCAGAAAACCTTTTAGGTAGAAAACCAGTTTTGAATATCTGGTCTAGTGGATAATTAGTAGAATCTGCCTTAAGTAATAATTACGATATATTAGCTATGTAGCTTATATTTATGTTAAATGAAATACAGTTCTTTTATGTATGTACGTAATAGAAATTGCATTTTGTAAAAAAAAAATTTGTGACCTCCCAATTGTGCCAGCCCAAAATGAATAGACCAACTGCCGTTCTGCGAGGCAGGTCGTAAAAGGCGACCGATTGGCCATGCGAGTCACTACCATCGTGGCTACTAGATGGTAGAGTTCTGCATTGTCTCGCCCAGGTCTGGTGCCACCGCCTTACCTATTCCTGCTGCAATAGCGTCAGTGCTTGTCGCTGTAGTGTTACAGTTTGGAGGGTAAGTTAGCCGGTAAACTTATGCATGTGGCATTAGACCTCGCCACAAGAAACGCACCATTACCATCTTGGTATCTATAGGCGATCTTTCCATCAGGAGACCCATCTGCTTGTTTGTTGTATAAAAAAAAAAGAGTGGCCAGATAAAATTATCTATGATAATCTGTATTCAGGATCTGAATTAAAATTTAATTACAATGGATCCTAGAGTAGATAGGTTGAACTAGATATCAATACACTAGAACGATTGGTTGGTTGACAAGATGAGTACTGACCCCTCATCGCCACATATTACCAACCTGATAACGAATATTACTTGATTCTGAAGGTAATTGGGAACTGTCCACTTTATATGCTCACCCGAAACACCCTATGTTTCGGGTGAGCATATAAAGTGGACAGTTCCCAATTACTGTTAATTAACACTGACTTGGAGGTGCTATTGAGATTTCAATATTTAAAGATAATCTGAAGGTTATCTTTAAATAATATTAAAATATACACTTGCCTAAATCTGGGACTTTTTGATTTAATCTTTATTTCAGGGCTAATTAATGTAAAATTATCAATTCATTTAAAGTAGCTGTGATGATGTCTTAGCTTGCTTGCTGGTTTTTATATAGATAATCAATTTATTCTCTTTCCTCTCTAAATTTTGGAATACTATTTTGGAATTTTGGAATACTATTTGGAAGACCATTTGTTTATTTTTCAACTAACATATAAGTGAGAATATTGTGCAAATATAGAACTTGTTTAGGAGCTTTTTATAAAAAAGGTGATAAAGATAAAGAAATTTTATTAATATTTTTTTAATTATAAAAGTTTGTAAGTTGTGCCAAATATCGCTTTTGTCCAGGTGAATATTGTTTGCACTTCATGATATAATGTGTGACTTGTAGAACAACATAGCGGTTTTAGTTGTATAAAGCAAGTTGACCTTAATTTTTATTATTAAAAATCAAACATTTAAAGTAAATATTTAAAAGGAACCATGATCAAAATTAACGCAAAGGTTTGGTTGTATTTGTGCTTGCGTGTAGCAATATGGGTTTAAAAAAATTATAAGTACCTGGACATGCCCCACATAAGGCATGAAATTCTTAATGTTGTATGAGAGATCACCACAGATGTGTTGTAAGTGAAAAATATCCAGTTGTAATTTTAAGTGTTGACTATTTACCTTTTTAATTATTTCAATTGCTGAAAATAAACAGAATGAGAGTTAGTAGTAAACTTTATATACAGTGATGCCTTATAATATGGAGTCACAAAATGAAGAATACCTAGCTCTTCTTGCTTCGTACAATATAGCACATATCAGGAGTCACTATGTCCACAAACTGCCAAAATAAATAAATATCTATAGGTATATTAATATGTGAAACAAAAACTTTGTATCCTTTTTTCAACAACTATGCAAAATAAAGAGTATGAAATTTGGCATAGTTAAATTTTATATTGGAGAGAAGTAAAGAAACCTAATATTTTTATATAAACAAAATATACACTACATAATATACAAAATATACACTACATTTTCTGACACTTTAGTGTCAGAAAATGTAGTGTAATATTTTAAATAATAGAAAAGTAACTAAACTAAATAAAAGAAAGATTTTATTATAGATTACTAGTTGACCCGGCAAATGTTGTTCTGCTTTTTAACTACTCCTATTTTTTTCTATATTTTCTCACCTTTTAAACCTTCCCTGGACTTCAACAAGTAATTCAAAACCGAAATTAGCCAAATCGGTTCAGCTGTTCTCGAGTTTTAGCGAGACTAACGAACAGCAATTGATTTTTATACATATAGATTGGCTATACGAGTCACTACCATCGTGGCTACTAGGTAGTAAAGTTGTGGATTATCTCGCCCGGGTCTGGTACCACCGCCTTACCTATTCCGTGCGCGTGCGTGCATGCGTGCGTACGTGCGTGCGTGCGTGTGTGTGTGTGTGTGTGCACGTCTATCTATCTATATAATATCTTTATAGTATCTCCTTTCAAACAAAAAAATAATTATGGGTTTCGGACTACAGGTTAATGAATTAATTAAAGCTAAATATGTATTTTGACTTTCATCCCCTATCCCATGGGAGCGGTACTGAATTTTGGGATAAAAGTATTCTATATGTTGCTCTAAGCTCTCAGTTTTGCCATGCTAAATTTCATTATTTTCTGTCCAGTAATTTTTACGTGATTGACGCACAAATTCACAGATAGACAGACAAAAATTCTAATAATTAGTTTTCTGGCTTCTGTTATCTATATATTAACCGACTCAATTATTACTTTTCAAAAAACTTTTATGTACAGAAATTATTATAATAGTATTTTTCTACTCTTTTATTATATGTATAGATTTACGAGGATGGATTGAAAAGTACTCGGCCTACACAGATCCATTCAATTTTAAAAATCAAATCTACCTGCATTATTTAGTTCAGTTCAGAGTAGTTAATTGAGTGAAGTTCGAAACATGTGCAATAATTTGTTGTGATTTTATAAATTTTTTAACAAAACAATCGGATTTACTTTCTCCAAATGGAGCAAATCGAGCAGCGTGCTGTCATTAAGTACCTCAATAAGAAGGGGGCTATCACCGACAGCCATTCATGATGATATGGTCAGTACATTAGGAGATTCTGCTCTGTCTTATTCATGCGTCAAAAGCATGGCAGAGAGAGTGTGAAAGATGAACCCCGATCTGGAAGGCCTTCGACGTCCAGTACTGATGAAAATATTTAAAAAGTACTTGATTTAATTATGGGAGACCGCAGATCAAAAATGAGAGAAATAGCCGAGATTATAGGCATCTCTTATGAACGAACTCAAAATATCATAGTCAACAAATTGGGTTTCCACAAAATGTCTGTGAGGTGGGGTCCACGACTGCTTTCAGTTGAACAAAAAAAGACAATTGACTATTTCACGTGTCTGTTTGGAGTTATTTGAAGCCTGATTGCAATGAAATCATTTGATTTTTTGAATCATTTTGTTACATTGACGAAACGTGGGTTAATTATTGTACACCAGAAACAAAACAGCAAACAAAACAGTGGAGAAGACCTGGTTCACCACCCCCAAAAAGGCTAAGGCGCTTTTGTAAGCAAATAAGGTAATGGCTTCAGTATTCTGGGGCTGGGATTATCTTGAAAGTTTTCTGACTATACACTGATTACTACTGTGTCTTACTAAGTCGTTTACAAGAGGAAATAAAAGAAAAACGTCCAGGAATGCTCAGAAGAAAAGACCTGTTTCATCAAGATAACACCCGTGTTCACACATCTGTGCAATCAATGGCTGAAATCCACAATTTGTGGCTTTGAACTATTACCGCATCTGCCATATTCACCTGATTGATGGGAACCAAGCAATCCTTCAGATAAAAATATACTTCAATATAATATATTAGCATACATAACTTATTTAAGAATTTTTAATAATTAATTTGCTCTTATACCCGAAGATAGATCTTAAGTGTAGATTACTACTCAAACAAATTCCAAGTTCCTAAATTAAAATATAGACTGTATTATTAAAGATATTTTATTCATCAGTGGTGCTGGTCAGCAAGTGGATTCCCATAGTAATTAATCTAATTAAAAAAAAAAAAAATTAAAACAACAAAAACTTCCTAGAACTAAAGTCCCATTTTCAGAATACTTGTATATTTATCAAAGTACATTATTACAGTAAGCATCAAAAGTATTTTGTGAACAGGGATAACAGTGATAGTGATAACATAAAAATATGCTACAATTTAGCTAAAACATTATTGGTTTAATGATTTTGCAGCTAAATACAATATTAAGTTTTAATATAACTAAGAAGTTACCAGAGTATACCTCTGGCAAAACCAATAAATAATAAGAAAATTAAATTTTAACACAAATATCTATTAAATATTGGGATGATTTGATGCAAAAAGGCATCTAAAAATATCCTTTCCCGTCCCGGCAGTTATCCAGTCCCAGGCAATGTTATTTTTATCAGAAAACAAAAACCACATTTTTGATTTGCCAGACCTGGGAATTGAACCCGGTACCTAGGTGGTCAACACTGACACTAGACCACAGAGGCGACCAAGTGGTAAAACAAAAATTTAAAATTGGTAGTTTTTATAATTAAAGTAAAATGATTTCCTTTATAATATCAGTATAGATGACAAGTCCTCACCTTTATTATAATCACTTAAAAAATATTTAGGCACAGAATGTTGATTGATAGGTTCAATAACTCCTAACAAGTTCTCTACTTTTAAAACATCAGCAGCATACTTAAGATTATTTTCATATATTTCCCAATTCATTGCTGTAACTGTGTCTAATTTGCCAGCCATTATGTGAATTTTTCTAGCTCCAACAGCTTTTGCAAAGTCAATAGTAATTTGTAGATTATCTTTGAACTCTTGCTCTTTGCCTGGTTGTGCTGTTAGACCTAATTCCCCTTTTGTTACATCACCTGTATTGAATAAAAAAAAAACAAGATAATTTTAGAAATTCAGACATTACTTTGGGTAAAAAATTAAAACACAAATAGAGGTAATATAATTTGTATTTTGGAGAGTTGCAAATTAACTTTTTTTTAAAAACCATTCAAAATTATCTACAAATACATTGAAACTAAAAAAAATTAAACCCCTTTTACACATTGTTTTATCGTAAGACTACCATTTTGCCTCATGTGCATCATTTGCAGAGCTAAACACGAATAGAACAAAGGTTCTTCTTATAAAAAAGATGATCTTATGATCTTTTATAGATTGGATTGATCTGATAGAACAGATGATCTTCAAATAGGAATCCTGCATCCTCAGGTTGAAATAACCATATCATTGTAATATAATTGAAGTAACAGAATACTAAATTTCAATAAGGTCAGGCCTCCATCAGTTGCTTAAAAAAAGGGTGGACGACCTTGAAAGGCTGTGCTGATTTTAATCATTCATTCATCATCAATTTTAACATTTCTTAAAAACAACCACTAGATAACCAGCTACCAAATAAAAAAACTGCATCCAATCATTCCCCATTCCCATTTGATCATTTATAAAACCCCTTTTTTGAACAAGGGGCATAATAAAATAAAATTGTAAATCCAAAGCTTTCTGCTAACAAATTATTTTGGTTTAATACAATTAATATCCACAAAAATTACAGTACCTTGGAGTTACGTTATTTTAAAATGTGAAATAAAAAATAGGAGAACCAAATTTTATTAGAAACATTTAATTTAAAAATAATATCCTAGGTAATTTCTTAAAAATATGTACTTAATATTATAAAAGAAAAAGGATCCAGATTGATGTACTATATGATACTTCAATTTTATTTTGAGATGATTGTAAATGTTCCTAATAAAATTCAGCAATGTTTATCAAGTTTATAGTTTTAATGTTGTACTTACCAGTTTTAAGGTTAATCAAAACCTGTTCTATTCCAGCACTTTCTTTTGCTTGTTTTACTTGGTCCAGAGTATGACCCAAAGGAAATCCTGTTTCAACAGCTTTAAAGCCAGCCTCTTTAGCCAATGCATATCTTTCTAAAACGGTGGCTCCTTCAGTAAACATAAATGCGAGGTTTGCGCAAAACTTCATATTCACAATTGTAATATTAAGTACAATTTGAAACAACGTTAAATACTTTGAGTATATGTAAAATAGAAGCTAAAATGTGTGGAGAGGTTTTCGATATCACTATTACTATCACACAGAAACCTCAAAAAGGTTAAGATAAAAATAAACACAACCCAGTGATATGATAACATATCAGTAATTCATCGTACACATCACAATATCAACAATGAACATAGTAAGGTGTCAACTCGAGTTAACTCGAGTTGTGCTTAAATCGAGTTGACTCGAGTTAGATTCGCCTGCCCTGAACTCGAGTTAAGAGTTGTAAACTCTGAATTTTGGCTCTGCGCGAATGAACGAGGAAGGCAAGCAATTGTAGGTTGGTGCGATTTGTTGATTATGTAAGACTGTATTCATTTATATACTATTCACATACGTAATGACAATACGTAGCAAAATTATGATAGAATTTAAATAAAAGTATAATTTAAATTAGGAAACAAGAACTCTGGGACCTTAAAAGAAATCACGTTTACGAGTTTCAATAGCCAGAGAGTGGACATGTCAATTGTAAAAACTGTTAAAATTCGTTCGAATATATGGGAAATACGATCATTTTTCTTAATCACATTAAAAAGAAGTATCCAAAGTTGACAAAAATAATTCTTTAACTTGGCCGTCATTAGCGAATGGAAATGATATCTCCATTGAAATATCTACATCGGAGGAGCCTTTTCAAGAAATAAATTGGTAAAGTGTATGTCTGGCCACGCGCAATGTAGGGTTCTGAATTTGCCTATCACAATCATGCAGACTAAGTAAAACAAAGAGAACCGAATGCCATACATCACGATCCTTGCAGACTTGCCTCCCTTCTTCCACATCGATTACTCTCTTCATACAAACACACCGGTGATCGAATTTTGGCCTCAGGCGATCGCTAGTGTTTATTAAACAGCATTTATTATTGTAAAATTTGAATGTTTTTATGGGTAAAATTTTCATATAATTGTAAGGTTTATTAAAAAGCACTTGTCATACAATTTAACGAATATGTCACTTATTTACAAAATTGTCAATTGTAACGTTTATTAAAGAGGGCCCAGGTATAAGACAAAAATCATTTAACAGCTCACATGGAGTACTGTTCCCACCTCTGGGCCGGAGCTCCTCAGTACCGGCTTCTTCCTCTTGATTGCATTCAACGTAGAGCGGTTCGAATCGTCGGCGACCAGCCTATTTCTAATTGGTTTGATTCTGGTGTTACGCAGAGATGTAGATTCGCTCTGCATCTTTTACCGCATTTATAATGGGGAGTGTTCCGACTAGTTGTTCGGAATAATTCCTGCCGCTAAATTCCATTATCGGATGTCGCGTCAAAATTTCAAGTTCCTTCCTCACCACCTCGATGTCTGGAAATCCACAACTGTGCACTTTTGTCGGCACTTTTTGCCTCGCACTACTCCTTTGTATAATCAATTATCCGCGGGTATGCTTCCGGACGGATACAACTTGGGGACCTTCAAGAAACGAGCTTACTCATTTTAAAAGGCCAGCAACGCAGCTGCAAGACCCCTGGTATTGCAGATGTTTATGGGCGGCGGTGATCACTTACCATCAGGTGCACCCCCTGCTCGTTTGCCCCCTCTACTAAAAATTAAAAAAAAACAACACTGTTGAATCATACGCACACACAAATACTCATGTGTCAATATGTGATTCAACCACATCTGCATTCGTTGCACTTTGTTTTGAAATATTTTGAGTTGTCCTAGTGCAAAGACAAACTTTTGAAATTGGAATGGCAGGTACTTTTCACAAGTTTTTAAAACTGTGCGATGGTCTCGTCTATCATTGACTACCTTCGGGATGCGTTCGTTCGAAATTCCGACCAAATATTGATTTTGAGCATTATTTATTGTACTTAGGTATAAGTGGGCTAAATTGATTAGCAGACTGATTTAGCTGGTCCAAATATAAAAATAAATAATCATTTTGTGTGTTCACTGCATTTTGAATTGTCTTCGATTACATATACGCCAAAATTAAAACGTGATGCTTTGCCATCAATTTCTCTTCCGTGCGAGGATCAGATGGAAGATTTAGAACCTGGAACATCCACTTCTAACTGTGCAATCATTGAATCAAATACAAAGGAATCATCGACTCAGACTAAATACTATACTGTAAATATATCAGCTATCAAATTGAAAGGTCCTGACGCACAATCAGAGTCTGTACAAACTTTAGCCACGCTTTCATCAGACACGCCAAGAAAAATAAAACATAAAATGCATTTGAAGCAATCAAACCTAAAAAAAAGGAAACTTCAAAATGAAATGGACAATGTAAAGCAAGAAATTCAATCAAAAGAATCAGAAATTTTTGAGAGTTTTTCTTTTCAAACTAAAGATGAGGTCACAAAACGATTTTGTAAACTTATAAAATGGCAGGAAAAATTACAAAATAATAGCAAAGGTAAGCGCTATGACCCAGATTTTAAATTATTTGCTTTAAATCTTCATTTTTCTAGTCCGCACACGTACAGAACTTTGCAGACATTTTTATCCCTTCCCAATGAAAGTACTTTACATAGATTTAAAATGATTATCCCACCTAAATTTGAAAATCGTACACTCGATTTCTTAGTGTCTAAGTTAAAATCTATGCCAGAAGAGGCAAAATACCGCACTTTATGTTTGGATGAAATGGTTCTCAAGCGGCATTTATACTACTATACCAAAAGAGATGAGATAATTGGTCTTCATAATATTAACGATAAAGTTAAACCTGAAATAGCTTCTTATGCTTGTGTCTTCATGCTCAGAGGTATTATAGTAAATTAGAAACAACCTATTGCATACTCATTTTTAGGTTCTCCGAAATATTACGATAAACTTGAACATTGGATAGATGAAATTATTATGAAACTTACAAGTATAGGAATAAAAATTATGGCAATTGTATCTGGTCAAGGATCTAACTTCGATAAATATGCAAAACATATTAAAAAGGTATCAAAATAAAAACCTTATTTTTTACTTGATGACCAAAAAATTTATTACATTTTTGACGTTCCACATTTACTTAAATGTATCAGAAATAATTTGCTGACAAATAATTTTGTATACAATGACAAAACAATCTCATGGGAACATATAAAATTATTGTATTCTAATCAACAGGAGAAAATCTTAAGATTAATTCCAAAACTAACTGATGTTCATATCAACCCAAATAACTTTCAAAAAATGCGTGTCAAATATGCAGCACAGGTATTGAGTAAGTTCGTATATGCCGCAATTAATGTTCTTCTTGCTGATAAAACCTTGCCAGAAGAAGCAAAGACAACAGCTGATTTCATAGAAAAAATTAACAACTTATTCGATGTTCTAAATTCCATAACTGTTAATTCAACAAATAAATACAAAAATTCATTCTCTCTAAAAAGATACCAGATTAATGTATTGAATGATGCCGTGGAAACATTTAGTAAGTTACGAGCTATTGATTTAAGGAAGGGTACAGATAACACTAACAGAATCAAAACTTTTAAAAATTTACAAATTACAGTTAAATCTATAACTATGTTATTCAAAGATTTAAAACAAGAAGGATTCAATTACTTATTTACAAGGCGCTTAATCAAGATTGCTTAGAAAATTTTTTTGGTACTGTGAGACAACAAGTTGGTAATTGCCGAGATGCCTACAGCGATACAGTTTCAAAGAGCATTCTCAAAACTGTTTCTGTCTAATATGTTGAAGAACTCACCGAATACTAACTGTGAGGAAGACATATGCAAGTTGCTTCAAACTAATAACAAGTTTTTGGAAAAACCGACACCCCGAGAGCCTGCCTCTCGTAATTTTCATTCGGCTGTGGCTTTAAAGGGTGAAACAGATTACCGACTTGACTTACCTTCTCAAAATGCCTTGGTTTTTAAAAGTTAGGTATGCCAGCGGAAACTTTTTTATCAAAAGGGCACTGCAGAAAAAATAAATACTGCATTAATAAGTGTGTAATGAGAGGTAGGTAATTGTGTGTGCTTATGCAGAATTTGTGTGTCAAAAGACTTCGAGTATATTCAAGTTTCCGCTGTGGTAACGTTTGACTGATTGCTGGATCTTCTAAATGGCTCGGCGCCCATGTATGATTTTTTTACTCGAATTGCTACGAATTTGTGCGTAATGTTTGTGAAAACAATGTGAATAATAAGGACTGGCTAAGAGAGAGAAAAGTTTACATAAAATAGGGTTTTAGGGCCTAGTACTTAAATTAGACCTGATTGGCATTCATTTTTCACATTTACGTATGCGTTATAACTAAGTTCAAATGTGTACAAAGTTTTATTGACTGATAGCAAGTAGTTAACGAGTTATCTAAAAAATACGATGGCCAAGCTATTGTAACTTTCCCCTTTGATTTAGACGACTTTCGAAAAGCATAAAAATCATTTGTTGAAGTATGTATCAGTATAATTTTGGCTCGATACACTTGATTTGAAGGGAGATATAAATAAAATATACTAAAATATAAAACACTTGTAACCCGACCAAGTTTAGATAACCATAAAAAAGCGGACGTTTTATATAAACTGATTACCTTTTGAAATGTACAGATTTGTTTTGTCATTACTGAGTTTTATTCCAACACTTAGCTACATCCGTTTTCACAATATTAAATTAAGAATAAAACAAAAACTTTCAGTACATTTTTTAATATCAAATTTTGTACAATTATATATAATAATAATAAATAAATAATAAATATTCACGGGATAAATTACACTTACTGATCTAACCCCAAAGTAAGCAAATTATTTGCTTGTGTTATGGGTGTTAGTCAACAATACTAATACATAGAAATACATATATAAATACTAGAATATATATTTAATAAACACCAAACCCGGAAATACAAACATTTATGCTCATCACACAAATGCTTGTCCACGTCGGGGATCGAACCCGAGCCCCGTTGATTGCGTAGTCAGGGTCGCTAACCACTCGACCAACAGGGCGGTCATTATAATATATTACGATTGCATTTATGCACATAACATGGCTTTTTATTCAACGAAATTATTTGTATTTCGGATGTAAAAATTTGTTTATATATTAAAAGTTATTTCTCAATAAAATTATAATAATTTGTTTAGGTATTATTTTCCATCCACGGTTACGCTGCATGCATTTTAGTCATTTTACCATTGAAAATTTATTAAAAAAAGGAAGCCGGCAAAATAATTATGTTTTGGCTAGTAACGGCCGACTTTTTTAAGACCAACAGAAAAAAATTGTCTTTGTTGAGATCTTTTCAAAAGCGTATATCTTAGAACGTCGAATGGTATTCCTTTGATATTTGTACAATGACTACAGTGCAGTAGACATGTTGTCAATTACTATGATAATGCTAACAAATAAAACTGTTTTTACAAGAAATAAGAGTTTTACAACAGATAATAAATATTTATTTAGTTATAAATTTCAAGGCATTGTTCGGCTATGAGCTACGTGTTCTAAATATAAATTCTTTAGCGTCATTTGTAGGAATGCCAAAAAGAAACTTGTTTTTTTGTCATTAAGGAATTACGTATATCTGGCATTTAGATAAGGTCTTCCATTACTAAACAAAAAAAAATCAAAATTCATTTACTAGAAACACTACTATACACACACTAACTTAACATTCAAAAACTAGCAGGAAATGCAATTTTAATATAATAATATAAAATTTGAATAGCAGAAATGAATCCGTTTTAAATATATGGTTTTGTTCAATAGTGATAGATGGGAAACAAAGGAGAAGTTACATTTACAAAAACATCCATTGAGACGTACACTATCCATCCATCCATCTAAAAACTTAGATTGTTCACGGTCCTATGCAGACAAAGGTCGTGTCAGATATAACATTTTTTTTATATCATAAGATAGCAAACAAGCAGGTGGGTCTCCAGATAGAAAGAGTCAACCATCGCCTATAGACACCAAAGATGTTAAAGGTGCGTTGCTATCTTGTGGCGAGGTCTTATGCCATATGCATAAGTTTACCGGCTACCTTTCCCTCAAAACCGGAACACGACAGCGACAAGCACTGACGCTATTGCGGCAGGAATAGGTAAGGCGGTGGTACCAGACCCGGGCGAAACAATGCAGAACTCTACCACCTAGTAGTCACGATGGTAGTGACTTGTATAGCCAATCGGTCGCGTTTTACGACCTGCCTGCCAGAACGGTGGTTGGTCTATTCTTCAGAGGAGCCCGGAACCAACACGGGGAAAAATATGCTTGGACATCTAAATAGCATTCAAAAACATTCTCAAATTATCCAATCCCAAAAATTACATACACGTTAGCTGGTAGACTTGTGCATGTGGCATTGCCATTCAACCACACAGATAACAATGCACCATTAACATCTTAGATGTCTATAGGCGATGGTTTACCTTTTACATCAAGAGAGACATCTGTTTGTTTGTAATTTATTTGGTATCAACTTACACATAAACTTACGATACTATTAAACAGATGGGAGCAATTCACTTAAAATAAACTAAAAAAATACAATGGAATGCAATTTATATATAAGTTATAATATATATATATATATATATATATATATATATATATATATATATATATATATATATATATATATAATTTCGTAGCATTTTTATGCATTTAACATTTTGCTGTCTCCTGCTAAAAAGGGAGGGAAACAGGATGTATTTTCCTACTCCTCCTATATACTTCTGATTAATTTCGTTGCGGGATCCAAGACAGCTTAGCTTTTCCCCAGGGCACCCTGAGCTCGCAACTCAGAGGTTATCAGGACGGTTGCCGCTGTTGATTCTGGTTTACAGAAGTTACAGTGGTAGGAACGAGAGGTGGGCCCATTGCCCTTTAAAATTTATATATAAATATGTACAGTAACGTATAACAAGAACACAAGAAAGAAAACGAATGCTTGTAATGCTTTTATTACCTTAGTATCGAAAGTGATGTGATACCAAAATGAAACCCTACTCAGTCTACACTGCAGCAATTGTACCACAGCACTGATTTTCAGTGTCCAGAATAAAGTTGTGCTGCGTCTACGAGGCAGCCACGGGGGACTGACACTGCGGTCGTATTGTGAATATAGTTAAATGATAATAATAACAAACATTAAACAAGAAAAGAAAAATATATGTATAAAAAATAAATTGATTTTCAATAACATGCTCTAAATTAAATACACCAAAGTTACAGCTATCATAAAACCACCAGTTTATGACATAATTGGTATTTCTTTTCACCAATATGAAAATACATTATCACTAAATATCAAGAGCCACATGTTTTACACGTTTGTGTTGTCGGAAGAGAATTCAGAAGTCGAAAGTCTATAGCTTAAGGTTTGCAAGCCATCTATTGCAATAAGGAGCTAGGTCAACCTAACCCTCAGCGCTCCATTCTTCTGGAACGATAAAAGCATATTTTTCAATTTGCGTTTAAATCCGAGGATAGAATCAATTAGTCTTGCTAATTTAGATATGTAAAGGTAGCAGGAGCTACCTTTACATAGCTCTATCTCAACTGAAACACGACAATGATAAGCATTAAGCACTGACGTCTAACGCTATTTCGGTAGAAGTAGGTAAAACAGGGGTACCAATTCCCGACGAAATTTTAGAAACAATCATTTACCCCTTTCCCCGTGCGGATCCTTTGAAGAATAGTCTATCTGCCGTTCTGGTAAGCAGGTCATTAAAGGCGACCGATTGGCTGTAGTGTATGTTTCACTACCATCGTGACTACGAGGTAGTAGAGTTCTGCAACGTTTCGCCCGGGTACTTAGCGTCTCACTAGCTAATAGCGTCAATGCTATCTAATAATATAAAAATATCCTATATTAACATTTCGATAAACTTTTCTTCTCCCAGGACTGTACGTTTTTGTTACAAGTATGTAGGTAGATCAATTAGTTGCAGTAATAACGGACGTTATTTATAAGTAAAAAAAAAACAAAATATTGAAATCAATATCATTTATTGCAATAAACAACAATAGCGAATGCTAGCGTATGAAAAGTAGAAACCGTGTATACCTATGATATTATTTTATTAGAAAAGTATCAAATAACTAGCAACCATTTTTTATATCCTAACACAAAGTTTTGTGTCATTGATATAGAACCGATTAATTTTCAAACTAAAATCAGCACAAGTACATAAGGAGTGTTTTGTAAAAGTAGTTCTGCCATAACCTCAAAAATATCGGTTTCCTAATTAAACAAAATTATAAGAGTTTTGAATCAATAAACCGGTTTCGCCGCTTTCAATTTTAGCCGATTATTTCGTGACGTACCTACGTTTGTATAAGTTTATGAAGCGCTTTCGTCTCAGATACGCTCTGAGCGTAATGTTTTATAAAAACTGCTAAATACTTCTATTAACCGATATTTTTTAAACCGGTTTCGAACCTTGCATTATTATCATCATGATTTATGATATTCTTCACTTCTAGCAGTTAGTACAGTACTTCGGAGGTGAGGATTGAGGGACCAGTTTTAATAATCGTTATGTACAAATTGCGTTAATATTTTTTCCATTTCTTTTTAAAAAAAACTTTTACTAAAACTTCATGTAGAAAAAGAAAAATTGTATTGTTTTGATTCGATGATATTCACTATAATATTTATCTTTTTGAGTGGATTAAGGGACCAAATAAATGTTTTGATGCTTTGTGGTCTGTAATTCAGTAAATACCTTAACAATTTTTTTACTAAATGTCTGTGTAGTCACTATACCATTATTTTGCAGATACTTTTCGAGATCTGACTGATAATATGTAATGACGGAAGGAACGCAAATTGAGGGCTGTGGTTCATTTGAGTTTACCCCTCCACGGAAATCTTTAGTAAAAGACGAAACATTTAAACGTTTGAAGGGAATGGTCTAACCGATTCTGACGATTCCATAACGACGGCTATAGCCGCAAATCCTTTACAAAACACACACACAACACAAATACACCGTCGCCGCCGCCGGTCACAACGGCGACGAAGACCTCTATAGTCTATTCCGCCCCGCGCCTAGCGCAGAACGAAATGCCACTACTCCTCCCCCCCACCTATTAGTCAAAACAACGCACTCAGCCGAGGTCCGGTCTCGCAGGAAACAACCCATAGCGCGGGTGTTTATTGCCCAAATTTAAACTTAAACTCTGGCTGAGCACTCTGCTCGCCAAAAAAGCCCGATTACGCAGTAATTACCTTAAGGTCAACTGCAATAGTCATTCCGAAAAAAAGGGCTGTGGATCATATATATATATATATATATATATATATATATATATATATATATATATCATAAGTTAGCAAACAAGCAGATGGGTCTCCTGATGGAAAGAGTCAACCATCGCCTATAAACACCAAAGATGTTAATGGTGCGTTGCTATTTTGTGGCGAGATCTAATGCCACATGCATAAGTTTACCGGCTACCTTACCCTCTAAACCGGAACACGCCAGCGACTACCACTGACGCTATTGCGGCAGGAATAGGTAAGGCGGTGGTACCAGACCCGGGCGAGCCATTGCGGAACTCTACCACCTAGTAGCCACGATGGTAGTGACACACATAGCCACTCGGTCGCCTTTTACGACCTGCCTGGCAGAACGGCAGTTGGTCTATTCTTCAAAAGAGCCTGGGACCAACACGGGGATCCAGATTTTGTCTACAATCAATTGTTTATTCTACGATTCATATTTTACGAAATACCTTTTTTACCAGTACCAGTCGAAGGAAGTAATTATTTTAATTGATTAAAAATATACGTTATGTTAAGAAGAAAAAAATACATATAAAAAGATAAGCTCAATACAACTTCGGTTCTTGTTGAGTGAAGTAGTGTCCCTTGCTCTTGAAGATACGTCGGTTGCGAAGAGAAACGCGCGTTGAATACGTAGACTGCTCGAGTGCTTGCTACAGACATTGTGGAAAGTGTGGTGGACAAGGGTGGGTAATTGTGCCGCTATGGTGTTCTTTATTTTTCATGCCTACGGTGAGTTTGTTCATTTCTAACAGTTTTGTTATTTTTCTTGCAGTGGCATCATAGAGGGCACACGTGAGAGAAGAAGGTTTCAAATTAAATTGGTTTTTCGTTGAGTTATGGATTTCCATAAAGTAACGCCTGAATCTGTAGAATAAAGGTACTTAGGTACTACCTACTACTATGAGTGCCGTGGAGCAATTAGTATAACCGATGTTTTTTTTTCACCCCATTTTTCCCAATTCTTCCCGACTTCCGTATCTATTTCCTTCCCCTTCTACCCGCTCCTTCTCCGTCTTTCCATCCCTCTTTTTCTATCTCCCCATATCTCTCCCCTTCACCCGTCTCACCTTGCGCCGTATTCCTTCTCTCGGACACCCCCTCTCTCGGACAGATAGCTCTTTAAAGACTATCTAATTTATCTTCAATTCTTTCTTACAAGTTTTTTAAAATCACCAATAAAAAGCTCCGCTCCGCAACTCGGCAAGTCAGCAGTGGAAAAAGTTATATTATTCCATCTAGCCTCCATGCGACAAGTCTAGTAACGAACTTCGTTTCAAAAACGTTATAATTTTCGAACATTTATAGCGAACATTTCAAAACACAACAAAAACTGCGTGCTTGCCTGGAATTATTTTATCTTACCAATTAAAGTAATCGCCTCTATGGTCTAGTGATCCAGCGTTGGCGTTGACCACATGAGGTCCCGGGTTCGATTCCCGGGTCGGGCACTTAAAAAAAGTGTTTTTTTTTTTCAGTTTTTTGATAAACACAAAAAGTTGCCCGGGATTGCAAAGTGCCCAGTTTGGCGATAGGCTAGCCACCTATCACATTTGTGGGACCAAGTATATTCGGCTAATCGTGGGTGCACTTGTTGTACCTCTGCCTACCCCTTCAGGGATACGGGCGTGAAGATACTTTACAATTAAAGTAAAATTACCATAGAGTGTAACAGCAGCGGCAAAAAAATGTAGCATTTTGTTGCCTTACTTCTCTGCAATTTCGCGACGCTCTAGTGTGGTCTAACGTTTACAAGCATGCCACATAGAAGTTTTGTAAAAACGGGCATGCACGATTGTTTTGATAATGTACTAAACTTAACAAGCTGTGATAGCATCATTATGAGGGATTGGATTTTTTCAATTATTCAACTTGAGTACACGCTTGAGGAATTCACTGAATTATTGGGCATCAATTCATGCTAAAAATGTGTCGAAATTTTTTCCTCCAGAGTTACAACAGATGTATCTAATCTAAATGATCTCCTTTTGAATTTTTTCACAGCATAAATAACTTAAACAGCTAAAAAGAATCTTCATCAATTATATACGGCGTGTAAGGAACGGTGTACCGAAAAATTAAGAAAACATGCCATTTTTATGTTCTAGTCGTGATGGAAACTCTTTTTCTTGTAAAAAATGCAACATTTGCGATTTATATTTTTTTCTTATTTTCAATGTAAAACGTATATTGCTCTAACTCGTCACGATCGCGGACCTTTCGAACCAGCCGTTTATTTGACGCAATATGTGACGCATAATTTGCTGACTGACGCATTGCTTGACTTTTGTATTTCCTTAAAATTGCTATTGTTTTAGAACAAGCACTGTAGGCTATACCTAAACATAAATCAAATTGTACAAGGTTAATAAAAAAATAATCGGCAAAAAAAAATAAAAAAAAAACCACACAAATTTCCAACGATTTTCATCTCAGAATCATGGTTCAAATCAATGGTTTCGAATTTCGGTAGACCATCTCTTACAAGCTGTATATCAAACTCTGTACCTTCGTACGCTACCGTAAATGCGTATTCATTTTCAAGGAGGCTTGTACTATTCAAAGCTCAAATATTTATTGAATATAGCTATTGTCAAAATTTCCGAATATAATTTACTACTGAATCTAAGAGCGTTTACTTATTTAAGTGCCATATACTGTATATAACATCAAAATATATTTTAACGGTATAGTATGAATTAATACAAAAACTTTTCTTGTAAAATAGGTAGAAAGAATGAGTGCTTTATGTGCTCCTCATATAATTTATTTTAAACTCACTAGTATACATAAGACTTATAAACTTAACCTACAACCCTTATTTAATTCTACTTATGAAAATAGTTACAATAAAAGAGGTATTTATGGTTTACAATTATATAAATAGGTATGATTTTTGATATAAACACAGCCATATTTTACTACGTTGTATAGTTATGTACTAATTAAGACACTATGTTTTATACTAAATATATTTACGCGAAGTATATTAGGAGATATATAATAATTAATACATACCCAGTTTGCAATTTTTATAAGCCAGGTTTGTTTAAAAATTCAACCAGAAAGAACCATTAAAACAAATTAAACAAAAAACGTATTGACGTATTTTCAACGTCCATAAATTAGTAGATTACATTTTACAAATAACTCCACATGTTATCGTTTCTGCGTCTACAATATTTAGGGTCTACTAACCAAACTGACGCATAACAAATTCAATTTCGGTACGACTTTCACAGCGGATTTGCGTAGGTGCTGCCCGACCCTTAAATATAAGGATAGTAAAAGCAAATTAAAAATTTTCGTAACGAAAATAACCATTTTAGGGTTTTCAAATCATTATTAATTAAAATATAATAATTTCTTATAATACAAAATGTATTTACAAAAACATATTCATTTCAAATGTTAACTCGCAAACCTGGAGTTTACTTAAACCTTATTCAAGATTACTTTAGGCCATTTAAAATCTCAAAGTATAAAATAAATTCGATAAACAAATTTAGTGGATTCTTATTTACATCTAAAAATTACACTGTAGTTACAAAATTAAATCAATTGTGTTAGTTGTCCTAGTCTGCGTCGAGACCCACACGGTTACGTCGCGTCCTCATTAATTTTATTAGGTTAGACAGGATTAAATATGTCTTGTTACCTCTTTACTTATTTGAAAGAAAAACAGCAATAACTTAAAATTTAGACGCCACAAGATAGCAACGCACAATTAACATCTTTGGTGTCTATAGGCGATGGTTGACTCTTTCCATCAGGAGACCCATCTGCTTGTTTGCTATCTTATCACTATATCTATATATCTATATAAAAAAAACATGCAAGTCTTCCATAACTGGGGCCAATGTCAATATCTATAAACGTATTTTGAGGCATAAATGCGCAGGTTACTCCCTAGTACGTATATGAATATTGTAGTGATAATTATAAGCAAACGTCATCAATACGGTAAAGAATGTGGCTCGATTATACTGAGCCCTTGTTTTGATCCATATTTTGTAGACTACCACTCAAGTAGTTTCAACGATACAGGTGATTTTGGTGCTAGAAGGAAATCGAACTGGATATCTAGTTCACCGTCGAAGTCCACTCGGTAGTGTTGTAATATCTGTAAATAAATAATTTAAAATTTAACAGATCCTATTTAAGGTCATTTTGACCGCAATCTGTATATTAATATGAAGTTATATTGCATTAAAATCACTTGTACTGTTTTGCTTTGTTTTTATTTATTAACATCAAGTAGTTTCGCGTTTTAAGGCGAGGCATCGTGACAAACGGGAAAAAACTGGTTTGTTTAATCACGTTTTTTTGTATTGATTGTTAAATAACAATTTTACAAAAATTACACGATATACCTGAAGATACTATCTAAAAAATGTACTAACTCATTACATGATAGAATGTTACATGATGAATTACTCTACTCGATCATATAAAACTCCGAAAACAGGCTGAAAAAATCTCTAAAACAAATAATTTGTTAATAATATTTTTAATCTTCCACATGATTTTTATATGATGATATTTAGTTGTAAATACAAAAAAGAAAAATTTTAGTTTTCAGCTGAAGTCCTATATTTATTTATCCGAAAATTAACACGTTTCCCAACGGTTTCAGAACATACCCCGCCACCCATTTTCTATAGAATTGACGCGCGTCGAAATATCTCGTGGAAGACTACAGAAACTTAATATGTATTATAAATAAAATACATTAGAAATACGCTAAATTAGTCTATATTAATATTATAAATGCGAAAGTTTGGATGTTTGGATGGATGGGTGTTTGTTACTCAATAACGCCAAAACTACTCAACGGATTTGAATGAAATTTGGCAAACAGGTAGATGATGAACTGGAATAGCACATAGACTACTTTTTATCCAGGAAAATTTAGGTGATCCTGCGGGAGTCACCAAAAACTTTTATAATGCAGCGGGCTACATGATGCAGCTAATAAAAACATATATTACATACACTACATTCATGTAACATACATTATATCATACACATATGTACAATATTTTCTTTACGGCTAAACTCAGTTCTCAAACTTAAAAAGAGATTTTATTGTTTAGTCTGTGATCCAATTTCGGCCACAGGTAATAACTAGTACAAAGAAATTCCTGAGTACCATATTATATTGTCTTTTCCTATTCTTAAAGACAGTTCGTAAAAGACAAACATTTGGCCATATAAGACACTACCATTGTGACTACTAGGGGGTAGAATTCCCCTTATCACCAACTTACCTGTTCCTAGCGCAATAGCGTCAATGCTTGTCACTGTCGTAGTCCGGTTTGGAGGGTAAGGTAGCCGGTAAACTTATGCATGTGGCATTAAGGGCCCTTCACAAGAATGGCAACGCACCATGATGTCAATGGGAATCAAAGCAGATGTCATTATTTGGCGTCTATAGGTGATAGTTGTTTCCTTCCGTTAGGAGCACCATCTGCTTGTTGGCTGAACCTTTCTCTACCGTCACGGCGACTGGGCAGTAGAGTTCTGTAATGTCTCATCCGGGTTTGTTACCACCGTGTTACTGTCTCAATAGCATCAGTGATTGGCACTATCGTATTGGGAGGGTATGTATTAGTTTTATAAGTAATGTTGCGAATAATCTAAAAAAACAAAGAGTTATAACGCTGGAAAATCTAGAAATAAAATAAAGAGATAGCTGTTTCTATTGATAAGCAATAGTCGTCGTTACCCAAACAACTATGCCATAATTGACCTTCTTGCATAGGCATAAAGTTGAAAATAGTGTGTACAGTACCCGGCGATAAATATTGCACATCGAACTTTGGAAAGAGACAATCGGATAATTTCGGCTTCGTAAAGCGTTATCTCTGTCCCACACTACCTATGTGACGTTTAGTCAGTCGTTGTTCAAGTACGATAGAGTGCAGTCGCGTCCCGAAAAAAATAATTATTTAGAGTTGATAACACCCACAAATTTAAATAATTTAAAGTTGTAATATGGCATCTTTCGGAAAAAGAGGGAAACCTTTACGAGGTCAGTCACGTGAAATTATCTACAATGTTTATAAATACTTTGTAAGCGAAGCTGATAGATTTAAAAAAAAAGTAGATGAAAATGTAAGTTGTTATTTTAAGAAGATTCAAGAGCGAGTTGCAAATGCCACTGGAATTTCAAGAAGAACTTTGAACAATATATTAAACGAAGTCAGTACTGAAACACATTCGACTGAAATTAAGTTCAGCACTCCAAAAAAAGGGAGACCAAAAAAGCAATTTCGTTTGGATATGGACGATTTTGATTACGATGTTGTTCGAAGAATGGTGTATGATTTTCACTTACGATTTAATGAACTGCCAACAATAAAATCATTAAAAGCTAAGTTATCTGAAGCTATTAATTACAATGGGTCTGAAAAAACGTTGAGAAAAATACTTCATGACATGGGATTTCAGTTCACTAAAATGGAAGATAATCGAAAAATTCTAATGGAAAAGCACGACGTTAGTCTCAAACGAATGGAATACCTTGATAAAATACGCAAATTTCGCGAAACAGGAAAAAATATCGTCTACATGGATGAGTCATATATACATGCATCCCACACTAAAGGGAAATCTTGGAGTGACGATAAGAAAAAAGGAGTAAAAAAGCCAATTTCAAAAGGTCAACGTTTGATAATAGTTCATGCGGGAAATGAAAAAGGCTTTGTACCCGGTGCTTTTTTAACGTATAAATCCACGGACACTACAGGTGACTATCACAATGAAATGAATAACGATAACTATGAGAAATGGCTGGTTAACCAATTAATCCCAAATATACCCAGTGATTCTGTTCTAGTTATCGACAACGCACCCTATCACAACAAGTATGTTGAGAGACCCCCCAACTCAAACACCATTAAACGGGAAATGATCAACTGGTTAAACAGACATGAAATTCCAGTTGATCCAAAATTAACAAAAACCCAGATTTACGCTATTATATGTCAGCACAAGGAGAGGTATACAGAGTTTTCTGTGGACAAAATACTTGCCGAACATGGGCACACTGTGTTGCGATTGCCACCATATCATCCGGATTTTAATCCAATTGAAAATATATGGTCTCAACTGAAAGGCTATGTAGCCTCTAGAAATGTGGGTATGAACTTAACTACAGTAAAAACATTATTGACTGAAAAAGTAAACATGATCGGCGCTGAAGAGTGGAAAAAGGTTTGCGATCATGCAATCAAATGTGAGAATGAATATAGAAGCATTCAACACAGTTTAGACAATTACACTGATAGATTAGTAATAAATACGGCTGATAGTGACAGTGATATTGACCTCTTTGAGAGCACAGATAGTGAAATGGAAGTAATTCAGAATTAGAATTATTATTATTTTTATTGCAATGTCTCATTTTAGCAATAGGTATAATGGTGTTTATTATGTACACTAAAGCTGTAATGTTCCAAAATAATTAAATACGTAAACATAATGTAAAAATGTTTTTTTATTTTATTTTACCCCAACCTAAAGCCATCACTTATAGAAAAATTAGTGTATTTTATACAAAGAATAAAAATATCAAAAGAAGCAAATCATACTTGTTTTAACAGCTCCTAATAGGTACCGGACTGTTTGTATTTTGTGCGACAGAGATAACGCTCTACGAAGCCGAAATTAGCCGATTGTCTCTTTCCAAAGGTCGATGTGCAATATTTATCGCCGGGTACTGTACTATGACTTGTTTACATTTAGGATTATTTACGCGATATTTTCGGAACTTTTGGGAATATGGTCGAACTTTACCTTGTGTATAAATAAGGATATGTTGGCGAATACAACTCAGTTTTATACAGTGATTCGGAAGCGATAGTTCGGACGATCAGTGTGATACAGAAAGTGTGTTAGTTTAGTAATTCGGTATGGTTGGTTAATTATAGTGTAAATAGTGAGTGTTACTGGTGTTCGTCAGTGTATTTACTGTGTTACAATGTATCTGTGTCTTTTTACACGGTTTTATTATAAGTG
Organism: Apodemia mormo; assembly: GCA_036924255.1. Lineage (NCBI taxonomy): Eukaryota > Metazoa > Arthropoda > Insecta > Lepidoptera > Riodinidae > Apodemia > Apodemia mormo. The sequence continues at coordinate 22,683,133 of JAUPFN010000021.1, read as the reverse complement.
GTATTTTATTGCACAATATGAACATAGAGTTCATCATCTCAGCTCGTAACAATAACAAAGGGTACCTTGGCAAGAATGAGATGCAGCTCCAGCTCGACGAATCTCTTCCCGGGGCACATGCGCTTGCCCCTCCCGAAGGGCGCGACGAGCGAGTGCGCATGCGGCTCGCGCACGCTCAGCCAGCGCTCGGGCAGGAACTCGCGCGCGCGCCAGAAGTTCTCCTCGCGCCGACACGCCACGCCAGTGTGTGCCAACACGAACGTCTACAATGCGACGCGGGGAACGTTTTTTTTTTTTTATCATAAGATAGCAAACAAGCAGATGGGTCTCCTGATGGAAAGAGTCACCCATCGCCTATAGACACCAAAGATGTTAATGGTGCGTTGCTATCTTGTGGCGAGGTCTAATGCCACATGCATAAGTTTATGTATGTTTTCAAATTTGTTATATAAAGTCTTTCCAAAATAGGTGATCATGTTACACAGCGTTCAGTACGTCTAACTAAAGACATCCACCAAAAAAAGAACGTCGTTCAGGGAACTTTTTTAATTTTTACGAACAAAATATTTTTTTATAACGATTTACGCCTTTTTGCATTAAATAATCCAAAGAAAAAATTATGACATTTAATTTGCAAAGTTTCCGCGAAATCTTATATGGAACTGCTGTGATACAACGGAAATGAAAGGTAGTGTAAGTAATGGCGCAAACTTATCCAAGGCCTGAAAATGAGAGAAGACCACAGCGGCACAATAGTCCATCCACTTCCAACACACTTTCTTCTACGACTGAAGCAAAGGCAGTAACACACAATCACTATTCTTTTTGGTAATAGACCACTTTACATCGATATGGCAATAGAGCGAGCGGCGCGCGGGTGAATTTGCGGGCACAGCTAGTCAATAAAGATATATGTACCTAATGAGGTAATTACCTAAAGAGGTCCAATTAGCTCACTCGCTATTAGCCAAAGATAAGTCCTGTGATGTGACAGATACAGGCAGCCTAACTCGCCACCAGATAGTACTGAAGTCTCAGTTATAATATGCCTGGCAGGGCAAGGTCTGCCGGATTTAGCTAGTATAATTCCCAGCACGTTTCTTGAGCGCTGACCTTGAGTTGCGCAGAACTTAATAGTATAACTTATGATGTCTGTAATACGGTTTATTTTCCTGTGCGCAAAGCAATCCCCAATGCGTGGCTGAATACTCAACAACCGTGCAGACAACTATAGGTGCTAAAAAAGTTGAAGAATTATTTAAAAGCGCTAGTCTCTGATATATTGCGATCTGAGTGCTAAGTGTGAGTTTCTCAAATGCGTTCGAATAACTTTACCATCGCGTTAATCGAATAAACTCTTTAATTAACGAGTATCGAGAATCTGCGAGTGTGAGTCGCGATTTAGCCAAACCACCCGGTCGGCGTCCACTCATCGTGAATGGCGAACATTTGTTTCGTAATGTTGGTTGTACGTTAGCATCGAATGAATAACCAAACATTTTCAGAAGTACACAATTCTTGAGTGTCTATATCTAAAAAAGAGTGTTTTAAACTTATACGGATTACTACCAAACAAAATATTATTGTATTTTTTGTTCGATTGTGACTGTCTTGAGAATAAATAAATTACATACTCTTTGTTGAAAATCTTGAGATTATTCATAGTGAAAATTAAAAATGAAGACGGGAGAATCAACATTTGGATTAATGGCGTTTATGAAGGAGTAAACATATTATAGTTGTTTAGCCTTTTAGGTTATATTGTTCTGTGCTGTTCAGCTTAGCTTAGCAAGGATTATAATTCTCTGCATAACCATTTATACATCTAACATCAACAAAGAAACGTGTGAAAAAGATATTTGTGATGGGCAAAGACAAGTGAAAAAGTTATGATGAAAAAAATACATATAAAACGAGAGAAATCTTTAAACGCGTTTAAGATCTTCGTGTAAAAACACAAGTTGAATCAAGCAATTAGCAAGGATTATAGTTCTCTGCATAACCATTTATACATCTAACGTCAAAAAAGAAACGTGTGAAAAAGATATTTATGATGGGCAAAGACAAGTGAAAAAGTTATGATGGAAAAAATACATATAAAACGAGAGAAATCTTAAAACGCGTTTAAGATCTTCGTGTCAAAACACAAGTTGAATATCTACACGAACGAGTTATGGCCAGATGGTATAAAGTTCAGGCGTTTTGTACATTTCAGAATGCGTTCAAAAGCAATGGAGTCTCCAGCTGGGACACGCAGTGTGAACAAATACCAACTGATAATGGATCAAACCAAACCTAGTATATTTATTAGCTTTAATTGCAAAAATGTGAAACACAGTGTTCAGTGTGTCAAAACACTATGTAATCTGGTGTATGCAGTGGCACTGTATGGCCTTGGTGGCATCGATGCAGCGGTCAGCTACACAGGGAAATCGGCTGTTAATCTAACAACAGGTGTACTTCACGGTAGATCTCATGGCAGTGTGGCACTATTGTGGCAGAGAAATGTGTTTAGTGAAGTTTCAGTGTTAAATTGTGAAAGTGAGCATATAACAATTATAAAAGCAATTACTAGGGACATGCTGGAGATCTTGATTGCATCTGTGTATATGCCTACCGATCAGCCTGATAATTTGCCAATATTTGTTCAGTGCCTGGGCTAATTAAATGCAATCATTGAAGACAGTGACATTGAAACAGTGTATATATTAGGGCAATGTTTCTTAACCTGTGGTCCATGAACCCCTGAGGGTCTGCGAGTATATTTGAATGAATATATAAATGCCAATGTTTTTTTATCAACAGGGCCCTTGATACTGTGCTTGGTTTTCTAGGGGTCAGCGGACTAAAAAAGGTTATGAAACGTTGTATTAGGGGATTACAATGCACACCAAGGTGCATCATTTTGCAATGAGTTATTTAATTTTTGTAATAAGGGCAGTGGCCGTGTGGAGACATGTTAAGGCTTGGTATAGCTTCAGATACTCATACTTATGTTAGTGAGGCTCAGGGGTGTAAAAGGTGGTTGGATCACTGTGTGGTTAATACATCTGCTTGCCACACTATCTTAAATATACATGTCCTATACAACATACTGATCTACCACTATCCGATTTAGATAGAATGTAACTTAGATTTAATAAGAAATACAATAGAATTAAGTGACTATCACTACAAAAATAATGTTATATGGGGTATAAAAAATAATTATGAAATTAATAAATATAGTTAATAGTTAATTATGTAATAACAAATTAACATTAGTTTTCCTTTAGAATTATGTGATTGTGCATATAAAATGTGTAACATGTCAAGTCACAGCTTTATAATATATAAATTATTATACCAGAATATTATATTAATATTCTGGTATAATTAATGTATTACTTATATGCCTGTAATAGATAAGTATACTAGATATATATAAATATAAATATTTAAGGGACAAATTACACTTACTATATTAACCCCAAAGTAAGCAAATTATTTGCTTGTGTTATGGGTGTTAGTCAATGGTAAGTACTAATACATAGAAATACATACCTATATCAATACTGAAATATATTTAAAAACACCCAAACCCGGAAATACAAATATTTATGTTTTGCTTGTCGCCGCCGAGGGTCGAATCCGAGCCTCGGCAATTGCGTAGTCAGGGTCGCTATCAACTCGACCAAAGGAGTGGGCAAGATACTATACAATAACATATTTAGAGTTCTGTTGCGGCTGCCATAGTGTTGCAGTGCCCCTGGCATGTTTGCAGATGCCCATGTTGAGGATTTCTATGCTGTAATGTGGAAGAAACTACGACTAGGTACCATCTCACATTTGCGACAGAGTATCAACAGGATTCTAAATATTATAAACAGTAGAATGCTCATCCTTTATGGACAGGTTTATGTGTCTGCATGGTTGCTTATTACTGACACACACACCACAGTAAATTATTTTGAAACACATTTTATATGTAAAGTTTTAATATATGTGAATTTTTTTAAATACTATTTACTAACATAGTTTATAAGAAAATATGTTACTAACATTAAAAGCTTCAAGTGCTTGAAATAAATGATTTTTAATTAATTTTTAGACATTTTTTTAAATCTTAAAATAGCAAACAAGCAAGTGGGTGCCGTGATGGAGAGTCAACCATCGCCTATAAACACCAAAGATGTTCATGGTGCCTTGCTATCTTGTGGCGAGGTCTAATGCCACATGCATAAGTTTACCGGCTACCTTACCCTCCAAACCGGAACATGACAGCGACAAGCACTGACGCTACTGCGACAGGAATAGGCAAGGCGGTAGTATCAGACCCAGGCGAGACAATGCAGAACTTTACCACCTAGTAAATTAATTAAACCTCTCTTATTCTTCTCAAAACATACAAAAATCTATCAATTTTATTACAAAAGGAATAAAGGTGTGCTTTCCAATTGCAAAGTTTGTCAACTAATTTTCCTAGAAATCAGAATTCAATGAAAACGCTATTGTGTTAGGAATAGATAAGGCGGTGGTACCAGACCCGGGCGAGATAATGCAGAACTCTACCACATAATAGCCCATGATGGTAGTGACTTGTATAGCCAATCGGTCACCTTTTACGACCTGTCTGACAGAAAGGCAGTTGACCTATTCTTTAAAGGAGCCCGATATCAACACGAGGATTTTTATTTATGCGATAGCCGCCACTGAATTGTTTTTCTGTGAGGTCCAGCGCCGCATCAAGTGATGGTCTACTGCTTGCATTGCTCCAACCAGTGCTGGGACATGCAGTGTGAACAAATACTAACTGATAATGGATCAAATCAAACCTAGTATATTTATTAGCTTTAATTGCAAAAACGTGAAACGCAGTGTTCAGTGTGTCAAAACACTATGTAATTTGGTGTATGCAGTGGCACTGTAGGAGACCTGACTTCTGCCCCACGACCTGCCTCTCCATGGTGGCATTGATGCAGCGTTCAGCTACACAGGGAAATCAGCTGTCGATCTAACAAGAGGTGTACATCACGGTACATCTCACAGCGGTGTGGCACTATTGTGGCAGAGAAATGTGTTTAGTGAAGTTTCAGTGTTAAATTATGAAAGTGAGCGCATAACAATTATAAAAGCAATTACTCTAGGGACATGCGGATGATCTTGATTGCATCTGTGTATATGCCTACAGATCAGCCTGATAATTTGTCAATATTTGTTCAGTGCCTGGGCCAATTAAATGCAATCATTGAAGGCAGTGACATTAAAACAGTGTATATGTTAAGGGATTACAACGCACACCAAGGTGCATCATTTTGCAATGAGTTATTTAATTTTTGTAATAAAGGCAGTGGGTTTGTAGACATTTTAAGGCTTGGTATAGCTTCAGAGACCTATGTTAGTGAGGCTCAGGGGTGGAAAAGGTGGTTAGATCACTGTGTGGTTAATACATTTGTTTGGCACACTATCTTAAATGTACATGTCCTATACACATGTTGAGGATTTCTATGCTATAATGTGGAAGAAAACTGCGACTACCATCTTATATTTGCGACAGAATAACAACAGGTTTCTAAATATGATAAACTGCTCATCCTGCTCATGCTCATCCTTTATGGACAGGTTTATGCGTTTGCATGGGTGTTCATTACTGGTACACACACCACAGTAAATTATTTTGAAACACATTTTATATGTAGTTTTAATATATGTGATTTTTTTTAATAATATTTAGTATTTACTAACATAGTTTATAGGAAAATATGTTACTAACATTAAAGGCTTCAAGTGCTTGAAATAAATGATTTTTATTTTTTTAATTCATTTTTTTACATCATAAGATAGCAAACAAGCAAATGGGTGTCGTGATGAAGAGTCAACTATCGCCTATAAACACCAAAGATGTTAATGGTGCTTTGATATTGTAGCGAGGTCTAATGCCACATGCATAAGTTTACCGGGTAACTTACCCTCCAAATCGGAACACGACAGTAACAAGCATTGACGCTATTGTGTCAATAGATAAGGCGGTGGTACAAGACCCGGTCAAGTCAATACAGATCTACCACATAATAGCCCATGATGGTAGTGACTTGTATAGCCAATCGGTCACCTTTTACGACCTGTCTGATAGAACGGCAGTTGACCTTCTTCAAAGGAGCCCGGGATCAACACGGGGATTTTTTATTTATGCGATAGCCGTCACTGAATTGTTTCTCTGTGAGGTCCAGCAGCGCATCAAATGATGGTCGAAAGCTTGCATTGCTCCAACCAGTATAACCTCTGTCTGTGCCACTGCAAACATTGTCTAAGCAAAAAAGAGGCACCAACTATGATTTTTGTCAAATTTATAAATTAAATTTTTTACACATTGTAAAATATTTTTCTTTTTTTACGTTCTCACTACGATAAACCCAAGTGATAACTTTACTTCGGCGTAAGCGTACCATTCACCAATGTTAGTGACTCGAAACGTCAAAATTGCATCTCACACTAACCTTCCACTTGAGTCCACCAATCACATGCGGTAACGCTCTCGCTATAGAATACAAAATGGCTGTCAATGGCCGTATTCGACAGGGAACAAGTAAACATAAATCTCGCACTTGCATGTTTTGTTTCTCACGTTTACCACTAGGTGGCGCTGTACAAATCCCATACAAATTCCTAGTAAACTCGAAACGCGCTCACGGTCGAATGCAAAAAGAAAAACTCACACTTAGCACTCTGATAAATTACTTTCAACCGATGAAACAACAGAGGTTATCAGTTTGACTTGTATATATGTAATTTTGTTGGAATTTGAGAATATTTGAATATAATGAAGATGATATATTTAGGTGTCCTACTACATAGGTACGCGTAATACATTTAGTAAGTGTGTGTATGTTTGTATATTTGTGTCTAGCTCTCAATTTCTCGAAAACTAAAAAACATATTTAGATAATTCTTATTGATTTAAATCTGGGAACAGTCCAAGTTTATGCAAAATCGATTCAGTATTTTTTGAGATATGGTTATAGTTGATATTTGAATTTGGTTTAAATTTAAAAAATGACTGATTGTGTATGATAATCACAATCATGAGGAGAGCTATAACTTTTATTTACCTGACATGAAAAAAGGAAGTAATGTTGAGGGTTAACTATAAGAAGTCTATAGTAAGACTTCGGTATAATATGTTCTTCGAATAAGTAGTAAGTTTTATAACCTCAGGAATCACTAAACCTATATAAATCCATGCATCGTCAATGGACTGTGGGTCATATCCGCTTTCATAAACCAACGAGACATTCAAAATTACTGACGGTTCAATAAAATAAAAAATAATTTGTAATATCGACCTCACCCCAGCTGGTATCTCGTGTCCTCCAACAGTCATGGGTGTATCCAACAGTCTCGCCAGGAAGGGTGCGGTAGGTAACAGCCTAAATGCCTCGTTCGCTGCCGCGCGTATAGATGACGCTGCTGACAAGTTCTCAACTCGCAAGTTCTCGCAAGATGGCAGCTCTGATTTAATTTTCTGTTGCCAGTCGGGACGACCGCTTAGCAAATACAATAAGAAGACAAGACTGTTTGCAAGCTGAAAATGGGATAAATACAAATTGTAATAATACAGGTATTTTTATAGCATAAAATAGCAAGCAAGTGTCGGTCTCCTCATGGTAGATACACTGAACCTAATTAGGTAGGCTGAGTTGGCTGGAAGCCCTTGGCAATCAAATCTTAGGGCCATTTTTTGTATCTTACGGTAATAAAAAAAGATTCATATTTATAAACCTAAATATTATTAGGTCCAAACAGCAATGTAATAAGTTCAACATAGACTAGTTTCAATATAGACGATATTTTTCTAATGAACACGGGCGAGACTTCATACACCATTTTATTTAGTTATTACCTTTAAGTTTAATGTATTCCGTAAAATTCAGCATCAACTCCTTAAATTATCCACATTTAATAAATATTTTTTAAACTTGGGGAATAGTAGCTAAATTAAGTTGGAATTTAAGTAAGGTTAACGTAAATATTTAGTTCTCTACTTCGAAGTCTGTGTTTCATTATTTATCTTGTTATTGAGTGTCTCTAGTACAACGTTAATTTCAGAAATCTAAGATTGACAGAATTCGAGTCAAGTTTTGCCAAGATACTTTATAAATACTTCAAATAGCAAAAAATATCTTAGCTTTAAACTATTCTTTAGTATGTACAAAAACAAAGAAATATTATTTGATAATAACAATTATGATTTACATGGGGCACACTAAAAGTTTTGCACTTCTAGCTAATCGGAACTATTTGAATTTCGAATATTATATTTTTAAAACGTTGCAACTTTTTAGTAAAAAAAAAACAATTGGCGGGAAATTATTTGTCAGTTGTTTTTTTTACCACACATCAAAGTTCTACGTACGCACTACGCAACGAAAATGGAATTAAGTCGAAAAGATTTTAGAGCTATGATTTTTTATGATTTTAAAAGTTCTCTTTCTCCGCAAGACTGTGCCGCTCGTCTTCAGAATGCTTTTCGGAAAGAAGTACCTTGTTTGAACACCTTGAGGCGATGGTTTGCTGAATTTGAGAGAGGTCGAGTTTCTTTACATGACGAATTTCGTGAAGGGCGGCTTTCAACTACCGTCGACGAAAGTAATGTGGCTACTGTTATGCGGTTAATTGAAGAAAACCCCCGGATTACCTTTGAAACAATTCGAGAACTATTGGGGATTGGTATGAGCCAAATTCAGAAAATTTTACACGAAGAATTGAAAGTTCAGAAACTTTGGTGTCGTAGGATCCCTCATAAACTGACAGCGGAGCAGAAGCGGGCTCGCGTGGAATGGTGATCACAGATGCTACTGAAGTACGACCACGGAAATTCTAATGCTGTTTATGACATTGTCACAGGAGACGAATCGTGGATTTATTTTTTGAACCCGAAAAAAAACAGCAATCTTGTGAATGGGTGTTTGAAAATCAAAACAGGCCAACAAAAGTGAAACAGGCGAGAAACGTTGGTAAAAAAATGATCACGTTTTTTTTCTCAGCTACGGGTCCCATCTGTACAATTCCACTTGAAGATCAAAAGAGTGTTAATGCCGAGTGGTATTCTACCATTTGTTTACCCAGGGTGTTAGAAAAAGTTCACGAAAGACGACCCATAAACCGCATTCTCCTACACCATGATAACGCTTCTTCACACACTGCCAACAAAACAAACTCATTTTTAGCTTCTGAAAAAATACATCTCGTCACTCATCTTGTGCATAGCCCCGACCTAGCACCCTGTGATTTCTGTATTTTCCTCAAAATCAAAGATTTGATGAGAGGTTTTACTTTTACCAACTCCGAAGAGGCAGTGATAGCGTTCAATCAGCACGTAGAAAACATGCCTTCAGATCTGTGGTCCACCTGTTTTAAAAAATGGTTCGATCACATGAAAAAATGTTTAAAATGTAAAGGAAATTATTTTGAAAAGCAATAAACATAATATTTTGGTTATAACATGTTGTTTTTTTAAGTTACGCAAAACTTATAGAGTGACCTACGTATAAACTTATTGCTGTTTTAATAATGAGTTTTAATGTAAAGTTTTGTACAATGGTAGCAATTATATATGATAATAGAAGTTAATCAAATTAAAGTCTCAATATTTTTTATATAATTGTTCCTAGCGATATATTTTATTTAATTAATTTAAAAAACGTAGAAAATTATCCTATTTTATCTAATATTTATCACTACTAAGGACACGCAAAAGATGATTAAACTCAAAATCGCATGTGCTCTTTTTAGAGTAATTCAAACTATATAAGTATATAGATAGTACATATTGTAGAAGTCGCTATATGCGTCAAAATTTAAATTGCCTACTGACAGCAAATGTATGCAGAATTCTATCACATAATAGTGTCACTCTATATATTTGTTCTGTGGTATCACTATTAGCCTTAAACATATCACTTATTTCATTTAATTCCACTTCGATAAAATTCACATAAAATCACTCTTTAGTGTAAGGATATAGAGTTAGATTGAATAATACGGAGTGACTGATATATTCACTCTTCTTAAGATTATATCTTTCCTCGTTAATCACTCCGGAGTTACACAAGTCTGTTGTGAACTAATACGCCCAGACTTAAGATGATCATTGTCATCTCAGTCTAATTATGTTAGGCCAGGTTCTTAATACTTGTGATTGTAACCTGACCTAGCATAATTAGACTTAAATAACAATGGAAAAAGCAGTACGGACTTTAAACCATAACAAATGAAAAACTTCAACGTTAAAAATAACTTTATCTCACCACAAAAATATCAACACATTGGTTTTTAAATTAAACCTTGGCCCTGTCATTAAACGATAAATATTGCAACACTTACCGTTTCAATGCCGGCCGTGATAAAGTCTATGACGGCAGCCTTCTTGTCGCGCATGTCAAGTTCGGGGTTAGACAGTATCTTGAGGAAGATCTCTTGCATACCGTCGTCGTGCGCTGAACCGTTCGTCCTCGATTTCGCCTCTTCCATTAGTTCTGATACTATCCTACCGACATATTGTTATGTGTTATTTAGGGTTTAAGCTTTTCATTTTTATACTCTTATCGAATATGGTTACGCGTTATTTGGAGTTTAGGATTTTCAGTAGGATGTAACCGACATATCTATTGTTATTTTGGGGCTTAGGATTTTTTCTGCTACTATCAGATTGAGTATAATATTGTTTCGTGTATTAGGGGTTTCATTTTTTCTTCTTATACTATCTGACGAAATTTATCTATTTTAATAATATTATATACGCGAAAGTTTGGATGTTTGGATGTTTGGATAGATGGATGTTTGGATGAATGTTTGTTACTCAATCACGCAAAAACTACTGAACGGATTTGAATGAATTTTTTTTTGCATACAGGTAAATGATGATCTGCAATAGCACAAAGGCTATTTTTTATCCCGGAAAAATTAGGTGATCCCGCGGGATTTTAAAATGCAGCAGGCAGCTAATGTTATTATAAATCTATACAAATAAATAAAGTTAGAGTTTCTACAGTCTAATATAAAAATAACTGCTTCTTACTAAATGCATATGGATGTATACACGGTACACATAGCAAAATAACTTTTTTTTTACAATTTTTGTCTGTCTGTCTGTTTGCTCCGGGTAATCTATGTAACAGCTGGACCGATTTTGACGGAACTTTCAGTGGCAGATAGCTTACGTAATAGCGAGTAACTTAGGCTATTTTTATTTTTAATAAATTTCACGCGGACGAAGTCGCGGGCACAGCCAGTTATACATATTATAATTTATATTTATATATTTTTTTAAGGTATATATACCCTACCCTACTATATATTGGAGGTTTATTTACGTTTAATACACCTCATTTATAATGAGGTAAATTATAGTTATATACCCTCAAATATAATTATATTACTAGATAGCAAACAAGCAGATGGCGGTCCTGATGGCAAGAGAAACCATTGCCTATAGACACCAAAGATGTTAATGATGCATTGCTATCCGTGTGGCGGGATGGCAATGCCACAAGCATAAGGCTACCTTACTCTCTAAACTGGAACAAAACAAGGCGGTATCAAATACGCGGATAAGACGTTGCTGAACTCCACTCCAAATCGGAACATGACAGCGACAAGCACTGACGCTATTGCGGCAGGAATAGGTAAGGCGGTGGCACCAGATCCACCCACACAACACCTAGGAGTCACGATTATAGTGACACGTATAGCCAATTGTCGCCTTTTACTACCTGCTTAGCAAAATGGCAGTTAATTCTTATTTCTTTTTTTAGTCTTATTCTAAGGAGCCCAAGTGTATTTTATGCTAAGGTGTACATATTTATGTTTTTTATTACAAAATAAAAGCCAATACTCACATGTGTATCGTCTCTTCACTTCTGACAAAGGTCTTGTAAACTGAAGTCGAGGCGAATTTCCAAATAGGAGCTCCATAGTACGAGTCTCTTTGAGCTCTGAAATGTGCCTTCACCGCCGCTGCCAAAGCCGCGGCACGGCCGGACATCCATTTCTCAAGGAAACCAAGCCTCGTTCCTAACATTAAGCCACATACGGCTGAAAAATACAGGTGTTATTAATAAAAACATATACATAATATATTAGTAGGGGGGCCCAAGATGCTTAATGGGTAGTTACTCGAGCGTCGTAGCGTAGGGGCCTATTGTTTTTTTTAATTATCGATAGGTAAGCGCTTGACCTCGATCTCACATGATGGTAAGCTAAGATGAGGCCTGAGATGGAACGCGCTTCACTAGAAGATACCTATTCTCTCTTCTCTTGAAGACCCCCAGATTGTACTCGTCGGGGAACACAGACTCAAGAAGCGTGTTCCAGTCCCTTGCGGTTCGAATGAAGAATGTCGAGTCGAACCGCTTTGTTTCATATTCTGTATCAGAATCGAGAACTGAACACCCACCCTTCTTCAATATGTACAGTCCTTTACCACTTTAACTTGTATAATATATTTTATTTATATAGTATGCCAAACGAGTTTTACTAGAGGTGATTAATATTCACCAACTTAACCTAGAAGCTCTATATAATATTTTTTTTTTCTTTATTTTTTAAACGATAAAAATAAATAAATAAATAATAATAATAATTACCGACCTCGTAATAAATCCAAGATAATTTGTCTCAAATGGGTACAGAGGTTATCGTCAACCGTTATCCAACTACAAATACATCCATTGTTAAGCTAAGTAGCATTATATTATATTTCTGAGGTTTTGAAGGATAATGCTCGGAGGATATATTCCTTTTGTGATTATCATAACGCCAAGTATTATTGTAATAAGATGATTGGTTAGGCTAACATAGTATATGTGTCTTCAGTCAACGGTTCAGGCAAACAAATTTTATCCATGCGTTGTACCCGGGTGAGACAATGCAGAACTCTACCACCTAGAAGCCACGATGATAGTGACTCGCATAACCAATCGGTCGCCTTTTACGACCTGCCTGGCAGAACGGTAGCAAATTGTCTCGCCTGGGTCTGGTACCACCGCCTTACCTATTCCTGCCGCAAAAGCGTCAGTACTTGTCACTATCGGGTTCCGGTTTGGAGAGTAAGGTAGCTGGTAAACTTATGCATGTGGCATTAGACCTCGCCACAAGATAGTAACCCACCATTAACATCCTTGGTGTCTATAAGCGATGGTTGACACTATCCATCAGGAGACCCATCTGCTTGTTTGCTATCTTATGATATTAAAAAAAACTTTATGGTTAGATCAGTTCGTGTAACTTGTTCAGTGATATTTATTTTAAGAATAGGTACAATTAAAATTTATGTTTAGTTGTATCGATCGTGAGCGCATTTGGAGTTTACTAGGAATTTGTATGTGATTTGTACAGCGTCACCTAGTGGTAGACGTGAGAAACCAGTTTACCACTAGGTGGCGCTGTACAAATCACATACAAGTTCCTAGTAAACTCGAAACGCGCTCACGATCGAATGCGAAAAAAAAAACTCACACTTAGCACTCAGATCGATTGAGTACTGTTCGAAGGTGTTGTCACGAGTTTTTGCAACCGGCGTGTGTATGAAGAGAGTAATGAATGTGGAGGAAGCGAGACAAGCCTGCAAGGATCGTGATGTATGGCACTCGCCTCTCTCTCTACCTCTACTCTCTGCCTACACCGTAAGGGATCTGGCGTGTAGAACTGTATATGTATATAAGTCTGTAATTACTTAAGAATAATACTTATGAATTCAGGAATAACGTACCTAACATTGATATAGAATCCAAACCGGTCTTAATTAAATTGCTAAGCGCGACGAATTGATAGCCGGACCAACGAAAACAATTAGTTATAACAATGTAAAAGCGTGCTTTATTCATTCGAAGAATATTTTAAAAAAACTTCAGGACGGTTTCGCGAGTGTGCTCGAGTAAAATATCATTCTGAGCATCCTACTAGAAAATATTCACGTGGCCGAGCTGCAAAATATACGTTGCAGCCCGGCCACAAACAAGTGCTTTTTTAACGAGATCTACTTGAGGTACATTTAATCTGTTCATTGGTACTTCAAGAACAATAAAAGAACATATACGTGTTACGTCTATAAAATACGAAAATGACTGTGGCCGGGCTGCACCGAAACACCCCGGCGGAACCGATTTGGCTAATTTTGGTTTTGAATTAATTGTTGCAAGTCCAGGGAAGGTTTAAAAGGTGAGAAAATATAGAAAAAAAAATAAGAGTAGTAGAAACCGTAACATTTTGAGGCTATATTTTTATCTTATTATATTTTTATCTACAACAGTAGATAGTAGAAAGGTTAACAAATTCCTGGGGGGCAGCTGCTTCCCTGCCCCCTCCCCCCTCCTCGTCACGCCCATGGTAGTGACATGTTTGGCCAATTGTTCGCTTTTTTCAAACTATCTGGCAGATGTATGGCCGTCTCTTCAAAGGAGCCAGAACTAGCACGGGTTAAAGAAACTCGCATAACATATAGGTACGTATGTTACATATGTTATATACATACATGGCTATGGAATAAAAGATACATTCAAGATATTCTACAGCTTTTAGAATGTGACATGTAGTCTAAAATTTAAACAAGATTAAAATTTTTTGAATATATTTGATAATAATCAAGCTGATGGCTCTTCCAATATAATTCTTACGTCACGTTACAGGGCTGCTGACATTATTTTGGCACCTTAATATCCTTGATATATAAGCGTAACACACGTCAACATACACGTCAATCCTGTACCAGATTTATATCAAAATCATATAGGATCAAACGAGAAATTTATTTTTTTATCGATTTTTACCAGATTTATATTGAGATCAAACAGAAAGTAAACCTTCATAATCATAAACAATGGTAGAATTTTTAAAATCGATTCATAAATCGACGGGTAAGTTATCTTAAAAATTGTGATTTTGTTTTATTTATGAAAATGACTCCACTTTTGTAGATCTTTTAATATCACGAAGAATAAAAATGAATTTTCTATTAGAAGTTGGATTCACCTAATAGAATTTTCATTTTTATTCTACGTGTTATTTAAATATCTATAAATAAATAAAACAATAATCGGATTTTTTAAATTACGACAACTTACGTCGGACCCGTCGGTGGTCGAAATGACCGAGAGGTAATCACAGAACAATATTGCTCCAGGAAGGAGATAGGAAACATTTTAAAAAAACGTATGTGTGTACTTGTGTACGCACGTAAGAAGTTATAATAAATATTATAACTTCTTACGTGCTTGTACAGCATTTAATAAATTGAAAGAAAGTTTTATTATAAGGCATTATCTAGTTCTTTTTTTTTGAAAATTATAATGTTGACTGGCTTGATTTTTCATTTGTTTTGTCAACGTCAATTTTTCATGACGGTGTTTTTTTTTTATATCATAAGATAGCAAACAAACAGATGGGTCTCCTGATGGAAAGAGTCAACCATCGCCTATAGACACCAAAGATGTTAATGGTGTGTTGCTATCTTGTGGCGAGGTCTAATGCCGCATGCATAAATTTACCATCTACCTTACCCTCCAAACCGGAACACGACAGTGACAAGCACTGACGCTATTGCGGCAGGAATAGGTAAGGCGGTGATACCAGACCCGGGCGAGACAATGCAGAACTCTACCACCTAGTAGCCACGATGGTAGTGACTCGATAGCCAATCGGTCGCCTTTTACGACCTGCCTGGCAGAACGGCAGTTGGCCTATTCTTCAAAGGAGGCCGGGACCAATACGGCGAGAACGCGTGTTGGTCGCGCGACGCGGTGTGCGCGCGCGTTCTGAAGTTGGTTAAAAAATTAATAAATTGGGCTTCTTGTTTTGTTTAGTTTACAATGTTAAATTATTATTACAAATTTTTTTTACAAATACTACAGTTAGACTTTACACAGCATACCAACGATAAAATGACTCGTTATCTCTTGCACTTCTAATGTTGCATTCTCGTGTTCGTGCGGGTACTAGATGCGTTATTATCCTGACCTATATTACCCTTATCTTGAGTACATCATATTTCATTCAAGCAGTCATCATCGTAACAACAAATCAAGTGTCAGGGTTTTCTAATACATAAACATGCATTGTCCTGATTAAAAGTAGCTGTATTAGTTGCTTTGCGGAAGTCATATGAATTAAATTTTACTTTTTTGAGATTGGGCATTACAGACAATATAAAATTACTTGATCCACCCAATAAAATGCAAATGCTGGATTGCTATCCATGTGTTTTTTTAATTTTCTGTTTTTCAGAACTTTCAGCTGTCCCCCTGTTAGATCAGCCCATAAATATCGCGGCGTTATAGCTCTTTCTCAATAGTTAGGCTATAAAATAAAAAATAAAAAAATGTAGAGATAGATCCGTAGATCCATCGCGTGCAAATTAGCGTGTGCAAACATAAAGTTTTTTCAGGTTTGTTGTATGTCTCAATGATCACTTGTTTTTTGAATATACGATTAATAAATTAGTATATTGCTGGACAAATTATACGAATTGTTAAAAAAAACAACGAAAAATTAATCATTCTAGTTTGTCTCAAGGAGCTCAGCAACAGCTGTGGTGGGTGGAATGTTACCAATCCTTTACCTCGGAAGAGCACATATCAATTTTAAACACGTTTGAAATTAGTATGTGTTTTATTATTTTACAATTTAAAATTAATGTTTTGGTAATTGTAGCAAATTATCTATACATATAATAAAATCGTAGGAAAGTCAAAACTGTACATTGAATATTTTTTTAAAAGAATACTTGGGGCGTGATCTACAATCGATATCGAAGCCAAAAATATAGACTTTAGAATTTTTGTCTGTTTGTCTGTATGTATGTCCGGGGTAAACTCAAAAAGTACTGCATGGATTTACTTCAAATTTTGTATGAATATTACTAATAGGTCGGGTCAACATATAGGCTACATATTATCACGCTATCACCTACGGGTGAGGGGCAGTGCGGAGTAAACGAACTCCGCGCGGACGAAGTCGCTGGCAACAGCTAGTATTATATATGCTAACATTAAAAAAGAATTATTAAAATTGCGTGTAAATTACAAATTACATAAAAAGTAAATTTTTGTTATAATACGAGAATAGATTTCAAAAAATTTAAAATATTTAGGATTTGGTTTGATACCATTTGGAAAAAGCACGGGGTGAGTGCTATAACACAAAAATGATACCATTTGGTTTGACAAAAGTGCCATGACAAAAGTGCATAATAGCAAAACATGGAGCATTATAACAAAATCACGATTTTGTCTATATAAATATGTTTTATTCGGTCAGTTTAGTGAAAACTAACTCTATTTTTGTGTGAATGATAATAAATTTATTTACTTATTAAATAGTAAAGATCTGATGCAAGTGGAGTTTGTCTTTCGGAATTGTACTACAATTTACAAAATATTTAAACTTTTAGTTACAATAATGTGTTCAATAAAATGGTTTTTCCTAGAAATATGTTACTTGCCACCTGTAAAGGGGAAATGTAATTTAAACAGAAATGTGTAAAATTGTAGTAACAATTTTTTTACAATTTTGTTTTTATTTCACCATGGTAAACTTGTAAGTTGTATTGTCTATAAAACAGAAAATTGTAGATTTGTAGCATGGCACCCGAGTGGAACAGAGTACCTTTCGCTATATCTGAAACTAGCTGTTACCCGCGGCTTCGCCCGCGCATATCTACTTTAGAACTTATTTAACCTTTCTTTATAAGCTACTTTCCTTATTTTACCCTCTTAGAGACCGACTTTTGAAAAACGCTTAAACACGTAATTCATTATTTTTTTGTACTTAATTCATACGAAATTTCATGCAAATATGTCCAGGAAATAAAAAGTTTCATACAAACTTTTATCCCTATTTCACCCCCTTCGGGGTTGAATTTTGAAAATTTCTTCCTTAGTGGATGCCTAGATCATAAGAAAAATA
Organism: Apodemia mormo; assembly: GCA_036924255.1. Classification (NCBI taxonomy): domain Eukaryota; kingdom Metazoa; phylum Arthropoda; class Insecta; order Lepidoptera; family Riodinidae; genus Apodemia; species Apodemia mormo. Next base: position 22,665,196 of record JAUPFN010000021.1, on the reverse strand, counting down.
GGTGTGTGAAATTTCAAGAATCTTACCCTTAGGGTTTGGCCTGTGCGATGATACATCAGTCAGTCACTTTTGCCTTTTATTTAAATAGACTAGCTGATTCGGCAAACGTTGTTCTGCCTTTTTAACTACTCTTATTTTTTTTCTATATTTTCTCACCTTTTAAACCTTCCCTGAACTTTAACAATTAATTTAAAACCAAAATTAGTCAAATCTGTTCAACTGTTCTCGAGTTTTAACGAGACTAACGAACAGCAATTGATTTTTATATATATATATATATATATATATATATATATATATATATATATATATATATATATATATATATATATATATATATATATATATATATATATATATATATATATATATATATATATATATATATATATATATATATATATATATATATATATATATATATAGATAGATTGTGACTTTAACTTAAAGGAGATGTCAAGTTTAACTGGACGAGTCATTTGTTTGAAAACGTCGATAGGTAACTAGGGGGCATGAGTTCACAGTAATAATTTTTCATTATTTATTTATATTAGGTACATAAAAAGACCGGCCAAGTGCGAGTCGGTTCGCGCACCGAGGGTTCCGTACTTTGATTTTGTTACAGCTTTAAGACATTATAGACTATATTTGATTTGAATTTCAATTTAATACCTCTATGCATTCATGAGGAAAGGGTTAGTAACTTTAAAATTATTAAAAATATTTTTAATATATGATGTAACCCACAATTTTTCCTTTATCTGTGCTATAAGACATTGCTTCGCGCTAAATTTCAAGATTCTGAATGTACGGGAAGTGCCCAGTAGGTTTTGATTGAGTTTCGAAAATTTGCTGAAATTTGCGGCAAAAGGGTCTTCTCATCTTTTGATAGGATTGATTTAGAAGTTTGGTTTTTTCACAGCTCCAAGGGACAGTAGACTTGAGTATTTGATATAAATTTCAGCTTAATACCTCCATGCGATTCTGAGATAACGGGTCTTGACGGACAGACGGACGGACAACAAAGTGATCCTATTAGGGTTCCGTTTTTTCCTTTCGATGTACGGAACCCTAAAAAAGGGTATTCAAACGTTAAAATTATAAAATATTTTTTCATATTCGCATAATTTACGGAACGTTGCATCGATTGAAAAAAGTTTTCGTTTCCTAGGTGATCGGTAAGTGTCTCGAAAATCACTGCAAAATGGTCGGACTTTATGTAATTTGGTGTTATTTTTTGGATGTTACATATTTTACATAAGAAACTCCATTCTAAAATCGCTATAAAAACATCACAAATATCAATAGGTAACGCGTTGCTGTCAGCGGGGCAGAAATTTTAAAAAAGCCTTATTTTTCAGCTAAAGCTGAAAAGGACCTCCTCCCACTGCGTTACTGTAATACCTCAACCCAAAGTATCATGAATGATGAAATCATCGAAATTAAAATATTTCTAGTTTTATTAATAGATTAATTTTTTTTTATGTCATAAGATAGCAAACAAGCAGATGGGTCTCCTGATGGAAAGAGTCAACCATCGCCTATAGACACCAAAGATGTTAATGGTGCGTTGCTATCTTGTGGCGAGGTATAATGCCACATGCATAAGTTTACCGGCTACCTTACCCTCCAAACCGGAAAACGACAGCGACAAGCACTGACGCTATTCCACTCCTCGCGAAGCATCGTAATCCGCGTCCAGCTTATCAAATTCTTTGATTTTTTAGCTTTCCAGTGGTATATTTAGACATTGGATGTTGATGATAGTTATGTAGCTATAACACCAAACTGTATCCCCCAATATTGTTATCATCAGTTTTTTGAACTGTACCTCCATATGAAGGCAAATTTAAAGACTTATTCACGTCAAAACCGCGTCAGAGTCCGTTGCGTAGTTGTAAAGATCTAAGCATACATAGGGACAGACAGCGGAAAGCGACTTTGTTTTATACTATGTAGTGACGTATACCTACCTTTCATCGTCGACACTTGGTGAAACTGCAGTTTAGAATATTTTCAAGTTAACTTTTTATATTATCAGATATGTACATCCAACCGATTTCGCTCATTATAGATTAGATATTTTTACATAGTTGTAATCTTAAGTAAAACTAGCAGTTAAGCCCCGTTTTCACTCTGTGTAGTGCAAGTGCGAGTGTTAAATGCAGGTGCTTAGTATTAAGCAAAAAATACGTGTAGACGGCGTTTGATTGGTGCGAGTGATTAGTAATCAGTGTAGTTAAAGTGTATAGACGCTGATTACTAATCTCTCGCATTACACGTGCTGTCTACACGTGTTTTTTGCTTAATACTAAGCACCTGCATTAAACTCTCACACTCACACTAATCAATATGTAATCTGAACCTTAGAAACCGGGCGTTTCGAGCGAGCAGAGTGCTCAGCCAGAGTTATGTGTGCTTGGAGCCCGCCCTAAGGTTGACTCCTGCGAGTTATATTTTGTTTCCACTTTGTCACCTCAGCACTTGGTCATATTATATTGACTGATTTTGAAAATTCTTTTTTTGTTTGTTAGGCATTCTTTCTGTTTGATCCCATATAGTTTTTGTGAAGATCTGATTCAGGATTCCAGAAATACAGCAGGTTTGATGTCGGCTGTGGTAGTTTTACTGCGATTAAATTATTGTTTGGGAGGGTATATTTCCCGTTTGATCCTAAGTGTTAGATTTTGATGAAGATCTGATACGTACAAGATTCCTGAAATACGGGAGGTTGTAAAACAGTTTTTGAAGTTTCACTGCGTATATATTATAAACACTGGGATGACCTATTGATTGTCATGATTTATTTTACACTAGCTGCAGCGTTCAGCCCGCTGCGTTATAAAAGCTTTGGCGAATCCCGCGGGATCACCTGATTTTGTCTGGGATAAAAAGTAGCCTATGTGCTATTCCATGTCATCATCTACCTGTGTGCCAAATTTAATTCAAATCTGTTCAGTAGTTTTTGCGTGATTAACAAACATCCATCCAAACATCCAAACTTTCGTATTTATAATATTGATATAGAATATAGATGAATGATGCTTTATTTTTTTTATAAAATCGACGGTTTCTAAATTAAAACCTAGCTAGATCGATTTATCGCCCCCAAAACCTTCTGTATATTGAAATTCATGAAAATCGTTTAAACCATTTCCGATTTAGATTATATATTTATATATCTATACAAGAATTGTTCTTTTTTTTGGAAATAAACTTAAGGCGAGACACCGGAGACAAACGGAAAAAACTGATTTTCTTAATCACATTTTAATGTACTCCTATTAATGGTTAAAAAAGGTTTTTCAAAAATTGCACGATATATCTGAAGATATTATCTAAGGAATGTGCTAACTTATTACATGATAGAATGTACTTTACTTGATCATATAAAATCCCGAAGACAGGCTAAAAGAAATCTCTAAAAGAAGTAATTTATTCATATTTTTAATTTTGCACATAACTCTTATATGACGATATTTAGTTTTAAATACAAAAAAGAATTTACTAAATTTTAGTTTTCAGAAGTCCTATATTTATTAAATACGTATTTATCTCAAAACTAAAATGTTTCCCAACGGTTTCAGAACATATTCCACTTCCTATAATATTGGCGCGCGTCAAAATTCCCCTCCTTAAGCAATTAGTCCAAATGACCGTTACTGCGAAGCAGAGTGCTCAGCCAGAGTTTAAATTAAGTGGGCTAAGAGCTCGCTCTAGGGGTGTCTTTTGTGAGACCGAACTTCGGCTTAGGGTAGTAACCTGACGATTAGTGGAAGCGTAAATTGCATCAGGATTTCGACTCGTTAATGGCTCTTGACCGGAGTCTCGAGTGTTGGCGGTCCGAAACAGTGGGCTAAGGCGCCACTAGCGACAGCGACTATGATATGTGCGTGTAAATTGGGAAGTATTGGTTGTGATAGGATCATCGGGATCCGATAGCTTGGCGAGCTGTTTCGACGCGCGCCAATTCTATAGAAAATGGGTGGCGCGGTATGTTCTGAAACCGCTGGGAAAAGTGTTAATTTCCGGATAAATAAAAATAGGACATCAGCTGAAAACAAAAATTTAGCACATTCTTTTTTGTATTTACAACGAAATATCACCATATAAAAATCATGTGGAAGATTAGAAATATTATTAACAAATTATTTGTTTTAGAGATTTTTTTAGCCTGTTTTCGGAATTTTACATGACCGAGTAAAGTACATTCTATCATGTAATAAGTTAGCACATTCCTTAGATAATATATTCAGGTATATCGTGTAATTTTTGTAAAATTGTGATTTAAAAATCAATACAAAAAAAACGTGGTTTAGTAACCAGTTTTTCCCGTTTGTCCCGATGCCTCGCCTTAAAGGTATTAGATAGATGTACGTTTATAAGTAAAATCATAATTAGTACATGTCCATTATACATATGTTCGGCTGTTATCGCTTACCAGGAAACTTTTAAGCTATAAAAATGATAATGTACATACGTAACGTACGTACGTACATTGTAATCTATACTAATATAACACTTCACAGCCTATGCTTTGCGCTAATATTATGAAGAGAAATCATTTTTTGTATGTTTGTGATGAATAAACTCGAAACTACTGGACCGATCTTAAGAATTCTTTTATCATTAAAAAAGCTACATTGCCCAGAAGTGACACAGCTACTTTTTAACCGACTGAGCTGAGAAAGGAAGAACTGAGTGCTAAGTGTGAGTTTTTCTTTTCGCTTAGCACTCTGATTTATGATCGCGCGAATAGAGTCGCGAAATTCAACTATTTTTCTGTAATAGTCACAATGACATGCATTTAGGTGCTTAAACACTGAATGTAAAAAATAAACGACCATTGATATTGATTAATCTACTGCGTATTATCGAACAATGATTTATTGAATCATCATTATTTCCAACAAAAGCTTATTACAAATTTAGTACCTAGGTACTTAAATTTGGCCTTGACCATGGTATTTATTTAAAGATACAAGATCATAAAACGCTCAGGTAAAAAAGTTGATATTTCCTATATCATAAATGACGTATAAACATTTTGTTTAATTGAATTTAAACCAGTTTTTGTATTTTGTAACGGAATTTAAGCTTTCAATATCAAATAACTCAAGATAAAATCTATTTTAATATTAAAAATGCGAAAGTTTAGATGTTTAGATGGATGATGGATGTTTGAATAGATGGATGAATGTTTGTTACTAAATCACGCAAAAACTACCGAACGGGTTTAAATGAAATTCGACACACAGGTAGATGATGACCTTAGGTTACTATTTGTCCCGGAAAAATTAATCGATCCCGCGGGATTCGTTAAAAACCTTCATAATGCAGCAGGCTGCACGCTGCAGCTAGTATTATAAAAATAAATGCGAAAGTTTGGATATATGGATGTTTGTTACTCAAACACGCAAAAGCAGCTTAGCCTATTTCGATCAAATTTACACACAGGTAGATGATTACCTGGAATAGCACATAGGATACTTTTTATCCCAGAAAAAAATAATGTGGTGTCGCGGGACACCAGGTAGGAACGAACTTCCTTCGGCTAAACGGCACTACTCGCTTGTGTACGCGACTGTCGCGCCTGCGCACGTCTCATTTAACGCTTTTATTCCACGCATTTTTTCTTACGGTTTTACTATCACATTTTTTTCAGTTCGGTCGCGCAGCAAAATCCTTATCCCCTCCAAGCCTGCCGTAAGGAACTTCCTTCCAAAAATAACTTGTTTCCGCGAGATTTAGGAAAAACTTTTATAATGCAGTAGGCTGCACGGGCCAGTAAGTATAATATAAGAATAATGAAAACAATTTATATTGGAATAAATTAGTAGAGTTCCGCAACGTTATACCTATCCGGTTTGGGCGTTCATACAAAAAAAATGACTATTTATATATTTCTCGTATGAAGAATAGATCATAAATTATAAAGTAATATGTACTAGTAAATAGATCACCTGCCGTTCCGCCAGACAGTTAGTAAAAGGCAAACAATTGGCTGTACTAGGCACTACCATCGTCGCTACTACGTGGTAGAGCTGTTACACCTAACAAGCTGTTACGCTTTGGAACTCTCTTCCAGTAGATATCAGAAAGGCGCCAAATTCAAATTCAAATTCTTTATTTGCACAAAATAGGGTTGGAAAAGATTTTATACATATATCGATGTGCTTAAACCTATTTTGCCAGATAAATGGCATGCAAATTTATGACTTCAGATTATTGTTATATAATATTTAAGAAAAACTCGTATTTTTTTACATTTATACCTAAATAAAATATTAAAAAGTAGACAGTGACAAATTTCAAATAAATAGTATTGAAAAAAATATATATAATTGTATTTAATGTCTTGAGATTACAAAAATGTTAATTTTTAAAAAAATGTCAAAATGAAAGTTTAAACTCTTTCAAAAGTATGGTCAAACGTCACTTTCTATGTACCTAGTAATTTTGTTTAAATTTTTTTCTTATTTAGGTTTATGTATTTCCACTGGTTTATTTGTTTTGTTTTGTTTTGCTTTTCTGTGTAACTGTAACCAGATGTTACTTTTATTGTTATTATTATTTTTATTTAGAGCATAAAAACTATAAATTATCTTGTGGTTAGCACTACTTTTTCTAGTATATTGTTATCCTTATTATAAAGGTTGTCTGGAAGAGATCACTTTATTAGTGATAAGACCGCCTTTGTGTACTTCTTCTTCTTACTTGTATTATTTTTATGTTATAACTTATAATGTTGTCATATATTTTGGTGCACAATAAAGAGTTATTGTATTGTATTGTATTGTGGTAGAGTTCTGATTTGTCTCGGGTTTGATGCCACAGCCTTACTTATTTTTACCGCAAAAGCGTTAGTGCTTGTATTGTTCATTAAAGTTACAGTTAATAATTATTTCGAGGTAAAATATTTATAGCGTCATGTCACGAAGCTCGTGGCTGCGCGTCGCCTTTTTTGTAAATTGTAGCTAAGAAGTATGTTTTAAGATGGCTATTATTACCACAAACCACATGAATACTTAAAAAAAATATTAATATAATATTGAATAATTTGACCGCCCCGTTGGTCGAGTGGTTAGCGACCCTGACTACGCAATTGACGGGCTTCGGATTCGAACCCTGACGGGGACAAGCATTTGTGTGATGAGTATAAATGTTTGTATTGCCGGGTTTGTGTGTTTATTAAATATATTCTAGTATTTATACGTAGGTCACACAATAAGTTTTGCGTAACTTAAAAAAACAACATGTTATAACCAAAATATTACGATTATTACTTTTCAAAATAATCTCCTTTACATTTTAAACATTTTTTTCATGCGATCGAACCATTTATTAAAACAGGAGGACCACATATCTGAAGACATCATGTTTTCTACGAGCTGATTGAACGCTATCACTGCCTCTTCGGAGTTGGTAAAAGTAAAACCTCTCATCAAATCTTTGATTTTGGGGAAAATACAGAAATCACAGGGTGCTAGGTCGGGGCTATGCGCAGGATGAGTGACGAGATGTACTTTCCGGAAGCTAAAAATGACTGTTTGTTGGCCATGTGTGAAGAAGCGTTATCATGGTGTAGGAGATTGCGAATTGTTTTTTTTTATTACTAAGAAGGTTGCAGCGTTTTAAAAATATAACATTCGAAGTTCAAATAGTTCCGATTAGCTAGAAGTGCAAAACTTTTAGTGTGCCTCATGTATATGTACTTCTATGTATTAGTATCGTTGACTTACACCCATAACACAAGCAAATAATTTGATTACTTTGGGATTAGATCAGTAAGTGTAATTTGTCCTGTGAATATTTTTTTATTTATACTAATAGACACGTCGACATTGGGAAGGATACGTGTCGCCGCGCATATAAGCAAACGCTCCTACCACTGTCAAAAATGTCATACATTTTTTAGATATACTATATCGTGAAAAAATAGAAATAAACCATGTTGTAGGTATCTACCTACTGTTTTATCGTACCGAATGAGATGACAAGGTTTAAAAATTACCCTTGAAATGATTTTATTTCATCGGTAAGTAGTAAGTATAACTCTGTATTTCTGTGTGTATTGCAAGCTACACTGACAAACTAAGAAATTGTCTTGAAAGGCGTGTCCATTTAATCCGTGATTATAAGAATAGATTTTGATGAATTAAGGACCTGACCTTTTTAAATCGGCCGTTCTGCCAAGCAGTTCCTAAAAGGCGAAAGATTGGTTATGCGAGTCACTACCGTCGTTGCTACTAGGTAGAGTGCTGTATTGTATCGCCAGGGTTTGATACCATCGCCTCACCTATTCCTGCAGCAATAGTTTTATTCCTTGTTACTGTCGTGTTCCAGTTTCGAGGGTAAGGTAGCTCGTAAATTTATGCATGTGGCAGTAAGATAGTAACGCACCATTAAATCTCTGGTATATATAGATGCAGGGGCGGGTCGCGAAATTATGGGGCCCTGGGCTATGCTTAGGGGCCCCACTGATTTCTTTACTTATTAACATGAAGTCAAGACATTGTTTTCTATAGTAATGTTAAAAATAAATTACAAAAAATAAGACATTATTTTTTATTTATATCCAACAGTCGCTCACACGGGTTTATTTGTGGCCCGCCACTAAATTCAATTCATCGTCAAGTCCATGGTCGATTTGTATGTTATTTTATTTATTTTTTTCACAATATCTTCTACCTTTTTTAGTGGAATTCAGGGGCCTTTTACCTTCGGAGCCCTGGGCTGCAGCCCAAAAAGCCCTGAAGTAGATCCGCCCCTGTATAGATGATAGCTGTCTCCATCAGGAGAGACATTTCCTTGTTTGCTATCTCCTATTATGTACTGACTGAACTCGGTAATTTGCTTTAGATGTGAGACATTTCCCAATTAAAACATGTTAAAATTTTGACTAAAATGTTTTAGTTTAATTATTATTAACTTACTATTCACCGCGACTTCTTTCGCGTGACCTGCCCACATTACTTCCTTTTATTCACTTGGGTAAAGTATCCCATGTTACTCAGTGATAGTGTAACTTTTTTCTATTATCGTTAGGGAAGCGCTTGACCACGATCTCGTCTGATGGTAAGCTGAGATGCGGCCGAAAATGGAACGCGCTTTCCTAGAAGGGACCTGGTCACTCTTGAAAATTCCCAGATTGTACTTGTCGGGGAACACAGACTCAGGAACCATGTTTCAGTCCCTTGCGGTTTTAATGAAGAATGTCGAGTCGAACCGCTTTTTCCGGATAGGTGGAACGTCCACCATATGGCGATGCCTAAAATCTGTGCGCCTCGACGATCGATAGCAAAACGGAGATGGCGAAATTAAGTCTTACAATTCCGCAGCGCACTCTCCAAAGTGCATCCGATAAAAAACCGATAAACTAGCCACTATGCGTCGATGAGCGAATCTCTGGAGTTATTTGCCTACCAGATCGTCGTCGTTTATGAGCCTCTTTGTACGCCTCTCTATCGCCTCAAGTGTCGCCAGCTGGTATATGGCGGATCCATCCCAGAGGTGAGAGCGGTAATCCATGCACAAATGGACTTGTGCTTGATAAAGGTTGAGCAACTATCCTGGGCTGAAATACTGTCTCACCTTCACCAGAATACAAAGATTTCTTGAGGCAACTTGGGTTTATATTCGATGTACGAACCAAACTTTATATTTTTTAAATACTTTTTAAAATCAGACCGTTTAACTGTTACAAACAAATCATATTATACAGAGTTATTTTTAGAGGTCCGGCCAAATTTTCAAAGGCTGTTCAGAATCGATAATATGTTTGATTTATGTAATAAAAAAAATTAAAATTTAAACTTTCAATTTTATTTATTTATTTAAAATTTATGCACAAACATGTACAGAGGTGGACTTAATGTTAAATGACATTCTCTACCAGTCAACCTTAAGCAAATATAAACAGTGTTTACGATGGGGTGCACTGAGAAACTTATTACAATCGTTTACTATTGACATACCTTCTTAATTATTATAAAAATATTGTTTTATCCGACCCAAAAAATAAAATAGCATAGATCTAATTTCAAATAAGCAAAATTCGAACTAAAGTATTTTACTGCCTTCAACCAAATTAAAAGTTGTCGGAAAAATGTACTTAGCGCCACAGATTACGTAATAGTTACTATCGTAAATATAGGTAAATGTAAAATGACACCCTGCCAGTATTACAGAGCTAATTCAGAAGGCTCGATGCATCGAATTCATGAATTTAGTGGGATATTTTTAAACGAATATTTTTATGATTCTTGTTACAATTGTACAAAAATAATTAAAACGCACTTTCAATTCAATTTATATTTATACTAACAGTTACTCGCGATGACGGTCACGTGACCAAAAACCGTTCACTTACCTTTACTCGGTCGGGTAAAAAGTAACCTATTTCACTTCTGAATAATGTAGCTTCCTAAAAGTGAAACACTTTTTAAAGTCGATAAAATACTTTTTGAATTAAATCGTAACAAACAAACAGATAATATCTTTCCCCTTTTATAATATTAGTTTAGATATATTATTGGTATAGAAGTATAAGTAACTAGATCAATGCGTCATACGACGTCTAAGTGGAACATCTTTTTTAAAGGGCAATGGGCCCACCTATCGTTCTCAACACTGTTACTCCGTAAACCAGAATCCACAGCGGCAACCGTCAATATTAACCACTGAGTTATGAGCTCAGGGTACCCTGGAGAAAAGCTAAGCTATCTTGTAACTCGCAATGAATTTAATCAGAAATATACAACAGGAGTAGAAAAATACATCCAGTTTCCTTCTCTTTTCAGCAGGAGACTGCAAAATGGTAAAAGGATAAAAAAGCTACGAAATGAGACTTTTCACGTTAAGCCTTATTGCTATTGCACAACCGTAGTTCACAATGAGTAAAACGTCGGAAACTATACGCTTTTAAAACGTATTTTTTTTGCAATGCGCGGTTATCAACTTGAACACAGTATCTGCAACAAATCAGACCTTCACCAAATTAAAATAAGACCACACGTGAAGTACTTTCTACCATAGAAAAAAAAGAATTTTCTAAATCGATTTATAAATGATGATGACATAATAAAAAAGTATGTAAAAAAAGGATATTATAAAATCTCAGATTATTTAGAAGAAAAATACCTGGGATTAATTGCTTGTGTTATTGTAAAAAAATAGATGATATGAAAAAAAGACAAGACCGCTGAGTTTCTTCCGCCGAATCTTCTCAGTGTGTGACCGCGTTTCCGATCCGGTAGTCCTTTTAAAAAATATGTTGACGTGTCAAAATAACTTTTTGACACGTCAACATAAAAAAGTTTTACTTCTGATTTCTGAATAAAATATAATCGAATTCATAACCTCTTTTTGGTAGGTTAGTTGAAAAAGGCATGCAAATAACAAATTTGAACAGATGAATAAAAATTAATATACATTTTTCGCTGCCCTTACATTCATGCAATTAACTTTTGCCTCTCGTTAAGATAGTATAACGTACGGAAGGTTATCTTGAGAAGACACAAATAAGAATATTCGGTTAAAAATCCGGTGTTTACTTGACCCGTCTGTTATGTATAAATTAAATTAAATACCTAATTATATACAGTATTATGTACTTTTCGTGAATTCAAAGCAACAATTGAGTGTTTTCAAAACAACTGCTAACCTAAGACATCTTAGTCAGATAGTCAAACCTGTCAGAGTAAACAAAATTTTAGTCTGAACATCTAATCTCATCCAGTTTCGTCCCTTGTATCTTTGCTGTGAAAACCTATAGAATTAGTGCCAGAATAATACTAAGCAAAATTGCAGCAGTAAAATATTTTTAAGTACCTATCTATAAATATCCTGGAATTGGTAAGACGGTGGTACCAAACCCGGGCGAGACAATACAGAACTCTACCACCTAGTAGCCACGATGGTAGTGACTCGAACAGACAATCGGTCGCCTTTTACGGCCTGCCTGGTAGAACGGCAGTTGGCCTTTTCTTCAAAGACGCCCGGAACCAACACAGGGAATTTTATTTAATTCAGAATTCTAACAATCTAACTTAGACATCTAAGATTAGAAGTTATACTGAACACATCCATTGTTTTGCGAGATTTTTTTGATAAGACATGGTTGTTGGTACAGAAATCATATATAGGTTGTTGGTAGTCTCCGTGTTCGGTGTAGGTCCGTGTAATAAAAATATAGCATTTGCGTTAATGGCGGCAGTTTGTAAAACTGCCATCGTACCCAAAAATGGCACAACTGATATTATTTCAATTCAAGTTTAATATGCATATCCGGAAACAGGAGAAAAAGGCGCACCTTGAATTGCGGTGTAAAGGCATTTTAAACTATTTTATTTAAAACGATGGCGTGGAGATATTTATTTTATTCAAAACACAATGTAATATTTGTACTTACATTCTAATCCCATCCTGTTGGTAAGTTGGTCAAAGCCATGTATCGTCCCATCCAGACGACGACTTGATTTCAGAAGCTGAAGGAAATCGTCGCATATATGGTTCAGCTCGGGAATAAAACCCTGGATTGTATGAGGACTCGTCAGCTCTGATGTTAGATGTCTTCGAAGATGTTGCCATTTTTCTCCTTGCCTTAAAATAAAAATAAAATATCAATTTTAAAAACAAGCTTATAATCAAAACTCACAAGGTCAGTTGTACTAAAACGGACGTAATGGCGGCCATCTTAGATTTGATTTTTTTATAGTTTATTGTTTTTACAATGTTTAAGCCCCTTCATTTGATACACATATCAGGTGGATTGTACAAAAATATATTATTCGCCGAGTAAAATGGCTCTAACGAACGGAAACGAATACGGGATGAGAATATAGCCACATACATTTAGGTTTTATGCATTCAACTACGGAACCCTATTAAAGTGACTTTATATGATGATAAACTGTGATAAAAATATTTGGTAACATCTAAAAAGTAAAAACATTACAAGACAAAACAGGAAGTGCTCATAGCATTTGCAAAAAAAAACAGTCGCGCCATTATTTGCACGGCTTTGAAAACTACGTGATCGGAAACTAAAAAGCCTGTCAAAATAACAATGGCATATCTAGTTTTTTATCATTTTCCTACTTGATTCACCAAGGTTGACGTATTAAAATGGTAATTTTTATGAATATAATGGTATATTATGTAACTATGTTAAAAATTCATAACATGTTGAATTATGGTTCGTTAGTCGGAAGATTAGCATTACTATTGTATAATCTGTGGTATTTTTTATTTTTTATATCTTATGATAGCAAACTTTTAGCAACAAACTGATGGTTCTCTTAATGGACAGAGGCAATCATTGCTATAAACACTACAGATTTTAAAGGTGCGTTGCTCTCCGTTTGGCATGGACAAAATGCCAAATGCATAAGTATACCGGCTTCCTTACCCTTCATATTGGAACACGACATTGACAACAACTGACGCTATTGCGTTGTCGTGTTACTTGGATTTGAATTTGGATTGGAACCACCGCCTTACTTTTTCTATCTGTAATAACGTCGGAACAGGTAAGGTGATGGTTTCAATACCCGGTCGAGACGTTTTTTGGAACGAAGTTCCTTACGGCAGGCTTGGAGGGGATATGGATTTTGCTGCGCGACCGAACTGAAAAAATGTGATAGTAAAACCGTAAGAAAAAATCCGTGAAAAAAAGTGCGTGGAATAAAACCGTTAAATGAGACGTGCGCAGGCGCGACAGTCGCATACACAAGCGAGTAGTACCGTTTAGCCGAAGGAACTTCGTTCCTACCTGGTGTCCCACGACACCACATCATTTTTTTTCTTTTTTTTTAATTAGAAAAGGGGGCAAACGGACAGGAGGCAAAACGTTGTAAATCCTACCACCTAGTAAGTAGTCTCGATGTTAGTGACACGTTTTAAACCTTTTCTCGTCTTTTACGAGATGTCTAGCAATAAGGAAATTGATCAATTCTTCGATAAGGATCCGAATAAAGACAGGAAAGCTTAACGACGCCAAACGAGACAACAAGGCTACGATTAATACAAAGCAGAGACCGTCATTTGTGTGGTAAGCACAGATGTATATTTATCTGGATCTGGGTGTTTATTTAATAGACCGTGGTCCCAGAAACGTTTTTATTTTTGATTTGAAGCTGAATTTTTGTAAACAGATTTGTTTTGACGAGACGCCCATCTTTTCTCACTTCGAAAAATCTTGAATCGAGTAACCAATAAATTTAGGGGACTTCAAACATTTTAATTTGGTAAAGGAAAAATATTGGTTTGAACAGTGATTTGAAGAAAAAATAACACATAAATATGATGCATATTATGGTACATTTTTTTTATATCATAAGATAGCAAACAAGCAGATGGGCCTCCTGATGGAAAGAGTAAACCATCGCCTATAGATGTTAATGGTGCGTTGCTATCTTGTGGCGAGGTCTAATGCCACATGCATAAGTTTACCGGCTACCTTACCCTTCAAACCGGAACACGACAGGAACAAGCACTGACGCTATTGCGGCAGGAATAGGTAAGGCGGTGGTACCAGACCCGGGCGAGACAATGCAGAATTCTACCACCTAGTAGCCATGATGTTAGTCGCATAGCCAATCGGTCGCCTTTTACGACCTGCTTGGCAGAACGGCAGTTGGTCTATTCTTCAAAGGAGCCCGAAACCAACACGGGGGAATTTTATAATGAGCTTATAAAAACATAAGCTGGCTTAATCTTCGATTTTTTTAAATAGTATTTAAATTATCTTTGATATCATCTATTTAATTGTTTTAAAATTAACCCGATACAAACAGTACAGCCAAATAGTACCAAAGAGATTTTACTGCAACTTTTTTACTTATAATATACGAAAAGTTTTTTTCTCTAACATATTATATAATAAACTTAATCAGGTAGGAACGAACTAAACGGCACTACTCGCTTGTGTACGCGACTGTCGCGCCTGCGCACGTCTCATATAGGCGTGAAGATGCTTTTTACAACTTATAATCTCCTGTATCTCGGAAACCCTGAATCTGATCTTCACCAAATTGATATGGAACCAAACAAGAAGTATTTTCTAAATGGGTTAATCAATCATGACTGAGTAACAATAATACAACCGAATTGTTTTTTCAATCCTTTTTTCTGGAATTCTGTCGAAAAATAAAACTTTCGGTTTACTCTGCCTAGATTGCTAAAAAATCAACGTACTTGATTATATTTATGCATTTAACACACACGAGGTTAAATCTCATAAGCACGGATCTCTAGATATGTCTAGTTTTATAAAATAAAAAAAACCTTTTCACTAAAAAACCTTTACATACATCTGGAATAATGTTCCGTTTTGTTTTTTGTGAACTTAAATTATTTTGCCACAATAATTGCAAAACAATGTTGCTTTTCGTCCCGTCAAGCACTGTCAGAACCCTGATAAACTTATAACACTTAAACACAGAGAAAGAAGGTCGAGCGATTTTTAATTTTTAATAAAAGTCAGAATTAACCGAAGAAGCGAAATGTTTATGATAGTTTTTGTTAGTCGTGTTCAAGGATCCGTGATAGGTGAAAGCTATGCAGTCTAGAACTAGGTTTAAAAACTAGGCTACATAAGAAATGATTTAATGCGCTGCTTGTACCCATTAACTAGTCATTAGATGAAGACCATCAACTTTTTTTTAGAAAATATGGAGTTTTATTTCCTAAGTTGGTATTACATACGTTTTAACTCTTAAGTTCTGCATTGTCTTGCCCGGGTCTGGTACCACCGTCTTATCTATTCCTGCCGCAATAGCATCAGTGCTAGTCACTGTCGTGTTCTGGTGTGGAGGGTAAGGTAGCCGGTAAAGTTATGCAATTTTTGTGGCTTTAGACCTCGCCACAAGATAGCAACTTTGGTGCCTATAGGCGATGGTTGACTCTTTCCATCAAGAGACCTATCTGCTTTTTTACTGTGAATAATGCTGAATTTTTTAACGAACTATATTTAAAAAAAGTTTTTTTTTAATAATTTTCACTTATTATTTTAACAATTGTTATTGGAACGAAGTTCCTTACGGCAGGCTTGGAGGGGATAGGGATTTTGCTGCGCGACCGAACTGAAAAAAATGTGATAGTAAAACCGTAAGAAAAATGCGTGGAATAAAAGCGTTAAATGAGACGTGCGCAGGCGCGACAGTCGCGTACACAAGCGAGTAGTGCCGTTTAATTCGTTCCTACCTGATTAAGTTTATTATATAATATGTTAGAGAAAAAAACTTTTCGTATATTATAAGTAAAAAAGTTGCAGTAAAATCTCTTTGGTACTATTTGGCTGTACTGTTTGTATCGGGTTAATTTTAAAACAATTAAATAGATGATATCAAAGATAATTTAAATACTATTTTAAAAAATCGAAGATTAAGCCAGCTTATGTTTTTATAAGCTCATTATAAAATTCCCCCGTGTTGGTTTCGGGCTCCTTTGAAGAATAGACCAACTGCCGTTCTGCCAAGCAGGTCGTAAAAGGCGACCGATTGGCTATGCGACTAACATCATGGCTACTAGGTGGTAGAATTCTGCATTGTCTCGCCCGGGTCTGGTACCACCGCCTTACCTATTCCTGCCGCAATAGCGTCAGTGCTTGTTCCTGTCGTGTTCCGGTTTGAAGGGTAAGGTAGCCGGTAAACTTATGCATGTGGCATTAGACCTCGCCACAAGATAGCAACGCACCATTAACATCTATAGGCGATGGTTTACTCTTTCCATCAGGAGGCCCATCTGCTTGTTTGCTATCTTATGATATAAAAAAAATGTACCATAATATGCATCATATTTATGTGTTATTTTTTCTTCAAATCACTGTTCAAACCAATATTTTTCCTTTACCAAATTAAAATGTTTGAAGTCCCCTAAATTTATTGGTTACTCGATTCAAGATTTTTCGAAGTGAGAAAAGATGGGCGTCTCGTCAAAACAAATCTGTTTACAAAAATTCAGCTTCAAATCAAAAATAAAAACGTTTCTGGGACCACGGTCTATTAAATAAACACCCAGATCCAGATAAATATACATCTGTGCTTACCACACAAATGACGGTCTCTGCTTTGTATTAATCGTAGCCTTGTTGTCTCGTTTGGCGTCGTTAAGCTTTCCTGTCTTTATTCGGATCCTTATCGAAGAATTGATCAATTTCCTTATTGCTAGACATCTCGTAAAAGACGAGAAAAGGTTTAAAACGTGTCACTAACATCGAGACTACTTACTAGGTGGTAGGATTTACAACGTTTTGCCTCCTGTCCGTTTGCCCCCTTTTCTAATTAAAAAAAAAGAAAAAAAATGATGTGGTGTCGTGGGAACCAACTTATAACCTAAAACTAATCTATCGCCTCTGTGGTGTAGTGGTCCGGTGTCGGAGTTGACCACATGAGGTCCCGGATTCGATTCCCGGATCAAGCAATTTAAAAATGTGTTTTTTCAGTTTTCTGATAAAAACAACATTTCCCGGGATTGGAAAGTAGTAAGAAGTTTGGCGATAGACTTGCCACCTATCACATTGTGGGACCAAGTATCTTCGGCTAACCGTGGGTGGACTTATAGTACTTCTGTCTATGCTTTCGGGGGTATCCCCGAGATAGAGGAGATTATAATTCGTAATAAGTATGTATGTTGTAAAGCATCTTCACGCCTATACAGGATATTTACTTATTTATATAAAAAACTAGCTGTTGCCCACGACTTCGTCCGCGCGGACTTCGTATACTCCGCACAGCACCTCCCCCGTAGGTGATAGCGTGATAATATGTAGCCTATATGTTGACCCGACCTATTAGAAATATTCATGTAAAATTTGAAGTAAATTCATGCAGTACTTTTTGAGTTTACCCCGGACATACATACAGACAAACAGATAAACAGACAAAAATTCTAAAAACTATATTTTTGGCTTCGATATCGATTGTAGATCACGCTCCAAGTATTCTTTTAAAAAAATATTCAATGTACAGTTTTGACTTTCCTACGATTTTATTATATGTATAGATTAGGTGCCAGGTGGTAACGTTCGCAACGTCTTGCCTGGGTTTGGTACTACCATCTACCGCCGCTACCGCCAGCTTTCTTGCCGCAATAGTGTTCAAACTCATCACTTTAGTATTTCGTTTGTAGGATATGGTAGCCAGTAAACTTTTGCATTAGGTATTACCATCCCGCGACACAGATAGCATTACCATCTTAAGTGTCTATAAGCGAATGGCTTTCCCCTACCATAAAAAAATCAATTGCTTGTTTGTTATAAACGAAATTCAAAATATACTTACTCATTGACAAGTCCAGTTGATGCGTATCTGTCTGGACGGCTTCTTCTGTAAATTTGTACGATTTCAGTAGGCGGCCGGTACGGTCTCTTGGCTGGTGTCCTGAGCACAGCATCCAATCCCGCCCGATCAGCTATAGACACCACCATGGCGCCTCCTGGCGTCGTCTCCGCGAACACGGGCCCGTACCGCCTGAACATGTCTGCGTACAAATATCTCATTGTGACGGCGAGAGTGTAGCATACTAAGTGGTACGATGTTATAAGTCCCGAGAATTATTTGCTCTTCTTGACTCCTGCCGCATGACGCATGAGTTTAATATAGGTAATTAAGTACATGCGTGTGTGTCCGCTTGTAGCAATATATCTTCAGAAACCGGGCGAGTCGTTACGGAACTCTATATCACCTAGTAACTACAATGGCAGTGACATATACGACCTGCCTGGCAGAACGGCAGTTGGTTTATTCTTCAAAGAGCCCTGACCAATACGGGGAAAATAGTCCGACTTAAAGTACCTTTTTTGCTGAATGATCAATACTTAGTTGGAAACTTTTTTTATATATTACTAGCTGCGCCTGCGACTTCGTCCGCGTGGAAAATTTTCAAAAAAAGTAGCCTAAGTTACTTCCTGTCACATCACCTATCTGCCAGTGAAAGTCCCGTCAAAATCGGTCCAGCCGTTTCAGAGATTAGCCAGAACAAACAGACAGACAGACAGACAAAAATTGTAAAAAATGTTATTTTGGTATATGTACAGTGTATACATCCATATGCATTTAGTAACAAGCGGTTATTTTGATATTACAAACAGACACTCCAATTTTATTTATTTGTATAGATAAGATAGCAAACAAGCAGATGGGTCTCCTGATGGAAAGAGTCAACAATCGCCTATAGACATCAAAGGTGATAATAGTGCGTTGCTACCTGGTAGCGAGGTCTAAAGCCACATGCATAATTTAACCGGCTACCTTACACTCCAAACCGGAACACGGCAGCGACAAGCGCTGACGCTATTGCGGCAGGAACAGGTAAGGCGGTGGTACCTGAGTGAGGGTGAGTATGTTAACTTGTGAGTATTTTCCTTTTAACGAGTCTAACCAAATTTGCTCTCTGTGATTTTATTCGAAACTGCTGCGAAATACACCCCGTGAAAACGTCATGAGTGTAAGGTACGATCGGAATTATAAATTTAAAATAATATCGGAATTATAAATTTGAACCACGATTCTGAGATGAAAACCGTTGGAATTTTGTGTGAGAAAAATTTGGATTTTTTTCAACGATTTTTTTAACTTTGTATAATTTGATTTATTCTAATACTTTACAGTGTTTTTTTCATAGGAATAAATACACATGTAAGAAATAAAATAGGAAATACACAAAACCAGCAATGTATTATGCGCGGTCACATACAACGACTGGGTCGAGAATTTTGCCGGCATGGCACAATGAGTCGGAGCAAAGTACGATTTACATTGCGGGGCGTGAATATACCCCGTGTTGGTCCCGGGCTCCTTTGAAGAATAGGCTAATTGCCGTTCTGCCAGGCAGGTCGTAAATGGCGACCGATTGGCTATACGAGTCACTACCCATCGTTGCTGCTAGGTAGGTAGGTAGAGTTCTGTATGGTCTCGCCCGGGTCTGATACACCGCCTTACCTTTCCTGCCGCAATAGCGTCAGTGCTTGTCACTGTCGTGTTCCGGCTTGGAGTGTAAAGTAGCCGGTAAACTTATGCACGTGGCATTAGATCTCGGCACAAGATAGCAAAATACCATTAACCATCTGTGTCTGTCGACGATGGTTGACTCTTTCCATCAGGAGACCCATCTGCTTGTTTGCTATCTTATAATATAAAATATGAGGAAAAATTATAAAACGTAAATATTACATTTTCCACAAAAAGGGATTGCCATCATGACTTGAAAGTAACTGTGGTATGTTTTTAAATTTTCTGGCACACTGTCCTTTACTCGCTGTATAACCTATCGGTCTGAAACAACACAGCAAGGCTTTTGTTGGATACTATCACCGCTTTCTAATATTAATAATTGACTGTTCAGCAAAAATGTATTGGTTTCTTTGTATTGATTTCTGTCCCAAACGGTATGTTTGCAGTGGAAGCCAAGCTAATCGGTGCAGTATTTACAATTTACATCGGTCATTTTTCGTATTACTTATTAAAGTATCTTGTAAATGCATTAAAATTAAGTTTGTATCCACCGATAAAGAAAAACTTACGAATATTTTGATCATGCTCATGTGAAAAAACGCAGCGCTTTCAATAAAGGCCATAAAATTTTGATAAACTCGTCAAATATATATCTATTTCTCATTTCACAAACAGTATATTGTCAAACGGATAGCCCGTGAGACAATATTCTGTTTGTGAAATGAGTATACTCATAAATTAGCAGTAAAAGTACACTCATATAATATCAGTAAAAGTACACTCGTATAATAACAGCAAAAGTACACTCATATAATTATGTTAGTTCTCGCCACTATCTAGGTGCATGCAGGGCTCGGTAGCCGATAGTGTAGAAGGTTTTACATTCTAGATACAAAGCTAGATGCGGATCATTAATATACTTATTATCCAGGCAAAGGTCATCTCGTAACAGCAGAATCGTTACTATGTCTAAAAGTAAATGCCTTTGATTTTTTTATATATCATACGATACCAAACAAACAGATGGCTCTCCTGATGGAAAGAGACATTCACAGCCTATTGACACCAGAGATGATAGTAATGCGTTGCTATCCATGTAACGGGATGGTAGTGCCTTTTGCATTAGTTAACCGGCTAAATAGGGCAATGGGCCCACCTCTTGTTCCCAACACTGTAACTACTGTAATTTTTTTTTTATAGTAGAGGGGGCAAACAAGCAGATGGTGCACCTGATGGTAAGTGATCACCGCCGCCCATGGACATCTGCAATGCCGGGGGTATTGCAGCTGCGTTGCCGGCCATTTAAGAATGAATAAGCTCGTTTCTTAAAGGTCCCTAAGTCGTATCTTCGTTCGTTCGTCGTCGTAAGAGCTACGGCCGGAGTATATAGCATCACCAGTACTGTCGTCCGCATAGCAATGTATGTTACTAATTCGCAACATATCATTGATATGCAGAAGAAACAGTGTCGGTGATAGCACGCAGCCTTGGGGAACACCAACATTGACAGGTTTAAGATCGGAGCATGTACCGTCGACTACGACCTTAATGCTCCGATCAGCCAAAAAACTGGTGATCCACTTGAATAGTTTCTCGGGAAGCCCATAGGAAGGCAGCTTTGAGAGAAGCGCTTTATGCCATACCCGATCGAAGGCCTTTGCTATGTCTAAACTAACTGCCAATGCCTCCCCCTTGGACTCAACTGCCTCCGCCCAACGATGTGTCAGGTATACTAGTAGATCACCAGCTGAGCGACCACGAAAGAAACCGTACTGGTGCTCTTCTAAATACTTCAGGAGCTGACAGTTTATAAGTGTCTCCATGACTTTGGAGAACAAGGAGATTATGGCTATTGGCCGATAGTTTGACGAATTAGAGCGATCTCGTTTTTTAGGAATGGGATGCACTAAAGCTGTTTTCAATGAATTCGGTACCACGCCGAGTGAATAGGAGAGCCGGAATAGGTGCGTCAATACTGGCGCCAACTCTGGAGCACATACTTTAAGCACAACAGGAGGGATGCCATCAGGCCCACTCGACTTGTGGATGTAAAAAGAAAGAAGTGCTTTACGCACAGCTGACTGCCAAAACTGTGGTTCTAGTATGGAACTATCACACTGCGGGATGGTGGGCGGTGTGTTCCCTCGATCATCCAGAGTCAAGTTGGCCGCAAAGAACGAACCCAGAAGATCGGCTTTCTTCTTTGCGGTATGGGCCAGAGAGTCATCGTCTCTGTGCAAGGATGGAAATGAAGGCTGGGAGAAATTCCCTAAGACAGCCTTGGCGAGATACCAGAACGCACGAGGAAGGCGAACTAATTTTTCACCAACTCTGCCAATGTGTTCCGCTTTTGCCTTGGCGATAGCTCTTTTGAAGAATCTCGAGGAAGAGTTGTACTCCTTTCGTAATGCGCTAGTTTCTACATCACGAGATGCCAACGCAACAGCCCAAGCTCGGTAGCATTCCTGCTTTCGACGTAAAGCCGCTTTGCATTGGCGACCAAACCAAGCCTGAGACTTGCCACCGATGGGCACCGCAGAAGACGAAATGAAAAGTTCCATGCCCTGCAGCATCACATCAGCGACAGAGTCAGCGACAGCATTCGGATCATCCAGCGAGAAGCACAACCGCCCCCATGGGTAAGATGCAAAGAAAGACCGCATCCCGTCCTAATCTGCTGACCTATAGTGCCAAACGCGACGACAGCCTGCAAAGGGAGGCCGTGATGGGCGCGTGATCGGCATTTTGCTCCGGATCAGGCAGTGGTCCGACGCGCCAAGTGGAGCGTGCACCGATACCTGACAACGATCCGGGTCAGAGATCAGCAGGAGATCCAACAGTGAAGGCGTATGGCCATCCACATCGGCAACACGCGAAGGCGAGGTTACCAATTGTGTTAGACTATACGCCAAGGCAAAATCGTGAACAGACCTCCCCGCATGATCGGTGGTGCGAGAACAAAGTCATTCGGCGTGGTGGGCATTAAAATCGCCTAAGATCACGATCTCTGCGGAGGGGGTCTGCTCTAACACGGAATCCACAGCCGTTTGTAAGCGCACAACGAGCCGGTCAACTTCAGTATTCCCGCTATGGGACCTGTATAGGCACGCGTAGATGCGTAGATGGTCGTCGCAAGCTACGCGTAACCAGAGGATGGATAGGTCCTGACCTTCAAGTCTGCCGAGGCGCCGGTAACAGATATCTTCTCTGACGTATGCGCACACACCAGCCCGCGGTACAAAGGAATGTTCCAGTTTGTACCTCGGGTAGGAGAGGTAGGAAGTATCAGCCGGAGAAGATATCTGTGTCTAGGTCAAAAAGAGCAAAGCTGGCTTCGCTGTCTCGAGATGGTAGTGGACGGCGTTCAGGTTGGAATGAAGCCCCCTGATATTGCAGAAATCCATAGTAAGCGTGGTAGGGGGTACCATGGTCTTCTTGCTATGTTTGCCCCGGACAGAATTGTCTATGAGCGCAATTTTGCCCCCCCCCCCCCCCCCCCCCCCCCAAGAATACGCGGGGCAGCCTGAGCATCCATGATCTGGCTGGAATCCAGAGCACGGACGCTCAGTGGGGGATTCTCCATTAATGGTGCAAGTGGTACCCCCCTGGGGTAGATTTTTTTTAAATAGCGCATTCATAGTGTGCGAGGGTGGCGGTTAGGCCTCCAGGACTCTCCCAAACGAGACGAAACGCAGTAGCGGAGTTGCTACTTTACGTCGGTGTCAAGTGAGAGAGTGGTATCTTCCCGAGCGTGCCGGCCTATTCAGTTGCACATTCAGTATGGCACTACCACTAATTTGGTTGACTGACTGCACCGGTGCTAGATAATTTTTGAACAAAAATTATCCCACCAGTGGGTGATGGAGTCGTCACATCCCTACACCGGAAAAATCAACCAAATCCAGAATCCAGAAACAACAGCGGCAAACGTCCTGATAATCACTGAGTTGAGAGCTCAGGGTGCCCTGGGGAAAAGTTAAGCTGTCTTGGAACACGCAACGAAATTAATCAGCCAGACACTGCCTCTATTTCTTTCTCATGGATTACTGTGATATTTTGAGTTATGACGTTTTCTTAAATGATAAAAGTTAAACTGTCGTGATGTTTACCAAGAAAGGAATGAGAGATGTAAATATTTTACTAGATAAAAAATGTTGACTTTTGAATTAACGACTAATGACTATCTCATTATTATTTTTAATTATTTTTATATACGAAGAGTTGGACCTATCAATTTATTTATTTATTCTTTTGTACACACAGAAATACAAAACAATACTTATTTAAAAAGAAAATATATGTACATAATGGCGTGCTTATCTCTTTAAGAAATTTATTCCAGCAATTTAATTCTATATATACACAGCTTTTTCGACTCCATAAAAATACTTCGTAACAATTTTATGCTTTTACTATAAATTAAAATATGTCTGCCTACTATGTACAGGATCTGGCGTGAAGATATGTATGTAAAATATTTAAAATAAACAAATTTTTTGTTATAATATGAAACTTGAGACACCATTCGTTCACTGACCTTAAATGCATTAACGTCACTCGAAATATGTCATCATGGTCTGAATCGACGTAGTACTAGTTTACGTCGAATTAAATACGAAAGACAATGAAATTTCACTGTCTGAAAAAGCATAGTACGAGATTATGTACTAGAACGGCAATGTTTAGTATAAAGGATATACAGCATAAGTAAAAAATATAAAATCGAAAAATTATCCTGTGTCTTCACTATTGACTTTCTTGGGTATTTTTTTTGCCTACGGTCTAAATCATATTCCAAAAATACATTAATAAAGTAGATTCTGTTTCCGTCATGTTAATATTACGCATTATATGAAAAAAAAAATAAGCGTAATCAATCTTCGATCAGAAATAAGCAAATCCCTTACCATGATAATTTCATTTTTTCTTAAATTTAACACTATTATGGCAATAAATAGTATCACTAAACAGAGTAAAACAAAGTTGCTTTCCGCTGTCTATTCCTATGTATGCTTAGATTATTAAAACTACGCAACGGATTTTGATGCGGTTTTTTTAATAGAATGATTCAAGAGAAAGGTTCATATGTATAGTTGAAGGTTAATGAAGGTTTATATGAAATTTTATGGCAAAACAACGTTTGCCGGGTCAGCTCGTCAATATATATTAAATTATTAATACGTGAAAGACATTGGATCCCTTTTAAAACAATTGCGCCAACGGTGGAGTAGGTATGAAATTTGGCACAGTTAAAGCTTACACTGCGGAGGACGGCAGCAACTTAATACTTTTAAATGAAATCCATTGAAATATATTAAATTAATAAAAATAAATATTACACACACTACATTCGTCATTCTTACATGATATTATACATACTGCATTTTCTTTACGGCTAAAGTCAGTTGTACTTACAAACTTAAAACAGATTTTATTGTTTAATCTATGGTGGAATTTCGGCCACAGGCGATGGTTAGTATATTTTATTATACATGTATAAACTAGCGGTCGCCCCCTGGACTGACCTCGAGAAAACTATATTGGACCTATTAAAAGATTGTTAAGTTGAAAAAACGAACCCATATAATTTTAGTCCAGAATAAGATATCGATGATGATAAGATATCTGTAGTCTAGTGGTCCAGCGTTGGCGTTGACCACAAGAGGTCCCGGGTTCGATTCCCGGTTCGGGCACTTAAAAAAAGTGTTTTTTCAGTTTCCTGATAAACACAAAATTGCCCGGGATTGGAAAATGCCCGGTCGGCGATAGGCTTGGCACCTATCACATTTGTGAGACCAAGTGTCTTCGGTTAATCGTGGATGCACTTGTTGTACCTTTGCCTACCCCTTCAGGAATACGGGCGTAAAGATACTTTTTAAAGATATCGACAAGAGATGAGCGGAATAATATTCATGGGAAGTTTCTTTTATATACCGTTAGATAGCAAACAAGCAGATGCCTCTCCTGATGGAAAGAGAAACCATCACCAATAAACATCAAAGATATTAATAGTGCGTTGCTATCCGTGTGGCGAGATGACTATGCCACATACATAAGTTTACCGGCTATCCTCCAAACCGAAACACGACGCTATTGACGCTATTGACGCTATTGCGGCAGAAATAGGTAAGGCGGTACGGCCGCCTTACCTATTCAAATACGCGGATGAGAGGTTGGAAACTCTACATAGTCCGGGAGGAATCGGCGCATGAGTACCGAAAACTATTCCACCTCAATTTTTTTATGCAATCCTCTTCAAATTGCCCTACTGATGATATAAATGCATGTTGCCATGGGGCAACCCGGTGCCATATTGTTTAAACCGAAATTTTTTAAGCAATTGCAAGGAATTGTTATTTTTCAACCGGACAATTTTTTTTTATATTCTTTATTGAAATACCAATAAAAAAGGTCCTATGACTTTTCACGATAAAGTTAATATTTTTAAAGATATGAATTTTTAAAGGTTTGAAAAATCTCAAATTTGGGTACTTTCGACCCATGAAAAATATATTTAAAAAAAAAAACATAATGTTTAAGTTATATTTTTTTAAATTCTCTATACAGTAGTTAATAATATTGTTAATAGAGATTTAAAAAAATGTCAGTGTTTATATCTTTTTTTAATTGTTAATTTCGCGCGCTCACAAGTATGCGTCGCTTACTGGACTTCCTGAAGATTTTCATTTTGTTTGTGTAGTTGTATTTCTCTTTTTCGTCGATAAGTTGCACGTTGTAGTTATTATATATATATATATATATATATATATATATATATATATATATATATATATATATATATATATATATATATATATATATATATATATATATATGTATATATATCAGGCTTCACTACATCGTTTTCATTTTCACAAAAAATACATGATGGGATATCATCAGAATATTTTCTTTTCTTGGGAACAACTAAAAACGACATGACACTTACATTTATTGTAACGAAAAATCACAAAAACTAAAAATATATCCATCTAATAATGTTAATAATACACAAAATCACTGAAATGGGTGCAACAACGTTTAACAATATTAAATCTTGAACGAAATAAAAAATACTGAAAAACTGTAAAATGATGAGTAAAAAACAAAGAATGATCAGTTGAGAATCAACATGCACTAACTTGTATATTTATTTTAAATGTTATATATAATCAATAATTTTGTCACAAGAACAAACAAAGATCTTAAGGTTTTATACAAAGAGGTTCAGTGATTTCATGTATTATTAACATTATTAGATGGATATATTTTTAGTTTTTGTGATTTTTCGTTACAATAAATGGGAGTTTCATGTCGTTTTTAGTTGTTTCCAAGAAAAGAAAATATTCTGATGATATCCTACCATGTATTTTTTGTGAAAATGAAACCGATGTAGTGAAAAAACTGAAGCCTGATACATATATAACTGTACAACGTGCAACTTATCGACGAAAAGATGAGGTTGCTATCCGATTTGAAAATTTGTTTAATTCTTCTCTTGACAAACAAACATTTTTATGGCACAGAACATGTTATGCAAATTACACAAGTGAAGAAAAAATTAGGCCAAGATAAATACAACTACACAAACAAAATAAAAATCTTCAGGAAGTCCAATAAGCGACGCACACTTGTGAGCGCGCGAAATTAACAATTAAAAAAAGATATAAACACTGACATTTTTTTAAATCTCTATTAACAATATTATTAACTACTGTATAGAGAATTAAAAAAAATATAACTTAAACATTATGTTTCTTTTTAAATATATTTTTCATGGGTCGAAAGTACCCAAATTTGAGATTTTTCGAATCTTTAAAAATTCATATCTTTAAAAATATTAACTTTATCGTAAAAAGTCATAAGGCCTTTTTTATTGGTATTTCAATAAAGAATATAAAAAAAATTTGTCCGGTTGAAAAATAACAATTCCTTGCAATTGCTTAAAAAAATTCGGTTTAAACAATATGGCACCGGGTTGCCCCATGGCAACATGCATTTATATCATCAGTAGGGCAATTTGAAGAGGATCGCATAAAAAAATTGAGGTGGAATAGTTTTCGGTACTCATGCGCCGATTCCTCCCGGACTAACAACCTAGTAGTCACGATAGTAGTGACACATATAGCTAATCAGTCGCCTCTTACGACCTGCCTGGCAGAACGTCAGTTGGTCTATTCTTCAAAGGAGCCGGACCAACATGGGGGAAGTGGCATGAAATCAAAAAAGAATTGATAACTTTATTTTGTAAGAATCACAGATTTTTAAAACTACAAATGGCTTTGTTATATTCATTCATGAAAAAAAGCTCTTAAATGAAGAGGGTTATTTTGCTCATTAAAAAATAATACAGATATGCAATAACAAGCAAGATGTTTTTTTTTTATTATTAGAGATTAAAAGACATGAAATTACAAAAAAGGTCTACCTTCTAAATTTAATCTAAAATTTTCCTTACCTTCATAAGCCTCGTGAAGCTTATTCATTTTATATCGACTCCAGAACAACCACCTAGTTCCCAGTAACGGTAAGGCTGGTGGTCCTGGCAGTCGCGCTGGCCGCTTTGAGTCCCCTGACCGTCCCAGTATTGCAGTCACTGCCATTACAACTGCCAGTGACGCCAGAAGTAATGTCTGCACTCCTGACCAATCCACCAGCGGTGGCGGAGTAGTCTGGAAAAAAGATGGATTAAATTAGTTAAAGCTTGTATGGTATACAAATTAGCATAAAATAGGAACCAGAGCCAATGTGATTATAATATATATTTTATCCACCTGAACCATTAAACGTTGTTTTGCCATACAAAATACTTTGGTGAGGTACTTGAGACGGGGGGGATTAAGTAATTAAGATTTGCTATAAAATAAAAACAGAAAAATTGAGTGTCTATAATTTTGTGAAAACAAAAAGAGCATTAAACCATTCAAATTGAGTAAGTAGTAAGTGCAAAGAACATTATTCAATGCATTTAAACCATACAAATTAGGTATCAAGATATAACCTTTTGAAAGTGAAACGAATATTATTCAAATCGTTTAAAAGACACAAGTTGAATACCTATGTGTAATTTTTTGAAAGTGAAAAGGACATTATTCAACACGTTTAACAAAGGGTACATTGAGTATCTATATCTTTTGAAATAGAAAAGAACATTATAACATATATTAATTGCATCAAAACTACAAATGATCGAAGGAAAAACAAAATTAAAATACTCACTGAAATAGTAATATTTTATGAATGAACGCAACAAGTTCAAGACCGTTGTTTTTTGTTATTTCATTAATACTATATTTAACTTAGCTCAGTAAACATTCGGTATGGGGGTCACCGACCGAGCTGACGTAGCGCTCTTGACATTGGTTTTGCGTAACTGTGTCTTACGTAAGCTGGCTGCAGCCTCCGGTGGTATTCACGAGAGGAAACTAACACGTACGGGCCAAACATTATATTGCACATGCGAGCTGAGGTATTTAATGTACCTACGGTCGTAAAAAAACATTCAAACACATCTCTGCGAATCCCATTAATGTAGATACGAAAGTTTATCTTATTTTGTTTATTACTCCTTAAAGCCTCAACCGTTTAACAGATTGAAAGTAAATTTGGTATTTAGGTAGTCTGAACATAGACTTAACAAATATGTTTCTTTTTATCTCGACTAATTTGCATTGGATAAATTTTCCCGTGAGTTTTAGAAAATACTTATTATGCATCGGATATTACAGGACGCAGTTATCATTATGTCTAGCATACTGAAAGTTTTCTTTGCGAAACTTGAGTTTTTATACAGGTTATGTTTTTCATGGGCTTTATATCTATACATTTAATAAAATCGTAGGAAAGTCAAAACTGTACATCGAATATTTTTTTAAAGAATACTTGGGGCGTGATCTACAATCGATATCGAAGCCAAAAATATAGTTTTTAGAATTTTTGTCTGTTTGTCTGTTTATCTGTTTGTCTGTATGTATGTTCGAGGTAAACTCAAAAAGTACTGCATGGATTTACTTCAAATTTCGCATGAATATTACTAACAGGTCGGGCCAACATATAGGCTATATATTATCACGCTATCACCTAGCGGCCAGGTGCTGTGCGGAGTAAACGAAGTCGCTGGCAACAGCTAGTATACAATAAACTTGAACATGTCCAAGTGAGATTCAAGTTATGTCGATGACGCAGCGGTTACAGTTAGGTCCCGTTAAAATGTAATTTAACCTGAATAAACTTAGTAAGCAGGTTCCATGGCGGAACGGGAATCACGTCGTTAACGATACTTGAAAGATTAATGAGGCAATAAAACTATTACTAAGCTTTAAATACTGAAACTAACAAATCCATACTAGTTATATTACAAGCGCTAAAATCTTTCTTCTGTTACGCCATTACAGTTAACTCGAATCATTATTTTAGATCATTAGATAGCAAACAAGCAACTATCAAGCAAATCGAAGGAATCGATCATAAGCAAAGAAGAATTTCACCATGTTGAGCCTGTCAACACTAGCTCAGAGGTAGAGCGTCCCGGCTTAAGGGACACGGTCGCAGGTTTAAATCCTGCGTGTCGATATTTTTCTTTGTTGTTTTTAAAGTTTTTCAAACAAGCAAATAACCTTCCTGGCGAAAAGAGAAACCGTCGCCTATAGATACCAAAGATGTTAATGGTGCGTTGCTATCCGTGTGGCAATGGCAATGTCACAAGCATAATCAACTATCTTACCCTCCAAACCGGAACAGGATTATGACAAGGAATGACGCTATTGCGGTAGGAATACTAGGTGGTAGAGTTCTGCATTGTCTCGCCCGGGTCTGGTACCACCGCCTCACCTATTCCTGCCGCAATAGCATCAGTGCTTGTCACTTTCGTGTTCCGGTTTGGAAGGTAAATAGCAGGTAAACTTATGCATGTGGCATAACCTCGCCACAAGATAGCAACGCACCATTAACACTTTGGTGTTTATAGGCGATGGTTGACTCTTTCCATCAGGTGACCCATCTGCTTGTTTGCTATTTTATAATATAAAAAAAGAATAGGTATATATAATATATTCGGGCGAGACGTTACAGAACTCTACCACCTAGTAGTCACGGTGGTAATGACATGTATACCCAATCGATCACCTTTTACGACCTGCCTGGCAAAACGGCAATTGGCCTATTCTTCAAAGGAGACCGTGACCTACACGGGATAACAAAAATGTGATAGCTGGCATGCCTATCGCCAATCGGGCACTTATTCAATCCCGGGCAAAATTGTTTTTATCAAAAACTGGAAAAAAAACAAATTACGAATTGCTCTATCTGGGAAGCACACCCGAAACTTCATGTAGTCAATACCAACACCCGACCACTAGACCATAGAGGCGATTAAGTCAAACATTAAAAATATCATATTATTCTTTACATTAAAAATATTATATTATTTTATGTTTGCACTTTCTGATGATAATTTTCTGATAGTTATTTAAAGACACAAAGTTTTGACCGCCCCGTTGGTCGAGTGGCTAGCGACCCTGACTACGCAATCGACGGGGCTCGAGTTCGGTTCCCGACGGGAACAAGCATCTATGTGATGAACATATAAATGTTTGTATTTTTCGGGAATAAATATTTTTTTATTCTATTCAATGATCAGATTTATCGGATACTGTCCTAAGGTGGTTTCAATAGTCCTCGCAATCGGCGTGTTTGTATGAAGAGAGTAATGAATGTGATTAATTTCTGGAAGCAAGACAAATCTGCAAAGATTGTGACGTATAGCACTTGGTTCTCTCTGCCTACCTCGTAAAGGGGTCGGGCGTGGCGAAATAAATGTAAAATACTGACCATGAACTTGCAAAAATGTAATAGGATAATCAGTTACGTTTATCTATACAAAATTACGAGTACGTCTAGACACTAGACGTTCATCAAACTATAAATGACTAAACCGAATTTTAAATGGTTTTTATAGAACACGTTTTATAATCTGTTTTTTTATCACTTGTCCGTCTGTTTTCAACTGACTTTTCTAATAAGGGAAGGATTTTTTGTTTGTTCGGGCATAACTCCATTAGATATGGATGGATTCGAAAAAATCTACGTTTGAAAGAGTATTTTTCGTTTAGCCCCGAATAAATTTAATAAAGATCTTTCATGATCTTGGATTCCAGAGACACAGGAGGACGGAAGTCACATGTCGCAGTTTTACTGTATTTAAATTATTTAAAACCTGTTACACAATATAATAATTATGCAGCTCGCCATTATAAAAATTGTTAGGGAATACCACGTGAAAATCTTATTTTTCCAGGATAAAAAGTATCCTTTGTGTAGATGATAACCAGGTATAGCGTAAACCGCCCCGTTGGTCTAGCGGTTAGCGAACCTAAGATGAACTGAGTGCTAAGTGTGAGTTTTTCTTTCGCATTCGATCGTGAACGCGTTTGGAGTTTACTAGGAATTTGTATGTGATTTGTACAGCGCCACCTAGTGGTAAACGCGAGAAACCAGTTTACCACTAGGTGGCGCTGTACAAATCACATACAAATTCCTAGTAAACTCCAAACGCGCTCACGATCGAATGCGAAAAGAAAAACTCACACTTAGCACTCTGATGTACGATTCCCGACAGGGACAAGCATTTGTGTGATGAGCATAAATGTTTGTATTTTTATGTTTGGGGGTTATTATGTATGTAACAGTATTTATCTATGTATTCCTGTTTATTAGTATCGTTGGCTAACATCCATAACGCAAGCAAATAATTTTCGTATAATTAATCCAGCAATATTATTATATTATTATTATTAAATCGTTCCAGTCGTTATTGCGTAATTAGTAATAAAACCTAAATATCCAAACATACATATTTTCACATTTATAATAAGCACAAGCTTTTATTCGCTGACGTTGACGTCTTATAATAACTGTCAAAGTCATAATAGAAATTGAATTAACCGTTAAAGTCATAATAGGCATTAAATTGTCGTTAAACTTTCAAAAAAGTGGTAAACTTATGAACATTTCGTTATTTGAATTGTTTTTTGTTTATGAAGCGATCATTTATTTTTTTTAAAAGTGCATTCGAAATAGTTGATGCCACTTATACTAAATTGAATAGTGAGCTGACCGCGAAAATGGTAGCGCACGTCAAATGATGACTTTTATAGTAAGCAAATTTTGGATGCCTTTATTAACATTATTGTAATTTCCCTAATTTAAAAAAAAAACATGTTACTCGCTAAAAATATAGCTAACTATTGTGAACAAATAAACAAACTCACTTTCGCATTTATAATATTAGTTAGGATGGGATTGGACGGGTTCTTAGCAATCATGTCAAACGTTATTATAATGATCATAGATGTTTGTATTTCTATTCCAGGTCCCTTTTGAAGAAATAACCATATAATAATTGGCATCTGTGTCTGCCAGTTCCAGTCCGGGTCTCTGTGAAGAATATAACATCTTGCATTTGGCCAGACATTTCGCATGTCGCATTTGGGCTCTTAAAGCAGGTTTTATTGCTGAGTAAGTGATATACAACCAGCAGGAAAGTGGGCTGATAATAAATGGAATATTTACAATAGTATGTGATATACAATAGAATTGGACACATTTTTCATATAAAGTCACGGTGTCTGAATTTCGAATAAGTGAGTTCCTATTTTGTTGTCGGCCATGACCTTCGTCGCTAATTTGGCTGTTGGAATCTATATTATTAGTTAATTAATTAATAATATTATAAATGCGAAAGTTTGGATATTTACTCAATCACGCAAAAATTACTGAACGGATTCAAAAGAAATTTGGCACACAGGTAGATGATGACCGGGAATATCACATCCGGGATACGCTACGAAATCTTTTATAGTGTAGCGGGCTGCACGGTGCAACTAATTATGTATTAAAATAAAAAACTATTGCCAAAAATGTTTGCTCGCGCTTCACTTCTACGCGGCTGCACCTATTTGTCTATCGTTTTTTGTTTCATATATTTTTTACTAGCTGTTTTCAGCGACTTTGTCCGCACAAACTTCGTTTACTCCGCACATCACCTCCCCGCTAGGCGATAGCGTGATAATATGTAGCCTATATGTTGACCCGACCTGTTAATAACATACATGCAAAATTTGAAGTAAATCCATGCAGTACTTTTTGAGTTTACCCCGGACATACATACAGACAAACAGACAAAAATTCTAAAAACGAAATTTTTGGCTTCGTTATCGATTGTAGATCACGCCCCAAGTATTCTTTTAAAAAAATATTCAATGTACAGTTTTGACTTTCCTACGATTTTATTATATGTATAGATAACTAGAACAAAGTTAGCATGAATGAAAATATTTAGAAAATCGTACAATTAAGTGAAAAATAGCGTAAAAAGAAAGATTTGGTCTTATTTTCTTTATTAGTCTACGCCCAGGTAATTGGTGCCACCGCCTTACTTATTCCTACCAAGCCATAGCTTCAATATATGTTATTGTCATGTTCTAGTTTACAGGGTAAGGTAGCCAGTAAATTTATGAATGTGGCATTAAGACCTCACCATAAGGATAGCAACGAACCATTAATATCTTTTGTCTGTAGGCGATGTCTATCGGCGATGATTTTCTCTTTCCATCAGGAGAGCTATCTGCTTGTTTGCTATCGTATGGAAAAAATGCTATAGAGCCCTAGTCATAATATAAAGCAGATAGGTATATTGTAGTTTTTAATGATTAATTGTGATTTTCATGTAATGTTCAGTAGGTAGTTTTTAACTTTATTATTTTTAAATTTAATCAATTCATTGTACACCAAGTCAATAATGATCTTTGCTTATAATATTTCCTTGGTTGGCTGGAAGAAATCTCTGTTACTAGAGATAAGGTCGCCCATTGTACTTTTTTCTTTTAATGTGATTACATGTACAATAAAAATTAAATAAATAAATAAATGATTTGGAGGTAACAAAAAAACTAAAATATTTATTATAAAAGATAAGGATTTATAATATTTTTATGATATAAGTTCGCCAAAAATAGACATAAGGTCGCATAACAGTAAACACAAATCTGGAAGTATTACGTCATGCCATGGTAAAACGTCACCTTAATGTTGTCATTTTCCTAGAAACTACAGGGTATGTAATGTAGATATTACCACCTTAAATATAATATTTCCCGTTAAAGCATATATATTACTAATTATGACTTCATGTAATTAAAATATTATAAATAAAACTGACGTTAAAAAAGGAGTGTAAGAAAAGTCAGAAAGGGGAAAAATTATATATATATATATATATATATATATATATATATATATATATATATATATATATATATATATATATATATATATATATATATATATCCTTGTTTCTCCCCTTTCTGACCTTTCTTACATTCCAGTATTACGTTGTCAAAATCGAGATTTTTATTCAAAGTAGGTATGATTGATTCTACACTCTTTTTGAATGTCAATTTTATTTATAATATTTTAATTACATGAAGTCATAATTAGTGCATGTTAATCCCTATCAATATATGCGAATTATAACACCATTTTATTACCTAAAAATTTTAAATAAATGCAATACAAACATGTCTGCAGTCCGCGAGTAGGTGTCACCTCACTTATTTTCTATAATGATCTTGTTATTAATAAAATTATGATATTATCAGATAACATTGAAATTCTAAACAAAGTTGCAGGCTACAGTTAGTAGTAGATAATTTCAAGGTTCGTCCTTGTTAAGACAAAGGGTTAACAGAAATATGAAAGACATTTATTAGCACAGACTATCACGATATACTGTGCAAACTGTTTAAAGTAAATAGAATGCTCGACCTACATTAAATATTGTGGATTATTGAGCCTCTTGAGATGTGCTGTAGTTCATAAATCAAGGATATTGCACATTTAATCTCTCAAACTTATTTAATTCTCATCTTGTAGGTATAATATTTAAAAAGTATTTTCACGTCCGTATCCCCAAAGAAGTAGGCAAAGGTACAACTGGTCTACCTACGATTATCCGAATATTCTTACGGCCGGTTTCCAAAACGCAAATTAATTTTAATAAGCAATTAATTTACTTTTAAAAATTATGTTGAACACAGATAGTTAGAATATTGTTAGTTTCCTCGTGTTGGTCCCGGGTTCCTTTGAAGAATAGTCCAACTGCCGTTCTGCCAGGCAAATCGTAAAAGGCGACCGATTGGCTATGTGAGTCACTTTCATCATGGCTACTGGGTGGTAGAGTTCTGCATTGTCTGGCCTGGGTTTGGTACCACCGCCTTACCTATTCCTGCCGCAATAGCGTCAGTGCTTGTCATTGTCGTGTTCCGGTTTGGAGAGTAAGGTAGCCGGTAAACTTATGCATGTGGCATTAGACTACGCCACAAGATAGCAACGCTCCATTAACATCTTTGGTGTTTATAGGCGATGGTTAACTCTTTCCATCAGGAGATTCATTTGCTTGTTTGCTATCTTATGACATTAAAAAAAATAGTTCTACAATGTCATAGGTGGCAAGCCTATCACCAACCGGGCACTTATCCAATCCCGGGCAACGTTGTTTTTATCAGAAAACTGAAAAACGATGTCTTTGATTTGAACAACCCGGGAATCCGCCGCTTCCTCGTGTGGTCAACATCGACATCGGGTCACTAGACAAAGGCGCCTAAATTAATGTTGTGAAAAATATTTGATTTTTTACTTGTTTGTTGTTACGACTTAAGTCAAAAATTACTCGGATCATTTTAAAAAATCTTTCACCTTTAGAAAGCTACGTTGTCCAAAAGTAATATTCATTCATTCATAGTAATATTCATACGAATGAATTGGCGAGTAACAGCTTCTTATAAAAATATTCATTAGAGTTATCAAGGTGGCCATATAAATTGATAATTCTAATTAATATGCACATATTTTTATGGGACTAGTAATTTAATATGCAAAAAAAATTTGATTTCGGCATAGATTACAATACTTTTTTTTTAATTACAAATATTAAGTGTTTTTACATGTTTGATCAAGTTGAACATTCTTACATAAAAATGTGTGTGTATTTATGTGTACATACGTAAGACTACTTCACTACTACACGTACTAGGGGATAGAGTTCTGCAAAAGTCCGGGTTTTGCTACTACTTCCAGCCGCAATAGCGTCGGTGTTTGTCACTGTTGTTCTGGTTTGGAGGGTAAGGTAGCCGGTAAACATATGCATTTGACAATCCAGCCTTGCCACACTGATAGCGATGCATAGGATGATCTTTCCATCATGAAAGCCATCATCTTGTTTACTGTCCTATCATATAAAAAAAGGAATTGATACTTCTTTGGCCGCAGAAAAAATAATAGTTGCTTTGGTGAAAAAAAAATTGATATAAAAACATTTTTGCATGTCATGTATGTATTTTACGGAGATTTATCGACTAATTTTAAACTGCAAAGGTGTTTAAAGAAATCGGCCTAAAAGTCGTACTATAATATAATTTGAATTGAAATTATCAAATTAATTTAATTTATAAAGGTGAACGCACACTTATCCGAGTCGAACGAGTCGAACGAAACGAATTTTAGAATTCTGTATATGAAATCGCATGAAACCTCGCACATTTCCCGCGTCGAATCGACGTCGAATTCATGAGATTTTACATACAAAATTCTAAAATTCG
The DNA here is from genome assembly GCA_036924255.1 of Apodemia mormo. Classification (NCBI taxonomy): domain Eukaryota; kingdom Metazoa; phylum Arthropoda; class Insecta; order Lepidoptera; family Riodinidae; genus Apodemia; species Apodemia mormo. The sequence continues at coordinate 22,627,587 of JAUPFN010000021.1, read as the reverse complement.
TTTCGTTCGACGCGTTCGGCTCGGATAAGTATGCGTTCACCTTAATAAGCCTATATTAGGATTTAACGGAAGCTTTTTAATAGCTTGTGTGTTTTAAAAAGGAACCGGCCATGTTACACTACAGAAGTCATGAACAGTTTCTGCCATAAAATAATCGACTGCGGTCCCAAAAACAAACATTTCTTGATTAATAACAAGCTGAATTTTTGTGAACAGCTTCATTTTCACGAGACGCCCATCTTTTCTATCTTCGAAAAATATCGAATCGGATAACTAATAAAGTTAGAGGGCTTCGAACAGTTTAATTCGATGAAGGAAAAATATTGATTAATAACAATAATTATTTTTATACTTTAATCGCTTGATAATTTTTACTACAAGAACTATTGGATAAAATAACACTAACGAACCTTGAAGAAATTTTTCACTTTACGCCCATGTAGCAAAACGGCCAAGGTATTTTGGCTAAGGTGTGGAATTTGTGATGTTAGAGCTTGTAGAGTGAGGGTGCGTGGTAATGAGGCAGCAGAGAGATTTTCCCTATTTTGGTTCCAGGCTCATTAGACCAACTGTCGTTCTGCCAGGCAGGTCGTAAAAAGCGACCGATTGGTTATGCGAGTCACTACCACCGTTGCTACTAGGTGGTAGAGTTATGTATTTTCTCGCCCGTTTCTGGCACCACCACCTTACCTATTCCTGCCGCAATAGCGTCAGTGCTTGTCGCTGTCGTGTTCCGGTTTGGAGGGTAAGGTAGCCGGTAAACTTATGCATGTGGCTTTAGACCTCGCCACACGATAGCAACGCACCATTAAGATCTTTGGTGTCTATAAGCGATGGTTGACTCTTTCCATCAGGAGAACCACCTGCTTGTTTGCTCAAGTGGTTAGCGGTCCTGACTACGCAATCGACGGGGCTCGGGTTCGATCCCCGACGGGACAAGCATTTGTGTGATGAGCATATATATTTCCAGGTTTGGGTGTAAATTAAGTATATTCTAGTATTTATATATGTATTTCTATGTATTAGTATAGTTGACTAACACCCATAACACAAGCAAATAATTTACTAACTTTAGGTAAGATCAGTAATTGTAATTTGTCCCGTGAATATTTATTTATTATTCTATTGCGGCAGAAGTAGGCAAGGCGGTGGTGGTACCAAACCTGGGCGAGACAATGCAGAACTCTACCACATAGTATAAGTGTATTTTTTTGATACGTGTATTGTTTAAATTGTAATAAGAAATAGGTATGTACTTTTATAATTTTCAGATCTCCAGCATGAAATTAAGTTTGTATGAGAAGAAAACCCATGCTTTTCATCCATTAATTCAAAGGGTGGAGTGTAGTATAATAAAATTCTTGAAATATGTATTATATTATTTATAACAACATTTATAGGGATTCCCTCATATCAAGTATTTTTAGATCGATATTTACAGTGAAACTAGTTTTATTTTAATTAATAAAAACTAGTTTAATTTTTATAGCTTGTTATTGGTTGTAACATTGTCCATTATAAGTATGAAAGTGACCAATATTATGACATTTAATTTAATTATGTTTATAAATAAGCGTCGTAGGTTTAAGGTTCCATTGAGGCCACAAATTCGGTACATAAATTAACATTTTATCAATATTTTTTTCCCCAATCGTAAATCTGTTTAACATATATAAATATTCACGGGACAAATTACACTTACTGATCTAACCGCAAAGTATGCAAATTATTTGCTTGTGTTGTGGGTGTTTTGATGCATGTAAAAGTTTAATACTCAGGATCAAACATAGGCTCCTTTTTATCAAAAATCAAACCGTAAGGGGTTATAATAGGAGATGAAATGTATGAAAGATTATATTAGATAGATCGATAGACAAAGCTGTTATTATACAGACTGACTGGTGAGTTACCTTCAATATTTAAGGACGTGATAGTTGGCGATCATATATGATGAGAAAAAATAGCATTAAAAATAAATATTATATTACTTCTTAGTAAACTTCGTAAACAGTACGCCGAGAATCCTATATTTACCTGCATAATACTTGGACACCGCGCGGACGCACGTGTCTCGCAGCGCGCTACAACACAGAATACATAGGTAGGTACAAATAAACAGCGCGGGTGCTTAGAGAGTATAATATCCACATTTCACTTTTTTTAGAGAAGTATTGGTCAATAATTAAGGCCATAATTTTATTATTTTATTTTAACGAGAATCGAGTACCGAGTAAGTATCGAAGGTAACTGTCAGTCAGTCTGTATATTTTCGTATTTCTAGTTATCACGCGGTCCAACCACCAAAATTATATACCATGAAACCCCCTAGCAAAAATTATATACCATGCCATACAAATACAATCCCGCCGTGTTGGTCCCGGCCTCCTTTGTAGAATAGGCCAACTGCCGTTCAGCCAGGCAGGTCGTAAAAGGCGACCGATTGGCTATCGAGTCACTACCATCGTGGCTACTAGGTGGTAGAGTTCTGCATTGTCTCGCCCGGGTCTGGTACCACCGCCTTACCTATTCCTGCCGCAATAGCGTCAGTGCTGTCGTGTTCCGGTTTGGAGGGTAAGGTAGCCGGTAAACTTATGCATGTGGCATTAGACCTCGCCACAAGATAGCAACGCACCATTAACATCTTTGGTGTCTATAGGCGATGGTTGACTCTTTCCATCAGGAGACCCATCTGCTTGTTTGCTATCTTATGATATAAAAAAAAAAAAAAAAAAAAAAAAAAACCAAACCCCCCTAGCAAAAATTATATACCATGACAAACAAATATACCACCAACCCCCCCCCCCCCCCCCAGCAAAAATTATATACCATGCCATACAAATACAACACTCCCCATAACAAAGCTATAGCTTGTACATTTTAGAACCCTTAAATACCCACCAGACCAAGCTATAGCTTGTACATTTTAGAATCCTTGAATACCCACCAGAACAAAGCTATAATTTGTACATTTTAAAACCCTTAAACACTCCGCATTACAAAGCCATAGCTTGTACATTTTAGAACCCTTGAATATCCACCAGACCAAGTTATAGCTTGTACATTTTAGAACCCTTGAATACCCACCAGAACAAAGCTATAGCTTGTACATTCAATACCCTTAAACACCCCCATAGTAGAGCCATTGCTACGTCCCTGCCTATTCTACCTTCAAAATACTCAGTAACATCTTGGAGTCTGGTGGTTCACCTCCATGTCAACATCCTTACGTCTCGTCAGAACACATAAAGCTGTTTGTAATGGTTATAACAAATAATATTTTCTTATCAACTAAAAATACAACAACCTTTTCGTAATAAACGAAACCTTGTTAATGACAGATAATACTTATCTCTTTCATAGTACACAAAAATCACAATTTTCTTTTCCCATTATCATTTATATCTATATCTATACATATAATAAAAGAATAGAAAAGTAATTTCTGTACATTAAAGTATTTTTGTGTTATAGCATGAGTGCTAATGGGGTGAGCCCCATGCTTGGGCTAGCTCAGTGGAAGAGTGTCCCGGCTTTAGGGAGATGGCCGCAGGTTAAAATCCCACGTGTCGATATTTTTCGTTGTTTTATTTTATATGTCGTTGTTTTTAAGGTTTTTCCAGTTTTCCAAGCACAGGGTGAGTGCTATAACACAAAAATAATTAGAAATACGAAAGCACTGATCAAAATTATAAATGTGAATTTCATCTGTAACGATGAACTCATTTAACTAGTTATACGTATGTATAGCTAGCGATCAGTACAATCGACGTAATCGATCATATAGCAAAGAAATATAGCAAAGAATTTCGCCGACTCGAGCCTGTCGACACTAGCTCAGTGGAAGAGCGTCCCGGCTTAAGGAGGTGATCGCAGGTTCAAATCCCGCGTGTCGATATTTTTCTTTGTTTTTTTTAAGGTTTTTTAAGGTTTGTACATTAAAGATTTTTGAAAAATATTAATTAGCTCGGCTAAAAGATCAATAACAGAGGCGAAAACACTAATTATTAGAATTTTTGTCTGTCTGTCTGTTAATTTGTGCGCGAATCACGCAAAAACGACTGAACAGAAATGTATAAAATTGGGCATGGTGATAGCTGAGAGCCTGGAGCAACATATAGGATAATTTTTATCCCAGAACTCCGCACCGTTCCCGTGGGATAGGGGATGAAAGTCAAAACACATATTTGGCTTTAACTCATTACCCTATAGCCTGAAACCCTTTTTTATTTTTTGTTCGAAAGGAGATACTATAAGGATTGTTCCTTAAAAAATTTTAGATCATGAGCTTTGTAATTCGGAAGTTACAGACATCACAAGTTTCAAACGTTGCCAGGTGACAAATCCAGTTAAACGTGACACCGGGAATGTATCGAAAGCTTTGAACGTATGGGTCATTGTAAGTTAGTGCTTTCGCCTTAATAGGTATACCTACTTCATTGTCGATTACAAGAGTATTTTGCGGAATATTGGCAAAAAAACGCTTTTTTTATAATTTGTTGTAATGTTTGTTATAAACAAAATCCTCCTACATTATTAGGTTTGTGTTATACCTACATTATATGTTTGACTAATTCTTAAGCCAATAAAATTGCAATTGTACCGTTTATTGGAATTAATGTTATTTCTCCCTGTCTAATAGGCTTATCGTCTAATTAAGACTACTGCAAAGGATGTTAAATGATCAAAAATATACCATGGATTTTAAAAATAGCTTTAATAATCATCGTTGCCCATCAAGAACTCTAGGTACAAGCCGATACTTTCACTTTCAGTCTTTATCTGTTGTGAAACTCTGTAAACCTGTTTGTCCTGCAGGCCATCCCTGAAACATCCCACTAAATTGAAGTTTTGTTTTTAAACTCAAAAAAGCAAAAACTATACTGAAGCATATTTTTGAGCTCAAAGAGTTCAAAAAGTTAGTTTGTAAAAATGACAGTATTTTAATTTTCGAAAAGGTGTATATTTTAAAAATAACGATCGATTTTGATCTTTCGAATTGCATTCAACGCAGTTTTTCGGCTCTAAAATGTCTTATTGACTAAAAAATATCGAAGTAATGTCAAAAAACAATTTATTTATAAATTTTTGGCTGGGAAAACTGATTCACTGAAAAATCTCGAAGTTTTGTCGGAAAACACTTTTCCAAAATTTTTCGCCAACGATAATTTCTGGATGGATTGGAACCGATTTTGATGCAATTTAAGGCATTGGACGTAATTTTTTAAGAAAAATGAAAAAAAAAATAGATTTTGTACCCAATTGGTACCTGATGATAGAAAATTAAAAAAAAAAACACCTCACGTAATTTATGGACGGCCCATTATAAATGCGATAGTTGGGAAGCTAGGATGGATGTTTATTACTTAATCACGCAAAAACTACAAAACGGATTTGAATGAAATTTGGCATGGAACAGCATATACGTTCCTTTTTATTCCGGAATAATAAGTCGTTCCCGCAGGATTCGCCTAATACTTTTATAATGCAAGAGGCTGCACGGTGCAGTTAAAATAAAATTAAATTCATCTATATATATAAAAATCAATCCCTATTTTCCTTGGTCACGACATCACGCCTGAATGGCTGGACCATTCTAAATCAATCAATCAATCAATTCTTTATTAGCTTAACCAATTTAGGTAATTTTTTTTCTTGTGTTTGTAATTGTAAGGAGAAGGTTCTTATAAAAGAAAATATTAAGAAAATTGCGCGGAAAATTAAAAAAATTAAGAATACTTAACCACCATATAAAGTTTAATCCCGTAGACTTATATATATATTAAGTGTCACGTTGTTTGTCCGCTATGGATTCCTAATATGTAAGGCAAAACAACGTTTGCCGGGTCAGCTAGTTAAATATAATAATTGAATAACATTAAGAATAAATGAATTGAATTTTAAAATAAATTGACGAAACTGATTGTGTAACAGTCGAAGTTTCCTTTCAACGGAGATAAGTTTTCATAACGATAAATACATTTCTGCACAAACATTCTGAATATGAAAAAATATAAAGTCGAATATCGGTCCAGACCAATTATAAGTTAAAAGGAGCTATATGATATATTTTTATGTGTTTCCGGTTGAAAGACTCTCAAGGTGGGGTTCGCATTGACCTTGAAAGGGCAGGACACTCGTTTAGCGATTGTGTTTGACCTTCACAACCCTATCAGTTGGGGCGAGGGCTCAGCGACAATGTAGGGGCACAATAATTTTAAAACAAAACGAGTTAAAGGGGTCTTTTTACGGCTGTAAGGTGTGAACATCTGTACTAATAAGTGTAAAAATTGTTTGTTTACAATGACGTGAAAACGTTTTTTTTTAATATTAGATATGTTTGTTTGTAACATTGTGGTATTTGCAGAAATATTAGGTACCGGTGGGATGCGCTGTGCCGGCTGCATGGGTACCACCATCTGGCTTATTTCTCCCTTGAAACAGCTTTGCTGTGTTTCGGAGAGAAGGGCAAGACAGGCAGTGTAATTACTGGCACCGAGACTTGACATCTTATGTCTCAGGATAGGCAACACACGAATGGAATACCTGGGCTAGTTCCAGCATTTTTGTTCATTAGCGACTTCGACCATTTACCATCAGGTGGCACGTCTGCCAGTTTGCCTATCTCAATACATAAAAAAACATATGTACATACCTAGAGGGATATTCTTTTGGTAAAAAACAACTATATATATAAATACTAAGTGCTATGGAATAGGTCATTATCAACCTGTGTGCCAAATTTCGTCCAAATCCGTTCAGTAGTTTTTACGTGATTGAGTAATAAATATCCATCCATCCATCCAAACATCCATCCATCCAAATATCCAAACATCCAAACTTTCGCATTTATAATCCATACTTCCATACTATCCATACTAATATTATAAATGCGAAAGTAACTCTGTCTGTCTGTCTGTCTGTCTGTTACGCTTTCACAGCTGAACCGCTGAACCGATTTAGATAAAATTTGGTACAAATATAGTTTGAGACCCAAGAAAGGACATAGGGTAGTTCTTATTCCGGAAATCCCACGGGAACGGGAACTATGCGGGTTTTTATTTTAGATTTTTTTCACGCGAACGAAGTCGCGGGACAGCTAGTATTAATATAAATTTAGTTACCGTATTTTTGTGTCCACAGAAGTCAGACATTAGCCAATGGATCTTCAAGAGAGAGTATTTTTATATACTTTTTATTTATTACTTATTTAAAATAGTATGAGCATATACTGTAATTATTTTGATTTTTATCCAAAATATGTATTTACTCTGATCCTCTTGCAGACGGAAAAAAATGATTAGAGTTCCCAGCAAAAATTCCCCGTTTAATCAATGGATGATATAAAATAATTAATGATTAAAGTCATCAATTCTCAATTTAAACAACTACACATAACTTTTCAATAGGGTTCAACAAAACCAACCGTCCACACGTGCACTCCGGGATTCTACCGGCATTTGGCATTTACCTATCTTCAGGACCAATGGAAATAGAGCTTTAAGGGAAAGAACTATTTAAGGAGTAGAAATAAGACGAATTTCTTTCCGGTATCTTCGTCGTCGTCGTAATATTCGAAACACTCCAAAGCTGTTATTCGTGCGATTCAATCCATATTGACAAATATAATGCCACATGTATTATATAATTTGCCCCCAAATCCGAACAGGATTAATAATAATAATAATAAATATTCACGGGACAAATTACACTTACTGATCTAACCCCAAAGTAAGCAAATTATTTGCTCGTGTTATGGGTGTTAGTCAACGATACTAATACATAGAAATACATATATAAATATTTTACATACATAATAAACACCCAAACCCGGAAATACAAACATTTATGCTCATCACACAAATGCTTGTCCCCGTCGGGGATCGAACCCGAGCCCGTCGTAGTCAGGGTCGCTAACCACTCGACCAATTTAATAGACCAATACTCGTTAAAATGTAAAAAAAACTTAAAAACAAACAGGTTACCTTCGTACTTCGTAGGCAATAAAATATACAAATAAGACAGGTGGACAATTTCCATTACAATATGTGTGTGCTTCGCAAATTAAAAGTTATAGATGATTTTTCCCCCGTGTTGCTCTCGGGCTCCTTTAAAAAGCAGGCCAACAGCCGTTTTGCCAGGCAGGTCGTAAAAGGCGACCGATTGGCTATGCAAGTCACTACCATCGCGGCAACTAGGCGGTAGAGATCTACATTAGCTCGCCCGGGTCTGGTACCACCACCTTACCTATTCCTGCCGCAATAGCGTCAGCTCTAGTCTCTGTTGTATTCCGGTTTGGAGGGTAAGGTAGCCGGCAAACTTATGCATGTAACATTAGACCTCGCCACAAGATAGCAACGCACCATTAACATCTTTGGTGTCTATAGACGATGATTGACTCTTTCTATCAGGAGACCTATCTGATTGTGTGCTATATTATGATATAAAAAAAATTGAGAAAAACGTCGCGTTAAATAATCTGTGACCTTAGTGATAAAAATAATTCTGAACTTTATATATATATTGCTTTTATCATTGGAAAACAAAATAATTTAATATTATGATTCGATAACATGCTTTTAGCCTTAGAATCTACGTATCAATAGAGCCCAGCTGGAGCCCAGACATAGTTATACTTATCGGTAATTTAACCTTCTCTACATTTTCCCTTTTATGAAGAAATTACAGTTATTCTTTGATACGTTGTTACGTCTTAAGATTTCTATGATAAAACGAAATCAATTTGATAGCCCTCAAGCCCCGCAATAAATCTTCTTAGATTTCTAAATAGAGATCTAATCTTTTAGACATTTTTTGTTCTGTTATTTAAGAGCATAAAAACTGTAAATGTACTTATGATTAGCACCACTTTTCTGAGTGTTTAATTATCCTTATTATAAATATTGTCTGGAGTAAATCGCTTTTTTAGTGATAAGGCCGTATTTGTGTATTTTATAGGTACGAAAATTAGAAATTTATATGTTGTCATATGTTTGGTGCACAATAAAGCACAATAGCAAACAAGCTTATTATTCTCCTGGCAGAAAGAGACAATCATCACCAATAGACAACAGAAATGTTAATGGTGCGTTACTATCCGTGTGGCGAGGTCTAATGTTACATGCATAAGTTTACCGGCTACCTTCCCTCCAAACAGGAACACGACAGTGACTAGAGCTGACGCTATTGTGGCAGGAATAGGTAAAGCGGTGGTACCAGACCCGGGCGAGCCAATGCAGAACTCTGCCACCTAGTAGCCACGATGGTAGTGACTCGCACTACCGATGGTAGTAACAGTTCCAACAATATTACATACATATATGTCAAACTGATAACCCCTGTTTCTCGTTGGTTGATAAAAATAATTATATTCGGACTCGACTATATATACGTGCTCTAAGATTTTAGCCTACATTATATATACGGTCATGTCACTATAGTGATATCTCATTCATAATTGAATATTGTATGCGCTGCATTTTTATCAACGCTGCTCTTATTACAAATGAAAGGACAATGTAGGTTAACACTTGTGCACATCGTCTTTAATTGATACAAGAAGTAAATATTGTAAGACAAACTACACAAACTAAATTATAATATATATAATATTGTTGATCCGGGCTCCGTTATGCCGTCCTGTGAGACAGTTCTGTAAGAGGCAGACGATTGGCTTTACGAGTCACGAGGTGGGAGAGTTCTCCATTGTCTTGTGTCCGGTTCTGGTACTACTGCCTTATCTAGTCCTGGCGCAATTCTTTTTGCCGTCTTGGCCCTCCTTTGAAGAATAGGCCACCTGCTGTTCTGCAAGGCAGGTCGTAAAAGGCGACCGATTGGCTATCGATTCACTACCATCGTAGCTACTAGGTGGTAGAGTTCTGCATTGTCTCGCCTGGATCTGGTACCACCGCATTACCTATTCCTGCCGCAATAGCGTCAGCGCTTGTCGCTGTCGCGTTCCGGTTTGGAGGGCAAGGTAGCCGGTAAACTTATGCATGTGGCATTAGACCTCGCCACACGATAGCAACGCACCATTAACACCTTTGGTGTCTATAGGCGATGATTGACTTTTTCCATCAGGAGACCCATCTGCTTGTTTGCTATCTTATGATATAAAAAAAAATTCAGTGGTTGTCACAGTCGTATTGTTATATATATATATATATATATATATATATATATATATATATATATATATATATATATATATATATATATATATATGTATATATATATATATATATATATATATATATATATATATGTATATATATATATATATATATATATATACATATTGTCGTTTGCATCCACTAAACTTATCCTTGTGACATTACCACTTCGCTACACTGATTTACTTTTCTATTATATATAAGCTCTATTTTTGCAAGTAGTAGGGTTGAAGTACCGACTCTAGCCACTGTACCATTTGTGGCTATTTAGTAACATTTTTTATAAAAATCATTTTATGTGTATACAATCAAAAAAAGGAAGTCATTTTTTAATTTTTTTATTTTAGTTGTATTTTTAATTATTATTTTATATTAATTCAACAATTTTTAGGTGATTTCCACGATTTTTGACCAACATTTTGTTTAACTTACCGCTACGTATGTAGATAAGTTGCTGATTTTACCCAGATTTCTGAACTGAAAAAAGACTGAATTTTCACCAGATCTCCACGTTTTGAGGTCCTAGGAACCTTTTCCGACTATTTTCACGATGACATCAGTATGTCTGTATGTGTGTGTGTGTGTGTGTGTGTGTGTGTGTGTGTGTATGTATGTGTGTATGTAAACATCTCATAACTTTTGAACGGCTGGACCAATCGAAATGCAGTTGATGGCATTCGATTGGATTCCACTCAACTTTGACTACATGGAAATTTGAAGCAAGTCGGCCCAGTAAATTTTGAGAAATTTTTAAAAAACTTCAAAAAAAAATTTTGGTGAAACAGTATTTTTTAACATAACTTCTAGATGAATGTACCGATTGAGTAAAAAAATTAATTAGCTCTATTTCTCAATGAAGTACGTCTGATGCATAAATTGCATCAAAATCAGTTTTCCGTTTGGGAGTAATCGTTGACGAAAAATTTTTAAAAAAGTGTTTTTTCGACAATCAATCATTTTTTTTCATTCAAAGATATTTTAGTGCTATAAAAACTACGTCAAATTCCGTTTTGAAAATAAAAATTGAATTTAATTTTCAGACGTTACAGATTTTTAAATATTAAAATTAGGTTATTTTTTAGCAAATCTATATATATAAAAATCAATCCCTATTTTCCTTGGTCACGACATCACGAATGAATGGCTGGACCAATTTCGGTAATTTTTTTTTTGTTGTGTTTATAATTGTAAGGAGAAGGTTCTTATAAACGAAAATATTAAGAAAATTGCGCGGAAAATTAGAAAATTTAAGAATACTTAACCACCATATAAATTTAAATGCCATTTTGACTGCGTGGAAGGACAATCCCTTAAGGACAATCCCTTAATATGTAAGGCAAAACAGCGTTTTCCGGGTCAGCTAGTATACTTAATATTTTTAAAGTAACTTTCAGGCTAATACACCGATTGAATTCAAATCATATAAGTTTTTCTCCTTCAAAAACTGCGTTAAATACCGTTAATTGAATCAAAATCGGTCTTTTGTTTGGGATTCATCAATTAAAAAAAATATTTGAAAAAAAAAATGTTTTTTGACATTGCTTCGAAATTTTTCAACCTATTCATTATTTAGCTGAAGGAATATTTTATATCTTAAAATTGACTTGAATGCCATTTAAAAAATCAAAATCGTTCATCGTTTCCAAAATACACAGCTTTTCAAAAATCATTATACTTTCATTCTTAAGCAATTAGGTAGATGTTTGCACTGTAAACATCTATGCTTATAGTTTTTATTCCTTTGAGCTTAAAGTACATTAATTTAGCGGGAAGTTTCAGGGATGGCATGCAGGGTCAACCGTTTACACATTTTTTATGTTGGAACTACGTCTTTTGGTGATATTTATTTAAAAAGCGAGTAAGCTACCTCAAAATATTGGTTAAATTTTTTAATGGTGTATAAATTTGGTGTTGTGTGTAAATTTTACTTTTTATAAGGTACAAATTCCACCCCCATGCTAATAAAATGTATTTTTTGACCCATCCTAGTATACAATATAAATTTGCTTTATTAACCGATTTGTTGTGGATGACACGGCAGCCGTGTCATGATTGTTTTTAATCTTTGGCGTATGACACGGGATCGTGTCAATTTAAACCGATTATATCCCCTTAAATTGCATCAATTGCATAGTAGGTGGCAAGCCTATCGCCAACCGGGTACTTTCCAATCCCGGGCAAGGTTGTTTTTTTCATAAAACTGAAAAAACACATTTTTGGATCGCCCGACCCAAGAATCTAACCCGGGGCCTCATGTGGTCAACTTCGACACCGGACCACTAGACCACAAAAGCGACCTTGGTTTTATTAAAAAAAAACAACGATTGAGAGTCAATAAAATGTATCATGACAGAATTGAGTTTTAATCATTAAAATGAAGATAATGTTTAGCTAAAAACTTTTCTGAAACACGCTGAATATAGAAATTTCATGTCAAAATATTCAGTGGTGTTTTCTTGATGAGCATTGAAAAAAATAGTTATATTTTTTAAGATGCTAGCGATCGCTCTGTGGTCGAAACAAGGAAGTTATATTCTACCCGGAATGCTTACACGCGCTTCAAAATCGTTCCGAAGAGTACCACGACATGAGTGGAGTGTGTCTCTTTCTACTAAATAAAGCGCCAATCGCCATGTATAAGTGTGGCCATGCGTAGTTTGCAAATTACTACTAAGTAATTCTACTAATTTGAAAAACAGTTTTTGCATTGCATAAGTAATTGCATAATAATTAAAATAAGCACATTTTAGAACTCACTTTGTTAATTACAATACATTTTATGCTAATGTATCTATCGACGTGTATGAATAAAAGGGATTTAACGATTACCGTATATATAAAAATCTACCATCCGAAAGTTTTATTTACACTGGCAATTACAAGAAAGGGACAACATCCACTCATGTCGTTGTCTTGCTCGGAACGTTTTTCCCCTCTGTTATGTAAGAAATAAATGTCAACTTTATTAAGAACGAAATAAAGTACATTTTTATTTTTCAATTATTGCTTCGTAGTAATTCCAGTTATCGTATATAAGTTCCTTGGGTCGAAATTCAACCATAGACTAAACAATAAAATCTCTTTTAAATTTGACAACAGACTTTAGCCATAAAGAAAACAGTATACGTGTGTGTGTATATTATTGGCATGTATGTCACATGAACGTAGTGTATGTAATGTTTATTTTTTAATTTTATATACTTCTTTTTTTTACACAAGGGGGTTTCCCCCCTTGTATAAAAAAAAGAAGTATATAAAAGTAAGTATATAAGTATATAAAAGAGTAGGGGGTGCACCTGATGGTAAGTGATCACCGCCGCCCACGGACATCTGCAATACCAGAGGTCTTGCAGTTACATTGCCGGCCTTTTAAGAATGAGTAAGCTCTTTTCTTGAAGGTCTCTATGTCGTATCCCTTCATAAACAGCACTGCCGGTAATTGATTCCACAACAGAGTAGTGCGAGGCAAAAAGTGTCGGGAGAAACGCACAGTTGTGGATTTCCAGACATCGAGATGGTGAGGATGGAACTTGAAATTTTGACGCGATGTCCGATGATGGAATTCAGCGACAGGAAATAATCTAAACAACTCATCGGAACACTTCCCATGATAAATACGATAGAAGACGCTAATGTATATTATTAGCAAACTAGCTGTTACCCGCAACTTCGTCCACGCGGACTTTGTTTACTCCGCTCCTACTGGTCGTAGCATGATGTTATATATCCTATAACCTTCCTCGATAAACTTGCTATCCAACTCAAAAAGAATTATTCAAATCGGTTCAGTAGTTTTCGAGATTACCGCGTACAACTAAACAAATAAACTCTACAATTTTATAATATTAGTATAAATGTCTGCAGTCCTTTAATTGTGCCAAATTTTTTTACCTTAGCGTCATTGTCATGAAAAGGAGTACAAAGTTTTTACTTCACGTATTAATGTAATAGACAGAAGATAACTTGCTACAAGGTTAGAATGGGACGTTGGTATTACGTCAAACATTTTTACATTTCCCGGCAGCTTAATTAATATTAGCTCGACACATTGCGATACACGGAGGTGTGTCTTGTAAGCCCGATTAAACTGAACCGATATCGTCCATTTATAGAACAGCAACTGTATTGCAACGTAACACTAACCAAATAAGGGCATGGTTTAATGCAGAGCTGACCAAGTATAAGGGTTTTACGGGTCAAAAACTGTATTTTTAAATATAATAAATAATGTTATTGTACTTTTATTTCATGTCAAACAATCAGTCAATGAAGTAACAACTTTATTTATTACTAGCTGTTGCCCACGACTTCGTCCGCGCGGACTTCGTTTACTCAGCACAGCACCTACCCCGTAGGTGATAGCGTGGTAATATGTAGCCTATATGTTGACCCGACCTATTAGTAATATTCATGCAAAGTTTGAAGTAAATCCATGCAGTACTTTTTGAGTTTACCCCGGACATACAGACAAACAGACAAACAGATAAACAGACAAACAGACAAAATTCTAAAAACTATATTTTTGGTTTCGATATCGATTGTAGATCACCCCCAAGTATTCTTTTAAAAAAATATTCAATGTACAGTTTTGACTTTCCTACGATTTTATTATATGTATAGATATTTAATTAATAATAATGAAATTTCACCAAGTGCCGATGATAGAAAGTTTTAATTGTTTTATACATAACATTTAACCTTTCAACGCCAATGACGGATATATTCGTTTTACTTCACCAAATACATTTTTTAGTTAGTCGACTATTAATGGTTAACTTGTATAGCCTACTTAACTGTAATAGTTTTAATTTTAACTTCGTTGTATATACTACTTCCGTTAATTTTTTCACACATCCAGAAACAACCATTAAGCTGGGCAAACGGGGGGGGGAGGGGAGGGGGGGCACTTAATCCTACCGAAAATTAGTTAAGATTTCAAACTGATCCCTTAATCACCATTAAGGACCTACCTATGATATCCAAATCATGGAGTACGCTAAAAGTAAGAAGGTATTCGCACTTCATCTGTAGAGGATGTACACTACACTTTTTCTTTTTATGAAATCCAATTCACACCGTCCCAAAAGAAGTTTCGCTTAAAAAATAGATAACTTGATTGCAAAAAAATATTTTAATGTCAATAATTTACATACCAAGTAACCCATTGTATTATAAATATAATAATACTCTGTAAATAACTCTCATAAATCTAAAAATCACTTTAAAAGATAAATAAATCAAATAAAACATGTCAGTGGCCGCGGTTTTATTACCCCTGCCTTGATGTTTGCAGAACACAAACTTAAGCCTTTTTTAGTTACTTTTCTTAAACATTTGTATGTATAAGATAGGTGAGGTTATTGCCTTTTTAAATAGCTGTTTATTATATTATTTCAATAAACATTTTATCCAAATAATAACTTTCGACGAAAATGATTCCTAGGTCAAAAACCTCGTAAAATTTGGCGCTGCTTGTTTTTAGTTAAGGCAACATAAAGATAACAAATTTATGTCCAACATGTGATAAAAATGTCTTTTGCGTTTAAAGATTATCGTATCCTGTTACGTTCATTGCTACTATTGCGTGTTTGTGTTACTCTGTGAGCCTTTATATTAGTGAAACAATTTTTGAAACCGGTCCTTTGAGCTTATTCATTACAAACAAATGTAACGTTTTTAACATGAAGCAAAAACTCTGTACCGCCTTTTTAACAAGGATTTAAATTCGGACGGATTCGGAGATACATATCGAAATTATAAGGATAAAAATTTATCGATATCGATACTTTTGTTGTTTTGTGTTTGGTTCGCCGCGTTTCATGCTGTTTCGTGATTGATTCACCAACTAGCGCTAGAAGACAACGTCAAAATATCATATACCATGACCAATCACGACGATGCAAACATATCAATATTATAACGTTATAAATCCTTGCTTTTAAGACAGTTACGGGACCGATTGAGCATAACAGACACTCAATCGGTCATTGCGGAGGACTAAGGTAACCTAATATATTTTTATTCCATTTGTACTGTCTCGTAAACATACTGTATTATCTTTACATTCGTATCCCCGAAGAGGTAGGCAGATGTACCGTAGCGGTACGAATAGGTTCGTCAGTTTTAAAATTGATTCATTTAACAAGCTGCGAGCACATATGATCTTTTGAATGTTCGTCATAATAGACTGTTGCATAGAAAATTATGCTTAACTGTTCGATTACATGGTTCAGACTTGCTTGAATCAAAACTATTTCCTTATTTTATCTTGTGTAAATGATTATTATATAAAGAGATGCTAATGTTTTTTTTTAATTAAAACCTTTTTATTGATTTGACCTGCCATTAATATTTATAATAAAACTATTGTAATGGTTAATGTCACCGTTGTTATTTCTAGATTTCTAGTGTTATTCAATATTTCATCGCAAAATATATTTGCCATAAATATAACATCCTTTATTTTCGTAATGTCATAATAATGCTGAGACCTTTAAGAATTGAAGAACGAGCAGCAATAATTATTGATGCAATAATTATTGTTAGATAAACTTTATTTGATAGAAAACGTCACATTAATTTAATGTTAGTAGAACTGTTTTTTGTACTGGTATGTTGGCATGATATACAACCAATGCACCCACGATTATCCGAAGATACTTATGTCCACAATGTGATAGGTAGCAAGAGTATCGTCAACCTGACACATCCAATCTCGGGCAACGTTGATTTTATCAGAAAACTGAAAAACACATTTTTAAGTTGCTTGACCCGGGAATCGAACCCAAGACCTCATGTGGTCACCACCGACACAGGGCCATTAGACCACAGAGGTTACCCATCCAAAATAATATGCTTTTTAAATAGAAATACATTAAATTAATAAAAATAAATATTACACACACTATATTAGAGACTTACATATAATACTATTATTTTATTATTATTTTATATATTTTATATCATAAGATAGCAGACAAGCAGATGGGTCTCCTGATGAAAAGAGTCAACCATCGCCTATAGACATCAAAGATGTTAATGGTGCTATCTTGAAGCGAGGTCTAATGCCACATGCATAAGTTAACCGGCTACCTTACTCTCCAAACCGGAACACGATAGCGACAAGCACTGACCCTATTGCGGCAGGAATAGCTAAGGCGGTGGTACCAGACCAGTACTCTATCACCTAGTAGCCACGATGGTAGTGACTCGCGAAACTAATCGGTCGCCTTTTGCGACCTGCTGGCAGAACGGCAGTTGGTCTATTCTTCAAAGGAGACCAGATTCAACACGGGGAAAATTTTAATTTCATACACATGTATCTACCTACTTTCTTTAAGGCTAAAGTCAGTTGTTTAACTTGAAAAAGGTTATTGTATAGTCGATGGTTGAATTCGACCACTGGGCGATTGCTAGTATGTATAATGCTGCAGTCATACTTCCGTCTGTCGCCACAAAGCTTCGGGCAATGACGCGATAAATGCAGATGTGACCGGCTATTATCGGCTATTTTCGCATACATTCCGGACTGCGTGTGCTTTAGTGCGCATATCACTTCGAGATTATAGACGCAATTACGACCCCAGTATAAAAAAATCGTTGGACAAATTCTAGACAAAAATACACGAATTAATCTAACAAAGTAAACAAATTATTTGCTTGTAATATGGGTGTTAGTTAACATTACTAGTAGATGGAAAAACTTAAATATATTTTGACGATAGGGATCACCACTCATCTCGCCAATCGACAAACTGGTGAATCGAGGTGAACTGGAAAGTCTATAGACTATCAGTTTGCTCTACGTGATGATACTTTTCACGTCCGATTCTTTTGTGGTTTAGTTATGAAGGTGTAACAGTCACACAGAGACTTTCGCATTTGTAATACTAGCTGCATTCTGCAGCCCGCTGCATCATAAAAGTTTTTGTGAAACCCACAGGAATAACTTATTTTTCCGGAATAAAATGTTATATGTTATTCTAGGTCATCATCTACTTGTGTGCCAAATTTCATCTAAATCCATTTAACCGTTTTTGTGTGAAAGAGTAACAAACATCCATACATCCATCTTAAGAAACTTTCGCATTTTATAATTACTAGGATTATTAGGTATAGATATTTTTTTCTCCAGGAACAAGTAAGTTTATAAACAATTAGCGATATATCGACGGGTCCTAAGTAAGTTATCATAACTTAAAAAATGCGATTTTTGTTTTACTTATGAAAATGACTCCACTTTTATAGACTTTTAGTAACACAAAGAATAAAACTGAAATTTCTATTAGTAAAATCCAACTTCTAATAGAAATTTCAATTTTATTCGTCCTCAAGTCACGACAACTTACGACCCGTCGAAATATTATTCTTTGCGGCTATGATAGTGGTAAATCATTGCCAAAATGTTAGGTTTTTATGTTCTCTAAAGGACATAACAAGATCGTTAATCCTTTTTATTGCCAATAACTTTATATTACGCTCCTGAATTAAGTACTTTTGTAAAATATATTTAGTAGTAGCAGGTACATGCAACGATGAAAAATGCTTGCATATTTGGGGTTCCGTATCCAGAAATAAAAGCAGATTCCTTATAGGATCACTTTGTTGTCCATCCGTCTATGCTTCTATCATAACCCATTTCTAAGAAAAAAGGTGTTTTTTATACTATAAGATAGCAAACAAGCAGATGGCTCACCTGATGGAAAAA
Organism: Apodemia mormo; assembly: GCA_036924255.1. NCBI lineage: Eukaryota > Metazoa > Arthropoda > Insecta > Lepidoptera > Riodinidae > Apodemia > Apodemia mormo. The sequence goes on along the minus strand of JAUPFN010000021.1, from coordinate 22,608,711 downwards.
ACGATCATCGCTATGGACACCAAAAATGTTGATGGTGCGTTGCTATCCTGGAGGCGGAGTCTAATACCACATGCATAAATTAACCGGCTACCTTATCTTTAAAGCGGAACATGACAGTAACAAGCACTGACGCTATTCTGGCAGGAATGGTTAAGGTTGCGGTAGGTACCAGATCCAGGTGAGACAATGGAGAACTTTACCGCCTAGTAGCCACGATAGTAATGACTCACATAGCCAATCACTTTTTTTATATCATAAGATAGCAAACAAGCAGATGGGTCTCCTGATGAAAAGAGTCAACCATCGCCTACAGACACCAAAGATGTTAATGGCGCGTTGCTATCTTGTGGCGAGGTCTAATGCCACATGCATATGTTTACCGGCTACCTTACTCTCCAAACCGGAACACGACAGTAACTAGCACTGACGCTATTGCGCCAGGAATAGGTAAGGCGGTGGTAACAGACCCGGCCGAGCCGATGCAGAACTCTACCACCTAGTAGTCACGATGGTAGTGACACACATAGCCACTCGATCGCCTTTTACGACCTGCCTTGCAGAACGGCGGTTGGCCTATTCTTCAAAGGAGCCCGGGACCAACACGTCCGATAACATCAGGCGACCGTATCCATGTCTGCGTTAGTCTCAGGAGGTATCTCGCGCGCACCGAAGTTAACCACGGAGTGTAATTTTGGTACAAAGAAGGTTATGTTTTAAAAATAGCAATAATAATACCAGTAATTTAAAAAATTAAACCGAATTTAATCATCAATTATACTTATATCACAAAAACGACTGACACAATTTTGATAAAACTTAGGCTGTTCCCTAAGTTGTCCCTAAGGTATATTATCTTAAAAAGTATCTTCACGCCCGCATCCCCGAAGGGGTAGGCAGAGGTACAACAAGTGCACCCACGATTAGCCTAAGATACTTGGCCCCACAAATGTGATAGGTGGCAAGCCTATCGCCAACCGGGCACTTTCCAATCCCGGGCAACTTTGTGTTTTTCAGAAAACTGAAAAAACACTTTTTTTACGTGCCCGACTCGGGAATCGAACCCAGAGCCTCATGTGGTCAACGCCAACGCTGGCCCACTAGACAACAGAGGCGACAAAATTATTAAAATAAGATATATTTCAATTTTAATAATAATTATTAAATTTGAAATATATCTTATTTAAATCAAAAAGGATTTTCTCGATATGTTTTTTTCTGTTCCCCAGAAATCCGGAGACAATCATACAAATATACAAACTATGTATGATCTATTTAGGCGTCCAAGAACCTGTAATAAATTTCGTACGTGTAATATACAAACATACATAGTTTGTATATTTGTATATTACACGTACGAAATTTAGTACAGGTTCTTGGACGCCTAAATAAATGGATCATACTTAAAAATTCCAACAATATATAACACAGAGGTTATAAGTTTACCATGTATGTAAACATGGTAAAGAACACGGGCAAGACTTCATACATCGTTATTTTTAGTTAATACCTTAAAGTTTAATATATTCCAACTCCTTAACTTATCCGCATTTAATAAATATTTTTTTAACTAGGGGAATAGTAGCTAAATAAAGTTGGAATTTAGATAAGGTTAACGTAAACAATCAGTTCTCTCCTTAGTAGTCTGTCTGTGTTTAGGTATTTATCTTGTCATTGGGTGTCTTCAGTACAACTGCTAATCTCAGAAATCTAAGTTAAATTGACTGACTTCTGAGCTAAGATTTGGCAAAAACACTTTATAGGTACTTAAAAGAACAAAAAATAAATCAGCATTAACTATTCTTTATTACGAAAACGGGGAGAATTTTTATTTGATACTTATAATGAAAATTATGATATATAAACTTATTACTGTTTTAATGAAAATGTAATTAAAGTTTTATAAAATGGTAACACTTAAATATGATGATAGAATACAATCAAATTATAGTCTCAATTATTTTTAAATGATTGTACCTACCGATATGTTTTATTTTATTGATTTAAAGATCGTAGAAAATTATTCTAGTTTATCTAATATTCGTCACTCCAAAAGACACGCAAGGGTTGTACAAAATTAAAATGACCTGTGTTCTTTATAACCTCCGTATTTTCGTCGGTTGAAAACATACATAACGTTCATACAAGCGCTTTTTAAATAGAAATAGAACAAATTGGAGTAAGTAATTCTAATCAAATCAAATAGCATTTATTTGAGGCAGGTAAGCTCGGTTACACTTATCGAAGTCAAAAACTTTAATATTATACTATCATACACATTTTAAAACATACTAGCGATCGCCTGTGGCCGAAATTCGACTATAGATTAAACAATAAAATCTCTTTTAAGCTTGATAACTGACTTTGACCATAAAGAAAATTGTAAGTGTACGTGTGTGCATTATTATTCTATGCGCGTATGTAAATCATGTATGTCCCTAGTGAGTGTAATTAGAACACTGAATATCGTCGGCACTTGGTAAAACTCCATGTTAACTTGGATTTATATTGTCTTAAAAGCACTCATGATGAGTGCTTTTAAGACAATATCAATCTCATCTCAATTGTAGTCAAGTAAAACAGTACAATTGCTTTTAATCTATATCTATATTTCTATATTATTATCTATATTAATATTATAAATGCGAAAGTTTGGATGTGTGGATGGATGTTTGGATGGATGTTTGTCACTCAATCACGCAAAAACTACTGCACGGATTTAAGTGAAATTTGGCATACTGGTAGCTGAGGACCTGAAATAGCACATAGGCTACTTTTTATCTCGGGAAAATTAGGTGATCCCGCGGGATTCGCTAAAAACTCTTATAATGCAGCGGGCTGCACGCTGCAGCTAGTACAATATAAATACAAGTGAGTGTAATGTTTATTTTTAATAAATTAATGTATTTGTAATGTTTTTATGTAAAAATATTAGGTTTCTGCAGTCATCTGCAATTTAAACTTTAATTGTGCCAAATTTTATCCTCCATCGTTCACGCTCTTCACGTTCACGTTCACATCTTAAAAAGGGGTACAAAGTTTTTATTTCACGAAATAATATATAGATTATTTAAAGCACAAAATTTATTAAGTACAAAAATTCATATAAAATAAACTTATGTATGATGCAATTGAGTGCAATGTATGTGCAATGTACATTAACATAAAAACAATAACACAAGCCGGAAAACAAATGCTTGTAATGCTTTTATTACCTTCGTATCACAAGTAATGTGACTGATGTGATTAGCTTCATGTTTTTATTAATATCTAAATCCACAAAAAATAAATAAGTTGTTCACAAAAACAAACTCTTAAATTGTTTTTATTCTTTTAGTATTTGTCAAGACTCAAGACCAGTTCGTTTTTTTTTCATTGTAATATAAAGTAATTCTTTTAATGAATAATTAATCACACAAAGTGTTGCCAAGATGAGACCAAAAAAAAACAAGCACTAACTTCACAAACTTTACACCTCAGTCAAAATATGTAACAGACAGACAGACTTTCGCACTTATGTTACAAGCTGACCCGCGCAGCTTTGTCCGCAAAAAGATTAACATGTCATCGATATATTTTTTAATACAAACTCGTCCCCTATTTCAGACCTTTAGGGGTTAATTTTGAAAAAAAATATAGCCTATGTATAACCCCGGACCTTTAACTACCTCTATACCAAATTTCATCAAAATCAATTCAGCGGTTTAGCCGTGATTGCGTGACAGATAGACATACGAACCGACTTTCTCATTTAAAATTTAAGCATGGAATTAAGTATGGATTTAAAATTTATGCACAAATTTATGTACAGTTGTAGACTTAATGATATATGACATTCTCTACTAGTAAACCTTAATCAAATAGGAACAGTATTTAGAATGGGGTGTACAGATCACCTATTGCAATCATAATTACCAAAAGATATCAGAGTGGCAAGTGTGAGTTTTTCTTTTCGCATTCGATCGTGATCGCGTTTCGAGTTTACTAGGAATTTGTATGTGATTTGTACAGCGCCACCTAGTGGTAAACGTGAGAAACCAGTTTACCACTAGGTGGCGCTGTACAAATCACATATAAATTCCAAGTAAACTCGAAACGCGCTCACGATCGAATGCGAAAAGAAAAACTCAGACTTAGCACTCTGTAGTTCTTAAAGCGAAATTCTGATTCAGTAGCCGAAATTCTGTTTCCACTTACCCCCCCACCTACCGTCAAGCAGGTGATATATCTCCAGTGAAACTAAACCTCAAGGTTCAGTCTCACTGGAGATACACTAAGCGAGTTCTAAGCAGGCCATTTTTAACTCCGGTTAAGTACTCTACTCGCCCTAAAGAAGTAACTGTCATATAGACCAAATTCTTAAAATCATTTTAACAAGAGCTTATTGTATTGTATAACATTGTAAGTTTAATATAAGTTCTTATAAAAATGCCTACTCTTATTTTGTTTCCAGTCAATTTATAAATCGTCTTGCTCGGATAAGCTAATTATATTTGTAGCGACAATCTCCACTATAGCACAGACTAAATCAGAAAGAATCCCCTATAAAATCGCAGCACAAGCTACAAGGACTACTTTTCCCCCATGTAAGTCCGGACTCATTTTGTAGAATAAACTATATGCCATTCTGCCAGGCAGTTCGCAAAAGGCGGATGATTAGCAAAACTTGTCACTACTACTAGTACTAGGTAGTAGAGTTCTGCAGACTGCAAGGCTCTCCCGGGTCTGATGCCACCGCCTTACCTATTCCTGCTGCAATAACGTCAATGATTTCCTTCCTTCCTGTAGTGTTCCGGTTTGGAGAGTAAGGTAGTCGGCAAACTAATGCATATAGCATTATCTTACAGTTTTGGAGTTTCTAGGTGATGGTTTATATTTTCATCAGGAAATCTGCTTGTTGAATATTGATGTTAGTGATATAAAAACGTATCAAGATTAAGTCCGTTTGAGCTGCATAACAATAATGTTATGAATTTGCTACCAGTGGGTATATTATTTACATGTGTAATTTAAACGCCAGCAAAATCGTGAACAATATCTAGATATTAAGACTTTTATATATTTATTACCTTTTAATACGATGATATAGACAGGTTAAAGCCTATTGTTATTGCGCAACATGGTCAGTTGAAATAAACAATAAGAAATGAGATTTTTTTTTATTCGAATAACGTATTAATGCGAGTCTGGCTAAACAGTTAAAGCGATTTTGATAAAATTTGGCAACGAAGTAGTTAAAGATCCAAGGTAAAACATAGGCTATTTTTTAAATCAACCCCCAAGGTACTAAATTAGAGGATGAAAATTGGTTTTTGTAGGCAATGATTATTTCTTTCAATGAGAAGGGTTATTTTGCTTGGTTCATATCTTATGATATATAAAGAGCGACGTAAAATTACAGCTCAAATGATTACATATCTATGAAAAATTACATAAAGCAACAAGCATGTTTGTTTCCTTGTGTTTGTTTGTTTTTAATGCGTAACTATTTGTTTTAAATTTGAAAATATTTCTAATCGTATTGTATTTACGAATTTATTAATGTGACCGCGACATGTGAACTGTCTGTTTGTCTTCACTCGTGTGACGTATCTATATAGAAGTTCTGCAGTCTGTCGCATTCGTTTTGCTCTCCGAAGGCCGTCCAGTCCACTCGTCTGGCCGCATCGGATATGTGTCACTATAACACAGAACTACGCATGCGGCTGCTTCCCTTTATAACCTTCAGTCGAAACGAGGACGCAGCATCATATAATTGACGCCCTAATTTTGTGTTTAACATGTTACTTACATAATTCGTTTCAATGTTATATGCGTTATGAACACTATAATTATAGCCCTTAAGAACATTTAAGACGATTTTAAGACGTTTGGCTTTAATTTTTTGTGAACGTTGAATTCAAGAGCTGTTTGCTCTACTGCATTTTGTTATATTGTTCTTAAACTTAGTATAAGTTGTCTTCTATTAACAATGTTATCACTTCTACTACTACTTCTTTTGCTAGGTGGCAGATTTCCGCAACGTTTTGGTATCACTGCCTTACCTATTCCTGCCACAATAGCGTTAGTCTTGTGACTGTCGTGTTTCGGTTTTGAGACAAAAGTAGCCGGTAGATTTATGCTTTTGACCTTGCCATGCCGTGACACAGAGAGCAACACACCATTAACATCTTTGGTGTCTATAGGCGATGGTTATGTTTCCATCAGGAGAGCCATCTGCTTGTTTACTATCTTGATATAAAAACCTATTGTTATTACTAATTTTTAAACTCAGATGAACACAATGACCGCTGTTTAAGTATATTATGTAATTTCTACAGCAAAGAGATAAGCACGTCTATTTCAAGTATTTTTAAATAACTATTGTTTTACACTTGCATGTGGCATTTTAATCCTGATACACAGATTCCAGCGCACCATTAACATCCTTGGTGTATAGACATCAAAGGTGTTAATGGTGTGATGCTACGGTGATGGATGCGATGGAACCATCTGCTTATTTACTATCCTTTGAAATAAAATATTAAATAAATGAGCTACATGACAAGAAAGTACTAAAAAGTTAAAAAATCTGTTGATCTGATCGCTACCAAAATTGCCAGGATCATCTGCTGAGCTGATCTGAAGATTGCGTGAAAATGTTATCAAAATCGCTCCAGTCATTCTGGAATCAATATCTATTATTTAGTCCAACTTAAAAGATATGATAGTTTTAATCTCAGTGTTAACCACCCCCCCCCCCACTTCTCAAGTACCAAGTAATTTGTATGACAAAACAACGTTTGCCGGGTCAGCTAGTAATTTTGTAAATCTGAAAGTCTTTATGTTTAAATGTTTGTTACTCAATCACATAAAATCGGCTATTTGAATGATATACAGGTATACAGATAGCTGATGATGAGGACATATCATATAAAATGCCATGTAGCATTAAGTTTACATCCGTATACATCATAAATGCGAAAGTTTAGATGTTTGGATGGCTGTTTGCTACTCAATCGCGTAAAACCCACTGAACGGATTTAAATGAAATTTGACACTCAGGTGATGACTTGGAAAAGAATATAGGCTACTTTTTATCCCGGAAAATTTATCGCGAAAATTTATATAAAAAATTTTATTTATTAGTGATCCCGCGGGATTCACCAAATACTTTTATAATGCAGTGGTCCTCACGCTGCAGCTAGTAATAAATAAATAATAAAATACCTTTATCTCAAAAAATTATTTGTTCCCGGGGGGTTTATAACACAGTGGGCTGAAGTATTATTTATATAAACAATACGAGTTTATAAACACGAACAATATCAACTAATTACCGTTGATATCTGTACGAATATCAGACGGAAATATCGTAAATGTCCCTTTTAATAGTTAATAAGGCCGCCAAAACTGGATACGAATATTCACAAGAAAACTCTTTAATTATTTCTTGTTTTTCCGCGTTAATCAAGGCCAATTTATACTCTGTCATAATAATATTGTAAAATAACTAGCTGTGTCCACGACTTTGTTTACTTACGTTTACTCAGTGCGGTAAATAAGTAGCCTATAGTGCTCAGTGATAAATGATAGTGCAGCTTTATATTGTTGCTTTAAACATTTTAGTCATTACAAACATACAGACCTTCCCCTTTTATAGTATTACTAGCTGAGCCGGCAAACGTTGTTTTGTTATATACATTAATAAACATTGACAAACATTGACAATGACAAACATTGACGCAATTGTGGCAGGAATAAAACGCAATAAAATTACAAATCAGTTCTCCTGTTTTTTCTGAATCAGTTTTAAATGAGACAATTTCTTCACTATATTTAAGTCAGGCCGTTATAGTTTTACACGTCTTATCTTATAAACTACTATTATTTTGTTGAAACTTACTCTATTCCTGTTTTTTCTGAATCAGTTTTAAATAAGACAATTTCTTCACTATATTTAAGTCAGGCCGTTATAGTTTTACACGTCTTATCTTATAAACTACTATTATTTTGATGAAACTTACTCTATTCCTGTTTTTTCTGAATCAGTTTTAAATAAGACAATTTCTTCACTATATTTAAGTCAGGCCGTTATAGTTTTACACGTCTTATCTTATAAACTACTATTATTTTGATGAAACTTACTCTATTCCTGTTTTTTCTGAATCAGTTTTAAATAAGACAATTTCTTCACTATATTTAAGTCAGGCCGTTATAGTTTTACACGTCTTATCTTATAAACTACTATTATTTTGATGAAACTTACTCTATTCCTGTTTTTTCTGAATCAGTTTTAAATAAGACAATTTCTTCACTATATTTGAGTCAGGACGTTATAGTTTTACACGTCTTATCTTATAAACTACTATTATTTTGATGAAACTTACTCTATTCCTGTTTTTTCTGAACCAGTTTTAAATAAGACAATTTATTCACTATATTTAAGTCAGGCCGTTATAGTTTTACACGTCTTATCTTATAAACTACTATTATTTTGATGAAACTTACTCTATTCCTGTTTTTTCTGAATCAGTTTTAAATAAACAATTTCTTCACTATATTTGAGTCAGGACGTTATAGTTTTACACGTCTTATCTTATAAACTACTATTATTTTGATGAAACTTATTCTATTCCCTAAGTTGAAATAAATGTAAGCCAATAAAATAAAGATCACTTATGAAAAAGACCACAATCTGTTTAATAGTTTTGAAGACATGCATGGATAAACATACATACACTGATAAAATCTATACTATATACTACATTATAAATGCGAAAGTAACTCTGTCTGTCTATCTGTCTGTCTGTTTTTCTGTCTGTCTGTCTGTTACGCTTTTACGGCCAAACCACTGAACCGATTTGGATAAAATTTGGTACAAATATAGTTTGAGACCCAAGAAAGGACATAGGATAGTTCTTATCCCGGAAATCCCACGGGAACGGGAACTATGCGGGTTTTTATTTTAGATTTTTTCCACGCGGACGAAGTCGCGGGCACAGCTAGTTTTATATATTTGTCATGAAACCCGAATTGATTGGATACGTAAAATATGGAATGGATACGTATATTCATGAATCTGTATTATTATCTGGAGGCAACACTTCTAAAGGTGCTTATCGACGGGCGAGCCTATACCGCGGTCTTTATGGTCTAATAGCCCTCGACACAAAACTTATGGCCGATAGATCAGGACCTTTAAGGTCTTGATCGACGAGCGACCTTATACCGCGGTTTTATTCGGTTCGTCGGTAAAGCTCGCCCGTGTATCATCACAATACCGCGGTTTTATATAGTGCAATTGGCCATAAGTTTTATGTCGAGGACTCTTAGACCATTAAGACCGCGGTAAAGGCTCGCCCGTCGATCAGCACCTTAATACCTACTTGAAACAAAACTTTAAACACTGCTGTCATCTTCTGGGGTTCTACCCTCTATTTCCAACACAGCTGTATAAAAAAAAATGGCGAGACCTCATACACCGAGATATAATGTAAATGTTTGTTTCAATTGATTAATACGAATGCCTGCTCCATCTTTACCTAATACTTCATGCGTAAATCGCAGTACCAATATTTTATACATATGTGTCGAATTAAAAACTCTTTTATATCATAAGATAGCAAACAAGTAGATGGCTCTTCCGATGGAAAGAAGCAGCCATCGTCTATAGACACCAAAGATGTTAATAGTACGTTGCTATCCATGTAGCGAAATGTAAAGGCCACGTGCTTAGTTTGCCGGTTGCCTTACTCTTCGTCTCTTTAGTAGGGGTCGAAGAAGAATTATGCCATCATTAAAAATCAAAGGTAGTACAATCAGCTCGGTAGAACATGTTAAATATTTAGGAATGATTTTGGACAGAAGGCTCCTTTGGAGAAATCATATATTGGAAGTAGGAGAAAAATGCTTAAAATTTGTTAACTTGCTTAATGTTTTATCAGTGGCGTCGTGAGGGATTCACCCAACGCATTTACGTCGATTGTATATTTCACTTATTAGAAGTAGAATGGATTTTGAGTGCTTCTTGTACGACGGTTGTGCAAACGTACATACTTCTAAGCTGGACAAGATTCAAAATCAAAGTTTGAGAGTTATTGGTGGATTTATTAAAAGCACCCCAATTCATGTTATGGAAAGTGAACTCAGCTTGCCCCCATTGACTTTGAGGCGTTTGTACCTAGCATATAAATATTGCTTAAAAGCTAAGTCAGATTCAAAAAATATGACTATAGACACACTAAAAAATCTATACGCTGTTAAAGATTATCCCTATTGGCATTGTAAGAAAACACCACTATTGATAAAAGTTTATGATGATGTAAAACGAGTTAAAATCCACACAAGTAATCCACTCGATGTATTTAATTTGAATATTTGGGTATCACGTATTGGTATCAAAAATATCGTCAAATGTAATGTAGATGCGGTAGGGAAGGCAAAAAAGAGTCTTGAGTGTAACCAGTTGAGAATCGATGTTATCCAAGAATTACACGCGAAATACAGTGGATGGAACATAATTTTCACTGATGGGTCGAAAAGTATAAACTCTCAAGGAGCTGCTTTTTGCCATCCTAACCAAAATTATAGTGACAAATTTAAAATTAATGATAACATATCCATTATGTCTCTGGAACTAGTTGCAATCTTGGAAGCATTGAAGTACGCTTCAAGTTTAAATATTAGTAAAATAGCATTATTCTCAGACAGTAAAAGTGCTCTTCAACACCTTGCTCGATGCGCCTCTTATGAGAGAGGTGTACCGATAGCATACCAGGTACTAGAAGCAATTCATCGACTAACGTTACACGGTCTTAATCTGAGATTGCAATGGGTTCCGGCGCATATTGGTTTAAAGGGTAACGAGGAGGCCGACAAACTGGCAAAACAGGCTTGTTCTTCTGGAAAGGAATATACCATAGACCCATTTTACTCAGAAGTTTTATCAAAATTCAAAAGCTTGTGTTACTCACGTTGGAAAGAATACTTTGATGAACGATCAAAAGCAAAGGGTATATGGTACAAAACAATTCAGTGTCAGCCAATCTGTTGTCCTTGGTTTCTTGACTTAAAACTTAATAAAAAATATCTGAAGTTAGCTTTTAGACTTCGATCTGGACACATTCCATCAAACAAGTTTGCGTATTTAATGAATAAGACCGATTCACCTAATTGCGATAGCTGTGATAAAATAGAAGATGTGCAACACTTGCTAATGGAATGTGTAAAGAATCACACGGCATGGCAAAACTTCCTTATTAACCAGAATTTAAATATTTATGACGTGGGTTTGATACAAACGATTTTAGCAAACCCAGCTTCAAAACCAGCCAAGGGTCTATACGACCTAATTCAAAATAGCAGCAGTTAATCATAACTTGTTTGTGTTAAGATAGATTTGTTACGATGGGATGGACATATCCGAAAGGATAAAATCCCAAATGAAAGATTAAAAAAAAAAAGATACTGTAAGATATCAGACAGCATGGGATTAACTGCTCCTCATATCGGCAATCTTTATTATTACTGTAACAATTGGATACAAATTTAACATTATGTAATATTTTATTTTAAAAATGATATGAAAACATACAAGCCCGCTGAGTTTCTTCCACCGGACCTTCTCAGTGTGTGGCCACATTTCCGATCCGGTAGTAATTAAAAAAAAATGTTGACGCGTAAAAATAACTTGTAAAAAGTTGTATTGAATAAAGGACTTCCGATTTCTTATTTCTGAATGGTGAGTTGCCATCCGTTTGGCGGTATGGCAATATATATATATATATATATATATATATATATATATATATATATATATATATATATATATATATATATATATATATATATATATATATATATATATATATATATATATATATATATATATTATTAGGTTAACCATATGTTTCTTCGCTTTCCTATCAGATCTAAAACGTGGGACAATAGGTATTCATATTCATGAAATATAAACAAGTTATGCAAATGTCTTCCTAAAGTAAGTCAAGCGAACATAATCAGCCCCTTAAGCGTTCTACTGAAGTGATCAAGTCGATTTAAATCAGTGTTATAAATCTGAAAGAACCGGCCAAGTGCGAGTCGGAATCGCGCACTAAGGGTTCCGTACCATCTCTATTCAAGTTTCTACCTGTTTATTAACATCGAATAAAAAATTGCTTAAAAATTTCGTTTGTTGTATGGGATATTATTTATTTTAAAAGGTAATATACAACTAAATATTCTGTGAAAATTTGAAGCGTCTACCTGTTACCGTTATTAATATTAAGCAAAAAAACTAAAGAAAACACGTTTATTGTAGTTTTAGTATTCGTTGTCATAGCGGGAACGGAAATACATAATTTGTGAAAATTTCAGCTTTCTAGCTACCACTGTGTATGAGATACAGCCTGGTGTCAGACAGACAGACGGACAGATAGACGGGTTCCCTTGCGAAGTAGGCAGAGTAAACCGAACGTCTATAGACTTTCCGGTTCACTGCGATTCACCGGTTTGTCAATTGGTGAGATAAGTGGTGATCCTCATCGCCGCATTTACCGACATGTTGACGATTATCGTCTATTTCTAGCGTTAATCGGGACCAACAGCTTTACGTGCTCATCTGAGGCACGGAAGTGCAATATACCACTCCGCCAAAATCCGAGCTGCTGCTGAGATTTAAAATTTTCGAGAAAAACCTCGAAAAAACTTCAATGACACTTTTGCTCGACCCGCGGATCGAACCTGGGACCTCATGATCTGAGTCGAATAGGCTGCCCCTAAACCACGAGTCAGTCAAGTTTCAGTCGAGTTTATTCAGTTACCTACTAGTTTTAGTTATCAATTAGTAGTTAGCAGTTATTAGTTGAATTATGCTGTGTTTTGCGTGTCATTTTGTAGGATGATCATCTTGCCAAATGAAGAATCTCAATAACAAGTTTGTTTTGCCTGACCCAGGGATCATATGCAGCAAACAAAACGCATCATAATGAAATAATGTATAAGAACCCTAAACGCTTCAATTCAATTGCAGTTAATGTCGTGTTCCGGTTTGGAGGGTAAGGTAGCCGGTAAACTGTGCATGTGGCATTTTAAGGTTTAGCCGTGAAAGCGTAACAGACAGACAGACAGACTTTCGCAATTATAATATTATTATGGATATTATGGACTAGCTGTTTCCCATGACTTCGTCCGCGCGGACTTTTTTACTCCGCACTGCACCTCCCCCGTAAGTGATAGCGTGATAATTTGTAACCTATATGTTGACCCGACCTATTAGTAATATTCATACAAAATTTAAAGTAAATCCATGCAGTACTTTTTCAGTTTACCCCGGACATATATACAGACAAACAGACAAACAGATACACAGACAAACAGACAAAAATTCTAAAAACTATATTTTTGGCTTTGATATCGATTGTAGATCAAGCCCTAAGTATTCTTTTAAAAAAATATTCAATGTACAGTTTTGACTTTCCTACGATTTTATTATTACTATTATATTATTAGGAATCCAATGGAAATATAAGAGACGCTTAGAAGCTTTAATACATGCACTAGATGTTCAGTTATTTAAGTCAGTCATTAATCGCCTCACGCTAAATTTAAACACCGTTTGTTTGTTCAATTCTGTATCGACAACTAGTCAATATAAAACCCCATTAGCATGTTAATGGGTTCGCAAACCGGTCGCAAACCTTCATGATACGAAATTTCGTTTCAACTACGCACCTATAGCCTGCCTTGAACCTTCAAGGGCATTAGTAACAATCGCTGCGAAATACGTGCGTACATTTTGCATAGGATAGGAAACGTGTTCCGTGTGTCAGTCCCGGGCTCCTTTGAAGAATAGGCCAACTGTCGTTCTGTCAGGCAGGTCGTAAAAGGCGACCGTTTGGCTATGCAAGTCACTACCACTGTGACTACTAGGTGGTAGAGTTCTGCATTTTCTCGCCCGGGTCTGCTACCACCGCCTTACCTATTCCTGCCGCAATAGCGTCAGTACTTGTCACTGTCGTGTTCCGGTTTGGAGGGTAAGGTAGCCGGTAAACTTATGCATGTGGCATTAGACCTCGCCACAAGCATCAACGCACAAGTAACACCTTTGGTGTCTATAGGCGATAGTTGACTCTTTCCATCAGGAGACTCATCTGCTTGTTTGCTATCTTATCTATATATATAAAAATCAATTGCTGTTTGTTAGTCTCGCTAAAATCGAGTTTTAATTTTGTTGTTATGAGTTTTTGTGAATCCCATGGAGTCAATGGATTTTAACGGCATTAAATAGCATAATCTTATATATATATATATATATATATATATATATATATATATATATATATATATATATATATATATATTAGGGATGGGCCGAAATTCAGCTTGAACCGAACTTCGGCATTCGGCCGAAATTCGGTTTAAATGCCGAATGTTCGGCACTAGAAACTTGCACTTTTTTGACTGAAATCTACACTAATGTTGTAAAGAGGAAAGATTTGTATTTCTATATTTTTATATCTTGTATCAACTAAACTCAAAAACTACCGGACCGATTCGAAAAAATCTCTCACCATTAGAAAAATATTAAATCATCCCCGAGTAACATAGGCTATATTATACTTACCAAAATAATCTGTAAATTGCTTGACCCTGCAGGCCATCCCTGAAACATCCCGCTAAATAAAACAACATAAAAACAAAAATAAAAAACCTCAGCATAGATTTTTGAGTTCGAGGAGATTACAAAGCATGTAAAACGGTTGACCCGGCATCGGCAAGTCATCACTGAAACTTCTCGCTAAATCTTTATCTATATCTACGCATATCACATTTTTTACAGAGTTCAAAAATCTTTAATTTGTTACAAATGTTCGTTACTATATAAAAGTCGTAAATGACAGTAATTTTAAAATTTTTTAAACGCTATATATTTTGAAAATGATGATTGATTTTGGTTTTTCGGATGGCATTCGACACAATTTTTGACCTCTAAAATGTTTTCTAAACGTTCGTAACGTAATCTACAGGCTGAAAAATGTCGAAGCAATATCAATTTTTGATGCAATTTACTTATTTGATCCAGTTTTAAAAAGAGAAAAGTTGATTAGATTTTTAAGTCAGTCGGTATATAAGCCAAAGAGTTATTTTAAAATTATTAGGTTTTCTGTAAACAACAAAATATTAATATTTAAAAAGTTGTAACTTTTGGAACGAACCTGAAGCTAGCAGTTAAAATTAAAGGATAAATATGGCGGCGCACAGGGAGGTAATAAGCAAGCCCCCATATAGAGTTTATAAGATGTTTACGGAAGTAAAGACGCGGGATATTCCATAATTATCACAAAAATTTAGAGACTTGAAAAAACAAATGTGACTTACTCGCTAATACATACAACACTGTTGATTACATTGTACAAAACGCTTGCATTTATAACTAGCAAATTTTTTCAGAGAAGAGGAAGACGGTAGAGGGTTCTACTTGAGTCGAGTAATGGCCTAAAGCAAGATTTTTAACAGTTCGCGCATCATCCGCAAATCTAATAAATGTCGAAAATTTACTTATTTACGGCGACGCTTGTATTTTTAACTGGCAAAATTTTCAGAGAATAGAAAGTTGTTAGAGGCTTCTACTTGAGTTAAGGAGTTGCCTAGAGCAAGACTTAACGTTTCGCGGATATTTTGCAAATCTACTGAGAGTCGAAAATTTACTTATTTACGGCGATGGTTGTATTTTAAAGTAGCAAATTTTTTAAGAGAAGAGGAAGCTGATAGAGGCTTCTACTAGAGTTTAGGAGATGCCTGGAGCAAGATTTTAAACGGTTCGCGGATTTTTCGCGTATCTATGAAAAGTCGAAAATTTACGAATTTACGGCAACGCCTGTATATTTAACTAGCAACATTTTTCAGAGAAAAAGAAGCTGGTAGAGGCTTCTACTTGTGTCAAGGAGATGCCTAGACCAAGATTTTTGACGTTCGCGAATATTTCGCGAATTTACTAAGAGCCGAATATTATTTATATACGGTGACGCTTGTATTTTTAAGAAGCAAAATTTTTCAGAGAAGAAAGCTGGTAGAGGCTTGTACTTGAGTCGAGGAGGTGCCTAGAACAAGATTTTTAACGGTTCGCGGATATCACGCGAATCTACTGAGTCGAATATTTACTTGTTTACGGCGACGCTTATATTTTTAACTACCAAAATTTTTCAGAGAAGAGGAAGCTGGTAGAGACTTCTACTTGAGTTAAGAAGTGCCTGGAGCAATATTTTAAACGGTTCATGGATTTTTCGCGAATCTATTAAGTCGAAAATATACCAATTTACGGCAACGCCTGTATTTTTAACTAGCAAAATTTTTCAGAGAAGAGAAAACGGGTAGAGGCTTCTACTTAAGTCAAGTAGTTGCCTAGACCAAGATTTTTGACGGTTTGCGGATATTTTGCGAATCTACTTAGAGTCGAATATTATTTATATACGGTGACGCTTGTATTTTTAAGTAAAAAGATTTTGAGAGAAGAGGAAGCTGGTAGAGGCTTCTACTTGAGTCAAGGAGTTGCCTAGACCAAGATTTTTGATGGTTCAAGGATAAACCTTAAAAACAACAAAGAAAAATATCGACACGCGGGATTTGAACCTGCGACCATTTCCCTAAAGCCGGGACGCTCTTCCGCTGAGCTAGTGTCGACAGGCTCGAGGCAGCGAAATTCTTCTTTGCTATATATAAGGTTCAAGGATATTTCGCGAATCTACTTAAAGTCGAAAATTTACAAATTTACGGCAACTCCTATTTTTAACAAGCAAAATTTTTGAGAAAAGAGGAAGTTGTTAGATGTTTCTACTTGAGTTACGGAGTTGCCTAGAGCAAGACTTTTAACAGTTCGCGGATATTTCGCGAATATACTGAAAGTCGAAAATTTACTTATTTACGGCGACGCTTGTATTTTTAACTAGCAAAATTTTTCAGAGAAGAGGAAGCTGGTAGAGGCTTCTACTTGAGTTTAGGAGGTGCCCGGATCCAGATTCGCAGATTCGCAGATCGTAAACGGTTCGCAGATTGTTCGCGAATTTATTAAAAGTCGAATATTTACATATTTACGACGCCGCCTGTATTTTTAACTGGAAAAATTTTAGAGAATAGGGAGTTGTTAGAGGCTTCCTATTGAGTCAAGGAGTTGCCTGGACCTAGATTTTTGACGGTTCGCGGATATTTCGTGAATCTACTAAGAGTCGAATATTTACTTGTTTACGGCGACGCTTGTATTTTTAACTAGCAAAATTTTTCAAAGAACAGGAAGCTGCTAGAGGCTTCTGGAGCAAGCAAGCAAGCAACCTGAGCAAGATTTTAAACGGTTCGCGGATTTTTCGCGATTCTATTTAAAGTCGAAACTTTGCCAAATTACGCCAACGCCTGTATTTTTAACTAGCAATTTTTTTCATAGAAGAGGAAGTCGGTAGAGGGTTCTAATTGAGTCGAGTAATGGCCCAAAACAAGACTTTGAACAGTTCGCGCATCATCCGCAAATTAAATGAATGTCGAAATTTACTTTTTTATGGCGACGCTTGTATTTTTCACTGCCAGAGTTTATCAGAGAATAGGAAGTTGTTAGAGGCAGGAGTTGCCTAGAGCAAGACTTTTAACGGTTCGCGGATCTACTGAAAGTCGAAAATTTACTTATTTACAGTGAATTTCATGAGATCGTACGGGCTGTATTTTCAAAGTTAAGGCTCGGGGGTAGCGGAGGGTGGTATTTTTGAAATCAGGAGACAAAACTCTATCGTGCAATGGTGTCAACTCCTAGGCCGTTTTGCTCGACCTATTAGAGTGCAGTTGCACCAGTTGCAGCATGACGCCTATATCAGCACGTCGGTCCGATGCACATTCAATGTGCATGCAGCCTAGCGGACCGATCGTGGCCTAAGCTCAGCCAGGTTCATAGGTGAGTTGGGATACCTACTGGACGCGGTGTCGCGTCAGCTTATTCTACGTCAATGATACCAAGAAATATTTGATAATAATATTTATTTAAAAAAGTTAATAAAAAGAAGCATTACAATAAGCAATATTATAAACCGCACGGTTTACAGAGGTACAACCAACATCTTGAACAGTCGGGCTACCGATAAGACCGCTCCGCACGTGACTATCCAAAGCCGCATCGAGATCTCGGTAACGCAATTGAGCGAGGTACAGCGATCGTGCTATCTTTGAAGAAAAAAACATGTATTCTACTCAGGCTTAACACCAGCGCCTCGAGCCCATCGGAGAACACGTCGCAACGCACGAAAAGTTGCGCTCGCAACGGATTGTTCAACTTTTCAGAATGCATACCTAAAAGCTTTGACGCGCGCAGCGATAATTTTTGTGCTGAAATTTAGTAAAATTCCCCATGATATCATTGCGGTTTGCAGTTACCCACAAAACCCAATGTTTATCGTTGTCCTCAAATTTAACGGGAATTATTTTACCTCATTACTAAATATGTTCAGTCGCCCGGCTAACAGGATAATTACACCGGCATTTACGGCGTAGCAACTAACTCGTGTAGTTATTATTTAACCCGAGATAAGGTGTTTGAAACAGTCTTGTTTCTATGGTCACAGAATATCATAAAGTTCATGCAATCTTACAACATCGATATGTGTCTCGGGTATCGCTGCACATTGGAGCGCGCAGAGAACACATCAGACGTTCGTACTTGCTGACTGCTGGCATGACGACGGATCGTAGCAAGTACTGTTCACGTCACGTTCAACGTCTTGACTTACGTTACGCTCGTATACGTGTATTGCACACACACACACGCACGTACGCATACAAGGGAAACGTGCTATAATCTTGACAAACGTCACAAACGCTTTAAGAAAAAGCAAGCAGGTGTCTAGGAGACGTCTAAGAACGGGTGAGCCTTGCACAGGCACGGTAGATTGTTATGAAGAAGCTGATACACAGCCTTAGGATCGACATAACTTTACTACGAGTTAAAGTTTCGCGCGTTAGCTCTGCGCCGTTTATCTTCTTACCTTTCTATGCAACACCTGAGAGTCTGTTGCAGAGAATTATGTCTAGACTTAATCTAGAAGCGTGTCAGGAGCCTAGCGAGTACCGTTTGCGGTGAAAAAATTCAATTGCATTTTGAGTCAAATGCATCCTAGTGCATTGGGTTGACATTGCAAACTCCTACTCACACCTGAAGCTGCATCTAGGAATTGTGCACCGTACACTCTTGTGATCCCGACTGTATATATCTTGTATGTAGAGGCCTCTTCTTAAGTGTAGGAAGTGCCTTGAGCAAGATGTTTAGAGGTTCGCGAACATTTCGTGAATTACTATCTACTAAAAGTCGAAAATGTACTTGTTTGCGGTGACGCTAGTATTTTTAACTAGCAATATTTTCGGAGTAGAAGAAGTTGGTAGAGCAAAATTTTTAAGGGTTCGCAGATTTTTCGCAAGCCAATTTAGAGTTGAAAATTAGGGATTTACCACGATGAAGCGCTAGAAGTAAAATTAAGCAAGAGATACTTTTCATGAATTTTTCGCAAGTCGATTTTTAGTAACACCATTTTACGACGATGTTCGTATTTTTAACTCTTAAAATTTTGCTACTTAAAAATACAAGCGTCACTATATGAAAATAATATACGTCTCTTAGTAGATTCACGAAATATCCGTGAAACATCAAAAATCTAGATCTAGGCAATCCCTTAACTCAATTAGAAGCCTCTAACAACACCCTATACTCTGAAAAATTTGCTAGTTAAAAATATAGGCGTTGCCGCAAATTCGTAAATTTTCGACTTTTAATAGATTCCTGAAAAATGCGCGAACCGTTTAACGTCTTGCATTAGGCACCTCCTAAACTCAAGTAGAAGCCTCTACCAGCTTCCTCTTCGAAAAATTTTGTTAGTTAAAAATACAGGTGTTGTCGTAAATTTGTAAATTTTCGACATCTAAATAGATTCGCGAAATATCCGCAAACCCTTAAAAATCTTGCACTAGGTAAGTCCTAAACTTATGTAGATGCCTCCACCAGCCTCGCCTTCTCTGAAAAATTTTGCTAATTAAGATATACAAGTGTCACCGTATATAAAGAATATTCGACTCTTAGTAGTTTCACGAAATATCCGCGAACAGGCAAAAATCTTGGTCTAGGCATCTCCTTGACACAAGTAGAAGCCTCTACCAGCTTCTTTTTCTCTGAAAAATGTTGCTAGTTAAATATACAGGCGTTGCCGTAAATTCGTAAATTTTCGACTTTTAATAGATTCGCGAAAAATCCGCGAACCGTTTTAAATTTTGCTTTAGGCACCTCCTTGACTCAAGTAGAAGCCTCTACCAGCTTCCACTTCTCTGAAAAATTTTTCTACTCAAAAATACAAATATATAAATAATATTCGACTCTTAGTAGATTCGGAAAATATCCGCGAACCATCAAAAATCTAGGTCTAGGCAACTCCTTAACTCGATTAGAAGACTCTTACAACTCCCCATTCTCTGAAAAATTTTGCTAGTTAAAAATACAGGCGTTGCCGTAAATTTGTAAATTTTCGACCTTTAATAGATTCACGAAATCTCTGTGAACCGATAAAAATCTTTGCTCTAGGCACCTTCTTGACTCAAGTAGAAGCCTCTACCAGCTTCCATTTCTCTGAAAAATTTTGCTAGTTAAAAATAAAAGCGTTTTGTACAATCTAATCAACACTTTTATATGTATTAGCGAGTAGGTGAATATTTTTTTTTTTCGATTCTCTAAATGTTTTTGATATTATGGAATATCCCGCGTTTTAATATTTAATTACTTCCGTAAACATAATGTTAACCCCATATGAGGCGTTGCTTATTACGTCCCTGGTAATTTCATCCTTTAATTTTAATTGGTAGCTTCAGGTCCGTACTTTTGGAAACTTGATTCGATTTTGATTTTTGAAACTATATTTCACGTAGTTGTTTTAAGTACCACAATATTGTAGAAGGTCAAACAAGTTTTGGTCAAAAATCTCGAATTTATATAAATAAAACATTCATTTTTCAAAATTTTTCGTCAACGATAACTCCGAATGGGTAAACCGATTTTGATACAATTTACGATATTTGACACAGATTTTTAGAGAGAAAAGCTGATTAGATTTTTAAATCAATCGGTGTATTATCCGGAAAGTTATTTTAAAAATTTTGTGAAGTTTTCTGTAAACAACAAATATTAATATTAAAATAGTTGAAACTTTTGAAAACTTGATTCGATTTCGTTTTTTGAAACTAAATTTGACACAGTCTTATAAGCACTAAAATATTGTGGAAGGTAAAAAAATTCTAGTTAAGAAATTACCAAGATATGTCAAAAAACACTTCTAAAATTTTTCGTTAACGATAATTCTTGAACGGAAAATTAAAAATTTTTGATGCAATAATGCATTGAACGCAGTTTTTGTAGGAATAGAGCTGATTAGATTTTGTAGCTAATCTATACATTTATGTACTTAGATTGTACAAAATTATTTATGTATGTATGTTATTTATGTACAAAGTTATGAGATGTTTACATATACACATACACACACATATACATACAGACATGCTGACCTCATTGTGAAAATAATCGGAAAAGTTTTCTAGGATCTCAAAACGTGGACATCTGGTGAAAACTCGATTTTCATAAATCGGGGCAAAAAGAGTTCCTTATCTACATACGTAACGGGAAGTTAAAAATAAAGATCCGTGCCTAAATTGGAACAATGTAACTCAAATGTATCAAATTTATGCCGTTACGTCATTAATTCACGTGCGTTGCAAAAACTATTAACAATATCCTATATATCCATACTAAAATTATAAATGGGAAAGTGTGTCTGTTTGTTTGTCCGTTTTTCACGGCAAAACAGAGCGACGAATTGATGTGATTTTTTAAGTGGAGATAGTTCAGAAGGAATGGAGAGTGACATAGGCAACTTTTTGTCTCTTACTTTACGCGAGCGAAGCCGTGGACAATAGCTAGTATAAAATAATCTAAATTTTAAGTAAATTCGTAAACGTGTCGCTTTCAAGAAAGCGCCTACTAAACCGAAGTTCGGCCGAAATTCGGCCGAATTTTTTATTTTCACCGAATGTTCGGCCGAAGTTCGAATTCGGTTCAAACCACATTCGACCCATCGCTAATATATATATATATATATATATATATATAAATCAATCCCTATTTTCCTTGGTCACGACATCACGCCTGAATGGCTGCACCGAAATCGGTAATATTTTTTTTGTTGTGTTTGTAATTGTAAGGAGAAGGTTCTAATAAAAGAAAATATTAAGAAAATTGCGCGGAAAATTAGAAAATTTAAGAAAACTTAACCACCATATAAAGTTTGATGCCATTTAGGCTGCGTGGAAGGACAATCCCGTAGTCTTATATAAATTACGTGTCACGTTGTTAGTCCGCTATGGATTCCTAATATGTAAGGCAAAACAACGTTTGCCGGGTCAGCTAGTCTTATATATAAAATCAATTGCTGTTCGTTAGTCTCGCTAAAACTTGAGAACGGCTGAACCGATTTGGTTAATTTTGGTTTTGAATTCATTGTTGAAGTCCAGGGGAGGTTTAAAAGGTGAGGGAATATAGAAAAAATAGGAGTAGCTAAAAAGGCAGAACAACGTTTGTCGGGTCAGCTACTAATATATAAATATGGATTTAGCTTCCGTGTGTTTATACTCTCAATTTTGAAAAACTGGTCGATAGACTTGATAAAACCTGGTCCCTTCCTGGGACCTAAGATTGTGAGTTGCCCGATTCGAGATTTTTCGAAGATAGAGAAGATGGACGTCTCGTCAAAACGAAGCTGTTCACAAAAATTCAGCTTGTAGAAACAAGCATTTTTGATTAATGAATCTATACATATAATAAAATCGTAGGAAAGTCAAAACTGTGTACATTGAATATTTTTTTAAAAAAATACTTGGGGCGTGATCTACAATCGATATCGAAGCCAAAAATATAGTTTTTAGAATTTTTGTCTGTTTGTCTGTATGTATGTCCGGGGTAAACTCAAAAAGTACTGCATGGATTTACTTCAAATTTTGCATGAATATTACTAACAGGTCGGGTCAACATATAGGCTACATATATCATGAAGTTGCGGGCAACAGCTAGTCAGAAATAAAAATATTCCAATCATCGTGGTTTATGATATGAGTATTTGGTCACAATATAACTACTGTTTATCTTCTTTTCTTATCTTATCTTAATATACATAAATTACGTGTCACGTTGTTTGTCCCCTATGGATTCCCAAACTACCGAACCGATTTCAATTAAACTTTTAGACATCTACGACTTGGTCCAACTTAAAAGGTAGAACAGTTTTTATCAACTACATATTTTTGTTCTAACCGTGTTCTAGTAAATAAAAGAGAGGGGGATTTTTGGGCCCAAATGTAAAGGGTTGAAGTATGGTTCAAAAAAATGATACTATTTTTATATTTCAAAGTTCAAAATATGAGCTTAATCCGCTTTCTGAGAAAAAAGAAATCACGAAAATAAGTTTGTGGTACTATAATTGTATAATCGATAAAATTATAATCGATTTATGTAAATAATTTTAATCGAAATATAAGCTCGTAAGTATATGTAAAAGTGTATTTTTGATTAATATTTAGTATAATCAACAGTAAGTACATCATTATTTTACAAACCATTTATAATATAAAAAGAAAAAAATATAATCCATACAATTTATATAATCGATTGATTACGTTACTTCAAACTTAATACGATTTAGTGTCTGTGGATTTAATATAGCTAAAATTGACAATTATAACTGACATCACTGACGGCTCGCAAGAGCATAGTATTGTATACTCTTTGCGCAAGAGTCGCACTCACAAGTCGCGGACTTCACTCTTCGCTATTTTACGTACCTACCTACAGAGAGGCATCCTTTAATTTGTATTTTCCAAAAATCTGTGTTTTAGTATTGTGTCAATTTATCGATGGGTCCTATGTATAAGGGCCAAACTAACAATTTGGCTATTTTACCTTTTCTATTGTAAACGCATCTTATTAATCTAATTAATCATGTTGGATATTAAAAATATATATTTCTGCATAGAAACACGTTATTGTATACAAGTATAATGGCGTATGTACCATGATTTTAAACGTATAAGGTCTAAAGAGTAATTAGAGACTTATACGCGGGGAGTACCCGCGCGTTTATTTCTAATTTGGACCAATGAGCCGGTTTGACACTTGTACGCTGATCGGAACAATAGTCGCACAGTGTTGACTAAAAATGTTATAACTATTGTTTTGCGTTAGAATTTATTTGATTAGACAATTTAGAGATGGCATCTAGTTATCGTACTAAGAGTAGAAGTCGGCAATTGGTGAATTTAGCATTGGGAGATGAAAATAACAGTGCCCAGAGAAACGATTTAAGTTATGAAAACGACGATTTTATTGAAAACAGCGATGATAATCTTTGTAAGTATTTAAAATTGTGTTTTTATGTACTCGTTTATCTTTATACTTCCTTTAATTATTATTTTTTTGGTAAATTAAATGAAACATCACGAGTTTTTAGAATGAACGGCCAGTGTGGTACATTGGCCGTTATACGTAGCTTATTCTAAAAAAAATACACTTTCGCCCTTCAGTATTTTTTAATTTGACCTGTTTTGAATATTGATAATGTGAAAGGCAAGGGTTGAATTAATATTGTTAGGAAAAGTATATGTTCAGAATCTGTTAAACTAAAATCATTAGGTAGGTACCTAAATTATTAAATCAATTTAACTTATTTTAATACAATATTCTGCTCTAATCTTACTTCATTTTTTTTCAGCTCCTTTGCCGTTTAGAGCAAGTGAAATATTAGGAAATTGATATTTAAGTCTGCTTAAAGATTTTTTTGAAAATAATCCGTCTCAAGAAGACCAACAAATTGAAATATTGGAAAATTCTACTTTGCTCAAACCTGATGACATATTTATTTCTAATAGTCAACTAACTCAACCCCATGAAAAGTGTTCCCACACTCATGAAAAAGAAAATAACTCTGATATACACTCATGCTGTCTTTCAGTACAAGAAACAAATGATGAGCCGATAACTACCAGGTCATCAATCATAACAACAGATCTGTCAGGTGAAACAGTTTTTGAATCTTCAATCGAACATCACAGTGAAGAATTTATTCAAAATGTAGATGTATTGAATGAAGATGTACGCGATGCCAATAATGCGACCCCAATGCCGTCGTCTAATTACAGTTCTTTCGGTGAGGAAGAACCTATTCCTTCAGTGCCGTCATTGTTATCAGATGCCACTGCTTCGTCCCCAATTTCACATTACTCATCAAGTGACATATCAACTCCTATGCGGCCCAGGGAAAGAAAATTTACTAAAAAAAGAGATAGTGGAAGATTGCGAGAAAAATTTTGTAATGAATGGATAGATTCGAAAAGAAAAAGACTTAAAAATACTGGGAAAGCGTATAACAGTAGGAATGGTAAATTAAGAGATGAGAAACAAATAGGTGAACCATGTCAGAGCACGTGTAAACTGAAGTGTTACGAAAAACTTGATGAAGATGTGAGGAGTGCTATATTTGATCAATTTTGGATGATTGGAGACCATTCCAAGCAATATGACTTTATCGTCAACTATGTAGTAAGGATAAATAAAAAAAGAACGGTTACTCAAGGTGACTCGCGAAGGTCATACACATATGTGTATCATTTACCTATTACTCATAACAATCAAAAGACGAAACTAGTGGTATGTAAGACGATGTTTCTAAACACCATCAGATGTGGGCCAAAAATGATTCGAACTGCAATGAGTAAATTCGCTGATACAAATAAGCTCACGTTGATTGATAATAGAGGTCGACATGATCACCATAAAACATCTATTGATGAGGAAATGATCAGAAGTGTGCTGGACCACGTCAAGTCCTTTGAACCGGTCGATTCACACTATTGTCGTAAAGACAGTAATAAACTTTATTTAGATGGCTCTTTAAGTTTCATTCGCATGTTCAAGTTATATAAAGAATGGTATGATCCCTCAAAATATGATAATAAATGTGAATCGTTAAGGCAGTACAGGGACATAGTAAACAAAAATATTAATTTATCATTCCACCAGCCAAAAAAAGACCAATGCCATGTTTGTCATTCCTTCAAAAACGGTCCTGTGACTCCTGACAACAAAACATCTTATGATAATCATATAATTAACAAGAACCTAGCTAGATCTTTAAAAGAAAAGGATAAACGTGATTCACAAAATGACACAAAAATATTCTGCGCTACTTTCGATTTGCAAAAGGTGTTGTTGTCGCCGAGTGGTGAAATTAGTCTATTTTATTACAGCAAAAGGTTGAAAGTACATAACTTATTAATTTTCGATATTGGAAATTTAATCGGTACCTGTTATCTATGGAATGAGCAAATTGCAATGAAGGGATCGAACGAAATAGCGAGTTGTATTTACAATATGATTAAATTAAAAAATCAAGAGGGTTGTAAAGACTTTAGATTCTGGTCAGACAATTGTACTGGCCAGAACCGCAACAGAATTATGTTTTTTATGTACCTATACGCCGCTAATCAGTTTAATTTAAATATAAAACATACTTTTCTGGAAGTTGGCCACACCCAAAACAAAGGCGATTCGATACACGCAACAATAGAAAGAGCTGCAAAATATAAAAATATTTACACTCCATCTGAATGGAGCTCACTGATTCGATGGGCGAAAACAAAAGTCCTTATAATGTCATAGACGTAGATCAAAATATGATTTATGACTTTAAAAAGATGCAGACAAATTCATACTTTAACTGGACAAAAAACTCAGAAGGACAAAAGATTGTTTGGTCTAAATTAAAACAAATCCGGGTAAGCCGAGACGAATCATACGTTTTATATTATAAAAATGATTTGAGTGAAGATGCTATTGAAAATAATATTAAAATCTTAGATCAACCAGTACGAACAAGAAGACGAATAACTGGTAGACCAACAGTTATTCCCCTGCAACTATGCTACAATCAGCTGTTACCAATACAACCTTCAAAGAAGAAAGACTTACTTGATTTATGTCGAAAAAACATTATCCCACCTTTATACCATAGTTATTATGAAAATTTGGTAGCATCTAATGACATTGTGTCAATCAATGAAAGTGATAATGAATAGGTACAATTAGAGATTTCCCACATACTAGAATTGTTGATTATGAGAATTTCATAAGGTACTAGACTATAATGCAAAGATCTCTTTATTTTTGTTTACGCCAGACAGGCTTTTATTTTTGTTACTTTTTTTTTAATTTTATCTAGAATTCAGTAATGTGAAGTACATACATTATTTATATTACCTACCTGATTTTGATAATTGAACTTAGATCTTAAGTAACAGATTTTTTCTGACTTCATTCTTTTTATTACTTTTAAATCGCCAAAAAGACTGCATACGGGTCCATTGCATTTGTTTTAAGGCTAATTATTTTTTTGTTTCAATAAATAAATGAAAGCAATCTGTGTTTTTTATTGTTTATAATAATCTAACTGGTAACTCAGTTAATAGGTTAGCAGATTTTGAAACGTATAAGTGTCAATGTGACATAATTATCGTTATATCGAAGTACTTTTAGTTTGAACAATTGCAACTCCAACTACATCTACTATTTACTAATTTTATGAGACAAAAATAAAATAAAGATCAACGTTACACTAATCAAAGACATACGCGTATAATGGCCAATATGACACATTGGCCTTTTTAAGAGGTTTTTGAATAAAAATAATTTAAATAAAAACTAACGTAGAAGGGCCAATGTGACGTAAAAAAAAACCGATAAATTTATTTATTATAATACTGTAGTGAAAATGTTGAGGATAATTGTTTTAGCAAATAAGCAAAATTTCGTATACTTCTGTTTTGTCAATCTAATATTATAGTAAATTTAAACTTTGAGCGCCTCTCTTGTAAAGTTGACATTTTGCATTTTGGCCCATATACATAGGACCCATCGTTATAAACATGAACCATAGTTGCCTGTATTACAAGTATCAGTTGTTTATATAATAGTAAACGGTTACAATGAGTTAAACTATACCATAGTACCGTAACCTTACTTCTAGTGAATATCTTTTATCTCTGTTCTCAGATTGCAAAAATCTGTAAAATTTTCAGTATTTATATAACGTTAAACTAGCTATTAATTAACATAATATTCATCTTATTACAAGGGGGCCCAAGTTTGTATGCAACGGTATCATACTCCTTTCATTTCATGTCATCTCAATTAACCGCCTCCCCTACAAGTAATTTGTATAGCAAAACAACGCAACTTTTGCTACCAAATCAGCCAGTAATATATGCCAGTAACATAAATTACGTGTCACGTTTGTCCGCTATGGATTCCTAAGCCACTGTATATCTGATTTTACTTAAAAGATAGAATATTTTTATCTGAAATAAACCTCCCCCGTATATATATATATATATATATATATATATATATATATATATATATATATATATATATATATATATATATATATATATATATATATATATATATATATATATATATATGTCAACTGTCAAAGTAACTGTCAACTTGGCCACCCGATTCGATGTAACCGAGTGGAAACCTTATACCAAATTCATGGAAATTTGAACAGCTTTACGATATAGTTACTGCCTTAAAGCATGAAATTTGAGACAAAGGGCCACAGTGTGCATTTACATTGAAAAATTAGGCCTCAAAAATTTATTTTCAAATATAATTCCAACTTAATACTAGTAAATATCGGTGGACAATATACACGAATTGATCTAACCCCCAAATAAGCAAATAATTTGCTTGTGATTACTGATTAGGTATTAGTCAACGGTGTAAGTACATGTACAATTCCTCAAATATTTTTAATAAACACCAAAACCCAGAAAGAGAAACATCCATGCTCATCACACATTTATACGAGTACTTGTCCCTATCGGGAATCGAACCCGACTCCATTGTTTGTGCAGTTTGGGTCGCTAGCCACTCGAACAATATGACGGTAAATTTTTCTTAAAATATTTACTTATCAGAAATATCTATCTGATATCGGGCACAGTAGTGCCCCCGCCACGACAAGAAAGGCGAAACTTAAAGCACAAGGGCACACTACCTACCGCTTCGTCGGTTTTGAACCCTCATAACTTGGGTTTAAGTTATACTAGACAAACAAAATTCATGGGACATGATATCAGCAGCTAATGCCACATGCATAAGTTTACCAGCTACCTTACCCTCCAAACCGAAACATGACAGCGACAAGCACTGACGTTATTGCGGCAGGAATGAGTAAGACGGTGGTAGAAGACCCGGGCGAGACAATGCAGAACTCTACCACCTAGTAGCCACTATGCTAGTGACTTGTCATAGCCAATCGGTCGCCTTTTACGGCCTGCCTGGCAGAACGGCAGTTGGCCTATTCTTCAAAGGAGCTCGGGACCAACACAGAGAAACACGTTGTTTTTCCGCTATGCGTTCCTAAAATACTGAACTGATTTCAATACAATTTTTGTAGATATCTACTGTTTGGTCCAGCTTAAAAAATAGGATAGTTTTAATCTCGGCTGCTAAGCCCCGCCCTCTCAAGTAACAAGTAATTTTATGGCAAAACAACGATTGCCTGGTCAGTAGTTGAACATATAAAGTTTTAATGTATAGTTCTTATACTTCGGATTCGTCGCCTCTGTGGTCTAATGGTACGGCATTGGCGTTTACCACGAGATGTCCCAGGTTCGATTCCTAGGTCAGGCAACTTAAAAAAAGTGTTTTTTTAGTTTTCTAGTAAACACAATGTTGCCTGGGATTGGAAAGTGCCTGGTTGGCGATATGCTTGCTACCTATCACATTTGTGAGGCCAAGTATCTTCGGCTGATCATGGGCGCACTTGTGATACCTCTACCTACCTCTACGGGGATACGAGCGTGAAGATTCATTTTTTATACTTCGAATTTTGTTTATATCTAAAATCTAAATCAGGATGTAGATCTAAAATCTAAATCCCGATTTCATCACCGACAATCATTAAAATTCTTGGGGTAATTCCTGAAGTCCTAGGTGGCCGAAATTTGGTATGTAAGCTAATATATTAGTATAAAAAAAATCCATAAACCTTGGGACTATTACCACACTCACTTAAACGTGGGGCGGAACTTTGTATGAAACTTCGGAAAATTGTTAATGCTGGAAGTCTGAAAATTGGATATTATTTCACCCTTTGAATTAGGGGTTAGAAATTATATGAATTTTCTTTTTAATACAAAATTAATTTCACAAATTAAACAGTACAGAATATATAAAAACATTTTCATAATCAACTTACAAAAGGAAGTGAGATCCCACCAAAAATAATTTCATGTAAAATGTTGCCATGACTTATATATATGGCTTGCAATATCAAAAAGTTATCAGATCTCTCGTCAGTGCTTGTCACTGTCATGTTCCAGTTTGAAGGGTAAGGTAGCCGTTAAACATATACATGTGGCATTAGACCTCGTCACAAGATAACCAATCATAAACACCTTTGGTGTCTATAGGCGATGGTTGACTCTTTCCATCAGGAGACCCATTTGCTTGTTTGCTATCTTATAACGTAAAAGAAATCTCATGTTTACTACATGTTTGCTACATATTTTGGCTAATTTGTAGAGTTTGTGAAGTTATGGCTTGTAGAGTTAGGGCATGTAGAGTTAGAAATTTGGTCCTGCCCTAACTCTACAAGCCATAACTTCGCAAACTCTACAAATTAGTCAAAAGATGTAGCTTAGCCGTTTCGCTAATATCAGTCTCATATTCACTCCACCGAGTTGGTCCGAGAAAATAGACCATTTAATCAGAAAATATCCCCAAAAAAATAGACCATCTGTGATTCTACGAATCAGTTCGTAAAAAGCGAACGATTTGCTATATAATACGTGTCATCACCATCGTGACTATGTTGATTGTAGAGTTCTGCAACGTTTCGTCTGGGTTTTAATACCATTGCCGTATCTATTACTGCCAAAATAGCTTCGGTGCTTGACACTGTCGTGTTCTGGTTTAGAGAGTAATGTAGCCGCTAAACCCATGCATTTGCATTTCATCCTTGCTACATAGATAGCGACGCACCATTAACATCTTTTGTATCCAAGCAGAAAGATCTGATTTTTTGCTGTTCTATGAAACTTTAATTTTAAATCAACATTGACATGAAGTGTTCTAAACTAATTTCTACAGTTGCTAATAATGCTGTGCTGCGATATTTGATACTACTCATTATTTGCAAACTTTATTATTTCTTGGAAAAATGTTATTACGACGCAGTGGCGCGCAATAAGAATTATTCAAGTTCATTTTTCGATTTCCATGAAATAATATACATTAGTGGTCTTAGTAATAAACTTCACTTTAAATATTTATGTATTTATTCAGTACAACAGAATATATATATAATAAATTTTTATACTGAACATCCATAAACCTATAACTGCAGGTTTGTGCGGATAAAATAAATTATTAAAAAAAGAAAAAACTTCATAGATAATAAAAGCTGAAAAGCAAAAACACAAGTGCTAAAATCTTTAATTTTTAAGCAATATGTAAAGCGGTTTCTAGATACACAAATTATTTTTAACGCAGTCAAATTTCAGCAACTGATTTCCCATTTCCTGTATCGCCGAAACCGCCGATGTCGCCGGATTCCATCAGATCTTTACCAAATTAAAATGAGACCACACAACTAACCTAACCTAACTGATTTTGATTTTTCTTGTTTGGGAGCATATGCTAACAAAAAAAACAAAATCAGTTCATAAATGACCGAGTACTGAGGTAACAAACATAAAAAACATACATCCGAATTGATAGCCTCCTTTTTTGGGAAATTGATTGAAAAACAAATAAACTGTTGTCTAAAAAAGCTGAAAAGCTAAAAACAAATGCTAAAATGTCGAATTTTGTACATCATGTGAAGCGGGTTTTTTATCAATAAATAATAATTACTAATGCGGGTCATAATGACTCTTCCTTTTAACTCCTCCTACCAGTCACTTACATAATTATTGTAATGGATTATTTTTTTTTAAATATACAAAAAGACAAGCTGGCTGAGTTTCTTCCGCCGGATTTTCTTAAGGATAACCTCATCAAAACACAAATGTGAAATAAGAGCCAAGCTCAATGTAGTATGGCTCTACATCGACTTCGCAAACAAATGAATTGAGATCTATTTGGGTGCCAATAATTTTGTAAAGAAACTCTTAAAATTTTAGTTACAAGAAAGAACATGCAACATTTTAAAATAAAATATAACAATTTATTATTTCTTGGTACAACCAGAGCGTTTGATACTTAAAAAGTAATATAAGTTCTTAAATTTTAACAGACAATTATTTACACAATTCGTTTAGAATATTATTCTAGCTCAAAATTTTATTTGGCTAGTTTTTACATATAGACAGACTAACTACTACTTATATACTTTTTTTATACTGTTTTATACTATTAACTGCAACTTATATACCCATTAATGCGTTTTCTATTCATACTGTACTTACACTAGCGGTCTATATATATATATATATATATATATATATATATATATATATATATATATATATATATATATATATATATATATATATATATATATATATATATATATATGTATTTTTTTGGACCCTTAACTAACAGTGATGTCACCAGCACGGGCCCTAATCCAAGTGTACTCCGCCGCCGCCGCACATATTCGTGTAAGGACCAGTTTACACTTTGATTAACACAGTGGGGTTAAGTGGGGCTAAGAGCTCGCCCTAAGGCTGTCTCCTGTGAGATCGAACCTCAGCTTAGGGCAGTATCTTGACGATTGGTAGGAGAATAAATGGATTTCGACTCGTTAGTAGCTCTTGGCCGGAGTCTCGAGTATTTGCGGGCCGAAATAGTGGGCCGAGTCGCCGCCGGGGGTGACTCTGGCGTGTGCAGGATCGGATAGGATGTGACGTGGCCTTCTGAGTTTATCATCAGTGACATGTAAAGATGTTATCAAAATTTTATAATTCGCTATAAATTGTTTCTTGGATTTGGCAATTCAGCACTAGGCACTCCGCTTGCTCTATCTCAGAGCCAGCGCTGCATATCTCAACCAAATAATTTGGTCAATCAGAGAAGATAAATTTCATCAAAATAAATTAATTAACTAATTTAATTATTTTTTTCTGGTCTCATTTATTAGTTAGGGTAGCTGTCCGACATGGTTTCGCACGGCACTACTAACTAAGAAAATAAGGCTATTTCTCGACTTCACAGTTCTAATGTTTAAACTCAAACTTTACATTTTTTGTAAGATTTCCCAAATATTTTCTTTCACACAAACCTTTTCCTGCAATACACATTTGTGTAGCCGCACAACTACATATGTGTCAGCCGCTTTGAAGTGGTAGACGGCGTCCCCTCCACATGAATGGCAATGTTATTTAAATCGTTGTTGTCTATAGGCGATGGTTATGGTGATAAGGTGGTGTTATAGTGGTAGAAGAATCAGCTTATATACATCCGCCTGCTTTGTTGCGTAAATTCATTGTTAATTAAAAAGTTGTATTTTTTAAATATCATAAGATAGCAAACAATCAAATGGCTCTTCTGATGGAAAGAAAATGGTCAAATTAGTCTACCTATCATTGAGTTATAAAATGATATTTGTCACAAAATTTTACAGAAAAATAAATAAATAGACAGACGGTACAGATTTATACAATATTAACATGTATTTATAAATGGACATACAAAAAGATAGACAACATTTTTCAAAATGTTATAAATGAATTATTTATAACGATATGTATCAAAAAATCGAATGTACAGACAGATTCTCAGATTAATATAGTACTACCTCTAGATAATATTAAATTCTCATTTTAAATGAAGCGACTATTCCAAATTCGATATGCAACTCTGTAGTTGCAACTGGTTGTAACGTCAGAAATGCAATTTACAAGCAACGGTCCGTTAATATTATGATATAATGCTAACTACACAACGATACAATGTTGCAATATCGTGTAGTGTAAAATATATTATGGACGGTTTCTCTCAAGATCTAAAGTAAAAACTTAGCCTTGAATTAGATAAATTTCCGTCTGAATATTGAAACATCACGAATGAACAAACACTATAAGATAAATATGCAACGATGCGCTTTACTGCCTACGCTTCGACGTATATATTCTTCGTAAAGCACAACAAAATTGCAAAATGATGTTCTATTTCTGCCATAGTAACAGCGTATGTATGGCGTTCCGGTCTGGAAAGTAAAGATGTCAGTAATTATTGGAATACGGGGCTAATCGAGGATGGCAACGCATTAGTAATGGTTTTTATGTCGCAAACCAAGCAGGTGATAGAGTTTAGTGTGGTTCGCTGGAATATAATTGTGGTCATCGCACATTCTAAAAACTTTATAATCTGATATTTATACCAGGGTCGGACTGGGTCAGAAGGGACAGGACGGCTCTCAAGAAGCCCAGAGTTCAAGACTGGATATTGCTGAAATGGATACTACCAGACTTTCTGTTTTGTGTCGCTCTGATTGTATGTATAAATATAAATAAACATGAGAAACAATTTAGGAATGACGGCGGCTACTAATAGAAGCATCTGCTAAACCAATTTTCAAGTGTTAAAAGTGTAACTAAAAATGAATACATTTTGAATATAGTTTAGAAAATATATAGTGTCACTAGCGGCTGTTTAGTTTAATTGAATAATAATGTATATGTCATTGGTAAAAACCGTAAGTCTATAAATAATCTAGTCAGATTGAATGCGCGAAGTTGCAGTAACACTCCGCCACAAGGATAGCAACGCACCATTACTATCTTTTGTGTCTATAGGTAATGGTTGTATCTTTCCATCAGGTGAGCCGTCTGCTGCTCAAAAAAAAACCATCTTATTTCCTATACTGTGATGTAAACAAGAAGATGACTCTCCAGGTGGAAATAAATATATCGCCTCGCCTATAGATACTAAAGATGTTTCTTCTTTTCAACCGACTGCACATAGAAAAGAAAAAGAAGAAAGTTCCAAAGAGTATACTTCCAAAGTAGTCAGATTTTAATTTGGTGAAGAGATCTGCTCCAGGGCTCCGGAGATACAGACAATGTGAAATCGCTTATTTGCAATTTTACTGCGTTTAAATTATAAGGCCCCGTTATACTTTGATTAGTGCGAGTGCGAGCGTTTAACTCAGGTGCTTAGTGTTAAGCAGAAAACACGTGTAAATAGACGTTGATTAGGGTGAGTGATTAGTGATTACTACTGTTTACTTTAACGACACTCATCACTGATCAGTGTCGTCAAAGTAAATAGACGCTGATTACTTATCACTCGCACTGGTAAACGGCTATCTATACGTGTTTTTTGCTTAATACTCAGCATCTGCATTAAACACTCGTACTCGCACTAATCTATGTGTAACCGGGGCCTAATGTTTATTTCATTTGCTAGTTGACGCAAAATTGGCTTACAGGCAACCAGCAGTCGACACACTATAAGTACGCGGTTCGCTTACTTAAAGCACGCCGACTGTAAATCTAGTTAGGTGAAAGCGATAAGCACAAACAATGTGAAATATTGATTGATTCATTGAATTATTTATTGCACTATAAAACAGAAAATACAAAAGGCGAACTTAATGCTATATAGCATTCTCTACCAGTTAACCTTTAGCAATGTGGAGTATGTAGGTAGTAGAACATTAATGGCCTGCGCAGATGACGGACTATCCACGGGGTATTTTTTTGTCCGCCAATATAGATCCCTGATAAACAGAAGACTAAGAGTACCCCATACAAAACGTCTTTCCGATAAAGGAGGACGCCGAGAGACCGGACTGGACAAAATTACAGACGAGGCCCCGAAAAAATAGGACTAACGTGACAAGGACCAGCAATGCATACAGCGAACTTCTGTTTGCGTTGAGCGCTCCAGAGTGATTAACTTTAAAGTTACCGACAGTCTTTCTTGAGAACCAATGCAATCTTTTTTCTTAATCTTGATTTAAATTACAGCACAACGTAATCTCAGAATATTTGCCTCCATAACGTGGCTTCACTAAACTTTAAGAGAAAGTTCTCGACGGTAATGTTTTCACGATTCAGGGATTTTTGTCCGCTGCGGACAAAAGTCCCTTGTCTGCGCAAGTCATAATCATGATTGGAACAGTTCAGAAATTGACGATGGCTGCTTGGTCTAATAATCAGCCTATTCGGTTTCATATCATGAGGTCTCGGCGGCGTTATCACGTAACTCGCAATGCGAAATTATTGTAATTGTTTAGTTATTGTAAGACACATAACAGCCGTGTATGCTAGTGACAGTCGTTGCCGCTTGATTAGTTTTGGTGGCGTGACATTCCTAAAAGTGATGTCCTACGATCTTCACCCAAAAAATGTTTTATCCTCTGCGGTTTACGAATATTCGTACTATTCGAGTTCCTTTACAGTATCTTTCATATCATTATGAAAAAACCTAGTTGGTATCTAGGTTTTTTCATAATAGTACACCTACCTAACGTGACACATAATTAGTTACTTCGATGAATAGTTTTAAAAGGAAAGTAAAGTTTAAAAGGAAATTAAGATGCTAATCTTAATTTCCTTAATTGATGTTTTTTTGATAATTTTTAAATATTAATTGTTATGTTTTTTGGGAAAATATTTTATTTTATGAGTAACTAGCAGACCCGCGCAGCTTCGCCCGCGAGTATATTAATAAGCCGTCCAAATAGCTTTTAATAAAAATTTCATCCCGTATTTCAGCCCTCCAGAGACTGATTTTTGAAAAAAAATATACTATGTTTGACCCCGGATCTTCATCTACTTCCATGCCAAATTTGATGAAAATCAGTCCAGCGGTTTAGTCATGAAAGCGTAACAGACAGACAGACAGACTTTCGCATTTATAATATTAGTATGGATGGATATGTGCGTTTTTTCTCATGATTAGGAATCAAATCGAATAGTAACCGAATATTCGTGATATCTCTAATTTAGGGATATTGTACTATAATATGGGACATATTTTTTAAACTTTTTTTTATATTTAATGATTAATATTTAGATGACGATAATTTATATCAAATTGCTTGTTAAAATTCATTTGCGTTTCGGGAACCGGCCGTAAGTCATCCATTGTACTGTTATTGTGCAAAAATTTAAATAAATAATTAATTTTAATTTTAAACGATTTAAAATTATTATTTTAGCTTTAAAATCTACGACAATACAAAAGCAATTTGGCCATCGTTATGCATTTGCAACTGTCGTGTAAGTTTTCATTTCCTTACTGCATTTAGAAAGTAATAATACGAAGGCTGCGACTGGCAGACGAGCGACCCTCGGGCGGAGACTTCACTTTATTGATTTTCAACTCATTCAAAGAGCTTTCGTTATAAAAAATGGTTTAAATAAGTGATCTATAAGATTCAAATCTACAATGAGGAATACCCGATTGTCAAATGTGACAAAAAGCATAATTTGATTGTTTTATGTTCTAGTGGACCTTATATTTTATCTGTGGGTTATCTATTAGAGACTAATTTGATCCCTGGATCGGCAAAAATGCATCTATGCATTCTTTTTATGAAATGTCTTGGTGGTTGAAAACGCTGAACAAATTACAGGTATCTGATGTATTTTCAAGCCCATATCCCCGAAGAGGTAGACAGAGGTACAACAAGTGCACCCACGATTAGCTGAAGATACTTGGTCCCACAATGTGATAGTGGCAAGCCTATCGCCAACCGGGCACTTTCCAATCCCGGGCAACGTTGTTTTTATCAGAAAACTGAAAAAACACATTTTTGAATTGCCCGACCCAGGAATCAATCCCGGGACCTCATGTAGTCAACTCCGACACTAGACCACTAGACCACAGAGGCGAGGCGAAATTACAGGAATTAATGTAAAGCCTAAATAAAAATTATTTGAATTTGCTAAAAATTTTGCAGAAAAAAACAGCACCGATCCAAGTAAAGACAAGTGCACAAATCAATCATCCATTTTATTCGGACCGTAAAAATCAGATTGCCGGACAGTAAAATTCCTTTAATGGACAAACGCCTTTAGAATCGCGTTAAATACAGATTTAGAAGGCGATACACAATACTCAAAGGCGATACAGTTTTTTAACCGATTTTCCAAAAAGAGGAGGTTATCGCTGTATGTTTTTTTTTATATTTGTTATCTCAGAACTCGGTTATTTATGTACTCATTTTGAAAATTCTATAAATATCCGGAAATACACAGGAAAGAAACAATAAGTTGGTTGCTGCAGTTTTAAAAAATACATAGGTGTGTAATATCTCTTTACTAAGTTCATATAAATGTTTGCACATTACTTACAGCAAAACACCAATTCCAAAAATTTCTGTCTGTTTGTCTGTCTATTCCGGCTAATCTCCAAAATGACAAAACCTATTTTGACAGAGCTCTCACTGACAGATAGCTGGTTTTATAAAAATTGCTTAGGTTTATAAGGAATACTTACTTCAATTTTAGAAAAAAATTTAGAGCTTCGTCCAAAATAAAACCCAGACAAACGAAATTGCAAGTTATAGCTAGTCTAGTTATGAAACTAAAAGGTTACAAACGTTTGCAATTTTTTATGTTTTTTCATTATAGCTTGTTCGTATAACTGGAAATCCCTAAACTTACAAGCACGCTAACATTTTAATACTCCAAAAGCGCCGTCTCGATCATATCGCCCTCAGTAAGGGACTGAAAGATCTCGTCCTTGCCTAAAGCTAACACGAAATTAGGAATTGGTATTTTATTTGTTAATTTAACGCATCACAAGGCTATAGTGAGCTGCGCTGTTGTTTTTTTGCAATGAAAAGATTTATTAGTTAAAAAAGGTAGAGTTCTTTTTGTTTGAACGATATAATATTTGGGACTAGCAATGAATTAATAAATAAATATCATTGAACGAATATCATGAAATAATTTAACCCCAAAGTAAGCAAATTACTTGCTTCTGATATTAATTTATTGGTATTAACTTCCACATAAACTTACGATACTATTACACAAATGGACCTAATTCACTTGAAATATACTTATAAAAAATACAATTGAGTGCAATTTACATATATATAATCCATACTAATATTATAAATGCGAAAGTAACTCTGTCTGTCTGTATGTCTCTTCTTTACGCTTAAACTACTGAACTGATTTGGGTGAAATTTGGTGCAAAGATAGTTTGAGACCCGGGAAAGGACATAGGATAGTTTTATTCCGGAAAACCCACGGAAACGGGAACTATGCGGGTAAAGCACTGATACTTTTAAAAATTTATCTACGTAGATGAAATCACGGGTACAGCTAGTTTACCATAAAACTAAAACACAAAACAGAAAACGAATTCTTGTAATGCTTTTATTACCTTCGTAGCGCAAGTGATGTGATATTAAAATGCATAGATATTGAAAGCTAAAATGTATATGAGTGTTCGTCAATGATACTAATATTTTTTTATATCATAAGATAGCAAACAAGCAGATGGGTCTCCTGTTGGAAAGAGTCAACCATCGCCTATAGACACCAAAGGTGTTATTGGTGCGTTGCTATCTTGTGACGAGGTCTAATGCCACATACATAAGTTTACCGGCAACAGACATACAGATAAACAGACAAAAATTCTAAAAACTATATTTTTGGATTCTATATCGATTGTAGATCACGCCCCAAGTATTCTTTTAAAAAAATATTCAATGTAGAGTTTTGTCTTTCTTACGATTTTATTATATGTATAGTATAGATATAATAAAATCGTAGGAAAGTCAATGTACGTCCGGGGTAAACTCAAAAAGTACTACATGGATTTACTTCAAATTTTGCATCAATATTACTAATAGGTCAGGTCAAAATATAGGCTACATATTATCACGCTATCACCAACGGGGGATGAGCTTTGCGGAGTATACGAAGTCCGCGCGAACGAAGTCGCGGGCAACAGCTAGTATTTAGTAAACACCCAAACCCATCACTGACCCATCACACAAACGCTCGGATCGGGTTTTTTATATATTATAGTATAGTAAACAAGCAAATAACTGTCCTGCTGGAAGGAGAAGCCATCTCTTACACAAATATGTTAATGGTGCGTTGCTATCCGTGTGGCGGGATGGTAACTCCACATATATAAGTCTACTGGCTGCCAGTTAAGAAACTATCAAAGTAAAACATTTTCTTGGTGTTGACCCGGCCTCCTTTGAAGAATAGATCAACTGCCGTTCTGCTAGGTAGGTCGTAAGAGGCGACCGATTGGCTACACGTCTCACTACCATCGTAATAACTAGGTGGTAGAGTTCTGCATTGTCTCGCCCGGATCTGGTACCACCGCCTTACCTATTCCTGCCGCAATAGCGTCAGTGCTTGTCACTGTCGTGTTCCGGTTTGGAGGGTAAGGTAGCCGGTAAACTTAAGCATATTGTGGCATAAGACCTCGCCACAAGATAGCAACGCACCATTGACACCTTTGGTGTCTATAGGTGATGGTTGACTATTTCCATCAGGAGACCCATCTGCTTGTTTGCTATCTTATGATATAAAAAATATGGTACCGCCGCCGCTCTTGCTACTGCAGTAGCGTCAATACCTGTCATTTCGTGTTACGGTTAGGAGGTTTATAAACATACAAAAAATACATAAAACTTAGTTTTTAAGTTTATAAACATACAAAAATGCATAATACTTAGTTTTTAAGTTTATAAACATACAAAAATACATAATACTTAGTTTTTAAATTTATAAACATACAAAAACACATAATACTTAGTTTTTAAGTTTATAAACATACAAAAATACATAATACTTAGTTTTTAAGTTTATAAACATACAAAAACACATAATACTTAGTTTTTAAGTTTATAAATATACAAAAAACACATACTTAACATTTAGTTTTTAAGTTTATAAACATACATAAATACAAATACTTAGTTTTTAAGTTTATAAACAAAATAGAAGTTTTAAAAAATATGTTATTAGTAATTAGTATGTACTAGCGACAGTAGTTTTAAAAAATATGTTGACGTGTCAAAATAACCTGCAAAAAGTTTTATTAAATAAAGTAGGTACTTCTGATTTTCTGATAAAAAATACTACTTCATAATATTAAGTATAGAGCAACAATCCAATAATCATCTTTATAATGTTAGTATAAATATAGATATTGCAATACATTAATATTCAAATTTTGTGATATTTTAATTAAAAAATATTTCAGAAGTTCATGGCCGCTAAAACGACATAGAGAATCCGTGAACTTTATCTGATGTAAGAATCCATATAATATTGTATCGATATTATCAGGCTGACCTACTTTGTTCTCGATTTCGATATCCGTTATCACTTATCTGTGAATCACTCAATAAACAAATATACATATTAATACCGTTGAATCGTTAAAAACATTAATTTCTCCGTGTTTTATTTTGATAGGTTATTAAAAGACTCTCCTTTGTTGGTCGGGCCACCTTAAGAGAATAGAATCCGCCGTTCTGCCAGGCAAGCCGTAAAAAGTAATCGATTACCATTGTGACTACCATCGTTACCACTAGGTGATAGAGATTTGCATTGTCTCGCTCAAGTCTAGTACCACCACCTTACATATTTCTGTCACAATAACGTTAATGCTTGTTATTGTAGTGTTCCGGTTTGGAGGGTAAGGTAGCCGGTAGACTTATGCATGTGGCATTGGCATCCCGCTACATGGAGAACAAAGCCACATTAACATTTTTGGTGTCTATGTGCGATTGTTTCTCTTTCCATCAACGAAGTCATCTGCTTGTTTGCTATCTAATGATATAAAAAAATACGTGAATCAAGAATTTTGTACCCATTTTAAGACAATTAGGCGAACAGCAGAGTATGAAATACGGCACAGTTAAAGTTTACATTGTGGAGGACTGCTGAAACCAATATTTTTAAATAATATGCATTAGAAATACATTGAATTAATTGAAAAAACATTACACACAACACATTCATATGACAAACATAATAAATAAATAAATATTCACGGGACAAATTACACTTACTGATCTAACCCAAAGTAAGCAATTTATTTGCTTATGTTATGGGTATATATATATATATATATATATATATATATATATATATATATATATATATATATATATATATATATATATATATATATATATAGAACCGATTTGGCTAATTTTGGTTTTGAATTAATTGTTGAAGTCCAGGGAAGGTTTTAAAGGTGAGAAAATATAGAATAAATAAGAGTAGTTAAGAAGGCAGAACAACGTTTGCCGGGTCAGGTAGTCAACAATAGTAATACATAAAAATACATATATAAATACTGTTACATATATAATAAATACTCAAATCCAGAAATACAACGGTCATTACGGTTCGACTCAACATTCTTCATTCAAACCGCAAAAGACTGGAACATCCTTCCTGAGTCTGTGTGTCCCGGACGAGTACAATCTGAAGATCTTCAAGAGAAGAGTAAACAGTTACCTTCTAGGGAAGCTCGTTCCATCTTAGGCCTCAACTTACTATCAGGCGAAATCGAGGTCAAGCGCTTACCTATCGATAATAAAAAGAAATACAAACATCTATGCTCATCACACAAATGCTTGTCTCTGTCGGGGATCGAACCCGAGCCCCGTCGATTGCGTAATCAGGGTCGCTAACCACTCGACCAACGTGACGGGGTGGTTTGTAATATATGATAATATACACACATGTATACTATTTTTTACGGTTAAAGGCAGTTGTAAAACTAAAAAGGGATTTTATTATTTTTTTTATATCATAAGATAACAAACAAGCTGAGACACAAAGCTGGCAGAACAGCTTTTGCCGGGTCAGCTAGTGAGGTATATCAAAACTGTAACACGACAGTAATAAGCACTAATAATAATGCAGTAATTTGGAAAATCCAAAAATGCACGCTTCATTTAATTTAAAAAAATTAATAATTTCTTGACGAATTAATTTTACACAGGACAATAATTTCACTGCTGTTTTTAATGTATATTATTATTAATTATTTATTTAATATTAAAAATGCGATAGTTTGAATATTGGCAAAGACCTACAAAAAAATATTTTTTGTAGGTCTTTGGATATTTGGATGGATGTTTGTTACTCAATCACGACAAAATTACTCAACG
This sequence comes from Apodemia mormo, assembly GCA_036924255.1. Classification (NCBI taxonomy): domain Eukaryota; kingdom Metazoa; phylum Arthropoda; class Insecta; order Lepidoptera; family Riodinidae; genus Apodemia; species Apodemia mormo. The sequence goes on along the minus strand of JAUPFN010000021.1, from coordinate 22,565,488 downwards.
GATTTGAATTAAATTTGCCACACATGTAAATAATGACGTGTAATAGTACAAATACTACTTTTTACCCCGGAAAAATGAGTTGTTCCGCAGATTCACCAAAAACTTTTATAATGCATTGAGCTGCAGGTAAATAAAAAAGCAAAAAATCAAAATAATTCCTGTTTAGATAGTAAAAATTAGAATAGACAAGATGAAGACAAAAAGTCGCTTTCGTAATCTTTCGCTTTCGAGCGACTTTTTACTTGATTCGCCGACTCTACGTATTCTATCTCTATAGATTTTAAACAACACACTAGCGACACCGTCTACTGACCAGATAATGAGGAGGTTGGAGTGATTAAATGCAGATTTTCGACAATGTCGTACTAACCATAAAAATCTAAAACAAGGATTAATACATAATTGTTCCTGGTCACGGCCACTCACTAACACGGGCACTCGCAATAAAACCTCATAAAAACTAGCCCCGTTCGCTTAGGATTTGCACCTGAAATTTGTCATGCACGAGAATCTGAGCCCTATTTAAAGAACATAACATCTGATATCCTGTTAGGCAGTTCGTAATTAGTGAACGATTACCTAAACTTGTCAGTACCATCGTGACTTTTTAGGGGGTAGAGTTATGCGACGGCTCACGTGGGTCTGATACCACCGCCTTACTTATTCCTGTCGCAATAGCGTCAGTGCGTGCGTCGTAAAATGCGAACGAATGGCTTATGTATCACTACCATCGTCACTACTATGTGGTGGAGTTCCGCAACCTCTCACCCAGATATACCTTGATGTACTTACGTAAAATTAATATTTGCTTATTTAAAAATAGTAGTGATATTCACTCCCTAAATACAAGGAACAAAAACAATCTTGCTGTGCATGTGTCTCGTCTCCAAAAGTGGGCAAAGTATACGCTTCTACAATAAGCTGCCTGATGCCATTAGAGATTTACCAGTAAACAAATTCGAAAAATGTGTTAAAACAAAATTGTATAAAAAAGGTATATCTACTATAACTATATAATATAATAAATATAAATATAAAATAACTATAAAATATTTGAATACCTAGATGACCGGAAATCATAGGATTAACTGCTCTTCATATCGGTGATCTTTATTATTATTGTAACAATTAGATACTTACAAATTTAACATTATGTAATATCTTATTTAAAAAATGATATGAAAAAAAGACAAGTCCGCTGAGTTTCTTCTGCCAGATCTTCTCAGTGTGTGACCGCGATTCCGATCCGGTAGTTAGTACTTAGTAGTTTAAAAAAAATAACTTGTAAAATTTTTTATTGAATAAAGTTTTTGTGATATTGTACGAGCAGTACCATCGACTTAGCTGTTTCTGCCGTGATAGCATACCTGTTATAGTCGTGTTTCGGTATGGAGCGTATGGTAGGCGATAGGCTTACACATGTTGCATTATCATCCCCATTGGCGTACTCTCTACTGTAGTAGATAAAAATATAATAAGATAATAATATAGTCTTAAAATTTTACGTTTGCCCTCCCCCCCCTGGCCAAGAGCCTGGATACGCCCATGATCATCCCGCTACACGGATAGCCACCTACCATTAACATATTTGGCGTCTATAAGCGATCTCTTTCCAACAGGAGAGCCATTTGCTTGCTAATCTAATGATACAAAAAGTCTCTCTTTTGTCAATGGCCATTCTTTCTTGTTTTTACAAGGAATCCTCCTTTGTTTGTTCATTTGTTACCTCAAAATTACGGCATTTATGAACCGATTTTGAAAATTCTTTCTATGTTTGAGAAGGTATACAACCCGTGTACTCCCATTTTAATTTGGTGAAGATAAGATGCAAGGTTCCAGACACCCTGTGTCTCTGGAATGGGAAGACATGAGAAGACAGTTACTGCAGTCTTACTGTAAAATAATTTATATAAGTTAATTAATAATAATAATAATAAATATTCACACTACAAATTACACTTACTGATCTAACCCCAAAGTAAGCAAATTATTTGCTTGTGTTATGGATTAGTCAACGATACTAATACATAGAAATACATATATAAATACTAGAATATATTTTACAAACTACCAAATCCAGAAATACGAACATTAATGCTCATCACACAAATGCATGTGCCTGTCGGGAATCGAACCCGAGCCCCGATAATTGTGTAGTCAGGGGTGGTAACCACTCGACCAACTGGGCGGTCTAATTATTATGAAAATATTAAGAATCCGTTTTCTTCATCTGACGTTAGAATCCAAATTATTAAATCATAACTAGATTATCGATCTGACCTTCCCTTTATCGATAATCTTACGATATCCGTTATCAATAGACAAACAACTCGACTGTCAATGCAGCTGTGTCTAGATCATAGAAGCAAAACTAAAGTTGATTTTTTCCTGAACGCAGACAAAGAATGTGCTTATTCAGAATTAATTTTTAAACCAGCCGTTTCCTCCGGTATTACCAGCGTAGATTTCGCCTCGCAAGACTATTTTATGTAGCATATGTCATTCAAGAATATTGTCGCTTTCTACCCGTAAAAGAATTTTAAAAATAATTTCAGTAGTTCCAGATAATTTATATAAACTCTCTCACACAGACACACACACATCAAAAAGAAAGTAGGTATAATTCCCGACTTCTCTAAAAAAAACAACACAAACATCAAAAAGAATGTAGGTATAATTCGCGTCTTCTCTCAAACAAAAAAGAATTTTCCAAATCAGTTATAATTATAATAATAATATAATATATTGCCGGACAAATTACACGAATTGATCTAATTCCAAAGTAAGCAAATTATTTGCTTGTATTATGGATGTTAGTCAACGATACTAACACATATAATATATAAATACTTTTACGTACATAATAATCACCCAAACCCATAAATATATACATCTATGCACATGATACAAGTGTTTGACCCTATCAGAAATCGAACCCGAAACCTATCGATTCGCGATATATCGATAGGTGCGCTTTTCGTATTCGTAGTCGAGTGGTTACTCAACCAAGGGGGCGGTCAATAAAATTCTAAGCTATTTAACGCCAATGACGTATATATCTGCACTACAGGTTCACCACCTAGAAAACTTCTTTAAGTGCCTACATTTTAGAAGTTGGTCGACTATTACTTGTAAACTTGTAAAGCCTACTTAGCCGTGATAGTTTTACTTTTAAATTCATTATATACTAGCTGTTGCCCACGACTTCGGCCGCGCGGACTTCGTTTACTCCGTACAGCACCTACCCCGTAGGTGATAGCGTGATAATATGTAGCCTATATGTTGACCCGACCTATTATAGTACACAACAAAATTTGAAGTAAATCCATGCAGTACTTTTTGAGTTTACCCCGGACATACATACAGACAAACAGATAAACAGACAAACAGACAAAAATTCTAAAAACTATATTTTTGGCTTCGATATCGATTGTAGATCACGCCCCAAGTATTCTTTTAAAAAAATATTCAATGTACAGTTTTGACTTTCCTACGATTTTATTATATGTATAGTATGGATATAATAAAATCGTAGGAAAGTCAATGTACGTCCGGGTAAACTCAAAAAGTACTACATGGATTTACTTCAAATTTTGCATCAATATTACTAATAGGTCGGGTCAAAATATAGGCTACATATTATCACGCTATATATGTATATATATATATATATATATATATATATATATATATATATATATATATATATATATATATATATATATATACTACAGGGAGGGACAACGACTCTATCAAAAATTATCACTTTAAAGCTTAATATTTTACAAATGGTTCCCTTTTCGACAATTTCGCAATATTTTTTAAATACCTATCTAATGATACCCTACACTTTAGGGTACGCGAGAGAAAAAAAAATGGGAATGTTATTTTTTTTCTCGCGTACCCTAAAGTGTAGGGACTTTACGTGTATTGAAGGTACCCTAAAAATATTCTACATTTTATTTTACCACTGTGTCAAAGTGACTAATATGTACATATTATGTATATTCGGACCAAATCACAACTTTCTGGTACGAATAATCTCTGAGCTAAGCTGCGAACGGACAGGTAGACAGACGGGATTAGGAACCTCCTCTTTTTTTATATCATAAGATAGCAAACAAGCAGATGGGTCTCCTGATGGAAAGAGTCAACCATCGCCAATAGACACCAAAGATCTTAATGGTGCGTTGCTATCTTGTGGCGAGGCCACATTCATAAGTTTACCGGCTACCTTACCCTCCAAACCGGAACACGACAGCGACAAGCACTGACGCTATTGCGGCAGGAATAAAAATCTTTTTAGGAGGGTCGTTGAGTGGAGGGTTTTTGAAAAAGTATTTTTTTCTTTTATTTATTGTTAGGATTCATTAAAAACTTTATATTTTTTTAGAATTTCAAATATCAATTAGTTCAGAAATAAATATCAGCTTTGATTTGGTTTAAAGTATCTGATTTTGGTCTACGTTGGTTGATCCGCGCCCCTTTGAAACAAAGACCATTTGCTATGCAGCCAGGCAGTTTGTAAAAGGCCGACGATTAGTAAAACGTCACTACCATCGTAGCTGACCCGAATCCGATACCACCGCCTTACCTATTCCTGCGGCAATAGCGTCAGTGCTTATCACTGTCGTTTCGATTTGGAGAATGAGGTAGCCAGTAGAAGGCATGTGGCAAGACATGTGACAAGGCATGTGACATTACCAATCCGCCACATGGATAGCATGGCACCATTAACATCTTTGGAGTCTATGGGCCATGGTTTTTCGTTCCATCAAGAAAACCATGATATAAAAAAAAACCTTGTATGGCTTACCATTCTTCTTCATCTAAAATTGGAACCCAATTTGGGTAATACTGTAACTTTTGTATTTAAGTATAATAGTGAAAACTTAGAACTGAACCTGCTCCGGCTTATTTGGATCCCTTGTGAAGAGTAGCCTATCTGGCTTATCTGCGTAGCACTTCGAAAAAAACAAGCAAATGCTAAGATTTTCACTCGGTACTAACGTGACTTCTAGGTGGTACAGTTAATTTCTTAATAGTGTTAAGAAATAATTACGGGGACACACTTTGAACGACTTTAGAACCTCGCATATGGCGAAATAACCATTAACATAAAAATATACTTGAAAATATCTGCCTTGTTTTTAAGACCGTAACCAGGCAGATATCCTTAATGCCTTTTAACATTCAAATGTGGAAGTAAGAGTATATATTGTACTATTTTATTGAAATTAGCAAAACACTCATTACTTGATTATAATCTGTATCCATACTTTCATACTTAATTTTCCCCGGTGTTGCTCCAGGTTCTTCTGAAGAATAGAGCAACCGCCATTCAGCCAGGCAAGTCGTAAAAGACCGCACGGCTACACGTGCCACTACTATCGTGACTAGTAGATGGTAGAGTTCCAACGTCTCGCCCGGTATTTGGTACCACCATCTTACCTATTCCTGCCACAATAGCGTCAAAGATTGTCATTGTCTTGTTCCGGTTTGTAGGGTAATGTAGCAGGCAGACTTATGCATGTGACATTGCCATCCCGCCACCCGGCTAGCAGCATTAACATCTTTGGATAGTTTCTCTTTTCATCAGGGAAGCCGCTGGTTTGCTATCTAATAACATAAAAAATCTGTAAACCGGTTGACCCTGCGGGCCATCCTTGAAACTTCCCACTAAATTGAAATATTTTAAGCTCGAAGGAAAAAAACTATACCGGAGCACAGGTTTTCGTTATTGATAAATCGTAAATAAATCGACCCATTTTGATCTAGTTTAAGGTTTTTGACGCAAGTTTTTAGAGAAAAAGCTTATTAGATTTTTAAATCAATCAATATATTAGCCTGAAAATTATTTTAAAAATATTAAGTAAATTTGTTGTTAACAACAAAATATTAATATTTGAAAGCTGTGACTTTTGAAAACTTGATTAGAATTATATTTTTGAAACTGCGTATTACGTAGTTTTTTAGATACAATATTGTAGAAGGTCGAAAAATGATTGTCTGAAAAATCTCGAAGTTATGTCGAAAAAACACTTTTTTCAAATTTTTTTTTCAATGATAACTCCCGAACAGATAAACCGATTTTGATGCTATTTGGACGTCGTTTTTTTGATGAAAAGACGATTAGATTTTGTATTCAATCGGTAGGTACACAAATCTGGAAGTTATATTAAAAAATACTGTTTCGCCAAAATTTTTCTGCGGTTTTTTTCAAAATTTCTCAAAATCTGGACCAAATTGGTTCAAATTTTCAGGTAGTCTAAGTGAGCAGAATACAATTGAAAGTCATCAACCGCGTTTCGATCGGTTAAGTCGTTCAAAAGTTATGAGACGTTTACACACACATACATACAGAAATACTGACGTTATCGTGAAAATAGTCGGAAAATAAATCCTAGGACCTCAAAACATGAAGATTTGGTGAAAACTCAATTTACGTAAATCGGGGCAAAATCAGTAACTTCCTTATTTACATATACGTAGCGAGAAAATAAAAAAACATGATTTTGATAAGGCGGCAATAGAGCACTACCTTGGTTTGCAGAGGCGTTGCAATGTAATAAAATAATTGACATTCTGTATTTAATTTAATTCCGTCAATCATTTATATTTAGTTAAATAGATATGCAGAGAAGCAATTAAGTTCTTATCTCCCAAGCGTATCAAGTTCCGGATGAATAGTAAAATTTACTTAATCGACGTGTTAGGTAATAATCATACCCGTGGTATGTTATATTTCGTAAAATGTAAACATTTCACTGCGATCAGTGGAAAAGAGGTCCCATATAACAGCTATATAAACATAAATATTAACTGGTTTTCTTTAATTCGGTATGTTAAAGCATTTAATACCTACATTTTTCAACTGACTTCCCAAAAGGAGGTTTTTAATTCGGTTGTATGCTATTTTGTGTTGTTACCTCAGAACTCCGTAATTTATGACCCAATTTTGAATTTATAAAATAGCAAACAAACAGATGATTCTGCTGATGGAAAGCCAAAGCTTAGACTTAGACACCAAATATGTAAATGGTACGTTGCTATTCTTGTGGTGGGGTAAAACCTCACTACAACATGCGTACCACATGCATAATTTAACTGGCTATCTTCAAACCGGAACACGATAGTGACAAGCACTGACGCTATTGCAGCATTAATAGGTAAGGCGGTGGTACCAGACCTGGGCGAAAAAATACAGAACTCTACCACATAAGAGCCACGCATAGCCAATCATTCGTCTCTTACGAATTGCTTGATAGAGCGACAAATATTCTTTCGTATTCTTCAGAGAGTCCAGACCAACCCGGCCAAGTGTTATATTTAAGCAGATTTTGCAAAATGGCTTGTCCGATGACTATCAGCGACCATTGATAAGGTTTTAATTTAGAAACAGATAACTATCATAACGTACCTAGGTATTCGCAAAGAAAGTCATTTTAAAAAATCAACTCCTAGGAAAAACCCAAATTTAATGGGTGCGCAAAAATAATGTGATTTCTAATAATAATAATATCTATATCTATCTACATATACAAAAATCAATTACTGTTCGTTGTCGTCACTTGTACTGTTAGTGTCGCTAAAACTCGAGAACAACAGAACCGATTTGGCTAATTTTGGTTTTGAATTAATTGTTGAGATCCAGGGAAGGTTTAAAAGGTGAGAAAATATAGAAAAAATAAGAGTAGTTAAAAAGGCAGAACAACGTTTGCCGGGTCAGTTAGTAATATATAAAAATCAATTGGTGTTCGTTAGTTTTGCTAAAACTCGATAACGGCTAAACCGATTTGGCTAATTTTGATTTTGAATTAATTGTTAAGTCCAGGGAAGGTTTAAAAGGTGAGAAAATATAGAAAAAAATAAGAGTAGTTAAAAAGGCAGAACAACGTTTGCCGGGTCACCTAGTACTCAATATAATAACAAAAATAATGTTATTTCTATAAATAAAATTATTTAAATTACATAAATAAGAATAATGTTATTTCTCAAAAGAATGGTCCGACCGAATTATTTTAGTGTGAAATAATTAAATTAAAAATAATAACAACGTTTTTTCTAAAGACATTGGACTTTGTCTTTAAACTCAATGCAAAGCAAGTGAAGCCACAAGAAACGACTAGTTAAACATATTTCTTATAGGCAATTATTATACATAACCATATACCTCAAAAAAAGGTACAAATATCGCAGAAAACATAAATTCTTATATAAATCCACAGCTTTGCGTGTAAAAGTTAGTTCAAAAATTCCGACACCCCTTTATAATTCCTAAACACATGGCTGTTAATAAATGTAATTATCTCTCGGAATCGAATAGAAAAAGAAAAATTTAATAAGCACAACAATAATAGTTCCTTGCCCGAAACACGCGATAATTATGTAACGTCTAATCAGCGGAGATAATAAACAAGAAAAATGCGTGAATTATTTATCGCTTCTACCAACGGAAAAGGATTTTTTACGCCTCTCAATCCGTGCAGAATGTCTACCTACAATGTAAGAAATTATTCCACGTACATACATTTTTTTAAATAGGAACACATTTTTATGTACTTATAAAAATACAGATTATAAACATGAAAAAAATATAATTGCGCTTTTCGTCATTAAGTACATTATTTTAAAATTCCAGCATAATATTTTATTTTAAAGCTTTTTCGTAACTTATAGTATCATACTTTTTTTAAAATAAGAACTAGAAGTTGATTCAATTGTTCAAAGTTGAAACTATTTAAAATCACATCAAAAATAATTAATTTTAGGAAAAGATTGTTCATATTTAAATTAAGCTTTATCAAAGTAAGTGATCACCTATAAAATAAATAAATAGTATAAAAATAATATAATTATTATAAAAACAATATTTTCAAAATTAAGGGTTTTGTATTTCGTAACAACTTTTATTATTATTTAATACTTTTACTTAATACTTTTTAAAATGTTTAATGTTTTGAAAAATAAAATTTAAAGCAGTCAGTAATTTTATTTCAAACATTTTTTAACCTAAAAGTACCTAATACTAAAAATATTTTTCAAAACTCACCAAGAAGCTTTCCATATAATGTGAGAAAAACAAAACTCCCGGAAGAGACATGGTAGTCGATTTAATTTCACTACAATACTAACAGAAGGCCCACGACGCGCTTTTTATACATACACTAAATTGTTTACCAACATCACAACTACATTGAATTTTTTTAGGTATGTCAATAGTTAACATGTACGATCGACGCTCAGGGTCTGAGAGCTTGCGAGTCGCGACTGAGAAGTCGCCGACATAATCAGCCCCTATATACTACCTATCTTACTGCAGCCTGAATATTTCACGCTCTACATCTACTAATAACTGTGGTTCTTATATCGAATCACTAGCCAACTTGCACACATAATTGAGAATCGCTCTAGCCGAGTAATTCACAGTAATATAGGTTGGGCATGATTGACCCGTTAAACTTCCTCCATAAGGGCATGGTTGTGAAAAAAATTAAATGAACTAGTTCAAGGCTGACTCAGAACTGATAATACATTCGAAATGTCCTTAAGATCAATTGGGGATCTGATTGGTGGTGACACTTATTACAAAACTTATCAATCTCACGGTCGCGGTGATATAAAACCGTGACTAAATGATAAATATCGTCGTGTAGATACAGTATTAATATGCCCTTAGATAATGTTTCATTAAATCAACATGCCGTATCATTATATAACCATTATTTACATGTTTTAAGTTTAAATTATTTTTCACACATATATCTTCACGCCAGATTCCTTACGGGGTAGGCAGACTGAACCGAGTGCCATATGTCACGATTTTTGCAGATTTTTATTCCTTTATAAACATTCCACATTTACACATACGAAGACGATCTTCTTACAAAAACGCCAGTTTTATATATCATTAGATTAGATAGCAAACAAGCAGATGGCTCTCCTGAGTCTGATGGTAAAAGAAACCATCGCCTATAAACATCGAAGATGTTAATGATGAGTTCGTATCCGTGTGGCGGGAATATAATGACACATGGTAGAAATATGAATGACTCGTGCATATTTCTACCGACTACCTCACGCTCGAAACCGGAACACGACAATGAAAAGTATTGACGCTAATTCGGCAGATTCGGCAAATAGTGACAATCCAATGTAATCGTTCGCCTTTTACGATCCACCTGGCACAACAGCACCTGGGTTTGTTCTTCAAAGGGGCTGTCTCTTGACACCACCTTTGGACGGCACCGGATCAATCTGATCATCATATGTCAGTCTTGATCTTCCCCGGTGCCTACATCCATCCACTTTCGCATTGTATATTTCGTCGTAGTCGTAGAATATAGTGACGGATCTAACATATATTAAATTTTACAGAACAGCCATTTCAAATAATTTTCTAAGTTTTTTTGACATAACTTTTTTAATTTCAAATCTGTAATTATGAAACTTTGCATACAAGTGAAAAATGGGGTTTGTTTAATTTTATGTTAAATTATACATAAAATCTTAGAAAACTATTTGAAATCACTGTCCTGTAAAGTTTAATACATTTTTTTATATCATAAGATAGCAAACAAGTAGATGGGTCTCCCGATGGAAAGAGTCAACCATCGCCTATAGTCATCAAAGATGTTAATTGTGCGTTGCCATCTTGTGGTGAGGTCTAATGCCACAAGCATAAGTTTACCGGCTACCTTACCCTCCAAACGAGAACACGTCAATGACTAGCACTGATGCTATTGCAGTAGGAATAGGTAAGGCGGTGGTACCATACACGAGCGAGCCAATGCAGAACTCTACCACTCTAACTTTAATATATACTAGCTGTTGCCAGCGACTTCGTCCGCGCGGACTTCGTTTACTCCGTAGAGCACCTGGCCGCTAGGTGATAGCGTGATAATATGTAGCCTATATGTTGACCCGACCTGTTAGTAATATTCATGCAAAATTTGAAGTAAATCCATGCAGTACTTTTTGAGTTTACCCCGGACATACATACAGACAAACAGACATACAGACAGACAAAAATTCTAAAAACTATATTTTTGGCCTCCATATCGATTGTAGATCACGCCACAAGTATTCTTTTAAAAAAATATTCAATGTACAGTTTTGACTTCCCTACGATTTTATTATATGTATAGATGTTAGATCAAAATCGGCTGATTCGTTTGGGATTTATTAATGACGAACATCTTTGAGAAAAAAGTGTTTTTTTTTACCTTGTTTCGACAATTTTCTACCAATCTATTTTGTATATTTGGACACCATATTAGAGCTCAAAAATTGCTTAAAAATGAAAATCAATCATCATTTGAATGCTTTAATGAAAAGCTGTATCTTTTCAAAAATTAAAATACTGTCACTTTTATAAATTTATATTTTAGAACACTTTGAACTCAGAAATCTCTGCTTAGGTGTAGTTTTTAGTTCTTTGGGCTTACAATAGCTCAATTAACGGGAAGTTCCAGAGATGACCGGCAGGGAACCACATCTAGTGCGTAGTCATACTATTCATGTGGTATGTGGTGGTCAAGGTCACCGACCTTGGCCAAACGTGTCATTACCATCGTGTTAAAATTCCACAGTATCTCGCGTGGGTTTGGACCTACCACCGTACCTTCAATCAAAGTCATATTTTATTTAAGCGAGAGCTATCTACTTGTTTACTGATCTATGATATAAAAAAAAATATTTTCTTTCATTTACCTGTCGACTAGCCCACATAAAATAACGAAGGTAAGAAAATTTTGTCGACCCGCTTTAACATCATTGAAGATTTTTTTACATTATAACAAACAATTATAACAAACAAGCAGATGACTTTCCCGACGAAAATTAGCAACCATCATCTATAGACACCAAATATGTTAATGGGACTTGGTTATCCATGGCAAGGTATTAATGCCACTCGCATAAATTTACCGGCTTCCTTAGCCTCAAAACCGGAATATGACACTGACATGCACTGACGCTATAGCTGGAGAAATATGTAAGGAGATGGAACCAGACCCGGGCAAGACAATGCAGAACTCTACCTGCAAGTAGTCATGATGGTAGTTACTCGTATAACCAATCATTTGCCTCTTACGAACTGCCTGGCAGAACGGCAGATGGTCTATTCTGCAACGGAAGCCCGGGCTAACACGAAAAATAATATAAAGAAAATAAATAATATTCCTGAAGCGTAGAAAATGAAAATCATCTTTATTTGTTACCAAATAATAATTATATAGAAAATTATACTTTAACTGATGAACACTAGTACTTTGATATTAGCTAATACCTAGTAGGTAGCAACCTTCATCATAGTTATAAATACTAAACTTCCAAAAAAACAATCTTCTAATTTATTGCTCAAGAATTTAGATGGATATTTTGGATTTATAATAATGCAGAACTCTATCACCTAGTAGCTACAATGCTAGTGACTAGCATAGCAAATTTGTTCGCCTCTTACGAGCTGCCTGGCACAACGGCAGATGGTGTATTCTTCAAAGGGAGCTCAGACCAACACGGACGAAAACGAACGGGTGATTGCTATTCTTTCATGCACGACATACCGCACGACATGCATATACAAAGCCGCTCAATCTAGTAAGTAAAGTCTAATCACATTACATATATAGACCGTGGTCCCACAACCAAACTTTTTTTGATTAATAACAGGCTGAATTTTTGTGAACAGCTTCGTTTTGATGAGACAAGCATCTCTTCTATCTTAGAAAAATCTCAAATCGAGTAACTAATAAAGTTATGGGGATTTGAAAATTTTGATTCGGTGAAGGAAAAATATTTATTAATAACAATAATTATTTTTCGACTTTAATCGCTTGACTATATATGAAAAATACTATGAAACTTTTGTCCTACATGGTTTTCTGACGAGTCCTTCACTCTTCCACTCTATGGTTTTGGAATTATGAAATTTTTAAATTGATATTAATCAATTTTAAAACAACTTAATTTTCTCACAACAGCTTACCGGTAATACAAACATGTATGCTCATCACACAAATGCTTGCCCCCGTCAGGGATCGAACCCAAACCCCGTCGATTACGTAGTCAGGGTCGCTAACCACTCGACCAACGTGGCGGTTATTATTGTTATTCAAGGGTAACTTTATCCTACACGTAAATTGGAAACTTTTCTTAGGCCGACACTCTAAACTTTTTTTATCTATCTTTATTAGTTACCATTCGATATTTTTCGAAGATAGAAAAGATGGTTGTCTCGTCAAAACGAAGCTGTTCACAAAGATTCATCTTGTTATTAATCAAAACAAAGTTTGTTAGTGGGACCACGGTCTAATATGCCAATAATGTGTTTTATATAAATCGACTTTGTATTGCTCGTGACTTCGTTCGCGTGACCCAAAACTGCGGGCCACGCGAACTGCGGGTACTGCAGGTAAAATGATAGCCTATTCTACACCAGAATATATAATATAATAGTTTTCTATAGGTGAATGTAAATTTTAAAATTGATTTAGAATTTTTAGAGTTTATCCATTACAAACATACAAATATCAAATCTTTCGCCTTTATAATATTAGGGTAGATATATTCTCTTCATATGAACTGAAAAAAGCACCTATAATATTTCTTTCCGGTATTTTTCTCGCAGAGCAGGACTTTCGAACCCACAATGGGAATTTTATTTTTTCGATAGACTATATAGGCTTTCCGGGTAGCAACAATTAATTACACATTATTGCTATTGAAAGAGTAAGGAGTTAATATTTACTTTAAGTTACTGAAATTAGAAATTAAAATACTCCAACTTGTATACTCTTTTTCTTGTTTGTTGATAATATGAAAAAGTATTTAAACTCACAAAAGTTATATTTTCCTTACTTATAAATGTTATAAATGTTCTTGTCACTACACCCAATGATAAGAACTAAGGATTCTTATTGCAATTACTACCTTAAAATACCACGGCTGGACCTCTATTCAGAAAGTTGCGAGCAAGTTTTGGTGATTACATTCTTACTAGACCTAAAATGTTTTTATACTCGTATTATTCGACTTTTACATACACCTAGTAATATAATAAATTTTAACTAGTGGATTTTCACAAAACAGTAGTTGTGCATATACGTACTGTACGCCAGATTCCTTAAGGGGTAGGCAGAGAGAACCGAGTGCCATACATTACGGCCCTTGCAGACTTTTCTCGCTTCCTTCACATTCATTACTCTCTTCATACAAACGCGCCAGTGACAAGGACTCTGTCCACCGTTGTACAGTTGAATGTGGAGCTTACCAACTTCCACATTTGCATTTTATACCTATCTGTTTTGTTAACCCTTCATCTACCCAGTGACGTGCAGTCCATAAATGCACCAAAGCATTGCTTTACTTGTCATTCATGATTTAAATTAATAGTAAATTAATGATTAAACAAAATATATTAATTTTAAAAAAAACGCCATAATATTATAAATAGCACCTATTTGCAAGCACACAAACATTATGTTTGCCAGGCGTTTGGCAACTTCAGTCTTCGACTAAGTAAGGCTGTCACGATCTGCAGGATATTTGTTCGCATATGTGTAGTAATTTTCGTGTTCGTACATAGTTTGCAAGCGAACACACCTATGAATTTCGTAAGCAGCGATGACGTAATCTACTGCGGCAGTCTGTAGCAGAACAGGCAGTTCGGCAGTTGAGAGTAATCGGAAATGTTGCCTAATGCGTATAATCTGACTAAAAATAATAGATGGAAATCTAATAAATCACGAACTGCAAGAAGCATGCCCTTTCTCATATTCACAGCAACACCGACAATAATTGTGAATATAATAATCATCTCTGTTTATTCATTAAGTGTTATAAAAGCTAGAACGTAAAAATCTAAATCACTTTTTTTACAGATACATTCAATACAGTTACGATATCCAATCTTAATGATTATTTATTGTTTTATGCTTATCATTATGACCTTTAAAAGGCCCGGATTCCACCCAAGAGGAGCTGAAACGAGCAACGGGGCGGTATGTAGTATTCATCCGATGGTATTTTATTATTTACATACCTATGTCGTCTCCGCTTAACTTCAGCAATATCATATTGATGCTGGATATGAATTAATCAAACAAATTTGTGATGCTTGGGAAGTTCACCACAATGTCTTAGGAGTTTTTTGTGACTTGTCTAAGGCGTTTGACTGCGTACATCACGACATTCTCCTGAAAAAACTTCAATATGATGGAGTAAGAAATAAAGCTGCTGCTCTTCTCACCTCATATTTAAAAAAGAGAACTCAAAAAGTTAACTTCAATAGTAAAACTTTATTAGGATCACAGGTGCTCTCTGGAGTACATTAATGATTTGACTTTCTTAGTTGAGAAAAAACATAATTTTTTATTATTTGCAGATGACACCTCATTGATTTTTAAAATTGACAGACAAAAACAAATTTTGACGATAAAAATAATGACATATCTGATATTGTACAGTGGTTTGACTCAAATAATCTGTTCCTTAATAGTAAAAAAACAAAATGTATAAAGTTCTCCTTACCAAATACCAGATTTGTAGAGACCACTCTTAAAATGAAGAACCAAAATTTAGAATATGTCGATTCTACGGTGTTTTTAGGAATCACTGCTGACTCAAAGTTACAGTGGGGAACACACATAAAACAATTGGCAAAAACTTAGCTCCGCTGCGTATGCCATTAAGAAGATACGTAAGATCACAGACACAGATACTGATCGCTTGGTATACTTCAGTTATTTTCACAGTCTCATGTCTTACGGCATCTTACTGTGGGGAAACGCTGCGGATATCGATATCATTTTTGTGTTACAAAAAAGGGCCATTCGCTTTATCCTTAACTTGAAGCCAACTGAATCGCTAAGGAATAAATTTAGGGAAATTGGCATACTTACCGTAAGTAACCATAAGTTCACAGTTCATTTTTGAAAACTTACTGAATGTAAATAAAAATATAGATATGTTTAAAAAAAAATTGTGATAGACACTCTATAAACACCAGAAACAAAAACAAGTTAATTTCACCATTTTCTAGGCTTAGCAAAGTTAACAAATCATTCCTATGTCATATATACGCTTTTATAATAAATTGCCAAGAGAAATTACTGAATTACCCCTTTGTCAGTTTAAAAGCAATGTTAGGAAAAGGCTATGTTACAAATTTTATTAAATAAACTATTCTTATAATTTGTTTTATTTCATATATTTTATCATTTATACATTAATGAAAATCATTGACGAATAATATTAATAAAATTTCGTGATTATTTTTTAATAATTTCGTGACATTCTTTGAACCTGACATTTCTTTTTGTTGTTTTAATTATTATTGTTTAATAGTTTATGACATTTTTTGACTTGATATTTCTTTTATTATTATTATTATTTTGATTGACATACCTATTTATTTTACCATACAAATTGTACATTTTTTTAAACTTCAATAAAAATTTGTTAAGTATCCTCCCTAGCAGTAAAACGTATTCTCTTTAGCTGCAAACTTTGTGTTATATGTTTTAATTAGTTTAATTAATTATACGTGTACTTGTGTATAAAGTAATGTTTTTGACGTCGATAGGTGTAACCGAGCTTACCTATGTCGAATAAATGCTATTTGAATTTGAATTTTTTGTCTATAGGCGATGGTTGACTCTTTCTATGAGGAGACCCATCTACTTGTTTGCTATCTTATGACTTAAAAAAAAGAATACACTATAATATGCGTGAGTAACCTGTTCCAACATCTTTGTTTCACTCCACCCAATACCATCCCTGCACATCTTACAGAGATGTGAGTTAATAGCCCATACAGACGTCTTCGTTTCATTCTACTTAGCACGCATCTGGGTGACTCCGTTCTAACTGTGATATAATGTCAGTACCGTGTCATGTCTATTTTTAGAATTTATTTATAAATTGTTAGTTTTTTTTGTCGTAAACATTAGAATTTATGAGGTAATTAGTTTAAATCATTTATTACGACAAAAAAACTAACAATTTATAAATAAATTCTAGAAATAGACATGACACGGTATTGACATTTAAGTGATATATTGTAAGTTTTCTGTAAGTGGCAAGTTATATTATATGAAAATAATGTTGAAATATGTTTATTATTTTCCAATAAGTACAAAAATTTCATAAATTAATTATTAATTAACGACCTGTGAGAACAAACAATACAGGACATTGAATATCACAGTTAGAACGGAATCACCCATCTACCTTCTGCTTAAAGACGTTGTGTGAGTAGCCCGTACACACGTCTTCGCTCCGCTCTATCCAGTACACATCCCTGCAAATTTACAGAGAGTTAAGTCAGAAGCCCGTACACATAACTTCCTTCCGCACTATTCAGTACACATCTCCCCACTACTTACAGAGATACAGAGATATACGTGAGTAGGCAGTACACACAATATCTTCGCTCTACTCCATTCAGTACGCATCCCAGCACAGCTTACAGATATGAGAGTCAGTAACCCGAATACACAACTTCATTCCACTCTACTCAATACGTATTTCACCATTGCTTATAGAGATATACGACGTACGCGATTAGCCAGTACTCTCTTCTTCTTCTCTATCTTCGCTCCACTCCATCCAGTACGCATCCCAGCGTAGCTTGGAAATATGTGAGTCAGTAGACCGTATACACAACTTCGTTCTGCTCTACCAAGTATGCATCTCCCACTGCTTATAGAGATGTAGGTACGACGTCCATCCAGTACACACATCTTCGCTGCGCTTCATCCACTATGCATCCCTGCACAGCTTACAGATATATGAATCAGTAGCCCGTAGATACATGTTACCGCTCTACACGGTACGCATCTCCCCACTGCTTACAAATTAGATTGAATCAATACACAATTAGATAGATTCGTATATTTAGTCCATTGATAATTATGATTTATTTATAAAACTGTTTATTAATATAAAAAAATTATGTCGTTTTTGTTTCTTAAAAACCCAGTATGTATTTTTAAAAATAACTGTATCAACAACGACATATCTTTATGCGGTCATATCCAATGCAGTCATCAACTTCTTTATTTAATTATCAATTAATGAGTTGTGGAGAAAAATATCCATATCGGTCTTTGAAGTGACTATAAAAATTATTGCCTGATTAATGACCACTTAACTTATTGCGACATCATTTAATAACATATCAAAGGTCATTTCTTTTTATCTTGTTGCCTAATTAGTCTTGTGGTAGTACAGACGCGTGAGATACTGAGTTCAATTCCCCTGTAATATCATTTTTCCTTTGTCAACACTTGGTGAAATTGCCTCCTATTCTCCGGTATTGCTTCGATTTCTTTAAAGCATAGGCCATGTGCCGTTTTGTCAGACAGTTCGTAAGAGGCGAAAAATTCGCTATGCGAGTCAATATCATCGTGAATACTAAGCGATAGAGTTCTACATTATCTTGTCCGGTACTGGTACCACCGCTTAAAAATCTATTGCTGTCGCAATTCAGTGCTTGTAGTGAGTAAGTAAGAATAGAACAAATAGAACAGTTGTTGAGTTCCGGTTAGCAACGCACCATTCAAAGGTTTTAATGGTGCGTTGCTAACCGTAACATGGGAAGAGAAAACCATCGACCTTCGCCTCCGTAGGCGCGAAACGTGAGATTAATCACCATCGATAAAGTCTAAAGATTAATGTACCGATTGAGTACCAAAAGTAATCAGCTCTTTTCCTCATAAAACTGCTTCCAATGCATAAATTGCATCAAAATCAGTTTATTCGTTTGGGAGTAATCGTTGACGAAAATTTTTGAAAAAAGTGTTTAACTTCGAAATTTTTTAACCAATCCGCCCCGTTAGTCGAGTGGTTAGCGACCCAGACTGCGCAATCGACGGGGCTCGGGTTCGATCCCCGACGGGGACGAGCATTTGTGTGATGAGCATAAATGTTTGTATTTCCAGGTTTGGGTGTTTATTATATACGTAAAAGTATTTATATATGTATTTCTGCGTATTAGTATCATTGACTAACACCCATAACACAAGCAAATAATTTGCTTACTTTGGGGTTATAATTTGTCCCGTGATTATTTATTTATTTATTTAATTAATTTTTGGTATTTTACGATATTTTAGTACTAAAATAACTACGTCGAATGCTGTTTCAAAAATCAAAATCAAATCTAATTTTCAAAAGTTACAGCTTTCCAAACATTAAAATTACGTTATTTTTAGCAAACTTACTTAATATTTTTGAAATAACTTTCAGGCTAATACACCGATTGACTTAAAAATCTTATGAGCTTTTCACTTTTGAAATCTGCGTCAAATAACGTTAATTGGAACCAATTCGGTCAATTTGTTTGGGATTTATCAACGACAAAATTTAAAAAAAAATTATATAGTTTTATAGTTTTTACTCTTTTGAGCTTAAAATGCTTTAGTAAGAGATACCTACTACATATACCTGGGTATTGTATTACCCATAAATAAATAATTTGCTTACCTTGAGGTTAGATCAATTCGTACAATTGATCTAGCGATATTAATCTTTCGAAAGTATATTATACTTTTTTCTGGTATCCCTACCTCAAAAAAGTATAGCAAGCCGAATTACTTAGAAAATATAATTATATAAGTGAAGGAGAGACGCCATATCTCATATTATACATCAATATCTGGTTGACCGAGCTTTGCTCGGTTTTTCACATACCCATATCTTGGGAACCGAGCTTTTCTTGGACCTGAAACCTTGATAAATCGATTCCTTGACCCGAAAAACCCCTAATTTGTGACTTTAATGAAAATCATTGGAGCCATACATACATACAAGAATTGCTCGTTTAAAGGTATTAGATATACATAGGTATTGCAATATTTATTTATGGTACAAGATGTTAATATAAGAATCGCATATAAAGCGACACACAGAAAGTTTTGTGCTAAATTATAAATCACTTTTGCCCTTCAGCCAATTCGAGCTCGTTTTAAAGTAGTTCCAAATACTCTGTGTTAAAGGAATTATTTTTATTTAGGTACGTTTGATGCTGTTTTTGATTCGATTGCCCTTGAATACCTACACTTTATTTCCCTTGAATACCTACACTTTAGAGGGTTAAGCCTCCAAATTAGATTAAGAGTTATGTCTATCATGTCAATTTTATAAGTATTAAATTCTGCAACGTCTCGACCTGGTTAGGCACCATCACCTTGACTATTTCTGCCACAGTAGCGTAAGTGCTTGTCACTGTCATGTTTTGGTTTAAAGGGTAAGGTAAAGTAAACTTATCCATGTATCATTCCCCCACCACACAGATAGCAAAGCACCATTAACATTTTTGTTGTCTACATGTGATGATTAAATTTTACCATCAGGAGAGCCATCTGCTTATTTGCTATCCAATTAAATTAAATAAATAAATAAAATATTAGACAAATATCGTAACGCCTGGCTCACTTGCGGGAAAGAAAGTGTTTCCTTCTTCGACAGCGTTCACCTTGTTATTTCTCAAACTGTATCATCATCAACGCTTAGATTCACCACGATTAGCAAATTGGTTAGTTGGCAAAATGTATTGTTGTCTCCATTTCTGAATTTGTAAACATTTAACTACAATCTTCTTATTTACGATAGCCAGGACTAACAGCTAAAATGCTTTCCCAAGGCAAGGAGGTCTTAAAAAACCTAAAAGAAAAAATATAATAATATACTGTCTACTTTGTACGACCTAAAATTGCACTCTAGAGTCCAGACAATACGATATTCGAGCCAAACAAGCTAAATACTAGACCAACAAAGCAATTTAACGTTATATGTCCAAATAGAGCAGTTTTATGTGAGCATAATAAATGCAAGATTTGCGTTAGACTAAAAATATTATTTTCTTGTCTTTCCACAACCATTTTAGATTTAATTGTTACAGCAAATAATCGCAGACAACATAGCTTACTTTTTTTAACTAATTAGTTTGGCTGGAGCATTTAAATAAAATATAATATTCTATTGAACAATAAATCACGAAACCTTTCAAAATGCACTTTAATTAAAATTTATGTGGTCACGAAAAAGGCAATCATAAAGATACGTCTGGGTTAAATGTTTTTAATATTTGAGTGCAAAATAAAAAAACAAGACGTAAATCTATTATTAAAATCTATTGATGTTTATTATATTTCCCAAGTTGGTGTGGCTCCATTTTAAAAAATAAACTATCTGCTATCTTGCCAAGCTGTTCACAAAAGGAGAACGAATTTTAAACGTAACTACTATTTATACCTACTGAGAAATTTCTTTAAAAATAAGCTTGCCTTTTGTACTAATTTTGTCACTATGATTACTTTTTATTTGTGTGCAATAAAATGTTAAAATATATGCTTGTAGAGTTCTGTAACTAGGTTTTAAACTGGTTTATTTTCAAACCTAAATCACACATAAGAAAAGTTTCGTAAAGGTTTGGCTATACCTTAAACTTTTAAGGGTCGGTTTAATTAAAGAACAAAATTATAAAGGTTTTAATTAATCAATAAACTGATTTATAAAAGTTTCTTTCACATTTTTCTTCAATGTTCGCTGCTACAACTTTTGTCCTTACCCTGTATTTCGTGCTTTTCGCGCTTTTGGCAACGGTTTATTTAGGTTTATGAATCGTCTTTCATCTCTGATACGACCCGAGTGAAACCTTTATAAAAACGCTAAAAATGTACACTAACCAGTATTTTTAAACCGAATTCAAGTAATGTATATAACGTTTCACTCAAGTCTTATAGTAGTACCGCTTCTGGTTTATCATACATCTACATCCTACCCCTACATTTCCGCTACATGGATAGAAATGGGCCACTATTTTGTTATCTGTATCCTCCATCAGGAAAATCGTCTGATTGTTTTCTACCTATTTAATGATTTAAAGAACTTTCATTATTGTTTACTAGCTTAATAGTTGTTGGATGGCCCTAATTTTGTCCATTATCCAGACAACTTCTGAGTATCTTTTCTAATTTTATACAGGTTGACTGGTGAAATCATTTTATTAAAATCATCGAGTCAGTAATAATTGTCGTCGCACTACTTAGCTGTAACATTTGATTGCTATTTGCTGTATAATGTAAAATAGGTACAGTGTTTTTTTCTGATTGAATGAATCTTTTTAAAGGACGGCCCAATGTCGGTATTTAATATTTAAAATCGTTATCCTGGTCGAATCTTAGGGGAAGCACCCTTTTAACTTCTCGTGAAGAAATAGAATATTTTCTAAAGTCGGAAAGCTCTTGTTTTGACCCCCGTTAGTGACACTGAAATTATTATTAAATCTTCATGTTTTGAGGTACAAGGAAGCTCTTCTGAACATTTTTTCGATAACGTCAGCATGTCGGTGAATA
Source organism: Apodemia mormo (assembly GCA_036924255.1). Lineage (NCBI taxonomy): Eukaryota > Metazoa > Arthropoda > Insecta > Lepidoptera > Riodinidae > Apodemia > Apodemia mormo. Next base: position 22,543,127 of record JAUPFN010000021.1, on the reverse strand, counting down.
CATGTGTGTATGTAAACCCCTCACAACTTTACAACAACAATATATTTTCAAGCCAAATCCCTTACAGAGTATGCAGAGGGAATCGACTGCCATACGTGAACGTCCAAACAGACTTGCCTTGCTTCCCGCATATTCACTATCTTCTGATCTATCTACTGATACTCTCTTTCGATCATCGATATATATATATATATATATATATATATATATATATATATATATATATATATATATATATATATATATATATATATATATATATAGAGCTTGAGGTTTGAGCTTTAACGTAGTAGGTAATTTAAATTCATGTCTAGATATTATCTGTCATTTTATAAACATTTACAAAAAAAGAACATGTTATCTACATTTTGTATTAGAATTTTATTACTACTAACGTCATCTGCTAGAAAACTAACGAATTTAAGTCGATGTAAATCAACGAATCGCCAATTTTTTCGAAGCATCACTTTTTCCAGGTTAGTGAGCAAATTGTAATAATACAAGTTGTGTTAGAATTTCAAATTTTTCCACCTTGATGCCTTATGATCTATAATAATTATTATGCTATTCTGTAGGTATTTTTTGCCCCGCACTGCTCTTAAGTAGCAGGGATTCGTTTTCAACTTTTCAAGGAATTTGACAATGTTTTGCTACTATTTTCAACCGACCTCCCTCAAAGGAGGAGATTTTTAATTCGTCGGAATCTCTTTTATGTATATTCATCGATTACTCGACGATGCTTGAACTGATTTAGATTTTTTTGTTTCAATTGATATACCATAAAATAGTGGTTTCATCGAAGAAATTATGAATATTTCCTACTTTCGGAGATACAGGAAATGGGAAGTCGGCTGTTTGCAGCACAGAAAAAATGTTTGTAGGTTACTGCGTTTTAAATTACCTCATATATGTATATTGTTATAAGCAATTTTCAATAATTTGTTTATATAAATATATTTTAAAAGATTTATAATCTTTCCGCAGAAAATTATATTACCCGTGGTTTGAGATTCTAGAATCGTACCTAATCATTTTTTTAATGGCGGTAACATACCAGTTGACATTCTCACTCGCTGTGTGCTACCATTTTTCTAACAAAACGAATATTTTTTTAATGCTGGCCACTCTATAACAAACCCAATTGTACGTACCAACCACAAATACCAACCAATCAGAACACAGTTAACTGTACCTGGAACAGCCATATGTAGCACACGTCAAAATTAGTTCTCGAGACACTCGTGGATAGCGTTTCAAATCGACACAAAATATTTGCTGTCATTTTTTGTACGGAAAATCCTGTCCAGTGGAATTGTAAGTCGTCAATGTTAAGTATTCGATTCCAGACGTTTAATAAATTCACTCAATAAAATTGACTAACCATTCTGATCAATATTTTCGAGCGAGCAACATGGCTGACGATAAAGTTTTGATGATGTTCACACGCGCTTCAAAATCGTTCCGAAGAGTACCACGACATGAGTAGAGTGTGTAACTTCTTTCTAATAAATAAAGCGCCAATCGCCATATATAAGTGCGGCCATGCGTAGTTTGCAAATTACTACTAAGTAATTCTACTCATTTGAGAAACAGTTTTTGCATCGCATAAGTAATTACGTAATAATTAAAATAAGCACATTTTAGAACTCATTGTGTTAATTATAATACATTTTTTGCTAATGTATTTATGGACGTGTATGAATAAAAGGGATTTAATTACCGACGATATAAAAATCTACCATCAGATAGTTTTATTTACACTGGCAATTGCAAGAAAGGGATAACATCCACTCTTGTCGTTGTCTTGCTCAGAACGTTTTCCCTCTGTGTCAAATGTCAACTTTATTAGTAACTGAATAAAGTATATTTTTCTTTTTCAAATATTGCTTCGTAAATTCCAGTTATCATAAATAAGCTCCTTGGTCAATTCCAATTATATAAGTTCCTTGGTCAAAGTCGTTTGTCAGAATGTCAGATTGACGTCAAATTATTTTGAATTCGGCGCGGCATGGTGAAATATTGCGAAATTATTTAAAATTAAATATAAATATTAAATATTTTTTAATATTTTCAAGTTCTGTTAAATTTTAGTCCTAGTGACCAGTTTTAACCTTCTACGTAATTAAAATGATTTATAACACTGTTTCACACGTGCTTTTTGATTTAGATGGACTTCTTATTGGTAGGTATTGCATATTTCTAGTTACATAAAATCTGTTTTAATTTTAAGGCTTAATATGTGTTTTTAACAAATGTTTCCCCTTTTTACAAAAAAATATTTTAATAAACATTGCCTATTTAATCATTTAAAAGTGATATTGCAACCTCACAATATTATATTTGTAGAACCACCTCTCAACCATCTCTCAGCTTTACCATAGCAAAAGCAAAAAGCCTTTCTTTAAACTTTAGTGCTCAAATAATATAAAAACCAAGAAACGTTAACATGCTTCTACATATAATTTATTTTTTTTAATATAAAAACTGAGACTTAATAATATTTAAATAAAATTCGATTAATAATGGTTATGTTATTAGTGAAAATACTATTATAAAATTTTTTTAAAACCCTGTCCAAAGTAAAGATGGGCGATTGTGAATGACATTATTCGAATAATTCGATTGTAGAAATCACTCAAATTATTTGAATAACCTTATAACTCATTATATATAATACGTATGTATTGCATTGTCTCATTTTTCGATTCAAGTTTCATTACTACTGTTTTATGTATTTGAATATTTGTAACTTTGTCTAAAAGTAAACTATGTACTAAGAAAAAGTACCCAGTTTCGTGTGGTAAATTGAATAATCGAAATTTACGATAATTACTAGTTTGTATTCGAATATCATAGTTTTTATTGCACCCATATAAAAATATTTTGATTGTAAAAACTAATTTAACTAATTAGTGTTATCAAATAAAACTTAAAAGTAATCTTTATAGTATGAAAAAGACTGTCAATTTTTGTATGGCAAACTGAATAAATAAACTAACAACTAGTTTACAAATCAGTAACAATTTAATTATTACTAAGAATATCAATTAAAAGAATACTTTATTGTACATGAATACAGACCAATTTTGTATGGAAAAGCAAATGAATGAACTAGCAGTTTTATTCAAATTTGCAAATTAGCAATCGATTGTTTTTGAATTTTAATATTAATATTAGTAGTATCAAACCATTTGATTATTGAAATTGGTAACAATCGCCCATCTTTAGTCAGAAGAGACATATAGGTGGTAAATGATATTATCAAAAAAAATTAATAATAAAAATGTCTTCATATTTTAAAATGATATGGTTATTTGCTAAAATTAGGTAATTTTCCCTTGGTAGACTTTGACTGTGGTTACAGTTATATAAAGTTTTAATCAAAATAGTTACCACCACTTTACCTTTCTTAATGATCCTGAAAGTGCAGTCAGCTGCCAGAAAAAAAAATCTCTTTAAGAAAAACTTTTTAAAAATAGAAATGAGGATGTTTAATGAATTAATGAAATCTGTAGATTTTTTGAAAACAAAGAGGTGTTATTTTTTTAATTTTTCAAAAAATGTTTTAGAGAGGTTATAAACTCCAGAATTTTTTTGAGGTAAAAATAAAAAATAACAGAAACCATGTTTTTGAAACCAAAAAATGAGTTCAATTACAAAATTTGATAAATTTCTATTGATGGGGGCTTTGTGAGAGCTTCCCAAAATATTATTTTTGTTTTTTTTTAATTCAGAATTAAAAAATATATTCCATTTATTATTAATACATATACAGGTAATTTGACGACAAATAATTTTCTGTTTGGTACATGTCATAAAAATACTTCAACGCAGAGATATCCATAACTAATTTTTTTTCTGGCAGCTGGCTGCCACTTTCAGGTTCATCTTTCTTATCTTACCTTATCGCAAAGTGATAGTGTTTGTCACTGTTGGGTTTAGTTTGGATAGTAGGATAGCCCATAAAATTTTGCAAATGAGCTACAAAACACATAAAGAGCTACAATTCCGCATTAGTCGAAATTAAACCTTGATGTAATGACTTAACGTTTAAAATTACTTTGTTAATATATCTATTTTTGTGATGTGTAGCTGGGACATTTTTTTCGCGACTTTAGTATGAGACCCGATGTCCATAGTAATAATATGTCAATGTTTCCCCATATTAGTCTAGGGCCCCTTTGAAGGGCCCCTTTCCGCCGTGTTGGTCCCGGCCTCCTTTGTAGAATAGGCCAACTGCCGTTCCGCCAGGCAGGTCGTAAAAGGCGACCGATTGGCTATTGAGTCACTACCATCGTGGCTACTAGGTGGTAGAGTTCTGCATTGTCTCGCCCGGGTCTGGTACCACCGCCTAACCTATTCCTGCCGCAATAGCGTCAGTGCTTGTCGCTGTCGTGTTCCGGTTTGGAGGGTAAGGTAGCCGGTAAACTTATGCCTGTGGCATTAGACCTCGCCACAAGATAGCAACGCACCATTAACATCTTTGGTGTCTATAGGCGATGGTTGACTCTTTCCATCAGGAGACCCATCTGCTTGTTTGCTATCTTATGACATAAAAAAAAAAAAAAAGACAGACATGCTGCCAGGCAGTTCGTAAAAGAGGAATGATTTTTTAATACCACCACCTTACCTATTCCTACAATATCTGCAATGTTACTGTTATCTTCTGGTTTGAAGGCTAAGATGGCCGGTAAACTTATGCATGTGGCATTACCATCCCACTACACTGTTATGATATAAAAAGAAAAACATATAGTAAAACATCTTTTGTATCATAGTCAATGTCAATCTTTCCATAAGTAAAGCCTTCATCATCTACATGTGTGCTAAATTTCATCCAAATCGGTTTAGCCATTTTTGTTTGATTGAGTAACAAACATCAATCCATACATCCATTCTTTCGTATTTATATTATTTAAAAAAAGTATCTTTACGCCCATGTCCACCGAGAGGTAGGATGAGGTACAAGTGCATCCACGATTAGCCAAAGATATATAGTCCCATAATGTGATAGTTGGCCAGCCTATCACCAACCGTATACTTATCCGATCCCAGGCAATGTTGTTTTTATCAGGAAACTAACAAAATATATTTGAATTGCCTGACCCAAAAAGCGAACCTGGGACCTCATGAGATCAACACCAATATCGGACCAGTAGACCACAGAGGCGACATTTATCATATTAATATAGATATTGATGCAAACAAATTTAAATTTTTAGATTCAGAAAAGTTGTATACTGAAATATTTGCGACTGTGTGTGCTCAACATGGAAAATGTTTTACATGGGAACTCAAAGAAAGCTTGTTGGGGTTTCAAGGACACGAATGTGCAGAGAAAATTATCAAGGCATTAGATTTGCCTATAAGTAAAGATGAATTTATGTCCGATTCCCAGAAATTAGGTGAACAATTGTTTCCTACTGTGCAATTAATGCCAGGTACGAGTTTATAGTTTGATGTTTCATATTTTTCATTAACACTAGCTGTTTTTATTTTACATAATAATTTTTTTATCAGTTTGTGGCATAACAGCTCTTTAACAGATGAACTGATTAGAGTGCAGTTTTGTAAATCAAAATTATTTTGAAGGAATGCAGGGAGAATCTGACATTTATTTATTTATTTGCATTCCACAATGTTAACAAGATGTTAGATTAAAATAATGCTTAGATCATCGTGGACCCTGTCGGGTATAGCAATGGCAAGGTAGAAAAGAGGAATATACTTATATATCTTATTTAATTATCATTATAATAAATGTAATTATTTATAAGAAATGTTTAATTAGAGTTGAATTAGATTCTAGAAACTACTACTACTACTACGACTAGAAGTCGCCTCTGTGGTCTAGTGGTCCAGCGTTGGCGTTGACCACATGAGGTCCCGGGTTCGATTCCCGGGTCGGGTAAATTAAAAAAAAGTGTTTTTTCAGTTTTCTGAAAAACACAAAGTTGCCCGGGATTGGAAAGTGCCCGGTTGGCGATAGGCTTGCCACCTATCACATTTGTGGGACCAAGTATCTTCGGCTAATCGTGGGTGCACTTGTTGTACCTCTGCCTACCCCTTCGGGGATATGGGCGTGAAGATACTTGAATTAGATTTATTATTTACATTTATAATTTTATATAAATTTATCACTCAAATATTCATTTATGTCATAATAGCATTTATTTATTAATAGATTTTTTTAATTTTATTACAAATTGATTAGATTTCGATTAATTTTTTATTAGTTCGGGTAATTTATTATAAATTTTTATTGACATTACATAAGTACTCGAAGTGTAAAGTTTTAAATGGGAAGTTGGCAAATTTAGTCTCTTTTTATGTCGTAATTTTTTGTCTGACTGTTTGTCTTCTCTTTTTGTGTACCAATCCTGATGGTTTCATACAAACTTACACATTTCTAAAATGTAAATACATGGTAGCGTCAGTATTTTGTGTTGTTGAAAATAAGGCTTACAACTAACGGTGTAGTCTTTATTCACTAAAACTCTAATTAGTTTTTTTTTTGAAGAGTGAAAAGTGTTGTCACATCTGTGCTGTTACCCCATAGTATAATTCCGTAACTGAGCCACGCATATGCATATGCGTAATAAGTACTAAGGGCAGTTTGGAAATCAATGGTTTTTTTAATTTCTCGTAAAGCATACATAAATTTTGATAATTATGATTCTTCTAATTTGATAATTCTGATTTTTTGAAACATTCTAATGCAATAGGAAAGTTTGCTGCACCTCAACTCTTCAAACTGTTACATTCAATGTGTTATGGTTAAGCTTACTAAATAAGTTTTTTGCACTGCAAATGATGCAGCAGATGAAGCTAAAAGGTAGCATGATATTTTATTTTTCTACTTTGTAAAATAAAATATTATATAATACTAGCTGCAGCATGCAGCCCTGCACATTATAAAAGTCTGGTGAATCCTGCGAGAACTACACATTCTTGTGTATGTCGAGTTTGTGGAAACTCTCTATCTAGGAGCAGTCTAGGAGAGCCCACAATAGAGCAGACTGGAAGGAAATGGAGAAGGCCTTTGCCAAAGTTGGGCAAACAGACGGGGTATATAGATGATGACACCAACTCGTCAGTATTGTTAGATAAAGTGATTATGTATAATTGTTATTACAATAGTACAATAGTTAACTTGTGGTCCAAATAAAGGCTTAAGTTGCTATTATATTATTAACTAGCTGTTGCCCACGACTTCGTCCGCGCGGACTTCGTTTACTCCGCACAGCTCCTCCCCCGTAAGTGATAGCATGATAATATATGTAGCCTAACCCAACCTATTAGAAATATTCATGCAAAATTTGAAGTAAATCCATACAGTACTTTTTGAGTTTACCCTGGATATACTTACAGACAAACAGACAAAACTTCTAAAAACTATATTTTTGGCTTTGATATTGATTGTAGATCACGCCCCAAGTATTCTTTTAAAAAAATATTTAATGTACAGTTTTGACTTTCCTATGATTTTATTATATGTATAGATTACTTATATTACTATTATGATATTAATTACTAAACAATTATAATAAATATTGTAGGTGCCCAAAAACTGGTAGAGCATCTTCACTCCAAGAATGTTCCCATAGCCCTGGCAACAAGCTCGAGTGAAGACAGTGTCAGCAAGAAAATGCAAAACCATCAAGAATTCTTGAAAAATTTTCACCATCTTACAATGGGTTCTTCTGATCCTGATGTAACTAAAGGAAAACCAGATCCAGCAATATTCTTGGTTTGTGCTTCAAGATTTCCTGATAAACCTAAACCAGAAAGTGTGAGTAATTTCATGAATTTTTGTTGTCCTAGGTCGTTTGCTCATTATGTTGAAATTCCCCAGTTCATCTTAGTATGTTTGGCTACTGAACTATTTGTATGCAAAAAGTTTTTTATCTGTTTTTTAATCAACTCAAAAAAAGAAGTTATCAGATTGGAATTGGATATTAAAAAGTTTTAATCTGTTTTTTAACGATCTTCAAAAAAGATGTTATCCGTTTGACCTGCAATATTGTTGGAATTGAATATTATTTAAGTATTTAAGTATGATGATCTATGTAGGCGACCAAGCACTTCCAAGCAAGATATGTATATTTCTTTAAAAAAATATTGCTTTAGCTAAATAATCGATAGGTTGAAAAGTTTCAAAGCAATATCAAAAAACATTTTTTACAAAAATTTTCGTCATTAGTAAATCCTAAACAAATTGACCAATATTGATTCAATAAATGATATTTGAAGGAGAAAAGCTAATAAGTTTTTAAGTCAATCGGTGTATTATCCTGAAAGTCATTAGAACAATATTAAATAAGTTTGCTAAAATGAACGAAGTTTTAATATTTGAAAAGCTGTAACTTATGAAAATAAGATTCGATTTTGATTTTAGAAACGGCATACGACGTAGTTTTTTTAGTACTAAAATATCGTAGAATACCAAAAAATGATTGTTTGCAAAATTTCGAAGTTATGTCGAAAAAACTCTAAAATTTTTCGTCAACAATTTCTCCCAAACAAATAAACCGATTTTGATGCAATTTATGCGTTAGACGTAGTTTTTTGAGGAATAGAGCTAATTAGTTTTTGTACTCCATCGATTTCATCCATCTGGAAGTTATATTAAAAAAATACTGTTTTGCAAAAAATTTTTAGGGTTTTTTTTAAATTTCTCAAAATCTCCTGGGCCGATTTGGTTCAAATTTTCAGGAAGTCTAAATTGAGTGGAATCCAATCGAATGCCATTTACCGCGTTTCGATTGGTCCCGTCATTCAAAAGTTATGAGATGTTTACATACACACATACATATGTACATACATACAGACATACTGACGTCATCGTGAAAATAGTCGGGAAATATTCTAAGGACCTCAAAACGTGGAGATCTGGTGAAAACTCAATTTTCGAAAATTGTGGCAAAAAAAAACTTCCTTATCTACATACGTAGCGGGAAATTAAAAAACCGGTCCAGTGCGAGTTGAACTCAAGGGTTCTAGGTCAACAGAAAGTACCATATAGGTTTTGATTCCCTTGTAAAATTGTAAAATATGCGATGTAAACGGTCATACCTTTTAACCGCATTTTTTTTCGTGATGTAATGAAAAATTAACGGTTTCCGGATTCTTTTTTTTTATATCATAAGATAGCAAACAAGCAGCTGGGTCTTCTGATGGAAAGAGTCGACCATCGCCTATAGACACCAAAGGTGTTAATGGTGCGTTGCTATCTTGTAATTGCCATATACATAAGTTTACCGGCTACCTTACCCTCCAAACCGGAACACGACAATGACAAGCACTGACGCTATTGCAGCAGGAATAGCGTCAGTGCTTTCCTATATATGTGCTGTACCTCTTCCCAAATTAGACAAGACATTGCTTCTTCCCAAATTTCATAACTCTACGTCAATGGGAATAGTACACTATAGGTATTGATTGCCGTTTGAAATCGCAAGATCACTTTGAATTTACTGTGCAAAGGATGTTTCAGGGGCGATAAATCGATCTAGCTAGGTTTAATTTTTAGAAAACGTTGCTTTTACCAAAAATAATCCGAGCAAAGCTCGGTCATCCAGGTGCTGCTCATATTAATCTATCAAACTATCCTTTGACGATCGAACAGGCACTGTAGGACAATATATATACATAATAATATAAATGGGTGATGATTTTTGTAAAATATTATAATATTTTATTATGTTTGTTGTGCAAAAATAGGCCAATTAATTTTAACCTAATAAAAAAGTACTTAGATATTAAAGAAATCCAAAAATAAGAATCCTTTAGTTCGTATGGAAATAAACAAAAAAAGGCATGATATTCAACCTACTTATATGTACCAACTAGGTTTGACAAAAAAATATTTTTTTTCTTTCAGTGTCTGGTGTTTGAAGATGCTGTGAATGGTATGAAGGCAGCCTGTGCTGCAAATATGCAAGTTGTTGTTGTTCCCGATCCAAGAGTGGATAAGAACTTATTGAAGAATGCAACACTTGTACTCGACTCATTAGAAGACTTTAAACCAGAGTTATTTGGACTACCGCCTTATGAAAGTTAAAAATAACATGAGTACTGTGTTTGAAGGATTGAAATCTGTAAAAATTTTGACGCGGCAGGATTTTAACCTATGGCCTTGCTTCTCGGCTCTCTAACCAAGTGCACTACTGTCGACTGGTTCGATGGGGCGAAAATCTTCTTTCTTTGTGATCGATCCCTTCATCTGTTCATCAGTTCATCTTAACAGATGAAATTCTCATTTACAATATTTAAAAATAATAATTTGTCAAGTTAGTAAAGTTTTTCCAGGCACAAGATAAGTGCTAAAAACACATTTATAGTTTTAAGGAAGAATTCTAGTCTTGTTACGGACAACGTTATATTGTAATAAGACTAAAAACTACAAAATGTTTTAATGATAAAAGTTAGTTAAAGCTGCCCGTTCATGATGAAGTTAAAAGTTCTGTTTATTCAAGACTAGAGTTTAAAGTGGTAATTATCAAAGATAATTATCTAGACAAATATAGGTTGATAATAGGCTTATTTCTACTAAATGTATGTATGTATCGAATATATTGTAGTTTCTAATGATTAATTATGATATGCAGATAGCAAAAACTAAAATATATATTTCAAAAGACTAGGATTAATGAGTCGCCTCTGTGGTTTAGTGGTCCAGCGTTGGCGTTGACTACATGAGGTCCCTGGTTCGACTCCCGGGTCGGGCAATTTAAAAAAAAGTGTTTTTTCAGTTTTCTGATAAACACAAAGTTGCCCGTGATTGGAATGTGCCCGGTTTGCGATAGGCTTGCCAGCTATCACATTTGTGGGACCCCAAGTATCTTCGGCTAATCGTGGATGCACTTGTTGTACCTCTGCCTACCCCTTCGGGGATACGGGCGTGAAGATACTTTTTTTAGGATTAATAATATGTTAAGGATATTATAAAAGGCGACCGATTGGCTATCGAGTCACTACCATCGTGGCTACTAGGTGGTAGAGTTCTGCATTGTCTCGCCCGGGTCTGGTACCACCGCCTTGCCTATTCCTGCCGCAATAGCGTCAGTGCTTGTCGCTAGCGTGTTCCGGTTTGAAGGGTAGGGTAGCCGGTAAACTTATGCATGTGGCATTAGATCTCACCACAAGATAGCAACGCACCATTAACATCTTTGGTGTCTATAGGCGATGGTTGAATCTTTCTATCAGGAGACCCATCTGCTTGTTTGCTATCTTATGATATAAAAAAATATATATATAATTTCGACAAAAATTTATTACATTATGTGACGTGGCAGTAAACGCAAACCTGAAAGTGTAACGTAAAACCGTAGTATAACGTCATATTGTTTTTTTTCCTTTTTTATTATTATCTATAGAGAAGAGCTTGATACGATCTCGCCTGATGGTAAGCTGAGATGTGGCCTAATATGGAACCTGCTTCCCTAGAAGGCACCTGTTGACTCTTCTCTTGAAGATCCCCAGGTTGTACCCGTCGAGGAACACAAACTCAGGAAGAATATACCAGTTCCTTGCGGTTCGGATCAAGAATGTCAAGTCGAACCGCTTTGTTGAGGTACGTGGAACGTCCACCATATAGCAATGCCTAGTATCTGTGCGCCTCGATGATCGATAGAAAAACGGGGATGGTGGAATTAAGTCGTGCAATTCCGCAGCGCACTCTCCAAAGTGTATCCGATAAAAGACAGATAAACTAGCCACTCTGCGGCGATGAGCGAGGCTCTGGAATTTTTTGTCTACCAGATCATCGTCGTTATTTACTTTTAATGGAAACCACAGATTATGAAATGCAGGTAACACTGTCTACGTAACAATTGACAAAATGTCGAGGCTTAAATCTAAAAAAATATCGACATTTTATCAATATCTTTAATAAAAGTTTTATTCAAACGGGATTGAATAAAAAACCAGTTAAAAACAGAACCCGAAGACGTTGTATTTAAATTTCAAATACATTTAAACAATATGTACTGCTGCAATGATTCATTTGGCGATTTCGTTATATTATTCGATCTACGTCCTATAATGCTGCAATTAAAAATCATCTAAAATTTTTTTATGGTTATATTTAAGGTACACACCACAATTATGGGAAATTATTAAAAACGGTAATCATTTAAGTAAACAAACATCATTTGACGTTTTATGTACACTGACAGCGTGCAACAGTAATGGCGAATCGGCCGCAAGCCGTTAAGGTGACAACATTTTTGTAGCTTTGTCTATTGTGAAAATTCAAACTTGTTAGACAGGGATACAGCCATTTTTATATATTCAGCGTTGAAATGCATGCTATTTTATAATTTTGATTGTTATCGAAATTAATGCTAAGTCCTTATCTTCTCTTGTCAAAGTTTAGACACCATGACAGAGCGTTTTCGCGGTCAATTTAAATTTAATTTATAAATATGCGATATTAAAGAAAAATATATATAATGTATTGATTAATATATTGACCGCCTCGTTGGTCGAGTGGTTAGCGACACTGACTACGCGATCGACGGGGCTCGCATTCGATCTCCGACGGGGACAAGCATTTGTGTGATGAACATAATGTTTGTATTTCCGGGTTTGGGTGTTTATTAAATATATTCTTGTATTTATATATGTATTTCTACGTATTAGTATCATTGACTAACACAAGCAATTAATTTGCAAGCAATATTTTGGGGGTTAGATCAGTAAGTGTAATTTGTCCCGTGAATATTTATTATTTATTATATTAAATACTATATAGTTGATTAGCTTTCCGTATTTTGGTTTGCAAGTTTTTGCCACGAAATTGTGAACAAAAAATTAATAAAAGATTACTTTGATTGTAAAATGCGTATATTTATTTACTAAACTACTTGTTTCTAACGTAAATGTTGATATGTGCCTAATACCAGTTCAAAAATTATTTGACTTCTCTTTGTTTGATAATTAGGGGCCATCCATAAAGTACGTCACACGTTAATGGGGAGGGAGGGTATCACCGAAGTGTATGGGGGGGTCAATAGTTTTGTGACGTCACATGTTAAAATTTAAAATACTAAAACGCAAAGTGCCTGATTTACCAGTAATAGCTGATATAAAAGAGTGGATCCAAAGTCCATGGACACTCGATAATTAAATTTTTTATCTTTAATTAATATAATTAATTGTTTATTATTTTCTAACTAGTTGTTTGTTTTTTCGGTTTTATGAAATTTGTGACGTCACATCAGGAGGGGGGTGGGGGGGTTATAAAAATGTGACAACCTGTGACAAGGACGGGGGGAGGGGTTCAAAAGTCCTAAAATTCGTGTGACGTACTTTATGGATGGCCCCTTATCATGATAATAATCGCGATAATTATCAAAGAGCATGCTTAATACCTACTAATTGCTACTAGTCTATAAATTGTGTATTCTTTAAGTTATGTAATCTCTGTGATGGTGAAATATTAAGTTTAAATAAGTAATGGTACGTTACTGTTGTTATAATCTTATAACAGAGAGGCTAGACATTGCTGCCATCCTCGGCGGTGGCTAAGGCAAGAACTATAATATCTTTTTAACAAAAAATTAAACAAACGAGAACTATATGTAATCATACATTAATCAATCATCCTCTGTTTTTGTACCCTTTTGGGTAGAATTTTTTTTTCCATTAACTATATAAGACAACCCTCGTGGTATATGTTGTCCAATAAAAGAAGTATTATCAAAATCGGTAAAAAGTGTCATACATTAAAATCAGTGAGTGAATTAATCACCCCTTCTTTATGTAGCCTTATGGTTGGAATTTACAAAAATGGGACCAACCTCGGGGTATACCCATTCAGGCAAGAAAAAGAATAATTTAAATCGGACTACCCTGTAAAAAGTTATGCGTGGTCTATTATAAAAAATATATACGCGTTAAATTGAGAATCTCCTCCGTTTTTTTCGTCGATTGAAAATATACGAATATCCAAAGCACACTATGCTGATCAACAACGCGAAAGGCTTACGTCTTGCAGAGGTTGCGCCGGCGGGAAACTGTAATATGAAATACTAGCTGACCCAGCAGACGTTGTTTTGCTAAACATATTTATAACAGTATTTTTATCCTATATAATGGATGTTATTATACATGTAAACCTTCCTCTTGAATCACTATCTAATAAAAAAAAGGCATCAAATTCCGTTGCGTAGTTTTAAAGATTTAAGCATACATAGGGACAGACAGCGGAAAGCGACTTTGTTTCATACTATATAGTGGTATGTAGTTTTGCTATCCGTCCTAGTGTCCCTGGATTTGTCCTAGTTTAGGAGGCGTTCGGTGAGCGTCCGGGCGGGGTTTTATCTGTGGGACGGGTTGTAATTCAAATCACGTGCGTGAGTCGTTACAATAGTTCCTTAATTTAACAAGATTGTTTAGTTTTTTATTTTTAAGGACATAATTTTGTTTAAAAAAATGAAAATAAATAAAATTTAATTTAAAAATAGTAAAACTATATTTTATTCTATTAACAAAAAAATACTCTCGAATTTCCGTGTTGTAAACTCCGAAATCTGGGGTTTTCATGTTTTTTGTCGTGGTTGACAGATTTTTGAGATGGCAACCCTAAGTATACGGAATACAAGCGAACGAATATGAATTATGAAGCCACGGCTCACGCTATTAAACAATACTTTGCATCCATAAAGTTCCGTTGCACCACTTACGATTTTGATTTTACATTGCTTACAACTTAGATTTTTGTTTCTCCGTGTTGGTCCCGGGCTCCTTTGAAGAATAGGTCAACTGCCGTTCTGCCAGGCAGATCGTAAAAGGCGACTGATTGACTATACGAGTCACTACCATCGTGGCTACTAGGTGGTAGAGTTCTGCATTCGCTCGCTGGGGTCTGGTACCGCCGCCTTACTTATTTCTGCCGCAATAGCGTCAGTGCTTGTCGCTGTCGTGTTCCGGTTTGGAGGGTAAGGTAGCCCGTAAACTTATGCATGTGGCATTAGACTTCGTCACAAGATGGCAACATACCATTTAATATCTCTAGTGTCCGTAGGCGATGGTTGACTCTTTTCATCAGGAGACCCATCTGCTTGTTTGCGAAAACAGCCCGCGCACTACATGCACGTGAGATATGTCGCTTTATTAGGGAATGCAATGTCATGTGAAATTTTCAATCCCGATGTTTGCGGGACTGAATATTATCTATCCCGGAGAATCCAACTATTTGCTGGATCTCGCGTGGTTAGTAAGACTTCGCAAATAACTTATAAACAAATTCAATTTTGAAGGAAGTTACTGAAGTAAATAAAATTTTATAGTCAGTCTGTTGTGAACTTTAGGCTTTTACGCAAAGTTATTCATTGCGCTTATAAAACTACCTCTTTATTTAGTTTTAATTATTTCAAATGCAACTTAGTATAAATTAGGGGTATAAGAGTATGATATATATGGTATTTAAATGTAACGTTTAAAAAAATGATACAGCCTATGTTGTCTTACGTTTGAAACAAATCAATGACACGTCATGTTAAAATTTGTTAAGCCGTTTGAACTGTAGAACATGCCAAAGTAATAAGCATACATACACGCACTTCAAAAAACATTACCCTCCTTATTGTACAGTGGGATAAAATCTTAAGGACATATCTAAAAATACACAATAAGGATTGTCCTTTAGAATTCTTACCCTAATGCGCAGATGTATTTAATTGTAATGTATTTATACATTAAATTCGTCTATCAGTATTGCCAGTGTTGTTTAAAAAATAGAAGAAGGTGAGCAAAAATTCATTAGATTAATATTATATAATTATAGTTTCTTTCACCAAAGAATAATAAAAAATTGTTTATATGGAAACGAATGGCAGCCATTCATTTCCATATAAACTTTAGATATTATGCTTAAACGGCCGGTTTTCGAAACGGAAATTAATCTTAACAAGCAATTAATCGGTGTTTAACATGACTTTTGCAAGCAAATGATCTGTTAAACAGATTGTTTTTTTTTTTTTAAATTAATTTGCGTTTCGGAAACCGGCCGTAAATCACATACCACGCACGTGATACTGTTAGAAAGGGATCATGAAGGGTTATTTATGTTTTTACATTTATTGATAAGAATGTTTTATTTATTTTTATGTACTTTTACCTCATTTACAATGTAAACCTAATACACTAGTCGTTGTTTATAAGCAATAAAGTGTTTTAAATTTACCTTTTTTAATTTTCAACACCAATTTTAATTAAATTTTTGTTAATAGTTAATTTATAGCTAAAAATTGGTAAAGTGCGTGTCGGGCTACGCGCAATGTAGGGTTCCAAAGTTGCCCATCACAATAATGCGGACTAAGAAGAGGGCTTTTATAGTTTCATACTATTAACATTTAATCTAATCAACGTCAATGACAAATATCCGCATCACAGGTTCACCGCCTAAGGACATTTTATAAGTTGGTCGACTATTACTCAAAAACTTGTATATAGTTTTCCTTTTAATTTCATTATATTTACTACTACCATGTTTTTTCCTACCCCCAAAACCAACCGTTTAGCCTGCAGAGGAGGGGGGGGGGGGGGGGGAGGGGACTGGACCTTAACAAAAATCAGCACTTAAAAGCTTAATATCTTACAAACGAGTCCCTTAATCGAAAACTTGATTTCACAAACCTACTGTATTTTTTAAAAACCTATCCAACGATATCCCAGACAATGGAGTACGTAAGAAAAAAATAACATCCCCACTTTACATGTAGGGGATTTAACCTGAAAAAAAAATATTTTTCAAGATTTTATATTACCACTTTGTCGGCGTGACTTATATGTACATTCGTGCCAAATTACAGTTTTCCAGTAATAAGGATCTCTGAGCTATCGTGCGGACGGACGGATGGACATAGCAAAACTACAAGGGTTCCTAGTTTACTTCTGAACCCTAAAAATGACAGAATTATTAAATACTGGCTGACTCGCGCAGCTCCTCCCCTGAGTTAATCTCTATATTCTGTGCCTGAATAGATTAATAGGTTATTAAGAGCCATTTTACAAAATCGCCCAACTGAGTGCTAAGTGTGAGTTTTTCTTTTCGCATTCGATCGTGAGCGCGTTTGGAGTTTACTAGGAATTTGTATGTGATTTGTACAGCGCCACCTAGTGGTAAACGTGAGAAACCAGTTTACCACTAGGTGGCGCTGTACAAATCACATACAAATGTGAGTGGTTACGCAAAAAGGGACCTGAAGGGATTGGAAACGGTTTTTTTTTTTAATAAATTCTGATTCTATGGTCCTTCATCTTTGTTTTGTTCTAATCAAAATAATTTTAGGTGCCGTAGTTTTTTTTAAATGATTTTTTATGTAAGCCGAGGCAGTTTTGAAAATATTACACCTTATTCACAGCGCACACTAGTTTCTTTTTCTAGCGCGCACATAAAGACAAGTAAAAGACGAATAAATAAGTCACCAATAATACAGCTATCGCAAACACGTGCTATTTCTCACTGACGAAGTCGCTCACTAACGACACTAACATAAAACACCCCGCGCCTCTCTCCGGCACTCGTGGCGAAACTCATTTCGACTCAACATTTTAAACGTGATTTACTCGAAATCAATTATTTTCCCTTGAGGTCCCTTTTTGCGTAACCACTCACAAATTCCTAGTAAACTCGAAACGCGCTCACGATCGAATGCGAAAAGAAAAACTCACACTTAGCACTCGGAAATTTAGTTATTTTCTAATCGATGCGAGAGCTAGACGTCGCCGCGTCGTCGTCCATATGCCTATGCCTATGCTAGTGCTGGTAAAATGAAAATAGTATTGATACTTTTAATATTTTAATTATTACTACGCGGTACTAATTTTGGCACACGGACGTAGCAGATTTTATACTATTCTCTTTTATTTATTTTTGAACAAAAAATGAATATTATTTGACTTATTTTTACACTAGCAAAAAGCAGAGCTTTGTAAGGGCTCGCTAATTTATACTACCTAGTAATATCTATTGTTAGGAAGATCTCCGTGTTGGTTCCGGGCTCCTTTGAAGAATAGACCAAATGCAGTTCTGCCAAGCAAGCGACCGATTGGCTATACGAGTCACTACCATCGTGACTACGTGGTAGAGTTCTGCTTTGTCTCGCCCGTTAGTACTTACAAGAAAAATTCTTTAAACTTTTCTTGATTTATTAAAAACACGATTTTTGTTATTGTCAATGTTATCTACACAGAACAAATATAAAGGTTATCTACTAAAATTTCTCACCATATTTTCTGGTCTACCTATAATATAGTATGGTCTACCTATAATATGTAGCAACTTAAGATCCATCTCGCGCCACCACTTCGCTCTTACAGCCTAATATTGATAGAAATCAATTTTTATTTATGGTAGCTTTCTTGTAAAATAGTTTTCAACGAAAAATGTGTATTAAATGAATGAAAGTTGATCTTATAAAGAAAAACACATTTTTAATATTTCGCTAAGATAAATAGTTTTTTTTCCTAAATCGGGATTTTTTAGGGTTTTTTCAAAATTTTATCAAAATCGCCTCTGTGGTTTAGTGGTCCAGCGTTGGCGTCGACCAAATGAGGTCCCGATTTCGATTCCCGGGTCGGGCACTTAAAAAATGTTTTTTCAATTTTCTGATAAACACAAAGTTGCCCGAGATTGAAAAGTTCCCGGTTGGCAATAGGCTTGCCGACTATCACATTTGTGGGACCAAGTATCTTCGGCTAATCGTGGGTGCACTTGTTGTACCTCTGCCTACCTCTTCGGGGATACAGGCTTGAAGATACTTTTTTTTATCAAAATCCCTTGGGCCCAGTTGGTTCAAATTTTCAAGAAGTCTAAGTTGAGTGGAATCCAATCAAATGCCATCAACTGCGTTTCGATCGGTCCAGCCGTTCAACGTTATGAGATGTTTACATACAGACAGACACACACACACACACATGCATGCATAGACACACTGACGTCATCGTGAAAAGGACCTCAAAACGTGGACGTCTGGTGAAAACTCGATTTTTGAGAATCGGAACAAAATCAGTAACTTCCTTAATATTTGCTACATAGCGGGAAGTTAAAAAGTACAAGTGTATTAATAGATTAATATTGTATTAAAATGGAATGAATGAAAATGAATTAAATCTACCAGACGAAAGCATTTTAACTCGTTAACATTTTAACTCGTTTAATTTTAGCATTTTAACTCGTGTCGTGTGTGGCCTTTCTGATCCGGTAGTAGCTTAAAAAAAATGTTGACGCGTCAAAATAACTTGTAAAAAGTTTTTTATTGAATATAGTACTTCTGATTTCTGATTTCGTTAGCATTTTAACTCATTCGTTTTATATTAGATGGCGTTAGTAGTAATTAAATTCTAATACAACATGTATATTCAATTTTTTATGTTTATAAAATGGTATTTTAATAGTATATCATATCTAGACATGAATTTAAACTACCACGTCAAAGCTCAAACCTAAAAGTGCTATATTTTTTCAGTAAAATGTACCACAAAAGTGCATAGAAAGTGCCTTAGTGTATAAAAATATTGTTTTATTCTATACCAATTTGTGTAGGAAAATGTCATTATTTAATACCAAAAACCCAGTTAATGTTTCGTTAATTTTCGTTGAAATAGGCATATTTGTTTAATTAATTAGATAAAGTTATAGTTATTTTAGGAAAAAATGAATCCATTCAGGCACATTTGTTAGATGTTTCTGGTAATCTAGTATTTTTTCTAATTATGTTTGTTAATTCTAGCAGTAGCAATACCTTTTGGAAAAATAGCTTCCTTGCGTAATTGTCGAAACTTGATTTCGCAGAATATTTATTATAAGAAATACAATTGATGATTAAAAATCTGTTTCATTGAGGCAATATTTAAAAGATTAAACTATCTAATTAGATACCATTTAATTAAATAAAAATACTTTATAATATGAAAAATTAGGAGTTGGAAAATTTTGATTTCTCGTCAAAAGTTGGTTTAAAGTGTGAACTGCCTCTTAATATAATCTTTCATACAGACTTTCAGTTCCTTAGGGATTGGTATGGTCTTTTGTTGAGGCCGAAAAATCTATCTAAAAATTATAACCAACCAACATGTGAGTTTAACTATGATTGATAATAAAGTTTTGTCAGAAGTATGTACCATTTGTAATACAAGATCTACAGAGATGAACAATTAGAGAAAGTGCAAAACAAAGTCGCCTCTGTGGTCTAGTGATCCGGTGTCGGTGTCAACCATGTGAAGTCCAATTATTTTTATGTTACAGCACTCACCCCGTGCTTGGGAAAACTTTAAAAACAACAAAGATGGCGGAATCGATCAGCTTACAAAGAGGAATTTCGCTACGTCGAGCCTGTCGACACTGGCTCAGTGGTAGAGCGTCCTGGCTTTAGGGAAAGGATGGCAGGTTCAATCCCTGCGTGTCGATATTTTTTTTGTTGTTTTTAAAGTTTTTCACATGAAGTCCATATTTTGATTTCCGAGTCAGGCAATTCGAAAATGTGTTTTTTCTATTTTCTGATAAAATAACACCTTATTCCGGAATTGAATAAATTCCCGGTTGGCGATAGTCTTGATATCACAGTATGAGACCTAAGTATTTTCTGCTAATTGTAGGTTCACTGGTAATACCTACCTCTGCCTACCTCTTGAGTCGTAAAGATACCTTTTGCCGTATAACTAGGTTTTTTTTGTAATCTAACATTCTAATGAAACTCGTCGAAATATATTAAACGTTTTTCCATCCGCTTCTAAACCGACAGGGTGTTGGTAATGAGAAGGAGGAAAATAATAGTAAGATTTGTTTAATAAAAAAAATATATATATTTTATTCGTCATAAGGCGGTAGACCGAACAATTCAGGGCGGAATTCTTCTATAGAATTAAGAATAATTGTTGCTTCCGGAGCTAAACTGCGATCTAGTCGTTTGTCTGGAACCATTACGACTTGCATGCCAGCGGCGTGTGCAGCCTTTATTCCATTTACGGAATCTTCAAACACCAAGCACTATAAATGAAAACATATTAAAAATAAGAAGAAGCAAATTATTTGCTTGTGATATGAGTGTTAGAAAACTGTAATATCCACATCCATACTAATATTGTAAATGCGAAAATAACTCTGTCTGTGTGTATCTTCTTCACGCCTAAACCACAGAACCGATTTAGATGAAATTTGGCAGAAAGATAGTTAGAGACTCAAGAAAGGACATAGGATAGTTTTATTCCGGAAATCCCACGGGAACGGAAATTATGCGGGTTTTATTTTACAAACTTTTCTTTTCAGCTAGTATTTAAAACCCAAACCCAAAAATGCGCCTCTGTGGTTTAGTGGTCTGGTGTTGGTGTTGACCGCATAAGGTCCTGAATTTGATTCCCGGATCAAAAAATTTAAAATGTGTTTTTCAGTTTTCCGATAAAAACACTTTCTGCTTACACCGAAAGGGACTTAGTGTGAAGATATATAATAAATAAATAAATATGGTTGGATAAAAACAACGTTATCCGGGAATGGATAAGCGCTTGATTGGCAGTAGGCTTGCCACCTATCACATTATGAGAGAATGTTCGGCTAATCATCATAAGACTTATTATACTCCTATCTACCTCTTCGGAGATACGGGCGTGAAGATATCCAGAAATACAAACATCTAGGTATGTACCTAAATCACATAAATGCCTGTCCCTGTCAGAAATCAAACTCGAGCGCCACTGCTTGCGTAGTCAGGGTCGCTGACTACTCGATACACTACCGACTCGACCAACCGGGCGTTGACAACCATTGACAACTAATGAAATAATCTGATGTACGAATTTGACGAGTTGCGCGCAAAAAGCACTTGGGTACCTATATCTCGTTTATGTAATGCACCGACCACATAGGCTGTGTGGTCGGTGATTTAATGCGACGAAATGAGAAAATGTTTGTCGTGGCATTTAACGAGATTTAAGTTCTTATGGTCAAAACTCTCTTTAATCACGTGCAATATATCACACGCTGTTTCTTCTAAGCTGGCTGGACAGGTAAGGCACGAGCTAGCAGTTTCTTCTTGAAGTAACACTGAAGCACACTAGGCCTCTTTTGAAGAGGAGACTTTCCTACCAGGCAGATCGTAAAAGGCGAACGCTTTGCCAAACGTATCACCACTATCATGAACCCAGATTATCCTTTACCAAACACTGCTTAATGTTTATAGTGCTCAGAAGTCAGAACAATAAGAGAACATTACAATATAAATCTATAATAAAACACGAGTATCAGCTATCAACCCATTCACGGGCCCCCATTTAAGAATAGATCAAATTCCAGAACTCTGCCCCGTCTCTCCTAGGTTCTACACTTCCGCCTTACCGCCTGACCACGGGAAATTTGCGTCCGCGAATTTTCGCGCGGTGCGAACGGCGAAGCGTCTAGCGACTTGCATACTTATACATTTATTTTAGTTGCTAGACGCTTCGCGGTTGGCACCCATTGATATAAAAAACCCTAGATGCATATTAAGTGTCTCAAAACCATCCTCTAAAAATAAGCGCACAATTTCAAATTTTGCGCTTATTTCAAATGGAATCGCTTCGATCGCGACACTGTCAAATTTATTATTTTTGTACATTGCTTTGTATAAACAAGTAAGAATCTTGCGCTTAAGGTTGGATATGCAAAAACATATATTTTAGCTATATCTATAACTACTTATGTGAAATTAGAGAAGGTTTTGAGTGTCAGTTTTGTTTGGGACTGTGCATCTTGGGTTTTTTATATAAATGTTGGCACCGCATGAAAATTCTGCCATAATAACTTCAGAAGGTACTTATCCCTGTTATGGTATTTCGGTTTGGTGGGTTAGGTAGTCGGTAAACTTATGCATGGGTCCCGCCTCACCTATAGCAACACAACATTAACATACTTTGATGTTAGGTACCTAAACTTGTTTTGTGTCCTATGTTATATAGAAAAACTAGCTGTTGCCAGCGACTTCGTCCGCGCGGACTTCGTTTACTCCGCACAGCACCTCCCCGCTAGGTGATAGCGTGATAATATGTAGCCTATATGTTGACCCGACCTGTTAGTAATATTCATGCAAAATTTGAAGTAAAACCATGCAGTACTTTTTGAGTTTACTCCGGACATACATACAGATAAACAGACAAAAATTCTAAAAACTATATTTTTGGTTTCGATATCGATTGTGGCTCACGCCCCAAGTATTCTTTTAAAAAAATATTCAATGTACAGTTTTGACTTTCCTACGATTTTATTATATGTATAGATGATATGTAACGCAAGACCTTTGGCGTTGCAAATATCCATGGACAACGGTAATCACTTACCATCATGTGCATCTCCTGCTCGTCTGCTCTCTCTTCTGTAGCAAAAAAGATCTCATACGTATGATCCAATTTATTACTAGACACAAAGTAGCTATATACACAGGTACTGGAGGTAATAATGAGTAAGGGTACCTTTTCTAATGCTGGCTTATCAGGAAACTTAGCGGCGGCTGCAATAAATATATCTGGATAGGGTTTTCCTCTCTTTACGTTAGGGTCCGAAGAACCCCAAGTTTTATACGGCAGCAGCTTAAATATTTCCTCATGGTGCGCAACTTTCATGTCATACGTTTCCTTGCTACTACTTGTGGCTAATCCTACTGGTATGTTATGTTTGTTAAGATGCCGTAAAAGTTTTTCCACACCTATAAAAATAATCCCGTAAAAATTATAAATGCGAAGGTTTTTTTTTTTGTGTATGCGTGCGTTTGTGTATATCACGGAGCAAATTGGTGTATATGTGCGTGTGCTCTGATAGCTGTTACCTAGATTTATTATATAATATGCTATTTAATGCCGTTAAAATTCATTGACTCCATGGGATTCACAAAAACCTTTAACAACAAAACGAGCTACACGGGACTCGTTACCATAATATTATTAATGCGGAATTTATATACATGTTTGTTATTGTTTCATGCTAAAACAACTTGTAAATAATTAAGTATACAGGTAGTTTATCCCCAGAATTAACACTTAGGTTACTTTTTGTCCCGAATACTTTTTTCACAAACCAAACTTCAACGACGCAGCGGGCTGCTGGAAGATCGTTAGTATTTTATAAGTACCTACCTACCTAATTTTAAGTTAGTTATTCGAAATACGACAAAGCTTTCTTATATAGTAGTCAATATTAGATCCTTACCCAAGGGTGGATCCAGCCTTCGGGTAAAGGGGCGGTCACATAGTTGAGGTTCAGTGAAGATAGGCTCAAATGCTTATTTGTTTGCAATAAATCCATACCTAGACTTCTGTCGGGAGGGAGGGTCATGACGAATAGTATCACGTTAATCATTAACGATTAATGCATTGATATTGAAATTCACTAGGCGGTAACAATAGGTCTGCTTGTCGCTGGATGCGTGTAATAATAGGATAATTGCATTACCTCCCCATACATAGGTGGCAAGCCTATCGCTAACCAGGCACTTATCCAATCCCAGGCAACTTTGTTTTTATCAGAAAACTGAATTTTTTGAATTGCCCGACTCAAGAATCGAACCCGGGACCTAATGTGTTACATGCTACATGCTACAGTCAGCACCGGGCCACTATACCACAGACCGAAATTGAAGCTCATTGATTTATTCTTATTGATTTTCTTTTAGTCAAGATTTTTTCCATAATCAACGTCATTAAGAGTAACATATGATAGCCAGGTGATAGATTATATTACAACCGCTTGTACCCCTTTCGCTATCCCATAGTAATATGACTGACTGATGACCTGTGGTATTGACCAACATTTTACTAAAATTTATTGTATACGTTTATGTACATTCTATTACTATATGTTTATGTTCAGGTTTAGCACACAGGCTTCTAAATGCGTTGTTCTTGTAAAATTCAAAAAAAATTAGCTAACCGAGGGCTAAAAAATAAGAAAATTTAAAAATAATTATTTTTTTAAAATAAGTTAAGGAGTTGTCCGTATGGCCGTTTCTACAAAACCAATCTTTTTAGGCAAGGAAAGTGCTCAGTCAGAGTTTACGATCAACATATTTAGACTTAGTGCTTATCTTTGACGTGTCTCCTGTAAGACCGAATCTCAGCATAGTTTCCATTGTTACTGTCTCTTGACCCGGGTGTCGAGTCTTTGCAGGTCGAAGCAAAGGACGGAGTGGCTATGCGCACCAACAATGGGGGTTCACTAACGTGTGTAACTAATATATCTACATTATATTGAAAATTAGATCTAGGTATCTATGCTGCAATGTGATCATCAAGAACAGATAAATGTGGCTACTTACCAGGCATTAGTTTTGATTGTGGAAATAATTCTTTAAATATTTTTCTCGTTTCTTCAAGGAATTCATCGACTGTGAGTGGTAAATCCAAGTCTTTTATAATATTGCCTGCAAATTCTTTGCTTTGTTGACCCATTATTCTAGATTTTAATCCAAAAGTGAACTCTTTTCCATAACGTGTCGCAACTTTTTGAAATCCAATTGAGTATAAGTCTTCTGTATCTGTGAAAAATTCATGTAACATGTACAATATTAGGAATGACTCAACGTTACTTAAAAGCCTAGGTACCATACGCGTGATAGCGTGTTTACCGTGTTGATTTCGGCTCTGGTTACGGTAAATAAAACATTTGAAAATATACAAATGAAAGATGCACATTGGCAAGTTGCCAATATGTAGGTACGGATTCTTTGAATGTCGCAGCAGCATTTAGCATCGAGTCGGAGCAGTCTCTTATGACCGTGAGCGGCCGCTACGACTAAGCACATATTAATATACAAATCCTCGGTATACTCCACATTATAGATGCGATTAAAATGCAAAGCGATTAGTAAACCTAACCCCAATTCTCAATGCCAAAGAAACAAGCTGATTAGAAATTGTAGTCTGAGAGTTGTCAACAATTCGAACCACGCAACGCTGAACGCAATTAAAAGGGAAATAGCTGGTACTGAAGAACTCCCGCCAAAAAAATGGGAACAACGCTCCATGTACCTAAAGCCAAATCATGTCTCATTTCAGGCGATGGGCCGGCACTCTTCAGACCATACCGAACTTTTTGAAGGCTAATTTTCATTCTAAAGTTCCGCAACATCTCGGCCAGAACTGGTACCACTGCATTATCTATTCCACCGCAATAGCGGTAATGCTTGCCACTATCGAGTTTGTCATCTTGTCACCATTCCAACACACAGTAAGAGTTAAAAATCTTGTAATTCACAAGCCTTTATCATTAGCAACGTAAGAGTATTTGGTCAAACACACAGATAGCAACGCACCATTAACATCTTTTTTGTCTATAGGCGATGGTTATCTTTCTTGTCCGCTTCTGTCCATTAAGCCGACTTTAAGAATTAACGATCTAAAGTAGCTGAAGCTGTTCGGAGAATATTCTTGAAAAGAGGGGATATGACAAAAGACGTCTTTTTAGCGGTAAGTGCGTAAAATTGTATCTCCTTGTTTTTGTATAATCCAGTTATATCCAGCCGACCCCATTCCGAGATTTTGGCAAGCTGTTTTTCGACACCGAATACAAGCGAGTTCCGGAAGTTGGTAACAATTACAGCAATAAATGCTACTTATCCGGAACATATCGTTGATATGCAAAAGAAACAGTGGATTGG
This sequence comes from Apodemia mormo, assembly GCA_036924255.1. Classification (NCBI taxonomy): domain Eukaryota; kingdom Metazoa; phylum Arthropoda; class Insecta; order Lepidoptera; family Riodinidae; genus Apodemia; species Apodemia mormo. The sequence continues at coordinate 22,516,497 of JAUPFN010000021.1, read as the reverse complement.
AAAAACTCCACTACTATCGTAAACAAAACTACCGTACTGCAGGATGCTAGGCGGTTCGTACCCTTGGTCATCTAGAGCCAGAATGATATATATATGGGATATAATATGCCCTTACGTTTAACCTTTGATTCAGGTTTTATTTATTGGTTCTTGTCTGTCATTCATATATGTAAGAGTCTTTAGTACGAGGTCATAAAAACACTTCCTTGACTAATCGCAAATGGTAAGGTAGTAGGTCTTTTAATTCATGAGTGCCCTAGTAGACCACAGGACCGTAGGTGGAGAATTATCCTAATGTGTACGCTCTGGTAGCAGAGACATGACCCAAACCACAGGACAGTAGGCGAAGACGTACCTTAAAGCATACGGCCTGATGGTGGAGTCGAGTCACGAACCATCTAAGGACCGCAGACGAAGACGTGCCAAAAACATACAGTCTGAAGACGGAGACATTGTGCAAACCATCACATGACCCTAAGTGGGGACGTGTCCAAAGCATACCAGACCGTATGCTGCTGTATGCGTGCCAAAGCATACGGTCTGATGAGGAAGACATTGTCCGAACCATCACATGACCGTAGGTGGAGAGGTGCCCAAAACATACGGTTTGATGACGGAGATAATACCCGAACTATCACTAGACCGCAGGTGGAGACGTGCTTCGAATTGTACGGTTAACCCGTAACGTTATAGGTACTCTTGAACGGAGAGATATCACTAGCAAATTTTTTTACTAGATAACATTCTAGTAATGATTCCTAATTTAAATTAGATTTACTTTAACTATTAAAAAAACTACTATTAGTAATATACATTGCTATGCGGATGACAGTACTGTTGATGCTACATACTCCGGCCGCGCCGTAGCGGTTTTTCTCGGGATCACGTCGAAGAGGGCCGGAACAAGCTCGTGTCTGAACTCGAGAATTGACTAACCGATGTCTCGGAATAGGGTCGTCAAAACCTTGTTACATTTAACCCCAAAAAAATGCAGCTTTGTGCCTTCACCGCAAAAAACGCCCTTTGTCGTATCACCTCGGTTCGAGAACACTCTCCTGAGAGCCTCAGGGAGACGACATATCGAACAACGTTCAGTTCCGCGGTTATTTGGAAGGAAAGGCTAAACTAGCCTCCAAAAAGCTTAGTGTACTCAGCAGAGCAAAACAGTACTTCATGCCAGCCCATTGCCTCCAACTTTACAAGCCCAAAATTCGACCTCACATGGAGTACTGTTCTCACTTCTGGGCCGGAGCTCTTCAGTACCAGCTTCTTCCTCTTGATCGCATTCAACGTAGAGTGGTTCGAATCGTCGACGACCAGCCTATTTCTCATCTGCTTTACTTTTTGACATTACGTAGATATGTAGGTTCGCTCTGCATCTTTTACCGTATTTATCATGGGAAGTGTGTCGACGAGTTGTTCGGGTTAATTCCTGCTGCTAAATTCCATCATCGGACATCGCGTCAAAATTTAAAGTTCCATCCTCACCACCTCGATGTCAGGAAATCCACAACCGTGCGCTTTTGTCGGCACTTTTTGCCTCTCACTACTCTTTTGTGGAATCAATTACCCACGGGGGTGTTTCAGAACGGATACGACTTGGGACCTTCAAGAAACGAGCTTATTTATTCTTAAAAGGCCGGCAACACAACTGCAAGACCCCCGACATTGCAGATGTTCATGGGCAGCGGTGATCACTTACCATCGGATGCACCACCTGCTCGTTTGCCCCCTCTACTATAAAAAAAACCACGAAGTTTGCTTGAACGAGCCTATGAATGATGGCTTGTAGATATGACCGACGCCGCATGCGAAATCACCTTTTCTTTGAGTTTCTTGATTTAGGCTAGAGATTTATCATCTCTGTGCACGGGTGGACAGGAAGGCAGGCAAAAAGTTTAGTGAGACGCATCTAGAGGAGAGGGATCGCACGAGTTCTTGAAGGAAAGTAAACTAATTTATCATTTATTCTGTTAACATGCTTCGATTAAGCTTTGGATAATAGGCCTTTTTGGAGGACCTGGAGGTAGAAATTTAAGTTGTTTCTAGGTAGAATTAAACTTTCTTAGTGTACTGTGTTTTACATCGTAGCATAAAAGTGTTAACGACCTACCGCTTTTAGCGTAAGCCGTTTTGCAGTTATGACCAAACCACAGCTGAGACTTATCACCGATGGGTACCATAGAAAACGAAATGAGAATTTCCATACCCTCCATTACCACTTTAGCGATGAAGTTAGCAATGACATCCGAATCATCCAGTGAAAATCACATTAGCCATCTGCAAAAAGTGTCTACAGGTCATCCTTATCTGGAGTAATTAGAGTTTCAAACGCGATAGCAGCCTACTAAAGGAGGTCGTAAAGTTGAGTGACCGGTACTTTGTTCGGAATCAGGCAGTGATCTGACCACGATGTCTAATATTTGTTAGAGGTCAGTGGATCTGACGAAGCAATTGAGATGTCCACAGATATCTGACAATGGAGCAGATGACAGGCCAGCAGAAGATCCAACATTGAAAGTAATCATTCACATTTAACTTGTGTAGGCTAAGTTGCTAAAATCGTCAACATTCCCACCCGTGCGTGCAGAGAACTGTAGCGGTCTAGCAATTTACAACGCTTGCAATAGATAAAAATTCAAGAAAATCTGAAGTCACGTCATAACAATTATTTATCTGTAGCACTTATACAGCCTCGACGCTTCTTACATGGACTTCGGTCCTCAGGCAGTAAATCTTGTCTGGCTCTTAGCCAGATTAGAAGCTTTTCCATCTTTTGGTGAGGTCATCAACACTCCACAATGTATAGCTACGTTACCTCAATAACCATCACCCTCTACAGAGCCATTTAGCATGATAGGGTAGGCATTAAAGTCGTCAAGGATTATGATCAAGGGCGGTTCAAACGGCGGGAGGTCATGGAGGACCCGACCCCCAGGGACTAGTTATGGATTTATTAGGTATTTCAAACAAATAATTAAAGCCTACCATAACTAAAATTCAAATATGTGACCCCCCCCCCCTGACCTGAAGGCTGGACCCGCCCTTGATTATGATTCATGATCTCTGTGATGAGGTCAGTAGCGTATAATCGGTAGCCGTTCCTTCCTGCTGCAGATGACTCCCCTGTGTTGGTTCCAGGCTCCTTTGAAGAATAGACCAACTGCCATTCTACCAGGCAGGTCGTAAAAGGCGACCGATTGGGTATGTGAGTCATTACCATCGTGACTATTAGGTGGTAGAGTACTGGATTGTCTCGCTCGGGTCTGGTACCACCGCCTTACCTATTCCTGCCGCAATAGCGTCAGTGCTTGTCACTATCGTATTCCAGTTTTGAGGGTAAGGTAGCCTGTAAATTTATGCATGTGGCATTAGACCTCGCACAAGATAGCAATCGCTCTATTAACATATTTGGTGTCTATAGGCGATGGTTGACTCTTTCCATCAGGAGACCCATCTGCTTGTTTACTATCTTGTCGGAGGTTAAATATTAGTATTCCTGATATGTCTTTGCTTGATTGAAATGATTAACATGATTGACAATGACTGACTTGAAATTACGACTTGATCATCGATAATTAAATATCGATAGTATCAAGCACTATTTTTTTACGCATCGTTTGTGTAGTGGTTGACGTTCTTATACTACTGAATGTAATTGTGTGCGTCTAGTTTAGCCAGCTACAATTATCTGATCTATGGTCTAGTTCAAGCTAGTGACCAATATTTTTTGTGTACTTGCATAAAGATGTGATTTAAATTGCATTAGTATTTAAGATTGAATTAGTGAGCGGGTACCTCTCCCCGCACCAAAAGTGCCAGACTTTTTGGTGTAGCGATTAGCTCGTGCGGCGCCTCCTGTTGGTTTAATGCACAGATCAGATATATGTACTTGGTTTAATGCTCAAAGGCACTATGTTAACATACGGTGCTTACGCATTTTGTAATACTAGGAGAGCTGATCTCTTTACGCGCCTTTGCGCTTTATTCGGAGATTATTTTGCAAAGTGTGCTATCCATCTGTATTAGGTCAGCGCGATTTAAATTTTTACCAAAAAAATTTTTAATTCAAGAACGGCAAAGAAAATTAGGAAAACAAGAAAAAATACGCTTGAAGCTCATCGATATGCGACATAATCTTGAATATTTCGCATATCGATGAGATACATTTCTAAACCCAATCTGAGCAAAAGATAAATTAGGATGATCGATTTATTCAATTGAAGTACTTTTTAATGTGTCAAACAACCTTAACAGACTTAAGTATTTTTTTATTTTACTTACTTAACAACAGTCCATCCATATCAAATAGGAGATGAGTCACAGGTTTATAACACATTTTAAATAATTTAATATATTCAATCTAAATTAGGTTACGAAAATTAAAAATTTAACAAACACGGTATCAATATCGTAATAAAAGTGACCAAGACGCGTGTTATTGAGACGATCTCTTATTCAAGGTCTATCTATCTTACTATCTTATCTTTGTTTTTAATTTACAGAAGATTCATCTTCCTTGAATTATCCACAAAATGATTGATAATATGTTAGAAAAGTGTTACAAAATATAATATTATATAACCTTGACCGTAACTCTCATAGTATCACAGAACAAAATATAATAATTCCGTGTAATAAATATATATTTAATTTTTAAACAGGTCACACTGAAAAACTTCAAAATCAAGAATGCTTTTACTACGTCATCGGTGGGGAAATTTCGGATGCAAACAAACATAGTTACCACAGACTACTTAGAGATGCAAGCATCAGACGGCAATCTCTCAAACTAAGAAACTAGCCAATAGGAACGCTCACATATACATTTTGACAAGTACTGTTTTTTTTTCATATGCTCTTATCACAAAAGGCAAATATCTCCCCACATAATTCCTTTGTATATATTTTGCTTATACCCATCCCCTTTTTCGTTTTTTTTTCTTTTGTGTACAGGATAACAAAAATAAAAGACAAATAAAGTGTTTAGGATTTCTTTTATTTTTTAATTCAGTTTTATATTTATTAAATGCTTTAAGTTACATTTGAGGTAAAACTGTGTTTAATCGTAAAACATCGGTACTCCTTAAAATCTTGTTTATGACATTGCACCAATTAAATATTATCAAACGCAAGGATAACTCAATAAAATATTCAAAAAATAAAATTTCTGAGTAAAATGCACACTAAAAAGTCAAACAAACACTTGGACTAGGTAATTTTGGTCTAGGTAACGTTGGCGTTGACCACATGAGGTCCAGGGTTTGATTCCCGGGTCGGGCACTTTTAAAAAAATGTTTTTTCAGTTTTTTGAGAAACACAAAGTTGCCCGGGATTGGAAAGTGCCCGGTTGGCGATAGGCTTGCCACCTATCACATTTGTGGGACTAAGTATCTTCGACTAATCGTGGGTGCACTTGTACCTCTGCCTACCCTTTCGGGGATATGGGCGTGAAGATACTCATTTATTTGTCTGGGGTGGTTCCTGCATTTGTTTGACTGTTCTACTATGTCTCCAAATACTTTGATAGCATGCACTCACTGATGGGTAAGTCAGTTTTTTTTTATTTTAATGTTTTGTATTCCTTATAAACTATATAATTATTTACGAAAATCTTGTTTAAATTTTCTTTATCACATGTTAATTTTTTTCTACATTGGCAATAGTTTATTTTTTTTTAAATTCAATCCAGCAGTGAAGGCACGTGCGTGAAGATTATTAATTAGTCTTACTTGGGCTTTCCGTAGTAGGAATATTTTTTGAGCGCAAAAATCAGAAGAATTAAGTGAAATATTTTCATCAAGATTTTCACCTGATTTATTTATGAAAAAGTATTTAACTTCAATACCTGGTCACCTGATTCTTCTTCACAAATAAAACTTTCTAAATAGAACTTAATAATACTAGTGATTAACAATGATTTAAAGGTGCTTTTAAACGTGTGGCAAATGTGATTGTTATTTCTAAAGGTATACGCCCGTACTTGAACAAAAAAGTATTCAATCGACTCAGAGTTGAAGTACCAAGTGCTTTTATATTTTTTCACTTAAGAAATTGCCACAGTAACGAAAACTTTTAAGAGAAGTTAACCAATTTTTTAAAGAGAGCACGGATGTCTTCTTTCTCCTAATATCAACGAATTTCATATTATTTAATCTTAACATTGCTTCAAAATGTGTGATGTTTTGAGTTTCAGTCACTGCTTGGCGTACTCTTCCATCCTTTTATTGCATAAACTGGCACGATTTACTGAATCAAAAATATCATTAAAAAATGATACGACTTCTGATGTGTTTTTAGTATTAGTATATAGTATTATACAGAACTCTGCATCTGCATATTGAGCTGTAATAATAACAAAGATATTGTAAACAAACTAAGTAGTGCTCGAAGTGTTCAAAACTTTAATGTGAAAGTACCTACAAAACTGAACAGTGTAAGCTAATGTAGCTGCTACTGTTTCACTGAATACTCTAGTACAATTGTTCACCTGAAAAAAAAACAAATGCTTATTACGCATTACAACAGTACTAAAAAAACAACAATCATATAAACAATATTTTGTTTGTCGCCCGGTTATATGGGACCACCGCCTTATCTATTTCTGCCTCAATAGCATCATTGCTTGTAATTGTCATGTTACAGTCTAAAGGGTAAGGTAACCGGTAGACTTACGCATGTGACATTGCCATCCCGCCACCCGGATAGAAACGGATTATTGCCATTTTTGGTATCTACAGGTAACGGCTTCTCTTTCTAACAGTAGAGCCATCTGTTTGTTCGCTGTCTTTACTACATAGTGTTAAATAAAGTCGCTTTCCGCTGTCTGTCCGTATGTATACATAGATCTTTAAAACTACGCAACTGATTTTGATGCGGTTTTTTTAACAGATAGAGTGATTTAAGATGAAGGTTTATATGTATAATAATATAGTAGGGAAATACTGTTATAAATATATTTAGCAAAACAACGTTTGCCGTGTCCGCTAGTATAATATAAAAAAGTCAAATTTAAAATATTTACAATACTGTTTAATATACGAGTATAAAGAATTATCCCATTACAAATGTAAAAAAATATGTGTGTATGTATGTGTATATTTGGATGGATTTAAATGTTTCATGTAAAAGAAGATTATATCTAGATTTTGCAGATATTTTACCTGATGGAAAGAGATCACCACCTATAGACATTAGGTCATTTTCAATGTAATGTGCATACAAGGGTTGTTGTTGTGTCGGTCTCTGGTTCGCTAGGATAAGTATCACATTTTTGGGACCAAGTATCTTCGGCTAATCGTGGGTGCACTTGTTTTACCTCTGCCTACCCCTTCGGGGATACGGGTGTGAATATATTTAACAATTCGTAAGAAAAGTACTGAAGAATTAATTTAAATAAATTTAAAGCTTAAAAAATGAAATATTAAATAGTTTGGTTTGTTTAGACTTCAGACTACTCATGTATAACGGCGTCTGTCGCAGCTACCTGCGGCGCGAACTGTGATGGGAATCGCGGTGCGGCGAACGATGTGCGATGAAAACAAATGTGAGGAACAAATGAAGTATGGCACAGCTGCCGGCGACGAGCATTGCGGCGCGCAAACAAGCAAGCGGCGCGCAACCGTGACGCGCGGTGTGATGAGCGAATGACACAAATGTACTAGTTAGTAACGAGGCGGCCACAGCTCACACCAGTGCGACTGGAGTAATCGGGGGACGTATTTGACATCATGCGACTTTAACTAAATATTTTGTTTTTAGCGCGTGGAATTTGAAATTATAAATTGTAATATTGAACAATTTTAAAAATTCAAAATATATCCACTACCGACGCCACCTCAGTCATAACTAGCCGCCCGACCCACCTCATTGGAATTCGCGTCGCATTTCTCACCGCAGCTCAGGCAGCTGTGGCAAGGCTGGAAGAAAATAACCAATGATTAGACTAATATAAAAATGTGGATTTCGTTAACTTTTGTTATATCATAAGAAAGCAAACAAGAAAATGGGTCTCCTGATGGAAAGAATCAACTATTGCATTAAGGGGGAGCCCTTCCGCCTTAAACCCCATGTTAGTTCGGGTTCCTTTTGAAGAATAGACCAGTTACCGTTCTGCCAGGCAGTTCGTAAGAGGCAAACGATTGGTATGCGAATCACTACCATCGTGAATATGATATGATATAAAAAACAATCTTGGTGTAATTTACAGATGAAGGGCAGCTGGTTAAGAAGCTTTTATAAAGATAACTTCTTAATTAAACGGGGGATAAATAGACATAATATATTCCCGCCAAATAACTACGAAATGGTTTTTTCTTTGTAAAACAGTATGAATACATTTAGTACTTGAATACGACGCAAGAGAATTGACATGATAATATTTCACCTGTTTTTTATGAGATAACAAACAAGCAGTTGGGTCTACTGATGAAAAAGAATCAACCGTCGTCTATAGCACCAAAGATATTAATGGTGCACTGCTATCTTGTCACGAGGTCTATTTACCTTACCCTGTAAACCGCAACACGACAGTGACAAGCACGACTACCATTGAGGCAGGAATAGGTAAGGCGCTGGTACGAGACCTGGGCAAGACAATGCAGACGCGTGTCACGCGTGTGCAGTGTATGCGTGTCACTACCATCGTGGCTACCACCTAGTAGTCACGATGGTAGTGATACGCTTAGCCAATCGGTTGCATTTTACTACCTGCCTGGCAGAACGACAGTTGGCCTATTTTTCAAAGGAGCCTGGACTAACATGGGGAATTTTTATAACCAAATTACATATTACCTTCCATCCCCTTAATTTTATCAGGAATGATGTGTTCGTTATTTAATTTATAAAGCAATCTCATTTGTGTGTAACGGCAATCGGTCATGTGAAATTCAATAATATCATTCCATTTAGATATGCACCAGCCAAATTTTATATACTTTGTTAAAAAGTTGTTTCTTAAACCTCTTAAAAGGTGAGGCGGATCATAAATAACACTCGCTGTATTACTATTTATTATAGTAACATCATCTAAAACAACAATTATCACGTTATTAAAATTTATACCATGCCACTCACACCTTACACAAAATGACAATATTTTAATGAAGAATATATTTTCCGTGCTAGTAGTGCTAAAGGATTCTATGTCGGAACCCTTTTTAGGGTGTTGAAGTAAACTATATATTAATCACGGCAACAAAGTGGTAATTTCAAACGTTGAAAATATTTTTTTAAGATAGCTTCTACACACGTATCTAAATTGTAGATATTTTTTTTTTCTCGAGTACCCCATAGTGTACCTACTTACCTATTTGGGGTATCCTTGGATGGATCTTAATTATTTTTTTTAAAGTGGTTGTGAAAACAAGTTTTCAATCAAGGGAGTTGTTTGTGAAATATTAAGCTTTCAAGTGCTAATTTTTGTTAGAGTCAAATGTCACTTACGAGTGGTGATCCCTCTGTTAGGTAAACGGTTGGTTTTCGGGCAGGGAAAAAATTAAATTAAATTAAAATGAAAACTATTATGGCTTAGAAGGCTTTACAAGTTTATGAGTGATAGACGACAAATTACACAAATTGATTTAACCCCAAAGTAAGCAATTTATTTGCTTATTGTATAAGTGTCAGACAACGATACTATTACATTGAGATAAATACAAAAACACTCCAATATATTTAATAAACACTCAAACCCAGAAATGCAAACATCTATGCTCATCACATAAAAGTTTGTCCCGGTCGGGGGTCAAACTCGAGCCCAAGTAATACATAGTCAGGTTCGCTAACCACTCGACCAACGGTGTAAATAATAAATGTAAATTTGTTAAATGCAATTTAAATTTAAAATGGCATTGTAATTATAAAAAAAATATGTAAATAGCCTCTGCAAAATCGCCTCAGTTGTCTAATAGTTCGGTGTTTGTATCGACCACATGAGGTCTGAGGTTTGATTCCAGGGTCGGGCAATTCAAAAATATGTTTTTTTTCAGTTTTCTGATAAAAACTTCGTTGCCCGGAATTTCATAAGTGCCCGGTTCGCAATAGACTTGCCACCAATCACATTGTGGGTCTGAGTATCTTCGGCTATTCGAGGGTTCACTGGTTGTACCTCTGCCTACGCTTATCGTTGATACGGGCGTGAAGATTCTTTTTTCTATACATTAAAAAAATGATTACCTCTTGTTTTAAAGCTTCAACAATATAGGAGTTAATCCCTGCTTCAACATTTACAATAGATATATTTTTTTAAGTATATTTTGAAGGAAGGATAAATATTTTGTACAAGAATTTACAGCAATTTGGAATTTGTTGAATAATAAAAAGTGCAATTATTTTTTCATCATCTGTAAACGCCTTCTTTTGGCCTTTTTAGTGCACTGACTAATTCGCAACCATGTGGTTTTTGGTCAATGGATTCATTCCATTTGTTAATTTTTCAAATATTTTCTCTTTTGAAAACTTTAATGCTCTTCGTGCTTTGTGGCAAAAATTTAACTGCTTTCGGTATCTGACATACTCCTTGTAAAGCCGAGCATAGTTATGTGATAGTGACATATTATTTTTATTGATATGTTGCCTCCTCACTGACGAGTTTGGTGTAAATTGAAAAACGATTTCTGTAAAAATAAGTTCAGGATTAAATCTATATCTATATCTCTCTACCTAAACATTATATATATATATATATATATATATATATATATATATATATATATATATATATATATATATATATATATATATATATATATATATAATCAATTGCCGTTCGTTAGTCTCGCTAAAAGTCGAGAACAGCTAAATCGATTTGGCTTATTTTGGTTTTGAATTAATTGTTGAAGTCCAGGGAAGGTTTAAAAGGTGAGAAAATACAGAAAAAATAAGAGTAGTTAAAAAGGCAGAACAACGTTTGCTGGTTCAGCTAGTAAATAATAATTAAAGAGATCCGCGCATTAAAGTAGTTTTAATGCATTGATATAAAAAAACCAAAGATACATAATCAACGTCCTAAAAACGTCCTCCAAAAATGAAGACACAATTTCAAATTGTGCGCTCATTTTAAATAGAATCGCGTCGATCGCGACTGTCAATTTTATTTCTTTTTGTACGTTGCTTTGTAAAAACAACTATAAACCTTGCGCTTAAGGTTGGATATGCAAAGACGTATTTTTTCTGTCATATCTATAACTATTTAAACGAAATTAGGGACACTTTTGAGTGTCAATTTTGTTCGGGACTGTGCATCTTGAGTTGGTCTCGCTAAAACTCTATTTTTTAAAGAAAAAAAATTCTAAAATTTTTTTTCTTAAAAAATCAAAACAACGTTTGTCGGGTCAGCTAGTATTATATAAAAATCGATTGCTGTTCGTTAGTCTCGCTAAAACTCGAGAACGGCAGAACCGATTTGGCTAATTTTGGTTTTGAATTAATTGTTGAAATCCAGGGAAGGTTTAACAGGTGAGAAAATATAGAAATAAGTGTAAGTAGTTAAAAAGGCAGAACAACGTTTGCTAGATCAGCTAGCAGTTATTAAATTTAAGTAACAAAATACAGATAACGTTCTTATAACAAATAAATTTTACCTATAGAACTGTGTTCATTTACAGAAGATGCAGGTAAATTAGACGGCGATTGCGGTAGAACAATATCTGAAAAGAAAAATTTGACAATGCAATTATTTAGAAAATTAAATCATATTTTATTAAATAACAGATGTTTCTGTTAAATACATATGTTTGTTTTTATATATGTATGTATGTGTATCCAACCTACACAAATGACATGGTTCCCTTAATTCCCCGTGTTGGTTCCGGGCTCCTTTAAAGAATAGACCAACTGCCGTTCTGCCAGGCAGGTCGTGAAAGGCGACCGATTGGCTATGCAAGTCACTACCATTGTGACTACTAGGTGGTAGAGTTTTGCATTGTCTCGCCCGGGTATGGTACCACCGCCTTACCTATTCCTGCCGCAATAGCGTCAGTGCTTGTCACTGTCGTGTTCCGGTTTGGAGGGTAAGGTAGCTGGTAAACTTATGCATGTGGCATTAGACCTCGCCACAGATAGCAACACACCATTAACATCTTTGGTGTCTATAGGCGATGGGTTGGTTGGGTCAGAAAAGCCGTCTATTTCTTGTATGGTATTTGTACCCTTGTACCTATATTGGCAAATTTTTTATGGAAGACAATTGTATTGACATGGACTTCCTATGAAGATTGTTACATGAAAATCATAAATTTTACTGTTGATTACATTGTTATTCTATTTTTATTTTATCATCATTGATTTGATCATAAATGATGACAGACGAAACTACAAACTTTACTTTAAGTCTCAGAATCGATAAATGATAACATTGTAACATTGAAAAATATAAATGAATCACTTATCACTAACAGTAACAATATTAAAAAATAAAATATTTTTCAACAACATAAGCATAGAAAATGTAGAATATACTAACATTAAGGAATAATAATTGGTGAATATTATAATTGAATTTCTTTGTAATAAACTGGATAAATTTGTTTGTGTTATGGAGATCAAGAGATAAAGGAAACATATTTTTTTCCGTATTAACATATCATGGCTATATCTGGTCTATTTTACAGTATGGAATGTTTATTTGTGGTATTTCAGTAGAATTCACGAATCTAAAAAAGTCCAATAGGAATTTGACCGACTCGTTGGTCGAGTGATTAGCGAAACTAACCATGAATTGATGGGGCTCAGATTCGATTTCCGATGGGGACAAGCATTTGTGTGATGAGCATATAAATGTTTGTATTTCTGGGTTCGGGTGTTTATTAAATATATTTCAGTATTTATATATGTAGTTATATGTACTAGTATCGTTGACTAACACCCGTAACACAAGCAAATAATTTGCTTATTTTGGGGTTAGATCAGTAAGTGTAATTTGTCCCGTAAATACTTATTTTTTTAAAGTATCTTCACGCCCATATCACCGAAGAGGTAGGCAGAGGTACAACAAGTGCACCCACGATTAGCCAAAGATACTTGGTCCCACAAATGTTATAGATGGAAAATCTATCGCCAACCGGGCACTTTTCAATCCCGGGCAACTTTGTGTTTCTCAGAAAACTGAAAAAAACACTTTTTTTTGTGCCCGACCCGGGAATCGAACCCGGGACCTCATGTGATCAACGCCAAAACTGGATTTATTTTTTTATTTTTTCAATTAAAATGCTAATCAGCTATCTCACTTGTAAAAAAATATTTTTAATAACCACTTATAGCAGCGTTTCTTAACCTTTTCAGCCTACGGACCCCTAGGAAAATCAAGCACAATTTCAGGTACCCCTTTAATAGAAAATATTGGGATTTATTTATATTAATTCAAATGTCCATAGATAAGGTGGCGGACCCCCATACATATACCCTACCCTAGGGATCCGCGGACCACAGGTTAAACACTGACTTATAGAATTGACTAAGAGTTTTTAAACTTTTCAGGTATCGATTTCTCAAATATTTTTGCTATTTCTGTTAAAATTGTTATTAGTCTGTAATATTTACATCTGTCCTTTGAGTAACGGTTCTCTTCTCTTAAGTAGATGACATATCTTAACAAAAAATATAAATTAATAAAAAATTCATTATCTACTTTTCTTTGTATGGAATGGCATTAGATACACACAAACATCATGTTATGTATATTGATAATAATCAATATACACAATCATATATATGTTTATATCATACATTCATGACAGTCTTCTTTTACATAATTTTACCTTTTGAAAGCCTTTTAAACATTGTAAACCTATAGTTTCACAGCATAAATCCCCAAATATTACATGGAATTTGTGCCAGATTGCCAATTTTATCTAAAAGAAAAGGAATATAAAAAAATCAGACTAAATCCATTTAACTATGAGTGAGTAATTTCTTTTTCTTTACTTTCACTATTAATAGGTGAGGCCAAGAGGCGCATTTGGGATTTATTTAGTTATGGGCACGTCAGATTAACATAGTGGGGTACCTCGCATATTGTTGAGGCTCTCAACCAAATATAAGCCCTTTATATAGAGGGGGGGGGGGATAACTAGGGCAGAAGAAAAATAAAATTAAGATGATTTCGGCTTATGGAAATAGTCAGATTATATTTTTTTGTTATTTTTACATGATTTCCTCCATTATAAAAGAAAATTTTGATACACTCGAGAATCTTAAAAACAACAAAGAAAAATATCGACACGCGGGATTTGAACCTGCGACCATCTCCCTAAAGTCAGGACGCTCTTTCAATGAGCTAGTATCAACAGGCTCGAGGCAGCGAAATTCTTCTTTGCTATATGATCGATTACGTCGATTGTACTGATCGCCAGCTATACGTACGTATAACTATTTAAAAATGAGTTCATCGTTACAGATGAAATAATCGACGTAATCGATCTATAGCAAAGAAGAATTTCGCCGCCTCGAGCCTGTCGACACTAGCTCAGTGAAAGAGCGTCCCGGCTTTAGGGAGATGGTCGCAGGTTCAAATCCCGCGTGTCGATATTTTTCTTTGTTGTTTTTAAGGTTTTTCCAGTTTCCCAAGTACGGGGTAGGTGCTATAACACAAAAACACTCGAGAATCTCAAGTCAATGTTTTCTTTGCAACTTTGTGACACTCCCACTCTCTTATGATACACTTAAATCGTCAGATTTTTTAAATTTTAGCTGGCAATTTGCCCACCTTATTCTGATGCACTTCAGAGTTTTCATGTCACTAATTTTTTAAACATTTTTTTATCTGTAGATTTTTTCCCCACAATTGAAAGGGAAAACATTACATAATCTTTATTTTACCTATATTTTAATCTACGAAATCCAATTAGTCCTTATGACGCTCGAGTAACGCCATTTAGCATGTTGGGCTCCCCTACTATTATATAATATCAATAAAACTCACCAGGATCAGCTCTTATACGTTTCTCTGCAACTGCATCTTGAACTTTACAATATGTGATCCAAGTATTTTCGTTATTGAGTATAATAATGCTCTTTAGTGATATTTTCTTTTTCTGAAATTGTATAAAATTTATCTCATTATTACAATCTTCTACACACACAAATTATTACACTGCATTTGTGCATATATATGTGTGTTTATGGCTCCATGATAATTTTATAGTTATTTTATACTTTCCATCCTCGGCTCTTGGTAAAATTCCATAGGATGCTCAAAAAAGTGAAACCGGCTGAGTGATATGTAAAAAATTAATTTATAAAGTGAAGTTAATGTACAAGTGATAATTTAATAGCGTAATAAATTTATAGTTTCTTGATATACAAATAGGCTAAATTCACCTATACAAATTAATAAAATTGGAGTGTCTTTTTGTAATTTTGTAATTAGTAAAACCATTTGCTACTAAACGCATATGAATGTATACACGGTACATATGCTAAAATAACACTTTTTTCAATTTTTGTCTGTCTGTTTGTTTCGGGTATTCTCTGAAACGGCTGGACCTATTTTGATGGAACTTTCACTGGCATATAGCTGATGTAATAAAGAGTAATTTAGGCTTACTTTTATTTTAGAAATTTTCCTACGAAGACAAAGTCACGGGCAAGCTAGTATGCTATAAAAATACAGTTATTATAAGATTAAGGCTGTGCAGCACAGATTGTAAAAATTAACAAGTGATTTTTGGTACAACTAGACATTAGAGTATAGAATAACACCATAATATAAGTTAAGTTTAGATGAGGCAATGTAAAGCTAAATAATTCCACCACTTCGTAGGTTGAGTGGTTAGCGAACCTAACTACGAATCGATGGGGCTCGGATTTGATTCCCGACAGGGACAGACATTTGTGTAATGAGCATATATGTTTCTATGTCTGAGTTTGGGTATTTATTATTATACATTTTTTTAACAGTATTTATACATGTATTAGTATCGTTGACTAACACCCATAATACAAGCAAATAATTTTCTTACGTTGGGGTTAGATCGATTGGTGTAATTTGTCTGGCAATTTTATTATATTATTATTATGTAGAGACATACAAATGAATTATTGAAATAATGTGTAATATATAATGTAATGTAATAATAATAATATAATGTGCATATCCACCATGGCTCTGGAAATTCTATGAACTGGAAATAGGCCATGGCTTCCTACCAAGCTTCTTATAAAAAACCTTAAGCTTAGAGAATAAGGTTAAAATAAACTTTAAATAGATATTTTTAATGTTAAAAATATATAAGAATTCTTAAATAGATGCTCTTTAAATACATGTTTATGATAACCATATTTAAAAAATAATATTAATCAAGAAGGTAGAACTTAGAGAATAAAGGTTGTAATAACTTTGAAAAGATAGAAGCCTTTTTGAATAGGTGTTCCTTATATATATATTTACAGTGTAAGCTATTATAAAGACTATTTAAACGTCATCCTCACGTGATTTTTTAGCAGTTCCAGGAATGCCTCTCGTAATTTCTTCTTCAGAAAGCAATGTAGGATATACATCTGCACGAAGTCGAAAACGAAAAGAAGTTGATTGAAAGAATTTTCCTTCAAAATGCTTTCTGCACACAAATTGATTTTGAAAATCCTTCCGACACTTTAAGCCTCGCAATCTCTCACAATGTACATTAACGACTTTTGGAGTCCTATCTCCGCACTTGCAAATTTGTGAAACGTGATGTCCTTTCGCCTGCTTAGACAACCCAATACACAACACTGGTTGTAGATAATGCCAATTTAAAATATGAAAATATTACTAATTTAAATGCTGAGAAGATAAGTCACGGAAATTAACAACGCAAAACTTTACTCCATAGATAAATATGTGTATTACTATAGGTATAGATAGCCAACTTTCTAAATCTATAATGGCGTACTACTGGCGTCATCTATCTTATAGTATGAGAACTATTTTGTTTCGGCAGCTTAATATAGGTACCTACTTTTTTATTGAAATTTTAATAGTAAATAGGAATTTATCAAACACTATACAGCGTGCCATTCAAACAAAATGTAACTCTGACAAGTCCTTTTGCAACTTCGTTTGATTGCCACGCTGTATAATGTTATATATTCAGAATTAAAACATTCACATTATAATTTAAGATTTTATTAACTCACAATAAATAGCACAATATATTAATTTTGTGTCACGATTAAGCAATCCGGAGAATAAAAGTTCAAACTCAACGAAAATAACACTAAAACACACAAAATAAACTGAATTTCAATAATAAAATGCGCACGAGTATCAACATTTATCACCATGACGACGCCATTTGTAATTGTGTTGTTTTTTGTTTGATAGATTGGCCAAACTTTATTATTTTGAAAAATAAGCGTATTTACCACAAAACAATATATGTTTATACTTCAAATAGTTAAAAAATATAATGTAATGTAATATCTTATTTAAAAATATATATTTAAGACATTAAAAGGTCATTTTTAACATTCGTATGTAGTGGCAAAAACCTTGAATCCAGATCTTAAGTCTTTAGAAATAAAATCTTTTTCAATCCGTGTCCTAGATGACGCTATTTTCAATACAATTATCAAATATTTTATAGCACTAAATTACTATAGCATGCTTTACTCGATCTACATTTAAATAAACAAAACAGTAATGACGTAGGCGTTGAGAATGACATGACAGCTACCATTCTTTGTCAAAATCAAAAGACAGTACTGTCATATCAAAGGCCAAAATTGTCACGTTCGATATGTGTACCATAGACAAGGCTAGTACTCCTTATAAGTGGACTACCGGCCGCGATAGTTACCTACGTATCTTTCGTAAACACTGAATATTGTTTTCGAAAAAAAGTGCTTTACATAATGAAATTTCCAAAGAATTAAGCTTATAGTTTGCAATTATATTTAACTGAGTGTGTAAATGAGATAATTTAAAGCATGGAAGGCCCAGGAATGAGTTTATTCCAAGGAGCTCCCAGTATACACATAAATAACAGCGCTCAGGATAGACTAGAAGAACAAGAAGAACTAGAAGACCAAAAAAGACGTAACGAAGAGGTATAATATTATTAACAAAGTTAGGAATTTTGGATTTTTGATTAGTACTAATTTTGCTCATATTATTTTAGTTAAAACGTAATTTTGAAAATGCCTTTGATGATTTTCAAGATGATGATGAAGTTAGTTCTGTTAATAGCAGTGGACACACTTCGAATCATACTTTGGATAGTCACCATTTAAATGGAGGTAAGGAACCTATGTATTGTTTAAATAAACTTAAGATTAAATGTTGTGTTGTTAATTAACATTTGAACTTGAACAAACACATTCCACTATCATTTAAAAAAGTATAAGAGTCAAAGCCCTGGCATACAAACAATGCCCTGGCAGCCCACCAACTCCCACTGGAACAGTATGTTGGGTAATTGTCCATAGCCTATAATGAATAGTAGTCACTGGAGGAGGCCTATGTTCAGCAATGGACGTTCTATGGCTGATATGATGATTATGATAAAGGTCAAACAAGTGTACACATATAGAACTTACTTGCAAAGCTCAACATTTTGGCCAATAATATTGAAGAAACTTGCTACTCCAGTCCGCTCGTGACCACTATTAATGTAACTTTGCCAAAACCTTGAGCTTTATAAATAAGTTCTATATTTGTATTTTTAACCCATTTTTTTGACCTTGAACTGACCTGGGCAGCTTCACTCCCCAGTTAAATATCATGTCATCAATATAGTTTTCATACAAACTTTCATTTCATATTTTTGATAAAAAAATTTAGCATATGTTGGACCTTTACTATCTCTATGCCAAATTTAATCAAAATCAGTTCAGCTGTGAAAGCATAACAGACAGATTTTTGTATTTGTAATATTGGTATGAATGTAGGAAGATATATATTGTAAAATATTTATGTTATTTGGAATACCCTTTATTTAGTTAGTAAGACAAATTAATCTAGTTACTAGATTAATTTGTCTTATTTGTGAAAATCACTGAATAATTCAACATATACTTATTTTTATAGGGTCACATTTAACAAGAACTGGACTGCCACCAACTTATGTTGAATCTTTAAATCATTTAAAGGAAACAAGGCATGGGTTGGATTCTCCCAACTATTGTGATACACCCAAGAACCATTTACAACATCAAAGGACTCAAGATGAAATTATCAAGCCAACATACACTCCATGTGGAGCTGGTGATGGCCAGAATTATTATTTCCCACAAGAATTTAGAGGTAATTTTTTATCTTAATATTATAAATTACATGTCATATTATTTGTCCACAATGGACTCCAAAACTACTGAACCGATTTCAATGAAATTTTATAGATATCTACTGTTTAGTTCAACTTAAAATATAGAATAATTTTTATCCCAATCAAACAAATTTTATAATATTAAATATAAAAAATAAATAGTCTATTACGTAATCGATATATTCAAAATTCCTATAACTAAAAAAGTTGTCTTAATCCCTCAGCGCTCTCCATGAATTAGATTGTAATTTTCAGTAGAAAACAATCCGGTGACATATTGAGGCTGTTAGAAAATGATACTAATACATTAAGTATTTAAGCATAATTGTGGCACATTCATACATAGAGACATCGGGATGCCTATGAGTATTTTTTTAATAACGCAATGGTGCCGAATTCCGACCACTGATTGATATAGTTCAATGAATCCTTCAAAAGATAAAAAACACTCCAAAGCACACTAGAAAAAATGCTTTTTTGAAAGATTACGAGCTTTAATTTTTAAAAATGAGCATAATTGAATTCTTTAATAAATTTGTTATACTTAAATTTAGATTTAAACTGTTACGACTGGAAATAAACTGAAAGCACCGTTTTCCGACCGACTGACTACAAGTATCCATATATCTGACCACTAAGTATCTAGATTCCGACCAGCCAAATCCTACCTAGTAAAATCAACTCTGTGTCTTACAAATAGAGTGGAAATTCGTAAATAAAAACCATTATACATAATACTGCAGTATTTATTGGAAATTCGGTACAAAAATTTAAAAAATAACTTCTATATACTTCACATGATGTAAAATCAGGAAAGTAAATTAGTTTTTAAATACTATGTTAAGTATATAGTATTTAAAACTTAATTTACTGAACATGTAATTTTTTTTCCACAAACTGCATATTTTATATCCTCTAAATCTAGTATCTAAATGTAGGACTTACATCATGTTAATCTTTATAATAATAAAAATATATTACTATTATTAATGAGATCAATTAGTAATCATAATTAAATTATGTACACATATAACCAAACTATTATGTTATATACATAACTCTTTGGTAACCGTATGTATTTATGGGAGGGTTCATAGATTGTTTTCCTTTTGGAATTGATTTGTTTTCGGAAAATCGTAAGTCGTAGACACTAGAATCGTACATTTTCAGACATTGATATGGTGATGATGAAACTTTGAATATTGTCGCGACACCCGATGGTGAAATTCGGCGGCAAGAATCAGTCTAAACAGTTCTTTGGAACATTCCCCATGATAGAGCCAGACTGATGCCACATCTCTACGTAAAGCCAAAGAATCAAGCCGATTTGAAATAGTCTCGTTATCGACGATTCGAACCGTTATACGTTGAATGTGATCAAAAGGAAGAAGCTATTACTGAAGAGCCCCACCCATAAACGAGAGCAGCATTTATCAATAGCATTTATAATGTTCCAGCCTGATTAATGCTCATTTTCTTCTGCTGTATAACTTGCAGGTCTTTTTCCATATTCTCCTCTGAATATTAACCTTTTTTTATTATTCATTTTGATGTTCCTGCAATGAACACATGTAATTTCAAACAAGCACATGGAAACCAAAAGTATCTGAATTAGACGGAAACAGGGACATAGGAAACGTAACATATCCAAATTCCGACTAATCCTATATTTGCCTAATTAAGCCTCTAAGCCAAAATTTATATCAGTTATTAGTGCGTTTTAATTGACACACACCTATTAAGATCGTAATTATTATCGTAATTATAGAATTATCTACAATAAATACAAAATATATGATTTTAAAACCAAAGTGATCTTTAGAATTTAATTGGAAATAAACTGAAAAAGAGTGCAAGTTTAAACATGTGTTACAAAAAATCCATTAATGTTAGCATCGGTAGCATACAGGTTTATTATGTAAGCATTGCTTTTAGAATAAGTAACTGAACACGAAACACTCAGAAAGCAACATGAATAATAGAAAATCAGCTTTATTTACCAAGTATAAAATTCCTCTTACCGACCATGTGGTCGGCATTCGGAATGTTGCTATTCTGTAGGGCTCCTCATTCCGTCCATAATTAATTCAATAAATCTACGAAAATACGCATTTTTGCATGAATACTGAAATTTTAAGATTTTAATACACTAATAAAACGTTTAAAATAAATAAATGCCAAACTTACCAGAGTATTCTTCCCAAAAAATTAGATGTTTTTTTTTACACCGATTTATGTTTTTTCAGCATACAATCTGACATAAACTACCCTTTCGTAGTTTTTGTTGAAATTACAGAATGTCTGTTAACATTTGAAACACAAGTTTTGAGACATGGTGTACGATAAGTGATTGAATCGAATGGATTCCATTTCAAGCATTTTGTGCGATATTTAAACCTTTTAGCCAGTAAAAACCAAAATGGTTGGATAGAGGAAGCTAGTCGGAAACCAGTGCTATTACGTTATTATATATTATTTTTTATAAAGAATTTTCTTATATATTTTGAAATTTCTTATATATAACTGTTTTTTACAAAGAATTTTTAAGAATTTTCTTGCTATTTACCAACCAGAAATAATCGGCCTTAATAATCAGCCTCTCTTGCAAACAATACAAACATGATTATATTTTTATAAATTATTGATCCCCTTGTTGATCCGGATCACCTTTGAAGACTAGACATTCTACCATTCTGCCAGACAGTTCGTATAAGACAAACGATTGGCTAAATGTGTCACTGCCACTATTTTACGACACATCCATCGCCTCATTAAATACTTCTTTAGAAATTTTTTTATGTTGAATAAATGTTCACCAACCCTGGCCTACAAAATTTTAATAAGGATATTTAATACATATAAACATATGTGATTGTGAAATCCCTTCAGTGGTTTAGAAGTTAGTGGCATAAATGAGAAAAAAACACAGAGCGATTTACATTTATACTGTGTTATTATCTATACATTACACATAAAATTTAAACAAACATTTTAAATTGCAGGTCATCCAAATGGTATCAATAATTTTGACCCTAAGCAGGAGTATATGGACATTGAAAAGATCAAAATTTTATATGAGGTGAGGTATGTTTTACTACTGTAGGATTATTAGGATAACTGCCTTGTTATTATTGTCTCACGGTTATCTCTCTAATCTAATATAGAGATATTTATACTAAGATTTTAGTATTGAATGTGTAAAAAAAATCACATGAGTGTGAGAATTTTTATGGACATAAAAATTTTCACACTTCACAATTAATAGTTCATGTTGCGAACGCCGAAGATGCACAATGTGATGTTTGAATTGCGCCGCAGTGAATTAAGCAAATGTGTAGTGATAAATGATTAAGGCGGCGCATATAGTGTTACTAAGTGTCAGTGATAATATATATTAGTTTAAGTTTACATAATGTACGTAGAAGTTAAGTTTATGTTATGTATATTATTGTCTCACGGTTATCTCTCTAATCTAATATAGAGATATTTATACTAAGATTTTAGTATTGAATGTGTAAAAACAATCACATGAGTGTGAGAATTTTTATGGACATAAAAATTTTCACACTTCACAATTAATAGTTCATGTTGCGAACGCCGAAGATGCACAATGTGATGTTTGAATTGCGCCGCAGTGAATTAAGCAAATGTGTAGTGATAAATGATTAAGGCGGCGCATATAGTGTTACTAAGTGTCAGTGATAATATATATTAGTTTAAGTTTACATAATGTACGTAGAAGTTAAGTTTATGTTATGTATTCTAATGTATCTTCGAAAAAAGCGGTCGAAAAATTCGAAATCGATGGCGGTTATCTCAATGTAAGAAAGAGATAGCCCAAGAAAGAGATAGCCTAAGAAAGAGAGGGCTTAAGAGAGAGATAGCACGTGCAGGACCGTATTTTCACTGTTTTGATGTAAATTTCCATGTTTTCTGCCTATTTTCCCATATAAATTGGTTGGGAAATTGTTCTGGATAACAAATGTGTACGAATAAACAAGGTAGAAAACATGGAATAGGGAAAGCCCACGGAAATCAAAGCGATGCGTGTGTAGTGATACGCCCGCGCGAGGCGACGGGTGGCAGCCAACTGGGCTGCATAAAAATCGAGCGATTTCCGTGGGCAATCGCATTTCACCGATCGAGCTCTAGCTCTAAATAAGAAGATCTCCAAAGGAAAAGGAAGAAAAGGAAAACGGTCCTACACAGTGCTTGGAAGAATATTGTAAATAGTGTAAAGTAGTTATAGTGCTAGTAAGATTTGTACATAGGAAGAATTTGTGAAATAAAGAAGAATAATTCAAACTTCACGGAGGAGGTTTTATTTGAAAAAACTACAGTCCACTGCTCCGGAAGGCGAGCTATCGAAGGCGATCCGGCTTTCTTGCGACGGCGCTGACTGAGCGTCGCGACGCCCTGAATTATAATTTCGTTACTTCTTGTTTCGTTGCGCGGGCGTCGTTGCGTGTGCGTCTGGGTCGGCGCACCGCGTCGCTTGTGGGCCGCTTACAGTTCATAATTATAATAAAGGAGCCCAGAACAACAAAGAGTAAATCTTGCTGCCAAATAAAATAGTTGAATTATCATATTTAAATTATAATAATTTATAGGCAATGGTAACATAAAATTATGTCAAAAATGTTATTAGACGGTACAAGAATTGTGGTCTAGTGGTCTAGCGTTAGCGTTGACCACATGAGGTCCTGGGTTTGATTCCCGGGTCGGGCACATAAAAAAAAGTGTTTTTTCAATTTTCTGAGAAACACAAAGTTGCCTGGGATTGGAAAGTGCCCGGTTGGCGATAGGCTTGCCACCTATCACATTGTGGGACCAAGTATCTTCGGCTAATCATGGGTGCACTTGTTGTACCTCTGCCTACCCCTTCGGGGATATGGGCGTGAAGATACTTTTTTTTAGATATTTTATATTTTATTTTTTAACTGGCAAAGCACTAATTAAAGACATTTTTTTTTGTTTTTGTGTATTTATTTAATGACATGAAATATTAATTGATATACTTTAAATCTGATATTTATTTTTTATTTTATTTTAAGTAATTTTAATTGAAATATTTATTTTTATATACTTAATATTACTGACTGGTTCACTATACACAACTTCTGTAAAACGAGTTCTCTCTAGCTTCTAACTATTGCATTTTGTTAGTTTAAAAGGTGTTTACTAATATATAAGCTTTGGCATTGATAAGAGTAACTGAGAGTATATATGTTGTAAAAATATTATTTATAAGGGACTGAAAATTTATTATGTATGCTCAGCTGTGGTAGCAAAGTACTAGACTAGACACTAGATATATAACAGACATACATATGATTCCCTTGTGGTATATAGTGGATGTATATAAGTGTGCAGTAAATTACAGATGCGAATAGAAGAATGTCAGAATTACACAAAGCAAATCCAAGCACTTGACAATGAAATACAAAGTTTGCGTGGGAGGCTTTCTATCGCTACCCGTGACAAGGATAAAGCAGAGTCCTCTTTACAAGAAACCCGACATTTGCTTGGTAAGTTGATTAGTAAATGTGTATATATCAAAATACATCATTTTTATGATTTGTATCATTTTATTCAGATAGTGATAAAGGAAATAATATACAACTAAATATGAAACAATACACCAACTGTTTTCTATCCCTTGTATAAATAAAAGTTAGCTCTTTTCTTGAAGGTCCCTATAGGCCCTTCGAATTGGTATTAAAATGTATTTGTTGGTAATTGGTTCCACAGAGTTGTCTTACTAGACAAAAAATGACTAGAAAAACGCTTTGCAGTGGTTTTCCAGACATTAAAATAGATTTTTTAAAGATAGAATGAAATTTCATAAGGTGTAATGTTGGATGATAAAATTTTACATCTGGAATCAGATTGAACAATTCCTTGGAACTCTTTTAATGATAACTAAACAAATGAATTAAGATTCAGAGAATGAATGTCAATTCATAACACCAATGAATCGTGTCAGTGAGAAAGAGTCCGCCGGTCTTTGTGATTCAAGTCGCTCAGGAGTCAGAGTATTTGGTCAAGCAAAAGGAACTTGAAACGAAAATAAAAAATAATTCTATAGCAACCTCTTTTTTTACAATTACAATTTTACACTATATGAATTCTTACTTTAATTAATTCAATTTCAGCTTCCAATAAACATAAGACAACTGAATTGGAACAACAGTTGAATTCCCTTAATGAAAAGCTCATTATGTCGGAACAAGACAAAGAACAGCTGAGGTTGGAATTGAGGGTAGCTAATATTTCCTTACAAGAGGTTCAACAAAAACTGCATACAATACAGGTATGTAATTTTTAGGAAAATATCAATAAATGTGTACAATCAACATTACTTTGGTAAATAAATATTAATGTTGCAAATGTCCTGGGTTCACTTGATGGTTAGGTTACTAAAAGTAGCCCACTCACTTGTTTTGATACAAGTATAGCAATACATCTAATGGTTTAGGCAGTGAATATCGAGTGTATCACATCATAAACCAGGTATGTTTGCCTTGCTTTTGCCACATTCATAACTCTATATAAAATTAGTGACTCTTTGATATGAATGTTGCATACTAAATGATCAATTTTATCATGATTCCGCAGTCTTGCTTTGCCCCGATACTTTCACATTCACATTGTATACATGGGGCACACTAAAAGTTTTGCACTTCTAGCTAATTGGAACTATTTGAATTTCGAATGTTATATTTTTAAAACGTTGCAACCTTCTTAGTAATAAAAAAGAAAAAATTGGCGGGAATGATTTGTCAGTTATTTTTTATCACACATCAAAGTTCTACGTACGCAAAGAAAATGGAATTAAGTCGAAAAGATTTTAGAACGATGATTTTTTATGATTTTAAAAGTTCTCTTTCTCCGCATGACTGTGCCGTTCGTCTTCAAAATGCTTTTGGAAGAAAAGCACCTTGTTTGAGCACCGTGAGGCGATGGTTTGCTGAATTTAAGAGAGGTCGAGTTTCTTTACATGACTAATTTCGTGAAGGGCGGCCTTCAACTGCCGTCAACGAAAATAATGTGGCTACTGTTAAGCGGTTAATTGAAAAAAACCCCCGGATCATCTATGAGACAATTCGAGGACTATTATGGATTGGTATGAGCCAAAAGAGAATTTTACACGAAGAATTGAATGTTTGGAAACTTTGTTGTCGTTGGATCCCTCATGAACTGACAGTAGGGCAGAAGCAGGTTCGCGTGGAATGGTGCTCACAGATGCTACTGAAGTACGACCACGGACATTCTAATGCTATTTATGACATTGTCACACGAGACGAAACGTGGATTTATTGTTTTGAACCTGAAAAAAACAGCAATCTTGTAAATGGGCGTTTTAAAGTATGAATAGGCCAACAAAAGTGAGATAGGCGAGAAACATTGGTAAAAAAATGATCGCCTATTTTTTCTCAGCTACGGGTCCCATCTGTACAGTTCCACTTGAAGATCAAAAGAGTGTTAATGCCGAGTGGTATTCTACCATTTGTTTAGCCAGGGTGTTAGAAAAAGTTCGCGAATGACGACCCAAAAGCCGCATTCTACACCACGATAACGCTTCTTCACACACGACCAACAAAACAAAGTCATTTTTAGCTTCCGAAAAAGTATATCTCATCACTCATCCTGCGCAAAGCCCCGACCTAGCACCCTGTGATTTCTGTATTTTCCCCAAAATCAAAGATTTGATGAGAGGTTGTACTTTTACCAACTCCGAAGTGGCAGTGATAGCATTCAATATGCATGTAGAAAACATGCCTTTTAAGTTACGCAAAACTTATAGTGTGACCTACGTATCTGTTTCATAAATCTTTTGTCTGCCATTTTTTCGAAGCCATCTCCGAAATAATGGAACATGGCTATTCTCTTTTTACACCGTCACTTTATTTCAATCCCAATATCTAGGTGTTAGAGTTCTACATTGTTTCGCGCGGGTCTGGTACCACCGCCTTACTATTCCTACCGCAATAGCTTTAGTGATTGTCACTGTTGTGTTCAGTTTAGGATGGTAATTAGTATTAAATGTCACCACACAGATTGCTATGCACCATTAACATCTTTAGTGTCTATAGATGATGGTTTCTCTTTCCATCAGGAGAGCTATCTGCTTGTTTGCTATCTAATTAAAAAATCTCACACTTTTAGGTATATATAATCACACCATAATGGATTTATGGATAATAGACATATAAAACTTTGAGTACCTTTGATCACCTCTAAACTGAACTGAATTATACCAAATATTGAGATATTTCTTTTACTCTTTTCCAATATATTATGAAAGATCTGATCGAGGAATCTAAAAATTAATTTAAAATTCTTGCTAAAATAAGGATTTTTTTATTTATTTATTTATACATTTACATCATTACAGTTTCCCAAGTCGACATTGTAAGTAAATTAAAACTTAGAAATATTTTTTTCAATACATCTTACTGTTATAAATATCTATTTCTACTGAAATTTAATTATCTATTAATTTAAGAATACCACAACGACATACATCAATAAAATGTTTTATGTATTTAAAGAAATATGCTACTTAAAACTTTACCTTTATAAAAGAAAATTTAAAATCATTTGTCTGCTCATCTCCGATCTCCTGGGGGTATGACAAGATGAACTAGCTCAGGTATTTATATCATGTACAAGATGCTTCTTCCTTCGTACAAAAGCCGAAACTGGTTTGTTCAGAGTCAGGAGTAGAATGCATTGCAATATTTTTTAAGGTATGTTATATTTTATCCCAAAATCTATAAAATTTTGTTTATGTTGACACACTAATAAACAGGAATGGCGATGGCATAAATCAATGTATACACATACATAGTTATGTACATACAAACAGCCAGGTTTATTGATGTAGGGTGACAATAACTGTTTGAGCTCATACAACTACTGATAACTCAGAGTATTTTTTAACTTTCTTTTTTATGATTTATCAATTATTCATGTTATAATTCTCTTGTATTTTTCCTGCTTTTGTATCAAAGGAGAATAGGTAGGTCAATGAAATAATTCTATTTATAAAAATATTATTGTATTTTAAAATGTTATTTACATACTGGTGAATCTTGATGTCTATAAATCTTCAAAAGACTATAAACATTCGGTTTATTTTGCCTACAACTCTGCAAGGCAACCATACGTGATGATACTTTTTTAAAAAAAGAATGTAAAATCTTTAAATATTTGCACATCATATCTGGTAAAATTTGTTACTAATAATAAATTATTTAGAACAATTTATAACGCCCATACACAACTTGCCAACTTGCCAATACACAATATTTTTTTGTTTCTTATTCGTAAGAAGATAGATTCGTAAGAAGATATACATGAATATATAGTACAATATTTTGTACTTACGTATTTATTGGGTACACTTCCATCTGATTAGCTCGCCAGGAAAGCAATCTTCACTCCTGTCAAGACAGTTATGTAGTAATTTGACACATGTTTGCCCTAGTATGGTACCACCGCCATTTTGCCTATACCTGTCCACCGTACATTGGTGATTATTGTTTTGGAGGCTATTACAGCTATGGTCTTTGTTCAAGTTTTTGTAACAGAATCAGCAGTTGTGTGTTTTTTTTAAAAAATTTAGTATGCCGTAAAGAAATAGCTAAAATTAAATTAATATGTAATTGATTAAATATATTTCTTGTAGGTGGCACACACTCATGACACAGACACATTGTTTCGAGAACAGCAAGACAGGTATGTTAATTATTTAACCACATGTTTTTAAAAAGTGGCAAATTCTCGTAAAAGGTGGCAAAACGGAAACAATTATTTCCCTTTCATCATTTTTTCTGGGTATTGAATAACTTTTACTTTTCTATATAAATAATATATGAAAAAAATGAAAATTATAGTCTTTAAATAATATATTTAATAAAGACTTCAAATTTTTGGGTAAGCTAGAAGAAACCTTTGTTCTTTTAAGAATGAATTTACTTTATCACATTGTTCTTTTCATAAATATGAAATTGTGAAAATCTGTCATCTCGTGCTCAATAAAATATTGTATAAATAAACCTCTCTCTCTCTGCTGATCTGCGTAGTGTCACGTTAAATGAGAGCAAATGGTTGTTACTATTCATTAACTAAAATTGTAATAATATTGTGTCCACTAAAAATGAAACAGAAATTTGTAGTTTTTAATGGTTAATTATGATATGGGAATAACGAACGATGAAAGATTTGATATAAAATATAAGGATAAATAATATTTTTAATTTAGCAGAAATAGACTGTCACATGACAGTGAACGCAAATCTGGAAGGGTTACGTCACATTGTGGTAAAACATCATTTGATGTCATTTTCATAGAATCCACAGAGTATATAATGTAAATATTACCAGGGCGTAATGTCACTAGGACGCCATGACATTCCAGAGCGTTAAATTTCAATTTTAAAACATGATATTTTTATGATACAAAAGTATGCTATGTATAGTGCGCGCGGAACTAGTTGGCCGCGCCATACGTAATACGTAATACGTAAGGCGCGGCCAACTAGTTCCGTGCGCACTATAACAAAAATATGTAGTTTTTGGTTAATATACATAATAAGATAAATTGTTATTAAACATATTTTTAAATCTAGTCAACTAGCCTATTATAAATAAAATGTTTCCATCGTATTGTTAAAGATATAATATAGCATGCGCATTACGCAGTCCAACTCCAATACAAATAACTCGTCATTGTTTACGCTCATGTTGGGGTGGAATCATATAAAGTATGGCGTACATTACGTACTATAATAGTACGGCGTATAGTAGCGTTTGCTTTTTCAGCCGACTTCCCAAAAGGGCGGAGATTCTCAATTCGTTTAATATTTTTTATGTTTGTTATCTCATAATTCAAACATATATGAACAGATTTTGAATTTTTTTTTGTTTGATAAGGTATACTTACCGTGCGGTCCCATACTATAATTTATAGTCACATAAAGTAAAGCACATTGCATTATTTGCCTGCCTCGTGGTCTACGGGATAGCCTATTCGGCTTTGATCGTGAGGTCCCATGTTCGATCCCGGGTCGGGCAAAAGTGTTATTGAGCTATTTTCGAGGTTTTCCTCGAAAATTCAAAATGTCAGTAGTAATTCGGAGTCTGGCGGGTGACGTGTTACCACTCACATGCCTCGGATGGTCCTGGTTGTCGTTAGAAATTCTCACTTATTTCGCCAGCTGATTCGAGAAACTGATAAATCGCGGTGAACTGAAAAGTCTGTAAACGTTCATTGCATTATTGCCTCACCTTTCAACAGGTCTAGAACGCCACTCTGCGCGTTTATAAACAATATCGCGCCTACATGTGTATTATAAACTCACACGTATCATTAAGACAATATTTTATACTTAATTACGGTACTTAGCCTCTCCCTTAATGGAAACTGGATTATTGTTATTATAACTACTGACTGCCATCTATATTATTAAAGTTATCAAAATTATTCCGATCTTGTTTTTGCCTAATAATTTCTATAAACTGTTTAATTTTTTTCTTTTTGTTAAGATCCTGTGTTGGTCCGGTCTCTTGAAAAACTGCCGTTCTACCAGGCAAGTCGTAAAAGGCGACCGATTGGCTATGCGAGTTCATACTATCATGGTTACTAGGTGGTAGAGTTCTGCATTGTCTCGCCCGGGTCTGGTACCGTCGCCTTGCCTATTCCTGCCGAAATAGCGCCAGTGCCTGTTTCTGTTGTGTTCCGTTTTGGAGAGTAAGGTAGCCGGTAAAGTTATGCATGTGGTATTAAACCTCTCCATAAGATAGCAACGCACCATTAACGTCTTTGATGTCTAGGCGATGATTTTCTCTTTCCATCAGAAGACTCATCTGCTTGTTTGCTATGTTATAATATTAAAAAAGATCTAAAAAACGTAAAAATAATGTAATTTATGTTATAATAATTGTATGTGCATTCGTCTACTGTTTTCTTATTGCAAAAAAATGGTCAAATATATTTTTGCTACATTTCAGACACAGAGAAGAAGTTGACAGACTCCAAAATGATTTGATGAAAGCCAAAACTAGGCTGGATGAAAAGGTACACTTTTTTCTTTTAAAGTCTAGCAGAGCACTGTGTGCATTTGTGTTTTCAATAAAAGTCAACTATTTAATATTATATATTTAATGTATTATATATAATTTATTGTAACCTAGGAAAATGAAATAAAGACACTAGAAAAACGATGTAAAGAGAAGGAAAAAGAAAAGGAGGATATATTAATAGAGAAGGGAGCAACAATAAATCGGTTGGCCGGCGAACTGGAGACCGCACAGAGAATGGCCGGTGATAGCCGGGCCAGGGAGAAACTGCTGCAGCTGTCTGCCGAGAGAAATACTACCAGAGAACAGCTTAAGCAACTTGGGGTATTTCATTTATTAATATAATTAAATTAAATAACTAGGGTTAATATAATTAACTTGGAACAACTTCGAGTAATTAATACAATTAACTTAAGCAACTTAGGGTAATTAATGGCGTCCGGGCGAAGAAGAAACTGCTGCAGCTGTCTGCCGAGAGAAATACTACCAGAGAACAGCTTAAGCAACTTAGGGTATTTCATTTATTTAACTTGAGCAACTGGGGGTAATTAATATAACTAAATTAAGTAACTAAGGTTAATATAATTAACTTGAGCAACTTCGAGTAATTAATACAATAAACTTAAGCAACTTAGGGTAATTAATGGCGGCCGGGCGAGGGAGAAACTGCTGCAGCTGTCTTCCGAGAGAAATACTACCAGAAAACAACTTAAATAACTTGGGGTACTTGATTTATTTAACTTAAGCAATCAGGGGTAATTAATATAATTAAATTAAGCAACTAGGGTTAATATAATTTACTTGAGTAACTTGAAGTAATTAATACAATTAACTTAAGCAACTTAGGATAATTAATAATTATGCCCACACGGGCATTCATGCCCATTTTGAGGAATTATTAAATAAGGCTAATACATGACTACCAACTAGGTAGCAGAGTTCTGCAATTCTTTTTGTCTAAAAAGCCCGGTATTTTTTTTTTCCAGCGATACTTATATCTCGGTTTCATCATCATCTTTAATTATTTTACTTTATTTCAGTCTAAATTAGAAGAAACAGCTCAAGAGTTGGCACTTTGTCGTACTAAACTGAGAGATTACGAAAACTTACGGAGCACGCTAAATCAGATATTGTTGGAGTCATTACCAGAAAAGAACTTTAACTTAGGTAAATATTAGCTGTTATCATTATTCAATCTGTAACTTATTAATTACAGCACCATCTATCATACTGCCACTGATTTAAGGACTGACAGTTCTTGTTATTTTATAAACGTAGGTTGATAAACATTTAAATAACAGATGAATTAAGAAACGCGTTCTTTTCGAAATTCGGCTAGAAAATACAAGACGATTAGATCAATTGAAACGGTTCTATCAGTCGTCGCACACCAACATTTAATATAGATCTAGGAAATAGAGAAGGCCTCATACAATAGCGTGTACAGCGAAGTAGTTGATTAAGCCAATTAGATACACAATAAGCTGTTTGCAGAACTTATTCGTTACATTTATTTTGAAATAAGATATAATAATTTTAAAAAAAAATTTCTTATAAAATAATTGATCTAAGTGTTTAAGTTGGTACAATCTGATGGCCAACTCTATCATCGCTCGCGCTCATTGGTCAATTGAAATAAAGTGCACTCATTGGTCAATTTAAATAGCGTGCGCTCATTCGTCAATTCAAGTACCGTGCGCCCATTAGTCAATTCAAATAACGCGCATTCATTGTATTTAGACAATAATGGATAATCGTTTCGTAATTTGACAATGAGAATAAACAAAAAAATGACATCTAGGTATTTAAGTTGGTACAATCTGATGGCCAACTCTACCACCGCGCGTAGTCATTAGTCAATTTAAATAATACACGCTCATTGGTCACTTCAAATAGCGCGTGCTCATTGATCAATTCAAATAGCGCGCGCTTTACTGGCTTCGCATTACCTACTTCCGTCGCATTTCAGGCGATTATAGCTGCGAATGACCTTGAGTTAGTGACTGGAGCAGCGCAAGTACTGACCCGCACGCCGGTGTCCCCCGAAGTCAAAGAGTATTTACAGTATACAGATACGTTTTAACATTCTTGTTTACCAATATGTAGTTTATCATCATGAATCGACTGAATGTTGGCAAACTCAAAACCGATAACTGATAATTGGTCATTTACCAATTCATTTTTAAAAAACGATAAATTCGAAAGTAAAAAAATTGTAAATATCAAAATACGACAAAAACATCATAACAATTTTACACAATAATTACTGTTACGTATACTATTTTTTTGAAATTTTTGTAATATACAATACATCCCGTGTAGCACTTTATTTTTATACACACAATTAACATTTAACAAAACCTTTTAAAATATGATTTTGTAAAATGTAATATTTTAAATAACCTTTTAAAAATTTAACTAGCTTCTTAGTTTTTGTTTTAAAATCTCGTAAGGAAAAAGTAGAGATTTAATTTAATTTAAAGCTTATAGAGGAAAGTTTTAAACGGGTTGTTTTATTTAGACTATTTGTATGTATAATATATTTATATTTATTTCATTTCATAGGACGACAAACAAGCAAACAATTTTCCTGATGGAAACATATAACCATCGCCTATAGACACTAAATATGTTAATGGTACATTGTTGTTTATGTATCAGAGTTAGAATGTCACATGCATATGTTTATCGACTACTTTCCCCTCAAAACCGAATCAAGATAATAAAAAACACCAGCGCTATTGCAGCAGGAATATGTTAGGTGGTGGTTCCAAAACCGGGTTTAGATGTTGTAAAAAACCAAGGTTAAAAAACTAATCATTATAATAACTGCCTCGTGATCTAGGGGGATAAAGTGTCATTGGGTTATTTTTCGAAAATTCAAAAATCTCAGTAGCAGCTTAGAGTTTGGTGGGTGGTGTGTTACCACTCTCATGCCTTGAATGAGCACCTAAAGCCATCGGTCTGTTATCCACTCGCAAACAAAACGATTTATAAAGTACTAGCTTTCAGGCCCCTTAAATACCCCCTTTAACCTCTTTAAGATATAAAACTCAAAACATTGTTACATGTACGTTTATTTAATTGAAATAAAGAGCATAACTAATAAATTTTAAGAGATTTTGATAAAACACATAATATTATTTTTATACAAACTTTATCACTTTTTTGATCCTTTTAAGGGATGACATTTAAAAAATCTTAAACTTGCATTCATTTAATTGTATTAAAAACATAAATACTGAGTTTTAAATAATTTTTACAATATTTTACAATAAACAATCTATTTTCATACAAACATCAATGCTTTTTTATCCCTTTAAAGAAGGAAATTTATAAAATCCCTAAATATATGATTTTTTAATTGTGTTGAAGAACAGAAGTACCAAATTTCAAGTTATTTTGACCATAAACGTTTAATTTTTCATTTAAATTGTAACACCCACTTTTACTCTTATAAGGGATAAAACTAAGAACATTATGTGTTTCTTCAATTTAAATTGAAGAGCAAGGGTACTAAATTTTATGAAAGTTTTAATAATAAACTTTTATTTTTCGTACAAAGTTTTACACTTATTTTTACTCTGTTAATGGATGAAATTAAAAGAAATTCTAAAATACGTATTTGTTTGCTTCTAATAAAAAGCATGAATATTAAATTTTAAGTAACATCCTTACATGTGTATCTTTAATTGGATTGAAGAGTATAAA
Source organism: Apodemia mormo (assembly GCA_036924255.1). NCBI lineage: Eukaryota > Metazoa > Arthropoda > Insecta > Lepidoptera > Riodinidae > Apodemia > Apodemia mormo. The sequence goes on along the minus strand of JAUPFN010000021.1, from coordinate 22,481,455 downwards.
TACTAAATTTCAAAGTATGTTGATTATGAACTATTTGTATTTTATATAAATTTTAACACTTCTATTTACCCATGTAGGCGATGAAATTAAAAAAATCTAAAACACGTACTTCTTTAATTATATTAAAGAGCATAAATACTAAATTTAAATATTTTAGAATTTATAGAAATACAATAAAGAATTAATTTTGGATACAAACTTTAAAGCCCCCTTTTATCACTTTATGGGATAGAATTCAAAAAATATTAAATGTGTATTTCATTATTTTTTATTTAAAGGCTAATTTAATTACGGAATTTCTTTTATTATAACACAAAAATTACAGAGTTTCATACATTCACCCCCAATTTCACAATCTTGGGGCATAAATTTAAAAAATCCTTTCTTATTCCTTATCTACATCATAAGAACAACCTTTGTAAAAATCAGCCTTCTCGTTCCTAACTTATTATCTACTATAAAAAACGTTCAAAAACGAACGAACGAAATGTCTAATTTTCAAACAGCACAACCTATTACTGTGCTAAACGTTCTATCTGTATTATTACTCTTTGACTTGAATGTAGAGAGCGAAGCATGCTGACGTGCGATACAACCTCCCCATACGAACGCTAACGAGAAACTGACTTCAGACTTTCGACGCGAGCACTGTCCGCGAATGAAATAAGGTTTATCTTGGCTTAATGGCACACTATAAAAATTTCGTAAAATGCTGAACTTAAATTTTATAAAACGATAAATTGTCTGTAATAAAGTGAAAAAATCATTAAAATCGTTACAGCAGTTGGGAAGTTATAGCCAAATTCTTCCGTTAAAATAAGACAGACAGAAAATAAGAGATTTGCTTATTTTTCGTCAAAAATAACCATATACTTTGAGAAAACAAACTTAAAAATTAAAGTTAATTACATTATAGGTGACATTAGTACTTTCTTTAAATTATTGGACCAACCGTTTAGGAGTAATAAGCTTTCAAAGTGAAGTCTATTTCGTAGTTTGGCGTATCCTTTCGCCTTAACATCATTCTCATAGATTATATAGATAAGCGATAGGAAATATGTTACACATCATTAACTTAATTTAGGTATGTTATTCAGGCGAAAAACAAAGCTACAAAAAACTAAAGTTCAGTACGCGTATATCTATCTATAAAATAAGTATGATTGGAGTGCCTGTTTGTAATATTAAGATTTTTACTAAATGCAAATAAACGTATATACGGTACATATAACAAAATGTTTTTTTTTTAATTTTTTTGTCTGTCTGTTTGTTCCGGCTAATCTCTAAAACGGTTGGACTGATATTGACGTGACTTTCACTGTCAGATAGCTGATGTAATAAGGAGTAACTTAGGCTACTTTTATTTTAAAAAAAAGCTGAGAGGTGTCAAGGGACACCCGGATGGAACGAAGTTCCTTGCGATTAATTAGTGAAGGAATTGTAATAAAATTTTAAATTGTAATAAAATGTAAATCTGGCTTGCTTTCTACAACAGAGAGAGAGAGGCAGAAAAACATGCGCACGCCGCACAGCTTACAATAGCTTAAAAATATAAGCTATAGCAAAAAGCGTCGTTACAACTTTTCGTGAGAATTTTTTCCGTCTAACCCCCTTTCACAACGCGCGATAAGGAACTTCGTCCCAAAAATTCTACGCGGACGAAGTCTATGTATTATACACATAGTGTGTACTGTGTAAGCACAGCTTGTGTATGTATTATATAATAAAAAGAGCACACACTCCTGATTGTACAGTGGGAAGTTTATAGTACGAATGTGGATCATTGTGCTATCACTTCTGTCTGCAAGTCTTTGACGAGTTTATTTCATTTTTGCGCTGCTAATCCTGAGTTTCAGTATAACAATGATACTAATACGTTACTATACGTCTAAAGTTGCAATCTGAATAGTGTTAATATCTTTAAAATAAAATGAGAGGAAAAAACAATGTGTTAAACCAAACTTTTTTAACGAAACCTCGATATTTTTTGTATTATAGGTGATTCTCCAGTATCTACACTGAAAGAGGTTTTAAGCCGATATAAACAGCAGATACAGAAGTTACCTGTGTTGCAAGAGGAACTAGCGAAGCGGTAAATATTTACTGTTTTATACAATTAACCCGCTATTCAGTCGCGTTTGCTTGGCACATAAACAAACAATTGATTTCCAATGGGATGGCGCAGCAATGATTCACATCACAAACTATTAGTGATAAGTATTAACATAGTAATTAAGTTCGAGTGTATACTAACAAATATGAGTTTGGTTACTTGAAATAAATGTTTATTATTGTTATTATTATTATAAACGTCGTGTCATAGTAGCATATAACCTATAAACTTCGTCAATAATTTGCAACAAGAATTTTTTAAATCGTACTGGTAGATTAAGAGGTTTTAAGAAAAATACGAACTCTTCAAGTTTATATTTATACCTAACACCCGTCCACTTCGGTGGGCTTAAATTCATCGAGGATAAAAATTATGACCAATTTTTCTTTCTTTTGATATGTTTAATTTTGCACACTGCAGCGTTCAGCCCACTGCGTTGTAAAAGTTTTTGGTGAATCCCGCAGGAAAAACTCATTTTTTCGGTATAAAAAGAAGCCTATGTGCTGTTTCAGGACATCATCTACCTGTGTGCCAAATTTGATCCAAATCCGTTTAGTAGTTTTTGCGTAATTAAGTAACAAACATCCATCCATCAAAAATTTCGCATTTTTAATATTAATATGGATTAATATAAATAATAAAAGTAATGGGTTAAAGTTTGAAAGTATTTCAGTTGGAAATTTAGAACCGAAAAATCTACTATGTACTACAGGTACTGAAAAGTTATTGGAAATTGCAAATTAAATTAAAATAATTTCTTCTTTGAGTTATGGATTTCCGCAAAATGTTGCCTTATTTATAAAATACTCCCATAAATTAGGCGTTTCGCTGATTTCTAATAAAAACTAACTAACGATTTAATCGGTTCATTTTTTCTTAATAGTGATAAAAAATTAGAACAATACCGCAAACAAGAATTAGACCTGCGAACAAAATTAGAGGAACAGAAGGGTATTGAAATGCAACTGACTTCTCGTTTAGCCATGCTGAAGAACAAGCTGGAAGTGCTTGATAACAACTCTGACAGCGAACTGCTCGACAACTACAGGCAGCAAAATGAACAACTCAGAAAGGAAATAGAAGATGTACGAGCTGAAATAAAAAATGTAAGTTACTTTTAATATGATACGGTTCAGTTAAGTTTAAGTAGAGTTTTAAAATTTGCTATGCAAACCTTTCGGTGTTCGCTCTTTTAACTATTGGCTGTATTCTTTCATTTCTGCCTCTCTCAAGAAACGGAAAAATGGTGTTAGATTAGACTAGAGTTAAGTTTTCGTGTTAAGTTATATAAGAATGTGTAAGATGAGGTTGACATATACATTATTGTATAAAACCTCAACAAAATAAAGATTTAAAAAAAAACTATTGGCTAACGTCGTTCACGTCGCAATAATATCTTATTCGCTTTCTTTGTTCATTACGTTGAATTATTAATTTCGCGTTTGTTCTAATTTTAATGTAAAGTATGTAGCTATCTGATAATGCAAGTGTTGTTTTCTACTCCGCACTATAATCTTTTGTATTAACATCTTGGTTATGATAATGTAATTTGATATCTAGACGCAATTAGTGACGTCAACTACCAAAGAATAAGCTGCTCGCCTTCCCGAGCTATATAATCACACTTAAATAATGTTACGAGCTTAGAATTCGTATTGTGCAACAAAATACCACTTATATTAAAATCGTGTGTTAACAACATAAATGTACAATACAGTACAACGCAATACGTAATTACACTGTTGAACAACAATAGGTAACACTCACTATTTAAACACTAGAATTAACCGAATATACCGAACCACTAAACTAAAACACTTCGTAATAATTTCCACTGATCGTCTGAACTATCGCTTCTAAATCGCTGTATAAAACTGAGTTGCTATCCGTCAATACATAATTTTTATTTATACCCAAGGAACGTTTGACCATATTCCCGAAAGTTCCGAAAATAACGCATAAACAATTTAAGTGTAAACAAATCATAGTACACGCTATTTTCACCTTTACGGCCTATGAGGGAAGGTAAATTATGGCAAAGCTCTTTGGGTAACAACGGCTATTGTTTATTGGTAGAAGCAGCTATCTCTTACCTTTATTTCTAGATTCTTCTAGCGTTCTAACTCTTTATTTTTCTAGATTACACGCAAAGATAATAATAAAGCTCACCCAACCTACCAATGTGTAATCCACGCAATATTTTTTCCTTATTTCGTTATAATAGATGGAGCTTAAACACTCAGAGTTAGAAATGGAGTATGAGAAGTTGAAGTGTGAGAAAGGTAGTCGGGCATCTCTAGTACAAGAAGCAAACGCCGACCTGCTACGGGAATTGGAGAGATACAGCTCTCAGCTTAAAGAGACGCTCAAAGAGAACGGGGAACTGAAAACATTGTACTTACAGGTAAAATATTTAATGGTTTAATTTAGAATAATGTTGAAATTTGATTTTATATGCTTTCATTTTTAGGAATGTACACGCTTAGAATCAAAAAGCAACCATCGCATGTATACATTAAAGATGGTAATGATGCGTTGCTATCCGTGTGGCGGGACGGCAATTCCACATACATAAGCCTACCCGCTATTTTATAAGCATTGAAGCTATTGTGGGAGGAATAAGTAAAACTTAAATTTATGCATGTTGCATTAGGTACCTACATCCCCACCACACGAATGGTAACCCACTATACTATCTTTGGTGTCTTTAGAAGTACATGCGATAGTTTCCGCCTTCCATCGTAAGGCCCATCGGTTTTTTGCCATTCGATGTATTAAAGTATAGGGAAGAGTTATCTAATACACATTTCAAAAATTGTACTTACTTTTAGGTGTGTAGTGCAAGGGATTCTGTTAATAGAGAACTAAGAGACTTGCAAACAAAAACCCAACGAGAGAAGGAAATGTACAGAACACAGGAGAAAGATCTGGTAGAGAGAGTTGAGAAAGAGAAACGCCAGGTAGAAAAACTCAACGCAGAACTTGCCACGTCCAAAGAAGAACTTGACAGTGCTAATAAGAGAATATCGGAACTGCAGAAAGAGTTTACGGATAAACAGAAAGAGTTTACTGAAAAGTTAAACAAGTTTCTAGAAGGTAGGTTACTACTTATTATTTGTGTAAATCTAGTCTAGATTTGATTGTTTAACAACCTAAGTGCTCTCGGTTCTAGACTTTGTTACCTATAAGATAATAGCACCTAATTAGGTATTTTATCGTAAAAGAAGAACTGTCAAGTCATTTTTTTTTATTTAAATTAACCTTTACGTGCACTTTTAACGGGTCTACAATTTTATAGACGAAGAAAACTAGTTATTTTGCAAATTTTCGCGATAAAATATCTACAATTTTTAGCTATCGGAGAATCGGAGAGTGTAACAAACTTCTTAGAACTATGTAAAAAATGCACTTGTACTGTTTCACAAAACGCTTTTTAGTTAGTTTATATCGCCAACCGGTTTCTGATAATATCATAAAATATAGCATTGATGTATCTCAACTCAAATTTTGCACAAACATAAATCTACTGAATAATCAAAACGTTGCCAGCTCTCAATGGTAGATATTTTCCTGACAATCGTATATTTATTAAAAAGACAAGCAATACTATGGATACAATGCCATATGCAAAGTTTTTTTCTAACTTACGTTTCCCACAGAAAACTGACTAATAACCATTGCAATTGAATCAGGAATAGAGGAGACATTGCAGAATTCTATAACATAGCAGTGACAATGGAGGGTACACGTTTGACTTTCGCTCGCCTTTTATGAGTTCTACAATATGATAGTGACTACTGACAATGGAAGGTACACGTTGAATTTCGCTCGCCTTTTATGAGTTCTACAACATGGTAGTGACTAGTGACAATGGAAGGTACACGTTTGACTTTCGCTCGCTTTTTGTGAGTTCTACAATATGGTAGTGACTACTGGCAATGGATGATACACGTTTGACTTTCGCTCGCCTTTTATGAGCTCTACAATATGGTAGTGACTACTGACAATGGAAGGTACACGTTTGACTTTCGCTCGCCTTTTATGAATTCTACAACAAGGTAGTGACTAGTGACAATGGAAGGTACACGTTTGACTTTCGCTCACCTTTTATGAGTTCTACAACATGGTAATGACTAGTTACAATGGAAGGTACACGTTTGACTTTCGCTCGCCTTTTATGAGTTCTACAATATGGTAGTGACTACTGACAATGGAAAGTACACGTTTGACTTTTGTTCGTCTTTTACGAATTCCACAACATAATAGAAACGGTGGAAGTTACACGTTTGACTTACGCTCGCCTTATATAAGTTCTACAACATAATAATGACGATGGAAGTTACACGTTTCGACTTTCACTCACCTTTGATGAATCCTACAACATGGTAGTGACGATAGAAGTTACATGTTTGACTTGTCTTGCTTTTTATGAATTCCGCCACATGGTAGTGACGGTAGAAGTTACACGTTTGACTTTTCGTGCCTTTTATGAATTCCGACACATGGTAGTGACGTTAGATGTTACATGTTCAACTTTTCTTGCCTTTTATGAACTCTACAAGATGGTAGTAACGATAGAAGTTACTTGTTTTACTTTTCTTGTCTTTTATGAAATCTACAACTTGGTAGTGACGGTAGAAGTTACATCTTTGACTTTTCTTGCCTTTATGACTTTTACAACATGGCAGTAATGATGGAAGTAGTTTTTTTTTTGTTTTTGTTCACCATTCGCAATCAAATAACGGGAGCAGATGGTTTATTCATTAAAAAGCGCTTGGAACAACACGAATAAAAAGCTTTACATATCTTAAAAAAAATTAAAACATATAGGTATAATATGTTTCCCATCAGTTTTGTTTGTTCGGGCCCCCGCTGAACAACAGACCATCTGCCATTCTGCCAAGTAGTTCATAAAAAGTGACCAATTGGCTATATGTGTCATTTCCATTATGACTATTACATAGGTGGTTCCGCAGCTGGTGGTTCGATACCACCGCCTTACCTCTCTTGCTGTAGTAGCGTCAGTAAGTGTCAGTGCTATGTTCCAAATTGGATGGTAAAGTAGCCGGTACACTTATACATGTAGCATTAGACTTCACCACAAAATAACTTGACGGTGCGTTGCTATCTTTGGTGCATCTTTGGTGTCTATAGACGATGGTTGTTTCTTGCCATTAGGAGAGCTTTCCATCTGCTTGTTTGCTATCTTCTATCTTGCTATGACTATTCCCTCACTGGGGTGACGTAAAAAATATTTTGGAAGAAGTCGAAATTTTTCTTTGTTTTAAAATATATTAAGGTAATAAATTGTTCATATTTTGACAGTTTTAAAATGCCTTTGCCATAATCCATTTTTTCTTATTAACTGACCTGAGCGGCTTCGCTCACGAGGAGATTAACGTGTCGTCGACATAGTTTTTCATACAAACTTCTGTCCCTCGGGGGGTTAATTTTCGAATACAAACTTAGCCTATCTTTGATCTCGGATCTAACTATCCCCATGCCAAATTTCATCGAAAACAGTTCCGCAGTTAAGCCGTAAAAGTGTAGCACGAAGAAAGACTGACAGACAGACTTTTGCATTTATAATATTAGTATGGATATGGATAGCACAATTTACAGCACAAATATATTACATGTGTTATTGAATAGATGAAAAAAATGCAATGAGGAAAGAGATGACTGCGTGTGCGCAATGTGAGAGACAACTCAAACATATACGGAGTTTGGAAGAGCAAATCAACAAGTACAGCGTGAAATTAGGTAAGTGGTTATTTTTACAAATACTTATAAAGTTGTAGCGTAACACTCTCGGATCGGGTTCATATTGAAGTGATAGAGAGGTAAGGCCTGAAAGAATTGCCTGCAAATATGCAGTTTAGGTTCTGCCTACCTAGACAAAACAGAGTAATCTCAAGCAAACAACTATACAAAAGCCAGATTTTCACAAAACACCAAAAACTCACAATAACAAACAATATTAACAAATCAAAACGAAATTTGGTTCGAAATGAAAACCGTTGCGGTAATAGAAATGGTTCAAGGTCAAAATCGATTAATTATTAACTATTAGTTATTAATCGATTTTATAAGTAGATATTAGAAACCGAAATATCAAATATTTCCAAAGAAAACACTGAAGCACCGACTGAAATTTAGTAATTTTTTTTGCCTATTCTTCGATTATTTAAAAAAAAAATATTTAATATAAAATATTATAAATGTGTTTCAGTCACACAAAACAAACATATAATTCGATTGAAAATTGTTTCGCATTGAAACAATCGTTCTTGAAATCCCTATCGTTAATTTTTTACATGTGTGACAGCTATATAGAAATGCTACCAGCAGAAAAAATAAAATATCAAAAAAATATTTTACATCGGCTACACTGGCTTTAACCCACCGCACACATGCACATATTCGCACACTTATACAATTTTCGATGTCAGAATTCTTTCACATTAGTTAAGACCCGTTGAACCGCACAGAATGGTCGAAGTAAATTTTAGGGTTGCCGTATCTCAGCGTAAAGATTGCCGTATTTCAAGGGAAAAGTCAAAAAACGTGCCGTATAAATTAAGTTAACTAAATGCTTACAAAATAAAATATACGGTATTCAAAAATGGAGGGGTAAAAATTTATCGGTCGCAGAGTACACTCTTATGCTTCGCATCATGAGTCGTGCAATAAAGTATCAGTATTAAATTTACTCGTCTCCGTATATTGCTTATATAGTATATTATAGTATAGTAAAAAGAGCTTTATTTTGATTAAGTAAACACTGTTGGATTTGCCATAAAATTACACAGCCAATGATATGATTGGTTTCAAATAAATTTAAATAGTCGATGAGCTTCTTGTTTTTCCTGTATCCTTTATGTTATATTAACAGGTGTATTATTTATTTATTTTTTTTAACCTGAATGCAGCAACCCAAGAGAGCAACGAGTCTCTGATGAAGGAGCTAAAGAGTAAGGCGGAGTACTTCCAGCAGTACATAGTGGAGCGTTTCCGCAAGTTGTCGGAGCAGCGCTCGGTGGGGACCAGCACCGAGGACTCGCCGCCGCTGCCGCAACACTCGCCAACAGACGAGGACGCGCTTTCCGCCAAGGTTTGTGTAACTCTTGTGTATTCAACCTACACTCACTTTATGTGCGTTTATATATATATATATATATATATATATATATATATATATATATACAAGCTATTTTTTTATGGTATAAGGTAGCAAACAAGCAGACAGGGGCGTGCGCTCCTTGTAGACAGAAATGCAGTGCTTTACTTGCCATTCACAGATATTTTAATAAAACGTTCGTACGTTTTAGATGACTTTAATTAATAGTAAATAAATGAATAAACAAAATATAATAACTTAATAACGCCTAATATTTTATATATAGCACCTATTTGCAAGCACACAAACATTATGTTTGCTAGACGCTTGGCGACAAGCAAGTGGCAAAATAATATACCTAATCAACCAACTCATGTCATCGCGTCCCGCAGGATATTTGTTCGCTTGTGTGTAGTCATTTAAGTGTCCGTGCACAGTTCGCAAACGCACACACCCATGAATATCAAAAGCTGCGACTCCAGCGGCAGGCTACGGAAGTTCGACATCTGTCAGGAGTAATCGGAAACGTTCGTTGCCTATAATTCGAGTAAAAATAATAGACGGAAATCTAATGAATCACGTATGCACATTATGCATTTTTGTTTAGTAAGGTTTTGTTTGTTTAAATAGCAGTGTGGTTGTGTACACAAATTATATTGTTTTCCTTGTATATTGTTTAGTAAATCTATAAAAGAAAAAGTTTTGTGACTAAGTACTCCGCCGCATACCCAGTGTCAAAATCCTGTGCACGCCGCTGCAAGCAGATGTGTCTCCTGATGGAAAGAATCAACCATCGCCTATAGACACCAAAGAAGTTAATAGTGCGTTGCTATCTTGTGGCGAGATCTAATGCCACATGCATAAGTTTACCGTCTACCTTACCCTCCAAACCGGAACACGACAGCGAAAAGCACGGGATGCTATTGCGGCAGGAATAAGTAAGGCGGTGGCAGCAGACCCGGGCGAGACAATGCAGAACTCTAACACCTAGTAGCCACGCTGGTAGTGACTCGTTTTTTTTTCGGCCAATTGGTCGCCTTTTACGACATGCCTAGCAGAACAGCAATTGGAATTTTCTCCAAAGGAGCCCGGGACCGACACGAGTGTAAAGAAAACACTGTCTGATCCGAAAGAGGTACATAGGTTGGTTAATGACATTATCAAAAAAAAAAAAAATTTTTTTTTATTAAAATAAAAATGTAATTTAAAGTACCTCATTTTAGTACTAAAATTGAGCAACTTCCCTTTAAATCAAGCAAATATTTGAAAATGTATGTATCAATATCTATAAAATAATGAGAAATATGTTTTGTATTAAGCTACCAAATAATGCCTTTGACGATCAGACAGGGTTTTCTTTATACACTGTAAATATAATGTGTAAGCTGGTATAGAAAATCTCAGAGGTTAAATAAGGTATAAACGCAGTAGAAACTCACTCCAAATCCAGTACCCTCTGGTTTTAATTTTTTTTTTGTTCGGATTACTGAATTATAGAGAAAAAAAATCATAATAAATAAAATGAAGTATTTCATAAATAAATATTCACGGGACAAATCACACTTAGTGATCTAACCCCAAAGTAAGCAAATTATTTGCTTGTGTTATGGGTGTTGTCAACGATACTGACACATAGAAATACATATATAAATACTGGAATATATTTAATAAACACCCAAACCCGGAAATACAAACATTTATGCTCATCACACAAATGCTTGTCACCGTTGGGGATCGAACCCGAGCCCCGTCGTTTGCGTAGTCATAGTCGCTAACCAAACGACCAACGGGGCGGTCAAATGTAATGTATTGTATAGGAATGTAATGTATGTATCAAAACAACAAGTAAATACATACACACGTGCTACGTGTGCGTACGTATTTATTTGTTATCTATACATATAATAAAGTCGTAGGAAAGTTAAAACTGTACATTGAATATTTTTTTAAAAGAATACTTGGGGCGTAATCTACAATCGATATCGAAGCCAAAAATATATATTTTTTAGAATTTTTGTCTGTTTATCTGTTTGTCTGTATGTATGTCCGGGGTAAACTCAAAAAGTACTGCATGGATTTACGTCAAATTTTGCATGAATAATACTGTCAGGTCGGGTCAACATATAGGCTACATATTATCACGCTAGCACCTACGGGGGAGGTGCTGTGCGGAGTAAACGATGTCCGCGCGGACGAAGTCGCAGGCAACAGCTAGTATTACATAAATTTTGAAGAGGTTAGACTGCTAGACGGCAAAGCGATCTGAGGAGAGGGTGGGGTGCCGAATTATTGGACGATCGGGCTATTGAAGTGCCGGATTATTGAGATGTTACTGTGTTTCAGTTTTTTCTGTGAAGGAATTCTGTTGAAATATTTGCGTTACACAAAAAAATTTAAGGACAAATAACATTCTCAGCCAAAAAGTTTCCCTAAGAAATAATTCGTAAAATTTAAAATTGTCAATGTAATATTGCAGTTTATATTTGAAAAGACCATTCGCATTACAATGCTGCAACTGTAACAAAAGGTAATGTAAGAAATGGGGGAAATTTACCCAAGGTCTGAAAGTTTAAGAAGGTCCCAGCGGCACAATATTCCACCCAGATCTAGCATTAATGCTTCACCCTTCATAGGAGTGAAGTGCTATCAGACTCTCCTGAATATGCTTTGAACACTAAATATCGTAGGCACTTAGTAAAACACTTGTACTGTTTTACTTAGATACTTTACTTAGATCTAAGTAAAACAGTACAAGTGTTTGTAACATACTATTAATACAAATTCTCCTGAATATGCTTCGGTTACGAAGTGAAATGTACGTTGTACATAACTTGTATGACTTTCTTCCACATTAGTAGCTACTGATGTGGAAGAAAGTCTTACGAGTAAGGTCATGTCAAGTCATGAAAGTGTGGTGGACGAGGATTATCTATTGTGCTGTTGGGGTCTCCATTAAATTTTCAGACTTTAGATATGTTTCCCCATTCCTTACACTACCTTTTGTTTCAATTACATCACTGCGGTTTAATATAAGTCTTTGCAGGAATTTTGCAAATTAAATACCTTAATTTCGCCATTGATAAAAGAATGAACTTGTAAATAGTATTTGTAAAGAATAATTTAAATTAAAAAAAATGATTATTTCAGACCTCGTTGATGATGAAAGAAAAAGCTATACGAGAGCAAATAGCCGAAAAATTCACTTTAGAAATAAAAACGATTGAAATGAATTGCGCGAGACGTTTGAAAGAAATGGAAACAGACCAACTGGCTGCAGTAACTAAACTAAAAGATTTACTTGAACGAAAAGCTAAAGAAGTCGAAACGTTAAAAGATTTCATTTTATCTGAAAGAGCTAAGGTCACGCAAATACTAGAATCAAAAGAAAACGAAATATCTGTTTTAATAAAAGAGCATAATGAGCTGCAGACTGAATGTCAAAGAGCACGAGACGATGGTGCTGAGTGGAAGTTCAAAGCAGAGAAGTACAAAGAGAGATTGTCTCGTTTGGGGTCGCTGGAAGATGTCTTGAAGAAGGAGAAAGAAGATTGGAGGCAGAAGACTAGTTCGTGTGCTAAAGAATGTCAAATGCTCAAAACTAAAGTTGTCGAGTTACATTCCACGATATCAAAGCTTGAACAGCAGTATATGAAATTGAAAACCGAACACCAAACGCTTCAAGAGAAATACAAAAACGTTAAGAGGACAGTTTTAACTTATAAGGTTTGTAAAAATGTTATAAAACTACTCATTAGGCGCCATTAATTAATTACGTAAGGATTATTTTAACATCTACTGTTAAAATCCCCTACCCCTCCCCTCCCCTACCCCCATGTAAGAGTATATAAGATTTCTGGAAACTCCCCTCCCCCTCTTACATACGATTCAATCTTGTTTTTTCGAATGATAAAACGTTGTGAGATAAGAATGGCCCCTTAGACTCCGTTGTTGCTTTGATTGTAAGCTTTTCAGGCTGAGATCATAAATAATCGGTTTTAATCTATATTAATATTTAATGTGAAAGTTTGAATGTTTGGATGGGTGGATGTTTGTTACTCAATCACGCAAAAATGACTAAACCGATTTAGATGATTTGTGACACACATATAGATGATAACCTGGAATAACATGCCCAAGTAGCACGTTAAGCTGTATATAGGGTGCATTTAGGTTCATTTTTAAACTTAAAGCTGTATACTAAGCCGTACAAAGGCTGTAAAAGCGCTTCTACACCAAAAAGGGCCCCAAGTTATACAGCTTATTGCGTTATGTAGGCTGCACTATAGCTATACAAGCTGTTATAGGCTGTACAATAGCTGTTATTTGGTGTATAAAGAAACTATAACACTAAGGATACTCTCTTGTAACTGTCTTGTACAGCTAAGCGTTAAATAAGCTGCACAATAGCGGTACAAGCTGTTATAGGCTGTACAAAGGCTGTTTTACGGTGTATAAAGAAACTATAACACTAAATATACTCTCTCATGCAGCTAAATGTTCTTAATAGGTGTTTGAAAATGATAAAAAGTAACAATCTGTTTTTGATATTGTATAACATTAATTATATCACATGTGGTATCTGCAGACGCCATAATTAAAAATATATTAATAAACTATAAATTCTTGGACTTGGAGCAGTATTGAACGGTGTATTCACTGTGCAAATTCTAATTTATTGTGAAATGATATATGTTTTCCCTCAAAATATTCACGTGCCAACGAAATAATCAAGATAACACAAATAAAATCATTGCAAACTACGGTAAGTGTTTGTGTTTATGGTTAGAATATACAAGTATTTATGCTACAATATTGTATATAAAGGCATAATGATCATAATATAAGTTGCTTGTAAGATATAGCTTTAGCTATTGCTAAATATATCTTTTATTTAACAATATATTTCTTTAATGTTGTTTTTAATACACAATAATGGCGACGCTTTGTTATACAGCCTAAAGTGTATTTGGAGGGTGATATACTGCAAATAGCTGTACTGAATCTCTTTTTTATTCTATTATACGACTATTGGCTTTTAATTACAGTCCAAATACACTTTAGGCTGTACTAAGTCCCTATATAAATCTATTACACAGTCATTGGCTTTTAATCACTTAACTTATGTTTAGAGATGCGTACAAAATTGAAGAACCCTAAATACAAAACATATGTTTGTCACTTGATTTCGCTATTGTGATGTATTGATGTCGGTCGTTTGACTTTACAACTAAACCAACTTATTGGTAACTATAACTTATGGGATATGTATTTCAATCATGTTTTACTTTATTTTTCAGGGAAATATGCTTTATAAAATAATAAAAATAATCGAGAGAAGCCAAAATTGTATTTTTATCGTACCCAGTTTGTGGGAGGATGTAGGTGAATTATAATGGCCAAGAAAACAACATGATATAACTAACTTGATCAAGAACGAAAAATCTAGCCCTTTAAAGATTGGTCTATCACAAAAATATTTTTAAGAAGAATACGTTATTTCGTGCTTGTGATTTAATATTATTAGTTCTTCAAAGAGAAACACATACTCTCTTGCCTGTAATTGTATCTAAGTATATAATATTTTTAAAGTGTTTAAAAGTATACATATATACAGGTTGTTGCAAAAGTGGTACAGTAAGCCGAAAGGGCATGACTCAGGGGGTCAATCTTAAAAACTTTTGTTTAACGACTTTTGGAAATTCGCGAAAAAAATATTGATTCTCCATAGAAACTTTGTTGGTCACGTGACTTTTCACAATGGAAAAACAAAATTGTTTTTCGCGAATTTTCACAAATCTTTGAACAAAAGTTGTTCAGAATGACCCTCTGAGTCACCCCCTTTCGGCTTACTATACCGCTTTTGTAACACTCCATATAGCAGCAAGTTAAAAATAAAAAATATATATATAGTCTCAGTGTAATGATTTTTATTTCTCTTTTTAACTCTTTTTTACATATTCTTTGAAGAATAGATCAATTGCCTTTCTGCCAGGCAGGTCGTAAAAGGCGACCGATGGCCAATGCAAGTCACTTCCATCGTGGTTACATGGTGATAGAGTTCTGCATTGGCTCGACCGGGTCTGGTACCACCGCCTTATCTATTCCTGCTGCAAAGCGTCAGTGCTAGTCACTGTCATGTTCCGGTTTGGAGGGTAAGGAGGCCGGTAAACTTATGCATGTGGCATTAAACCTCGCTACAAGATAGCAACGCACCATTAACATTTTTGCTGTCTATAGGCGAGGGTTGACTCTTTCCATCAGGAGACCCATCTGCTAGTTTGCTATCTTATGACATAAAAAAGATCAAATATTATATATTACCAACCAAGTAACCTTAATGAAGAAGATAAGCCTAAAAAATAATAAATCAGATAACCTACAGTCACTTTTTAATGTTTTTGTTACGGAAGCTTTTTCCTTGAACATTAATAAAAATGACGGTTGTAGGTTACCTGATTTAGTAATTTTTCAGCTTTATCTTCATCACGATTACTTGGTTGGTAATTTACAATATTTAAATATTCCTTTTCTATCTTCCTCTTGATTTTTTTCACATGATATCAACTATGCAGATATAAAAACAGCAAATAACAATTTTCTCAGTAATACAGCCTTGAGCTGTACTACAGCTGTATATGCAGATTTTTTAACATCATTGGCTGCGTAACAGTCTACAATTACGCCATAAATATTAGCTGTAGAACGGTGATTGCATGTCCCATTTTACAGAAACAAGTGTGAGTGATACTATAATAACACTTAAAGCTGTAATAAATTCCCGTGCTAAACAAAATACAGCTAATGTACAGCTTTAAGGATTAAAATGAGCCTAATAAGTTACAAAATACTTAATTGTTCTGTGTACAATAAAGTATTAAATAAATAAATAAATAAAATAGTTAAAGCTCTACAGTAGTGTATTAATATTCAGATATAACGCCTAAAGTTTACGCGAAACTAAGAAAGGCCTTGTACAGCATTAGGCTGTATAAAAACTCATAAAGGTCTCTTATACCGATAAAAGCATCTTTTTACACCATTGTACTTCTGCAATAGAACTTTAAGTTCTATATGAGCTGCTTTATGGGTATTAAACATGCTTGATTGCTGCTTGGGTGGGCTACTTTTTATTACAGAAAAATTAGTTATTCCTGCAAGATTCATAAAAATCTTATCTAATGTGCTGCAGTCTGCATGATGCAACTAGTTGAAATATACGTTCCAAAACGGACAAAAATTATTTCTATTCCAAAAAACGTAAGGAGCAGCGTGAAATCTGTTGGACAAGTCCAATACAGGTATGGGACTTCGAAAGTACATAAAGTCGTTGATCCCTACTATTGAAGTGAAAACTTAAGCCGCGCTCGGCACTTTATTCGTTGTCTTGGCTCACCTAAGGGTGCGAGTGAGATATAGTCCACGCATCACAGTTGTACGCTATCAGCGTTACATTTTTAATCTCCCTTAATGGAAGTTTTCACTTCTGTTGTGTGATTTTAAGCACACAACTTTTGCAGGCGATAAAAAATTTCCGCGAAAACGCTGTGGATATCATGGCGCCCTAATAACATCACGCCGTGGTAATATCTACATTACATACTCTGTGGCTTCTATGAAAATGACGTCAAGATGACGTTTTACTATGGTGTAACGTAACACTTCCAGCTTGGCGTGTACTATCACGTGACATAATGTCTATTTTTGTCGAATTTATATCTTAAAAATATTATTAATCCTTTTTTTATGACAGGTTTTTTTTGTTATCTCCATATCATAATTAACCATTAAAAGCTACAATAAATTCGATTTATCCTTAAGAATAGAATAGAATATATTTTTATTCAAAATGAGTATATAAAATACATTTTTTGAACGTCAAAACTATCATCACAGAAAAAAAGTATTACAATATTCTAAAAAAAAAGAAATAATTTAAGGGATATAAGGTTATTAAAATATAATATTCTATCATAGGATTACATGGCTAAAAAAGATGCACACATAAACAACGAGATGAGCAGAATACAGGATGAGTACCGGAAAATATTTGTCAAACTTCAGAACCAGATCAACTACTATGTAAACTGTCGGGTACAAGACGAGCGGGGCCGGGGGAAACCGCCGGATACAATGTCGCCAACACAGACAGACGTAAGTATAAGGATTACTATATTATATAAATCACTAGCTATTGCCTGCGATTTCGTCCGCGCGGACTTCGTTTACTCCTCACAGCACCTGGCCGCTAGGCGATAGCGTGATAATATGTAACCTATATGTTGACCCGACTTGTTAGTAATACTCATGCAAAATTTGAAGTAAATCCATGCAGTATTTTTGAGTTTACCCCGGACATACATACAGACAAACAGACAAAAATTCTAAAAACTATATTTTTGGCTTTGATATCGATTGTAGATCACGCCACAAGTATTTTAAAAAAATATTCAATGTACAGTTTTGACTTTCTTACGATTTTATTATATGTTCCCGCCGTGTTGGTCCCGGCCTCCTTTGTAGAATAGGCCAACTGCCGTTCTGCCAGGCAGGTCGTAAAAGGCGACCGATTGGCTATCGAGTCACTACCATCGTGGCTACTAGGTGGTAGAGTTCAGCATTGTCTCACCCGGGTCTGGTACCACCGCCTTACCTATTCCTGCCGCAATAGCGTCAGTGCTTGTCGCTGTCGTGTTTCGGTTTGGAGGGTAAGGTAGCCGGTAAACTTATGCATGTGGCATTAGACCTCGCCACAAGATAGCAACGCACCATTAACACCTTTGGTGTCTATAGGCGATGGTTGACTCTTTCCATCAGGAGACCCATCTGCTTGTTTGCTATCTTATGATATAAAAAAAAAAAAAGTATAGATTATCATCGACACAAGTTACTTAGTATGTGTAAGTCGTTACGATTGACACCGACTGTTGTAAGTCTATACTTAGTTTGTGTAAGTCATTACCGTTGACACAGACAGACATAAGTATAGTGTTAGTATATAAGAAAGTTCATTGACACAAGTTACTTAGTATGTGTGGTCGAGTGGTTAGCGACCCTGACTACGCAATCGACGGAGCTCGGGTTCGATCCCAGACAGGGACAAGCATTTGATTTGAGCAAGCATGTGATGAGCATAAATGTTTGTATTTCCGGGTTTGGGTGTTTATTATATACTAGCTGTTGCCAGCGACTTCGTCCGCGCGGAGTTCGTTTACTCCGCACAGCCCCTCCCCCGTAAGTGATAGCGTGATAATATGTAGCCTATATGTTGACACGACCTGGTAGTAATATTCATGCAAAATTTGAAGTAAATCCGGAAATGTATGTCCGGAGTAAACTCAAAAAGTACTGCATGCATTTTTGAGTTTACTCCGGACATACAGTACCCGGCGATAAATATTGCACATCGAACTTTGGAAAGAGACAATCGGATAATTTCGGCTTCGTAAAGCGTTATCTCTGTCCCACACTACCTATGTGACGTTTAGTCAGTCGTTGTTCAAGTACGATAGAGTGCAGTCGCGTCCCGAAAAAAATATATATTTATAGAGTTGATAACACCCACAAATTTAAATAATTTAAAGTTGTAATATGGCATCTTTCGGAAAAAGAGGGAAACCTTTACGAGGTCAGTCACGTGAAATTATCTACAATGTTTATAAATACTTTGTAAGCGAAGCTGATAGATTTAAAAAAAAAGTAGATGAAAATGTAAGTTGTTATTTTAAGAAGATTCAAGAGCGAGTTGCAAATGCCACTGGAATTTCAAGAAGAACTTTGAACAATATATTAAACGAAGTCAGTACTGAAACACATTCGACTGAAATTAAGTTCAGCACTCCAAAAAAAGGGAGACCAAAAAAGCAATTTCGTTTGGATATGGACGATTTTGATTACGATGTTGTTCGAAGAATGGTGTATGATTTTCACTTACGATTTAATGAACTGCCAACAATAAAATCATTAAAAGCTAAGTTATCTGAAGCTATTAATTACAATGGGTCTGAAAAAACGTTGAGAAAAATACTTCATGACATGAGATTTCAGTTCACTAAAATGGAAGATAATCGAAAAATTCTAATGGAAAAGCACGACGTTAGTCTCAAACGAATGGAATACCTTGATAAAATACGCAAATTTCGCGAAACAGGAAAAAATATCGTCTACATGGATGAGTCATATATACATGCATCCCACACTAAAGGGAAATCTTGGAGTGACGATAAGAAAAAAGGAGTAAAAAAGCCAATTTCAAAAGGTCAACGTTTGATAATAGTTCATGCGGGAAATGAAAAAGGCTTTGTACCCGGTGCTTTTTTAACGTATAAATCCACGGACACTACAGGTGACTATCACAATGAAATGAATAACGATAACTATGAGAAATGGCTGGTTAACCAATTAATCCCAAATATACCCAGTGATTCTGTTCTAGTTATCGACAACGCACCCTATCACAACAAGTATGTTGAGAGACCCCCCAACTCAAACACCATTAAACGGGAAATGATCAACTGGTTAAACAGACATGAAATTCCAGTTGATCCAAAATTAACAAAAACCCAGATTTACGCTATTATATGTCAGCACAAGGAGAGGTATACAGAGTTTTCTGTGGACAAAATACTTGCCGAACATGGGCACACTGTGTTGCGATTGCCACCATATCATCCGGATTTTAATCCAATTGAAAATATATGGTCTCAACTGAAAGGCTATGTAGCCTCTAGAAATGTGGGTATGAACTTAACTACAGTAAAAACATTATTGACTGAAAAAGTAAACATGATCGGCGCTGAAGAGTGGAAAAAGGTTTGCGATCATGCAATCAAATGTGAGAATGAATATAGAAGCATTCAACACAGTTTAGACAATTACACTGATAGATTATTAATAAATACGGCTGATAGTGACAGTGATATTGACCTCTTTGAGAGCACAGATAGTGAAATGGAAGTAATTGAGAATTAGAATTATTATTATTTTTATTGCAATGTCTCATTTTAGCAATAGGTATAATGGTGTTTATTATGTACACTAAAGCTGTAATGTTCCAAAATAATTAAATACGTAAACATAATGTAAAAATGTTTTTTTATTTTATTTTACCCCAACCTAAAGCCATCACTTATAGAAAAATTAGTGTATTTTATACAAAGAATAAAAATATCAAAAGAAGCAAATCATACTTGTTTTAACAGCTCCTAATAGGTACCGGACTGTTTGTATTTTGTGCGACAGAGATAACTCTCTACGAAGCCGAAATTAGCCGATTGTCTCTTTCCAAAGGTCGATGTGCAATATTTATCGCCGGGTACTGTACATTGCCTTTCCTACGATGGAAATAAGTCCTTACAACCTTGAAGCTTGGTCATCTACCATGTTCTCTCTTCACGCACATTCCTGGCTCGAACAGTAAAACTCTGAAACAATTTTCATCACAGGGTGTTTCGAAGGAGCCCTGATATGGGTATTTTCAAGAGAAGGAATTCAGTTTCTTTAAAAGTTGGCATCATATTAGCGGCTAGATCCTTTTGTTGCTGACGTCCATGGTCAGTGGTGACTGCTTTCCCTCAGGTGACCCATTGCCCAAATGTCGTCAATTTAAAAAAAATTCTGTCTATATAAAAATATTCCTGTCTATATAAGCATATAATTCTTAGATTAAACGCTTTAAGGTTGTAGAGAATGTGGCTAGATTTTTTTTTAGATCATAAAATAGCAAACAAGCAGATGACTCTCCTGATGAAAAGCGAAACAATCGCCTATGGATACCAAATATGTTAATGGTGCGGTATCCGTGTCATCCGTGTGGCGGGATGGGAATGTCACATCCATAAGTCTACCGGCTACCTTACCTTAAATTCAGAATACTATCTGATATTCAAACGAAGAAAACTAGTAATTTTGCTATCTATAAAAGTATTTTGTCTCAATATTTGTAATCGAATTCTTCCGAAACGACTTTACTGATATTGAGGTTTGAGATTGGTAGGTTTGAGAATAGGTCGTAGGCTATTTTTTATATTCCTAGGTGATTAGGATGTCCCTGTCTAGAAAAAAATATATTTTGTGGTAAATATTTTGTATTTATTTATTTTTTGATTTGGCGTTAAAAAAATACCTATAACCCCAGATTTTTGCCCTCCCACCTCCATCCCTCATTAACCCTCACCCCACCAAAATATTCACTACAAACAGCTCAGTACTCCATAATATATGTTTTTTTTAGTACACGGAGAAACTAAATGAGCTCACTCAAGACTTTGCTCGGCTGGCGCAATCAAACTTCAGGGATCCTCCTGACAACAACAAATGACGAATTATTGTCACTATCAGTGATCTTTGTAGTTATTCCAAACGAAACTGGAAACAACCAAGTTGCTTTAGCAGAGATAGCCGAATGTTGCTAAGCAAGTAGAGATAATATTTGAATGTGACCTGATTAAAAGCAATTTGCATATTTTAGAATTAAGACTTCCCTTATATGTTGAAATATAATTTATATACTCGGTGCTTGTTACTTGATACAAAAGTCGAAATACACCAATCGTATTACATGAACAATTAATAAAACAATACGGAAATAACAAATACTCTTTGGGTTATTGGTAGACTTAGTTTTACCAATGACCTCGCGCAATTATTGTTGCCCTACGCGTCAATAAACACACGCTGTAGGCAACAAGCGGTAGGTATTATTAAACATGATGAGATTTCCCATATTGATATCGTACAAGCTTTGGACTTTCAAAAGGGTTTAGTGGTAAGAATTTTGGGAATTCAAGCGAAGAATAATAAACTAAATATAAAAAATAGTGTGTCTACTTAAACATTTTTTATATATTTTTGGGTTAATAGTAACATACTTTAAAAAAATATTGCTTTCGATTGTACTGCTGATTCTGAACAAACTAGTTTACACAACAGCTTAGTACCAAGTAAAAAACACCTTATATAATTTTGTGTGTAAGGGTTTAGCTGTACAAATTGATGTACAAATTGTTGAGTGTTTATTAAATGCAGCAAAACAACCATCCCCTTTGCCAACCAAATATATATAAAATATCTAAAAATATGAAGATCCTTCACTAAATTTAATTTATAATTGTTTTCAAATATGTATTATACAAATTCCATGTTGCAAGGAAATCGAAAGTTGGCAGTTATTTTTAAACTAGCGATCATCCAGTGGTCGAAATGAATCCCCAAAATATAATTTAAGCTTTGAATTTCTCCGTATGAACGTTAAGTATGCCAAATCTCGAAATCCTCCATGCGCATGATTTTCTTCAAAATGACTCCAAAATTTTCACTACTCGTATTAATATATAAATATAGAAGATATTTAAACAACCCTATTAAATACCTAAATATTCGGCCATTTTTATGTTGAATGTTTAAGCTTTACAAGTCATGTAGTTCAAAAATATCACAAATAAAAAGGTCTATACAGGCTGTTAGTGTAAACACCGTTATCCTTGAAACCAGTGATTTGGGTTCTCTTATAGAACGTAAATTTAATGAAAAAAAAAAAATTTTAAAGTCTCTAGTTTTTCTCAAAATTATTTCAGCCTATACAAGTGTAATGCAAAATGGACGGAGCACAGGAATATTGTGTAGGTAGTTAAAACGGACGGCCAGTGCGGCAGGTCAGCCAGCGCCATTTGCGCATAGTATCCATGAATTTATGGACGATGTCGGGCAAAAACTCTTATATTTTTGGAAGAAAATAACGTTTTTTTTTATATTCGCATAAACATAATTATAATTAAGTGAACTACCTATGGTTTTAGTGACAACGGTGTTTATCCTTACAGCCTGTATATTTAGCAAAACTAATTCAAACAATTTCTTAAGGTAAAAATATAAGTAAGTTTCCGAATTATTCCTAAATAATTTCGGATGAATTGAAACCTCCTCAAGTTAAAATAAAAGAATTTTACCATTTCAATAAAAAGAGGGTTTTGCTACTCCTTTTTCCGAAATAGAAAACTTATAAATGTACTATTCATGCTTTAAGGATGTTCTTTTTTATTCTTTTTTGTTATATCAATAGGCATAAGGTTTTGTGTTAACAAAATCAATCAAGACAATATTCGAAAATTCAAATATGAAGCCCAATGTAATTACCTGCTTTTAAATTATTATAAATATAAAAATTGCGGTATTAAAAGTGTAAGAAGATTTTAACATATTTTGATGATAGATTTCATCTGATGTCTCTCATTTTTGTCAGATTGTTGTTGATGTCTTGGGTATCTGAAATGCGTTTACATTCCAATAATTTATTGGCTTCTGTAGCATCTTTTAAACAACCATAATATGGGTTATTATAGTTGTTTATGGTAGTTATTTGGAATACAGCAAACGGGGAATGGCGGAAGCGTTTATTATTTAGCCTTGTTTTAGAAAGAAGCTAGATGTTTAGTTTGTTTTTAATTAAAGAATTTAAAATCTATAGTTAATTGTTGAATAGACCTGTACATATAAATTATTTTTTAATGTTTAAAGTTATTAGTTTACGCTAATTTTCTTAAAAGTTAGTTTAAAATTCGGTTAGATTTTTAATGCTGTAGTAACCTACTTCAATATTTCTAAGTTTGGATAGATATTACGAAAACGTTTTTGCTCTACACTACAGAATTTATAGACTATTGTTCCTAAGATAATTTTAATAACATACTATGCAAATTTCATGTACTTATAGTGTTTGATCGTCTGGAGAGAATCAACTAAACGCGCAGAACATTTTAAATATCAAGCCCCATAAATTTATTTTAATGAAGTCTGCTGTGTAAAAGATGGTTGAATTATTTTTATAAGTTCATCAGATACAAATATCTAAAAAATGAATTTTTATTTCTTTCTTTAAGCATTAAACAGTTCTAAAGGCATATTATCCATAGAGACAATTTGTCAAATTTCATTTAATTTTTTCCGCCTATTTTAGATTACGGTTAGTTCATACGATCATATTATATCAAATTGTCATGTTATACTGAAAAATTAGTGACAGATTTAATCTTTACCAATAAACTACACCAGCTAGCTTCGCTGGACATAAATTCATTGACGATAAAACAAATATGTATATGGCCTAACTTTTATACAGTCACATTTTCTAATTGTAGGACTGATTTTCAACAAGATCAGTTGAGCTGTTTCGAATATCTTCTAATGGGACATACATACATATAATCAAAATGGTAAAATTGTTGTCAGTGAGTCACAAAACGAATATTTATCACGCAGTTAGACAAAAAAATTGAATGTACAAATAGATGCTGCAGATTTTATACCTTTTATTGTATGACTTTGTTTTGTTAACTCATCAATGCTACTCTATACATATGCATATTGTATATCGACAATTGCTACAAAAATATTTTTGACTATACATTTTGACTTGGAACAAACAAATGTAAAAATAGCGCAATAAATTTTGTTTAGTTATTTATAGATATTACTTATAATTTGTAAAATGTAAATGACATTGTACAGTACTGTAGGTCATTTTTCCTTCCATCTAAAAGAAATTAAATGACATGGTTAGCAAAATTTAAATTATAGTGGCAGAATAATGCAGGATGAGCCAAATCATTGCCCCTTATGCTTGAGTACTTAGTCAAAGGTCTAAACAAAAAAAAAAGCGCAAATTTTACGCATATCAAATATTTCTACTTGTTTTTAGTCAAGTATGACTACATTTAAATAAAAGAAAATAATAGTATTAAAGCTACTTTTTTAATAATAATATTATTTACTTGAGCAAAGGATTTCAAAATTTATAATTCGATGGATACTATATTATATATAATATACAAGCGGAACAGCGGATTATTTAGAGTCGAATTTGATATTTCCTTCATTAGTAATTCGATATGCTTTCTATCTTTTTCACTTGCCTAATCTACAAAAAAATGACAAATAAAAAAATCTCACATGATTCCAACAATTTGAAGAATTTGACGTAACTCGGGAGGGGGGGGGGGAATGCACTCATACCCTCCACCCCACCACTTGGATCCTTGCGTGATTTACATTTTTATTTTAAAATCCATGGAATAAGTTATAATCTATACTTGTAAAACGAAAGGCAAACGCCTTGCTGGTTATAGGTCACTGGATGGACCGTTTGACATTCAAATGCCTATATATAATTACAATAACGTCACTACGTGTGGGGGGAGGCAATTGGTGCAACCCACTCCCCCGCCCCAAAGTTACATCAAATTCATGAAATTGTTGTAATCACATGAGATTTACATTCGTCATTAAAATGAGCTAAGACTGTGCCTCCCTCCCACTAAATCTAATCCTAGATAGGAGGTACTGTTATTGTTAGGTCAGGTCAAAGTTAAATTGAAATAAAACTTATGATATTTGTATCCTTAAGCTAGATGCCAAACTCGAATTAAAAATTATTCTTCTACCCACCGCAAAGAGTACTTTCTTAATGTCCTTCTTCGTATCCTCGGCGTGTATACAAAATGTCATGATGCAGTTAAATAGTTCAGATGTAGATGCGAAACAAACTCACTTTCACGTTTAAAATTATATTTAGGATAGCTATGATTGTTTGGCTCAGGTAGACTTTTTGATAATAAAAAACCGGATACAATAAAATATATTCAAAGAAAATATTCAATTTAGTAGCATTTATAATAAACCTTTATTTACACACACACGCACATAAAACACACACACAGTCACACAACACTCACACACACACACCCATACATACACACAATACACTCTCTCTCTCTCTCTCTCTCACACACACACACACACACTTCATGAGGCATTGATATGATTCACTTTGCATACATATCCAGTATTAGATTAGAATATCGATATTATTTTAACAGCTCAAATAATCTCAGCTCAACAAATTTTGCTGCTCAAATAACATTTTCGAGCTATCATTTGGATTGTAGATTTAATTATGTATTTTTTATTGGGATTAATATCATTCCAATATCTAAATTTTGCGACTAGCAAATAATATTATTTCCAGTAAAAATGCTATCATTCCTATTTTTATTCCATTTTACAATATAAAAATGTACTTAATTAGAATAAGATTTAGAAAACTAAATGAGAAAAACATGTACGAAATTCAAATTGTATTTTTGTATATTTTTTAGATTTGTATATTATTGTTTAATAAATAATTAATTAGTAATTACCTACATTTACTTAATGTAAGAATATATAGAATACAAATACAAGACCACTATTACTATTACTTTAAGACCATAATCACATAAAAATTGCATTTATATTAGTAGATATTGTAACAATCATGTCTAAATATTAAGTAGGTACCTATTAAGTACAAAAACATCATCACGCCGAGTTCCTTACGAAGTAAGCAGAGAGAAACGAAAATCAATTGACGTTTCCGCTCACCAAATTTCGGTTCTCGAGATAAGTGATGGTACAATATTTTATATCGATAACACTTGTACTGTTTCACAATAAACTATTATATATATATATATATATATATATATATATATATATATATATATATATATATATATATATATATATATATATATATATATATAATAAGCATCATCACGGCAATTACAAATTAAAACTAAAAACAAAACAACATCTATAACGGTTGAATAATATGTATAATAGTTTATTGTGAAACAGTACAAGTATATAAAATATTGTATGAAAATGGAATTTCACCAAGTGCCGACGATAAAGAGTGTAGAATATATAAGTGATGATCCCTATTACCTGGTTTAGCCATCTAACAGCTCACGATAAACAGTGTGGTATGTCGCGCGTGAAAGAAGATATAATTGTCTACGTTTACTAATATCTCGTTTACTGTAATATGCATACCACGACAAAAGTTTTCTCGTCGCAGAGATAAACTACTCAAGTAGTTTTGCCTTTCGAAGATACCCATATAATATTCTGATTTTGTGCATTTAATTTATGCTTAATCAATATTACTCCAAATTTCTTAGTGATTACTACAATACTTATAAAATAATTATTATGTCTTAACTTAGTATTAAATCATATACAATTATAGCGACATGCTGTGGTCGGTAGACAAAAGATCACTCACAAATAAAAGATAAAGTGATTATTATTTTTACTTTTGAAGTGTCATGTGGAATGATGTGTCTAACACGGTATAAAGTAGAGATAATGTCTTTAATGACGAGAAAACGAGTAGCCAAACTTTTATCATGCTGCTTACTCCTCCTCCTCCTCCTAAATAATGACACTTGTTTTGCGGTAACGAGCATGAAGCAGCATTATATCTGGAGGCAGCACTTCTAATACCTACTTGAAACTAAATTTTTAATACTGCTGTCATCTTCTGAGGTCTTACCCTCTTTTTCTAACAAAGTTGTATAAAAAGAGATGGGGAGACCTCATAGACAGATATAACGTAAATATTTGTTTCAATTGATTAATACGAGTGCTAGCTCCACCTATACCTAATACTTCATGGTAACGAGGACCGATAGTTTAACGTGCTTGTCCAAGGTACGTAGGTGTTAATACACTACCACCAGAACTATTGCCTGACATTTAGATATTTGAAGACTACCTCGAATAATCTCAATAATACTTCTACGTATCCATGAATCGAATCCTAGTTTCAAAATCTGACCCTAATCTATCTTAAATAGGCCAACTACTAGAACACTAGGTAGTCGGTGCATTAACTACTTGCTATGTATCTACCATAATGTTATGAAATATACTATTCTTCGTAATATTTCGTAAACCAGCAACACTACAGCGTAAGTTAAACCTAAATAAAGATACAAACTTGCTACTGTACTATCCTCATGAAATTAAATATTCGGAGAATTTTCTACATATTTTTGACGACGACGAAACGATATACATGGCTATATTTATCCAATGTGCACACATTACGTTTAGGTACAATATGGTCTTTTAATAATGGTAGTTTTCCTAGAAAAAATCATTGTAATGGTAACAAGATTTATATTATACTAATAAAATGTCCATGATTGCACAATTGACAAATTTTGACACAATTTGAAATTTTTAATTTTACTAAACTTTTGTTCTCGTCTCTACAGGTAAGGTATTACAATGAACTTCCAGAATCTATAAGAGATTTGCTATATATTTTGATATATAATAAAAAAAGGTTATAATAACATTCCTGTTTATTTAAATGAAAGTTTTGATTAAACAGCTGTTTTTTTTAAATTACCACTTGAACAAACTATTAAAATTCATTGCTTTCTTCTTTCCCAAGAGAATCAAGCAAACAAAAAATTGTTGTTAAGCTGACTAACTTAACTTGTATTGTTAGAGCAATATCGAAACGTGGGACTATATGAGATAAGAAAGAACTGATTGTATCTTAATATAGGTTTAATACTTACTCTGTGTTTTAAAGGTGCCTTTGCAGTTTTTCTACAGATGTCATAAGAATTTATTGTATAAATTTTGTTAAAGAAGCATTTGTTAAAATACGCAGTTTTGTAGAATGATTGCTCTAAAGAACCAAAGTAACAATAAATCCAGCAGATCTGGTCATTTAAGTGGATCCCTATAAACACTTCCTTGTTATTCCCATAGCCTTAGGCAACTTATCATTGTCCTTTTTACTTTACGACAAATACTATTACTTTATGAAATAAGCGATAAGACACAACTAGCAACACTGAACTAACTTTTAGAAATTAAAAACATGGCTGATTTAGATCACTGTGTGCTTACACGTTAACATTAGATATGGATAAAATTCTGTAAAAAAAGTTGCAAAAACAAGTTTTTGTAAAAAACATTAGAATTTTATGAGGTGAATTAATAAAAATAAAAAAAATAATTTAAACGCAATAAAACTGCAACAACTATAATTTCCTATATCTCTGAAACCCTGGATCAGATCTTCACCAAATTTATAGGGTCGAATGGGATGTAAACTTTTGCAAATAAAAAAAAAATTCAACATCGGTGATTAATGATCGAGATAACAAACATAAAAAATAAAACCAAATTGAGAACCTCCTCCTTTTCTTACATCCAAACAAAGAATATATGTGATATATATCATCAATTCCGTTAAATCATTAAAGCTCTTGTGGCGCTTCTGGTGCATACCGCTGAAGAGTCATAGTGAGGGAACCAGCGGGCCACCTATTGTCAGGATGACGTCATAACTGTGGAGGTTGATGACGTCACACAAGGACAATGAAGGGGAAAAGGAAGATCTTCCCAGCCAGGCAAGGTGTACTGCCCTCGAACCCCATGAAGTCCATTTGAGAAGCGTTGAAACTTGTATATAATGTGTACAAGATAAATAATTGTGATATCGCGATTCAGGATTTTTTATTTTGAATTTCATTTTTTTCTATTTTTATTATTTTTATCTGGTAGCGTTTTTAGATTACTTGAACCGCTACACTCTTTGTATTCATTATGGTTTTTTCTTTCAAACAGATCAAGTAACCCTGGTACAAGTTGCAATTTTATTGTCTAGATTCTGTTTTCACACCTTTATACCGGTTAGAATATCAAAAAATTACTGCGTTCCTTTAATAGTTAGTCGGATAACAAAGGAATTTAATATGTTGCAATTATTACTTTATATATATTTATAATTAAAAATATTCGGTTTAATACATTATATAAAAATTTCGCCAAAATGTATCACACTTTGTTGGTGAAGCACTCTAATGCCAACATTAATAAGCGATTGTGACCTTTGACATTGTGTCATTCTCAACATAAGCCTTATTAATAGCACTTTGTAGTTAAGTAGGTGCTAAATATCTTACGTTACCTACAGGAAATTCTTGATTGTAATTAATATTAAGAAAATCGACCTCATGCTGTTTTAGTCTAGTCGAGAAGTTGAGTTTCTGCCAAAAAATAGTTACAAGTTTCTTAAAAATATGGTTTAAGCCATAAACGATTCGGAATGGTATGTAGAAAAAGATGTGTTTTGATTTTTTTTTTGGGAACAATTGCAATTATTATTACCAAAAAACTGGAAAAAAGAACCGTCCAGTTTTGTGTCAAAATCTTAAAAAGTGTAAGTGATAGCTCAAATATTATAAAAGTTTCGGAAAGAGCAGGAAATTTTAGTAAAAAGTTCTCGACTCTTAAAATTGTAGGTCCAATATTTGAGTCATCTAGTTGCAAATCCCTCTAAAATGATTTAACGAAAATTTGCGTAAACGAAAAAAAACATCTGAGACAATAATAACCTCATATTATTATATGATTTTTGTTTAGTTCTATTGAAATAAAAGATACACACGATAACCAAACGTAAAAAATGTCATTACTATTAAAACAATTAGATAAAACAGGTTTTAAATTCGAAGATAGCGGATTTTGAAACTCACTGATGTACTATAGGGGCATTTGCAACTGAGCTTAACGAAATAGCGGGATTTGAAACTGACCTAATACGTGGTGATGGTCAATGTTATGCAACAACAGCTGGGAAGGTAGTAAATAAAATTACAGAAGAGCAATATAATCAACATTATAATTTGTCATGGAAAATAAAAAAGACGTGAGTTGGTAGTCAGACACAAAATTTATCATATAAAAAAATCGGTTAGTTAATTTATACTATTAGGTTAATATCGTCAAAGCCCTCTTCACAGAGGTCGCTTGGTGTCTCTGCTGCATCTTCGTCACTATTTCCCTGCTCAGTAGGCCGTCGGTCTTCCACTCTTTTATAAAACGCTAATGTTTCAATGTCCCTCCATTGTTCTCCATAATGTTTTTTTAGTAGATTGGAAACATCTACAATCTTTGCTTTCTTCGGAATTATCTGGTTTGCTTGAATAACACCTGGATTTAACATTGTGATGCTTTTAGTTTTCTTTGTTATGGTCTTCTTCGCGTTAATGTCAATTTTATATGACAGCTCTCCTTGAAGTAATAAATTGTTTGTTTGGGAACGTGTCAATAAAAACCTTTTACACTTTTGGAACTGTACATGCCAGCTAGTGGTTGGTTTGATGATTGGGGCGTAGGCTGATTTCCAATCTCGTACGGTAATTGCATCCAAAGCAGTCGTTGTACAATATTGATCAATAATTTCATGATATTCTTCAGGTGATGCAATGACTTCACGTCTTTTTAAATCTTTTTCTATTTGAGCAAATACACGGTCGGGCGGAATGAAAGAATGCCCTACTACAGGAAAAATTATTTCTACCTTTTTGATGTGTCTGGGTGTTTCTGTTGTTAACCACTTTCCAAGCATGGCTACCATACCGGAATTTTTGTTTTGACCTGAACAGCCATCTGCTACTATTCTTAAGACTTTGATATTTTCGTTGATATCTAAATTAGTCAAAAAATGATGAACTGCTGAAATGATTTCATTACTACCTTTGTTGTGCATGGTTTCATTCCAGGTATATGCAAATATGTTTTCCTTGTTTAATTTTGCTTTAGAGTTACCAACTACTATAGTAAAGTTGTAAAAATTTATTTGCCGGCTATAGTAGGCTGATTGATCTTGCACTTTAGGCAGTGCTAAATTCTTTTGGCAGTCAAAGCTTATTGTTAGTAGGTCAGGTCTTTGCTCTTGCAATATCTCGTAGAAGGCCTTGAACCTCAAACGGTGAACTCTTTTTTCAGTCATCAATTTATTTTTGTTTTCAAGGTTTGATTCTTTTTTAATGCGCTCATCTAACAGCAGGCAAGTTGAACATACATCAGACCTAGGTGTACCGAAACCAATATTATAGCAAGTATTAAATATATTTCTAAAAAAATGCTGTTTTACTTCTAAGGATGGATGGTCCTTGTTATACATCCTCCAAAGCTTTTTTATATTTAGTTCAGGGGCCAGGTACATTCTTCTCATAGTTTTTGACCGGCAATAGTGGCTTTCAGTTGCTTTAAATGACTCGATAAATGCTTGTACTGCTTTTCTTTTCTCTTCAAACTTTTG
Source organism: Apodemia mormo (assembly GCA_036924255.1). NCBI lineage: Eukaryota > Metazoa > Arthropoda > Insecta > Lepidoptera > Riodinidae > Apodemia > Apodemia mormo. Next base: position 22,449,274 of record JAUPFN010000021.1, on the reverse strand, counting down.
GCTTTTACGGTCTCCACCCCTACGCTCTTTTGCCAGTTCCTCCTTTTCATAAAATCTTCGCATAACTCCCTGTATACGGTCTTTCTTCACACACAATGCCTTAGTAAAGGTTTCTTGGCATACAGGAACCATCTTACCACACTTCTTGCGAATAAAATATTTTAAGGAATGATTTCGCTTGCTACCAAGTTTCGTGGTTTTAGATGCTGTGATAGTACAGTGTTTTATTATAAAATTATCTTGTGAAATCTTTGTGAAATGTTTATAAAATGACTGATGGAATTTTCGAATTTCTGTGCAACTTAAATTCGCACACTGAAATGCCTTACGACTGTGTCCACATGTCGGAAATTCTGGAAGCGTATTTGGTTTGTACCTAAAACAAAAACAAATGTCCCTTTATTTACATTTGTATTATGACAAATTTAATCTAATTCTGCTACATTATGAACAGACAAGCAAAAAAAAAACAATAAAACCTGACTGCAAAAATAACTTGTGTATGTAGGCGAAAAGCAAGCTCTGTTACAATATAACAATTTGAACGAACATACAACAAATACATGCCTTTTTATTTTATTTCATATCCATATTTTATTAATTTAAGTTTAAGTTTTTTATATAGTCGAGTATACAAAGATAAAAAAACTTACATAACAATATTTTACTTTATTTTTATTTGCATTAAACATACAATTCAAATACACAACATATTTTTTTGTACTATAGCAAAGCATGTTTATGTTTAACCACTTTCATGGCTCTGTTTTGCATAACAACTTTTAAAATGGCAGTTGACCAAATGGTAGAAGAAAGAAACCAACCTTTTTTCACGTAGTACTTCACGTTTCCATTTTGATCTGTTAACTAATCTCTTGCATGCTTTACCGGGCTCCGATTTTTTTATAAATTCTTGTAAATCCTCCATTATAACGGCACAAAAACAATAAAAAACCACAACAACAACTCTCTCAGTTAGCAGAATTGGCCATACTAATTTGTCGTGTCACGTGATCTAATGCCCGGCTGCCATTGGTTGGATTTGTTATAGAGTAATTTGAAACTCACATACTTCGTTTTAGAGCCATTTGCACCGAACACTGTTATTAGAACACATTTTACTGGCGTTTAAAGCGGAGTTTGATAAAGAACAAATTTACGGATTTGTACTATTCGAAGAGTACTTTGAAATGTCATACTCAGCTAATTTTTTGAAAAAAACCGTTTTAGCGGGATTTGCAACTAGATGACTCATTTATAAATTTAATTTATTGTTGAAAATCGTTCGGCATACGCGCGCCGCCACTGTAGTGAGCATAGGTTTTAAATATTTGTTTTATGCAATTAAATATTAATTCCAAAATTTGGAAAAATTATGCCGTCATCTAGATACTTCAAAAAATATGATTCCGCGATAATAAAAATTTTATTACCATTTTCCGAAAAGTAATTTAATTGTTAATTAATAGTTTTTTTAATGGTTTGTGTTGTCATAAATTGCAGTATAAAAGTTTAAATAGTTAATCTATGAGTTTTTTTGTTTCTGGGAGCCCTGGGGTGTGTTTGTAACACACTAAACAAGATGACGTTTTAAAAGTAAATAATTTTTTTTATTTCATTAGTTTAATAACTAATGATTTTTTTTCCAGGTTTTTGGTAATAACAATTACAATTTTTTCCCAAAAAAAATTAAAAATATGTCTTTTTTTAGATGTCATTCCGGATCGCTTAAGCTATTAACCATATTTTTAACAAACTTGTAACTATTTTTGACAGGAACTCAACTTCTCGACTAGACTATTTTAAATTATTCCACAACAAATAATCTTTCTATTATATTGATATAATAGCAAGATTTCTATAGTGGGATAGTTTTTAAATACCTACTCTATAATGCTTAGCTGAACCACAGTCTTTAGAGCGATCATTAAAATGAATGGAAAATTCTTTCCACCATGGTAATCCCTGTGATATATATTATGTATCTGTTATGCGAACAGTATTATATTATGGATAACATTCCTGTCTTTTAAAACTTGAACATGTCCAGTGCAAATTTTTTTAAAGACCAAATGATTGCTCATTTATAGTTATGATTGCATTTATAATTTCATTTTTATTTAGGTATTAATAATTACAAATTGTTACTTAATTGTTTACAAACTTTATGTAAATAAAAAATTTGATAATGTTGAATGGTTTTATTTTTTCACATAATATTTTGCTGGAACGAAAGGCATTTTTGCCACCACACATGACACATCTTTTCCTCTAATATTCACAATCAATTCTGTACCTGTTTTTTTTAATGCCTCAGAAACATATCCCATAGCAACATTCCCACCCAGGGATGGACTGGGACAACCACTTGTTACTTTACCAACGATTTTTCCTTTTAGATCTTTAAGAATAGCATCTTTTCTGGCAGGTGCTCCAGTCTCTATTCTGATTCCAATCCTTCGTCTCTGAACGCCTTCTTTAATTTGTCGTAGAATAATTTCATCTCCAGGAAAGTTACCTTCATTTCTTCGTCGCTTTGCTACAAGCCATGTTAAACTGGCTTCTACGGGTGTAATTGTTTCATCAATGTCATTTCCATACAAACATAGCCCTGCTTCTAAACGGAGAGAATCTCTGGCACCAAGACCAGCTAGTTTTATCTCTTTATGTTGAAGTAATGTCTCTGTTATTAATTCAGCTTTGTCTGCCGGTAAAGATATCTCAACGCCATCTTCGCCTGTGTACCCGCAACGGGTTATACGGCATTCAACTCCAGCTATTGTACCAGTCCTGGATGTCATAAACATTAAATCTGCTAGTGGGATATCTGTTAAGGATTGCAGGGTAGATACTGCACTTGGACCTTGTACTGCGATCAATGCTCTATTATTGACATCCCAGAATTGAACTGAAACATCTTTATTATTTTTACGGAATATTTCTGATGTTTCTAACATGTGTTGTTTATCGACGTCCAGTCTGCCAGCATTTGACACTAGATACAAATGGTTTTCGTTCACTTTTGTTACTATTAAATCATCAATTATGCCACCATTTTTATTTAGAAACACGGTAAGAGAACTAGATCCGTCTTTCATACCTTGAAGATCTACAGGACAAATTGACTCAAACCAGGAAATACAATCCTTTCCAGTAACATTTGTTTGTAACATATGTGAGACATCAAAAACTGAAGCACTTTTTCTGGTAAAAAGATGAGAGGCTGATACACTCATATCCGAATATTGAACTGGAAGTAGAAAACCCGCAAAATCGACAACTTTTCCACCATATTTATGATGCAAATCATATAACGGTGTTTTTTTGGGGTTCGCATTAGTACTATAAGAACTGTTTAACGTGGTTAAACAAAACTTAAATTGTTTTGAAATAAATTTGTTATAAACCATTGAATACATTTTAAATTAGATTAGTAATGTATGATGTTAACGATATACACATTACAACTAAATTTATTTGTTAAAAGGTATGTATCACAAGGGGTCAGAGGTCGAGCATTTCTTGACCAAGCAGATAACTACAACGTTGAGATAAGAAACATTTAGTAAGCGTAAGAAATGTAAACACTATATAACTTTTTTCTTTAAACTTTAATAAATCTCGCTGATTACTTTTTATGGCGGGGAGAAAGATTGTGGCTGGATAATTTGAATGAATGAATGATAACTCTATTGTGCATATTATTACAATAAAAATACATGCTAAGTACATATAATTGAAAAACAATTTAAAGAAAGTACATAAAGGCGGTCTTATCGTCAAAGAGCGATCTCTACCAGAAAACCTTTGTTGAGAAGAACAACATTTTAAGGTAGAGTAGGATATCCATAAAATATTTTTTTATTATATATAATATAATTATATTTCCCATATTTTCAAGAATATTAAAAAAAAAATTTCTAGTAGTAAGTCTTATACCTAGCTGGTAAGTCAATGGTAGTCGAAAATCAATATCCTATCATCAAATATACTAATTTAACTTTAAGGTTCTTCTTTCATAGAACAGCTTTTCTTTCAAAAGCGGATATTAAAAAAATACAAAATTAAACGCAATGACGACGGTTTGCTCTCTATAGGATCAGGAAACGGGTGGGCTTGATTATAGTCGTATTTATTAAACATAAAATTATGTCGTTTAAAAAAATTAAAGCGACTTCAAATATCTGTCAATTATCTCAAAGACTACTGCGGTTCAGTATCAGTATTTTGACGAAAATTAGACTGTTCCATTCGTTAAAATATGTTTGATTTAAATCAAAAGAATTGATATGAGTTTTAGTTTCCAAGAAATTCGTGGACAAACTTACAAAATTTAGCGCCCATGCTTCAAAGCCTAAATAGATCGTCATACTCAAATATTATCCAGTTACACTAATATTACATAAGTGTATGTTAAACTGATTTAACTTTCTTTTTTGAATCGGTTGAAAATAGAAAAAAGCAAGGTTCCATATTAATATCGATTTATAATGTTATAGTGTGTTGGTTTCGTTTGTAATCTCAGAGTTTGCAAAAAACATATTACAACAAAAAATGAAATGTTTGTAAATTCAATGCCATTTCAATGTTTCATTATTCAATCACGACCTATCAGGATCTATGCATGTGTGATGTGGCATTAAGACCTGTGATTAAGACTCCGCCACAAAAATAGCAACGCACGATTCAGGTACATCTATGGTGTCTATAGACTATTAATAGCCGGTGGTTTGTCTTTATAACAAGAGAGCTATTTGCTTGTTTATGACATAAAAAATGTGTAAACGGTTGGCCTTACGGGCCGTCCCTGAAACTTCCCACTTAACTAAGGCATTTGAAACTCAAAAGAGTAAAAAATATAAGCATCAATTTTTTAGTTTAAACATCTATTTTGTTAAAAATGTAGTAGGTATATTAATTTTTTGAAAGCTGTACATTTTGAAAACGATGACGGCATTCAACTCAATTTTTGAAATTTAAAATATTGCTTTAGCTAAATAATCGATAGGTTGAAAAATTTCGATGCAATGTCAAAAAAACATTTTTTTTTTTAATTTTCGTCATTGACCAATTTTGATTAAATAAACGGTATTTGACACAGTTTTTAAAGGATAAAAGCTGTTAACATTTTTGACTAATTTTTAAGTCAACCGTGACTTGACAGAAGGGGTGAAACTTGCCTCTAATAAAAATTAGCATTTGAAAGCTTAATATATTTTCACAAATGAGTCCCTTAATCGAAAAACTGTTTTCACAAACCTTCAATGTTTTTCCAAAACCTATCCAACTATGGGGTAATTGCGAAAAAAAATAGCATCGTCACTATAGGTACATGTAGACGAGCTACGTACGTACATAGATTTTTATATGATTTTTTTTCTGTTTAAAAAAAGCTATACAAAATGTCGTAAAAAAATTAAATTATGCCACTAGATTCGAGAAGAAGAGAGAAAAGCAAAATAATCGCGGTTAACCTTCCCCTCCCCCAGTTCTTTTTTTACTGCAGTTTTAACTATATATACTAGTCGGATTGCATGTGTTTCGGCGCTGTGGGACGTACAGCCCCGCCGCCCTTACGTAACAAATCACAGGCACCATTGCTCGCCTTTTCAGCTTCGGCTTTTTGGTCGCCTGCGGCTCACAGTCTCAGCCACTGTGGCTCGCAAGGTGCCTATGCTTTGTACAGCGGGCGGGGGCTGCCTCCCTCCGTGCCTTCTAAAAACACTAGGGGTAGGGCAAACAAGACCACGTGCAAGTTGGGGTGCTCTGATCCGGATCTGTCATCAACTTACAGTTTATTGTAAATATTTATACTCACCTAACCTAAAAATATATGATTTAAAAAGAAACTCTGCGTCTCCGGCAAAAAAAGCTAACTGAGGTTATCAGAAGACCTTCTTGAAGAACAGCTTCAGATTTCCTCTATCAATGCGCCACGTTTCCAAACCCAACCCAATAGTTCTTTTGATAATCAGAGACAGTCATCAATAGACATCAGAAGTTTTAAAATAATACATTGTTAAACACATGACTTAGAAGTATAGCCACAAGTTTAAATTTAGTGGCTAGTTTATTGATGCATACCAGTGATAAGTAATAGTAATGTAGTAGTATCTTCATGCCTGTATCTCCGAAGAAGTAGGCAGAGCTACAACAAATGCACCTGCGATTAGCCAGGCACTTGTCCCGCAACATGTTTCGCGGCAAGCCTATCGCAAACCGGACACTTTTCAAACCCAGACAACATTGTTTTTATCAGAAAACTTGAAAACAAATCTTTTTAATGGTCCAACCCAGAAACCAAACCTGGAACTTTATGTGGTCAACTGTCACACCAGACCAAAAGGCCACAGAGGCCAGTAACAAGGATTGATATTATAGCAGGAAACATAAAATGGAGGTACTGAATTTACGTGAACCTGCTTGGCTCGACATTGGTAGATTTAATCTTTACTCGCCTCTTACAAGTTACCAGGCTATAAAGCAATAACCGAAAAGCATGGGCAATACATAGGAGCCCAGCTAAAGTACAGTAAATTATGATGGCTGACATTTAGCATTCTCCAATTTATTGAGATGGTATAATAAAAAAGTTGTTAAAATAAAAACTACATTTATTTGTTTCCACTAATCTTTTGCAAATAATCTTCATGAGTCAACAACTCTTCTTTTGTAGCATCTGTAATGGCAATAGTCGACAACATTATTGCAATAAAACCATCAGAGTCTGGTTTGTCTCGTAGCAATTCCGGATTCTTCACCAAGTTTTCATTGATTTCTACTAAATTGCCTTTCATACCACATGGAATATCAAAACTTGTGCCATCATTCTGCTCTATTTTACAAATTACAGATTTAGGTAACAGCATCTGTCCTCCTTTCTTACCCTTGCCCTTAACAGAGTTGTTAAGTCTATTTACATTTCCAATATTAAAATTTAATTTAAATGTATCAGATGTTTTGAAAAAATAATGACTTGGGGCAAGGCTTATTAAAGTTATCCTGTTTGAGTGGAACATCAACATAATATCATTATTTTTTATTCCCCCTACATCTAAAATGTAACGTTTGCTAAAATATCTATCTGTAAAAGATTTGTATGTACTCTTATTGTTTAGGTCAATAGATTTCAAAATATCATAATCCATTTTAAAAAATAAATTAATGCCTAGCTTCTTGTGCATATATTCTGGCACGAATTTCAGCGTGCCTTCTCAGTGCTTCTTCGTTATTAGCTTTTTGGCGTCTTAAGCGTTCTGCTTTAAGGCATCTTCTCATATCTCTGTCGTACTCATTGCAATAGCCAATGAATTTTCGGAATGGATGCTTAAACAAAAAAGAAACGATTTTTAAAGCACTAGGTAAAGATAAAATATGAATAACATTCGGAGTGATTAATCAAAGCTCATTATATATTTTACTCCTTATTATTTATTTATTTTTATATATTTTACTCCAACCATATAAACATTTTTTAATTCTAACTTAAAAAGTTTACAGAAAACAAACTTGTAACAAATTTACTGTTCCCAAAAATTACAACATACCTCGACATGACAATCCTGTAATATTTTAATTAAAACATTACATTCGTCTGTATGAAGATGTGGAGATAAATCCGTGTGCATTACGTAACAAAAACAATATTAAATTTTTAAATAATTTTCAATGAGTTCTTAAATTATTGTGTAATTGAATGTAATTTTATTTTATGTAAAACTTAAATGTCAATCAAAGAGAAAATTAATGTCAATTGTCAAATTAATCATTTGGCAAATGACATTTCTTATATTTTAACCAAGGAAGTTATATTCTACCCGGAATATTCACACGCGCTTCAATATCGTTCCGAAGAGTACCACGACATGGGTGGAGTGTGTCTCTTTCTACTAAATAAAGCGCCAATCGCTATATATAAGTGCGGCCATGCGTAGTTTGCAAATTATTACTGAGTAATTCTACTAATTTGAGAAACAGCTTTTCATTGCATAAGTAATTATGTAATAATTAAAATAAGCACATTTTAGAACTCACTATGTTAATTACAATACATTTGATGCTAATGTATTTATTGACGTGTAAAAATAAAAGGGATTAAACGATTACCGTATATATAAAAATTTACCATCAGTACTTTTTTTATTAAAACACTGGCAATTGCAAGAAAGGGACAACATCCACTCTTGTCGTTGTCTTGCTCAAAACATTTTGCCCCTCTGTTAAGTAAGAAACAAATGTCAACTTTATGACTAACGAAATAAAGTACATTTTTATTTTTCAAATATTGCTTCGTAATAATTCCAGTTATCGTATATAAGTTCCTTGATTTTAACAATTTCACGTTTTCCTCATTCGATAAACTAAGACCATAGCCACGCTGCCTTAATTCTTCTTATCATAATATAAAAACGAACGGGCATAGCCCCATTAACATGTATAATATTACCACATTATACATGTCAATGGCATAGCCTAATATTTACTGTTTTTAGGATATTATGAACTAACAATTCTACCAAAATAAAACTGGTAAAATTGGATTCAATTTCGTATGAGATTTAGATATATTATAAAATTAAGTGAGTTTTGAATTTTTGCTTTAAAAAAAACGTTTTAAGAACCTTGAAAAGAGTTATTACAAAAGTGTGATTATTGAAGTTATACTTTTTTTGGCGCGTTAGGGAAAATGATGAGAGATCAAAACAAATTTTTACGATGCAAGCGCACACCGTCACAGTAGTTTCGAGTTTGGCTATAAGCCTTACCACGCCAATCAGTGTGCAGCTCAGAAGTGTAGGGTACGTTACAGAGAATAATTATTAAACGGAACAAAGAAAGAAAAAAAATGTAAGTTTTGTTCTTTCTTTGTTACGTATCTATTAGGCGGCCCATAGACCTACAATAATATTGCGCAATATTACATATTGTGCAATATTATTGACCGTTTAGGGTTAATGTTGAAGATCGCACAAAGATTGAGCGGGTTTAATTTTTATTGTACATTATTTTTTTCTTGCACTGTGTAGGGTTAATATTGCACAATATTTTTTCACTTCTGAGTTTGGAGCGGTCGCGTTCGGTCAGTCACGGTGTTTAATGTATGGTCGTGACGTAAATTTAAGCAAAACGGAGAGCAAGAATGCTATAAGAGATAAAGAACGGGAACATTTATTTAACAAAATCACCAGCATGGTACCCGCCAAAACTTCGTCGTCAGACATGTTGCTCGTATGAAAATATTGATCAGACTGGTTTGACAATTTTGTTGAGTGAATTTAATGAGGTACGCCAATAGGCATCTCGATTAACTAGGACCCATAAACTTGTCGGCTAGCGAGATAAGTAACTCCCCATAGCCACATTTCACCGACCTGATAAACTCTCACGAGCTATCTCCTACTTAAGCGCCTATGTTGATTCTGGGCCCTTTTTTGAAACACAGATTAACCTTTCTACTAGGTATCTTGCGATAATGGAGGGACCATATTCTTAGTCATCGTTATTATACGTAGTCCAAGTGGGGTCCCCACTTGGACTACGTATAGTCTCGTATAACGACTTGGTCAAAAGGGTGGTGATCCAAACTCCAAAAACAGAACAAAAATGGACAATTGGTTTTTGGCCATTAGACAAGTAATAATGCATCGGTCTGACGATCTATAATTTGTCTATTTTTTCTTTTCCCATTTATAGGCACCAAAGATAATATTGCTGGACAAATTACACAATACGATGTAATCCCAATGTAAGCAAATTATATGCTTGTGTCAACAACACTAATACTTACATAGAAATAGATAAATATAGATACTGTTACATACATATTGAACACCCAAACCTAGAAATACAAACATCTATGCTCTTCACACAAATGTTTGTCCTTATCGGAAATCGAACGCGAACCCCATCGATTCGTTAACCCGTCGACCTATGGGGCCGTAAAGATGTTACGATGAACGCACCATGCATTGCTGTCCGTGAGGTAGGTTGAAATTATATATACATAAACTTACCGGTTATCTCACATTCTTCTCAACCACACCACAGCAGTGACATATACTGACGCTATTACAACAGGAATAGGTAATTCGATGGCATCAGACCCGGGCGAGATGTTGCATATCTCTACCACATAGTAGGTAGTCACTATGAAGGAGACATGTTTGGCTAATAGATCGCCTTTTACGAATTGCCAGGCAGATAGCCTATTTTTTCTATCAAAAACACCACCGTTATATAAAAAGCGTAAGGATATACTAGCTTAATTTTTAATGTCAATAATCTTGTAGGTGTAATAAAAGAACACTTTTATGTATCTATTTTAATATTCACAAATTCTCTTGTTCTAACAGAGATTTTCCAGTATAGAGAACGAGCCATGATTTGAGGCCCAAATCCGAACGCCTCAGGCGCAATACTTGTACATTATAATAATTTTTCACTAACAAACTTAATGACTAGAATATTAAAATTGTTTGTGACATTCGTATAAAAATATTGTTAATAGGAAATTGGAAGTGTCTTGCATATTCTACTATTAAAACACTGAAAGAAAAACTCCATAATTATTCATCTTCAGATCCGTTCACGTCTTAAGGAATAAGCAATTATAGCAAAATAAATAACAAATGAATAGAAAATGCGTTTTTAACAAAATGAAAGTGTAACAAACGCCCAATTAGAAAAAGAAATGCAAAATGTGCCCAAATATTTGTCTAATTTATTTCGCTAAATAAGAAGCGGGTGATAGAGGCGGCGAGGGCTTGAATCTCAACTCTTGGGCATTCCCTGCGGAGTGGCGGTCTCCACCATTTTCTTGTACTTGCCCACCAGCTCAGGCAAGTCGTATGCAATCGCCACGTCCAATCGGTTGATTGGACAACCACGGAAGTATGTGCATGTGGCTGATAGCTGTTGGAACTCGTATAGAGGATTCAGCCGGAAGAAATCCCGATATGTTTCGGGATCTGGAAGATCATATCTGAAACATAAAATTTTGTAGGTATGTAAATTAATTTTAACATCTATGTTGAACTTAGCTACCTCCCCATTCTCACAACTTTAGGTCTTTTAAGTTCTAAACTAACAACAGTCAAACCTTATATACAAATGACATCTGAAGGCAAACAAGCAAGCGATTCTTGTGATAGAAAGACTGGATTTGGAAATGGACATTGCAGATTTTATCAATATCAACAATACAAAAGAAATGTATTTGCAATCTAAAGTTTGGCATAGTAATTATTATTACATTAAATTTACATAAAAACCTCACAGTCTACATTAATATTTCTGAATTTATGACGACAGGAAGTTGCATACTAATTTTGGTGTGGTTAGCACTCCTAATTCTTTCACAGATTTTTAATAATGGTTAAAATACCTCCTAATCATCAGAGTTCTTCCGATAATGAGTAATGAGGGACCATACTTTTTGAATATTACTACACCAAATTTGTTAAGGTTTACTATACTATTAAGCATTATCCTCTTTTTATTATATTTTTAGTGGTTTTGATTAACTATTATGTCCTTCAATATGTACAGTCTTCTACCTGTCAACCTGTATATTCTAAAACGTCCGAGCTCACTAAAAATTTTATAAGAAAGGTAATAAGGCGAAAAAGTCCATTGAGAATCACAGGGCTCAAATTTTAGGACGGCAAGATGGTGTGAGTGGAAATATGAAAATTCATATGACATGTGAACATTTGAAATTTATATTGAATAACAAACTATTGAAATAAAGTATAAATGTGATCGAATTTGCGGACAATGTTGGTTTTATCAGAAAACTGAAAAAACACATTTAAATTACCCTAAACGGTAATCAAACCCGAAATCTCATGTGGTTAATACTGACACCGGACCACTATAAGACTACAGAGGCGATGAACAGTTTTCTAGGGATTCGGAATGCTTAATGAACATGAGAGCCGAAATGAAGAATGGCTACATTAGGCTGGGCTGCCAATTACAATATGTCCCTTGGTCCCAAGAAAATGAATTTGGGCGCTAAGGTGGGATCAAGAAAAATCGTCTTATATTTTGTGGCGTGGGCTGGAGCGGGAGGGAACGAGCACAATTGACTGAGAAATAGAAATGGTGATAAATCATCGTTAATCGATTCAGAACAATTATTGGGTATGGAATTAAAGAGCCACAGTTTCACATCCAAAGAGCCGCATGTGGCTCGCGAGCCGCAGGTTGCCGACCTCTGAGCTAACCTCATAAACCACACAGAAGAAAACTAGCCTACAGACCTAGATTGCAACAATAAAACCATAGATTTAGAATAAAACAGAGGCATGAGCCATTCAACCAAATTTTAAAAATCTGTATTTAAATCGGTTTTTTTTGGAACCAGGGTGCTGCAAGGAGGATATGTGATTATATTTTATTTGAATTAGATAGTTGAAACTACAATATAATTTAGTTGATAAAAACTGTCACGATTCAAATTGACTCCCATCTTTAATATTACAATTATTATTTATTTACCTTGAAATATTGGTGAGTGTGCTGAGACCCTCGTAGATGTGATAGTTCTGTGGGTTCTCAATGATGGCATCAGAGATAACCTTCCTATTTCCGAAGATTGTTTTGTGGTTATAGTATGTGGTCAGGTAGCAATCCACCATTTTGGCATGATTTCGTACTCGGACCTAAGCAAAGAGGATATGAAATAATGTAATTTATTACGAATAGAAATAATTAGATAATTTTAGGAAATTAATATTTTATAACTACTTAATGTAAGCAGATTTTGTGAGTTAACATACAAGGCTTTCCTCAGAAACCTAGACTAACGAATTTTTGTAGTTAGAAAAAACTAAATTTTAAATTCCGAATTAATGCTTCTTCAAGTATTACAATGGTAAAAGGTAAAGTAAAATAACGTTTTCTCGCATTTTAGGGAGCATAATAATATGCTCTGTTCTTAAAAAAAGCCCGGACCTACAAATACGTAAAATAAATACAATAAACTAAATACAAATATACAATAAATCTATACCGCAAATCTTCTAGCGCTAGATATCTTGTTCTCGATCCGCCGGTCTATGGCCTGCCGCAGGTCTCGCAGCAGTTCCCTTTCTTGTGCCAGCAGAAGTCGCGTCGGCGCGCTGGGCTCGAAGGGGATCGACCACAGCGACACCGTGTACATTACTGGAGGCTGGGGGGAGCTCATCAGTGGAGAGATATTCCAGATTAGGGCGCTTTGTACACGCATCAATTCTTCTGGCTTCACTGTGTCGGCTTTGTTGAGCACTATACGGGTCTAAAAAATTTTGTTATTAATTAATCACGCTATTTCTGATTTAAACAATGGTACCTTGTGCTTGAGAAATGATCTACCATGGGCGTAATTTGGAGGTCTGGAGACTCCAGGACATAAAAGGAGCGTTTAGTTTTTGCTCACCTCTGTACGTGGAGGTGAAGGTACGTCTCTCTCTCTCTTTCTCTCTCTCTCTAATTTCCATGTCTGTATGCCATACTTAGATTTTTGACATATCAATTTTTTACGAATTGAAGTAAACAACTAATATGGATATTGGATATAGTGATTTAATATTCAAGAACGATATAACCATGTTTGTACAAGCATTATAATTAAAAATACAAAAAAAAACACTGTAAAAACGGAAAAGTTAAGATTTGGTTTTTTTTTTCTCTATCGCGGGAAACTTTATAGTAGCTCTCCCTTTAGGAAACTCTGAGGCTGTAAACCCGTATGTAATCCCCAAATCCGGTTCTGAGCTGTACACGTAACTTAAGACACATACATTTTCTTAGCTTATACATTTACTGTTGACGACTTGTTAGTACCAGGTATTATACATCAGCAAACTCTGCGAGCACAAAGGCTCGTCTGGTTTTACTGCTTTGAGCTAGTGATCTAGGTTTAACTGATTAAATACTACACAGCCTTACAGATCATGGGTCCATTTAATAACGCTCAAAGAAGATACGACTTAAGAGTAGTTGCCCACTTTATCGAACAGCGAGTCATGATCTGAGGCAATAACATACAGGTATAAACTGTCATAACATGTCTTATACCGATAATAGGTCTTATTGCGAAATTCAGTGATTTCGTGTAAATTCACCGACGCTTTTTAACTTAGAGATATTAACTGCCCAACAAGCTTGTCTATCAATCAGCGATATTAACTAGATAAAAGTACCCGATAATAACCTTCTCTATCTAATAAAATAATTGATTTACAATTTTTATATTTATTTACTTTAATATTTATAATATATACAAGCAAAAAGCAGAGCTTTGTAAGGGCTCGCAAAGTTATAGTATCTAGTAATATTGTTATAAAAGTATTTTTATGAGAATTACATCTTTTAATGTATGGACTTTTATTATAATTATCTTACCTAAAAAACTCAGCGTATTTTCACCTAAACATTACATTTGCATCAAAGGCCCGCGTCGTCAGGCTTTGGACTAGGAATATTTGGTTTTAATTAATAATAAATATTAATATTTGGAATATTTTTGGCCTATGCAGGCACGAAGAATTGACGGTAGACACTCAGCGAATACATTTTTCGAATTTTTCTCTCAGAGAAACCCTCGGAGTTCGATTCCAGAGTCAGGAAAATGAAAAAATGTGTTTTTTCAGTTTTCTGATAAAATAACTTTGCCCGGAATTGCAAAAGTGCCCTACTGACGATAGGCTGGCCATTGTGCGACTTAAGTATCTTCAACTAACCGTGGATGCACACGTTGTACTTCTGCCTACCTGTTCGGGGATACGGGCGTAAATATACCTTTTTTAGCTTTTTACCCTCGCCCACGGGCTAAGATTGGGAATTAATCTCAATACAATATAAATCAATTAATACATCTGTACTGTTTCTCAATAAGCATATTGTGAAACTCTCTAACGCTCTATTTACTCTGTTCCCAGCAAACATCCCTGCTCTAGACCTAAATTCTCCTTGTGCCTCCCACAATATTACTTCGAACTTCCCTTGCATTCTCCTTTCAATGATTTTATCATACACCTTCGATGCCAAACTGATCAGACTGATGGCCCTATAGCTATTGCAGTTTATACTTGAACCTCGCCTTTATACGAGGGCACGATAACCGCGCGCCGCCAGTCAAATATGAAGAAACAATTCATGAAGTAGGTAGTCTCTTAATAAGTTCAAAAATTCTAATACAAAATGTATCTTCCATCAATTTTAACTCGTTAATTTAATAAGAGATGGCGTTAGTAGTAATAAGATTCTAATACAAATTGTACCTTCTATTTTTTATTTTTATAAAATGGTATTTTTATGGTAGATAACAAATCTAGACATGAATATAAACTACCACGTCGAAGCTCAAACCTAAACATGCGATATTGTTTCAGTAAAATGTACCACAAAAGTGCATAGAAAGTGGCCTAGTGTAGGGCTCGCTTCGCTCGCCCTGATTAAAGATATTGTTTAAAACAAACCTGTGATTCTCTGCCTTTTAGTTGATCAAGAATAGCTTCAGTCTCAGGGCCAACGTCCAGTTTAGAGGGATCATAGACCAAGAATATAATATCAGCTCTGTCGATGAACCATTGACAGGCATCATTGAAGGGGAATATACGAGACACTTGCTTCCTCACTTCCAATATCCCAGGAATTTCTACAATGTTTACCTAAAAATGTAAAACATTCGCTAAACTACAATTTATTTTATTTTTCTTGGTGTAATTCCGAATTAGTCCTGAAGGCAAAAGCTATTGAGGTTTATCTCAGGTTGTGAAAATTCAAAATTTAAAAAATTGAGATTATAAAATTTCTATAATCCTTTGTATGAAACAAAGGATTATAGAAATTTTATAATTATTATGTACTTAAATTTCTTAAAAAGAGAATCATTTTTGCTAGCATTTTTTTATTAACGGACAATAACGTACCATTAACATCTTTGGCGTCTATAGGTATAATGGTTTCTCTTTCCATCAGGAGAGCCATCTGCTTGTTTGCTATCTAATGATATTAAAAAATTATTGTAATACCAAATCAACAAATTTCGCGCAACTTGGCTTGATTATCGTGGCTATCATATAACAAAAATAAGCGGAGAAAATTTGACCTTTTCCAGCAATTTGCTGGGGTATTTGAGACCCCTTAAACGTTCTTCTAAGCCTTGTCCAAACTTTTGTAGCCCGGAGAATGTCCAGTCTGCTGCTAATTGTGTACCGTCTAATACTTCTGGATCTTTGCCGTGCATCAAAATATTAAAATATGCAGGAGATGGTTCAGCACCTGTAAAAGAAAATAAGTCAAAGATCTGTAACCATTTCTCTAGATAATATTGAAACATTAATTACATAATTACTTACCGGTTCTTAAAGACCATTCTGTAAATTCTATTCCAGTCAAATAGTTCAAAATCGAGGATTTGCCTCCGCTCCACGGGCCCATAAATAGAACTAAGGGCTTAGAAAAGATTTCAGGGTCACCAAAATGTCTATTACTAAGATCTCTATATTTATACAGAGTTTCTAAAGGCTTAATGGAATTTTCATAAAGTCTCTTTAAATCTCTTAGAATGATATCAGCAGACTTTTCAATGGTTAATTCTGCTTCGCTTGCTTCTTCGTCAAGTCTCAAAATTTGGATGATGTGATCACGAGACCTCAAGTTCTTGGGAATTTCTCCAGTCTGAAATAGTATTTAGAAAATAAGATTTACCTACATAATTAGTATAATAATAGTTATTAGAAAAGAGCTTATTTTTCATTTTGTATATATGTAATACTATTCGATCCAAATATCGACTCTCAATGATATTCAACAATTGTTTTAGTTTATAATTATATTTTGTGATATTTTTGTAAATATAACATTAATTTTTATTTTATGAATTATTAGTTACGATTTAAGGACGCTCGTCATTTAATTATAACTTAACTAGCTGACCCGCGCAGCTTCGCCCGCGAGTATAATAAGACTTATTAGTATTATAAATCGTCCAAATAGCTTTTAATAAAAATTTCATCCCCTATTTCAGCTCTCCAGGGACTGATTTTTGAAAAAAAAATAGCCTATGTTTGACCCTGGATTTTTAACTATATCCATGCCAAATTTCATGAAAATCGGTCCAGCGGTTTAGCCGTGAAAACGTAACAGACAGACAGACAGACTTTCGCATTTTTAATATTAGTATGGATATGGATGTGGGTATATATGTTCTTTGTGGATTCCAAAACGGCTAGAGCGATTACAGTATAATTTTTAGTATATCTCATCAATATCATATTAGTAGCTATTGGAACAATAGGTTTTGTTTTTTATTTTAGTAATTTTGTGTGATATATGTAAATTATTAAAGCGCCAGTCTCACATATTACTATGAGTTCCAACTAAGAATAGGATCGCGCTTGTTATCAACTTCATACCACAAGTGTGAAATTAGTAATATCAGCATAAAAATATTTGTTCAAAGACTATTTAAAAAAATATACCAATTAGAATGAAAATATTTTTTTAAAGTATTTCTTTGTTAGAGTGTTTTTGCACACCTTACTCATTACTTACGATTTTTTTGCAAAATGCGGAGCAATATGTCATCCTGACAGTCCTATTCTCAGTTGGAACGCATATTATTTATGTATATTTATATAAAAATGGCATCATGACGGCAATCCCCTTGTTTCTACCATCATGTTTACTACGATTTATCGGTATGTCTATGTAAATTGTAAATATATTATGTTTTAAGGGATGATCTAGGCATATACTACATAGGTACCCGTTGTATGAGGAATGTTGGTGTGAACTGTATATCACCAGTTGACTTCAGTCTGCCGCTAAGATTTTTCTATACAGAACAGAATTTTCCAAGCCGGGACATCGAAATCGGAGCCAACAGGACTAACAACATACTAACTGGGCAATGTCCCACCTTGTGAACTTAAATTCTATGTAAAAAAATATATTACCATTTACTATATACATCAGTTTAGGTTTCAGACATGGAAATAAACATTACACATCAAATTCACACTATGAAGTTGACTGTTAAAATTGTAATTAAAATAAGAACAGACTCTGTATGTTTAAAGTCACCAGTTATATCTTTAAATTATTACTCCGAAGCGGTAGTTTAAAATTTATGTTTGATAGTTAAAGATTTAATTCATATATCCGGAAATCCTCTTTGAATTTATAATCTGAAGTCGTTATATTAATTCAGGCAATCCGGTAACGCATACAAAATTTAGTAATGATCGCTTGCCCAAATGTATAGAAAAGCGCGCATTATGAAATTAATCTTAAATATTTCAGAGACATGAATAAATCATAATGTGAGAAAAATAAGAACGCCTGTGAATGCGTGTAAAAAAAATAATAAGTAATGTAAGTAGAGTCTGTCTACCACACACGCACGTACAGACACAAATCAAATTATAATTTCCGACTTCGTCTTCATTTTTTTTTCTGCATCTGTTACCTTGCCTAAAATACGCCTCCAAATATTATACAGTGCTGTTGCTTAATATTGATGTTTGGATATAATAAAATTTATAAGAACTTAATATGTCAAGATAATTTGTTAACTAATAGAAGTTACCGCTTTTACCGGTAAGAAGTAAATATTTTATATTAAAAAATACCAATAATAATTCTTCTTCAGGAGCTCCTTCTCCCTCTTGTGATTCTTCATCTGAAGCCGTTTCTTCTGATTTTTCAGAGTCTCCTTCTTTGCTGTCTTCTGTGCCATCTCCAGCTTCCTGTTTTTCACCGCTATCGTCCTCTCCACTATCTTCTTTTATTACTTCGGCAGCTGAGTCATCCTCGTTTTCTTCAGATTTATCTTGAGAAGTTTCTTCACCTTCTTTTTCTGTAGATTCTGCGTCTTTTTCTTCTTGAGAGCCACTAACATCCCCTTTATCATCCTCTTCATTTGATTCAGCCTTTTCATGAGATCCATCGTCTTCTTCCTTTGTCTTATCTTCAGCACTGTCACCTTCCTCACCACCATCTTCTGTAGAAGCACCAGACTCTTCTTCAGATTTATCATCACCTTCGTTAGACTTATCTGCTTCTGTGCTAGACTGTTCTGTTTCAGATTCTTTGTCTTCTTGACTTGCTTCATCTTGCTTTGAGTCCACGTCTGGTTCACTTTCTTGTTTGTCTTCTCCACTATCCTCTTTGTCTCCTACATCCTCTTTCGACTCTTCCTTACTATCAGCTTCGTCCACTACTTGGGCACTATCTGAAAAAAATAAAGTTATTAAGAATCAGAATTAGTTAGCAGGAATCGTCACCTGCTTCTAAATGTATGGTCATACATAAATATCTTCATATAGCCGTTAGACAATACAATACATTTTTAATATTTTTATAATAATTTTACCAGCGTCAGTTTGCTCGTTGTCTTCCTTGCTGTCTCCACTGTCTTCTTCTTTGCTGCCACCTTCAGAGCTTTCAGCGTTATCTTCAGCAGTGACATCTTCTTTTGATTCTTTTTCCGCGGCTCCTTCTTGATCCTCACGAGAGACTTGGGACATATAAGGTTCGTCAGCTACTTCTACAGAAGGCTCGTCTGTTTCTTGACTATCATTGTTTTCTTTACTAGCATCTGCGTCAGCCACAGTTTCGCCATTCTCTGCCGAAATATTTTCTTTCGTATCGTCTTCTATCCTAACTTCACTTGAATCGTTTTTTTCATCAGACTCTGAAATTTAAATAGAGAAAAGTTAATCTTTAAAATGCGAAAATTTGTCTGTGTATGACTCTATGTGTATGTTCTCTTTCACACCTAACCAAATGAACGAATTTGGACGAAATTCTGTACTGGGCTAGTCTATATCCATATTTAATACAAAGGCATTTTTATGCCAATAATAATAGGTCGGAGCAAAAGTATTTTCGTATTTTGAATGTATTATTAGTAATCAAACCTCTTTAGTTGTACTGAATGTAACTGGCTGGTTTTAATACCATTAAATATTGTGACATTCTGAAGATGCAATAAATAAAAAAGACACTAGTTCCCGCCATTTTATAATTGTTTTTCAAGTAAGCAAAATGAACGTATGTGACAAAGAAATTCGGTACATTTTAAAATTTTATTACAAAAAAGACACAAACGCGATAAACGCCGCGAATAAAATTTGTACGGTTTACGGACCTATGCGGTAAAAACTTGACATTTGAGTACCACATGTTCTCACTGAGAGAAACCTAATTCAACATTTTTCCATTTGCGATTCTTTGTTGAAACGTAATAATTCCGAACCATTTCTTAAACAGTTGATTACGTGTAATAAAAAATGGGTAACTTACAATAAAATTGTGCGAAAAATATCATGGTCGAAGCATGGACAAGCCCCACATACCGAGGCAAAGCCCGGCCTGGCTCGGAACATAGTGATGCTGTGTGTATGGTGGGATTGGAAAGGAATCGTTCACTATGAGATTTTGCCACCGGGTAAAACTATCGATTCTGACCTCTACTGTCAGCAACTGATGAAGTTAAAAAAGCTATTGAGAAAAACCAGCCAGAGCTGGTGAATAAGAAGGGCGTGGTGTTCCACCATGATAACGCCAGACTGCAGTGATGAGTGCAGTCGCACTCATCTATAACCACGCAACAAAAATTTAGAGAGCTTGGCTGGGATGTGTTGATGCATCCTCCGTATAGCCCTGACCTGGCTCTATCAGATTTCCACCTGTTTCGGTCATTGCAGAACTCTTTAGGAAGCATAAAGTTAACCTCAAAAGAAGACTGTGAACACTACCTGTCAGATTTTTTTAATCAAAAATCTCAAAATTTCTACAGGAATAGGATCATGGCACCACCCACAAGATGGCAACAAGTCATCGATCAAAACGGCACATACCATATAAATAAATAAAAAAATATTCCTAAAAAAATTTTTTTTCCTTTGTATGAACAATACGAAAATACTTTTGCCCCGACCTTATATAATGTTCTCAAAGGATTCACAAAAACTTTAAACAGGAAGTGGGTGCAGTTAGTTCATCATATTAATTATCTCTGTCGTGAAGAAATTTTCATGTTTTTATTATTTTTATATGTTCTTTTAGAACAAGAATTCGAATAATAGGGTTGTCCAAAATGCTGATGGAGATTTAATCGAGCGTCGTGGAGACCTAAATATTAGTAAGTACATATTATAAGAAAAAATAAAAGGTTATATGATATTTTTCATTTCAATGGCGAGGAAAGCATTTCCTTTATATCATTAGATAACAAACAAGCAGAGCACTCCAAAGGGAAAGAGAAACCATCGCGTATAGACATCGAAGATGTTAATGGTACGTTGTTATGGGTGTGGCGAGAGGGCAATGCCGCATTAGTCTTTGGCTACCTTATCCTCCAGACAGGAACACGACAATGACTAGCATTGACGCTCCTGAGCGACACCCCGGGAATAGGTAAGGCGGTGGTACGATATCCCCGGACAAGATGTTACGGAACCCTACCACCTAGTTGTCACGATGGTAGTGACACATAGCGAATCGGTCGCCTCTGACAATCTGCCTAGCAGAACGACAATTGATCTATTCTTCAAAGAGGGTGACTAAAGATTTTCAAAAACGTAAAAAACGTGAGTAGGTATGTACTTATCAGTGTCAGTACTAATGGTACAGGGAAGTCGTGTCCCGCAACGTCTCGCCCGAGTATATAGTACAATACAACACAATATACTTTAAATAACTTTAAATGTACTTTAACTTTAATAAACCACACAAAACACATGGATTTACAGTTTTACTGATATAATCTAACAATATAGTTAGTTATTCCTGCTGTAATAGTGTCAATGCTTGTTTGCAATTGTCGTGTTCCAATTTGGAAGATAAGGCAGTCGGTAAACTTGAGCAAATGGCGTAGCCATTCCGCCACACGGATAGCAGTGTCTAGAGATGATGGTTTCTCTTTCCACCAGTAGAGACATCTGCTTGTTCGCTGTCTTGTAACATAAAAAAACTTGGATGAATAGATAATCAAATATATTGGTACTATCTAAACAGCAGCCAACACTAAATCACACAAAAAAGCTTTAATCAAATAAATCTACGTACACTTTGTACGAGTTGACATTTTTAGAATTACTATCGGATCGGAACGGAATATAACTATTTATTGAGCATAGCAATATAAATTTAACTTCACCAAGACTTTAAATAGCTAAAGGAGAGTTCGAGCAACTTCAAAAGTATATTCACGCCTGAATTCACGAAGAGGTAGGCAGAAGATAAACTAGTGCACCCACGATTAGTCGAAGATACTTAGTCCCACAGTGTGATAGGTTGCAAGCCTAGGCAATTATCCAATCCCGGGCAACGTTGTTTTTTTCAGAAAACTTAAAAACACATTAATTTTAATTGACCGACCCGGGAATATAACTCGGGATATCATGTAGTCAACACCGACACCAAACTAGTAGACCACATAGGCGATTGCACCTTCAAAATATCCAAATAATTTTAACATACAAACGAAACCGTAATACTGCGAAATTTATATGTGACTTGAACTATAATGTTGAAAATAGATTTACGAATCTGCAGTTTCGAGGTTAAGCTATTGACAACTGCGTCGAGAATTTTTATACAGACGTATTTTATAACGACATACTTTATTTTGTACTAGCTTTTATCCGCGGTTTCGCTCGCATATTTTTTTAATAAAAAGTATCCTATGTTATTTTTAACCGCCCGGCCACGCGAACCGGCGGCGGCGGCGGCAGCTCGACGAGCGAGGTGAAAATTTGCGGGCGCGAATTTTCAGGCTACGGGAACTTGCGTCCTCCGCCGCGACCAGGACAGACCGCGAGCAAGATGACTTTTTCAACTTTATCTCGATATTGCTTGGAGGGGAGTAGTTTTGTACTTCAACACTTACTATTTGGAAGACATTGTGTAGTACATGATTTAAATAAGAATCGGGGTATAGTATAGACGTTGAATTTCACAAGAAGTATGAGAAATACGTACTATATCAAGACAATTTTTTGGAATGATTGTCGAAACCCGAAACCTTTGATTTATAGTGCTGTCGCTTGATAGTCCATTATCGATAGGGTTTCATTACTTTAATTAGTACAATACTATTAATAAACAGCAATACAATCGATAGCATCGATAATATTCATGATTAAAAAAATAAACCAGATGTGACCAGACTTTCAAATTACTGGCCTAGCAATTAAATATTTGAAAATTAAAGTTAAAATATTCATAGTGTATTTTCTCGGCAACTACAACTAAACCATTCTGGTTCATAGACTATACGCTAAGGCCGCCGCAATGCTCTGTGCTGATTCATACATTTGTCTCACTCGCTCGCCGTGACCTGCACCGCGCGCCCGATACGCTCGTCAAAAATTGTGCGTCGCCCCGCCGGTCGCTGCGCCGCGTCACGCGCGGCATGTTTAGTACTTCCTCATACATTTGTTTCAGACGCCAGACGCTATGCCGTTCGCGCCGTGCGAAAAATCGCAAGCGTGAATTTCCCACGGCCAGGCCGTTATACCTCCAGAATATGTGTACAAAATTTCATGATGATCGGTTAAGTAGTTTTCGCATGAAAGCGTAACAAACAAACTACACAAAAATTACATTCGTATTTATAATATTACTAGCTGACCCGCGCAGCTTTTACGGCTAGCCCGCCCGCGAGTAGATTAACATGTCGTTGATATAGTTTTTATACAAACTTATACTTAGAGGTTGATTTTCGAAAATTAGCCTATATTTGACCCCGGATCTTCAACGATTTACATGCCAAATTGCATGAAAATAGGTCCAGTGGTTTAGCCGTAAAAGCACAACAGACAGACAGACAGATTTTCGCATTTATAATATTAGTATGGAAGAAAACTAAAGTTTTAGTATTTGAAAGAGAAGCAACCAGAACGGATGTAAGAGTTGTGGTCAATGATGTAGTGCTGGAACAAGTGGATGGGTTTGTATATTATCTTGGATGTGCTTTTTGCAGGGATGGAAGATACACCGCTGATGTTGAAAGAAGAGTGTGTGCAGGGAGCAGAGTGAATGAAGCATTAGGTGCGCCATAGACCTACAATAATATTACGTAATATTACGTATTGTGCCAATATTATTGGCCGTTTAGGGTTAATATTGAAGATTGTACTAATATTGAACGAAAGTTTGAGCGGGTTTAATTTTTATTGCGCAATATTTTTTTCTTGCACTGTGTAGTAGCGTAATAATGCACAGTATTTTTCACTTCAGAGTTTGGAGCGGTCGCGTTCGGTCAGTCGTGGTGTTTAATGTATGGTCGTGTCGTAAATTTAATTTATTGAACGTTTGGAATCAAAGGGGGTATTCAATATTATTGCACAATAAAAGTATTGCGTACCAATGTTATTGTAAGCCTATGGGTCGCCTTAGGGAAATTTCTTAATAGCACAATTTTAATTCAGGGTGCCCGTCTTGCCCTGCATAGTTATGTGCTTATCTCAACGCTATTGTGTGGAAGTGAGAGTTGGGATGTCAGGAATGGCATGAAAGTAGAATCGACGCGGTCGAAATCGCTAAGAAAAATATGTGATGTAACACTCGCGGACTGGGTTCGTAATGTGGAGGTGAGAGAGAGGTAGGCGTGAAAGAAAATGTCGGTGTAAAGATGAAAAAGGACCACGCTCAGGTGGTCCGGACATGTAAAAAGAATGGTAGATGAAAGGTTAACAAAACAAATATACAATGCGAATGTGGAAGGATGTAAGTACTGGGGAAGAAGACCAAGACTGCATACCATGATCAGATTGATCGAGTATTGTCCGAAGGTGGTGTCGAGAGTCTCGCAACCGGCATGTGTGTATGAAGAGAGTGATGAATGTGGAGGAAGTGAGACAAGCCTGCAAGGATCGTGATGTATGGCACTCGGTTCTTTCTGCTTACTCCATAAGGGATCTGGCGTGAAGATATGTATATATGTATGTAGTATGGAATTAGGTATTACTTATAGGGATGTAGGAAGGTTGATACACATCAATTTAATGGTGCAGACAGTGACTGTCATTCACTGTAAAGAAATCTATTTTTAGGTGACATTATTATGCTATAAAAACCTTATTTGATCAATACTACCAGAACATAATAAACCCTTCTAGATAGATAAAAATAAAGGAAGAGAAACACTGTGTGAGTCTAAGCCACCTTTGAAAAATAGACCATCTGACATTCTGCCAGGCAGTTCGTAAGAGGTAAACGATTTGCTACATACACCTACCACTACCGTTATGACTACTAGGCGATAGAGTTCTGCAACGGCTCGGTTTTGTACGACCGCCAGGCGCCATACCTATTTCTGTTGCAATAGCGTCAATGCTTGTAATTTTTGTGTTCCGGTTTGGAGGGTAAGGTAGCCAGTAAACTTATACATTTGGCATTCTATCTCGCCATACAGGCAGCAACGAACCACTAACATCTTTGGTGTCTATAGGCGAAGGTTATCTCTTTCCATCATGAAAACTGTTTGCGTGCTTAATATTATTTTCTCTTAATAAAATAATATTGAACACGCAAATGGTTTTCATGATGGTATCTCGTCGTTAATGGTGTATTGTCATACGTGTGACGGAGAAAGGTTGCACATGCTTAAGTTTACCGGTTACTTTACTCTCCAAATTACAAGCTAGAGATGCCATGAATATTCGGTTACTATTTGATATTCGACCGAACATTGGGAATTATTCGATTGAATGCCGAATTTACAAATTGCCTGGTAAGCAGATGTATATTCTACAACAGGAACCCGGACCAATACAATAATCATAAAATTATAATTTCATAATTTTAGGGATCCGTACCACAAAAAACTGAACCCTAATAACATCACTTAATTGTCCGTCTGTCTGTCTGTCTGTCGATATCCGTTCAATGTATCGAGTTGGAATTAATACTATATACTTAAATTTACAGTCCCTTGAAGTTAAGAAAAAATCAGACGAAAAAAGATACGGCACAAATATTCCGCAAAAAACGTAAATATATTTTAACACTCACTGGAATCAAAATTTATAAAGTACTTATTTTGTGTTTACGTGTGACCTAGAACTAGTAATTTGGCTAGTGATATCCTCTCATACTAGTACAATCTGAAATTTTACAAATATAGTCTTTATTTAAAGTACATAAATTTAGAAAACTGAATTTCGAGAAAAGCTCGGAAAAACTGCGAGACTTGAGTCCTAACTCCTGAACTATTTAAAATATGTACTTAGAAATTTATACGAAACCCTCAGTGAGCGAGTCAGACTAACACTTGTACTGTTCTTTTATCTTTGAGAATGAAACAGATAAGCATTAGTTGAAACTATACTCTAACTTTATAAATGTCTGGATTTTCATAAGAGTTAAACATAATAATTATTTTACCTGTATCTCCAGATTCGAGTTCTTTCAGTGCTTTTTCTATATATGGACGGCATTGGGACTCTGAAGGTACTTCGTCATCGGCTGGAAAGAAACAAAATAATTTATGTGTATACCAATAATCTCATTAATGTTATCAAAATCAAAAAAATCATTCAGATAAATAAATTGTGCATTACACTGAATTGTAAAATCACTAAAAACTATCTTATGGTCTAACTCAGTGTTTCCCAAACATTGTTCTGCCATGACCCGGTAATTTTTGCACTGCCACTTTGTGACCCACTTACTTTTAAACTTAAACTGGTTCCATTAGATAAAATAATACAAATTTAATAATAGTAAAAAGGTTTTATTAGTACTTAATATTTTGGTTTCGTCTATTTAGTCACTAAAGTTTAGAGCGAAGTATGGAGCTGCTGCCTATTTTGTACTAAAGAATCCAAATTCACGCAAATTGACGAAAGTTTTATCCTAAGGTCTGGTTCCATTTCAAGTCGGTTTCTATGTTTATTTATAAGGTAAACTAGTGTTGAAAACCCAGCTTCACATTTATAAGTTGTGAAAAAGAAATTAAAAGTGTTGTTGCTTGATAACCTAATTTTGTTTATACTTGGCGACAAGGAAACGAAAAAATTATAAGTTGTCGATAGTAGGATATATCTTTAAAACAAGGAGGGAAGTTGCGATCCGGAGTATAAAAGCTTTTCTGTATCAATCAGTTTCTTAGAAAGTCTATCTATCTATTGCTGTTCGTTAGTCTCGCTAAAACTCGAAAACGGCTGAACCGATTTGCCTAATTTTGGTTTTGAATTAATTGTTGAAGTCCAGGGAAGGTTTAAAAGGTGAGAAAATATAGAAAAAAAATAAGAGTAGTTAAGATGCAGAACAACGTTTGCCGGGCCAGCTAGTATGATGTAAATATTAGCCGAATGCATTTTTTTAAATTAAGAATTTCTACAGCTTGACACTAAGACATCAATCAATATCATAATATGTCAGATATACTTTCAAGGCAGCTTCCTAACCTAAGGTTTGTCTATTTTCAACCATCTTCCGATTGAGGTTTGAACGTTAGGACCTAATGATTGGTAGCCAAAGGGACAATTTATTCCAACAAATAACTTCGTTACTTCTATAAACTTAAACTTAAAATGTACACAACAAAAATGGAATTAAGTCGAAAATATTTTAGAGCGATGATTTTTTATGATTTTAAAAGTTCGCTTTCTCCGCAAGACTATGCTGCTCGCCTTCAAAATGCTTTTGGGAGAGAAGCACCTTGTTTGAACACCGTGAGGCGATGGTTTGCTGAATTTGAGAGAGGTCGAGTTTCTTAAATGACGAATAAAGGAAGGTCTTCAACTGCCGTCAACGAAAATAATGTGGTTACTGTTGAGCGGTTAATTGAAGAAAACCCCCGGATTACCTATGAGACAATTCGAGGACTATTGGGGATTGATATGAGCCAAATTCAGAAAACTTTACACGAAGAATTGAAAATTTGCAAACTTTGTTGTCATTGGATCCCTCATGAACTGACAGCGGAGCAGAAGCGGGTTCGCGTGGAATGGTGCTCACAGATGCTACTGAAGTACGACCACGGACATTCTAATGCCGTTTATGACATTGTCACAGGAGACGAAACGTGGATTTATTATTTTGAACCCGAAAAAAACAGCAATCTTGTGAATGGGTGTTTGAAAATGAGAACAGGCCAACACAAGTGAGATAGGCGAGAAACGTTGGTAAAAAAATGATCGCGTTTTTTTTCTTAGCTACGGGTCCTATCTGTACAATTCTACTTGAAGATCAAAAGAGTGTTAATGCCGAGTGGTATTCTACCATTTGTTTACCCAGGCTGTTAGAAAAAGTTCGCGAAAGACGACCCAAAAGCCGCATTCTCCTACACCATGATAACGCTATTTCAACACGGCCAACAAAACAAAGTCATTTTTAGCTTCCGAAAAAGTACATCTCGTCGCTCATCCTGCGCATAGCCCCGACTTAGCACCCTGGGATTTCTGTATTTTCCCCAAAATCAAAGATTTGATGAGAGGTTTTACTTTTACCAACTCCGAAGAGGCAGTGATAGCGTTCAATCAGCAAGTAGAAAACATGCCTTCAGATCTGTGGTCCTCCTGTTTTAAAAAATGGTTCGATCGCATGAAAAAATGTTTAAAATGTAAAGGAGATTTTTTTGAAAAGCAATAAACATAATATTTTGGTTATATCATGTTGTTTTTTTAAGTTACACAAAACTTATAGTGTGACCATGGGCGTACCGAGGATGGGGCAGGGGGGGGGGGGGCAGATGAGATGAGATGATGTTGTTAAGCCTGGTGTCTATGCGTATCGAAGAAGTCTGTGGTAGAAGTGATGTATGACTGACTCATATTCTAAATGAAATTATAAATGTCGAAATGATCCACCTCAGACCAACAAAAAATAGTTGATCTGAGTGATCCTCATAAACGTGGAAAAGCAAACTGAGAACACTCACCACTTGAGAAGGCGACTGACGAGGGTGAATTGCCGCTATGATCGAAATGTAGGCTAATATTTTTAGATAGCTTGCGACGGTCAAGTGTTATCTGAATCCCCGCGCGTGAATCATTATTAAGAGCGACTGGACTGGTGCCTGAGCCATCGGCAACTTCTACTTACTTAATTTGAAGCCCAATTTTGATTATTGTTTATCTGAGCCCACAACCAATGCCATATATTGGCCAAAAAATTCAAACTCTTAGAATTTAGTTTTAAACATGCTAACCAACTACGTACAGATGAAACAGAACTCAATTAAACCAACTCCGTGATGTTAAGAGGCATGAGCATACAGCAGGACGTAAAATTTAGAACACAGATAGACATCATAAGTTATATAGATAGATATCATAAGTTAATAAATTTTTGCTGTTCCAAAAATATGTTTTCTCACTGGATTTGACAAATTTTGATAATCATGCAACGGAATTCGTCAATCCGTTCGGCCGCAGCTAGTGTGTTTATAATTAATTGCACTTTTAGAACAGTTATTTAGCTATATTTATTTATTTAATGCTTTAGTGTACGTAATTAAAAGAGAAGTAATACATAGAAACATATTAAAAACAGACTGTACAATGGGCGAGCTTATCCCCAATAAAAGAGATTTCTCCCAGCTGACCCGAATAAGAGTAAACACAATTATCAAAATATTAAAATAGTGTACAATAATTATAAAACTATATACACATGAATATAACAGTCTCGATACATTAAATTTAGCCACATAATATTTAAAAATGAACAACAATCGATAAAAATAAAAAAATATTATGTAGACCCAGTAAGAAAAAGTTCTCTTAGACGCTTTTTGAAACTTTACCGCCTACTCTAGTAGATACGATGGAAATGACACGTATGCATAACTAATTGCCCGCCTTTTAAAACTGCCTGGCAGAATAGCATTAAAAGGGGCCCGCAGGTGTATCACCTAACATTTACAACCCGCAAGCGATCAGCGATGGCTCTTAAACGTAAAGAAAAAATCAACAAAATGCAACAAGAACGTTGGAAATTGCTTGCAGATCACTGGATGATTCTCTTGCGATGTTATAGCACCATAAATATTCAAGAAACAATGACAGTTACTAGTATATAACATATTATGTGTCTTGTTATAACTGAACAATTACGATAATTGCGCATTGCGAGGTACGTGATAACCCTACTGGACCAACACGGGGAAATACTTATCTTAAAATAAGTTATATCCATTTACGAACTTGAAAAATAACGCCCCTTTTGAAGAAAAGTGCATCTGCTTATTTTTTAAAAAAAAAATACTAGCGGCCCGTTACGTGCTTCGCTACGTATTGTTATTTATAGAATTCATTTGTTACAAAAAAATTTGATAAATGAAGAACCGCTCTACCGATTTTGTGCAAACTTCACATAAACCATCTACTAAATAGTCCGAACAAAGCCTAAATATTTGGTTTGGATAGGTAAGCCCGTTCTTGAGTTATAAAATTACAACGAAAAGTGGCATTGATTTTTATATATATAGACTAGCGACCTGCCCGCGGTTTCACCCGCGCAGCTTTTGTTCCCGTGGGAATATCGGTAAGGTTTATACACTAAAACCTTCCTCAAGAATCAATCTATCTATTAAGAAAAACCGCATCAAAATCCGTTGCGTAGTTTTAAAGATTTAAGCATACATAGGGACATAAGGACATAGGGACAGACAGAGAAAGCGACTTTGTTGTATACTATGTAATGATATACTAGCTGACCCGGCAAACGTTGTTCTGCCTTTTTAACTACTCTTACTCTTATTCATCTGACGTACATACATGATGGAATACACTGATGAATATTGAATACTAACATTTTCTTTAAATCAATTGTCTTGAAAGAGATTTTATTGTTTAGTATATGGTCGAATTTGAATCATGTCCATTTAAAATTGTTACTTAAATCACCATCTGCATTTCATTGTTCAAAATAAATAAATAAATAAATATTCATGGGACAAATTACACTTACTGATCTAACCCCAAAGTAAGCAAATATTTGCTTGTGTTATGCGTGTTAGTCAACGATACTAATACATAGAAATACATATATAAATACCAGAATATATATAATAAACACCCAAACCCGGGAAATACAAACATTTATGCTCATCACACAAATGCATGTCCCCGTCGGGGATCGAACCCGAGCCCCGTTGATTGCGTGGTCAGGGTCGCTTACCACTCGACCAACGGGGCGGTCAATATTTCAATATAAATATTTCAATGTTCATTGTTGTTGTTGTTGCAAAATAAAATAAATTAGGAAAATCATAAAGTGTGCGAATCATAACGCCCGTTTCATTTAAAAAATAATTTAATAATTTATTGACGATTTTTTTTACAGGTTAATCATTTCACTGCTATATTATATAACAGTTAAATGATTAACGATTAATTAAAAATTTTAATGAACCTAGGTACATTAATACTTTAACATTATTACGTGTATTATTAGATAAGGAAGTTATTGAATTTGCCACAGTTTCGAAAATCGAGTTTTTTTACCAGATCTCCACGTTTTTAGGACCTACTAAGAACCTTTTCCGACTATTTTCATGATAACGTCAGTATGTCTGTATGTATGTGTATGTGGCACTGCAGGTCGATACCACTGGAGAGCTTAGCAGTATAATCAGCGGGCCAACTACTGTCAGGGTGACGTCATAACTATGGAAGTTGATGACGTCACACTCCTTCAGTTTTTTAAATATATTCCAGATCAATGTACAAATTGAGTACAAAATCTAATCCGCTCTATTCCTTGAAAAACTGCGTCCAATGCCGAAAATTGCATCAAATTCAGCTTATCCGACCGAAAGTTATCGCTGACGAAAAATTTCGAAAAAGTGTTTTTTCGTCATAACTCTGAAATTTTTAACTTGCAATCTCTATCCTCTACATTATTTTAGTACTTAAGAAACTAAGTCGAATGACGCCGATTCAAAAATTAAAATCGAATCAAATTTATAAAAGTTTCAAATATTAAAATACGTTATTTACAGCAAATTTACTTCATATTTTTAAAATAACAGAAATTTAGTCAGCTTACCAGTACCAGCTTTTTCTGCTTGATCGTATTCAATGTGGAGCGGTTCGAATCGTTGACGATCAGGCTATTTCGGAACGACTTGACTCTATGGCATTACGCAAAAAGATGTAGGTTCACTCTGCATCTTTATCGCATCTATCATGGATAGTGTTCCAACTAATTGTTTGGCATAATTCCTGGTGCTGTATTCCATCATCGGACAACGCGTCAAAATTTAAACTTCCACCCTCACCATCTCGATGTCTGGAAATCTACAACCTTGCTGTTTACCGGCACTTTTTGTCCCGAACTACGCTTTTGTGGAATCAATTACCGTCAGGAGTTTTTCCGAACAAATACGACTTGGTGACCTTCAGGAAAAGAGCTTACTCATTTTCAAAAGGTCGGCAACGCAACTGCAAAGCCTCTGGTATTGCAGATGTCAACGTGGGCGGCGGTGATTGCATTTGGTATCAGCTGCACCTACTGCTCGTTTGCCCCTACTTCTATATATTAAAAGAAGGTCTTCTACTGAAAAACGGAATCAAATACCGCAAATCGGATTAAAATCGGCTGATTCATTCGGGATTCATCAATGACAAAAATTATGAAAAAGTTTTTTGATATTTCTTCGACATTTATTAACCTATTGATTTTGTAGCTAATAAAAAAGTTAGAAACTCAAAAATTGCGTTGAACGCCATTCAGAAGATTAAAATCGGTCATAATTTTTAAAATATACATCTTTTTGAAAATTAAAATACATCAATTAAATCATATGATTGGGTATAGTTTTTGCTTCTTTAAGCTGAAATTTGTTTAGCGGGAAGTTTCAGGCATGACCTGCAGAGTCAGATTCAAAATGTTTTTTGCGAATTGCCCACAATTTTACTCAAAAATTTGACCGTTCCTGTGAGATTTACACTCAGTAAGCTGAGGTATTTATTATTAATATTAATTATTAATAATAGTATACCTTAATTGCTGCACCCCTCAGCTTACTGAGTGTAAGTCTCACGGTAAAATAATTCTCTGCGTCCGCTCCATGAAAGAATGAAGAATTTTCAACTTTTACTTCCTATTGGTGAATTGGTAGCGCCGTTATACAATTATAAAAAAACATCTATTTTTAGATAGAAACATACGTCTAGATAAGTTTAACTTCGAATATTGCTTATGCCCTGAAGTCATACCTTATACCTTAGTTTGTGTGACATCATTCTTACGCCACTAATACAAAACACCATCTACATTCTACACACATAATGGCGTCTTTGTCTAACGTATGCAGTGAAAACAGGCCAGTTCTATACGCAATAGTCTTGCTTTATTGACATTTTACGTGACGTCACGAGTGTGCCGAGCCGCCATATTTCGTCCCTATGTACTTACGTTGTAAACCATAAATATACTCTGTGGACACTACTAAATAAGTTAAAATATAATCGTTTATAATTTTAATATAATATAATTCAATAGTAGTTGTAGTAGTACGATAGTATCGTCACAATTATCTACTGCTACTGAAACTGAGTCTTAGTAACAGGGTCCCATTTTACCTTTTGAGTATGGAACCCTAAAAACTCATTTTAACTAAGATAATGTCAAAGTGAACTTTATTATGAAATCAATAAGCTTCAATGATAGTTT
The DNA here is from genome assembly GCA_036924255.1 of Apodemia mormo. Lineage (NCBI taxonomy): Eukaryota > Metazoa > Arthropoda > Insecta > Lepidoptera > Riodinidae > Apodemia > Apodemia mormo. Next base: position 22,415,644 of record JAUPFN010000021.1, on the reverse strand, counting down.
TATAGATAAGTGTATACTGACCATACTGTGTATGGTAAAATACAAAAGCATAGAACAATAATATTCTCCTGATGGAGTACCACACGTAGTATGTAATCCGCCATGTTTTGTTGCGTAGGTATGCACGTTTTTTTCGTAGGTATGGCAGTTCCATAGGTTTCCTTATTCAGAGATTCTACACCATTCAGAACTGACATCACTGCAATGGCGGCAGCACTCATTAGCAACTTGCGGACTTATATGACTCTTAATTAATAAAATGTTTCAACAAGTAAGTTTAATAATATGATATAGAAGTCCCGTAAATTGCTATAGGTCCCTCTCTGTGTTAGTTTAATTTTAATGACAGTAGGCTTTTTTGTAGCAGGAAGTTGTAATTAATTGTCAAACAAACGGAGGTACAGAGTGTTGGTGCTAAACATAATTATTACTAAACCAATCAACGTTGATTAGTAAATCACACTCAATAAATTTTCTTTACTGCGCACTCACTATACTACAAAACACATACCAAATGTTGTCTATTTATTTTAAGGCTGGCGCCATATATAGCTTTCTTCGGGCGTGCGCCTATTTTTACGTTAAACAAGCGAAATCGCGCTTAGACCGCAAATATGGGGCTTTCATAATGTGCCTGCTAAAACTGCTGTGTTTTTCACCAGTTATGCACACATAATAAGTTGCCTTTTAATTAGTAATGCCACAGTGCTTCCTAGTCGAAATTCACTTTTCCTGTAACTGATCTGCTGATTCGAGTAAGTGTTTGCTGCATGCACGCAAGGCGGACGCCACGTTCACGATACATGCACGCAGCGTCCGTACTGATTATAGTTTGGAGGCACGCCAGACTAACGCTTGTATGTTCCCGGCCTTGGCAACGTAGCCGACTTTTTAGCGACCACTAAAATCATCTATTGGTAATTTCAACCTATAATTTGTTATTTTATATATTTTATCATACCAGCTGGTACCCAGTATATTGCTGTCATAGTCACGTTTGCCAGTTAAGCATGCGCGCCACCTGTACATTAGTTATATATATCCTATATCTATGATATCGCGCAATTGCAAGCAATTACTTGAAGGAACTTCATTACAACCAGTTATTAAACGGTATCTACATAAAATACCTACCAATAAGTAAATATCGATTTCAAAACTCTAAAAAATACATTAAATATTTTTTAGAGTTTTGAACTCGCCTCTGTGGTCTAGTGGGCCAACGTTGGCGTTGACTACATGAGGTCCCGGGTTCGATTCCCGGGTCGGGCACTTAAAAAAAGTGTTTTTTCAGTTTTCTGATAAACACAAAAGTCGCCCGGGATTGGAAAGTGCCCGGTTGGCGATAGGCTTGTCACCTATCACATTTGTGGAACCAAGTATCTTCGGCTAATCGTGGATGCACTTGTTGTACCTCTGCCTACCCTTCGGGGATACGGGCGTGAAGATACAATAAAAATAGGAAATTTACTTTCCGCGCGCACTTCATTCTTAAAAATTTAAGGGTATTTTTTTAATATTATCTGGGACAAACCGCTTCTCGAAATTATGTTATAAGCTCTGTATGACAGTGTGGTTAGGAGGCCAGTTTTATTTTTATATGGGAAAAATCACGACTACCGCCTATCATTACGCCAAAAAATCGTCGACTACCGCCTATTATTTCAAGGAAGCACGTGATCTAGTGTCATATTATACACTACCAGTATCTCAAATAGTTGTCAGTTGTTTAAATAGTACATATGGCACATTTTGAGAGTCACACAAAAAGCACAAAAATATTGGTCGTAGCAGCTGGAGCGGCGGAGTACAAATTACAATAGTGTTGTGTTTATTGATGTTGTTTTCTGTAATTCTAGTTTCTCTGACAAGGTTTACTCAGAACTTACTCAGTTTTTAGAACTATTAGACTAGTGTTTGTTTATTGGTTAATAGTGAAAGCGTCGACTAAAGGGCGCTTAACCTCGCTCTACCCTCATCTTAACTAGGGCTGGCACTGCACGAGGACCGTTACTGTTTATTTAGGTTTATGAAACGCTCTCATCTAAGATACGCTCTGATCGAAACCTTTTTTATTTTCCTAAAACCTAAAACCTCTATTCATTTTCAGTTCGTTCGATTAACTCTGCCTAACCAGCAAGAGAACATGCGTGAATTTATTTAAATCTAAATAAATAACTTTAATCCAGTTTAAATAAACACACATTTTTAAAATAACCCACTGATACGTGTGGACTAGTTTAATGGCATTCAATAGCATGATGTCACATCAGAGATTAGTTCCTGACAGTTGGCACACACCGACCATTACTAGACGGAAGGCCGATGAAATTAAACAGCATTTTAAATAGAAAAACTATTGTGTACTGACTACAAGCTCGATAAATCTTTGTCGTTTCCATGGAGCTTTGAAGATGTTACGCTATCTGCACAAGTGTCAGCTATAAATATTTATCTTCTTTCAGCTATAGTATTATTATCTTCTTTCCTTCCAAACCGAAACACGACAGTGACAGGCGATAACGCCAAGGCTTGGTTACCAGTTACCTAGTTTTTAAACTAAATCAGCGCCAGTTCATAAGGAGAATTTTGTTAAGGTGTGGGCTCTATCTTACCTCAAAAATAGCGGTTTCCTTTTGGAGCAAAACTATGAGACTTGATGTTTTTTAAAATTTCCTTGATGTCTGCCGCTTCCAATTTCCGCCCGTACCGTGCATGTAGTTTTTTTTTTACTTTAAGCGCTTTTAGCTTAAACCAATTTATTTAGGTTAATAAAGTGCCGGACAAGACTCATCCGGCACTTTATTAACACTACATATTTGGAAATACATATTTTCCGAGCCTTTCCCAAAATTCAGTTTTCAAAACCTATGTATATTACTGTGATATAATACTGTGATATTAATTGCCAAATTTCGTAGTTCCCCCGTGTTGGTTCGGGCTCCTTGGAAGAATAGACCATCTGCCATTCTGCCAGGCAGATCGTAAGAGGCGATCGATTGACTATGCGAATCATTGCCATCAAGACTACTACGTGATAGAGTTTTGCATTGTCTCGCTAGGGCCTGATACCCCCACCTATCCTATTCCTACCGCAATACCGTAAGTGCTTGCCAATGTTATGTTCTGGTTTAAAAAAGTCTAGATTAATTTAGGATTTTTGCGGTTTTTAGAGTAAGTACCATACCGCAAAAGGAAAAAAATACGAAACGGCAAACAACAGAAATAAGCATTGGCAGGAGTAAGTGGTACTAAAGACCCGGGCGAGACGTTGCCGCACTCTTGACTCTACCACCTAGTAGTCATGATGGTAGTGACAATCGATAGCCAATCGTTGGGCTTTTACGAACTGCCCGGCAGAATGTCAACTGATCTATTCTTTAAAGGGAGCCCGGAGCAACACGGGCAGACAACTGTTTATACGGATTGCAATAGCTTCATATTTAAGATAAAAATAACAAGAACATTATAATCCTCTGTCGTCTAGTGGTCCAGCGTTGGCGTTGACCACATGAGGTCCCGGGTTCGATTCCTGGGTCCGATTCCTGGGTCGGGCACATAAAAAAAGTATTTTTTCAGTTTTCTGAGAAACACAAAGTTGCCCGGGATTGGAAAGTGCCCGGTTGGCGATAGGCTTACCACCTATCACATTTGTGGGACCAAGTATCTTTGGCTAATCGGTGGTGCACTTGTTGTACCTCTGCCTACCCCTTCGGGGATATGGGCGTGAAGATACTTTTTTTTATTTTATACTTTTTCACGTCGGCACTTGTGGAAACTCTTTTTGTGATTCTTAACTTTATTAAGAAAAAAAGACTATTTATTAATTTTCATAAAATCATTACGATATAAATTATAACCAGTTTTACAAAACTTTTAACAAAATAATTATTCTATTTTAAGGCACTACCCTGACCAAATAACCTCGAGCATTTGTTCCCTCTTTGCTGCACCATTCTACAATACCTCGCGCAATAGTAAATATGCCTAAATTTTTGGAATTAATTGTATAAAAAATAAAATTTGGTTCTTTTGAAAAAAAAATCTTACGAAATGTTTATTATTAAATTGTCTATCCATAAGTGTCAGAAGCAAAATAAAATAATGTTTACATCACGAGGAGATGCATATTAACAATCATTATTTTTCATTTTTGTGGTTATGTTGTAAGGCGATTATTTACAATATATTCCTTTAAAAAATAAAAAATAAATGTACTATTTTTTAATCAAGATTATCTAGAAATTTAATGTATTTTTATTAGTTTGATGTTTACTTTTAATAACAAGTAGATAGCTCTAAAAGACTGCACAAAAAACGGCTATCGCGTCACTTTGCTCAGGGAGACGCCTCTCAAAGCTATGAATTCCTGAAAGATTTGTACGCGTATAACTTAAAAATAAATACACCTAACCGGATAATTCATTTTTTGTTGTGTTTGTTGTTGTCAGGAAAAAGTTTGTTTAAAAAATATTCAAAAAAATTTGTAATTTTATTACATAATCGTACTGTAAATGAAAGATTTTACCTTATTATTTTTCTTAGGTACACCACCCGTGTGAAGCCAGGGCGTGCAGCTAGCAATAATGAATTTAAACTCAGTAAAACTGCAAAAATCAACGTCCAACCTCCTGTATCTCTAGAATCCTGATTCAAATCTTTACCAAATTTATATGGGACCAAACCAGAAGTAGGTATATATATTCTCCCAAACAGAAAAAAAAAGAATTTTGTACATTCGTCCATACACGAGGGAGTTATGCCCGAACATTAAAAAAAAAACGTAAAAACAATCGAGTTGAGAACTTCCTATCTTTGGGGAGTCGTTAATCGTAGAATATTATAATTAAAAAATAAGCTATCATCACCGCCTATGAGTTTAGTTCACATGTGCTTGTTTATAGAATTCCTCTTCACCTTCTCGAAAAATTATAACCAAAGTATCATTCTATTTGTAGTTTCATCTAGAAAGAGTTTAAAGAAGTTGAAGTCTCGTATAAAAAATTGCAAAAGTGATGAATAATTTTTTAAAACAAACAAAGGTTTTGTTTTTGTTCAACGGATTTTTATTCGTGCATGTGTCCTAATTAGGGTAAACGAAGCAAGCCGTACACTAGGCCACTTTCTATGCACTTTTGTGGTACCTTTTACTCAAAAAGTATCGCAATTTTAGGTTTGAGCTTTGAAGTCGTAGTTTAAATTCCTCTTCACCTTCTCGAAAAATTATAACCAAGGTATCATTCTATTTGTAGTTTCATCTAGAAAGAGTTTAAAGAAGTTGAAGTCTCGTATAAAAAATTGCAAAAGTGATGAATAATTTTTTAAAACAAACAACGGTTTTGTTTCTGTTCAACGGATTTTTATTCGTGCATGTGTCCTAATTAGGGTGAACGAAGCAAGCCTTACACTAGGCCACTTTCTATGCACTCTTGTAGTACCTTTTACTCAAAAAGTATCGCACTTTTAGGTTTGAGCTTTGACGTCGTAGTTTAAATTCATGTCTAGATATGATCTAACATTAAAATACCATTTTATAAACATTAAAAAAAATAGAAGATACATGTTGTATTAGAATTTTTATTACTACGAACGCCATCTATTATAAAACTAACGAGTTAAAATACACCAAAGCTACACTAGGCGACGATCTATGCCTTTTTGTGGTATATTTTACTGAAAAAATATCGCACTTTTAGGTTTGAGCTTTGGCGTGGTAGATTTAATTCATTTTCACTCACTTTATTTTAATACAATATTAATTTATTAATACACATACATATGTACATAAGGAAGTTATTGATTTTGCTCCTATTTTCAAAAATCGAGTTTACACCAGATGTCCACGTTTTGAGGTCCTAGTATCATTTTTTCGACAATTTTCGTGATGACGCGTGTGTCTGTACTCTGTATGTATGTGTGTATGCATGTATGTAAACATGTCATAACTTTTGAACAACTGGACCAATCGAAACGCGGTTGATGGCACTCGATCGGATTCCACTCAACTTAGACTTTCTGAAAATTTGAACCAAATGGGCTGAAGGGATTTTGAGAAATTTTGAAAAAACTCAAGAAAAAGTTTGACGAAACAGATTTTTTTACATAACTTCCAGATTAATATACCGATTGTGTACAAATAGTAATCAGCTCTATTCTTCGTTGTTTCCGTCGAATGCCGTTTTAAAAATCAAAATCGAATCTTATTTTAAAAATTTATAGCTTTTCAAATATCAAAATTACGTTGTTTTTAGCAAACTTACTTAATATTTTTGAAGTAACTTTCAGGCTAATATAGATTTTATACATAGGCTATATATAAAATCTAATCAACATTTCTCCGTATACCTATATACCTATAACTTTCCTTATATATAAATAATATATTTTTTGATTTCGAAAATCGATGTGAAACCAGAAACTTCCCGATTTTATAAAAAAAAACTATTTATCTTAGCGAAATGTTAAAAATGTGTTTTCCTTTAATAAGATCAACTTTCATTTTCAATACTCGTTTTTCCTTGAAAACTCTTATACAAGAAAGCCACCATAAATAAAAATTAATTTCTACCAATATTAGACTTTAAGAGTAAAGTGGTGGCGCGAAATGGATCTTGAGTTGCTACATATTATAGGTAGACCGTACTATGTTATAGTCCAGAAAATAGGTATGGTGTAAAATTTTAATAGATAACCTTTATATTTGTTATGTGTAGATAACATTGATAGTAATAAAAATCGTGTTTTTAATAAATCAAGAAAATTTTAAAGAATTTTTCTTGTAAGTCTTAGAAACATGTTTTTTATTTTGGTTTTTTTTTTTTTTTTTTTTTTTTTTTTTTTTTCTTTTTGGCATGGGCGTTAAGCAACTGCCATGATCAAGTAAAACGAGGAAACATATTTTAGACAATAAACTAGGATTTGGAATTTGGATTGACAGGAAAATAGAGGATCAGAAAGTAATCAAAATAACATAGATACTAAAATTATAAATTATTTACAACAATAATATTTAAATAAATATATACAGAGATAATACTTAGTTATTTGTATAATATTTACAAGTGGGTTAATATTAATTTGGTATTAGATACTAAATGTATCTAACTACGCTTAAATATTAATATTATTTTCTTGAATGAATAATGAAAGAATATTATACATACAAGGGTTTAATAACAGGGTTAGAATGGATGTAGGTAAAGGAATGTCATTAGAATATAGATTGTTATATAATGATGAATGATTGTATTTAGGACAAGCAAAAAATATATGATTGAGATCTCCAATATCAGTGCCACACTCACAAACATTGCTATCTTTGATGTGTAGCTTGAAGAGGTGTTCAGGAGAATTAGTGTGACCAAGCCTCATTCTGGTGATAACAGATGTTGACAACTTATTTAATTTCACTACAGAAAACCAAGGTTTAGAAGGTATCAATGGTTGTAATTGGGAATAGGTTTTGCCTTTCACCAATGTACCACTATCCCAGACACTTTGCCATGACTGCTTAAGATGGAGTTTAGGGAGAGCAGCTAGATCATGGCAATAATTAATGTAGGGGTATAAATCACCACACTGAACTGCCTCTTTAGCACACCGATCAGCTCGCTCATTTCCAGTGATATTACAATGGCTTGGAACCCAGGCAAAGTAAATAATATGATTATATTTAAAAGTACATTTGTATAAAAGATTTCTTAAGTCTAAAATAATAGGAGGAATAAATTTGGATTTTAAAGGGAACTTTTGCAAACAATGTAGAGCACTTAGTGAATCAGTCAGAATCATACACTTGGGTAGTTTCATAATGTGTATGTATTCTACAGCTTTATAAATTTATTTTGGTTTTATTTTACTGCGCTCTCCTAGACCAAAGCCTGGCGATGCCTTTGATACGAATATAATTTTTGGTTAAAAATACGCTGGATTTTTTTAAGTTAGATAATTATAAATAAAGTCCATACATTAAAAGATGTAATTCTTATAAAAATACTTTCCTAACAATATTACTAATTAGTTTAACTTTGCGAGCCCTTACAAAGCTCTGCTTTTTGCTAGTTATACCTGAAATTTATTCTTTTTAAATATCCACTTTTTTAATTATTTATTTAAATAAATATCGCTGGACAAATTACACGAATTGATTCAACCCCAAAATAAGCAAATTATTTCTTGTGTTTTGAATGTTAGTGAATGATACTTAAACATAGAAATACACATATAAATACTGTTAGATACAAAATAAACACCCAAACCCAGAAATACAAATATCTATGCTCATCACACAAATGTTTGTCCCTGTCGGAAACCTAAGCTCGATTCGTAGTTAGGTTCGCTAACCACTCGACCAACGGAGATGTCAAACTTACAATAGAACAACATTTAAATTTACAATGGAACAACAACAGCAAGCACACAAAAAATTCAAATTATAAATACAACGTAAGGTACAAATCTAGTACAAGCCAATTACAGTTTAACACTTAATTCATATAACAAAAATAGTGAAATAATTTAAGAAAACCAATAATCTTACAGAAAGAATACCTTTACATTAAAAAAGAAGAAATAACTACAATAACAAAACATAACTAACAAGAAAAAAATTCTTCTAAAAAATTACAACAAACAAGTAAAAGAAAACAAAGTGTAAAGTTTAATAAGGTCTGGTGTAATGTTAAATTGTCTTAATTACTAGTTTAACGGTTGTATTTAATATCTAACTGTAACATCAACATGTTGACGCATTAATTTAGGTTATCTATACATCTATATAAATAAATAAAATTGGAGTGTCTGTTTGTAATATTAAAATAACCAGTATTAACTAAATGCATGTGGATGCATACACGGTAGACATTTCAAAATAACACTTTTTACTATTTTTGTCTGTCTGTCTGTCCGTCTGTCTGTCTGTCTGTCTGTCTGTTTGTTCTGGCTAAACTCTGGAATAGTTGGACGGATTTTGACGGGACTTTCACTGGTAGATAGCTGATGTAATAAGGTGTAACTTAGGCTAAATTTAAAAAAAAAACCACGCGGACGAAGTCACAGGCACAGCTAGTCTATATATATAAAAATCAATTGCTGTTCGTTAGTCTCACTAAAACTCGAGAACGGCTGAACAGATTTGACTAATTTTGGTTTTGAATTAATTGTTGAAGTCCAGGGAAGGTTTAAAAGGTGAGAAAATATAGAAAAAAAAAGAGTAGTTAAAAAGGCAAAAAAACGTTTGCCAGGTCAGCTAGTACTAAATATATGTCTGACAATTAGTTTAAGAACACTTTATACCTGTTCACGATGGATATCACTTAAATAAAAAAAATGTCAAGACTTCCTTCTTTTTGTCTTTCCCACAACCATCCACAAAACTATCACAGCTAGTTTACTCTAAAATAAATAATAGTTTAAAAAAAACTAAAAACACGCTTTTTATAGAAAACCAAACTAAAAAATAGAAAATAAATTTTAATAAATTTAAATTAAGAATAGTGTTAATTTTTTTAATAAGTATAAATTAATAATAGTGTGAATAAAAAAAAATATTTTATTTTAAAAAAGCGTGGGGTGCATGGTGTCAATAGTTATAAATATTTTATTGAAAGATATGAGTAGAGTGATTATCATTTTGATAATATCTTAAAAAGCACCCCACGCTTTTTTTAAAATAAAATATATTTTTTTATTCCCACTATTATTAATTTATATTTATTGAAATTTTTAACACTATTCTTAATTTAAATTGATTAAAATTTATTTTCTATTTTTTAGTTTGGTTTTCTAAGTAATATTATAATTTAACTGCTAACCTAACCTAACCAAATTATAAAATCCCTAGGTAGATTATAATCTAACGGCTATTGACAATTTCACTGCGACATATCTATATCTATAAATATTATGTACATTTATTCTAATTCCACACTAAACGCACCTTACTCATTCACACCCAAACTCGCTTACTTTAAGACGACGAAATTTCAGTTGCTCCTCCGGGGTAATCACCTCTGTCCAAGGGGCTGAAACTTGATCGAGCGACACACTACATCGGCCACTTTTACGAAGTGCAACTCGACATTCTCGAGGCAACTAACTTACCAGCATGCACTTACGATGTTCCATGTTGATTCTGGTTTACAGAAGTTACAGTGGTGGGAACGAGAGGTGGGCCCATTGCCCTTTAATTACGATGTTCCTTACTACTCCTTCATTACCGTGCTCACGCAACTTAATTTCGCATTATTACTCAAATACATCACTACTGCAACGCTACATGAACACGTAACAGAGTAGAAGGATTATCATTTTGATAATATCTTAAAAAGCAGCCCACGCTTTGTTTAAAATAAAATACATTTTTTTTATTTACACTATTATTAATTTATATTTATTGATTTTTTTAACACTCTTCTTAATTTATATTTATTGAAATTTTCAACACTAATTTTTTAAATTTAAATTCATTAAAATTTATTTTCTATTTTTTAGTTTGGTTTTCTATAAAAAGCGTGTTTTTCGTTTTTTTTAAACTATTATTTATTTTTTACTTTTTACTTTGGTTTATTTATAGTGATTTTTTAGTTTTTTAAAACTATTATTTGTTTTGTAGAATTAAAATTCTTCTTGGTATTCAAAAATTTGTCAATATTAGAGAAATTGGCTAAAGATATTTATTGGAAATTAAAATTAACATCAAGTCCCGTCTTATCGACTGTAGAGAAAAATTTTAATTAAGTTTCTTACCTTATCGACTATAGAAGAAAATTATATAAATTAACAAAAATCATATTTTGCAAATTAAAAAATGGAATAATTTTATCAAACTAGTGTATTGTCATCAGTCCTCGATAAATCTACAAAGTTTGAACGAAATCTGGCCGTTTAAAGTGGGTCAAAATCGCGCCCAAAAAAGTCGGTTACAAACATACAAACATACAGGTGAAGCTAATAAAAAGCGTGTAAAAATAAATAATCTTTCACTCTTATAAAATTTAATATTGTAGCTCTCGGTAGAAACTAAAGCTACCCTTACAAAAAAATGTAAAATAAAATCTGACAAAATGTCGACAAATTGAAAACGTTCTTTTTGGTAGGATTAGTACTACGACTACTCCCAGTCATACGCCTATTATTTCCAGAAAAATACATAATACGTATAGTGTAACTAAATAAAAAAGGCAACTATGGAAACTGTCGACATAGTTGAAAACTTAAACAACTCCAAAACGGTACCTACCAGTGAACTCAAACAATTTGAAATGCACAACTAAAACGGCGGGGTTATCACATATCTCGCAATGCGCAATTATCGTTGTTAGTTATTGCAAAACACTTAACAACCTTATATATTAGTGGCAGTTGTTGCCACTTGATTATTTTTGGTGCCGTAACATCGCAACAATGCATCCAGCGATCAGCGAGCAATTGGCGACGTTTTTGGTGATTTTTTTTGTTACGTTTAAACAGTCATCGCTGATCGCTTGCGGATTGCAAATTTTAGGTAATACGCCTGCCATACTGTCGCGAGACTATTGCGGCGCAATCGCAACACATGTGAAAGTTTGAATCCGGTTAATGTCAATAGCGTTTACAGTGTAGCGTAACAAAGCAATGAGTTTTGCAAGAATTTTGTCCTCACCCACAATCGCTCAATATGTTTAAAAAAGATTGCTCTTCAAAAACCGTAGGTACTTTCTTTATATTTAAAAAATCAAGTAAGTTTTACGTTTTAAAAATGAACATTCGAGCTTATTTGAATGTTGTATATTTATTATTTATTCAACAGTACAAAGATAAAAAGAAATAGTACCATATCATCTGCAAAACGCTCAAACGTTTGAACCAAGTCTTGACATCTGCGTAACGTAATTCAACACACTCATTCGTCTGTCTGCTAACTTGTTACCTACTTGTTAGTTTTGCGCTTCGCCCATGTCGCAAGTATAATTTTAATGCAAAATTTCATCCCCTATTAGCTCCTTAGGAGTTGATTAAAAAAATGCTGATGTTTGACCCCGGATTTTCAACTATCTCCACGTTAAATGTCATTAAAACTGGTTTAACCTTGAAACCGTACCATACATACAGACTCGCAATTTATAAGTACGTATCGAGGCGGCCGATGGGTGGTACTTCACCGATTCTCGGTGCGCGCATATTACAATATATACAAAACAAATAAGTAGGTACCTACCTAAAGCGCGGTACAGCAGTTTCGTTTAAACCATACCTATATCATCGTTAACAACCCTATAACTAGTCATTTTGAATATTTTCCTAAAACGATTATACGGAGATAGCTTATAAGGGGGCGTCCACAAATTACGTGAGACATTTAAAGGGAGAGGGGGTCGACTCAAATCTTATCTAATCTTACGTTGGAGAGAGGGGGGGTCTCGGCAAATATCACGCAATTTTTTTTCTGATTGAAACAAAAAAAAATCATACTATTTTGGTCCATTATCCAGATTGTACATGCTTAAGATTTAATATTTTTAAGCGTAATCGTAATACGATTAAGATCATGCACTAATTCGTGCGAAAGAAAATAATTTCATTCATATTTCGACTTTGCGAAGTCGAAGCGTCAACGGCTTGGAGTGGCTAAATCAGAACGAAGGTGAAGGAGCAGATGTTATTATTGAAAATTTTGGTGAATTGAAAAAATGGTATGGACATGTTGGTTCCAATAGTCTCTCTTAAGACCGCGCATGATTTTCCATGTACTCAATTAGAGTAGATATTCTTTTTTTAATCGCAGTAGTTACGATTTACGTATTCTGTTGTTAAATTTTTATTACACTTATTACTCTCAGCAATATTGATTACTAGTCTTAACTAGTTGTAAATAAAAGTACGAAGCATTTTTTTTTTTTGAACGCAAAGACTACAACTTGTTGACTTTGCGTGTGTAATTGTAATGTTTAAATAATATATAAATAAACTATGATGGCTTTACAATAATTAAATGTAAGTTGTGAAACATTTATTTGTGAAATAGTACAAGTGTTCGACAAAACCTATATGATGCAGTTTCACCAAGTGCCAACGATGAAAAGTATAAATTATCTCCAGCTAATTATGGTTGCACTTGTACCTCTGCCTACCGCTTCGAGTATACGGCCGTGAAGATACTTTTTTTATATGAGTTATCTGAAAAAACCTAATTATCTTTCAAGACTTTATTTAATAGATGTTGAGATTGACATTTAGGTGATACATAAAATATTTCAAAGTGAACTATTAATCCCAGGTAAAATAAATATGTTTTACTTAATTTAAACTTGTTTGCTATCTTAATAATATAAGAAAACAATATGAAAGGATGTATGTACTGAATGGACCGAGACCACAGAATACATAATACATAATACAAGCCAAGACAGGTATACCGTTATCAAATGGTCGTGTCACATGCGCTCACTGAAAGTGGTGTCGCATCGTCGTAAACACAGTGTGTATGAAAAGAGCTATGTGAAAACTAAACAACGAAAGACAAGGCACTTGGTTCTCTCTGTCTACACTGTAAATGAATTTAATGCAAAGATATGTGTGTATAAGTAGTGCTAAATTTCATATTCAAAACATGTTATCATTATTTCTTACACACCGATCTAAAAATAACTGGTTACCTAGTTTATAAAAATATCCACTGTACGACAGACTAATAAATAGCCGTGGCTCGATCACTGTACGATTTTGGCATTGTCGTAGCGCATTGCTCTTGGATTATTGCCATAATATTACAAATTCTGTAAGTATTGCTTCCGATATTATATAACATGTTACTTTATAACAGTAGATAATAAAAACAAAAACCGATTTTAAATATCAAATACACTTACATCTCAAAAACTCCTGAACCGATTTTGATGAAACTTGAATTGTTTCTAAAGTTAGAATATATTTGATTTAATTTTTTTTATATCATAAGATAGCAAACAAGCAGATGGGTCTCCTGATGGAAAGAGTCAACCATCGCCTATAGACACCAAAGATGTTAATGGTGCGTTGCTATCTTGTGGCGAGGTCTAATGCCACATGCATAAGTTTACCGGCTACCTTACCCTCCAAACCGGAACACGACAGCGACAATCACTGACGATATTGCGGCAGGAATAGGTAAGACAGTGGTATTAGACCCGGACGAGACAATGCAGAACTCTACCACCTAGTAGCCACGATGGTAGTGACTCGCATAGCCAATCGGTCGCATCTTACGACCTGCCTGGCAGAACGGCAGTTGGCCTATTCTTCAAAGGAGGCCGGGACCAACACGGCAATCAAGAAAACATAATTTGATATGGCTTTTAGTTCCCGAGTAATTCGTAGACGATCATATAAACATACAAGTATACAAACATACAATTATGAAATTTTGTACATGTGCTTGGACGCCTAACTAGATCATCAATCACCATACTCAAATTTCCTCGAATTTCAACATTATTTCATACATGTCAAACTGATAGCCTCTGTCTTTTCGTCAGTGGATAAATGATAACATTAGGTCCACTAATAGTGATACCCCAATGTAAAATAGAAAGCCAAAATGTAAGTGTATAAGTGTATAGGCTGCGGTCATGGGCGTACCCAGGTTCTGGGCCGGGGGGGGGCAACCGTAACATTTTAAGACCCAGGTTCTGGGCTAGTGGGGGCAACCGTAACATTTTAAGACCCAGGTTCTGGGCCGGGGGGGCAATCGTAACATTTTAAGACTATATTATTATGTTATTATATTTTTATCTACAACAGTCTATAGTTAGTAGAGCTAAGCTAAGTATCCTGGTATCTTAAAATATCTTCACACTTGTATCCCCGAAGAGGTAGACAGAGGTAAAACAAGTACACCACGATTAGCCGAAGATATTTAGTCCCATAATATGATAGATGGTATGCCTATCGCCAACCAGGCACTTATTCAATCCCAGGCAACGTTGTTTTTATCAGAAAAAAGTAAAAAGAAAGACATTTTTAATTGCCGTACCTGGGAATTGAATCCGGGCCGGCTCATGTGGTCAACACCGATACCGGACCACTAGTCCACAGAATTGTGGTGTATCCTTGTGTTGTTTATAAATGGTGAATGTGTCTACCAAAAGGCGTTGGGCGATCATTTTGCTGAACCCTGATCAATATTCAGGGCAGGCACTATGTGCACACTATTAATATTATGATTTTTGAAATTGATATCCTAGAATTTATTGATTACTAGCTGACCCGGCAAACGTTGTTCTGCCTTTTTAACCACTCTTATTTTTTTCTATATTTTCTTACCTTTAAACCTTCCCTGGACTTCAACAATGAATTCAAAACCAAAATTAGTCAAATCGGTTCAGCCGTTCTCGAGTTTTAGCGAGACTAACGAACAGCAATTGATTTTTATATATATAGATAGAAAACGCATTGTAAGGCAATTTCTTAGCATGCATTTAAGTACATCCAGAAATACAGAGTTATAGTACTTATCGATAAAATAAAATCACTCAAGGGGTATTAAACCTTGGCTCCTTATTCGGCACGATATAAATAAATTACACAACATGGCATATTTATATGTTCTCATAATATAAGTATTTATCACTGCCATGTTTCAGTTTAGAGGGTAAGGTAGCCAGTAAGCTTATGCATGTGGTATTTGAAGGCCTCGCCACAAGGAAAACAACGTACTATTAACGTCTTTCCATCAAGAGAGCCATCTGCTTTGCTATCTAACTGTGTAAAAAAATGGTTCCTACTCTGATTTATTTGTGAGATGCCTGAGATTCCGGTTGGAAAATTACGCATCATTAAATCTTCTTTAACCAATCTAATATGTCTTCATAAAATTACTTCTTATCTTAAAGCAAGTTGAATGTATAAGCGAACTTGAAAAATATCATCAATAAATATTTTAATACGCTGCTCCATAAACCCTTACTTTGTATATCTTCTATATCTTCTAGTCTTCTCTCATTCTACTCTACCTCCCTAATTCGCTTACAATGACTGGTAGATATTCTAATGCTAATTTCAAATATTTATTTCAATTTCTCGCTACTTGTATATATTTGAAATCTAACCAAAGTTCCCATACAGTTAATAACATCTCAACCAGAGTAGATTGACCTAATTCACTAATTCATAACATAATTACTGTGTAAAGTATCTGTCAGTCAGGACGCACACGGCACCCATCTTGTTTTTCACAGTACAAGTGAATTTTCTTCTATTTATTATTGCTCAAACTCAATATTTCTTTTATTCATGAACACATATAACAAACTACGGTTAGTTATAAATCATTTCTGTTTATTGGTTTAAGACGGTTAACCAAGAGATGAGTTACGAAAAATGATTTCTCATAAATATATATTTTGAGTTGTATATTTTATTTGGCTTGATGTCATAACGAGCTTTTAAATGTATTTTAATTTTAAATACACTACATGACTGTGTTATTGGTGTAGTGGTTACCTTTGGTTGCAGTATGTACCGATTTGGAGGGTAAAGTAGCCGGTAAACTTAGACCTCGCCACAAGATAGCAACGCACCATTAACATCTTTAGTGTCTATAGGCGATGGTTGACTCTTTCCATCAGGAGACCCATCTGCTAGTTTGCTATCTTATGATATAAAAAAAAGTTGCAGCTTTTCAAATATTAAAGTTTTTAGCAAATTTACTTAATGTTTTTGAAATAACTTTTAGGCTAATACACCGATTGACTTAAAATATTCTCAGCTTTTTCCTTCAAAAACTGCGTCAAATACCGTTAATTGGATCAAAATCGGTCAATTTGTTTAGGATTTATATATAAAGAAAAATGTATTTTGACATCGCTTCGAAATTTTTCAATCTATCGATAAAGCAATATTTTAGATCGTAAAAATTGACTTGAATGTCATTCGAAAGATCAAATGAAATCAGCGTTTGCAAAATATATAGCTTTTCAAAAATCAATATACTGCCATTTTAAAAAAATATATAATGTTTGAACTGAAAAAATCCAAGCTTATAGTTTTACTTTTTTGAGCTTAAAATATCATAATTTAGCGGGAAGTTTCAGGGATGGCCTGTAGGGTTTACACATTTCCTTTTTTTTGTTAATTAATTGTTTTTGTATACGCCTGGGGTATTTCGCCTTTTGTGTCAAATAAGAAGCACCTCGTCTAATAACTCTTACTTGATTCTAGCGACATTGGGTCAAAAATACGGGGACAACACGACTCAATAAGTACAAAATTACAGTAGAGTCGCTTCAACCGAAAAACTGGCCTACAGTGTAGCACACATAAGTTATAAGAAACTCAGTAGCGCATCCTTGCTAAAAAATAAAATTTTAAAACAAGCCACTTATGCATATATTTTTGCCTGTTTATGTTTGATTATACTTTTTGTACACAAAGAGTTAAATAAATAAACAAAAATAGTGATAAAAGCGTATATTGAACGACGAACGTAACTACGAGAATACTACACCATTTGACTCGAAGGTCGAAGCTGTGTGTCTTCTTAAAAAGACATTATCTGTAATATTTTTTTGTCCGAACCGTAGATTGAATCCGGGATTACAGTATGATCTAATGGGGTAGAGGCTATCTACACTAAGACAATCAAAAGTACATATCAGATGTCTAATAGGTAAGCCATTTTGGAGACAAATATTACAAACAAATGCAGACTGAACATTTTTATACAAAGTGAATAGTATCCAATTAATTCTTTTTAAAGGGAAAGATGGACAAATAGCTTGTGTGAAACTTTTTTATTTTATCACCAACGTTTCGTCAACTTCGTTGACTTCTTCAGGGCTCTACAATGAGAAAAGTTTACAACTTATTAATTTTGAAATTACAAATATTTATCTTTATGCATGAAGTTACGTATATAAGCTCAATATTTACATTATATTTACAATAATTACATTATTGTTATTATTTGATTATAATATTGTCTAGAATACAATATATAATATATATATATATATATATATATATATATATATATAACAAAGATTATTTACCAAAATTTGGACGTTTTACATAATTTTGTCAATTTTAAACGTTGGTGATAAAGTAAAAAAGTTTCACTTAAGCTATTTGTCCATCTTTTCCTTTAAAAAGAATTAATTGAATAATCATAATGGACTTAAATATAAATATGAATATGTTAATAGTATCTTTAATTAATAGTTATATTAGGAATTGTTTTAAAATGTTTCCAAAAATCGTCTGAACCTCTAAATCTTCGTTCTCGTAAGCGTAACATTTATAAGACTAGCAGTTACACGTGTCTTTGCTCTCGCTTATTATTTATCTTGAACCACAAGAATAAAACAATGTTACTATCATGTTATATTAATTTTATTATTTATATATATTTACATACTAGCTGTGCCCGTGACCTCGTCGTGGAAAATTTTCGAAAATAAAAGTAGCCTCAGTTACTCTTTATTACATCAGCTATCTGTCAGTGAAAGTCTCGTCAAAATAAGCCCAGCCGTTTCAGAGATTAGCCGAAACAAACAGACAGACAAAAAATTTAAAAAAAAAAATTGGTAGATACATATATGTACCGTGTATACATTCAAATGCATTCAGTAAAAAGCGGTTATTTTAATATTACAAACAGATACTCCAATCTTATTTATTTGTATAGATTTGCCAGTTAGTAAAAGTTTTCAAGAAAGTTCCATTTTTTTTTAATATTTTATAAAATAATAAACCAGAGGATGATTCTGAGCGATAACGATCGCCCATAACATCAAAGATGGAAATGATGCGTTGTTATCCGTGTGGCAGGGATATGTTTCCTCGAGCATACATTTACCAGCTACGTTACCTACCCTCCTGAGATACAATAGCGACATGCGATGCGCTAGGTGGTTGTACCAAAGAAGTCTACGACTTATACCGAGATATAATTACCGATACGTCATTCGTGGCAGTAAACATTAAAAACCAATTTAATAAACAGGCGTTCCACTAGTTTTTGGAACCATTTGGTAATTTGACATTTATAGGAATAGTTTTAGCTTATGCTTCGTGGAAAATGTTACTAATCTTAACCAAAACGAGTAGTTTTATTGATATAGGAACCGGGCATTAGTTGATAGAGTCAAGATGGTATTGGCAGCAGTACTAACATCGCTTTATAATGTAACTAATGGTGGTTAATATAACGCATAGCATTAAATTATAGCGCGCTATGTATATTCAACGTATAGCGTACGCTATTTAGATTCGCTTTCGGCGCTATAACATAGCGCCCGCTTTAATACCTAGCGCATTGAGTGTTTAATACTCAAAGACCTAGTGGCTAGCGTAGGCCGTAGTTATAACATTATAACGTACGAAGTTACGAACTACGCGATCTAATGAGTAACGTGCTAGACCGTAGACGCTAGACATTATGAAATAGTTTATAGCATTATAGCAATCGGTCGTTGCTCGCTGTATGACGTTGTGATGAGTCACGCGCTATCTCGGCCAGCTCGCGGGATCAGTGTTCCAATTACACGTTATAATATAGTCTATAACGTAGCGCGCTAGAAAAATATAATTTGTAGTCTATAACGCGCTATCATAAAATAGTTAATTTGAACAATACTAAGTGTAACGATATCCAAATTCGTTATCGTCTGTGACAATATAGACACCGATGATGATTGACCACGTGATTTAGCACGGCATGTCTCAATGATTAATATAATTTTAGATAACTATAATAAAATCGTAGGAAAGTCAAAACTGTACATTGAATATTTTTTTTTAAAAATACATGGGGCGTAATCTATAATCGATATCGAAGCCAATGTCTGTTTGTCTGTGTGTCTGTCTGTCTGTCTGTCTGTCTGTCTGTCTGTCTGTCTGTCTGTCTGTCCGTCCATCCGTCCGTCCGTCCGTCCGTCCGTCCGTCCGTTGTCCGTTTGTCCGTTTGTCCGTTTGTCCGTTTGTCCGTTTGTCCGTTTGTCCGTTTGTCCGTTTGTCCGTTTGTCCGTTTGTCCGTTTGTCCGTTTGTCCGTTTGTCCGTTTGTCCGTTTGTCCGTTTGTCCGTTTGTCCGTTTGTCCGTTTGTCCGTTTGTCCGTTTGTCCGTTTGTCCGTTTGTCCGTTTGTCCGTTTGTCCGTTTGTCCGTTTGTCCGTTTGTCCGTTTGTCCGTTTGTCCGTTTGTCCGTTTGTCCGTTTGTCCGTTTGTCCGTTTGTCCGTTTGTCCGTTTGTCCGTTTGTCCGTTTGTCTGTTTGTCTGTATGTATGTCCGGGGTAAACTCAAAAAGTACTGCATGGATTTACTGCATGAATATTAGGTACTAACAGGTCGGGTCAAGATATAAGCTACATATTATCACGCTATCACCTACGGGGGAGGAGCAGTGCGGAGTAAACGAAGACCACGCGGACGAAGTCGCAGGCAACAGCTAGTAATCTGAATATTAATAGGTACATAAAGGGAAAACTATGGATCACTTGCTAATTGCACAAACAGTGGAGTATGAAGTTTGGCACAGTTAAAGTTTATACTGTAGAGGACTGCAGAAACTGCATATTTTTAAATAAAACACATTACACACACTACGTTCATGTGACATACATAGTGGCGTAACTAGACCTCAGCCTCGCACCTAAAGGGGCTTCGAACTACCCGATTTAAAGTCCATGTTTCTTTTTAAAAGAAAAAAAAAAGTATCTTCACGCCCATATCCCCGAAGGGGTAGGCAGAGGTGCAACAAGTGCACCCACGACCCGGGAATCGAACCCGGGACCTCATGTGGTAAACGCTAACGCTGGACCGCTAGACCACAGAGGCGACCAATTATCTTTTTAAATTTCCTATTTCCATCATTGAGACAAGTGTTTGGATTTATTGTCTTCCGAATGAATACTGGCGTCATCACTCACGTAATTTATAAATCCACGAAGTAATTCATGTGGTCTGTGTATAAATCATTCAATCTAAGATTCATGAAATGGCCTTGTGTATGTTAACAGCTATGAGATTAAATAAATTCTTGAAACGATTTCATGCTACACCTGCACAACTGCTATATGTCGACACACACCAATATATCTTCACATTCACGAAAATTAGTCCCATATCTATATACTGAAGGAACAACTTTGGAAGAAAAAATTTGTACCCGTTTTTCTCAGGGTGCTCTACATGCAAAACGAAAATAATCACCTATGAGACAATTCGAGGACTATTGGGGATTGGTATGAGCCAAATTCAGAAAATTTTACACGAAGAATTAAAAATTCGGAAACTTTGTTGTCGTTGGATCCCTCCTCTTGAACTTACAGCCGAGCAGAAGCGGGCTCGCGTGGAATGGTGCTCACAGATGCTACTGAAGTACGACCACGGACATTCTAATGCTGTTTGTATTTTTCACAGTCACAGGAGACGAAACGTGGATTTATTGTTTTGAACCCGAAAAAAACAGCAATCTTGTGAATGGGTGTTTGAAAATGAGAACAGGCCATCAAAAGTGAGACAGGCGAGAAAAGTTGGTAAAAAAATGATCGCGTTTTTTTCTCAGCTATGGGTCCCATCTGTACAATTCCACTTGAAGATCAAAAGAGTGTTAATGCCGAGTGGTATTCTACCATTTGTTTACCCATTGTGTTAGAAAAAGTTCGCGAAAGACGACCCAAAAGCCGCATTCTCCTACACCATGATAACGTTTCTTCACACACGGCCAACAAAACAAAGTCATTTTTAGCTTCCGAAAAAGTACATCTCGTCACTCATCCTACACATATCCCCGACCTAGCACCCTGTGATTTCTGTATTTTCCCCAAAATCAAAGATTTGATGAGAGGTTTTACTTTTACCAACTCCGAAGAGGCAGTAATAGCGTTCAATCAGCACGTAGAAAACATGCCTTCAGATCTGTGGTCCTCCTGTTTTAAAAAATGGTTCGACCTGTTATATCCCTGATATGTATTAGATATGGATGACTAGGTGCCTAATCAGCACCTCTGATTCCACCCGATGACTCTCAGCGATATAGCTCTAAGACAGTTCGGGTCGGACCGCGAGCGAGTACACTTGCTGAATTTCTAATAATTATATCCTAATATAAAGTGTATTAAGTATGTGAATAAAAATCCTTTTTTAAAAAGAAGTCCTAGTTTTTCGTTATAATATCATGGTGGCAGCGTTGTGAGATCCTGAACATTCCAAGTGCCTAGTATAGCAGGTCCCAATACATAAGTACACAAGTGTCAGTGAGTGTTCAAATCCATTGATCCAGTGGCTTCCGATCCGGATTCAACCAAAGGTCACCAGATTTGACCAAACAAAGCCGGAGATATCCCGGTATCCTGATCATCCTATTGTCGCCGAAGAGTCCACTGTGCAGTAAGCGGTATACAGCTGTTGAGGCATACACGCCTGACGCAGCCTCATATCCAGCACCGACCAAACAGTGACATAATCCTAAAATTATCCTCATAAGAAATACAAACTTCGCATCCAGGTTCCAGCTAATCCAAAAATGAAGTGTGGTGAACTATTACTGTGAGTTAATTTATTCCTATACTATATCCAGAAAATATTACAAACATTCAGCCCTGAGAAGAGTATGTTTTTCGCATTTAATTATAATTTGCCTGTATATGACAATATTCCTAGACATAACCTGTGAATATTTATTAATTATTATAAGCTTAATAACTGTTAGTAAGACACTCTTATCAGTGTAGTTTGTGTGAACATTATTTAGATGGGGATCGCCCACGCGTTCTCGTTATCAATACGTCTCAGTGTCAATCGTAATATAATACCTTAGAATACTATACTACTATTATTTCCAGGTTCCGACTGCTTTAAATTTTATTTTTATTTTTATATACATTTTTACTTTTTATATACATTCATTTTTTTTAAATATATAAAAACTGTATAATATTAAATTTTACATCTAATTCAAAATGTCAAAAGCCGATACAAAAAGGGAAGGAAAAGAGGGAGTAAGAGAAGAGATTTCATTAAATACCATCCTAAAATTTATAAAACCTTTTAACGGTGACCGAGACAAACTTACAGCCTTTTTGAGAAATTGTGATAGCGCAATCTCATTAGCATCCCCACAACAAGATGACTTAATTTTAAAATATATTCTTAGTCAATTAGAGGGCAAAGCCGAGACGGCCTGCTCTATTAAGGACTTTGACTCGTGGTCGTCCTTGAAAGAATTTTTAAAGACACAATTTGGTGAGCGTAAGCATTACGCCCATCTCCTTACAGAATTACAAGACTGCAAACAGGGTAATCAAGAAACCGTTAGTCAGTTCTCTTTAAGGGTAGAAACATGCTTACAAAAACTACTTACCGAAGTCACAGTTTCCAACTCCAGGAAAACGGAGCTGGCAGGTAGGCTAGCAGCCATGGAAGACCTCGCTCTTCACACATTTACACTAGGCTTGCACCCCAGAATTTCTAACTTTGTAAGGTGTAGGGATCCAAGAAATCTCAATGACGCAATAAATTGCGCAATATTAGAAGAAAAAATCCAACAATTTTCTTCTCGGAATAATTTTAAGCTAAAACCGATAGAACCAATTCCCAGAAGAAACGATTTTAATGTCAGGGTTCAACCAAGGCCTAATAATAATAATCATCAAATTCCTCCTTCCACTTCTAGAGAACCGCCATACTGTCGATACTGTAAAAAGATAGGGCATGTTTTAGAAAACTGTAGACTCCGTGACTACAATAATAAAAGAAATCTAAATGGTGCTCAAACATTTTCCCCGTACCAAACTAATCCCAGACCAAACTATGACAGACAAACTTCACGGGTTCATTATACGGAAAATAACGAATTCGAACCCGACCAGGGTAAAGACGAAGTAGACGAAACCAACCAGGGTTTAAACTAATTTCTGCCCCGTATAAGTATCGCACGGGTCAGAACTGTTCCATTAAAGTCGATACTCATCCTCACCATAAGACCAATGGACCGGGTAACCAGCCCCAAACTCACGGTCTTCCTCAAAATAAGGCTAATGGACCGGGTAACCAGCCCCAAACTCACGGCCTTCCTCAACATGAGACCAATGGACAGGGTAACCAGCCCCAAATTCACGGTCTCGCCCAACATAAGACCAATGGACAGGGTAACCAGCCCCAAACTCACGGTCTTCCTCAACATAAGACCAATGGACAGGGTAACCAGCCCCAAACTCACGGTCTTCTTCAAGATAAGACCCATGGACAGGGTAACCAGCCCCAAACTCGCGGTCTTCCATATCAACAAACCTACGGACAGGGTAACCAGCCCCAAACTCAAGGTTTCCTTAATAAGCAGACCAACAGACAAGTTGATCCTCCTCTTACAGTTATCCCTCAATGTTCTAAAACTGAACAAATTTATGAAATAAACACTCAAAAAAGATACTTACCTTACGTTACACTCCAAACGCATGTGAACAAAAAACCACTTACCCTCCTTATAGACTCCGGAGCATCCCTCTGTGTCCTGAAAAATAATTGCATTATTAATCCTTTACAGTTAAGTGAGACTGATATCAAAGTAAAAGGTATAGACTCAAATGATGATGAACCTATAAAAAGTCTTGGTTGCATTAAATTACAACTACAATTTAATCAACACTTAAAATTATTGCATACATTCCATGTCTTTGACAATATAAACCTACCTTACGATGGCATAATAGGTAACGACCTTTTCATACAACATGGCTGTCGTATTAATTACGCCTCAGAATCCCTAGAAATAAAAAATAATAATATTAAATTATCATTTGATGAACCTTCATACACTATCATGCCTCGAACAGAAACAGTAATCGAATGTTCTGTTAAGAACCCTGAAATAAAAGAAGGAATAATATTTGACCAACATGTGTCTGATTCTCTCCTTGTATCCAATTGTATAGTAAAAGTTAAACAAAATAACAGAGTAAATCTGACAGTACGTAATGTATCAGATAGTCCTATAAACATAAAATCCAATCTATTGCTTAATTTACTACCAATAAATTATACTGATATTAATAATACGCAACATACGAATATAAGAAATAACAGTATTAAAAGAAGTCAACAATTATTTCAACTTTTACAAACATCTCATTTAAATTATGAAGAAGTAGATAGCCTGAAGGAAATCTGTAATCAATATGCTGACATATTTCACTTACCAGATGACGAATTAACCTGCACAGATGTAATTCAGCATGAAATCCAAACGACTAATTCGCAACCTATTAGTGTTAAATCTTACAGGTTTCCGGAAATACATCAAGAAGAGGTAAAATCCCAAATAACCAAAATGTTAAATCAAAACATTATCCAACCATCAAAATCCCCTTGGTCATCCCCTATTTGGATTGTACCAAAGAAACTAGACTCATCCGGAAAGAGAAAGTGGAGAATCGTGATAGACTATAGAAAACTAAATGACGTAACTATTGGAGAAAGCTATCCGATTCCCCAAATCAATGAAATACTAGATCAATTAGGCCAAAGTAAGTACTTCTCCACATTAGATCTAGCTTCTGGCTTCCACCAAATTAAGATGAGCCCCAAAGACGCACCTAAAACAGCATTTAGTGTGCCACAAAGTCATTTCGAATTTAATCGAATGCCGTTTGGTCTCAAAAATGCTCCCGCTACTTTCCAGAGAACAATGAATACTGTCTTATCAGGGTTACAAGGTATACACTGCTTTGTTTACCTTGACGATATCGTCATTTATTCCCACGATCTGTCCTCCCACATAGAGAAATTACATTTCGTATTCGAAAGACTCAGGAACTTTAATCTCAAGCTACAACCAGAAAAGTGCGAATTCCTTCGTAAAGAAGTCGCCTACTTAGGGCACATAATTAGTGACGAAGGCGTCAAGCCAAATCCCGAAAAAATAAAAGCTGTTATGCAATTTCCTGCCCCTAAGTGCGCTAAAGATATCAAATCTTTTCTTGGCCTAGCTTCGTATTATCGTCGCTTTATTCCGGAATTTTCAAAATACGCTAAATCACTAACTAACCTCCTCAAGAAGGATGTCCCTTTTAATTGGACTAACAGTCAACAATTAGCTTTCGAACAACTAAAAGAAAAACTAGTGACAGCTCCAGTCCTCATATATCCCGATTTCACAAAACCTTTTATTTTGACTTGTGACGCTTCTAATTACGCCATTTCGGCCATTCTTTCACAAGGTGACGTAGGTAAAGATAGACCGATCGCGTACGCCTCTCGTACACTGAATAAAGCGGAGTGTAACTACAGCGTTACCGAGAAGGAATGCTTAGCAATCGTTTATGGAACAAAAACATTCCGCCCTTACCTCTTTGGTCGACGATTTAAAATAATAACCGACCATAAGCCTCTTAATTGGCTTTTTAACTGCAAAGACCCCGGATCACGATTAATCCGTTGGCGTCTAAAACTAGAAGAATTCGATTATGAAATCCAGTATAAAAAGGGTAAAATGAACTCAAACGCAGATGCACTCTCACGATATCCTGTAAATCCTGTACAACAACAAAATCCTATATCCAACTCTGACCCTGAAACACAGGAAAATAATACCAACCAAAATCCTGCAGAAGAAACCGCTGAAGCAGGTCCGTCATCCTTATTAAATCCTAATATACCTGAAAATCCTGACTTACCTGAGCTAATAGACTTACCTGAGTTATTAGACTTACCTGAAGACTTTGTACTCCCTGAAGATTCAGGTCCCCTTGAAGACTTTGACATACCAACTCCACAATCCGTCGATATCAGCAACGACGACACGTACACCAAATGCCTGAAAACATTAAACAGTAAATTAGTTACTTTTGATACCAAAATCGAAGAGCATAATGAGAACCTATTAAAAACAAAAATTAAACATATCGTTATACCTACCTCAATTGACCTTGATGAATCAAACCCTTACGTTGCAGAAACTATCGGCAACCTATCTGAATCTGCAGAACTTCTCTCTAAAGAAAGAACCTTACACTCTTTCATTACTTTTCAAAAAGATGATATTCATTATTATCTTCTATTTGTTAAAGTATATCACTATGAAAAGAACACCTACGAGGATATATTTAAAAGCTTGAATAACTTAAAACTCGAATTAACTACGACTAGCGTCACTGAATTTAGTATTACAGATTTTCGTAACCCCTTTGACGTACACACGTTTACGAAAATATATAACATAATCCTGTATTTATTCCACGAGACAAACATAATTATCCATATTTACAAAAACTCTATAATATATCCAGCGATGACTGAAATAAATAAAATATTAAAAGAAAATCACGATATTCCTATTTCAGGTCATTTAGGTTCTAATAGAATGTTAAGCAGAATCCAAGAACGATATTACTGGCGCAATATGCGCAGTGACATCGAAAATTATGTCCGCAAATGTGACCTGTGCCAAACTAATAAGGCTCTTCGAAAAATCAACCGTGCTCCTATGCAGATCACAAGTACGTCGACACAACCTTTTGAACGCGTTGCATTAGATCTCGTCGGCCCTCTTCCAGAAGCCGGCCCATCCAAATATAAGTTCATACTTACCCTACAAGATGACCTCATAAAATTTTCAACCGCCTATCCTTTACCAAACGCAACGGCTGAGGATTCTTCCGAATGCCTTATCCATTTTATCTGCCAGTTTGGTATTCCTAAATCTGTTTTAACCGATCAAGGCACAAACTTCACGGCCGAATTATTTAAACAAACTTGTACATTCCTCAAGATTAAGCAACTGTGGTCCACACCATACCATCCACAAACTCAGGGTGCTCTTGAACGAAGTCATTCCACACTAAAGGAGTACCTTAAATCGTTTGTGAATGAACATCAAAATAATTGGCCCAGATACGTCTTCACTGCAATGCTCACATATAACACCACAGTACATTCAACCACGAACTTTACACCATATGAGCTCGTTTTCGGACACAAACCGTTCATTCCATCGTCTATTTATGACACGGCACTAGAACCTACATACAATAGTTATGTAAGAGTCCTACAACAACGTTTACAACTTTCCAGAGAAAAAGCCTTAGAAAATATATTAAAATCAAAAACATATTCTAAATCATATTATGATAAACATACTAAACCCGTAAAATATAAGGTGGGAGATATGGTGTTTGTGAAAAATCACTTACGGCTTCGCAAAGCCTTATCACCCGTCTGGAAGGGTCCCTATAAAGTTGTTCGAATAAATGGAAACAACACATTGACATTGTTAATGAACCGTCGACACGTAAAACTTCACTATGACGAAGTAAAATTAGCGGAAACTAACTCCGAATAAATATATAATCTTAGAATTTATATTTTACACTTATTACAATTTACACTTATAAAAATGTTTAATTTTATTCTTTAATATTCTTTTTATTATATACAATTAATCATAGATATAAGTACCTAGGATTAGTGTCCATAGCATAAGTAATTAGCAGATTCTGTCATATTTCAGAATTGTCACGGCGAGTGCCTTCACTCTCGCATCAAATGTTATAGAACAGATAAATGAAAGTCCCGGCATCTATTTCGACACAGCTGGTTTTGTTAAAATTACAGACGATTATCTTCATATTTTAATCCCTATCGACATCGGATACATAAAGCCTCATATTGACAACATAAAGACTGTTTTAGGAACCGCTAGATTCTTTTGCCAACGAATTGAATATAATAATTCTAAATGTCATAATTATTTACAACCATTGGTGCCACGTCTTGATAGTATTCTAAGAGATTATAGTGCGATATCTCATCTAATTTCGGATAGAGACAAAAGGTCAGCATGGTTTGCCGGAATTGGATCCGTCTTTAAACAAATAATAGGGACAATGGATGAGAATGACGCAATCAGATACAATAACGCCATTCAATCTTTAGATGATAATAATAAAAAGCTTGCTTCCCTTCTTAAAGATAATATTTTGATGACTAATGCAGCCATTAATAATTATAATGAAACTTTAAATACAATTAAGATCAATGAAGCACGATTGAATAGCGCCATTGAATCTATAAATTTTAGTGTTAACAAACTCTCAAATACGTCGTCATTACTATATATAGAATCAAAAATGAACGAGATTTATAATGAATTATCTTCTAGCTTATTCACTTTGTCGTTTAGAATTGAGAATATCGTCAATTCCATTATGTTCACCAAAAGTCACTCGATTCACCCATCTGTCCTGACACCGAAACAATTGTATGAAGAATTGTCTCGTAACCTTAGAAATTTAATTAAGCACTCAGAATTACCGTTAAGTTTAAATTTAAATAATATACATTCTTTAATTGACCTAGCGCAACTATCATGTTATTACGTAGAAAATAAGATTGTGTTTGTTATAAAGTTGCCTTTAGTTAATAAGATAGAATATATTTTGTACAAAACTGTTCCAATTCCGATTCCACACGATAAACATCACCCTAGTTCTTATGCAATGGTAATTCCGAATTGCAACTATATAGCTATAAGTAGAGATAAGGTAACATATGTATACGTTAAGGACTTAAGAGATTGTATAAAAACTATCAACCAAATTTATGTCTGTAACAATGTAGATAAACATTCCGTTCAGAATGTTCCCACTTGTGAAACGGAAATTTTAAGTAAAGTAATAGATAAACTACCGCAACAATGTAAAACTAAAGTGATCTATGGAAAAATCGATATCTGGCAGGAATTAACTAATAATAGATGGGTATTTGTTGAAACTGAACCCATTAAACTCACCGTCGAATGCCAACAGCAAATATTAGAATATAAATTACTTGGCACTGGCATATTGAACTTACCAATAAATTGTAGAGCTTTTTGTAACAACAGAGAATTCCTAACAAAAAATAACCCTAACATTACAATAAAATATATTACATCAGATTTTAATTTAATAAATGATTCTTGCTGCGATGAAACAAAATTTAAAACTATTAAACAGAAATTGAAACTAACAACCTTAATTGACATTAATTTAGAAAAATTAGCAAACATCGCTAATGATCAGTCGATGTCAGATATTGATAAAATAATAAATGGGCCTAACCCTCTCCTAGATCACGAACCGCATTATCCTATTCTTATCTATTGTATAATTATTGTAATTGTAATTTTTATTTCATTTAAAGTATACTTGAAATTCAGCAATTGTTTAAAATTCAATTCCCAAACAATTTCTCCAGATCCCGATACTACAACCTATTATAATCAAGAATTGGAGGAAATACCTAGTCCTAGAATCAGGATAAACGCCTGAAACTTAGCAAAAAATGTAAGTTTCCTCTTATCGGGGGGGCTGTTATATCCCTGATATGTATTAGATATGGATGACTAGGTGCCTAATCAGCACCTCTGATTCCACCCGATGACTCTCAGCGATATAGCTCTAAGACAGTTCGGGTCGGACCGCGAGCGAGTACACTTGCTGAATTTCTAATAATTATATCCTAATATAAAGTGTATTAAGTATGTGAATAAAAATCATTTTTTAAAAAGAAGTCCTAGTTTTTCGTTATAATAGACCGCATGCAAAAATGTTTAAAATATAAAGAAGATTATTTTGAAAAGCAATAAACATAATATTTTGGTTATAAGATGTTGTTTTTTTTAAGTTACGAAAAATGTATAGTGTGACCTACGTATAATAAACACTTAAACCCAAATTTTACAAAAATTTTTGTCTCGGTCGGGAGTCGAACTCGAACCCCATCGATTTGGAGTTAGGTTTGGTAACAACTCGAACAGCAATGAGGTTGAATTATTGACATTCACATTTCGGAAATAAGACATTGTCCCACAATAATTAAAGTGTCCTAAATATAGATATCCAGATCGTCAGTTATTTTCGCATTTCATCTTAACTGATGTTCGGAGAGGTCCATGTAGCGTGTTGCTACGGGCTACGTAATAAATCAAGGAGGTCTACAGCAATCTACGAGTTTACTACGAACACTGAGCTACGCATACGAACTACGAGTATGTAATTTTTGAAAACTTTGAAATGTATTCGTATTGATTCAATGTTATTATTCCGTAAGTAAATGCAAAACATATTCTATACATTATTATACTTTGGTCCTACATTTATAAAAAACATAAACCTACGTAACAATTAATTAATTAATCGGATTAATTCCTATCGCTGAAGTCCATCATCGAAAATCGCATTTAAATTCAAAGTTCCACCCTCACCACCTCGATGTTTGGAAATCTACAACCGTGCATTTTCATTGGCTTTTTTTGCTTTACACTACTCCTTGCGGAATAAATTACCGGTGGGAGTGTTTTCAAAAGAATAGTTTACTAATTCTAAAAAGGTCAGAAGCTCAACTGCAAGCCCTCTGGTATTGCAGATGTACTTGGGTAGCTGTGACCACTTACCTCTTGCTCGTTTGCCTCCTCTTCTATAAGAAAACAAAACAAAACTTCCAAAAATATGTCAATTTTTCGAGTGATAGCGTAATCTATGAGTCTTTACTACGTTGTTCTAAACCAGGGATGGAGAAACTTTTTCGTTCGCGTACCAATATTTACTAACAAAATATATGGCGGGCCAAATTGTTGCATTTTTTGGCAATATTTATAACGAAAAATTTTCCCCACCCCTGATTTAATTAATGAAATAAAAATATTGATTTACGTTTTCTGAAACACGAATTTATTATGCAACTAGCTGTTACCAGCGACTTCGTCTGCGCGGACTTCGTTTACTCCACACTGCTCCTCCCCCATAGGTGATAGCGTCATAATATGTAGCCTATACGTTGACCCGACCTGTCAGTAATATTCATGCAAAATTTGAAGTAAATCCATGCATTGCATTTTGAGTTTACCCCGGACATACATACAGACAAACAGACAAACAGACAAAAATTCTAAAAACTATATTTTTGGCTTCGATATCGATTGTAGATCACACCCCAAGTATTCTTTTAAAAAAAATTCAATGTACAGTTTTGACTTTCCTACGATTTTAATAATAAAATAAATCATGTATAAACATGATATTACAAAATAACTATTAGAAAAAGAAAAAAAATTCAATTTGCATTAAGATTAGTCAAATAAGTAGTCAAATACGTATAATTAAGAAGTCAAAAAAATTAATTTATCGCGATTTTCACCAAAACGGTAAATTTAACCATAAAAATACTTCAGACAAAAATTGAAAATCATTAAATTATCTACAAAAAATGTTTTAATTCTTTTTTTCTACGAGCCACTGCACCGTAGAAAAACGATTTTTTTAAATCTTCCATTTTTGTCTGAATTATTAAAAATTTTTATGATAAAACTTACCAGTTTTGTGAAAATTGCGAATAACTCATTTTTTTTACCTTTGACCTTGAATATTTTTAATCTATACAGGGGAAAAATGGGGATTTTAAGCAATCTTACTGATTTTCAGTTTGGTGGGAATTTAAGTAGCTTTAGTCTTATTTTTTGGTCTAATTTGGCCGGATTAATAATCTGAAAGCCGAAAACTTAATTTGATTTATGTTTCATGGTCGTGGGCCGGATTTAGATGCTTCGCGGACCGGAGATGGCCCGCGGGCCGTAATTTCCCCATCCCTGTTCTAAACAGTAATTAACACTAATAAATCGTCAGTATCGTTATAACTCGAGAACGGCTTGATTAATCGTGATGAAATTTAGATTCAGTGAAAATATGTGATTGCATAATATTAAATGGTATATTTACGCTCGTATCCTCGAAGAGATAGACGGAGGTACAACAAATGCATCCAGAGGTATACAATGTGATAAGTGACAAGCCTGTCGCCAACCGGGCACTTCCGGGCAACATTCTTTTTATCAGAAAACTGAAAAAACAGATTTTTTAATTGCCTGACCCGGGACCGGGTCCCGGGTTGTCGGGTCCCGGTAGTCACATGAAGTCCCGGGTAGAACCCGGGACTTCATGTGGTTAGCAGCGACACCGGACCACTGGACCACAGAGGCGATCAATATTAAATAAATAAATATTGCTGGACAAATTGCGCCAATTGATCTAACCCCAAAGTAAGCAACCGGTCTTGACTGTTAGCTAGTCCAATTAAATTACACAAATCCATTTTCAACCGATGAAGCCCTGTAAGAAATAGTTTTAAATCTTTTATGTCTGTTTTCCGATATTTTTGAAATTAGGGATTAATTTATCTTAATTTTCTTAAATTGATTGCCTTAAATATTTTTCTATCATGATGTCATGATTGTCTCTCAAAAAAGCTAAAGAAAATCGGGGGAATTGAAGTCAATTGCTGAAGCTTTCTCTGTGTTAGTGTGGGTTTATTTAAAAAAATCACCACATAATAAAAAACGCTATAACGTCAGTGGATACCTGGTTTGGAAGGTAAGGTAGCCGGTTAACTTATGCATGAAGCATTCCGGCCCCACCACGCGGACAACAATGCAATTACCATCTTTGCTGTCCATAGGGGATGCATTGCCTGTAAACACCGCGGTACCAAATACCCGGGCAAGACGTTGCGGAACTCAACTACCTAGCTAATCAAGGTATTAGTAGCACATATAGTCAATTGTTCGCCTTTAACGAACTGCCTGGCAGAATAGCCGATGGTCTATTCATTCAAAGGAAGCTTGGACCAACACACACCGTGTTGGTCCAGGCTTAACAAGACAATATATAAAACCATCTGTACTATGCAGCTAGCAGGACGAACAAAGTTTCATTCTTTTACGAGCCTTTCAATCAAAATTTCGTGCTACTTATAAGATTTAGTTCTGCAGGAATACCTCTAGGCTCTGCCCGGGAAACAAACCAGAGACCTAATGATCTGAGATATACTAGCTAACCACCGAGATACAAGTAGTCTATTGTATACTCGTCGTCCGTATCCTATACGTTTGCCATGAAAGACGGACAAACAAACACACATATACATTTTCCCATTTAGATTAGATTTCCCATGTATAGATAAAGAAACAAACCTTCCTTCGAAAAGATGGTAGTATAGATGGTACAGCCATTGAGCGTCAGTAAAGATTTTTCTTTCATTCAAAATTCATTATTCCGAAATTAAAAGTAGCCTATGCGTAAAATCTCGAATGAATTTTCCATGCGTAAAATAAGAACATAGACATAATATACTGACATATTTTCAATTCAAATTTCAAATTGATCCAGCTTTAACATGAAAACGTCATACAAATACTGCATACATTAACGCACACACAAACTTTGCACGATATAAAGTTACTGGTGTTAGTCCAAGAAAATAGACCTTTAAATGCAAGTTTTGAAGTATCTAAAAATGAATAGTGATTTTTTTAATTAATCCCTAATGATTGAAAACATTAAAAAAGTTTTTTTAATGTTTTCAATCATTTTAAAAAAGATAATAGCTAGAAAAACATTTTTAGAAGTAGTAGAAATATAAATTTTATATAAAAATGATCCTTACATTTTTTCTACTATCATTAAAATAACAGAGTTTGGGGAGTCCTATACGCTATGGAATGATAATTACAGCTTCAAAAATCATAAGTCGCTGAAAATTAATATATTTCAAAAAATATGTAAAGATTTTATTTCAAAGTAAAGATTTTTTTAATTATTTTTATAACAAAGACATAACAATTGAAAGTTTTAGATTTTTATTTTAACTCAAAGCTTAAATAAAATTTTTCACTATTTGTTCATTATTTTATAAATTGTATAAGTTAAGCAGTATGTAGTGTCGTTTTCGAAAAAGTTGTCACAGAATTTGCCCATCTAGTTATCTCAGTGTCATAATGCCTTTAGACCTAGTGACATACTATCTTCAGTCTTAGTGATATAATGCCTTTAGCCTTAGTAGCATTACGAGTGTTGTTTTCGAGTTCTACGCAGCTCGTAAAGGCATTACAGCATATGGTTTTTTCCTGAGTATGGCGCCTGGATGACGTGTAATTCGCATTTTAAACCATAACATCACTTTGCATTATAGTACTAAACCGATGATAACGATCCGGGCGGCACGCACGAGAAACTAATTGTTATTAAAGTCTATACACAATCAGGTCGACAAATACCTATATGATTTGTGTCATTTGTTTAAATATTTGTTATTATGTTTATGCTGTTTAATCTATTCAGCTCACATCTTACGGGATTCAGATTTTGGGGTCGGCGTTATTCTTAAATAATTTTGAAAATCTAAAAATTCACGCATCATACTTACGTTACATAGAGGTTCATAAATATCTAATATACAAAAGACCAGTATCTTACATCGTGCCGGCCATGTTTTTTTTGCGCTTTATTAATTCAAATTAAACAACATCTTATCAGACTGCCATGTTCATTACTTACCTACGAAACAAGCTGGTGACGTTCTGGAAGTGATAAAAGAGTATAATAATTCCGAGACGTTAAAGTTTTCGAGCGTAATTGTAGCACATCACACATACGGGCATACCACAAAAAAATTAATTAATTTTATAAATAAAATTACTTCATAAATGTTTACCAATAATATTAAATGTGTTAATAAAAGCGTTATTTTTTATATCATAAGATAGCAAACAAGCAGATGGGTCTCCTGATGGAAAGAGTTAACCATCGCCTATAGACACCGAATGTGTTAAAGGTGCGTTACTATCTTGTGGCGAGGTTTAAGGCCACATGCATAAGTTTACCGTCTACCTTACCCTCCAAACCGGAACACGACAGAGACAAGCACTGACGATATTGCGGCAGGAATAGGTAAGGCAGTGGTACCAGACCCGGACGAGACAATGCAGAACTCTACCACCTAGTAGCCACGATGGTAGTGACTCGCATAGCCAATCGGTCGCCTTTTACGACCTGCCTGGCAGAACGGCAGTTGGTCTATTCTTCAAAGGAGCCCGGAACCAACACGGGGAAAATTATTGTGTTCGGGCAATATGAATATATGTGAGACAGTTTAAATCAAGAAAATTACTAGACCTTGACTTGTTGAAAATGGAGTACTACTTCAAACGCCTCGCGTTATAAGGCATGCAATAGCTTAAGCTCCCGCGTTATGAGGTGTGCAACATGGTATTTCGTTATACGGTTATACATAAAAATTGAAAATAACAGCTCCGAGTCTGGCGGTGGTATGTTAATTCCATCGTTTTTTAGATGAGGTCTTAAATCTATCGTCCCAGTTATTGCATGCAGCAAGCTATAGTCAGTAAAATGCACATGACGGTAAAATCACCAATTATGATCGCCTCCCACCTCGCGTACTGGTAGTAAACCAGAACATCGATTGACAGTATGCCCATTACATCCCAACGAACTGGCTGAAAGCTACTTATTTATAGTATTTTAATGGCTCTGGCTGGCTTTGACATTTTGTTCACTTTATGGTTGTTATTATTACTAATTTTACTATCATCTTACAATTATTATTTCGTGGTGTTAGCTGTATGAAGATAAACGAAATATAAAG
The DNA here is from genome assembly GCA_036924255.1 of Apodemia mormo. NCBI lineage: Eukaryota > Metazoa > Arthropoda > Insecta > Lepidoptera > Riodinidae > Apodemia > Apodemia mormo. The sequence continues at coordinate 22,379,221 of JAUPFN010000021.1, read as the reverse complement.
ATAGAAAAAAGTACCAACTGGAGATTTATCTCATTTTATTTTTAATTACCAATACCAATGTATGGCACAGATAAAAAATTCTAAGTACTGAGGTCATTACTCATTCATTACATAAAACGTATGATATTGACCTATTTCCGTTTTTCATTTTTATAATCTCGTCACTATACTATCGTTTTTCACAAGATGGCGTCGCTTAACGACAAATCCCTGTATTCTATTTGTGTAGCTCTGTGCGGTCGAACCGACCGCCGTCATTCGGTTATTTATTACTCCTACTTTATAACTGATGTATAATTTATAATTAAAGAGTACAAATAATGTTCTCTAGGTTAACGCCAAAAATAGTGTCGAATCGCGATTTTTACATAATTTTAGCGCAAGTTACAACGAAAATAGAAACTAATGACGTAGATACCAGAGCAACCCGCTCTCCCACTCAAAGCGATCGCCTTTAGACTTACCTCTCGCTGTGAGCGCGAGCGCCGACACGGTAAACAACATGCACACAATAAACCTCCATAGTTTTAATCTTTTGGTCCACATTTTGTAGGATTCCAGTCCGTTAAAACGGACTATCTGTCATTTGCACTCACTCGCGCACCCGATCGGTCGATCTATGGACGCGAATCACATATATCTATCCCGACACGAATTACACTATTACCAAAAACGCGAAGTGCATTCCTTCGGAAATGCACTTTGCGTTATTTCCATTGAAATTCAGTCAAAACCAAAAAAACTATAAAAATCTACGTATTCGAAATGACAATTTTACAAGCGCTCTATTTTTGAGCAGAATTTCAATGGAATACGCGAATACGGATTGATTTATTTAGAGAAAAAGTACTCTATTTCCGGAGACAGCACAGCATCGCTGGTCGAAGGAGTACTGGCGCGAGCGGCTCTCCCCGCGTCAAGCTTTCAGTAATTTTCAGCTCGTGTGCCAACTCAAGCAGTGACGGCGGGCGGTGGGCGATGTCATAACGTTCCACACAAAACGCCATCGACTGCTTTATTAATATAAAATTTATTACTCTAAATAAACAATGAATACTTTATCTAGGCAATATTGATTTAATACTACACGAGTATCTAAAAACTTCACGTATTTTGTTGTATAACGTACGAACGAACGAGATACGAACGAGTTATGCTAATAAAATAATTATGCTGCTATCTGAAACTATTAATAGGGTCCGAGGTGCTATTCTGATTTAGCTTTCATATTATCATTTATCATGAAGACAATAGGTTTGGCCGTGGCGCTGTTTGCTTAAATAGTAATTTCTCTATCTTAATCTATACATATAATAAAATCGTAGGAAAGTCAATGTATGTCCGGGGTAAACTCAAAAAGTACTGCATGGATTTAGTTCAAATTTTACATGAATATTACTAACAGGTCAGGTCAACATATAGGCTACATATTATCACGTTTTCACCTACGGGGGAGGAGCAGTGCAGAGTAAACCAAGTCCGCGCGGACGAAGTCGCTGGCAACAGCTAGTGATCAATATTGTAGCTATTAATATATTTTCTTGCTGATATTATATAGATTTGTTTCTAATCTGGATCTAAATTTTTTTAAGCTACTAATAATATGACGAGATTAGGAGAAATTGTGGTAATTGACAAATAAGCCATTCAAGGGAATTATATGTACATTGCGATGTCCGAAGTCTACAACGAAATTTTATAGTTTGGCAATTTTTTAAATTTTAGATAGCAAACAGATGGCTCTTTTGATAGAAAGTAGAACCATCTACTATAGACATCAAAAACATTGATGATGCGTTGCTATCCGTATGGCGGGATGACAATACCACATGCATCATTGCATCATTGGCTCAGAAATTCTTATTGTACTTAGTGTCGCTCCTACCATGTCCAAAAATATACAAATTTGCATTAACCAAGCCCTGCCTATTTTAACCTATTTCTTTTTTCTTTCTTTTTTTTAGGTTTTTACGCAAAAAATCTTTAAAAAATATTTTATGCGAGTTGAAGAAAATATTAGAGATATATAGATATGTAGGTAAGTAGAACAGTTTAATTCAACTTTTATGACAAATAATTGAATATCGTATTAACGTTATTTGCGTGTGTAATAATGTAATAATACCTAATTGAGCGAAAAAATTTAAAGACCTTTCCAAATTTTTATAAAGAGAAACACACCAAAAACACGAAATATGTTAAAAATGTTAAAAATCCGGGACCCGTTTAACTAAAAGACCATCTGCCATTCTACCAGACAGTTCGTAAAAGGCTAAATATGTCATACATAAGTAATCTGTGATGTTACTACTGTTGTGGCTACTAATTCCGCAACGTCCCGCACGTGTTTGGTACCACCGCCTTACCTATTCCCGCCACAATTCAATAGAGTCAATGCTTGTCATTGTCGTGTTCTAGATTGGAGGGTAAGGCAGCCTACCGACTATTTACATGTTTTTAAGTTAATAAATAAACTAGCTAGGCAAACGAGCTTTGCTCAGATATTATTTTTTTTTTTTTTGAACGTGTTTGTGGTCCCTATTAAAAAAAGGTTTAGTATCGCTGGTCTATATTTGTTATATTATATCCTACATGTTATAATATTATGTTGATGTATAAGAATAATATGCACAAATTTTAATATTTTAATGTTGATTTTTTATCTTATATATAAAATTCTCGTGTCATAATGTTCGTTCCCGTACTCCTCCGAAACGGCTTGACCGATTCTCATAAAATTTTGTGAGCGTATTGAGTAGGTCTGAGAATCGTTCAACATCTATTTTTCATACCCCTAAATGCTAAGGGTTGTCCACCCCTAAAAATATTTTTTTTATTTTATGGTCAATTTTTTTTTTATAATTTAGCATTAAAAATACATACTACTATAAATTTTTATCCTTCTATCACCAACCCTTATTTTTTAATTAAATAATTTATATGGCAAAACAACGTTTGCCGGGTCAGCTAATATCATATAATAAAAAAGGCTTTCTTAATAAAAAAATACAACCATCGCCTACAGACAACAAAGATGTTAGCGGTGCATTGCTATCCGTGTGGCGGAATGGCAACACCATCTACCTACCCTCAATACCGAATCACGACAGCGACAAGCACTGACGCTATTGCGATAGGAACAAGTAAGATGGTGGTACCAGGCTGGGGCGACACAGTGCAAAACTCTACCACCCAATAGCGGCTCGCATAGCCAATTGTTAGTCTTACAAGCTGCCTGGCAGAACGGCAGATGGTTTTTTCTTAGAGCCCAGGCCCCAGACAAACTCAAAATGTATTTTTCGATCATATCAGTTAACTATTAATACTTTAGAATACAAAATAAGTAGTCACTACCTAGCTAAGTGAAGTTACAGACAATTTTTTTTGTTACACTTCGTACCTTTGGTAGAACAAGGGCACAATTGCTCAATTTTTCAGGAGAGCCATTTTAAGATATTTCTTGCATTCAATGTGATCTAGCTCTGTTTATGTTGCTCTTTTGTTGTTCTTCTTTACATGACATAAACTACATTCTATATTCTTTTTAACCATGCAGTTAAAAGAATTAAAAACTTTAAGTTTTTTTAATTAAATTGGTTTTTAAGGTAGCCCTACATTTGTGCCCTTGTTCCACCAAAATGTAAATTATTGTGTAATTATGACTATATTTGATAGGCGTAAGTATAAAACAGATATGGCCTTGTCGCTTTAGGAATCAAATACATTATAGGGGATATTTGCTTTTACGGCGGCGTTAGCGCTCCAAGTGCTGCCGTCCGCCGACGGCGCAACTGTCCAATGAGACAATGTCGCGCCAAGAGATTAATAAAAAAGACTTACTGGTGTGCCAACCAACTCGGAATAAACACGACTCGAGTTAAAATTCACTTAATATGAGTTGAACTCGAGTTACCGAACTCGAGTTAGCAAGACGAGGCTTTGAATAGGATAATTGTTTGTGACTGCTTAATTTTTTTAATAATTGTTAATTCATTTAATTATTTTGTGACAATTATTGTTACACTAAGTAGGTGGCAAAAAAGTTGTTTTAGTGCCGAAACGTTATAAATTTTTCGTTTAATGTTTAGGTATTCTAAAAAAGAATAAGTGCCTATGTTGGTCGGTCAAATCCGACATAGTTTTACGCCGTGTTGGTCCCGGCCTCCATTGTAGAATAGGCCAACTGCCGTTCTGCCAGGCAGGTCGTAAAAGGCGACCGATTGGCTATCGAGTCACTACCATCGTGGCTACTAGGTGGTAGAGTTCTGCATTGTCTCGCCCGGGTCTGGTACCACCGCCTTACCTATTCCTGCCGCAATAGCGTCAGTGCTTGTCGCTGTCGTGTTCCGGTTTGGAGGGTAAGGTAGCCGGTAAACTTATGCATGTGGCATTAGACCTCGCCACAAGATAGCAACGCACCATTAACATCTTTGGTGTCTATAGGCGATGGTTGACTCTTTCCATCAGGAGACCCATCTGCTTGTTTGCTATCTTATGATATAAAAAAAAAAAATAAAAAAAAAAAAGTTTGCCTCATTTTTAGGGTTCCGAAGTAAACTGGGAACCCTTATATTTTCGCTATGTCCGTCCATCCGCACAGTTGCTCAGAGATCTTATTGCTAGAACGCCATAATTTCGCACGAATATACATATTAGACACGTCAACTAAGTGGTAACATAAAATTTTTTTTCAGGGTAGCTCCCCTACATTTAAATGGGGATGTTAATTTTTTTTCTCACGTACCTCATTGTTTTGGGTATCGTTGGATAGGTTTTAAAAAAGCTTTCAAGTGCTTAATTTTTGTTAGAGTAAAGTGTAGTGGTAGTAGTAAATATAATGAAGTTAAAAGGAAATATATCACAGCTTATAAGGCTTTATTTGAGTAATAGTAGACCAACGTGTAAAATGTAGTTAAGAGAAGTTTTATAGGCGGTGAATCTATGGTGCGATTACATATTTGTCATTGACGTTGAATAGCCTAAATGTTTATAGTTTGAAACTATAAAAGCTCTTTTCTTAGTCTAAATTCTATCTTAATTTTGCTACGTATTGTCATTACGCATGTAAATAGTAAATAAATGAATACGGTCTTACATAATCAAGAAATCGCGCCAACGTACAATCGCTTGCCTTCCTCGTCCATTCGCGCATAGCGAAAGTTCGAAGTTTGTATCTCTTAACTCGAGTTTAGGAGTAATCCAACCCAAGTCAACTCGATTTAAATCGATTTCGTAACTCGAGTTGACCCATCACAAAAGTGTCAATAAGACAAAGCCACTATTTTCGCCTGGCGGTTTTTTAAGGAACTACATGAATATATTTGTCTCTCCAGATAACAGGGAATCTTTAAAGCATTTCTGCATACTTAACTCATTTTTGCAATTTTTGACAATTGTGCCCTTGTTCTACCAAAGGTACGATTTGATCATCGATTTTTGAAGATCACAGCAACAAGTCAATAGATTTATGCCGGCTATCCGAATACAGAATCAATTGGCACGTACAACCAAATGCCACCCGTTCAAATATTTCAATCTGCCATTCTTTAAATTACTAGATCTGTCTAATCCATTTCAAGTCTCTATGGTATGTTAGTCAAAAGTAGGTTATAAATAGCAGCAGCTTTTCTGTTCAAAAATGCACTATTTTTCATGTCCAAAAATTACTGTATTAGACTGATGGTCGTGACTCATATCATTTATGATCATGTATCCCATGGCGTGGGGTATCATTGGATAGGTATTTAAAAATATTGTGGGTTTTTGAACAGTTTTTCGATAAAAGGAATCGTTTGTGAAATATTAAGCTTTAAAGTGTTGATTTTTGTACGTGTCAAGTGATTTTTGTAAGGAACAATCAGAAATCAGAATTTTTCAATAAAACTTATTACTAGTTATTTTGACGCGTCAACATTTTTTAAACTACTATGGATCGGAAACACGGCCACACACTCAGAAGATTCGGCGGAAGAAACTCAACGGGCTTGTCTTTTTTCATACTTACCATTTTTTAAATCAGATGTTACATAATGTTTAATTTGTAAGTATCTAATTGTTACAGTAATAATAAAGATTGCCGATATGAAGAGCAGTTAATCCCATGCTTTCCGGTTATCCAGGTATTCAGATATTTTATAGTAACCTTTTTTATACAGTTTTGTTTTAACACATTTTTTCAATTTGTTAACGGGTAATTGCTGGCATCAGAGCTTATTGTAGAAGCGTATACTTTGCCCCATAAAATAGTCGCTTATACTCCTGGATATATGCAAAAAATCATAGTAGTTGCACACATAACGAAGTTAGAGTTAAAATTATCCCAGCCAAGTAGGCTTTATAAGTTTATATATATATATATATATATATATATATATATATATATATATATATATATATATATATATATATATAACCTTTAGTTAATACATAATTATTATAACCTTAATTACACTAAAACTTAACACATACTTACTTAAATAAATGCAAATACAGTCAAAACCGTTTATGGCGACATCGTTTAGAACCACATACCGGTTAAATTGACCAAAATCAAAGGTCCTGGCTGAATGTTATATGACCGCCTTATCTAAAACATTGGTTTTTACGACATTGTTTACTACGACATACCGCATTAAGCGACCACATTTGGTTAATGTTTTTGGAGAATTATATCTGTAGAACGACCGGCTCAGCTGTATTGTAAACAATTTGAATAGGTAACTGTATCCACATCTGGCACAGCATAATAGTCAATGGCTATTATCGTAAAAGTAAACAAAGTTTAGGGTCTTTTGTAATTCTTAGAAACAAAGCACATGCATGCCGTAGCCTCAAGGCCCGCTTCGTCATATCTCTTAAGTCAGTTTGTTACTTATCTTTACACAAGACGCACCAAAACATTATTGTTGAGTTAACTGTGAAAATTGTAACATGACGCAAAAAAGAAAACAAATCAGTATCGAAGAAAAATCTACGTTGATTACTACGCGGATACGCTGAATAAAATCCAACGTGAATTACAAAATGTGTATGCACGACAGAAGTGTTTCAAACAAACCAAAATTACAGATTTTATGCATACAAAAATGATGGAAAAATGATATTGTTCTTTTATATTATACGTTTGTATTGAAGTAAACAAAATGCGGTTTAATTTCCTACATGAATATACATATTATCTTTCCTATTAATACCTGTCACCGGTTGTTACAACTATCGGTTTTTACGACTCAATATGAGTAGTCCCTTCGATGTCGTTATAACAGATTTTGACTGTAAATATACATCTAACGGATGGAGCTGCTACCCGTAATGGCACGGCTATACATATCGGGCTACGGTGAAGATTCGCCCTAGCACGATATATCGGCCTATCGCGCAAACTGCATCGCGAAGGACCTTGACGCGTCACCGCAGTGGGCGTCAAATTTCGGTCCGCACGTGAGCTGATATTTGTGCGCCTCACGACATAGAAAATATATAATTACGATAAACAACTTATAATAATAACAAAACAATAATTTATCCGCAAACATATGTTTAGGTAATTTCATGTTTAAGCCGTATTTTGACATTGACCTAGTGTATCGACGTACATGCTATTTTATTTTGTTTCACGGTAGAAAAAAAAATAACATATGACGATATGACCTTTCATGTTAATGAAGCTGTATCATAACTCATAAGTTCGAAATCTTTGGGCAAATGAAATACAATATACAGTAGCATAAAATTAAAGAATTTAAATTCTTCCTTAAGGAACGAATGTTCATGAATTAAGAATTTTGAGAAGAAAAGATTTTAAGGAAGTTACAATATTCTTGTTTGCTTTGTCATGGGCCGCAAAAATATCATCAGCAGGCCGCACAAATATAACCTGCCGACCGCGGTTTGATGGCCAGTGATAATACGACGTCATTATGACGTAAGCAGCTGTCGCGATGTAGTTCGTGACAACATCGTGCTAGTGCGAATCTTCGCCGTAGGCTGATATATCCAGCCGCGGAGTATTACAGGTATTTATTACCTAGTATGGGTATCGACTATCGACGTGCACATTGTAATGTAATAATATATTGCAAACCACACACTATAATTTTATCTGGTCTGGGTGTTTATTAAATATATTCCAGTATTTATACGTGGGGCACATTAAAAGTTTTGCACTTCTAGCTAATCGGTACTATTTGAATTTCGAATGTTATATTTTTAAAACGTTGCAACCTTCTTAGTAATAAAAAAAAAACAATTGGCGGGAAATGATTTGTCAACTGTTTTTTTATCACACATCAAAGTTCTACGTACGCAACGAAAATGGAATTAAGTCGAAAAGATTTTAGAGCGATGATGTTTTATGATTTTAAAAGTTCTCTTTCTCCGCAAGACTGTGCCGCTCGTCTTCAAAATGCTTTTGGGAGAGAAGCACCTTGTTTGAGCACCGTGAGGCGATAGTTTGCTGAATTTAAGAGAGGTCGAGTTTCTTTACATGATGAATTTCGTGAAGGGCGGCCTTCAACTGCCGTCAACGAAAATAATGTGGCTACTGTTCAGCGGTTAATTGAAGAAAACCCCCGGATTACCTATGAGACAATTCGGGGACTATTGGGGATTGCTATGAACCAAATTCAGAAAATTTTACATGAAGAATTGAAAGTTTGGAAACTTTGTTGTCGTTGGATCCCTCATGAACTGACAGCGGAGTAGAAGCGGGCTCACGTGGAATGGTGCTCACAGATGCTACTGAAGTACGACCACGGACATTCTAATGCTGTTTATGACATTGTCACAGGAGACGAAACGTGGATTTATTGTTCTGAACCCGAAAAAAACAGAATCTTGTGAACGGGTGTATGAAAATGAGAACAGGCCAACAAAAGTGAGACAGGCGAGAAACGTTGGTAAAAAAATGAACGCTTTTTTTTCTCAGCTACGGGACCTCATCTGTACAATTCCACTTGGAGATCAAAAGAGTGTTAATGCCGAGTGGTATTCTACCATTTTTTTACCCAGAAAAAGTTCACGAAAGACGACCCAAAAGCCGCATTCTCCTACACCATGATAACGCTTCTTCACACACGGCCAACAAAACAAAGTCATTTTTAGCTTCCGAAAAAGTACATCTCGTCACTCATCCTGCACATAGCCCCGACCTAGCACCCTGTGATTTCTGTATTTTCCCCAAAATCAAAGATTTAATGAGAGGTTTTACTTTTACCAACTCCGAAGAGGCAGTGATAGCGTTCAATCAGCACGTAGAAAACATGCCTTCCGATCTGTGGTCCTCCTGTTTTAAAAATTGTCGAACCAATTTTTAAAACAGGAGGACCACAGATCGGAAGTGTTTCAGTTGATCGCATGAAAAAATGTTTAAAATGTAAAGGAGATTATTTTGAAAAGCAATAAACATAATATTTTGGTTATAACATGTTTTTTTAAGTTACGCAAAACTTATAGTGTGACCTACGTACATGTATTTCTATGTATTAGTATCGTTGACTAACACCCATAACACAAACAAATAATTTGCTTACTTTGGGGTTAAATCAGTAAGTGTAATTTGTCCCGTGAACATTTATTACTATTTATATTTAAAAAAAAAAGTACTGTTCTTAAAAACTATAAGTAAACTAGTACTGTTCTTAAAAATAACGTAATTTATAATAACGAGTTACGAGATCATTATGTGACTCCAAACGTTAACGCTTTTGGGGTCAAAAAATTGTCAATTTAAAAGGCGCGGATATTCAAACAGCCTTACTTTTCATGTTTCTTTGTTTGTTTGACATCTAAGAAATTGCTTAATTTTCTAAATTCAGCACTGAAAGTGCCACTGGTTATGGTTAACCAGGTAAACTTTTCCTTTGGTATTACCTGGATTCTAACGCCCTCTAGTTTACGTACGTTTAACTAAACGAGGTTGCAGGCGTATTCACGTTTATCAATACCGTATTTTCGCACTATTTACCAAATTAAAATTGTATAAACAGTAGTATTTTACTGTATGCTAATGGTTAAGTTAGACTTCCACCACCAGTATTTTATTGGTCAGTAGATAGTCATATGTACCAGTATGAAATTGTCCCACACAGTAATAACGCAGGTGGGTCCTTACCTTAACGATTCTTTGACTACCTTGTGGTTGATATTGACACATTGAATAGTCTAGGGGACCATATATAAATTACGCCACACGTTTAGGGTGGGGGAAGGAGAGGTTCCAACGATGTGACATGGAGCAGGACGGGCTAGTTTTGTAACATCACATGTCAAAATCCGAAATTTATATATAAACCACAAAATTAAAAATATAGTGAGTGAACTTGTGAGAGTGCATCTTTATTGGGCTTTTGTATTGCTTATTATCTAAAATATATTTTGACATCCTGTTGGTAGCCCTCAGATATCACTGAATCGATAAGATTCAAGCGGACCTTCGGTCAATAAGTGGCAAAAGGTTTTCAGGAGCCAGGAACGCATCAGAAGGCAAACTCTTGTCGGTAGCCAGACCCTCTTTAGGGTGCTGAGCCAATGAGTTAGAGTAGCTAAGTATCTTAATTTTATTATGGACTAGCTGTTGCCTGCGACTTCGTCCGCGCGGTTTTCGTTTACTCCGCACTGCTCCTCCCCTGTAGGTGATAACGTGATAATATGTAGCCTATGTGTTGACCGGACCTGTTAGTAATATTCATGCAAAATTTGAAGTAAATCCATGCAGTACTTTTTGAGTTTACCCCAGACATACATACAGGCAAACAAACAAAAATTCTAAAAACTATATTTTTGGCTTCGATATTGATTGTAGATCACGCCCCAAGTATTCTTTTAAAAAAAATTCAATGTACAGTTTTGATATTTCTCCGATTTTATTATATGTATAGATTATCAATTTAATTTAAAAAAATTGCTGTTTAAATTTAATTGCTTCTGAAGCAAAATTGAAAAAGTGTCAACACACCAGTGGAAGGGGTAGCTGCACAAGTGTGACCACCTATGACAGGGGCAGGGTGGAGGGGTCAAAAACCATAAAATTTATGGATGAATACAATTCATGGATATGTCACTAGGGTCTACAAGTCATAAAAACTGATAGAAATGGCTTTAATGCTAATGTTTATTTTTATTTTGAACTAGCTGTTTCCAGCAACTTCATCCGGACTTTACTCCGCACAGCTCCTCCCCCGTAGGTGATAGCGTGATAATATGTAGCCTACATGTTGACCCGACCTGTTAGTAATATTCATGCAAATTATGAAGTAAATCCATGCAGTACTTTTTGAGTTTACCCTTGACATACATACAGACAAACAGACAAAAATTCTAAAAACTATATTTTTGGCTTCAATATCGATTGTAGATCACTCCCCAAGTATTCTTTTAAAAAATATTCAATGTACAGTTTTGACTTTCCTACGATTTTATTATATGTATAGATGAACTGTGATATATATTAAAACCAAAATAATGATTTTTAAATTATCTTATTACTTACATATTAATACTTGCAGCAGTTTTTAATTGTCTAAAAAGAGATGTACATGTAGTTTTTTTCTTTATAGTGGTCTGGATACTCTTAAATTTGTTTTACTTGTTGATTCACCAAGTTAACAATTCCTGTATGAACTAAAAAAATATTTTTTAATTCTAAATGTTGGTTCCGAATTTGCTATAAGCATGAAAAGAATGTCTTAAAAAGATCAATATATAAATATATAAGATTTATTTGTAACATTCACATTGCAAAAATCAGTAAGTAATTAAAATGTATAACAATAAAATAATATAATAAAATATTAATAAGTAATTAAAATATTAAATGTAATTAAGTTTCTATTCATAACAACATTGTAAAGAGAATTCTTGTGAAATGATTTATTTAATACTAGCTGCAGCGTGCAGCCTACTGCATTATAAAAGTTTTTGGTGAATCCCACGGGATCACCTAATTTTTCCAGAATAAAAAGTAGCCTATGTGCTATTCCAGGTCATCAGCTACCTGTATGCCAAATTTCATTCAGATCCGTTCGGTAGTTTTTGCGTGATTGAGTAACAAACATCCATCCAAACATCCAAACTTTCGCATTTATAATATTAATATAGATTTTAAACTAGTCCAAGACAGTTCTTACTACTGTATTAACAGCAAAATGAAATACCATTTTTTAGACAGAATTAGAAGGCATACATAAGATACAATATTTTTAGGTTGATTTAAAGACCAATTGGACATCTCTTTTTATTTAACATTATCTTAATATAAAATTGTACAATTTAATAACTATTTTTAATGATCAATAATGATGAGTTCATCAATGCTCCAGTCTTCATATGAGTGGTCTGGGAGATATCTACGGATAATGATTGGAATTTTTCTCTGTTTTAATTCTTTCATTGCTATTTGTAAAGGATCAGTTTCACCTTCCAATTCCACCATAACAGGTGCACACATTGCTATTTGCAAAGCTCTAGTTCCTGAAAAAATACTTGGAATTATTAAAACATTTAACTTTGAACACTGAATATCGTCGGCACCTGGCATAACTTAATGTTAGCTTGGATTTATATTGTATTAAATGCACTTGTACGGTATTACTCGATTTTTATTTATTAAAATCAACCCGTTTCAAAAAAAAAAAATTATCAATCATAAATTGGCAATTTCAATCATCAGGGCAAACATTATTTTTTCCCAGATGATGCATTAAAATGCAAAACTGGTTGTTTTTAATAGATAAAAATCATGTAAAACAGTACAAGTGCATTTAAAACAATGTAAATCCAAAAATATTTAACAGTAATAATTTGCAAGCAGTAAACTGCAACAACTGAATTCCTGTAGGCTACATATTTGGAACCCTAAATCAAATCTTTACCAAATTTATATGAGACCAAATGAGAAATTTACCCTCCCAGACAGGGTTTCCTCCTCAAAAATGATTTTCTACATTAAGTTATGGAGTTCCGAGTTAACAAAAAGAAAAAAATGACTAAATCACCTTCTTGGGAAATTGTTTAAAAAACAAATATCATTTTGCCTATTTCCTTGAAGACGTGGAAAACCATAGTTTTATTTCTTAAGATGTAACAAGTAGCCTGAACTTACTGATGAAACAGCCACTCTTCCAATTTTAGACCAGATATAATTTTCTTAAAAAACGCATTCAAAACAAACTAAATTCAAAAATTTGTTGCTATAGAGCACAGCAAGTTGTGTTAGCCACAAATTCGTGGGTCATTAAAAATAGTTTTACCATGAATCCAGCACCACAATTAATCTTTTAGAATAAGGATTATAACAGATATACTGTGTGTATCATAATCGCTGTCCGGTCTGAAAGCAAGCATGTAGGTCAAAACAAAGAGAAAATTTTTTAATTTTTTTTTTTTTATATCATAAGATAGCAAACAAGCAGATGGGTCTCCTGATGGAAAGAGTCAACCATCGCCTATAGACACCAAAGATGTTAATGGTGTGTTGCTATCTTGTAGCGAGGTCTAATGCCACATGCATAAGTTTACCGGCTACCTTACCCTCCAAACCGGAACACGACAGCAACAAGCACTGACGCTATTGCGGCAGGAATAGGTAAGGCGGTGGTACCTGACCCGGGCGAGACAATGCAGAACTCTACCACCTAGTAGCCACAATGGTAGTGACTCGATAGCCAATCGGTCGCCTTTAACGACCTGCCTGGCAGAACGGCAGTTGGCCTATTCTTCAAAGGAGGCCGGGACCAACACGGCGTAACTCTCAATATCCATAATCCATAAAATAGATGTATATGACTGAATTAAGCTAATTTTCGATACTAACTGTATAAACTCCAAAGAAAATGATTGGTGGTTAAAAAACTATAATCAAGCCTACCTAATACTCTAGCTCTTTCATATTTAGTCATATATCTCGTAGTAATTCGTTTAGATTTCTCGACGCCTCCGCCAGCTTGCCCTGGTGCCACACATTGAACGTTATAGCCATCGTCTTCTTGGTCTTCAGCTTCTTCAATATTGTTATCTTCTTCGACGATATCGTCGTAATCTCCTCCTGCATCCTCACCATCGTATTCCTCGTCAGCCATGCCGTTTATATCTTATAACTTAGTGTTCTGTAAATGGTAGTTTTAGTGAACTACTTTAGTTATTGTTTGGTAATTTTAGTGAGCTAGCGTGTTTTTTATTAATTGTCACAATCTGTCATAGAAATATGAATAATATATATTTAGAGGTCAATGCAATCTGTGAAGTGTGATTGTCACTTGTTAGTTGACAGTTGTCACTGTCAACCATAGTCAAAAAATATGTAACAAAGAATATAATACTCTCCACGAGTGGTATGTAACGGGTCACTGAATTTGGCCCCACTTTTTTTGATTTTTGAGTTTTTTTTTTTATTTTTGAAGTGAAACTTCTTTAGAATCGTTGTGATTTCAAACCTGATGCAACGGAAAAACGGCATGTAAGAGACACAAATACAAAAATGTGTAGAATGAAGCCGGTAAAGAATGAGACAGAAATACATACTATTTTATATTATCGGTCTCTATTAGTTTCACTTCTATCGTGTGTGAATCGCACACACACATATTTTTTTATTATTTGTTCGTCGTTCGTTCGTTAATGTTCGAATGTAAAAATTGTTTGTTCGTCTTCTGTTTATTTATAATTAATTAAACTCTAAATTTAATTAAAAATTACATAGATACTCAATAAAAATAATTAAGAATTAAGAATTTAATTGTTTTTATGATCGAACAATCATCAATAGTGATCGAACAAACGATAATTGATCAAAATTAATAAATCTGAGCGATAAAAATAAAGATATCTAGCAAGGGGGGCCAACTTAAGGGTGAACATTTGTTTAATTAATTATAAACAAATAAAAGACGAACAAACAATTTTTACATTCGAACATTAACGAACGAACGACGAACAAATGATAAAAAATAAAAAAAAAACTCAAAAATCAAAAAAAATGGGGCCAAATTCAGTGACCCGTATGACGTAACGTATTTAACCCAAGGAAGTTACATTCTACCCGGAATGTTCACATGCGCTTCAAAATCGTTCCGAAGAGTACCACCATAGACTAGTATATAATATTATGCTTTTTATTTTGGTACCACGACATGGGTGGAGTGTGTCTCTTTCATGAAACAAAGAAAACTTGTTTTCTGTGTTCCATGGTTTCTTTCTACTAAATAAAGCGCCAATCGCCATATATAAGTGCGGCCATGCGTCGTTTGCAAATTACTACTAAGTAATTCTACTAATTTGAGAAACAGTGTTTGCATTGCACAAATAATTACGTAATAATTAAAATAAGCACATTTTAGAACTCACTGCGTTAATTAAAATACATTTTATGCTAATGTATTTATCGATGTGTATGAATAAAAGGGATTTAACGATTACCAAATATATAAAAATCTACCATCAGATAGTTTTATTAACACTGGCAATTACAAGAAAGGGACAATATCCACTCTAGTCGTTGTCTTACTCAGAACGTTTTTCCCCTCTGTTAAGTAAGAAACAAATGTCAATTTATTAGTAACGAAATAAAGTGCAATTTTTTTTACATATTGCTCCGTAATAATTCCAGTTAGGTAGGTATCGTATATAAATTCCTTGCTTATGACATAATAAAAAAATCAATAACTTTTTATATCATAAGATAGCAAACAAGCAGATGGGTCTCCTGATGAAAAAAAGAGTCAACCATCGCCTATAGACATGTTAATAGGGCGTTGCTATCTTATGGAGAGTTCTAATTCCACATGCATAAGTTTACCAGCTACCTTACCTTCCAAACCGGAACACGACAGCGACAAGTACAGACGTTAGAATAGGTAAGGCGATGGTACCAAACCCGGGCGAGACAATGCAGAACTCTACCAACTAGTAGCCACGATGGTAATGACTCGCGTAGCCAATTAGTCACCTTTTACGACCTGCCTGGCAGAACAGCAGATGGTCTATTCTTCAAAGTAGCCTGGATCCATGACGGGGAAAAAACTTTTAATAAATATCGACATTAACATTTGTCTTAAACATTAACATTAACATTTGATTTTTATATTGCTATTTGCTACCAACTTGAGTTACTGTTTTATAAAAAATATATATCATTTCAGTATAAAATTAGTAATTTAATTTGTAAAAGTAAACAATACTTTTACAAATCAGCAAATAATCGATAGTCGACTATCGAACGGCAACACTACTGCCGACTCGGTCTAGCATCAAAGCAGTCACTGAAACGCGTGATTCTGCGTTCGATCGCTAAAACACGATGCAGCATCGAAACGCGCGATTCGGATGCCGCGACCGATCACAGAGAGTCGCTAAAACGTGATGCAGCATGTGTGCCGTGTCTGTTACTTATGTTGCTTGTGTTACTAAAAATTAAATAAATAATGCTATAGCCGCACTTGCGTTTATTGTCCCTAAGTTATATGCGCGCTGGAGCACACGCCGTCCGGAATGTATGCGAAAATAGCCAATAATAGCCAGTCACATCTGCATTTATTGTGTCATTGCACAAAGTTTTATGACGATAGACGCAAGTGCGACTTCGGCAGAAATCCTCGAAACCCTATTTTCAAATTTAGAAACATAGTATTTTTTTTTTGAACTTGCAACATTAACTTGGTCGGAATTAGTTTTTTAGTTTTTGAACGCATAAATTCTCTTTATATTATGGACAGACTATTTAATCTCTGGTTCAGTAATGGTTTTTCCTTTTCCGGTTTTGCGTCGAAGTAGAAACCATGCCGGTGTGTATTTTATTTTATTAAAATATCTGTAAACAAAATATGCAATTTATAAAAGTGAAATCTGTGATGGAAAATTGTTTGTTGTTTCGAAAAGTATAGTGATTGAATTTGTTGAAATCTTTATATTACGCAAATTAAATTTGAAACACATGGCTCTGACGTTTTATGTATATTTTGGTGAACATTGTTATTTTGTTCAATATTTAATCTGATATGAACCATATCTATAGTTTTATTTATTTATTGTCTCATATTTTAATATGAGGAGTTGCGAAAAATTAAATAATAAACTTAACCTATCTTTCAGCTCGCAATTGACTTATTGCACCCTACGCCTGCCTCAGAAAGGAGGAAGCACAAGCTGAAGAGGCTAGTGCCACATCCCAATTCGTATTTCATGGATGTCAAATGTCCTGGTTGTTACAAAATCACAACGGTATTCAGTCACGCGCAGAGGGTCGTCGTTTGTGCAGGATGTTCAACAATTCTCTGTCAGCCAACTGGTGGCCGCGCTAGATTAACTGAAGGTAACTTAGATATATATTTACAGATAGATTTTAAAAAAGTATTCCAAAGTTAGTTTTGAGTATTGATTAACTTATGTGTTCAGTATTAACCCCCTACTAACCATTACTTGTGACGTTGTGTGACCTAAACACATAACTTCCTTTGCTTAGTTAGATATGTAAGTAGTGGTGGCCTAAAACTATCTTAGCGTTATTTGTCAATATGGTTTGTTTATATACAAAATTGGTGTGCAATTTTGTTATTTTCACAAATGTACATCTTGTGCAATGTTTTGAGGTTTGAAATATTATTTTTTAAAATTATTAAATTAAAGATTAACAAATTTATTATTTGCATGAAATACTATTTATATACAACTGAAAATTCTTGCATTAGTTATTTCATAATATAATGCCAATGTTGTTTGTTGCATGTTGTGAAATAATCACATAGTTTGTAAGTATTTCACAACAGTTATGTACAGTTTTGTTACAGTAATAACATCAATATAGTTTTTCATTAAAACTATCATTCCATATCCCTTTCGGGATATGGGGTGGGGAGGAGGGATTTTTTTTTTTTCAAAAATTAATCCCTAAAATATGAATATACTGCATTTTTGAAAAAAAGCTAACCTACGTCAGATCTACAACTGTTATCTTTGCCAAATTTCATTAAAATTGGTTTAGTGATGAAAGCATAATAGACAGACAGACATTTGTATTAGGGATGGGCCAAAATTCGAAACCCTCAGGCTAAGATTGTAAATTGCCCTAATAGTTCTTTTCTGCAATACAAATGTAGTATTTATTTCAGCAGAATTTCCCCAGAGAAGAATCCCATATGACATAATGCTGTGAAAGTAACTAAAGTATACAATTCTTGCTGTGTCGACTAGAGAACTAAGTCTGTTTGCTAAATTATTAATGTGCGTTCCCCATTGTGATTTCTTATCTAAAGTAATACCTAAAAACGCAGTGGAATCCACCAGATCCAGTTTGTTTCCATTCAATTGTACACTGGTATCTACATGCCTTACATTAGGCAATGAAAATTTGACACACTTGGTTTTGTTACCATTTAATAAAAGATTATTTGTACTGAACCAGTGTACAACTTTTGAAATCGCATTATTTACTTCGTCATACTTACCAATTTGTCTTTTCACTTTGAATAAAAGTGAAGTGTCATCCGCAAACAGTACGATTCCATGCTTATCCCCTATGTAGTAAGGCAAGTTATTTATGTAAGTTAGAAACAAGAATGGACCAAGTAGAGCCCTGCGGGATACCCATGGTTACAGCAGCGGCACCACCAGGACCTTTTCCCATTAATGTTAACCTTCTGAATTCTTTAAGTAAGAGATCAGAAGATCAAGAGCCTTATTTCTAACTCCATAGTGGTGTGACTTCCTGATTAAGATGTTATGATCGACACAGTCAAATGCCTTAGACAAATCACAAAATACTCCAAGTGCATCCTGTGAATTCTCCCAGGCTTCATAAACGTTTTTCAGTAATTCGACACTAGCATCTATGGATGAGTGACCCTTTGTAAAACCGAATTGTTTAGTGTGAAATAATCTAAAATTATCAAAATGTCTAAGCATTTGATTTAGTATAATTTTCTCAAATATTTTACTTAGGGTTGGCAAAACCGAGATAGGCCAAAAATTGGAGGGATCACAAGAACCAGACTTGAGAACTGGAATAACTGCTCAATTTCATCAAGTCAGGAAATACACCATGTAGTATAGAACAATTAAATATTACAGCTAAACATGGTGCAATAACATTTATTACTGAAGCAATGATTCTAACGGAATGTCCCCATAAATGAAGTTTTCTTAGGTTCCAAGTTTTAAAGGCATTCAAGATACCTTTAGTATGAATGAAAGAAAATTCAAAGGTTTTGTCGCACTTGGTTACACATTGCTTCATTAATGATACAGCAGTACTAACTGATCAATGCATCAGTTAGTACTGCTGTATCATTTTGAGTTGTTAAGATTGCAGCATTGGAGAAAAAATTTTCAAACTCTTGCAGTCTCCTACTATGTTGACTCCATCAGCCTTAAGTTGGAAACCAGTATTAAAAGTTTTGGTTTTGTTAGTTTCACGATTAATAATATTCCAAGTAGCTTTTATTTTGTTTGTGGATTTATTAATAATATTTTTTTTGTGATGGAATTTTGCTGTATTGTAAGACCCTTTTAAAAATGTTTGAATATTTTTTTTACACATTCTTGAAATTCCACACTATGATTATAAGATTTTTCATAATATAGGTCAAATAAATGTTTTCTACTTTTAAAAATTCCCACTGTTGTCCGTCCATTCACCGAAATCTCTTTGGTTACTTAACAATAATATTTTTGGAGTGTATACCCGACTATATTCTGTATCAATTAAATTAAACAAAGAACCATATAAAACATTTGGGTTATCTTCATAAGGCAGCATTGGTAATTTTTCAGTCAAATTAGCCTTAAAACGTTCTACTCGGCTAGTATTCATCAGAATAAAAACAATTTCTTTTCTTTGAGGTTTGTTTGTCATTTTTGGGAACTTAACTAATTGGCCACTATGGTCTGAATCTAATACATTTGTAATTGAACTACTAGTGGGAGCTATATTTGTAAATATATTATCTATACAAGTAGCACTAGTGACAGTTATCCTTGTAGGCTCAGAGAAAACATGCAGATTGAATAATTTAAAAAGATTAAGGAAATTACATGTTAACAAAGATTTGTCTAAAATATTTATATTAAAATCCCCATAGACAACAATATCATCAATCAGGTATCGGTGGACGCTCCACTTGGCGCGTCGGACCACTGCCTGACCCGGAGCAAAGTGCCTGTCACGTGCCCATCACGGCCTCCCTTTGCAGGCTGTCGTTGCGTTTGGCAGATCAGCAGATTGGGATGGGATGTGGTCTTTCTTTGCGTCCTACCCATGGGGGCGATTGTGCTTCTCGCTGGATGATCCGAATGCTGTCGCTGATGTGATGCTGCAGGGCATGGAACTTTTCATTTCGTCTTCTGCGGTGCCCATCGAAGACAATTCTCAGCCTTGGTTTGGTCGCCACTGCAAAGCGGCTTTACGCCGAAAGCAGGAATCCTACCGAGCTTAGGCTGCTGCGTCGGCATCTCGTGATGTAAAAACTAGCTCATTACAAAAGGAGTACAACTCTTGCTCGAGGTTCTTCAAAAGAGCTATCGCCAAGGCAAAAGCAGAACACATTGGCAGAATTGGTGAGAAATTAATTCTCCTTTGGGCACTTGTGCGTTCTGGTCTCTCGCCAAGGCTGTCTTAGGGAATTTCTCGCAGCCTTCATTTCCATCCTTGCACAGAGACGATGACTCTCTGGCCCATACCGCAAAGGAGAAAGCCGATCTTCTGGGTTAGTTGTTTGCGGCCAACTCGGCACTGGATGACAGAGGCAACACACTGCCTACCATCCCACAGTGTGATAGTTCTATGCCAAAACACAGCTTCGGCAGTCAGCTGTGTGTAAAGCACTACTTTCTTTGGACATCCACAAGTCGAGTGGGCCTGATGGAATCCCTCCTATTGTGTTTAAAGTGTGCTCCAGAGTTAGCGCCAGTATTGACGCACCTATTCCGTCTCACCTATTCACTCGGCGTGGTACCGAATTCATGGAAAACAGCTTTAGTGCATCCCATTCCTAAAAAAGGAGATCGCTCTTATCCATCAAACTATCGGCTAATAGCCATAACCTCCTTGTTCTCCGAAGTCATGGAGACACCTTTAAACTTTCAGCTACTGAAGTATTTAGAAGAGCACAAGCTGATTAGTTACCGTCAGTTCGGTTTCCGTCGTGGCCGCTCAGCTGGTGATCTTCTAGTATACCTGACACATTGTTGGGCGGAGGCAGTTGAGTCCAAGGCATTGGCAGTTATTTTAGACATAGCAAAGGCCTTCGATCGGGTATGGCATAAAGCGCTTCTCTTAAAGCTGCCTTCCTGTGGGCTTCCCGAGAAATTATGCAAGTGGATCACCAGTTTTTTGGCTGATCGGAGCATTAAGGTCGTAGTCGACGGTGTATGCTCCGACCTTAAACCTGTCAATGCTTGTGTTCCCCAAGGCTGCGTGCTATCACCGACACTGTTTCTTCTGCATATCAATGATATGTTGCGAATTAGTAACATGCATTGCTATGCGGACGACAGTACTGGTGATGCTACATACTCCGGCCGTAGCGGTATTTCTCGGGAACACGTCGAAGAAGGCCGGAACAAGCTCGTGTCTGTACTCGAGAATCAACTAACTGATGTCTCAGAATGGGGTCGTCAAAACCTTAAACGTTTAATCCCAAATTGACGCAGCATTGTGCGTCCACCGCAAAAAAAAAACAACCTTCGCAAAAAAAAAAACAGCCAGTATTGGAATTCTGGGAGTCAACATATCAAACAACGTTCAGTTCCGTGGACATTTGGAAGGGAAGGCTAAACTAGCCTCCAAAAAGCTTGTTGTACTCACTACAGCAAAGGAGTACTTCATGCCAGCCCATCGCCTCCAACTTTAGCATGCCCAAATTCGACCTCACATGGAGTACTGTTCTCACCTCTGGGCCAGAGCTCCTCAGTACCAGCTTCTTCCTCTTGATCGCTTCAACGTAGAGCGGTTCGAATCGTCGACGACCAGGCTAATTCTAATCGGCTTGACTCGTTGGCGTTACACAGAGATGCAGGTTCACTCTGCATCTTTTACCGTATTTATCATGGGGAGTGTTCCGACGAGTTGTTCGGACTAATTCCTGCCGCTACATTCCACCATCGGACATCGCGTCAAAATTTAAAGTTCCATCCTCACCACCTCGATGTCTGGAAATCCAAAACCGTGCGCTTTTGTCGACACTCTTTGCCTCGCACTACTCCTTTGTGGAATCAATTATCTTCGGGGGTGTCTCCGAATGGATACGGCTTAGGGACCTTCAAGAAACGAGCTTATTCATTCTTAAAAGGCCGGCAACACAGTTGCAATACCCCCGGTATTGCGGATGTCCATGGGCGGCGGTGATCGCTTACCATCAGGTGCACCATCTGCTCAGTTGCCCCCTCTACTATAAAAAAAAACAAAAATTCATCTTCAATTTGGAGGCTTTAAATATAATCTCTCTTGTTTATAAACTCATCATAAGATACACACAAGCTTTTATACACTGATAACAATAAATTGCTCAAACTCCAATACAAGCAATCTCAATAACTCGTTCAATAGAAAGGCTCACTATGTTTTTACGTCCCTTAAATTTTAATGCTTTACTAACTATAATCATTGTGCCACCATGTATTAGTTTTATTGAACGAGCTGGCAACCTGGTGATTATTAAAGCTGAACATGACTTGGTGGTGGCTTTTTAGCCAATATTCTGTAATGCATAAAATATCAATATTATTACCATTCATGAAAAGCTCCAATTCTAATTCTTTACCAGTCAGCCCTTGAATATTCTGATGTACCAGGTTTAACTGACAAGTAAAGGCTTTTTTCCTACAAGGTACCTACTGGTAATTTTTTTTCCATTCTCCTTATAGATAATACTCAAGGTATCTGTTATAATGTCACTTACAATATATTTACAGATTATGCACTCAGTTAAATTATTGCTAGAGGTTGTTCTCTATTGTCTCAATTACTAATTTAAATTATTTAAATTAAGTTGTGGGACAGCAGGTTCCACAGTTAAAGATATTTCGCTTGAATTACTTGACTGCTCAATAAAAGCAGTTGTGTTAGCCAAGTACTTCGAGCTTCGAAAAATCTAGCGAGCTTGCTATTTGTCTAATAATGATCTTTTGTTAAACAGTCAAACAGTTTAAAGATCATATCTTTTATATTATTTTAATACATAACACTAATAAAAGGAAATAATAAATTACTTGTTATTTACATTTCAAACAGAGAGCTCACAAAAACATTTGACATTTTGTTTGAAAACAATTTTTTGTTCAATGTTGCCAGTCACACAGAATATTAATTTACATAACCATAAACGCGTATTTTAATATAGAACCATCTAGTGGCACATTCATGAAGCTTTTATACAGCTGCAATAGATAAAAACTCATCGTGTACAAGTCCGCAAGGCTGTCGCCTTAACGCTTAATGGCAAATATTTATCGGATACTATAATCACCCGGATGTTCAAGTGGTTAAATTTTGTTGCCTATACTAATATTAAAAAGAGAAAATTTTATAATTTGAATAAAATCAAAAACATTTAGTCCGATCTTATAAATTATTTTACCAGCAAAAGCTTTACTATCAGGGAGTAACAGGGTACTTTAACAGATACAGCAAAAGGAAGCAATGATTTTGAGCCATGCAAATAAAGTTGCTTGAACTGACTAGACCACCCTTACACCAAATTAATTTCATTAAGTTAAATGTGATATATTTTTTTTTAATTTCATAACATAGGAAACAAGCAGATGGCTCTGATGCCACATAAACATGTTACAACATTGCACCATACTACACCGTAGCATAATTTGTAAGTTTTAAATGCTTTGATTCGATTGAAGATGTTTTACGTGAATAGGGATGGAAACATACAACCATCACCTACAGACACCAAAGATGTTCTTGAAGTGTTACTATCCATGATGAAGGATATTAATGCCAGGTGCATGAGGATGCTAACTTTCTCTCCAAACTAGAACACAATAGGTCACTATTGTGTTCTAGTTTGGAGAGAAAGTTAGCATCTAGCATTAATGCTATTGTGGCAGGAATAGGTAATGCTGTGGTACCAAACCAGGGTGAGACACTGCAGATCTCTGCCACCTATTAGTCATAATGGCTGTGACTTGCTTAGGCAATAGTTTTCCTTTTACAAACTGCCTGGTGGAATGTCAGTTGGTTTTATTTTTAATATTATTTTTTTCTGTTTCAGGATGTTCATTTAGAAGAAAACAACATTGAATTTACCTGGAGAGAGAGCCCTACTTTTAAGATTGCATTTTATTTTAAGATGATGGATGAGTGATATTTTTCTTATTCACTGATTGTTAAGGCATTATTAATAAAGGCTTTTTCAAAGGGTAATAGCTTGTTTTATTAACATTTACTGCTTATGTGAATTTTCATTAGAGATCCTCATTATTTTTATAAAAATTTGTGCTTACAGTATTAGCTATTAATGTAGTTTTATAAATATGAAGTCATAAGTCATGATATCTGGATGCAAATTTCATTACTTTCAAGCATGGAAAACAGAGCAGGGAAGCTTTTACTTTTTTATATTCTCTATTTATACATGCCAATATTGGAGATGCTTGCCATAACCATCGAACAATACTGGATCATTTTTATATATCAGGTAGCAAATCGCTTCCGATCTAGAGAACTAACGCCTGTACACACCAAAGATGTGAATAGTACCTTGCTATCAGTGTGACAGGATACTAATGTCAAATGCATAACTTGAACGGCTAACTTACTTTTCTAAACTGATGACATTTACAACATTGCAGTGATTACTGTAGAAATAGGTTGTTGACATCAAATCTGGGCGGGATGTGTAACTCTACCGCCCATAGACACAATAGATGTGATACGTTTGGCCCAATAGTTCTCCTTCTACAAAGTGCTAAATACAATTTCAGATGGTTTATTCTCCAAAAGGGGCCAGTATCAACATGGTAAATGGGATGTGAGTCCTGGTATACTTGAGCCATCTACATCGCAATGAAGAAATGAATATTTCTGTATATTCATTGCTTCCAAATAACCCTTTCAGATCTTCCTACATTGGACAATCTAGAGGAGAAAAGAAAGGATCGGCAGTCTTAGCAAACCCATATTAAAAGTGGCTTAAGTACATTATTCAACATAAGCAACTGTCTTTTTTAATGGGCATTCTTAACAGAAGCTTGCTCTGGCAGTTAGTTACTTTTGAAATGACAATGGCAAAATAACTAACATTATATACAGCTTACGACTAGTAGTTCCACAGTTACCCAAAAGTTAGCCTCATTCTAACAAATAGAGCACACTGGATGTAGAACCAAGTGTGGGCTTCAAACTGCTCAGTAAAGTTTATTTATATCAGATGATAGAACAACCTATCGCCTACAGGCAGGAAACTAAGATGTTAATGGTGCACTAAAATCCATATGGCGTGGTCTTCATTCACGTGCAAGTTTATTGGTTACCTTACCTTCCAAACTGGAGGACGACAGTGACAAGCATTGATGGTATCGCAGCAGAAATAGGTAAGGCGGTGGTACCAGACCCGGACGAGACAATGCAGAACTCTACCACCTAGTAGGCGAAATGGATCTTACCTTCCAAACTGAGCACGACAGTGACAAGCATTGATTGTATCGCGCAGGAATAGGTAAGGCGGTGGTACTAGGCCCGGGCAAGACAATGCAGAACTCTACCACCTAGTAGGTAATGGTCGTGGCCCGCGTAGCCGATCATTCGCCTTTACAATTTGGCTAGTAGAATGGCAGATGGTTTATACTTCAAACGGGGCTCGGACCATTACAGGAGATGCTACATGAATTGGACTACAGACCGGTAGCAGGGGGGTGTCACTGCAGTTTAAGCACAGAATACCTAAGAGTACTACCGTACAGAAGATACACTCCTTTACAAAAGAATAACTGCGCACGAACGAACTGTGAATTTTCTTTGCGCGCCTCAGTCTTATGGCCAAACTGTGAACATCGG
Organism: Apodemia mormo; assembly: GCA_036924255.1. Classification (NCBI taxonomy): domain Eukaryota; kingdom Metazoa; phylum Arthropoda; class Insecta; order Lepidoptera; family Riodinidae; genus Apodemia; species Apodemia mormo. Next base: position 22,353,228 of record JAUPFN010000021.1, on the reverse strand, counting down.
CACGAGGTTGTCCCTTGAGATCTTCTTGTTTGCTATTTTGTTCTTAACATAAAAAAAACTGAATGTAAAATATATCGACGGGTTCTACGTATACTAACTAGTACAAGTGCATTGACATAACTTTACACGAGAGCGGATTAAACATTTTATAGCTTGTAATTTTGACATAAATCAATAGAAGTATTTCAAAATTTGTACTTTTGTATTTGAATATCATATGAAAAAGACTGTCATAAGATAGCAAACAAGCAGATGGGTCTCCTGATGGAAAGAGTTAACCATCACCTATAGAGTATAGACGCCAAAGATTGTGCGTTATCTTGTGGCCAGGTCTAATGCCACATACATTAGTTTACCAGCTACTTTACCCGCCAAACTGGAACACGACAGCGACAAACACTGACGCTATTACGGCAGGAATAGGTAAGGCCATAGCACCAGACCCGGCGAGACAATGCAGAACTCTACAAACACCAAAGATGTTAATAGTGCGTTGCTATCTTGTGACGAGGTCTAATGCCACATGCATAAGTTTACCGGCTACCTTACCCTCTAAACCGGAACACGACAGTGACAAGAACTGACGCTATTGCGGCAGGAATAGGTAAGGCCATAGCACCAGACCCGGCGAGACAATGCAGAACTCTACCACCTAGTAGTCACGATGTTAGTGACTCGCATAGCCAAATCGGTCGCCTTTCACGACCTGCCCGGCAGAAGGGTAGGTGGCCTATTTTTCAAAGGAGCCCGGGACCAACACGGGGATTTAAATTTTTTAAATTCCCAGAGGCAGCAGAAAACACCAACTTTTAAACGCTTAAGGTTTTGTCAAATACATTAAAGCTGGTAAGTAATACGTAATGCGTAGCGAACAGTTTATTTAGTGGGGAATTTGCCATCAATTACGATAACAGCTAAAAAATATAAAACAAAATAATATATATACTTAGTCAATTTATTTAATTTGGTAGAAAAGTGTAAAAATATCACAATATGGAATTCATTTCTACAATTTATTCATAATAATTATAATTCGTATATACTTATACATTAATATCGCATACTATTTAAGTAACAAATAACATTTTATAAACATTTCATTGCATAATAATAACAAAAAAAATTAAACTAAACAAATTTTGGTTGTTAGTCAGTAAAGTGTATATTGCTTTTAAGTTTTAAAGATTCTGGTTCATCTAAACTACTTTCGGCGTCTTTTATATCTTGTTTTATTTGTTGTATTAATTCATCTAATGAATTGAAATTTTTTTCTTCCCTTAAGTAACCAGCAATACAAATTTTTAACATAGATCCATAGAAATCATTGTCGAATCGATGCAGCACATGTGTTTCCTGTAATTAAAATAAAGGATTTATATTATATTTTAATCTGGTCAGTGATAATAACCACGGATTAAACTTATTATTTATATGGTATGTGGTAACAACTCTTTATATAAGCCTTGAACAGAGAGTTGAATTATTGTAAACCTCTCGGCAAATCTATTCGATTTTGTTTTACAATTTTACTATTACTGAACATGGATTATTACAAGATTTCTCCGTTCTCTCTCTCTCTCTCTCTCTCTCTCTCTCTCTCTCTCTCTCTCTCTCTCTTCTTCACCTCTCCCCCGGCCCATGCCCAGTTCCTTTACAGGTAGAGTAAACCGAACGTCTAGACTTTTCGGTTCACCACATTTCAGCGATTTGTTGGTTGGCGCAATGAGTAGTGATTCCTATCGCCGCAAATAATCGATCTGATAAGGATTATCGACTATTTCTAGCAATAACTGGGACCGACCGACGGCATTACGTGCTCATCAGAGTCACGGGAATGATAAGACACCGCCCGCCACACTCCAAACAGCAACTGAGATTTTTGGAATTTCGAGAAACATCGTTACATCTGTATATTACTACGTGAAGGACATTAAATTAATAAAAACAAATTACACACACTACATTCATGTGACACATGGACATGACATTATACACACATATGTAACAATGTTTCCTTAACGGCTTTTTAAGTTTAAGTCTGTTGTTAAATTTAAAAGAGATTTTATTTTTTAGTCTATGGTCGAATTTCGGCCACAGGTGAATGGTGATCGCTAGTATAAATAGTGAGTAGTGCTATCCTTACCAGGATCTTTATGATTAGCGTCTTGTTTTCTCTTATACGCGGGGCTACGCGTATCTCGCAATGCGTAATTGTCGTAATTCTTTAGTTATCGCAAGACACATAATAGCCATATATAACTAAAAACACGCTTTTATAAAAAACTAAAAAACACGCTTTTGTCAAACTAATAAATAAAAAAATATTTAGTTTTCTAAATTTTTTTACATAAATACATTTGACAATTATTTACATAAATATATTTCCATACATACACAATAAAAATACATGCAAAAATATGATATACCTAATAAATGATGATTGTGTAAACGTTAATAAAAAAAATAAATAACAGTTTAAAAAACTAAAAAACACGCTTTTACCGAACTAAAAAATAAATTTAAATTTAGAATAGTGTATCTAAATAAAAAAATGCATTGCAGTGTAAAAAAGCGTGAGGTGCTTCTTAAGATACCTATTAACATCATGCACCCCACGCTTTTTTTAAATGCAATACATTTTTTAATCTAGTCTATTGAGACAAATTATTTTAAATGAAATCCGAACCCCATATTAAATGTGTACATGATGAATATTTATTTTTGACTAGCCTCAGCGTGCAGCCCGCTGTATTATATGGTTTTTGGCGAATCCCACAGGATTACATAATTTCTCCGGGATAAAAAGTAGCCTATGTACTATTCCAGGTCATCATCTACCTGCGTGCCAAATTTCATTCGAATCCGTTCAGTAGTTTTTGCGTGATTGAGTAACAAAAATCCAAACTTTCGCATTTATAATATTAATATAAATTAGCAATTACCCGCAACTTCGTACGCCTGACGAAAAAGCATTACTTTCCTTTGCTCAGTCAAGTAAAAAAGTAGCCTATGTCACTCCTGGATGATGAGCATTCTCAAGGTGATTTTTTTTTTAAAACGGGCTAGTAGTTTTTGAGTTAAATCGTAAGAAACAAACAAAACATCACTGCCGTGTTCATTAAAAGTTACACATTACAAGCCTTGTAATCAAGCGTTTCTTCTTGTAAATTGATGATTTTTACAAAAATACATTTATCAGACCTATATATGTTTTCACTGTAATACAGGGGCTTTTTCACATTCGTATCTGTGGTACTGTTTATCATAAACTAGCTGTTGCTAGCGACTTCGTCCGCGCGGACTTCGTTTGCTCCGCACAGCTTCTCCCCCTTAGGTGATAGCGTGATAATATGTAGCCTATATGTTGACCCGACCTGTTAGTAATATTCATGCAAAATTTGAAATAAATCCATGCAGTACCTTTTGAGTTTATCCCGGACATACATACAGATAAACAGACAAAAATTCTAAAAACTATATTTTTGTCTTCGATATCGATTGTAGATCACGCCCCAAGTATTCTTTTAAAAAAATATTCAATGTACAGATTTGACTTTACTACGATTTTATTTTATGTATAGATGCCTTTGTAGCAGCTTGTAGCTTATATTATATTATATACGAGGGTGGATTGAAAAGTACTCGGCCTAACACAGATCCATTAAATAATGTGGGTAACATTATTTAGTTCAGTTCAGAGTAGTTTATTGTATGAAGTTGGAAACGTGTGCAATAATTTGTTGTGATTTTATAAATTTTTAACAAAGCAATCGAATATACTTTCTGCAAATGGAACAAATCGAGCAGCGTGCGGTCATTAAGTACCTCCATAAGAAGGGGCTATCACTGAAAGCCATCCATGATGATATGGTCAGTACATTACGGGATTCTGCTTCTTATTTATGCGTCAAAAAAAATGGATAGCAGAATTCAATCGTGACAGAAAGAGTGTGAAAGATGAACCCCGATCTGGAAGGCCTACGACGTCCACTACTGACGAAAATATTAAAAAAGTACTTGATTTAATTATGGCAGACCGCAAATTAAAAATTAGAGAGATAGCCGAGATTATAGGCATGAGCTCAAAGTATCATAGTCAATGAATTGGGTTTCTACAAAGTGTTTGCGAGGTGGATTCCGCGACTGCTTTCAGTTGAACAAAAAAGGACGCGATTGAACTATATCACGTGACTGAAGTTATTTGAAGCCGATGCAGATGATTTTTTGAATCGTTCATGGGTTCACTACAGTACGCCAGAGACTACAATCAAAACAGTGGGTTCACCATACCACAAAAAGGCTAAGGCGCTTTTGTCGGTAATGGCTTCAGTATTCGGATTATGATTACTACTGTGTCTTACTACGTCGTTTAGGAGAGGAAATAAAAGAACAACGTCCAGGAATGCTCACAAGAAAATTCCTGTTTTATCAAGATAACGCCCGTGTTCACACGTCTGTGCAATCAATGGCTGAAATCGACAATTGTGGCTTTGAACTATTACCGCATCCGCCTTATTCATCTGATGATCTGGCACCGTCAGACTTCTTTCTGTTCCCTAACCTGAAAAAGCACTTGGGAGGTCAAAGATTTTCGACAAACGACGAATTCAAAACAGCAGTAGACGCATATTTTGACTCTAAGGAAGAATCATTTTTCTCGACGGTCTAAATGCTTTGAATAGGTTATGGCAAAACTGCATCGAACTTGATGGTGATTATGTAGAAAAATAAAAATATAACTGATTATTATGTGTTTATTTTCTTGGTTAGGCTGAATACTTTTCAATCCACCCTCGTATAAGCTACAAGCTGCTACAAGTTTGAATATCTTACAGTCAATTGCACCAACATGGTCTTAGCTTAGGAAAATCCTAAGGAATATGTTGTATTTTTTGTTAATTAAAAGAATGTGACAGCATGCTAGTAAAGATTGTCCTAAGTACAAGGTTGGCGCAAAATTATTCAAACGGAGCAATAAAAAAAATAAAAAAACGGGGCAATTAAAAAAATAAAAAATCGTAAGAATGGGGTACTCGGTAGGGTGTGTTATATATAACTAGCTATTGCCAGTGGCCAATATTGGTCCAAAGTTAAACAATAAAATCTCATTTAAGACAACAAACTTCAGCCGTAAAGAAAATTGTCCATAGCTTATATAGTTAACTAGCGGCCCATTACGTGCTTCGCTACGTATCGCCATTTATTGAATTTGTGCAAATTTCACATAAGCCATTTTCTAAATAGACCGATCAAAGCCTAAACATTTGGTTTGGATAGGTGAACTCGTTCTTGAGTTATAAAATTACAACGAAAAGTGACATTGATTTTTATGTATAAAAATAGATATAATTTTTACAATCAAATGATCTGTTAAACACAGATTAATTGCTTGTTAAAAATGATTTGCGTTTCGGAAACCGGCCGTACCTAAATATCTTCGACTACACATGGGGGCACTTGTTGTACCTCTGTCTACTTCTTCGGGGATACGAGCGCGAAGATACTTTAAAAAAATCAACTTTTAAGTTTGTAGCTTTAACGTTTAAAACTGCAAGTCACATGCTACATGCAGACATTTTCGTGACGTAATGTTGGCTGTGACTGGACAAAATAAGACCACAGATTTATTTATGTTCTTAGAACATTAGCCAATTTTAAAGCAGCAGCCATCCCGAAACTGGTTATTTTGATCGAAGGCATGTACATAAAAAGGTTTCACTATTCCATAAAATACCAAACACAATTTACTTACAACTGATAGTTCTTTATTCTGATAGAACGGGCACCATCCTATATTCGCTACCATTTTATGCACCGGCCCGTCGTCTACTTTTGCCCATCCGTAGTAAACTCCTGGCTTTAAATTCTTCGGCAACGACTGTATCACCTCCTTTGCGTAATTAGCTGTAAAATACAAGGTCAATTCTATATAAACTGGGATTAATTTGCTCCTCACACCATTTTCTGATAACTATTGTAATTGTTTGAAAAAAAAAAGGCATTGACAAATTTTAATTGAATAAAAAGGCAAGCCCTCTGAGTTTCTTCCACCGGATCTACGTGTGAGGCCACAATTCAATCCAGTAGTACCTAGCTATAAAATCGTCGACCCGTCAAATCTGCCGGTAATTTGTTAATTTGATTAAAATAACATTGACTAAAATAACATTGACTAGTATTTTAACTTTAGTTTGCTCGGCACCGATCGTTAGGTTCGATTCCCAGTTCAAGAGTTATAGGGAATTTTTAATTCCGAAAAATCTTAATAGCCACACCGTGTCACACAAACCCAGCATGTTTTATGAAGAAAATTATGAATTGAAGTAAGCAAAGCAAATCGGTCTAGACCGTGATTTATGACACAAATCTCTTTGCCCATCCCGTAAGGGACTTTAAACTGAATGCCATTTCAGCTAATTCCTTCTGAGTTATTTTCCGTAACTAGACAACGTTGAGACGTTAAATAATACAAATATTATGAAGTTTATTATCTAAGGTACAGTTCAATCAAAGTTAACTGTACAAACACAAAAGATTTAATATAGAAAAATGGTATAAGAGGTATCAAAAACCAAGTAAATGGTTCAACCTTATGGAAAGAGGCACCACAGATTAAATGGAATATTGGCATAAAGAAGAAATCAATTTTTTGTTTAATTTTTTAATTTAAATGGATAGCGTCGCTACGTAAAGCGACGCTATACATTTAAAACCCAAATTAATAATATTTAATTAATATTAAAAAAGTAATAGTGAGGTCATGATGGCCCAAGTGATGTAAAAACAATAAAATTGCCGCAAATACTTAATAAACATCTCACAATAGTGTTATGTGCTTACAGTCTATTTCAACATAAAACATAATACGAGTCGAATTACAAACTGAATTATATTACAAACCAATTACTAAAGTATTTGTGTTTCACATCTGTATATTTTTTATCATGATGGCGGATGTATTTGTTTTTGACTCATTTCATTGAGAAATTATAAATTGCGCACTAGAACAAACCATTAATGGTAGTGATATCAAGGAGGTGGATTTATCTATAGTTTGAGTGCATTGGATTTGCATTTACAAGAAGCAAATTGATAGTCTCCGGGTAAATCACTAAGGGGTTTATTATATAGGAGTTATTTTCCGTAACTAGACAACGTTGAGACGTTAAATAATACAAATATTATGAAGTTTATTATCTAAGGTACAGTTCAATCAAAGTTAACTGTACAAACACAAAAGATTTAATATAGAAAAATGCTATAAGAGGGAATCAAAAACCAAGTAAATGGTTCAACCTTATGGAAAGAGGCACCACAGATTAAATGGAATATTGGCATAAAGAAGAAATCAATTTTTTGTTTAATTTAAAAGAGTACGTGCTCCTACTGATAACTGGCCTCAACGTTTGAAGATTTCTTGCAGCCAATGGAGACCACTTCGAATAAGCCTAATATATTTTTAATGGTTTTATATTAATGTATTAAACTAACACACTGTAATAGTAATAAAATAAAATAAAAAAATAAACGTGCAATATAATTTTTTTTTTCTTTTTAACAATATTCAGAGCCGCTAGGTATATTTTAGTTGTCAGTGTCGTCTTAGATGACTAGGCAGTATCTATATATCTATACATATAATAAAATCTTAGAAAAGTCAAAGATGTACATTGAATATTTTTTTAAAAGAATACTTGGGGCGTGATCTACAATCGATATCGAAGCCAAAAATATAGTTTTTAGAATTTTTGTCTCTTTGTATGTATGTATGTCCGGGGTAAACTAAAAAAGTACTGCATGTATTTACTTCAAATTTTGTATGAATATTAATAATAGGTCGGGTCAACATATAGGCTATATATTATCACGCTATCACCTACGGGGGCGGGGCTGTGCGGAGTAAACAAACTCCGCGCGGACGAAGTCGCTGGCAACAGCTAGTAATAAATACAAGGCCATGATGATGTACTCGTATTCATTAAAATCTTATCTTTAAATAGCGAATTCTCTATGAGCATTTGTTCATTGTGTTTCGTCTTATCTTACTGTCCCCATTTTGTAATATTTATATCCCACAGTAATTATTGTATTTACTTGTATATAGTCTATAATAATTTTATAGTTTGTTTTACTTCGAAGCAAAATCATTGAAAAAGTTTTCATGTATAGAATAACAAACAGACAGAATGACGGCTCTCTTTATAAGGGCGTGGAACCGGTATCGATATACCTAGCCGGTAATATCGTTTATTTTATCTGGTTAATACAGAAATTAATACAGAGTCGATATAACCGGTTAAGCTCGGAATTTATTTCTCCTGACGTCTAAAAAATTGTTGAGCGCGATGGGTGTCACCCGGTGCGGTCATTACGGTGTCACTCCTACACAAAGCTATCTATGGTAGTAAAATGCGTTGAAGAAGTGACTTAGCCAAGTGGTAAAAACGTCCAAGATTCAAATTCTTTCGAAGGTTACCACTCTTCCTGTACGTGGACAAGCATTATCTCGCATAAGCGGAAAATCTTAGCCAATCTATACTCGGCGTAGCAAGACTATAGGTCCGAGCATCTGATTTCGATATTGTCCAGTCGTCATACGTCCCTGTATTAAAGAGGTCGGTTCTTTTACTGAGTCGAATTCTCCGCGCAAACCATGATTTTACCGTCTCGGTATGGATGCACTTTTGAGGGTGCCGGATGGTTTAGCCGGCTGATATGTCCAGGAACATGCCAAACACGTATTCACCGAATCAGGGTGAAATCTAAACCTGGACTGATCACTAAAGAGTACCAAAGTCCTTTGACGCTATTTTCAGTTCACGTTCTTCTTTAGCCACAGTGGTCTGCGTCGACAATTTCCCCTTCGTAAAGATGGAACTCGTAGGGGTCTATGAGCGTAAACGTTGGTTTTCTGTAGCCTTCTGCTGACAGTTTGATCACTCATATGCAATTGGAGTTCAGCTCGTGGTCCTTGGACTAAATGTCCTAATGTAATATTTGACTCTCTTTTGGCAGTCATTTACAAAAATCGGTCCTTTCTTAGCAAACAGGCAGATGGGTCTCCTGACAGATACAGTCAATCGTCGCCTATAAACACCAAAAATGTTAATGGTGCGTTGCTATCTTGTGACGAGGTCTAATGCCACATGCATAAGTTTACCGGCTACCTTACCCTCCAAACCGGAACACGACAGTGACAAGAACTGACGCTATTGCGGCAGGAATAGGTAAGGCCATAGCACCAGACCCGGGCGAGACAATGCAGAACTCTAACACCTAGTAGTCACTATGGCAGTGACTTCTATAGCCAATCGGTCTCCTTTTACGACCAGCCTGGCAGAATGGCAGTTGGTCTATTCTTCATAAAGATTATGTAAAGGTTTTCTTATTAACTCTGTGCCTTTCCCTACCTACCTACCAACCAGCTATGAATCCATGTTGGTTTCAGTGGTTTTAGACAATGCTGTCAATTGCGTGCCCACTATTCCCTCCCTAAGCTTTAGAGTATGAGACATCAATTTTTTGCAATAATTATCTTATTGCATTGTGCCACGACACATTTGTTTTTAAATACAGGATACAGAAAGCTTGAACTGCAAGCTTTTCATATTTTCTTCTCCAAAATTATTTTGTTTGATAACTTTGTAAGTAAAGCAAGATCATATTCTCCCAGCAGTTTCTCTTTTATTTCATGGGAATATTATCTAGGACAGTAGCTTCATGATTTTCTTAATTTTATACTGCTAATTTTGTCAGGTCTTAAACTATCCAATAATTCTTCTGTTGGTAGTAGCGTGTTAGTGTTTGGGAATTCTTTTTGTTTCGTTTAGTAGTTGTTTGTAATATTATTCACATCTAGTAAAGTAAGCTAACAAGATAAAATTAAATCTTGTGACTAATTGTGTGACTTTGTGCATTAATTTTAAAAAAGTCCTATGAATCACATCAAAGGATTTTTTTTAAATTAATTCACAAACTATTAAATGGTATGTACTTTAATGAAATTTTGAACTAACACATATATGGTAATAATGACTTGGATTTGAAACAATTTAAAAATATTGTGTAAGTACTTAAAAAGTTTTTTTTTTGTAAAATTTATTTGTTTTTTTTATATTTTGAAAATGTTAGGGAAATGTTTTTCTTAATTCTTAAAATCATCATATTTTTTTCATTACATTATGGAGGAGTATTCATTTATTGTAATTTTTCATCATAAATCTAAAACTATGAGGTGGCAGAAAAATTATAAGCTCTTTTAGGGTGAACAAATGAAATTATTTCACCTTTTTTACCTTCACTCTAAGTGCAAAAAAAAATTAATAGGAACTTTACTTTTTTACTTGTGCTATATGACTACTTATTGCTGAATTTCATTCTTTTAGCTAAAATGGAAGTAGTCATTAGGATTTGATTTACTTGTAGTGAAAAAAAGATGTCTGTATGTATGTTCTGGGTAAACTCAGAAGGTACTGCATGGATTTACTTCAAATTTTGCATGAATATTACTAACAGGTCGAGTCAACATATAGGCTACATATTATCATGCTATCACCTACCTGGAGGTGCAGTGCGGAGTAAACTGGTCCGCGCGGACGAAGTCGCTGGCAACAGCTAGTATATATATAATTCTACATGATTTTGTTTATTGGCTGCATTAATCCTCAATACTTTTATACAAGTAGAGCTTGCAAGGTTAGAGATATCCCTAACATTACACAGAAAAATACTCTTAGACTTAACATTGCAGAGTGCCACAAAGGGCGGATCCAGGGGGGGGTCATGACCCCCACCTAAGCAGGAGTGTGGATTTATTATAGCAAACCAATAAGGATTAGAGCCTATCTTGACTGAACCTCAAATATGTGACCCCTTTATCCTAAGGTTGGATCTGCCCTTGAGTTTATCTATGCAATCTGGACTCATGTCTGTGGCTTTTCAAAAATGGTTGTGCTATGTAAAGCGACGCTATCCATTTAAAACCCAAAAAATGGGTAATTTACGAATATATTAAACAAAAAAAGTAATAGTGAGGTCGTAATGGCCCAAGTGATGTCCAAAAACAATAAAATTGCTGCAAATACTTAATTAACATCTCACAACAGTGTTATGTGCTTACAGTCTATTTCAACATAAAACAAGTCGAATTACAAACTGAATTATACTACAAACCAATTACTAAAGTATTTGTGTTTCACATCTGTATATTTTTTATCATGATGGCGGATGTACTTGTATTTGACTCACTTCATTGAGAAATTATTAATTGCGCACTAGAACAAACCATTAATGGTAGTGATATCAAGGAGGTGGGTTTATCAATAGTTTGAGTACATTGGATTTGCATTTACAAGAAGCAAAATGATAGTCTCCGGACAAATCACTAAGGGGTTTATGTATTGCAAGATAATGCTTTTCGTTTCTCATAAACTTCTCTAACAGTCAACAGTACTTAGAGTGCATACCAAAGTACCTGTGAACTTGTAAGTGGTGGTTTAACAAATCTTCGCATCAATAGTGTTGTGACAGCAGAAGTGCAATCAATGCCATCATGTAAATTTCATATATATGATATATATATATATATACATAGATATCATATACAAGATAATATTTGTTATTAAAATATTTAAATTAATATGAAGATTCACCTTTAATGAAATGTCTTATTTAAGAGTTTACAAAGCAAAGATGTTATAACATTCTCCTTATTTAAGTATTAATTTGTGAGACCCTTGTGTCAATGTGAATAGGTATTAGACATGGGTAGGTGATGCGTGTAATATCACAAAAGTAATATCACTCGGAAAGGTGATGCAACATCACACATCACACTAGCGTTTCACTTTCAACCATCACACATTACTTCATTCATCACTCGGTACAGTTCGGTTAGTGTCGTTTCTCTGGCCGTATCACATATTATACTACCAAGAGAAGAGTGTGGTGTGCAACTAGCGGGAGATATGCAAGTGGCAGTATAACTCAAATAAATCGAATAATACCGAGATCGTTGGTTCGAGCTGGGAGAACGGGTATACGAGTACGTTAAGTATGTTAGAATGATTTGATTTGAAAACGTTTGGTGATAACAATTCGGATTATATTTGTTATTAGTAAGATGTACAAACTTACTAATAATAAAAATGAGTACCCTTAGATATTATGCAATAACTGTTTGAGTTAAGACATTTTAATTGTTCTGTGTGTCGCACGTCGCGTCGTTTGTTTCGGCCATACTTCGACCAAGAAGTCCCGATCGGGCTAAAGTATTATTGAGGTTTTACTCGAAAATCGCCTCTTTGATCTAGTGGTCCAGCGTTCGCGTTGACTATATGAGGTCCCCGCTTCGATTCCCGGGTCGGGCACATAAAAAAGTGTTTTTTCAGTTTTCTGATACACAAAGTTTCCCGAGATTGGAAAGTGCCCGGTTGGCTATAGGCTTGCCACCTATCACATTTGTGAGACCAAGTATCTTCGGCTAATCGTAGGTGCACTTGTTGTACCTCTGCCTACCCCTTCGGGGATACGGGCGTAAAGATACTTTACTTGAAAACCTAAAGTCTCAGTAGCAGCTCGGAGTCTGGCGGAATGGTGTGCCAACCAAGAAACTGGTGAATCGTGGAGAACTGAAAGTCTATAGACGTTTGGTTTATTCTGCTTACCCCACATAGGTACCGGCGTGATGATACTTTTAAATCAGGTACCTACATGACGAATTGAAAATGTAATTACAATTAATATAATCGTAATGTTATAATAAAACTTATCAGACTAAAATTATTAGTCAGTTTAATCATCAATGATTATGGTACTCTGGTTTGGAAAGAAATATATACTCAGTGTAATGACTCGTAGTTCGCACAAAAACGCGATGCGTACATCACATGCAACGCAAGACACTAAACGCTACTCGAGATGATATTTCCTTAAGGTGATGTGATGAGTAATGAGTGATGAGTGATGTTTGCGGGTGATATTACCCTTTCAAAAGTGATGTGTGATGTTGCATTACACTTCAAAGTACCGTTTTGCGCATGTCTAATAGGTATTGATTACTAATCATAAAAGTTAGGTTCCTATTGCCGTTCTAATAAGTTGCTGTTGTCACAGAGGTTGTAAAAAGAAGAATACACATGCCATCCTTCTGACCAGCTACTTTTTTCTCCTACTCCTCCTTATCTGGTAAGTGATATCTTACCCTCCCTTGTGATTAGAGGCTTCAATACTTGCCGTTTGGCTATCCTGTGTGCAACCATAAGCTGATGTGAATATGGTGGGAGGCGCACTATTAAAAATTTCCTGCCTTAATGACTTGTACCATGCTCTTACACCTTACGGCACATCAGTCTTTCTTTTGTAAGTATAACCTTACTATATTTGAATTAAGCATATATTTCCCTATCTTAAGGAATTCAGTACAAGATATGTATGGTCCAATTATATAATTAAATCTCTATCTACCTTTAGTAAAACATCCATATCATTACTAATCCATATTAAAATCAAAAATATATTTCCTTTTAATTTGAGACGTTCAGTTTTATTTTCCAAATACTACATATGACACTGTAGTATTATTAAAATATATTTTACTTATTTTTTTTTAATACTACACTACCTACCATATTTATGAAATCAAAATAACTATCTATATATTGTGTCAAAGCCATTGAATTTCATAGTGTGATTTTTATGTGTAGGGTCTAAAAAATATTCCTAATTAAATCTTAATGAAGTGGATACCATTTCTTGCAGTCTTTAAGCTAATTGGTATTTTATAAAAAAAAAATCTTAAAAAAAACCTTAAATCAAGCAAATATTTTGAAAATTGAGCTATCAACATCAATAAAATAATGACACAGATATGATTTTTTTTAACATATTGTATATAAATAATTTAAATATAAAAGTCTGTATGAACTATGATACCATTAAAATCAAGAACTGTCTGTCTAAACTGTGATTCAAAGAGATCTGACAGGTAGGTACATCACGAAAAATTATTAATTGTTAGTGGATGCAAGTATAAACATCAAACTATATGAAGCAAAATTCCATCACATTTTCAAATATCAACAATAGGACATATGTCTAAGCAAGATATATAGTAAGAAACTTTAGTTAAATATATCTAAATTACCTGTTGGACAACCTAGGTCTTTAGACCCTCTTCCAAATCCTTTTACAACTTCTCCTTTGAGAAACAATGGTAAATCAAGTAGAGACATTCTTCTTTTAAAAATTTTGAAAATATTTTTGGTAAATTTTATAAATTAATAAACACTTTGTTTTCGGATAACTTTAAATTATTGTCAAAAATTATGCAATGTACAGTAGTTGTTTAAGTTTTTTCAAGTTAAATAATTTTTTAAGTTAGATTATTTTCCTTTCGACGCGAATACAATTCAAGAAAAAATACTTTTTATTCCTTAGCTTAGAGTATTTTTATTAAACTTCTGCTTGCAGATTAATGAATGAACCCATTACCAAGTCCCAAACTCCAAATGTATCAAGTATTCAACGTATATAATGAGCCCAAATGAATGAACCAATTTTTATTACAATTTACAATCTAAATCTTATTTTATTTTATTTTTTTTTTTTTTTTTTTTTTTTTTTTTTTTTTCTTTTTGGCATGGGCGTTAAGCAACTGCCATGATCAAGTAAAACGAGGAAACATATTTTAGACAATAAACTAGGATTTGGAATTTGGATTGACAGGAAAATAGAGGATCAGAAAGTAATCAAAATAACATAGATACTAAAATTATAAATTATTTACAACAATAATATTTAAATAAATATATACAGAGATAATACTTAGTTATTTGTATAATATTTACAAGTGGGTTAATATTAATTTGGTATTAGATACTAAATGTATCTAACTACGCTTAAATATTAATATTATTTTCTTGAATGAATAATGAAAGAATATTATACATACAAGGGTTTAATAACAGGGTTAGAATGGATGTAGGTAAAGGAATGTCATTAGAATATAGATTGTTATATAATGATGAATGATTGTATTTAGGACAAGCAAAAAATATATGATTGAGATCTCCAATATCAGTGCCACACTCACAAACATTGCTATCTTTGATGTGTAGCTTGAAGAGGTGTTCAGGAGAATTAGTGTGACCAAGCCTCATTCTGGTGATAACAGATGTTGACAACTTATTTAATTTCACTACAGAAAACCAAGGTTTAGAAGGTATCAATGGTTGTAATTGGGAATAGGTTTTGCCTTTCACCAATGTACCACTATCCCAGACACTTTGCCATGACTGCTTAAGATGGAGTTTAGGGAGAGCAGCTAGATCATGGCAATAATTAATGTAGGGGTATAAATCACCACACTGAACTGCCTCTTTAGCACACCGATCAGCTCGCTCATTTCCAGTGATATTACAATGGCTTGGAACCCAGGCAAAGTAAATAATATGATTATATTTAAAAGTACATTTGTATAAAAGATTTCTTAAGTCTAAAATAATAGGAGGAATAAATTTGGATTTTAAAGGGAACTTTTGCAAACAATGTAGAGCACTTAGTGAATCAGTCAGAATCATACACTTGGGTAGTTTCATAATGTGTATGTATTCTACAGCTTTATAAAGTCCATAACATTCACCTGTAAATACAGATGCTTCCGGTGGAAATTTGATTTTTTGAACAATATTGTACTGTTTATGGTATACACCTATTCCAACATTATTATTATTTTTGGATGCATCAGTAAAAATCAAATGAAAATCTTGCCATTTTTCATTGATAATATTGTTAAAATATTGATTGGCATACAAAGATTGTTTATCTATACCTAAATTTACTACAACAGGCTGCAGAGTTAATGATTCATAATTGTGTTTATATAAGGGATTTATAGGGGATGTAAAAGTAAAAGGCTTAAGGCTGTGATATTTCATATAGCTGTATACAAGGGCTGGGATTGTTTTGTGTTTCCAATACTTATCTGACATTAAATCACTAAGACTAGAGAGCTTTGTAAGCAGAGGGTGATTTTGTGATTCCAAAGTGCGAAGGAAAAACCTGTCAGATAGATATTTACGTCGTAAATGTAATGGAGGTTCAGCACATTCTACTTGTAGGGCAGAAACAGGGCTGGATTTCATTGCTCCTAGAACAATTCGTAATGCTTTAATTTGAACAGAGTCAATTTTCTTTAGACCAATCTTACTACATGGTTCTAGTAAAAACATTCCATAATCCAATAAACTTCTTATTAATGCATTATACATAAGTTTTAATGTAGATGGGTGTGCACCCCACCAAACCCCAGAAACACATCTCATTAAATTGATATTACGTTCACACTTTGCTGCTATATACTCACAATGATCTAGTCCTTGGAGTTTATTATCTAGTATTATACCTAAGAATTTTGTTTTCGATTTAACAGGAATTGAACTATTTTTGTAAGTAATATTTATAGGGGGTGGAAATTTTGTGCGAGAAAATAAAACTATGGAACTTTTAGAAACAGAAATATCAAGACCATTGTTATTAAGCCAAGTCTGTAGGGATAGAATAGACATGGAAAGATTATCACAAGCCATCTGTATAGATTTGTCAGTTGAGTATAAAAGGAGGTCATCAGCATACTGAAGAACATTTACATTGCTAGTTGCTACAGTTTCTATATCATATGAGTATATGTTGTAAAGGATTGGACTTAAAACAGAACCTTGTGGAAGACCTTTATATTGTTGTCTTTTTAAATTATTAGGGTCATTTGCTAAATTAATAGTTCTATTGTATACAATATTCATAATAACATTAATTAAATAAAATGGTATGTTTAATTTCACTAGCTTATTTTTCAGAATTGATAGAATTACATTATCATATGCTGAGGATATATCTAAAAAAGCTGCTAAAACAGATTTGTTATGAGTGAAAGCTAATCTAATATCAGTTATAAGTAAGCTAATATTATCTATGGTGCTCTTTCCTCTCCTAAAACCATACTGACTTTGACTTAATAAATTTCTGCTTTCAATAAACCATTCTAAGCGAAGTTTGACAAGGTGCTCTAGAATTTTCAACATAACTGATGAAAGCACAATGGGTCTGTATGAAAAAGGGTCAGAAGGGTTTTTATCAGGTTTAAGGATAGGGATAACAGAATGTGACTTCCATGTCTGAGGTATATTACCTGTAGAAACAAGGGAGTTCATAACCTTTAATAAGTATGATAGAGATTTATCAGTCATGTTATTTAAAAATGAGTAGTTAATATTATCCCATCCAGGAGTAGAGTCTTTAACATTTTGAAGGATACCTTTAAGCTCAAATAACGTAAAAGGGGAAAAATTGTCTGAAGAAGAAGTAGAAGGAAGAGAAAGGATACATTCTGGTACTGTAGGTGGAGCAAGATGATCTATCAGCTGATTTATTAACAATGGACACATTTCATTATTATTAGAAACCTTATATGCAGATCTAAATTTTCTTATGTTTAACCATACACTTGAAGGTTTTGTTTGGGGTGATAAGGAAGAGCAGAATTTCTTCCAACCTTCAGCTTTTTTCTTTTTTAATAATCGACGAGTAGTTTTTATAATATTAGTGAGAATATTAAAATTTTCTGTAGTTGTATACTGACAATAAAATTTTTCAGCAGCTTTCCTTTCCTTAATAGCGTCTGAGCACTCTTTGTCCCACCAAGGTGGCGTATTTATTTTCTTAGTTAATTGTTTTTTAATGGGAAAAGTGTTTTCAGCTGATTTTATAATTAATTGAGTAAAGGCTTCTGCACAAGAAGAGTCATTATATGAGGAAATGTTAGGCAAAACATTAACACCAACTTCCATCAAATTATTAAACTTGTGCCAATCCGGGTTATGCAAATTATATTTGAAATATGATGTAGATTTAGGTGAAGTTTTATGATATGCAGAAGGGAAATTTATTATTATGGGGAAGTGATCACTTCCAAACGTAAATGGGAGTGTGTACCATGTCAAAGAAGGTGCTAAATTGGGACTGCAAATGGACAGGTCTATAGCGCTTTTGCCTTCGGAGGGTTTTGTGCGACGAGTGGGAGAACCGTTGTTTAAAATACATAAATTTAATTCTTCAATGACTTTCAAAAGTTCTTCACCATAATAGTTACTGGAGGAACAACCCCAGGCTTGATGATGAGAATTAAAATCACCTAACACAATAAAGGGTTTAGGTAGTATGGCTAATAGGTTATTAAGTTCTGTCAAAATATTCAAATTTGGATGTGGAATATAAAGTGACACGAAACAAATATTATTTACATTAACAGCTAATATAGACATATTTACAGTATGTACAGGAAGATTAACAATGGAAAAATTATATCCTTTTTTGATCATGATGGCTACACCTCCATAACCATCAGATCTATCTTCTCGGATACTAGTGTATCCAGAGAATTTAAAAGTACAACTTGGTCTTAACCAAGTTTCTGAAAGAGCCACTAAAAATGGCTCATATTTATTTAATAAGTGAATTAATTCACTTTTCTTGTTGGTGATGCTCTGCGAGTTCCATTGAAGAATTTTGGCTTGACTGTCCATGATCACCATTAAATTTAGAATAATTAATTAAACTTTCTGTCATTAAAGCAGCGTTGGACGGTGTTATTACTTCGGACTGAGATAAAAATTTAATAAAAGATATAATCATGCCTATTGAGGCTGATTCTTGATTATTGTTATTATTTTTTGTCAACAAAGTACCATTTTCTCTAGAATTAGTGGAATTATATTCATTAATAACTGAATTTTGGAAATCATAGTCATAACTCTTACTGACTTTTGTATGGGGTTTAGGTTTCTGAAATATTGTTTTTTTGTATGACCTATGGGATTGTTCTTGCGAATCTAAGTTTTTTTTCAAAAGTGGATGAAGAGCAGTTTTAATCGGTGTTGAGATGGCATCAGCATATGATTTGGAGACCGGGGGATAATTTTTTGATGCCTCGGCATAAGAGACACAGTTTTGAGCCATAAACATTTTAATGTTTTTTTGTCTTAAATGTTCTGGGCATGATTTGCTAGTGGCAAAGTGAGATCCCTTACATAAACAACAATTAACATTGAAATCAGCCTCGCTAGTACAAGAGTCTCCACAATGATCCTTTCCACATTTAAAGCATCTTGGGTTGGATCTGCAAGTTATTTTAGTATGACCGTACCTACAGCATTTATAGCATTGTATAGTAGGGTAAATGTATAAATCTACTGGGAGAGCATTATAACAAACGTAGACACGTTTCGGTAAAGTCTGTCCATCAAAAGTTACGACAACTGTCTCTGTTGGTTTCCAGGTAGTGTTATCATTAATAGTTATTTTACGGTTTATTCTTCTAACCTTTATTATTTTTCCACAACCAATGGGAACCTTAACATTATTAGCAATTTCCTCAGGTGACCAGTCTGAGGGAACACCTCTAATTACGCCTACTCGTGAAACGTTAAATGATGGGATAAAAGCTTTGAAGTTTTTATTTGAGAGATTAGGGTCATTAATAAAGTGGTTTGCGTCATTGTGGTCCGAAAATGATAGAGATAATCGGTTGCGTCCAATTTTCTTGAGGCTACCATCAATTATATTTTTAAAAGTATTATTTTTAAGGAATCGCCCAAACGAGACTGGATGTAGAGTAACATTATCAGTCGGAGATGTAATAACTCTTTGGACATGAATAACGTAAGGTCCAAGGTCTGTAGATTCATACTGTGTGCGGTAGTTAATATAATCTTTAGGTTTTTGGGGTTCCTTACTATTTGTTAGGGGGTTTGACAAATCTTTCATTGTAACATTATCATTTACATTATTATCACCAGTAATAAATGAGGCGCCCGAAGCATTATTTATATCTGAGATTTCAGAAACAGAGTGAGAACACTGACAGTCAGTAGATTTCAATTCATTGTTGCGCTTTTTGCGCCGTTTATTGCAGTGTTTGCATATTTTATTAGATGTATGAGATCTTTTCCTATTAGTTGTTTGAGTTGAAGAAAGCGAAGTATCTGTATCGACACTACTCTCATCTATAGTAACATAGTGCGCTACCTGGAGAGGTCCACCTCCAGGATCGTCAGGGGGTTTGTTCATTTTAAAAAGTGAAAAGGAGACTTACCTACTTTAAACTGATAGTAAAACTAATGATATTTACATAAAATTAAATATTTACACAAATAAAACTAATATCGATCCTCTGTTTCGCTAAATAATAATATAAAAAGTCGCAGAACCAAAAATGACGTCCGCCAAATTTTATGTTTCCCGCGCTTTTTTTATTTTATTTTATTTACAAATTACAATTGACATTTGTCATTGTCAAATGTCAAGCAAAATGTCAAGTGATGTCAAGTTACTCTAGTCCAAGGAACTTATACAAGATAACTGGAATATTTGAAAAATAAATTACGAAGCAATATTTGAAAAATAAAAATATACTTTATTTTTTTATCGATAAAGTTGATATTTGTTTCTTACTTAACAGAGGGGAAAAACGTTCTGAGCAAGACAACGACTAGAGTGGATGTTGTCCCTTTCTTGCAATTGCCAGTGTAAATAAAACTATCTGATGGTAGATTTTTATAAATTCGGAAATCGTTAAATCCCTTTTATTCATACACGTCGATAAATACATTAGCATAAAATGTATTGTAATTAACATAGTGAATTCTAAAATCTGCTTATTTTAATTATTACGTAATAACTTATGCAGTGCAAAACTGTTTCTCAAATTAGTAGAATTACTAAGTATTAACTTGCAAACTACCCGCGGCCGCACTTATATATGGCGATTGGAGCTTTATTTAGTAGAAAGAGACACACTCCACCCATGTCGTGATACTCTTCGGAACGATTTTGAAGCACGTGTGAACATTCCGGGTAGAATGTAAATTCCTTGCTCTAGTCTCTAACTATAGCTCAGAGGAATTAAACCATGGAGGGAACTTGGAAATTAGGTACGATCAAGGAAGTTACATTCGGTCCGGAATGTTCACACGCGCTTCAAAATGTTCCGAAGAGTATCACGACATGGGTGGAGTGTGTCTCTTTCTACTAAATAAAGCGCCAATCGCCATATATAAGTGCGGCCATGCGCAGTTTGCAAATTACTACTAAGTAATTCTACTAATTTGAGAAATAGTTTTTGCATTGCTTATGTAATTAAGTAATAACTAAATTAAGAAAATTTTGGAACTCACTGTGTTAATTACAATACATTTTATGCTAATGTATTTACGGACGTGTATGAATAAAAGGGATTTAACGATTAGCGACTATATAAAAATCTACCATCAGATAGTTTTATTTACATTGGCAATTGCAAGAAAGGGACAACATCCACTCTTGTCGTTGTCTTGCTCAGAACGTTTTTCCCCTCTTTTAAGAAAGAAACAAATGTCAACTTTATTTGTAACGGAATAAAGAATATTTTTATTTTTCAAATATTGCTTCGTAGTAATTCCAATTATATAAGTTCCTTTGGTACGATATATTCTAAGCTCTTTTCTCTTATACCTTAGATTGTGCAGTCAAAAGAGACAAACGCTAATCTATCACCTATGCTTAAAAACTAAATGGACGTTCCGAAAATGTCAATTGGTCATATTAGTCTTTTACTGCACGACTAATTAAAAAGCACAATAGATGCTTACTACACGATTAACCGTACAAAGAATTTGATTTAGTCATATATTACGACGGTTTAATTCCTCTGAGGCTCAGAGTCGTCAGTCTACGTTAGGACTTAGGAGTATATTCTATATTGTCCTGTGCTTAAAAGTATATTACACTTTGACAAAAGAAAGATAAGGACTTGGCCATACTCAAAATATAACCAAAATTATAAAATTGCATGCATTATAACGCCGAATATATAAATAATAAAAATAGCTTTATCTCTGTCTAACAAATTCGAATCTTTATAACAGGCAAAGCTACAAAAATTTTGACAATTCTTAATTTCAAATCTGCCCAAATGCAATATAACTTATCAATTGTTATGTAGACAGTAAACAGCTGTTCTTAAGTCCGCCATTACACGGAACGAAATTACACGGTTTTCGCTTAGTTATTTCATATCTAGTAGGTAGTAGTTTCCTTCATCTAAGATATTACAAGGTACTTTGTGAACCATAGTATAACTCACGGATGATATTAGTTTCCATGACATAACCATGAAAGGAAGAGCTAGCACACGTATTAATCAATTAAAACAAATATTTACGTAATATCTCAGGCTATGAGGTCTCACCGTTTCTTTTTATACAGCTGTGTTACAAAGACAGGGTAAGGCATCAGAAGATGACAACAGTATTCAAAATAAGGCTGGCCACAATGGCCTTTGTCTTGTCCGAGATCGTAATATGTCTTAAAAAATACGTAATATTTTCAATATAAACTAGCAATATAGAAATTCTCGAAAGATGTTTTAAAAAAATGTAATACATTTTTTTGTAAGTCTTCATAGTGAGCAGTTCGACGTAATTACAAAAAAAAAAACAATTCCGCCATGTCGAATGCAAGGAAGTTACATACTACCTGGAATGTTCACGTGCGCTTCAAAATCGTTCCGAAAAATACAACGACATTGGTGGAGTGTGTCTCTTTCTACTAGGGTGTCCATTCATAATCTTTGAGTGATAGGATAATTTCATTCCAAACAAGTTTAAAATAAAATGATAAGTGCGTGTCGAGCCACGCGCAATGCAGGGTTTCAGAATTGTCCCTCTTATAATGAGGGATAAGAAGAGGACTTTTATTCTTTCATATTACATTACATTTAACCTATCTAACGTCAATGATGAATATGTCCGTATCACAGATTCACCGCCTATAAAGACTTCTCCAAGCACATTTTATGACTTAGTCGAGCTTTTCTTTAAGTCGACGTTGGCGAAGATTCTCATTTCTTGGGAAGCTGCAAGAAAAACATTACAATAGATTAGGTACATACCAGTAGTTAGCAGGTACTAAGGTACTACAACACACTTGACTATTTTAGTATTATAGAAGAAAATTACATAAATTAGGTTCTAATTTGATTATAATGACCTTCCTTACGAACGTATTATGAGATGTTAGATTAAATTGTTCTTCTTGATTTCTTCGTATTCTCATTTTCCAATATATATGTGCGTTCGTTCGATCAAAAAGAACCGTATCTAATCTGACGTGTCGTCAAAAAGACCCGGTTTTTATGACCCGTTCAATCGATTGATTGATATAGTTTAACACTTCAGTTTAAACATGGGTCGTCATTTCAGATCACAAGTCTCACGAGTCACGAGATACGATGCAATCGATTGATTGGTTTTGTTTCGATCAACAATTTATTATATTGATTAGTGATTATTTTATAACGTACTCTTAACAGATTTTTACGGTTCCGTAACCGAAAGCCAAAAAGCGAAACTCTTAAATTCGTCATATCCTTCTGTTTGTCTATCCATTTCTTCGTCAGTTCGTCTGTCTGTATGTCGTTCATTTTATTACGTTTGATTTAAGTTTTGAATTAATTAAATATACTTACTTTTATACTTCATAATGCAGTACACTTTTTTATTCATGTATTAAGTTTTCTCTGTTTTGGGTTAGCTGTAAGATTACTCTTTAATGATTTGCTCACTTTTTGTACTATCTTTACTTGTTATCTCTTTTTTTATTAATTTTATGTGTGTAATAAATAGAGATGGGCCGAATGTGATTGGAGCCGAATTCAAACTTTGGCTGAACATTCGTTGAAAATAAAAAAATCGTCTGAATTTTGGCTGAACTTAAATTATTTTATATGTATCTATAGTTAATGGCTTTCGCAGCGCACGTGAAATAATACATGAATAAAAAAATATCGGCATAACTTTGATACCTTGGGTTACATTGTTCCAACTTAGGTAGGGATCTCTAATTTTTTTGTAAATAATTAGCCTATGTTACTCGGGACATTTAATATCTTTCTAATGGCAAAATAATTTTTCAAACAGGTTCAGTTGATTTTGAGTTTTTTTTTTATAGTAGAGGGGGCAAACGAGCAGATGGTGCACCTGATGGTAAGTGATCACCGCCGCCCATGGACATCCGCAATACCGGGGGTATTGCAGCTTGCCGGCCTTTTGAGAATGGATAAGCTCGTTTCTTGAAGTTCCCTAAGTCGTATCCACTCGGAAATACCCCCGAGGGTAATTGATTACACAAAGGAGTAGCGCGAGGCAAAAAGTGTCGACAAAAGCGCACAGTTGTGGATTTCCAGACATCGAGGTGGTGAGGATGGAACTTTAAATTTTGACGCGATGTCCGATGGTGGAATTTAGCAGCAGGCATTAGTCCGAACAACTCGTCGGAACACTCCCCGTGATAAATACTGTAAAAGATGCAGAGCGAACCTAAATCTCTGCGTAACACCAAAGAGTCAAGCCGATTAGAAATAGCCTGGTCGACGACGATTCGAACCGCTCTACGTTGAATGCAATCAAGAGGAAGAAGCTGGTACTGAGTAGCTCCGGCCCAGAGGTGAGAACAGTACTCCATGTGAGGTCGAATTTGGGCCTTGTAAAGTTGGAGGCGATGGGCTGGCATGAAGTACTGCTTTGCTCTACTGAGTACAGCTTTTTGGAGGCTAGTTTAGCCTTCCCTTCCAAATGACCGCGGAACTGAGCGTTGTTCGATATGTCGACTCCTAGAATTCCAATACTGGCTGAGGCTGTCAGGAGAGTGTTTTCGAACCGAGGTGACAAACAAAGGGGACACTTTTTGGGGTTAAATGTAATAAGGTTTTGACGACCCCATTCTGAGGCATCAGTTAGTTGATTCTCGAGTTCAGACACGAGCTTGTTCCGGCCCTCTTCGACGTGTTCCCGAGAAATACCGCTACGGCCAGAGTATGTAGCATTACCAGTACTGTCGTCCGCATAGCAATGTATGTTACTAATTCGCAACATATCATTGATATGCAGAAGAAACAGTGTCGGTGTTAGCACGCAGCCCTGGGGAACACCAGCATTGACAGGTTTAAGGTCGGAGCATGCACCGTCGACTACAACCTTAATGCTTCGATCAGCCAAAAAACTGGTGAACCACTTGCATAGTTTATCGGGAAGCCCATAGGAAGGTAGCTTTGAGAGAAACGCTTAATGCCATACCCGATCGAAGGCTTTCGCTATGTCTAAACTAACTGCCAGTGCCTCCTCCTTGGACTCAACTGCCTCCGCTCAACGATAGAAAATAGAAAACTGGTTTGTCAATTTTATTGACTAAATTTTTTGAACGTTTGGAATTCAATATTATTGCACAACAAAAATATTGTGCAATATTATTGTAGGTGTGTGGGGTGCCTAATGCTGGAGCCGCACTGCACTATCATACCCAAGTTATAGTGCACTAAGGCACACGTGTTCCGGAATGTATTCGACATTAGCCGGTTACATCTGGATTTATTGCTTCCGTTTATTCCAACCAGTTCGGGTTCCGTGCTGAGCATAGCACAACCCTCCGACTCACAAGGGTACTGCATATACTGACCGCGGCGTTCAACAAGAGGTAAGCGGCAGTAGCGGTACTCCTCGATATGGAACTGGTGTTCGGTCGTGTTTGGTATCAGGGTCTTTTATACAAACTTATGTCCACAGGAACTCCATTAAGACTGGTGAAGGTGGTGGCTTCCTTTCTTGAAGGCCACCGCGGAAGACTTCGTGTCATCTGAGCGATCCGTTGTGGCAGGGCTGCCGCAAGGGAGCTACTTTTCGCCTGCGTTGTACCCGCAGTACACGGATGACATCCCAGTGGCGCCAGGCTGCACGTTGGCACTATATGCCGAAGATGCGCCCTACGTCGCAACTTCCATACGAGCATCTCAGGCCGCGCATCTCATCCAAGTCAACCTAGACTTGCTAAAAGGTTTGGCCTGATAAATGGAGGCTCTCCGTGAACGTTGGTAAAACGCAGGCTTTCTTACCCAAATGCAGACCTAGAACACTCCTGTGACTTGAGATCGGCGGTCAACCGATCGAATGGTCCTTCCAGGTTAAATACCCGAATTTCCATCGACAGGAAACTGAACTTCCGACAACATATCAACAAAGCGATTAGGAGCGCAAGTGCTCCAGCGCATATTTTTCGCCCGATTTTCACCTCCAGGTTCCCATTGCGGACGAAGCTTGGGGTACACCCCATAAAACATACAAAAAAACCCCGACTAACTTACGCGGCATCCGCTTGGTACAGCAACATCGCCCAGGATCAACGAACAAAAGCCAGCGCCCCATGCTTCGTCCGAAATGAAGGCCTGAGACGGGACCTCAAAACGGACACTACAAACTGTTATCCAAAATATGACCATTTCTATGTACAGACGTACAGACACATCAAATTTCCCACGCGTGAGGAACTTTGCCCTTGGCATGCGCGGCCTCCCGATGCGAGGCCGTTCCCGCGGGACCTGATTACCGACGACAACGGTATTGCGGTGCCCCCTTAAGTCGCCGTCGCGGTTGCTGATCGCTCTCGTTGAGTTTCCCTGAATGGGGTCGCCCCCGGCGGGAGTTGGTCGCCCGCTGTGACGTGAAAAGAGGGGGCCCGCAATACCCACCGGAGAAGACACTACTACCCAGATGAAGATCACTTACCCGGACATGACCACTGGAAGTACAACTTTCACACCCAAGGACCTGGCGATATTGACGGCCAGCGATGGAGACCATTAGAACTTCGGGTAAGGTAGAGCGATGGAGACCATTAGAACTTCGGGCAGGTAAATGACCTGCCCGATACCGATACCGATACCTGCTCTCCTACAGGGGGCATGGAGAACATTACGAGGTTGATTTATCGTGTCATTGCACGAAACTTTGTGATGAGACGCAAGAGCGGCTCCAGCATATGAGAACTTCTCTTTACACAGACTAGTAATAGAACTACGTTTTTTCTTATTCTTGAGTAATTACCAAAAAGTAATATTGTACTGTACCCAAGTTCCTTACTAAGTTTACACCATGGAACACAGAAAACAAGCGGAATTGGGAAGTACAAACATTTGTATCAGGACCGCGCTCGCCATACTCACATATAAAATAAGCATTATTGCATATAAACTACTAATGCAAATATTGTTTCATTGGCCGTTTTCATTTTAAACAACAATAATCCGAAACACACAAACAGAACATTTAAAAATATACCAAACTGCGTTACAATACATTTTATTTTACTACAAAAAAAAAAAGGATATTTACGTTCTTTGTAGTCTATTCAAAATACACTCTCTATCTCTCTACTTGTACAATAGTGAAACTATAATCTTAATAGTTTCGCTATTCTACAATAGATGGCAGTATTGATTTTTCCGTAGTTTTCAGTTGGTCATATTTGAGTAGAGAACTTTCTAGAACGATATACGTAGTGACTGTCATTACGTATATCTTTCTAGAAAAAATTAGGTTAACCTAAAATGAACTTTATATGTAAGACTTACGGCTAATTTTAGCTTGACTTTCTATTATATCACTATTATATTAAATCAGGAATTTTATTAAAATAAAATGAAAATTGTACTTTCGGATGATATGAAATATTTCCATTTTTAATCATCTGTATTCTACTATCATTTCTGCATTCACGGATGGCACAATACGGCATAATTCAGTGTATAATAGATTTTCGCACGACGACTATCTCCTAAAGATATGGTAAGTATCACTAAGGCAATTCAGAGTAACAGCGCATAATAGTGATGCATGCGGCACGTCCTTTCTTCACTTCCACTTGTTTTTTTTGTTTCATGGTTACACAGTAATTATAGATTACTAAATACGTTATAACTCTTTGTACAGTCCATTTCTTTTTCCTTGTCCATTTTAGTAAACAATAATGGCGGACCAGTAACTCAAATTGGTCATAGACAATTAATATAGTTGGAAAAAACCGAAAGATCTGTTGAACAAGTATGACAAATTAAATTGAATGAATGATATTAATTGTGTTCGGTAGTTTACTTTTGGTATGATCTAATTTAACTTGTATGCTATATAAAAAGAATATGCTGGTAGACGTCACAGGATTTTCCTTTGTCAATAAAGGCATCGAACTTTCTGTCTGATTTTAATGCCAGGATCTCAAGAGAAATCGACATTTCTAATCTAATCGAGAAAGAAATTAAAATCCACCTTACGACATCACGGTAACTAACGATATCACTAAGAAATTACGTATCCACGCTATAATCTCTATAGGCACCACCGCTAACTTCTACGGTTTTCACCCAAAAAATAAAACAATATTTTCCTCTTTACCATTTTCAATACAGTACTCTATGATTTTCATTCATTTCAGAACGAAACATCGTACAAAATAACATCAAGTTGGCACTCTTTTTTCAAGCATGCTCTTGGAGATAAATAAAAGAAATTAGACTTGCTCTGTGTTGGTTGCAGTTTAAGATACAGGTTAATTTAAAAGTGTTTTGGCGTATTAATCAAAAAGTAAACTTTAATGATAATCAAGATTAGTTCAAGATCTAGGAGTTTAGATAATAATTGTGTCGAAAAGCGTTAATAATAATCTGTATTAATTAATAATTAATTGATTAATATTAATATTAAGTAATTAATTAATAATATTATAAATGCGAAAGTTTTGTTGTTTGGATGGATGTTTGTTACTCAATCACGCAAAAACTACTGAACGGATTTGAATGAAATTTGGCACACAGGTAGATGATGACCTGGAATAGCATATAGGCTACTTTTTATCCCGTAAAAGTTTGTTGATCCCGCGGGATTCGCAAAAAACTTTTATAATGCAGCGGGCTGCACGCTGCAGCTAGTAAAATATAGTTTCCTTCAACGACCTTATTGATGCTACCAGTGCTCTGGATATGTTGGTACCTATTATTATTTATTTTCGTAAATTTTAGTGTTGATATCTAAGATCGCAAACAAAAACATACGATCTGAATATAAAATATCCTATACAACATTTAAAAAATGTTGTATTGTATACTAAGGTTTATTTATTTTCTTTACGGCTAAAGTCAGTTGTAAAACTTAAAAGAGATTCTAATTTAGTCTATGGTGGAATTTCGTCTACAGGCGATAGCTAGTATTATATTATTTTGCACTTTTTTTTCATAGAAGAAGAAGAAACACTATGAACGTTACTTAGGTATGACCTAGTTTAACTTGTTAGCACTACGCAATAAAAAAATTACCTCTGCTGGTAGACGCCACAGATTTTTTTTTGTCAATAAAGGCATTGACCTTTCTGCCATTTCTTATTTTAATCCCAAGGTCAGTATGCTCTAGAGAAATCGAAATCCACTAAACACAATTTGGGGGCTGAATCACCTTCGTCCGTAGGAGAACACCCAGAATTCTCTATCCCTACACGTGGCCCCTGAGTGGTGCTAATCAGGTGATATGGTGGGAGACATATGTCATGGCTATAAGGACCACCCATCAGCTGAAGTCGTGGCGCCAAGCGTCCGTTTTCCGTCACTTTGACGCTGATGTAGCTTTAGTGAGACTGGTCGAATTAGTTGCGCCTATACAATCTTCGCGATCTGATACACACTGACGTTGATGCATCTGGAGACTAGTCATGGAGGGTAGCGGGATCCGATGCACGGTGCACCGCTGGCCAACCGCTAGTCAGTAGGGGGGCCAAGTAGCGTGCTAGCTACATGTGAAAGGCTGCCCCGCCAACTAGCGAAAAATCCCAAAATGTGCAATAGTACTGGTTGGCGACCGGATGAGAGGGCCCTATGGATATTCCTGGGGGGGCTCTGGCGTCCCCGCAGTCTCCAGACTAGTCCCCAACGGTGTAACTTCAAGATGTGTATCTCAGGTCCGGAAGTATAGCGCCTCGATTCACTGCCGTTTTCACACCTACTTCACTCATTCTATTTAGTGAAAAGGACAAGGTACAGGAATAACTTTGTACAGCGGCAGCACTCCCTCTCGATGAAAGTAGACCTCACCAACATCAGAGGTTTACATTCTAATCTCGCTACTGTCCATTTCTACCTGGAGACTCATAAACCATGTATCTTGTTCCTCACGGAGACACAAAAAAGATGCCCGTCTGATTTGGCGTACTTAACCTATCCCGGCTTCACCCTTCATCTAATGAGTCATCGAAATTTGAAAGACTGCAAACTTCCTTAAATGCAACATTAACATTTTTACTGCAAGCATGATTATTATAGTAAGTATTGTTACTACCAGCGAAATGGCGAATTTGCGTATCATTCTCAATAATTTAATTAATTTTATAATATTACAAGATACATGAATTAAAATAGAATAACTATTTAAAAAAATATTAATCTCGTTTTTTTGAGAAAATAAATGTAATCTCAATTTCTCAACTAGAACTCACTATGTTAATTACAATACATTTTATATACATGTATCTATCGACGTGTTTGAATAAAAAGGATTTAACTGGTTTTATTTACACTGGCAATTGCAAGAAAGGGACAACATCCACTCATGTCGTTGTCTTGCTCAGAACTTTTTTCCCCTCTGTTATGTAAGACACAAATGTCAACTTTATTAGGAACGACATAAAGTATATTTTTATTTTTCAAATATTGCTTCGTAGTAATTCCAGTTATCGTATATAAGTTCCTTGATTTATACATCTACAGTCCATTTCTTCTATCTTGTCCAAAGATCACAACAAAGTCCACCTTTTATAAAAACATTAAAGTTTCACATCAATCATATACACTGAATTAAATATTATTACATTATTGTATTCATTAATTTTAAACGGTTTGTTTGGCACTAAAACCTGTTTCTAATATATCGTTTTATCACATTTAATTTACGCAAACTTATTAGAAACAAAAATTTATTTGTACAGTTAAAAAATACCATATGAAGTTAACACATACAATATGAATTTCTCTATGAAATTAATAGACGCGGACAATAATGAACGAATTGTAAAACGAACGAATGAGTAATGGAATGATTCTTTATCAAAGATAAACATTCATAAAATATGATAAATAGCTTGTAAGAATGTTAAATATTGTTAACTGTTTAAAAGTTAAATATTTATTTGTAGAATATAAAATATACGCTTTATTGAATCATTATTTTTTTTAAATTAACACTTTTAAAGTAATAATATAGTTTTACAATTTGTTAAATGTGAATAATTTTGTAATAGTAAAATAACCTGCTTTTAATAAAATAAAAGCTTTATTATATTAAAGGCAGGTTATTTAATCGATTTTAAAGAATCGTTACGTACTACAATAATTCGACAATCTTGTAATACAAAAAAACGTGAGTATTGTTTTTGTTAATAGTTATATTTAAATTCATTTATCCCATAAACTATAAAATTATTTTAATTATTTATATCTAATGATACTGTTCCCATCACGCGAAGATTCCTAATTTTTCATACTTATTTTTATGAACTAGTATGGATTAACTTTATTGAGAAATTGAGATTACATTTATTTTCTCAAAAAAACGAGATTAATATTTTTTTAAATAGTTATTCTATTTTAATTCATGTATCTTGTAATATTATAAAATTAATTAAATTATTGAGAATGATACGCAAATTCGCCATTTCGCTGGTAGTAACAATACTTACTATAATAATCATGCTTGCAGTAAAAATGTTAATGTTGCATTTAAGGAAGTTTGCAGTCTTTCAAATTTCGATGACTCATTAGATGAAGGGTGAAGCCGGGATAGGTTAAGTACGCCAAATCAGACGGGCATCTATATATATATATATATATATATATATATATATATATATATATATATATATATATATATATATATATATATATATATATATATATATATATATATATTTGGAATATGTATAATACAGTATTTAGTTGTTTGATGTCAGTATATATGTGTGTGTGTGTACACATACACACACACATATATACATAAATACATATATATATATATACACATATACATACATACACACAATATAACAACATAAATGAACATACAGTAGTGACTATAACAGAAAAACAACAGGATAATTAAGAATTTTGTCGTTTCAAGAAATAAATACACACTCGAGACTTGAAGATAGAGAGGGAAGGAGCATCACGGAGATCGGATGGAAGAGCGTTCCATAAACGAATTGCAGTAACAGTAAATGAATTAAAATATGTTGCATTATTATGGTCCGGGAATATCAGCGTACTGAGATAACAAGAGCGCTGAGACCTACCTGGACTAGAAATAAATTCAAAGCGTTCTCTCAGATAAGCTGGGGAAAGTAGATTGTAGAGTATGTTATATAGACATGAAAGAACATGTGCATCCCGCCGAAATCGGACATTCAACCACTTCAATTGTGGACGAAATTGGGAAACATGGTCATACTTACGGAATCCGAAAACGTATCGAATGCATAAGTTGAGTAGACGATCAAGTTTATTCAACAGTTCTTCAGTCAAGTCAGTATAACATACGTCAGCGTAATCTAAAATGGGTAACAGCAACGCATTAACCAAGGTCAATTTACTTTTGACAGGTATAAAGTTTTTTAATCGTTTTAATGCGTGCATAGATGCAAAAATCTTACGACTAATTTCACTTACGTGTTGAGACCATGAAAGATTATTACTTATATGGATTCCCAAATTTGACACACGTAAGGTAAGGAATACTTTTAACATTGAGGATTACTTGGGGTATACTCTGTAAATTTATTTGCGATAAAAACCTATCACGTCCTATCTACATAACCTGTGTCTTGTCCGGATTTAATATAAGTCAATAGTCGTTCGCCCAAGTGTTAATTGCATCAATATCATCATTTAGTAGTAATTTGCAAACTACGCATGGCCACACTTATATATGGCGATTGGCGCTTTATTTAGTAGGACGAGACACACTCCACTCATGTCGTGGTACTCTTCGGAACGATTTTGAAGCGCGTGTAAGCATTCCGGGTAGAATATAACTTCCTTGCGATTGGCGCTTTATTTAGTAGAAAGAGACACACTCCACTCATGTCGTGATACTCTTCGGAATGACTTTGAAGCCCGTGTAAGTATTCCGGGTAGAATGTAACTTCCTTGGTATAAATATAGTAATTAGCAATCTGTGGCAATCTCGTTAGAGTAATGAGTATTTTGTTCTGTGGTGGCAATAATCATAAATTAAAGATAACAAAGACGACAAAAATAAACTTTTCACTATTTCGTTTTAATATTTTAGTAATCATAGGATAAAATTTAAGCTAAAATGAATAAAATATAGAATCATATGCTTTGTAAAGTAGTTTCGCTTAATATATTAACACTATGACGTTATACCAGCTTGGTTGATATGTTGTTGACAACGACAACTATGTTAGAGTTAAGTAGTTTTCATTTACGATAAAATGACAGAAAAAGGCTTTGAAGGTGAGCAGTCTTCTACATGGGATATTCCAGGGCCATCCTCGTTAGCTGCAATATTAGATACCGTCTATACTTCAACAGCTTCCGACAATCCATCTAGAAATGGTAATAATATGTTCACTATAAAATTATGGTGATTTGTGGTTTTGATACCATAATGTGCTTTATTACCGCTATCTAATTAATTTCAGAGGAGATGGACTGCGAGCCGCTATTCGCCGAGAGTGATGATGATGTAGAGGTCCTCCCAGAATCGAGTGGTAATTCAAATGGAAGCACATCAACATCTAAGAATGCAATATCATCAAGTTACATTAATTCTACCTCACCAGGTCCGCCTTATGAAATTGAGCCTTTATCAGACCCTACGTCAGCTCACACACCAGTTCCTGATGAATACCAGCCCCTTCCAGATAGTTCCAGTTCATTGGAATATTCACAAACTTATGGCATAAGTGGTGACAGCACAAACAGTGGTCATAGGTACCAAGATCTTAATATTCGATATCAACCTAAGCCCCTTCAACAACAAAGAAACTATTTTTATCCTAACTACACTACTTACTATGGTGTTATGAGGCCTACTCGAGAATACATAGTTACACCATATCCTACAAACAATACAATAATTCTTAATGAAGAACGTAATGATTCTGCTCAACCCATAAATTATGCTTTATCTGCAAATGAACAACCAATGCAAAGTAATTGGTTAATCAATCAGGAATATGTTTTATCGGACAGTAATGCACATAATCAAGATATTGGATCTTCAAGTACAAATCAGGATAATTTAGAAAGACCTAGCCGTAAATTAAACATATCTCCTCGTAGAAGACTGTCAAAGGAAAATGAGAATTTATTAATTGAAGTAAGCTCGGATGAAGAAGAGTTGGCTCCTAGAAAAAGACCAAGTGAAAACAGTGATTCTCGGATTGCAAATACTAGTGCAAGTACTGCAGGTAAATGGCCATTTTTGTTATACTAGCTGTTGCCTACGACTTCGTCTGCACAGACTTCGTTACAGCTCCTCTCCTGTAGGTGATAGCGTGATATGTAGCCAATATGTTGACCCAACCTATTAGTAATATTCATGCAAAATTTGAAGGAAATCCATGCAGTAATTTTTGAGTTTACGCTGGACATACATACAGACAAACTAACAAAAATTCTAAAAACTACAGTTTTGGCTTCGATATCGATTGTAGATCACGCCCCGAGTATTTTTTTAAAAAAATATTCAATGTACGGTTTTGACTTTCCTACGATTTTATTATATGTATAGATGTGAATAACATATTTTGATATGTTATGTG
This sequence comes from Apodemia mormo, assembly GCA_036924255.1. Classification (NCBI taxonomy): domain Eukaryota; kingdom Metazoa; phylum Arthropoda; class Insecta; order Lepidoptera; family Riodinidae; genus Apodemia; species Apodemia mormo. The sequence goes on along the minus strand of JAUPFN010000021.1, from coordinate 22,318,491 downwards.
TGATTCAAATCCTTTGAGGTAGGAGATAATTATATTTATGGTATAAATTAGATACTATTCTGGTAGGTTAAATTGGTTTTTCTTGCAAACTCTATAACAATTCATCTTAGTAAAATTTTACTTATACGTGTCACTGCAAAATTGTAAATATTGTTAGATTATAATCTACCTTGACAATATAATTAAACTGCTAACCTAACTTAACCTAACCAAATTATGCATTCCATAGGAAAATTACAATTGCTAATTTTTATAATTTTACGTTGACAATGACATAATATGTAATAATTATTGTTTAACCCAGTAAAATATCTCCTAATGCAAGTATTTACACCTAATGTAGTAATTATTCTTAATTACATTATAGATAATAACATTACATTATAATTGTTGTTGCTGGTGTATTGTGTAACTGGTGTTGCCAATAACACATGTTTGTGACGTCCTTTGTTTTAAACAACTTAACTGAAACAGACGTCAGTAACCATGGTACCATAAACTGGTATATAATACCCCTCCCTACCCCTCTTCCATCCCCTCCCACCCCCTTAATGTGTGACGTAATTTATGGATGGCCCCTTGTTTGCTAATTCGTGATGTATACAAAAATGAGAAAAACTACTCGGATAAATGGTTGGTTTTGGGGTAGGGAAAAATTCATGGCAGTATTAAATATAATGAAGTTAAAAAGAAAACTTTCATGGCTTCGAAAGCTTTACAAGTTTTTGAGTAAATGTCAACGAACTTATGTACTTATAAATATAAAATGTAGAATCTGTGGTATGGATATATTCTCCATTGACATTATATAGGTTAAATGTTCATAGTATGAAACAATAAAAGCCTTCCTAGTCCACATTATTGTGAGGGTTAACTTCGGAAATTAATTTGCATTTGAAATGAATGAATGAAATCACTTCATGTGGTGGTCTGTTTTGAGTAAAAAACTTGATCAAAACAACTTTCAAACATGCAAGCTGGCTTTTTAGGATTATGAATAGAAGGATCATCTGGATAAATAAATAAGAATTAAAAATAACTATAAAATCTACAAATCTTTAACAAAAATCATAATACTTTTCCAGAATTACCTCATTCACATAACTGTATGTAGGCACAGACTGGCAAGAATATATTTATTTCATTCTTTGATTCAAACTATTTTTCTACACAGTTGCCTTGGATTTCAATACATTTTTGGTATCTGTTGGCAAGCTTTTTGATTTGTTCATTTGAAGTGAAATGCTGGCCAGCTAAGCTTTTTTTCTACTTTGGGCAAAACAAATAGTCCCTTGATGCAAGGTTTGGAGAGTAGAATTGGTCAAACAATTTCTATTTGAATTTCTCAAAAAACCGTTGTCATAAACCTTCACAGTTGAGTGCAGAATTTTCACCTATTTTGCAGCACCTTTTTCTTGTTTCTGTCAAACCATGCTTTAACGCTTAATTTTTGACACTAATTCACTATGAATCTGATTACCCTGTTATCCTTTTCTAGTTAAAGGGTAACCACACTTAATTCACAATTGGACATGCTTTTCACTGGTAGCACCATAGGTGCAGATGCTCATACAGCTGAAAACTATATTCTTTGCCACCAAAACCAATTCCACTCATATCAGAAAACTCTAAAGTTATGTTCAGTGTGAGTCCTCTATGTGGCGTCCATAAGAAGTGCGAAACTAAAGAAACTTACTTTTTGAATACCCCTCATACAAAAAAACAATTAATGATTGAGCAATTAATTTTATCTTTCTTAAGAAATAGTAAAAAAAAACTTATGTGGAAAAAAAATGTTGATACAGTATTTCAACATTTTAGATATTTTGCATAATTTCTTCTTACTAGCGATCACCTGTGGGTGGAATTCAACCATAGACCAAAAACTAAAATCAATTTTAAGGTGACAATTGACTTTAGCTCTAAAGAAAATAATATTCACGAAATAAAGAAAACAACAGAATTGGCAAGTACAAACATTTGTATGAGGACCGCGATCGCCACACTCACACATAAAATAAGCATTATTGCATATAAACTACTAATGCAAACATTGTTTCATTGGTCGTTTTCATTTTAAACAACAATAATCCGAAACACACAAACAAAACATTTAAAAATATACAAAACTGCGTTACAATAAATTTTATTTTGCTACAAAAAAAAAGAGTATTTACGTCCTTTTGTAGTCTATTCAAAATAGACTCATCTATTTGTACAATAGTGAAACTTAAGATCGTAATAGTTTCGATATTCTACAATAGATGGCAGCATTGATTTTTCCGTAGTTTTCAGTTGATCATATTTGAGTAGAGAACTTTCTAGAACGATATACGTAATGACTGTCATTACGTATATCTTTCTAGAAAAATTAGGTCAACCTAAAATGAACTTTATATGTAAGGTGTACAGCTGATTTTAGCTTGACTTTCTATTATATCATTAGAGATTATATTAAATCAGGAATTTAATTAAAATAAAATGAAAATTGTACTTTCGAATGATATGAAATATCTCCATTTTTAATCATCTGTATTCTACTATAATTTCTGCATTCAAGGATGGCACAATACGGCATAATTCAGTGTATAATAGATTTTCGCACGACGACTATCTCCTAATGATATGGTAAGTATCACTAAGGCAATTTAGAGTAAAAGCGCATAATAGTGACGCATGCGGCACGCCCACTTTTCACTTCCCCTTGTTTTCTTTATTTCGTGATAATATTCATGTGTTTATATTATCATGTATAAGTCACATGAATGTAGTGCGTAACTTTTGTTTTTATCAATTAAATGTATTTAAAATGCATTTTATTTAAAAATATTAGGTTTCTGCTCTCTCTCTCTGTGTGTGTCCTCTGCATTTTAAACTTTACCAAATTTTATTCTCCAATGTTTGTGTAATTGTGTTAAAAAGGGTTCCAAGTTTTTTTTTCTTCATTACCTATTTAAATATACTAAAAAAAATTGGACATTAATCTATTGTACCATACAATATATCTTTATTGTGAATTAAAGTATATGACAACACAAAAGTAAGATACAATTTCATACATACAATACACAAAGGCAGTCTTATCACTAAAAAAGTGATCTCTTCCAGAAACAAATGGTTAAAGGTCAGGATAACAATATATATGAAAAAGTGGTGCTAACCACGAATAAATGTACAGTTTTATGCACTTACGTGATCAAGAAAGAAACAAAAAATTAATTATATAAAAATAAAGCATTATATATCGCAAATAAATCAATGATAATTTGTATGTAATTGTAATATCTTTTCAGGGGCAAGCTGTAGTCACTCTAATGTTCCAAGAGTAAAAAGGGAACCCCACGAACAACCACGACCAGCAAATACTAGAGAACCAACACACCATGTGTGTCAACCTACTACATATGAAAATTTTAACCATGTTCATCCCGAACCACATAGACATGGATGTACACATCATCCAGTACATATAAAACAAGAAAACCATTCATTTCCTACCCGATATATCCAATGTACAAACAATGTTCATTCTAGTACTCCTCACATAGATCCTAATACCCATAGAGTTAGTCCAAATTATCACAATAATCCAAATGGATTACCACACTATCATCATTATCATAGACATCACCCTTGTCATGGCAGGCCACATAGTAGTAATCCAACCCAAAATCCAGTCCATATAAAAGAGGAACCAGGTTCTCGAAGTATTAAAGTTGAAGCTGATGTAAGAACAAATTCAGAAACATCACAAACAAGTGCACAGCCTATCAAAATAGAATCTTGTAGGCCAGTTAAATCAGAACCAAATACTAGTCCTGAAAGATCTGTTGCAAACAATGATGTTGTAGTGAAATTAGAAGCTCGGGATAGAAGGTGTTGCGATGTAGAGGCCTCCGGTGATCGAAATATGTCACCTCAACCAGGTACCAGCTCTGGAAGAAGCGTACAACCTGAAAATGTACCAAGTGAACCGCCAAATCTGGTAGGATAATTTTTTTGTTTATTAAGGACTAGCTGTGCCCGCGACTTCATTCACATAAAAAAAATTCAAAAATAAAAACCCGCATAGTTCCCGTTCCCGTGGAATTTCCGGGATAAGAACTATCCTATGTCCTTTCTTGGGTCTCAAACTATATTTGTACCAAATTTTATCTAAATTGGTTCAGCGGTTTAGCCGTGAAAGCATAACAGATAGACAGAGCTACTTTCGCATTTATATTAGTATGGATTTTGTATTTTTCTGTTTGTCTAGATCTTTTATGAACACCAATATTAGCTTTATTGCCAGGCAGTTCGTAAAAGCGAGTTATGGTTAAAATGCTTTACCGTTATGATAGGAGGAAGTGGAGTATTGAGATACCTCCGTATAGTGGCTTTTTCTCACCAATTATTGCTATCACTATGTGATTTTTCATTGTTATGTTCTGGCTTGAAAAAACATTGAGTCTCTCATTATGGAAAGAAATAGCAATCATCATGTGGAAAGAATGTGATATATTTTTAATGTACCATCAAGCTTACTAGACACTACCTTAATAAGTATAGTCAGGAGAAAGGCTTTTATAATGTTCAAAGTAAATACAGTTGTACATAAAAGTTCTATACAATAAGTGGTTTGAAAATGAAATATCTAACAAATTTTTTTTCAAGTAGTGAATGTCATGCGCTTGAAGAACTGAAGTTTGAAGTACATACATACATATTTTCACGCCAGTTCCCTAGCGAGGTAGGCAGAGAGAACCGAGTGCCATACATCACAATCCTTGCAGGCTTCTCTCGCTTCCTCCACAAGTTGTGAAGTTTCAAGTCACTTAATAAAGTCAATATTGTTTTCATATAAGTTGAAAATGTTGATTAATCACAAAACCAAATAATTATGGTGCAGTAGGATTGATGAATTTTTTATAACAACTACTTATAATAATCAAATCACGAATAGAGTATATTATGTTATTCAAATTTTGTTTATTACAGAATTCTTCAGGAACAGCTGGGAACCCTAATGCCGTGTTATCAGCGCCTGATCTACAGCTGGATTGGATGACAGATTCTAGTTCTGATGATGATGTACAGCTAGTAGATGGGGGTCCAAATTCCGTAAGAGTTTTTTTTTAATGATTTTACCACCAATACATTTGGCATAATGAATTAAATTGCGTGAATTTATTTCCATGCAGGTGAAGTAGATGAGTGCATGTTATGTGCAAATTTTCAACTCATGCAATGCATAAGATGATGGTGATGGTCAATTCTGGTTTTCTATATGTTCTAAACTAGCTGTTGCCCGCGACTTCGTCCGCGCGGACTTCGTTTACTCCGCACAGCTCCTCCGCCGTAGGTGATAACGTGATAATATGTAGCCTATACGTTGACTCTGTTTGTAATATTCATGCAAAATTTGAAGTAAATCCATGCAGTACTTTTTGAGTTTACTCCGGACATACATACAGACAAACAGACAAAAATTTTAAAAATTACATTTTTGGCTTCGATATCGATTGTAGCGCGGCGATGAGGAACACCGCCACGTTTACCGACGTGTTAACGATTAACATATTTGACCAACCCGGGAATAGAACCCGGACCACGAGGCAGTCAATTTTTTAAAATAACTTCCAGGTTATGAACCTGGAAATTATTTTATCGTACCTATTGAGTATAAAATTCTCTCTCAGCTCTGTTATCTGAATAAAATAATTTTGTCTTAAAACACTTAACGCCTTTCCGCATTAAATAATCCGCGAGGTTATTTACTTTACTACTCACAACATTCTTACGTTATAAGTATGTAGTAAGGTAAATAACCTCGCCCCATATCTGTGGGTGTGCGTCAGAGCTAGACGTCATATGCTTATACGTCATATAAATACCATGCGCGCTTATCAGCTGACAGAACTGGCTTGTGCAATTAACGACAGGCCATAACAGTTATTATTTAGTCATGGCTATTATTAGAGAACATTAAGGTCGAGAGAATTGAAAAATAGATATTTATAAAATTTGTCGATCTGTCGCCTTGCAGTTTCCTCTATCTCATCCTACAAGTATACCGTAGAGTGCGATAAAAACAACTGCAGCTTGGACCAAGTGTTATAATATTAGTCGTTTCTGACGAGGGCGACGGGAATTGTCCAATTTCAAATATTCTTGTTATTATTACGCAGGTTTATAGCTAATTATTTTTTTGGAGTTTTCAGTTATAAACATGTTAAAATTTATTTTCAACGCTTGAAAGTTTAAGACGTGTTGGTCCCGGCCTCCTTTGAAGAATAGGCCAACTGCCGTTCTGCCAGGCAGGTCGTAAAAGGCGACCGATTGACTATCGAGTCACTAACATCGTGGCTACTAGGTGGTAGAGTTCTGCATTGTCTCGCCCGGGTCTGGTACCACCGCCTTACCTATTCCTGCCGCAATAGCGTCAGTGCTTGTCGCTGTCGTGTTCCGGTTCGGAGGGTGGGGTAGCCGATAAACTTATGCATCTGGCATTAGACCTCGCCACAACATAGCAACGCACCATTAACATATTTGGTGTCTATAGGCGATGGTTGACTCTTTCCATCTGCTTGTTTGCTATCTTATGGTATAAAAAAACGTGTTCTCAATAACTGAAATGAGATATGACTATGTACAATAAATAATAAAAGTAGGTGTTCCAATAAACTTAATGTTAAATAAAAGACCGCCTGCTAGCCGCTCTCACCTTTCAAAGTTCAAGGTCTCTTTCGCGCGCGTAATATTAAATGATGTAGCACGGTCAACGCACTGGCTCTGACGCACAGCCATAACATGTGAACGAAACGTTGAATGAAATTATCACTCCACAGTTATGGCGCGAAGTTGTTTACCTTACTATTCACTTTTACGTTAAAAGTGGATTATTTTATTCAATAAGATGTGAAACGTTATAAGAGAAAATTATTTTATTCGTAGAAATCAAAATGTTACAGTCCCTTGAATCGCGTTAATTTATTGGGTGGATATATTTGGTTTAGCGTACCGAACGCTCTGTTAAAATATGATCACCTATTTTGGAAAGACCTTATATTATACATATAAAACTTCTACTTGAATCACTCTATTAATAAAAACCGCATTAATCGGTTGTATAGTTTAAATTATCTAAAAGCGTACACACAGTGGAAGCGACTTTTTTTTATCCTATGCATGTGATGTTTTATACTTCCAGCGAGCAGTGATTGACCTGACAAGTTCCCCGAGCCGCAGCTCGCCGCCGGCGGAGGCGGCCCCCAGCGAGCGGGCGGCGGGCGCGGTGCGCTCGCCGCGGCCGCTGTTCCAGTCCGTGCCGCACCGCGACCCGCCGCTCTACCACACGCCGCCGCTCACCTCGCACACGCAGCTGGTGCGCTCCAGGTATGAATGTACACACACTTAGTGCGATCGAGGTATGAACACACATCAAATTAGGATTAAGGTATGAACATACACACACACACACACACACACACAATTTGTACGATCAAGGTATTATCACCCATATAATTAATAAAATTATTGTATGAACACACATAATTAGTACGATCAAGGCATCTATAGTAGTCCGTGGATCAAGATATGAACACACTAACACACAATTAGTACGATAAAACGTATTATGAATTACTTATTGAAATCAATACGTCATGACCATACCTCCTGACGTATGCGTCGTTTGTTGCTCTAACAAAGAAGTGGTTGAGTTTATGCCTCAAGGAGTAAAGGTACTATGAAACATTCGTAAAAAAATAGTTTAAATCACATTGTTTCTTGGCTTGATATCTTTTATTATATGTGTTAAAACTGATTAATTATTTTTAAAGGACCTTATGTAATAACAAGTCAAAAAATACCTATTTAAATCACACAAAGGCCTTTTTGTGTCGGGAGCCTAATCCCAGCCTTGTTTCGATCGGCATTAGTAAACGTACGACTAAAGAGATAGCCTTTGGACAGGTGTAATGAGTAATCGTCCGTTCTGTTTACACAATGTATAATTGTGATTTGTTGGCAGAGCGCGTAACATGTTGTGTCGTGGGTGCTGCTGCGGGCCGCACCACCCGCTGTGGCACTCCAACTATCCGCCGCCGCACGCGCACCGTGAGTATCGTACTCACCACTCTCACCACACTCACCACGCGTACCACTCACACCACATTCACCACTCACACCTATTGTATCGCGGTGCTGCTGCGGGCCGCACCACCCGCTGTGGCACTCCAACTACCCGCCGCCGCACGCGCACCGTGAGTACCGCACTCACCACTCTCAACACACTCATCACTCACACCTGTTGTATCGCTGTGCTATGTGGGACGCACCACCTGTGGTTTATTTTGTAAAACAGAAATTGAATTTGAATATACTGTTTGTTTGTTGTATTTTCAATAGTTTATAACAGCTGTACCCGAGACACTTTTAAATTGCATTATTGTTTATAATAGTAATCCTCATTTTAAGTGAATTATTTTGTTCTTTATGAGAAATAAATGTCTCATAACCGAAACTGTACGATGACAGGGTTAGCATAATTAAAACAGTACGTTTAATCACGCTAACCCTGTCCATCCCTTTATCCACATCCTTATCCTTATTTTTATGTTTATCTTTATTTTGCCGGCTTAATCTTAATATTTTATCAGATATATTATGTAAGCAATGGATATCTTTTGTTTTTGTTTATCGGTGGCGCATTTTCTTTTCATCGAATTTTTAAATTACGATTCTATAATAGGTTTGAAGTGGTAGAATCACGATTCTATCACATCAAAAAGGAATTGACCAACTCGGTGTTCTACAGGATCTCATACGTCTATATTAATGGTGATTAATATAACGCATAGCGTTAAATTATAGCGCGCTATGTATATACTCAACGTATAGTGTACGCTATTTAGATTCGCATTCGGCGCTATAACATAACGCCACGCTATATAGCGGCTAGCGTAGGTTATAACCTACGAAGTTAGGAACTACGTGATCTAATGAGTAACGTACTAGACTAGACGCCAGACGTTATACTTATAACATAGTTTACAGCGTAATAGCGCTCGGTCGTTGCTCGCTGTATGACGTTGTGATGAGTCACGCGCTATCTTGGCCGGCTCGCGGGATCAGTGTTCCAGTTACACGTTATAATATAGTCTGTAACGTAGCGCGCTAGAAAAATATAGTTTGTAGTCTATAACGCGCTATCATAAAATAGTTTATTTGAACAATACTAGTCTATATCACTTGACCATTGAGGTAATTTTATATTATGTTGTTATTAAACCATAAAGACTAATACATTTTTCTATCAAATATTGTTTCAGTAGGGGAGCGGCGTCGTGACTCGATGCCGCTACCACCGCCCTATATTGTGCACGAAAGGCTTTGGCACCGACAACAACACATGCTGGTTTGTATATTACTCATTTCTTGTGTTTTGTGTTTCTTCCGCTGGACTTATTCAGTGTCTAGCCGCGTTTTTGATCCGATAGTGGGTTTGTAAAGGACAATTTGTTTTTTTTTATTTCTAGTATTTTTTCAATGTTGATGGCAATTTAGCAATTATTATATAATCTGTATGGTTATATTATTACAATTTGTGTCGTTACATTTAAAAGTTGATGTATGTGACATATTTACATTTCGACATTTATAAGTATCTATTGTCAATTTTCATTATAAAGATACAGCGAAAAACACTACATTTTTTATCTTAAAGGTAAAGCTATGTAAACAACCTGTTTAATTGGTTATTTGGATTCAGATTTCCATATGTAAGCGAGATTATGGGTCGATTGTTGCAAATTTACTGCGTTTAAAATATTTTTGTATAATTTTCAGGAAGTCCAACGCCGGAGTATGATAGCGGAGATGAATACGTTACCGCCAACGGTGAACCCATACCCTTCAATGACATATACCTCACCCAGGCCCACTACTATGTTATCGGTAACTATCACTTTTATAACACATTCTCATATCATAAGATAGTAATCAAGCAAATGCTCTCCTAATTTAAAGAGATAGCTATTCACTATATACATTAAGGATGTTAAAAAACGTTACTGTTCGTGTCGCAATACTGCCACATTCATAAATTATCCTATCTTATTTACCTTATCATTAAAATTGCAACTAATGACGATATTATTGCGTCAAAAATGAGTAAGGATATATCACCTGCTCAAGTGAGATATTACAGTGTACCACCTCGTTGTCACGATGGTGATGGTATATTTGACTTTCGTTCTTTTTAACATCAAAGATGTTACATTATTATCATTTATAACACCAGAGATGCATTTTTTATAGCGCCAGAAATGTTGATAAAATTATAATTTTTAACATCAGGGATATTGAGGATTTTTTTGTAACACCAGCGATGTGATAAATTATTATTACGGCAGGAATGTAAAGTCACACGACCTAATATGTTGGAAAGCTCTGTCGTAAAGAAATAGGTACGAGGGTGGTACCAATAACAGCGAGATGTTTCGGAACTCTACCACCTAATAGTTACAATGATAAGATGCAGTTTATGCTTACCTTTTACGAGCTCAAAGTAAGAAATGTTGGTTTAGGAGCGTCTGTTTTTTAGAAGTTATCTCTAATTAGCTCGGGAGAAATCGTCTTATACTTTAAGCGAAACGGAATATTGACATGACACACGTTTAGATTGTTAGAACTAAAAGATTTGCTAATTATCTCATTCTTTTTTTTCAGTTTCCAGATGAATTAGATGAGATGTAAGTATCATTTGATTATATAGATTGATATACGAGCTATGCGACATTTTTATACACTATACAACTTCATATACGCATTATATAAAATTGGCTTATTTCGTCTAAGAATGAATCATATATATATATATATATATATATATATATATATATATATATATATATATATATATATATATATATATATATATATATATATATATATTTAATGATTAATTATTATATGGAGATAACAAAAAACTAAAATATTTATTTTAAAAGATAAAGAATAATAATATTTTTAGGATATAATTACGGAAAAAATAGACATTAAGTCATTTGACAGTAAACGCAAATCTGGAACTGTTACGTCACACCGTGGTAAACCGTCATATTGTTTTTGACGTTTTCATAGAAACCACAAAGTATGTATGACTACGGCGCGATGTCATTTAGGTTAATTTAAATTTTAAAACGCGATATTATTATAAATGTACTAGATCTAAAAATAGTTTTTTGGTTAATATACTCTCCTAATAAGGATTTCAGATTTTGTCAACTAGTCTATTGTATATGCTGTACCACTTCTTTGACACCAAAGATGTCGATGGCACTAACTAAATTCTTAATTACAGTACCCGGCGATAAATATTGCACATCGACCTTTGGAAAGAGACAATCGGCTAATTTCAGCTTCGTAGAGCGTTATCTCTGTCGCACAAAATACAAACAGTCCGGTACCTATTAGGAGCTGTTAAAACAAGTATGATTTGCTTCTTTAATATTTTTATTCTTTGTATAAAATACACTAATTTTTCTATAAGTGATGGCTTTAGGTTGGGGTAAAATAAATTAAAAAAACATGTTCACATTATATTTACGTATTTAATTATTTTGGAACATTACAGCTTTAGTGTACATAATAAACACCATTATACCTATTGCTAAAATGAGACATTGCAATAAAAATAATAATAATTCTAATTCTCAATTACTTCCATTTCACTATCTGTGCTCTCAAAGAGGTCAATATCACTGCCACTATCAGCCGTATTTATCACTAATCTATCAGTGTAATTGTCTAAACTGTGTTGAATGCTTCTATATTCATTCTCACATTTGATTGCATGATCGCAAACCTTTTTCCACTCTTCAGCGCCGATCATGTTTACTTTTTCAGTCAATAATGTTTTTACTGTAGTTAAGTTCATACCCACATTTCTAGAGGCTACATAGCCTTTCAGTTGAGACCATATATTTTCAATTGGATTAAAATCCGGATGATATGGTGGCAATCGCAACACAGTGTGCCCATGTTCGGCAAGTACTTTGTCCACAGAAAACTCTGTATACCTCTCCTTGTGCTGACATATAATAGCGTAAATCTGGGTTTTTGTTAATTTTGGATCAACTGGAATTTCGTGTCTGTTTAACCAGTTGATCATTTCCCGTTTAATGGTGTTTGAGTTGGGGGGTCTCTCAATATATTTGTTGTGATAGGGTGCGTTGTCGATAACTAGAACAGAATCACTGGGTATATTTGGGATTAATTGGTTAACCAGCCATTTCTCATAGTTATCGTTATTCATTTCATTGTGATAGTCACCTGTAGTATCCGTGGATTTATACGTTAAAAAAGCACCGGGTACAAAGCTTTTTCATTTCCCGCATGAACTATTATCAAACGTTGACCTTTTGAAATTGGCTTTTTTACTCCTTTTTTCTTATCGTCACTCCAAGATTTCCCTTTAGTGTGGGATGCATGTATATATGACTCATCCATGTAGACGATATTTTTTCCTGTTTCGCGAAATTTGCGTATTTTATCAAGGTATTCCATTCGTTTGAGACTAACGTCGTGCTTTTCCATTAGAATTTTTCGATTATCTTCCATTTTAGTGAACTGAAATCCCATGTCATGAAGTATTTTTCTCAACGTTTTTTCAGACCCATTGTAATTAATAGCTTCAGATAATTTAGCTTTTAATGATTTTATTGTTGGCAGTTCATTAAATCGTAAGTGAAAATCATACACCATTCTTCGAACAACATCGTAATCAAAATCGTCCATATCCAAACGAAATTGCTTTTTTGGTCTCCTTTTTTTTGGAGTGCTGAACTTAATTCCAGTCGAATGTGTTTCAGTACTGACTTCGTTTAATATATTGTTCAAAGTTCTTCTTGAAATTCCAGTGGCATTTGCAACTCGCTCTTGAATCTTCTTAAAATAACAACTTACATTTTCATCTACTTTTTTTTTAAATCTATCAGCTTCGGTTACAAAGTATTTATAAACATTGTAGATAATTTCACGTGACTGATCTCGTAAAGGTTTCCCTCTTTTTCCGAAAGATGCCATATTACAACTTTAAATTATTTAAATTTGTGGGTGTTATCAACTCTAAATATATATTTTTGATCGGGACGCGACCGCACTCTATCGTACTTGAACAACGACTGACTAAACGTCACATAGGTAGTGTGGGACTGAGATAACGCTCTACGCAGCCGAAATTATCCGACTGTCTCTTTCCAAAGTTCGATGTGCAATATTTATCGCCGGGTACTGTAGATTGTACTTAACGTAAATCTGTTTATTTTCAATCAAAGTATTAATTGAGAGCATTGATCATAACGCCAATTCATTATTTAGTTATGTTAATAGAAAACAAACTAGCTGTTTAAAGAAAACAAACGTCGTAAGGCCGTTTATCAGACATTTTGGTTAAAGAAGAATACATTTCTGTATGCCTACAGAATTGAGTTCACTGGAATAACCTCACTTATTTGTCCGAAATAACAATTTTTGTCTGAATCAGATATCGATTATCATCCGCGCCGAATAGACCTAGACTCTAGAGCCAGTCTTTGCTCTCATATTCCTTTCCAAAAAGACAAGTTTATGCTATTTTAAGCCTAACTTGTAGGTACTGGTTTATGCTATTTTAAGCCTAACTTGTATGTACTGCCTTTAAAACGACGGTCGGTGTATATACAGCAATGGGATAACAGTTATGTGTTATATTTCAGGCCTGAAGCTCATCAACCTCATGTACATCACCACATGCATCACTTCTTACAAATGCATCCTCCGTATCTGCACATTTCGATACAACCGTCTGTAGTGGTAAGTAATGGTCAAGAAATTTACAACAAATTTGGGCATTTTCTCCCATGAAAATGTTTTTAACTCACACGCCTGCCCTACCGGGCACAAACTAAGAAAGTGACTTAAGCAAATATTTCACTTTGCTATTGATAGAAGGAATAAGTCAGATTGTTTTGGCTGTTATTCCTACATTAATTTTGAAAAATACTACGTTTATTTAATAAGGATTTTTTTTCAGCTGAATCGTTCGGTTTTTCATGAAGAATCTGTATAATGGTACGAATCCTTCTCTCTTCTTGGGTGTTTTTAACTTATGGCCTTTTATGAGATTGTTAAATAATTAATTTTAGCAAAAAAATTGAAGATGAAAATGGCACTCCACTATCGTTGAAAAACTGTAAAGCGTATTTTGCCTTCTATATTATCATAAAGCAGTATCTGTCATGTCGTTGCAGTGTCACTTATAATTTTAGATAAGGTTCTTGTCGACGAATCTGGGCTTCTTCTAGTTGTTGGACCTAATAAACCTATTTCATAATTTATGTAACAAGAGGGGTAGTGGTTAACTTGTAACTTTATCAAGCCATATAAAAATTTGGCGGCACTATTACATTGGAACAATGATCTCATTCGATTATTTTTTATCTATACAGGTGGCTTTTCAAATTCACCGTTGTAATATTAAATATTACATTTTTACAAATTTGTAATGTCAGTGGTACAGGTTTGGTCTCTGCAGCGCATTGAGTTTTTCTCCCTTCGATCTTGTCCATGACGACATAGAGCAAAATGAGAATATTGTTTATCTACTACATAGTAAATCTCAACAAAGTTAGTAATATTCAAAAATTACATTCACTGCGCGAGCGATAGCAGTGTACTAGAAACTAGTCGCAATTGCAGCAAATTGCTCTTTGTAAACAATTAACTTCAACATTAATTTTAAATTAATTATTGGATAATTTGGTCAAAATTTAAGTAACTATTTTTTTTTAATATTCGGTGTCAGAATCAGGTACTGAATCTCCTTCCTTCAGTTTGTAACCGGGGTTAGTGCACAGAGTACTTACAGACACCTCTCACGGACGCCATATCTCGGACAGGTGCGGAACAAATTGGCCCGGGTCCGAGCCCGAGTGTCTATGTGTGCGTTTCTGGAATATTACTTGTATGTATTGTACTTCTGTTAGTCTTCTATATATATATATATATATATATATATATATATATATATATATATATATATATATATATATATATTATATTATAAGATAGCAAACAAGCAGATGGGTCTCCTGATGGAAGTCAACCATCGCTTATAGACAGTAAATGGTGCGTTGCTATTTTGTGATGAGGTCTAAGTTTATCAGCTACTTTACCTTTCAAATCGAAAAATAACAGTGACAAGCACTGATGCTTGTCTAGTAAGAATGGGTAAGATGGTGGTACCTGACCCGGATGAGACAATGCAGAACTCTGCCACTTAATAGTCACGATGGTAATGACTCGTATCCTTTCCGTATCGTTGGCCTTTCCTCAAAGGAGCCTGGGACCATGAAGTATTAGGTATAGGTGGAGCTAGCACTCGTATTAATCAATTGAAACAAATATTTACGTTATATCTATGAGGTCTCCCCGTCTCTTTTAATACAGCTGTGTTAGAAAGAGAGGGTAAGACCTCAGAAGATGACAGCAGTAATTAAAATTTGGTTTCAAGTAGGTATTAGAAGTGTTGCCTCCAGATATAATACAGCTTCATGCCCGAGACCAGCACGGGGAGGAACCCGGGATCAACATGGGAAAAAGTGTTTAGTAGATATTCTGTGGTCAGTGTATACGTGTGGTGGTGGTGCAGGGGTCAGGCGCGGCGGGTGTGGCGGGTGTGGGGGGTGTGGGGGGCGGGGTGGCGGCGCTGGTGCGCGCGGCGGAGGCGGCGGAGGCGCGGCGCGCGGGCCGCGGCGCCTCGCGGGCCGTCATCGAGCGGAACACCTACCGCCACGCCTACGTACGCCATCACCAGGACGACAAGTGCACCATCTGCCTCTCCGTCTTCGAGGTCGACTCCGACTGCAGGTACCGCATCACATACACAACACACCAACCACCGACCACCCAGCCCATAGACACCTAATAACAGGCGAATGGCTTCTGTCGACACATATATCTGACTTATAGTTCCGATGTTTATGACCACGCGCCAATGAATATTGATTGAGCAATCAGTTTCGACCAATCAAATGCTCTGTACAATCACTATCTTTCACTATGGCCTTGAGTTAGCCAATCACGGTGTTGCAACCCCGCTTCGTCTTACCTCAACCAGTTTCCAGACTGCATTCAATATGTAAAATCAAACATTAAGCGTAGTCTGTATAGTCGGTAACGCCAACACTACACTGCACCCCATCATAGCACACATAGACACCTCTCACGGACGCGATATGTCGGGCTGGTGCGGAACAAACTGTCCCGAGCCATCCAAGTTGAGAAAGCCTCAATTCGAGCGGCTGCCACGCTCCGAAACCGCGCAAGTGGAGACTGCCTCAACTTGAGGCACGCCGCGACATGAGGCAAATGCGTTGCCGCGAGCAGAGCCATTATATGCCGTGCTCAAAGGAGCCTCAGTATAAACCGTACGATGCGTGGAGTGGTGTGTGTCTGGTACGTGACAAAAATTGTTTTGTATCTGGGTATCCACTTGCGCAGCTTTCCGTAGCCTGCGGCACGCTCATGACGAGGCATCTCGCCACGAGGCTGCTCAAGTGGATACCCAGCTTTAGGCACTATACATTAATTACATCATATGTTAAGGGATGTGAAGAGGAGAAAGTGAAAGGAAAAATAATATTAATTTGCAAGATGGATGTTATAAGGTTACCAACATATTCTACCAAATATAAAAAGTATCTTCACGCCCGTATCCCCGAAACAAGTGCACCCACAATGAACCGAAGATACTTGGTCCCACAAATGTGATAGGTACATTTATATTATACAAAATAAAGTGTACAAAGATGCATGTGTCATTATGTGACATAAGGCAGGCAGATCAAAAGTTCTGTTACGTCACTTGTTAAAATTGGATATAATAAAACCTGAACTTTTATAGTCACGGACGGCGATCAAACACTTTGATACTCAAGGAACTTAAAGTGACAAGGAAACTCATTCATCTAACAAAAAACTACAAAGGAGTCCTTAAGTATTTTGGTCAAATCGCTCACAGTAATTCTTGAAAAGCTTGTCGTCACAGGCAAAATCGAAGAGTAAAGACCACAAAGTAAAACCCAAATAGTATACAGATACTAAATCCGTATCACACTAGGGAGCTAAATTTATGAGGCCATACACACAACCGGTAACCGAATGGTGGTTAAAGAAAGTGATCCATGAAGAGGGATGATGATCTTCGGCTATTTTATTACAGAATTGACAGTTATTTGAAGTCGGTTTCATTTTTTAAATTACTATTATTGATCTCGTATTACATTTCCGATATTAGTCACGATGATAATAACACATTGGGCCAATCGTTCACGTTTTACGAACTACCTGGCAGAATGTTAAAAGTTATCTCTTTCTATCTGGAGAAACATCTGCTTGTTGGTAATCCTATAACATGAACAAAGATTCTTTTTGTAGTATAATTGACTTTTACATGTTTTTCAAGGCGACTGCCCTGTATGCACCTGTTTCACATGGAGTGTGTCGACCAGTGGCTCAGTACGAACAAACATTGTCCAATCTGCAGAGTTGACATCGAAACTCATCTCAACAAAGATGCTACCTTTTAAGAGGTAAATATTTCAGATTATGTTGGAAAATAGTATTGTAAAAGCCGAATAGTTGCCCCACTTTTAGAAAAAGTTCTATAATTAAAGAAATCTTTTGAGGGATAGTTGCCTTGTGCAAATTTATACCAATTTCGGTAATAATTAATCTTTTAAGCTTACCTACATATTTTTATTAAGTATAAATCAAAAATATTGTCATCGTTATAAAACGCTTATATTAACTATAAATCTATACTAATATTATAAAATTGAGTTTGTTTGTCTGGTTGTACGCGCTAATCTCGAAAACCGCTGAACCTATTTGAATAATTATTTTTGAGTTGGATAGCCTGTTCATCGAGGAAGGTTATAGGCTATATAACATCATGCTACGACCAGAAGGAGCAGAGTAAACAAAGTCCGCACGGACGAAGTCGCGGGCAACAGATATTACATAACAAAAACGGTATCCAAACTTTAAGGTAGGTAAGTTCTTAGTTATTAATTAGTTAATAACATTGTATAGAAATAAAAAAAAATTAAATCGATGTTTTTAAACTCGATAAAATAAAGAGACAGTGAAAAGAGACAAACGCATACATCTATAGGATCATTTTGCGATCTCTCTCTTGTTTATTCTCTCTCATCCACTCTTGTTTATTAAGAAGTGTATGAACATAATATATCCATGTACACTGCCGAGTCGAACTGAGAGAGAAGACAATGTACTGAGTATGGTACTAAACTGTGTACACTGTTTAATAATACTTGCTCCGGTTTTAAATTGGTAACAATATTTAAGAATTTATAGTTGCGGATAGATGCCCTTAGGGCGATTATCCGCGAAAATAAATAGGGCGACAATCCTTTTCGATACGGATACATACCTTTTTTATTTGCATTATAAACAAAAACTTCTAACAATAAAATATAATTAACTGTGTAATTTAAACTATTACGCATGCAAAAAGTTGACTGTAACCACAATCAGTAATAAAAATATTCAACAGAAATTACTGAACAATATAATTTCGAAGTCCTTCCAGCTTTAGCGGTAGATTTTTGGTGACAGGGACAAAATGCATGCGTCTATTTTGACTTATGACATTTAGGTCTACGAGGGGGGCATTTTTAATTATAGTAAAGCGCTAATGCCTCCTATAATCCTAACATTGTGTATTCAAAATCGGGGCTTGTATCCCCTCGAGGCAACTATCCGGCTACATCCGCACAGACAGGAGGCTTGCTTAGCGCCTAGCGAATTACCTAGCGAGTAACTTAGTAACACAAACGTTCTAGGATATTTGCGAAAGGCGCTTGGCGCCTAGCTAATTGCTTAGCGACCAATCGAAATAAACAGTGTGAACGGTCGCAAACATTCTAGAACGCTCGTTTTACTAAGCTATTCGCTAGGTGGCTCGCTAGGCTCTAGGCGCTAAGCAAGCCGCGTGTCTGTGCGGACTTAACTTTCGAGTTTTACACTAGAAGCTCCTTATTCCATTGAAATTATTTTTCAAATGATATCATGACGACTAGTTACCTAGTAATCAACTAGGTGATAGAATTCTTGTCAACTGTGTTTGTTACCTTCATATTTTCCTATAACAATAGCGTAATTGCTTGTCACTGTAACTTACCGAATTATACTGTATAGTAGAATTAGATACAACTGTCAGGAGGATGGTCATCGAGGTGAGATCACCACTGTGAAGGTTCTTGACACACAATATAGAGAAGGGAAGATCTTCCGTGCCAGGCAAAGTTGTTATGGCATGATTTAAAAACTTCACTTGAATTTTGTGTGTTGTAGATTGATTGACCGCTAGGTACATAAGTTATAGTATGTTCGCGTTAAGAATGCAATGAATCATTTACCTGGCCCATTAACCAATCAAATCACTTTTTTTAGTTAAAATAATTCAAATCACACAGCACTGATGACTCACTGAATTCTTAACGCGAACATACTGTAGGCATGTAGCATTACACCCATACGGATGGCAACGTTCGGCGTCTGTTTCAGATAGTTTTCTCTGTTAGTAGAACCATTTGCCTATTTGCTCTACAATAGTTACAAAACGACCCGAGCAAGAAAGTAATATCCGATATACCATTATACATTAAGTAAATACAATTTGATGGATGATCAATTCAAGTAAAGTGCGCTCATTGATCAATTGAAATTAAGCGCGCGCTTCCCCAATTTCCTGTTACACACTTTCGCCATATTTCACGAAACCAGATTGCAGGAAATCAAGAAGAAAGATTTTACACTTAAAAGTAATCTAAATCAATGTTAGATGAAATAAAAAAACAATGGTTGAAATAATCTTATTCATTAGTATCACTGTTATTATTCTATTTTTATCTACTTATATATTAATCTATTCATTTGGTCTTTGCCGGTTTGTTTTTCAGTTTGTCTTCGAGATGCGGCGCGTTGATTATCGCTTGCTGTTGTAACTCCAAGCTCTCTTGTTGTAACTCATGTGTTAATCGTTTCTGATTGTTGCAAGTCCTATACATATTCAAAATTCACATTATTTTGTAAATAAATCGATATTCTAATGATTGTTATACTTTGTCCATCTTTAATGAACTATGAATTAGTTCCAATACTGAGAAAGACTTAATATTTTATAATTTAACATTTTAATGAAATTTGACTTTTACTAATTTCAGTTAATTAAATGACGGTAAAAGACTTTACGTTTATCTAGACAGAGCAATATATCTGTAATAGCTCACTAGAAATTAAAAATTAAATCAAGTCTTCTAGCCATTATTAAAGTTTGTCATAATGTTGTATGGAAAAATGTAATCGTAGTTTTACAAATAATTATGCTTGTGGTTAAAAAAACTAAATCCATACTAATTTTATAAATTAGAAAGTAATTATCTGTCTCTTTTTCACCCCTAAACCACTGAACCAATTTGGATGAAATTTGGCACAAAGATAGTTTGAGCCCCAAGAAAGGATATAAGATAGTTTTTATCCCGGAAATTCCACGGAAACGGGAAATATTCGGGTAGAAATTTTTCCACGCGGACGAAGTCGCGGCTACAGCTAGTATGTAATAAAGTGGTGCCTAATATAATCAGTTATCGGTATATAAAAATGTTATTGTATTTATTACAAATAATAGGTTTTTGAATACCGCAAAATTTTACCACGACCGATTATTGCTACGGTCGTTAAAATGGGGCGGATCTACTGGAGTATTCATGGGCTTACCGAGGGAAGAGGGGGCAGCTAGAATTTGTTTACCTCTACTATCTACTGTTGTAGATGAAAAGTCTTATAAATAAGTCTAAATTTTACATTTGCGCCCCCCCCCCCCCCCCCCCATTCCCCCCAGCCCAGAACCTGAGTACGCCCATGGGAGTATTCATTTATTTATTTTATTTAACACTTTATTGTACACTTATATAATGACAAAAAAAATTAAACGATACTTAATGCACAAAAGGCACAAAATGCATTCATCTTGCCAACTGAAGAATTTTTGAATCAGAGTATGTGTTGGTGTTAGTTCACTCTG
The DNA here is from genome assembly GCA_036924255.1 of Apodemia mormo. Taxonomy (NCBI): domain Eukaryota; kingdom Metazoa; phylum Arthropoda; class Insecta; order Lepidoptera; family Riodinidae; genus Apodemia; species Apodemia mormo. Next base: position 22,297,358 of record JAUPFN010000021.1, on the reverse strand, counting down.
CCTTCCCTGCCAAGGGACCAAAAAGATGATATTAATTTTCAAATAGGATATTATAATGAAGTTTTTTAATGATTTAAATGCCTTGTCATTTTTATATAAAACACTATTTATCAAACATTTTTTTTAGTACAAGAGCTGACTGATTTCGTATTATTGTTTTTTTAAAGTATTACATATTTTACCTCGTATATTGCTCTGTCTTGAATGCAAACAATTGTGTGTATACAGTACCTTTATAGATTTGTAACATACAAATATGTATATTATAATAATATTGAAATAAGTGAAGTAATAAAATGTATTCAATCTAAAAAATTGATTGTCTATCTCAATTTAATAAAACTTTTGTATGAATAATTTTTTATTGAAAACCAATAAACCAAACATAATCTACAATTTATTCTTATGACAACAGACTTAAAGCACTATTCCTGTGTATAATAACTTGACATTTTATGGGACAAAGAAAACATACTGCTGAAACAAGATCAACGACACATTAAGTCACCCACTCATGGCCCATAGACAAAGTTTGTATGCTTCAGTTATATCAAAGTCACTTATGAACTTTGCATTATTCTTTTGAAACAGTGAAAATTTTCGATCTATAAACCTTATCTATGAAAACTTGGTATGTAAAGATTTTTTTATTGTTTGTAATCTATATTAATATCTATACATACAGTAAAATCGTAGGAAAGTCAAAACTGTACATTGAATATTTTTTTAAAAGAATACTTGGGGCGTGATCTTTAATTGATATCAAAGCCAAGCATATAGTTTTTAGAATTTTTGTCTTTTTGTCTGTATGTATGTCTGTGGTAAACTCAAAAAGTATTGCATGGATTTACTTCAAATTTTGCATGAATATTACTAACAGGTCGGGTCAACATATAGGCTACATATTATCACGCTATCACCTACGGGAGAGGAGCTGTACGGAGTAAATGAAGTCCGCACGGACGGAGTCGCTGGCAACAGCTAGTATGTAATATGTTCATTCTTTTACCAGTCCACCTATATATTCTATACTTTAGTATATACTGTACTAATGTCCTGTTTGAGTATTTTACTAAAAATAAATGTGTTAAGTGAAATAACAGTACAAGTGCATTTTAAATTGTGTAACAGGGTTTCTCTTTCAATCAGGAAAGCCAGCTACTTCTATGCTATACTATGATTAAGAATAAATTCTTGATCATAATAGATATTTTAGTTTTGATTTCTAAATCCACTAACATTTTTCTATTTAAAAAAAAACCTGACCTATTGAAAGCTATATTACCAATATGATTAATAAATTATTTTATTTTTAAAATCAAGGTAATGTTTACCTTGAATGAGAAAGACTTGTTTTGAGAGTTTCTTACCTGCATGCATGATCAATCCTTTCACATATTGCATCAGACGCTGCTATATTTCCAGATAGATATGATATCTCTGCTGCAACAGTGGCCAATTTCTCTGCGTAATCCATGTAACCTTTACAAATAATAGTATTAAAACCAAACCAAATAAAAATCGAATAAAGGATACTTACTAAGTATCCTTTATTCGATTTTTATTAATAAGTATTACTTAGCAAAATGTTGTGTGTTTTTTATGAATGAAGATAGTAAACAAATAGCATAGAAGGCACTTATGATGATCAAGTGACTACACACCAAAAATATTAACGCTTTATTGTAAGTGGAACATAAATTTATTTGGTAAACTTTTTACAATGGTGGTAAACTGTTAGTACTAGCAATATGGATACATTAATAGTTAAGACTTGCTTTATACGAAACTTTACCACCAAGAGGTTGCCAAGGTATCCTTTTTTTTATACCATTAGATAGCAAACAAGCAGGTGGCTCTCAAAATGGAAAGAGAAATCATTGCCTATAGACACCAAGGATGTTAATGGTGCCTTGCTATCCGTGTGATGGGATGGCAATGCCACATGCATAAGTCTATTGGCTACCGACCCTCCAAAGTAGAATATGACAGTGACAAGCACTGATGCTATTACAGCAGGAATAGGTAATGCAGTGATACAATATACTAGGTAATACATTTCGGAACTCTACTACCTATTAGCCACAATGGTGTTGATATGTACAGCTAACGGTTCTCTATTCTTCTAAGGGGACCTAGACCAAAAGGAGTTTCCTATTATCCAGACTGCCTGGTAGGATGATAAATGAAAACAGGATTGTCTTTATAATAATCGAGCAGACGAAGATGGTAACAAAAATTTTTAAGAGGGTAGCAGTAGTCCTGTGAGGAAATATAAAAAACACATATAAAATATATACTTTTTAAGAGAACAAACAAGTAGATGGGTCTCCGAATGGAAAGGATCACCGCCTATAGACACCAAGATGTTAATGATGTGTTGCTATCTTGTGGCAAGGGCTAACACCACATGCATAGTTTACTGGCTACCTTACCCTCCAAACCATAACATGACAGTGACTAGCACTGTAGTGGCCGTTGTACCAGACCCAAGCAAGCCAATGCGTAACTTCACCACCTAGTAGCCACTATGGTAGTGACTCGCATAGCCAATCGGTCACTTTTTATGACTTACCTGGCAGAATGACAGTTGGCCTATTCTTTAAAAGACCCCGGGACCAACACAGGGAGAATATTATCCTTATAAGTCCTATTACAAAGGTGAATTGATATAAGTAACTTACTAATTAATGTCTGGAGATTGTGTTGAAGATCATTAAGAGACCCACGAATGGCAACTAACTGGTCCCAATGCTGGGGAGGAGTTCCATTGTCTCCCCATTCAAGGGCTTGTTTCACTAGACATATCTCTTTAACCAATGCATCTCTCAGCCTGAATTTTATAAAAAAAATTGTATTAAATAGGTATTTTATGGTGTAGAAAACAAGGTGTTTCTTATGAATATTCACTTTTTTTTATATCATAATATAGCAAACAAGCAGATGGGTCTCCTGATGGAAAAAGTCAACCATCGCCTATAGACACCAAAGGTGTTAATGGTGCATTGTTATCTTGTGGCAAGGTCTAATGCCACGTGCATAAGTTTACCGGCTACCTTACCCTCTAAACCTAAATACGACAGTGACAAGCACTGACGCTATTGCAGCAGGAAAAGGTTAGGTGGTGGTACCAAACCTGTGCGAGACAATGCAGAACTCTACCACCCAGTAGCCATGATGGTAGTGACTCGTATAGTCAATCGAACAACCGTCGCCTTTTACGACCTGCCTGACAGAACGGCAGTTGGCTTATTCTTCAAAGGAGCCCGGAAACAACACGGGATAAACAATATGTAGCTTTGTTACTTTCCGCTATAGCCTGCAGACTATTCAGTCTTTGCTTACAACATAAAATGGGCTCAGGATGGTGTTTTTATAGAAGAATGGACAAACAAGCTGTATCCCTATTCATCCCTCGCACACGTATTATTTAGTTGTGGCATTCATTACTAACTTACCCGTACCAACTCTGATACCGCATTGTACAAATAATATGATTTCTCTATTTAATTAAACCAAATTTTATCATTCTGTAAAAACTATGTATTGATAGATATATTTTCTGTCTACTAGGATTCAAAAAGAAATTCTCAGTAGTACCTAATCAGTCTAATAATAACAAGTAAAATTTTCATTACTAGGTTTATTAGTATATCACAAAAAATACGCACAACACTAATGGAAAATTCCATATGGCTAAACTCGATATGACATCATGAACGGTCGTGTTTATATGACGTAGGGGCTGACTATACTGGCGAAAAGGATAAGATCTAGGGATGGGAATTTGCATTTACAGTTGTCCGTACAAAAATAACGAAATCGCCAATTTTTTACAAAATATAGATTTACACAGAGCAAAAAGAGCATGTTATTAAATAACAATTACTTAATGTACTTTTTAGTAACTTAGTATTTAATATAATATTTTTGTTTATGCTATATTCCAGCGTTTCCCATTTGCCGGGTCGCGACACAGTACCGGGTCATCAAAAAAAAAAAAAAATACAGGGTTGCAACATTCCCGCCTTGCTTTTAAAATATTACCTACTATATATAGATCGACGCAAGGCGACAAAAATTCGTAAGCATTGAGTGATGACAAAATAGGTGACATCAAAGTATGTAGTATTAATTAAACCTTTTTACTATTATTAAATATGTATTATTTCACCTAATAGAACCAGCTTGGGTTTAAAAGTATTAAGCAGTCATGAAGGGACAGTGTGAAAATTACCAGACCATATCAAAACAATGGTTGGGAAACACTGCTATATTCCATATCTTAGAAATTCTAACATTATGTCTAGTCACTACTGTCAATAGACGGTAGTCACTATACTTTCTCTGGGATAATATAAGTAAATTAACCATTATTGAAATAGTCTTTATTTCAATAATGGTTAATTTATGTATATTATTTATGGTTAATTTGTTTCTTGGTATAGTAAATCTGAATTATAAGACTAAATAAAAGGTTGAATATGTAAACTTTCGAAAAAAGAATGTATTTTAGGCTAAAACATCATAACAAGTTTAGAAATTGAATAAATAATACACAGGGTTTTGTACAGATAAATTTAACTCAGGCAGAATAAGCCCAAATTTTTGTCAGATAAATCTGATTCAGGTAGTGGAAAGGTTAAAATCAAATTAGGTGCTGTCATATTTTTACCATTGGGCGTCAAATATGACCAACTGGGATTCCACAGGCTAGATAAACTTTATCGAATTAAAGCATTTACGATTCTCCGCCGGTTGGCCTTTGCATGTGACAATTGACATTGCCATCCAGTCATACGGATACTAACGCACCATTAACATCTTCGGTGTCTATAGGCGATTGTTTCTCTTTTAATCAGAAGAGCCACCCGCTTGTTTGCTATCTAATGGTATAAAAAAATATGTTTACTTTCATATTACAAATGATACAATGAACAAATTATAACTTCGAAATATAATAAATAAATAAAAATAAAAAAATACCTCTCACTTGTATCTTGAATGGCCACTAAAGTAACTGTTAATAACTGAGTTGCAGCGTTCACATTTACTGTTGTCGCTTGGCGAATTAGAAACTCGTGTTCTAAACTATCTGCATCCCAAGTTACGTCGAGTTCATGTTGCTTTTCTTCACACATAGCTGTAGTAATAAATCCCAGTGGCACCGGTGCTATATTTCTTATTTTAACTTTTACTGTTTTGCTGTTAATATGGCTAACATATTTAAAAATATTAAATAGTCTATAGCGGAACATGTTGCTTGGGATGAGAGTGATAAAAGATAATTATTTAATATTGTCACTTCATTTTACTTTTATTATATTATATTAATTTTGCGACCTAAACAAAAAATATATTTTAAAAGTAGACTAAACTAAAGTCAAAACAAAAACAAAGTGAACCATAGAACAATATAACCTTAAAGTTGAAGTCACAGTGTCGGTTAGACTATATATGTTCTGTGGTCACAGTTGAAGTCGAAGAATATACCAATACACCACAGACCAAGAAACTTATATACGATAACTGGAATTACTACGAAGAAATATTTGAAAAATAAAAATGTACTTTATTTCGATCCAAATAAAGTTGACATTTGTTTCTTATATAACAGAGGGGAAAAGGGTTCTGAGCAAGACAACGACAAGAGTGGATGTTGTCCCTTTCTTGCAATTGCCAGTGTAAATAAAACTATCTGATGGTAGATTTTTATATATTCGGTGATCGTTAAATCCCTTTTATTCATACACGTCGATAGATACATTAGCATAATATGTATTGTAATTAACATAGTGAGTTCTAAAATATGCTTATTTTAATTATTACGTAATTACTTATGCAATGCAAAAACTGTTTCTCAAATTAGTAGAATTACTTAGTAGTAATTTGCAAACTACGCATGGCCACACTTATATATAGCGATTGGCGCTTTATTTAGTAGAAAGAGACACACTCCACTCATGTCGTGGTACTCTTCGGAACGATTTTGAAGCGCGTGTAAGCAAGGAAGTTATATTCTACCCGGAATGCTTACACGCGCTTCAAAATCGTTCCGAAGAGTACCACGACATGAGTGGAGTGTGTCTCTTTCTACTAAATAAAGCGCCGATCGCCATATATAAGTGTGGCCATACGTAGTTTGCAAATTACTACTAAGTAATTCTACTAATTTGAGAAATAGTTTTTGCATTGCATAAGTAATTACGTAATAATTAAAATAAGCACATTTAAGAACCCACTGTGTTAATTACAATACATTTTATGCTAATGTATCTATGGACGTGTATGAATAAAAGGGATTTAACGAGTAACGAATATATAAAAATCTACCATCCGCAAGTTTTATTTACACTGGCAATTGCAAGAAAGGGACAACATCCACTCATGTCGTTGTCTTGCTCAGAACGTTTTTCCCCTCTGTTATGTAAGAAACAAATGTCAACTTTATTAGGATAGGAATAAAGTACATTTTTATTTTTCAAATATTGCTTTGTAGTGATTCCAGTTATCGTATATAAGTTCCTTGCGTGTAAGCATTCCGGGTAGAATGTAACTTCCTTGCCACAGACCAATCCACAGACTAATTAGTACTACGTACAATACACACGGGGTTGACAGCTAGAACATTTTTAAGAATTTTAAGAGTTTGGAGGGCACACAAATTTCCGCTTGGTGGCGCTACTGGATGTGTCAAACGTAACTTCTAAGTCAAAATTTTAAGTAGTAGTATATGTACTGCCGAAGCGAGTACAAAAAAATTTTAAGTTAAATAGTAAGAATCAACAAAATTTAATTTTTAGCATCCGAGCGCAGACGGTTTCAGGCTGGACCAAAAGAAGCAATGTAGGAATTATACAATGTCACCGGACATGTAAAGTAAAATGGCGGCATTTAAATGTTTTTAGATTTCGAAAAAGAGTCCTGGCGGAATCAGTTCTGGTTTCTAACTGGCTTAGGTTTCTGAGTTAGTTTCACTGAACACACTATTGTCATTTGACAACAATTTGTTTTGTAAGCTTTTGGCATTGAGAAAGTACCTAGACATTGAGTAGGCGTGCCAAGCAAAAAGTCGTCTATTTTGCAATTTTTGAATTAAGAAGTTATTTCCAAAATTACAAAACAGCGATAGTTCTTAAGCCCCATTTTGAATTAAATAGCATATTTTGCTTTGCTCGTAAAGTACTTAGTAATCTACATGGTAATCCAAGTGAAGATCGACTTGTGTTCTTAATTTTATTGCAAAACTATCAAGTTTAAACATTGATAATATCAATGAGTTTAAATAAGTAACTTTTCATACATATAAATCAATGAATCCTAACCGTCTAATAGTTTCAAAGATTGTTATCTCGATTAATAATATATACTGATAATGTACTACATTGTTCTATACGAGGTAGGTAGTTAATTGTCTCTGAAATTAAACGCTTATATATTAAAAAAAAACAGTAGCAGTCGTGGGACTGCCGATAGAAGTGAAAACGGAACTATTAAGTTGAGAGTAATTAAAACTATATGCAAAACATAGCTATAGATATACTATTATCATTAGCATGTCGGTGACGCGAACCGAGGATTTTACCCTCTACCAAAACGCTCAACGCGCCTAAAGAAGTTTTCACTTCAAAAATCTGAAACTGGCGATTGACTCTCTAGCAATCGTGTTGATTGCTTATGCTTGCGATATCATACCGCAAGCATAAGCAATCCACACGATACGGACAACCATTCTTATATACCAAATTTGATAGCAAACAAGCAGAAAGTTCATCTGATAGAAAGAGCAACCATTGCTTATAAACAAATATGTTAATGGAGCCTGATTATCCGACTGTAGGATGTACTTCCGCATGCATAAGATAACGGTAATGTAAAAATCTCCCACATTAATAAAGCAGAAACAGGTAAGATAGTGTTTCGGATACCAAACCACCTCCTAGTAATTGTTTGAGCCTATACTTCAGATGGATTTTTTTATGAAGATAGTTTAAAAGTTTATACATCACCTGAAATACTAATTGAGGAAACTGTTAAAGTCAACGTTGGACGTTATACACACAAATACACTGTACGTGGTAATCAGAGAGAATGGAGTGTCCTATATCACGATCCAGACAGACTTGCCCTGCTTCCTCCATATTCAAAACTCTCTTCATGTAAACACGTCCGTTTCAGAAACGCTTAACACCACCTTCGTATGGCAACCCACCAACTTGATCACGGTGCTCCTGCCTTTGTCTCCCCGGGTGCTTATATTCATTCACATTCACATTTTATATCTGTTTTTTATCGTTCATCTGTCATTCTTTCACCATGCCCGAACCAACGGAGCATGTCTTTCGCAAATAAATACAAAACATACAACTACAAAAAAATATTAACATTTACGCACATCTCAATGTATATACAATATAAGCACATAAAATATATGAAAGACAGAGATGTATACGATATAATTGGTATACGATTAACAATTTACGGGAGGATTTCTGTTGACTTAACAAATAATACATATATATATATATATATATATATATATATATATATATATATATATATATATATATATATATATATATATATATATATATATATATATATATATATATATATATATATATATATATATATATATATATATATATGTGATTTGTAAAAGATTATTAGGAAATTACACTATTAGGAAATAAAATCATTTTTAAGCGGAAGTAATTTAGAATGGTTAGGAATAAGAATATTTTATATCAAGAAGAAACAATAAGAAAGCCTTATCTTTTTTTGCAGCATAAACCGATTTTAAAATCACTTCTAATTAAAATTATAGTAGCGTATTTTACACGAAAGTGAAATATTTCATCGTTTAATTGAAAGAGATTATGAACTACACAAATTGAAAGAAAAATTGAAAGAGATTGTGAACTACATACAAACAATAAAATAAATAAAATCTAAATTAATTTTATTTACATATTTTAAATATTATTTGATAAAATAAAACATTTAACTTGATTTTATCAACGCAAACACAATTTGACAGCCCATCGGCTCATAGGCGCCACCAAGCGGAAAAAAGCTCGCCCTCCAAACTCACTACGACGACTAGCTGCCTATCTGAGTGCTAAGTGTGAGTTTTTCTTTTCGCATTCGATCGTGAGCGCGTTTCGAGTTTACTAGGAATTTGTATGTGATTTGTACAGCGCCACCTAGTGGGAAACGTGAGAAACCAGTTTACCACTAGGTGGCGCTATACAAATCACATACAAATTCCTAGTAAACTCGAAACGCGCTCACGATCGAATGCGAAAAGAAAAACTCACACTTAGCACTCTGTACTAGTAAATAATACTTTATAATTTGTGAGTATACAATACTACGTGTTGAAGTGAACTCAAAGAACCACAAAGAACAAAGAGTACACAATATTACGTTCAAAGAGTATAGGCACATATCAAGGAAGTTATATTCTACCCGGAATGTTCACACGGGCTTCAAAATCGTTCCGAAGAGTGTTACGACATGGGTGGAGTATGTCTCTTTCAAGGAACTTATATACGATAACTGGAATTGTTACGAAGCAATATTTAAAAAATAAAAATGTACTTTATTTCGTTATTCATAAAGTTGACATTTGTTTCTTACGTAACAGACGGGAAAAACGTTCTGAGCAAAACAGCGACAAGAGTGGATGTTGTCCCTTTTGTGCAATTGCCAGTGTAAATAAAACTATCTGATGGTAGATTTTTATATATTCGATAATCGTTAAATTCCTTTTATTGGTACACGTTGATAAATACATTAGCATAAAATGTATTGTAATTAACACAGCGAGTTCTAAAATGTGCTTATTTTAATTATTACGTAATTACTTATGCAATGCAAAAACTTTTTCGAATTAGTAGAATTACTTAGTAGTAATTTGCAAACTACGCATGGTCGCACTTATATATGGCGATTGGCGTTTTATTTAGTAGAAAGGGACACGCTCCACCCATGTCGTGGTCCTCATCGGAACGATTTTGAATCGCGTGTGAACATTCCGGGTAGAATGTAACAGAACTTCCTTGGTCTCTTTCTATTAAATAAAGCACTATTCGCCATATATAAGTGCGGCCATGCGTAGTTTGCAAATTACTACTAAGTAATTCTATTAATTTGAGAAACAGTTTTTGCATTGCATTAGTAATTACGTAATAATTAAAATAAGCACAATTTAGAACCCACTATGTTAATTAAAATACATTTTATGCTAATGTATTTAATGACGTGTATGAATAAAAGAGATTTAACGATTACCGAATATATAAAAATCTACCAACAGATAGTTTTATTTACACTGGCAATTGCAAGAAAGGGACAACATCCACTCTTTTCGTTATCTTGCTCAGACCATTTTTCCCCTCTGTTAAGTAAGAAACAAATGTCAACTTTATGAGTAACTAAATAAAGTACATTTTTATTTTTCAAGTATTGCTTCGTAGTAATTTCAGTTATCGTATATCAGTTCCTTGGCACAGACTAAGCACTATGAGTATGGGTCACAGAACATTTACTACTAAGGTGCCCGACAGACCTACAATAATATTGCGCAATACTTTTATTGTGCAATAATATTGAATACCCCTTTGTTTCCAGACGTTCAATAAATTCATTCAATAAAATTGACAAACTAGTCTGATCAATATTTTCGTGCGAGTTACATGTCTGACGACGAAGTTTTGGCGGCAACCATGCTGGTGATTTTGGTAAATAAATCTATACAATTCTAAACACTCAAGTAAAAACTCTCGTTCTTCAACTTTTATTGATTGGTTTTGTTTCGATCAACACTTATATTGATTAGTGACTTGGCCTGAATGTCGAATTTCGGCCGAATGTTGAGTTTCGGTCGAAAGTTGAATTTCGATCGAATGTCAAATTTTGGCCGAATGTTGAAATTCGGTGGAATGACGTATTTCGGTCACATCTTCAATTTTGACCGAGTGTCGAATTTTGGCCCATTCTAGTAATGAAACTATTAAATTAACAAGATGAATAAAATTACCGCGAAATGACGAAAATTTCATGCTCGCCATTTTGCTTAAATTTACGACACGATCATACATTAAACACCGTCACTGACCGACCGCAACCGCTCCAAGCTCTGAAGTGAAAAATATTGTGCAATATAAAACCTACACAGTGCAAGAAAAAAAAAATATTGAACAATAAAAATTAAAGCCCCTCAAACTTTCGTTCAATCTTCAATATTAATCTTAAACGGTCAATAATATTGCAAATACGTAATATTGCGCAATATTATTGTACATCTATGGGGTGCCTAAATAACATTCCATGCTAATATTGAACGCCAACAGAAAAAGCGCGGGAAACATAAAATTTGGCGGACGTCATTTTTGGTTCTGCGACTTTTAAAATTATTATTTAGCGAAACAGAGGATCGATATTAGTTTTATTTGTGTAAATATTTAATTTTATGTAAATATCATTGTAGCTTTACTATCAGTTTAAAGTAGGTAAGTCTCCTTTTCACTTTTTAAAATGAACAAACCCCCTGACGATCCTGGAGGTGGACCTCTCCAGGTAGCGCACTATGTTACTATAGACGATAGTAGTGTCGATACAGATACTTCGCTTTCTTCAACTCAAACTAATAACAGGAAAAGATCTCATACATCTAATAAAATATGCAAACACTGCAATAAACGGCGCAAAAAGCGCAACAATGAATTGAAATCTACTGACTGTCAGTGCTCTCACTCTGTTTCTGAAATCTCAGAGATAAATAATGCTTCGGGTGCCTCATTTATTACTGGTGATAATAATGTAAATGACAATGTTACAATGAAAGATTTGTCAAACCCCCTAACAGATAGTAAGGAACCCCAAAAACTTAAAGATTATATTAACTACCGCACACAGTATGAATGTACAGACCTTGGACCTTACGTTATTCATGTCCAAAGAGTTATTACATCTCCGACTGATAATGTTACTCTACATCCAGTCTCGTTTGGGCGATTCCTTAAAAATAATACTTTCAAAAATATAATTGATGGTAGCCTCAAGAAAATTGGACGCAACCGATTATCTCTATCATTTTCGGACCACAATGACGCAAACCACTTTATTAATGACCCTAATCTCTCAAATAAAAACTTCAAAGCTTTTATCCCATCATTTAACGTTTCACGAGTAGGCGTAATTAGAGGTGTTCCCTCAGACTGGTCACCTGAGGAAATTGCTAATAATGTTAAAGTTCCCATTGGTTGTGGGAAAATAATAAAGGTTAGAAGAATAAACCGTAAAATAACTATTAATGATAACACTACCTGGAAAGCAACAGAAACAGTTGTCGTAACTTTTGATGGACAGACTTTACCGAAACGTGTCTACGTTTGTTATAATGCCCTCCCAGTAGATTTATACATTTACCCTACTATACAATGCTATAAATGCTGTAGGTACGGTCATACTAAAATAACTTGCAGATCCAACCCAAGATGCTTTAAATGTGGAAAGGATCATTGTGGAGACTCTTGTACCAGCGAGGCTGATTTCAATGTTAATTGTTGTTTATGTAAGGGATCTCACTTTGCCACTAGCAAATCATGCCCAGAACATTTAAGACAAAAAAACATTAAAATGTTTATGGCTCAAAACTGTGTCTCTTATGCCGAGGCATCAAAAAATTATCCCCCAGTCTCCAAATCATATGCTGATGTCATCTCAACACCTATTAAAACTGCTCTTCATCCACTTTTGAAAAAAAACTTAGATTCGCAAGAACACTCCCATAGATCATACAAAAAAACAATATTTCAGAAACCTAAACCCCATACAAAAGTCAGTAAGAGTTATGACTATGATTTCCAAAATTCAGTTATTAATGAATATAACTCCACTAATTCTAGAGAAAATGGTACTTTGTTGACAAAAAATGATAACAATAATCAAGAATCAGCCTCAATAGGCATGATTATATCTTTTATTAAATTTTTATCTCAGTCTGACGTAATAACACCGTCCAACGCTGCTTTAATGACAGAAAGTTTAATTAATTATTCTAAATTTAATGGTGATCATGGACAGTCAAGCCAAAATTCTTCAATGGAACTCGCAGAGCATCACCAACAAGAAAAGTGAATTAATTCACTTATTAAATAAATATGAGCCATTTTTAGTGGCTCTTTCAGAAACTTGGTTAAGACCAAGTTGTACTTTTAAATTCTCTGGATACACTAGTATCCGAGAAGATAGATCTGATGGTTATGGAGGTGTAGCCATCATGATCAAAAAAGGATATAATTTTTCCATTGTTAATCTTCCTGTACATACTGTAAATATGTCTATATTAGCTGTTAATGTAAATAATATTTGTTTTGTGTCACTTTATATTCCACATCCAAATTTGAATATTTTGACAGAACTTAATAACATATTAGCCATACTACCTAAACCCTTTATTGTGTTAGGTGATTTTAATTCTCATCATCAAGCCTGGGGTTGTTCCTCCAGTAATTATTATGGTGAAGAGCTTTTGAAAGTCATTGAAGAATTAAATTTATGTATTTTAAACAATGGTTCTCCCACTCGTCGTACAAAACCCTCCGAAGGCAAAAGCGCTATAGACCTGTCCATTTGCAGTCCCAATTTAGCACCTTCTTTGACATGGTACACACTCCCATTTACGTTTGGAAGTGATCACTTCCCCATAATAATAAATTTCCCTTCTGCATATCATAAAACTTCACCTAAATTTACATCATATTTCAAATATAATTTGCATAACCCGGATTGGCACAAGTTTAATAATTTGATGGAAGTTGGTGTTAATGTTTTGCCTAACATTTCCTCATATAATGACTCTTCTTGTGCAGAAGCCTTTACTCAATTAATTATAAAATCAGCTGAAAACACTTTTCCCATTAAAAAACAATTAACTAAGAAAATAAATACGCCACCTTGGTGGGATAAAGAGTGCTCAGACGCTATTAAGGAAAGGAAAGCTGCTGAAAAATTTTATTGTCAGTATACAACTACAGAAAATTTTAATATTCTCACTAATATTTTAAAAACTACTCGTTGATTATTAAAAAAGAAAAAAGCTGAAGGTTGGAAGAAATTCTGCTCTTCCTTATCACCCCAAACAAAACCTTCAAGTGTATGGTTAAACATAAGAAAATTTAGATCTGCATATAAGGTTTCTAATAATAATGAAATGTGTCCATTGTTAATAAATCAGCTGATAGATCATCTTGCTCCACCTACAGTACCAGAATGTATCCTTCCTCTTCCTTCTACTTCTTCTTCAGACAATTTTTCCCCTTTTACGTTATTTGAGCTTAAAGGTATCCTTCAAAATGTTAAAGACTCTACTCCTGGATGGGATAATATTAACTACTCATTTTTAAATAATATGACTGATAAATCTCTATCATACTTATTAAAGGTTATGAACTCCCTTGTTTCTACAGGTAATATACCTCAAACATGGAAGTCACATTCTGTTATCCCTATCCTTAAACCTGATAAAAACCCTTCCGACCCTTTTTCATACAGACCCATTGTGCTTTCATCAGTTATGTTGAAAATTCTAGAGCACCTTGTTAAACTTCGCTTAGAATGGTTTATTGAAAGCAGAAATTTATTAAGTCAAAGTCAGTATGGTTTTAGGAGAGGAAAGAGCACCATAGATAATATTAGCTTACTTATAACTGATATTAGATTAGCTTTTACACATAACAAATCTGTTTTAGCAGCTTTTTTAGATATATCCTCAGCATATGATAATGTAATTCTATCAATTCTGAAAAATAAGCTAATGAAATTAAATATACCATTTTATTTAATTAATGTTATTATGAATATTGTATACAATAGAACTATTAATTTAGCAAATGACTCTAATAATCTAAAAAGACAACAATATAAAGGTCTTCCACAAGGTTCTGTTTTAAGTCCAATCCTTTACAACATATACTCGTATGATATAGAAACTGTAGCAACTAGCAATGTAAATGTTCTTCAGTATGCTGATGACCTCCTTTTATACTCAACTGACAAATCTATACAGATGGCTTGTGATCTTTCCATGTCTATTCTATCTCTACAGACTTGGCTTAATAATAATGGTCTTGATATCTCTGTTTCTAAAAGTTCCATAGTTTTATTTTCTCGCACAAAATTTCCACCCCCTATAAATATTACTTACAAAAATAGTTCAATTCCTGTTAAATCGAAAACAAAATTCTTAGGTATAATACTAGATAATAAACTCCAAGGACTAGATCACTGTGAGTATATAGCAGCAAAGTGTGAACGTAATATCAATTTAATGAGATGTGTTTCTGGGGTTTGGTGGGGTGCACACCCATCTACATTAAAACTGATGTATAATGCATTAATAAGAAGTTTATTGGATTATGGAATGTTTTTACTAGAACCATGTAGTAAGATTGGTCTAAAGAAAATTGACTCTGTTCAAACTAAAGCATTACGAATTGTTCTAGGAGCAATGAAATCCAGCCCTGTTTCTGCCTTACAAGTAGAATGTGCTGAACCTCCATTAAATTTACGACGTAAATATCTATCTGACAGGTTTTTCCTTCGCTCTTTGGAATCACAAAATCACCCTCTGCTTACAAAGCTCTCTAGTCTTAGTGATTTAATGTCAGATAAGTATTGGAAACACAAAACAATCCCAGCCCTTGTATACAGCTATATGAAATATCATAGCCTTAAGCCTTTTACTTTTACATCCCCTATAAATCCCTTATATAAACACAATTATGAATCATTAACTCTGCAGCCTGTTGTAGTAAATTTAGGTATAGATAAACAATCTTTGTATGCCAATCAATATTTTAACAATATTATCAATGAAAAATGGCAAGATTTTCATTTGATTTTTACTGATGCATCCAAAAATAATAGTAATGTTGGAATAGGTGTATACCATAAACAGTACAATATTGTTCAAAAAATCAAATTTCCACCGGAAGCATCTGTATTTACAGGTGAATGTTATGGACTTTATAAAGCTGTAGAATACATACACATTATGAAACTACCCAAGTGTATGATTCTGACTGATTCACTGAGTGCTCTACATTGTTTGCAAAAGTTTCCTTTAAAATCCAAATTTATTCCTCCTATTATTTTAGACTTAAGAAATCTTTTATACAAATGTACTTTTAAATATAATCATATTATTTACTTTGCCTGGGTTCCAAGCCATTGTAATATCACTGGAAATGAGCGAGCTGATCGGTGTGCTAAAGAGGCAGTTCAGTGTGGTGATTTATACCCCTACATTAATTATTGCCATGATCTAGCTGCTCTCCCTAAACTCCATCTTAAGCAGTCATGGCAAAGTGTCTGGGATAGTGGTACATTGGTGAAAGGCAAAACCTATTCCCAATTACAACCATTGATACCCTCTAAACCTTGGTTTTCTGTAGTGAAATTAAATAAGTTGTCAACATCTGTTATCACCAGAATGAGGCTTGGTCACACTAATACTCCTGAACACCTCTTCAAGCTACACATCAAAGATAGCAATGTTTGTGAGTGTGGCACTGATATTGGAGATCTCAATCATATATTTTTTGCTTGTCCTAAATACAATCATTCATCATTATATAACAATCTATATTCTAATGACATTCCTTTACCTACATCCATTCTAACCCTGTTATTAAACCCTTGTATGTATAATATTCTTTCATCATTCATTCAAGAAAATAATATTAATATTTAAGCGTAGTTAGATACATTTAGTATCTAATACCAAATTAATATTAACCCACTTGTAAATATTATACAAATGACTAAGTATTATCTTTGTAAATATTACATAAATATATTTAAATATTATTGTTGTAAATAATTTATAATTTTAGTATCTATGTTATTTTGATTTGTTCCTGATCCTCTATTTTCCTGTCAATCCAAATTCCAAATTCTAGTTTATTGCCTAAAAAAAAAAAATGTTTCCTCGTTTTACTTGATCATGGCAGTTGCTTAACGCCCATGCCAAAAAAAAAAAAAAAAAAGAGTTTCTTAACATAAATTCCATAAGTAGAAAGCGCGGGAAACATAAACTAGATGAACTATTAACTAAAACGGCGGGAAACTTCGAATAAGCGCGGGTTTTCTCTCTTGGTGTAAAATTATTTTAATTAGTAAATATCATTCAAATTAGTTCATTTAGGTATAATTATAGTATTTTTCTTTTTCTTTTTTAATATAAATATTATTAATCATCTTTATATAGGGTAAGTAGTTTAATTTTTCATAAAATATGAATGAACCTCCTGATCCAGGGGGTACAGTCCCTCCTGCAACAAATTTCGTCACAATTGAATTAGACGAATCTGGTATGGAAACAGATAATTCTATAAAATCATCCAGAAAACGGTATCATTCACACAAAATTTGTAAGCAATGTAACAAAAAGAAACGTAAAAATCTTGGTAGCCAAAAGGACATTGGTTGTTTGTGTAGAGATGAGCCATGTTCAGTTAAAGATTCAAATAAAGACTCATTGACCACTTTAAATCCTTTGTCTATAGAATCAGCAACTAACTCTGCACACTCATCACCAACGGGTAGAAGAAATTATAACCATTTAGATGCTTCACCTTATACTATACATGTACAAAGATTACAGTCAACCGAGAATGATGGGACAACCCTTCATCCCATAACTCTTGGCAGAATACTAAAACAAAATAAAGTAAATAACATTAATAATGGCAGCATTAAGAGAATAGGCAGAAACAGAATCTCAATATCCTTTTCTAATTATATAGATGCAAATCAGTTCCTCGATAATAAGCTATTATCTGAAAATAAATTAAAAGCTTTTATTCCATCTTTTTCAATTACTCGAGTTGGAATTGTTAGAGGTATACCTGCTGAATGGTCTCCGGAAGAGATCATGGAAAACATTACAACTCCATTTGGCTGTGGTAATATCATTAAAGTTAGACGCATAAATTATAAAGTAATTGTTGAGGGCTCTCCTGTGTGGAAACCCACTCAGTCAGTTGTAATTTCTTTTGATGGTCAAGTTTTACCAAAGAGAATATTTATATGTTTCACTGCCTTACCTGTAGATTTATACATTTTTCCCACAATCCAATGTTATAGTTGCTGCCGCTTCGGACACACAAAGACACAATGTAGATCTAAACCTAGGTGCTACAGATGCGGAGGGGAACATAGTGGTGAATCATGTAGAGTAGACGATGACTGTGTACAGTGCTGTTTGTGTTCTGGTTCACATGTTGCAAATAGCAAGATTTGCCCTGAACTTAAACGTCAAAAAGATATAAAACTCTATATGGCTCAAAACTGTGTTTCCTATGCTGAAGCATCGAGGTTACATCCAGCAGTTTCAAAATCATTTGCAGAGGCTCTTTCATCACCAAAAACTCTCACAGATAGTAATGACTTACCTGTAATTGCTAAGAACAACACTTCGTATAAAAAAACAGTGTTTCTAAAACCACGATCCCCAATAAATTCAAGTAAGGGTTATGACAAGGAGAGCCATAAAAAAATACTTCGGGAATTTTCTATACCTACTCTAGCTGATGGGTGTGCATTAGGTCAATTAAACACAATTAGTGAATCAAAAGGTCCTTTAATATCAGAAATAATAGAATTACTACAAACATTAGCTCAATCCAGCCCTTATTTACTGTCCAACGCTGCTCATCTAGTTGAACTTATATCACAATCAATACCTTTTAATAATGGATACAAACATAATCCAATGGAATTGCCGGAGTGCAATAAGCAACAAAAGTGATTTAATATATTTAATAAATAAATACGATCCGTATTTAGTTAGCTTATCTGAAACTTGGTTAAAGCCAAATTTTAGCTTTAAGCTAAAAGGTTATTCAACGGTCCGTCAAGATCGTTCTGACGGGTATGGCGGTGTTGCCATACTTATAAAGAGAAACATTCCTTTTTTACCAATACCCATCGCTGTAAATAATAATGATTTCTCAATTGTAGCTATAAGTGTAAATAGTATTTGTTACATCTCTGTATATATTCCCCACCCTTCATCATTCATTTTACATCAAATTAATAAAATAATTGAAACTATGCCTAAACCTTTAGTAATACTGGGTGATTTCAATTGCCATCATGAGTCCTGGGGCAGCAGTCGAACTAATTGTTATGGTGAACAATTATTGGATATCCTAGATACAAATAATTTGTGCATATTAAATTCAGGATCTCCGACACGCCGGACTCGACCCACAGAGAGCTATAGTGTAGTAGATTTATCAATTTGTTCCCCAAATTTAGCTTCAATACTTTCATGGTCAACATTACCTTTTACCTACGGCAGTGATCACTATCCTATCATTATTAAATCTCCATCTTGTAATCACTCATTTACCTTAAATAATAATAGTCCTTATAAAAAATTCAAACTTAAATATGTAACAGATGATATGTGGCAGGATTTTAGCAAAACTATTGATGAAAAGATATCTATCTTATCATCCACACATGACGAAAAAATTAAGCCAGACACACATTTTACCGATATAATTGTTACTACGGCAAAGAGCATCTTTCCTACGGTAAACACATCTACTTACATTCCTTGTCCGCCATGGTGGGACAATGAATGTAAGAAAGCTATCGAGGAAAGGAAAACTGCAGAAAAAAATTACCGTAATAACATAACTGAAGAAAATTACGATCTTTTGATAAGTATCATGAAAAAAAATAAAAAGTTATTCAAGCAAAAGAAACTCGATAGTTGGAGAAAATTTTGTACTTCAATTACTCCAAGCACACATTCGTCTTTAGTTTGGCAAAATATTAAAAAATTCAGGTCTGCTTTTGAAAATCTCTCAACTGTAACCCTTCATCCTTCAATTACTAATAATTTCCTAAATAATATAGCTCCACCAACAGTCAATGAGGAAATAATAATAAAAGATGATGATAAAGAAAGCTTTTTAGAATTGTGTAAACCATTTTCTATAGATGAGCTTAAAAATGTAATAAATTTTACTAAAGATACTGCTCCAGGATATGATGGCATAGTTTATTCATTTATAACTCACCTGGGAGATATTTCCCTCGAATATTATTTAAATATTATAAATTCAATGTTATCTTCTGGAAAAACACCTCCATCTTGGAAAATTCAAATCGTTTTACCTGTTCTAAAACATAATAAAAATCCTTCCGAAGTGTCATCTTATCGACCAATTGCTTTATCATCTGTTTTAATTAAAATAATTGAGCATCTTATCAAAAACCGTCTTGAATGGTACTTGGAGCATAATAACATGTTAGCCAGAAGCCAATATGGTTTCAGAAAAGGGAAGAGCACTATGGATAACATAAGTTTATTAAGTACCGACATTAGAATTGCTTTTTCATTAAATAAATCTGTACTTTCGGCTTTTCTAGATCTCACTTCTGCATATGATAATGTATTAATTTCAATTTTAGCAGAAAAACTAAGAATATTAAAAGTCCCACATAACCTTGTTAGATTAATTGTAAATATACTCACTGATAGATCAGTCAAGGTTACAGTTGATAATATTGTACATACTCGTATATTGTCTAAAGGTCTCCCTCAGGGGTCGGTGTTAAGTCCACTTCTGTATAATGTCTATACATATGACTTGGAAACCTTTGTAGGTAATAATACAAAAATTCTACAATATGCGGATGATCTCCTACTTTACACTACAAACCAAAATATTGATACAGCTAATTCGGAAATCAACTTGTCCTTAAATAGATTAAGAATTTGGCTGGACAAAAATGGCCTCCAAATATCTCCTACTAAAAGCTCTTCCGTTTTATTTACAAGAATGCGATCTCCTCCTAACTACACAGTATTATTTGATAACAAAGTTATACCAAACAACAATAGTGCAAAATTTTTAGGAGTAATTTTTGACTCAAAACTTTCTGGGACACAATATTGTGATTATATATCTAACAAGTGCGAAAAATTAATTAATATAATAAGGTGTTTAGCAGGCATATGGTGGGGTGCTCATCCGTTTTACCTAAAACTTATATACAATGCTGTTATAAGAAGTGTTTTAGATTATGGTACCTTTATTCTAGAACCTTGTAATAAATCGGGCTTAAAAAAACTGAACACAATACAATCTAAATGCTTACGGATTATATGCGGCGCTATGAAGTCCAGTCCCTTAAACGCTTTACAAGTCGAATGTTGCGATCCACCCCCTACAATTACGTCGCCAGTTCCTCTCTGATCAATACTTTTTCCGGTGCTTACAATTTTCAGATCATCCACTCATACAAAAACTACAATTGCTTTCGCAGATAATTGAACACTCAACATATTGGTCAAACAAATCTATTCCGTGTCTCGTCGTTAGTTATAGAAAATATTTAACACTATCTGCTCCAATACATCATTCTTCAATTCTTTCTTTGTTTACTTGTGATTATGATTCCTTAATGAAAAAAGCTCAAATAAATTTTGATTTGGGTATCCAAAAACGCGACATGAATGCAAACGATGTATTTAATTCTATTATTGATGATAATTTTTCAGATTATCACCTTATTTTTAGTGATGCGTCTAAACATAATGTCAATAGCCACACAGGAGTAGGAATTTATCATAAACAGTATAAAATTACGCAGAAAGTCAAACTCCCACCAGAATCTACGATTTTCTCTGGAGAGTGTATGGGCGTTTATAAAGCTATCGAATATGCTCTATTATGTAAACTTAAGAAAACAATTATATTTACCGATTCTTTAAGCACATTAAAAGCAATTGGCAATAATTCTTTTAAAAAAACGCATCATTCCTTAATATATGAAATTAAAAAGTTGCTTGGTATTTGTCGTCAAAACCAATGTGAAGTGATATTTTGTTGGATTCCGGGTCACGTTGGTATTCATGGCAACTGCAAAGCAGACGAACTTGCAAATGATGCTATTGTTAGTGGCGATATTTTCCCATATAATATATATTGTTCAGACTTAAAATCGTTCGCAAAACATACACTTTATACCTCTTGGCAAGAGTTATGGGAAAAAAGTAGTAAGCAGAAAGGTTTCTACTACTTCAATTTGCAACCCACGATTCCTCAAAAACCTTGGTTTTACTCCATGAATCTTGATAGGAAAAGCTCTAGCATCCTATCAAGATTGAGATTAGGTCACACAAGTACGCCTTGTCATCTGGCAAAATTAAAAATAATAGAAAGCCCTGCGTGTGACTGTGGAGCAGAAGAAGCTGATGTAAATCATATTTTCCTTTCATGTATAAATTTTGACCACTCCAGTTTGTTTGAATCTTTAACTTTATCCGGAATACCTTTTCCTACATTTGTACCTTACCTTTTACTCAACAAAACTCAAGAAATATATAAAATGCTTGCAAGTTTTGCTGTAAATAATGATATTAAAATTTAATTTTGTTTTCTAATGTAAATATTTACGATATCTATTTTATTTCTTGTAATTATAATTATTATAAACGTGTACATATATTATATTGTAATATTATCTATAACTTTACACTTCTTTTTTTTTTAAAATAATTTTTGTTAAATTTGTAGATTTATTACCTATAAATCGTAAAGTGTACTCTTTTGAATGATACAAAATTTTTCTCGTCACGGTTTGATTATAAAATATTGTATAAGTTTCTCGACCTGTTTGTTACTGGCAACATGTATTCATATACTTTGCCATCAAGAAAGGAAAAAAAAAAAAAAAAACTATTGAACTAAAAGAGTGATATACTTCGCAGTGATCAAAAGATATGTTCATATCTTTTCAATTCAGTGACACATTCTGCGCACCTCTACTAGGTGGTAGTT
This sequence comes from Apodemia mormo, assembly GCA_036924255.1. Lineage (NCBI taxonomy): Eukaryota > Metazoa > Arthropoda > Insecta > Lepidoptera > Riodinidae > Apodemia > Apodemia mormo. The sequence goes on along the minus strand of JAUPFN010000021.1, from coordinate 22,274,484 downwards.
TATTGTAGAAAATGTTTTAAAACGTATTAGTATATTAAATAATAATCATTTCCTGCTTCTGTCATATTTTGTTCAAAATTATTAGTAAATGTTGTATCTAATTTTTAAACATAGCTGCAAAACAATCACAGCAGATAAATTGCCGGGCGTCCTCATGTTAATTGAATTAATATTAGTACGCACGCGTCGCACTCGTCTGTCCACAACCCACTGCGATAGGGATCTGCCAAGATGCAGCCAGCTGTAGGCATTTAACGCGCATAAGAACATTGAGTGACAGAGGCCTGGCTATAGGCGATGGTTCGTCTTTGCATCTGCTCGTTTGCTATCTAATGATAACAACCAGCAACAACCCTGGTTGTTACATTTGTTCGTAAATAAAACAATATATTATTCACGTTTTATTTAATAAATGTATATTAGTATGCAATGTTGTAAATATCTTCTTTTTAACTGACTCCAAAAGGTTATCAGTTTGACTTTTATGTTACATACATAATATTGTTGAAATTGGATTATATTTGAGTATGACGATATATTTTAAGTTTCTATGTACGTGTGCTTAATTTCGTAATTATGTTTGTTTGTATGTTTGTCTACGAATTCCCCGGAAACTAAGTCATATCGATCCTTTTTGATTAAGTCAGAATATACAGCTGAGGGAACAGTCCAAGTTTCCTCAAAATCGGTTCAGTAGTTTTAGAGATATGAGTATTTCTGGAGAGGATATGCATAATATAGATTTCTAGCTAAGAAGTCGCTTTTTTTTAATAAAATTAATATCATACAGATAAGATTTTATTTTTTGTTTATTTGTTTGTTACGACTTTATTCAAAACTACTCGGCCTATTTTCAAGCTTAATAGGCTACATTTTTACTCGACTTATCAAAGGGAAGTAATGATTTTTGGTCCGAGAACCAAGTCGCAAAAGTAACCGCTAGCATTATTATAAACGCATTTCGACTTCTGTTGGTGCAAGATTTATAAAGTCGCACCGAGAAATAATAGTGATGCAAAAATTCTTACTGACTGAAAATAAATTATTTACATTTTTTGACTATATAATATATTTGATGTTATCTCCTGACTATTTCAAACGCGTGGGAATAGTCTCTTACGCGAGTGCTGGCACTATTTACGTTGAAGTTCAGAACTGCCACACCTCGATCTGCCGCAGCAACTAATCTGCTTGTATTGAAGTCTAAACTATAGACGGGAGAATTTTTCTTCTGTGTGAAGTATGTCTGAAATGTAACATTTAAAATTTTAATGCGAGTGCTGTAAATCTAAGTGATACTAAATCATACACTACACCAGGACTTCCCAACTAGGGGGCACGCCCCCCTAGGGAAGCGTAGAGATATGTCAGGGGGGCATCGTACGTAATATGTAAGATTAAATTTCCAATAATAAATAAAGGTTAGGAAAGCCTGCACTACACTATGGATGCAATATTATTTAAAAGCATCAAAAATATTTGCTGACCGTATCAATATAACTTTGCGATCACCTGTGGCCAAAATTGGACCATAGACTAAGCAATAAAATCTCTTTAAAGTTTGACAACTAACTTTAGCCATAAAAAAATAGTATATTATTATTTATTCTCTTTGGTATGAGTCCTTTTTGGCGTAAATAATAATTATTATTGTTATTAGTATACATGTGTATATTATTATGAATGTAGTGTGTGTAATGTATATTTTTATTAATGTAATGTATTTCTATTATATATAAAAGTAATAGGTTACTGCAGTCCTTGACAATATAAACTTTCACTGTGCAAAATTTTACACTCCACTGTTCGCGTAATTTTCTTAAAAAGGGGTACAAAAATTTCAATTCACGTATTAATATTGTTACATGCTTCTTTTTTTCTTCTTAATTTGCAAGAAAACGCCACTTATATTAAATCGTGTAAACAATAAACAATTCTAATTGTAAATAAGTCCAAGTAAAAACACGCAATGTTCTTCCTTATGCCATATGACAGAAGATTGATTATGGCGTAGCTGCTTGGACAACAGCAGTTATTGTTTATCAACAGAAGCAGCCCATCTTTTTATTTCTAGATTTTGCCAGCGTTTTAATTCTTCACTTTTCTAGATTATTCATAACAATATATAGATATTCTATAGACATTCCTGAAATATCTGGATTTTCTAGGTAATATTGGGTATTGCTAAAGCGAGAAAGGTTGTAATTGAATGTGAGTTAGAGTTATCTCTATTAGTTTAGACATGTTGAAACAATGGCAGGCAAAAGCCTGACAATAGTTTGGAAAATCCAAATGTGTACGAATTACAATGCTCATTTGATCGCATGAAAAATATTCGCGCTAAATAGTTCGTTCAAGTTTTGCGTGCTCACAATATATAGGAAGCTGCACGAGAAATAATATAAAATGAAAATAATAATAATAATAAAAAGTTGTCATAATAGGAACAAACTGCAAATACGCGTTTTGTTGGCCAAGTGTCAATTTTATTTATGCTTTTTAGCATATACTACATTAGTTTAAAAAATACTACTTTAGTTTTTCTTTAATTGTAATTAAAAAACACAGAGTAAGACAATCATTTCTCTTATTCCATGTTGTTGGGGTTTGGTGTGGGGGTAAGCTGCTGTTAATCATCTACCTATATGCATTCAAGTTGGATCCACATCAAACCCCAACAACACAGAATAAGAGAAATTATTGTCTTCCTGTTTTTTTAAAATTATAATAATTGATCCAAGTACATCTATCTCAGCACTTGCACATGTTCCTGCGATTTATCAATGTTGAATTTTAACTTTGTGATTTGTTGTGATCCTAAAACGTAAGAACTATCATGATTCCCTCACACTCCTCAAGAAAAATAAGACATGGCCAACCCCCCTAAAAAAGTTTCTTATAAAAATCCAAGTAAGTTCATTTGTACCCACCTGAACATGACCATTGCGGCGTACATCGAACAACGCGCATCTCGAAAACTGTGAAGACCCAATCACCGCAGCGTAATTGTTATCTGTCTTAACACAGTAAATTGACGACAGAAATGGATCTACTGCCTCGTATACCTGCAATTTAGTTTTTTTTTATCTTAGGATAACCTTGCTCGCTGAAATGTTTCTAGAAGTTTAGCTCATAAGGGAAACGTGACGATTATGAAAGGAGCAGGAAAGAATAAATCTAATGAAATAAATGTCGAATAAGAAATGGGGTTATTGAGAAATGTTAAAGATGGGAAGAAAGCGAACTAGATAAAATAAATTAATAAATCAAATATCGCTGGACAAATTGCAAAGCAAGCCCACAAGAAGCAAATTATTTGTTTGTGTCATGGGTGCTAGTCAAGGATACTTATATACAGAAATAGTTACATAAATACTATTACATACATAATAAACATCAAAACCCAGTTAAAAAATCATCTATCTAACTAATGTTTCACGCCCATATCCCCTAAGGGGTGGGCAGACGTACAACAAGTGCACCCACGATTAGCCGAAGATATTTGGTCCCACAATGTGATAGGTGGCAAGCCTATCGCCAACCGGGCACTTTCCAATCCCGAGCGACTTTGTGTTTCTAAGAAAACTGAAAAAACACTTTTTATGTGCCCGACCTGGGAATCGAACTCGGGACCTCATGTGGTCGACGCCAACTCTGGACCACTAGACCACAGAGGCGATAATGTTTGATAGATAAAACTAATGTTTGATAGATGATTACTTACTAAAGTAGCGGTTCTTATGTCCATCATCTGCAGTTGTCCAGTATGTGTCACATAAATCAGATTGTTATCATCGTGCCATTGTATATCTCGGATAACGTTCATAGAAGCTTTACTTTCATTTGGGTTGATTACGAATTTACTTCTGAAATTGTAAAATTTATTAATAAAAACAGAAGAATTAGTCAATACAAAAGATCACGACTTATGTCTTCTACTACCCGAGTAATTTCTTATTTTTTTTTAAAATGAGGTTAAGTTTTTCTTATTATCAATTTTACAAATCTACCTTCTGCTCCAAGAAAATCTCTATAGCTTAAAAGTAAATTTTTGCGCATGTCTATTTATAGGCGATGGTTTCTTTTTCCATCAGGAGAGCCTTCTGCTTGTTTGCTATTTAAAGATGTAAAAAAATATAGCTGCTATGTACATGCTAATAAATTTTTTAGGAGTTCAGATAAATATGACATAATGTACGGACAAGATTGGCCATTGCTAGCTGTTAATAAATTTGAAGAATTAAATAAAGGGAAGCCATGGTCAACCATCGTCTATAGACACCAAGGTGTTAATGGTGCTTTGCTATCTTGTGGCGAGGTCTAATGCCACATGCTCATGCAAAAGTTGAGTGTTCTGAAGAATTGTTTAGATTAATCCCTTCAGTACTACTTCTCAACCACACTACTTGCCACAGTGAAGGCTTCCATATGTACCACTTACGCCGTTAATATCTACCACTAGGTTTTCCCATACATTTCTCGTATGTACCGTCAATCTATAGGGGTAAAATCTTCCTAGCTGTTTTGCTGGGGAGCTATAAAAAAACTGATTTTAAGAAGTGGATAATCAGACACTTAAGTAGTTGCAATAAACCCATAAGTAGAGGCCACTGCCTATGGACATGCGTGGGCAGTGGCCTCTACTTAACATTAGGTAGCCCAGTTGCTCGTATACCAGCTAATCCAAAAAAAAAGAAGAAATGATTAAATTGAACAGACAACCTAGCGTCAAGATAGTGTCGATGAAATCCCTCACTGCAGTGCGTTGTACGATGGTAGAACGAGGTTGGCGGCACTTATAATTGGAGTTGGCATTTTGAAATAAAATTTTACTAAAAGCCAATCGCCTTGCCATCGATATACTACTCTTTACTGTTACTTCCTCAGTCTGCTCTGATGTCAACGCAGTATTCTAATATTGATGGTGTGGATAATTCTTCTAAGTTAAACTAGTATCAAATAAAACATTAGTATTTAACAGTGAACCTACGTAGCCACATCTAGTAAAAGAGGCTTACTGTTTCCATTAATGCCAAGTGCAAGTTTATCCTCAAAGTTGTTTGCAGCTAGACTTCTGCAGCCCAAGCCATTCGGTAGAGTGACATAGAAATTATCTGCAACAATATTAAAAAACTACCTCAATATTGTAAATAAGAAGATGTAGAGCATTTAGATTAATAAGTTGTTCTAGGTAGTGGTATTCAGCAACTTAGTGTGCTGATTTGCCTGGCTTAGCAACACCGCCTTTTCTATTTCTGCCGTTGTAATGTTAGTAATTTATTTTGTATAAGTACACAGAGTGTCGAAGTCCTGTTAAAGGTGTTCAAAACATATACTAAAGTTTTTTTTTTCATATTAATAGTGAGCAAACAAGCTTTATACATCAAATATGCAAAGTATCTGTCTAGTAGATTTTTTTTGAATGCCACACATATAAATTTACTGGCCCTACCTTACCCTTGAGGCTTCAAATCGGAAAAGATAAGGAGGTACATGGTGGTGGTAAATCTGGGTAAGATAATGCAGAACTCAACTTTCTAATTTGTAACTTTGTAAATTTTAAGGATTGATTCTTGATACAAAAGCCAAAACTAGTTTGTTCTAAACTAGCAGTAGATGAGTAGAATCGATTGCAACAATTCTTTTTATACTAATAAAAGTATTTATGTAGACAAATAGTTTGTTTGTAAAATTTTGTTTATTTGGATTATATTATTTACTTAAAAATCATCAAAATTCTTATCACTAAACCATTCTAAAAGTCCCCAAACACTTAAATGGGAAATGTTATCATCACAAATTTATTAACACCTACTGGGTATGGGCGATCAGTTACGTTAATTGACACATAGGGTGACAATAATTTTGTGATATCATTGTATAACTAAGTCTACCGATAACTAAGAGAGTATTCGTTTTTCTGCTTTATTTGTTGTGCAAATAATTATGCAGTTAGGGCATTTCGGCTTCTGGATCAAGTAAGAAGCACCATGCATAGAATGAGGTGATGTTAATGCAGTTCCCTTTTAATTTTGAGCCAACCTTATAAGATTAAGTGATATGGGCTTAAAAGATAAGCTGTTATACAAATTCAGATATTCAAATATCTCAGGACCTAAATATCTTACCTTCAATTTCTTTGTAAGCATTGTTATCCAGGTTACTTATGCGACAAAATGAGATATTAGAGGAGTCATTTGAAGCTGTGACTACTAAATTGTCGACCTTTTCGACAGCTGATACTTCTACAAGTCCATTTTCAAGGCAATCCTCAATATGAAACAGGAGCTGAGGTTGCCTTAAACCATTAAATGAATATACAGTTGTACAACCATCCCTAAAAAATAGCCGTCACATCAATATCTTTTTTTTGAAGAAAACAATCATAACATTACGTGTTACGACATGCATAAGTTTACCGGCTACCAGTTTCCAAATCGGAACACAAAAACGACATAATTGCAACAGGAATAGATAAGGTGGTGGTACCAATGCGGAAATTTACATCGGGAATATATCCAGACTCAGATATGAATATGGATGTTCAATATATATTGATGCATTAAATTCACTATAGTACAAAAAAACACTGAATCAATCAGATGTTTTAAAAAGCTATCAATATATTCAATGTATCAATGCAACTTCATAAAAATTGATAACAATTTAATTTCAAAGTACTGTGTCACCTTTAGAATATTTACAAACTTAGTTTCATCTTTACATTGGGGTTATATCAAGACTCAGGTATGAATAGACTTAGTTTCATCAGTTAAACTATTACCATGAGCTTTTCATTCTTTATATTGGTTTTAAAATGATCTTTTTTTAGACCTCTTTAAAAATAATTAAATAAAAAGAAGCAGAAATTGTTAAATTAATATTGAATATGTTCATAACTATACCTCCTGTTTTATGTTTTTTTTTTAATTGCTGATTCGGAAATTATACAATTAAGCTTGCTGATTGTGATGTTAGTTACTGCCAGCTGCTTAAGTGACATCTTTATTGTTTATAGGCAATGGCAGGCCTCTAACACTCCTATCGTGATAAGCGCCTACAGCGCGCGACAATGCGGTGTTGCAAATCAGTCGGAGCTGCCCCGTGCTTATAAGTACATGTGTACCTGAACGACAACCTGTCGATCATCGTCGCAACGTAGGTTTATTACTGTAGGTACTCTTATAAAATTGTAATATAAATTAATGTTGTGTGGATTGAGTCGCAATAAACAGGAGGATTCAATGTTTTCGTTTTTTACTTTAGTGAAAAATTCTGAACGGTAAGAAATATTTATGTTTTGTTTGGTTTACTCGTAAGTTTTATAAATAGGTTTTAAGAACTATAGGTAAGGATTCTGTAGATTTATCATGCTTCAGTATTGCAACTTGAAATGCACCACAAATTATATTTATTTAACATTAATTAATTATTAACAAAATTCATTTTCCCGTGTTGGTAAGTTTTTTTGAAGAATAGAGCAACTGCCCCTATGCCAGGCAAGTTGTAAAAGGCGACTGATTGGCTCTACATGTCACTACCACCATGACTACTAGATGGTAGAGTTCCGCATTGTCTCACCCGGGTATATGGTACCACTGCTTTACCTATTCCTGCTGCAATAGCATCAATGCTTCACAATATTGTGTTCTATTTTGTGGGTTAAAGTTGGGCGGTAGACTTATCTATATACGCTGCACAGATAGCAATGCATCATTAATATCTTTGGTTTCTATAGACGATAAAGTATCTTTGAGATAACCCTGATACAATAGAAAGGATAAGAGTTACATGATAAAAAGATGCAACTTTTAGGTTAATATAACCATGCGCAATTCAACTTAATTATATTGTAGCAAGAGTGGTGGTCCCGGCCTCCGCCGTGTTGGTCCCGGCCTCCTTTGCAGAATAGGCCAACTGCCATTCCGCCAGGCAGGTCGTAAAAGGCGACCGATTGGCTATCGAGTCACTACCATCGTGGCTACTAGGTGGTAGAGTTCTGCATTGTCTCACCCGGGTCTTGTACCACCTCCTTACCTATTCCTGCCGCAATAGCGTCAGTGCTTGTCGCTGTCGTGTCCCGGTTTGGAGGGTAAGGTAGCCGGTAAACTTATGCATGTGGCATTAGACCTCGCCACAAGATAGCAACGCACCATTAACATCTTTGGTGTCTTTAGGCGATGGTTGGCTCTTTCCACCAGGAGACCCATCTGCTTGTTTGCTATCTGATGATATATAAAAAAAAGAGTCCTCATTTTTTTAAACAACTTTCCTGAGTGTCTCTTCTGCACTTATGTATTCTGTGGCAATGGTTTCTCTCCATCAGAAGAACCATCAACTTCTTTGCTATCTAATTAAAATATTTACAATAAATAACAATAACTATAAAAAATGATGTTGGCAGCAATGCACAAGAGATAATTTAAAAAAAAATATTTTTGTTGTCTGTGACTGACACAGAGCTCGAAATAAAAGCTTAAACAAAACGACAAATGATTTATAAAATACCCATTACAACAACATCTCATACCACACTGACAGATTTGTATATCCAACAAGAAGCAGCACTATTTTGTCTAGTACCAAAACTATCTGGAAAATTAAGATGTAATGTTTCTTCTCACATGTCTATACTAGACAAAAAGGCAAAATCGAATCCTTTGATAGAGGCACCGTGTGACAGGGTGCCAAAGAAACCATTACATGACATAAATATACAATTATTATTTCAGAAGAAGTAAAGGACAAATCAGGTATAAAAGAACAATGTTTATATTCTGACGGCTCTAAAACCTCGATGGAAACAGGCGCTAGTGTCTATTGCTCTGAATTAAACATTAGTATAAGCACTAACCTAGGCAAACACAATAGTTGAATAGGAATATTAAAGACATTGATCTCAGATTTTTAATGGACAGTGAGGCAATGAAATCACTTAACTCAAATTATTCGAGCAATAGCCTAGTGCATGAATGCAGAAAACTGCTTTAACAACTAAGGACATCATGCATGGTCTTTGTACAATGGATTAAAGGTCACAGTAGCTCATTATGGAACAACATCGCTGATGACTTAGCGAAAAAAGGGTCTAAGATTAAGGTAATTGTAGGTCCTAAACCATAGTACATTTACCCTTTAATCTGCTAAAAACACAAAAGAAATTACCAAGATAAAACACAAAAAACACTGGGAAATGCTAACCAGTTGTCGACAAGCTAAACAAGCATTTCCTTAACTGAATCCCAAACTGACCAGAAATTTACTTAAACTACCAAGAGTAGAGCTAAGAAAGATTTGAGGTCTGTTAACAGGGCATTGCCATATGAATAAACATGTACATGCCATAGGGGTAACGGACAATCCTCTATGTAGTGTGCCTAAACCATGAAGAAACTCTTCAACATGTACTACTATACGAGTGTGTGGAAGTTCGATACCTAAGGGCCCAGTTCTTCAAAGAGAATATAACATTTAAGGAGCTATTCCAGAATCCTTCTACGGTACTAGACCTCTGTAATGAGCTGGGTTGGCAGGAATAGCCACTATACCTTTGCGCACATAGGCCCATAGTGTGGCTAAGTGCGGTATAGCCCACTTTGATAGCCAAATAGTTAGAACAACATCTCAAGACTCATAATTTCCTCACATTTTCAATCAGATTGGGGTGAGGTTAGATTAATATAATTAACTAATTATTCTTATATGACCAAGACCTTTGAGTAATTAATTTTTTATTTTACTGAATAACAGATTAGTGTCTCTAAAATTAGTAAACACTTTCTTATGTGTAAGCATCCGTAAAATACTTTTCAACATAGAATATTTTAACATATACATTTTAGTAAAATCATTTGCCAATTTGTACAAATTCAGTAATGATGTAACAAACCACAGTATCAAAAGTGTGAGGACACAATAAAATTTTGTTGTGATAAATATAGTATACCCAAATCTAATTTGTTGTACGAGCAGCTCAGAGTAGTAGAAAATGATAAATTGATGTTTGTGTGGAGTGTCAGAGGGCCGACTACTGATTTGTGATATTTAGTTAGAAAAAATACTCAATTATGAGAAATCATAATTTTTTTTATTTATATGTGGAACATTGATGCACAGACACAATGTATTGTCAAAAAAAAATATGTATATTCTGAGTGGACACCCCTAAACTCAGGCAAGTCATTTCGCCCAAAAAAAAAATAGAAGGAGTAATCAGAAGGAGAATCAGAAGGAATAACCCAATCAATCTATACTAAAGAATTTGCTAGAGCACTGAAGCAATCAAATTTATGAGCTTTCCTTTTCCTTTCATGTTAAATGGATTTCCAACTCATGCAATTAATATTTTACCTTATCCTTTACCTATTTACTATCTATATATATATATATTTTTTTTTTTTTGGCATGGGCGTTAACAACTGCCATTCGTCAAGTTTAAAACGAGGAAACATTTGGAATTTTAGGAACAGGTAATTTGGAATTTGGGAGTGATAAAATAAAGGATCGGAAGGAAGTATAAAAAATAAAAAAATATTTACAATTAACACAATAAAGAAAGACAAATATTAAATATTTACATTTTTATAATTTAATGTTATTATCTACAATAAACAAAGATAATATGGTAAATGTGGAAGGAGTAGAGAGTAATGTGATTATAGATGTAGGCAATGGAATTTTGTTGACGATTAAGTTAGAATAAAATGAGGAATGATTATAGTTGGGACAGGCGAAGAAAATATGGTTTAGGTCACCAACATCAGTACCACACTCACACATGTTATTGTCTCTAATATGAATCCTGTATAAATAATCGGGTGTATTTGTATGTCCCAATCTCATACGGATGATTATTGAAGTAGATAGTTTATCAAGTTTCACATTAAAGAACCAAGGTTTAGTAGGTATTGAGTGCTGAACGATGGAATAGGTTTTACCCTTTACTAATCTATCACTGTCCCACAAATTTTGCCACGATTGTTTTAAATGAACTTTCGGAAGGGCAGCAAGATCATGACAATAATTAATATATGGATACATATCGCCACACTGAATTGCATCCTTGGCACACTGGTCAGCCCTGTCATTTCCCAAGATGTCACAATGACTAGGCACCCATGCAAAGTTAATAACAATATTTTTAGAGTAGCACAAAACTAACAGATTTCTAATATGTAGAATAATTGGTGGAATAAATTTAGATTTTGGAGGAAATTTTTGGAGACACTGAAGAGAACTTAAAGAATCTGTTATTATAATTGATCGCTTTAATTTCAATATATGAATGTATTCAACAGCTTTAAAGAGACCATAACATTCACCTGTAAAAATGGAGGTTTCAGGAGGTAGTTTGACTTTTTGAACAATGTTATATTGCTTATGGAACATGCCCACACCAACATTGCCATCCGATTTGGAAGCATCAGTGAATATTAGATGATATCCTGGCCACTTACAATTTATTATGTTATTAAAGTAATGATTTGCACAAGGTGTTTCTTTTTCTATACCTAACTTAATAATTTCGGGCGTTATAATAGAGCATTCATAAGGATATTTAAACAAGGGATTAATTAAAGATTGGTAAGTGTATGGCTGCAAATTAAGAAATTTTAAATAACTTTTAACAAGCAGAGGAGCAGTTTTATGTTTCCAATATTGGTTACAAGATATTAACTCATTAAGGTGGAGTAGTTTAAGAAGCAGGGGGTGTGCCTTTTGTTCTAAAATACGTACAAAATATTTATCACACAAAAAATTACGGCGGAGATAAAGTGGTGGTTCTACACACTCCACTTGCATGGCACTGATGGGACTTGATTTCATAGCTCCTAGAATAATTCTGAGTGATTTTGATTGTATGGTGTCTAATTTTTTAAGACCACTTTTATTACATGGTTCTAACAAGAATGTCCCATAATCTAATAAACTTCTGATAAGGGCATTGTATAACAACTTAAGGGTAAAAGGGTGAGCACCCCACCATACTCCAGAAACACACCTTAGTAAGTTAATATTACGCTCACACTTTGCCACTATATAGTCACAATGACCTAGGCCAGTGAGTTTATTGTCTAAGACTATACCTAAAAATTTTACAGTTGTTTTCATTGGAATGACTGTATTTTTGTAACATATACTTATGGGAGGAGGGAACTTTGTGCGGGAAAATAAGATAACTGAACTTTTGTGAGCAGATATGTCTAACCCATTTTTATGTAAATAATTTTCTAAAAATGTGATGGATGTGGAAAGGTTTGAGCAGCAGGTTTGTATAGAGTTATCAACTGTGTATAAAAGGAGATCATCAGCATATTGTAAAATATTTATATTACTAGGTACAGAGGTCTCTAAGTCGTGTGAATACAAGTTGTACAAAATTGGACTCAACACAGATCCCTGTGGAAGACCTTGATATAGATGTCTCAATTCCTCTGTAGTATCATTTGATAGACTAATAGTTCTATCATATAGGATAACCATTATGATATTAATAATATAGGTTGGTACATTAAGTTTGCATAATTTTTCTTTCAGGATAGATAACACTACTTTGTCATAAGCAGAAGATATATCCATAAATGCAGCGAGAACAGATTGACTATTAGAAAAAGCTAATTGTATATCTGTTACAAACAAACTTATGTTATCTATTGTTCCTTTTCCTTTTCTGAACCCATATTGATTTTGACCTAATAAACTATTATGTTCAACGAACCATTCTAACCGAATTTTGATTAAGTGTTCCAAAATTTTTAACATGACAGAGGACAGAGCTATTGGTCTATACGAAGAGATATCAGATGGACTTTTATTTGGTTTTAAAATGGGAATAACAACATGATGTTTCCATGATTTTGGGATACTACCAGAGGCAGTGAGAGAATTGAGAACATTTAGTAGGTAGGTTAAGGAATTATCAGTCATATTATGTAAAAAGGAATACAAAATATTATCAGAACCAGGTGCTGAGTCTTTTACATTAGAAAGGATACCTTTCAACTCACATAAGGTAAATGGCATAAAATGACTTGATGGAAGAGTGTTCGCTGATGGCAAAATAAGCTCAGGAGCCGTGGATGGGGCCAGTAGCTGTAAAAATTTGTTTGATAAGGAAGGACACATGTCACTATTACTGGATTCGGAGTAAGCTGATCTAAATCTTCTTACATTGTTCCAAACAGTAGCAGATTTTGATTGGGGTGAGAGAGAAGAACAAAATTTTTTCCACCCTTCCATCTTTTTATTTTTCAGTCGGTGGCGTGTAGACTGTGTAACTTCCATTAGGATATCAAAGTTTTCCATTGTAGAACATTGACAAAATTTTTTTGTAGCATTTTTTCTTTTACGGATAGCCTCGGAACATTCTCGATCCCACCATGGCGGTGAACTTATTTTGCCAGAAGATTCTTTTTTAATTGGGAAGGTTTTGTTTGCTGCATCTATAATGGAGTCAGAAAGAGCTTTTGCACACATTACATTATTTAAAATAGAAATATTCGGTAGAGATTTAACACTATTGTCAAGTACATTTCTAAATTTGTCCCAGTCTGGTTCATGTAATATATATTTATATCTTGAAGATTGTTTTTGGGTAGCTTTGTAAACAAAAGGGAAATCAATAAGAATGGGGTAGTGATCACTTCCATAAGTAGATGAAAGGGTGAACCATGACAGGGAAGATGCTATGTCCGGTGTACAAATAGACAAATCAATAGCACTTTTGCCTTCTGTTGGTCTTGTTAGACGAGTAGGTGATCCATTATTTAAGATACATAGGTTAAAATAATCAATAATTTTTAAAAGTTCCTCACCATAATAGTTTGATTTTGAGCAACCCCATGCTTGATGGTGAGAGTTTAAATCTCCTAAGACTATAAAAGGTTTTGGTAAAACTGAAAGTATATGTTTTAATTCAGCAAAAATTACAGATGTAGGACGGGAAAAATAAATAGATACAAAACAAATATTACTAACATTGACAGCTATAACAGATATATTTACACTATGTACAGGGAGATCCACTACAGAGTAGGGATATCCTTTCTTAACCATGATGGCTACACCTCCGTAACCATCAGATCGGTCTTCACGGATACTTTTGTATCCAGAAAACTTAAGAGTTGCCCGAGGTCTGAGCCATGTCTCAGACAGGGCAACTAAAAATGGGCTGTATTTATTTATTAAATAAATTAAGTCATGTTTCTTGTTACTAATGCTTTGAGAATTCCACTGTAGTATTCTCATTGGTTGTCTGTCCATTATCATTTGGGATAATAAGGCTGTTTAATCTATCTTTGATGAAGGCTGCGTAGTCCGGTGTAATTAGTTGGGACTGGGATAATAGTTGGATGAGTGACAGTATTGTATTTATTGTCACTTCCTCCTGGGTAGTTTCATTAATTTTATTTTTAATTAAACTTCCATTATTATTAGACAAGGTGTTACTATTATAGTCCTGGTTTACTAAGTTATGGAAGTCATAATCATAACCTTTACTTGTTTTTGGTGGGGATTTGGGCTTAATAAATACTGTCTTTTTATAAGATTGTAATTTAGACTGTTCTTGGGAAGGTGTTTTAAATTGAGATTGTCTATTATTATAACTAGCTTCTGGTGTTGATGTTATTATATCTGCATAGGATTTGCTTACTGCTGGGTAATGTTTAGATGCTTCTGCGTAAGACACACAATTCTGAGCCATATATAGTTTTATATTTTTTTGCCTGAGGTGCTCAGGACAGGACTTACTAGTGGCAAAGTGTGAACCTTTACAAAGGCAACAGCTAACTCTACAGTCATCATCTGCTGTGCAAGATTCTCCAAAATGGTCATTCCCACATTTGAAACACCGTGGGTTGGATCGACAGTTAATCTTAGTATGGCCATACCTACAACACTTATAACACTGAATAGTAGGGAATATGTATAATTCCACTGGGAGAGAAGTATAGCATGCAAACACACGTTTTGGTAGAACTTGACCGTCAAAAGTTACAACCACAGTCTCAGTTGGTATCCAACTGACATTATCACTGACTTTAACCTTTCGGTTTAATCTTCTAATTTTAACTATTTTCCCACAACCTATTGGGACATTAATATTACTAATAATTTCTTCTGGAGCCCAGTCTGAAGGGACACCCCTGATTAATCCTACTCTAGTTATATGGAAAGATGGGATAAAAGCCTTATAATTGTTACTCACTAGGCTAGGATCATTTATAAAATTATTGGCATCAGCAAAATTTGAAAAAGAAAGAGAAAGTCTATTACGCCCTATTTTTTTTAAGCTGCCATTTATAATATTATTAAAAATATTCTTTTTGAGGAACCGACCAAATGAAACTGGGTGTAAGGTTACATTGTCGTTGGGAGATGAAAAGCTTTTTTGGATATGGACAATAAAGGGACCAATATCTGTATGTTCATATTGTACACGATAATTGCTATTAAGTTCTTTGGGTTTGTCAGACACACTGACCGAGACATCTTGTGCCAAGGATTGTTGTGGATTTGTCATATTAGAATCTTTAGCAATTAATTGTAATGCTTCAGATTCCATCGTTGAGCATTGGCAGTCGGTTACTTTAAGAATATCATCTTTACGTTTCTTTCGACGCTTGTTGCAGTGTTTGCATACTTTATGTGATGCTAGTGACCTTTTTCTTTTGGATGAAGGAATGGATGAAGATGCGTCTGTGTCTACACTACTATCTTCGATGGTAACGAACTGAGATACCTGGGGGACATCATCTTGTGTAAGTGGATCATATCCCCCAGGGTCATCAGGCGGTTTATTCATAGTGAAAAAATAAAAGACTTACCTACTTAACTGATGAATGAAAAATAATTAATATACAATAAACTAAATATTTACATATATACAATACCAAAAATTGATCCTCTATTTATTTAATAAAAATTTTAAATAAGCCGCGAAACCAAAAACAGCCACCAGGTTTTATGTTTCCCGCGCTTTTTCTATCTATATATTTGGTATTACCTGTTTCCACAGACTATCAAATTGTCTTTAATAATAAATCTTGATATATCATTTGTTCTTTTATCATTTCTTTTAATTGTAGGTACTACAATTGACCACAGAATCCTGCATTTTGGTATTCCTTTTTTCTCTATATAATAACAATTTAAAATTGATCCTACAGAGAGAAATATTGCTTCAGATTTATAGAAATGGAGCCATGGCATATAGTTTGTATTATGTTGTATTATAATCTGAAAAAATAAAAAGTACATCATTTGAAAAAACTTAACACCTATATAAATAAAAATTATTCACATTGTTCGTGTCCCGCCGTGTTGGTCCCGGCCTCCTTTGAAGAATAGGCCAACTGCCGTTCTGCCAGGCAGGTCGTAAAAGGCGACCGCTTGGCTATCGTGTCACTAACATCGTGGCTACTAGGTGGTAGAGTTCTGCATTGTCTCGCCCGGGTCTGGTACCACCGCCTTACCTATTCCTGCCGCAATAGCGTCAGTGCTTGTCGCTGTCGTGTTCCGGTTTGGAGGGTAAGGTAGCCGGTAAACTTATGCATGTGGCATTAGACCTCACCACAAGATAGCAACGCACCATTAACACCTTTGGTGTCTATAGGCGATGGTTTACTCTTTCCATCAGGAGACCCATCTGCTTGTTTGCTATCTTATGATATAAAAAAAAAAAAAAAAAAATAATTTGATTAAATTAGATAATTATTTTTTTATTGCAATCGTTATTGTCAAGACTAATTTTGTAAGAAAGAAAATATGTAAAATTGTATGGGATAATATTAGAAATCTTGAATATGTTAAGTAGCTGAGTGAGTGAGACAGAAGATATTGGGGGAGTATCCAATGTTGATCCTAATCTCTATTAATATTATATATGCGAAATTTTTAATGTTTAGGTGGATATGTGTTAATCACGAAGAAACTACTGAATAGATTTTAATGAAATTCGGCACACAGCTATATGATGACCTGAATTAGTATATAGGCTACTTTTTTAAAAAAAAACAACCTGTAAAAGTTTATATGAAAAACTATATCGACGACATGTTTCTAGCAGGGGAAGCTGCGGGTCAGCTAATTATTTAAAGAACACACTAAGTAGAAGATGCCAGCATACAGTTGAATGAGGAAAAAAATATTGACTGTCTTGATGGTCTCCCTGTGTTGGTCCCGAACTCCTTTGAAAAATAAGCCAACTGCCGTTCTACCAGGCAGGTCGTAAAAGGCAACCACTTGGCTATACGAGTCACTAACATCGTGGCTACTAGGTGGTAGATTTCTGCATTGTCTCGCCCAGGTCTGGTACCACCGCCTTACCTATTCCTGCCGCAATAGGGTCAACGCTTGTCACTGCCGTGTTCCGGTTTGGAGGGTGAGGTAGCCGGTAAACTTATGCATGTGGCATAAGACCTCGCCACAAGATAGCAACGCATCATTAACATCTTTGGTGTCTAGGCGATGGTTGACTGTTTCCACCAGGAGACCCCTCTGCTTGTTTATTATGTTATACTATAAAAAAATAAAAAATCTATCAATACCTAGCAGAACAAGGCTAAGGTTTGATTGTTGTCAGAGACAGGCATTTACGAAATAAAAATGTTTGTATTTCTGGGCCTGGGTAGTTATTTCATATATTTTCAGTATTCTATGAGTATCATTTAACAACAACCAAATCTCTAGCAAAAATTGTTCTTATGGTTAGATAAATTTATGTTATGAAATGTGTAATGTTATTTATGTACAATTTATTCAAATATAATGATTAATGTGGTTTATGTTTAGAAAGAAAAAACACATATGTTACTGATAAAATCTCTCACCACTAACACTAGTGACTAAGGACTCATACCAAAATCACACAGTAATTATACTATTACATAATGTGTCCATATTAAATATAAGAATTACCTTTTCTTTATATATTCCTTGACACCAATTATGAGATATCCGACATTTGTTATAATATGATAAGCTATCACTGAAAAAAGAATAGAACAGAATTGTTTAATTTGCAGAATATACATTTTTAATATATAGTAAGGTCTGCTCACATGAACTATTTAAATTCTTTTTAAATATATTCAACTCTAGTATAATTAATTTAAAATGTAATTAAAAGTTTGATCCAATTGAACCTAAAGTTTCAATATAATGTATAATGTGTATGTGGAAGAATGTATGTACCAAGGGAGATCAAGACTGATGAAGCATGATCTAATTGGTCCCATGCTGTCGGAAGGTGGAGTTAAGTCTCGGAAACAGACATATTTACATGAAGAGAGTTGTGAATATGGAAGAAGGAAGGCAAATCCGTATGCACCATGATACATGGCACAAATTCTCCCTGTAAATGATTTGGCGTAGATATATGTGAGAATGTAACAATTAATATAATTACAACTTTTCACTTCTACCACCTTCAGGGGCAAAACTTATGCACTTATATTTAGCAAAACGGTTATGTGTCTAGTGATGTGACAGGTGGCCAACCCATCAACAAATCAGGTTAATCAGGCTAATATTAAATTTGTCCTTCAGACCAGGTTTGATATATACTGTAATATATGTACCATAGTACTATACTATACCTTTTACAGTTGAAAATTAATTTATTTTTGCTGTTGGATTTCCATATACTGTTTTCTTTTTCAACTAAACTTTTAAATGATTTACATGTAAGCATAAGATTCCGAAGATCCGAAGTTTTCAAGTATTTCAGAATTTCAGAAAGAACATGTAACGGCAAGTGTAATAATGATATATCAGACATTTTGTTTAATTTCCTTGGTAATATTTTTCTATTACAATCAAGTAATCATATTTGTGTTTTTAAGAAAATCTTTTGCGACAAAATCTATTTCATGATATAGAAGATACCCTTATATTTTTCCAAATATTTTTTAATAGGTAGCAGTGCAGATCCGCGATAAATTATTATTGACCCAGAGCCGTAAAATTATTGCACTTTCAACAAAATTATTGTATACTACTTTTCATCGTGTTGGTTTGGAACAATCAGAGAGCGACTGATAACAGAAACCATTTACCCAGTATTCATGGCGGGACAGTATTACATCATGTTTAAAAAAATAGTTTTATCATCTTTTTATATAGAAAATTGCTATAATTCGAAAATATTGTATTTTTTGTCAAGATTGTACGCTTAGGATTGAGGGTGGAAAAATTCATAAAATTATGGTACGCGTACAATAATTATTGTACGTCTGCCAAGGAAGTTACATTCTACCCGGAATGCTTACACGCGCTTCAAAATCGTTCCGAAGAGTACCACAACATGAGTGGAGTGTGTCTCTTTCTACTAAATAAAGCGCCAATCGCCATATATAAGTGTGGCCATGCGTAGTTTGCAAATTACTACTAAGTAATTCTACTAATTTCAGAAACAGTTTTTGCATTGCATAAGTAATTACGTAATAATTAAAATAAGCATATTTTAGAACTTACTATGTTAATTACAATACATTTTATGCTAATGTATCTATTGACGTGTATGAATAAAAGGGATTTAACGATTAACGAATATATAAAAATCTACCATCCGAAAGTTTTATTTACACTGGCAATTGCAAGAAAGGGACAACATCCACTCATGTCGTTGTCTTGCTCAGAGCGTTTTTCCCCTCTGTTATGTAATAAACAAATGTCAACTTTATTAGGAACGAAATAAAGTACATTTTTATTTTTCAAATATTGCTTCGTAGCAATTCCAGTTATCGTATATAAGTTCCTTGACGTCTGCTGACACTGATAAATAGGGACTTTTGGTTTGGTTAAAACCAAGGAACTTATATACGATAACTGGAATTACTACGAAGCAATATTTGAAAAATAAAAATGTACTTTATTTCGTTCCTAATAAAGTTGACATTTGTTTCTTACATGACAGAGGGGAAAAACGTTCTGAGCAAGACAGCGACATGAGTGTATGTTGTCCCTTTCTTGCAATTGCCAGTGTAAATAAAACTTTCGGATGGTAGATTTTTATATATTCGTTAATCGTTAAATCCCTTTTATTCATACACGTCGATAGATACATTAGCATAAAATGTATTGTAATTATCATAGTGAGTTGTAAAATGTGCTTATTTTAATTATTACGTAATTACTTATGCAATGCAAAAACTGTTTCTCAAATTAGTAGAATTACTTAGTAATAATTTGCAAACTACGCTTGGCCACACTTATATAAATGTCGATTGGCGCTTTATTTAGTAGAAAGAAACCAAGGAACTTATATATGATAACTGGAATTGTTACGAAGCAATATTTGAAAAATAAAAATGTACTTTATTTCGTTACTCATAAAGTTGACATTTGTTTCTTACTTAACAGAGGCGAAAAACGTTCTGAGAAAGACAACGACAAGAGTGGATGTTGTCCCTTTCTTACAATTGCCAGTGTTAAAGTAAAATTGCTGATGGTAGATTTTTATATATTCGGTAATCGTTAAATCACTTATATTCATACACGTCGATAAACACATTAGCATAAAATGTATTGTAATTAACATAGTGAGTTTTAAAATGTGTTTATTTTAATTATTACGTAATTACTTATGCAATGCAAAGCTGTTTCTCAAATTAGTAGAATTACTTAGTAGTAATTTGCAAACTACGCATGGCCGCACTTATATATGGTGATTGGCGCTTTATTTAGTGGAAAGAGACACACTCTACCAATGTCGTGGCACTCTTCGGAACGATTTTGAAGCGCGTGTAACATTCCGGGTAGACTATAACTTCCTTGCTATAAACACAGAACCACAGAAATCATTACAGAACAATACTCCTAACGGGCTCGGATATCTTTTTTTTTTTTTTTTTTTTTGGCATGGGCGTTAAGCAACTGCCATGATCAAGTAAAACGAGGAAACATTTTTTTTTTGGACAATAAACTAGAATTTGGAATTTGGATTGACAGGAAAATAGAGGATCAGGAACAAATCAAAATAACATAGATACTAAAATTATAAATTATTTACAACAATAATATTTAAATATATTTATGTAATATTTACAAAGATAATACTTAGTCATTTGTATAATATTTACAAGTGGGTTAATATTAATTTGGTATTAGATACTAAATGTATCTAACTACGCTTAAATATTAATATTATTTTCTTGAATGAATGATGAAAGAATATTATACATACAAGGGTTTAATAACAGGGTTAGAATGGATGTAGGTAAAGGAATGTCATTAGAATATAGATTGTTATATAATGATGAATGATTGTATTTAGGACAAGCAAAAAATATATGATTGAGATCTCCAATATCAGTGCCACACTCACAAACATTGCTATCTTTGATGTGTAGCTTGAAGAGGTGTTCAGGAGTATTAGTGTGACCAAGCCTCATTCTGGTGATAACAGATGTTGACAACTTATTTAATTTCACTACAGAAAACCAAGGTTTAGAGGGTATCAATGGTTGTAATTGGGAATAGGTTTTGCCTTTCACCAATGTACCACTATCCCAGACACTTTGCCATGACTGCTTAAGATGGAGTTTAGGGAGAGCAGCTAGATCATGGCAATAATTAATGTAAGGGTATAAATCACCACACTGAACTGCCTCTTTAGCACACCGATCAGCTCGCTCATT
This sequence comes from Apodemia mormo, assembly GCA_036924255.1. NCBI lineage: Eukaryota > Metazoa > Arthropoda > Insecta > Lepidoptera > Riodinidae > Apodemia > Apodemia mormo. The sequence goes on along the minus strand of JAUPFN010000021.1, from coordinate 22,252,843 downwards.
TCCAGTGATATTACAATGACTTGGAACCCAGGCAAAGTAAATAATATGATTATATTTAAAAGTACATTTGTATAAAAGATTTCTTAAGTCTAAAATAATAGGAGGAATAAATTTGGATTTTAAAGGAAACTTTTGCAAACAATGTAGAGCACTCAGTGAATCAGTCAGAATCATACACTTGGGTAGTTTCATAATGTGTATGTATTCTACAGCTTTATAAAGTCCATAACATTCACCTGTAAATACAGATGCTTCCGGTGGAAATTTGATTTTTTGAACAATATTGTACTGTTTATGGTATACACCTATTCCAACATTACTATTATTTTTGGATGCATCAGTAAAAATCAAATGAAAATCTTGCCATTTTTCATTGATAATATTGTTAAAATATTGATTGGCATACAAAGATTGTTTATCTATACCTAAATTTACTACAGCAGGCTGCAGAGTTAATGATTCATAATTGTGTTTATATAAGGGATTTATAGGGGATGTAAAAGTAAAAGGCTTAAGGCTATGATATTTCATATAGCTGTATACAAGGGCTGGGATTGTTTTGTGTTACCAATACTTATCTGACATTAAATCACTAAGACTAGAGAGCTTTGTAAGCAGAGGGTGATTTTGTGATTCCAAAGAGCGAAGGAAAAACCTGTCAGATAGATATTTACGTCGTAAATTTAATGGAGGTTCAGCACATTCTACTTGTAAGGCAGAAACAGGGCTGGATTTCATTGCTCCTAGAACAATTCGTAATGCTTTAGTTTGAACAGAGTCAATTTTCTTTAGACCAATCTTACTACATGGTTCTAGTAAAAACATTCCATAATCCAATAAACTTCTTATTAATGCATTATACATCAGTTTTAATGTAGATGGGTGTGCACCCCACCAAACCCCAGAAACACATCTCATTAAATTGATATTACGTTCACACTTTGCTGCTATATACTCACAGTGATCTAGTCCTTGGAGTTTATTATCTAGTATTATACCTAAGAATTTTGTTTTCGATTTAACAGGAATTGAACTATTTTTGTAAGTAATATTTATAGGGGGTGGAAATTTTGTGCGAAAAAATAAAACTATGGAACTTTTAGAAACAGAGATATCAAGACCATTATTATTAAGCCAAGTCTGTAGGGATAGAATAGACATGGAAAGATTATTACAAGCCATCTGTATAGATTTGTCAGTTGAGTATAAAAGGAGGTCATCAGCATACTGAAGAACATTTACATTGCTAGTTGCTACAGTTTCTATATCATATGAGTATATGTTGTAAAGGATTGGACTTAAAACAGAACCTTGTGGAAGACCTTTATATTGTTGTCTTTTTAGATTATTAGAGTCATTTGCTAAATTAATAGTTCTATTGTATACAATATTCATAATAACATTAATTAAATAAAATGGTATATTTAATTTCATTAGCTTATTTTTCAGAATTGATAGAATTACATTATCATATGCTGAGGATATATCTAAAAAAGCTGCTAAAACAGATTTGTTATGTGTAAAAGCTAATCTAATATCAGTTATAAGTAAGCTAATATTATCTATGGTGCTCTTTCCTCTCCTAAAACCATACTGACTTTGACTTAATAAATTTCTGCTTTCAATAAACCATTCTAAGCGAAGTTTAACAAGGTGCTCTAGAATTTTCAACATAACTGATGAAAGCACAATGGGTCTGTATGAAAAAGGGTCGGAAGGGTTTTTATCAGGTTTAAGGATAGGGATAACAGAATGTGACTTCCATGTCTGAGGTATATTACCTGTAGAAACAAGGGAGTTCATAACCTTTAATAAGTATGATAGAGATTTATCAGTCATATTATTTAAAAATGAGTAGTTAATATTATCCCATCCAGGAGTAGAGTCTTTAACATTTTGAAGGATACCTTTAAGCTCAAATAACGTAAAAGGGGAAAAATTGTCTGAAGAAGAAGTAGAAGGAAGAGGAAGGATACATTCTGGTACTGTAGGTGGAGCAAGATGATCTATCAGCTGATTTATTAACAATGGACACATTTCATTATTATTAGAAACCTTATATGCAGATCTAAATTTTCTTATGTTTAACCATACACTTGAAGGTTTTGTTTGGGGTGATAAGGAAGAGCAGAATTTCTTCCAACCTTCAGCTTTTTTCTTTTTTAATAATCGACGAGTAGTTTTTATAATATTAGTGAGAATATTAAAATTTTCTGTAGTTGTATACTGACAATAAAATTTTTCAGCAGCTTTCCTTTCCTTAATAGCGTCTGAGCACTCTTTATCCCACCAAGGTGGCGTATTTATTTTCTTAGTTAATTGTTTTTTAATGGGAAAAGTGTTTTCAGCTGATTTTATAATTAATTGAGTAAAGGCTTCTGCACAAGAAGAGTCATTATATGAGGAAATGTTAGGCAAAACATTAACACCAACTTCCATCAAATTATTAAACTTGTGCCAATCCGGGTTATGCAAATTATATTTGAAATATGATGTAAATTTAGGTGAAGTTTTATGATATGCAGAAGGGAAATTTATTATTATGGGGAAGTGATCACTTCCAAACGTAAATGGGAGTGTGTACCATGTCAAAGAAGGTGCTAAATTGGGACTGCAAATGGACAGGTCTATAGCGCTTTTGCCTTCGGAGGGTTTTGTACGACGAGTGGGAGAACCATTGTTTAAAATACATAAATTTAATTCTTCAATGACTTTCAAAAGCTCTTCACCATAATAATTACTGGAGGAACAACCCCAGGCTTGATGATGAGAATTAAAATCACCTAACACAATAAAGGGTTTAGGTAGTATGGCTAATATGTTATTAAGTTCTGTCAAAATATTCAAATTTGGATGTGGAATATAAAGTGACACAAAACAAATATTATTTACATTAACAGCTAATATAGACATATTTACAGTATGTACAGGAAGATTAACAATGGAAAAATTATATCCTTTTTTGATCATGATGGCTACACCTCCATAACCATCAGATCTATCTTCTCGGATACTAGTGTATCCAGAGAATTTAAAAGTACAACTTGGTCTTAACCAAGTTTCTGAAAGAGCCACTAAAAATGGCTCATATTTATTTAATAAGTGAATTAATTCACTTTTCTTGTTGGTGATGCTCTGCGAGTTCCATTGAAGAATTTTGGCTTGACTGTCCATGATCACCATTAAATTTAGAATAATTAATTAAACTTTCTGTCATTAAAGCAGCGTTGGACGGTGTTATTACGTCGGACTGAGATAAAAATTTAATAAAAGATATAATCATGCCTATTGAGGCTGATTCTTGATTATTGTTATCATTTTTTGTCAACAAAGTACCATTTTCTCTAGAATTAGTGGAGTTATATTCATTAATAACTGAATTTTGGAAATTATAGTCATAACTCTTACTGACTTTTGTATGGGGTTTAGGTTTCTGAAATATTGTTTTTTTGTATGATCTATGGGAGTGTTCTTGCGAATCTAAGTTTTTTTTCAAAAGTGGATGAAGAGCAGTTTTAATAGGTGTTGAGATGGCATCAGCATATGATTTGGAGACTGGGGGATAATTTTTTGATGCCTCGGCATAAGAGACACAGTTTTGAGCCATAAACATTTTAATGTTTTTTTGTCTTAAATGTTCTGGGCATGATTTGCTAGTGGCAAAGTGAGATCCCTTACATAAACAACAATTAACATTGAAATCAGCCTCGCTGGTACAAGAGTCTCCACAATGATCCTTTCCACATTTAAAGCATCTTGGGTTGGATCTGCAAGTTATTTTAGTATGACCGTACCTACAGCATTTATAGCATTGTATAGTAGGGTAAATGTATAAATCTACTGGGAGGGCATTATAACAAACGTAGACACGTTTCGGTAAAGTCTGTCCATCAAAAGTTACGACAACTGTTTCTGTTGCTTTCCAGGTAGTGTTATCATTGATAGTTATTTTACGGTTTATTCTTCTAACCTTTATTATTTTCCCACAACCAATGGGAACCTTAACATTATTAGCAATTTCCTCAGGTGACCAGTCTGAGGGAACACCTCTAATTACGCCTACTCGTGAAACGTTAAATGATGGGATAAAAGCTTTGAAGTTTTTATTTGAGAGATTAGGGTCATTAATAAAGTGGTTTGCGTCATTGTGGTCCGAAAATGATAGAGATAATCGGTTGCGTCCAATTTTCTTGAGGCTACCATCAATTATATTTTTGAAAGTATTATTTTTAAGGAATCGTCCAAACGAGACTGGATGTAGAGTAACATTATCAGTCGGAGATGTAATAACTCTTTGGACATGAATAACGTAAGGTCCAAGGTCTGTACATTCATACTGTGTGCGGTAGTTAATATAATCTTTAGGTTTTTGGGGTTCCTTACTATCTGTTAGGGGGTTTGACAAATCTTTCATTGTAACATTGTCATTTACATTATTATCACCAGTAATAAATGAGGCACCCGAAGCATTATTTATCTCTGAGATTTCAGAAACAGAGTGAGAGCACTGACAGTCAGTAGATTTCAATTCATTGTTGCGCTTTTTGCGCCGTTTATTGCAGTGTTTGCATATTTTATTAGATGTATGAGATCTTTTCCTGTTAGTAGTTTGAGTTGAAGAAAGCGAAGTATCTGTATCGACACTACTATCGTCTATAGTAACATAGTGCGCTACCTGGAGAGGTCCACCTCCAGGATCGTCAGGGGGTTTGTTCATTTTAAAAAGTGAAAAGGAGACTTACCTACTTTAAACTGATAGTAAAACTACAATGATATTTACATAAAATTAAATATTTACACAAATAAAACTAATATCGATCCTCTGTTTCGCTAAATAATAATTTAAAAAGTCGCAGAACCAAAAATGACGTCCGCCAAATTTTATGTTTCCCGCGCTTTTTTCCTCGGATATCTTGATTTTTAATAAAAGATAAGGCAATGATGCAGTGTTGCCACTTGCCAACCACAGACTACTACAGATGTATTGCCAACTGTACTATAAACTACCCATGAAATATTACGTATAGGTGGAGCTAGCACTCGTATTAATCACTTGAAACACATATTTACGTTACATCTCTGTCTATGGTGCCCCATAGACTTACAATAATATTGCGCAATATTACGTATTGTGCAATATTATTGACCGATTAGGGTTAATATTGAAGATTGCGCAAAGATTTAACGAAAGTTTGAGGGGGTTTAATTTTTATTGTGCAAAATTTTTTTCTTGCACTATGTAGGATTAATATTGCACAATATTTTTCACTTCAGAGCTTGGAGCGTTTGCGGTCGGTCAGTTGCGGTGTTTAATGTATAGTCGTGTCATAAATTTGAGCAAAATGGCGAGCAAAAATTTTCGGCATTTCGAGGTAATTTTATTCATCTGGTTCATTTAATAGTTCATTACTAGAATGGGCCAAGATTTCGACCACTGACCGAAATTCGACACTCGGTCGAAATCGAAAATGTGACCGAAATACGTCATTCTGCTGAATTTCGACATTCGGCCAAAATTCGACATTCGATCGAAATTCAACTTTCGGCCGAAACTCAACTTTCGGCCGTAATTCGATATTCAGGCCAATTTTCTAATCAATATAAGTATTAATCGAAACAAAGCCAATCAATAAAAGATCAAGAACGGGAGGTTTTACTTGAGTGTATAGAATTGTATAGATTTATTTAACAAAATTACCAGCAAAACTTTATCGTCAGACATGTTACTCGCACGAAAATATTGATCAGACTGGTTTGTCAATTTTTATTGAGCTAATTTATTGAACGTTTGGAAGCAAAGGGGTATTCAATATTATTGCACAATAAAAGTATTGCGCAAAATTATTGTACATCTATGGGGCGCCTATGAAGTAGACTTGTGTAACTCCAGAGTGATTAACTCAAAAAGATATAATCTTTACAAAGGAGTGAATATATCAGTAACTCCGTGGTATTCAAACTAACTCTCTATATCCTTATATCACAGAGTGATTGTATTTCATCTAAGCGGAATAGAATGAAAGGAATGATATGTTTATCAGGGAGTAGAAAGAGAGGAAACCATCATTCGGAATGAAGAATGTTGTAGCATCGAAATACATACTGTACACACAAAGTTATACCTTAAACTAATGGGATTAAGATATCTTAATATTGTTCAAATGCGGATATATATGCGAATAATAAACAGCGAGGAGAATTATTTTGTTTGTACTTTGTTTTAAAACGCACGCATAATAAAAAATAAGCGTTTGTTTTTAAATAATTTAAGGCTATTACACCTGCGAACGACCTTGAGTTAGTGACAGGCGCAGCGTAAGTACTATTCCGCAAGCCGACATCTCCAAAAGTGAAAGAGTATATACAGTGGGTGCAGATACGTTTTAACATTTTTGTTTACCTATATGAACGTTTATCATCATGAATCAAATGAATGTTAGCAAACTCAAAACCCATAACCGATAATCAGTCATTTATCGATTCATTTTATAAAAACGATAAATATCGAAAGAAAAAACAGTAAATGTCGAAAATCGACAAAAGAATTATATGACAATTTTACACAATAATGACTGTTACGTCTTCTCTCTAATGACTGTTATTATCTTATAATATACAATACATACAATAAATATAAATTAAATATATTATACATACAAATAGTCTAAATTAATCAACCTGTTTAAAACTTTCCTTTTAATTTAATTGAAAGCATACAGATATGGTTTCAATTAAATTAAATCTCTACTTTTTCTTACGAGATTTCGAAACAAAAACTTAAATTTTTAAAGGTTATTTAAAAGATCACTTTTTACAAAATAACATTTTCAAAGGTTTTGTTAAAATTGTTAATTGTATGTATTAAAATAAAGTGCTACACGAGATGTATTGTATATTATAAGATAATAGGATACGTAACAGTCATTATTGTGTAAAATTGTCATATAATTCTTTTGTCGATTTTTGATATTTACTGTTTTTTCTTTCGATATTTATCGTTTTTATAAAATGAATCGATAAATGACCGATTATCGGTTATGGGTTTTGAGTTTGCTAACATTCATTTGATTCATGATGATAAAAGTTCATATAGGTAAACAAAAATGTTAAAATGTATCTGCACCCACTGTATATACTCTTTGACTTTTGGAGATGTCGGCGTGCGGAATAGTACTTACGCTGCGCCTGTCACTAACTCAAGGTCGTTCGCAGGTGTAATCGCCTTAATCATGCAGAAATAGCGTCAGTACATGCCTTTTTCCGGTTTAAGTAAACGTGTACATGTAGTATTACTATACTCCTATATTGATTGTTGATTCTGGTTTACAGTAGTTACAGTGGTGGGAACAAGAGGTGGGCCCATTGCCCTTTTTATATTGCTATATGGATGGCAACGCACCATTAACATCTTTGATTCTATTCATTTTGACTATAGGCGACGGCTTTCATTAGAAAAGCAATCTGCTTGTTATATATACAAAATTTCATTTTTATCTGAGACATAAAGCCACAACGCCGGGATAAACTACGCAGCGTAACCGTATAGTATGGAAACTACGCAAAATTCAGCTGATTCGATATTATTCGTCGTAACTCGTATCTTATGCTGTCTTTATATTGTAATGCTACCCGTACCCCGCGTAGCACCGTCCGGCGGCTGGCGCCCGGGCGCCTTGAATGCAGTCAGTCTAGGGATGCAACATCGCTCATAAAAAAACATCGATATTAATACATCGATTTTTTCGAAAGTGAAAAATCATTTTTAAAAACATCGAAGTTTATGAACGATACATCGACTGGTTTACCCTTTTTAAGGAATAAAATGTATGAAATCCCTAAATATATAATTTTTAAATTGTGTTGAAGAACATAAGTACCAAATTTCAAGTTATGTTGACCATAAGCGTTTAATTTTTCACATGAATTGTAACACCCACTTTTACTTCTTTAAGGGATGAAACTCCAAACTTCATTACGCGCATGTTTCTTCAATTTGGATTGAATTGAATAAGCAGGAACTAAATTTTATGAGAGTTTAGATAATATAAACTTTTTATTTTAATACAAACTTATACACTTACCCTTTTAATGGATGAAATTAAAAAAAATCTAAAATATGAATTTCTTTAATTGTATTAAAAAGCATAAATACTAAATTTTTAGTAATTTCTACAACAAACAATTCATTTTTCATACAAAAATTAACTCTCCTTTTACTCCTTTATGGAATGAAATTCAAAAATGCGTATTTATTTAATCGTATTAAAAAGCATTAATACTAAATTTTAAGTAATGAACATTTTTTTAAATACAATCATTATCGCCCCTTTTACCTCTTTAAGGGATTAAATTAAATACATAAGAACAACCTCTGTAAAAAATCAGCCTTCCCGCTCCAAACTTATTATCTACTATAAAAAACGTTCAAGCGTAAACGAAATGTCCAATTTTTAAACAGCACAATCTTATTACTGTGCCAAACGCACTATCTGTATTATTACTCTTTGACTCTAATGTGGAGAGCGGTATACGCTGACGTGCGATACCGCTCTCCACACGGCGTACGAACGTTACCGGGAGACTGACTTTCGGAGCGAGCGCTGTCCGCGAATAAAATAATAAGGTTTTTATTGATTTATTGGCACACTATAATGAATTTGTGAAATGTTGAACTTAAATTTTATAAAGCAATAAATTGTCTGTAATAAAGTGAAAAAAACACCAAAATCGTTTCAGTAGTTTAGAATTTATAAGAAAATTTTTGCGTAAAAATAAGAGAGATATTCGATTTTTTTCGTCAAAAATAACAATGAAATTTGAAAAAACGAACTTAAAATTTAAAGTTAATTATATTTAACGTACAATGTATATATTTTTTAAATGATTAGATTAACGGTTTAGGAGAAGTAGGCTTTCAAAGAGAAGTATATTTCGTAGTTTGGCGTATGTTATCGCCTTAATAAAATTATATCGATTATGTTTGATATACCATAAATACATCATTTATTTTAACTGTTTATCTTGTCATTATATCGCACTAGTTAAACCCTTAAGACTAATAACTTGAAATCTTTAATATAATATCGGCGAATATACCTACTTCTCATTTTAAAAACATTAAAAGTCGGTTAAATGTAATTTACATAATTCTTTCACACGCAGTGGAAGCCGCGGTCAATCCTTAGTATCAAATAAAACAAGCGTGATTGCTTTTTAAATAATTAAGTAAAAGAATACCAAACAGAATCCATAAATACATATCGTTTATTTCAACTGTTTATCTTGTCTTTAAATCTGTAAATCATTTCATTTCCTTATATTATGATTAAATCTAAATATGTCACCAATCCCAATCACTCTGATTTCTACTGAGTTATAAGGAGTTGAAGATATAAATGAGTGATGTATATCCGTAACTCTGAAAGATACATATCACTCTTTTCTTTTCTCGGATATATTTTGCGCAAGTCTACTATGAAGTCTTTCCACCTTCATGGAACTACCTATCTATCATACATCTGTATACAAGGAAGTTACATCCTACCCGGAATGTTCACACCATGGAACATAGAACAAGGGGAAGTGAAGAGAGGGCGTGCCGCGTGCGTCACTATTATGCGCTTTTACTCTAAATTGCCTTAGTGATACTTACCATATCATTAGGAGATAGTCGTCGTGCGAAAATCTATTATACACTGAATTATGCCGTATTGTGCCATCCTTGAATGCAAAAATGATAGTAGAATACAGATGATTAAAAATGGAGATATTTCATATCATTCGAAAGTACAATTTTCATTTTATTTTAATTAAATTCCTAATTTAATATAATCTCTAATGATATAATAGAAAGTCAAGCTAAAATCAACCGTACACCGTACATATAAAGTTCATTTTAGGTTGACCTAATTTTTCTAGAAAGATATACGTTCCCCGATATATAATATACTAGTCTATGGATATACGTAATGACAGTAATTACGTATATCGTTCTAGAAAGTTCTTTACTCAAATATGATCAACTGAAAGCTACGGAAAAATCAATACTGCCATCTATTGTAGAATAGCGAAACTATTAAGATCTTAAGTTTCACTATTGTACAAATAGATGAGTCTATTTTGAATAGACTACAAAAGAACGTAAATACTCTTTTTTTTTTTGTAGCAAAATAAAATTTATTGTAACGCAGTTTAGTATATTTTTAAATGTTCTGTTTGTGTGTTTCGGATAATTGTTGTTTAAAATGAAAATGACCAATGAAACAATTTTTGCATTAGTAGTTTATATGCAATGATGCTTATTTTATGTGTGAGTATGGCGATCGCGGTACTGATACAAATGTTTGTACTTGCCAATTCCGCTTGTTCTATGTTCCATGGTTCACACGTGCTTCAAAATCATTCCGAAGAGTACCATGACATGAGTGGAGTGTGTCTCTTTCTACTAAATAAAGCGCCAATCGCCATATATAAGTGCGGCCATGCGTAGTTTGTAAATTACTACTAAGTAATTCTACTAATTTGAGAAACAGTTTTTACATTGCATAAGTAATTACGTGATTGTTAAAATAAGCACATTTTAGAACTCACTATGTTAATTATAATACATTTTATGCAAATGTATCTATCGACGTGTATGAATAAAAGGGATTTAACGATTACCGAATATATAAAAATCTACCATCAGATAGTTTTATTTATACTGGCAATTGCAAGAAAGGGACAACATCCACTCTTGTCGTTGTCTTGCTCAGAACGTTTTTCCCCTGTGTTAAGTAAGAAACAAATGTCAATTTTATGAGTAACGAAATAAAGTACATTTTTATTTTTCAAATATTGCTTCGTAGTACTTCCAGTTAACGTATATATAAGTTCCTTGTCTGTATATTATATTGTTACGTACCTCGGGTTCGTAATTGTAAGAAAACACCACTTATATTAAATCCGTGTATTTAGTCTACAAATACACAAGACAACACAATGTAATACTAAAATACACTTTACACACTAGTCACTCACTATACTATCACTGAACTACACAATAAAACACTTCTCGCTTCGCACTGTTCACTTTAAGTATTGCTCTCAATGGCTTGATAAAAACTGCTTTGTGTTTGTCAACACCTCTCTATTTATAGCCAGGGTAAAGTCCTAGCTGGTTCCAGAAAAATCTAAATGTATCGGGAAACAATGAATCACTTCTTATCGTAAACATGTTATGAGTCATAAATCCTAGTACACGCTACTTTCAACCTTATGCCATATACCACAATGTCCATTATGGCAAAACCAAGGTCAACTATTTGTTTGTCAATAGGAGTAGCTATCTTTTTCTTTTATTTCTAGATCTCTCCAGCGCTCCAACTCTACACGTTTCTAGATTATTCGTAACAATATTATGTATGATATGGAACACTAATATTATTAATAGAATTATTGGAACGTTATTTGTTCTTCAATAAATCAGCCAAATTTTTTTAACAATTTTTTTTTGTTGATATTACTAATGTCACGCTTATGACATGAAGTTGACAACAGTGACAGACAACATCCTATTTTTAGGTGGAATGCATAGTACAAAGTTTTTGCTTCACGTAATAAATCTTCGATTATAAATGTCTTTTGTCAAAATTGACAACATCAATGATCAAATTTTGAACTGTCAAGTGTCATTTCATTTTCTTTCACAATTCAGTAAAATTTGTTTTTTATACGGGTGTCAGCATCTACGCAATAAAAATAGCTGATATAGACTTATTTTTTCTCAAAACTCGCTTATAATTTAAAAAAAGTTAAGAAAAAAAAAGACAATTTAGTTGTGATATCCTTTTTTATTCCTGTGTTTCGTACCAAATATTCGCAAACATATATTTATAGAAATGGACCTATTTAAACAGGGTACGTGATGTATTGCAAAATAACATTATCCCTAATGTATGTTATTTAGTTAACTTGCAATTATATATCTATTATTAACAAGGTACTACTTATGGTACATAACAAATAGACTGTTATTATTATCTTAGTTACGTCGAACTTTATCAAGGTCGTACGTTGTTGTACCTGGTACCGATACAAAACTGAAAAAGCAGAAACGGCTGGGTGGGTGGTATCGGCAATACCCAATATCTTATCTTATTTACGCATATCATCAATGAATTTTGTGATTTGTGCATCAGTGTCATGTGAAGTGTATCATTAGCAGTTAGTACTGTAGTTCCGCTTTAGAGCCAGTATTGATTAGTCGTATTATTCGTAACTTGTGACTAAACTTTTCAAATTATAAGTTAAATCTCAAATAGTTACAAGCTGCTAGGCATAAGAAGAATAATGACATTAGTGCTTAGTAGTATAATTTGAGTGGCAATCATTAATAAAGAAAGTCAATTTATCAGGTTTGTAATTAAAATACAGAAAAAAAATCATAACACAACCAAACAAAACCCAAACTTATATCAAGTTAGGGCTCTGAGTAGATTTGTTGTAAGAGTCAGTTTATATACAGATTTGGTAATTCATATTGTGCTGTTTGTTGTATATTTAACAGGAAGTAGTTCATGCGTTTACTCAATTTTTATTCTTTGTATACTTGATTATTTATTAATATAGGCTGTTTATCTCATTTTACTCAGACTTTGTGTTTTTGTGGCTATCCAGAATATTTTACTGAATAATTAGTATCCTAGTTTTTAAAAAGAAATTACTAAAACAAGGAATTTTTGGACAGGTATGAAGGGACCTACTCGAACAGCACCTGCAGTTCCGAGAAATGGAGTTAATCGCTACTCCCCAGTCACTAACTGGAATGATGATCCATTTGGAGACGTTTTTGAACCTACACCAAATTATAGCCAAAAGAAAAAACCACCTCCACGCCCGCCTCCACCAAAAGTGTTTAAACATCCTGAAGTACCAGTTAAGCCATCACATTTTTTACGTAGACCTACTGTCCTGTCATCTTTGTTAGCACGTAAAAGTAAAAACACAGTGATTCAAACAAGTGCAAATAATCAAACTTTAATAACAAATTTAAACAGTGAAATGGACACAAGTAAAATGTTCCCAAAATGTGAGGGTACAAATGTGCAAACAGGAACACTTATAGACTTTACATCACCTCCAAGTTCTCCCACATTCACAACAAGATCTAGTAGTGATGGAGTCAGCGTGGATAGCTTTGGATCAGATGCAACCACTTCCACAAGTCACCATAATGCGTTAAGTGGTGGGAATGCCTCACAGGCTGAAAGTGGTTTTGAAGACGACTTTGATCTGTTCCTTCATTCAAGAAAGCCACTAAATAAAGAAGACACTTTAGATGATTTTGGTGCTGTTGATCCATTTTCACCACCAATACTACCCAAACCTCCAGTTTCTAAAAAGCCTGTGATGCATAATCATAGTTACGAGCAAAACATTCCAAGCAGTAATTATTCTGTGCCATCTTTAAAGAAACCAACAATAATAAGAGCAAAACCAGCAAGACCTAAGCCTCCTGAAAACTCTGCATTGCTAAAGAGTACATTTGGCAGTGATTTTCAAATAACTTCCATGAATGTTAATACAACAACACCTATTCACAAAATTAGCAATGGATTTTCTGACAATCTGGTGAGTACTACATTTACTATAGATTTATTATTACTAACTGATTTGCACAACTTAGTGCGCAAGTAGAGTGTAATATAATCGCTGTTAGTATAATCTTCATACAAAGTTCTAGCTCCGTAGAGAATGATTTTCGGAAAAAAGTAATCTGCATTAGATCACAGCTCTTCAATTACCTCCATGCCAAATTTCATCAAAATTGGTTGTGGTTTAGCCCTGAAAGCGAAACAAACAGGCAGACTTGCATTTGTGTAACCCATACATTGCGGCCGACGCCGATGGGCGTTTTTTTGTTTCTTAACAGATGCACTGGATGCCGATCGGCGCCAAATTCTTAATGAGTTTATTTTCAACAAGAATTAATTTTTTTAAGAATTTCTGAAAAATAGAAGTTTATTCTTTCAATACCTACGAAATACTTAGTGCATTTTCCCTGAAATCATCTCTTCGGAAATTCAAATATTGTTGATAAATTGTGGAAGATGCCGATCAGCATATATCAGAAATTAGCAACATTTCTATTTGTGTTGCTTTTATCTTTTTGTATGCATACAGTTTTAAGGGTTTATATGCATAATTTAGACAATATTGTATATTTATGCATTGACTTGTAAGCTTATTGAGTAACTCGTCTTTATATTACCATCAGTTTTATTTGTTTGATAGTTAAGTGAGAGTTTTTTTTATTATTGTTAAAAACCACCATTTTTAACAACACACATTTGGCACAAAATATGTCGCACATTCGCTAAGAAAACATATATACATTTTAAGAGTTGTAATTTTTTTTACCAAAATTTATTTAGGTATTTTTATAATTATGACCCTAGAAATCGTAACTTAATCTTTCGATGAAATCGAAGGAATGCTCGTGAAAATCCCATAACAAAGATTTCTCTTTGTTATGGGATTTTCACGAGCATTCCTTCAGATAGAAATATACTTCAATATAACACATTAGCATGCATAGCTTATTTCAGGTTTTTTAATATTTATTTGCTCTTGTACCCTTTGTACTTTTTAAGTGTAGATTACTACTCACTCAAACAAATTCCTGGTTCCTAAATTAAAATATAGACTGTATTATTGAAGATATTTTATTCAGTGGTGGCACTAGTCGGCAGCTGGATTCCCATAGAAATTAATCTAATAAAAAATGAAATTGAAACAAAAAAACTTCTAAGAGCAAATGAAAAGTTATTTTCGGAGTACCTGTTTATTTATCTAAATACGTAATAATCGTCAAAAGTATTTTGTGGACAGGATGAACAGTGATGACTATAAAATATGCTATGATTTAGTTAAAACTATAACATTTTATGATTTTGCAGCGAAATATAATATTAAGTTTTAATATAACAAGAAGTTACAGGTTTGTGTACTCTGGCAAAATCAATAAATAATAAGAAAATTAAATTTAAAGACAAATATCTATTAAATATTGGGACCATTTGATGCAAAATGAGTCATAATATATTATTTTACTTTTGCTCACTGTTTTCTTCCTTAATTTTCTACCACAACACTGGTTTCTTAAGTTTTAACAGTTTATGCTTTCTATTTGTGACAAAAATATATAATGATTTATAAAAATCTGCGTATATATCTCTCTACAATTGACAAGCTAACTGTAAGGTTAATCAACAAAACTAAGCAAAACATTGCACCCTGCATTAGTAATACTACATGGATAAGAATAGTGGCTACCCTACTATAAGGTTTACACAATAAAGGTACTGCTATTAATTAGTAAACTTGTAACAGCTGCTTGACAGCATTGAGCATAGGTAAGGTTGTGGTAATAAACCCATGCAAGATGTAAAGCTCTGCCACCTAAACCAAACTTATCTGTCTTTTGCTTAAAAATGATGGTACGAAACACTAGCGAAATCTTGCAGAACTCTTCAGTCTTCCATCTAGTAGTCAAAATAAAAGTACCATGTATATCACGCACGATTGCATTAACTCATAAATAAGGTTGTATATCTAACCCTGTAGAGTAAGCAAAATTTGTCTTTTAATTAATTTGGCTTAAGATCCTGATCTATCTCCAGAACCCCTCGTTCTTTTCCTAACCAAAATGTACTTACTTTAATAGCTTTCAAATGTATCAAAAAATAAAGATGTAAATTTTGGCCCAGGGTATTTTTAATTAATTTTCAAACATTTTTCTAGGGTTGCACAATTAAAAAAATGTGTTTCCTTAGTTTTCTGATAAAAACAACATTACTCGAGTTGGAAAGTGCTCGGTTGGCGATAGGCTTGCCTTCCATCACATTGTGGGACCAAGTATCTTCGGCTAATAAGTTGTAACTAAAAACAACTAATGTGGCCAATGTTTGACCGTGCAGGCTATCATCAAAAAAAATCTTAAAAAGCATTGTTCATTTAAAAAAAATGTGGTGGCATACGGCACTGTTGTTAAAGCACAAAAAAAAGGAGTAAAAGTTGATTTGACGAAAATTTCCAAATACCTGTATCTTACAAACACAACTTTTTGCTAATTTTTAAAAGGTGATTTAATATTGCGTACTATTGCGTGTTTTCGAAAGACCTAATTATCAAATTATTTCTATACTTAATTTTGACTTCATTTTGATTATCAGAGGACCTGATTTTTGCATCTAGTTTGTTCTGAATCATGTTGACACTTTCACTAGGGATGCCTTGTAATTTTTTTCAACTATAGTCCTGCACACCTAATTCCTTGCTCATAATATTTATCATATATTATCGTCACTAAGTTGTTAGTGATACTTTTTGCCAATGATGAAATTTAAACAGTTTGTAGTATTGAAAATTTTAGAGCACCTAATTTTTAAATTTAGCACCTGATTAGCACTAAAAAAGTCTCTAATTTGCTTGGCTAACAAGACGGAGCTGTGCAATTCGCTTAGGAAAAGAACGAGGGACTCATGGGGTAGATCGGGATCTTGTACTAATTAAAAGTTTCGTAATTTTAAGTTTTGATCATCGTAGCTGATCACTTTTGTTTATTACAATCCTAGACTGCGGAAATCTACCACCTAGGGGTCAAGATTGTAATGTCACATATAGCCAATCATTCGCCTTTAATAAACTGCCTGGCAGAATAGTAGATGGTCTATTCATAGATTAAGATAAGGACTTAAGTTTTTTTATAGGATAGCAAACAAGCCGATGGCTCTTCTGGTGGAAAAAGATAGCCAATACCTATAGGCACCCAAAACGTAAAAGCTGCGTTGCTATATCTCTACTGAGATTTCAATTTTCCAGGATAATTTCGAAAAAATCTTAAAAATACTTTGCCCAACTCTTTCTCAAGACCTGGCACTCAAATAACCACTACAACTAGTCACCAGACTTCGAAGCAGGCGGTGATTTGGTGATAAATATTTTTGGACAAATAACAAGAATTAATCTTTCTGAAAGTAAGCAATTATTTGCTTATGATATACGTAGGTGTTAGTTAACGATACTCATACATAAATACATACGCACATACTAAAATAAAAGTATCTTCACGCCAGCATCCCCGAAGAATTAGGCAGAAGTATAACCAGTGCACTCACGATTAGTCGAGGATACTTGGACCCACAATGTGATAGGTGGCAAGCCTGTCGTCAACCGTACATTTATCCAATCCCGGGCAGTGTTGTTTTGTATCAGAAAACTGAAAAAACTCATTTTTTTATTTGCCCGACCCGGGAATTGAACCTGTCTCTTCATGTGGTCAACACCGACACCGGACCCAGACCACGGGGGTTTTTATCATTGAAAAAAATATATTTAATAAACATTCAGACCTAGAAATACCTACAAACATCTATGCTGATCACACAAGGGTTCGATAAGCATAGATATTAGGCATAGCAACATTACATTCATTTATTCATTCATGTTTGTAACTGTCGGGAATCGAACCCAAATCCCATCGGTTGCGTAGCCAAGGTCGCTAACCACTACGAAAGGGGTGGGGTTATACCTACTTTTAGATTAAATAAATTTTTATCAAAAGTATAATCAGTAATCACTATACATATTCATGAGTTATGATTTAAGAATATAATAACTACTTAAGTGCGCTGATGCGATACGAACACCTAGCGAGCATGTTACGAATTACGTGATGATAAAGAAAAACAATTCTCGTTTTGTTTCCATTGCATTTCCTAAATAATTATTATTGTTACGCTACTTCTAAGGCCCCGTTTACATTTTGATTAGTGCGAGTCTGATTGTAAATGCAGGTGTTTAGTGATTAGCAAAAACTCGTTTGGGCAGGCGTTGATTAGTGCGAGTCATTAGTAATCACCGTAGTAAAGTGAATAGACGCTGGTCACGAATCACTCGCACTAATCAACGGCTCTCGGCTCTCTACACGTGTTTTTTGCTTAATAAATACTGTTACGTATTCGGGTTCGTACTTGTAAGAAAACACCACTTATATTAAATCGGTGTATTTACACAACACAACACAACGTAATACTAAAATACACTTTACACACTATTCACTCGCTGTACTATCCCTGAACTTAGAACACTACACAATAAAACACTTCAAGAATTCTGTTCAAAATTTCTTGGTGGAATATTGCTTCCCTAGTTAAAAATATACCATTGTTAAGAAAATTTCTACCAATGGAGCTAACAACATTTGTTTATCTAGTAGATTTTTGCATACCTTGTTTTGTATAAAATATTAGTTAAAACTTAAAACACGTACGTTAAGAATATATTTACAAAAGTGTCATAGCCCCGAAGATGCCGTAAAAGGCGAAACCGGTTGGTGATATTAATTAAATTTAAAGTAATTTGTGAAACAGTACAAGTGTATTAACAAAACTACAAAAGGAGTAGCTATCTCTTTCTTTTATTTCTAGATAGTAAGCGCGCGCGCGCTCCAATTCTACACGCTTCTAGATTATTCGTAACAATACTAAGCACCTGCATTAAACACTCGCGCTCGTACTAAGCAAAGGGTAACCGGTGCCATAAGCCCCGTTTTCACTTTGATTAGTGCTAGTGCAAGTGTTTAATGCAGGTGCTTAGTATTAAGCAAAAAATACGTGAAGACAGCCGTTGATCAGTGCGAGTGATCAGTATTCAACGTAGTAAAAGTGAATAGACGCTGATTGCTAATCACTCGCAGGGATCGACGGCTTAATACTAAGCACCTGCATTAAATACTCGCACTCGCACTACACAAAGTGAAAACGGGGCTTTAAGCGAAAAACACGCGTAGATAGCCGGTGATTAGTGCGAGTAATTAGTAATCAGTGTCTATTTACTTTACTACGCTGATTACTAATCGCTCGCACTAATTACCGGTTGCCCACACGGGTTTTTTGCATTACATTAAACACAGGCACTCGCACTAATCAGAATATAAACGGGGCCTTACCGAGGTACGGGAATGAAAAATGTTGTACTTGTTTTTAAGACAATTACGCGAAATGTGGAGTATATTTGGCATAGTTAAAGTTTACCTTCACTGCGAGGGACTGCAGAAACCTTGTTTTTAAATAATATGCATTAGAAATACATTAAATTAATAATAATAAAAAGTAATTTAAAAAAATTAAACCGACCTTAAGTGTCTGTCAACTCTCATATCTCAAAAACTACTGAGCCAATTTTGATGAAACTTGAACTAATCTAATCTAAAAAGAATTATCTCGCTATGGCTTGTAGTTTCCGGAAAATATGTGAATTTGCGAATTTTTGGGAAAATCCGTTGTTCAGACGAGGAAAACTAGTTATTTTGCGAATTTCTGCGAATTATTTTGCTAAGTTTGCGGAAATTCGCAAACCGCGGAATCTGTCGGGTACTAAAAGCCATATCGAGATAATTCTTTTTGATTTTATTTAGGTATTTTCCAATTTAGGGACAGTTCAAGTCTTATCAAAATTGGTTCAGTATTTCTTGAGATATGGGTATTGGGTATAGTTGACAGATATTTGAAGTTTAACATTTTTAAAATTTTATTGCAAAAGTTAGCTTTATGTGGAAGATCCTATTAAATTAGATATCATTATGTTTTTATTTACATATATGCTCAACTATACTTTTTTGCTCTCAACGTAACGTTAGTCGTCACGCGTAGCTCATAGCTATAATTAGTGGGTAAATGAGGCCCTGAGGATGCGTTAATAGGCGAAACCGGATATAGAATATGTAATATTTTTAGGGTTTCGTACCTCATAAGGAAAAACCGGCCAAGTGCGAGTCGGACTCGCGCACGAAGTGTTCCATCATAGCAAAAAAAAAAAAAACGAAAAAAAAACACGTTTTTTGTATGGGGACCCTTAATATTTTCATTGTTTTACTTTAAGTATTTGTTGTTATAGCGGCAACGGAAATACATAATTTGTGAAAATTTCAGCTTTCTAGCTATCACGGTTTATAACATACAGCCTGGTGACAGACAGACAGACGGACAGGCAGACAGCGGAAGCTTAGTAATAGGGTCCCGTTTTACCTTTAAAATCACTCGTTGTTCGTCTATCCGTTTGTCAAGACCCTTTTTCTCAGGAACACGTGAGCTTTATGTGGAACATCCCATTAAATTTAAAAATCATTATGTTTTTATTTATATATTCAACTCGGTTCAACTATACATGTTTTGTTCTCAACTTAACGTTAGTCTTCACGTGTAACTCATAGCTATAATTAGTGGGTATATGAGGCCCTGAGGATGCCTTACTACGCGAAACCGAATGTAGAATATATAATATATTTTGGGTTCCGTACCGCATACATTAAAAACAGAACCCCTATATCTTGCGTTGTCCGTCTAAACGTTTGTCAAGACCCTTTTTCTCAGGTACACGTAGAGGTATTAAGTTGAAATTTATATCAAGTCCTGGGTCTACGGTTCCTCTCAGCTGTGAAAAAATCAAACTTGTAAGTCAACGCGATTTAAAAATATGACTATTTATGTCGTATTTTGCTATTTTACAAGGGAATCAAAACCTATAGTGTACTTCTTGTTGACCTAGAATCATCAAATTTGTGTGTAGTTAAGGTTACTTACAAGTTTGTACGGAACACTGTATGCGAGTCCAACTCACACTTGACAGTTTTTTTAATAAAACAGTTCGTGTTTTAGTGCACTGTGGGACATATAAAGCTGACCCGCGCAGTTTTCTCAGCAAGTCATCAATATAAGAAATTTAACATTTAATGCTCTGTTTCAACCCCTTAGGGGTTGATTATTAAAAGTATAAGTAACTTGTGTTTGATTCCAAGTCTTCTACTAAATTTCATTAAAATCGGTTCATCACTTTAGCCGTGAAAGCGTAACAGACAGACAGACTTTCGCATTTATAATATTCAGAGTAAAGTTGATAAAAATCCTATAATTTTCGAGGTTACGTTAATTTTGAAGCGTGATGAACGATGATTAATACATAATTTTTTTTATTCTTTTTTTTTATTAGGGACTTATGTCGCTATGGCGATTACGTCAGTCCCTTCGGATAAAGCTAATCTTATGTTAAAAAGAGAGCGGGAGGCATCGCTGTTCTAGGCTTCTTTTAATGAACTTATACACATCAAATGCTGACTCCGATGTCAGTCTACTAAGAATGCTTTGTATGGAACCTACGTTAAAAATGTTAATTTGTCTTGCAAATAATGCCTCTCGCTCTCTCTTGTTCTTGGCACATTCCATTAAAAGGTGATATATATGTCCTCTACTTTGCGACATACATCACAAATATGTGAATTATTCTTCCTAATACATACTTTTTATTATTAATTTAAATTCAGGCTACTTTAGGCGGATTATTGACGTCTTATAAAAGTCGACGTATATGAATTAGATACTAAAAGATCCTTTTGTTTCAGGATTCAGGAAGCAATAGTTGGGATTTAGAAGACTCAGACAGGGAACCTACACCTCCAATGCCAACGATACCGCCACCACCTCCTCCAGTGATCGTGGATGAGGATTTACCAATAGAATGGCCTGAGGATGCCGAAGCCTTCACACAAGATATCTCCGACGAAGATGAAGAACCGTATGCAATAGCTTTATTCGACTATTACACGGATCATCAAGACGATTTGTGTTTTTCGGTAAGTAATTTTTAGTACTCTAGGTATACATATATTTTACGCTGTGTATGGGGGTATTACTTACCAAATTTTATAGTTCTATGCCAATGCAAAGTACCCTAGGTATATATTTTACGCTGTGTATGGCGATATTACTTACCAAATTTCATAGTTCTATGTCAACGCAAAGTACCCTACGTATATATTTTACGCTGTGTATGGCAATGTTACTTACCAAATTTCATAGTTCTATGTCAACGCAAAGTACCCTACGTATATATTTTACGCTGTGTATGGCAATGTTACTTACCAAATTTCATAGTTCTATGTCCTCGCAATGTACCCTAGGTATATATTTTACGATGGGTATGGCAATATTACTTACCAAATATTATTAGTTGTATTAGTTTCTCGGTAAGTAATTTTTAGTACCCTAGGTATACATATATTTACTCTGTGTATGGCGATATTACTTACCAAATTTCATAGTTCTATGTCAACGCAATATACCCTAGGTATATATTTTACGCTGTGTATGGCAATATTACTTACCAAATTTCATAGTTCTATGTGAACGCAAAATACCCTAGGTATATATTTTACGCTGTGTATGGATATATTACTTACCAAATTTTATAGAACTTCTATGTCAAAGCAAAGTACCCTAGGTATATTTTACGTTGTGTATGGCGATATTACTTACCAAATTTCATAGTTCTATGTCAACGCAATATACCCTAGGTATATATTTTACGCTGTGTATGGCAATATTACTTACCAAATTTCATCGTTCTATGTGAACGCAAAATACCCTAGGTATATATTTTACGCTGTGTATGGAAATATTACTTACCAAATTTTATAGAACTTCTATGTCAACGCAAAGTACCCTAGGTATATTTTACGTTGTGTATGGCGATATTACTCACTAAATTTCGTAGTTGTATGTCAACATAAAGTACCTTAGGTATATATTTTGATTCTTTGAGAGTTGAGAGTCTTGAACTATGTGTTTTTTGCGGTATAAACGGCTATATCTTTTTTTTACGTTAACTAAGAATTTTGACATTTTCACAACTTGAAGGGTCTGTAGACCTCAGTGTATGATAAAAAAAATAAATTTCGATACATTCACGCGTTTTCTAGATAAAGATTTTGACAGATGGACTGACAGGTGGAAGGAACAACAAAAAATTTTTATAAGGATTTCGTTTTCTCCTTTTGAGGTACAGAGCCCTAAAAATAATGGGACCGATTAATAGTGTTTGTCAATAGTTATTGTGAAATAAAATGAATTTATTCGTCTTTAACATGGTTATAGGAAAGGTGTACTTATATGATTTTTACAGGTTTCGTGTTCTACCAATTGGATGACATGCAAAAATTTCTTATTTAATAATAAACATAATCTACTACTTAATTAAAATACTGCTTAATTTAAATATTTTTTACAATATTCTTCTTAACAGACAGACAGCTTGGCACACAGACTCTCGCATTTATAATATTAGTTTGGATATCTATGTATTATCGTCTCTTTGTTTAGTGGTCCTGTATCGGAGTTGACCACATGAGATCCCGGGTTCGATTCCCGGGCAATTAAAAAGGTGTTTTTCAGTTTTTCGATAAAAACGCCGTAGCCCGTTGGTCCCGGCCTCCTTTGTAGAATAGGCCAACTGTCGTTCTGCCAGGCATGTCGTAAAAGGCAACCGATTGGCTATCGAGTCACTACCATCGTGGCTACTAGGTGGTAGAGTTCTGCATTGTCTCGCCCGGGTCTGGTACCACCGCCTTACCTATTCCTGCCGCAATAGCGTCAGTGCTTGTCGCTGTCGTGTTCCGGTTTGGAGGGTAAGGTAGCCGGTAAACTTATGCATGTGGCATTAGACCTCGCCACAAGATAGCAACGCACCATTAACATCTTTGGTGTCTATAGGCGATGGTTGACTCTTTCCATCAGGAGGCCCATCTGCTTGTTTGCTATCTTATGACATAAAAAAAAAAAAAAAACAGTAGCAGTCGTGGGACTGCCGATAGAAGTGAAAACGGAACTATTAAGTTGAGAGTAATTAAAACTATATAACTATATAAAGCGTCCAACGCGCACATAATACAGTCAGAAATAGTCGATGTATTAGTGTATACGTGTACACAGGCTACTACGTGTGCGCTAGTCTGGCTCTCCATAGCTATAGATATACTATTATCATTAGCATGTCGGTGACGCGAACCGAGGATTTTACCCTCTACCAAAACGCTCAACGCGCCTAAAGAAGTTTTCACTTCAAAAAGCCCGGTATTGGTAAGTGCCCGGTTGGAGATAGACTTGCTATCTATCATATTGTGGGACTAATGGCCAATTGCACTGTCTTAGCTTTAGGACAGTCTTCAGTGACATACTATCACATTCTTTGGGGCCATCCATAAATAACGTCACACGAATTTCATGATTTTTTGACCTCTCCCCCGTCCTTGTTACATCTGGTTACATTTGTGAGACCCCCCCTCCTACCTAGTGTGATGTCACATATTTTACAATTTTACATTGGAAATTGATTTCATTGGATTATTGAAGTGAAAACTTCTTTAGGCGCGTTGAGCGTTTTGGTAGAGGGTAAAATCCTCGGTTCGCGTCACCGACATGCTAATGATAATAGTATATCTATAGCTATGTTTTGCATATAGTTTTAATTACTCTCAACTTAATAGTTCCGTTTTCACTTCTATCGGCAGTCCCACGACTGCTACTGTTTTTTTTTATCTACAGAGCTATTTTTGAAAAAATTTGATGGCATAAAATTTGGCACCCCTCCCCCTTAACGTGTGACGTAGTTTATGGATGGCCCCTTTTCTAATAAGTCAAGAAGTGACAGCATACTACTTAGGATTTTCTTAAGCTAAGATAATGTTAGTGCATTTGACTAATAGTATCTTCGGTTAATCGTGGATGCCACTTTTGGATCTCTGCCTACGTCTTCGGGAATATTGACTAACACCACACTAACACCCATATCACAAGCAAATAAATTAAATAAATATTCACGGGACAAATTACACTTATTGATCTAACCCCAAAGTAAGCAAATTATTTGCTTGTGCTATGGGTGTTAGTCAACGATACTAATACATAGAAATACATATATAAATATTGGAATATATTTAATAACCACCCAAATCCCTTGTGTTGGTTCCGGGTTCCTTTGAAGAATAGACCAACTGCCGTTCTGCCAGGCAGGTCGTAAAAGGCGACCGATTGGCTATGCGAGTCACCATCGTAGCTACTAGGTGGTAGAGTTCTACATTGTCTCGCCTGGGCCTGGTACCACCGCCTTACCTATTCCTGATAGCAACGCACTATTAACATCTTTGGTGTCTATAGGCGATGGTTTACTCTTTCCATCAGGAGACCCATCAGCTTATTTACTATCTTATGATATAAAAAAAAAAATATGCTCATGACACAAATGCTTGTCCCCGTTGGTATCGAAGTCGAGCCCCGTCGATTGCATTGTCAGGGTCCCTAACAACTCGACCAACGCGCGGGGCGGTTGCTTACTTTGGAGTTAAGTCGATTTGTGAAATTTTTCCACTGATATGATTATTTGCATTTACAAGCATAGTTGGTGTTTGAATTTAAAATTACTGTATTAAAATCAGGTCGGTCTGTTGCAATGTACGAGTAATATTAAAAGTCTCAACCTACAATAATATTTCATGTTCTATTGACATGCATAAAAATCCATTTCGAGCACGTTCTGTTTTACGTCAACAGCATAATGATTACATGTTATTTTTTGCTTGCTAGATATTACCCGTTCGTTTCGCTGGCGTAAATTCATGGACAATAAAAAGACAGAAAGGCAAAAATTATATGGCCTTTAATTAAAGCAATAATGTGTTATCATTGTACCAATTTCCATCAAGATTGCTCTAGCCGTTTTTGAGTTTGAACATGACGTACAGACAACAAGCCCATCATTTACGCAGTCACGTGTTTTCACTGTATATCGATTTCTATAACGATTGGTCAAACCTTCATCAATTAACGGGCCATCCATACAGACATACAGATAGACAGATAAAAGTTACGTGGCTTATCATTTTACGTGTGAGACCAGAATCAAATTACGTGTGAGGAAACGAGATATGTATATCAATTTTGGAAACAACAAGGAAAAATATAGACACGCAGGATTTGAACTTGCGACCGTCTCCCTAAAGACGCAATGCTCTACCGCTGAGCTAGTGTCGACAGGCTCGGCGCGGCGTGGCGAAATTCTATTTTGCTATATGATCGATTCTGTCGATTGTACTGATCGGTAGGTATACATACGTATAGCTAGTTAAATGAGTTCATCGTTACAGATGAAATTCACATTAATAATTTTGATCAGTAGTATCGAATCACCGACCACACAACCCATATACCCCTAATAACAGGCGAATGGCTTCTGTCAACACATCTGACTTATAGTTCCGATGTAAATGTCCATGCACCAATACCCAATCAGTGTCGACCAATCAGATCCTATGTGCATCACTATCTTTCACTGTGGCCTTGAGTAAGCCAATCACGATGTTGCAGCTCAGCTCAGCTAGTTGCCAGAACGCATTCAATACGGAAAATCGAACATTAGGCGTCTATGGGCTGTGTGGTCGATGTATCGAATTATTCAAGTTTTCCCAAGCACCGGTGTGAGTGCTATAATACAAAAATAATTAGAAACACAAAAGTACTGATCAAAATTATAAATGTGAATTTCATCTGTAACGATGAACTCATTTAACTAATTATATGTATGTATATCCAGCGATCAGTATAATCAACGGAATCGATCATATAGCAAAGAGAATTTCGCCACGTTGATCCCGTCGACATTATCTCAGCCGTAGAGCGTCCCGGCTTTAGGGAGACGGTCGCAGGTTCAAATCCTGCCTGTCGATATTTTTCTTTCTTGTTTTTAAAGCTGTTCAAGTTTTCCCAAGCACGGGGTGAGTGCTTACACAAAAATAACCTGTATGCCAATTTTTATCAAGACTTATAAGAGAGTTTATTATTTTCCTGCGACACGGATAGCAACACACCTGTGCACTACAGCCGGGGGAGCCAGCGGACTGTAGATCTGGTTCTTCTCTCTTCGATGCCCCACCAGCCGTAGTGCTTTTGCCGCAAGCCGGATACCGGGGAAATAATTGAGACCACAACTTCCTTGCAAAGGCGCTTTATTGTAACGAAATAGCAATAAAGCTAGCACCGTTGCAAAATATATGACCTATTCTATGGAGAGCCAGTACTTGCCCTAGCACTGCCCTACTCTAAAGCCGGTACCTTATGGATATATACTAAAACCCAGGAACTTGTCTGGGAAACTTATTGAGTCGTAACGAAATTGTAACTTTACTAGAACGGAACTGAACGGAACTAAATGTATGGCCGCGCTCTCCGATATTTATAGTGTGCGGCCAGACGGTCGGCGGAAATCTTCAAAGACAATCGGCGCCGGGTGTGGCGCCACAATGTCTGGATTTGTTAAAATCCTACTTTTTGCAATCTAATCTTAATAATTTTACCTTAGGTAGCTTTTCCTACCTCTAATCAACTAGTGTGGCCCTCTAGCGAGTGCAACGGTACTACCTTTTTACAGATATGTGCAAAACAAAGTACGTGATGCCCTAAGACCTACCGAAAACTAATTACAATGTCTTATTTCTTATTTACATACAAGGATTTAACATAATAAACTTATATAATAACAAACAAGAGTGTTATATACATTGTACGTTCTTACAGGACCTCGGAAACTCTTACAATCACAGAGTTGTACGCCTTTTCAGGTCGTACTATCCTGTAAACTATCTTTATGGTACCGAAAAGTGTCTAAACATATGCCTAAGGCTTATACTTACATTATACATACTATTTACAATCATAAAACATTTGTTTTAACAAAGAATTTTGCACTTTTCGGATTTTCGTAATTGCGAGTTCCCGCATATAAATACTATCTCGCAAGAGTCGACTCGTAATGTCGTCGACTGCGTGGAACTCGCTTTACTCGTAATATACCTAATAGGCAAAGATCATAGCTACATAAAGCCTTATTATTTTTACACAACAAAGCTGTATGTAGGTCTTAGGGCGAATAAAAGACGAAAATAAACATTATTTATTATACAAAACTTACGAACTAAACGAAAACTAAACGAAACATACATTCTATCCTGCCTTACTATCTATTTACATTAATATTTACAATAAAAACATGTCTGTGCTGCACATTCTCCCGCCTATAACACGCAGTGTTATACTAAATATGGTGCAGCCAGACTAACTTCTTAACCGGTCTTCGCATGACTCCCGCAGCCGTACGTACGTCAGCCACTCGTACCACGCCGTCTGCTCCAGGGTGTACTGCCTCGATGATCCCCGTTGGCCACGTATTTCTTGGCAGCGCGCCGTCAGCGATGAGCACGATGTCGCCGACGCGCAGCTCTGCTCCTCTTCCGTGAGGCTCCCGCCGCTTTTGGAGTAGCGGAAGCGCTTCTCGTACCCAGCGTGACCAGAAGTGGTTGGCCAGCTGTTGTGAGTGCCGCCAGTGGCGGCGGCCGATAGTATCGCCTTCGGAGAACGCGCCCGGGACAGGCACGCGTGATGGTCCGCCCAGCAGGAAGTGATTGGGCGTCAGTGGTGCCGGGTCTTCAGGTGAAACCGACACGTGTGTGAGAGGTCGGCTGTTGAGCGTGTGTTCGACCTCTACCAGCAGTGTGTGCAGTACCTCTTCTGGTGGATGCCGCTGTTGCAGCACGGCGAACAGTGCAGCCTTGACAGAGCGCACCATGCGCTCCCATGCGCCTCCCATGAATGGCGCGCTCGGCGGGATGAACTTCCATTTGATTGCGTAGTTGGCTGCTGTTTCCTTAGTGGCGTCTAGTGCGGCGCGCCTCAGCTCTGCATCAGCGCCGCGCAGGTTGGTGCCGTTGTCGCTCCAAACCTCGGTGGGGCACCCGCGGCGCGATATCATGCGCCGCAGTGCCATTACTGCGGAGTCCGTAGTCAGGTTGGCGGCTATCTCCAGATGAACCGCCCTTGAAGTAAGGCAGGTGAAAAGCGCCACGTATCTCTTCTCGTGGCGCCGCCCGATGGTCACGCTGTATGGCCCAAGAAAGTCCAGGCCCACGTAGGTGAAGGCTCGCTGATGGTGCGCGACCCGGGATTTCGGCAGGTCGCCTGTAGGCGGCTGTGGCGGGATAGCGCTTCTCCTTCTGCAAAGCGCGCAGCTCTTTACTATGCCGCGCACGGTGGGGCGAAGCCGTAAAACCCAAAATTTCTGTAATATTTCACTCGTAGTTGCTTCCACCCCGCTATGGTGAAGACGCCGGTGTTCATGTTCTATGTAGAGGCGGGTGTATGGGTGACGGCCATCTAGTACGGCCGGTTCTCGTAAATCTTCACTTATCTCTTCCGCCGCCGCTATTCGTGACTTTATTTTTAAAATGCCTTCTTGATCGATGAATAATGATAACTGCTTCAACCGGCTGTCTCTTGCTATCGCGCTCCCGCCCGTAATAGCTTCTATTTCGCTAGCAAAACTTTCTTGCTGTGACGACTTTATTAACAATTTCTCGGCGCTAATGATATCAGCGCCATCTAGCGGCAGGTAACGTCGTTTTTCTTCTAAACTTCGTGGCTTCTTAATTTTCTCTGTTTTCCTCGAGCTTTTCGTATACTTTTTTCCCCAATCTTCATCATTGGGGGCTTTCGTAGCTGTGCGCTTACGCACACCGGCGACACATTTCTTATTTGGTCTGCAGAGCTCGATGAACTGCAGCACGCGCGCTGTTGCACGCACCAGTCGAAGCCACGACGAAAATCTTGTCACGTCCGGAAGTGCTTCTGTAATACATATAATTTTTCTAATGTTATTTACAATATTTACACTATTTACAGCTGCCGACGGTTTTTCTTCGCCTGTTATTTCGCTACTGGTAGCGACATCTTGCGGCCACTTGTCCTCTTCTAAGTATAGGAAGGCCGGACCAACGAACCATCTATGTTGGTCTCCAAATTCTTCCGGGATATGGCGAGTAGCATCATCAGCTACATTGTCGCGAGACGGCACCCATCGCCACTCTGCGACCTTTGTAATATCTTCAATTTCAGCTACTCGATGGGCAACAAACGGCTTGAATGCTCGCGAGCCTGTGCGTAGCCACGATAAAACTGTGCGGCTGTCTGTCCAGTACACCCTGCGGCTTGGCTGATACTCGTACTCCTCCATGACGTGCTGAGCTAGGCGGGCACCTAGTAAAGCTGCTTGAATTTCTAACCTTGGTATGGAGGTAAACTTGAGCGGGCTGACTCTTCCTTTGGCTGCTGCTAGGCTGACGCTGACTTCGCCGTCCTCGTTGACTATGCGCCAGTAGACCGCCGCTGCATAGGCAGACTCACTGGCATCCGTAAAGATGTGCAGCTGCCGATCTCGCGCTCGCGCCAGGTTAGAATGTGCGCGAGGTATTTCCAGATGTTCCATTCTTCTCACATCTTGAAGCCAGCTTCTCCATGTCTTCTCTAAGTCCGCAGGTAAAGGCTCGTCCCATGGTAATCCGATTCGCCACGTTTCTTGAAGTAGGTGTTTCGCGTGAATAGTTACAGGTGTAATTAAACCTAAAGGATCGAAAATAGACATAGCTACCCGTAACGCGTGTCTCTTCGTAGGTGTTTTATCTTCATCGTACACCGCTTTAACATTGAAACCTAGCTTATCGTTGTGAGGTTTCCATTTTAATCCCAAAACTTTCTCGCTTTCTGTGCTTAGTTCCCAATCGCCGCCCAGAGATGGCGCTACTAGTAGCGTTTTAGCTACGGCCGAGTTGTTCGTTTTCCATCCGCGCAGCTGGAAATGCGCCTGTTGATGAATGAGGCTAACCTGCGAGGCTATTCTAATGGCATCTTCCTCGTTATCGAAGCTCTGCAGGTAATCGTCCATGTAATGGTTTCTTACCACGGCTGTAGCGGCGTCGGGGTAGATGTGGGCGTATTCTTGTGCGTTCTTATTTTTTACGAAAATAGCGGTGCTTGGTGATGACGCAGCTCCAAATACGACGCTGGTCATCCTATACTCACGTGGCGAACCTTTTCTGTCGCTTCCTCGCCATAGGAAACGTAATGCATCCCGGTCTTGTTGTCGTACACGTATTTGCAGAAACATTTCTTTTATGTCTGCTGTCACGGCGATAGGCAGCTGTCGAAATCTCATTAGCACTCCGGGTAGGTTCTGCAGAAGGTCTGGACCAGCTAATAACATGTCGTTGAGACTTACTCCATGGACTCGCGCAGCTGCGTCGTACACTATTCGCGGCTTAGGTTTTGCAGGATTCACTACTGCAAAGTGAGGCAGGTACCAGCTGCTTTGGCTAGGTGACTCGTAGGCAGGTTCAGCGTAACCACTATCTAATAAATGTTGTACCTGTTTCTCGTATGCCTCCTTTAGCGCGGGGTCCTTGTCCAGACGTCTCTCTGTATTATGCAATCTTTTAATAGCCAGGCCGCGGCTATCAGGAAACTCGCGGCTATCTTCTTTCCATAATAGACCTGCCTCGTAGCGCCCGTCAGGTAAGCGCTTACACGTATTTTCTAAAATCTGCAGGGCTCGCTGCTCGTTCTGGTTGATGGGCTGGCGCGGAGATATGCCGACACTGTCCAAATCGAAATAATTTCTTATTACCTTTTCTATATCTTCATCTTGTTCGGCATAGGCAGCTCTCTGCACTAGGTGGACTCGCTGCTTGTGGCGGTAGTCCACACCATGTAGCACCCAGCCAAGGTGCGTGAGCGATGCTACTGGTTGTCCACGTCTTCCGCTCTTCACAGCCCTCGTCACAATCAGGTGCCAGTTGTCCTGGCCGATGAGCACGGTTGGCACGGCGCGCTCCATGATGACATCTTCTTCTATATCTTCCAGATGTCTGCAGTTGTTGACGATGGACCTACTAACAGACTGTGGCGATAGGTTAAGGTTACCTATAGTTCTTCCTATTATCCGATGTCGCTGATGGTGATGAAGGCCCTTGATGGTAACTGCGATGCGGCGCGACCTCTCTGCGTTGAGTCGCGTGCCGCCAACTGTCTCTATGCGGAACGGCTCTACCGGCCCGCGAGCTCCTATTCGTGCAGCCACCTTCTCTTCAATCAGCGTGACCGTGGACCCTTCATCTAATAGTGCGTATGTGTTCACGCTGCCTCTGGAACCTGTCAGTACAATCGGTATAACTTTAAGGTAGGCGCGTGGCGCGCTTGACTGCGTTGACGTCACCACGGCGTCGCTGTCTTCTACTTGATCTTCAGGTGTCTTCTTCGTATAACTGTTGCGGCTATTGTGTAGCCGCCGATGGTGCGAGCTCTTGCACCCGTCGATGCCGCACTGCCGAAACTTGCACTCGTGTTTTGGCTTTCTTTTTTGTAGACACCTGTAACATAAATTATTACGTTTTGCCATAGCCCACCTATCGTCAACACTAGCTTTCGTAAACTGTTCACATATAGAGCTAGTATGTGCATCTTGACATATCGCACATTTATCTCTCTTCACTTGTGGTTCATATTTCTGTGTGTGTGTTCGCTGTGTTTTCTTAAAAACTTGCTGATTTTCTTTCGTAGGTTCATGTGGCACCAACGCAGCACACATCTCGGCTTCTTTCATTAAAAATTCACTAATCATTTGTAGATCGGGTTTTCTATCTTCCCGTCTTGCGTACTGGAACCAACTGTGCTGCAACGTATAATTAAACTTCGCTAACAAACTATTCACTGCCACCGTATCGTGTAGATAGCTCTCTCTGTTGAGAGCTCGAATCGTAGCGACGATATTGTTCACTTTACTGGCGAACACACACGTTTCCCGCGCACTTTCTTTCACTCGCGGCAATGACTTAATTTTTTCTAATTCGGCGTTCACTAGTGCGTCGGGCCGACCAAACTGTATTTCCAAATGGTCGACGATCTCACTTGGGTCGGTTTCCCCGTAGAACATGCAAGCAACGGCTTCTTTGGCGTTACCACGTAAACATCTTCGAATTCTTGCCCGATTTTCCGCCTTGCTAAAATATTTCTCCGTATCTCGATACGCCGCTTTAAACTGCAACCATTCTTCACCAGCGCCATCGAAACTTGGTAACTCCATACTATAGCGCGGCGCCCCTCGTGATGCTTCTGCCAGGGCGGACGCGAGCGCGGTGATATCTGCGGCCTTCAATGCACCAGACTCTTGTTTTGGTGCCGTATTTTCAGTAGGCGTCGAAATCTTCGCCTTCTCTACGACGGACACATCATCTTCCGCCGGACGTACAGCGCGCGCTGAAATGCCCGCCGACTGCGCGGGCGACGTAGCTTGTGGCGCCTGGGCCACCTCTCGTGGTGCGGGCGACTCATGGCCCGCCGAATCTTCTTGGTGCGGCGCGTGCGCCGCCTCTTCGTATTGCGGCCTAGGTGCCGCCTCTCGTAGTGGGTGTGGCATAAGTGCCACCGAACTGGTGATTGCCAGTGGCTCTGGTGCCGGCTGGCGATCCGTATGGGTTGGCCGAGCGGACTCCATCCAATCTTCGACCCTCGTAATGGCAGTTGCTTGCCCTTCTTCGTAAACAGCGCGCGCGAGTTCCGTCCGTAAGCGCGCCTCTTCTGCTCGTAAGCGCGCTTCTTCTAATTTGGCGCGTAAGTAAACTATACGCGGCGACTCGACTGCGGATGGTACCGGCTTTTCGCTATTTGCAACGGTGCTCGTTGTGGTCTCGGTCGCCTCGGTGTTCTCTGTTGTAACGCTAGTCTCCGTAGCGGACGTGGTGGTACCGCTCGCTTCCTCCTCGTGACTAGCGGCCTCTTCCTCTCGGCGACTCGACGTACTTCTTGTTTCAATCGGCATGGTTCAGTGATCCGGCTCGAATGCGACCAGAAAATGTGCACTACAGCCGGGGGAGCCAGCGGACTGTATATCTGGTTCTTCTTCTTCGACGCCCCACCAGCCGCAGTGCTTCTGGCCGTGAGCCGGGTCTGCCGGGGAAATAATTGAGACCACAACTTCCTTGCAAAGGCGCTTTATTGTAACGAAATAGCAATAAAGCTAGCACCGTTGCAAAATATATGACCTATTCTATGGAGAGCCAGTACTTGCCCTAGCACTGCCCTACTCTAAAGCCGGTACCTTATGGATATATACTAAAACCCAGGAACTTGTCTGGGAAACTTATTGAGTCGTAACGAAATTGTAACTTTACTAGAACGGAACTGAACGGAACTAAATGTATGGCCGCGCTCTCCGATATTTATAGTGTGCGGCCAGACGGTCGGCGGAAATCTTCAAAGACAATCGGCGCCGGGTGTGGCGCCACAATGTCTGGATTTGTTAAAATCCTACTTTTTGCAATCTAATCTTAATAATTTTACCTTAGGTAGCTTTTCCTACCTCTAATCAACTAGTGTGGCCCTCTAGCGAGTGCAACGGTACTACCTTTTTACAGATATGTGCAAAACAAAGTACGTGATGCCCTAAGACCTACCGAAAACTAATTACAATGTCTTATTTCTTATTTACATACAAGGATTTAACATAATAAACTTATATAATAACAAACAAGAGTGTTATATACATTGTACGTTCTTACAGGACCTCGGAAACTCTTACAATCACAGAGTTGTACGCCTTTTCAGGTCGTACTATCCTGTAAACTATCTTTATGGTACCGAAAAGTGTCTAAACATATGCCTAAGGCTTATACTTACATTATACATACTATTTACAATCATAAAACATTTGTTTTAACAAAGAATTTTGCACTTTTCGGATTTTCGTAATTGCGAGTTCCCGCATATAAATACTATCTCGCAAGAGTCGACTCGTAATGTCGTCGACTGCGTGGAACTCGCTTTACTCGTAATATACCTAATAGGCAAAGATCATAGCTACATAAAGCCTTATTATTTTTACACAACAAAGCTGTATGTAGGTCTTAGGGCGAATAAAAGACGAAAATAAACATTATTTATTATACAAAACTTACGAACTAAACGAAAACTAAACGAAACATACATTCTATCCTGCCTTACTATCTATTTACATTAATATTTACAATAAAAACATGTCTGTGCTGCACAACACCATTAATATATTTGGTGGCTATAAGCGAAGGTTTCTCTTTCCATCAGGAGAACCATCTGCTCGTTTGCTATCGAATGATATAAAAAGACATTTAAAGTACACGTCATGAGTAAAAAATTGTTTTGCCATGAAGGTTTATAGCTTAGACAAGTTCTATAGTAACGGGATATTTTGAGTCTTCCGCTATATTATGTAGAAACATGTATTATGTAGTTGGAAATCACCTACAAAACCGGTTGCTATAACCTTAGATCGTTTTTTTTGGCATTATTTCCATTTTATTTTTAAGTATGAATCAAGGTATTACGTCGGTTCCCAGGCGAGGTAAGCGGGTTCACTCGGCGGGGTTATCACGTAACTCGCAATGCGAA
Source organism: Apodemia mormo (assembly GCA_036924255.1). NCBI lineage: Eukaryota > Metazoa > Arthropoda > Insecta > Lepidoptera > Riodinidae > Apodemia > Apodemia mormo. The sequence goes on along the minus strand of JAUPFN010000021.1, from coordinate 22,217,675 downwards.
ATTATCGTAATTGTTTAGTTATTGCAAGACACATAACAGCCTTGTATATTAGTGGCAGTCGTTACTGCTCGATTAGTTTTGATACTATGCCATTGCAAAAAGTGCATCTAGCGACCAGCAAGCAATTGGCAACGTTTTTGATGAGTTTTTGGTTACGTTTGAAAGTCATCGCTGATCGCTGGCGGATTGTAAACGTTAGATGACTGATGACTGATGATCGCCGTCGACGCATTTTACCGATCCGATAACGATTATCGTTTAATTCTAGCGATACCCGGGATCGATAGTTTTATGTATAGAAAATTATAACCACCTATAGAAATGCAATATGTTTATTTGGTGTCTGTGATGGTTATGTTTTTCTATCATAATAGCGCAATCTGTTTATGAAATATAAGTTTTTTTTTGCGCAATAGGAAAAAAAATATAAGCATAGATAATTTTGCAATATATCGCATATTAAAATGTTATAACAAAACTCTTTGTTCAGCAATATAACCCACCGTCGACTTATGAAATAGTAAATATAGCTAAATGATAAGAGTTGAAACAATGAACGCAAGATTAAAAAATATCCGCTGACCTACATGTGTACTGGATTTTATACTAGTTCCAACCGGTGGTGATTAGTGGGAAATATAAATTGAAGTATCATCACGCCCGGTTCCTTTGCGGGGTAGACAGAGTAATCCGGACGTCTGTATAATATATATAGTTTAGTGTAGTTCATTAGTCTTGCTAAAACTTGAGAACGGCTGAATCGATTTGGCTAATTTAAAAAAATATAGAAAAAAATAAGAGTAGTTAAAAAGGCAGAATAACGTTTGCCGGGGGTTGCAAACGCCAGGTCAGCTATTAATAATATAATATTTACGGGACAAATCACACTTATTGATCTAACCCCAAAGTAAGCAAATGATTTGCTTGTATTGTGGGTGTTAGTCAACGATACTCATACAAAGAAATACATACATAAATATTAGAATATATTTAATATACACCCAAACCCGGAAATACAAACATTTATGGTCATCATCCAAATACTTGTCCCCGTCGGGGATCGAACACGAGCCCCGTTGATTGCGTAGTCAGGGTCGCACTAACCACTCGACCAACGGGTGCGGTGAACGTCTATAAATTTCCCGGTTCACAGCGATTCACCGGTTTGTCGGTTGGCGGATAAGTGGTGATCCTTATCGCTGCATTTACCGACATGTTAACGATTATTGACTATTTCTAGCGATAACCGGTACCGACAGTTTTACTGTGTATGCAGTTGTAAATAGCGAAAATTTACAACTGTAAATTATTATTATTATTTTTAACATATTCGGAAACTGAATCGAGTACTGAATAGTGAATACCGTCCTTCGGTATGTTCAGACTTAAACTAGGCTACCTGTAACAGTGGACCGTATTTTTTTGGTGTGTAACGTCTTTCCTATTGCTTTCCTGCAATCTGTGGAAGGGATTTAATAAAATGCGATGGAACTGTGTAACAGGAAGCCGGGAAGCCGGTAAAGTTAACGCCCTTAAGACTGCAAGACATTGTTTTTTACAACATAAAAAACGTTCAAATTAAAATTAATAGTGATGTGGTAAAAGAACTGTGCGTCATTTCGAAGCTATTGACATGCTAAATTCGCATAACAAAACGCGTCTAAAACATCAAAATATTATCAGTGCCGAAATTAGAATGATTAAGTTCGAGTCACCTGTATCTAAAGGTGATGTATGTACAACGTACGATGATGTAGCGGTTTTATAATCATGCTGATTGCGAAATCTTCGTACTGTCTTTTACTTTTGTTGACGGTCACATAACTTCATTTTTGCGCTGTTTTAGTTGGAGCACTTTTATTGCTTGCAATATAACTTTTCACCTTACTGCACAAAGCTGAGGAGGAGGTTAATTGTAGTAATATTTTACTACTATTACGGATACTGGATAATGTTAAGATGAGAAGAGAGTATATGGGGAAGGGATAAATGCTTTTTAATGTGTTTAATCTAACTAGAATATATAGGTGTTGGTCCCGGGCTCCTTTGAAGAATATGCCAACTGCCATTCTGCCAGCCAGGTCATAAAAGGCGACCGATTGGCTATGTAAATCACTCACATCGTGGCTAATAGGTGGTAGAGTTCTGAATTGTCTCGCCCAGGTTTATACAAATAAGTATTCCTATGATTCATTTTTTTAACGTCAATCTTAAAAAAACATGTAATACAAGTACACATAAAACCTTATAATTATCATTTGTCAGTTACAGTACATTAAATAGTCTAATACATATTTGCAAGTTTTTGGACATATAATTTTAGCGTTTTAGTTTTTAAGATTGTGGCAGTCAAGCAATATTTAATGCTGCAATACTTAAAAATTTACTCAAATTATAAATTACTGTACCTATTATTTATCTTGCAATACTATAAGTTTCAACGATTTTCAGACGGACTTCAGTCCCCAGGCTTTGGAAGATCTTTCTTTTCCACCCTTGTTTGACGTCATCAACCTTCACAGTATTGATGTCACCTCGGTGACCGTCATTCAGGACGCTGGTTCTCTACAGCTGTGCTCTTAATTGTATCGACCATCCACGCTACAAGATTTTAACAAGTGACGTCACAAAGCTTTTTATCCTCTGCCACTTGTCACACGATCTCACATTTCGTTTCCCCCTATAGATGACTATATGTTAATCTACTATCAGTGATGTTTATTATTCTAAATTGTACAACCCCCCTCTTTTATAAAAAGTGAATAACCTGATGGACACATTATAAAGTATATTTTATATAACTATACATGTGTATGTGTGTGTGAATGTGTACATGTATTCTACTGAAGGGGTCAAACAGGATATTGCCATTTTAATACCAACTACACGCTAACAAGTGACGCTAGTTGCTGTTATTAGGTTCAAATCATTGTAGCACACATTTGCATCTTGGTAGGTAACGCAAACTATTAACAAGTATAAGTTAATAGATTCTCGGTCTTGGATGACATTATCATGATTTACGTCTGTCGTCTTTATTTTCAATTTAATATGATTGGGTTTTAAAAATACAAAATTGAACGTCAAAATACAAGATATAAATTAAATATCGATACAAGATTACATCAGCAGGCCTACTCTTGAAAACAATATAAATCTTAAATCAATATTGATAAAAACAATAAGTTACGAATATCGTCAAAAAACGGTACTCTTGAAACCAATATTGCCCATATTGAGTCAGTATAGTAACGACCTAATTATTGGAAATAGATGTCATCGTTACACGTCAAGCTAGTGTTACAAGCAGAAATTTTAAGTACCGTTTTAAACAAAATAACGAATAAAAGCGATAATGAGTAGTTCCTAAAAAATTCAAAATCCGTGTGGCGCTGTCGCTGAATCCAATAATTGAATATAATTGTGCAGAGTACGAAATACTTCAAAATTCATTAAATATTCATTTAAAATCGGTTTTCAAGAGTAGCCCTACTGGTACAATATTAACATTGGGTTTGAAAAAAAACACGCTTAAAATTATGATAAAACAATGTAGATACTAAAGTAATAACTAAAAATCAAAAAATGTTAATAAATGTCAAAAATAAGAAGTAGTAAATAAAGTTTAATATGATGTCGAAAAACCATTTTCTTTTTGTTTTGTTTTTTTTTTAATTAACCCCTACCAGGCTGAAAGATGGGATGAAGGATTGTAGGTATTAAAAAATTCTTATATTAATCTGTTAATTTACTCGCGGGCAGCTTCGCCCTCGCTCGGCTTAGCCAGTATGAAATATGAATAAATTTCATTGCTTCGTATTAACTGTCAAAGATTGTCACCTTCCTTGTACTCAAGGATTTAAAACGTTATGATTTCGATATATTTGCGCCGTTGTGATTGGTTATGGTATATGATATTATGACGTTGTGTTCTAGTGCTAGTTGGGGAACCAATTACGAAACAGCATGAAACGCAGGGAACCAATCACGAAACAGCAAAAATATCGAAATTATATCGTTATAAATCCTTGCTTGTACTACTCGTTCGCCATGTTTTACCCCTACCCCATGGTTACCCCTAGTGGGTACATCGGCCCACGTTGGCATTTCTTTTTGTCCGAGCAAGAGGATAGACATTCTACTCTTGATGTCAGGTTGGATTTGAACGTGCGACAATATACACTTGTCCAATTCCAATATATTTTTTCAGTGTGTTAATATATGTTTCCAGTCGTTTGAAGAGGTTTTTGGCACAAATCTAGTACACAATACACATCCATACAAATATTTCTATTATAAACACGATAGCCTGTCTGTATGTTACGCTTTTACGGTAAAACTGTTGAACTAATTTTAATAAAATTTGAGATGGAGATAGTTGAAAACCCCGGGGTCTAACATAGGGTACTTTTCATTTAAAATTTAACATATAAGGGCCTGAAATAGGAGATGAAAGGGTGTTTCATAAGAAAGTAAATTTCTTTTATTAACGACATGTTACTTTTGCGGATAAAGCTGCGCGGGTCAGCAAGTAATTTAACTTGCAGTTACTCGCGATTTAGTTTACGTAACCAAAAATCATTACATTCCTTTGCTCAGTTCGTTAAAAAAGTGGCCTATGTCACTCCTGGACAATGTAGCTTACACTAAATAAAAGAATTATTTAAATTGGTCAAATAGTTTTTGAGCTAAATCGTAACTAACAAACAAACAAAAAATAAATCTTTCCTTTTAATAGATTCAGGCGTTACTTTGCGGAAATCCATAATTTAAAGAAGAAGTTATGGTATTTAATTTGCAGTATTAGAGGGAAACTCTATTCGACTCTCCTAAAGATGTTTCGGTTGCGAAGTGAAACGTGCGTTGAGTACATAATTTGTGTGTTACTGCCTTTGCTTCTGACGTGGAAGACAGTGTGGTGGAAGTGGGGGACTATTGTGCCGCTGTGGTCTTCTCTAATTTTCAGGCCTTCGATAAGTTTACCCCATTTCTTACACTACCTTTCATTTCTGTTGCAATACAACAGTTCAATATAAGGTTTCGTGGAAATTTTGTAAATTAAATACCATAATTTCGTCTTTAAATCTTCCCCGTTTAAAATATTAGTTTAGAAATATTAAGATGTTCCACAGATTCCGCATGCGTTTGTTCATTATAATTATTATTCCGGTAATTGACCCGACTTAAATTGTTATTTAAACACTGGCTGCCTTTAACTTCGTTTCAAGAACTGTTACGAAATATTATTTATTTAGTTTAACATAAAGACAATGTTAAATCACCAGTTACCACTCACTACCCATCTCATCAGACGAGACAACATTGAATCTTGATAATTTTTTATAGGTTTTTTTTATAGGTTATTAAACACGCAGATTCCTCTCCTGATAGAAAGTGGTAATTATTGTGCACAGACACCTAGATATTCTGTTCAATTGGCCTTTAATACAAAGAAAAAGTGAACTTTTAAACTAACGCCTCGAAGAAATCGGACCCACACCGGACTAGAGCGCAGAGGTACTAGACGGCCTTGAAAATTGGCTAGACCTTTAAAATTAACCCTATATAGATAATAGTTTCTTTTTTATTATTCACACTACTTGTCGCCTCCGTGGTCTAGTGGTCCAGTGTTGGCGTTGACCACATGAGGTCCCGGGTTCAATTCCCGGGTCGGGCACATAAAAAAAGTGTTTTTTTTTTCAGTTTTCTAAGAAACACAAAGTTGCCCGGGATTGGAAAGTGCCCGGTTGGCGATAGACTTGTCACCTATCACATTTGTGGGACCAAGTATCTTCGGCTAATCGTGGGTACACTTGTTGTACCTCTGTCTACCTCTTCGGGGATATGGGCGTGAAGATACTTCTTTTTTTTTCACACTACTTGCTTTATACTCTTCCCTTTTTTTCATCATTTGTGCGCTTCGAGGAATAAAATTATAATATTTTAATTTATTTCATTAGCGCAACTAAAAGGTGCGCTTCGAGGAATATTTTAGTTGCGCTTCATTAGGTGCGCTTCAAAATGGTTGCGCTTCGAGTAATACCCCAAACGAGTCAAAAACGCGTACATGTATAGAACTTGTATAGTTCGACGTTTTGGCCAAGCTACATTGACCGTGGTCACGAGAGATATTTTTAAAAAGAAAGTGTCACGTCCGTATCCCCGAAGGGGTAGGCAGATGTACAACCAGTGTACTCACGATTAGCTGAAGGTACTTCGTCCCACAATTTGAGGATACTTATCCAGTCCTGGGCAACGTTATTTTTTATCAGAAAACTGCCGGGACCTCATTTGGTCAACGCTGACACCGGTCCACTAGACAGGAGCAATTATACATAAAAATCGAATTAAATATTATATTCATTCATTTTATAATTTATTTATAGTTGAGACATTCCGGAACTTTACCATCTAGACGAAGTCACGATGACAGTATAGGCAATCGTTCGCCTTTTACGAACTGCCTGGCAGAATGGTAGATGGTCTGTTCCTCAAAGGTGGCTCGGACAACAATGGTGGGGCTGGAGGTCGTGGGTGGTTAGTTATCTTAATATAATGTGTCACGTGCTTTTAAATTTTTAATTTAGAGTCATATGTAAGATTTAAATACCGGAACTTTAAGAATGATCCTGAAAACAAATAGGCTAGTATAAATTAAATAAAAAATGGCTACCATATTTTATTTCCTTGTTGATTGGTTATTTGTAGTTTCAATATTATGTGTTGCTATTTACAATTGACACTTACTGCAACGCCAATTGAAGGTTATATGCACTAATAAATCCTATAAAGAATAAAACTAGTATATGGCTTCAATGCTTTTATTAGAAAGTGCGTTTGCCGTTTGATATCATTTTGTTTGTTAGGGTTTCGTGGTCAACAAGCAACTTTTGTTTTATATCATAGAACAACAAACAAACTGATGTTACACCTGATGAAAAGAAATAATCACAGACCACATGAATACTAATAGATACGCCATTGGGAAGGAAACGTGTCGCCGCGCATATGAGCAAACGCTCCTATGATTGTAAAAAATGTCATACATTTGTAGATGTATTATATCGTGAAAAAATAGAAATAAAGTCGAAAGCGTGCAGCGCGCTGCACTATAAAAGTTTTTGGCAAATCCCGCGGGCACAACTCATTTTTCCGGCATAAAATATATCCTATGTACCAAATTTTATCCAAATCCGTTCAGTAGTTTTAACGTAATTCAGTAACAAACATTCATCCATCCATCCGTTCATACGTCGAAACATCCAAAATTTCGCAGTCGCGTTTCGCATTACGCTAAGGAAAAACTTTAGACCCCTTTTTAAGACAATTGCGTGAAAATTGGAGTAAGAAATTTGGCACAGTAAAGTTTACATTGCGAAGGACTGCAGAAACCTAATACTATACATAAAATGCATTATAAATACATTAAATTAATATAAATAAACATTACCAAATTTTATTTTTTTATATCATTAGATAGCAAAGGAGCAGATGGATCTCCTGACAGAAAGGGAAACCATCGCCTATAGATACCAAAAATGTTAATGGTGCGTTGCTAACCCTGTGGCGGGATAGCAATGCCACATGCATAAATTTACCGGCTACCTTACCCCCTCAAACCGAAACACGACAATCACAAGCATTGTATTACGCATTGTAGATATATAAATACCCAGGCGAGAAGTTGCGGAACTCTACCACCTAGTCTTCATTCTCTACCATCCGCCTAATTGTCGTAAAAAGGGGTATAACATTTTTGCTGCATGTATAAATATATTTTATACTAGTTGACCCGGCAAACGTTGTTCTGCCTTTTTAACTACTCTTATTTTTTTCTATATTTTCCCAGCTTTTAAACCTTCCCTGGACTTCAACAATTAATTCAAAAGCAAAATCAGCCAAATCGGCGGGGTGATCACGTAACTCGCAATGCGAAATTATCGTAATTGTTTAATTATTGCAAGACACATAACAGCCTTGTACATTAGTGGTAGTCGTTGCCGCTTGGTTAATTTTGATGCTGTGACATTGCCAAAAGTGCATCTAGTGACCAGCAAGCAATTGGCGATGTTTTTGATGATTTTTTCATTACGTTTAAGAGTCATCGCTGATCGCTGGCGAATTGCAAACGTTAGATGATACGCCTACCGTTCAGCCGTTCTCGAGTTTTAGCGAGACTAACGAACAGCAACTGATTTTTATATATAAAATAAGATTTTACTAACGTTGATGATTGTCGATTGCTATAATTATAAATGAGATCGTTAACCCTTTTATTGCGATTGACGAAACAGATAGTTGATCCGATTGCCTCTTCGCGCATGTCTTGTACATAAACAGCGTGCAATACGTGTCAATTCAAAAGCATAAACATAAATTTACTTCAGATTAATGTAGATCACTAGATATTTTAAGAAATATACAGTACTAGCTGTTGTCTGCATTAAAAGCATAAACATAAATTTACTTCAGATTAGTGTAGATCACTAGATATTTTAAGAAATATACAGTACTAGCTGTTGCCAGCGACTTCGTCCGCGCGGACTTCGTTTACTCCGCACAGCAACTGGCCGCTAGGTGATAGCATGATAATATGTAACCTATATGTTGACCCGATCTGTTAGTAATATTCATGCCAAATTTGAAGTAAATCCATGCAGTACTTTTTGGGTTTACCCCGGATATACATACAGACAAACAGATAAACAGACAAATAGACAAAAATTCTAAAAACTATATTTTTTATTTCGATATCGATTGTAGATCACGCCCCCAGTATTATTTAAAAAAAATTCAATGTACAGTTTTGACTTTCCTACGATTTTATTATGTTTATAGATTATGCTTTTCAAAACAGACTGCCGCGCGGTCTATTTCTTAGCTTATTCGACTCTGATCATGAAGTCACAGGTTCGGTCCCCGGGTCGTGAAAAAATGGGATTGAAGTTTTTCTCGAAAGTCAAAAATCTCCGTAGCAGCTCAGAGTATGGCGGATGGTGTCTTAACAACGGCCTTTTTCAATCGCCCTTTGTCCTTTTTGATCACACAGAACTGCCCCCCAGGACAAGTGGCATCAACGCTAGGAGAATAGAAAACAAACTCTATGGATTTGTAATTGGTAGCCAAGTGTCATTCGTGAAACGAAACGTTATATTGCATCGATCATTTTTGATCATTTTCATACAAAACATTAGCCAAGTGGCACTTTTGACAAGCAAAATTGTGATCCGATGAACGCTAGAACCCTGTAAATTACGCTAAAAATGGCGGATGATCACTATTATTCAATCAGCTGTTCTAAATCGTGGATAATATCTGTTAGAATTTTTGATAATTTTAAAATAAAATGAACGCAAATTGCCATAATTTAAGAGTCCAAACCTAACTAGGGGGATTTCAATACATTTTCTTTTTTTAAGTCGCAGACGCCTTTGTAATGGATTTCGGTTTTCACCCCCTAACTCCACGGGGCATTAACTCAGAGCAAAGTGACCTTGACAAAAGTTGGTGTCCTTTACCCCCACCACGCAATGATGCAACAAAAAAGGGGTGTTATATAGGGTTAAAATTTTCCATCAAAATTTTTCTAAGTCCTGCGCACGCTCTGACCGCCAACCGAGCTCTCTGTTCATTCTAATATAACGCATTGGCGTCATTTAGACCAAATTGGTAGCCAAGTGGATCATGGCTTGTTTAACGTTCATTCTATTGAGGTCTATCGAATATTGTTTGTGAATCGACGGCGATGTCAGTTTGAAGTGTTATTTTCACAACGTGTATCAATCTCGGATGAATAATATACATGGATTGAATATATAAATATTATAAAAAAAAAGAACAGAGTCGCTATATCTGATTCAATTTTGATTGTATGTACCGCGTAAATGCGAATAAGATAAAATATACTATCTTTTCTTATTAATTACTGTCATGCTGCAAGTTTTTATATAGCTAACATGTCAATTGAACTCTGTCAGTACTACCAATATAAAGAGTTATAAAATTAAATACTGTCACCAAGATTTATGTATTTATCTTCCTCGCTATCAAATTTGATTGTGTTAAACTATTTTAAGTAAATCCTCTTTACATTACAAGTGAACGTAGAATTTTGCAAAATGTTATCGATAGTCACATTTTATAAATTAAGTTTCAGATTTATGAAAGCAGATGATAAATTTATTATTAAAAATGAACAAAAATATGCAAAACTGAACATACAAAACTTCTTTTTTACGTATTTTTTGGCATACATATTTACAGAAATGCAAAATTGATCGAAATCTATTGCTACACTGAAAAATAAACTATCTTTCTTTGTTTCATTAAATTTACATAATACAAGGGTTGTAACAAGAATATAGTGTTTATAATTTGAATTTATAGTGTCTGTAAAATATTTAAAGACGAAATATTATATTTATCATCATTAATACATTGTCAGCATTTTACAAACCTATCACTACTTACAATGTGTCTAGGCAGTTCGTTAGAAGCGAACAATTGGGTAAACGAGCCACTAGTATTGTGGCTTCTAGGTGGTAGGGTTCTGCATTGTCTCGCCCGGGTCTAATACCACTGGCCCACCTATTTCTGCAGCAATAGCAATAGTGCTTGTTACTGTCGTGTTCCGGTTTGGAGGGTAAGGTAGCCGGTAAATGTGTGCATGTGACATTAATACCCTGCCCTCGCCACAAGGATATCAAAGCACCATTAATAATGTGCCACCAAAAGCCTTAATTTGCGTTAATTTTACTTTAAATTTATCAAAAATTCTCACAGATGTTATCCACGCTTTAGAACAGCTGATTGAATAATAGTGATCAACCGCCATTTTAAGCGTAATCTGCGGGGTTCTAGCGTTCGCTGATTATCGGATAATTCGCTAATATTTTGCTTGTCAAAAGTGCCACTTGGCTACAGTTTTGTACGAGAATTATCAAAAATGATCGATGCAATATAACGTTTCGTTTCACGAATGACACTTGGCTACCAATTACAAATTCGTTTACGCTCGTGTCAACAGCTTATGATAAATCCATAAATTTCTCTTTCTATTGTACTAACGTTGATGCCACATCTTGGGGGGCAAAGTCTTTTTTGCTTTTAATGCACTTTTCATGTAAATAAAACTTATAACCTCAGTGAAAATAATACTTCAAAGTGACGTTTACCGTCAATTCAGAGACAATATTCGATATACTTCGTATAGAACAAACGTTGAACAAGCCATGATCCACTTGGCTACCAATTTGGCCTAAATATCGCCAAAGCGTAATATTTGAATAGTTACTGAGCGTTTGCCACTTGTCTAAGGGGGCTGTTCTGCTGGAGCGAGAAATATTATCGCCTCCAGTATTCCGCCGCGTGCTATAGCTTTCCTCTATCTTTCTTGCTCAGGCAAATGGCCGTTCTGAGCGACAGGAAAGGATATAGCGACGGAAAAAGCGATTCCGTGCTGATAGATGTAGCTTAACTTTGAATCCCACGCACCTCCGAAAATTTGATAGACTTGCAGTGAGACTCAAAGTCATAACTGACATACCTTAATCTCTCTGATAGTATTTTCCAGATATGTTTAAGTAGAGAAACTTTTTACATTGGTGAAAATGAGAACACCTAAGAAGAATATTTTAAACAAATATATTCTCTAAAGTTGGTCCATTATGTACAAAAAATACATATACAATAAAGAAACTTCCTCCATAATGTCAGTGCAAAATGAGACGCACAAAGATAATAACATTAATCGATAAATGTATTTTTATATTTTAATCGGAATGCCATTAATAACAATCTGCGATTACTCCCAGTGTTTTATTATTGTGGTTGAAGTGTTGCGAATTTGTCTGATTTTTCAACTGAGAAACAATTTATGATTGCTTCTAATGATTGTTGTGTTGAAAATATGATTGTTATGGCGCAGCTACATATATCGGGCTACGGCGAAGGTTCGTGCTATCGCGATATCGCGAACTGCTTCGCAAAGGAGCTAGACGCGTCACTGCAGTGGGCATCAAACTGCGGTCCGCACGTGATATTTGTGCGACTCACGAGTCACGACAAAGAAACTATAATATGATTAGGATAAACAATAATAATAATAAATTAGAATTTATCCGTGTATGTACGTTTAGGTAATTTCATGTATAAGCCGTATTACACTAGGTCAATAGACCTAGTGTATCGACGTAATATTTATTTTATTTTGTTCCATGGTAGAAAAAAAAATAACATACGACGATATGACCTTCATGTTTATGAAGCTGTATCATAAGTTCGTAATCTTTGGGCGAATGAAATACAGTATACAGTAGCATAAAATTAAAGAATTTAAGGAACGAATGATAATGCATTAAGAATTTGACGAGAAAAGATTTTAAGGAATGATTCAATATTCTTGTTTGCTTTGTCGTGTGCCGTACAATTATCATCAGCAGGCCGCACAAATATAACTTGCCGGCCGCGGTTTGGTGACCAGTGATAATACCACGTCATTATGACGTAAGCAGCTGTCGCGATGTAATTCGTGCTAGCGCGAACCTTCGCCGTAGCCCGATATATGTAGCTGCACCCTTATTTTCATTCTTTCAGGCAGTTCATAAAAGGCCAATGATTGGCTGGCTATACGTACCTGCCACTGACTACGTCAATGCCATCGTGATTAACAGACGCGATGGTAGTGATACGTATAAGCAATCGTATATCTAGTAGTCACTGGCACTCGGCGGTAAAGTTTCACAAAGTCTCGCCCGGGTATGTATCTTCACGCTCGTGTCTCCAAAGATGTAGGCAGAGGTACAACCAGTGCACCGACGATTAGCCGAAGATACTCTGTTCCACAATGTGATAGGTGGCAGCCTATCGCCAGCCGGACATTTATCCAATCATTTTATCAGAAAACTGAAAAACACATTTGAATTGTCCGACCCGGTAATCGAACCTGGAACCTCATGTTGTCAACGCCCACACCAGCGCACTAGACCACAGAGGCGATGTTGTATGGTTATATGGTGTTACCTCTTTACCAATTCCTGCCGCAATTGCGTCAATGCCTCTGCCTGTCTGTCTGAAGGGTAGTTGGAAGATTTATTAAATAAATAAATATTAAATAAATATAAATATTCACGGGACGGGAAATTACACTTACTGATGTAACCCCAAAGTAAGCAAATTATTTGCTTGTGTTATGCGTGTTAGTCAACGATACTAATACATACAAATACGTATATAAATGCTATTGTAGAATATATTTAATAAACACCCAAACCCGGAAATACAAACATTTATGCTCATCACACAAACGCTTGTCCCGAAGCCCGAACCGAATCTTGAATCCGAAATTGAATCCGAGCCCCGTCGATTGCGTAGTCAGGGTCGCTAACCACTCAACCAACGGGGCGGGCGGTAGAATTTAACATGTGGCATTGCCATCCCTCTACACGGATAACAACGCATCATTAATATTTTTAAAGTCTATAATAGGCAATGGTTTCCCTTCAGGAGAGGTACTGCTTGTATGCTATCCAATGATAAAGAACCTCACATTATAAGCAAAACAATGAAATAAATAAGCTAAAGTCTCACGTTGTTTATCATATTCATGGCTAGCGGCCAAGACTTGCAGAAATACGTTTTCGTGCTTAAATATATAAAAATAACCTGTTTGACTTTGAAAAGTTCGAGGTAGTTTAATATTTTGGCTGTTTACTACATTCCAATTGGCATCGTTGAAATAGTTGTGCAAAAACATTCTAATATCTCTATCAAGGTCTGTAACGCACGTACAAGTCCCCTGGAATTGCAACTGTTTATGGCCGCGGTAGTCACTTATCATCATGTATGCTCTTTGCTAGAGCTCTTTGCCCGGTGGCCCCACATTTGTATCTGATACATTTTTTTAATATACATAAATTACGTGTCACTTTGTTTGTCCGCGATGGACTCCGTGGCTACTGAACCGATTTCAATGAAATTTTGTAGATATCTACTATTTGGTCCAACTTTAAAGATAGGATAGTTTTTATCTCCATTAACCTCCCTCTCCTAAAGTACCTCACCAAAATAGTCAATACAAGTAATTTGTAATTTGTATGGCAAAACAACGTTTATAAACAGTGTGTAAAGAAAACCCTGTCGGATAATTAAAGGTGTTATTTGGTACCGTAATAAGGTTACATATGTGTTATTATTTTATGGATATTATTTAATTAGTTTTCCCAATAAAAAAGTAATCTTAAATGGTATTTTCATACATTAAGTATGACAACACCTACAAATAAGTAAATTCTATTATCAAAGAATGCTGCGCAAGTCGGATGCTACCGAAAACACACGAAGCGTGTGCGGCGTGTTTAAAGTTCCTTTGTAAAAAGCCAAAAAACAAACACCGCCCCTTCGCGCGGTCTTTGTGCGGTAGCCGTCAAAGCGAAACTATGAAACAAACAGCGAAAAGGTGTTGTCATTTTTAAAATACTTGCTTAACTCTAGGTTTGGTCTACTCTAATAAGTAAAAATGCGAATATTAAAAAAAACGATACCTTTTTTTATTTTCAGAAATAAAGTTATTTTAATATTTTGTTCAGTAATGCCTTTAACCAACCTATATGCTTCTTTCGGATCGGATAGGGTTTTCTTTACACGCCAGAGTTTAATATCATTGTAAACTATATGACTTCCTAAGATATTAATAAAAGAACTATAGACAAGCTTTAGAAGACCATGTTTGTTGGTCGGGGGATTTCTAAGGGAAGAATATCTTTAGCACGATAAAATAGCACAACATGGCATATTTCTATTTTTTCAAGGTATATCTATGTATATTAAAAGCATTTGACATTTACAAGCATTTGCTCCTTTAAGCGGCTAAACGTTTTTCATCCAACACCGTGTCTATAAATATTTGTGTGGTCTGCGATCACTACCCTAGAAAACACCTGAGATTCGGTTGTTCTTAAATTCTCATTTAATGCAAAGGATATAATGGTTTCAAATTAATTGATCGAATCACGAAATGGAATATTTATTGATCAATGCTGAACTCAATCTCGTCTTCAATTTGTTAATTGTGTTCATGGACAAAGTCATTATCGTTTATGAAACACCAGGGAAATGAGATAACTGCTTTAATTAAGTAGGATGAGTGCGTCGTTCAACGGAGGCGTGACATTTTTATTTATATTGCAGTATATTATTTACATTTTTTAACTTCCTGCTACGTATGTAGATAAGGAATTTACTGATTTTGCAGGCAGGGAATGGTCCAATGGTCGAAATCTATTGTTATATCTATATTTGATGATTATAAAAGGCTTTAGAAACAAAATTAGTGTAGTTGTGAGTAAAATAAAAACTTTTTCTGTGAATATTTCTATTTTTATACCGAAATCGCCCACTAAAGTAGTTTCCGTTCATGTATCGTCCCAGAGATTTCTCCAGCTAATCCGTGACTAATTAAATTTGGAATCGTCGAAATTATAAAATAAACAATATATACGGTATACACATTATGTAGGTATAATTTAGAATCTGTTTTCCTTTATTCAATATCATTGATAAGAATAATAGAACGATATAATATTCTAAAAAACAAGATGATATTATGTCTTGGTAAATACTGCCGACACAAATGAGACGCTGGCGCCATGTTATTATATCATTTCAATCAATAAGTGTGCTTTTGCGTGATCGTGCACCAAATTTAAAATTATGCATCGTGCAACAAATTAAAAATGCTTCAAAATTTTTCTGAGGGTGTTTTTGGAAACCTTGGGCATTTCTGGATCATCGTTCATCACCTGTAAAATCTAAAATAGTAAATTGTATATTAGTTTGGAATCATTACTTACATACATATATAGGTAGGGTAGGTACTAACACACACACACACACACACACACACACACACACACACACATATATATATATATATATATATATATATATATATATATATATATATATATATATATTTGGGATGGGCCGAAATTCGTTTCACATTCGGTTTAACCGAATTTCGGCAGCTTGAACCGAACTTCGGCATTCGGCCGAAATTCGGTTTAAATGCCGAATGTTCGGCACTAGAAACTTGCACTATTTTGACTGAAATCTACACTAATGTTGTAAAGAGGAAAGATTTGTATTTCTATATTTTTATATCTTGTATCAACTAAACTCAAAAACTACCGGACCGATTCGAAAAAATCTCTCACCATTAGAAAGATATTAAATCATCCCCGAGTAACATAGGCTATATTATACTTACCAAAATAATCTGTAAATTGCTTGACCCTGCAGGCCATCCCTGAAACATCCCGCTAAATAAAACAACATAAAAACAAAAATAAAAAACCTCAGCATAGATTTTTGAGTTCGAAGAGATTACAAAGCATGTAAAACGGTTGACCCGGCATCGGCAAGTCATCACTGAAACTTCTCGCTAAATCTTTATCTATATCTACGCATATCACATTTTTACAGAGTTCAAAAATCTTTAATTTGTTACAAATGTTCGTTACTATATAAAAGTCGTTGTAAATGACAGTAATTTTAAAATTTTTTAAACGCTATATATTTTGAAAATGATGATTGATTTTGGTTTTTCGGATGGCATTCGACACAATTTTTGACCTCTAAAATGTCTTCTAAACGTACGTAACGTAATCTACAGGCTAAAAAATGTAGAAGCAATATCAATTTTTGATGCAATTTACTTATTTGATGCAGTTTTAAAAAGAGAAAAGCTGATTAGATTTTTAAGTCAGTCGGTATATAAGCCAAAGAGTTATTTTAAAATTATTAGGTTTTCTGTAAACAACAAAATATTAATATTTAAAAAGTTGTAACTTTTGGAAACTTGATTCGATTTTGATTCTTGAAACTATATTTCACGTAGTTGTTTTAAGTACCATAATATTGTAGAAGGTCAAACAAGTTTTGGTCAAAAATCTCGAATTTATATAAATAAAACATTCTTTTTTCAAAATTTTTCGTCAACTATAACTCCGAACGGGTAAACCGATTTTGATACAATTTACGATATTTGACACAGATTTTTAGAGAGAAAAGCTGATTAGATTTTTAAATCAATCGGTGTATTATCCGGAAAGTTATTTTAAAAATTTTGTGAAGTTTTCTGTAAACAACAAATATTAATATTAAAATAGTTGAAACTTTTGAAAACTTGGTTCGATTTCGTTTTTTGAAACTAAATTTGACACAGTCTTATAAGCACTAAAATATTGTGGAAGGTAAAAAAAATCTAGTTAAGAAATTACCAAGATATGTCAAAAAACACTTCTAAAATTTTTCGTTAACGATAACTCTTGAACGGAAAATTAAAAATTTTTGATGCAATAATGCATTGAACGCAGTTTTTGTAGGAATAGAGCTGATTAGATTTTATAGCTAATCTATACATTTATGTACTTAGATTGTACAAAATTATTTATGTATGTATGTTATTTATGTACAAAGTTTTGAGATGTTTACATATACACATACACACACATATACATACAGACATGCTGACCTCATTGTGAAAATAGTCGGAAAAGATTTCTAGGATCTCAAAACGTGGACATCTGGTGAAAACTCGATTTTCATAAATCGGGGCAAAAAGAGTTCCTTATCTACATACGTAAAGGGAAGTTAAAAATAAAGATCCGTGCCTAAATTGGAACAATGTAACACAAATGTATCAAATTTATGCCGTTTCGTCATTAATTCACGTGCGTTGCGAAAACTATTAACAATATCCTATATATCCATACTAAAATTATAAATGGGAAAGTGTTGCTGTTTGTTTGTCCGTTTTTCACGGCAAAACAGAGCGACGAATTGATGTGATTTTTTAAGTGGAGATAGTTCAGAAGGAATGGAGAGTGACATAGGCAACTTTTTGTCTCTAACTTTACGCGAGCGAAGCCGTGGACAATAGCTAGTATAAAATAATCTAAATTTTAAGTAAATTCGTAAACGTGTCGCTTTCAAGAAAGCGCCTACTAAACCGAAGTTCGGCCGAAATTCGGCCGAATTTTTTATTTTCACCGAATGTTCGGCCGAAGTTCGAATTCGGTTCAAACCACATTCGGCCCATCGCTAATATATATATATATATATATATATATATATATATATATATATATATATATATATATATATATATGAGTCAATCGGTCGCATTTTACGACCTGCCTGACAGAGCGGCACTTGGTCTATTCTTTAAAGGAGCCCGGACCAACACAGGGGATATTTATTTATTATATATTTTGTTGTGTACAATAAAATGTTAAATAAATAAATAAATAATTTATTGATAACTTTCGTTAAATGTATTTGGTGTCTGGAAGTACTTTAAAACCGACAAAAATGTCGGGCATAATTTTTTTCGAATTCTAAAAAACCTTATTAAAAGATGAAATAACAATCAAGTTTTTTTTTATATCATAACATAGCAAACAAGCAGATGGGTCTCCTGTTGGAAAGAATCAACTATCGCCGGTAGACACCAAAGGTGTTAATGGTGCGTTGCTATCGTGTGGCGAGGTCAAACGGTGGAGTATGCAATGCATAAGTTTACCGGCTACCTTACCCTCCAAACCGGAACACGACAGTGACAAGCACTGACGCTATTGCGACAGGAATAGGTAAGGCGGTGGTACCAGACCCGGACGAGACAATGCAGAACTCTACCACCTAGTAGCCACGATGGTAGTGACTCGTAAAGCCAATTGGTCGCCTTCTTCGACCTGCCTGGCAGAACGGCAGTTGGCCTATTCTTCAAAGGAGCCTGGGACCAACACGGGGGGAAGTTGCTAAAAATACCTTTTTAGGGATTTTTTTTGTAAATGTTGTGTACTGCGCAGTAGTGAAATAACCGCAAACGTTCTACCAGACTCGCAGATCCGGAATCGCCATTTGACGAAATTATACCTATATTTTCGCAATTCCAATCTGCTAAAACGACCTTCCCAAAATCCGTCACCAGCTCCCTGTCTAATGTGATTGTATTAAGCTATTAAATAATACATTTGACGATCGGACAGGGCTTTTTCACACATTGTAGGTATAAACATTATAGCATTTGATTGGCGATATTATAATATAGAGTAGGATGTCTATTGTTTTGCAGAAATATGTCATGGTGGGTCCCTGTTAGATTTATCTACAGTCGAGGTTACATCGATCGCATGTTTGCATGCTGCGCATTGTTTCGTTAAGGCCGCGCCAATCAAGTCTAAACTCATTTAACCCTTCTAATTAACGGTATTACTGAACTTAATTTTTAATACTTTCTTAGTATTGAATTTATTAATATCGCTGGACAAATAACATGATATGATCTAACCTCAAAGTAAACAAATTATTTGCTTGAGATGTGGGTGCTAGTCAACAATACATAGAGATAAATATAATCTTATATACTGAAATATCTATACATATAATAAAATCGTAGGAAAGTCAAAACTGTACATTATATATTTAAAAAAAAAACTTGGGACGTGATCTACAATCGATATCGAAGCCAAAAATATAGTTTTTAGAATTTTTGTCTGTTTGTCTGTCTGTTTGTCTGTTTGTCTGTTTGTCTGTTTGTCTGTTTGTCTGTATGTATTTCCTGGGTAAACTCAAAAAATACTGCATGGATTTACTTCAAATTTGGTATGAATATGACTAATAGGTCGGGTCAACATATTATCATGCTATCACTTACGGGGGAAGGGCAGTGCGGAGTAAATGAACTCCGCGCGGACGAAGTCGCTGGCAACAGCTAGTATTTAATAAACACCTAAATCTAGACATAGAAACCACTATGCTCTTCACACTAACAACAATTATTTTTTCGTATCATTAGATAGCAAACAAGCAGATGGCTCTTCTAATGGAAAGAGAAACCATCGCCTATAGACCAAAGATGTTAATGGTGGTTGATATCCGTGTGGCGGGATGGCAATGCCACATGCATAAGTCTACCAGCTACCTTACCCTCCTAACCGGAACAAAACAATAACAATCATTGACGCTGTTGCGACAGGAATAGGTAAGGTGGTGATACCAAAAACCTGGGCATGTCATTGCGGAACTCTACCACCTAGTAGTCACGATGATAATGACTCGTATAGCCAATCGGTCGCCTTTTACGAACTGCCTGGCAGGATGGCATTTGGCCTATTCTCAAAGTAGTCCGGACAAACAAACCACCATTAGTCTGTCTTCAGAATAGAGGCGGACATTTTGAACGTTTAAACGTACATTTCTGATCGAAGATTATTTTAAACGATAAAATCTCTTAAGTTTGACAACTGACTTTAGCTTTAAAGAAAATAGTAGGTCATTTATACATGTGTGTAAGGTTTGTTTTAATATTTTTTTATATCATAAGACAGCAAAGAAGCAGATGAGTCTCCTAATGGAAAGAGTCAACCATCGCCTATAGACCTCAAAGATGTTAATGGTGCGTTGCTGTCCCTCTTACCCTCCAAACCGGAACACAACAGTGACAAGCACTGGCGCTATTGCGGCAGGAATAGGTAAGGCGGTGGTACCAGACCCGGGCGAGACAATGCAGAACTCTCCATTTAGTAGCCACGATGGTAGTGACTCACATAGGCAATCGGTTGCCTTTTACGACCTGCCTGGCATAACGGCAGTTGGTTTATTCTTCAAGGAAGCACGGACCAAGACGGGGAATAATGCGGAATAATTAAGGTATTTCTAATGCATTTTATATAAAAATATTATGTTTCTGCAGTCCTTTGCAGTGTAAACTTTAACTGTGTTAAATTTCATACTCCACCGTTTGGGCAATTGCCTTTAAAAGGGGACCAAAGTTTTTCTTCATGTCTTAATATATAGATATCTGATTATATCAAGATACCAATCCAACCACCCAAGGTTCCCAAAAGATCGACAAAGACCAAAAGGTCTTTGACGATCTTTTGGGATCAGATCAGACAGGTTTTTTTACACATAAATTAAGGCCAAATATTGACCACTTGAAGATTACTAGTTTCTATAAAGACACTGTTATTTATAAATACAGCATTTATGCAGTATGCTACATGTTATAATTATTTAATTAGCCGTTAGGCAACTGTGTTACATTCAGCAGACGATATGGTCGAGGTTATATCTGATTTAGGACGAACGAAGGTCTTATATGTCGCTGTGATCATCACATAATAATTGACTAGTACCTATTATTCATATCCATTAACCTTTGGTAGTAGGTAGTCGCTCTGCCTAAAACTTTTTTTTATGCCATAAGATAGCAAACAAGCAGATGGGTCTCCTAATGGAAAGAGTCAACCGTCGCCTATAGACCCCAAAGATGTTAATGGTGGCGATTGATTCTATAGGCTACCTCTAAATCTTCCCGCTATGTTTATTTTGAGCTTAAAGCAGTCAAAAATATGCCTAAGCATTTGGTTAAATCAAATATTGGTTGTAAATATTGTTTGATATTTGAAAAGCTGTAACATTTGTAAGCTTGATTCGATTTCGATTTTTGAAACGGCATCAAAAACAGTTTTTCAAATTCTAAAATAGTGTAGAATTCAAAAATTTAGAAATTATGTCAAAAAACATTTTTTAACTTCCCGCTACGTAAGGAAGTCATTGATCATTTTTTGGTATTCTACGATATTTTTAGTAGTAAAAAAACTACATCAAATGTCGTTTCAAAAATAAAAATCGAATCTAATTTTCAAAAGTTATAGCTTTTTAAATATTAAAATTACGTTGTTTTTAGCAAACTTACTTAATATTTTTGAAATAACGTTCAGGCTATTATACTGATTGACTTTTTTTTTATATCATTAAATAGCAAACAAGCAGATGGGTCTCCTGATGGAAAGAGTCAACCATCGCCTATAGACACCAAAGATGTTAATGGTGCGTTGTTATCTTGTGGCGAGGTGTAATGCCAAATGCATAAGTTTACCGGCTACCTTACCCTCCAAACCGGAAATGACAGTGACAAGCTCTGACGCTATTGCGGCAGGAATAGATAAGGCGGTGGTACCAGAGTCGAGACCCAGGCGAGACAATGCATAACTCTACCACCTAGTAGCCACGATGCTAGTGACTCGCATATCTAATCGGTCGCCTTCTACGACCTGCCTGACAGAACGTCAGTTGGCCTATTCTTCAAAGGACTTCGGAACCAACACTGGGAATATTCTAATGTTAAAATACTTATGTTTGTATCAAAAATGTTTTTTTTTTTTAATTTAAAGTAATGACAAAAATCTTTTAATTGATCCTGTCGGTCCGAGCTCAACAGAAGAATAGATTCACTGCCTTACTGTTAGGCATGTTGTAAAAAGCGAGAGAAAGCCTTGTATAGGCCTTTTGTCTGTCTGCCTTCTGTATGACTGTCTGTCGAAAACGGAGCGACGAATTTACATGAATTTTTAAGTGGAAATAGTTAAAAGGACGGAGAGTGACATAACATAGGTTACTTTTTGTCTCTTTCTACTTACCTAAAATGAATTTAATGCGAGCGAAGCCGCGGGAAAAAGTTAGTAATATTATAAATGCAAAAGTAAGTTTGTTTGTTACGCTTTCACGCAAAAACTACTTAAACGATCATTATGAAACCTTGTGCACATATTCTTAGAGGTATTATAAGTAACATGGGATACTTTTTACAAATAAAATGCGAGTGAAGCCGCGGGCAAAAGCTAGTACATTACACAACTAAGGATCTCTGAGCTACACTGCAGACGGACGGACAGACGGACATAGCGAAACTATAATAAGGGTTCCCGGCTTAATTCGGAACCCTAAATGCCACGCAGCAGGCTTGAACGCTTAGTTAGTAAAAGTAGTTAAATATTTGTATAAGAAGCAGTTTATTGATTAAAACATGTATGACTGTATGACGTAAATGGTATCTGTTTTTATATTTGCACACATAGTGTTTGTCGCGGGGCGTACGTAGGCGATTTGCAGTCATTACTACATTGATAATGTCATTTTTAATGGGGATATCACGCTTGGAACGGAATTTCATATCATGTAAACTTCCTCTATACTGATTAATACCTAGTATTTTTATATTATTTATATACATTTTATTGTATTTCCCTCTGTGTTGGCCCGGGTCCTTTGAAAAATAAACCAATAGCCGTTCTGCCAGGCAGATCGTAAAACGCGATTGATTTTCTATACGTGTCACTACCATCGTAACTAAATAGTTTGGTAGGTTCCGTAACGTCTCGTTCGGGTATTTGGTATAACCGCCTTACCTATTCCTGCCGCCATAGCGTCAATGCTACTCATTGTCGTGTTCTGGTTTGGAGGATAAAGTAGTCGATAGACTTACCTATTGTTATTAGACACTTTTACTATTCCACTTGTACATAAATTGCACTTTTACACAATTTTTTAATATATTACTCGACCAGTTTCACTTTTTAAAACATCTTCAGGATGTAATATACTTAACTGATTATTATTGACAGGATGTATACTTAACTGATTATTATTGACAATAATCAGTTAAGTATATTACATCCTGAAGATGTTTTAAAAAGTGAAACCGGTCGAGTAATAATATTAAAAAATTGTGTAAAAGTTAAATTTATGTACACGTGGAATAGTAAAAGTGTCTAATAACAATGGAATTTCATCAAGTGCCGACGATGGAAAGTATACAATATACTTACCTATGCATATGACACAGCCTTCCCGCCACACGGATAGCAACACACCATAAACATCTTTGGTGTCTATAGGCGATGGTTTCTCATTCCATCGGGAGAGAAATCTGCTTGTTTGCTATCTAATGAAATTGATTAAATAAAACATAGTGTTACTAAAGGCGAGCTTCTCGTAGTAAGATTTCTTCCAGCTAACCCACATGAATAATTTGACAACCCCGTTGCTGGAGCGGTTAGCGAACTTAGTTACGAATCGATAGAGCCCGGGTTCGATTCCCGACAGCGACAATTTTTTTTTCATTTATTGAAACATATATTTTAACACACATTAACAGAAAACAAAAACAGTATCCCGGTTTGTCCGCATGCACGCTGTCTCACATTTATACAAATACCTAAATTATTAAATAAACTGTCTTTATACACTTGCAAAAATATAGCAAAAGCTATAAATAATTTGTAATCAGAGAGAAACATCCACAAACTATGACTAAAAACCTAGGTAGGTATAAATATTATCTATTTACATTTTGCAACTAACGAAAATATCAAAAACAAACTACATATATATATTACTCTATTTAATTACTAGGTTAAACATAGCAAGAGCTTACGTATGAACTCGCTTAAACATAGAAAAAAATAAGCTAAGGAACTTAAAAGTTTAGAAATATTTGTGGGTTGAGCATAAATGTTTGTATTTCTAGGTTTGGGTGTTTATTATGTATACTAGCTGTTGCCTGCGACTTCGTTCGCGCGGACTTCGTTTTCTCAGCACAGCTCCTTCCCCGTAGGCGATAGCGTGATAATATGTAGCCTATATTGACCCGACCTGTTAGTAATATTCATGCAAAATTTGAAGTAAATCCATGCAATACTTTTTGAGTTTACCCCAGACATACATTGACTTTCCTACGATTTTATTATAAGTATAGATAACAATATTTATTTTCATGTATTTCTATGTATTAGTATCGTTGACTAACATCCATAACGCAAACAAATAATTTCTTACTTAGCAAATACAAGTTTTTACGGAATCCTCGGTATCCAACTCGCACTTGACCGGTTTTTATTAAAATAACGTTACGTGTTATAAAACTGTAGATTATTTTATATCATAAAATAGCAAATAAGCAGATGCTCTCGTAATGAAAGACAACCATCGTTTATTGACGTTTAAGATGTAAATGATGCATTGCTAAAAGAAAGAAAAGTGTGCAAAAAGAAATAACAATCTCTAAGCTTAAAAAATAAGTGGAAAAAAAAAACTTACAATACAAAAAACTATTACATTACATTTTATAATGTTACTAGCTGACCCGGCAAACGTTGTTCTGCCTTTTTAACAACTCTTTTTTTTTTCTATATTTTCTCACGTTTTAAATCTTCCCTGGACTTCAACAATTAATTTAAAACCATACACACACACACACACACATATATATATATATATATATATATATATATATATATATATATATATATATATATCATCAGTTCCTCAACTATATCCATGCAAATTACGGTAGTACGGGAGGATTTTGAATTGTACTTAAAACGTTTAGAATATACCTAAAGTAAATTTGATAACTGTAGTGATTGTGTGCAAATTAACAGTAAATATAATAAATAAAATTACTATTATTAGGTCCAGAAAAATGCTTAAATTGTTGTTTGACATGTTGGAGTAGGTACTGTGTGCGGCGTGCAATTGGGAAGCCCAGTGAGATAAGGAAAAGCATGAATGAAATGGATGTTTGGGCTGTAACGTAGGTAGGCTACGCAAATTTTACACATGAATTTTTTAATACGTAATTCGCATTGTTGTTCTGGATATCACATTTCATGACTGGCGTTATCACTTATCAGCCAATGACTCAATATGTTTACTAACAAACATCTATTACGCACTAATTTAAAAGTAATAAACACAATTTTTATTATATCTACGAAAAATTGCACAGATTATACCGTAAACATGATAAGTATTGTAAATTAGGAATGTATCGATTCGCATTTCAGCCGTTATGATACTGACACCGATATTTAGAAAATTGAGAATTTAGAAACAAAATGATTTTTTATATTGTAATAATATTTATTTTGAATGATAAAATTGATAATAGATTATAAATCAAAATTAAAAACTGATAATTAAGATTCAGTTAATAAGATTTTTAATCGGCAGAACACATTTTTAAAATATTTGGTGAAAGCCGACTTTGTAAATCCTGACGAGGCCTGCTGTTGAGAATTGTCTTTCAGATACGACGGAACTCGTTTGGAAACTGAAATATAAAATATTGCGACAGAAAATGACAGGATCTGCTTCAATTCTCAGAAAATATCTCTCTAGTTCAAGATGTATCTGTGTATCGGCAAATTAATAGCGCCGATTCCGATACATCAGAAAATTTGTGATATCGGTGCGGTACGGTAGTGCGGTATTCTACTACCACGTAGTAGCCGCGATGGTAGTAACTCGTATAACCAATCGCTTGCCTCTTACGAACTGCCTGCCATAACGGCAAATGGTCTATTCTTCAAAAGGAGCTCGGACCAACACAATGGGAGAAATATAATTATTATTCTTAAAATTTCGTTTCCACAATTTAAATTTATATAATATATTAATAATTACTACAAAAATTAATAATACTACTACTACTGTAGATATTAATGTGTCCGTTCGTCGTTTTTGAGGTATGGTGTCGTAACCCCAGCCTAAACCCACAGGAGGAGGAGTGGTGGGGGGTTTTATATTGCAAATTCATCAACGTAAGCTATGTCAAGTTTGATGTAGCTATGAATAATTCTAGGTACCATATAATTGTTCGCCAGCTGAATAAACAATCGGTAATGATATGCGAGTTTTTACACACACTACAATTATTATCGATACAAAGAACGCGAGTGAACTGTGAACAACCTCGTCGTGGCTCGGCATAATAACCTTACTATTAATGTTAATATTGGAGCTTTATTAATGGTGATATTATGCTGTTATCGTACAACTACAAGTAGGTCTAATAAATGGAATTACTTCCGGCTATCTTTATCTGAATGGTACTCGAATTTCTTGTAACTAGTGATGGACCAGTAGTTAAAATTCGGCAGTAAATATGGGATACGCCCTGACCTCATAAGTAATGTTGCTGTCAAAACTATATTAATAATTGTGATATATAGACTGCCCCGTTGGTTGAGTGGTTAGCGTTCCTGACTACGCAATCGACGGGGCTCGGGTTCAAAGCATTTGTGTGAAGAACATAAATGTTTGTAATTCCGGGTTTAGGTGTTTATTAAATATATTCTAGTATTTACATATGTATTTCTATGTATTAATATCGTTGACTAACACTTATAACACAAACAAATAATTTGCTTACTTTGGGGTTAGATCAGTAAGTGTAATTTGTCCCGTGAATATTTATTTATTTATTATTTATACTTAGGTATCTTACAAGTATAAGTTGGTCTTATAAGTGGAATTACTTCCGCTTGCCTTTATCTGAATGGTACTCGTATTACATTGTAACTAGTGATGGGCCAGTGTTTAAAATTCGACAGTATATTGAGATACACCCTGTCCTTATAATTAATGCTACTGTCGGAGCTACATTAATGTTGATATACAGTTATCGTACAAGTTGGTCTAATAAGTGGAATTATTTTCGGCTACCTTTATCTGAATGGCACTCGTAATTTTTGTAACTAGTGATGAGCCAGTGGTAAAAATGCGACAGGAACTATAGGACACGCCCTGGCCTTACAATTAATGCTATTGTCGGAGATTTATTAATGTTGATATACTTTTATCATACAACTGTAGGTCTAAGTGGATGACTTTATTATTAACTAGCTGTTGCCCACGACTTCGTCCGCGCGGACTTCGTTTACTCCGCACAGCTCCTCCCCCGTGTGTGATAGCGTGATAATATGTAGCCTATATGTTGACCCGACCTGTTAGTAATATTCATGCAAAATTTGAAGTAAATTCATGCAATACTTTTAGAGATTACCCTGGACATACATACAGACAAACAGACAAAAATTCTAAAAACTATATTTTTGGCTTTGATATCGTTTGTAGATCACGCCCCAAGTATTCTTTTAAAAAATTATTCAATGTACAGTATTGACTTCCCTACGATTTTATTATATGTACTAGCTGTTGCCCATGATTTCGTCCGCGCGGACTTCGTTTACTCCACACAGCTCCTCCCCCGTAGGTGATAGCGTGATAATATGTAGGCTATATGTTGACCCGACCTGTTAGTAATATTCATACAAAATTTGAAGTAAATCCATGCAGTACTCTGAGTTTATCCTGGACATACATACAGACAAACAGACATACAGAAAAACAGACAAAAATTCTAAAAACTATATTTTTGGCTTCTATATCGATTGTAGATCACGCCCCAAGTATTCTTTTAAAAAAATATTCAATGTACAGTTTTGACTTTCCTACGATTTTATTATATGTATAGATAGATGTTATCGTTTTCATAGGAACTAGTGATGCCAATGATGCCCCATGATTATGGTTATCACGAGACATTCAATGGTAATATTTTGAACTGAATTCCCCCGTGTTGGCCACGGGCTCCTTTGAAGAATAGGACAGCTGCTGTTCTGCCAGGCAGGTCGTAAAAGGCGACCGATTGGCTTTACGAGTCACTACCATCGTGACTACTATGTGGTAGAGTTCTGCATTGTCTCGCCCGGGTCTGGTACCACCGTCTTACTTATTCCTGCCGCAATAGCATCTGTGCTTGTCACTGTCGTGTTCCGGTTTGGAGGGTGAGGTAGCCGGTAAACTTATGCAATTGGCTTTAGACCTCGCCACAAGATAGCAACGCACCATTATCACCTTTGGTGTCTATAGGCGATGGTTGACTCTTTCCATCAGGAGACCCATTTGCTTGTTTGCTATCTTATAGAAAAAAAACACCATCAAATGCGATACACTTTCCATGTGTTGGTGTCCGCCTTTCTCCCAAGAAGTTCGGAAGAGGCGAGCGAAGGTCAGATATATAATTACATCGTGACTAATGTGTTTTGTAACGTTTCGCCTGGTTCAGTACAACCGCTTTACCTATTCGTGTCGTAATAACGTCCGTACTTATTGCAGTTGTGTTTCGGTTCAGAGGATAAGGTAGACGACTCAGATAAAAGAAAATAAAGATGGAACACTGCCCCAATGTCATAGTTAAGACACTATTTAGTACATGTGTGTGTCCTGTATAATGCCTTGATATGCATTGACCGGGATCAGCTTGGTTTGGAGTCTTAGTGTGAGCGTTGTTTGTAGGTGTATTTACACGACTCGGTTTGGTATTTGAAGCTGTAATAAAGTGTTCGACGCGCTCTGTCTTTATATTTGTTGGTCTGAGGTAGATGCTTAATTTATGCACTTGCCATTTATCCCTGTCACACGGATAGCAAAGCGCTATTGACATCTTTGGTGACTATAGAATTATAAATGATGAGTTATCTTCTTCCTTTTTTTGCGGAATGTCTGTATTACTGCTGGACTTCTGGCTGGCTGGTCACAGTTTCACCGTGGCGGGGGCGTGCAGAGTGCTCACCAGAATTTAAAGGTGTGGGGCTGTACGCCCTCCGCCCTAAGGGTGTCTCCTGCGAGACCGAACCTTGGCTGTATTCTTCCATTATCTCATTCCATTAGCTGATTTATTTTTATCAGAGGATAGCTTACAAGCCGATGATTCTTTCGATGGAAAGCAAAGATGCCAATGATCTTTAACATCCGCGTGGTGGGGATGCAATGGCACATAGTACATACACAAGTTTTTGAGTATTCAGTCACGAGCGTCAGCAAATATTAATCTATACATTTATACAATCTATACAAATAAATAAAATTGGAGTGTTTGTTTGTAATATTAAAATAACCGCTTTTTACTAAATTAATATACCAAAATAACATTTTTTACAATTTTTGTCCGTCCGTCTGTCCGTCCGACACACAGACCTGTCTGTCTGTCTGTTTGTTTCGGCTAATTTCTAGAACGGCTGGACCGATTTTGACAGGACTTTCACTGGCAGATAGCTGATGTGATAGGGAGTAACTTAGGCTAATTTTTTCTAAATTTTTTCACCCGGACGAAGTTGCGGGCGCAGCTAATTAAAATAATTTGGCGCCAGATTTGGTAATAAAATGAAACAGTTGATCCTATACTTATAGGCGCTGGTTACTGTTAATTTGCTAGCGATTGCACTCTGGTCGAAATTCGACATAATTCTATGACTCCGTTTGACCATAGACTAAAAACTAAAATCTCTAAGGTTGACAACAGACCATTTCACCTTAAACAAAATAGTATATAATATGTATATGTGTGTATAATATTATAATGAGTGTCAAATAAACGGTAGTGTGTATAATGTTTATTTTTAGAAATATAAGTTGTTTCTTATGCATACTACATTCTTATAAAACTTCGTTATACTAAAGTTGTCTGTATTTTTAGTAGTAGAAGGTTGAAAACCAAATGGGAATGCGACACTTAGCGTCATGTGGGTGCCAACTGAATTCCACCGAGAATCGGTGTGGCGCTTAAGTGTCATATTGGGTGTTGGGGTGTTGATGGGCTATATAAAAATATAAGCTTTCTGTATGGATACGCCTTTCAAGACAATGTCTTGGTTTCGCAGCGTAGCTTGCAATTAAATAAAGAAATACAGTTATACTACTTGCCAATGAAATAAAATCAATTCAAGGGTTATTTTTAAACCTTTTCATCTCATTCGGTACGATAACACGGTACAACATGGTTTATTTCTATTTTTTCACAATATAGTATAACCTACAAATGTATGAAATTTTTGACAGTAATAGGAGCGTTTGCTCATATGCACGGCGACACGTTTCCTACCTAATGGCCTGTCTATTAATATTCATATGATGTGTGCTGTACTCCTTCACCATGAAAACTTTACTTGAGCCAAATTTCATACACCTCCGTTCGCGTAAATATCTTTAAAAGGGGTACAAAGTATTTGTTTTACGTATTAATATATAGATTTGGCGACAGTATTAGTAGTAAGATAAAATAGCTGATCCAATTATAGGCGCTGGTTACTTGGAAAGACGTTATTTAAATTTATAATTGATGGTTTGTAATTAATTTATAATGGAACGCGTTACATTTTTATAAGTTGTGAAACAAATGTTATAATTAAACGCTAATAGCTGGATTGACGTGACCTATCGTTTCGTGGTAATAGGTTGCAATTATAAAATAATTATGTAAACGAAGTGTGATGGCGCTAGGACACAGAATATTGGAGGCTAAGGGCGGCTTGCACCAAAATGCTTAAATGCATTTGTTCCCTTAAACATGTTTAGCAAATGTCAAAACGCCTTAAATGCTGTCACTTTAAACGTATTTAGTGACTAAAAATGATTTAAGCCTTTTGGTGCAAGCTGCCCTCGCAGTACTCAATCTACATACAAGTAATATTCGAACAACGCACACATAGACACCTCTCACGGACGCGATATCTCGGAGTCGTTCGGGACAGTTTGTTCCGCACCAGTCCGAATTATCGCCTTCGTGAGAGGTGTCTATGTGTGCTATGCTCGAATATTACTTGTATGGAACATTGACTTCTGTGAGTCTCTAGTATTCTGTGACTAGGACTGTCTCGGCAGTTTTGAGTCAAAGGTGTAAATGATCATAATCTAATATATAAAATTCTCGTGTCGCAGTGTTTGTAGTTAAACTCTTTCAAAACGGCTTGACCAATTCTCATGAAATTGTACGCAAGTACATATCGGGTAGGTTTGAGAATCGAACATCTATTTTCATCCCCCTAAATTTTAAGGGTAGTCCACCCCCCTAAATTTTATTTTTTAAGATAACATTTTTTAAATTTTTACAGCATTAAAAATACATAAAACCCTAATTTTTTAACCCTCTACGATCAACCCCTATTTTTTAATAGCGATTTTAGTAATTCAATAATTCATATGGCAAAACGACGTTTGCCGGGTCAGCTAGTAATGATATATCCTTTGATGATCCTGATTGACAGGAAAATGACTAAAGATATTGGTGCTTTACTTGTATGAGGTGGGGATGTAATAATTTTAAGACAATTACCTGAACTAAGTGGTAGAGTTCTGCATTGTCTCGCCCGGGTCTGGTGCCACCGCCTTACCTGTTCCTGACGCAATAGCGTCATTGTATGTCACTGTCGTATTCCGGTTTAGAGGGTAAAATAGCCGGTAAACTTATGTATGTGGTATTAGACCTCGCCACAAGTTAGCAACGCACTATTAACACCTTTGTTGCCTGGCGACGGTTGCCTCTTTCCATCAAGAGACCCTTCTGCATGTTTGCTATCTTATGATATTAAAAAAGTATACTTACTATTTTTTTACGACTATAGGCGGTTCTGAAACTTAAAAGAAATTTTATCGTTTAGTCTATGGTCGAAAATCGCCCACAGGCGATCGCTGATAAGTTATATATTTGCTGGACAAATTACACGAATTGATCTAACCCCAAAGTCAGCATATTTGTTTGTGAATTGGTGTTACTCAACATTTTATTCGTAACGTAACGTATTAATAAAAAAATATATATAAATAAATACGGATAATATATTTAGTAAATATAGAAATAGAGCGAGACTCCGCACCTAAATACATAGAGTGACTATAGGCGAATATAATTATTAGATTTAATAATTTTTATTGAAAAATTTAAGGATTAATTAAAATATCATCATGCCGGTTCCGGTAAATGGTTTATGGTACCATTACCTTACCTATTCCTGCCGCAATAGCGTCGATGCTTGTCATTGTCGTGTTCCGATTTGGAAAGTGAGGTAGCCGGTAGGCTGGTAGCATTGCCATCTCGCCACACGGATAGCAACGCACCATTAACGTCTTTGGTACCTTTAGACGATGGTTTCTCTTTCCGTCAGGAGAGCCATAATTTGACTTAAGTAAACCCGTAACGAAAGTGTTGACTGGAGTCGCTTTGGCGGTAAAAACGGTTGTGAATTTGAAAGCGGCAAAATTTAATTGTTAATGATTAAAGCCACAGACCACATGAATATTAATAGATACGCCATTGGGAAGGAAACGTGTCGCCGCGCATATAAGCAAACGCTCTTATCACTGTCAAAAGTGTCATACATTTGTAAATATATTATATCGTGAAAAAATAAAAATAAGCAATCTTGTTCTGTTTTATCGTACCGAATGAGATGACAAAGCTTAAAAATTACCGTTGAAGTGATTCTGTTTCGTCGGTAAATAGTATATGTCTGTATTTGTGTATGTAAATGCAAGCTATACTGACAAACTAAGAAATTGCCTTGAAAGAAGTATCCAATTAATCCTTTTTTAAACTGTTTTAATGTTGTGTGTACTGTATTAAAAGTATTGTCGCAAGCCGTCAAGTTTTTTTGTATTGAGAATCTTTTCAAGGAGGAGTAAATTTCCTTATGTCTCATATTTAAGCGGGCAGGGAAGATATCGTTGGCCTTATTATTTTCTTTCAATGGCCATGGCTGTAAATACATTGTTGTTCTCCTATTAAGGAAGTCTAGTAAAGTAGGCCGATGTTAAGTACTGGAACGTGGGATTATGATAGTCTTCGTGGAAGGCAGCAATATGTATACTTCCGCATAAACAATTACTCCTATTTTTCTAGTCTAATGCGTAGAATTTCGCTCTTACAAAATTAAATATGTAACCTGTTATATAATAAAGCCACAAGATAAATAAAAAACTAATCCGATTACGAGATATTATTACCGTTCTTACGTAAGTCTCCTACAGTTAAAATGGAGGCAGTGGCATTTTTATATGTTACAATAGCATACAAGCAGATGATTCTTCTGATGGTAAGAAATAACCATCGCCTATAGATACCAAAGATGTTAACGGTGTTTTGCTGGTCGTGTGGCTAGGATGGAAGGGATGGAATGTCATATGCATAAATTTACTGGCTTCGTTACCCTCCTAACCGGAATAAGACAGCGACAAGCACCGACGCTATTGCGACAAGAATAGGTATGGCTAAACTGAATGTATTGTTTTTATCACAAAACGGGACATTAAATTGATCCGAACTCCGCAAGGAATAAATTATAGTACTTATATAGGATGTATCTATTTTCATAAGAAATGAAATTGAATATCAGTCTTGTGTTAGATCTACCAAAAGTTTTGAATATTTTGAAATAATTAATTTTCCTATTAAAAATTAAACAGTTTTAGTGCGATTTTCGTGTTAGACCCATGTCTGATCGATTAATTATTCGTCAAATTAAAGGGATTTACAACAAGTTGGTATAGCAATTTAAAATTTTGTATGCCTTCATTATGTATATATTTCGGAAAACGGAATGTATGGTCACATTAGGTATGGCGGTGATGCCAAGGCCGGACAAGACGTAGCTCACTGTTTTTGCCATGCTCCGGCCAGCGCCAGGCGCACACTCATCTAGACCTCTAAGTGCCTGTAAACTGGATAACCCTCCGCGTTACGAGCGGTCTTCAATAACGAATCAAGATTAACGCAAAGAAATGTAATGTAGACTGTTAGTTCAATTAACTTATCTAATTATGAAAATTATTTTACAGGTAAATACGAGAATAAAACTGCTAAGGCGGGCGAATGGAGAATGGTTTTACGGAAAATTGATGAATGGAGCAGAGGGACTATTTCCATCAAATTACGTTGAAGTCAAAGTACCCTTACCAAATGAAACTCCAACGAATATTGGAACTGCTATAGCTTTATACGACTTCGAACCTGTGCAAGCCGGCGACCTACAATTTAGAATCGGCGACAAAATCTCCGTGCTGTCAAAGATTAACGACGAGTGGTATTTCGGTGAATGCAATGGTTTGAAAGGACAATTTCCAGTCAATTACGTTCAAATTAGCTAACCGTAAGTCTAACATAGAGCTTATTAAGTTAACGTAGAAAAGGGCATGAAAAACCACTTTTAATTGTATAACAATAAATTTTATACGAAGCTTATAAAAGTGGCTTAAACATACTATTTTACACATATGTGTTTGTAAGATTGGATTCAAATCCAAACTTCCTAGAGATTACGATGACGTCCGATTTTTCTATTCTATACTGATTTAGTCATAGAATAAGATGTAAATACGTTTTTTTAAAATATTAAGTGTTTATGATTTTGAATCTGATTTATTTTAAGAAGAAGTAAAAAATAATCAAACCACGTAAAATAAATTTATTTGAAAATTTGAACTGCTTGCTATATGAAGGCTTTAGCGGGCTTTCTATTTTATTATATGTATTTATGACTTCATATTGTTAATTATTTCTGATTTTAATTCTGATTTAAACAATGATCTCTTTGATGTTATCGTGTTTGTATAACGCTAGATCTATGTGTTTCGTAATCTATGCTAACAATCATATTGCAAAGAACAGTTACAGTTAAAGACCTTTTGTATGGTGTCTAACATTTCTAACAATGAAATAAAATATGTAAATCGGTCACAAGTAACTTGATTTTGTATTTGGCTTACTGGGTTAAAAATATTTTAACCCAGAAAAACGTAGGTATAAAAATGTTTACTAATCTTTGACCCAGGTTTTCGATATTTTATTTTATTATAATTTAGGGCGGTAAACTCGACTGAATCTTAGACATAGTAAGTCATTTTGTTTTGATAATCTGGGGTTCTATGTACGGATATAAGAAAAGAAATTTGTATAAGCTTGAGGAAAATTAGATATAACCATCAATCGAAACCTTTTAAATTCAAAGAAATATATATTACTCGACTTTATTACACATTTTACAAATTGAATCGCAAGACATTACAATTGTATTAATGGCTAGGTCAAGCGCCTTTGTTACTGTGACTCAGTTCTTTGCGATTGAGATCGGATTCTTCGACTAACTTTTAAACCTTTAAACTTCCAGCCATTTTGAATTTTCTCTTATAAAGCTTGCAATTATTTCGAACCGATCCGCTAAAATTATGTCAAAGTTTACTACATATATTCATATGCTAATAATATAATATTGTTAAAACGTCTCACTTATAATTAATTTATTGATCGCGAATGGTGCAAATATTATAAAATTTTAATACTTAAACGTCAAGACTTAGCGTA
Source organism: Apodemia mormo (assembly GCA_036924255.1). Classification (NCBI taxonomy): domain Eukaryota; kingdom Metazoa; phylum Arthropoda; class Insecta; order Lepidoptera; family Riodinidae; genus Apodemia; species Apodemia mormo. The sequence continues at coordinate 22,181,854 of JAUPFN010000021.1, read as the reverse complement.
ATCACACTATTAATAATTTGACACTATATACTAATTGTACTATTTTCATATTTCAATCCTTTAGTATTGAGGATAAATACAAAAATCCTTGTAAAATGATTTTATGCAAAATGCCGACCTATATTAAAATAAGAATGAGAAAGGTTGTCAAAGTCATTGACAGAGTGATTTTGTTTTGTAGCCATTTCTATATATGTAGGTACAATTAAATTTTAAAAATTGCCATAAATCCTTTTAAGTATGTGCCCTCGTAAGTATTGATATCATTGATCTATTATAAATGGATGTGTGGTCTACAATATAAGTCTTAACCAAGCGTAATAAGAAAAGCAAAAAGAATGTGCAGATAGATTAGGTTATCTTATAATTATTTTTGTGTGATAGCACTCTCGCCGTGCTTGGGAAAACTGGAAAAACTTTAAAAACAACAAAGAAAAATATCGACACGCAGGGATTGATTGAACCTGCGACCGTCTCCCTAAAGCCGGGACGCTCTTCCACTGAGCTAGTGTCGACAGGTTTTCTTTTCTTTTTTTCCAGTTTTTCAAAGCACGGGGTGAGTGCTATCACACAAAAATAATTAAAATAGGAAAGTACTGATCAAAATTATAAATGTGAATTTCATCTGTAACGATGAACTCATTTAACTAGTTATACGTATGTATACCTAGCGATAAGTACAATCGACGTAATCGATCATATAGCAAAGAAGAATTTCGCCACGTCAAACCTGTCGACACTAGCTCAGTGGAAGAGCGCCCCGGCTTTAGGGAGACGGTCGCAGGTTCAATACCTGCCTGTCGATATTTTTCTTTGTTGTTTTTAAAGTTTTTCCAGTTATTTTATAAGTTCGACTTATTGGTCACATATCACACGCTTTATCCTAAGCGGGCACGGCGTCTAAGGTTCTATAAAATCTTATAGTGGTTATTATCCTATTCCACGCCAATAGGCGGTGGACGGAAACAGAGAACACTAGGTCGCGCGCAGGGTTTCTTTTGTTTTATTCTGCAAGTTTAAAAAAAGTATCTTCACGTCCGTATCCCCGAAGATGTAGATAGGGCTACAACCAAGACGTGCACCTACGATTAGCCGACGTTACTTAGTCCTATAATGTGATAGGTGGCAAGCCTAACGCCAAGTTTGATTCATACAAAATACTTTGGCTCAACGATAAATGCCTTTTCGTGTACCATCGAATAAAGCGGTATAACGTGATAAAGCCTAACAGATCCTGCAATATAATTAAAGCCATGAATGATGATGAGGATATGTCGCATTTTTTGGGCAGGTTTTTATTCAAATTAAAATGTGTTTATCTCATTTGCAAGGTTTAAATATCAAATTTCACATAACAAGATATAAATTCTGAGTAAATAAAACCTAAGTTGATTACATACAAACATATTTTTACTGCATAAAAATAATTAAAAATGCAATATATTACATTTATCCGGTCATTGTATTTCATGCCTATATAGTCTAGTCGAAGCTTTATAAGCTGTTAGTTAATTTTGTGACTTAGCGTGCCCTGACATCTGTTACATATTGGATATGGAGTGCAGAATTAAGTAGCACAATCTCATAGATATTTACTCAAAAAGTGTCCATAATATGCTTTAATTACAGGGAGCCAGATGGCGCTAGTGTAGCGGAGGGTATGATTTGAAATGAGCTGTTCAAAACAAATAAAGTTTTCTGATTGTCCGCCTCAATTTCAGCTGTGTTTGTCGCTTTCTTTGAAACATGGTCCTCTGGTTTTAACAGCCTTAAATAAAGATTATTTAAAGTTGTTTTAGAGACATTTTACAATCAGATTGTGCTCCATTATTCAAGACTCCACATTTCAAGATTCCACATAATATATTGGGTCAATGCATTGTACGCTAAAATCGGCTGATGTAAAATTTGTATTATAAGAAATTGCAATTATTTTTCTAATAATTTTATAACGATACCATTTAATACAATATATACATTCATGTATATATTGTATTAAATGTATAAATTTGCCATTGATGATATTATACTTCCTGTCAGCAAATCGTTATGCAATGGCTACGGCAGCTCAATTTCGTAGCATAAGCAATCCACACCTGTGGATGTGATGGATAAGGGGCACGCCCTTATCCATTAGTAAACTATAGTAGGGGAGCCCAAGATAAATAAATAAAATAAGTAAATATCTCTGTACAATTTTACACGAATTGATCTAACCCCAAAGTAAGCAAATTATTTGCTTACTTTGGGGTTTTTTACATAGAAATACATATATTTATACTCATATATATTTAATAAACACCCAAACCCAGAAATACAAACATCTATGCTCATCACATAAATGCCTGTCCCTACCGGGAATCGAACCAGAGTCCCATTAGTAGCGTAGTCAGGGCCGCTTACCACTAGACCATCGGGGCGGTAGTAGGTAGGTTTAAATTATAGGAAAAATAAAAGGTTATATTTTTTTTTCATTTCAATGGTGGAGAAAGTGTTTTAAAAAAATTAGTGACATGGAAACACTAAATCGCGTCAGATTAGGGTATGGTGGGTTAATTGCCACCTGAAATTTAGAAAATCTGACGATTCAAGTGTAGCGTAAGAGAGTGGGATAGTCACAAAGTTGCAAAAAAAATGTCTTGACAGTCTCGAGCGCACCTGAATTTTCTTTTATTATGGAGGAAATGATGTAAGAATCACGAAAAAAGTATAATCTGACAATTTCCACAAGCGAAGTTACTTTAATTTTGTTTTTTTTTCTGCCCTAGTTACCCTCTATAGAAAGGGGGCTTGTATTTGGTGGAGAGCCTTTAACAGTATGCGAGGTACCCCTCCTATGTAATTCTGACGCGCTCGAGTTAATACCAAAATCCCCTCTTGGGCTCACCTACTACAACGTATTATCGGTATTTAAAAAATATATATATTTATTACAACGAAATAGATCATTAGCGTGACCCCGTACGTCAACGATCTAATCAATTTAAACGCGCGGTTTTTAAAACCGCCTTATCTTTCTCCTTATCTTTCTTTTTAAAACAGCCTTATCTTTCAACAGCCTTATCTTTCTAGCATTTTTTTGCTGATGCTGTTTCTATTGCCCCCCAAAACGTGATGCTCTAAGCAATTGGAATATTTGCTTATGGGTTAATCCAGCACTGGGAGGCAGAAATTGCTTAACACAGGGAACCTATGGAAAACCGAAATCTGATGAAAATAAAAACCAAAATGAAAAGAAACGAAATGGAATTATAAAACAGATGAAATAAATTATTTCGCAGATCTGTATTAACTTTTTCACGCAACCCACTTTAGGGTTCGATTTGAATTTTTCTCGTCGGTCAAGCTTTATGGGCATTATTTACCTTCAGGAAATATATTTTAGTATGTACGATTGTGTAAAAATATGATCTGATTATATTAATTTTTATCTTGTTTACCAGCATATATTTCAAAAAGTTTCTCAAGGAATAATTTCGTTGTAAACCATATATTTCTGTAGTAATTAAAATGCAATCGTCAATTATAAAAAAATGAAAATATTATTGAATACATATCCTTACGTATTACTTAAATGTTTTGATGTTTTTTTTAGTTTGAATAATTTGTTTTTGTATATAAATTAAATGTTAATAAAACGCCTTATTACGATAGTGCAATAATATAATCTTTAATGTGTAAATTCGGTAAGGTTTATGTTTTTATGAACTTTGTATTTAATATTATCAACGTGTACGATCCATTAATTAGCAAATGATTTATCCGTGTATTGAACGCAAAACAACTGCGATCGATTTGATACAGCTCGCGTCAGCTAAAAAGAACGCTGGGGGGGGGAGGGGAGAGATTTGCGCATGGGTATAATCACGTCCAAACACAACCCAGCGGGCAAAGCAAATGACGACTAACTAACACTAACTTAAAGATGGGCGATTATGAATGACATTATTCGAATAATTCGATTGTAGAAGTCATTAATTATTGGAATAACCTTACAACTCATGCGAATTTCATTACCACTACTTTGTACATTCGAATATGTACAAAATAGTAGTATGTTTTCCCCGTTTTGGTCCCTGGGTCCTTTGAAGAATAGGCCAACTGCTGTTCTGCCAGGCAGGTCGTAAAAAGCGACCGATTGACTTTACGAGTCACTACCATCGTGGCTACTAGGTGGTAGAGTTCTGTATTTATGTTTGTTAATGTCTGGTTTCGAAGATTAGGTAGTCGGTAAATTACTATTAACATCTTTGGTGTTCATAGGCAGTGGTTATGTCTTTCCATCCAGAAAGCTATCTGCTGATATGTTGTCCTATGATTTATCCATGAGAAATGATACACAAACATTCAAATGCGAGTTGCGACCGAGTTTTAGTGTTTTTCTGGAAGCTTTCCGGTGGTAACTAAATCATTACGACGAATTATTTAAGAATTAAGTTCACGTAGTATAGTCGATGAGACCGTTTTGTCAAATATATTAGAAATAGTTATATCAAACTTTTTGAGAAATTTAAAAAAAACATCTCCCCAGATATATTTGTAAAAAGTAAGTGATACGTTATATGTTATATCGAATTAACGACTTCTAATTTTGTCAATTGTTATTGCTCACGAATGGAATTAATTAACGAATAGTAAAGTTTTTAATTACGTTTCGTCTCGTGTTCTGCAGTCGTTCCTTTGACTCGAAAAACAATGTGAAAATCGGTATAATCGATAACGCCGTTCAAAAGACCTAAAAAAAATATGTCAAAATTTAGGGGAATTCAAAGAAAAAATATGTTTCGTCAGATTATTTGTAAAAAATAGGCATCAGTTGTACTGTATTGATGGCTGGCTAACTGTCAATATTTGGTTGCGTATCGAACATATTGACGAATAGTAAAGTTTTCAATTACGATCCGTCGACATCTCTGCAGTCGTTCCTTTTACTCTGAAAATAATGAGAAAATCAAATAAACATATTAGCAAGGATTTAAATCGTTATAATTTCGACATGTTTGCGCGTGTCATGCTGTTTCGTTGTCAAGTAAGTTATATTCTACCCGGAATGTTCACACGCGCTTCAAAATCATTCCGAAGAGTACCACGACATGGGTGGAATGTGTCTCTTTCTACTAAATAAAGCGACAATTGCCATATATAAGAACGGCCATGCGTAGTTGCAAATTACTACTAAGTAATTCTACTAATTTGAGAAACAGTTTTTGCATTGCATAAGTAATTACGTAATAATTAAAATAAGCACATTTTATAACTCACTATGTTAATTACAATACATTTTATGCTAATGTATTTATCCACGTGTATGAATAAAAGGGATTTAACGGTTACTGAGTATATAAAAATCTACCATCAGATAGTTTTATTTACACTGGCAATTGCAAGAAAAGGACAACATCCATTCTTGTCGTTGTCTTGCTCAGAACGTTTTTCCCCTCTGTTAAATAAGAAACAAATGTCAACTTTATGAGTAACGAAATAAAGTACATTTTTACTTTTCAAATATTGCTTCGTAATAATTCCAGTTATCGTAATATATAAGTTCCTTGGACGTTGTCTTCTAGCGCTAGTTGGCGAACTAATCACGAAACAGCAGGATACGCGCAAACATATTGATATTATAATGTTTTAAATCCTTGCATATTAGGCATTATTTTGTATAAGTTTGTACATAGTTATTAAATCATTTTTTACTATATTTTTCTGCAATTTAATAATAAACACTTATTTAATTAGTTTATAAGGTAGGAAATCTCACAAATGTCTTGAAGACATTTATACGTTATTTTTTGTAATTGTTCATAAAAAGTTGTTTTCGTATTGATAACACTGCACTTTATTAAGGTAGATCAAAGTATAGGCATTTTAGTAGGCCTATGCTTATGTATATGAACCAAAATTTTTGCCATATATTGTGTAATACAAATTAAAGTTTCTTCCTTTTTAATAATTTTAAATTTACACTAGTCTTACATTTCTTTTGTATTTTATCTAACTACTTACATTTTTTTAAATTGGTTGAAAGCTTTTACAATATTGTACGGGGATTTTTATTTTCAGTTTCGTAAACTCGGAATAGGATTATTACTAGGAAAGTACTTTATAAAGCCGTATTCCATTTTACTCACAATGGCGTGCTGAATAAAAATGATGTGAAACATATTGTTATAACAAAAAACGTTTTTTTTTAAATTGAACTTTTTTAAATCGATTTGAAATTATTTGTGATATATTTTGAACATGACTGATTTGTATATGCTGCTTAAAATACTTGGCACTTGAACTAAGGCCCCGTTTATATTTTGATTAGTGTGTGTTTAATGCAAGTGCTTAGTATTAAGCAAAAAACAAGTGTAGACAGCCGCTGATTAGAAATCAGCGTTTATTCACTTTACTACGCTGATTATCTCGCAGTAAGCAACAGCTATCGACACGTAATTTTTTGCTTAATGCTAAGCACCTGCTTAACAATTAAACATTAGTACTCGCACTAATCAAACTGTAAAGGGGCCTAAGAAGGTACTCGAAGTGTTTATGTTTATTTATTTATATTTTTTATTTGTGATTTTATTTGGTGGGACCATGATAATAATTGTAGTGCCTTAAGTGTCTTGAATTTCATAATGTATATAGTTAACTTATTTGTAATAAAAATTAACACATTAATATCGTTTTTAATTTTACTCTTTAATAATATTGTTTCAAACTTGTCGCTCCAGTTTTAAGTCGCTGCTAAGAAAATAACGACGCATTACTTACAATTAGCTGTGCCCGCGATTTCGTCCGCGTGGAAAATATTCTAAAATAAAAGTAGTCTAAGGGACTATTACATCAGCAGGTTTAATAGTTCCAGGGTTTACCTGCATAGTTTCCATTCCTGTGGGATTTCCGGGATAAACAATTTATGTCCTTTCTCGGGTCTCAAACTATCTTTGTACCAAATTTCATCCAAATCGATTCAGTGGTTTAGGCGTGAAGAAGTAATATTAAGTATGGATTCGTTGCATATATACCATGAGTAAAGAATTTTCTGAGGACAGGAAAACTATTGTATGTTCTCCAAAAATATGTATTTAACATTTTGATATACTTAAAAATAAAAATATTCACGGGACAAATTACACTTACTGATCTACTGATGACTACTGATCACTAACCCCAAACTCCAAAGTAAGCAAATATTTGCTTGTGTTATGGATGCTAGTCAACGATCCTAATACGTAGAAATACATATATAAATACTTTTACATACATCATAACTTTTACATACATAATAAATACCCAAACCCGGAAATACAAACATTTATGCTCATCATACAAATGCTTGTCCCCGTCGGGGATCGAATCCGAGCCTCGTCGATTGCGTAGTCTGGGTCGCTAACCACCCGACCAACGGGGCGGTCAAAACTGATGCGAGAGAAGAAAGAAGACTGAAATTGAGTGATCATTGGTAAAAAATCTTGCTACCTTTAAAAAAAGTTGTTTGATTAAATAAACTAATGGCGGAAATCATCTTCGAGGAATAATTGGAGTATCTGTCACATATGCATCAATGTTTAATTTTATATTATAGCACCGCACATTGGCTAAATTATAGTTAAAAATTATTGGTCTTACATAATTGTGAAAACTGGTGATATAAAACTACCTAACGACGTTAAAAATAATTGGTAGGTACAGACAAGTTTTGGCTGAAATCGTGATAATATTATTTCATATCTAACCATTACGGCTAAGAAATAGCATTGCAGAAATTGTCCTTCACATAAATCAGACCTTTAATGTCTAAATTCGAATTTAAAAAATGCATGTTAAATTAACTACGTAAATAAAGCTAACCAGCATAACATCGACTTCCTAGTTTAGTAAAAATGGCAGTTAATGATAGACTACTTTAGTTAGAGAACGATGACCGCGCTGAGGTACAAAGGGGACCGTTAGAATGGCAATTTTATTGTTATACGGCATACGGCAAATAGACAATGAGCAGTAATAAAATATACTCATCATCACCATACGGCATGCCACATGAGTAAGTAAGACTACGACTTATTTGGCGTGGAAAGCTCCAGGTTTTTTCTGGGAGAGATTATATAATTATCAATGGTAGGCCGTCGAGTTTAAACTTTAAAGGGGTGGCATTAGCAGTAAGTGTCTGTGTATGTAGATATAAATAAACTCTTCGGTCAGGTATAGTACAAGGTGCTCCAGGACGACAGAGTCTTTCCAACGGAGGATGTGCCTGAAAAACTATGCAACTGGATCACAGTCATTTAGCTGAACGGAGCATCAAGATCATTGTAAGGATGTGTGCTCCGACCTTCAAATCCTCAACAAAGGTGTAGTAGCAGTATGCCCCTCCCTGTATGTATCACGGGAAATAATCCGAAGAATTGTTTGGATTCATTCCTGCCACTGAATTTCATCATCGAACGTCACCTCTAAATGCAAAATGCTCCTATTTCACTATTTCGAATTCTAAAAAATTCTCAACCGTGATATACTGCTTTACCTCGCAATATTTCTCTGTAGAATTAATTACCGCGGGGTGTTTTAAGACGAAAAGGGATACAACTTAGCGACCTTCATGAAGAGAAAATCGATTTCTCGGATTTGAAATATAAGATATAAAGTTGAATAGATATATCTCTTTAAATCTTTACCTTGTGTTATTCCGGGCCGTCTTTAAGAATATACCATCTTCTATTCTTTCAGGCAAGTTGTAAAAGGAAAACCATTGGCTATTCATGTCACTACGACAGTTACTATTTGCAACGTCTCGCGTATTTGGTAACACCGCCTTACCTATTCTGGCTGCAATAGCGTCAATATTTGTCATTGAGGTGTTCAGGTTTGGGGAGTAATATAGCCGGTTAACTTATATGCACGTAACATTGCCATCCCGCTACACGCAATAACATCATCTATGCGATGGCTCCTCCTTTCTATGAGGACAGCCATCTGCTTGTTTGCTATCTAATATAAAAAATCTGGAAATGAAACATTCATGTCATCACATAGTGAGATTTATTATTTGAACAAAAATAATCTATGTTATAGGTAGGTACTTAAAATATTTACATTTCCTTAAATTACAACTTAGTGTCAACATACCCTGTTCGCTTTTCAACCGTTGTTAAAATTATGGTGGCAAGATTCTTATAGCGTTCGCTTGTGGACGTGATTATATTTTACTATATTACATACTGGTAACGATATAAAGGATTGTACAACTTGTTGAAAAGAGAAAAAAGGCTTTTGTTCATACGTTACGGCTAAAGTACTAACTGCGGCAATTCGCAACAATGCTAAAGGTAAATGTTTGAATCTTTAAATGTGGAAGCCCTTTTGAATCAGACATTTTAGCAATAAAACAAGATACAAACTTATACAAACATGCGATTTTGATATTTCAATCAAAAAGGAAAATATGCGATATGAAAAAACCAATCATAATAGTGCGAGCTCATAAGCTATATGCAACTATCTCATAGTTTAACACTATCGCGATAATTAACGCATCATTTGGTTTAAATAAATTTTTATTTGTAAAATTTACTATGACTTCAAATTACAAAAAAGATTAGTATATTTATGAAAAACAATTAAAGCTTATGCTGTTCTTATATTGATTTAGTATGACTTAAGAACCGAAACTATTGCCTTATTAAAAAAAGTCATTAATTTCGTCCGAATTAAACATCATATCCGATAGCATAATGACACGATTAAAATAAAATTTCATAACAATACAACCATTGCAAGAAATTGTAGCATTATTTCACAACAGTGTGCGTTCCAAGAATGACTGCTAATAACACAATTCTGGCTTTAACCGTAACGTATAGTTAACAAATACTATAAACAATTACTTGTCTAATAACACAGTCCTGAAATATTTTCTAAAATAATTTTGATGACAAGCCTTTAAAGACCATATCTTGAATTTCTACACATATTGACATTCATAATTCTAAAACACATTCAGGTACAAAAATAACAGATTTATAAAAAAAATATGAGGCTACCAAAATGCGGAGTCTCAAAACCTTATAAGCACATTAGGGGTATGTGAATTGCACCCTAAAATTATACAGATTGATCCAAAATACTGATGAAAAGTAATATGTTGATGTTTAGATAACTAATTTTAAACAATATCTCACATTTACATATAAGGCAGTTTTTTAAATAATTGTAACTTTTTAATACATTTTTTAAAATGTTATTTTGCTAAAATGACGCTAAAAAATTTCGAAAATTAAATGATGAAACGAAACCTAATCTTGGAAAACAAGTCTAATATTTAATTACATTCAAAGTGTCAAATTTAGTCAGAAAATACATTATTTTTCATACACTACCTGCCCAATAGAGATGTTTGAACTCAAATTTTGCACATTTCCTTACGATTTTTGATATATTTTCTTTTATACACATACGAACCTAGTGGTGAAATAAAAAAAAACCTAGCAAAAGTTTTAGCCAATTAGGTGCAGCTGCTTTGAAGTGATGCAAGGAATAAAATTTTGAATTATTCACGTTCACACATTACTTCAAAATCACTAGAATATAGATAATTATTTGATATTACATTTGCAAATATGTATTATGTTGAATTATACATTTATAACGACATGTTAATACAATGAACGATTTTAATAATATAATTAAAAAATTTATGGCATTATATTGGCAGCATAAACTTGACTAGGTCTTATTTTTTGTTAAAACATTTCTCCTTTCTATACCATAGCAATTTATTTATTGGTCAATGGTCATAGATAGTTTAACAATTTTGGTTATGAAAAAATATTTGAAAGATATAGTGATTTGTTAAATTTCCCAAAATTTGTCGAATTATTAATCAAATTGCTTGAGTAAAAAATATGTTTTAACCGATTTACTTTCTGTATATCACCAATAGTGCTCATGCTTATATTTAAGCACTTTAAGTGATAATGCGATTTGACATTTGCTAAACATGTTTAAGGGCATTGATGACATATGTTTTTGCCATATCTATAACTACTTAAATGAAATTAGGGACACTTTTGAGTGTTAGTTTTGTCCGGGACTGTGCATCTAGGGTTTTTTATATCAATGTTTAAGGGACTAAATGCATTTAAGCATTTCGGTGGAAGCCGCCCTAAATGTTATATTCCCTAAAAGCTTTAATCTCTGAATTTCCAAGCTTTTAGACAGAGAATCATTCATAAGTTTTGCGTTTATATTATTGGTAAATAAAGGCAATGGTTCATAATTTGTTGTTATAGATTTTATGATATCTTAACTTTAAAGGAAATTTATTTTTGTGACGCTCTAAAGGAAAAATATAACCACCCATACTTTATTCTCCCATACAAATCGCATAGAAGTGAGTTTATCCCTAACTAACAGTGACTAATGCTTTTGTAAGTATGGAACAGACAAATATATACTTATAATTTAAGAAATTTAGGGTCAATGTACAATTTTCTTTGTTGAAAAATGTCTTCTATTATTTGAACTGATGTAGTGATAAAAATTGTATTTTTAAGAGTCGCGTTAAAGAGATATTAAGGTAGGTACTTCAATTTTTTTAAGGTGTTGAAAGTTATCAATCTGGCAGTATTTTGGATATTCTGTTCCGTATTATGTACACATATAGCACTTATTTTGCAACAGTGTCGTTATCTGGGAGAAAATTAATTAACGCGTCCGACTGCCGAGATCAAAGACACATCTAGTAAAGAAACATCTAATATGTCAGATTGCGATGGTTGTCCACGAATTTAAGAACTGACCATAGTCACTTCTACTATTTACAAATGATGGACAACAAAGCTTTGTGTTTACTAAATCTAGGTGAAACGGTCAATCACGGTTGCGGCGACGTTAGTAAGCTTCAATGATTACGTGCAATTCTTTTAGTCAAATGTAAGTAAAAATAACATTAGGATATTATTTATACAGATTACGTTTTAATTATACAGATAAGATATGATCCAAACCGACCGACTCGCATCGGCGCGGCTCGAACGACATTTTACAATACGGCAAAGGAAAAAGGAACGTGTGAACTGCAGTTATAGTTCAATTTCCGTTACATTTGCGATTAGAGTCCGTACGGAGCTGTCGGGAACGTGAATGTAACGGAAATATGAACCGTAATTCCTGTAGGGTTACTCTTGAAAACCGATTTCAATTTTAAATGAATATTTAATGAACTTTGAAGTATTTCGTACTCTGGACTCTGGATATTCAATTATTAGATTCGGCGACAGCGCCACACGGATTTAGAAAGTTTTTGGAACTACTCATTATTGCTTTTATTCGTTATTTTGTTTAAAACGGTACTTAAAATTTCCACTTGTAGTAGTAGCTTGACATATAATGTTGACATCTATTTCCAATAATTAGGTCGTTACTATACCGAATCAATGTGGGCAATATTGGTTTCAAGAGTACCGTTTTTTGACGATATTCGAAACTTATTGTTTTTATCAAAGTTGGTTAAAGATTTATATTGTTTTCAAGAGTAGGCCTGCTGTTTACACCTTCCAATTTCCTTTACCGTATCGTAAAATGCCGTTCTGGCCAAGCCGATGCGAGCCAGTTAGTCTGACTCGTAGCTAAGAAAGAAATATTTAAAAAAATACTAAATAACACTAATTAATATTTTCTTTTTTTTCTATCGTTTTTTTTTAGTAAATTCGTGTTTGTAGCGGGTTAGTAAACATAAACATTCAGATAATTAATAAGTATCTGAAGTAATGTTCGAGAGAAGAATTTTGTGCGAATTAAAATTTTACGTTACAAAATAACTCAATGTCTAGCCTCATTTGCGTCACTAGATACAAAGGATGTAACATCTAAAGCTTAATATTTAGGCTAAACCTAAGATTGCATGGTATTTTATCTATGACTTGTACAGATATAGATACAAGCGGCTTATGACGAAGAATGTTTGTCTTTAGTCGCATTTAAAATGTATCAACTAGATATTATTACAAAGACATCTATTTAACAAGACGCTGTATCGTTTGAACAGTAATAGGAAGACAATTATTTTCAGAGCGTTTATTTACGTTATATAGCCATGTAACAACAATAACTACGCAAAATACAGTTAAAATAAAACAGAAAAAAGTATCTTCACGCATGTAATTTCGAAGCTGTAGGCAGAGGTACAACAAGTGCACCCGCGACTAGCCGAAGATACTTAGTCCCATAATGTGATAGCTGGCAAGCCTATCGCCATTATTATTATACTTATTCCGGGTAACGTTGTTTTTACCAGAAAACTGAAAAAACACGTTTTGAATTGCCCGACCCGGGAATCGAACCGGGACCTCATGCGGTCAACACCGACACCAGACCACTAGACAACAGAGGCGATTAAAATAAAATAGTTTAATAATAATATTTTTTGTCGTCGGCGCTTGGTGAACTCAATTTGTTATAAGTTAAAATTCACTTGTGCTTTTTTTACCTATATCAGTCCTAAAGAAAGCGAGATCAGAAGCCAGGCATAAATTTAATACCTATTAAGTTTTTGTACCCACTCATTTTAACTTAATAAAAATTTTAAAAATAAAGTCCCCATTAAATTGATTTGATTTTTCGTCATTCTTGACTCAGTATCTGTAATGGCAACCATGCTAACGGCCAAATAATTGTGCGGTGCTTTGGAGCGGTTCAAATAATTTATTAAGATAAAAGTTTAGGTTTATTAATCGTTATAAAAAAGTTATAATTTATTATCAAGTTTTATATTATTTTTTTGATGTGAAGGGCCTTTAGACTTGGTTAGTTTTCATAATAGCCAAGAAAGGAATATGTGTGAATATCGAGCAGTTGTGGCATTTTATTATTTTTTCTATTTTAAAGTTTTTTTTTCAAATTTAGAGTCTAATTCCCGCTTGCAACAAACTATATAAATACTTCTTAAACTACTTACACTACAGTTAAATTTGTCGAAAAAGTTTTTAAGAGTTTGTTGCAAGCGAGCTTAAAACGTATTAATGGTAAGCACTTAATTTTTTAAATTATAGGATAGCTAATAAGCAGACGGCTTTCCTGATAAAAATAGTTCTGTTAAAAATATGACTTATTTTCCTTTTTCATTTAGTTTTTTAGTGTTGATAGGGAAGCGCTTGACCACAATCTCGCCTGACGGTAAGCTAAGATGTGGGCTAAGATGAACGCGCTTCCTTACAAGATACCCGTTATTTAACTTCTTCATTCATATTTAGAATATATTTAAGATAATTTGGCTAATCTAAGGCTCAGACTAAATATAAGCTTCAGCTCTAATATATCCATAACAACTTTTACACTTCTTAAAGCTAATTACACATTAGGATAACATCGCTTTTCATTAAAACAATTGAAGCTTGCAAATTTAAAAAGTTGACATCTATACACAAAAAGCAGATAACAATACCACTTTGGCGTGGTGCAGACGAGCGATAATAATGGACCGATTACAGTCGGTGTAAATGTCGCTTTTTACTAATACAACGTATACGTTACACTCAATCGGTCTTATAGATGTATAGTACACAATAATTTCATATACTTTTTCCGTAAACGTTATAAAGACCTTACTGCAGTCCAATACAAAAATCGACTTAATACAAATATTAAAATCTGCATAATTATTTGACTATTTATAAGCTAATCTTCAACATATATGCAAAATTTTCACAATTACTAAGTACACGCAAAAAGGTGAGTTCAATAAACTTTCAATAAACTTTCACTGTGACACTCGCGGACCGGGTTCGTAATGTGGAAGTGAGAGAGGTTAGGTTTGAAAGAAAGTGTCGGTGTAAAGATGAGAAAGGGCGTGCTCCGTTGGTTCGGACATGTAGAAAGAATGGTAGATGAAAGGTTAACAAAACAGATATACAATGCGAATGTGGAAGGATGTAGGTACCGGGGAAGACCAAGACTGACATACCACGATCAAATTGATCGAGTACTGTCCGAAGGTGGTGTCAAGAGTCTTCGCAACAGGCGTGTGTGTATGAAGAGAGTGATGAATGTGGAGGAAGCGAGACAAGTCTGCAAGGATCGTGATGTATGGCACTCGGTTCTCTCTGCCTACCTCGTAAGGGATCTGGCGTGAAGATATATGTTCAATAAACTTTCCTTAACGCTGCGTAAATATAGATGAAGACAGAGAAGACATTTTTTAATAGTATTGAGTAGCTACAAGAGAGTTTATTAAAGGGAAGCTATAACTATCATCTATAATAATCATTTAAACACCAAATACAACGGTTGCGCAAATATTATTTTACTGTTGCACAACTGAAGCTTAATAGATAGCGTGATTCCTATTGGCCTTCTTAGCTGATAACACCCTTTATTATTACTGAAAATAAATCTGGATGTAATCCAATATGTCATGAAATGAAATAAATAACATATAAATAATAAGCTTTCCATAAAAATATAATAAAATACAGCAGATAATTTTGAAAATGAAAGTAAAAGAAGGATTACGAAAATAAGTAAATTAAAAAAAAAAACATATTTAGAGATTATTATATTTCTATATAAGATTATATCTATATAGAAATAATCTATATATCTTATAGAGATTATTATATTTCCATATAAGATTATATCTATATAGAAATAATCTATATATCTTATAGAGATTATTATATTTCTATATAAGATTATATCTATATAGAAATAATCTATATATCTTTGAGATTATTTCTTCGAGACTGGGCTACCTTGTATGCGCGTTTATGCGTAATTCCTTTCCTGGTCGGAAAATGACAAAATTGGGCTTTGAAGGTATGATGACTGCATCGAGCATATAGTAGTGATGTGAGCTATCTAATTCCAAAATTATCACTGATAAATAGCAATTTACGCTCGCACTAAAAAAGTAGTGCAACAAGTGATCGGTGTGTACGTCTCCCGATACTCCCGAAAATATTCAAAGTTTGGTATATTATACCCTATAATATCGTGTTTTTCTATTCGGTGGTGTGGAAAAAACAGCAAGACGTCAAATTACAAAATAGACGTAATCACGTTTCATCGGTAAGTAACAATAAACTTTAATTTTATTTCAATTTACATCCGTCATCCATATAATCCGACTGAAGTTAAACGGGTAGATAACAAATACTTTATTGTACAGCTCTAATGCAATACTTGACCTTGAGTCGGCCAATCAGAGCGAAGCGACCGGCGCTACGTTTCGGCGGAATTTGTTTTCTATATTCTTCTAACAAAACAAATAACATTACCGTTCTTAAAACAATTAAGTAAAATGAGAAATATCCTTAAGGATAATTTAACATAAGTGTAAACGAGTGCGTTGTATTTGTAAAAAATCTATAGTCGACTTGAATAATAACAATAGTCGTCCGTTAATCAGTTACACAAATCGGTCGTTTGAGCCAAGCATTAATTTCAATAATTCGTTTTGTTTCTATTTTCGTATATTATAGCACAGCTTTAAAAATATAACATTGCACATATATCCTAATGTTAAGCTATGGAGGGTAAAGGCTGAAAATTTGGATGAAATACAGACTGTAGCTACATATATTCCGTCTGCGCTAAAAAAACTGTATAGCCGATCCGATCAAACCAGCCCGGACGTTTAACATCAAGAGATAGCAAACAAGCTGATGACTATGCTTATAATAGGCAAGTATAGATTGCAAGAGAGAAGAGATGTCATGGTTTACAAATAGGCTCTCTCTCTGGCTTTAGACCTACATGTTTAGCTTGTGTCTGGCCTTTGCTAGACTTTTTGTAAATGAACAAGTAAAGAAATTCCGAATATATTTGGCTGTTAAAAACGTCACGGTCCGGTTTTTGGTAAAAATGTGCTCAGGCTTTTTATTTCAAAAGTTTTTTTTTATCAAACAAGCAAATGGCTCTTTCGAATGAAAGAAACAACTAATGCATACTAAAGATGTCAATGATGCTTTACTATCCGTTTAACGGATGGCAATAAGTTTATCTGCTACCTTACCCTCCTAACTAGAACACAACAGTGACAAGCACGCGGCATGAATAAAAACACGGACGAGACGTTAAAAGAAGGCAATCTTATCCACATATAGCACGATTTGCTCTAATATAAATAATAACCATATAAGTTATAAATATCTCGAATTTGACGTATTAAGCCGAATTATAATATAATTAGGATTTGAAATTCATGCTCTTTGCTTGAATATGGCTGATAATATGTCAACTTTATTGACAATAAAGTTGACATACAATTTGATGAATTTATCATTACAAATTAATGATAAATTCTTACATTTCACAAACTTACAAATAATCACTCGTAGTACAAAAAATCCAAATTCTTTAAAAAAGGCGGTGTATCGCCAAAGGAAAAATTTCCAACAACCTTTATAAAGGAAAGCTCTTTAGGTGCTGTTGCAGTAGTAATATACATTTAAAAATAAACCCTAAAACAAATAGCACTTTACCCTCCATACATTAAGTTGTTCGGTTATTCTTACCTCAATTGTACGCGTGTTAAACACTACGTGTTTATTTACAAATATGAGTCCGGTTAATCTGGTCTGTATATCGGGATCCTAGGTATGAATTCTATAAGAAGTACATATTCCATCATTGAGGATGAGTCGCAGTGTTGCTTCGTTAGTCGCCAGCGGAGTCCTAATTTATTATATAGACGACTGTTCTCCCATTCTAACAGTTTGTTGACTGAGTGTTGTGTCTGAAATTAATAAAAAACACAATTAATAACAAGTAGGTAATTATTGTAAAACCCATAAAACCCTAATGCGACCTCCGGGGTTATCACGTAAGTCGCAATGCGAAATTATCGTATTGTTTAGTTATTGAAAGACACATAACAACCTTGTATATTAGTGGCAGTCGTTGCAGCTTGATTAGTTTTGGTGCTGTGCAAAAAAATCCATTTAATGACAAGCAGAGTGGCTAGTTTATTGGTTTTTTATCGGATACACTTTGGAGAGTGCGCTGCGGAATTACACAACTTAATTCCACCATCCCCGTTTTTCTACCGATCGTCGAGTGCACAGCTTCTAGAGATCGCCATATGGTGGATTTTCCACGTAACCGGACAAAGCGGTTCGACTCAACATTCTTCATTCGAACCGCAAAGGACTGGAACATGCTTCCTGAGTCTGTGTTCCCCGATGAGTACAATCTGGGGATTTTCAAGAGAAGAGTAAAAGGACAGATGTCTCTAGGGAAGCGCGTTCCATCTTAGGCCTCAGCTTACCATCAGGCGAGATCGAGGTCAAGCGCTTACCTATCGATAATAAAAAAAGTAAGCAGTTAGCGACGTTTTCAATGAGTTTTTGTTACGTTTAAAAGTCATCGCTAATCGCTGGCAGATTGTAAAAGTTAAGCGATACGCCTGCTGATTCAAAAACACTGTTCTACTGTGTAGCGTGGTCAGGTAAAAATGATATAGCCTACTTACTGACCCTGGAAATGTCTGTCATATAAATTATTTGTTAGAACAAGAATACATTTATTTGAGACGTACACTATTCGAAGCAAGCAAAAATAGTTAAAACACAAAACATTGACACTTTGAACTCACAAAAACTTATTTAAAAAATATAAGAGAAGCAAAGATGTAAAAATAATACAAAATTAGTGAATGATGGTGGTGCAAAGTATCAAAATGGCAATACCGCTCAGCATATGTTGGATTGTATTTGTATATCAATCCCAACGCCGATTTTCAGTGGTAGCCGATGCCGACGCCGAGTTTCAGTAGTGGTAGTTAGATGGTAGTAGTAGTGGAGTTACACCGAAAAAGTAGTAGTCAATGTTACACGTAAGCGTACATACACGAAAAAAATGTAGTAAATATTTTGATGTGGCGGAAGTGAATGGGGGACGGAGATAATAGGGTGAAAATTTGAAGTTATTGATGCTAAACCAAAAAGTGAATACAAAAAAAATCGTCTAAAAATCGAAAAAAAAAATCTGTAACCCGGTTGACCCTGCAGGCCATCCCTGAAACTTCCCGCTAAATTGAAGTATTTTAAGCTCAAAGAAGCAAAAACTATACTGTAGACGCATTTTTAATATTTGAAAAGCTGTAACTTTTGAAAATTTGATTCAATTTTAATTTTTGTTTAAAACGGCATTCGATGTAGTTTTTTCACTACTAACATATCTTAGAAGATCAAGAAAATGATTGGTTGAAAAATCTGCCATTCTGCCTGATAGTTCGCAAGATCCGAACGATTGACTATACGTGACACTACGGTCGTGACTACTAGACGTTAGAGTTCCGTAGCCTCTCGCCCGGGTATTTAATACTACTGTCTTACCTATTACTGCAACAATGTCGTCAATTCTTGCTATTATCGGTTCCGGTTTGGAGTATAAGTTGCGGTAAACTTGTGCAAGTGCGCAATAAGTTGCGGTATTAACATCTTGCCATACAGATAGCAACGAGCCATTAACATCTTTGGTGTCTATAGGCCACCTTTCTGAATTCCCATATCATGGCAGAATATGTTGGTATCTTTAATTAAATTTAAGAACATGTAACATTCAATATCATGCGAATAAATTTTTTTTTTTTCATTTCATTTCTGATCCTCTCTTTATCCTTTTCCTCTCTGATTCCTTTTTCCATCAAGAGAGCCATCTGCTTGTTTGTTATGCTATAATATAAAAAAGTCTAACTGGACAATTACTAGATGAAATGATGAATAACTAACCCTTTTACTGAGACATATGACCGGCCATAGAGAGCATCCAAGGGTGCAGCAGCAACAAACGCAGCCACAAAACAACCACTTCACATTGACTGGCAGAGTCTTTTTCAGGACGCTATTGATGCGAGCCACTGTTGCCTGATACTCTTCAGGGGCTACACGGGATTGGAGACCTGATGGAAACTCGCCATTAAACCGGTTGCTTAAACCAAACCTGAAAACATTAAGGTGTAATTGAATATTCGTGGTGACGAAGTTAACGATATTTATGGTGGCAACTGGTAGCATATAGACACTATTTCAAATTGCTACAACAACCGTAAAATCTATGTATTTGACCGGTCAGCTCCCACTGTTAATTTTTGTCATTCAGTTCACAGTCAGCGTAAACTAAACTTAGAACAGAATTCCTTTTGTAGAACAACCATCTGTTTTCCCATTAGAATATTCGTAAAGCGAATAAATGGACAAAGTGTCTACTGCAACTACGAGCTGGTAAAGTTCCGTATCGTCTCGTCGCCTTTAATACCACCGGCTTACCTATTCCCGTCGTAAAGTTACGTTTCAATAATATACCTATTCATCATGACAGCAATCTTGTTGCTATCCTATTAACGTGACTAATCACGCGTGGCTACTAAATTTTAGTTCTGCGACCACTCTCCTATGTGCAGTGCTACGGCATTGCTTAATACTGTACATGTGTAGATATAATTTCTTGGGATTGGAAACAAATGGACTGGAAACGTGGCTCAAGAATAAAATAATTAAATCAAAACAATTTCTGGATATCTTTTTAGGATTTTTGGATATTCTTGGATCATTTTGAAAAGATCAGGTTTTGGTCCTACTCCTAAAAACCAAATGTGCAAAATGCGTGTTTTTTTCATCAAAGTGTGGATTTATTGCGTTACTTTTTATTAAGCTTCACTTTTGTTCTGCAAGGTCTACCATCTCTCTTAAATTCCTGCGGTATCACCAAATATTTACAAGACATTTAAAAGGACAGTTACAGTTTTTCTGTTTTAAGGAATGACCTGGCAGATGTAAAGGTGTTTGTATAGTTTGCAATGACCTGTCAGTGTTCGAATTAGTATTCTTAGCTCTTTGTGGCGCAATATCCACCCAACAATTTATTTTGTATACTTCTAGCCTGTCCTTGGGTCAATTTGACAAGCCCTCCTACCGGGACCAGTTTTAAGCATGTTTCTATTGGTAATATTGGGGACTCTACTTACCAGTTCAGGACCAATAAGAAGTA
This sequence comes from Apodemia mormo, assembly GCA_036924255.1. Taxonomy (NCBI): domain Eukaryota; kingdom Metazoa; phylum Arthropoda; class Insecta; order Lepidoptera; family Riodinidae; genus Apodemia; species Apodemia mormo. The sequence continues at coordinate 22,160,878 of JAUPFN010000021.1, read as the reverse complement.
CATATGAGCACATCCTGTCCCGCTTATCGGCAACTTCACATTCCGTAACTATATGGGACACATTTAAGCATCACTTTGTTGTTCAAGTGTTAGTTTGGACTCGACCTAATATTGTAGGGATTTTCAAGAAACCTATCTGACATAAATATACTATATAAATTTTAAATTAAAAGTTAGTTAATAAAAATCTCAAAAACTATAGAGTAGAAGAAAATTCTGGACTGTTATGAGGAAAACATATTATTTTCACTGGGACTTTAGAGTGGCCGAATATTATTTATTAGATTACAAAAATGTAATGAACGTAAAATTCAACACAAAACTACTTGTCTCTTTCATAACATGTAGGTTACATTACTAAAAGTATGAAATGGTAGATGTCAACCGGTTTAGGTCAGTTCTTTTCAGGTTAGTTAAGTGTTAATGTGAAAATATTATGCCTACTTTGTATATGTTACGTAAGCCGATTAAAGAAGCATTTCCTTTCTACTAGAGGTGTGAATCAAAGGTTCTGATTCCGGGGCCAGATATGATAAGTTATTTATTCCTTCAAATCCTTGTCGACTCCGCGGAATTATTTATTCCGGCTAGAATGTAAGCGACTGAGCGTACTGCGATTAGAATGAGCGAGAGAGAGACGCGACAAGAGATAATCAACCTAAAAAAACTATTTATATTACACAGTACTGTGGAATTAGTGTGAGCGAAAAAAATATACAGGGAAACGTTCATTTAAAGATACGATCACAGAATATGATACACTACAATAAAAAAATCGAAGTGAGCCAAAAAAGTAAAGGAATAAATAAGGTGAATCATATCCGTGCCTGGAGCCAGAATAAGTGAATAAATTCACCCCAAGGATTAAAGATTACCCACCGCTACTTTCTACATTGTAATCCATAATGCATATTGCATTGAAGCAATATTGCATTACATACGGTAACATGAGTATGAACTGTGTCGATTCTATCGTTAATTTCTTAATTCTAACAATCCCAAGAATATTACAGTGTGTAAAAAAAACCTTGTCCGATCGGCAAAGGTGTTATATGGTAGCTTAATACAATCATATCTGTGTCATTATTTTATGGATATTGATAGATAAATTTTCAAAATACTTGCTTGATTTAAAGGGAAGTTTCTCAATTTTAGTACTAAAATAAGGCACTTTTAAATACGATATTTATTTTAATAAAAATGATATTTTTTTTGGTAATGTCATTACCTACCTATGTCTTTTTCAGATCGGACAGGGTTTTTTACACACTGTATAGATATATTAAAATATGTAAGCAGAAGTGAAGCAATCTTAGAAAGATTTTAAAATCTTAAAAAATATTTTACACGGTTTGAAGATTAAAATGAAAACATAATTTATTTATCTAATACCTTTAAACGAGCAATTTTTGTATATATATATATATAATTGGAATCTCGGAATCGGCTCCAACGATTTTCATGAAAGTCACAAATTAGGGGTTTTTCGGGTCAAGGGATCGATTTATCAAGGGTCCAGGTCCAAGAAAAGCTCGGTTCCCAAGATATGGGTATGTGAAAAACCGAGTAAAGCTCGGTCAACCAGGTACAGAAAAAAAAATTATTTATTCTATAGGAATCGATTTATCAAGGTTCCAGGTCCAAGAAAAGCTCGGTTCCCAAGATATCGGTATGTGAAAAACCCTCGGTCAACCAGATATTAATAAATAATTTAAACTCTGTAAAACTGCAACTCTAACCTTGGACCAGATCTTTACCAAATATACAGGTTGACTGGTATAAAGGTGTACTAGATCCCGATTCACGTAACAAAACGTCAATCAAGTCGAAAAGTCTAGGGTTCTTATATATTTTCTTATGTCCCATGTGACGCGTCCGCGGACTTCGTAGATGCATCGGCAGATGAATTACCACGAGCCGACCACACGTCTGCAGGTGTTTAGTCTGTGTTAATTCTCGACAGATGTACTCGCACACGCGCAACATTAAAAAATGGATGTTGAGACCGTAGCTGCCGCAGCTATTTATTTAGCACTTTTGACTACTACTTGAGTGTGCATCGCAGTAAAGTAATTTAAAAGAAATAAAAATCACTCGCAACTCCAATATACTGATGATTCGTCAGACGTCAGTTCTTCCCCCGTGTTGGTTCCGGGCTCCTTTGAAGAATAGGCCAACTGCCGTTCTGCCAGGCAGGTCGTAAAAGGCGACTGAGTGGCTATGCGCGTCACTACCATCGAGACTACTAGGTGGTAGAGTTCTGCATCGGCTAGACCGGGTCTGGTACCACCGCCTTACTTATTCCTGCCGCAATAGCGTCAGTGCTAGTCACCGTCGTGTTCCGGTTTGGAGGGTAAGGTAGCCGGTAAACTTATGCATGTGGCATTAGACCTCGCCATAAGATAGCAACGCACCATTAACACATTGGTGTCTATAGGCGATGGTGGACTCTTTCCATCAGGAGACCCATCTGCTTGTTTGCTATCTTATGATGTAAAAAAAAAACGCGTGGACAGACGCCGGAGGCTGGCGTTAAAACCATTTGTTGCGTGATACAAAAACCGACAACAAACGGCAGGTGTATCACATAAAATTTGCAATGCGCCAGCGATATGCCATAGCCATATATATATAGCCATAGTTAAGAGTCATAACCCTTAACCGTAACAAATCATCAATATCCTCACCAATTGCTTGCTGATTGCTAAATCCATTTTTTGCGAGTCACAGCACCAAACATAATCAAGCGGCAATGACTGCCACTAACATGCAAGGCTTAGTATGTGTCTTGCAATAACTAAAAAAATACGATTATTGCGCATAGCGAGATACGTGATAACCCCGCGTATTGGTGGCAGACAAATTACGCCGTCTGAATATCGGCAGACGCAGATAATAAATCTGTCGATGTGTAGAGGAGGCATTACACATATAAACTGCGTGCGACGTTGCATCGTGCGTGTTACGACGCGACGTTGTATCGTATTTATGTATGTAAGAGCCCTAAGCCAGATTGGTTAATATATTATGACAAAGTTCTGAGGGAACAATTATTTAAAAAACCGGCCAAGTGCGAGTCGGGCTCACGCACGAAGGGTTCCGTACGCATTATCTATAAAAAAACGAAAAAAAAAAACGCGTTTGTTGTATGGGAGCCCCCCGAAATATTTATTTTATTCTGGTTTTTAGGATTTGTTGTTATACTTAGCGACAACAGAAATTTATTATCTTTGAAAATTTCAAATGTCTAGCTATCACGGTTCATGAAATACGGCCTGGTGACAGATGGACAGTGGAGTCTTTGTAATAGGGTCTAGTTTTACCCTTTGGGTGCGGAACCTTAAAAAAACCAGCCGAATCAAAAACCTCCTTATAGGGAAGTCAGTTGAAGATAGAAGGAAAATACCCAATATCTGTATCAGATAGACAGCGACATCATTACAAACATATTAATCTTTTTGATAGTACTGGAAGTACGATTCTATGTCGTAGTTCATGGCCATAAAGATTATTTATTAGCAATTGTAATGAAAAACAAATTATACACATTTAAGTTTATATACATATTCACAGACTGCGTTGTATAAGTGCAGCACATACCTATTTCGAATAAAATTTGTAGTGCCAAGTGCAGTACATACCTATTTGGAATAAAATTTTAGTGCCAAAATCACAATTAGATGAGAAAATTGGGGATCGAAAATTTAATCTCCTTAATTATAACTATTACGGAACTATAATAATCTTAGTTAAAATATGTCTTTAAAAATATGTTTTTTATGTACGAAAAAGTTTTAATTTCAAATTGATTGATTGAAGAAAAGTGCAAAATATAAGAAAGATCGCAGAAATACCATTATTGTTGGTAATGAATTAGCTCAAAGTTAGAAAAAAAGAGATTTGATTATGTTTTTGAAATTAAATTTGTTTTCAGCTTCTATCATTACATAGTATAAAACAAAGTTGCTTTCTCTGTCTGTCCCTATGTCCCTATGTATGCTTAAATCTTTAAAACTACGCAACGGATTATGATGCAGTTTTTTTAATAGATAGAGTGATTCAAGAGGAAGGTTTATAAGTATAATAATATTCAATATATTATAGAGAAATACTGCAATTTTTGAGTTTTCTGATGTCATGTCGTAAATAATTATATTTTTTTCCGCTTACATTGCAAACGCAGGCTAAACCCTACGAGATTTATAAAAATAATGTACTAAGTATTTGTACACCTTGAAAAGGTCTACAGAAAACTCCGCGATGGTATATGTCTATCTCTTATGGATAACCCACAATAGCATTTTTTTGTCATTTACTTTTTACGAGAAATAATGGTTTTTTTTTCGAAGCAATTTTAAGCAATACAGCACTAATCCTTATCCAATTAAATACCTTAAATATATTTTTGATTTAATATAGATCAATATGGCCGTTTACTGCATGTAATTTAAATAAATATTGTCGAAGATATTACAGATTTAAAATGCAGGGATATAGCGGTTCCGGATTTACGGGCCTGTGGAAGCGCGCGCGCGGTATGTTCTGTTAATTTTCGGATAAATAAATATAGGACTGCAGCTGAAAACCAAAATTTAGTACATTCTTTTTTTTAAACTAAATGTCACCATATAAAAATCATGTCGAAGATTAGAAATAGTATTAACAAATTATTTGTTTTAGACAATATTTTAGCCTGTTTTCGGAATTTTATATGACCAAGTAAAGTAGGTACATTCTATCATATAATGAGTTAGCACATTCCTTAGATAATATCTTCAGGTATACCGTATTATTTGTGTAAAATTGTTATTTAACAATTAATGTAAAAAACGTGAATTAGCAAACCAGTTTTTAACTTCCCACTACGTATGTAGATAAGGAAGTTACTGATGTTACCTCGATTTTCGAAAATCGAGTTTTCACCAGATGTCCATGTTTTGAGGTCCTAGGAATCTTTTCCGACTATTTTCACGATGACGTCAGTATGTTTGTATGTATGTGTGTGCGGGTGTGGGTGTGTGTGTATGTGTGTATGTAAACATCTCATAACTTTTTAACGGCTAGACCGATCGCAACGCGATTGAAGGCATTCGATTGGATTCCTCTCAGCTTAGATTTCTTGAAAATTTGAACCGATTCGGTCCAGGAGGTATTGAGAAATTAAAAAAAAAACACCAAAAAAAGTTATGACGAAACAGTATTTTTTTTATATAACTTCCAGATTTATGTACCGATTGAGTACAAAAACTAATCAGGTCTATTCCTCAAAAAACTATGTCTAATACATAAATTGCATCAAAATTGGTTTATCCGTTGGGAGTAATCGTTGACGAAAAATTTTGAAAAAAGTGTTTTTTGACGTAGCTTCGAAATTTTTCAACCATCATTTTTGGTGTTCTACGATATTTTAGGACTAAAAAAACTACGTCAAATGCCGTTTAAAAAATCAAAATCGAATCTTATTCTCAGAAAACTTATAGCTTTTCAAATATTAAAATTAAGTTGTTTTTAGCAAACTTACTTAATTTTTTTTAATAACTTTTAAGTTAATTTATTGATTGACTTAAAAATATTATCAGCTTTTGTTCTTTAAAAACTGCGTCAAACACCGTTAATTTAATCAAAATCGTTCAATTTGTTTGGGATTTATCATGGAAGAAAAGTAAAAATAAAATGTTTTTGACATAGCATCGAAATTTTTCAACCTATCGATTACTTAGCTAAAACAATATTTTAGATCTTAAAAATTGAGTTGAATGCCATCATCGTTTTCAAAAAAATAGCTTTTAAAAATTAATAATACTGCCATTTTTAACAAAATAGATGTTTGATCTAAAAAATCTATGCTTATATTTTTTACTTTTTTGAGCTTAAAATACGTTAATTTAGTGAGAAGTTTCAGGGATGGCCCGTAGGGTCAACCATTTACACATTTTTTCCCGTTTGCTCCGATGCCTCGCCTTAATAAATCGCAGGGTCAAACCACAGGTCAAACCTTCAACGTTGCAGGCTTAGATTTGAGCGTTGACTGTTTTTCACATGGCCAACTATATATCGCTCTTTCAAGAGTAACCTCTAAAGAAAACATGTTCGTATTGTCTAATGGCAAAAAAGCTGTGAACGTTGTATATAAAGACATTATGTAATATATTAATTGTAAAAATAAGAGAAATAGGTAAAAATGTAAAAAATAAAAATGTAGTACCTATATGAATTTAGATATTTCAAAGATAGCAGGAAATCTTCATGGTACAGGGAAAGGGGAATTGTTTTACTCCAAATTTAACGCATGCGGGTCACGGGCAGTAATGAATAAATCAAAACTACTGGATCGATTTTAATCATTTTTTTTCGTGCGAAGCCGGGGCGGGCCGCTAGTAAAGAATAAACTCTATCACAAAAGCTGCAAGTAAACAATACAGAGATTACTCACACAAGAATTATAAATAATAACATCCATGTGTGGTATAAACGTAAATAATAAAAATTTGATAAAAAATAATCTTTTATTGAATCAATCATCTATACACGGATGTTCGTACTAAACATTTTAAGTTAATTAGGTCAAAATGAGTACTTAGTAAAGTAACTTTTTTTGGAACGAAGTTCCTTATCGCGCGTTGTGAAAGGGGGCTAGACGGAAAAAATTCTTACGAAAAGTTGTCACGACACTTTTTGCTATAGTATTATATATATATATATATATATATATATATATATATATATATATATATATATATATATATATATATATATATACATATATATAGTATTATAACTTAAAAAAAATAAAATTTTATTACAATTCCTTCACTAATTAATCGAAAGGAACTTCGTTCCATCCGGGTGTCCCTTGACACCTGTCAAGTTTTTTTTTAAAATATTCGGTATCAGAATCGAGTACTGCCGCCCAGACACCTAATATTCACGTAAAAAAACGTAAATCGAGTCGAAGCGCTTAGGCAAGACCAGCGTTGACGAGTTTAAGTTCAGAGCATGCGCCATCAACAACAACTTTAATGCTCCGATCTGCCAAAAAACTGGTGATCCAATTGCAGTTTCACATGAAGCCCATAAAAAGGGACCCATAAGAAGTGCTATGTGCCGTACCTGATCAAAACCCTTCGCTATGTCCAAACTAACTGCCAAAGCCTCCCCCTTGTTCTCCACAACCTCCGCCCATCGGTGCGTTAGGTAAACTAAAAGATCACCAGCTGAGCGACCTCGACGAAAATCGATCACTAATCAGCTGGCGCTCTTCTAGATACATCAAAAGCTGTCTGTTAATAATGGATGCCTTTATTTTGGAGAACAAAGGGGGTTATCGCTATAGGCCGAAAGTTGGACGGATCTGAGCGATTGCCTTTCTTAGGGATTGAGTGCACTAAAACTGTCTTCCAAGATTTTGAGACAGCGCCAGTTGTGTATGAGAGCCGGAAAAGACGCGTTAAAACCGGTGTCAACTCAGGAGCACAGATCTTGAGCACGATTGGTGAGATGCCATCAGGCCCACTAGACTTATGGACATCCAAGGAAATGAGTGCTTTACGCACTGCTGTTTGGAGGAATTTAACCTCGGGCATGGAACTGTCACACTGACAGCCGGAGAAACGAGGCCGCGATAGTCGCATTACCGGCACATCGCTCCGTGGGAGGCAGTGGTCTGAAGAACCTAGCGGAGCATCTACGGAAACTTGGTAACTGTCCGGATGAGAGATCAGCAGAAGGTCTAACAGGGAAGGTAAATGGCCATCCACATCTGGAACACGCGTGGGCGAAGTAACTAGCTGTGTTAGACCATATGCTAGAGCAAAATCGTGAACAGATCTCCCCGCGTGATCGGTAGTACGTTAGCGAAGCCATTCAACATGATGGGCGTTAAAGTCACCAAGGATCACGATCTCCGCAGAGGGGATCTGCTGTATTATGGAATCTGTTGCTATTTGTATATGCTCTACGAGTCGGTCTACTTCGGCATTTCCACTATGGGACCTATAAAGGCACGCATAGATGCGTGGATGGTCGTCGCAATCTATGCGTAGCCAGAGGATGGATAGGTCCCTGCTTTCAAGGCTGCTGAGACATCGGGAACAGATATCCTCTCTATCGTAAGCACAAACTCCTGCCCGGGGTACAAATGAATGCTCTAATTTGTACCCCGGGTAGAAGAGATATGATGCATCCACTGACGGTTAAAAAGAGCAAAGCCGGCTTAGCCGTCTTAAGGTAGTAGTGGACGCCATTTAAATTAGAATGGAGACCCCTAATATTAACCTCAATAACCAGACGAAACGCAACAGCAAAGCTGTTACTTTACGTTGGTTTTAAGTGAGGTAGTTGTATTGCCCCGGTCGTGCCGGCCCATTCAGATAAGCATGGCACTACCACTTTTTTGTTGACCTGACTGCACTGGTGGAATAATAATTTCTAAAAAAAAGGTTATCCCACCAGCGGGCGATGGGGTTACAGTCCCGACGCCGGAAAATGGTGCTAAGGCATATTTCATTTTCAAACTCCTTTGACACGTATATAGTTTCCTCCGTTACTAAATAGACAATACCTTTAGTATTGTTACAATAGCTGACCGTCTATGAATAAACCAAAAGGTTGTGACAAATGAAGTCCACTGTATATGTGTATATACCCAAAAGGTCGTAACAGTACAGGTTGATATAAATGTAAAATCAACTGTTTGTTTGAATGTAGTTAATAGCAAACAGAGCAAAACTAATTGGTGTAGAAAAAATCTGAATTCTGATATCTGAACAACTCTTCCATGTATAATTTATACACGATGAAATGTTAATTTTGACTTTGAAATTTATGAATAAAAATAGTGTCCTGCCAAACTTAAAATTCGGACTCGCGCATCTAGGACAGCGTTTCAAACCATTGATGGATTTGTGTGGTTGGGATAGCGGCTTAAAGCCTCGCGTCATAATTATTACGATAAAAAATATGTCTACGGGTTGGAACACTGGTGAATCTTAAATAATTATGCAAATGCAAATGGTCTGAACCAGGGCTTGTTAGCCAGTTAATTTTCAAACCTAAATCAGCGCAAGTACACAAGAAACGTTTTATTAAGAATTGGCTCTACCTTAATCTCAACAATAATGGTTTTCTTATGGAGCAGTTATAAACATGTTTAAAGAAGTTTATTTAAAATATTTAAATTTGATATAATACCACGGTTTTGGCTTAAACCTAGCTAAAACTTAATTATGGTTAAGATCCAGCTGGATTGCTGGATGCTGGATCCAGCAATTGCAATCCCTAACAACAATGGACAAATTTCAACTGTAATATAATATTAATTAATTTAATTAAGGAATTCTCTGAATTGGATAGTATTGAGTATGATCATCTATTCACATATTTATATCCAAGTACATGTACTAATTTTTGTAAGTATATTACTATATATGTTTGTATATTTATTTTTTTGTCCACAAATTTCTCGGGAACTATAAGACATATCAAGATATTCTTTTTTATTTAAACCAGGTATATTTCAACTTAGGGAACAATCTAAATTTCATTAAAATTATAAGATTGCAAACAAGCAGATGGCTCTCCTGATCGAAAGTGACCATTGCCTACAGACACCAAAGATGTTAATGGTGCGTTGCTATCCTAGTGGCAGTCTTAATGCGACATATACATAAGTTTACCCGCTACCTCATATTCCAAACCAGAACACGACAGTGACAAGCACTGAAGCTATTGCGGCAGGAATAGGTAAGATGGTGGTACCCGACGCCGGTGATACAAAGCAGAACTCTACTACGTAGTAGCCACAATGGTAGTAACCTGCAACCAATCATTCGCATTTTATTGTCCTGCAGAACAGCATGTGGTCTATTCTTTAAAGAGAGCCCGGACAAGGGAGAACTTAGACATGGATGTTTGTGGTACAAACGAATGAACTTCGTAATAGCTTTATTCCTCTTTATAGAAGATGGAGAATACGAGCTGGAGGAGCCCCTGATGGTGAGTAATCACCGCCGCCCATGGACATGCGCAATTTCAGAGGGCTTGTAGATGCCGGCACAAAACTGTGAAACATAAGCTCACGTCAACATGACAGGACTTTCAGCTCTGCGCATCTTGAACGGTGCGTGTTGTTTCCTGTGGTTTTTTATAGAAGAGAGGGCAAATGGACAGAAGGCTCATATAAGTAAAACTTTTTACCTTTAACTTCATAAATGACACATTTAAACTAAAAAATGGTGAAATAATATAATTTAAGTTTCTTTGAAATAGGCACGTCATGATTTTCTATAGCCCAAATATTTACATAAAGCTTCAAAAGTTAATATGATAGTAAAATTATTCACTCCTGCTTGGGCAATGATTAAGAGGGATTATTATATACTTGTAGTATTAGTAATACCTACTATGGTGATGACAAAATTGTTGAATTAAAGCTTTGTATTTAACAAATATTTAAAGAGAGAACATTCTGACTCATAAAGTACTTGTTGTACTAAGTCCTGACAGTGAATATACACTATTATTATAAAGAGATGTGATTTGTATGTTTGAAATGGATGAATTCTAAAACCACTGGACTGATTTTTAAAATTCTTTCAACAATATAAAGTTACATTATTATTGAGTAACAGGGTACTTTATTATTTGACAAAGTAAAATTAAATAATAATAATAATATATTAATAATAATAATATATTAATAATAATCAATTTATTTCAGATTATAATATATACATATTGGACAATCTAGACATGATGCGATCATATTGAGGATGTTATTGGAACTGCTTTGTAATCTGCGGAGTATTGATGCAACTTTTTTTTTGCGTTATGGCATAAAAAGACATCCCCGTGGGCATCTGCAAACATCCCGGATGCGCTGTGTCGCGGCAACCCCAAGAGCATTCTAAAGATGTAATTATATCGTACTCGCAAAACGTTGTAGGTACGCTGGGAATGTACTTTACCCAGAGGCCGCTCGAGTAAAAGGACTGACGGTAAGCCCGGAACAGTGTGATTTTCATTTCTTTACTACATCGAGCAAACCTGCGGGCCAGCATGTTACCACTCACCGCCAATACCCTGCGTTCCCGCTCCATGTCTAAATCATCCTTCATATCAGACAATACAATGTGACCCAGATATTTGAATGTATCTACAACTTTTAACACATGACAATCAAGTATTATCGGGGGCACGGAAGCCGGTCTGTGATGCCGACAGGCCGAATAATGTGTTTCTAATTATTTTTGTGTTTTAGCACTCAACCCGTGCTTGGGAAAACTTGAAAAGCTTTAAAAACAAAGAAAAATTTTTACACACAAGGATTGAACCTGCGACATACCCTCAAGCCGGGACGCTTACCACTGAACTAGTGTCGACAGGTTCAAAGTGGCGAATCGACGGAATCGATCATATAGCAAAAAAAAAAACTAAGAGCAACCATCTTGTCTGAAAGCCGAGTAAAGTGGTTGCTGTTTCAAAGTTATTTATGTTTAAAAACATGGATTTGGTGTAACCAAAATCAATGAGAACACTGCATCTTTATTTTGGAGCATTTTATTTGGATGGATGGATTTAAAAAATGGGGGTTATCAGTTAGACATGAATGTATGGAATATTGTTGGAATTGGATAATATTTGAGTAAAATAATCTATTAAGGCGTCCAAGCTTATGTACTAAATTTCGTAAGTGTATGTGTGTGTATGTTGGTATTTTTGTATGTTCATATGTTTGTCTACAATTTTTTTGGAAAATAATAGACATATTGAGATAATTCCTTTTTTTAATTAAATCAGGTATATTCCAACTTAGATAATAGTCTAATTTTCATCAAAATCAGTTGTCATTTTTGAGATATATAGTATAGAACAGTAGAGAGATCTAATGAAATGATAGATAAATATCAAATGAAGAAGATTTGATTTTTTTAAATCACTTTTAGTACAGCTATTTATTTTCTGCTGTAGGTATATGTATATACACTATACATATACAGCAGAAAATAAACATTATATATTTTAATGATATATAGAGAACTTGAACATCCCTGTTATATTTAATTGTCTTACATCCCAGGTTCATTTTTCAAATGTTCCTCTACAGTACTCAGTAGAGGAACATTTGGAAAATCTATGACACACCTGTATGTTATCTATGATTGTTAATTAAGTTAATGAAACTTTATTGCATCTAACCCAAAATGTTAATCCTTTTTATTTATTTGTGTATGAAGTATTTACATAAAATAAATAAATGATTTGAAAAAAGTTACAATTTTCTTTTTAAATTAATTCTTTTAATTTATTTTATTGAATCTGCTCATTTTACTGTTAGTTTATTAACTGAGCTTATAATGTTGACTATAAAAATTAACATTCTTTTTAATAAACCTACTTCCATATCTATACTGCTATAAATGTATCTTATTAAATGTAGCAAAGGTGAAAATATTTACAAAAATTGTACAGATATAATAATTTAATTATGATTACCTAGAGGGACAAGAGCAGAGAAGTCAACAGGGATTTTTTATTCTTTAGCTAATATTGTTCTATTCCATAGGTAAAGGAAGATATGGTTTATCTAAAATTGACAAAGCACAAATATACCTCAAATGGGTAATTGCCTCTGTGGTCTAGCAGTACAGCGTTGGCCTTTACCACATGGAGTCCCGGGTCGGGCACATAAAAAAAGTGTTTTTTCAGTTTTCTGAGAAACACTAAGTTGCCCAGGATTGGAAAGTGCCCGGTTGGCGATAGGCTTGCCACCTATCACATTTGTGGGACCAAGTATCTTCGGCTAATTGTGGGTGCACTTGTTGCACCTCTGCCTACTCCTTCAGGGATATGGGCATGAAGATACTTTTTTTAGGTATTTTAAATTATAGTATTAAATAGGTAATTAAAAAGTGGTTGCCCCGTGTTGTTCCAGGCTCCTTTGTAGAATAGACCAACTGCTGTTCTGCCAAGCTGGTTGTAAATGATGACCAATTGGCTATATATATCACTACCATTGTGACTACTAGGTGATAGAGTTTCACATCATCTCACCTGGGTATTTGGTATCACCGCCTCACCCATTCCTGCCACAACAGCCTCCTTGCTTGTCATTGTGATGTTCTGATTTGGAGGGCAAGGTAGCGGGTAGGCTTATACATGTGGCATTGTCATGCTGTCACAAGGTAGCAACACACCATTAACATCTTTGGTGTCTATAGGTGATACTTTCTCTTTCCATCAAGAGAGTCATTTGTTTGTTTACTATCTAATGATATAAACAAAATGTTAAAATTTAATTTCCATAGATCACATAAAGTTAAACTTCTCTCTTGTAAAGACGAAAATATCCTTTTTGTACACTTCAAGATCTAAGGTTTATTCATCTATGTGTTTTTGTTAAAGAAGCCCTGAACAGTAATTTTGTTGAATACTCAATATTGGGCCAGGCCAAGGAAATACTACAAAAATGTGTCATTCATAAAAACTCACACACCTCTGATAATTTTAAATATTAATTGTGATGTTTCTTGGTAAAATATATTAATGTTTTTAAGTAATATGTGTAAAGTTTCCTTACAACTATGAATTTTGGTGTTCAAAGGAAAAGTACACAATACACGGCCGAGTACTGAATACTAAAGAAAGTAGCATACTATCAAATATAGTAATCTAATATTTGTTGCATCTCCAGTTTAAATTATTATATAAATGGGAATTGGCTGTAAAAAAAATGTGGATAACATTTTTAACACGGCCTTGTTGACAAAAACAACTATTTATATATTGTGTTAAACAAAGAATTTAAAATATAATCCAGTTAATAACCAACTTATTGCCAAAAAACAAACGCACTATTGATAAATGTTTCCTATGGAAATATCAATGTTTTTGCCCCTTCCAAAAAAATAATAAGATTTGAACCAATTAAGAAAACTAGTTTGTTTTATAAAACACTATATAATATAAACACTATGACATATTATTACCCACTTCGTTATATTGATGGTTTAAAACATAATTACTGAGTCAAAATATAAATAAATTAAGCAACGAAATTGGGTCTCTCTTGTCCTCGTCTGACGAATGTTCATTGTTCAATGCCATAAACGTTGTGACAAAGAAAAAAAATCATATTATGTAAAAACATTAGGACAGCCCTTATGTCCTGATGTAAATTAATTCATGTTTATAATTAATTGAATAATAACAGCTGATATTGAAATTCCCTTACACTGTCATGTTTCCAGCTCCACGGACCACGATCGGGTCAGGCACTAACGTCACATGTGTTTCTTCTATATTCTCCTCAGTCTCTGTTTCGTCTGGATATATTGCATCAAAATCTGCCATTTTAAACACTATTTAACATTCAGAAAACTTTCGCTGTTTGGTACACATAACAAAGCACAGTGTTTGTAAAATTTTCATACATTCAGAAAAAAAGTGTAAAATGACGTTTCATAATCATAAACACAAAATAACTACCGGGGTTACCATACTAAAATATGTGTGACATTTGTTCCATCAATCACAGAGTATTAAATAACACATTCCCACGAAACTTAATGTTAAATTAAGTTCATTGGGTATTCGCTAATTTAATAAGAGTTTAACCATGGAAATTGGAGTTTAGATAAGTTTTACACTGTAATGCAGTACTAAACAGTTCGTAAAATGTATTATTAGGTACATATAACTTGATTCCTGTGATGTATTGTATGACCAAGTGATTTGCTTAGTGCCAAGGAAGTTACATTCTACCCGGAATGCCTACACGCGCTTCAAAATCGTTCCGAAGAGTACCACGACATGAGTGGAGTGTGTCTCTTTCTACTAAATAAAGCGCCAATCGCTATATGTAAGTGTGGCCATGCGTAGTTTGCAAATTACTACTAAGTAATTCTACTAATTTGAGAAACAGTTTTTGCATTGCATAAGTAATTACGTAATAATTAAAATAAGCACATTTTAGAACTCACTATGTTAAAACAATACATTTTATGCTAATGAATCTATCGGCGTGTATGAATAAAAGGGATTTAACGATTAACGAATATATAAAAATCTACCATCCGAAAGTTTTATTTACACTGGCAATTGCAAGAAAGGGACAACATCCACTCTTGTCGTTGTCTTGCTCAGAATGTTTTTCCCCTCTGTTAAGTAAGAAACAAATGTCAACTTTATTCGTAACGAAATAAAGTACATTTTTATTTCTCAAATACAGCTTCGTAGTAATTCCAGATATCGTATATAAGTTCCTTGCTTAATGCTTAGAGCTGTGACCATGGAGTATAGATGTATGGAAGGCCATGAATAGAATAAATTATGTAGTCTTTGAGTATCGTTTAATACACGAAATAAAGAAAACAACGGAATTAGCAAGTACAAACATTTGTATCAGGACCGCGATCGCCACACTCACACATAAAATAAGCATTATTGCATATAAACTACTAATGCAAACATTGTTTCATTGGTCGTTTTCATTTTAAACAACAATAATCCGAAACACACAAACAGAACATTTAAAAATATACCAAACTGCGTTACAATAAATTTTATTTTGCTACAAAAAAAAGAGTATTTACGTCCTTTTGTAGTCTATTCAAAATAGACTCATCTATTTGTACAATAATGAAACTTAAGATCGTAATAGTTTCGCTATTCTACAATAGATGGCAGCATTGATTTTTCCGTAGTTTTCAGTTGATCATATTTGAGTAGAGAACTTTCTAAAACGATATACGTAATGACTGTCATTATGTATATCTTTCTAGAAAAATTAGGTCAACCTAAAATTAACTTTATATGTAAGGTGTACGGCTGATTTTAGCTTGACTTTCTATTATATCATTAGAGATTATATTAAATCAGGAATTTAATTAAAATAAAATGAAAATTGTACTTTCGAATGATATGAAATATCTCCATTTTTAATCATCTGTATTCTACTATCATTTCTGCATTCAAGGATGGCACAATACGGCGTAATTCAGTGTATAATAGATTTTCGCACGACGACTATCTCCTAATGATATGGTAAGTATCACTAAGGCAATTTAGAGTAAAAGCGCATAATAGTGACGCACGCGGCACGCCTCTTCACTTCCCCTTGTTTTCTGTAGACACAAAAATTTTCTTCCTGTGAGTATAAAACTCTTATTAATACATGGGACACACTAAAAGTTTTGCACTTCTAGCTAATCGAAACTATTTGAATTTCGAATGTTATACTTTTAAAACGTTGCAACCTTGTTAGTAATAAAAAAAACAATTGGCGGGAAATTTCCCCGTGATGGTTGCGGGCTTCTTTGAAGAATAGGCTAAATGGAATTACTACGAAGCAGTATTTGAAAAATAAAAATGTACTTTATTTCGTACGCAATAAAGTTGACATTTGTTTCTTACATAACAGAGGGGGGAAACGTTCTGAGCGAGACAACGACATGAGTGGATGTTGTCCCTTTCTTGCAATTGCCAGTGTAAATAAAACTTTCGGGTGGTAGATTTTTATATATTCGTTAATCGTTAAATCCCTTTTGTTCATACACGTCGATAGATACATTTGCATAAAATGTGCTTATTTTAATTATTACATAATTACTTATGCAATGCAAAAACTGTTTCTCAAATTAGTAGAATTACTTAGTAGTAATTTGCAAACTACGCATGGCCACACTTATATATGGCGATTGGCGCTTTATTTAGTAGAACGAGACACACTCCACTCATGTCGTGGTACTCTTCGGAACGATTTTAAGCGCGTGTAAGCATTCCGGGTAGAATCTAACTTCCTTGGGACAGTCTAAATTAAACCACAGACTATAGGTAGGACAGGGTTGCCGCCACAGACGATATAGGTACCTACTCAATAGATGCTGCACTGCAAATGTTGTGTGGAAAGAAGTAATATGAATTTTTGTGTTAATGCATACTAATATTGTTACGTACTCGGGTTCGTAATTGCAAGAAAACACCACTTATATTAAATCCGTGTATTTACACAACACAACATAACGTAATACTAAAATACACAAGACACACTAGTCACTCGCTGTACTTAGAACTACAACTTAGAACACTACACAATAAAACGCTTGATAAAAACTGCCTTGTGTTTGTCAAAACCTCTGTATTTATAGGCAGGGTAAAGTCCTAGCTGGATCCAGAAAAATCTAAATGTATCGGGAAACAATGAATCACTTCTTATCGTAAACATGTTATGAGTGATAAATCCTAGTACACGCTACTTTCAATCTTATGCCATATCCCACAAATTCCATTATGGCATAGCCCAGGTCAACTATTTGTTTGTCAATAGGAGTAGCTATCTCTTTCTTTTATTTCTAGATGGTTAGCGCGCGCGCTCCAACTCTACACGCTTCTAGATTATTCGTAACAATATTATAAATGCGGTAGTGACTCTGTCTGTCTGTGTAATGGCCATTATGGCCAAGTCGCTAAGCCGTTTGTGCTGAAATTTTATGTAGCGATACTTTAATCTTGGGATAAACATAGGCCATTTTTTTCCAATTTTTTTACTTATTTTGTTCATGCTTTCTTACTAAAGTTTGTCTATTTGTTGCTCTTTCACGGCTAAACCACTAAACAGATTTTAATGAAACTTGGCATGGAGATATTTGAAGATCCGGTGTCATAAACTGACTTAAAAAAATCAACCCATAAGGGGCTTAAAATTTGTAAAAAAAAACTATAGGAACGACATGTTAATCGACTCGTAGGTGAAACTGCGCGACCAGCTAGTGTATTGTAAAATTATAAGAATATATTTTTAAATCTACTGTTTACGTCCTCAGTATCGACTATTTTCAAAATTTGTATAATTGTATATAATTGTAACTAGCTGTTGCCCGTAACTTCGTCCGCGCGGACTTCGTTTACTCCGCACTGCTCCTCCCCCGTAGGTGATAGCGTGATATATGTAGCTTATATGTTGACCCGACCTGTTAGTAATATTCTTGCAAAAATTGAAGTCAATCCATGCAGTACTTTTTGAGTTTACCCCGGACATACATACAGACAAACAGACAAAAATTCTAAAAACTATATTTTTGGCTTCGATATCGATTGTAGACCACGCCCTAACAATTCTTTTAAAATATTTAATGTACAGTTTTGACTTTCCTACGATTTTATTATATGTATAGACTAGTTGTTGCCCGCGACTTCGTTCGCGCGGACTTCGTTTACTCCGCACATCTCCTCTCCCGTATGTGATAGCGTGATAATATGTAGCCTATATGTTGACCCGACCTGTTAGATTCATGCAAAATTTGAAGTAAATCCGTGCGGTACTTTTTGAGTTTACCCCGGACATACATTGACTTTCCTACGATTTTATTATATGTATATAGATATATAGATTAAACGAGTAATGGCTGATATTTATTTTTCTTGCAAAAAATTTTACTTTGTTGACTGCGAAAGCCTAAAAAATTGCCTCGCCATTTAATATAATATGATGATGTAAGAATGAAATAATATATTGTCATATTGTCCATATAAGGGCGATATGGAATGTACATATATCGAGTGTATTTACGTATTCGCTGTCACACACGCGCGATAACATGCAGCTGTGACCTAAAAACGCTAGTTCTAAACCTGAACGACAATATTGTATGAAATGAATTAAATTAGGTTGTACCTAACGATACTTAGTCGTGACATTTACCAAGTATGTTATGTAACACGTATGCAGTGAGCAATGTGAAGTATTCACATTTTTACATTTTTTAATGAAAAATGTTCGTAAAAGTCAAGATCAAGGCAAAAACGTTCTCACGCTCTAGTTAGGGTTCCGAAGTCTACAAGTTCTTTATTGTTTCGCCATGCCCGTCCGTGCGCAGCTTAGCTTAGAGTTTCTTAGTACCTACTAGAAAGCTGTAATCTTAATACCAATAAATAAAATTGGAGTGTGTGTTTGTAATATTAAAATAACCGCTTTTTACTAAATGCGTATGGATATACACACGGCAAGGGCGGATCTAGCCTTCAGTTCAGAAGGGATCATATATACAAGGGCCGATTCAGCCTTGGGGTCAGGGGGGGGGGGTCATATATTTGCGGTTCAGTCATGATAGGCTCTAATCCTTATCCAATCCTAATAAATTTATACCTAGGCCCTTGCCCAGAGGGGTCATGACCAAGGGCAAGGTCTTGCCAAGGGCTTATCCAGGGGATCCGCCCTTGATACACGGTACATAAACTGACCAACGCTTTTTGTTAAGTGCATATAGATTTATACAAGGTACATGTACTCGTACCAAAATAATATTTTTTACAATTTTTGTCTGTTTATCAGTCTGTTCGGGCTAATCTCTGAAACAGTTGAACCGATTTTGACGAGACTTTCACTGGCAGGTAGCTGATGTAATAAGGAGTACCTTCGGCTACTTATATTTTAGATTTTTTTTCACGCGGACGAAGTCGCGGGCACAGCTAGTTTGACATGAATGTACATATTAGTTATGCCCACAAAATGGTAAAATAAATTCGTGAAAAATATTTTTTGTGATACCTTCTCTGCACGTAATGTGTGTTAATTTTTTTCTTGGGTATCCCATGGTGTGGGATATCGTGTAAAGGTTTTTAAAAAATATTTCAAGTTTGTGAGAACAATTTTTCGATTAAGAGATCCGCTTGTGAAATATTAAGTTTTAAATTGTAACATAAGGTAGCAAAGAAGCAGATGGCTCTCTTGATGGAAAGAGATAACCATTGCCTATACATGCCTGCCGCTAAATTCCACCATCGGACATCGCGTCAAAATTTGAAGTTCCATCCTCACCACCTCGATGTCTGGAAATCCACAACCGTGCGCTTTTGTCGACACCTTTTGCCTCGCATTACTCCTTTGTGTAATCTATTACCCTCGGGGGTGTTTCCGAATGGATACGACTTAGGGACCTTCAAGAAACGAGCTTATTCATTCTTAAAAGGCCGGCAACGCAGCTGCAATACCCCCGGTATTGCGGATGTCCATGGGCGGCGGTGATCACTTACCATCAGGTGCACCATCTGCTCGTTTGCCCCCTCTAATATATAAAAAAAAAAACATACCAAACATGTTAATGGCTAAGGTAGCCGGTAAACTCATGCATTCGGCATTAAGATTCCACTACACGATTAGCTACGCCAAATCGTGTGGCGGAGTCTTAAGGCGATTACAGCTGCGAACGACCTTGAGTTTCTAACAGGAGTAGCGCAAATATTATTTCGCGCGTGGCATGGTCCAAAGTCAAAGAGTATTTACAGTGGATGCAGATACATACGTTTTAACATTTTTATTCACCTATATGAACTTTTATCATCATGAATCGACTGAATGTTGTCAAACTCAAAACCAATAACCAGTAATCGCTCATTTACCGATTACATATACATTAATTTTAGAAAAACGATAAATATCTAAAGAAAAAAATATACCGATAATCGACAAAAAATTATGTAACAATTTACGCAATAATAACAGTTACGTATCCTATTTCTTTGAAAGTGTTGTAATATACAATACATCCCGTGTAACACTTTATTTTAATACATACAATCAACAATTAATATTTAACAAACCTTTCAAAATTTGATTTTGTAAAATGTAATCTCTTGAATAATATTTTAAAACTAACTAGCTTCTTAGTGTTTGTTTCAAAATCTCGTAATAAAAAAGAAGATATATAAATTGATTTAATGTTTATAGAGGAAACTACTAAATAAGTTGTTTTATTTAGATTATTTGTATGTATAATATATTTAATTAATTACTTTTTTGTTGCGAAGTCTTCCTTCTACTACCTTCAAATAGTACCAGTTTTTGTTTTTTTTCTTTAGAGTTTTGCTTTTTATTCGCTTGCTTGAATTATCTTCGTTGTTTATATGTTTTATTTTTTTTATTTTTGTACATTTATACAAAATATTGACAAAATACTTATCTATCTATAGCTAATAAAAAATTCAAGCGTAAACGTAGGTAAGTACATGAATAGTCTCAAAATATTATTCAGCGTCTACTCGCAAACAAAACTATTTATAAAGTACTAGCTTTCAGCCCCTCTAATACCCTCTTTTACCTCTTTAAGAGATAAAACTCACAGCATCCTTACATGCACGTTTATTTAATTGAATTAAAGAACATGACTAATAAATTTGAAGAGATTTTGATTAAACATATTTTATTTTTTTTACAAACATTACCACTTTTTTCATCGTTTGAAGAGATGACATTTGAAAACCTTAAACTCGTATTCATTTGATTGTATTAAAAATCATAAATAGTAAAGTTTTAAATAATTTCTACAATATTCTTCATTAAAGAATCTATTTTTTATACAAACATCAATGCTTTTTTTACCCTTTAAGGAATGAAATTAAAAAAAATCCCCAAATATATGATTCTTAAATTGTGTTGAAGAACGTAAGTGAAGAACGTAAGTAAGTAAAGTAAGTAATTTCAAGTTATTTTGACCATAAACGTTTGATTTTTCATATAAATTGTAACACACACTTTTACTTCTTTAATGGATGAAACTTCTAACATTACATGCATGTTTCTTCAATTTCTATTGAAGAGCATAAGTACTAAAAAATCTGAAAATTCGTACATATTAATTGTATTAAAAATCATAAATACTAAATAAAAATAATTTAGATTTTATAGTAATGCAATAAATAAATAATTCATTTTTGATACAAACTTTAAAGCCTCTTTTTACCTCTCTATGGGCTAGAATTTAAAAAAATATTAAATTTGTATTAAATTTTTTTTCAGTTAAAGGATAATTTAATTACAGTATATCATTCATTTCAACTCAAAAATGACAGAGTTTCATACAAACTTTCACCCCCTATTTACCATCTTAGGGGATGAATTTAAAAAATTCTTTCTTATTCCTTGTCTATATCATAAGAACAACATCTGTAAAAGAACAGCCTTCTCGGTCCTAGCTCATTATCTACTATAAAAAAACATCCAAGCGTAAACGAAATATTCAATTTCCAAACGGCACAACCTTACTATTGTGCCAAACGTTCTATCTGTACTATTACTCTTTGACTCGAATATGGAGAGCGGAGCACGCTAACATGCGACACAGCCTCCCCGTATGAACGCTACCGGGAGACTGACTTTCGCCGCGAGCGCTGTCCGTGAATTAAATAATAAGGTTTTTATTGATTTAATAGCACACTATAATGATTTTGTAAAATTTTGAACTTAAATTTTATAAAGCAATAAATTGTCTGTAATAAAAAGAAAAAATCATCAAAATCGTTACAGTAGTTTGGAAGTTATAAGCAAATTATTGCGTAAAAATAAGAAAGATATTCGATTTTTTTCCGTCAAAAATAACAATAAAATTTTAAAAAACGAACTTAAAATTTAAACTTAATTATATTATACGCATAATGCATATTTTTTTTTAATTATTGGACCAACCGGTTAGTAGTAGTAGGCTTTCAAAGAGGTGTCTATTTCGAAGTTTGGCATTACCTATCGCCTTAATAAGTCTCCAAATCGGAACGTGCAAAAGTAATGACGCTATTGCGGCAGAAATAAGTAAGGCGGTACCAGACCCGAGCGAGACTATGTTAAAAATAACGAAGCATTAATTGACTACACTACACCCCCCTCCACAGTTAGGTCCAATCAAAGACTGACTGCTTGGAAATCACTTAAATAAAAATTAAAAATTATGCGGTCGGGGGACCTCATGTTATATTTTTTTAACTAAAAGAAATTTTCACAAAAAAATATAAAAAGTTGACTATGAGGGTTGTAACGTCTTTTTACCCGACTGCAGGAGGATATTGTGTTTACCAGTCTGTATATGTATGTATGTATGTTTTTCTTTATGTGACGATATCCCCGTAATTTATGTAAAACCCGTAAAGAAACTTCGTTTCCAAAAAATCTTAACACATTACCACTTCATCAGACCACTTTCCTGCTACAAGTGCTGCCCCCCAATCCACGTAATTGAGTCAATACGCTTAGGGCTCTTACACATATAAACTTGATAGAACGCCGAGATGTGCTACGACGCGACGCGGCGTAATATGTATGAAAGTGTGTGAGGGCCTTAAACGTTTCGACTCGATTGCCGCTTGATTACGTGAATTAAGCTCATCCAACACGGTTAAGGTACTATAATATTTGATCTTAAGATGCCCTAAATCCTAATATAAAATATTACAGTATCTTAACGTATCACACACGGCTAATATACGATAATATTAGTCTGCGTCGTTGGAGTTCTATATACAGGTTGATTAATCATGAGTGATACGGCGTTACTTCTTGATTTGTTAGACAGCTCCTCAGACAACGATTTTGATATAGAATAATATGAAATATCCTTCTTGACTTATAAGTGGTGTAACTAACACGACTTTATTGATGCTTTTTACAATTTTTTTATTGATGAAAATATTAAAACGTTATATTATGTTTTTTAATAAATTAGCAATATTTTTTGAACAAATGTTTTTTTGCTGACATTACTAATTTCACACTTGTGAATGAAGTTAATAACAAGCGCGATCCTATTCTCAGTTGGAACGCATAGTAACTATTATATTAAACTAGATGCACCGTGCAGCCCACTACATTATAAAATTTTTTGGTGAATCCCGCGGGATCACCTGCTTTTTCGGGATAAAACGTTGCCTATGTGCTTTTCTAGGTCATTATCTACTTATGTGCCAAATTAGATTCAAATCCGTTCAGTAGTTTTTCTATGATTGAGTATCCAACATCCATCCATCCAAACATCTCAACTTTCGTATTTATAACATAATAATATTATAGATTATGAGGCACTGCTAACACGTATATCCCGAAATATACCTAAACATCCTGTATATATATTAGGATGCGAAGAAATATATATATTTCCATATAGTTGGGTATCTTAAGATACTAAAGGTGAAATATATATTATCTTAGTCTATAAGATAGATAAGATAGTATATAAGGTAGCAAACATGCAGATGGGTCTCCTGATGGAAAGAGTACACCATCGCATAGGTATAGACACCAAAGGTGTTAATGGTGCGTTGCTATCTTATAGCGAGGTTTAATGCCACATACATAAGTTTACCGGCTACCTTACTCTCCAAACCGGAATACGATAGTAACAAGCACTGACGCTATTGTGGCAGAAATAGGTAGGCGGTGGTACCAGACCCGGATGAGACAATGCAGAACTCTACCAGCTAGTAGCCACGATGGTAGTGACTTGTATAGCCAATCGGTCGCCTTTTACGACCTGCCTGGTGGAACGGCAGTTAACCTATTCTTCAAAGGAGTTCGGGACCAATACGGGGAAAGAAAAGAATGTTTGTTTGTTACGAATTAACTCAAAAACTGCTAGACCGATTTTAAAAATTCTTTCACCTTAGACGGCTTTATTATCCACGAGTGACATAGGCTACATTTTTAGGCCGTTTGTACAAAGGTAAGCAATGAGTTTTGGTCACGCGAACAAATTCGCGTAAACAACAAATTTAAAAAACGCGAAAAACGCGAAATAAGCGCGAAAAACTAAATTCGCGCAAATATTAACAGGAGACTTTAACATTGGCTTACTAAAAGAAACACAAAAAATCTCTAGATTTTCTGTCCATCTTAAAAAATGTCAACCTCGTATCTTCCAACAAGACAGACAGCTTGTTTAGATCTGTTTTTAAGAAACATTACTGAAGCTGTAGGACCCACTCATGAACTCGGTCTTTCCGATCACAAAATAGGACAAACACTTCAATTTAAAATTAAGGGCTAAAATGGCCATTACAAACATTGGTATGTCAACCGTAGAAATATCTCCCAAGAAAATATTTTAAAATTCAGTAATTACTTATCAAGTTTATCATGGAGTGAGGTATTTTTATGTAAAAATGTAAATTATGCATTTAGTGAGTTTCATGATTTTTTTACTTTATTATATAATCTTTGCTTTCCTTTCTACAAGTCTAAAATTAAACAAACATACAAAAAATCTAATTGGATTACAAGGGTTTGAGAAAGCCCTGTCGTACAAAAAGATTCTTAAGTTTAAATACTATACAAAAAAACCCATGTGGATAAAAATAATAACGTAACATACTCAAAGGTGTTGAAAAAGTGTATAGAAAATTCACATAGAAACATAAATAAATATAAGTTAATGAATGCTTAAAATAAAAATAAAGCCACGTGGAACATCATTAAAAATTATGACACTCAAACAGTAAACCAGCCAAATCTTATAGCCAATATCTGTGTAAATAATAATGTAATATGTGATCCACAATCAATTGCCGAAAATTTTAATAATTACTTTATAGACTTGCCAAAAAATGAGATATGCAAAAAATTAATACTTCGGGTTCAATATATCAACAGTGCCAGAGCATTTTTTTGACCCCATATAATGAATTAGAAATATATAAAATTATACGGTATCTTAAAAACACTCAGTCTACTGGATGGAATATTACCCACTATTATAAAAATTAATTCTCCGCATATTTTAAATGTTTAAATATTTAATAAATCTATCATTTGGGCAAGGAATATTTCCTGATAAACTTAAAATCTCTGTAGTAAAATCCATATATAAAGGCGGAGAAGAATAAGAAAAGTATATTAAATAATTACAGACCAATTACTTTGATCCCAATTATAGCTAAGGTGTTTGAAAAATAATTTTATAACAGGCTCTCTGCTAACTTAGATAAATATAATTTAATAGATAAAGATCAAAACGGGTTCCAAAAAAATAAATCTACAACCTTAACAACTTTCAATCTTATAAAACATGTCACACAAAATATTAATAGGTCAAGAGCAACAGTGGACTTTTGTTGACATGACAAAGACTTTTTATAGACCATGGATTATTATTAGAAAAATGTGAATGTGAATAAGGGGTCCAGCTTTAAGAATGAAAAAATATAAATCTCAATGCAAAGTTGTTAATTATGGAGTTCCGCAAGGTAGCATTTTAGGACCTTTATTGATTATTCTAGATATAAATGAATTGCCTAAAGTAATAAATTACCAGTGCCACCTTTATGCAGATGATTTATCTGTTGTGGTAACAAGTCATAAATTAAAAATACAAGTAGAGTGCAATAATACATTAAAATCAGTAGTAAACTGGCTTTACGCTAATAACTTAAAAGTAAATTTTAATAAAACAACTTATGTGAATTTTCAAAGTTATAAAACTAGTCCTTTAAATTTAGTAATATCCTATGATAACACTATGTTACAAGAGAGTGACACATTTAAGTATCTAGGTGTTTGGCTTGACAAAAACTGCAATTGGAAAACACACGCACGTAAGTTATGCAGCAGTATCAATTCGCATGTATATGCTCTATATAGGTTAAGGTAGATAGCTGGTAAAAACATAGCTTTAACCTCCTGTCATGGGTTTGTAGCTTCTAAGTTGAGATATGGGATAATTATGTGGGGAAGCTCAACACATGCTCATAAAGTTTTTAAGCACAAAAAAATGTGTTGGGGCAATCTGTGGATTAAATCCGTTAACCTCTTGTAAACCCTTCTTTAGGAAAAACATTAGCATGTATGTGCATGTATGTGTATGAAGCTGCATTTTTTGTAAAAAAACGTCCTGATATATTTCCTAGACTAGGGGATTCTGCAAACTTTAATATTAGAGATAAAGATAGGATCGTAATGCCAGTAATAAGCAGTTCAATGTTAGGCAAAAACTGTTATGCAATGTGTTTAAAAATATATAACAAATTACCAAAAGACAAGATTATTAGAAAAAATAAATAAATTTAGAAACACGTTACATTCATTTTTGATTAAAAAAGGGTTTTATATTGTAAACGATTTTTTTTGTTAACCTCATATTTGGACTTAGTGGTAATACTAATAATCTTATTTTTAACTCAACTCTCAAACTCATCATAGCCTATAGGAATGTGTTTTATAATAATTTTTGTAATTGTTATTACTAATAAAAAAATAATATATATATATATATATATATATATATATATATATATATATATATATATATATATATATATATATATATATATATATATATATATATATAGTATTTAGAATTAATATATTTTTTTCAAATGTGCCATATAATATGTATAATATAATCTATAATATAATAAAATCTAGCAACTTAAATAGGTACTTATATAAAAATTTTAAATGAGAATATTAAGAGTAAGAATGTTAAATGGTATTTTAAGTAAATAAGTATGGAAACAAGGATCAAGTAATTTTTATAAATGTATCTAATAAAAATTGAATATAATTTGTAAATATTGCATGCCGTTGCATGTCTATTAATTATGAAACAAATTTTATTAGATATTATCTTTAGCATTAGAAAGACACAGTTACTATCCAGAACCATATTATGCTTTATTTTATAAAAATATTCCATGGTGTTCACTTCCATAGCGTATTTATTCATTTTATTCTCTTACAAATTAACTAAAATATATTTTTTTGTATCATAAGGTAGCAAACAAGTACCACAATCTCAGGGTGAATCGATAAAGGAACACCTGAATAATAAAAAAAGTAAAAAAAACAGTAATTTACATATCGTCGCTCGTAGCGTTAGGGGCGCACATCTTGTACCATTTGTTGCGAGCCGTTTTAAGTAGAAATTTTAATCCTAAACGATTTATTTTAAGTTAGTAGGTAGTAAATTAGGTTAATCTTGCAAATACTTTAATAAATCTTTTTCAAATTGATTAAAGCCAGGTTAACCCTAACTCTAACAATTTGGGGAAAACTAATATATTAAGCTTGTCAGAACAATTCTCGATATACAGATATATTGTCTAGGTATTAATTTCTCGATTTATTTTATTGTGATCGAAATATATCTGAAAGCTTCTTAGTCTATGAATAATTCAGTCAACCTTCAAAGGGTCTAAGATTGTGATACTTTTCTTAATGGGATCGCCGTGAAACTGGTTGAGTCTATCTGTATAAAAGCGCCGTGGACACCCCTACTGCTATCAAAGTCTTTCAGGTTGTCAGAGTGACCACGGTGCACTATTAATAGAAGCACAATGAAGGTATTTAGTTGATCCATTTTTAATCATTTTAACTAGTAATAATAGCTCAGTAGTTGATATTTAATAATAATGCTAGATGTACCAGTTTTGACCGTCTAAGTGCCCTTTTTGACCACTTGACACATGAATTATTATATAAAAAGTATAATGTTAAATAATATTATTATTAAATTTCCACTTTCTTAACTTTCGCACTTAAATGAATCAAATTTATAAGTATGTCGTACCTACCTAATAGCATTATTTTTATAAAAATTGTAATATTAAGTGACCACAAATGGTACAGTGGTAGCAATCGGAACTTCCACTTAAATATCATTACGCTAGTTCCCTTATGGTATTGGCGGAAGAAACTAAACATCTAAAGACACTGGTTTGTGTTTTAACTTTTCTTGACTGGCGAGATTGGTAGTGATCTCCATCGTCGTATTTTGCCAATTTTATAGATGATCGGGCTATAGCTTTACGCGCTCATTCGAAACACGTGGGTGTTTACACGCCACAAAACCCTGGACTGCATATGAGATTAGTCCTCACAAAAACTCTAAGAGCAGAAAGAGGTCCCTTATAACAAACCTAGAATCTGCCTCGTGACCTGAGCTGCATAGGTTAAGCCACAAAGCGGACTTAATAAATAGTCTCGTATCTAAAATAAAGCAACTGTCACGACGAATGCTATAATGCCTTCTCGTTTTGAAGAAAATACCAGCTGTGTGTTCCTGTCAGATTCTTTGTAAAAGGGAATGATTGGCGGAATATGTCACTACCATCGTAAGTCTTACTGGGGGATCTTGTTCAGATTTTGGTACCCATGGCTTTTTCCTACTGCACCCGCACCCGCTAGCTTCACTAGGCGTAAATTGTTAACGATAAAAAAGATACTGCTTATCATGTGTTTTCATTTAATATTAATTTTCATTAAGCTCAGTCAAGACGTTCTTGAGCTATATTTGAACAGGCAATAAATTACATGGTTTCTCATTTAAGCAATCACGTTTTCTCACTGTATACCTATTTTTATAAGATACTGATACTCCGCCACACGGATAGCAACGTATCATTAACATCTTTTGTGTCTACAGACGGTGGTTTCTCTATCCATCAGGAGAGCCATCTGCTTGTTTGCTATCTTATGATATTAAAAGAACCGTTCTTGAATTTAACGAGGTATAGATAGGCAGACGAACTTACACTCTTGCTGAGCTGTCTGCTCGCCCATAAACCTACGTCTCAAACTAAGACACGTTCATACAAACAACTGCCTCAATTCGTTTTGAAAAAAGTAACACCTCAGTAACAGATTATCTGTTGATGGTGTTTAATGCCACAATTTACGATGAGAATATATCCTAAGTAAATGTATATTCTAAGAAAAAAGCGATAATTTTCCAAAGCGGCACCTATCTCGTCAGATGATATTCTGGTGAAACGTGATCAAACGGAGTTTTTACACCAACTTTCATTTCGCACTGCCTTTTCTTGCAAATAAACGGGCGTAGTGATATTACAAATATTTGGTAATCCTGGAAACCTACCAGTACTTAATTTTCCATAATACACCATATATTCTGTTATCCATTGACCGTCCCGTTGGTGGAGTCGTTAGCGACCATGACTACACATAACGCAATCGATTCAGGGACCAGCATAATGTTATAAGCATAAAATGATTATTATAAAGTCGGCCCCAGAATGCCTATAAGAAGCCGAGGCCTGGCGGTCATACGTATTGGTAGCTGATGTAAAAATATTTAAAAAAATCTAAGTCAAAAGAATTTTTTTTGTTTAATACAAAATTAAAAAAACGTCATAAATTTTATTAATGGACATAAATTGAATGAGTGACATACAAGCATAACCTTTTTTATGACGACGCTGTTTGTAAAATTAGGGTTGATAATACCAATAACATTTAATAACGTTTTTTTAATTTTGTATTACACAAAAAAAAATGAAAAATATGACCGCCATGCCCCAGCTTCTTATAGGCATTCTGGGGCACATTGTATATAAAAATATATTACTTATAATATGTGTTCAAGATACAAATAAATATTTTTGGATCACCTACCAAATTTAAATAGGTGCTTCAGACCATGAGAGTAAACAACTTTCCCAAAGAAACACGGGTGGTATGCCTACCTGCTAGCTTGGTCAAACGGCCAATTTCCAGATATCAGGTAATCAAGGTACATAAAAACATTACTTACTTCACGTGAATTCTCATGGCTGATTTTCATATATGTTTTCGAGTGTATAGTTAAAAATAAATTGTCAATACTCCCAGACACTTTCCGCCGGCCATATTGCTTGGCAGACGCATTAAGGGTCTCAAAATAATTAGTTAACTCCACGTAAATTCTGACGCTCCATTTTTATATATGTTCATCCGACAACAATTTTAAAACCTTTGACAAGAAGACAGGCCGATTCAAGGGGCCAATCATCCCCTAAACTAAATTTTAATATCTCTGTGAGTGGGAGCGCGAGAGCCATTATCTACGCGCATGAGACTGAGTTAGACCGACTGCGCTGTGAAGGCCATGAAAATAACTTGAACAGATATTTTATAATTTTTAGAACTTTTGTTGACAAGTAAATTATGACAACAAAAATAAGAAAAAAATTGATCTATAATAAATAATACTAAAGTTAGCCGACATTTTTAATTTTTTTTTCAATTTATTAATTAGAACTAAAAAATATTTTTTTAAAAATAACACATAGTTTTTCAAATTTTTTACAAATGAAAATTTTTTTTAATAATTTTTTCAATTAAAAAAAATTCTAAAAATTTTTTAGATGTCGGCTAATTTACTTTCATTTTTTTTAATTAATTTAAATTTTAAATAAAATAAAAAATTGGTCAGGTGACAGCTAACTTTATTGTAATTTAAAGGCCCTCTTGAGGCCAACAGCTGAAGTCACTCCCAAATAAGTATTTAGTGTTCTGCCGTGCTAGGTAGACCAGTGCACTCATGTTTAGCTGAAGATAGTTAATCCCACACAATGTGATATGTGGCAATCCTGTTGCCAACCGAGCACTAATCCAATCCCAGGCAATTCGTTTTTATCAGAAAATTGATAAAAAATATTGTTGGATTGCCTGATCCGGGAAACCAACTGGGGACTTTATATAGTCAATGGCAACACCGGGCCTACAGATAGACTGATATAGACTACAGAGGTAATTAATACAATAATTTATTTAATGAACAACCAAATCAAAAATACCAACGGGATTCGAACCCGGGCCTCGTTGATTGCGTAGTCAGGTTCGCTAACCACCCGACCAACAAGACGGTCAAATATACGACTTAGGAGAATTGATTGAATCTTGAATACCTACCTAGCTAGTGTAAGAAAATGTAAAAAAAATTGAAATATTCCCTTAATACGTTCACAGGCTTATGACTGACAGCTTTTTGGAATTTTTAATGTATGTATTATAATATAACCTTAATGCTGGCATATTTAGCAGTCGCCCTTCACAGTGTACTTGTCCCAAATCTCAAAGGATTAGTACATTGTATACGTATTCACGGACGCGTACGCGTGATACTTTTAAATACTCGATACTCGTAAATACTCGATACGCTTTTGCCTCTTTGACATTACTAAGTTGTATGTGTAATCGGGGACGCGTACGCTTACAGTACTTCTAAATACTCGATACTCGTATATTCTACGACTGAATACTTAGTTTGGAGAGTTCTTAGTTGAAACCTAGTATAGAAACCTGTTCCCGTAAATAAGTCTCATCTCTACTTAACAGCGCAGTCGGTCTAACTCAGTCTCATGCGCGTAGATAATGCTCTCGCACTCCCACTCACAGAGATATTAAAATTTAGTTTAGGGGATGATTGGCCCCTTGGATCGGTCTGTCTTCTTGTTAAAGGTTTTAAAATTGTTGTCGGATGAATATAAAAATGGAGCGTCAGAATTTACGTGAAGTTAACTAATTATTTTGAGACCCTTAAAGCGTCTGCCAAGCAATATGGCCGACGGAAAGTGTCTGGGAGTATTGACAATTTATTTTTACCTATACACTCGAAAACATATATGAAAATCAGCCATGAGAATTTACGTGAAGTAAGTAATGTTTTTATGTACCTTGATTACCTGATACCTGGAAATTGGCCGTTTGACCAAGCTAGCAGGTAGGCATACGATCATAGTACATACTAACACTACTCTATCGTCCACATTTCATCCATCAGAAAATACGTGACGTCTGGCGGCCTTGAGATCTTGCTCTACTACGCTAATTAAGAATAATAAGAACTATATACATATAATAAAATCGTAGGAAAGTCAAAACTGTACATTGAATATTTTTTTAAAAGAATACTTGGGGCATGATCTACAATCGATATCGAAACCAAAAATATAGTTTTTAGAATTTTTGTCTGTTTGTCTGTACGTATGTCCGGGGTAAACTCAAAAAGTACTGCATGGATTTACTTCAAATTTTGTATGAATATTACTAATATATCGGGTCGACATATAGGCTACATATTATCACGCTAACACCTACGGGGGAAGGGCAGTGCGGAGTAAACGAACTTCGCGCGGACGAAGTCGCTGGCAACAGCTAGTCTATAATATATCAGTACCAGCTTCTTCCTCTTGATCGCATTCAGCGTAGAATGGTTCGAATCGTTGACGACCAGTCTATTTCGAAACAAGCTGTTTCGAAATAGACTGGTCGTCAACGATTCGAACTATTTTGCATTACGCAGAGATTTAGGTTCACTCTGCATCTTCTATCGTATATATCATGGGGAGTGTTCCGACGAGTTGTTTGGATTAACTCCTGCCGCCGAATTCCACCATCAGACATCGTGTCAAAATTTAAGGATGGATCCTCACCATCTCGATGTCTGAAAATCCACAACTGTGCGATCCTCCTGTCACTTTTTGCCTCGCACTACTCTGTTGTGGAATCAATTACCGGCAGGGGTATTTCCGAACGGATACGACATAGGGACCTTCAAGAAAAGAGCTTACTCATTCTTAAAAGGCCGGCAACGCAACTGAAAGACCTTTGGTATTGCGGATGTCCATGGGCGGCGGTGATCACTTACCATCAGGTACACTCGCTGGTCCGTTTGTCCCCTCTCCTGAATAAAAAAACTTAAGCTATTCCTTCCAAATACCTTAGTTCACCCCCGTCAAACCGTGAACTTGATATTACCTGGCTATTTATCACTCTAATGCTGCCTCTTGCTCGTTTGCCCCCTCTTCTATAAAAAAAATTACAAGCGTTTGAAATTTATATACATTTGCTCATATGAGCTGCGACATATTTTCCGCCCAAAAACCGTGTCTATTAATATTTGTGTAAAAGGCGGCCAATTATTGGCTATACATGTCATTACTATTGTGACTCCTAGGTGGTATGGTTCCGCAACTTCTCGCCCGGGTATTTGATACCACCGCCGCCGTACTCCTGCCGCAATAGTTCTGGTTTGAAGTGTAAAGTAGCTGATAGACTTTTGCATGTAGAATTACCATTCCGCTACATGGATGGCAACGCACTATTAACATCTTTGGTGTCTATAGGCGATGGTTTCTCTTTCCATCAGGAGAGTCATCAGATTGCTTGCTATCTTATGATATATAAAAAGATGGCTCTTCTGATGAAAAAAGAAACCATCGCCTACCAAAAATAATGGTGCGTTGCTATCCGTGTGGCAGGATGACAATACTTTGCCTGTAACAACATTTGCGTGAAATAGCTAGTAATTTAAAACAAAGTAAAGTACTAGCTGGTAGAGTTCTGCAATATTTCGACTGGGTTTTCACAGTCTTGCCTATTTCTGCCACAAAGGCGTTAGTGCTTTTCTTTTTTCAGTTTTATTGCTCAGTACCAATTTGGATGGTATGGTAGCCGGTAAACTTAGGTATTTGTCATAGCACCAAAGATGTTATTAGTGCGTTGTTATCCGTGTGTCGAAAGGGTAATAGCACGAATTAAACTGGATACACCTTTCAAGGGAATTTCTTAGGTAGTCAGTGTCGCTTGCTTTTAAACAGAGAAATACAGAGTTATGATACTTACCGATGAAATAAAATCACTTCAGATGTATTTCTTAAGCCTTAGCTTTTTATTCCACACGATAAAATAACACAATATAACATAATTCTATTTTTTACGATATAATATATCTACAAGCGCATGACATTTACATACATTTGCTCATATGAGCACTACGCATTTTGCGCCCAACACCGTGTCTATTCGTATTTATGTGGTCTGTGGTGAATAGCACATGCAAAAGTTCATTAGCTATCTTAACCTCCTAGCTTGAACACAAGTGACAAACATTAACGTGATTCAGGAAAATGGCTATCTTGTGAAAAATAATGTTTTATTATTTTTTCTAGGTTGTAATACTCCTTGTAGTAACCATCCTTGCGGTCTGCAAGGTATCAGCAGGTGTGATAGCTCCCATTGCTGCTCCATTAGCCTACGCTAGACCGTATGGAGTAGCAGCGCATTTAGCAGCACCTTTGGCTGCTCCAGTGTACCATCGTCCTGCGTTGGCGCCGTACGCCGTTGGCAAAGTAGTCGCACCAGTTGAAGACTATGACCCCAATCCTCAGTACTCGTACGCTTATGATATTCAAGACGCGCTTACTGGTAAGTTTAGAAATAAATTAATAAATGTCAGGGAACAGGTATAACCTGTTTTACCTTATCAATAAAAACATTTACATAGTCTACGATTCACTTGGAGTGAATTATTTAAATACCTATTTTTGTGAAGGAGTTAATTTTACTAAAATTCATTTAAAAAGTGTGTAAATAGTTTGATAGAGATAGAATTTAGTTTTTATGCAAAAAGAATTGGAAAAATACACGAAAATCAAAAGAAAATTATGCAGGTCTGTACGGTTGATTATTATATCGTAAAATATAACTGAATGTTAAAACAACCTAATTTAACAGCAAACGATTACAACTGAGTTTCAAATAGATATATAAAGTCCCGTTGCCAGTTGTGTATTTTTCCGGAAAATATATTGTTTGTATATCTGTACCTAAGTATATCTGTTTTAATTTACTGTTAAATATATGTCTTTTCAGGTGATTCCAAGAGTCAACATGAGTCTCGTTCAGGAGACGTGGTCCAAGGTTTCTATTCACTGGTCGAGCCTGATGGCCATCGTCGTATCGTCGAATATACGGCAGACCCTCACAACGGTTTTAACGCTGTCGTCCATAGAGAACCAGTAGGCGCTGTTGTCAAGGCAGTGGCACCAGTTGCGGCCTATCATTAATATTAGAAATCTGTATTAAGGACGGATTTTACACTACAGAGAATAATAATTAAACAACAGAAAGGGTGTACTCGTAGAAGTAAAATTAAAATAAAATTGTGATTGAATTTAAAAAGTAGCTATAACTTAAATTGTACCTACTTAAAGTTATTATAAGGTTATGTTTATAAATTTCAAATATTCTGTAAAGGCGCATCATGAAAAACAAATTAATATTCGTTATGGAATATATTTTAAATTGCTCTGGATAAAATGTAATTGATTTATGCAGAATTTTTAACACTTAACAGCTTAGATTTTAAAATCCTTTGAGCAATTGTTAAATCCATATTTAATCGCCCATAGAGCACATTGCATTTTGGCTCATAAGCAATGGTGATCCGATAAATTGTATTGTGGCTCATAAGCAATAAAAAAATACACACAATTTGTCGAAATAACAACAGGGAAGTGTGATGGCACTCGTCGTATCGTCGAACCCATCAACTCTTGCTGAAAAAGTACAAATTGCACTTTTTTCACTGTATTTTCCCAATCAAAGCTTACTGTTTGTAGGTATTACCATAGGTATTTATTACTCAGTTCTTGAGCTTGTAATTGAAAAACTGTTTAAAGTTTGACGTATGTATAAATTTTGTATAAACTTATATTCTTTTTATGGTTGTTTTATAACCACAATATGGCGGAAGCATCTTTTATAATTTTATTTCAATTAAAGTTTTGTAAAATTCGTTCGATGCATTTCTCCCAAGTGACCTGAAAGCTATATGACATAATGATTGCTATTTAATGTTGACTGTATTATAAGTGTTAATTTTAAGGTAATAAATAAGAGGAATCGTATTTTTCTTTTTTTTTTGAAAACCTAGTTCTCGTTAATAAGATGTGAGCATTTAATTCTCTCATTCTCAGTTACTGCAATTTACAAGACAATTTAAAATTAAAATAAATGTGGATAAGATATTCTTCTTATATGTTTATTGCGTAAGATGTTAAAAAAATAAAAGTCACTGATAAAATAAGAGCTGCCTTATCGGTCTAGCACTATTACCGACCTCTTCTCTAGGTTCAATATCTAGAATGTTTTCTATTCGGTGATTCGTTCGTTTCTATTGTTTAAAAATGTTGATGAGTTATTCTTTTGATATAGTTAAAAAGTTTTTGGTATAGATAAAATACATCGCCTCTGTGGTCTAGTAGTCCAGCGTTGGCGTTGACCACATGAGGTCCCGGGTTCGATTCCTGGGTCGGGCACATTAAAAAAAAAGTGATTTTTCAGTTTTCTGAGAATCACAAATTTGTCCGGGATTGGAAGGTGCCCGGTTGGCGATAGGCTTGCCACCTATAACATTTGTGGGACCAAGTATCTTCGGCTAATCGTGGGTGCACCTGTTGTACCTCTGCCTATCCTTTCGGGGATATGGGCGTGAAGATACTAAAACACATATGATTTTAGATGGTTTCATGTGTCTTTTAAAAATTTCCGAAGTAAACTAGGAACCCTCATTGTTTCGCAACGTATGTTCGTCTGCAGTCTAGCTGAAAGATTCTTAGTACTAGAAAGCTGTCATTTAACCAAAGTGGTAACAAACATTTTTTTAGGATAACTCCTCTACTTGTAAAGTGAGGATGTTATTTTTTTCTCATGTATCCCATGGTGTGAGGTATCGTTGAATAGAATTTTAAAAAATATTGTAGGTTTGTCTAAAACAATTTGGCGAAATATGAAGCTTTAAAGCGCTAATTTATGTTAGAGTCCAGTGCCCTCCCTTCTGATAGCTAAACGGTTGGTTTTAGGAGTGAGCAAAATTTTTCGGTAGTAGTAAATATAATAAAGTTAAAAGGAAAATTAACACGGCTTAGAAGGCCCTAAAAATTTTTGATCTTTACTAATTTATTAATATAATATAGCAAACAAGCAAATGAAATATTATAGACACCGAATATGTTAAAGGTACCTTGATATCCGTGTGGCGAATTGGTAATGCCGTATGCATAAGGTTATCGGTTACCTTAGCCTCCAAAACGGAACACGACAGTGACAAGGATTGACTATGATGTAGCATAGCCCTGAACATGCAGTAAAAAGCGAAACCATTGGCAATGTAAACTAAACAAAAACTAAAAAAATTAACAATTCCTAACACAACGTATTTGTTGACAATTTAAGTTTTAGCCCTGATGATGCAGTAAAATGCGAAACCGGTTGGCTATTTAAATAAAAAAGTATATACTATATATAATTAGTGAATTGTGAAACAGTACAAGCGTAAAATTTAAAACAATAAACAAAAAGTATTTTTAATTATTAAAAATTGATAACAAATGAAGTTTCACCAAGTGCTGACTACAAAAAGTATAAAATATACAAGTATTAACGCTATTGCGGTGAAAATAGGTGCCTATCCTACCTATCATTCTAATTTCTAACCTATCTTTTTTTCATTACCCTCATTCGCTCGATCACGTATTCCATATCAAAAAAAAATATATACCAATGTACATCAAGATCAATAGAGTGTTATTGAGTTATAATAGGACTTATAGACAGACAGAGATACTTTCAAAAAGCTAGAACTGAAGTTAGTTAGTCATAAAACGAATATTTATTACGAAATTTAACAACAAAAGACAGACCGTCGTCCTTCTGTTTTGAAGGTTAAGGTAGCCGATAAATTTATACGTGTAATGATTTAACTTGTTTGTAATGGTTTTATTCATCAAAAGAATATGTTTCAATTGTGTTATATTAGAATAAGTGACAAAATATGGCAACACTAGGCGTCATCTTCCTATTGGTTAAAGTTGTAAAAGCTAAACGGCGGGACAGAACGCGGCAAGATGGCGCGTAGTGGGGCTTACGATATGAGAGACCTCATTTTCAGCGGGAGACGGTTCTGAGCCATGAGCTCGACAACTTGTGAACACTCAAGTCTATAATTGTAATGTTAAAATAGTCTGCAAGAAGTATATTAAAGAAATATCAAGCTTGTATTATATTTTATTCACAAAAATTCAGAAGTGGGATTCGAACCCACGCCCACAAATGTGGGTAGTTTTAACAAAATACTATTACATTCCATCGGATGATACTGCGGCTACGATCATGTATTGTTTGTAGCAAGAAGTCGCATGTAAATTATTTTAAATTATTACTATCATTTTTTTTTTTTTGAAGATTTGATTAATTGTAACAAATAAACTCAAATGCTATCTTTGAGCATAAATTAATTAATCATGTTAAGGGTGTATAAAATGGATATAGGAATAACACGATCGGAGAGTAGCCCCGACCACGTGTTAAACACAGGATGGGTACAGGAATAACAC
Source organism: Apodemia mormo (assembly GCA_036924255.1). Classification (NCBI taxonomy): domain Eukaryota; kingdom Metazoa; phylum Arthropoda; class Insecta; order Lepidoptera; family Riodinidae; genus Apodemia; species Apodemia mormo. Next base: position 22,122,172 of record JAUPFN010000021.1, on the reverse strand, counting down.
GATCGGAGAGTAGCCCCGACCACGTGTTAGGTACAGGATGGGTACAGGAATAACACGATCGGAGAGTAGCCCCGACCACGTGTTAAGGTACAGGATGGGTACAGGAATAACACGATCGGAGAGTAGCCCCGACCACGTGTTAAGGTACAGGATGGGTACAGGGATAACACGATCGGAGAGTAGCCCCGACCACGTGTTAGGTACAGGATGGGTACAGGAATAACACGATCGGAGAGTAGCCCCGACCACGTGTTAAGGTACAAGGATAACACGATCGGAGAGTAGCCCCGACCACGTGTTAGGTACAGGATGGGTACAGGAATAACACGATCAAATAGTAGCCCCGACCACGTGTTAAAGATGTAAAGGATGGACATAGGAGTATATTTATTATTTTGACAATTACTATAGCGCATGTTCTTTTAAAATAACAATTTCTAATTCTAATCTAATTTATTTCAATTCTCATTTGACATTAATTTTTAAATGTATTCTGACTTCTTTTTTTTGAGTTTTATTGATTTTAAAAGTATTTAAACGTCATTTGTAATTTTATATAAAAATAAATATATATTTTTTTCTTTTTGCACGCCATTTATTCGGCAAAGCAGGCTCAAAGTACTTGTATTTATCATCACATGTAACCCTGATTTATTAACATGAAAAATGTACAATTTTGAATTTTTAATTATGCTATCGCACATTTTAATATGCTTTTTAATGATCTACTCCCGTAATTTATTTATAATACATAATACATTATTGTATATAAGTGCTGGATTACCTTTGAAGACTTGTGGGCACACAGGTTACTTCCACGTCTGATTTTTTGTGAATAAAATATAATACAAGCTTGATATTTCTTTAATATACTTCTTGCAGACTATTTTAACATTACAATTATAGACTTGAGTGTTCACAAGTTGTCGAGCTCATGGCTCAGAACCGTCTCCCGCTGAAAATGAGGTCTCTCATATCGTAAGCCCCACTACGCGCCATCTTGCCGCGTTCTGTCCCGCCGTTTAGCTTTTACAACTTTAACCAATAGGAAGATGACGCCTAGTGTTGCCATATTTTGTCACTTATTCTAATATAACACAATTGAAACATATTCTTTTGATGAATAAAACCATTACAAACAAGTTAAATCATTACATACGTGACAATAATACTCCACTACATGGATAACAGTGCATTTATACCTTCCATTTACATATTTGGTGTCTATAGAAGATAGTTATCTCTTTTCATTACAAGGGTCATCTGTTTGTCTGTCATAATTACATAAAAAGTAATTATGATTAGTTAGCCTGTCAACTTAAAAGCTTACCCAAATAAATAATATCATTGATCATGAACTAGTTTATTGATGAATAATTGCATGAAATGTGCCAACCACACCCATGCATTATTTGTCGTAGTATATTGTGTGAATTGAATGCAAGCACGCAACCTACACGTGATATATGGAACAGATAAACATACATTTATTTAGGCATTACATTATATAAATTTACGTTAGTTGGTAATCGCATTGCCTAAGAACGGCTGAATCAATTAATGTACTATTTATTGTTTTAGTAATTTGATTAAGGTTTTTGGGCAAAAAACAGTTAGCAAATTTACCCGGAAATTTTTATGATATACCACAAGATAGAAAACCACATAGAAAACAATCGGACGGCCCAGTGATGTAGCGTGCCTTGGTGGGGCCGTATAAAAATTTGTTTGGAACACCTTATGAACGATAGAGATTTCACACCAAAGAAAAAAAATTTTGTATAAAATTAAAAGAAATATTTATTCATCATAATTATCTCTCTGTTACTTTTTTTTTTTTTTTTATGTCATAAGATAGCAAACAAGCAGATGGGTCTCCTGATGGAAAGAGTCAACCATCGCCTATAGACACCAAAGATGTTAATGGTGCGTTGCTATCTTGTGGCGAGTTCTAATGCCACATGCATAAGTTTACCGGCTACCTTACCCTCCAAACCGGAACACGACAGCAACAAGCACTGACGCTATTGCGGCAGGAATAGGTAAGGCGGTGGTACCAGACCCGGGCGAGACAATGCAGAACTCTACCACCTAGTAGCCACGATGGTAGTGACTCGATAGCCAATCGGTCGCCTTTTACGACCTGCCTGGCAGAACGGCAGTTGGCCTATTCTTCAAAGGAGGCCGGGACCAACACGGCGAAAATTTTTCAAAATTTTTTACAAACAATTCAAATTAAATATACATTCGGCATGCCTTTTTTGAAAAAAAAAATGCTATTTTTGTCGTTTGCCATTTGGGAAGCTACTATTATAGTGCGCGCGGAACTAGTTGGCCGCGCCTTAGGTGGTGACAGCGGTAAGGGGGCGGGTTGTCAACTGCTCGCAATGCACATGAGCTTAGACAGTGATGACCAATCTGAAGATATCGTGAACAACATTTTTTCATTTATTGAAAAGAATAAATAAAATACAAATTGAACTTTGTAATGTTAGTTCAGTAATTTGGTAGTAAACACGTGTCAGTGGAAGTTACGAAAAGTATTTAGTTCAGGCTGAGTCATCAGTATACGTTTATCGTGATCGGCATTGAAGACACTTTGCGTTGAATGCGTTCAAGAGGAAGGAGCTGGTATTGTGGAGCCCCTGGCCAAAGATGAGAACAGTACTCCTATGAAGCCTGATTTGTGACTTGTAGAGTCGCAAACAATCGACTGTTTTGCCCTGTTCAGAACAACAAGTTTCTTGGACGAAAGCTTTGCTTTTGCCTCCAAATGACCACGAAACGAGATAATGATGAGTTATGGATGTGTATTAAATATGTGTATTATATAATAAAAATCAGAATTATTCAAATCGGTTTAGTAGTTTTTGGGATTACCACGTTCAAACAAACAAACAAACTCAATTCTCAGAATCACTTGATTCTGAACTCTCTGAACTTGATTCAGAATCATCTTGTAAACTTATAATGATTTGGTCCATCATAGTATCAAATTTCATATCATGATTCCAGTATTCCTGTTCATTTTTTTTGTACGTGGTCATCGCATTTTTGCCATTGTTCGGCAGAGAATTCGGAAAATAGCCTTGTTACTATTGACATCGGCTTTCCGTTTATTAAAAAATGCATGCACTTTAAATATTATTTCCTTAGATTGTCTTTTTATCGGCGGACTCATCTCGCTATTGCAATCTTATGTGCGTTTTGTCTAAACTAGCCGGAACTTTCAACGCGTGTTGCCGTCGCAAAGTACGGCGCCGCACTGAGTAATGACAGCAAGCGCCCCTGCCTCTCCGCCCCACCGTTCACATACCTAAGGCGCGGCCAACTAGTTCCGTGCGCACTATAATTGTTGGTTACGCACGTATAATTAATACGGTAGATATGGTTGTAGCTACGCCCCTGGGATGGGAATCTCGGGATCGTAGCTACCTCCTCCTGACGGGAAGAGCCAAGCAACGCCTAAATACACCTAATATGGTAATGGTGCGTTACTGTCCGTGATTTTATTTTTTCTAAAGACTGATAACTAGTTTATATAAATCGGGATTATATAAATCGAGCGGCACGCACATTGCTGGATTGCTTGGGGCATGTAGTAATATTAATCCGCCCTGAATAGAAGGATCACCAAACCGATATACTGGTGACCCAGGGGTGAATTTGGACATTCGGTTTACTCTGCCTACATTGCAAGGGAATCGGTAAGAAATTATTTAATAATTATTTATGTTCAGTTAAAGTAAAATCAAGCATCAAGTGGAAGGCGCAAAACTCCTGCAATAACTAAACGAGTAAAAAATATAAAAGCAACATAAACAATAACATAAAATTCAGGCTTCCATTTTTAATCAAGGACTAGCGGATTCTTTGGCCATTTTCTGTCCTATTTCTCATCAACAGCGCTACCTACCCTGTCAAACTAAAGTTATGAACCATTCAAGTTACTCTATAGCTGTTTAATACAGACATACACTGAAGTTTACTTATAAATATATAGATGTAAAACCGACCAAGTGCGAGTCAGTCTTGCGCAGGAAGGGTTCCGTACTATCATCATAAAATATATGAAAAAAAACACGTTTATTGTATGGAGTTAATTTGTTGTTATAGCGACAACGGAAATACATAGTTTGTGAAAATTTTAGCTTTCTAACTATCAAGGTTTATGAGATACAGCCGGGTGACATACAGACACAGCGGAGGCTTAGTAATAGGGTGCCATTTAACCATTTAGGTACGGAATCCTAAAAATGAAAATTAATTTAAATTTTCCTCCATGTTCCTCGGAATGCTGTCGTTCTGCCAGAAAGGTCGTAGAGGCAACCGGTTGGCTACGTATCATTCCATCGTGACTACTATGTGGTAGAGTTCCACAACGTCTCGCATGGGTATTTAGTACCACTGCTTTACCTATTCCTGCCGTAATACGACAATGCTTGTCATTATTGAGTTTTGGTTTGGAATGTAGGGTAGTCGGTGACTTATGCATGTGGCATTGCCATCCCGCCATACGAATAGCAACGCACTATTAACACCTTTGTTGTCAATAGGCGATCGTTTCTCTTTCCATCAGAAGAGTCATCTGCTTGTATGCTATATTTTTTAGGGTGCCCTATCAAAAGGTGAAACGGGACCCTATTACTAAGCCTCCGCTGTATGTCTGTCACTAGGCTGTATCTCATAAACAGTGATAGCTAAAAAGCTGAAATTTTCACAAATTATGTAATACCGTTGCCGATATACCGTTGCCGTATAACAACAAATAGTAAAAATTAAAAAATGAAAATATTAAAGGGGGTATACAATAAACCCCACACAGTAAACATGTTTTTTTTTCTTTTTTTTTTGCTATGATGTTACGAAACTCTTCGTGCGCTAGTCCAACTCGCGCTTAGCAGGTTTTTTTATACAATAATATTAAAAAAAAATTTATTTAAACGCAGCTAAATTGCATTCGATCTCCTTTACCTCTGGTATCCTAAATAAAGTGTAATATCCTAAACAAAATGGGATTTTTTCAAATCGGTTAATAAATGGCCGAGTTTTGATATAACAAACATAAAAATACAGCTGAATTAAAAACCTCCTCTTTTAATTTTCAATTATTTTTTAAGTGGCTTAGGACGTCGGTTGAAAAAATAGTTTGTCTTACATTATGTGCTGTTATAATGTGATTGACGGTATATCATGTGTTATACAACTTATTCCATAAGTGCCTGCATAAGGCCTATCATACGACTAATGTCTTAATGTCTTCAAGCGAGTGAACTGTGAGGTTACAGTACCCATTGTTACCACTTCGGATATAACATTGCATGGCGTATTGTCATTTGTGAATCTTAGCGGAAGGTTTCACCACACAGCCAGTGCGGCGCGTTAATTGCGAGGTGGTTATATTTTTTTGAAATCATTAAGTAGCAAACAGGCAAAAAAAGTACCAACAGTTTCCCCGTGTTGGTTCCGGGCTCCTTTGTAGAATAGGCCAACTGACGTTATACCAGGCAGGTCGTAAAAAGCAATCGATTGGCTATACGAGTCACTACCATCGTGGCTATTAAGTGGTAAAGTTCTGCATTGTCTCGCCCGGGTCTAGTACCACCGCCTTACCTATTATTATTCCTGCCACAATAGCGTCACTTGCTCAAGCGTCTGCTTGTTTACTATCTTATGAAATAAAAAAAAAACAGATGGTTCTCCTAAATGAAAGAAAAAACACCGCCAATGGATAGCAACATGCTATCCATGTGGCAGGATGGTAATGCCACTTGCATAGGCTTACCAGTTTGCTTTACCCATTGTAACAAGATTTATTATGCTATTATCGTAGGAAGAGGTAAGGTGGTATTACTAAACCCAGATGAAACGTTGCGAAACTCTACCAACTAGTAAACGTATTAAATTTTTATTATAGATATATAGTTATTATAAAAAATAAATAAAAAACTTAAAACAATATCTATAAGTATTAACGAAATAATAAGACAATATACTAAGCAATAATTATTTACAGATAAATTTGCCTCCATCAAAATAATTAAGCACAGAAAAATCTTAATATTCGCGTTGATGTCTTTTACTTAGAACGTTTCAGTGTAAAATGCATTAAAAGTGCCAGTGTCGAATAGTCCAGCCAAGCCTAGTGATCATAGTACAGTATATTAATGTAGTCTTCATTGTTTCCTATTTATGAGTTATATATAATTCTTGAAAATATATAAATATCACGCCTATTTTTCTGCAGAGGCAGACCTAGTATATTCGCGATTAGCCAACGGAATTAGTCTTATGGTGTGACAGGTGGCCAAAATATTAAAAATCAGGCACATATGCAGCCTTGGCCAATATTTGTATTAAAAACGAATGACCTGATCCGGGATTCGAACCCAGGAACATAGGCCACTATATATCAATACCACTTTGCCAGCGCATTAAGACGACTAATCCTTAAGCAAGCTTCCGTATATGCACAATAATTGCCTGGTCAAGTTCTTTACTGTCTGTCGCGTTTTGTCTGCTATTTTGTGGAATCAACTTGGCATTTTTGGGTCATAATATTTCATCCATCCGAAGTATGTAGTTACTTTTATACCAATAAGTTTTCGGTAAACTTCAAGGGATCTTCACATTTTCCAAAATAAAAAAGTAGCCAACATATTATCTGAATATTTAAATCATTTAACTCTGTTACTTTTACGTGATTAAGTAATAAACGTCGTAATTTTTTTATACTCAAAAGGTCTTTGATTTTTAAGTTTGAGAGAAGAAAATTCAACGGCGGAAACATATCTATTGGTCTTGGTTCTATCTATCTATCAAAGCTATACTTTACTACGGTAAAGTAAGACTTTGATAGGAGTGTAGTATGTACGCTTACCACACTCCGAGTCATTGTTCTCGCGTGTAGCAGGAATATAGGTAATGGAATGTTTTCTTAAAACAGTCCAACATTTCAACGTCGTCAGGTAGAAATGTTAGGAAATGAGGAATCACAAAGGATTATAAGGACAGGGTCTAGACTAAATAATTATCGATATTTTTGAAGGTATTATCGAAAATAGAAATTTTGGTAACAGCTGAGAGTTCGGTGATGATATATTAACAATCCCGTTTTTTGGATAGCAACATAGAGCTGTTGGTCCCGGTTCTCGTAAGAAGTAAGCGATAGTCTTTATCAGGTATTTTTGTATCATTACACAGCAGACAAACAGACGTCTCTTCTGATGGAAAGAGACACAATCGCCTATAGCCACCAAAGGTATTAATGGTGCATTGCTCACCGAGAGGCGGTATAGTAACGTCACGTGCATAAGACGCACGCTATTGTGACAGGAATAGGTAAGGTAGTGGTACCGAATACCCGGACGAGATGTTGCAGAATTCTATCATCTAGTAGTCATGATGTAATGACACATATATAGCCAATCGGTTGCCTTTTACAGGCTTCCTGATAGAATGGCAGCTGGTCTATTCTTCTAAGGCCCGGACCAGCACGAGGTAGATGCAAGCAAGTGGTAGCAACATAAAAGCAAATGGTATTTAACTTAATGTACTAGTTCGCTAGTATATTACTTGCTGACCTGCGCACCTTCGTCCGCGAGAAAAGTAACTATCACTAATTTAATCTTTCATACTATCATCTTATATTTCAGCCCTTTAGGGGTTAATTTTTGAATCAAAATTTTGACTAAAAAAATTCTTATATTCATGTAAGTTGCACAGGACAGTTAGACCCACACAGCTTCGCCAGTTCAGACGAAGAAAACTAGTTATTTTACTTCACCAGTTATAAAATGCCATCAGCATGTTTCATGCAATCTTCAAGCCACACTTCCAGCCTCCATTGGGGTTCTTTTTTTGAAATTTAGCATATGCTTAACCCCGGGTCTTTTTTATATTTTCTATATCATAAGGTAGCAAAAAAGCAGATGGCTCTCCCGATGGAAGAGAGACCATCGCCTATAGACACCAAAGACGCTAATGGTGCGTTGCTATCCCTGGGGTGGAATAATAATAACACATGCATAAATCTATTAGCTACCTTACCCTCCAAACTGGATCACGACAATAAGAAATAAGACACACTCACTTTTATAATAGTATGGATATTAAGAATGCAACTATTTTTCACAAATGGTTTGATCTTTGAGTACATGTAATATATCTATGGGTTTGATATGTGATTTAAGTGATGCATATTAAACTCAATAAACCTTGTTTCTAGATAAAGCTTAGAGAATATGTTTTGTGTTGTAGAATGCTGCGAGCACTCGTAATGATCATTAAAATATGTATAATAATATAATAATAGTTAAAATAATTGTTACTAAATAACTTTCTGGAATAAAATGAAACCATTCTTAGCTATCGTCCAGCAGCTTTACCTACGTAATAAAGTACTTCTCCAGTGGATCTCAAGTAAATATAGATTTCTGAAGTTTCAATTATTTTCATAGCAAATTATGTCGCAATCAGCGCAGGTTTCGTCCGTAATAGTACGTATTTTCATTATATATATATATATATATATATATATATATATATATGTATATGTATTATATATATATATATATATATATATATATATATATATATATACTAACTCGAGAACGGTTGAACCGATTTGGCTAATTTTGGTTTTGAATTAATTGTTGAAGTCCAGGGAAGGTTAAAAGGTGAGAAAAAAAAAATATATATATATATATATATATATATATATATATATATATATATATATATATATATATATATAAAATACAGACAATACCGCCAGGTCGAGTGTGAGAACACCGAGGCGTAGGCTAGGGCTTCAACGATACGCGACAGATAATTGCCATTTCTGTCGAGGCATATATAAAGCTTTTCTCAAAAAAAAAGCAAGAAAATAAAAAAAACTTTTTATGTAGTAACAAAGAGCATATAATCACCACGCTTTAGTAATAAATTTAATTTGTGGCTATACAGCCACGTGAATGCAAGTTATACCAAGATAAAAGAGTTCTTTATTAAAATTACGACCCAGTACGCCTTTTCATACAATTGAATTTGATTCAAGAAACGCACCGGCAATTTCGGCGCGTTTCTTGTTCCAAATTAAAAAAACGCGGCAGCAAAGACGTGCATTTTTTTGTGTACGTAAATATGATACTTCGCATGCTCTTTATTATAACATAATGACACTATTTCCGCGCATGTTTGAGAAAATATCCTTTTTTTTCAATTATATCTCTGGAATAACCAGAAATATTCGAGTATCAAAAATTACATCATACAAATATGAGTATCGTGTCCAAAATCGAAAGAGACAAGAATGGCTGTTTTGCTACACAAGTTTTTTAAAATTACATTACCATTAATTTGCATCATTAATTTCTTTGGTGTTTATTGGTGATTCAAAGTCGAAATTAAGGTATTTAATTTGCAACATTTCCACAAAATCTTATATGAAACTGCAGTGATACAACTGAAGCGAAAGGTAGGGTCAGAAATGGGTCAAATATTTGATAAAAATATCTGAAAATCAAAGGAGACCCCAGATGCACAATAGTTCACCTACGTTCACCATGCTTTCTTCACGTCAGTAGCAAAGGCAATAATACACAAATTATGTACTCAATGAACATTATAATTAATGAATACATCGTACCGAAACATCTTCAGAAGAGTCGAATTACATTTCACTCTATGAAGGCTTAGATCTTGAATTAGTTTGCCCTATTCCTTATACTACCTTTCTTTTCAGTCGCATCACGACAATTTTATATGAGATTTCGCAGAACTTTTGCAAATTTAATAATTTAATTTCGTCATTGAACTATACATTTCCGGAAAATAAAGCCTAAATCTTTAAAATATTTATAGGTGATTGTTGTCTTTTTACATCAGGAGAGCCGTGGGCTTGTTACCTATCTTATAACATAAAAAAATAAAAAGTGGTTGAGGGTAAAGGTAAAAATCATTGAAACGTGACAAAAATAATAAGCCATTATGTATTTTTTTATGTAATGCAACAGAATGCTGCAAGAAGAGGCATGGGAAGCCCGATCGAAACGAATATTAAATAATAAGCATAATATGTACAATAAATTATTAAATTTGAAGACGAATTAAAAGAAAATTTTATAATTGAAAAAATGGTGGAATGTAAGCTAAAATTGGGACATCTGAAATGTCACGTGCACACCTACATGTAGGTATACAATAGTTTCAATAGTACACATATAATATTACATCAAGCGCACTAACTATATGGCTGCGCACGATCTGAAATACATGCTCTAAGCCAAGACCTTGATTCTATCTAGATCTTTCATTGCCTTTGGGTATTACATACTTTGTACAGGAAAAGAGACAGTAACAGCAAATTTGCGAAATATCTCTCACTGTGCAGAATAATGATAAACCGAATATAGGTTAGTGCAGGCATTAATATATTCTTTTAAAAGTCGAGATCAAAATCAAAATAAATTGATACTAATTTTTCACGGCATTTATCTTGTGCAATTGTAGGTTCGTAGCACATTAGAATGACACCACTCCAACTTAACAAACAACTTGACATTCAAAATTTAACATTAAATTCAGTAACATAAAATTTATATCACTATTAGCTGTGGTTCGCCAGCTGTAGCTCTGTGTTTAAAGAATTTTTAGTAACCCACTGGAACAATACATTCAAGGTAGAAAGTAAATTGTGCGGTAATTCTGGCCTGTTACATTATAGATACGTACCTATATAGATACGAATTTTTGGCCTAATTCTCTTCTGATGTGTTTGTGTGATAAGTTTTTCTCATTAATAATATTAATTTAATTAAGATAATCGTTTTGACACAGAATACATAATAGTACAAATACAGAAGAGACACTCCGGATAGTTGTTTAAAGAACTCTTGCTTCGATACAATTAAGTTGAATTCAGATCACGCGGTGCTTCATTACCTACGGTTATATTTACCTAGAAGTTCCATCTCTTTCTATTGCGTACCTAACTTTTATCCTTTTTAATGAAATCAGGGTTGTCTCAAATATACTCTATCACCTATAGACACCAAAGATGTTAATGATGCGTTGTTATCTGTGCAGTGGGATAGCAATGCTATATACGTAAGTCTACCATCCAACTTTAACCCCAAAACGGAACACGATAATGACAAGAATTGACGCTATTGCGGCAGAAATAGGTAAAGGAGTGGTACCATACACTTCTCTACTCGCGGAATTCTACCACCTAGTAGTCACGGTGGTAGTGACACGTATAGTCAATCGATCGCTTTTTACTACTTGCCTGGCATAGCAGCAGGTAGTAGGCAATACGAGAAAAATGAATTTTGTTAATAATTAATTAATAATAAAATATAACTTGTGGCGCATTTCAAGTTGTAATACTGGGGCATGATAAATCTACGGAATCCTTACCTATAGTACTTAAAACCTACTTCTAAAAATTACGAGTAAACTAAACAAAACAAATATTTCCTACCTTTCAGAATCTTTCGCTAAAGTAAAAAACGAAAACTATGAATCCTTCTGTTTATTGCTACAGCCATCTACACAGCAATTATTCTGTGTAGATACTCTAGGGAACTTTCTATGCACTTTTGTGGTATCTGTTACTGAAAAAATATCGCACTTTGAGGTTTGAGATTTGACGTGGTAGTTTAAATTCATGTCTAGATATGATCTACCATAAAATACCTTTTTATAAATATTAAAATAAAATAGAAGATTTATGTTGTATTAGAATTTTATTACTACTAACGCCATCTATTATAAAAGTAACGAGTTAAAATGCTACTTTGGCGTGGTAGATTTAATTCATTTAATTCATTTTCATTCACTCCATTTCAATACAACATTAATCTATTAATACACTTGTACTTTGTAACTTCCCGCTACGTATGTAGATAAGGAAATTACTGACTTTGCTCCGATTTTCAAAAATCGGATATATTATTATCGGGGCAAAATAAGTAATTTCGTTATCTACGTTCGTATCGGGAAGTCAAAAAAATATCTGAATACTTTTAACTCAGTTTGTGAGATGCTGATTATTTCTTTAATTCTATAAAATATTATTAACAAAGCGACTAGAAATTATATTTAATTTACCTAAAAAGAAATCACGTACAAGGATTTCCATATAATTAATATCATGAAGTTGCAGTAATAATAAATGAGTAAATAATTAAAACAACGTAATATTCGTTTACCAGGAAGGAAAAGTTGGCTCACTGTCACTAATACAGAGATCTATAGATTAAGATACCGTGAGAAATAATAATTCAAGTGTTAAGTGAACAAAGGTGTTATCTGATAAAATGGCAAAATTACATTTTTATAAATAAAAATTACAACTGATGACGAATTGATTTGTATGGTGATGAACTAACTACTTAGTTTGGAAATAGTTAGGGACTCCAGATTTCGTGCCTCTGTATGTCTCATGATCAAGCTCCACCAGGCTTCCTTACTGGGTTTCCCCACTAGGGGAAACCCTCTAAGGAAAGCCTAGCAGAGACAATCAGTGGACGGTGTTGATGACTCGTTGGGATCTGGTCGCCAGTCACGTCAAGTATGGAGGTTAAGCGGGTACAGCTTCGCATTATGTGAACGCGCATGCCATAGTCCAATGTCTTTTATATGTGGTAATTCCGAATGATCAGCACGCTGAAATTTATGTCACGTTACAATTTTTGGATAAAAGTAGCCAAGCCTTTATTTGTGTGTTCCTCAAAATGACACTGTTTTATAGGTAGCGCAGAGAGTTTACTATTTTCTTGAGGGTGGAAGTTTGTCTAGTCCCAAAAATCATAAAAATGAATTCTTATGATTTTTGGGACTAGGTGCAAGTAAATTTTATAAAGTGAGGGCGGTTATATAATGTCAATCTGAAGCGAATGTAAGTTTTATAAATAGACAACTTCGGTTTTGAGGAAGCTAATAAGAGAGCATAAGACGTGACCTCTTAATCACGTTTTGTGTGTGATGTCTCATATTCAGTCTCATGCCAATATTGATTCTTAAGTATTTTGGGTAAAAGCGCCTGTGTTTTACTCACGTTGACTGTGAGTCGTGAGTTAGCAAACTTTCTTACAGAATGTCCAGCGTTGATTGAATTTTGGATAATGGCAAAGGCAACGATCAATAATGTTTTAGAGATTTAGGTCGCATTGTCGTAAAGTGCCAGCATGTATAGTACGTATAACTTCTTTCTCTCTATTAAGTACAACATTAGCGACAGGCAGCTTCCCTGGGGAACTTTCGCTGTAAAGATGGGCTTCCTTACTTATACACTTACGTTCAGACAAAAGTACCGCGTCCAAATTCGAAACGGGTGATCCCTTAGAAAAGAAACCATCCCACTTATGAAGTAAATAAATATCTACGTTTTAACGAAAAAAAATATAATATGCTGATAATATTGATAATATTTTCGAAAACATAAATTATATCAATACTTAGAGACTTTTGCAATAAATCTCCAATTCTGTAAGGAGATTTTTAAGTTTTCGATCACACGAATCAACTCCTCGTCAGTTGAAATTTTGTAACTTTGTTAGATAGCACCTTTTTATTCCTAACCCTTCGAGTATAAACCTTCTAAATACTATTCCATATATAAGGATCTTATTACTCAGTGTTGTCAGCGAATTGGAGTGAACGCAATACTTCTATATATAGGACCGATGCAGTGATTGTCACGACTATTTCTTAACAATCCTTTATTGAGAACAGTTTAAACATGTTAAGGGTAAATAAAACGCTATAATATTACTTTTATTCATTTTAAGTGCATCGTTTTAGTGATAACGTTTCGCGATTGCAGGTTTTCCTGTGCACGTGTGTGATGCAAGTGGCTATGTGTATTATAGTCACTGATGCGCCTCCGCCGAAAGCTGAATACAAATATTCATATGAAATAGTTGACCCCACCACTGGTGATACTAAGAGCTTATACGAAGCGAAGCATGGGGATGTTGTAAGAGGTTCGTATTCAGTAGTCGACCCTGACGGAACCAAACGCATCGTCGATTATACAGCCGGAGCTGGGACCGGATTTAAGGCTGTAATACGCAATGAGGTTTTGCCTGACCCTCATTCTAATAATGTTCACGGTATTCCATATTCAAGTTTATATGATGCGCGTAATTTTAATATTAAGCCTTATAATAAACATAAGTTTTTAATTCCAATTCAATATGTAGAGCCTGTACAAAATAATCATGTTACATTATTTAGACCCGGTGCAGTACCTTCTACTGAGGAACAATTTGCACAAGGAGAATTTTTTAAGCCTACTTATCATAAATAATAGTGAATTAGCTAGTTTTCATTAATAATCAACAACTTGTTAAGTTAAATAATCAAAACTTTCGTGAGACATTACTAACGAATACACCATAGAAAAGAGACTTTAGCCTTTTTAATTATTAATTATTAATTGTAAAACAAAATTAAAGCTAAAGTTATAAAATATTTAATTCTGTAAAATGAGTTTAAAATTGTGACGTAGATCTATAATCCTTAGTTCTATTCTCTTTTAATTAACTTTTCATTCGATTCTATTTTCTTTAAAAGGAATTCATAATTTAAGGTTCCACTATGACCTTGCCGGCTTTGGGTTTAGAAGGAACTAAACTATCAAACTTGAAGCCCTCGTTCTAATTTCAACAATGTACATATTTTAAAAACTCTGGGTATTATTTTCGTCTTAATAATCTTGTGTAAGTTAAAGAAAAAATAATTAATCATTAATTTTTAAAAAGTAACTAATTTGGTGTGTTTAAAAAATCAGTCTCTGATTTATTCAAACACTGCATGTCAAACTGTTCTTTTTTAAGGGAAAGGAGGTACCGACTCGTTGCTCCAGGAATAGGTTCACCATGAACTCTGTTACGTATAATTTTAAGACACAATAAGTTGATTTTTCCTTTTAATACGAGTATATATGTCGCAGTGAAATTGTCAATACCGTTAGATTATAATCTACCTAAGTGATATTATAATTTAACTTCTAACCTAACCTAACCAAATTATGCAATCCCTATGTAGATTATAATATAACGGCTATTGACAATTTCACTGTGACATAAATATAAAGTATAAAGTAACTGTAATTAATTAATTAATTATCTACTCTCAAGGATATTCTTGAATGAAATGAATGAAATTTTCATAATGATTTTTATTTATTTGTTTCATGGCTTTTGGCATTGCTTGGAAGCCATTAGATGCCGCCAATCTCTTACATAGTTTTTGAAGATTGCGGATTTTCACTGTCAAATTAACGGTGTCAATGCTGACACATTTTGTCTTTTTTTAATTTCGGTTTTAGATAAGTGTGTGAATATTTCATTAAGATCTTAGCGTTATAAATATACCACAGACCACATGAACACTCCGTGAAATACACCAAATAACAACTTTACTTTATCATGATACCAATTTGTCATGTCCGGTTTTTTGTTCAAATTATCTTTTACAGGCACTTTTGAAGACTTTATTTGCTTTAAACATTCTTACAACAAATCATGATTAAACAATTTAGTAATAATTGCACATATCGTTATTTACATTTTTTCAAAAGAGAGCATTGAAAATAATATATGCTTAGTTTGAGATAAACGAATGCTTAAGTTTTTATGTATGAATGACGTAAGTGTGTATAAATTGTTAAGTGAAAAGTTATTATGATGCCTACTTATCAATAATCTTTTAACTAATTTTATAAGTAATTAATGATATTATTATAATAATTAATTCAAGTAAAGGCAGAATCGGTGTAAAAAAATGAAATTAACTTAAGCTGTTAATCCAAATGACCGTTACTGTGAAACTGGGTTTTTTAGTGAGCAGAGTGCTCAGCCAAAGTTTAAGTTAAGTGGGCTTAGAGATCGTCTCAGGTTACCAAACCTCGGCTTAGGGCAATATCTCGACGATAAGTGTAATTAGTATCAGGATTTCCACCCGTAAATAACTCTTAACCAGAGTCTCGAGTGTTAGCGGGCCGAAACAGCGGACCGAAATGCCGTCGTGTGTGTATGAATTGCTGTAATGGAATACTTAGGATGGGATAGGAGAGAAAGCCATGTTTGTTAGTTCATCATTTTCAAAGAACGGCCGATGAACGATTAACATAACAGATATACAATGTGTGTGGATTAAATGTAGTTACCGGGGAGACAAGACTGACGTACCGTAATCAAATCGGTCGGGTGCTTTCTGAAGGTAGTGTCAAGTGTCCTAAACCAGCGTGCTTGCATGAATAGAGTTACAAATGTAGAGGAAGCAAAGCAAGTCTATTTGGATCGTAATACATGGCACTCAAACATCCATGTCTGCCCGTAAGGGATTTGGCGTTAAGATATGTATGTAATTGTACATCATTGCAAAGGCCGGGAGTGGCATTTGCAGGCCGAGTATGAGTTTACCTATTGTTAATTTGGCTTCCAACCTTAGATCTGGTGGACTGCAGTCAATATTCATTTCACTTTCGGAGCCATCGGAACAAATTTTTGATTATGTTTAATATTAAAATAAGAGTATCGAGACGAACTCTTTGCTTTACCGCCAAATAATTTTTTCTCCGACTGTGCTGAAAGGTAAACGCATTTGTGACTATACGGCCACGTGAACGCAATTTGTAAGAAAATAAAAGAGTTCTTAATTAAAATTACAACCCGGCATGCATTTTCATACAACATTCATGTTTTTGATCAAACTTAATGACATTATTTCCATATTTGAGAAAATGATATTATTAACTATCAATTACAGGTACCTACTTATTTATTATTGAATATTTTTGACTGAATTTGAAATTAAACGATTTTGTAACTATCACTGTATTTTCTTTATACCTATTTGAAATTGTTAAAATTTATGATTTGATTTCATCGTTATTTTTCAATTTCCCGCTTTGTTAGTAGTACAGGGAATCCAGAAACGTGGAGACGTTTTGAGTAGAGATATGTTAGCTCATTAAATAAATTGGTAGAGTGCGTGCGTGGGCCCCGCACAATCTAGGGTTCCAAAGTTGCCCATCACAATAACAAACTAAGAAGTGGGATTTGATTATAAAACCTTCTAAGCTGTGGTAGTTTACTTTTAACCTTCATTATATTTACTACTGCTGTGAATTTTTCCCCACATCCAATACAAACCGTTTAGCTGGCAGAAGGTGGAAGGGGGGCAGATGGCACTTCGCTCTAAAGAAATTAGTACTTTAAAGTTTAATATTTCAGAAATGAGTCCCATAATCGAAAATTATTTTTCAAAACCTACAATATTTTTAAAAACCTATCCAACGATTTCACCATGAGGCAAACGAGAAAAAAATAACATCCCCAATTTACATGTAGAGGAGCTACCCTAAAACAAATCTGTAAGCCGGTTGAGCCTACAGGCCATCCCTGAATTTTTCCGCTACACTGAGGTATTTTAAGCCCAAAGAAGCAAAAACTATACCTAAGCATAGAATTTTAAGTTCGAAGAGTTCAAAAGTCTAATGTTTGTGAAATTGATACCCAGTAACTTAATCTTTGAAAAGATGTAGGTATATTTTTTCAAAACGAAGATCGATTATAATCTTTTAATGACATTTCACGTTATTTTTGAGCTCTAAATTGTTTTATTAGTTAGAAAATTAAGGTTAAAAATGTCGAAAAAATGAATATATTTTTTAAAATTTTTGTCATTGATATATCCCGAACAAATCAATCTGCACTTTTTAACAACTAATCCACATTTCATACTCTTTCGTTCGCGTAATTGTAGTAAAAAGGATACAAAGCTTTTCCTTCGCTTATAAAAAGATTTATTTTCTTTAACGAATTAAAACTTCTGTTATATTTGAGTATAATTTCATGTTACGGAAATTATACTAAACTGAACGCAACAAAATAACAAAGACATTTTTTCTGCCCTTCTGTAAGATTTGTGTCACGACAAAATTATGTCGACTCATTTAATACTTCAATTGCGTTATTGTTCTAAGTTTAAATATTTAGATTAAATATCTGAGATATAAAATATACCGAATATACCCGTGTCGATCAGGGCCACTTTCGAAAAATAGATCACTTGAAGAAGAAGAAATGGGGAAGACGTGGCACTTACATCTTGTCTAGTAACTAGGTGGCTCAGAAATCAGAAATCAGAAATACTTTATTCAATAAAACTTTTTAGAAGTTATTTTGACACGTCAACATATTTTTTTTAAACTACTACCGGATCGGAAACGCGGCCACACACTCTCCACCTAGTTACTCTTCTTCTGCTACATTTCGGCCGGGTTTTGGCAATACCGCCTTATTTTAATATAATTACTACCGCCGCCTTTTTTATATCATAAGATAGCAAACAAGCAGATGGGTCTCCTGATGTTAGAGTCAACCATCGCCTATAGATACCAAAGATGTTAATGGTGCGTTACTATCTTGTGGCGGGGTCTAATGCCACATGCATAAGCTTACCGGCTACCTTACCCTCCAAACCGAAACACGACAATGACAAGCACTGACGCTATTGCGGGAGGAATAGGTATGTAATACTATAATATAATAACATGAATGTAATATGAAAGTCGTTTCTGAGGTCTAATAATCCGGTGTCGGTGTTGACAACAAAGGTCCCGTGTTTAATTTCCGGATAGGGCAAATCAGAAATGTGTTTTCAGTTTTCTGATAAAAACAACGTCGCCCGGGATTAGAGAAGTGCCCGGTGGGCGACAGGCTTACCACCTATCACATTGTGGGACTAACTATCTTGGACTTATCGTTCGTGTAATGGTTGTAATTCTGCCTACCTCTTTGGGATACGGGCATGAAGATACTTTTAATATGAATAATCTAGCCTTTAGCGGTCAGTATGTTCAGCTGCAGGTCCAGGTTCCAAGCTGGCAGATCCAACCTAAGGTCTGCAGCTATCGAGTTGCGACAAAATGTACTGTAATTTTTAAATTAATATCATCATGCCAGTTTTGTTGTAAGTTAGCCAAGGGTAATGGAACGCCAATATATGCCAAGTTCACCATGACTCAAAGGCTTAGAATATGGTAGTTATGATCGAACATCTCCATTTCTTGAAAAACTTGTTGTAACCAATCAATTAACAGTTATTTACTAATGTCAGGTCCCTGTAATCACAATCCGACATTCGTAGCAGTATCTAATTGTAACCAATTTAATAATAACGAAGCATTCCACAAATTTTTGGATGTGTGGTATTTGACATTTTTAAGAACAGTTTTAGCTTACGCCTCGTAGAAAGTGTTACTACTTTACGCCTCCTAGAAAATGTTACTACTCGTAACTAAAACGAGTCGTTTTACTGATCTATAAAACAGGAGCAGGGATACGGGAAAAGCGCAAACAACGATCGAAGAAGAATGTAAAACGCTTTCAACTCGAAGCCATGATTAAAAACTCGTAATAAATACTGTAGATTGTAAAAATAATCGAAAATATTTTCCCTCCGTGTTGGTCCTGGCTCCCTTTGAAGAATAGACCATCTGCCATTCTGCCAAGCAGTTTATAAGAGGCGAAAGATAGGCTATGAAAGTCACTACCATCGTGCCTATTTGGTGATAGACTTCTGCATTGTCTCGCCCAGGTCTGGTAACACCGTTTTATTTCTTCCTGCCGCAATAGTGTCAGTGCATGTCACTGTGGTGTTCCGATTTGGAAGGTAATGTATTTTTTTAAAGAATATTATCATTCTGCCGACATGTCATAAACGCTTGGGCAATATTTGTCACTTCTATCGTGACTACTAGCTGGTAGAGTTCTGCAACGTCTTTACCGGATGCATGACACTACTGCCTTATTTATTCCTGCAACAAAGTCGTCAATGCCTTTGCTGTGTTTCGGTTTGGAGGGTAAGGTAACTTATGCATGTGACATTAAGATCTCGCTACATGGATAGTAACGCACCGTTAACATCTTTGGTGTCTATAGGCGATGGTATGATAATCTCTAAAAATGATCTGCTCGTTTGTCATTTTATTACATAAGAAACATTAAAAAAAAATAACAATTGTTGTTGCGTAACAATTGTGTGAATTGGATTGAAAGCTTTTAAATATCGACGGTAGCTTACCAAGGTAATGTAATCATAGATAAGCAATCGTGATCGGCCTTTGCAATTATTATTTAGCTTTTGGTCACAGCTTTCAATTTCAATAAATATATTTTAGATCATGATACAGACATCCGTATTTATACATCATATAAATAACTAGCTGAGCCCGCGACTTCGTCCGCGTGGAAACATTCAAAAAAGTAGCCTAAATTACTCCCTATCACATCCGCTATCTGCCAGTGAAAGTCCCATTAAGAGATTAGCCGGAACAAACAGACAGACAGACAGAAAGACAAAAATTGTAAAAAAAAAAATATTTTGGTATATGTACCGTGTATACATTTCGTACAAAGCGGTTATTTTAATATTACAAACAGACACTCCAACTTTATTTATTTGTATAGATGTATAGATGAGGTATATGTACCGTGTATACATCCATATGCATTTCGTAAAAAGCGGTTATTTTAATATTACAAACAGACACTCCAATTTTATTTATTTATATAGATTATACATGTTATACGAATCCGTATTTGTACTAATATCATAAAGGGTTAAAATTGTTAAGTTTGTGAGTTTGATTGTAGAAAGAAGAAAAACCATCGTGTTAAGACACCAGATATGTTAATGATTTGCTGCTATTAGCTATTAGTGTGGTGGGATAGATGGCCATATGCATTATTTTACTGGCTACCTTGTCTTCCAAACCGAAACACGACAATGACAAGCATTGACGCTTTTGTGGCAGGAATAGGTAAGGCAGTGGCGCTATATATCCGGACGAGATGTTGCAGAACTCTTCCAGTTAGTAATCATGATGGTAGTAAATTAATAATTTTTGCTTAGGTACGCACATTGAGGGCCCCCCATGGCCTGGGGGCCCCGTATAATTGATACGGCAGATACGGTGGTAGCTACGCCCCTGTCCTCAAATGATGTAAAGTGCAATTCGACGCAAAAAGCAGCGTATCAAGGTCAGAACTTTAGAGGTGAGACTGGCGAGAGAGCGTTCTCGACCTTTACACATACCTTTGTTTTAACGCTTATCTAATGACCTTTATTATTTAATGATAAAAAAATAAATAAATATTCACGGGACAAATTACACTTACTGATCTAACCCCAAAGTAAGCAAATTATTTGATTGTGTTATGGGTGCTAGTCAACGATCCTAATACGTATAAATACATATATAAATACTTTTACATTCATAATAAACACCCAAACCCGGAAATACAAACATTTATGCTCATCACACAAATGCTTGTTCCCGTCGGGGATCGATCCCGAGCCCCGTTGATTGCGTAGTCAAGGTCGCAACCACTCGACCAACGGGGCGGTCGAATGTAACAGATATTGTATCCAACTGTACGAAAATTTGTTTTGTAGTTTTATGTAAGTTGGTTTTATCGTGGTCTAGGGGCAGCCTATTCAGCTTATCATGAGGTCCCAAGTTCAATCCCCGGGTCGGGCAAAGGTGATAGTTTTTTCGAGGTTTTTCTCGAAAATCTAAAATCTCAGTAGCAGCTCGGAGTCTGGCGGAGTAGTGTATTACCACTTCCGTGCCTCGGATGAGCACGTAAAGCTGTCGGTCCCGGTTATTGCTAGAAATAGTCGCTAAATGCGGAAATAAGGATCACCATTTATTTCGCTAACCGACTAACCGTTGAATTGCGGTGAACCGGAAAGTCTATAGACGTTCGGTTTACTCTGCCTACCACGCAAGGTAACCGGGCGTGACGATAAATACATACGTGAGTTTGAGTTTCTACTCTTGTAGCCAGATTTCTTATTATAAGAAGAAGTGTAGCGGTCAAGCAATTTTTAACGCTTACAATATTTTATATTTTAAGCATAATATCTAAATATTTTTTAAACGCTACAGTAGCTTAGCATAAGAAATTTCCAGAGACTCCATGAATACTAATAGACAAACCATTGGGAAGGAAACGTGTCACCGCGCATATGAGTAAACGCTCCTATCACTGTCAATAATGTCATACGTTTGTAGATATATTGTATCGTGGAAAAATAGAAATAAACCATGTTGTACTGTTTTATCGTTCCGAACGAGTCGACAAGGTTTAAAAATTACTGTTGGAGTGATTTTATTTCATCGGAAAGTATAGGTATAACTCTGTATAATATCTGTGTGTAAATGCAAGCTACACTACAAACTAAGAAATTATCTTGAAAGGCGTATCCATTTATTTCGTGGAAATTTCAAATTTTAAAAGTGGATTTGATATAGCTCTAAAGCTTAATACTCGACACCAGTGGGTTATTTAAAAGAAAAATCACGTAGTACTGCAAGGAATCTTGGAAACAACAAAAATGTTAAAAATTGACACTACCATCGTGGCTTCTTTATCAAACCGAAGGGAAAACAGTTCACCATGTTGATTTGGGCTCCTTTGAAGAATAGGCCAACTGCCGTTCTGCCAGGTAGGTCGTAAAAGGCGACCGATTGGTCGCCTTTTACGACCTACCTGGCAGATTAACCTACCTGGCACCATTAACACCTTTGGTTTCTATAGGCGATGGTTGACTCTTTCCATCAGGAGACGTTGCTTGTTTTCTATCTTATGATATAAAAATATAAAAAATAAAAAAAGATTCTTTGAGTCTTTATCCATCTCTTTTAAATCCTTTGTGTGATTGAGTAACAAACATCCATCCATCTAAGCTAAAAAAATTGAATTTATAATATTACTAGCAAAAAGCAGAGCTTTGTAAGGGCTCGCAAAGTTATACTATCTAGTAATATTGTTATAAAAGTATTTTTATGAGAATTACATCTTTTAATGTATGGACTTTATTTATAATTATCTAACCTAAAAAACTCAGTGTGTTTTCACCTAAACATTACATTCGCATCAAAGGCCCGCGTCGTCAGGCTTTGAACTAGGAATATTTGGTTTTTGTTTGTTGGTATTTTCAAGGAAAAATATGTATTAAAAATGAAGGTTGATCTTATAAAAACACATTTTTCACATTTTGCTGAAATAATTGTTTTTTTTTTTCTAAAATCAGGAAGTTCCTGGTTTTACGTCGATTTAAGAAATCAAAATCAAAAAATGTTTTATTTAAATAAACCTTTAACATTTTTGGACTACGCAGGCACGAAGAATTGACGGTAGACACTCAGCGAATATATTTTTCGAATTTTTCTCTCAGAGAAACCCTCGGAGTTAGATTCCAGAATCAGGCAAATGAAAAAATGTGTTTTTCAGTTTTCTGATAAAACAACTTTGCCCGGGATTGGAAAGGTGCCCTACTGGCGATAGGCTGGCCACCTATCATATTGTGGGACTTAAGTATCTTCAGCTAACCGTGGATGCACACGTTGTACTTCTGCCTACCTCTTCGGGGATACGGGCGTAAATATACCTTTTTTTAGCTTTTTACCCTCGCCCTCGGGCTAAGATTGGGAATTGATCTTAATACAATATAAATCAATTAATACATCTGTACCGTTTCTCAATAAGCATATTGTGAAACTCTCTAACGCTCTATTTACTCTGTTCCCAGCAAACATCCCTGCTCTAGACCTAAATTCTGCTTGTGCCTCCCACAATATTACTTCGAACTTCCCTTGCATTCTCCTTTCAATGATTTTATCGTACATCTTCGATGCCAAGCTGATCAAACTAATGGCCCTATAGCTATTGCAGTTTATAATTGAACCTCGCCTTTATACGAGGGCGCGATGACCGCGCGCCGCCAGTCAAATATGAAGAAACAATTCATGAAGTAGGTAGTATCTTAATAAGTTCAAAAATTCTAATAGAAAATGTGTCTTCTATCAATTTTAACTCGTTAATTTAATAAGAGATACCGTTAGTAGTAATAAGATTCTAACACAAATTGTACCTTCTATTTTTTATTTTTATAAAATGGTATTTTTATGGTAGATAACAAATCTAGACGTGAATATAAACTACCACGTCGAAGCTCAAACCTAAAAATGCGAAATTTTTTCAGTAAAATGTACCACAAAAGTGCATAGAAAGTGGCCTAGTGTGTTAGATAGTAAACAAGCAAATGACTCAGAATTTGCGACTCACAATTTGGCCAGCTTTGTGTTCAAAAGCTTTTGTAAATCTTGTGACTTGTGACTTTATGAATACCATTGTGAATACTTACTTTAATTTCAATTCCTTATCTATTTGAATTTAGATATGACCATTCTGTTGTAGATATATTTTTGGATTTTTTCGATTACAAAAGGGAATCAAAACCTGTAGGGTACTTTTCTTTGACCTAGAATTATGAAATTTGACAAGAAGCAATGTTTTACAGCACATGTAAAGGAAAAAGCCCAAAAACTGCAAATTTTTATTTATATCGAAAAACGAGTCAAAAGATACGACCGTTTATGTCGCATAGTTTGCGATTTTATAATGGAATCAAAACCTTAAAGGCACTTCTATGTGTACCTAAGATTACCTACAAGTTTAAACGGAACCCACGGTATGCGAGTCCAACTCACACTTGACTGGTATTTTTTATTAAGCTAATAAATATTTATTTAAGTATCAAATAGAAAACATAAGGTAATTTAGATTAGTATAATTCAAATATCAAATCTATTTAACTACCTTTTCTACATTTATTCGCGTGAAAATATTAATGTGGTCCAAAAATATAAAATATCACGGTTGAGCTAAAAGCTTTTTCGCTTTAAAGCGGTGTATTAAGGTTACAATTAATGCCCGAGCGAGGTCGACCTTTGCAAATATATTTTTTGTACCTGCTCCTGATTACTTTTTAAAGAATACCTATAATAATTGGATATTTTATAGATTGAGGTTACTTTTTGTGGAAATTCATAAGTCAAAGATAAATTAATTTATTTTACAATGCTCTACGGTCATGTGACCTTTGCGAAGCCACTGAGAAAAAGTAGTGTTAGAAATGGGATAAACACACCTAAGGTCCAAAAAAAAACCCAGTAGCACAATAGGCTTGTTTCTACTGAGAAACAATCGGATATATTGTAGTTTCTAATATTAATGATGGGGAGACAACAAAAAACTAAAAATATTTAGCGTGCGCGTGGATTGAGTGAGCACCTTCTAAATTCAAATATAAATATGCCAGCTATTTAGTAAAAGTTCTCAAACAATTATTGTAAAATTAATCTCCCAATTTGAAAAAAATATATATCACTTTATGTGTGCTCAGTCAGTCCTCACAGAGGAACTCTCAAATCTATGAACGTAATGAGTGTACACATAAATATGGGCATTATATTTTTTGTAGAAGTTGTGTTAAGTTATAATTATTATTCACAGATGTCCCAGTTTTAAGTAGTTAAAATTTTACAAATAATTTTATATACTTTTAATAATTTTATATTTCTTTTTTTCAATTCACACACTTTCAAAAATCCGATTTTCTATGAAACAGTGCATATCTAAATTTAGTAAAAAGTTATGTAGAAATTTGTAAGATACTAAAAAAAAAATCGCTAAGGTGGATTGTTTTCAATCCATTCATAAAAATTAATTTTTATGAATGCTCACTCAATCCTCACGTTTTACGATAGTGATAAAAATTAATATCTTCATTTCCGTAAGTGTTACAAAGTTTTTTTTATTTCAACTTTAAGTAAAAATGTCTATTAAATGACTATCGATTTTTTTATATTTTGTGTATTTTAAATAATATTCTTGTATCAATGTTTGTATTAAAACCATATGTTTTGTTAATGTTATGTTAATAAGGTTACCATACATTTCAACAAAAATGTCGGACATACTATTAAATGTTTTAACTAATATATCTATTGAAATAAAAAATAAGAACTTAAAAGGATTAATTACTTAGGAAAACTATTTTTGTGTCATAATAATACAAATAGTAGATTTTTTACTAGTCTCAGGATTATCTCCTAACAAATTCCTTCCAACTTGATGAAAGATGAAACTTAATGAAGTGATTACATTATCGTCTTAGTAGAAAGAGACGTGTCTTTCATTATAGCTGACATATTTATGATTTAACTAGCTGCAACGTGCAGCCCGCTGCATTATAAAAGTTTTTGGTGAAATTCGCAGGATTACGTAACTTTCGGGATTAAAAGTAGCATATGTGCTATTCCAGGCATCTATCTGCGTACCAAATTTCATTTAAATCCGTTCAATAGTTTTGCGTGATTGAGTAATAAACATCCATCTAAGCATCCATTCATCCAAACATCCAAACTTTCGCATTTATAATTTTAATATAGATTTAGAAGGTGCCCATTCAATACACGTAAATATTTATGTCTAGGTGTTGCCCACGATTTCGTCCGCGCGGAATTCGTTTACTTTGCAGTCTGCACAGCTCCATCCCGTAGGTGATAGCGTGATAACATGTAGCCTATATTATGTCGACCAGACCTGTTAGTAATATTCATGCAAAATTTGAAGTAAATCCTGCATGGATTACTTTTTGAGTTTGCCAAGGACATACATACAGACAAACAGACAAAAATTCTAAATACTATATTTTTGGCTTCGGTATCGATTGTAGATCACGCCCCAAGTATTCTTTTAAAAAATAATTCAATGTGCAGTTTTGACTTTTCTACGATTTAATTATATTAGATGTATAGATAAAAGTTTAATAGAAATTTCGGCAAAAACAGATATTAAGTTACGTAAAAGAAAACGCAAATCTAAAAGTGTTACGTCACACCGTGGTAAAACACCTTTTTTTTTGCTATTCTCTTAGAAACTGGATGGAAGTATGTATATATGTTAATATGTATGACCACAGCGTGATGTCATTCAAAACGCCATGACAGTCCAAAGTCTTTCGCGCTAAATTTAAATTTTAAAACGCGAATTTTTTAAGCTATTGCATAGCTTCTATCGCGGGCCTTGAGCGTGGAGACCGAATCCAGAAATTCCGTAACGAAGAAACCTAACACCCTCCACTCCGACCGGCACAGCGGTGATACTTTTTAGTTTTTCCATCTATCGATAAATACCAGAACTTTTAATGACTTTTTGAAATATCACGCTTGTCTCTTTAGTTCAGCAATCCGCCTTTAGGTGGCATTGGTTGTATTGGAAAACTACCGTAATCAGCTGTTTGTGAGAAAGTATATAGGTGTATAGGTATTTATCATCTACGTACAACAGTGAATATCTGTACTCGTATAATTTGTGTACAAAGTGTTTTAAATATGAATAAACAAAGAAAAAAAAATACTGCATAAATAAAATAAATATATAATTGTAATTACATAAGTTGATAAAAAATGCTATGCAATAGCTTTACCGCGGCAGTCTCCGAGTGCCACACGTCTTTTTTTATTACAAATGTACAATACTTAAAACGTTTTTTTGTTTAACTTTTTGATTAAGATACCTAATAAGGTAAAGTTTTTAATAGATTTTCAGATTTAGTCACCAAGCCTATTATCCGTGTACTATCCACCTTCTACTCATACATCACACTTCCCACACGTCAGTAGCAACAAAAGCACACTGCAGTATATACACTCAACGTACTTTCACTTCGTAACCCATACATCTTCAGGAGAAACGAACGGTATAATTTTTAATTAATTAACTATATCAAATCGTTTTAGATACTCACATATTTACAGCTTCATTCACGTTTCAGATAATTCTTTTTGTATATCATAAGATAAACAAGCAGATGGCTATTGTAATAGAAACAGAAACCATCGCCTCTTGACACGTAAAATGTAATGGTTGGATGGTTGATGGTGCGACATGGTAATGCCTTAATTTAGTCGAAGAATGCTACATGCATAAGTTTACCGGTTATATTACCCTCCTAACCGAAACAATGTGACAAGCACTGACGCTATTGCGGTAGAAATAGCAACGACGGTGATACAGACCCGGGTGAGACGTTGCAAAACTATACCACCTACTAGTCACAATGGTAGTAATACGTTTGGCTAATCATTCGCCTTTTACGAACTGCCTGGCAAATTGACGATGATGAGATGGTCTATTCTTCAAAAGTGGCCGATACCAACACAGGATTTAAATTCTAATTAATAATGGAGGGTATGTATCTCCCATATACTCCAATAAAATAAAATTCTAAATCAAAACATGTTACTCTTTGCATTTTGATGTAAAATTATAAGTTCTACACCTTTCTATATTCATTTTACATCTAAATGCAAATAAGGGTGACGTATTTTTAAATAAAACTTAACTGGAGTAACAGCCGCGATAATATAATTCTGACTATGAATGAAACAATTAAACCAAATAAAATAGCAAATTAATTTTATTAAAAAATATTTTACAGAACTATATTTATTTAAGGAATTTACTATAATGTAAATACTATCTATTAATTTTTTGATTCCAAAAAGAGCTCTGACATTTTACTTGCTGACTCGGTAAACGTTGTTTTGCCATACAAATTACTTGTATTGAATATTTTGGTGGGGCACTTGAGAGAAGGTGGGGCAGGGTATTAATTGACATAAAAACTAACTATCTCTTAAGTTGGACCAAACAAACAATAGATATCTACAAAATTTTACTGAAATCGGTTCAGTAGTTTCGGATATATGTGTGTGTGGAGACAAAAGAGAGTTTGTTAAAATAAGTTTTTACTGCAAAAGAATTTTAAATAGAATCCAATCCGTTTAGGATAAATAGCGTGTGATATATCGCGCGCGATAAAACAGAGTATCGTCATGCTCGGATCGTTTGCGGGGTAGATAGAGCAAATCTACTAAATTTTCGATTAACCAAGACTCATTTGTTTGTCGGTTGGCGTGACGAGTGGTGATCCCCAAAGCTGCATTTCACCGACCAGATAACGACTATCGACTATTTCTAGTGATAACAGGGATCGACAGCTTTACGTGCTCATCCGAGGCACGGGAGTGGTAAGACATCATCCACCAGATTCCGAGTTGCTGCTGAGAATTTGGATTTTCAAGTAAAACCATAAAAAAAACTCAATCAAACCTTTGCCAGACCCGAGGATCGAACCCCAGACCTCAAGCTGAGCCGAATAGACTAACCACTAAATCACGAGGCAGATAAAAGAGAAGTTCATTAGTCACAATAAAGGCACTGATCGACGGGCGGGTCTATCATTGCAATACTACCACAGTAGAATAATAAGGCAGTAGATCAACTCCATTCAAGGCACCCGAATCGCCGCACGCACACAGACGTGTAGTTTACACGGCCGCTAACCTATCTTGGCCGGACAAGATAGGTTAGTGGCCGTGTAAACGACACGTCTGTGTGCGTGCGGCAATTCGGGCGCCTTGAATGGAGTTGATCTACTGCCTTATCATGCTACTGTGGTACTGCGGTTTAATATCATAACAAGCGTGGCTGGCAGCTCGTCCTATTTCCTATATTTTTTCCACAATTCTGACGTGAAGGTATTGCACGCTAGTCAGCCAGCACCAGCGAGCCGGGAGTAAAACCGTCGTTCATTAAAACCGTGGCCTAGGCTCGTACATCGATCAGGATCTTCAGAAAAACATGCCACGACAAACGATTCCTCGTTTCTTCGCGTCGAATAAAATATATCTGTTTTTTTATCAGACAAATATATCACTTTTATTGCGCGCGATATATTGACATGCCGTTTGTCTTAAATTGGCAGATGGCAAAAAAAAGTTGCTTGATCGGAGAGCTGTCAGGGCTCTTCCAATAGTCTAAGTACAAAAATCTTACAATGAGGTGACATTTACAACAGCTGATGCCTAACTTGGAGTTAGAATAAACAGAAACTGGGCAATGGTTGTCTCACTTCGACTGCGTTTGACAATTATTAAACTTCCAATGACATGTATATTATAATATGTAGATTATCAATTTAAGCGCCCAAGCACGTGTGTACCTACTTAATTTAGTAAGTGTATGAATATATGTTTGTCTACAAATTTCTCGAGAACAATAGCCATATAGTGATATTTTTAAAGTAAATCATGTATTTTGACTTTAGGAAAAAGACAAAGTTTTATCAAAATCGGTTAAGTAGTTTTTGAGATATAGGTATAGTTCGATATTTGAAGTCGGTTTAATCATTTTTAAGTTCTTGATTGTGACATCAAAAATAATAAAATTAGATTATTGACCCATAATATAAAAAACCCAAGATGCACAGTCCCGAACAAAATTGACACTCAAAACTGTCGCTAATTTCACTTATGAGGTTATAGATATGGCACAAACATGTGTTTTTGAATATCCAACTTTAAGCGCAAGATTTATAGTTGATTTTAAAAAGCAATGCACAAAAAGTAAAATTGACAGTGACGCCATCGACGCGATTCTATTTTAAATGAGCGCACAATTTAAAATTGTGCGCTCATTTCTAAAGGACGTTTTTGAGACACTGATCAATATATTGACCTGATTATTTTGTTATTCTAAGCTATCCATCTATATGTATACATACAAAGTAGTAAACAAATATTACTATACAAATACAATGATGTAATTTGGGGCACTTTCATTTCTCTTTTATTTGGGGCAATTTCATTCACTTATATCATATCGCTTACATTGTAAATGTCACCATACACAAAGGTTCTTAGTAAAAAAATTAAGGAAGAGGAGCAATAGGGCACAACTCGAACCAGTATCCACAGTGGCAACGCCTAGGCCAGCCCTTGTGTAGCCACATGTACTTGGCGTGAAAGTCTTTGGGGTCGCAGCTGCAGGCGACTAAACGCTTTGAGAAGGCGCTTGGTATGAGATTAGGGCGTTCACGTGTGCCAGGACCTTAACAAAATTAATCATTAGATAAAAAAAACATGCTTTATCTGTCTATATATTTAAAGTTTATAAACTTTCGTTTCATTGTAGGCAGAATAAACCAAAAGCCTTTCGCTTCGCAATATTGTAAGCAGAATAAATCGAAAGATATTCCGGTTCACCACGATTATTCGAATTTTGAGTTGCCAAGGTGAGTGGTGATCTCCAATGTCGCATTTTTACAGACACGTTAACGATTATGGCCTATTTCTAATGTAAAATAAGGACCGACAGGTTTACGGTCTAATCCGAGGTACGAGAGTGGTAACACTCCGAGCTGCTACTGAGATTTCGAATTTTTGAAGAGAAAAACCTTGAAAAACTCTGAATAACACTTTTGCTCGACCGGGATTTTGAATTAGGTAGATTTTTATATTATATAGCTAATGAGTCGGTCGCACTGGTTCTCAAGATGTATTACTTTTATCACAGACTAGCTTTTACACACGGCTTCGCTCTCATATAAGATTTTTTTTATATAAAAGTATCCTGTATTAGTCCTAATACCTCCAAAAATATGTGCATGTTTCATGATGATCAGCTTAGCAGTTTTAGCGTGAAAGCGTTATAAACAAACTTACATTAGCATTTTTAATATTAAAGTAGGAAAGTAGGGATTATATAATAGTTACTGTCGTAAATTTTATCTATACAATAACTATCATTTATAGACACCAGGTGTATTTTTATCCGTTAGGCATGTATGTAATGCCACTTGCATAAGTTTACTGGTTCGCTTCTTTTCCAATCGTAGCAAGACAATGCCAAGTAATCACCGCCGCCCATGAACAACTATACCACCAGAAGTCTTGCAGTTGCGCTGGTGGCCATTTAAGGATAAGACAGTTTTTCCTTGAAGGTCCTTAGGTAGTATCCGTATGGAAAATCCGCCGATAGTAATTGATAATAACAAGAATAGGATCAGGATAAAGGAGTTGTGTGGTGAAAAAAGTGCCTAGAGAATTGCCAGGCATCAAAATGGTGAGTTTAGTGATGCCCGGTGATCAGTGGTAGGGATTAATAAAAGTTCCTTGGAAAACTCCTCATTATAGATTACCCCCTATTGGGTGGTGGAGATACATTAAATTTATGTTTCACAAACTGCCTGTTATCAAAATATATCTCAAACTTATTCCGTTTATGTATAACATATTATATTATCAGATATCAAACAAGCAGATGGGTCTGCTGATGGAAAGATCAACCATCGCTTATAGACATCAAACATACTAATGGTGCGTAATCTTGTGGCGAGGTCTAATGCCACATGCATAAGTTTACCAGCTACCTTACCCTCCAACCCGGAACACGCAGTAACAAGCACTGATGCTATTGTGACAGGAATAGGTAAGGCGGTGGTACAAGACCTGGGCGAGACAATGCAGAACTCTACCACCTAGTAGCTACGATGGTAATAAATCGCATAGCCAATCGGTCGCCTTTTACGACCTGCCTGGCGGAAAGGCAGTTGGCCTATTCTTCCAAGGAGCCCGGACAAATACGGGGGGAAACCAATTTGTCAGCTAGTATAAGTGGTGATGCATTATACATTAGCTAGTAACCAGGGAAAACCACCCTTTACCGGACCAACAACCTTTCGTGATTGGTCGAAGTACAGATATTTAAAACTAACATATTGCAGTTTTAATATTTTTATTGCATAACGAGCGATCTCTCGTTTGTCTAGCCACATTGTCATAAAATCGATTCCATAAGAGCCAGTTTATACCGAAAAACTTAAAAGTTCGGCGTCGCTGTTACGGCCCATAAGGTCAACAATATTGCCATTTAAAAAATACCAAAAAACCACGACGACCTAAGATAACAATATTCTTTCAGAGAGCAGAATAGGGGCAGCAATATTTGCTTATCATTACATAGTATAAAACAAAGTCGCTTTCTCTGTCTGTCCCTATGTCCTTATGTCCCTATGTATGCTTAAATCTTTAAAACTACGCAACGGATTTTGATGCGGTTTTTTTATTAGATAGATTGATTCAAGAGGAAGGTTTAAGTGTATAAACCTTTCCGATATTCCCACCGAAACAAAAGCTGCGCGGGTGAAACCGCGGCCAGATCGCTAGTTATACTACAAAATATTCCTCACCTTTCTTGATGCTCATAATTCGGAAAGGGTCGCAGTCTCCAGCCAGATGTGCGAGTAGCTCTTTCTTCTCCAGCCCAGTCGCGTGGTCCAAGGGATCGTGGAACGCACCGTACACTCGGGCACCGCTACGGACGATCGGACGCATTGGACGTAACCACCACATTGTCTGGATCAAAGGTGTTCAAGTCAGACGTTTTCGAGGCAGAAAATTGTGCAAAATCTAGAGCTGCAAAACATCAAAACTAAAACTATATATTTCAATGCCATTTTCTTTGTTTCATGTTTAGTTAAATGGTCAAATGATTTCATGATTATTCATTATTATATCAATATTTTTCAGAAACGAAAACAATCTCTCACTATAATTCAAGTTACTTTTTACTGTCACGTAAGCTTTACACTTTTCGAAAGGCCGTGCCGCAGATTAAATGGATACGCCTTTCAAGGCAATTTCTTATATTGTCAGTGTAGCTTTCGTTTATCATTTTTACCCAGAAATACGGAGTTATAGTACCGATAAAATAAAATCACTCAGGGGTACTTTTTAAGGAGTTTTTTTAAAATATGATACAGTATCTAATATTTTTTTCAATTTTTTCACGATATATCTACAAGCGTTTGCCACTTACAAGGATTTGCCGTGATTTGATCACATGAGTCCTACGTGCTTTCTGCGCAACACCATGTCTATTAGGATTGGTGTTGTCTGTGGACCATGGATGTGGTATGTGGCATTGAATAGGCGCACACTGAATTCAAGCAGCCGTGAATTAATACTAGAAGCACTGTGGGCTAGTGCTCAGGGTAGCAAATTTTCAAGGGGCGGGAAAATCTTGAGGGTAACAAAAAAATTCTTTTTAAATTATCGAAAATGCTTTTAAGTTTATTTTTACATTTTTTCTTTTGAATCAAAAATTAGGAGGTTCATAAGTCGATAGATTTTTTATGTATGTTTCCCGGTAACTCAATTTAGTAAATATCTAATTTAGTATTCAAGGGATGCAGAAGTGAAAGTCGGTTATTGCAAATATACTGTGATTAAATTATTTATATCTAAGAACAGTTAAAAAACTACTGATAGTTCCAAGATATTCACTATCCGTTGCCAATCCAATTAGTAGGGACCGTAGGGACCGTTTACTTGGTACCTATATCACACTCCAAATTGAAACACGTCAATGTCGCTATTGCAGTACGATTTTTATATATCATAGCAAACAAGCAAATGGCTCTCCTGATGGAAAGAGAAACCATCGCCTATAGATTCAAAATATGCTGGTGGTGCGTGTTATCTGTGCGACGAGATAGTAACGCCACATAGCCGGTAAACTTATGCAGTTTGCCAGCTACTTTGGTTTTTACTTTGGTCAGAACGCGACCGTGACAGGAGACGTTGTGGAACTCTGCCGCTTAGTAAATTTTTAGGCAGCTTCACCAAACCCAAGCGAGTCGTAGAATTCTACCTTTCAATGGTACTAGCAGATGTAACAGATTCATTAGCCTCTCACAAGTACATACCAGGATAGAAGATTGTCCGTACTGAAACACGAGAAACATTTTGCTTTTTGTGATTACAATGAAAATCTGGACTTATACGAAGATGAAAACTGTATAGAAATTAGTAACTATAGCTAGATGTTATCAAAATTGATTTAGAATTTTAAAAAACTAAATTTAATTATAAGTGTTAAGTGCATTTATAATATTTATAATACCAAAAATATAATACATACTTTTACAGTATTTGCGAATAAAATTATCCGAAAAGTGAGTAACGCTTCGAAATTTATGTTGATACTGAATATCAAAGAGTATACAATACTACCTGAATATTCTGTCAATTATAATTTTTTATTAAAAATATATTGTCAATGTTTCAGGTTTTATATGTTATAATTAAGTGAAAAACTTTGATTATATAAACCTCATATATATATATATATATATATATATATATATAGATTAATGGCTAGCATTAAGCATATTCTAACATAATTGATTGTTCAAATATTTAACATTTGACCTATATTTAGTTTAAAGGATCTATAAAAGTACTTAAAATATCGTGGCGTATTTTTTATGCCTTTCAGATCTTAATAGGTAAACGTTTTCCCAAAACTACTAGGTGGTAGGGTTCTACAATGTCTCGCCGGATTTGGTACCAACGCCTTACCTCTTCCTGGCGCTATTGTGTCAAGAAAAATTAAGCTTTACATCACCGGGTTAGATAGCCGGCAAACTCGCGCATGTGGAATAACATCCCGCCTCATGCCACATTCACATTATTGGTGTCTAAAGGTGATCTCTTTCCATCAGGATAACCATTTCCTTGTTTGCTGTTAAATTATATATTTATATTAACTGTGTATTTAATAAGAGGTATATTTATTTAGTGATAGGGAAATGTTCGAAATCAGATCATAGTTCGTAAATCTATTTAATATCGGATTGTCAATTTTAGCTTTCTGCATGTGGTAAGGAGTCTTCTTTAAATAAACCATACTTATACACTCTCCTCTGTCTCACTGTCCTCCATGAGCACACTATTTAAGTGTTCGCTTCCTGGTTTAATCTTACGAGTATTACAAATGTGAAATTGTGTTGTGTTTTTAATTACAAGCAATGAAATATTCTATAAACTAACTTCAACATACAGCCCGCTGAATTATAATAGTATTTGGTGAATCCCATGGGATTAACTTATTTTTCTGAGATAATAAGTATCCTTCGTATTCCTAATCATTATCTACATGTCGTCAGCATTTTTCATTTTTGCCTGAATCAGTAGGTAATAAACATCCAAACTTTCACATTTACAATATGTTGGGATACTGTATAGAGTATACCACAGACCACATGAATACTAATAGGTACGCCATTGGGAAGGAAACGTGTCGACGCGTATATGAGCAAACGTATTACTGTCAAAAATGTTAAACATTTGTAGATATGTTGTATCTTGAAAAAATAGAAATAAATCATGTGATACGGTTTTATCGCACCGAATGAGGTAACAAGGTTTATAAATTATCGTTGAAGTGATTTTATTTCATCGGTAAGTAATTGGTACAACTCAGTATTTCTGTGTGTAAATGCAAGCTACACTGACAAATTAAGAAATTGTCTTGAAAGGCGTATCCATTTAATCTATGGAGAATACGTATGCCGTTATTTGCTGTAATATTAATTAATGACAGTTTATTAATCACCATAAATGAAAGCTATCAAAGGTGTGTATAATATCTATAATAATCGTAGTATAATATGTGATTTCTTGGTGTTCGTATGCCAATATTATGTTTTGTAACTATCCAAAACGACTTAGGCAATATCACGGAATTATTATATTTGTTCTGTGGGCAATATTATAAATCTGTGATATTACTAGAAAAAAATATACAACTTTAAATAATATTATCACACCTGATGAGACACAGTGAATCGAGTGCCGTAGATGTCCTGGTTTCTTCCAAATTTAGAGTGAACCACAAAAACACTGGGAAATGCAGAAAGGATGTAGTCAAACAAAACTGGTACTGCTTGAGTTCAGAGCAAAACTAACCAAGAAGCTACTAAAACTCGGCAAACTACAGCTGAGTTGAGTATATGGTATAATAACTACAGTTGAGTATATGGCATAATAACGCAACATCACATTAAAAATAATTGTCATTAGAAAACACAGATAACCCATTATGTTGAGTGTGCCTATCACATGAAGAAACTCCACTCCACGTACTTACCGAGCACAAAAAACTAATAAGAATAATAGTAATAATAAACATATTTAATATAATAATAAAACTAATTAACTATGAGAGAAATTTTCGAAAGTCCATGAAAGTCTATTGGACCACTGGAGTGAACTAGGGTGGCTAGAGTAGATACCAACACCTATGCGCACAATGACCGGAAGAATCAGGCATTACTTTGCAGAAATCTATAATTTAAAGAAGAAATTATGGTATTTAATATGCAAAATTTCCGCGAAAACTCATATGGAAGTGCTGTGATGCAACTGAAATGAAAAGTAGTGTAAAGAATACTCGGGCTAGACGTTGCGGAACTCTATCACCTAGTAGCCACGATGGTAGTGACATGTATAGCCAATCGGTCAAATTTTACGACCTACCTGGCAGAACGGCTTTTGGTCTATTTTTTAAAGGAGCCCGGATCAACACGAGTCTCTAACTATACTGTTAAAAACAGTATTATATTGTTGAATATTTATATTTTTGACAGCTTCATAAGCTTATAAAAATTAAAATATTTACTTATGACATAAAAAAAACTTATTTCTTTTAAAATACTGTTTATTTTGCCCTGTTGAACCTAATTATACTTTATTTCTAATATTTGGTGACAAGCCTGCTACCTATCACATTATGGGGCTAAGTATCTTCGGCAAATCGTGGGTGCATTTATACCTCGGCCGACCTCTTCAAAAATACAGGCGTAGAGATACTTTTTTCTTATAATTTTCAACCCTAGGTAGTTCCTATCCAATTTGTACACCTGACAATGAATTTTGCTTTTTGCGATCATCAACAGCTATACATGGTACATTCTTATCTGAGTGTGAAAACATTTCCCGGTCTTTGAGCGCTACTGAGGTTTACATTTTTAAGAATAACCCCGAAAAAACAACAGTAATACTATTTCACAACCCGGAGTTCAAATCTTAGATCCCATGATCTGATTTTATTCGGCTAATCAATGAACTACGAGGCAGCCTATTTAAAAAGAAGTTAAATAAAAAATAATTAAAATAAGATGCCCCAATTACTACAACAAAAGTACCATTCGTCTCAAACTTGACACAGTTATAATACATAATATCGCACAAGGTCGTGACGAAGAAAGCCACTTCAATTAAAATGCAAAGGCCCCTTAAAGCTCTACATCGATCATCAGCAACTTATTCCTATTATCACATTACACGAATTATTTTAAAAATCTCTCTGTTAATGAAAGTGTAGTCTAATTGAAGTACATTTAAATATAGCCGAGTAACAGTTTTGCGAGGGCGCAATCTTACAATGCAATGCCCGCGGCATAATAGAGTTATATAAGTAGTACTTCATTTTCTTTTGACAGCACATTCAAATTAATATCTCCTTAGAGTTGAGACGAAGTCACATTATAGCAAAATGGCTTTAATGGTAAGATAATTATATTTTAACTTTGACGTTTATCTGCTTCTTTTTTCTGGATTTTAAAAACCGCGCTTTTTAAAGCCCCACCTGCCCTCCTAAAAAGGTAAATAAAGTTCAAACGAGTTACTAATATCACTCATTACCATTAAAGTTTTATTATATATCATTCAAAAATGGTACGTTTTCCTGATGAATAGAGTCATTGCTTTTCACTGTCGTATTCCGGTTTGAGGATAAGTTAGTTTTTTTTTATATCATAAGATAGCAAACAAGCAGATGGGTCTCCTGGTGGTAAGAGTCAACCATCGCCTATGTGTTGACACCAAAGATGTTAATGGTGCGTTGCTATCTTGCGGTGAGGTCTAATGCCACATGCATAAATTCACCGGCTACCTAACCCTCCAAACTTGAAGACGACAGTGACAAGCACTGACGCTATTGCGGCAGGAATAGGTAAGGCGGTGGTACCAGACCCGGGCGAGACAATGCAGAACTCTACCACCTAGTAGTCACGATGGTAGTGACGCGCATAGCCAATCGGTCGCCTTTTACGACCTACCTGGCAGAACGGCAGTTGGTCTATTCTTCAAAGGAGCCCGGAACCAACACGGGGAGCGAGGAGAGAGAGTTGGTAAACGAATGCCGAATTACTTTCGTGCCATACGGATGACAATGCAATTAAATAATGTAACATTACCATGTTTGATGTAAATAGGCAATGAATATTTCTTTCCATCAGAAAACCGAACGGAACGAAATAATTAACGAAAACAGCCACGCCGTTAAGCCAGTGAAAATTAACCTTTACTGAAATTTAATAGTTTAAATAAAGATATATAGAATTAAATAAGTTTTATTTTAGATATCTATCAAACAAAATAAATTGGAATAAAATATAATAAAGTTGTACGATATTTGTAATTACGATTTTATAAAAATTTTATGAATCTTAAATCTTTAGTAGGTAAATAAAAAATACCCCAGAAATGCTGGATAGATTTAATTTTTTTTTCGAAATTGACTCAGTGATCGTAATTAGCATCTTATGATAACCCAAAATAAATGTTAAAACTGAATATATTTTAGACTAAGATATTTTTTTCTCTTATAGTGTCACATCACAAGAGAGAAGTAGTCACTGTCTACTTCTCTCTTGTGAAGTAGACAGTGACTACTGTTTTTCTCTATTTTGTGATGTGTTTTCTTTATCTTGGGTTTGTTGCAAGAAACATATTTTTAGCGATGACATCGCCTTCCGTACCTAGAGTATTTTAATTTATTAATTAGCTTAATAATTATTATTTTTGAATGTACGATAAAGTGTTATAAAATACATAAAGAAAAAAATGGAAACTTTTAGAAAAAACTGAAACTATATTTTTCTATAAGATAACAAAAAAGTATTGAAATTAATACAGGGTAGCTTCTGGCGGCTGTTACTTTTATATGTTTTTAATTTGAAGAATTTCAAATAAATATAGAATGTTATATAGCCCATTCTTTCAAAAAGGGTTGGGATCTAAAATAAGGATAAAAATGAATTTTATTCTTTTTTGGACATAGCAAAATAATAAATTAGAACATTTAGGATTGCAATAAATATGCTGAGGGAGGTCTTGAATAGCAACAGTTCTGTCAAGAATAGCAAAGCCAGACAGACTTAAATTTTTTTTTTTTATATCATAAGATAGCAAACAAGCAGATGGGTCTCCTGATGGAAAGAGTCAACCATCGCCTATAGACACCAAAGGCGTTAATGGTGCGTTGCTATCTTGTGGCGAGGTATAATGCCACATGCATAAGTTTACCGGCTACCTTACCCTCCAAACCGGAACACGACAGTGACAAGCACTGACGCTATTGCGGCAGGAATAGGTAAGGCGGTGGTACCAGACCCGGGCGAGACAATGCAGAACTCTACCACCTTGTAGCCACGATGGTAGTGACTCGATAGCCAATCGGTCGCCTTTTACGACCTGCCTGGCAGAACGACAGTTGGCCTATTCTTCAAAGGAGGCCGGGACCAACACGGCGAAGATTATATTTTATATCGTACAACATATATTAAATTTTTACGTTTTACTGATCAAACACAAAAAAATACGAACGTACTTATTAAATCACCATCAATTACAAAAACAATAACAAAAAAAACAGAAAAAAAATATAAGAAAAATTGGAAAATTTACAGATTGCCAGACCGATATCTGATGTCCAACTCTTTATTCAAATTATTCGGTGTAAAAAATAATCTGTAGAGTACTATAAATGTTTCTTTTTTTCTTTATTGTAACTATATCTCATCTCGTAAGTCGTTCTGACAATTTCATACTCATGATAAATGATATAAATTTAAACAAGTCAATAGGTAAATAATCTAGTATTAATATTTAATACCAGTTTTCAATAATGTATTTTTAAATCACAAAATGTGCAATAATTCTTTCTTATTTCAGCTCGTAGTGTTGGCATGCGCCATTGCGGCAGCTTACGGCGGCGTCGTCCCCTTGAGCTACGCGGCACACCCAGCGCCTCTAGCGTACGCGACCGCGCCTGTCGTGCACTCCGCGCCCATCACCTACTCCGCACCTATCGCCAAAGTGGCCGCTGTCGCACCAGTCGCCAAAGTAGCCGTTGAAGAGTACGACCCACATCCTCAGTACAGCTTCGCCTACGATGTACAAGATGGGCTCACCGGAGATTCTAAAACTCAACACGAAACCCGTGATGGTGATGTGGTACAAGGATCATACTCCGTCGTTGACCCCGATGGCACCAAGCGCACTGTTGAATACACCGCTGACCCTCACAATGGATTCAATGCCGTCGTCCATAGAGAGCCTCTTGCCGTGAAAGCCGTCGCTGCCGTCGCTAAGGTTGCAGCTCCAGTAGCTTACTCTGCAGCTCCAGTAGCCTACCACTCGGCCCCAGTATTCCACTCTGCCCCAGTTGTGCACTCCGGCCCAGTGGTTCACGCCGCCCCTGTCGCGTACTCAGCTCCTCTTTACCACCACTAAACATTCTCTAGTCAGTAAATCAAACGAACGAGTAATAGTTAATTTATTATTATTGATATAGGCAAATAAAAGGTTAAAGAAATATTTATGTATTTGTTTTCGTTATTATAAAATTGTGAATTAAAACGAGCAATTGAATTACTTCTCAGGGAGTATTTCCCGTGTTACATATCTTGTTCAATGCCCTTATAGTGTATCTTTGTATTACTAGCGATCGCCTGTGGCCCAAATTCGACCATAGACTAAACAATAAAATCTCTTTTAAGTTTGACAATTGAATTAAGCCTTACAGACTTTGAGTATATACCTCTAATATATCTATGCGTACAGAAAATGTTAGACAAAGACATGTGTGTATGTTGTGTATAATATCATGTATGTCACATAACTTTACTGTGTAATGTTTTTTTTAATTAATATTATCTGTTTCTAGTGCATATTATTTAAAAATATTAGGTTTCTGCAGTCCTCTGTAATGTAAACTTTAACTGTGCTAAATTTCATACTCCACTATCCGCGCAATTGTCTTAAAAATGGATCCAAAGTATTTCCTTCACATATTAATAAATAGATAACATATCTACTACTATCTCGTAAATGGCGAATAAAAGCAATAACTGTTCCTATCAGCGTGACTACCTGGTTGTAGTTCTTCGAAAAACTGCGTACTATTTAGCCTTAGATACCTATATCTGCGGAAATAATGTCAATGCTAAATTACTGTCTTGCTAATGTTCAATTTACAATTTCAGGGCTAGATAGCCGGTAGTATAGTTCATTTGGTCTAACATTCCAATAACGTAAACTATTTCATCATTAACATATTCCCAGCTTATAGGCGACAGTTCTGCTTAATTGTAAGCCAACCTTCCTTTTTTCTCTACTAGACTCATTCATATAAGACAGCAAATAAACATATGGTTTTCCTGATGGAGAGACACAACCATCACCTATAGAAATCAAAGATGTGAATAATGCGTTCCTGTTCGTGTGGCAAATTGTCAATGCATAAGTTTACGACTGCCTTACCGTCCAAACTGGAACACGAAATCGACAAGCATCGACGCTATTACTTCAGGAAAAGGTGATGCATGGGTAAGGCAGTTGTACTAGATTCAGGTGAGACGTAACCTGAACCTGAACATAGCAAGTTTTCCCCGTGTTGGTTCCGGGCTCCTTTGAAGAATAGGCCACCTGCCGTTCTGCCAGGGTGGTAGTAAAAGGCTTCGGATTGGCTATCGAGTCACTACCATCGTGGCTACTAGACGTCAGTCGTCCGCGCGCCCTCACACGATATATACCATGTATGTAACTTGTAATTAATGTGTGTGACGCAATACATCATATGCACATTACAAGCTCTATAATTTACCCTAACTGCGGCAACCGAACATAGAAGTCAAAACGACCACATGCACCATAAAGCCCAACCCAAACGGCAGTATAATTTTTTACCCCCTAAAGTATCATATTATACCTTGGCAAGACGTTGCGGGTCTCTACCATCTAGCAATCACGATGATAGTGACGTGTACCTATAGGTAATCGTTCGTATTTTACGAACTGCCTGGCAGTGTGGCATATATTCAAAGAGTATTTTCGAAGTATCTCGCATGAGTAAAGACATTTTGTCGTTGTCTTTTTATTTCTCTATTACATTTGACGTGCACATGTGTTAAGTGAATATAATAAAGTTAAATAAATGTAATACTAAC
The DNA here is from genome assembly GCA_036924255.1 of Apodemia mormo. Taxonomy (NCBI): domain Eukaryota; kingdom Metazoa; phylum Arthropoda; class Insecta; order Lepidoptera; family Riodinidae; genus Apodemia; species Apodemia mormo. Next base: position 22,079,314 of record JAUPFN010000021.1, on the reverse strand, counting down.
GAATACTTTAGTAATAATAACAGACGCTATAGAACGTTAAATTTCAAATTCAAATTGCATAAATCGGAAACAAGTTGGCGCCAACTTGGCGCCAATTGTCACGTGATTATTGGTGGCGTGATCTAAAATACCCCCGCTTCCTAAAGGCTCGGCGGCGGCAAGCCCGGCATTCGCTGACTTGATTCCGAAAGTGCAAGATCTCATTCTTAACATTGTAAATTCTTGTCGCTCAAACCATCAATATGTATTAAATTAAATATTAAGTATTAAAGGAAATAAATTGTAAAAGTATATAGAAGCCGTTTGATTCCAACAGTCCGAAGAGGGATCAAGAATTTTTTTTTCTAAAAGAATTCTCACCTACGCCTATTGTGAACTGCGATTACTGGTACGTATGCATAAGCTATTTAATAATTTAATAATTTTTGACATAATAATTATGTGATTTTATGTTGATAATATTCAACCTCATCGAAATGCTGTGCAAATTATGCCCTTGAGTATGCAACTAAACTCTGTCTACAAGTGGCCAGTTAGTCATGAAGGTGAATTCATAAGTAAATATGCATTTTAAATGCGCAACAAAATTTACAGTTGAAACGTTAACAAAACATGCTTGTGATCTCGATTTAAAAATATTTAAATTACTAATGGTGTAAAATAGGCCGAACAAAATATATAATAATATATAAATATAACAAAATATATTTATATATTATATATAACATTTAAATATATTTAAAATATATACAACAAATATAGCATTTGTGTACTGTAAAAATACTTGTAACTGATCCGCAGGCGTATCACCTAACGTTTGCAATCCGCCAGCGATCAGCGATGACTTTTAAACGTAACCAAAAACTCATCAAAAACATCGCCAATTGCTTGCTGGTCCTAGGTGCAATTTTTACAATGTCACAGCACCAAAACTAATCAAGTGGCAACGACTGCCACTAATGTATAAGGCTGTTATGTGTCTTGCAATAACTAAACAATTACGATAATTTCGCATTGCGAGTTACGTGATAACCCCGCCGATTTTCCCAATGAATAATTGACCGAGCTTTAAGATATTTAAAAAAAAATTACTTCAACTGTATGTTCACATCTTTTAAATTACGTAACGGATTTTTTTTTTAATGCGGGTTTCATCAACAGACAAAGCGATTCAAGAAGATGGTTTATGTATTGTACATGCATATCATAGTAGAAAAGCCAATAATTTAAAAAAATGTTGGTGTTAAATCATATTTTTGTAATTGATTATTAAAAAAAAACAACAAAAATGAAATATAACGTTTATGTGATAAGCACTTATAATGAATTACATTATAAACAGCATATAACGACTATGTAGGTACAGAAAAAAGTGTTTTAATGTTATCTTGTGGCATTTTTAACTGAAAGTTTGTAAAAAAAAAATATAAAAAAGCAATTTATTTATATTAAGTATTGCCAACGAAGCATACGTTTTAGACATTTACATACCATAGCAGCAGCAAAAATATTAATCCTTAATAAAAAGGAGTAGCCGTATACTAAACTGAACTGGTAATTTAAAAACAAAATGTAGTTTTTAAAAAAAATAATTTTACTATTATAAATTATAAATTAAATAGATGTTTATGATCGAAAAACGTACCCTAAATAACAATCTAAATACAGCACTAACAATTTAACTAACTTAAATTAATTGTTGATAATGAGCGTAGCCCAACTGCTCCTTTTTGGATACTTCCAGTTACGTATCCTATTTTATTACGAGAATCGATCGTTCCACTAAAAAGGAGAACAGCTATCCATATTTGATTTAGATCTTGTCTCATTAAACAGATTATTCTTACGGTATTACAAAATTACATACATACTATGTTTAATAGTTGTTGTTCTTTTGCAGGAAATTATTTATAATTGTCTTTTCTTTGTGCAAGCTTTACTTCAAGTAATTGATTATGTAAAGAATGCCTCGCTCCTATATCAGTAAAACGACTCGTTTTAGTAACGTGTACTTACATTTATATGGGGCGTAAACTAGGACTGTTCCTATAATTTAAAATTACCAAATAGCCAAAAAACTTGTGGAACGGCTAACTATTAATAAATTGGTGGCTAATGGTCAATTTTACGAATAACTAAGCGTTGTTTATAGAAACCCGGCATAAGTTACAATGCTAATTACACAAAATAATGTACGATATTAATTGCTACTTCTAATTAAATATAAATAATGTACAATAATGAAACCAAATCAATTAAAGTAGTCCCCTTGTTTCGCTAAATTAATTAAAAAAAAAGCATCCGTTAATTAAGGATTCGCGGTTTATTTACAATCTTTTATTTAACTTGCAATGTATGTATATGTATTCAATAGGTCAAACATTGCAACTGAATTTTAAAGCCGCTATTCAAATACAGGCCATTTTAATTTTGAACAATCCTTGCGTGTCTTTTGGAGTAACTGAATATTAGATAAACTAGAATAATTTTCTACGATTTTTAAATTAATTAAATAAAATATATCGCTAGGAAAATCGTTTAAAAATAATTGAGACTATAATTTAATTGAATTCTATCATCATATTTAAGTGTTATCATTTTATAAAACTTTAATTACATTTTCATTAAAACAATAATAAGTTTATATATAATAATTTTCATCATAAGTATCAAATGAAAATTCTCCCTGCTTTTGTATTAAAGAATAGTTCATTCTAAAATATTTTTAAAGTGTTTTTGCAAAATCTGAGCTCAGAATTCTGTCAACCTAACTAAGATTTCTGAGATTAGCAGTTGTACTGAAGCCACCCAATAACAAGATTAACAACCTAATAACCACAGACTACTAAGGAGAGAACCGATTATTTACGTTAACCTTACCTAAATTCCAACTTTATTTAGCTACTATTCCCTAAGTTAAAAAAAATACATATTTATTAAATGCAGATAAGTTAAGGAGTTGATATAGAATCTTAAGGAATATATTAAACTTTAAGGTATTAACAAAAAAAAAAAAAACGTCGTATGAAGTCTTGCCCGTGTTCTTTGGTACGCACGTTAAGACTACATGATAATACGTAAATGACGTCATTCTGAACTCAATATAGTAGTGGACTCAAGAGTTTCCCCTTCTTATTTTCTGTGGTCTGCCATATTATGGACGTCAAGTGTAAGGGTTGTCGAGAAGATAAAAAAAAATAATAATAACAAGACTTTTTGCTAAACCCAACATGGCGGACATCCCAAGCAGGTAGATTAGTTATATAAAAAAAAGTACCCTCATAACATGTATAGCAATAAAATATAGCTTAACTTTCAAGTAATTCACATTCTATATTAAATACTAATTAAATTTTGTTTCGAGTTTCAGTTCTATAATGGATGAAGTGACTGAACTATCTGGCTTGTTTTCATGCCATTTAAATGATGTGACTGAAGAAGAAAGAGCAGAGCGTATACCAACACCTATTTCTGAAATTATAGCGATCACATCAAATAATAAGCAAAAAGTAAAACATGATACGGTGAATGATGAGCAAGAGCAACATTCACCTCGAACAATAAACTCTGGCAATGAACTTGAGCAACGCCAAAACACTTCGACATTAAAAGCGAGTGATGAGCTAGAGCGACACTCAAATCCATCTGAGAAAAAATATATAGAGACAACAATACGACAAATAATAAGAGAACAATTGAGTGATGAGCTTGAGCAACGCTCAATTGGTAGAGGAGAAAAAGACTGGTTGTACCAAGAAAGTGGTGATAGCAGGAAGAATCAAAGAGAAACTAGGAAAAGAACTCGTAGTCGCACACTGGAGGAGAAAAGGCGACAAAGCAATCGGTACCGCAGCCGAGAATGGTCGCCACTTACTTGTTATGCTAGTGATGACAAGTCACCAAATAAAAGACGTGGAAGAGAGATGTCTACGACCAAACGTTGGCGTTACAATGCACAACGTAGTGACGAGACACCACCACCAGTACGTCGCTCGAGGTATGATGATTTTACGTCTAAGATTAATTCTTCTAATGATAGTAATAATAGTTTAGATCAATTTGTAGACGCCTTAAAAGAAATGGTAAAATCTAATAATCATAAACTACCGTCAGTAAATAATGTTATTCCCTATTTTGATCCATTATCTAGAGGCCAGAGTATTTTAAATTGGTTGACAAAAGTAGAGGAATGTGCCGAGATTTATAACTGGGACGAGAAAGAAATTATTCATTATGCTCTTCCAAAACTTTCTGGCTTAGCCAGAAATTGGTATCAAAATTTACCTAGTGTTCGGTACACTTGGGATGAGTGGAAAGTAAAATTAATAGGATCTTTCCCATGCCAGGAAAACTATGCCGAGCTGTTAACTGAAATGCTCATGTTGACAGTTCGTTATGGGGAACCTCTCGAACAATACTTTTACGCAAAACTTAATTTGTTACACAGATGCCAGATAAAAGGTAAAAGAGCAGTAGATTGTATTTTGCATGGTATAGAGGACAGGGGCGTACGTTTAGGGGCACAAGCAGCACAATTTGATACACCCGAAAAAGTGTTGCAATACTTAAAAATCGTTAAAGCGGGGCCAATTAGGGGACGTTATCATAATGAGTATCCGAAAAATGGCCCGCGTGTTAGAACTTACCCGACTACTAGGTCAACTTCTGGTAAAACTGAAACTGTTGGTAAAAAAAATATCCGCTGTTTTAACTGCGGCGTTGAGGGACATCCTAGTTACCTATGTCGAAAGCCAATAGAAAAATGTAACAATTGTCATAGACTAGGTCATAAAATTACTAATTGTACTTTTATACCATCAAGTACAAATTTTAAAGAGAATAATAACACAAGCACTCAAGTAAGTAGTAATGAAAAACAGGTAATGAAAATTATTTTACATAAAAATCATCTGGTGGATCATAAAGAAAACCAAAACGTTAATGTGTTTGATAAAACTAATAACAAATATCTTATGACTATAAAAGTAAACAATTTTCCTCTAATAGGATTTATAGATTTAGGAAGCGAATGTTCTCTTATTAGACATTCGGATAGCAAATTTTTAGGGTCATTCTATCAAACTAATAACTTGCCTATTTTAAAGGGTTTAGGGAGTAATTGGATCGAACCAATAGCTAGGATTAACACGTATGTAGACGTTCAGGGTATATCATTGCCGATTGAACTATATGTCGTAGATGATGAAGCAATAAAATACGCCGTACTCCTAGGTCACAACTTTACTGAGCACCCTAGCCTAGTCGTTACCAAAACACCAAATCAATTAATATTTGAAACCTTAACAGATGTTAACAAATTATTTTTGACTACCGTTAACGATACTGATGTAGCTAGTCACGAAATTAAGGCGCTTCCGATAAAAACAGATAATGATTATTCGGGTAAAATATACGTTCACGGTTCAGTTAGAGGAAAAGCTGGCGGTGAATATTATCTTTTACCAGGTGAATATGAACTTAAATCGGGCCTAGGTCAAGTTTTAGTTCAGAATATAGCAATAAATACATTAAAATTTATTAAAAATTCCTTAATTACACGAGCAAACCCAATTAAAAGTTTTAAAACAGTATGTAATTTATTAATCGATGAAAACAACTATGTTGACGAACCCATTAATTTAGGTGAAACACTGGATGATGAACAAAAAAGTAAATTAATTAAATTATTAAATACTTACAGAGAATGTTTTTCTAAAAATCTTAAGGATCTAGGGTTTACCAACGCAACAGAAATGAAGATTCAATTAATAGATTCGGAACCTGTTGTTTACCGACCATATCGAATGTCTTACAATGAAAGAACTTTAGTACGAAACATGGTTCAGGAAATGATGGATGCTAATATAATACGCGAGTCGTCATCGCCTTATGCTAGTCCAATCGTTTTAGTGAAAAAAAAGACAGGTGAAAAACGGCTTTGCGTCGACTACAGGGCCCTTAATCGGAAAACTGTAAAGGATCATTACCCTTTACCTCGGGTCGAGGATCAACTTGATTTGCTAACCGGTAACAAACTCTTTATAACTTTAGACCTGGCATCTGGGTACTATCAAATACCCATCGCTGAAGAATCGCGTCCAAAAACAGCATTCGTAACCCCAGATGGTCAGTTTGAATACCTTAGGATGCCATTTGGTCTTGTTAATGCCCCATCGGTTTTTCAACGTTCAATTAATAAAATCTTAGCAGAGGCCAAAATTAAATTTGCTATAGTTTATATGGATGACATTTTGATACCAGCTAGAAATTTTGATGAAGGAATTTCGCGATTACAAGAAATTTTGGAATTGCTCAAAAAAGGTGGACTTACACTCAAGTTAGCTAAATGTCACTTCTTTTATAACAAAATTGATTTCTTAGGATTCGAAGTAAGCGCCAATGGTATCCGCCCAGGAGTTCGTAAATCGGACGCAGTTTCCAAATTCCCAATCCCAAAAAATCAGCACGATATAAGACAGTTCATAGGGTTAGCTAGTTTTTTCCGTAGATTTATTAAAGACTTTGCGATAATAGCAGCACCCCTAACAGGGTTGCTAAAAAAAGATAGTGTTTGGGAATGGACTAATAAACAAGAGGCAGCTTTCGTAGCTTTAAAAGGGGCTCTCGTAGAGCGGCCTGTTCTTGCATTGTATGATCCTCATTCTGAAACTGAAGTACATACAGATGCAAGTAAGGTAGGAATAGCCGGTATTTTGTTACAAAAAGGTAAAGATGGAATTTTTAGACCAGTATCATTTTATAGCCGGAAAACCACGACGGAGGAACAAAAACTACACTCTTTTGAGCTCGAGACGCTAGCTGTTATAGCATCACTTGGTAGATTTCGTGTATATTTAATTGGAATACCATTTAAAATTCTAACTGATTGTAACGCCTTAAGGACAACGTTGACAAAGCGAGATTTAGTGCCAAAAATTGCCCGTTGGTGGGTGCAACTTCAAGAATTTGACTGTAGTATTGAGTACAGGGCAGGATCACGCATGCATCATGTGGATGCTCTTAGTAGAAATCCAGTAGAAAACGCGGAAAATGAGACTCACATATTAGACATACTCGTTATAGGTACAGATAACTGGTTGAGTACCGTACAGTTAGCCGACGACGAGATCGTGTCTATAAAAAACATGTTAAGTACTCCTAATGCAGAAAAGATTGTTGACACCCACACAAATTACTGCTTAAAAAATGGCAGAGTTTATCGTAAAGTCAATGACGGTTTACGATGGTTAGTCCCAAAAGGAGTTAGATGGCAAGTACTCAAAATGAACCATGACGATGTCGGTCATTTTGGGTTTGAGAAAACGCTAACTAGAATAAGACAGATATTGGTTCCCTAAAATGCGTCGTTTTATAAAAAAATACGTAAATGCGTGTTTAGAATGCGCCCATCATAAGGCTCGAGGAGGACCCAAAGTAGGCGAATTACACCCTATCCCCAAAATTGAAGTGCCTTTTCACACGGTTCACGCGGACCATTTAGGACCTTTTGTGCGCAGTAAACGTGGAAATTCATATCTATTAGTGATAATAGATGGATTTACTAAATATATTAATATAACACCCGTTAGAAATACCAAAACTGCAACAACAATTCGGGTACTTAAAGAGCACATTAGTTACTTTGGTACACCCACGCGTCTTATTACCGATCAAGGATCGAGTTTCACATCTATTGCATTTAAAAAATTTATAAAAGATACCGGAATTAAACACGTATTGAACGCCGTCGCAACACCTAGAGCAAATGGCCAAGTTGAGAGATTCAATAGAACTATTTTAGATGCTCTTGCAACCAAATCACATGGTCATGATGATAGGTGTTGGGATGAACATATTCCAGATATTCAAATAGGACTCAATACTTCTGTGCATAGTACAACTAAGAAAAGCCCTTCAGAGCTTTTATTTGGTTTTAAACTTATTAACAGGTCTGAATCAATTTTAAATGACGCGATAAACGACACTTTAAATAGGGCCTCACCACACGAACTGACAGAACTTCGCCAAAATACGGGTGAATTAATTAGGAAACAACAAGAAAAAGATGTAAAACTATTTAATTCAAAGAGAAAAATCGGGGAATCTTATAAAATCGGAGATTTAGTACGCATAGAAAGGGAAGTTAATGTAAATACTGGTAGTTCGAAAAAATTAGTTGCTAAGTATCAAGGTCCTTATCGTATTCTCAAATTGCTAGAAAATGATAGATATGTAGTGGAGGATACTCCTCTAACACGAAAAAACAATCGTCGTTATGAGGCAATTGTAGCTAAAGATAAGTTGGAACCTTGGCTCAGTTACTCTGCAAATTATACAAGTAGTTCTTCTGACGAATCTGATTCAAATAAAGGTCTGGCCTCTGATGATGATAAATAGGGAGCCGCACTTCAGTCTTAAACACATATATATACATAAAATAGTTTGAATAGTTAAACATTTACATTGATTTCATTATTAATTTCATTTTCATCACTTAGTATAGTTATAATTGTTTAAATTTTCTCTTTGAAAGCCGTGTTGTCTATTTTCGTTAAAACATTTAAGTGTGTAACTTAAGATACCAGTATATTTTTGCATTATATATCAGTACCAATATAATTTAGAAAACAAAATGTCAAAAATGCTGATTGTTAAATTATACAGGAGCCCTATGGACATAGGTATGCGATGAATTGTTAATTTATACATAATTGCAATTATTGAAATTTCCAAATTTTTTTTAAGTGTTATCAATTTTTGCCATAAAATTTTGTTGTATGATTTAAGATACCAGTATATTTACAACATAGTGTTTAACTCATGATATCAGTATATTTACAATATATTCAATTGTTTAAATTAAGATACCAGTATATTCACAATATTTTTATCATAAAATTTTGTTGTATAATTTAATTGCAATTATTGAAATTTACATTTTTTTTAAGTGTTATCAATTCTTGTCATAAAATTTTGTTGAATAATTTAACAACCAGTATATTTTACAACATAGTGTTTAACTTATGATATCAGAAAATTCACAATATATTCAATTGTTCAAATTAAGATACCAGTATATTCATGATATATTTAATTGTATGACTTAAGATACCAACATAGTTTTGCATTATTAGTATCAATGAGATTTGTTTTCTTTTTAAAGAGATGCTGTCTGTTAAATTATACAATAATTCTTGATATATATGTACATAAGGTTATTATCATTGTTTATAAATTATTTACTTAAGGTAATATGCACATCAAACACGGGGACGTGTTATAAATAGGATGGCCGAGCTGTTAAGTGAATATAATAAAGTTAAATAAATGTAATACTAACGAATACTTTAGTAATAATAACAGACGCTATAGAACGTTAAATTTCAAATTCAAATTGCATAAATCGGAAACAAGTTGGCGCCAACTTGGCGCCAATTGTCACGTGATTATTGGTGGCGTGATCTAAAATACCCCCGCTTCCTAAAGGCTCGGCGGCGGCAAGCCCGGCATTCGCTGACTTGATTCCGAAAGTGCAAGATCTCATTCTTAACATTGTAAATTCTTGTCGCTCAAACCATCAATATGTATTAAATTAAATATTAAGTATTAAAGGAAATAAATTGTAAAAGTATATAGAAGCCGTTTGATTCCAACACATGCATGCCTAATGACTCTATGTTGCAACTCTATAATGTCTCTTAGTAAGGAGATAGTAAGTAAATAAGTGAGTTTTTTAAGGGGCTGGTACATGTAATACATCTATAATCAGAAAAAAAACGTTGTCTATGTCATTTTATTTCTCGACTAGCTGTTGCCCGCAACTTCGTTTGCGCAGACTTCGTTTACCTGTTAGTAATATTCATGCAAAATTTGAAGTAAATCCATACAGTACTTTTTGAGTTTACTCCGGACATATATTGACTTTCCTACGATTTTATTATACGTATATGGATATAGATATAGATTATTTGCAAGACAGGCAAGGCTGTGGTGAGTAAATAAATGAGTATTTCAGCTAGGCTATTTTCCCCGTGTTGGCTTACTAGCGATCAACACAATCAACGAAATCGATCATTTAGCAAAGAAGAATTTCAGCATTTTGAACCAGTCTACACTGGCTCATTTTGTTAGAGGGGCCCGACTTGAGGGAAGGTCGTAGGTTCAAACCCTACGTGTAGAAATTTTTCTTTGTATTTAATTTTTTTTCAAAAAGCTCTAACTTTATGGCGACAAAAATAAAGCAGTATTATCAAACCCTGAAACGTGACGTAAAACTTTTTTTAAACGAATAAGTAGTAGTTAATCCACAAACGTGCGATTCTCTAGGCACTTTTTACCACGCACTACTCCTCTGTGGAATCAATTACCGGCAGGGGTGTTTCCGAACGGATACGACTTAGGGACCTTCAAGAAAAGAGCAGACTCCTTCATAAAAGGCCGGCAACGCAGCTACAAGAACTTTAGTGCTGTGGTTGTCTGTGGGCGGACAGCCACAGCACCATAGGTAATCACCATCAGGTGAGCCTCCTGCTCGTTTGCCCCTTTTTTCTATAAAAAAAGTTTAATATCGTATAGTTCAGGGGTTTTCTCGGGATTTTATTGGTGTTCACATTGTGTTGTATCGTGTATTAGATGCAATATAGTTTTAAAAAATGACGCTTTTTAGCAAAAATTTGGGGCTATTTGGAATCCCGTTCCAAAAAGCCCGTGTTTTGCATTTTTTAGTTTTATTAAGTTAGATGTCTCAAATAGCCCCCAACGTCTTTTTTGTATAAACTTAATAATATTTTATATTATTTTCTTATTTTAAACTAGAGTTGCAGAAATATGGTGTGTATGAACTAAAAGAAGTACAGGTATAGTTTTTCGAAAGAAGTTTCGAAAAAAATGGTAGAGGTTCTACAATCTGGAAAACTTACTTAACTGATGCTCCGAATATTTATTGCTAAATAGCACGCTATGTAAAAATAAAAGTGTCTTCACTCCCGTATCCCCGAAGAGGTAGGTACAACAAGTGCTCCCACGATTAGCCGAAAGTCCCACAATGTCACAGGTGGCAACCACTATATATGATTTCCGTGGTGGCAACCCTATCGCCAATGGGGCAATTGTCCAATCTCGGGCAGCGTCGTTTTTGTCAAAAAACTGTAAAAACATATATTTTTTTTAATTTCCCGGGAATCGAACCCGCGACCTCATGGTATACATCGACACCTTCATTCATTATTTCTAGAATTTCACACTCATTACATATTTTATGTCAATTCAATAACGTGTTTATTTTTTTATGAAACAATACTATAAAAAAAACAATTACTACAAGTTCTTTTCTTATTTGTAAGATAGCAACAACGTATAGCCAACAGACACGTATAGCCAATCGAACGTAAGCCAAAGACCTGCCGTTCTGCCAGGCAGGTCGTAAGAGGCGACCGATTGGCTATACGAGTCACTAACATCGTGGCTACTGGTGGTAGAGTTCTGCATTGTCGCCCGGGTCTGGTACCACCGCCTTACCTATTCCTGCCGCAATAGCGTCAGTGCTAGTCAGTATCGTGTTCCGGTTTAGAGGGTAAGGTAGCCGGTAAACTTATGCATGTGGCATTAGACCTCACCAGAAGATAGCAACGTATCATTAACACTTTTGGAGGCGATGGTTGACTCTTTCCATCAGGAGACCTGCATGTTTGCTATCTTATAATATAAAAAAACTTAGAGCTAGAGATTACATAATAGTTACTATCGTAACTATTATGTAATCTCTAGCCAGAGATTGGCCAGAAGCGTGCTCGTCGCGACCCCTGCCAGTCCACTGGACTGCAATTCTGGCCCGAATAAGTACCGCAGTGCGGATTAGGGCGTCCCCTGGAGGCGACGCGTACCGATCCGCCCCCGTCGGTACGAAAAGCGGCGGATGCGGCGATGGGGGCCGCCACCCATCACGCCAGGCCCGAATAGGCGAGTCGAGGGGAGCAGAATGCCAAATAGGCACGTGGAATGTAAGAGGTGGGTTGGAAGATAAGATGCATGAATTGATAGATGTAATGAATGAGAGATGCCTAGATGTTTTGTGTGTAACAGAGACTAAACGTAAAGGTAGTGAAACCACTGATCTCCCCGGTGGCATGATGGCTCTGTGGTCTGGTGTGCCCCAGAGCGATCATGCTGGCGCCGGAGTAGGTATTCTTCTATCGTCACGCTTAGTCTCTGGTCTGAAAGATTATGGGATGGCTGGCTCGAGACTTCTCTGGGTCCGGATCAAACTGGGAATCACGAGAGTTTTTTTGGTCGCATTATATGCACCGGTAAGCTCTTCGTCGCCCAGTGACCTGGAAAAGTTTTGGGATTCTGTAAGGGATGTTCTGGATATGGTTGATGACAATGAAAGAGTCATTTTGTGTGGTGATTTGAATGGATGGGTCGGGACTAAGCGGCCTGGTTTCGATGCCGTTCTTGGTCCGTATGGTGACAGTAGAGTGAACGACGCCGGTAAGCACATTGTGGATTTATGCATGGAAAGGAATCTTCTTGTGGCTAACACAATATTCCCTCATAAGGACATACATTTGTATACATGGAGAAGGAATGACCAAAAGAGTGTGATAGATCTGATTTTGATTGATAGTAGACTCCGCAGTTGTTTAATGGATACGCGCGCCTACAGAGGTCCCAATCTGGAAACGGACCACTATTTGGTAATAAGCCGATATAGGGGTCTGTTTAAGAAGTGGAGACATTGGCGACAACGTGTTCCATTCGGAGAGTTTGAAAGGATAAAGAGCGAAAAGTTGCAAGACCCGAGTATAAGGAGTATGTATGAGATTCAGGTTCGAGATAGGTTGGCGAAAGTGAACCTACCGGACTTGGATGTAGACGAATGTTGGAAAGTTTTGAAAGATAGTATGATAGTAGCCGCGAAAGAAGTATGTGGTAGTGCAAAACTGTGCAAGTCAATGAAAGGAGATGCATGGTGGGATGATGAAGTGAAAGCTGCCATTGAGAGAAAGAAGAAAGCATGGCTAGACTATGTATCATGTTTGCAAGCGAATGATGGTATGAAAGACAAGAAGAAAGAATTGTATCGTTGTTGTAAGAATGCCACCAAAACCTTAGTGAAAGAAAAGCGTGAAAGAGAATGTTTGAAAGCGGAAGAAAGACTGGCGAGCAACTTCGAGGCAAACACCAAACTTTTTTGGAGGGAGGTGAAGAAGTCTAGGAGTTGTTCGGCAGCCTCCAGAATGAATAGGATTAAATCTAAGAATGGTGACATTCTTACAAGCACAGAAAGCGTGTTAAAACGATGGAGTGAATATTTTGGAGATATGTATGATGCTGTTCAGGACGCTGCCTCCGTCTCTGACTCAGTAAGTGACTCAGAGACGGTGGAAGCGTGCCAGGACATTACTATGCAAGAGATCGTATGGGCGATAAGAAGTATGAAAAACGGAAAGGCTGCGGGAATAGATAAGGTGACTGCTGAGATGATCAAATACGGTGGTCCTACCGTCTGGGACTCTTTTTGGGTCCTCTGCAATACATGTTGGAGGACCGGTAGAGTACCCGAAGACTGGCGGCGCGCGGTCATCGTGCCCTTGTATAAAGGCAAGGGCTCACGTATAGACTGCAATAGCTATAGGGCCATCAGTTTGATCAGCTTAGCATCGAAGGTGTATGGTAAGATCATTGAAAGGAGAATGCAAGGGAAGTCCGAGGGAATGTTGTGGGAGGCACAAGGGGGTTTCAGATCTGGAAGAGGATGTATGGATCAAGTTTTCTCACTCCGCAACATCGTAGAGAAGCATCTGGCTGTCGGCCAGAAGGTTTTCTGCGGTTTTGTGGATTTGGAGAAAGCGTTTGATAGAGTTGTGCGAAAGAAACTTTGGGACATTTTACCCAGTTATGGGATAGATGGGCGTCTGCTGCGTGCTTTGCAATCCATGTACTGGGATTGCAAAGCATGTGTGCGGGTGGACGGCAACATATCGCCCTGGTTCGATGTCAATATCGGCGTCAAGCAGGGTTGTGTGTTGTCAGCTCGTCTGTTTATTCTATATCTGGATAAGTGTCTCCAAAGATTGAGATCATTGAATGTGGGAATGCGCATGAGTGATCTAGTGGTGAACTGCCTGCTTTATGCAGATGACGCTGTACTTTTAGGCTCAACTCCATCTGAGCTGCAAACACTGGTCACAGTTATGAATGAGGATTGTAAGAGTATGGGCTTACATTTGAATGCGAAGAAAACTAAAGTTTTGGTATTTGAAAGAGAAACAACCAGAACGGATGTAAGAGTTGTGGTTGATGATGTAGTGCTGGAGCAATTGGATGAGGTTGTATATCTTGGATGTGCTTTTAGCAGGGATGGAAGGTACACCGCTGATGTTGAAAGAAGAGTGTGTGCAGGGAACAGAGTGAATGGAGCGTTAGGGAGATTACTTAATAGCACAATTTTAAGTCAGGGTGCCCGTCTAGCCCTGCATAATCATGTGCTTATCCCAACGCTATTGTATGGAAGTGAGAGTTGGGTATGTCAGAAAGGGCATGAAAGTAGAATCAACGCGGTCGAGATGAGGTCGCTAAGAAAAATATTTGGTGTAACACTCGCGGACCGGGTTCGTAATGCCGAAGTGAGAGAGAGGCTAGGTTTGAAAGAAAGTGTCGGTGTAAAGATGAGAAAGGGCATGCTCCGTTGGTTCGGACATGTAGAAAGAATGGTAGATGAAAGGTTAACAAAACAGATATACAACGCGAATGTGGAAGGATGTAGGTACCGGGGAAGACCAAGACTGACATACCACGATCAGATTGATCGAGTACTGTCCGAAGGTGGTGTCAAGAGTCTTCGCAACCGGCGTGTGTGTATGAAGAGAGTGATGAATGTGGAAGAAGCGAGACAAGCCTGCAAGGATCGTGATGTATGGCACTCGGTTCTCTCTGCCTACCCCGTAAGGGATCTGGCGTGAAGATATGATGATGATACTATCGTAATTATAGGTAAATGTAAAATGACACACCACCAACTTTACAGAGTTCATTCACACGACACGGTGCATGCAATTCTTGAATTTAGTGGGATATTTTTAAACGAATATTTTGTATATTATCGTGTAATAATTTTAGAATAATAAATATTTTTTTTAAACATTCAATTCAATATTTAGTTCCTAATTTTAAAATTTGGCCGGACGTATTAACTCTGAATACTTTTGTTAAAAGATAAATACTTTAGATTCCATAAGCCCCTAAGTGGCGCTTTACTTTTTTCATAATAAATGTTATAATACTAAATATTTGGATTTTTATATAAAACTAGCTGACCCGGCAAACGTTGTTTTGCCATATAAATTATTTAATTTAAAAAATATGGGTTGGTGATAGAAGGGTAAAAATTTAAAGTTGTATGTATTTTTCAATGTTAAATCCAAAAAAAATAAAAATAAAAAATTTTGTCCATAAAATAAAATAAAAAAAATAGGAGTGGACAACCCTTAACATTTAGGGGGATGAAAAATAGATGTTGGCCGATTCTCAGACCCACTGATTATGCGTACGAAATTTCATCAAAATCGGTCAAGCCGTTTCGGAGGAGTACGGGAACGATCATTGTGACACGAGATGGATTTTTATATAAAATTACATTAAAAACATGTGCTATATAATATATCCTTTTGTTGGTACCAAATATCGCAAGACCTGTTTAAATTTATATAGCCCCAAATAGAGGTAACTCGCAAAAAGGAGAAGGAACTAATTTAAACGAGAATAATTTAGCTTTAAATTTACTGTGACTAGTGAGAAATTGTGCAACATAATGATATATTTATATCCACGTTTTACTTAAGTGATCTCGAACGCATGGGAAAAAGTTATATAAATGCCGTCCTTTAGTTGAACAACGCCAACGCGACTGCCATTCATTAGTAACGTTGATTACGGGATCAAAGCGACGTATTTTTGTTTGAGCTTGCGGGTTGATAAATTCCGGGTTGGTAAAATTCCTATAATTGTAGTACATTGAAGCGCGACGCTAAATTTCTAAATCTAATGGTAAGACACCTAATAAAACGGGCAAAGCTTCGGAGCTTACAGTGCGATATGCTTTGAATAGAAATATTATTGCAAGATGCTGATTTTGAAGTAGTTTGCGCCGGATAGCACCACTCGTAACTTTATCAGCCCACGCTGAACATGCATAACAACCTAAATACGTTGCGTTATAAATTATCTTTAAAGTCTTAAACGTTAAACCCCATGTTGAGGCAGATGGACATATCTGCAAAGGATAAGAAATTCCGTTTAGCCTTTTCACCGATATAGTTAATATGATTTATAAAAGTATAATTTTTTTCTAAGACCAAACCTAAATATGTTACCGATTCTTTTCTCTTTATTGCGCTATTATTTATTTTTATACTAAGAGATGATAGGAGCGAACCTTTTAATATTAAGTAAAACGTTTTATGTGGCGCAAACCTTAAACGATTTCTCAAGCCCATAGAATATAATGGTCAAATTAAGATTAGTGTAAGCCAGCGACTCTATCTGTGCTCGTGTGTTAGCTTGTATCATTAAAGCAACGTCGTCTGCATAACCTATAAGCGAGAATCCTTCCGGCAAGGCTAATGAGAATAAATCGACAAATCCTAAGTTCCATAGATATTATGAAAGTACTGATTCCTGTGGGCAGCCTAAGGTAAGGCGTTTAGACACAGCGTTCTCTGGAAGGTATTGATGATCATAGTTGTCAAAAAAGGTCTAAGCTCGTAAGCGTAGCAGTTTTTGTGTACAAGACTGATTCTTATAAAAAAATGCGTAAACGGTTGACCCTACGGGCTATCCCTGAAACTTCCCACTAAATTAAGGTATTTTAAACTCAAAAGAGTAAAAAATATAAGCATAGATTTGTCAGTTTAAACATTTATTTTGAAAAATGGCAGTATATTAATAATTGAAAAGCTGTATATTTGAAAACGATGATGGTATTCAACTCAGTTTTTGAGATCTAAAATATTGCTTTACTAAATAATCGATAGGTAGAAAAATTTCGATGCTATGTTAAAAAACATTTTATTTTTAAATTTCTTCATTGATAAATCCCAAACAAATTGACCACTTTTTTTGACGCAGTTTTTAAAGAAGAAAAGCTGATAAGATTTTTAAGTCAATCGGGAATTAACTTGAAAGTTATTTAAAAAAATTAAGTAAGTTTACTAAAAACAACGTAATGTTAATATTTGAAAACCTGTAACTTTTGAAAATAAGATTCGATTTTAAATTTTGAAACGGCATTTGACGTTGTTTTTTTAGTATAATAATATCATAGACTACCAAAAAAATATTGGTTGAACATTTTTGGAGTAATGTCAAAAAAAGACTTTTTTCAAAATTTTTTGTCAACGATTAATCCCAAACGAATAAACCGATTTTGATGCAATTTATGTATTAGACGTAGTTTTTTTGAGGAACAGAGCTGATTAGTTTTTGTACTCAATCGGTACATAAATCTGGAAGTTATATTAAAAAATACTGTGTCTTCCAAATTTTTTTGGTGTTTTTTAAAAATTTCTCAAAATCTCCTGGACCGAATCAGTTCAAGTTTTCAGGAAATCTAAGTTGAGCAGAATCCAATAGAATGCAATCAACCGCGTTTCGATCAGTCCAGCCTTTCAAAAATTATGAGATGTTTACATACACACACACACACACACACACACACACACACACACACACACACACACACACACATACATACAGACATGCTGACGTCAGCGTGAAAATAGTCGGAAAAGATTCATAGGACCTTAAAAACGTGGATATCTGGTGAAAACTCGATTTTCGAAAATCGTAGTGGGAAGTTAAAAACCTATACCAAATAGCCCCACTTTAGTTTATTGTAATTTTAACTGATATCGTACTATTCATAAACTTGACCCCTGACATATAATAAAATATCGCACAAGGTCGCAACGAAGAAAGCCGCTACAATTAAAACGCAAGTGTCCCTAAAGCTCTACATCGATCATCAATAACTTGTTCTTGTCTTATAACCCAAACAATTTTAAAAATCTCTGTAATAGTAAAACAGCAGTCCGATAAAAGCACATTTACAAACAGCCGAATTACAGTGTAAATACGACTCCAATCTTACAATAGAGTGCCCGCGGCGAGATACAGCGATATATATAAATGTTTTAAATTCTTATGACAACACATTGCATTTTTACTATCTCTTCAGTGCAGTCGTAATCATTAAAATGGCTTTCAAGGTATATTTTGTTATTACTATTCAGATTTAATGTAAATTTTAATTAATTGAAGACCAAAACTCATATTTAAAGCATTGTTCCGTTAATAATTTATATACATTAAGGTATCAAATTACGTATTTTAATTAAGTATATTTAATAAAGTGAATTTGTTATTTATTATTATTGGTTATATTTTCACAAAAAAAAGACGTGTGGCACTCGGAGACTGCCGCGGTAAAGCTATTGCATAGCGTTTTTTATCAACTTATGCAATTACAATTATATATTTATTTTATTTATGCAGTATTTTTTTTCTTTGTTTATTCATATTTAAAAACACTTTGTACACAAGTTATACGAGTACAGATATTAACTGTTGTACGTAGATGATAAATACCTATACACCTATATACTTTCTCACAAACAGTTGATTACGGTAGTTTTCCAATACAACCAATGCCACCTAAAGGCGGGTTGCTGAACTAAAGAGACAAGCGTGATATTTCAAAAAATCATTAAAAGTTCTGGTATTTATCGATAGATGGAAAAACTAAAAAGTACCACCGCTGTGCCGGTCGGAGTGGGGGGTGTTAGGTTTTTTCGTTACGGAATTTCTGGATTCGGTCTCCACGCTCAAGGCCCGCGATAGAATCTATGCAATATACTGTGGTACCGTTCTGGTATTTCTTTTCCACAAAACGCAACAATAAAATTCTTATTATTACATAAAATTACTGTTACTGTTATCAGTTTAAACGTCTTATTACAATCATTTTAGCGTTTGAGATTAATGTAGGTATGTATTATTATTAATCGCAAAATTATTTCCAGCTTGTAGTGTTGGCGTGCGCCCTCGCTGTAGCTCACGGCGGCGTCGTCCCCCTGAGCTACGCGGCGCACCCAGCGCCTTTAGCGTACGCGGCTGCGCCCGTCGTACACTCCGCGCCCATCGCCTACTCTGCGCCCATCGCCAAGGTTGCCGCCGTCGCACCAGTCGCCAAAGTAGCCGTTGAAGAGTACGACCCCCACCCACAGTACAGCTTTGCCTATGATGTGCAAGATGGACTCACTGGAGATTCTAAAACTCAACACGAAACCCGTGACGGTGATGTCGTACAAGGATCGTACTCCGTTGTTGACCCCGATGGCACCAAGCGCACTGTTGAATACACTGCTGATCCTCACAACGGATTCAACGCCGTCGTCCACAGAGAGCCTCTTGCCGTGAAAGCTGTAGCTGCCGTTACTAAGGTTGCAGCTCCAGTAGCTTACTCTGCAGCTCCTGTAGCCTATCACTCAGCCCCAGTGGTCCACTCTGCCCCAGTTGTCCACGCGGCTCCTGTCGCGTACTCAGCTCCTCTTTACCACCACTAAACATTCTCTAGTCACGAAATGAAACGAACGAGTATTAATTAATTTATTATTATTGAGATAGGCAAATAAAAAGTTACATGACTATATGTTTTTCTTTTCGTAGTTATAAAAATTATAAATTAAGTTATTTAACATATTTTGTTACCGAAAAAAGTAAGTCCAGCTTACCGCCACAAATCAAATTACTTCTACAAAAAAGTACAGACTCACGAGCAATGAGGTCACTCGTATGCTCGTGATTCTAAGCTTTACCATTTCACAAAAGTTTTGTTGATTTATTGCGCAAAACTACGAGTAATCATTTATTCATAAAGCCCCAAGCAACGGGGAATATTTCGGTTGTAACTTGTGTATATACAAATGTGTAAAAAGACTATCCGACCCGAAAGAGGTATATACCTAGGTAAATCAATGATATTATCAAAAAAAATAACAATTTTTGTTATAATAAAAAAATATCGTATTTTAAAGTGCCCCATTTTTGTACTAAATTTGAAAAACTTTCCGTTCAATCCAGCAAATATTTTGAAAATTTATCCATCAATATCCATAAAATAATTACACACAATGATTGTAATAAGCAACCAAATAAGGCCTTTGACGATTGGACAGGGATTTTTTTACACACTATATAGATCTTTTCGCAAGCTCTAGACCCTATAGACCTTATAGAGCTGGACTCTACAGTCTTATAGAGATAGATAATAATCTACTATATTAATATGTAATGCAACGATATGTATTATGTTTTATCGATCATTGTTATTATTTAGTAATAATATTATATTTTACATTAGCACCAACGCGGTCAAAAATTCTAGTGGCCAGTCACTCAAGTGTAAAATGAAATTGACATATTATTATATTCACTAAAGTTCTAGACGGTATTGTCTTTTAATGAAAGATCTATATCTTGCCATCCACACTTTGAACACTTGCATCCAACTACAAGTTGGATGTATCTGTACGAGTATAGAAATTAGCGGTTTAGATGGTAAGATATACGGCTATTTTGAAACACGCATTAAATTTACAATCATCTAACAAACTATTACAATCAATAATGTGTTGACAAACCGATAATAATTAGGTAGTAGATCGTTGACAGTTGATAACTATTTCGACTGGTTACATAATACTTAATAATCTGTAACTTTGTTAGCGACAAATTAACATATTGCCATCACAATAAACACCTTTTTTAGAAACTCAAAATGAAGGATACCAGCACCTACATTGACAAACTGTTGCGTCAATAGTTTGTCAATGTAGGTGGTAATTCAGTCTTTTAAATCTTTTTTGTTGACAGATTGTCAAAAAATTAATTCGGAAACCCAAGCATCTGTTACACACACATTAATTGTTTATTAAAATTAATTTGTGTTCCAGACACCGGCCAATAGTCTATTAAATCAAAGATTTAAAAGACTATTCTAGATACTACAAAGAAGAAAATCAAAGATCAAAAGAATATACCGGTTTGACCATATATGTGTATATGTCAATTCAATTTTGACAGTTAAATCACTTGTCAATAGAATTTTTGTTCGCGTTGGTGCTAATTAAAATTATAATAACGATTTGTTATTGTCGAAAATCTCACATCATCCTGGAAGGTGAATTAAAAAAAGCATCTTCACGCCCCAATCACGCAAGAGGTAGGCAGAGTACCCACGATTAGCCGAAGATACTTGGTCCCACAATGTGATAGGTGGTAAGCCTATCGCCAAACAGGCAATCTCCAATCCCTGGCAACGTCGTTTTATCAGAAAACTGAAAAAAAAAACTTTTTGAATTGCCCAACCCGGGAATAAAACCTGATTAAGCTTTCTTAAAGGAAACATTTATATTAAATGTTAAATATTTTATGGAAAACATTATAATGCTGACCTATATATATATATAATGATTGCAATATAATGATTCTAATATTAAAATATGGAAACGACAGTTCGAAATGTTAGAAGGGCGTTTTATTTTTTATATAATAATAAAGTAGCAAAAAAGCATATGGTTGTATAGAAACCTACCTTTGATGTCAAAGACGTTGATAGTGCCTTGCCATTCTTGTGGCGGGAATGCAATTCCAAAAGCAAAGTTTACTCACTATATAATCCTCCAATCTGAAACACGACAGATACAAGCGTAGATGTTATTTCGCCATGAAAAATAAGACGCTGATACCAAATTCAGGCGATATGTATCAAGACTCTACCATGTATTAGCTATTGTAGCTACCTGTATAAATTACGTGTCACGTTGCTTGACCGCGATGGACTCCGAAACTACTGAACCGATTTCAATAAAATGTTGTGGATATCTACTGTTTGGTCCAACTTAAAAGATAGGATAGTTTTTATCTCATTTAAAGTATCCCATCTCAAGTATCCCTCCAAATATAGGGCAAAACAACGTTTGTCGGATCAGCTAGTATAAATATATATATAAAGATTACACAATGAGCTCTTTTATTTGATAAGTCATACTTATTGCTCTGCGATAATTTGTATTTAGTAAAATTTTCTAATTTATTTAAAATAAAAATTTATTTATTTATATTACACATTCCACCTTTTTACGTAATGTTCACCAAATTTTAACGCAATTGATTCCGTAACTTCGGGGAAAGTTACAGTGATACACGGACAGACAGAAAAATACACGAATGATCGTGTTAACTTTTGAGACACGGAACCTTAAAAACAAGAGAATAAACTGCAAATTCTTTAAGGAGACTGATGAAGGTCTATAGAAAGATCGCCTAAAACAATGAAAATGCTTATACATTACACACACACTAAAAATTTTGCACTTCTAGCTAATCGGTACTATTTAAATTTCGAATGTTATATTTTTAAAACGTTGCAACCTTCTTAGTAATAAAAAAAACAATTGGTGGGAAATGATTTGTCAATTGTTTTTTTATCACATATCAAAGTTCTACGTACGCAACGAAAATGGAATTAAGTCGAAAAGATTTTAGAGCGATGATTTTTTATGATTTTAAAAGTTCTCTTTCTCCGCAAGACTGTGCCGCTCGTCTTCAAAATGCTTTTGGGAGAGAAACACCTTGTTTGAGCACCTTGAGGCGATGGTTTGCTGAATTTGAGAGAGGTTGAGTGTCTTTATATGACGATTTTCGTGAAGGGCGGCCTTCAACTGCCGTCAACGAAAATAATGTGGCTACTGTTGAGCGGTTAATTGAAGAAAACCCCCGGATTACCTATGAGACAATTCGAGGACTATTGGGGTTTGGTATGAGCTAAATTCAGAAAATTTTACACGAAGAATTGAAAGTTCGGAAACTTTGTTGTTGTTGGATCCCTCATGAACTGACAGCGGAGCAGAAGCGGGCTCGCGTGGAATGGTGCTCACAGATGCTACTGAAGTACGACCACGGACATTCTAATGCTGTTTATGACATCGTCACAGGAGATGAAAAGTGGATTTATTGTTTTGAACCCGAAAAAAACAGCAATCTTGTGAATGAGTGTTTGAAAATGAGAACAGGCCAAAAAAAGTGAGACAGGCGAGAAACGTTGTTAAAAAAATGATCGCGTTTTTTTTCTCAGCTACGGGTCCCATTTGTACAGTTCTACTTGAAGATCAAAAGAGTGTTAATGCCGAGTGGTATTCTACCATTTGTTTACCCAAGGTGTTAGAAAAATTTCGCGAAAGACGACCCAAAACCCGCATTCTCCTACACCATGTTAACGCTTCTTCACACACGGCCAACAAAACAAAGTCATTTTTAGCTTTCGAAAGAGCTTCTCGTCACTCATCCTGCACATAGCCCCGACCTAGCATCCTGTGATTTTTGTATTTTCCCCAAAATCAAAGATTTAATGAGAGGTTTTACTTTTACCAACTCCAAAGAGGCAGTGATAACGTTCAATCAGCACGTAGAAAACATGCCTTCAGATCTGTGGTCCTCCTGTTTTAAAAAATGGTTCGATCGCATGAAAAAATGTTTAAAATGTAAAGGAAATTATTTTGAAAAGCAATAAACACAATATTTTGGTCATAACATGTTGTTTTTTTAAGTTACGCAAAACTTATAGTGTGACCTACGTACTATAATACATTAGGTATTAATTTCTTTTAAAATTTAAATTGTGTCACGGGCACTTTTTATAATGCTAAAATTTCCAAAATAAAACTTTAAAATTAATATTACATGAATTCACGAATATTATAAACTATTTAAGTCATTCACGTTGCAAGACATCGTCAACTCAGATATAAGACGTTTTGGTTATCATGAAGTTTATTTCGTTTTAACCACATAAAAGTTATAAGATTATACGATTAAGAAAAAAGTTTGTTCACAATACAAAACAAGTTCCTTGGTGACAATAAACAATTTGTTATTCATAAAGTTATTCATAAAGTTGACATTTGTTTCTTACTTAACAGAGGAGAAAACCATGGAACATAGAACAAGCGGAATTGGCAAGTACAAACATTTGTATCAGGACCGCGATCGCCATACTCACACATAAAATAAGCATTATTGCATACAAACTACTAATGCAAACATTGTTTCATTGGTTGTTTTCATTTTAAACAACAATAATCCGAAACACACAAACAGAACATTTAAAAATATACCAAACTGCGTTACAATAAATTTTATTTTGCTACAAAAAAAAAAGAGTATTTACGTCCTTTTGTAGTCTATTCAAAATAGACTCATCTATTTGTACAATAGTGAAACTATTAAGATCTTAATAGTTTCGCTATTCTACAATAGATGGCAGTATTGATTTTTTCCGTAGTTTTCAGTTGATCATATTTGAGTAGAGAACTTTCTAGAACGATATACGTAATGACTGTCATTACGTATATCTTTCTAGAAAAATTAGGTCAACCTAAAATGAACTTTATATGTAAGGTGTACGGCTGATTTTAGCTTGACTTTCTATTATATCATTAGAGATTATATTAAATCAGGAATTTAATTAAAATAAAATGAAAATTGTACTTTCGAATGATATGAAATATCTCCATTTTTAATCATCTGTATTCTACTATCATTTCTGCATTCAAGGATGGCACAATACGGCATAATTCAGTGTATAATAGATTTTCGCACGACGACTATCACCTAATGATATGGTAAGTATCACTAAGGCAATTTAGAGTAAAAGCGCATAATAGTGGCGCACGCGGCACGCCCACTCTTCACTTCCCTTGTTCTATGTTCCATGGGGAAAACCGTTCTGAGCAAGACAACGACAAGAGTGGATGTTGTCCCTTTCTTGCAGTTGCCAGTATAAATAAAACTAGGTATCTGATGGTAGATTTTTATATATTCGGTAATCGTTAAATCCCTTTTATTCATACACGTCGATAAATACATTAGCATAGAATGTATTGTAATTAACACAATGAGTTCTAAAATGTGCTTATTTTAATTATTACGTAATTATTTATGCAATGCAAAACTGTTTCTCAAATTAGTAGAATTACTTAGTAGTAATTTGCAAACTACGCATGGCCACACTTATATATGGCGATTGGCGCTTTATTTAGTAAAAAGAGACACACTCCACCCATGCGTCTTACCCTCTCGTAGAGTATTATATTCTTTGGTCTTACCTATCCGACGTATTTTTAACTTGTTTGGTTGGTCATAAATAAAATAAAGTGTTACTGTATGGCAGAGAAGAAAAATCTTTGCTTGATTTGGAAATAATAAATAACGTGCAAGTTCGTTTATAAACTTCCACGTAACGTTCTTTTTAAAATTTACTTGTTATTAAAAATTGTGTCCGTTGAATTTGTAATACAGAATTATTGCGCATTAAATTTGTTTGATAATTTCGGCAGACGCTATATTTTCGTAGCACTTGAGGCCGATATCATCAATCTTCTTTCGTGTGTAAAATATTTCACGTTGCATATTGCCAACCAGTTCGTAAAAGGCAAAAGATTGGCCTAAAATTACCATCGTGAACTAGCTAGGTGGTAGAGTTTTGTATCCTATTCCTACCGCAATAGCTTCAGTGCTTCTCACTATCGAGTTCTGGTATCGAGGTTGTGGTAGATCTTGCATCAGTACCGATGGCTGTCTCTTTCCATCAGGAAAGCCATTTAAGAAAATAAACATCGATTTCAACAAAGTTTCTTCTCTCGTGTGTGACTTATCCACGATGCACAACTTAAGAAGGCAGAAAGAAGTATTGCCTTCTTCCTATCGCTTAGATAAAGGTGGCAAAACTAATGGACTGATGGAGTGCAAGATAGCAATATTTTTGTAGGAGGATAAATTCATCCAAGGCGCAGTATGAAATGTGTAGTGAGTAAGTACTTTATTAATTGTAATGCCTCAGGCTCCATCGCCACTGTATAAAAACGAAAGCTTTCTGTTTTAATTCATCATTGTTTGAATCGTTCCAGCACTTGCCACAATGTCAGTCAAGGTGAGCGATTTATAAACGTCACAATATTGTTAACAAGTTTATTCATAAGACTATAGGATTCATTATCTGGTTTTTTGTTCAAAATAATCCTGTTTTAATCTTCTTATCCTGAATCCTGTCTTAAATTGGTACAATTATTTCCATTAAATATATATTTATTGTTTTGCGAGTATCGAAGTATACACATAATGAAAATTGAGTGGTTTGCATCTTCTGCTCATATCATAAGGTCCTGGGTTCGATTCCCAGTTCGACCAGAAGATGTTCTTGAAATATTTTCAAGGTAAAATCTTAGCAGTAATTCGGAGGCTGGTGGTAGTGAGTTATCCCCGTGCCTCGTATTTTCATAACAGAAATATTTGTCCTATGTCCCATTTATTGATGAAATATTTGTAAATAATATAATTCAGTTCAATGCTGATGAAATATTTCTTTTAAATTTAACTAAATCTAACATAATTCTAACCTTTATTATAATCGCAAATAAATTAATAATAAATAAATATCACTATATAAATTAGACGGGTTGAGTTTACCCCAGATTAAGTTAATTATTTTCATATAATATGGATGTCAGTTAATAATACTAATACCCTAATACCTATATACAAATGTAAATATTCAATTATATTTAATAAACACCCATGCATATCAATACAAACATCTTTGCTCATCCCTTAAGTATGGTCGTGAGATCACCATCCATCTCGTTAACCTATAAACTGGTGAAATGTGGTGAAACAAAGCATTTGTCGTCAGTTCACTCTGCCTGCTGCGTTAAGGAACCAGCATAATTTTCTTTGTTTGTGTATGTTACGCACATATTACTACTGAGATACGCTCTATTCGCATAAGTTTGGCTAATCAGGTTCCTGCAATAGACTTTTATTTTTTTACCATCGCGCTCATATCCCTGAAGAAGTACACAGAGGTGTAATTAATGTATCCCTCCATTAGGTAAAGGTTTTAATTCCCATAATATGAAACAGCAGTCAATCTGTCATCAAAAAGAGCACATACCAGATCTCGAGCAAGTTGTGTTATTCTGAATAACTGAAATACTTTTCTAGAACGTAGTGTCGCTCGCGGGATTTGAACTTAGGATCTCATGTATCTATATTGAAGCTGGTGTCGCTAGAGCTTTTAGCGATTAAGTGTAAAGATATTTCTAGAAGCAATCTGTCTTAAAGGCTAAAGTAACGTGTCTCTTATATAGCTAAGGTTCAGAAACAACTAGCAGATCTTAATAATTATGAAATGTGCTTACAAATTATAAATTGACTATAATTTACATATTTGCCTCCCCGTTGGTTGAGTGGTTAGAGACCCTGACTACGCAATCAAAGAGGCTCGGGTTCAATCCCCGACGGGGACAAGCATTTGTGTGATGAGCATAAATGTTTGTATTTCCGGGTTTGGGTGTTTATTATATACATTCTAGTATTTATATATGTATTTCTATGTATTAGTATCGTTGACTAACAACCATAACACAAGCAAATAATTTGCTTACTTTGGGGTTAGATCAATAAGTGTAATTTGTCCCGTGAATTATTATTATTATTATTATTTACTATTTCAGTTAGTCGTCCTGTCCTGTTTGGTGGCGGCCGCCAGCGCTGGTCTGTTACCCGCCGCGGCCATCAGCTATGCCGCGCCTGCGCTCCACGCCGCGCCTGTGGCTTACTCCGCGCCAGTAGCCTACGCCGCGCCCGTGGCTAAGGTGACCGCCGTCGCACCCATCGCCAAGGTCGCTGTAGAGGAGTATGACGCTCACCCACAATACTCCTTCGCCTACGACGTACAAGACGGCCTGACCGGCGACTCCAAGAGCCAGCATGAGACCCGCGACGGTGATGTTGTGCAAGGATCTTACTCCCTGATTGAGGCCGATGGTAGCAAGCGCATTGTCGACTATACCGCCGACCCACACAACGGTTTCAACGCAGTCGTCCGTAAAGAGGGCGGCGTAGCCCCTGTAGTTGCTAAGGTTGCCCCCGTCGCTTACGCCGCACCGGTAGCCAAGGTAGCCCCCGTGGTGCACTCCTCACCCGTGGCCTACTCCGCCGCTCCCCTCGTCCATGCCGGCCCCGTCGTCCATGCCGCGCCTCTTGCTTACTCCGCCCCTCTCTACCACCACTAAGTCATTAAGTTATACTTTTTAATTGCAACATGTAAATATACGTATTTATTTAATCTGATGTATTTGTTTTTAAATTAAGAAACACAAATCGTTTTTAACTATCAATACCACTGATCATCCTCGAGCTATTAGCTGTTTCTAGCGCCAGTAGTAGCCATTGGCTTGTTCGGATCTGGAATAATTGATATCTATCAGTAAAATTACACAAAAGATTTGCTGCTGCTACCTATGCTTCGTAATTTAGTATGTCAGTCACGTTCCACCCTTTTTAATTTGAACTTTAAGTTGAAGTTCCATCCTCACCATCTCGATGTTTTTTTTTATATCATAAGATAGCAAACAAGCAGACGGGACTCCTGATGGAAAGAGTCAAAAAATGTTAATAGTGCGTTGCTATCTTGTGGCGAGGTCTTATGCCACATACATAAGTTTACCGGCTACCTTACCCTCCAAACCGGAATACGAAAATTACAAGCACGATTCTATTGCGGCAGGAATAGATAAAGCGGTAGTACCAGACCCGGGCAAGACAATGCAGAAATGTATCACTTAGTAGACACGTTGGTAGTGACTCGCATATCCAATCGGTCGCCTTCTACGACCTGCCTAGCAAGACAGCAGTTGGCCTATTCTTCAAAGGAGCCCGGGACCAACACGGGGAAAATTGATGTCTGGAAATCCACAACTGTGCGTTTGTCTTGGCACGTTTTGCCTCGCACTACTCTGTTTGAAATCAATTACCAACGGAGGTATTTCCAAACAAATAGGACTTGGGGGAAGAAATAAGATTACTCATTCTTAAAAGGCCGGCAACGCAACTGCAAGACCTCTGGTATTGTGGATGTCCATGGGCGGCGCTGATCACTTACCATCAGGTACACCTCCTGCTCGTTTGCCCCCACTTGTATATAAAAAAAACGTATTTATATATTAATACGTGAAGTATAAACTTTGTAATCCATTTTACGACAATTATGCGAACGGAGAAGTATGAAACTTGGCTAAAGTATGAAAGCTAACATTGCGGAGGAGTGCAGCAACCTAATATTTTTATATAATTTGCATTAGAAATACATAAAATTAATAAAATAAACATTACACATACCACATTCATTTGACATACATGATGCTGTCACATGTAAACATATATATATATATATATATATATATATATATATATATATATATATATATATATATATATATATATATATATATATATATATATATATATATATATATATATATATATATATATATATATATATATATATATATATATATATATATATATATATATATATATATATATATATTTTGCAGAAGACAATAAATTATAATATACCACCATACAGTCGTCTTATCACTGAATCAGTGCGCACGTTAGGCACGCCGCACGGTCGATTCTCTAGCTTTGAGTCCTCTTATAAACCGATCTACTGACTCGGATTTCGTTACGACAGGCGATATTTGATATATGCTGGCCGATGGATTACTATTAAGATATAAATGACGTAAGTGACGTACGCAACGTACAAGTCAACTACACTTTATTCTACTCTAGATAGCGCTACGCTACCTTAGGTTGCAAATACTCTCATACTTCCTGACACGGTCATTCTGACAGACAACGCGCTCTCGCGTGTCGCACAGTTATCTTCGTAACTTTACAAGCCTGTAGGCGATACGTAATAGAAATTTCCACTTCGTCAAAATTTTACTGTCTTTTGGTGTGATACAAAGCACATAAAGCTCGTAGTAACGTCGCACAAGAATATTAAAACGACACACAACGCCGACCTGGGAGCTGTACTAAGCACTGAGCTTCCTTTACAATCTGAATTGCTTTCGCAGAAGACAATAAATTATTATATTATAGTCGTCTTATCACTGAATCAGTGCGCACGTTAGGCACGGTCGGTTCTCTAGCTGTGAGTCCTCTTATAAACCGATCTACTGACTCGGATTTCGTTACGATAGGCGATAGTTGATAGATGCTGGCCGATGGATTACTATTAAGGTATAAATGACGTAAGTGACGTACGCAACGTATAAATCAAGTACACTTTATTCTACTCTAGATAGCGCATATATATATATATATATATATATATATATATATATATATATATATATATATATATATATATATATATATATATATATATATATATATATATATATATATATATATATATGCTTACTACCTAAGGTTTACCGGAGGTTATATTAATTTGTTCTTATTTTTTTTATATTATAATATCGATTTTGATTAAATTAACGGTATTTGACGCAGGTTTTAAAGAACAAAAGCTGATAATATTTTTAAGTCAATCAATAAATTAACTTGAAAGTTATTTAAAAAAAAAAATATGTAAGTTGGCTAAAAACAACGTAATTTTAATATTTGAAAAGCTATAAGTTTTCTGAGAATAAGATTCGATTTTGATTTTTTAAATGGCATTTGACGTAGTTTTTTTAGTCCTAAAATATCGTAGAACACCAAAAATGATTGGTTGAAAAATTTCGAAGCTACGTCAAAAAACATTTTTTTTCAAAATTTTTCGTCAACGATTACTCCCAACGGATAAACCAATTTTGATGCAATTTATGTATTAGACATAGTTTTTTGAGGAATAGACCTGATTAGTTTTTGTACTCAATCGGTACATAAATCTGGAAGTTATATAAAAAAAATACTGTTTCGTCATAACTTTTTTTGGTGTTTTTTTTTATTTCTCAAAACCTCCTGGACCGAATTGGTTCAAATTTTCAAGAAATCTAAGCTGATAGGAATCCAATCGAATGCCTTCAATCGCGTTGCGATCGGTCTAGCCGTTAAAAAATTATGAGATGTTTACATACACACATACATACACACCCACACACGCACACACATACATACAAACATACTGACGTCATCGTGAAAATAGTCGGAAAAGATTCCTAGGACTTCAAAACATGGACATCTGGTGAAAACTCGATTTTCGAAAATCGAGGTAACATCAGTAACTTCCTTATCTACATACGTAGTGGGAAGTTAAAAACTGGTTTGCTAATTCACGTTTTTTACATTAATTGTTAAATAACAATTTTACACAAATAATATGGTATACCTGAAGATATTATCTAAGGAATGTGCTAACTCATTATATGATAGAATGTACCTACTTTACTTGGTCATATAAAATTCCGAAAACAGGCTAAAATATTGTCTAAAACAAATAATTTGTTAATACTATTTCTAATCTTCGACATGATTTTTATATGGTGACATTTAGTTTAAAAAAAAGAATGTACTAAATTTTGGTTTTCAGCTGCAGTCCTATATTTATTTATCCGAAAATTAACAGAACATACCGCGCGCGCGCTGCCACAGGCCCGTAAATCCGGAACCGCTATATCCCTGCATTTTAAATCTGTAATATCTTCGACAATATTCATTTAAATTACATGCAGTAAACGGCCATATTGATCTATATTAAATCAAAAATATATTTAAGGTATTTAATTGGATAAGGATTAGTGCTGTATTGCTTAAAATTGCTTCGAAAAAAAAACCATTATTTCTCGTAAAAGTAAATGACAAAAAAATTCTATTGTGGGTTATCCATAAGAGATAGACCTTTTCAAGTCGTACAAATACTTAGTACATTATTTTGATAAATCTCGTAGGGTTTAGCCTGCGTTTGCAATGTAAGCGGAAAAAAATATAATTATTTACGACATGCCATCAGAAAAGTCAAAAATTGCAGTGTTTCTCTATAATATATTGAATGTTATTATACTTATAAACCTTCCTCTTAAATCACTCTATCTATTGAAAAAACGGCATCATAATCCGTTGCGTAGTTTTAAAGATTTAAGCATATATAGGGACATAGGGACAGACAGAGAAAGCGATTTTGTTTTATATTATGTAATGATGATAAATATAGAGATTTTGATTTTATGGTCAAGTTTTGACGTTTCGCAAACATAAAGTTTGTTTTGTACAAGAAGACTTAACAAAGTCTACATTTTAGAGTGAATATAATAGTCCCGTGGGATTTATAAGAAATTGAATTACGTAGCGGGCTGCGGGCCATAATCTGTATATATTAAATTACGATGTGATTTACTCTCAAGCCCTGGTGGCTTTAAAGAGATTGTTTTGGCTTTTTTTATAAAGAAGAGGAGCAAACGGAGAGGAGGCTCACCTGATGGTAAGGGATTACCGCCGCCCATAGACAATTACACTACTAGGGATCTTGTAATTGCATTACAGGCCTTTTAAAAATAAGTAGGCTCTTTTCTTGAAGGTCCCTAAGTCGTTTCTGTTCAGAAAAAAATCTATAGCTGGTTACACATAAGAGTAATGCGGGACAAAAAGTGCCTCGAAAATCGCACGGTGGTGGATTTCCAGACATTCAGATAGTGAGGATGAAACTTTGAATTTTGTCCCGATGTCCGAGCGATGGTGAAATTCAGTGACAGGAATTAGGTCCTCCAAACAGTTCCTAGGAACATTACCATGACAGAGCCGATAAAAAATGCAGAGTGATGCCACATCTCTACGTAACGCGAAAGAATCAAGCTGATTTACTAGTCTCGTCATCAACGATTCGAGCCGCTTTACGTTGAATGCGATCAAAAGGAAGGAGATGGTACTGAGGAGCCCCCACCCACAAGTGAGAGCAGTACTCCATATAAATAGCTGTTAGGTACTTGTATGGCGTACGAAGCGTCCATAAAGAAATATTTATTGAAAATTAAAAAAAAAAATCAAAGTGCGCACTCACACAGCCGCAGACAGAAGTTAGTTGACACCTTTTCATAGTAAATAAAATTGACAAATTACTAAATATATGTATTTTTTTATAGTATAAGATAGCAAATAAGCAGATGGGTCTCCTGGTGGCAAGAGTCAACCATCGCCTATAGACACCAAAGGTGTTAATGGTGCGTTGCTATCTTGTGGCGAGGTCTTATGCTACATGCATAAGTTTACGGCTACCTTACCCTCCAAACCGGAACACGACAGTGACAAGCACTGACGCTACTGCGGCAGGAACAGGTAAGGCGGTGTTACCAGACCCGGGCGAGACAATGCAGAACTCTACCACCTAGTAGTCACGATGTTAGTGACTCGTATAGCCAATCGGTCGCCTTTTACGAGCTGCCTGGTAGAACAGCAGTTGGCCTATTCTTAGTCAATGTAATTTTAATGTTAATGTAATTTTTAGTTAATGTATTTAATTTAGTAAAAAGTCTGTAACGAAGCCAGTTGTAGGGTTCCATAGTCTAGGCGAAACCCTCATAGTTTCACCATATTTGATTGTTTGCGGCTTAGCTCAGAGACTCTTAGTACTAGGAATTGTAATTTGGCATAAGTAGGTTATTAGTCACGCATAACGCATGGTAATGCATGGCATAATATATTCAAAAACAAATTTTTACGGTATCTCCTTTTCCTTGCTAAAGTGGGGATATCTTTTTTCTCGCGCACCCCAGAGCGTGGGATGTCGTTAGGTAGTTCTTTCAAAATATTGTGGGTTCATGTACACAATTTTTGGATTACAGGATCAATTTGTGAAATATTAAACTTTAAAGTGCTAATTTTTGTCAGAGCCAAGTTTGTTTGACTTGACTTTTGTTTGTTTGAGCCTCTCTTCCAGCTAAATGGTTGTTTCTGAATGTGAGAAAAATTCACGTTAATAGTATATATGACGAAGTTAAAAAGATAACTATTCTAGCTAAGTAAGCAGTATAAGTTTGGAGAAATGAAAGCATGCATGAAATATTCGTCTTTGGCATTGAAGAGCTTAAATACTTTGTTTAAAAAATCGGTCAAGTGCAAATCGCACTCGCATACCGAGAGTTCTGTACCAACTTGTAGGTCATCTTAGTTACTCTTTTTTTTATCGATGGGGAAGCGCTTAGCCACGATTTCGCCTGATGGTAAGCTAAGATGCGGCCTAAGTTGAAACGCGCTTCCCTAGAAGGTAACTGTTCACTTTTCTCTTGAAGATCCCCAGATTGTACTCATCGAGAACACAGACTCAGGAAGCATGTTCCAGTCCTTTGCGGTTCGAATGAAGAATATTGAGTCGAACCGCTCTGTCCGGGTACGTGGAACGTCCACCATATGGCGATGCCTAGAATCTGTGCGCCTTGACGATCGATAGAGAAACGGGAATGGTGGAATTAAATCGTGAAAGTGTATCCAATAAAAATCCGATAAACTAGCAGCAGCTAAACCGATAAACTCATAAATTTCATGACTAGATCAACGGGAAGTACCCCATAAGTTTTGATTCCCTTGTTAAATCGCAAAATATGCGACATAAACGGTCATATCTTTTAATCGCTTTTTTGTAATGTAACTAAAAATTTACGGTTTACAGTGTATACCGTAAATTGGATATATTTTTTTTAATTTTGAATCTTTACATGTGCTGTAAGCCATTGCTTCTTGCCAAATTTAATAATTCTAGATCACCAGGAAGTATCCTACAGGTTTTTAAATCGCAAAAAAATTGCAAAATATACGACATACATGGTCATAAATTTGATATTTTCACGGCTAAAACGGACCGTGAGTTTTTACGTAAAAACTTTAAGTGTTCCTGAGAAAAAGTGTCTTGACAAACGGACAGCCTAACAATGAAGTGATCCATTTTTTCTTCATGAAGTACGGAGCCCTAAAAACAATAAAAAACTCTCTTCTTAGTTCGTAATTCGTAAAATGTGATGAACTACATTCCGCGTGGTCCTCCGACATGCACTTGGACTTGAACACGATAAATTTATAAGTCATCAACAGTATAGAATATACTGTTGATAAATTATAAACGTGCTCCCTGATATATTTTAGTAATTATCTGGATAATTTCAATACGATATCGACCACGCAAAAACCATTTCATTATAATTTTAAATATTAACAGTTTATTATGAGTGTACTGAAAGTTGAAACAAAGACTAAACGACGATTTCCGAAACGCAAATTAATTTTAAGAAGCAATTAATCAGTGCTTAAAATAATTTTTGCAAGCAAATGATCTATTAAACACAGATTAATTGCTTGCTAAAAATTAATTTACGTTTCGGAAGCAGGCCGTTAAACTGTTAATTAATATTTTTAGCAAAATGCTGCTTGAAAGTATTTTAATTTTTACAGTGAAGATAATCAATTTTGTCACTAAACACTATTAGTGGTACAGCATATTACAGAGCTAAATATGAAATTTTAAAGGCTTTATTAGATTACTAGCTGTGCCCGCGACTTCGTCGCGTCGCGTGATAAAATTTCTAAAATAAAAATAGCACTTTTCCCGGGGTTGTACCCGCATAGTTCTCATTCCCGCGGATTTCCCGGGATAGAAACTATCCTATGTACTTTCTCGGGTCTTAAATTATTTTTGTACCAAATTTTATCTAAATCCGTTCAGTGGTATATACGTTAAAAACAGAGAGGAAGACAGAAAGACATAGTTACTATCGCATTTATAATATTAGTATGGACTTCTATGGATTATGGTTGCCAACATTTAATCACCAGTTCTTCAGCATTAAAATATCTAGTTATTTATCGAAATGTAGCTGGGAATCACCAGTATAATCGTACAATCAGTATAATTTGTTAAAAACAATTTCAGTATCCGATATAGATTTGTATGTGGCATTAAGACCCTGCCACAAAAATAGCAACACACCATTAACATCTTTGGTATCTACAGGCGATGGTTGTCTCTTTTCAAAAGGAGAATGATCTTCTTGTTGCGTAAGAAAGCAACTTATGACATAATTTTTTTTTTAAAAGTACCGACTTTAATATTATCAGATGAATTAGGTCTATCAAATAAAAAATACATTAAGTATTCAGTAATTAACCATTAACTGGCAACCTTCATACTGCCTTCGAATTAATAAATGTCATGTTGAGTTATTAAGTAAGTTAACAGTTATATACAGAAACTACTTAGAGATACAAGCATTAATATATAAAAAAGCTAGGAACTGTTTCTATAAAACAAGAATGATTTTATTGTTTTCATAAAAATCATCCTCGAGGCCTGTGAGGCAAGCCCCCTCATTGTCAAAATAAATATAGGTATAATGAGTTCTAGTCTCCCACATAGTTTTGGAGTTCTTTAGACATTTTAGCGATAGTTCTGTTGTTTGAATGGCCCAAAACTGACTGAAAATAATGGGGGGATAAGTTAAGACCTTTGTAAAATTTGCGGCCTTGTGGCGGGAAAAGTCTCAATCTAATCAAAAAATGGCATACGGATAATGTGTAGAACTCTTTGGGGGCCCAATAGAACTCTGGCCAAAAATTTGATTTTTCAAAAAAAATATTTAGTGGTCAATATTGTCAAAATAAAAAAAAAACAAGAGTTCCAGTGCCCTCCCACATAGTTCCGTAGTTTATTATTTTTTTTATTAAAAAAAAGTATCTTCACGCCCTTATCCCCGAAAGGGTAGGCAGTGGTACAACAAGAGCACCCACGATTAGCCGAAGATACTTGGTTCCACAATGTCATAGGTGGCCAGCCTATCGCCAACCGGGCACTTTCCAATTCTAGGGCAATGTTGTTTTTATCGGAAAACTGAAAAAACACATTTTATAATTGCCCGACCCAGGAATCGAACCCGGGACCTCATGCGGTCAACTCCGACACCGGACCACTAGACCACAGAGGCGACTGTTGACCACTAGACCACTGAGGCGAGAGCGACTGTATTAATTCTGTTGTTTGAATAGCCAAAAACAGACTTTTTATCTGATCTATGCATATTCTGGCACAAGGATAATGTGTAAACGGAAGGTTCCGTACTATCGTTGCAAAAAAAAATACGAAAAAACACGTTTATTGTATGGGAACCCCCATTAATATTTTCAATTTTTATTTTTAGTATTTGTTGTTATAGCTGCAACGGAAATAAATAATTTGTGAAAATTACTAGCTAACTAGCTATCTCGGTTTATGAGATACAGCCTAGTGACAGACAGACAGACAGACAGCGGAGGCTTAGTAATAGATTTACGTTTGGCCTTTTAGGTACGGAACCCTAAGAATTGATTTTTTAAATATTATTTTTGGCGCGGTTCTATTGGAGAGTTAGCAACGCTGATAGATAGAGATAAAAAAATGAATTTTTTGTGGGAGTTGTAATGGTTCATAGTCCAAAAAGTTCTAACTCTATAAAATGTTAATTAAATATTAGCATTATAATATATATTGTTAAAAATAATCCAGTAATAATTTGAATAATTAAGCATAAAACTAGTAAAGATCCAAAATTTCATTCTGTACATTATCCTTATGCCATTTTTTGATTAGATTGAGACTTTTCCCGCTACAAGACCGCAAATTTTATAAAGGTCTTAACTATCCCCCCCCCCCCCCCCCTCAAAGTCAGTTTTGGGCCATTAAAACAACAGAACTATTAAAAAAATATAAGGAACTCCCGAACTATGTAGGGGCGACTAGAATTCACAATATTTTATTTTGACCACTAATTTTTTTGTTTGAAGAATCAAATTTTTGATGGGAGTTCTATTGACCTCCCTCCCCCAAGGTTCTGCATGTTATCCCTATGCCATATTTTGATCAGATTAATACTTTTCCCGCTACAAGGCCACAAACTTTACGAGGTGTGAAGTTAGCTCTACATCATTTTGAAAGTAAATTTTGGGCTACATAAACAATAGAACTATTGCTAAAATGTAAAAAGAACTCCGGAACTATGTAGACGGGCGACTAGAATTTTTTATTTTTATTTTGACAATGGGGATTAACTTCACGGACTTAAACGAATAATAAAATAAAATTAAAGCGTTTGATCTATGCCATCCCTGAAACTTCCCGCTAAATTGAGGCATTTTAAGCTCAAAGGAGCAAAAATTATACCTATTTATAGATTTCTGAGTTACAAAGATTTCAAAAATCTGCACTTTGTCAAAAATTACAGTATTTTATATTTGCAAAAGCTATAAATTTTAAAAATTATGACCGATTTTGTGATTGTGATTTCAATGTAATTTTGGAGTTTTGAAATTGTACACATACATACATGCACGTCATATTTTATTTTGGGTGCACAACATTTAATGCATGGACATATTATGCATCACTAAATAATTCATACCATATTTCGACTTAATGACAATCATAAATAACATTTATTTTGGCAACACTATTTTGCTTGTTTGGCTTGGCAACACAGGTAATGTAATTACTGCCTATAACTAAAATAAAAATATGCCTAACGTGTATATACACGTATTAATATATAGATAGATATGCTATTGAAATTTTTATTGATAGATACCATTTACTGCGGATTCTGACCAGGCAGTGGAGACCACTGGCGCTAGAAACAGCTAAGCGGATGACCTGTGCCTTTGACGGTTAAATATGATAGGTGTTTCTTAATTTGAACCGTATTGGTCCCGGGCTTCTTTGAGGAATAGGTTAACTGCCGTTCTGCAGGCAGGTCGTAAAAGACGACCGATTGGCTATGCGAGTCACTACCATTGTGGCTACTAGGTGGTAGAGTTCTGCATTGGCTCGCCCGGGTTTAGCACCACCGCCTTACCTATTCCTGCCGCAATAGCGTCAGTGCTAGACTCTGTCGTGTACCGATTTGGACAGTAAGGTAGCCGGTAAACTTACGCATGTAGCATTAGACCTCGCCACAAGATAGCGAAGTGTCTATAGGCGACGTTTGACTCCATCAGGAGACCCATCTGCTTGTTTGCTATATTATGATATAAAAAACACCAGATTAAATTACGTATACACGTTGCAATTAAATAAAATAACTTAAGCCCGAGGATGATCAGTGGCATTGATAGTTCAAAACGATTTGTGTTTCTTAATTTGAAAACAATTACATCAGATTAAATAAATACGTATGTTTACATGTTGCAATTAAAAATTATAACTTAATGACTTAGTGGTGGTAGAGAGGAGCCGAGTAAGCAAGATGCGCGGCGTAGATGACAGGGGCAGAGTGAACGAGGGGAGCGGCGGAGTAAGCAACGCGTGCGGCGTGCACCACGGGGGCTTCCTTGGCCAACAGCGCGGCGTAAGCGACGGGGGCGACCTTAGCAACTACAAGGGCTACGCTGCCCTCTTTACGGGCGACAGCGTTGAAACCGTTGGGTGAGTCGGCGGTATATTCCACAATATGCTTTCTACCATCGGGGAGTAAGAGCCTTGCACAATATCACCGTTGCGGGTCTCGTGCTGGCTCTTAGAGTCCCCGGTCAGGTCGTCTTGTACGTCGTAGGCAAAGGAGTATTGTGGGTGAGCGTCATACTCCTCTACAGCGGCCTCGGCGATTGGTGCGGCGGCGGCGGCCACCTTAGCCACGGGCGCGGCGTACTGGCACAGAATACTGGAGACTAACAGTAGTCAATCTAAATACGTGTGATATTCGAGCAACGCACACAGCTCGACATAATATTCGAGCACAACTCACATAGCCACCTCTCACGGACGTAATATCTCGGAATGTTTCGGGACAGTTTGTTCCGCACCAGTCCGAGATATCGCGTCCGTGAGAGGTGGCTATATAAGCTGTGCTCGAATATTATGTATGTAACATTGACTTCTGTTAGTCTCTAAGTATTCTGTGCTACTGGCGCGGAGTAAGCCACAGGCTCGGCGTGGAGCACAGTGGCGGCGTAGTTGATGGCCGCGGACGGTAATAGGCCAGCACTGGCGGCCGCCACCAAACAGGACAGGACGATTAACTGAAATAGTAAACGTGTAAAGTATAACAAAAATGTAAATTGTTGACAGCTTTTATAATTACCTATTGAGGTCACATGCTCGGCTCTGATTATCGGTAACAATATAATTGTCATAAAATAATTAAATGAATTAACAATTATTAAAAAAATTAAGCAGTCACAAACAATTATCCTATTCAAAGCCTCGTCTTGCTAACTCGAGTTCGGTAACTCGATTTCAACTCGAGTTAAGTGAATTTTAACTCGAGTTAACTCGAGTCATATTTATTACGAGTTGGCACATCAGTATGAGTTCTGTTTAAAACATTCTCTGACAATTCCGATGAAATAATAATAGTTCCATGATTTACTGTTCATGCAGTCAGTCTTTGGAATTCGCTACCCACAGATATTCGTAGTTGTGAATGTTTGCCTATTTTTAAGAAGCGTCTCAAAGAGTTATATCTCATGCAACCTTAATTTTAGAATGTACTTACTTATTTCTCTCTTTTAATGTAATGACTTTCTTATCTACTTAATGATTCATGGTTTATATGTGTATGTATATACTATATGATTCATATGTATATATGTATGTGTGTTGTATATATGTATGTACGTATATGTGTTTATGTATATATTGCGTTTATTTTATGTGTATTAATTATTTGTCATGTAATTTTCAGTAGGTAATTTTTAATTTTATTATTTTCAAATTTAATCAATTCGACGGTCGGGTTCCGAATTGCCCTGACAACAAAGCGGACTAGGAAGATCAGACTTTAATTGTTTCTACTATGAATATGTTATTTAACGTTAATGACGGATATATCCGCACCACAGGTTCACTATCTATAAAAATTCTCCAAGTACATTTTATAAGTTGGTCGACTATTACTCAAACACTTGTAGAGCCTTTAAAGCCGTGATAGTTTTCCTTTCAACTTCATTATATTTACTACTATTTTCCCATCCCAAAACTAACCGTTTAGCTGGCGAGGTGGGGGACACTTGGCTTTAACAAAAATTTGCACTTTAAAGCTTAATATTTTATATACGAGTCCCTTAAACGAAAAATTGTTTTTTGAAATCCTATACCTATCTTTTTTGAAAAACTATCCAGATACCCCACATGATAGGGTAAGCGAGAAAAAAAATTACCATCCTTATTTTACAATGTAGAGAAGCTATCTTAAAAAAAACTTCAAGATTTTATAATTATCACTTTGTTGCCGCGAATAATATGTATACCTAATCATGCCAAATAACAGTTTTTTAGAACTAAGGATCTCTGAGTTAGACTAGTTAAATTCGGAACATTAAAAAAGTGGAAATTTGAAGTATCAACATTAGTATTGTAAGAGGAAAATTTGATCTCATTTTCTTAATTAGCACAGCCGCACGAAGGCAGGTCGAGCAGCTTGTTTTAAATAAAATTAAGAATAATCAGTTACATACTTACATAAACTAATTTCTAAATATCACATGTGTCGCCGTCAGTCGCTGTCCTTACTATTAATGAATTCAACTTTTATTAGATGTATCGGATATGTTATCACCTTGTGTATTCGGTGTTTATACGACTGGGATATGATGTGGCTCGCCTGGGGCTTACTCTAGTTTTAGTATAAAAACACAATTTTATTGATAATATTTACCATTACTTTCAATACCTCACTACAACACACCCATCAAAATGGCCTCCAAGGTAAGCTATTAATTTTAGTATTTTAATCATAAAACGTTTTTTAAATTGAGATTATAATACATCTTTAACTAACTTATCCACCCAGTTTCACCCGCGAATAGATAAATATTTCGTCGATAGTCGATATAGTTTTTCATACAAATTATATAATTGAGTCTTAAAAGAAGTTAAATCCTAATTCAGCCTTTTAGGCTTTGATAAAAAAAGTATGTTGACGTATCCCCGAAGAAATAGGCAGAGGTACTATTAATACACCCACGATTAGCCGAAGATACTTAGTAACACAATATGATATGTGGCAAGATTATAGCCAAACTGGATAACAGTTTTTAACAGAAAATCGAGAAAAATACATTGCCCGACTCGAGAAGCGAAACCGGGACTTCATGTGGTCAACACTAACTCCAGACAACTAGACCACAGAGGCGGCAATTTGTAATGTGATGGTTAGTTTTTTAATTAAAGTTACACTATGCTTGACCCCGGATTTCAACTATCTCCATGCCAACATTCATCGAAATCAGTTCATCGGTAAACCATTAAAATCGTGAAAGCGTAACAGACAGACACACTTACTTTTTCATTTATAATAGAGTGACAAGTCGTCAATATAATTCTTCATACACAATTTCATCATTCACTTCAACCCTTAGGGGTCAATTTTTAAAGAAAAAATAGTAAATATGATGACCACTTTGGTCGGTAAAGTAAGTGGTATTAAACCTCGACTTATCCCGACCGAGACTTATCCCCATGTCAAATTATTTAAAATCGTTTCAGTGTTTTAGCCGTGAAAGCCTAATAGACAACTTTAGCATTTATACTATGTATTAGCAATAAAAAAATAGTAACTATTATGGACAGTGCCGGATTAGCCCATAAGCAAATTAAGCAATTGCTTAAGGCATCACATCAAAAAGAACCAGAAACAGCACAAAAAAAATTTGTAAACGGTTGACCCTATGTACCATCCCTGAAACTTCCCACTAAATTAAGGTATTTTATTTTTAAAAAAATAAGCATAGATTTTTCAGTTCAAACATCTATTTTGTTAAAAATGGCAGTATATTAATTTTTGAAAAGCTGTATATTTTAAAAACGATGATAGCATTCAATTTAATTTTTGAGATCTAAAATATTGCTTTGGCTAAGTATCGATAGGTCGAAAAACTTCGATGTTATATCAAAAAACATTTTATTTTTAATTTTCTTTATTGATATATCCCAAACAAATTGACCGATTTTGATTAAGTTAAAGGTATTTGACGCAGTTTTTAAAGGAAAAAAGCTAATATTTTTTTTAAGTCAATCGATGAATTAATTAGAAAGTTATTTAAAAAAAATTAAGTAAGTAAGTTTACGTAATTTTAATATTTGAAAAGCTATAAGTTTTGAGCATTAGATTCGATTTTTATTTTTGAAACATCATTTGACATAGTATTTTTAGTACTAAAATATCGTAGAATACCAAAAATGATTGGTTGAAAAATTTCGAAACTATGTCGAAAAAATACTTTTTTAAAAATGTTTCGTCAACGATAACTCCCAAACGGATAAACCGATTTTGATGCAATTTATGTATTAGACGTAGTTTTTTGAGGAATAGAGCTGATTATTTTTTGTACTTAATCGGTACATCAATTTTTTTGGTGTTTTTTCAAAATTTCCCAATATCTCCTAGACCAAATCGGTTCAAATTTTCAGGAAGTCTAAG
This sequence comes from Apodemia mormo, assembly GCA_036924255.1. Taxonomy (NCBI): domain Eukaryota; kingdom Metazoa; phylum Arthropoda; class Insecta; order Lepidoptera; family Riodinidae; genus Apodemia; species Apodemia mormo. Next base: position 22,035,974 of record JAUPFN010000021.1, on the reverse strand, counting down.
TTGAGTAGAATTCAATCGAATTCCATCAACCCCGTTTCGATCGGTCCTGCCGTTCAAAAGTTATGAGATTTTTACATACACACATACACACACACATACATACATACTGACGTCATCGTGAAAATAGTGGGGAAAGTTTCCTAGGACCTCAAAACGTGGACATCTGGTGAAAGCTCGATTTTCGAAAATCGGGGTAAAATCAGTAACTTCCTTATCTACATACCATGAAAGATTGAAAATTTACAATTGAAGTTTGGGGTAACGTCATATTTATTTTTTGTAATTTCCTACGGATAGGGACAGGCGTGGATTGCTTAGTGCATTACATAGTCTTAATCTGGCCAATGTAGGTACTATTAAACATATGATGATAACATTACCCATACTTACAAGCTTTTGAAGAAATCAGTGGTAAGAATTTAGGTGATTCAAGTAAATAATAATTAGGTAAATAAACAAAATTTTACTAACAAACTAGAGTGTCCATATAAAGAAATATTTTATAGATGTTTGTAACAAAATATAACATACTTCAAAAACTATTGTAATCGATTCTACTGCTGATTCTGAACAAACTAGTTTCGGCTTTCGTATTAAGTAAGACACCTTGTATACTGTAATAGAATCGGGTACTGAACACCCTGTACTTGACTCGTAAAAATCTGTAGATACTGTAAGTTCTGACTTTTACAAGTCAACTCTTATCAAGAACCTCCCCCCTTTTTGGGAAATTAGTTTGAAATATATTATGTTAAATATTTTTATTTTTCTTTACAGTTTGTAGTCTTCGCCGGTCTAGTAGCTGCCGCCAGCGCTGGCGTACTCCCAGTTGGCCCATTTGCCTACCCTGGCCCATCATACTACGCAGGAGCTCCACTAGCATACAACTCACCCCTGACATATGCTGCACCAGTCGCTAAAGTTGCTGCCGTGGCTCCAGTCGCCAAAGTCGTAGAAGACTACCCACACACTCATCCTCAATACTCCTTCTCATACAGTGTTGAAGATGGACTAACCGGTGACGCGAAAAGCCATCATGAGGTCCGTGATGGTGATGTTGTACAAGGATCATACTCTCTTCTTGAAGCTGACGGCACTAGACGTGTTGTTGACTACACAGCTGATGATCAAAATGGATTCAACGCGGTGGTTCGGAAAGAAGGTGCCGCTGTCGTTGCTAAAGTTGCTGCTCCTGTTGCTGCCCCATTAGTCTATGGCCCGACTCTCGCTAAGGTAGCAGCTCCCGTCTCCTACGCAGGGCCACTTGGATACGCGTCACCTTTGGCCTATGGTTCCCCAGTTCTACACCATTAAATTAATTATGTTATATACTCGGGTCTTGGTTGTAATATAATTTATTAAATATTTATTGCATAGTTTTTGGTTTTATTTATGACTGGAAGACAGCGACACATTTCACTAATTTTTAAATGATCAATACATGCTTGAATGTATGTTTACATCATTTAAACATTTTAATAATAATTTAAAGGATAATTTGTAAAGATAAAACTACAAAATAACTAAAATGGCGACAGACGATAACTCTTCAAAACTTATGACTGTCCTTAACGGGAATCGAATCCAAAGCCTTATCTCAATCTGCGTCTTTAAAACACACGCTAACTACTCGACAAAAAGTAAGGAATTGCTTTGCAAAAATAATCAGGTTCATACGTCGTATTATCATAATAGTTGGCCCAAAGTCAAGAATACTTGAATGTCCATGGTTGGCAAAATGCACCTCATTGTTAATTGCGTGCACATCGGAGTGATACGACAGCACAATACTAAGCGTGAACTTGGCCTGGTGTCACAACCCAAGCGTGCTATATATACCCCGCTGGACCTTAGAGAATCATCAGTCACATCTGAATCCATCACCAAATCAACAAAACAATGGCATCTAAGGTAAACAAATACCCATTAAATAACAATTTCATTCCACGAAAAATTACAATACTGATTCGATATTTCTGTGATAAAAAATACTAGCATTCGCCTGTGGTCGAAATTCGACCATAGAAATTCGACTAAACAAAAAAAAATCCTTTTAAGTTTCACAACTAAATTCAGATAATATTAAGTATGCATGTGTTTTTTACAATCATGTATGTGACATGCATGTAGTGTATGTAATGTTTATTTTTATTAATTTAATGTATTTCTAATGCATATTATTTCAAAATATCAGGTTTCCGCAGTCCTCCGCAATGTAAATTTTAACAAATTTCTTACTCCACTCTTCACGCAGTTGTCTTAAAAAGGGGTACAAAGTTTTTCTTTCACGTATTAATTATGCAGATGTAATCAGGATATTATATAGTGATTTAATATATAAGGTGGGTGAACCATGAAAGGCCAAGTTAACAAATAGTTATTATTCTTATATTTCCTGAACAAATAAATAAATTATATTATTAATTAACACTTTGCTTTATCATGTAATATACTTTTATTTATTACAGATTTAATCACTATTTAATAATCTTATGTTTTAATAAACTCTTCCAAACGGCCTTGCTAGGAACAAAGCTCTATACAAGGCCGATGTAATATGACGTAGTATTATAACGTAAAATTGACGTTGTGGCAATTGAAACATCTCTTTATGCTTAAACTACATAAAAAGGTATTTTATTTAAATGAAACATTAAATGTTTATTATAATATTATTCACTTATAAGTGTGATTTACATTTACATTACATTAAATTTTAATTGGCCTCCGAAGGACCACGGTAGGTCACTATAACAAATAAACCGTTATTATTATTTTATTTACTAGATAAAGGAAACAAACAAATTCTTAAATATTGCTTTGATTTATCATGTAATACATAAAATACTTTTTTTATTATTTCAAATTTAATTACTATTTTTGTTAAATTTAAGTCAAATTAAAGTCTTTCAAGCGGTCTTGCTAAGAACAAGGTTCCTTACAAGGTCGATGTAATAAATTGTTTTTTTTTTAACTTAAAACAAACGTTATGGCACACAAAATATCTGATTACATAAAATACATAAAAAGGTCTTTCATTTAAACGAAAAACCACACGTTTGCAATAATATATTCACACAAAAGTGCAAATTTCATTGTGTGTTTGTATACGAATTAAAGGTTAACTTCGCGTCGATATCTGAATTTAGTTTAGCAAGGGACCTCACTGACAAAGTAGTGGCACAAACGAATCGCCGCTACGTCTGTATCTTTGAGTTCGATTAATATTATTGTGTGTAGAAGGAATTTGTCATCACATGACAATAACTATGCGTTTTTAATAATTGGCCTTCGAAGGAGCATGACCTTCCATGGTTCACCCACCTTACATAAATATCGATTACTGTATATAACTAGCACATGAGTTTTTTTGTGAGACCCAAAAAACATTACTTCCTTTTCCTTTTGCTTCACACAAAGTAGACTTTGGTGATCTAAAATCATCATCACCTTATTGTTTGTCAAACGTAGATTTTCTCCTGTGCTGGACAGGGTTCCTTTATAGAGATCTGCATAGTCTCTTCTGGGTCTGGTACCACCGCCTTACCTATTTCATCCGCAATAGCGTCAGTGCTTGTCGCTGTCATGTTCCGGTTTGGAGTGTAAGGTAGCCGGTAAACTTATGCTTATAGCATTCAAAAATCACGGGATTTTAGAATACTATACTATACTTATACATCTAGCTGACTGAATTCTACTTATTTCTATCAAAGATATAACGTTTTAAAAAAAATATGGATGAGTAATAATATGGATGAGTGTCGACAGCACGAAAATGTATCTATGATCCGATTTCAAAGGGTGATTCACTCAAAGGAACCTGAATAACAAGTTTGTGAGAACCAACTACTTCGGATTTTTCCGTTTCGTGTATTTTTTCCATTGCAAAAAATATGTAACTTGAACAAAATAACTTAAAAAAAAAACCGTTAAGTATTTTTTAATAGAGTCGTATTGTCTTAGAAGAATTTTGTATTTGAAATGACTGCTCAACTCTATGTTTATTATAATAATTAATTTAAAGCTAAACTAGTACATTTTTCTTTAATTTTCAGTCTAAATAAAATGGACGTTTATCCTAACATGCGCATATACGCAGTTTGTTCACATTTTTCTCACTTCTTTCTCTTTCCTGCACATACTCTTATGTAATTTTTCCTCAAACAGCGCTACGAAAGGAAAAATAAATTATTGAACAATTGATACCAATTGTCTAACTTATCTTAAAAGTGGGTTTTATGTAACATATTTTTTATTATTTTGTTATAATTATTAAGCTCACATTTTTATAATTATTTATGTAATATTATATTTTTCGTGACCGTATGAGTATTATGATTCATGAACTTTTGAATTTTCTATTAACTATTTTGACTTTGACTTTGAACCGGGCCAAAAAGCATTACACCTCATAAATAAAAACAATGCTACACTTCGATAAAAATATTGTAAGCAGTTAGTGAATTCAACACCATGAATTCACCAAGATTTAGCGATTCATCATTCATCAACTGTCTCTGCCCTGCCTCAGTATTTGCCTGCTTAGGACTTGTGATACCAATCCAGGTTTTGATTATTTAAATACATACTGGATTGATATCACAAGATCACAGGATCTAGTATAGTACTATACTAGTAGGTACATGATAAATAGTGCGGTATATTTAGTAAACTCTAAGACTAGTGATGAAAATTGCTGGCAATATTCCCAAAGTTGCCAAAACTGCCACGAATGTTTCTAATCTTGCCGGTCACATTGGCAAAAAAGTGTAAATAGAGAACGATATTTGTTATAACACTGTTTATTCGGATTTTTAAGTAAGTTTAACTTCTTTATCGGCAAGTTTAGAAACATTCGTGGCAGCTTTGGCAACTTTGGAAATATTGCCGGCAATTTCATCACTAATTCAGGCCCATTAATATAAAACCTAATACCCGTCTATGCTTGTCACATAATCGTTTGTCTTTATCAAGCAAACCAGCCCACTTAGTTTAAAGAATTAAAATAGGATAGTCTCTTTTTCCCCGTGTTGGTCCTGGTCCTCTTAGCAGAATAGACCATTTGCCATTTGACCAGGCAGTTCGTAAGAGACGAACGATTTGCTATAAGTGTCACTACCATCGTGACTACTAGGTAGTAGAGTTCTGCAACGTCTCGCCAGTGATTTAATACCATCGTCTTACATATTATGGCGCAATAACGTCAATGCTTAATACTGACGATTAAGTAGCTGGTATGTTGATGGATGTGGTATTACCATCCCGCCACACGGATAGCATCGCGCCATTAACATCTCTGATGTATATACGCATTTGTCTCTTTCCATTGTTTGCTATCTTATGATATAAAAAACAGAGTTTGAAATGTCGCTCTCGGCAAAGGTAAGATTTGAGTAATAAGAAATTATAACTCGCTTGTCCTAATATGTATTCTGCAACAAATATTTTCTCGTAATAGAAACGAGATATTAATTATTCTTATACGACAAATCTCTCTTTTGTACCGCGCGACATATCATACGTTATTTATTGTAATAAAACATTGGTGTGATTCACGTAATAAAAGTTTAATCGAATCGACGCGCTTAAGCATAAAACTTTGTGGTTTAAGGTTCTTACACATATTTTTACGAATTATGCCGCGCCGTAACTCGTAATACTACGACACGGCGATGCACGTGAAATTGTGTCCTGATTATACGTGTAAAAGCCCTTAACAGAATAGGGGCACAGAGCCCTATCATTTGCGTAGCCAAGGTCGCTAACGTTCGGCCAACAGGGCGGTCAAACAGGACCGTAATCCTTGACAAACACCATCAACTTACTTAGTAATTTGTTCGCGCTATCCTTACGCAACTAGAGCTGCCTCGTAAACCGTGTCACTGTTTCAAGTACGCGTGTGAAGCGTGACATTGTGATAGTTTACAAGTTCGTAAACAAAGTTCGCTTTTATGAGCAACTTTTTAAATAATTTAATTAGTGAAATATAATATTTACAATGGGGTAGTACACACGTATACATAATGTTAATATAAAGGAATTACGTGCCATAGCTTCAAGTTGAATTCAGTATCGATAAAGAAAACCGTAAGAAATAAAAAAGTTTAAAAAACCGAATTGTAATTTACATACCGCCATTGTAGCGAGCCGTTTTCAGTAGAAATTTTAATTCTATTTCTAAACGATCGCTATTTTAAGTTAGCAAGTACTAAATTAGGTTGGTATTGCAATTTTTTTTTTGCTTTTTTTTATTTTATATTTTTCCTGAGTTCCTTTATCGAGACTGAACTTACTTCTAAGCTATGGCTCGCAAATTTTTTAACACCCTAAGCAGCAGCAGTAGGCAAAAATAAATTAGTGCCATACATCTCGATACAGATAGACTTGTCTTGCTACCTGCGCATTCATAACTCTCTTCATGCAAACACGCCGGTTTCGGTGAATCTTGAAAACCCTTTGAGATAGCACCCGACCAGTTTGATCATGGTACATCAGTCTTGGTTTCCCCGGTACCTTCATCTCAGTCGCACATTCGCATTGAATATCGCATGGTATCTGTTTAATTAATCGTTCATCTGCCATTCTTTAAACATGATCCAACAGAGCACATCCTTTGTCATTTTTATACCGATACAGACTTTCAATCTTTTTATCTCTCACTTCGATATTAAGAATACGATTCGCGAGCGATAAACCACATATTTTTCGTAACGTTCTCATTTCGACCGCGTTACTTTTTGACATAACCAGCAAGAGCTTCCATATTGGTAATGTGTTACGACATGATAGACACATATTTTTCTACTAAGCCATGCGAACATACAATTTTTTTTTTCGTCCGTTACCGTTAAAATTTGGGGCGCCGAGCGAAAATATTAAATTTTTTGTATAATTTTATAATAAATATGTGTTTTGTGATTCACTAACACCAATTTTATAATTTTAGTAATTTTTATTCCATCTGTCTGTATATATACTTTATAACTCAAGAACGGCTGGATCGATTTTGACGAAGTACACAATGGGATTGTGCAAATGATAGGCTATATAATTTTTTTATCGTCAATGTATTTACGCCTAGCAAGGTGGGCGGATTATAGCTAGCATATAAATTGAAACATGATAGGGGCATAATTTTACTCACGTAATATTGATTTTATGATCCATTAACAACAACAAACTTACATTTTTGAACATTTTTGTCTGTCTGTCTGTCCGTATGAATGTCCCGTTATAACACAAAAATGTTTTTACCAATCTTGATGAAAATTAGTATACATTGAAAACACATGATTGTGTATTTGATAAGTTATCTGATTTTTTTACGGGGTGTGCGTAAAGTGGGCAGGTTATAGATGCTCAAAAATTATTGTATTTACTCTGACAGGTCTGACTATCTGACTGAGTTGAGATGTCTTGACTGAACAGTTAGCAGTTGTTCTGAAAACATCCAATGAGTTTACGCGCGCACTTCCGTACATGTTTGAGCATAAATTTTAAAACAAATAAATTAAAAAAATGTAAATCGATATCCAGTGTTTATTTACAAAAATGATTTAAGAAGATTTAAATCTCTTCAAGTAGAGATAAGCTGGTCCAGTGTATTTATTACGGTCCAGTGTATGTTGTGTTTATTTTATACTAATTGTGGAATTTCTTGTGTACAATACAGTATTAAATAAATAAATAAATAATTTTGATATTAACATCCCAGGCGAAATCAAATTTAAAATATATTTATGATTTTTTCACTTTATCAAAACAATTGCTTTTTATTTAGATCGTCATTTTCACCTGCATCGTGGCAGCTGTCCGTGCTGCTGCAGCACCAGCAGCAGTGGTCGCCCCAGTTGCCGCAGCCCCTCTGGTTGCAGCCCCAGCTGTAGCAGCAAGACTAGAGGAGTTTGATCCTCTACCACAATACCGATTTGGATACAACGTAGCTGACGCACTCACCGGTGATTACAAAAGCCAAGAAGAACAACGAAATGGGGACTTAGTACAAGGATCATACTCTTTGGTAGATCCAGACGGCACACGCCGAACTGTAGACTATTCAGCTGATGCTGTGAACGGATTCAACGCTGTTGTTCGTAAGGAACCACTCGTTGCTGCTGCTCCAGCTGTTGTCGCTGAACCAGCTGTGATACCTGCTAAGATACAGGCCGCTCCAGTAGCAGCTGCACCATTTCTTGCACCTGCTAGATATACTGCTGCTTATACAGCTCCAGTAGCGTATACCTCTTACGCTGCGCCTTTTGCTAGAGTAGCTGCTTACACCGCACCACTTTCGTACTCTGCTCCCCTGGTCTCCCCCGTGGCGAGGTATACAACTGCCGCTCAATTAGTTGCCGTATAAGCTTATTGTGTTTAAAAGGACTGATTTTTCCAATGACTAATAAAGTTTTGTATTTGCGACAACGTTTTGTTTTCTTTGAATTTGGGGAAGAGATAGATTACTGCCGAATTTGCAGGCATCTTGTAAAAGCAAGAAGGCTAAATAGTAACGTAGTATGTAGTAACGCCATTCAGGGATTGTTTACCGGTTAATTTTCAACCCTAAACCGGTGCAAGTACATAAGGAGCGTTTTGTAAAGGTTTGGCTTTACCCACAGACCACATGAATACTAATAGACACGCCATTGAGTAGGAAACCTGTCGCCGCACATATGAGCAAAACTCCTATTACTGTCAAAATTTTCATATATTTGTAGGTTATATTATATTGTGAAAAAAATAGAAATCAACCATGTTGTACTGTTTTATCCATGTTTTATCGTACTGAATGAGATGACAAGGTTTAAAAATTATCCTTGAAATGATTTTATTTGATTGGTAAATAGTAAAACTCTATATTTCTGTATGTAATTGCAAGCTACGCTGACAAACTAAGAAATTATCTTGAAAGGCGTATCCATTTAACTCATGGCTCTACCTTAAAAAAATTATAAGGGTTTTAAATCAATAAACCGGTTTATAGATTTTTTTAAAATATTTCTTTGATGTTCGCCGCTCTCAATAATTGTCCGCACAGCGCGTGACCAATGACGTACAATTCCACGGTTTTGGCTTAAACCGGTTTATGAAGCGCTCTCATTTTAGATACGCTTAGAGCGAAACCTTTTATAAAAATCGCTAAGTACCTGTATTAACCGGTATTTCCTCAACCGGTTTCAAGCCCTGGCGCCATTACTAAATGATAGATTTCTGCAATGTCTCGAACAGGTTTGGTAACACAACCTTACGTGTTCCTGCTGCACTAACGCGAGTATTGCTGTCGTGTTCCGCTAGGAGGGTAAGGTAGCCGGTAAAATTTTACCACATAAATAATAACACATTATTACTTCTTCAACAATAAAAAATAGGGTGATGGTCATCTCTCTCTGTCAGGAAAATCATAAGCTTGTTTTATCCGCGACTTATTTGCTTGACCCAAAATCATTACTTAATGTAATAAGGGAAATACTCGTAATAAGTAGTCTATGCTGTTAGCGAATAATGTAGTTATCCATAAGTGAAAGAAGTTTAATAGATTTTGAGTTTATCATTTATAAACGAACAAACAAGTTTTTCCTTTTTTGATATTAGTATAAACAAAAAATCCGTGAGGTAATGCTGATATACTACGCATATTAAAACAAAGTGGGACTATTTTATACTAAGTTTCCGAGCTCATTCTGCAACTTTTAGTAAATTTTTTACATAAACTAATATAAAAGGTCTTCCCGTGTTGGATCCGGGCTCCTTTGAAGAATAGACCAACTGTCGTTCTGCTAAGCAGGTCGTAAAATGCGACCGATTGGCTATGCGAGTCCCTACCATCGTGGCTACTAGGTGGTAGAGTTCTGCATTGTCTCGCCCGGGTCTAGTACCACCGCCTTAACTATTCCTGCCGCAATAGCATCAGTGCTTGTCACTGCGTGTTCCGGTTTGGAGGATAAGGTAGCCGTTAAACTTATGGATGTGGCATTAGACCTCGCTACAAGGTAGCGAGGTCTAATGCAGGTACGCACCATTAACGTCTTTGGTGTCTATAGGCGATGGTTGACTCTTTCCATTAGGAGACCCATTTGCTTGTTTGCTATCTTATGACATAAAAAAAGGAATTTAAAAAATTAAGCCGACTTTAAATATTTCTCAAACAAACCCGATTTTGATGAAACTTACACTGTTCCCTAAGTTGAAATACACCTAATTTAAATCAGAATTATTTCGATACGGCTTTTAGTTCCCGCGAAATTCGTAGACAAACATAAAAATGTCCACACCTACCTGTTGCCTGAAATAAATGGTAAAAAAAACATACATACACTAACAAAAATTAGTACACTTGATTCGACGCTTAAATAAATAGGTCATCATACTGAAATAATATCCAATTTCAACAATATTACATAAATACTTGTCAAACTGATAAATTCCGTTTTCTGGTCGATTGAAAATGCAGTAAGCTCTGCAGATGTTAGCAAACAGCCTTCACCTTTAGCCGTATAAAAAAATCATATTTTGGTTTATAGGTAGCGTTGCCATCACGGGTTGCCATCTGCCACTTCTTGGTTTAAGAGTTACTAGCGTCAAGAATAGGGGCTTAATATTTTTTTAGGGAAAAATTATAACAAAGTCTGAGTTTTATAGCAAAATCTTTAATTGCTAACTTTGTATTTATTGTAAGTGTAAAAAGCTTTTAAAACAACTAAAGTTTGTCAAGCCAATATATTTACGCTTAAAACATTAACTAAAAATTGGTTTATTATAAATGTGTACAAAAATAATAAATAATTAAATTATTAATTCTTTTTGTACGAAGAAATACATAATTAACCCGTTAAAAGCAGTAAGATTGCAACAACCGACACCCATTTATTTTATCTCTGGAATTCTTTATCAGATCTTCACCAAATTAAAATATGACTACCCGGGAAGTAGCTAACTATACATATAATAAAATCGTAGGAAAGTCAAAACTGTACATTGAATATTTTTTTTAAAGAATACTTGGGGTGTGATCTACAATCGATATCGAGGCCAAAAATATAGTTTTTACAATTTTTTTCTGTTTGTCTGTATGTATGTCCGGGGTAAACTCAAAAAGTACTGCATGGATTTACTTCAAATTTTGCATGAATATTACTAATAGGTCGGGTCAACATTTAGGCTACATATTATCACGCTATCACTTACGGAGGAGGAGCTGTGCGGAGTAAATGAGGTCCGCGCGGATGAAGTTGCGGGCAACAGCTAGTACATACATAAGTATAATATACAGCTGAATTCAAAAGCTCCCGCTTTTTGGTAAATCGGTTGACAAAAATATATAATTGATACGGAAGGATGAATGTGGGCACCGGGGAAAACCACGACTAATGTTAATATGATCCAATTGGTTGGATGGTATAAAGAATCTTCGGAACCGCTTTGTTCATATACAGAATTTGTGTATGTGAAGGAAGCAAGGCAAGTCTATTTTGTGGAAAGTTATTACTCTCCCGGCTAAAGAATTATAATTAAACATAAAAAAAATGGATTTTTGAATTAGGAAATCATATTAATTAAATTAATATGTATATATATATATATATATATATATATATATATATATATATATATATATATATATATATATATATATATATATATATATATAAGATTAAATTAGTAAAATTTGAATTAGATCAAAACGTTTGCTGGTTGAGAAATTGCGGTGAAATAGCTTTTTATAGAAAAAAATCGTTCATCTTTCATATTCTTATTGATAGATATCAATCAACCAAATGTCAAGCTATATTTTGTAAAACTTTTAAAAATATTTTTGTAATTGTTTATTTTCTTTATTTTGTGAAACTACAAAATGGAAGAAAAACAATTGTACGGTGCGCTAACCGTGTACCGCGAGAGAGGCGCCTATCTACGACGTCTTGAACAATTTGAAAAGGCCAAAGCCGCATTTGACGAAGCTTATAAAAATGCCCCAGATGATGTCCGTAACCTTACTGGCAGAAGTCAAGTTTGTGCTGACGCAGTTAAACCCGTGCAGGCATATGCAGACGCAGAACTAGCCCTCAAACTAGCACCTGGTAATATGATTGCACACAATATGCAATGTCGTGCGATGTACACTATGTCTGATTTTGAAAGATCAGTGGTTATGAATTACCGTGGAGCTAGGCTACGCACTCAACCACCATATTTCATGGAGGGAATAAATCAAGGTTTGGAAACAATTCAAGATTGTATTGGCATCAATGCTGGTAACGTAATGGTGGATTTCTTACCTCTTATTAAACTAACAGAAGCGGCTCGTGCTCATCTTGAAGATGAGTCAGATAAACCAAAACACATCTCACGAATTCCACAACCTGAGCGTAAGCGTAAACTTACTCAAATGGAAGCAAGAAAGCACTTAACTCTTTCTCGAGTTCTTGCAATGAAATATTTAGGTCCAATGGCGTACGATAAGTTTTTTCTACAAGAGCTGATTGAGGATCCACGTTTAAATTCTGCAAATTCCGGTGGTAGTATGGAATTAAGAAATATTGCAAAAGAAACCTTGCGATCACTTACCGAAAGGCAAGAAATGCTACGAGCTCAACGACCGTATTACACCATTAAATTGTCAGAAAAAGCTGACTCTAAATATCAAAATAGGTATAAGGATGCTGTTCTGTCAAAGGAACGTGAAATTGGAGCAAAAACAGCCGAGAGATTGCTTAAACAGATTGAAAAAAGCATGCGTGAAATGCGTGTTATGGATGTAATGGCACAAGCTGAACGCATGCAATTATTTCTGGATGTGAAAACACCTAGAACCTTGCCTGATAAAGAAGTATATACAGATCGTTTATATAGAGCTGTTGGTGAAGCATATTTATGCCAGCATCGTTTATCATATACTTTGAGTGAACGTGGAAATCGCCGCCGTATCGCTTTTCTCATGGGGCTGCCTGTTGGTCGACCCACATCTTTTGATTCTGTCATGGGTAACTATCCTTATAAATTCGTCGACATTAAACGAGCAACCGAAAAAGTGAAAGCAACACTGGATATGTGTGAGAATTCTACTATGAAATGCTGGTTAATGTATGAATTAGCCCGTCTGCTATGTACACAAAAAAATTATGCCCTTGCCAAATTTTATGCTAAGCGATGTCAACGTGAAGCTCAGGAAATAAGTAATGTTACGTGGTGGCTAAATGGTTTGTTTGTTTTAATGAGTGGCGATATGCAACAAGGTAATGCCAATGAAGTGAGGATTCAAGTTGAAGAAGCTTATGAATATTCTAAGAAACTACAAGACCCTGAGCGAGTGCAAGCATTTTTGCTTAAGTGTGCAGAAATGGCAACAGAAACAGTTATGGCTGATGACAGAAAAGCAATAGTACAACGTGAGAGGCAAATATTGAAAGTTATGAATGAAGAACAAATGGTAGAAACTCAGGTATTATTCAAACGAATGTCAACCGTTCCACCTGGCCGCCGCTTCGCTGTGCTGCCGAGAAAACCAGAAGCTGGAGATCAACGGCACGCAGAACGTAAGAGAAGGAAGCAAAAAGGTCTTACTATTATCCCAGGACCCGAACGGGCTTTACCTCCACCACCTCGATCTCGTACACTTGGCTTTCAACTGTTTGATATTTAAAAAAAAAATAGGAGAATATGTACAATAAACTATACGAAATATTTATATTTATGTAAACTCAACTTCTTTATAGCCTTCCCTTCCACTCGGATAGCAAGCCTGTATGTGAATGTCCTATATAAAAAAACTCTTGTTTGCAATTTTATATTAAACAAAAAAATAAATGATCAGTTCACAATACAAATTTAAAAAAAATAGTTTTATATTATAAAAAGTTGATTAAATGGTTCTATATAAAAATCGAAAAAATAGTATATGCTAGAACCTGTCCTCTCATTAGTCTGTGTCCATTATGAATGTCATCCGAATTTTTACTATGCCATATAAAAATTTGATTAAATGGTTCTATATAAATAAATCGAAAAAATAACATATTTTTGAACCAGTCCTCTCTTTAGTCTGTGCCCATTATGAATGTTTTCAGATTTTTCACCATGCCATCACCATCGCGACCACGCGACGTCCTCACCATTTTCAGCCATTGTAAAATTGTAATTTGTTATGCCATATTCCAACTTTAGATGTAAGGAGATAATTTATAGACGTGGCTTTACAATCCAGTTAACGAACGCAAAGCGCCGCATCATTTATATGCTTTATGTTCATTAATGGTACCAGTACCTATTTATAATTAGCATTGAAGGGGGGGAGAGAGGCAGAAGTCGCCAAATTGTGTGGGTGCCGAGGTCTGATATCTTCTGCCTCCCGTACTGTTTACCCTCAACACTACTCGGCTCAGGATTTTTCGCGCCAATATCTCAAAAACTACTGAATATATAAAAGTAGCAATTTTCCTAAAAAAAAGCAGCTACTCGTACATCTCTTTCTACGTCAATGAGGTTAGCTCTGGGTAATGCTACAATAAATTTATATTAATTTCTTATTATAAGTTCATATTAGTTCGGCAAAAATTTACTTTATAGATTTTCGTAAGTGGGTACCACTATTTTTGCTCAAGATGTCAGCGGCCAGTGCAGTCTAGTATCATCTTGTATTACGAAAATAAGCTGAAAGATTACCGGCTACCTTCCTCATGACTCCTCCGAAACATGACAGTGCTAATGCCTAATATTGATGCTATTACGACAGTAAAATCTGGTATCTATAGGCCATAGTAGTCTCTTTTCATTAGGAGAGATATTCGCCACCTACCTTTACTTTTTTTATCATAAGTTTACAAACAAGCAGAAGACTGTCCTAATGGAAAAAGAACCATAGCCTATAGACACCAAAGACCCATTAACCCAAAATAATTGAACTACCTGAGCAAGGGTTTTCTAGTATCAGTTTCTTCCTTTGACCGCGTTTAACATAAATTGGCTCGATTTTTAGGAATTGTTCGTTTCGTGGAGATGTGAGATCGTTCTGCATCTTCCATCGCATCCATCTCGTTTTGAGGAATAATTTTTGAATACCGAACATCACCATATTTACCTCATAACGCAAATCAAATTTTGTCGAGGTTCAAATATTAATTAAGGCGATTTATTCCTAAATAATTTGTTAGTTTTTCATAGTAACCTCATCTGTTTTGATATTTTGATTCTCGTGTATGGTACTACTAACCTATTCTTGCTGCAATAGTGTTAATGCTTGTCATTATCGTGTACCAGTTTAGCGGTTAAGATAGCCGGTAGCCTTATGCACGTGACTATGCCATCACCCTAACCGAATTGCAACGCACCATTAACATCTTTGGTGTTTGTAGTCGATGATTTCTCTTTCCATCAGGAGAGCCATCTGCTTATTTGCAATCAACTGATAAGTATAAAAAAACCTATTAGTCATATCATTAATTATCAATTTGGCCAATCGTACGCTTTTATAGACTGCAAAGCAAGTGGTTAGATGGTTCATTATTCAAAAGCGATTATTTTCTTTTGAAAGTCAGCTAAAGATATAAAAATAGGTCATATAAATTCAAGCCATTTAATATTATAAATAACAATTATAAAAACTTATTGTAAGTATATACAGTCACAACCCAACAAAATTGTAATAATTCATCTAAAAGTAATATGGGCTTGGAAATCTTGGGGCAAATAATGGAGCAGGTGCTGGGCCAAAATAAGGCGCTCTGGCAAAAACTGGAGCTGGGGCTGGGGCAGCTGCAACCAGAGGTGCTGGAGCAGGTGCTACTATTCTGGCTGGTGCAGGAACCACCAATGGCTCCCGACGTACTACAGCGTTGAAACCATTCAGAGAATCGGCGGCGTAATCTACAATTCTCCTAGTACCGTCGGGATCTACTACGGTGTATGAGCCAGTAACTAGATCTCCATTTCTCTGTTCTTGGTGTCCTTTGTAGTCTCCAGTAAGGGCATCTTGAACATCATACCCATATGAATACTGAGGAAAGGGGTCAACTTGAGCCACTGGTACAGCTGGCACAACGCTGGTTGAGGCTACAGCCAATGCGGAGATGAATATTACAATCTAAAAACAAAAAATATACCAATTATTTTTTTATATTATACCACAAAAAAAATCTGTAAGGCTCTCTTAAGTTGTTAAGTATAGCACGTAAGTAAAATGGAAAGTCAGTTTACAGGATTTTTAACTTCTCGCTACGTACAAACGTACTACAAAAAATCGAGTTTTCACCACACCTCCAAGTTTAGAGATCCTACGAACCTTTTTACGAAGACCACAATATGTCTGTTTGTTGCGTGTGTCTATGTATATAGGTACAATTCTAATAACTATCCAACAGCTTGGTTGATCGAAACTCGGTTGATGGTATTCGATTGAATTCAGCCAAACTCAGATTTTATACATATTAATACTTGAAGCAAGAAAATTACGCGAATTGAGGAGTATGAATTCTTCTGTGCATATAACTAAACTTCTAAAATGCTGAAACAAATTTCATGAAATTTTTATATGCACTCAAGTGGAATCGGGAATGGTTTAGATTATGCCGTATGTGGCGCTGCGATCGGGTTCGGGTATTATCTTATATATAATGCTTTCACTGATAAATCGCTGAACCGATATCAATTAAATTTGGTAAAGAGATAGTTGAGAATACTGGGTCAAACATGACATACTTTAAAAAAAAACAATCCCTAAGGGGCTAAAACAGGACATGAAAGTTGGTATGAAAAACTGTATAGATGACATATACATAGAGTAACATACTCTATTAGCGGGCGAAGCTGCGCGCATCAGCTATATTTTATTACTAGCTACAGCGTGCAGTCTGCATCATAAAAGTTTTTTGTGAATCCCGCGGGATAACCTAATTTTCCGGGATTAAAAATAGCCTATATGCTTTTCCAGGTCATCATCTACCTGTGTGCCCAATTTCATTCAAATCCATTGAGTGATTGAGTAACAATCATCAAAATAATGTACTACCATACATTTCATACACATAATAATAGCACACATAATATATGTATATTTTACTAGCTGACCCGGGCAAACGTTGTTCTGCCGTATTAAATATGGATTAGCCTTGTAAATTACGGATACTTAACGGATTTTCAAAGTCCTTTCATTTTTAGAAAGCTATATTATACCGGACATAGACTACATTTTTACCCGACTGAGCAAACGTAAGTAATGTTATGACTGCTATAAGTAATAAGGCGTGATCTAGAAATACAAGTGAATCCATTTGAGACTGATTAGTAAACACTGTCCTAATTTAAATCACCTATGTGTGTATTGAACTTCAAGTCGCATTACGCAACAAATACACTGGTTTAATTCTTCGGAACATTTATATGCGAGTCTCGTTCAGCGGACTCAATACTTGCGACATGTTCCTGTTGTAAAGAAACATCCATTTTCGTAATCTATTATGTGAGGAATGTTAATTTTACAAGTGCGCACATTGAGATCCTTTTGTTATATAGATCACTTGAAATGATCACTTGAATTTTCCTCGTATTGGTCCTGGGCTTCTTTGAAGAATAGGCCAACTGCCATTCCGCCAGGCATGTCGTAAAAAGCGACCGATTGGCTATGCGAGTCACTATAGTCGTGGCTACTAGGTGGTAGAATTCTGCATTGTCTCGCCCGAGTCTGGTACGATGGTGGTAGCGTTGTCTGTTCCTGCCGCGATAGCGTCAGTGCTTGTCGCTGTCGTGTTCCGGTTTTGAGGGTAAGGTAGCCGGTAAACTTATGCATGTGGCAAAGTGGCATAAGTCGTCGCCACAAGATAGCAACGTACCATTAACATCTTTGCTGTATAAACATAAATATATCAGGAGATACATCTGCTTGTTTACTATCTTATGACATAAAGAAATGAAATATACTGAATTAGTGAATTCACTGTGTTTTTATTATTACTTATTAGCTTCCCGCCCCAGCTTCTCACGGATTACATTTTAAAAACTGTACGATTTTCAACATTTTCACGTCATGATGATAACGAAGGCAATAAAAAAAGAATTATTCATGCAAGCATTTATTATGAAGTTATGTGCATACAAACGTTTTAGGAGTTATTTTTATTTATACAGATTTATTTTAAAAAGTATCTTCACGTCCGTATTGACGAAGAGGTAGGCAGAGGAACAACGAGTGCACCCACGATTATCAGAAGGAACTTAGTCCTACAGTTAGGTAGTGATAGGTGCCAAGCTTATCGCCAACCGGGCACTTTTCCAATCCCGGGCAAAGTTCTCTTTGCCAGGAAACTGGAAAAACACATTTTTGGTTTGCCAGACCTGGGAATCGAATCCGAGACCTCATATGGTTAGCATCGAAACTGGACAGCTAGACCAGTGTGGCGATTAATTTTTATTTTGTATTTAGGATTTTACAAAGTTTCTTCAACCTGTATACCCGAAGAGGTAGGCAGAGGTACAACCAATGCACCCACGATTAGCCGAAGATACTTAGTGTCACAATGTGATAGGTGACAAGCCAATAGGGCACTTTTTCCAATCCCAAAAGAAAATTTTAAATTGCCTGACCCGGGAACCCTGAACTTCATATCGTCAACACCGACAATGGACCACTAGACCACTTAGTGCACTTGTACTTCTGCCAACCGCTTATATTCGCGATACGGGCGTGAAGATACTTTATTAATATATTGGCCCTTGTGGTTGGCCCACCTTTTGTTACAATAATTTTTAAAGGTTTAAATTTCACTATTATATATATATATATATATATATATATATATATATATATATATATATATATATATATATATATATATATATATATATATATATATATATATATATATATGTGTGTGTGTGTGTGTTCACTCTTCTTTTCAATATTGTACTCGTCGGGAAAGACAGACTCAGGAAGCATGTTCCAGTCCCTTGCGGTTCGAATGAAGAATGTGGAGTCGAACCTCTTTGTCCGGGTACGTGGAACGTACGTATAGTAAACAATTACATATATTGGCTTCAATGATGTGAAAACGAGTCTTTAAAATTTTCTCACGTTGCATGTTTAAATCTGATCTAGTGCTTACCAACTAAGATGCCGTTCTATTGACTAGCCTGTTAGGGTTCGCTCCCCTATTCACGTAATTGATTCAATGCGCTAAGGGCTCTCATACACATAAACACGATAGAACGCCGAAACGTGCTACGACGCCAAATAATACATAAGAAAATGTGTAAAAGTCTTAAACGCTTCGACTGGATCGTCGTTTAATTACGTGAATTAGGCCCCAGATTGTAAGTCAAAGTCAGGGTCGATTGTGGATCAGGTAAAATTATTAATTTCTTCAGACAAATCTCAGTAGCAGCCCGCAATGTTGTGATAGTGTTTTAAAACCTCCGTTCCTTGAAAAAGTTTGTAACGGTCCTGGTTGTAACTAAAATATGGGTCATTGTAACAAGGATAGACAGTTGCTTGATAAAGCGTAGATGTTTGTATTTCTGGGTTTGGGATGTGATTTGGGTGTTTATTAAATATATTTCAATATTTATATATGTATTTCCATGTATTAATAACGCTAAGTCACACTCGCATCTATACATATAATAAAATCGTAGGAAAGTCAAAACTGTACATTGAATATTTTTTTAAAAGAATACTTGGGGCGTGATCTACAATCGATATCGAGGCCAAAAATATAGTTTTTAGAATTTTTGTCTGTTTGTCTGTATGTCTGTTTGTTTGTCTGTTTGTCTGTATGTATGTCCGGGGTAAACTCAAAAAGTACTACATGGATTTACTTCAAATTTTGTATGAATATTACTAATAGGTCGGGTCAACATATTGGCTACATATTATCACGCTATCACTTACGGGGGAGGGGCAGTGCGGAGTAAACGAACTCCGCGCGGACGAAGTCGCTGGCAACAGCTAGTTACAAATAAATATTTTGCTTACATTGAGGTTAGATTGGCGATAAAAAGATGACTAAAGTCGTTTTTTAAGATTTCGGCGGACGTGCTAAAGGCCTCTCAAGATAAAACTGGTAAGTCGATAAATTGAAAAACCTTAACGTTTATTTACCGATAGATATTTTTTTTTATTTTTTTGGAAAAAGAAAAAATAAAATAATCGTGGTCCAGCGTTGGCGTTGACCACATTAGGTCCCGGGTTCGATTCCCGGGTCGGGCACATAAAAAAGTGTTTTTTCAGTCTTCTGAGAAACACAAAGTTGCTCGGGATTGGAAAGTGCCCGGATGGCGATAGCCTTACCACATATCACATTTGTGGGACCAAGTATCTTCGGCTAATCGTGGGTGCACTTGTTGTACCTCTGCCTACCCCTTCGGGGATATGGGCGTGAAGATACTTGACCAAATAAAAACAATCTGAACTGGCAAGCCACACTTAAATCAAATATTTTTGAAAAAGATTTTTTTAAAAACTTAAAAATTAATGGACCGATTTTAAAAACTCTCACCCAATTAGAAAGCTACACTAAGAGTAACGTAGGCCAGAAGTAATATAATTTTTTATTCGAGTGAGCAAAATAATGTAATGTTTTAGACCATGCAAACGAAGTCGCCGATAACAGCTAGTATTGAATTTAACACTATGAGTAAATTGAACCGAATCGAAAGCAGTGTCAATTAGAAAAAAGGTAATGTCGCAAATCGTCCCGATATGGAGCATTGGTCAACCGCACGTGTAAAAACGTCGCGATCGTGGCGTGAATTTGATGCTATCAAATGCGTAAGCGATAAGAAAGCCATTGCAAAATAACAGAACCCTAGATGTGGTAATAACCGACAATACTTGAGCTCAATTTTTATTAAAACACAGATAATAAGGAAACTTACCAGATACAACCATTGCCTAAAGATACCAAAGATGTCGATTGTGTGTTGCTAAACGGGTAGCAGGATTGTTAATGCCACATGTATTATTTTTTATATAATTGATAGCAAATAGAAAGAGGTAGATAGAGTTAAAAATCTACTGATTATTTTACCCTCCAAACTGGAACATGACAGAAAAAAGCATTGACGCTATTGCGACAGGAAATTTGTTTGTTGCTTAATTTTTCACATCAGATTATTTTTTAGAAATTATATTACAAAAATGTTATATTCAAACTATAATTATAAATGCGAAAGTCTTTTTGTTACGCATTCACGGCTAAATTCCTAAACTGATTTTGGTGACTCACACGACTTCTGTATATCATTGTCTAACGCCACCGCTTAATCGACTTCCCTTCATCTCGATTCTCGTCATTACTGAAGCATTGTTAATGACACTGAATTATTATTTGTGCTGTGGTTTATGCACACGAGCACAAAACATATAAAACGTTGGTTTTAAGTTACAACTTCGCCTAAAATCATCGATACTTTTATGATCTTATCAAGCGACTTCCCAAAAGGAGGACATGACAAATCGGCTGTATTTTTTTGTGTTAGTTTACTCAGACCTCGTTCATGTATGAACCGATTACGATTTTTTTTTGTTTGAGAGCATACCCTCTCCGTGTGATCCCATTTTAATTTGGCGAAAACCTGATGAGGGGTGCCGGAAATACACCAAATAGGAAGTCGATAACTGCAATTTTACTGCGATTAATTTTTTTTAATGAACATGTGAAACGTATTAAAAAATATGAAATCCTGTTAATATTACATTATGTTTGGATGTTTGATAGTCAGTCATATGAAAATAGCTGGACCAATTTGAGTGAATTTGGGGCATAGGTTGGAAATTGTTTGCTTTTTATCCCAGATTTTATGTTGTTCCCGTGGGATTTACCTAACACTTTTATTATGAAGCGGACTACAGAACGCATCTAGTATTTAATATAAACCCAAACACATCTATGCTTCTCACGTAAACTTTTGTATCAGTCAGAAATCGCACCTGAGCCATCCTAACTACGAAGTTATTGATTGCAAACCACTCACACATCAAAGAGCATTAAGGCAGTAAACCTTTTTTGCAATAATAAATGTATAATAAGATCTAATGAACAGTCCATAGTTTAATTCTTTCGATTTATAACAGATTAAAAGTTTAATTAAAAATATTTTACTGATAAGGAAAATGATTACTTAAGGATTTAATAAAAGTTCTATGTCATGTTTTTGCTAAATTAATTTTTGCTGGTAAAATGAAATATTAATCTTATATTTATTTTAATATAATTTCGTGATAATTAGTAAATTCAAATGAAAATAAAAAATGTATAGTTATTTTTGTTAACAAATTAATTAATCTGTCAAATTTGAAAATGGACATTTTTTTAAATATGCACGATCATAATATTTGGTAATATATGACGGTAACTATACAATAATTTGTACAACTTGTAACACCCATATTCTTGCATATTTATTTATTTTATTTATTTATTTTAAAAATATATTTACTTACCCTGCTGTCCATGTTTGTTTGTTTAGGGTAGGGTGAGCAGTTAACAATTGAACTGTGAGAGCCCGAAGGCACCACCGCGTTATATATTGACCACTACGTAACATAAAGGACGTGAGTACAATATTTGGTGGCTAATTGAAGAAAGTAGAGTCGGGTTACGCTACTGTTCTTGCGATATATATGTTACGTTTAAAAAATACTTTCTTCTCAAGTATCTAATTTACACTGGCGATCACCCTGTGGTCGAAATTCAACCATAGATTAAACAATAAAATCTCTTTTAAGTTTAATACAGACTTTAACCGTATGTAAATAAAATAGTATATATGTGTGTATATATGTGTATACTGTATATTATGGTGTCAGATGAATGAGTGAGTAATGTTTATTATTTTAAATTTAATGTATTTCTAGTGCATTATTTAAAATAAAAATATCAGATTATTGCAGTCCTCCGCAACGTTAACTTAAATTGTACCAAATTTGATACTCCTCTGTTCGCGTAATTGTTTTCAAAAGGGGTACAACATTTTTTACGTATATAGATACACACCTAAAAGAAAACAGATAAGTATATGATGGAAGTACCAATTGTGGCCACCGTACCATTTGTGGCCATTAATGTTAATTTTTTTTAATATGTCTTTATGTATATTATAATCCAACAAATTTGTTTTAAGTGCTAAAGTTTGATGGTGACGTGAAAACACCACTGGGATATTTTTTATATCAAGTGATTTTTTATTGAAGAAAATCACTTGATATAAGTTTTTAATATTTTACATCTGATATTTCGTGACATGTTGCGCTGTTATTACAGTTACAGTACTAAATTTAACCCTTCATTACTATCAAGATAACTAAATGCTAGAGTTTTGCAACGTCTAATTTAGGTTTTGCAATTTGATACCACCGCCGTACCTATTCCTGTTGCAAAAATGACAGTGCTTGTTACTGTCGTTAAGGTAACTTGTAATCGTATGCATTCCTCTCAACGCGAATGGTCATGCATCATTAACATTTATGCAGTTTAAAACGATGATTATCCCTTTCTTACATGGTTTTCCTCATCCGCTAGTTTACTATTACCTATAAAACAAAACGTAGAAAACAAAACTTGTATAAGTATTATACTTTTACAACTTTAAACTATAAAGTTCTGCAAATAATTAGGCCAGGGCCGAAGCATCTGAAAATAATAAAAAGTGAAAAAATCTAAAACATATTTACGTCCACTGAAAAAGGAAGAAAGTGTACTTAGTCAAATGAGCGGCAAAGTAGTTTTCAGGCGATTTGAGTTCGGAAAGTGGAAAAGGACAAAATTACAACTATTATTGGAAAAATTGAATGGCGAACTAGTAGGCAATAAAAAGGTTTAAAACTTTTGTCTTTACACTTTTTTCCCATGCAATACATGTGCGCAAAACATCAAAATAGCCGATCTCCCACAAACAAAAATTCATGAATTTAATTGAAACTTAATTATGTCCCAAAACGCTGTAATTTTTCCGAATCAAAATATTTATTTGTTTCTTTTATTCAAATTATATGCTGAAAAAGTAATCTTTTTTCAATCAAAACTAAATGGTGTCTAATATTGCTGAACAAAATTCTAGATTTCAGAATTTGTCGTTTGCTTTTCAGTTTTTTAGCAGTCGGGCTTAAAGCATTTTTAGTTGTAACAATAATGTATTTAATATTTTGAAATTGGTAATTTTTGCACCGCAGAAAGTTTTTAATTTCAATTGGCTATACGTTTTTCTACCTTAGTGACTACCTAGCTGGTAGAATTACGCAATGTCTTACCCGGGTATTTGGTTGCCGCAATGCTTGTCATTGTCGTGTTCCAGTTAGGAAGGTAAGGGAGCCGGTAGAATTATGCATTTGGCTTTGCATTTCACCACACGGATAGCGCTATTGACATTTTTGGTGTCTATAGACGACGGTTTTTCTTTCCATTAGAAAAGTCATCTGCTTGTTGTATCTAATGATATAAAAACCCACCCAGTCACCCAAAAAGTCACCCAGTGACATGAGCCAAACGATGTATTATTTTTATTACAACAAGCCTTAGAGTATAGTTATACATATAGTGCAGATTAGCCAATAAAATTAAATGTTTGTAAATAGAAATATAAATTTGTCAAATCCACCTTAAAATTTAACTGTAGTAAAAATTTAAAAATAATATATTTTAAGTGATAAAAAAATAGCTTTGTAAATTGTAAACATTTTGATTGAACAAAAGGTGAAATTTTCTAAATTGTAAAAGTAACTTGTGATGTTAATATTTGAATAATTAAAATAATTCTTGTAAATTTCTGTTACAATATTACATAAAAAAAGACAATCCCGCTGAGTTTCTTGTACCTGAACTTCTCAGTTTAAGGTCGCATCCGGTGCCGGATCCGAATTTCCGGTTCCGGTAATTTAAAAAAAAACGATTCACAAATTTTTTAAATTTCATGTCCTTTAGACAACGAAGCAGTCGTTTTAAACTAGAATAAACCAAATAGACGAACAGGGAAAAGAATGCATCAAACTAAAACCAAAAAACCAAACATTGATACGTTTTAAAGGAATTCAACTGTATGTAGTAATATTAATTTAAAAGTATTTATTAGCACGAGCGGAGCTCAAACAATAATTAACGAATTAGTTAGTACTTAGTAATAGGGTTCCGTCTGAACCCTTGGATACGAAAGTGTGGCCGCGTTCTCGATCCGGTAGTAGTTTAAAAAAAATGTTGACGCGGCAAAATAACTTACAAAAAGTTTTATTGAAGATAATACTTTTATTTCTGATTTTTGAAACTTATTAGAATGATAAATAGCTAGGTAATATCAAGTTTACGATTTCACGTGGGTGAAATTAGATTATTTGCAAAGAATAGCTTAAGCTTTTTTTATACAGTAGCACGTCAAACGGACCAGCGGGTGCACCTGATAGTAAGTGATCTCCGCCACCCAGGAATATCAGCAATACCAGAGGTCTTGTAGTTGCATTGCCGGCCTTTTTAAAAATGAGTACGCTCTTTTCTTGAAGGTCTCCAAGTCGTATCCATTTGGAAACACCCCCGCCGATAATTGATTCCATAAAGGATTAGTGCGAGGCAGAAAGTACCGAGAAAAGCGCACGTTTGTGGATTTTTAGACATCGAGGTGGTGAGTATGGAATTTTAATTTTTGACGCGATGTCCGATGATGGAATTTAGCGGCAGGAATTAATCAAAACAACTCGTCGGAATACTCCCCATGATAAATACGATAGAAGACTCAGAGTGAAACTACATCTCTGCGCAACGCCAAAGGGTCAAATTGTTTCGAAATAGCCTGGTCGTCAACGATTCGAACCGCTCTACGCTGAATAGGATCAAGAAGAAGAAGCTGGTACTGCGGAGCTCAGAGATGGGAACAATAATCTCCACTTTACTCGGAACCGTTATTTACGCAATTACGTGATTACGTAAAGTATAATTATTGTAATATTTTAAATTTCGCGCCTTCCTACACTTCATTTTCATGTATGTAATCTATGCCCTCTCTCTATTCTGCTAACTCCGATTAGCAACTGCGTTGTAAAAGTTTATAAAGTAAATATAATTATTTTTAATAGTGGAACTGGACTATTTCATTTAAAAATAACAATAATAATAATTAATTACGCCTAGAATTCATTTCAATGGGGGTTTCCTATTATCATGTGCCTGCAGTTTGCAGAAGCTACTTTGGTATGTTACTCACAAACGAAAGTGGCTACATTCCTGAAATAATTCGCAACCTCAGTGACAGTAGTTGTAAAAGGAAAACTATATATCTTACAACTCTAAATGTCGTTGGTGATTGATTAATTATTCGCGTAGCTTTTACTAATGAGATTATGGCGCCTAGCAAATGGCTATCATAATGTTCAAATCTTTTAATGATGTCGTTCAATTGAGACATGTTTTTATCATTAATATACGACTCTGAATAATTGGTCATTTTCTGTTGGATTTTTTTTGTGGTAGGTAGTCAGTTAAGATTTCGCCTGACATATGGGTCAGTGAGGTGACCCTTGTAGTTAGCCCACCTTGTGTTGCAATAATTTTTAAAGGTTTAAATTTCACTATTTTTCCTATTATATATATATATATATATATATATATATATATATATATATATATATATATATATATATTGCTGCTCGTTAGTCTCCCTAAAACTCGAGGACGGCTGACCCGATTTGGCTAATTTTGGTTTTGAATTAATTGTTGAAGTCCAGGGAAGGTTTAAAAGGTGAGAAAATATAGAAAAAATAAGAGTAGTTAAAAAGGCAGAACAACGTTTGCCGGGTCAGCTAGTAAAGAATAAAAAGAGACGAAATATTTTTTCTCAGCACAGTACAACTGAAGCAATCGATTTCCGATATCCTGTATCTTCGAAACCCTGCATTAGATCATCACCAATTTAAAATGGAACCACACAGGAAATATATCCTCCCGAACAAAAATAAAATTCAAAATCGGTTCATAAATGACCGAGTTCTGAGGTAAGAAAGATAAAAAAACGTATAGCCAAATTGATAACCTCCTCTTTTTGGGAAGTCGGTTGAAAATAACAACCCTGAATTACGAAATGATTGATGGCGGTGTCTTCTTTCTTTTTTTCTGAGATAACAGAAACAAGTAAACGAAAAATGTTTGTCGCTTGTCGAAAATCCATAGTACTTAGAATCCTACTAAAAATTTCAAATTGTAATTACTCAGATTATGTAGCTGAATCATACACGTCATTGAGCTGAATTGATCGATTTTTAAAACGACATCAACCTAGAAGCTGTGTTTAAAAAAATAAGGGAATAATTTTGTAACATAGTTCCCCAATAAAGTGTCCAAAAAGTGCTCAAATACACATTTTTGAATCTACATACGTGTGCGTTTTTTTCTGAAATAAAACACACAAAAAAAATTTAGGCACAAACTCTCAAAACGTTACCAAAGACCATTGACTTACAAGACAGACAAATAACTATTCCCTGTATTGGTTCCGGGCTCCTTTGTAAAATAGACCAACTGCCGTTCTGTCAGGCAGGTCGAATTTCTGGAAGTGTTACGTCTAACCGTGGTAAAACGTCATATTATTTTTGACATTTTCATAGAAACCGCAGAGTATGCAATGTATGTATGAACACAACGTGATGTCATTTATACGCCATGGCAGTGCAGAGCGTTTTCGCGGTAAATTTAAATTTATTTTACAACGGGAATTTTTTATTATAAATGTACTATATTAAAATATTATAATAATATATTAATTTAATTAATATGATTTCCTAATTCAAAAATCCATTTTTTTATGTTTAATTATAATTCTTTAGCCGGGAGAGTAATAACTTTCCAGAAAATCTTGAATTGCGCTTAAAAATATACAAAGATATATTAATCGCGCATACATCATGCATTCCATTTCCCTAACGTGATAAGTAGAAGAAACAGCTTACATCACAACCCAAGCAGACTTGCCTTGCTTCCTTCCCATACACAAATTCTGTATATGAACAAAGCTGTTCCGAAGATTCTTTATACCATCCAACCAATTAGATCATATTAACATTAGTCGTGGTTTTCCCCGGTGCCCACATTTTTTCATAGAAACCGCAGACTATGTAATGTATGTATGAACACAACGTGATGTCATTTATACGCCATGGCAGTGCAGAGCGTTTTCGCGGTAAATTTAAATTTATTTTACAACGGGAATTTTTTATTATAAATGTACGATATTAAAATAAATAAATATTTTATTGGTTAATATCTAATACCTTTAAACGAGTAATTCTTGTATGTATATACACACACATCTATACATACATATTGTGCTTAGTGTCTAAGCTGCGGATAAACAAACGGACAGAAGGCCATCGCAAAATAAAGACTAAATATATTTTAAAAATCCCCGTTGTATTTTTAATAATTATATATTTCTCAAACCATACATATGATTTTCTGTGTGGTTTATTTGTGATTTACACTAACAAGGCTACCCAATCTACAGAAATAACGATATAAAAGTGTAATAGATAAATTATAGTATTTTTGCTCTGTGGATGTTTTACTTGCTCTATAATCATCTGTGTGGGACTGTAAGCGTTATTTTATAGCTTAGCGTAGGTGTTACCTTGTTTGCCTTTAATGTACATTGGACAAAATGTCGCTAAATAAATTGTAATATTAGAAGGTAAACTCATCGTTTAATTTGGTGCATTAAATCACGTGTTTTAATTTATATTCCCGCTATGTATGTAGATAAGGAAGTTACTAATTTTGCTCCAATTTTCGAAAATCAAGTTTTTCCCAGATCTTCACAATTTGAAGTCCTAGAAACCTTTTCCTTATTCCTATTTTCATGACGACGTCAGTTTGTGTATGTGTGTGTGTCCGTGTCTCCTTGTGTCCGTGTGTCTGGGTGTTTGTTTGTCTCTCTCTATGTGTGTGTGTATGTTCATATATCACGTAGTTGTCACTATGTTAGCGACACCTGTAAGTGAGAAAAATCTCACCTTTAATAATATGCCTAGTAGTAAATAGTGGACCTGTTCTTCAAAAGGGCCCTGAATCACACTTTAGTATATATTTTTATACGTTTTTGACCCGTCACTACTTTTAAACAGACGAAAAAGCAGAGGAGGTACTCAATTCGACGCGTGTATTCTTTTATGTTGAAATGGTTATATCCCGACGGTCATTTTTTTTTTTAATTCAACCACAAAGTTATGTAAACAGGGGATAATTGATCGTTCACTCCCTGATTTTGATGTATAACTTATTCCAGAGTGCTCTATTAGATTATATATATATAATTGGAATCTCGGAATCGGCTCCAACGATTTTCAAGGCGAAACCTCATAATCTAAACCATTAAGATTTACCACCTTTGAACTTGAGACTACATTTTGTCTCTGTCATGATATTTTTACGTAAATCGGTAATAAATTAAAAAATAAAATATACAGGAGCCTATCATCATAGATTAGTGAGGAAAATAAATGTTTCATATTTAAAAAGGATCTCTTATACATTTACCATGTTCGTTTGTCTTTACGTTTGTCTTTATGTATGTAAGGCCTTGGCTTAGCTTAGATACTCTTATTGCTAAAAAACTGGATTTCGGTATTAGTATTGTTGTTGTTATTTTACCTAAAAACTAACATTTGGAAAATTGTGATTCACCTACACGTTCCTACACGCAAAGGTTTTACAACACATGATAGCAAAAAAGTAAATTTTCCATCTGAAAAAAAAAACCATCGCACATAGAAACCAAAAATATTAATGGTGCGATGCTATCTGTGCGGTGGTGGGATGGTTATGCCACCAAGGACGGATACAGGGGGTCCCCCCCCCTCCCTCTCCCCTGGGCAGGTTTAATTTTTTAGGATTAGATAAGGATTAGAGCCTATCATGACTGTACCTCAAATATGTAACGCCCCCTGAACCGAAGGCTGGATCCGCTCTTGAATGCCACTTGCATAATTTTACCGGCTACCTTACTCTCCTAACCGGTATCGGTTTGCATTGCATGCTATTATGTAGGTATACAATAGTAACAAACATGAACGCTGTTACAACGGTAACAAGTAAGGCAGTGGTACCAAAGACGGGCGAGATCAAGCCCTGAAACTCCCAACCTCAGGGCATCGGCGTGCTTAGGAAAAGATTTTTTGTATATCATAGAATCATAAACAACCAGATCTCTCCTGATAGAAAGAAAG
This sequence comes from Apodemia mormo, assembly GCA_036924255.1. Classification (NCBI taxonomy): domain Eukaryota; kingdom Metazoa; phylum Arthropoda; class Insecta; order Lepidoptera; family Riodinidae; genus Apodemia; species Apodemia mormo. The sequence goes on along the minus strand of JAUPFN010000021.1, from coordinate 22,005,799 downwards.
AAATATTTATTTGCAAGAATATGAATGAGAGAGACATTGCAGAATCGCACCTACAGTATACTACTGTAAAATCTATAAATAAAATGATAGAGATTTATCTAAAACTACCGAACAAATTTAATCCAAAGTTTTTTAATCTAAAGAATAGATTATTTGCAACCTACCAGGCAGTTCGTAAAAAACGAACGAAAGGCTAAACGTTACGCCTACTAGAATTTTTCCGAGAGGTAGCAGAAATCTATCTACTAGGTGATGGATTTCTGCTACCTCTCGCACCGGTTTAGTATAACCGCCTATTGCTTATCCCTGCCGCTATAGCGTTAGTGTTGGTATACAGCTGGTAACAGCCCCCCCCCCCCCAACCCTTGTGAAATAACTAGATACGCCAATGATCCTGCGGTTTAGTAACAGACAGACTTCCGCATTTATGAATTTCGCATTTGTATGAATAAATGCGAAAGTCTGTCTATCTGTCTGTAGCTTAAAATAACAAAGAAACATAGGCATAGTAAAAATATTTATTTACGTATCTAGGTATGTACAAAACAAGTCTTTTGGTGAAGGCAATCGTAAGCTTAGGGGTATCGGTATCCAGCAGCAACGGACTCGACGATCTTTGCTGGTGCAGCGGGCACTGCCGCGGCAACAGAAGCAGCTTGTACTGCCGGTGCTGCGAAACGAGCTGGAGCAGACACCACACGGGCAGCGTACGCAGGGGCAGTATACGCGGCCGCTACAGGAGCTCTGTAGGAAGCTGCGACTGGGGCAGCGTACGCGGCAGAGTAACCAACTGGAGCTGCATACGCAGCGGTGTAACCAACTGGAGTAGCGTACCGCGCAAACACAGGGGCAGCTGCGTATCTTGCGCTTACCACAGGAGCAGCAGCAGCAACTGGTGCTGCAGCGTATCTAGCGCTAACTAACTGAGCTGCTTGTGCAACAACTGGGGTAGCATATCGAGCAGCTGGTGCTGCGTAACGAGCAGCAACAAGTGGGGCTTGGGCAAATGATGCAGTGGCGTATCTGGCTACTGTGGGTGTGGCGTATCGGGCAAACACAGGCGCTGCTGCTAACGGAGCAGCAACAGCAGGTGCTGCAGCATATCGGGCGGCAGTCACGGCCTGTGTGTAAACAGGAGCTGGAGCAACTGCATATCGTGCGGCAACTACAGGTTGAGCTACTACAGGCGCAGCAACTTTTGCGGATACTACAGGTTCCACAGCTTCTACAACTGGTTCGGCAACTACTGCAGGGGCAGCGGCAACAAGAGGTTCTTTGCGTACAACCGCGTTAAAACCATTCACAGGGTCAGCAGCGTAATCTACTACTCGGCGGGTACCATCAGGATCTACAAGCGAATATGATCCTTGAACGATGTCCCCATCACGTTGTTCATTCTGAGACTTGTAGTCTCCAGTGAGAGAATCAGCTACACTGTATCCAAATCTGTACTGTGGAAATGGGTCGAATTCTTCGAGTCTTGCCGACACCGCTGGTGCTGTGTAGGCTACTGGTGCTGCTGCAATGGCTGTAGGAGCCACGCTGGCTTGGGCATAAGCCAATAAGCAAGCAAAGATCGCCACCTGTAATTAAATAAAAGCAACTAAGTTACAAGTCCAATAAAGAAAATTGAATTTTAGATTATATTCGCATTAATGAATTTATGATCAGATTTAGTAGTTTTTGTCATCTGTTATATAAAAATTGAGATAGCAATAGTAGTAATTATGAGGTGAAAAATTGGCAACACTCAAATATTAACTAATCATTTTTAAATCAGTCACTTCATGTATTATAATCATTCAGCCAAATAACACTTTATCGGCCTAATTCAGTTTAAAATTTATAAAATCCTGATCAGGCGTATCCAATTATTATTTTTTTCGGTTTTCCAACACCGACTACAACTTCTTTTAATTCAGATTCACATAAGTCACTCAGCTAAGATGATAATATTCACTACGGATAGAATTCTATGCTGATGACCTTCGTTTATGTAAATCATTACAAAACAGTACAGTACAATTTTGATGGTAAAATTGCAATAAAATTTGAAAATTCCATAACACTTCACTTTCACTGAAAACACTTCACAATAATCCATTTGTAGTACCTTAAAAGCCATTTTGTTTGTGTGCACAAGGGTGTTTGAAGCTGTGAACTGTACCCCTTGTTAGACACTAACAGCATTTATAGTAGTCAACTCATACGCTTGCTTCATCCCAGCCACATCTCCAAATTTAAATATATTCAAGTACGCACGTACAAACCTGGCCGATGGGACGGCTGGACAATGCCACGTGAACAAAGCGTCGCTTATGCAATTGGGCCGGGGCTATGAAAAATCGCGGTCACGCTCATTTTTCTTCAAGTCCAAATGTTTTCAGTATCTTACAACTTGTGAATTGCAAATTTAACGGAAATATTTCAACGTCTTACGTTGTAGAATATGTAAGTTTGATGTATATGTCGCAGTGAAATTGTCAATCCCGTTAGATTATAATCTACCTAAGTGATATTATAATTTAACTGCTAACTTAACCAAATTATAAAATCCCTAGGTAGATTATAATATAACGGCTATTGACAATTTCACTGCGACATCTATACATATAATAAAATCGTAGAAAAGTCAAACTGTACATTGGGGCGTGATCTACAATCGATATCAATGCCAAAAATATAGTTTTTAGAATTTTTGTCTGTTTGTCTGTTTGTCTGTTTGCCTGTTTGTCTGTATGTATGTCCGGAGTTAACTCATAAAGTACTGCATGGATTTACTTCAAATTTGGCATGAATATTACTAACAGGTCGGGTCAACATAATACCTACATATTATCACGCTATCACCTACGGGGGAGGAGCAGTGCGGAGTAAACGAAGTCCGCGCGGACGAAGTCGCTGGCAACAGCTAGTATACAATATACCTGATTTGATCGATCCAAATTATGCCATTGTTACACGTGTATAAAAATTAATACTACGTGGTATTACGTTTGGTCTGCTAGATTTCGGGTTCGAGCTGTTCAGTTCATATTAAATTAAATTAAATTAATTAAATAAATAATAAAATCGTAAGAAAATCAAAACTGTACATTGAATATTTTTTTAAAAGAATACTTAGGGCGTGATCTACAATCGATATCGAAGCCAAAAATATAGTTTTTAAAATTTTTGTCTGTTTGTCTGTTTATCTGTTTGTCTGTTTGTCTGTTTGTCTGTATGTATGTCCGAGGTAAACTCAAAAAGTACTGTATGGATTTACTTCAAATTTTGCATGAATATTACTAACAAGTCAGGTCAACATATATTCTACATATTATCACGCTATTACGTACGGGGGAGGTGCTGTGCGGAATAAACGAAGTCCGCGCGGACGAAGTCGCAGGCAACAGCTAGTATTAAATAAATAAGTTTCTAAAAAAGTATTCTTGATTGAATGTTCAATCAATTACATGATTGATTATTGAACCTACCAAATATGTACCAAATATCAGAAAAACCGATGAAGGCTTAACGGATTTTCATTACATTTCTTATACATGATTTTTTTTTTATATTATCATATAATGTTATTAGGTTACCCGGCAAACGTTTTTTTTTTTCTATATAAATTATTATGCATGTAAACCTTCCTCTAAAATCACTCTTTCTATTTTAAAAAAATCGCATCAAAATCCATTGCTCGGGTTCCATTCCCGACAGACAAACATTCGCACGACGAGCATAGATGTTATATATGTATTTCAATATTTATATGTATATTAATATTTCGAAGGATTGAGACCCTTTCATAGATGTGGGTAGGAGTAGAGTTCCGCAACGACTCGCCCGGGTATTTGGTACCACCGCTTTACATCAATCCTATCATTGTCGTGTTCTGGTTTGGAGGGTAAGGAGGGTAAGTCGGTGAACTTATGCATGTAGCATTGCCATCCCGCCACACGGATAGCAACGCACTATTAACATCTATCGTGCCTATAGGCGATAGTTTCTCTTTCCATCAGGAGAGCCATTTGCTTGTTTGCTATTTAATGATATAAAAATATATATGGCTATGATAGTAATAGTGGTCTAATTTAGCCAATATCTGTTTTTATTAAAAGACTGCCTTTCTACCAGGCAGTTTGAAAAAGTCGTACGATTGGCACACTGTCACTAACATTCCTGCCAGTATCTATAGCGTCAGAGCTTGTCACTATTAAAGGCACTTTTTTTATATCACAAGATGCAAACAATCAAATGGCCCTCCTGATGGTAAAAGACAACCATCGCCTATAGACACCAAAGATGGCGATATTGCGTTGGTATCCTTGTGGCGGAGTCTTAATGCCACATGCATTAGTTTACCGACTACTTTACCCTCCAAACCGGGACACGATATTGATAAGCATTAACGCTATTGCGGCAGGAATTGGTAAGGCGGTGTTACTAAAAACCCGGAATTCTACCCCTACCCATAACTATGAAAGAGTCTAGTTCGTGTCTAGACGTTGCAGAACTCATGGTTCCGCTAATAGTCACCGCGATGGTAGCGAGGCGCATAATCAAACGGCCGACATTTACGACCTGCCTGGCAGAAGAACAATAAAGCTATTCTTTAAAAGAGCCCGGACCAACACACGGTCGAGGGGTTTTCTTTAAACATATAAAAAAATTGTAAAAAATTCCATAAAATAAATCGAATAATGTAGTAACTGAATTTACTTTTTAACTTATAGCAATATTAATCTTTTAATAGATCAATTAGTCTAAAAACGCTAATTATAATTAATAAAAAAGTAATAATTAATTGAATAGTTTTAAGAAACATTTTTGGCCACGTTTGGGTTTAATTTGATTTTATCCCAATTTTCAATAATCGAGTTTTTAGGAGATCTAAGTTACATTTTCAGGGTCTTGGAACCTTTTCCAACTATTTTCACGATGACGTCAATATATATGTATATGTCTGTATGTATGTATATCTACATTCATGTGTATCTAAAGGAAATTGAAAATAAATTATAATTTCACTGAAAAATAAAATGAGTACGAAAAATATTTTATTTTTTTAGTACTAAAGAGTAAAAATTAGATAAAATGTTAATGATTATTTATCACTGAAAAATAATATAAACAAGTTTACAAACTATAATAATAATTTCTATATTAATATTATAAATGCGAAAGTTTGGATGTTTGGATGGACGTTTGTTACTCAATCACGCAAAAACTACTAAACGAATTTGAATGAAATATGGCACACAGATAGATAATGACCTGGAATAGCACATAGGTTACTTTTTATCCCGGAAAATTAGTAGATCCCGCGGGATTCGCCAAAAACTCTTATAATGCAGCGGGCTGCACGCTGCAGCTAGTATTAAATAAATTAAAAATCAAACAATCATATTTAATAGTAGTATCTGCATGCTCGTATCGATGAAGAGATAGGCAGGGGACAACCGCTGCGCTCATGATTAGCCGTTATCATACTTAGTTCCACAATGTGATAGGTGGCAAGCTTATCGCCAACCGGACCCTTATTGAACCCTGAGCAACATTGTTTTATCAGTAAACTGAAAAAACACATTTTTGAATTGCCCGACCCAGAAAACGAACCAAGGACCGCATATAGTCAACATCGGCGCCAGGCCACTAGACCACTGAGGCGATTTTAGTTTATATTTAATATGTAATTTAATGAAACGTTGTCGGTAAAAACTTAAATGTATGAAAATTTAATGTATAATTTCAACAATCAGTCACGCAAAACGAAAAACGGCACATCAATTATGGCCTAGGGTGGTATCAAGCCTAAATCGGCCACTGAAGACCAAAAGGATAAGTATATTGGCGATATTACCTTTCAAACCAGAAATGACAGTGACAAGCAATCTATCAGGAATAAGATTAGCGGTGACACCAAAACTTGGACAAGACGTTACAGAACTGTACCACCCAGTAGTCACGATGGTAGTGACATGTCTAGCCAATCGGTCGCCTTTTTCGAACATCACAGATGGTCTGTTTTTTAAATTCGTGTGGCAGAGAGTGACAGGTGTGTTATGGCAACGATAGGCATGCCCACAACCACTAATCAACGTCTGACGTCACAGTTTCACTGTTTTATTGAGATATTATATATCTATAACAAACCTTGGTCTCAGTGACAAACAATTTTTTTATTAATAACAAGCCAAATTTTTGCTTAAACAGCTTCGTTTTGACGAGACACAAATCTTTTCTATCTTTGAAAAATCTCGAATCAACTAATCGTAGGTGCACTTGTTATACTTCTGCCTACCTCTTCAGGGATACGGGAGTGAAGATAATTTTCTTTAAAATGTAAAATAAACAACTGACAAAATCTAGATGCGAGTGTTTGATGCAAATTAACCAAACATGGGCTTGTATAAAGCACAATGTTGCATGCGAATATTTCTAAATAGTACAAGTGATCTAGTTTCGTGTGTATCTGATAGCGGTCACCATTTCAAACTTGCTCCTCAGACGTGTAATGAATCACTAATTGCGTAATTTAATCAGACCTTACATTGATGGATGCCTTTCTTACTTGAGTGTGGCGACAATTTAACAATTTATTTTTGCAACGAATCAATTAATGGAAATGAATAGTAATCCCCATCATCACATTAAGGTAGATAGTTATAAAATAGTTGCTTATGGTATTTGGTTATAAATGTTAAGGGTATTTACTCGAGCTTAACGGAATCGACACCTTTCATCCACTAACAACAATAACAAATAGTAAATGCATATCGGTCTACGCGCAATGTACGGTTCTGAAGTTGCCCATCACAATAATGCGGACTAAGAAAAGGACTTTTATTATTTAATATTATGTACGTTTAACCTATTTAACGTGAATAACGGATATATCCGCACCCCGTTTTTCTCGTGTTGGTCCCGGGCTCCTTTGATCAACCGGATTCGATATTAATTATTATGTTTAGGCTGGCATTAATCAAATTATGTAAATACTTTTTAAATGTATTTAACCATTTTAAAAGTCATTTAAAAAGTATTTAAATAAGTAGTGATGATATTTTTATCTTTATCTTGAATGAATGAATGATAACACTTTATTGTGCACATACTTACAGTAAAAACATGCTTAGTACAAACAATTTAAAGACTCATAGTACACAAAGGCGGTCTTATCGCTAAAGAGCGATCTCTGCCAGACAATCTTTTATATAAATATCTTTATTATTATATACATATACAGAACGGTCACTTCCGCTGTATGTTCGCTTATATATTTTAAATTACGCAACGGATTTTATTGCGGTTTTTTATCAAGGCAGAGTGATTCAAGAGGAAGGTTTATATGTTTGAGACATACATATTATCAAAAAAGGCGAATAATTTCAAAGATTTGTCGTAAAAGTATATTTTGTGCTCTTACGTTGCACCTGTTCGTAGTGATGATATTTTTATCTTTATCTTGAATAAATGAATGATAACACTTTATTGTGCACATACTTGCAGTAAAAACATGCTTAGTACAAACAATTTAAAGACTCATAGTACACAAAGGCGGTCTTATCGCCAAAGAGCGATCTCTGCCAGACAATCTTTTATATAAATATCTTTATTATTATATACATATACAGAACGGTCACTTCCGCTGTATGTTCGCTTATATATTTTAAATTACGCAACGGATTTTATTGCGGTTTTTTATCAAGGCAGAGTGATTCAAGAGGAAGGTTTATATGTTTGAGACATACATATTATCAAAAAAGGCGAATAATTTCAAAGATTTGTCGTAAAAGTATAACTTGTGCTCTTACGTTGCACCTGTTCGTAGTGATGATATTTTTATCTTTATCTTGAATGAATGAATGATAACACTTTATTGTGCACATACTTGCAGTAAAAACATGCTTAGTACAAACAATTTAAAGACTCATAGTACACAAAGGCGGTCTTATCGCCAAAGAGCGATCTCTGCCAGACAATCTTTTATATAAATATCTTTATTATTATATACATATACAGAACGGTCACTTCCGCTGTATGTTCGCTTATATATTTTAAATTACGCAACGGATTTTATTGCGGTTTTTTATCAAGGCAGAGTGATTCAAGAGGAAGGTTTATATGTTTGAGACATACATATTATCAAAAAAGGCGAATCATTTCAAAGATTTGTCGTAAAAGTATATTTTGTGCTCTTACGTTGCACCTGTTCGAAGTTGGGTGGGTCGCTAGTTTAGTTTAAAAGCAATTTACTTGTATATCACGCGTAGTTGAAAATTTCGGTTAAGACATGTCCTATTAGTCATAGACGACCTTCTTGCCGACCTTGCACCATATTTGTCATGCGAAACTTGTTACCGCCGTAACCTCACATGGTTTCTATTTCGTAGGTGATAAAGAGCATCTGTATTGACTACTTCGTGGCTTAGTGGTTAGCCTATTCGGGTTAGGTCATGTGGTCAGGTTTCGATTCCCGTTAGGTAGGATAAATTAAATGTTAATGAGACTATTTTAAAATAATTTTATAGGATATTAAACAAGCAGATGGCTCGAATGGAAAGTGATAATCGCGTATAGACACCGAAGATGTTAATGGTGATTTGCTGTTCCTATGGCGGCGTTTTAATACCACATGTAAATTACCGGCAACTATACCCTCCAAACTGGAACACAACAGAGATAAGCACTGACGTTATTGTGGCAGCAATAGGCAAGAGTACCAGAACCGGGCGAGACGACGCAGAACTCTACAACCTAGCATTTATGGTAGTGACTCGCATAGCCAATCGTTCACCTCATGAACTGCCCGACAGTACGGCAGATTGTCTATTCTTAAAAGGGGGCCCGGATCAACAAGGAAAAATAGCCTATTTGGCTTAGGTCATGTGATGAGTGTTCGTTTCTTGGTGCGTCGAGTGAATTAAATGTTAATGAAGCTATTTTTAATAGTTTTTTATTTCATAGGATAGTCAACAAGCAAATGGTTCTTCTGATAGAAAGAGACAACTAGAGGTGGATTTACGCTTGATCCTGCCCCAGGTCTCGGAGACCTAGGAGGTAGTAAATTAATCAAATTAATATTGAAATTCAGTATTTAGTTTACGGATTTTGTCACCTCTAGAATTATGCCGCCTTAGGCCCGGGACTCGCGGGCCTATGGGTAAATCGGCCATTGGAGATAAGTATGGCTTATAGATACTAAAAATGTGAGTAGAAATATCGTCACGCCCGTATCCTCGAATGGATAGGCAGAGGTACGTAGAAGTATGCAGATAAGCCGAACTTAGTCCCACAATATAATGGATGGCAAGCCTATCGCCAACCGGCAGGCGTATCGCCTAATAGTTGCGATCAGCGATGACTCTTTAAACGTAACGAAAAAATCATCAAAAACGTCGCCAAATGCTTGTTGGTCACTAGATGTACTTTTTGCGATGTCACAGCACCAAAACTAATCAAGCGGTAACGACTACCACTAATATAAAAGGCTATTATGTGTCTTGTTATAACTAAATATTTACGATAATTTCGCATTGGGAGATACATGATAACCCTGCGGGTTGTTTTTATTACAAAACTAAAAAATACATTTTGAATTGTCGGCACCTCATGTGGTCAACAGCGACACCGGACCACTACACCATAGAGGCGATTTAATTCAAAATTTTAAACTAACGCGTTCTATTATCATTTTAAAAAAATTGAATTTATTTCTTAAGCTCGACATTTCGACCATTTGTACCAGTTCGGCCAATTACGCGTTTTTGACTTGCTTACTATATAAAAATATCAAATTTATTCTGCTAAGCAAGCTTAATTTTTTAAAAGCAACACCATGACTTTATTACCGCGGTTTGCTTCTGAGGTGGTCAATAGGTAGGTAATCATTAATAAAGCACTCAGGTCGGCTGGTGAAATTGATGGTGATTTCCTTTGCTGCATTTATATTCTTACTAGCTAACCCTTGCAGCTTGGCCCGCGAGTTTATTTGTTACTGTAAAAGTCCGAAGTGTGGTAAATCCTAAGATTTTCCGGTAATTAATTTAATGTTGAAAAATACATTTTTGTATATATATATATATATATATATATATATATATATATATATATATATATATATATATATATATATATATATATACATATACACACAAGCATTGCTCGTTTAAAGTTATTAGATATATTAATATTAATATATTTATATTAATAATAATCTAAATGTGAAAGTCTGTCTGTTACGCTTTCACGGCTAAGCCACTGGACCGATTTTCATGAAATTTGGCATGGAAATAGTTGAAGATTGGGGGTCAAACATAGGCTAAATTTGTTTCCAAAATCAACCTCTAAAAGGCTGAATCCATATTAATATTATAAATGTGAAAGTCTTTCTGTTTGTCTGTCTGTCTGTTACTCTTTCACGGCTAAGCCCCTGGCCCGATTTTCATGACATTTGGTCTGGAAATCGAAGATCTAGGGTCAAACATAGGCTAATTTTTTTTCAAACATCAACCTCTAAAAGGTTGATATAGGGGATAAAATTTGTATGAAAAACTATAACATGTTAACATGTTGCTGTAAAAGTCCGAACTGTACCTAGTAAATCCTAAGATTTTCCGGTGAAACCTAAGATTTACGAAGTCTCAATGGTAAATGTCCCAACAGTTCTTAAATTTCGAACTTTTAAAGTTTTAAGTTTATAAAGACCCGGTAAAAGTCCATAAAGACATGTTCCGTGTTCGACGCATCGTCTCGTACTCGCGGGCAGTCCGCAACTCCACGCTACTCTACACTCGCTCCTCTCAGTTAAGCCCCGTTTTCACTTTGATTAGTACGAGTGTGAGTGTTTAATGCAGGTGCTTAGTATTAAGATAAAAATACATGAAGACAGCCGTTGATCAGTGCGAGTGATAAGTAATCAGCATCTATTCACTTTTACTACGCTGATTACGAATCCCTCGCACTGATCCACGGCTATCTTCACATATTTTTGGCTTAATACTAAACACATGCATTAAACACTAACACTCGCACTAATCAAAGTGAAAACGGGGCTTTAATTTTTTGACACGTTTATTTAATTTCTGTTTGTGTTGTCCATATGTAAGGTTCCGACTAATAGTTAATTTAAATAAATTATTAACAATTACTCATTGTTTTATTCCCAAAACCAATATTTACCAGCCATTACTGTTAAAACCTAGCATGTACAAAATTCTATTAGTAAAAAAATGTATTTTTCAACATTAAATTAATTACCGGAAAATCTTAGGATTTACCACACTTCGGACTTTTACAGTAACAAATAAACTCGCGGGCCAAGCTGCGAGGGTTAGCTAATAAGAATATAAATGCAGCAAAGGAAATAACCATCAATTTCACCAGCCGACCTGAGTGCTTTATTAATGATTACCTACCTATTGACCACCTCAGAAGCAAACCGCGGTAATAAAGTCATGGTGTTGCTTTTAAAAAATTAAGCTTGCTTAGCAGAATAAATTTGATATTTTTATATAGTAAGCAAGTCAAAAACGCGTAATTGGCCGAACTGGTACAAATGGTCGAAATGTCGAGCTTAAGAAATAAATTCAATTTTTTTAAAATGATAATAGAACGCGTTAGTTTAAAATTTTGAATTAAATCGCCTCTATGGTGTAGTAGTCCGGTATCGCTGTTGACCACATGAGGTGCCGGCAATTCATAATGTATTTTTTAGTTTTGTGATAACAACAACCCGCGGGGTTATCATGTATCTCCCAATGCGAAATTATCGTAAATATTTAGTTATAACAAGACACATAATAGCCTTTTACATTAGTGGTAGTCGTTACCGCTTGATTAGTTTTGGTGCTGTGACATCGCAAAAAGTACATCTAGAGACCAACAAGCATTTGGCGACGTTTTTGATGATTTTTTCGTTACGTTTAAAGAGTCATCGCTGATACGCCTGCCGATTGGCGATAGGCTTGCCATCCATTATATTGTGGGACTAAGTTCGGCTAATCTGCATACTTCTACGTACCTCTGCCTACCCATTCGAGGATACGGGCGTGAGGATATTTCTACTCACATTTTTAGTATCTATAAGCCATACTTATCCCCAATGGCCGATTTACCCCTATAGTCCGGGACTCGCGGGCATAGGCCCGCGAGTCCCGGGCCTAAGGCGGCATAATTCTAGAGGTGACAAAATCCGTAAACTAAATACTGAATTTCAATATTAATTTGATTAATTCACTTCCTCCTAGGTCTCCGAGACCTGGGGCAGGATCAAGCGTAAATCCACCTCTAGTTGTCTCTTTGTATCAGAAGAACCATTTGCTTGTTGACTATCCTATGAAATAAAAAACTATTAAAGATAGCTTCATTAACATTTAATTCACTCGACGCACCAAGAAACGAACACTCATCCCATGACCTAAGCCAAATAGGCTATTTTTCCGTGTTGATCCGGGCCCCCTTTTAAGAATAGACAATCTGCCTTACTGTCAGGCAGTTCATGAGGTGAACGATTGGCTATGCGAGTCACTACCATAAATGCTAGGTTGTAGAGTTCTGCGTCGTCTCGCCCGGTTCTGGTACTCTTGCCTATTGCTGCCACAATAACGTCAGTGCTTATCTCTATTGTGTTCCAGTTTGAAGGGTAAAGTTGCCGGTAATTTACATGTTGTATTTAAACGACGCCATATGAACAGCAAATCGCAATTAACATCTTCGGTGTCTATACGCGATTTTTATCACTTTCCATTCGAGCCATCTGCTTGTCTAATCTTATATATAAAATTCTCGTGTAGCAATGTTCGTTCCCATACTCCTCCGAAACGGCTTGACCGATTCTCATGAAATTTTGTGAGCATATTGAGTAGGTCTGAGAATCGGCCAACATCTATTTTTCATATCCCTAAATGCTAAGAGGGTAGTCCACCCCAAATTGCTAAGGGTAGTCCACCCCAAAATTTACTATTTTGTTTTATAGATTTTTCAACCCTCTACGATCAACCCCTATTTTTTAATTCAATAATTCATATGGCAAAACAACGTTTGCCGGGTCAGATAGTATCTCATAAAAATATTTTAAAATAGTCTCATTAACACTTAATTTATCCGACCTACCGGGAATCGAAACCTGACCACATGACCTAACCCGAATAGGTTAACCACTAAGCCACGAAGTAGTCAATACAGATGCTCTTTATCACCTACGAAATAGAAACCATGTGAGGTTACGGTGGTAACAAGTTTCGCATAACAAATATGGTGCAAGGTCGGCAAGAAGGTCGTCTATGACTAATAGGACATGTCTTAACCGAAATTTTCAACTACGCGTGATATACAAGTAAATTGCTTTTAAACTAAACTAGCGACCCACCCAACTTCGAACAGGTGCAACGTAAGAGCACAAAATATACTTTTACGACAAATCTTTGAAATGATTCGCCTTTTTTGATAATATGTATGTCTCAAACATATAAACCTTCCTCTTAATCACTCTGTCTTGATAAAAAACCGCAATAAAATCCGTTGCGTAATTTAAAATATATAAGCGAACATACAGCGGAAGTGACCGTTCTGTATATGTATATAATAATAAAGATATTTATATAAAAGGTTGTCTGGTAGAGATCGCTTTGGCGATAAGACCGTCTTTGTGTACTATGAGTCTTTAAATTGTTTGTAATAAGCATGTTTTTTACTGCAAATATGTGCACAATAAAGAGTTATCATTCATTCATTCAAGATAAAGATAAAAATATCATCATTACTTATTTAAATACTTTTTAAATAACTTTTAATATGGTTAAATACATTTAATAAGTATTTACATAATTTGATTAATGCCGGCCTAAACATAAATTAATATCGAATCCGGTTGACCTGAATTTAATTCACTAAACGCATGGCTCTATCTGAGCTGTTGTCTATAAGTAAAAATTTCCTGGATCCGAGCATCGAAAACTAAAATAAAGTATTTTTTCGTGTTGGTCCGGGCTCTCTTAGAGGAATATACCATCTGCCAATCTGCTAGGCAATTCGTAAACGGCGAACAATTGGCTATACGTGTCAGCTACCATCGTGACTATTAGGTGGCAGATATGCGCAATCTCACGCTAGTGTTCAGCACCACCGCTTTAACTATTTTTTTCTATCGAAGGGTAAACTATCTATATATATATATATATATATATATATATATATATATATATATATATATATATATATATATATATATATATATATATATATATATATATATATATATATATATATATATATATATATATATATATATATATATATATATATATAAAAGTCAATTGCTGTTCGTTAGTCTCGCTAAAACTCGAGAACGGCTGAACCGATTTGGCTAATTTTGTTTTTGAATTAATTGTTGAAGTCCAGGGAAGGTTTAAAAGGTAAGAAAATATAGAAAAAAAAGAGTAGTTAAAAAGGCAGAACAACGTTTGCCGGGTCAGCTAGTATAATATAATATCGCTGGATAAATTACATAAATCCATCTAACTCCAAAGAAAGCAAATTATATGCTTGTGTTATGCTTGTTAGTCAAAGATACTAATAAATATAAATACATATATAAATACTGTAAGCTACATGATAAACAACCACAGCCCTTAACGTGGTCGTTTGTAGGCCACGTTGTAATATTATGATACGTGTTGTAATATTATAATAATATCGGTGGACAAATTACACGAATTGATCTAGTCACAAAGTTACTAATTAATTAATCTCTGGTAATATGTAGGTACACACATGTATATTATTTTCTTTACATCTGAAGTCTGTTGTCAAACATAAAAAATATTTTATTGTTTAATCTAGGGGGATCGCTAGTTATAGTAAATTGAGGTCTCAACAACTAGACTAATGAGACGATGTAAGGTTTGTTTGAAAATTTTGTATGAAGTTGTTACTTTAAACAGTATTGATTGTAAAAATTAATAAATTAAGCCTTAATTAAAGTCATTATTTAAGTAATAATGCCTATTTATATCTACTATATAACTATCATTTTTCCTTAGTTTAAATTTCATATTGGTGGTACAAATTTGTCTGAAGTTACTGCAGCTTTATTATCAATACTACTATATAAATCTACTATAGCTTCTGTCTGTATTTATTGTGTGTAATGAGGACACGTGATTGCATAATGATAAGCTATACAATTTTTATCGGTCTATTTGCCTGTATATTCCGTTAGAACTCAAGAACGGCACAACCAATCTTGACAAAAATACTTAAACAGTGAAAGAACGTGCTTGCGCAAATGATTAATTTTGTCGTACCTAATTAAACTTACGCTTTTAACACTTTTTACACGCTTTTTATTAGCTTCACCTGTATGTTTGTATGTTTGTTTGTAACCGACTTCTTTGGGCGCGATTTTGACCCACTTTATGTATGTATGTACTTACAATGTATTTCTAATGCTTATTAATACATATGTATATATGTCTAATGCTTATTAATTAAAAATATTAGGTTTTCCGCAAAACAACTTTAACTGTGCCAAATTCCATACTCTACTATTCACTCATTGTCGGAAAAAGGGAAGGGTACAAATTTATTACTTCACGTATTACTATAAAGATAAATTACCCATTTTGATTTTGTTATTTTGTTAAACCCTCACGCATCAATATTGTGACCGATAAGGCTCGACTTGACTTATAAGGTGAGGTCAGTGTTAAATATTTGTTTAATTAACTGATTTGGACCATTTACATATCATGTCCGATAAAACCGAAGGTCCATTGACGCTCGGTTCCCATGCAAGGGGAACGGTGTAATAAAATTTATTTTTATCTATATAAATTGACCTTGCTCCCGGGCAAATGGTAAAAGGCAAAGAAATGCTTAATTTTTATCTGTCATCAAGGTTTTCGTGAGAATGGTGCTAATTGTAAAGATATGCAACTCTCGTGTTTTATCCATCACCATATTTATTTCTGATGTTTTAACGTCAGTGCTTGTCACTGTCATGTTCCGTTCTGGACGGTAAAGTAACTGGTAAAATTAAGCACAAGGCATTAAATCCAGACACACGGCACACGAATGGTAATGCCCCAACAACATGGAGTCCGGAACGCGGATAGTAACGCTGTATAACATGTTTGATGTCTATAGGTGACATTGCCTTTCAAAAAATGAAATTGAGTGCTGTTACACGCTAACCCCAAAAAAAATTAAAAATTTGATTGACTGTTACGTATTTAACATTTCACATCACAGATGGCAACCAGCGAGTATTACTATGTCGATGATGGTAACGCACTATTTACATCGTTGTTATCTATAGATGATTGTTATCTTTTATTTAAGACAGATGTTTGTCCTCCTTGATGTCTAAATAAAACTCGAAGCTCCATGAAAATAAAAAGGGTTTTTCTAGCGTAGCGTCCTTAATTCTATAAGCACTATTTGAAGAACAATGTGCAAATGAAAATGACTGGATTTTCCTAGTTGCGCATGCGCATACGTCCTTAGCAAGGCTGCCAAAGTTTACGCAATGTGACCCGCTATTACAATAATGTATCACAGCTACTGGAACTAAATAAATGTTGCGTTTATGTTATTTTGACTGCTCCTTGGTGTAAAAGTTAACCTATTTGGATGATTAGATATAGTATCATGAGATCCCTTGTTCTATCCTTTTTTCAGGCAAAAATGTTATTGAGGTTATTTTAGATTGTCCTCGCCTTCTCAGTGGCATACTCCAAGTATGATGGTGGTGTGTTGCTACTAGGGTTTCCAACGCTACCGCGTGATGCAGGACGCCTCATTTTCATGGCATAAATAATGCGTCCCATGATGCGTGCTGGTGGGACGCTAACTATAACTCTCTTTATGGTACATCTGACTCAGGTTAGAAAAAAAAGCTGTTTACTTGTAACTTGGCACACAACTAAGTCAAATTACTGATTATGACTGTTATTTACTGATTTGAGTCAATTTTTAGCGACAAATAAGTTAGATACTTATTTGTCGCTAAAAATTGATTCACCTACCTACTTCGATACAATAATATAATAACTCTTTATTGCGCACCAAAATATATGACAACATTAAGTTACAAAATAAATATTATACAAGTAAGATACAAAAATGCGGTCTTATCTATACATATAATAAAATCGTAGGATAGTCAATGTATGTCCGGGGTAAACTCAAAAAGTACTGCATGGATTTACTTCAAATTTTGCATGAATATTACTAATAGGTCGGGTCAACATATAGGCTACATATTATCACACTATCACCTACGGGGGAGGAGCTGTGCAGAGTAAACGAAGTCCGCGCGGACGAAGTCGCGGGCAACAGCTAGTGTTAAATAAAAAGCTAAGGCTTAAGAAATACCTATGGAGTGATTTTTTTTCATCGGTATTTATTATACTTCTGTATTTTTCTGTGTACATTAAAGCGACGTTAAAAACCTAAAAAATAGGCTTAAAAGGCGTACCCATTAGATCCACGAATAAAGAAGTCTTTATACTCTGTATTTCTGTGTGTAATTATTGCGAACTACACTGATAAACTAAGAAATTGCCTTGAAAGGTGTATCTATTTAATTCGTGCTACATACCTACACATAATTAAAAAGCATTCGTTATACTTTGTCAACGCGTCGAGAAATGGACTTTTTAAAAAACAGACCTTATTACGGCTACGTCTAAAGTATATTGTCAAATGCTATCGTCGTTTTTAGGGTTCCGTACCTAATGGGTAAAACGAAACCATATTACTAAGCCTCCACTGTTTATCTGTCTGTCCGTCTGTCTGTCGCCAGGCTGTATCGCATAAACCGTGATAGCTAGAAAGCTGAAATTTTCACAAATTATGTACTTCCGTTACCGCTATAACAACAAATACTAAAAATAAAAATAATAAAATAGTCCTCATACAATAAACGTGTTTTTTTCGTATTTTTTTGCTATGACGGTTCGGAACCCTTCGTGCGCGGCTCCGACTCGCACTTGGCCGATTTTTTTGATTTGATCCAACAATAAATTGGTCCATTTATGAAACGAAGTCTTATTTTTAAGAGGACTGCTGAAGAGCCACTGCTGAATATCAGTTTGAATTGAAGAAGCCTTAAAAATTGTCAAGCAAGAAAAATTACAGAATTCTTTTAACTGTTGCCTAATCCTGAAGATAATATAGGGGATATTATCTTCAGAATTAAGGAACACTAGCCATACCCGTGCGAATAATTTGCACTAAATATTTTATTAAATACTTTTTAAGTTGATTTAAAATTGAACAAAAAAGTTACAGACCGTCAATCATGTTGACGTTGTTTCAAAATTAAAGCTGTGATATAGCAGCATTGCTGTATTATGTCTTAATATGTGTATATAATTTTAATTTCAATAATTTAAATAAAAATAAATCAGTAATATATATATATATATATATATATATATATATATATATATATATATTATATATATATATATATATATATATATATATATATATATATATATATATATATATATATATATATATTAGGACATAACCCCATGTAAATTACCATTCCATATTCACGGTTTTGTATTCGCGGCATATTAACAAAACGAATAGAGAGCTTTTATTATATAAGAATTTGCAACCCAGTAGGATTAAGTATAACATCCTCGTGCCTTGGATGGGAGCATCCTGTTGGTTTCGGTTTTCGATAGAAACAAGCGATAGTCGTAACAGATCAATAAAGTTCTGTTCTCTCCGCTAACTCCGGAAGGGAACCGGTAATATGGTATTTACTTATGAATTACTTTTTTTACATAAGATAGCTAACAAGCAGATGGCTCTCCTGATTTAAAATCATTGGCTATATACACCAAAGATGTTAATGGTGCGTTACTATCCTCGTGGCGGGATATTAATGCCACTACCATCGCAGCTACCTTACCCTCCAAACTGGTTTTTCTTTAATATCATAAGATAGGACACAAGCAGATAGGTCTCCTAATGGAAAGAGTCAACCATCGCCTATAGACACCAAATATGTTAATGGTGCATTGCTTTCTTGTGACGAAGTCTAATGCCACATGCATAAGTTTATCGGCTACCTTACCCTCCAAACCGGAACACGATTGTAACAAGCACTGACGCTGTTGCGGCAGAAATAGGTAAGGCTGTAGTACCAGACCCGGACGAGACAATGCAGAACTCTACCACCTAGTAGCGACAAGCAATGATGCTAATGCAGCAAGAATAGGTAATGCGCTAGAACCAGACTCTAGCGAGACAATGCAGAACTCTACCACTTAGTCACGATGGTAGTGACTCGCATAGCTTGACTCCCCGGCCGATCTTGGAAGATAAATTAAGAAAAAAAAGACATCCTGCTCATTTAACTTAAAAGATTTTATAACCCCTTTAAAGGAAGAATTAACGCAATCACACAAGAGTTTGTATTTAATTTGATTGAAGGTATGCCACGCCGAGAAATCCTGAAACACTTAAAAAAGCGAGAAGAGGAACACTGTTTAAATATCTTAGCCTTTCCTTTGCACTTACAAAAAGTATTAAAAATCGAATTTTGTCATATTTTGACTTAAAAATCCTATCAACTTTTCTCTCTAAAATCTGCGTCACGTACAATAATTTGGATCAAAATCGGTTGATTCATTTAGAATTTATCACTGACGAGTCTTGATTTTTTTTTAAATTACTTCGACAGTTTTTAGCCTATAGATTACGTAGCTAAGAATACATTTTAGAGCTCGAAAATTGCGTTGAATGCCATTCGAAAAATCAAAATCGATCATCGTTTCCAAAATATACAGCTTTTCAAAAATGAAATTTACCGTCATTTATAACAAAATTTAGATTTCTTTACGCTGAAAAAATCCATGCTTAGGTATAGTATTTATTCTTCTGAGCTTAAGCCTGTTTCAAGGGGTTTACAGATTGTTTACCTAAAAACTAAGTCATTTACTAATCGATTTCGAAAATTCTTTTTTTGTTTGCGAGGATGTTTCCTTCCGTTCTAGTACCATATAAAGAACACGGGCGTGTTATGTACGTAGGTCACACTATAAGTTTTGCGTAACTTAAAAAAGCAATATGTTATAACCAAAATATTATGTATATTGAATTCAAAATAATCTCCTTTACATTTTAAACATTTTTATGCGATCGAACCATTTTTTAAAACAGGAGGACCACAGATCTGAAGGCATGTTTTCTACGTGCTGATTGAACGCTATCACTGCCTCTTCGGAGTTGGTAAAAGTAAAACCTCTCATCAAATCTTTGATTTTGGGGAAAATACAAAAATCACAGGGTGCTAGGTCGGGGTTATGCGCAGGATGAGTGACGAGATGTACATTTTCGGAAGCTAAAAATGACTTTGTTTTGTTGGCCGTGTGTGAAGAAGCGTTATCATGGTGTAGGAGAATGCGGCTTTTGGGTCGTCTTTCGCGAACTTTTTCTAACACCCTGGGTAAACAAATGGTAGAATACCACTCGGCATTAACACTCTTTTGATCTTCAAGTGAAATTGTATAGATGGGACCCGTAGCTGAGAAAAAAACGCGGTACTTTTTTTACCAACGTTTCTCGCCAGTCTCACTTTTGTTGGCCTGTTCTCATTTTCAATCATCCATTCACAAGATTGCTGTTTTTCTTCGGGTTCAAAAAAATAAACCACGTTTCGTCTCCTGGGACAATGTCATAAACAACATTAGAATGTCCGTGGTCGTACTTCAGTAGCATCTATGAGCACCATTCCACGCGAGCCCGCTTCTGCTCCTCTGTCAGTTCATAAGGGATCCAACTACAACAAAGTTTCCGAACTTTCAATTCGTCGTGTTAAATTTTCTGAATTTAGCTCATACCAATCCTCAATAGTCTTCGAATTGTCTCATAGGTAATTCGGGATTTTCTTCAATTAACCGCTTAACAGTAGCCACATTATTTTCGTTGACGGCAGTTGAAGGCCGCCCTTCACGAAATTCGTCATGTAAAGAAACTCGACCTCTCTCAAATTCAGCAAACCATCGCCTCACGGTACTCAAACAAGGTGCTTCTCTCCCAAAAGCATTTTGAAGACGAGCGGCACAGTTTTACGGAGAAAGAAAAATCATAAAAAATCATCGCTCTAAAATCTTTTCGACTTAATTCTATTTTCGTTGCGTACGTAGAACTTTGATGTGTGATAAAAAACAATTGACAAATCATTTCCCGCCAATTGTTTTTTTTTTTTTTATTACTAAGCAACGTTTTAAAAATATAACATTCGAAATTCAAATAGTTCCGATTAGCTAGAAGTGCAAAACTTTTAGTGTGCCCCATGTATAAGAAAACGATGTATAAAGTCTTCATACATCGTTTTTTTAGTTATTATCAATTCCTTAACTTACCCGCATTTAATAAATATTTTTTAAACTTGAGTATAGAGTAATAGTAAATAAAGTTGGAATTTAGATAAGATTTACGTAAATATTCAGTTCCCTCCTTAGTAGTCCTTAGTTAGCTATTTATCTTGTCCACAGAACACTTATACTCTCTCCGAGGATCTTGTCATTGAGTGTCTAGTACAACTACCTACTAATCTCAGAAATT
This sequence comes from Apodemia mormo, assembly GCA_036924255.1. NCBI lineage: Eukaryota > Metazoa > Arthropoda > Insecta > Lepidoptera > Riodinidae > Apodemia > Apodemia mormo. The sequence continues at coordinate 21,984,220 of JAUPFN010000021.1, read as the reverse complement.
TCAGTTAGATTGACAAAATTCTGAGCTAAGATTTTACCAAGACACTTTTTAGAAACTTAAAATAACAAAAAAAGTAATTAGCTTTAAACTATTCTTTAATACAAAAATAGGGAGAATTTTTATATGATACAGCGAAATCAATGTAGCTATGTCGATCGATACTTATAATGTATTTAATTAATTTTAAAAACGTAGAAAATTATTCTAGTTTATCTAATATTCGTCACTCCGAAAGATACACAAGGGATGCAAAAAACCAAAACCACCTGTGTTCTTTAGTAATGATCTGATACCGGGTTACCCTGTATCCCTGTCATCCCTATTCTCCTGTATCTCTGTACAGGAGAATAGGGATATCGGATAATGCAGTTTTACGGCATTTAAATTATCATAAGGAAAGTCAACCGCCCGTCTGGATATCAAAACTCGTTATAAGCCGACTGCGCTGCCGTAAAATCAGGGCTAAGGTTTTTAATTTAAACGTTTCGTAACAGTTAGTGTATTAAACCTTGACATTACATTTAAGTGTAAATATATAAACAGGAAATCAAATGTCAATGCTTACTTTTGTTAAATAAATAGGTCGTTCCTTAATTTCTTTACTTTACAGGTTTATAGTACGTAATAGTTGAAATAGACTTCCATTTGCCGGATTAAATTAACTAGTGATCGCTCAGTGGTCGAAATTCGAACATAGACTAGATAATAAAATCTCTTTTAAGTTTGACAACGCACATTATCCGTAAAGAAAATAGTATCTATACTTACGTAAAAAAAGTATACGTACATGTTTGTATATCAAATTGTATAGGTACTCTATGTTTTTATATTATCACACTAGCGACCTGCCCGCGGTTTCACCCGCGTAGCTTTTGTTCCCGTGAGAATATTGGAAAGGTTTATATACTAAAACCTTCCTCAAGAATCAATCTATCTATTTAAAAAAACCGCATCAAAATCCGTTGCGTAGTTTTAAAGATTTAAGCATACATAGGGACATAGGGATTAGGGACAGACAGAGAAAGCGACTTTGTTTTATACTATGTAGTGATATGGCAAATGTATGTAGTATGTATAATGTTTATTTTCTTAATTTAATATATTTCTACTGAATATTATTTAAAGTTATTAAGTTTCTACAGTTCAAATTGCATACCCCACCGTTCACATATTATCAGGAAAGGAGTACAAAGTTTTTCTTTCACGTATTCATATCCATACTTATATTATAAATGCAAAAATCTGTCTGTCTGTTACGCTTTCACTGATAAACCGCTGGAAAAATTTTCATGAAATTTGGCATGGATATAGTTGAAGATCTGGGGTCAAACATAGGCTAATTTTTTTTTCAAAAATCAGTCACTGTAGGGCTGAAATAGGGGATGAAATTTTTATTAAAAGCTATTTGGACGACTTAATAATATACTCGCGGGCGAAGCCGCGCGGGTCAGCTAGTTAATATATAAATGATGGACATATTCACTTTTTAAAATACATAATTGTAAACAATTTTAATTTATTTATTTAAATTTTGCCCACATACATTTTCACATGTAGACTTCAATCCCAAGAGCATTCTCTGGCAATAACCTCGAAAGAATAGAGAGAATGCACAATTTTTTTCTTTCTTTGTGCCCCACAAAGAAAGAAAAAAAAACAGGAACTTGTGAAATTTTTTGTGAACCTTACAGAATAATAAAAATGACAGTTTTTATTCTCGAATCCAGCACCTCCTACAGGGTTCAAATGTATATAGGCATCCTAGCAATTGGGCCCCCTTAAAAAATAGACAATCTACTGTTCTGCCAGGCAGTTCGTAAAAGGCGAACGATTGTCTTTACGTATCTCTACCAGAATAACTACCAGGTGGCAGAGGTCTGGAACGTTCCCAGACGTCAGACAAAAACTGTCAGGCAGGTCGTAAAAGGCGACCGATTGGCTATACGAATCATTACTATCGTGGCTAGTAGGTGGTAGAGTTCTGCATTGTCTCGCCCGGGTCTGGTACCACCGCCTTACCTATTCCTGCCGCATAAGCGTCAGTGCTTGTCGCTGTCGTGTTCCGGTTTTGAGGGTAAGGTAGCCGGAAAACTTATGCATGTGGCATTAGACCTCGCCACATGATAGCAACGCACCATTAACATCTTTGGTGTCTATAGGCGATGGTTAACTCTTTCCATCAGGAGACCCATCTGCTTGTTTGCTATCTTATGATATGAAAAACGTCTCGCCCTGGTATATGGTACCTTACCTATTCCTGCTACAATAGCATCAATGCTTGTCATTGTCGTGTTCTGGCTTCGAAGGTAAGGTAGCCGGTAATTTGCATTCACGTGCCATTGGCATCTCGCTACATGGATGGTAAAGTAACGCACCATTAACATTTTTGGTATCTATAGGCGAGCCACCTCTTTCCAGCAGGAGAGCAATCTGCTTGTTTGCCATCTATTGACATAAAAAATTGGCAAAGTGTGTGTCGAACATCCATCCATGTACCATCACAATAATGTGTAATAAAAGGACTAATTTTTTATTGTTTTATACTGTAACATTTAAACTATTTAACGTCAAAATAGAATATCTACGCCACAGGTTCACCCCTTGTAAAAACTTCTCTAAATACGTTGTAAATTGTAAGTTGGTCGACTATTAATCATAAACTTCTAAAGCCTACTTAGCCGTGATAGTTTCCTTTTAACTTCATTATATTTACTACTAGCGACCTGCCCGCGGTTTCACCCGCGTAGCTTTTGTTCCCGTGGGAATATCGGAAAGGCTTATATACTAAAACCTTCCTCAAGAATCAGTCTATCTATTAAAAAAACCGCATCAAAATCCGTTGCGTACTTTTAAAGATTTAAGCATACATAGGGACATAGGGACAGACAGCGAAAGTGACTTTGTTTTATACTATGTAGTGATTAACGTGAATTTTTTCACACTCCAGAAACCGTTTAGTTGCCAAAGGCACAGTTTTCTCAAAATATCCAGTTTCCAAGCCACCCGATTTTTATATTGCTTGACGGTTTTTTATCATTCACTAGTTCATAAAATTAACTTTTGAAAATTACAAAATTTAATCTTCATTAAATAACCTACAAAGTGGTATATAAATTAAGTAGACTCTGTGTACTAGAAAGGAAAAAACGATATAAATATTTGTAAAAAAGAGGCAAAAATATTTTTCGATTGTAGGTGCCGTAAGCTTTTTCAAATTTCATTTTCTATTCTTTAAATCTTTAATTAAAAATTCTTATAATATTTTATGAAAATTATTTAGGAGCTCGGTCCTTAATAATGGCAGGTAGGCAAGTCCTCAAAAAGTATTCTAATGTCAATATTTTTAGTTTTCAATTTAAAATTGTACTTTTAATTTACGCAACCAAGTGAGTCGTAACATAAATAAAAGTTATCGTCACTTGTAACTTTGATACCCTTTAGTAATTTACATATTATTAACAGTTCACTAATAAGATATTCATAACAAGCAGAGTATATGTGAGTGGAATGCTTAAATGATAAGGTCACACTGCAAAGGTAATATAGAGTATCGAATTTATAGGGTGAATGCAGAACAGACGAAATTGCATCAGCCTGTATCGAATTTATGAAAATTTAAACCAAGGAAAAATACTATCGTTCCCCGCTGTAATAATGATGAGGCATTACTCTTAATGTCTTCCAATTAAATTATCCTTATTCAAATTCAAAATATTATACAGTTTTACTCTGTGTTGTACTGGGCCTTTTAAGAATAGACCATCTGCCACTCTACCAGGCAGTTTGTAAAACGCAAACGATAGGATATACGTGTGGCAATAACTATATTTGTGGCGTCATTGCTTGTCATTTGAACTTGTGCATGTAGCATTGCTATCACGTCACACGGCTAGCAACACACCATTTACATCTTTGGTATAAAAAAAAATCATGGGACAAATTACACTTACTGATCTAACCCCAAAGTAAGCAAATTATTTGCTTGCGTTATGGGTTAGTCAACGATACTAATACGTAGAAATACATATATAAATACTAGTATTATCATTAGTTTTATCATGAAATAATTATGTCGTCGGTATTGAACTAAACGAGTAGGCGTTAGTCTCCTAGATAATACTAGTGTATGGCTAACATGTGTGCTAGAGTGACCTCGCGCTCAATTTCTAGGCATTTCCGATTGGAATAATAGATAAACACTTAGACAAAATATGCTACTTGCATGAGTATAAGCCAAAATCTTAATGACATTTAGAATATGTAGATAGAAAGAATAAAATATCTAATCATTTTTTACATATAGTAACATGTGGAATAAAAACCCCTTTTTTAATTACGCGACTTCCAGAGCTCAGGGAGTATGAAATTTAGCATAGTTAAAGATAACACTACGAAATAGCGCAGATAGGTAATATTTTTAAATCATTAGAAATACATTAAAGTATAAAAATTAACATTACACACACTGCCATTCATTTGACATATATCATAATATATATACGCATAAATACTATTTAGTTAATGATAACAAGAGACTTTATGGTCAAAAGGAGTCATACAATTATCGCAAGTTAAGAATAAATCAGGGAAAAATTATCTACTCTTATTATAAAGAGGAAAGATTTTATTGTAAGTTTGTAATGGTTAAACTACTAAATCGATTTTAAAAATTCTTTCATTTATAAAAAACGACATTATTCCGGAGTGATATAGGCTAACTTTTGACCCGACTAAGCATATGGAAGTTATTAAATAAATTTAAATAATATTCACGGAACAACTTACACTTACTGATTTAACCCCAAAGTAAGCAAATTATTTTCTTATTTATTTAATTCCTTCCATATACTTAATATGGAAGTAATTAAATAAATAAATAAATATTCACGGGACAAATTACACTTACTGATCTAACCCCAAAATAAGCAAATTATTTGCTTGTGAAATGGGTGTTAAGTCAACGATACTAATACATAGAAATTCATGTTATATAAGTACTATAATATAATTATTAAACACCCAAACCAGGAAATACAAACATTTGTAAAGCTATTTGTCTACTATATTTAAATGAGCAGTTATAGTGAAACTATACAAATTTGTTTCGCTCAACTCGGAAATGATTTGAATGAAATTTTGTATTTAAATGAAATTTCGTTTTTTTTTTTAATCTTGATATCTGCTTGCATCAAACTATTTAAATACTTTTTAAATAACTTCGTGATCCGTGTCTAAATATACATGGGGCACACTAAAAATTTGGCACTTCTAGCTAATCGGAACTATTTGAATTTCGAATGTTATATTTTTAAAACGTTGCAACCTTCTTAGAATTAAAAAAAACAATTGGCGAGAAATGATTTGTCAATTATTTTTTATCACACATCAAATTTCTACGTACGCAACGAAAATGGAATTAAGTTGAAAAGATTTTTAAGCGATGATTTTTTATGATTTTAAAAGTTGTCTTTCTCCCCAAGACTGTTCTGCTCGTCTTCAAAATGCTTTTGGGAGAGAAGCACCTTGTCTGAGTACCGTGAGGCGATGGTTTGCTGAATTTGAGAGAGGTCGAGTTCATTGTTAATTTCGCCAGCCTATAATCAGTTAAATCCTCGTAACCTAAACACATAAGTACTAACGTTCTGTTTATTCTGAGTTGATATTCCTGACCATGCTGGTGCATGGTGATATTTATTTATTACTTAAAAAATTACAGTATTATTATTGTGAATAACAAAATTATCTATTTTATTTTCGAGAATCTCCGGGTCTGTTTTATTAAAAGCTCTGGCGCTGGCTAAGCACTCTGCTCGTCCGAAAAGACCGGTTTCGCAGTAACGGTTATTTGGACCAACTGCATAAGTTCATTTAAAAATATATCTGTAAACCGGTTGATCCTGCAGGCCATCCATGAAACTTCTCGCTAAATTGAGGTACTTTAAACCCAAAGAAGCAAAAGCTATGCCTAAGTATAGAGGTTTGAACTCAAAGAAAACAAAAATGTAAAGTTTGTAAAAATGGCAGTAGGTATCTTAATTATCAAAAAGCTGATTTTTTTTTCAAAATGATGATAGATTTCAATCTTTCGAATGACATTTAACGCAATTCGTAATCGTTGAAATCTAAAATATTTTATTTGCTACCAAATCGATAGGTTGAAAAAAGTCAAATAAATGTCAAAACAACTTTTTTCAAAACTGTTCACCTTTGATAAATCCCGAGCAAATCCGATTTACGGAATTTGACGCAGATTTTTAACTAAATGAGTTCATTACGTTTTGAAATAAATCGGTATATTAAAAAATAGAAAGTATAAAAAAATAGGTTTGCTGTAAACACAAAAAAATGGAAAATCTATAATTTTTGAAAACTTGATTTGAATTTATTTTATGTGAAATGGCATTCGACGTAGGTTTCTAAGAAGTTAGAAGGTCAAAAATGATTGGTTAAAATATATCGAAGTTATGTCAAAAATTTACAAAATTTTCGCTGACGAAAACTCTCGAACTGGTAAACCGAGTTGCTGCATAGGACGCCGAGTTTATTTCCAAACATGGAGATCTGGTGAAAACTTTATTTTTTAAATCAGGACAAAATCAATAACTTACTTATACTACTCTCGTAGCGAGAAGTTAAAAGAATGTGGCAGTCCTATGTGAACTATACTACTTTTGTTTTCATCGCGCACTAACATTTCGATGGGTAACACGGTAATATTAACTGGACAAAATTTCAGGGTCACAATACTCTTTAAAACAGATAAGGTACAAAAATGTAAACCTGTTTTGTAGCTTACAAGTATTTATAGCCTAGTCAACAAGTGTTTTTTGGGTCAAACTTTTTTCTCCACCTCCGAAAAATATAACGGATGTGTCACTCGATTTGAAATAACATTATTATATAGTTGATTTAGATGATTTTTAAAATGATTCAAGAGTCGCTTGCAAAAATTGCAAATATACATATAACTGAGAATTAAGATGTAGTTTAGAGTTTTGCAAATATCTCACGAACTGTTCGACATTTTTCAAATTTAAACAAGGATACAAAAAGAAGGGAAATTTACCAAAAAAAATAACACTTTCCGCCTGGTAGGTATAGGTCTCTGTAGAACCAGTTTTTATAATTTCACAAACCACACAACTTCGGCAACAATCAATTAACATTATTTAAACTTATTAATAATATATATAAAATAATATAAATAAATTAAAAAATAATTAGGATTTTTCTATTAACTGTACATTAGTTAATTAACAGTTTTTTTCCTATTTAAATATGAATATTGCAAGAGTGATAATTGTTAAATAACAAGAAAATTTTGCAAGCGGCTCTTGAGTTTTTTTAAAAATAATCTACACAATGGTGTGAATCGAACGTCATTTCTTTCATATTTCTCGGAGGCAAAGAAAAGGTTTGACCCAAATGGCACTTGTTAACTAGACTATTAGCTTTCATCTAATACTCTGGCTACACTCTTGCCCTATATCGCATATCATGATATATGTGATCAACCTCTTCGTTGTATCGTAATTCGTGAACCTTTCCTTCTCTCAGTTTTTTATCGCGAATAAGTTCATCACACTTTTACATCAGTGCGAGTCGCAAGTTGGAACGAGACAAAGTAATGGAGGCTAATTTAACAAAATATTTGTTCGCTGTAGCACAACCACGCCGTTTTAATACGACAACGTATATGTGGCGGTATTTGAATATTTTGAACAAGCGAGCGAAGCAAGGGATGTATAATGCTGGGGTCGCACTTGCGTCTATCGTCACAAAGCTTCGTGCAGTGACACGATAAATGCAGATGTGACCGGCTTTTATCAGCTATTGTCGCATACATTTCGGACTGCGTGTGCCTTAGCGCGTTAATATCTTCGGGACGACAGACTCAAGTACGGCCGCAGCATAAATTAATAAATAAATAATAAATAAATAAATATTCAAGGGACAAATAACATTGACTGATCTAACCACAAAGTAAGCAAATTATTTGTTTGTGTTATGGGTGTTAGTCAACGATACTAATACATAGAAATACATATATAAATACTTTTACATACATAATAAACACCCAAATCCGAAAATACAAACATTTATGCTCATCACACAAATGCTTGTCCCCGTCGGGGATCGAACCCGAGCCCCGTTGCTTGCGTAGTCAGGGTCAGATTCAACGATAGCTCGAGTATCGTTGATCGAAACGTCCTAAAATTTGATAGGCAAATTAATGAGATGAAAAGAGTTTTTAAATTTGAACATGTGGCAAATCGATCATAAGGTTGCTGAGAAATAGGGGTGGTAAGAGAGGCCACACTTCGGAGCAAAACCACTAGTTTATTTGGAGAATCTCCAGATAAACATGACTGCCGTAGACTGTCGTGGCTGCTAACATATTTATTCTGTAGTATGTTAGCACCCACAAAAGTCGCGGTCAATTTATTAGTGACCATGACTATGTAATCGATGGGGTTCGGGTTCGATTCCAGATAGAGACAAGCATTTGTTAGATGAATATTTCCCCCGTATTGGTCCGGACTCCTTTTAGAATATTATAATATAATATTATAATATATTATAATATTTGTAGCATAGACCACCTGCCGTTCTGCCAGGCAGGTCGTAAAAGGCGACCGATTGGTTATATGTGTCACTAGATGGTAGATTTCCGTAACGTCTCGGCCCTGGTATTTGGTACCACCGCCTTATCTATTCCTGCCACAATAGCATCAATGCTTGTCATTGTCGTGTTCCAATTTAGAAGGTAAGGAAGCCGATAGCCATCCCGCCACACGGATTCGATGACGAATTAACATTTTCGCTGTCTATTGACAATGGTTTGTCTTTCTCTACCAAGAAAGCCATCTGCTTGTTTGCTACCTTATGATGTAAAAAAAATGTTTGTATTTATATATATATATATATATATATATATATATATATATATATATATATATATATATATATCACAATCTGTTAATATATGTAATGTATGTATGAATATATTCACTACCCCTTATCGACAGAAAGAGAGAACCTAGTTCCATACATTACTACCGAGACCTACCTGTTTCGATTTGTCCACTTTCATAACTCTCGTCTATTACTGTTCAAATAACCGAGCTTCCGATAAAACTAATAATATGTATGTAAAATAATTATATGTATATTTTTAACCACATTGCAGATCACACGCACACACATACACATGCACACTCACACGCAAGTACACGCATATCCATATACACCCACTCACACCCTCGTCATTACTACTTAGTGACGTAGTTATATGTAAATATTAAAAAAATGTAAGTCCGTAATTGGCTTTAAGAATAACCCTTATAAGTAAAATTTAAAATAGATTAAGAGCTGTGGACTTTGTTACACAAAAATAAAATAAATAAATAAAATAAATAAATAAATTTCTGGGTTAGGCATTTATATAATATGTTTAGATGTTAGTAAATAGCTTCCTTATAAAGTTATTTGTACGCTAACTAGAAGTAGAACAAGTCTAGGTAAAATATTGTATCCAAATGGCTCATACAGTGACTTCGTTTAATATCAATGGCCAAGGCTGCGTCAGACATTGTTTCAAAAGGCAGTGGGTCTCGCAAGTCAATCATTGTGCTGTGTATAGTATATAATATTATAATACTGAACACCGACGGTCTTATTAATCAACATAGATTAAAATAAAATTATTATTTTATTTATCGTCATTGTCAAATAACTATCTGCTATGTGCACTTTTTGGAGATTTCTACATTATGACTAGTTTATATAAAAAAAATTCATATAAAAAGACTGCTATATAAAAAGACTGATTCTGTATTCAGTGTATAATACTGTAATTACTAAAACATTACACGCTATGTGCAGGCGTAATATTGTCAATTAAAAACTGCTATGTATCACAAAGATATTATACTTTTTGCACATAGCAGACATTTTGACGTTTTGTTTTTCAAGTATATGATCATTATTGTGACATTTAGGCCGGGTAAATTTTACCACACCTAAAAAATAGTAAGGCGGTGATACCAAACCTGGGCGAGACAATGCAGTATTCTACCACCTAGAAGCCACGATGGTAGTAAGTCGTATAGATAATCGTTGACCTCTAACAAACTGCCTGGCAGAACTGTAGATGGACTATTCTTCAAAGGAGCCTGGGCCAGCACAGGACAACTAGAAATTTACTTAAAGAGCAAGACGTTTCGGCCAAGTGACCGTAGTCAATGTAACGTCGAGCTTTAGCTTTTTAACAAAAAATTAAACCGACGAAAAGTCATTTTCCCCGTGTTGGTCGAAGCTCCTATGAAAAATAGGCTAGCTGCCGTTCTGCCAGGCAGGTCGTAAAAGGCGAATGATTGTCTATCCAAGTCACTACCATCGTGGCTAAGGAAATTGAACAACAATCGGCCGTAAGCACAAGGCCGCAAGAAACACGTAATTATTATGTTCTGTGGTAAGAAAATTGTTCACATGTGTGTATATTATCATGTATGTCACATGAACGTAGTGTGTATAATGTTTAACCTTATTAACTTAATGTATTTCTAATGCATTTTATTTAAAAATATTAGGTTTCTGCAGTCCTCCGCAATGAAAATTTGTTCCAAGTTTCATACTCTACCGTTCGCGCAATTGTCTTAAAAAGGGGTCCATAGTTTTCCTTCACATATAAATATAATATTGATAAGCAATAATTGAACCATCTGCTTGTTTGCTATCTTATGTTAAAAAAAAATATATGTTACCAGCTGACCCGGCAAACGTTGTTCTGCTTTTTTAACTATTTTTTTTCTACATTTTCTCACCTTTTAAACCTTCTCTGGACTTCAACAATTAATTCAAAACCAAAATTAGTCAAATTGGTTCAGCCGTTCTCAAGTTTTAGCGAGACTAACGAACAGCAATTGATTTTTATATATAAAGACTAGCTGACCCGGCAAACATTGTTTGGCCTTCTTAACTATTCTTATTTTTTTTCTATATTTTCTCACCTTTTAAACCTTCCCTGGACTTCAACAATTAATTTAAAATCAAAATTAGCCAAACGGTTCAGCCGTTCTCGAGTTTTAGCGAAACTAACGAACAGCAATTGATTTATATATATATATATATATATATATATATATATATATATATATATATATATATATATAGACTAGCTGACCCGACAAACATTGTTCTGCTTTTTTAACTATTCTTATTTTTTTTCTATATTTTCTCACCTTTTAAACCTTCCCTGGACTTCAACAATTAATTCAAAACCAAAATTAGCCAAATCGGTTCAGCCGTTCTCGAGGTTTAGCGAGACTAACGAACAGCAATTGATATTTATATATAACTAGCTGACCCGGCAAACGTTGTTCTGCCTTTTTAACTATTCTTATTTCTTTTCTATATTTCTCACCTTTTAAACCTTCCCTGGACTTCAACAATTAATTCAAAATCAAAAGTAGCCAAATCGGTTCAGCCGTTCTTGACTTTTAGCGAAACTAACTAACAGCAATTGATTTTTTTTTATGTCATAAGATAGCAAACAAGCAGATGGATCTCCTGATGGAAAAAGTCAACCATCGCCTATAGAGACCAAAGATGTTAATGGTGCGTTGCTATCTTGTGGCGAGGTCTAATGCCACATGCATAAGTTTACCGGCTACCTTACCCTCCAAACCGGAACACGACAGCGACAAGCACTGACGCTATTGCGGCAAGAATAGGTAAGGCGGTGGTACCAGACCCGGGCGAGACAATGCAAAACTCTACCACCTAGTAGCCACGATGGTAGTGACTCGATAGCCAATCGGTCGCCTTTTACGACCTGCCTGGCAGAACGGCAGTTGGCCTATTCTACAAAGGAGGCCGGGACCAACACGGCGAATTTGATTTTTATATATGTAGAAGATAAAGATAGATTAAGAAAATTTAAATAAATATTTTTTATATTTCTCTTATCAGAACCTTTTCATGCACAAAATAACACGAGTACATAAAATACATTATTGGTCGGCCCTATTAAGGTCATTTTAAGTTTAGTATACTTACCTGCAGTCATGTATGCGAAATGTCAGCTCTATCGATTGGAGATTACTGGTTTAAATTTCAATTGCAAAATTTGACCCTTACACACTTACTAACTAACAAGGCAAGTTAATCATATATGAATCAGAAATACGATAATACAAAGTGTCGATTTTGTTTGACATACATGTAGGATGGAACTTGTGATATCTTTCGTTATAAGCTTTTTTAAAGCTTTAAGCCTAACTAATATGTTTGGACATCGCGCTAAAAACGCGAACGAAATGCTTATTGAGTGTAGGACGTCTAACTTACATCAGAAACTTGAGCCTTGTTTTCTTTGTTCGTTACACGTAAAATACCCATAATATTATACATGTGTAAAGAACAACGGTGGGATTTTATTTAAATTATTTTTTTGAAAGTAGATCAGAATAATTTTTATGGTCTGTTTTTTTATATATGATAAAATAGCAAACAAACAAAGATATTAATAGTGCGTTGCTATCCTTGTAGCGGATTATAAGTTTACCAGCTACGTTTAAACCGGAACACGATAGTGACTTTGACGCTATTGCCACAGGAATAGGCAAGGTGGTGGTACCGTATACCCGGATGAGACGTTGCGGAACTCTACCACCTAGCAGTTACGACGGTAGCGACACGCATAATTATTCGGTCGCCTTTTACGACCTGCCTTGCAAAACAGCAGATGGTCTTTTCTTCAAAGGGGCCTGGAACAACACGAGGGAAATTATTTACGCGAGCGAAGCCACTTGTACAAACTAGTATCATATACAGTGTGTGAAAAAACCCAGTCCGATCCAAAAGATGTATACAGGTACCTAGGTCAATGACATTGTCAAAAAAATGTGTAAACGATTGACCCTACGGGCCATCCCTGAAACTTCCCACTTAATTAAGGCATTTTAAGCTCAAAAAAGTAAAAAATATAAGCATCGATTTTTCAGTTCAAACATCTATTTTGTTAAAAATGGCAGTATTTTAATTTTTGAAAAACTGTTTATTTTGAACACGATGATGGCATTCAACTCAATTTTTGAGATCTCAAATATTGCTTTAGCTAAATAATCGATAGGGCGAAAATTTCTGTTGCTGGTGAAAAAAAGCTGATAAAATTTTTAAGTCTATCGGTGAATTAGCTTGAAAGTAATTTAAAAAAATTTAAGTAAATTTGTTAATAACTTTTGGGAGTTAGATTCGATTTTGATTTTTGAAACGACATTTGACGTAGTTTTTTTAGTTCTAAAATATCGTAAAATACCAAAAAATGATTGGTTGAATAATTCCGAAGCTATGTCGAAAAAACACTTTTTTGAAAATTTTTCATCAACGATTACTCCCAAACGGATAAACCGATTTTGAAGACATTTTTGTATTAGACGTAGTTTTTTGAGGAATAGAGCTGATTTGTTTTTGTACTCAATCGGTACATAAATCCGGAAGTTATATTAAAAAAATACTGTTTCGCCAAAATTTTATTGGTGTTTTTTCAAAATTTCTCAAAATCTCCGAGATCGAATCGGTTCAAATTTTCAGGAAGTCTAAGTTGAGTGAAATTCAATCGAATGCCATCAACCGCGTTTCGATCTGTCCAGCCGTTCAAAAGTTATGAGATACACACATTCATACATACAGACATACTGACGTCATCGTGAAAATAGTCGGAAAAGATTCCTAGAACCTGAAAATCCAATCGAATGCCATCCAATCGAAACCGCGTCTCGATCGGTCCAGTCGTTCAAAAGTTATAAGATGTTCACATACACACATACACACACACACATGTATGTAACATACATACAGGCATACTGACGTCATCGTGAAAATAGTCGGAAAAGGTTCCTAGGACCAGGACCTCAAAACGTACACATCTGGTGAAAACTTGATTTTCGGAAATCAGGGTAAAATCAGTAACTTCCTTATCTAAAAAAACTTTTCATTAAAATAAAAAATATATCCTTTTTAAGGTGCCTCATTTTAGCCTGCCTTATTTATAAACAAACAAGATATCTGTGCATTGGGTACATAGTAATGTATTTTTGGGATGATGTGTCCAATTAAGTATATTTTAATTTGTTTTTTATTTTGTTATTTGTATTATGATATTGTATTGTTTTTTTTTTTTTAATTTTCTTTATTTTGCATAAACTATTAATTACTGACATATTTTAAGTGTAAAAATTTTACCTACGAAATAAAGACATTTTGAATTTGAATTTGAATTTAGCACTAAACTTTAACAATTTCCTGTTAAATCAAGCAAATATCTTTTAAAAAAATTATCTATCAATATCCATAAAATAATGACAGATATGATTAAGCTACCAAATAGGTAATGCCTTTGAGGATCGGATCGGTCGGAAGAATCGGATCGGAGGGGTTTTTTTACATACTGTATACTGCTTCTATGATTATTCAGTACAGACACAGTGCTCTGGTGACATATAAAAGTGAACAAACAACCTTGCGCTGAATCCAAAGGATGCATGTATGGCTTACATAATTTTTTAAATTATTGCGAGTACTGGAATCATAATGTCACTACTGATTACAAAATCATGAACAGTGAAGGTAAAGATACTATTTTAACTTAGAACTTTTTTATAACATAAGATAGCAAAGAAGCACATGACTCTCCTGATGGAAAGAGACAACCATCGCCTATAGAAACCAAAGAAGTAGTGCGTTGCTATCCTTGTGGCGGGGTCTTAATGCCACTTGCATAAGTCTACTGGCTACCTTAGCCACCAAATCAGAACACGACAGTGACAAGCACTGACGTTATGGCGGCGGGAATAAGTAAGGTGGTACCAGACCCGGGCGAGACAATACAGAACTTTACCACCAAGTAAATGCTCTGCCACCTAGGAAATCTAATGTAATATACAGAAATAAAAATATTTTAAATTAAAATTAAGCTGGTTTACTTGCGAGGTGGGAAGAGAACACTGGCTCGATAATATTTATTTTATTATTTACTACTAGTCGTTACTAGCTACTTCATTCGTGTGACCCAAAATCAATACATTATTTTTCTCAGTCGGATAACAATGTATAGTGCGCACGGAACTAGTTGGCCGCGCCTTACGTATTACGTATTACGTATTACGTATGGCGCGGCCAACTAGTTCCGCGCGCACTATAGTATATATCACTCCTGGATAGTGTAGCTTTCTAATGTTTTTGAACGTCCCGTTGGTCAAGTGGTTAGCGAAACTAATCACGTATCGATGGGGCTCGGGTTCGATTCCCGACAGGGACAAACATTTGTGTGATGAGCATAGATGTTTGTATTTCTGGGTTTGGGTGTTTATTATGTATATTACAGTATTTATATATGTATTTCTACGTATTAGTATTCTTCACTAACACCAATAACAGAAGCAAATAACTTGCTTACTTTGGAGTTAGATCAATTCGTGTACTTTGTCCAGAGCAATTATTATCTTTTTATTTACAATTCTTTTCGTATTTTAAATATATTTTTAATTATAATATTAGAAAAATACAATATTATAAAAATAAATGTATGAAAATAGATTTTCCGCCGACGGAAGCCTTGCAGCTAAAACGCCGGTCGGTGGCCAGGGCGACAGAGAAAGAAACCTCCTCACAATACGTGCCGTTCCTAACACTGCCGCCTTCTGTATCTGGCCCTTAATCCAGAATTGTAGGGAGAGCCTCTGTAGATGTTGCTCGAGACTCTTCGCTACAAGACCGTTTACAGAAACGACTTTCGGGACAATCATTGTTGAGTCTACACCCCACATGTCGGTAA
This sequence comes from Apodemia mormo, assembly GCA_036924255.1. Taxonomy (NCBI): domain Eukaryota; kingdom Metazoa; phylum Arthropoda; class Insecta; order Lepidoptera; family Riodinidae; genus Apodemia; species Apodemia mormo. The sequence goes on along the minus strand of JAUPFN010000021.1, from coordinate 21,968,382 downwards.
TCTCGTGAGCTTAGTCCAAATACTTAGATAGTTTTTCTTTTTCTGCCTTAACGAGGTTATCGTCATACAGGATTGTGATATGAACAATAAATTCTCGACGCTCCATTCGATCTACCAACACGATGCCAGGCTTATTTATGACAATAGTCCTGTCCGTGATGAGGGATCGATCCCAATAGAGCTTGGCATGGCTATTTTCTAGAACTGACTCCGGTGTGTGCTTATACTCGTAATACGGCAATTCAAAACTTATAAGATCATATCTAAGAGCACGTTGTTAATGAATAAATTAATATATAAAAAGAATATTAATATTAATGTTGAAACACTTTTAAGATCGATCAGAATTGTTTGAGTTTATTTGTTGAAAATATACAACATACAAAATATGTCTTTTTTATAATATAGGATTGACCACACTGGTATGGACCGCATGGCATATATCTGCCTAAATCACTTTTTTAACATTTTACTATCACACACTACACCGATGCGCATCTGCGCGGCGGATTTCGGTGAATGCAATGCAGTCCAGCTAGCTGCGCCCCAGTATGTTAAGGCGGGCGGAATTACATGAACACTCGATTTTCAAAAATCGGGGAAAAACTCTTATCTATATACGTAGCGGGAATTTAACAAAGGATTATATTTGGAAATAAATACGGAAAAACGTTGCGTAACGATGAGGCCCATGCGCCCCATTCCAGTGTGCTCGACCCTTATTTAAGTGTTGTTTACCTATTGTACTACTATTTTTGTTCATGTCTTCACTCTCGTTATAACTAATTTAATAAGGTAACTCTTAGGAAACTGAATATTCCAAAACTCTCCCCTAGTCTAGAAAATATGTAGTCACTTTAGTAATTGCGATGGTAGTGATATTTTTCCACTTTTATTTACCATTTGCGAGCCGTCTGGCAGGAAAATGATTGGTGTCTTCTTCATAAAGATACAAAAACACAGGAAACTACCAGCGTAATAATTATGGGTTAGAGATTTGTAACGTATCGCCCGGGTCCATGGGGCTTAGGCAAAGTAATGTCGTCTCGTATTGAAACTATATTTAAAATCTCTGAATATAACAGTGCTGATGACGTTACCTTTTTTCTGTTGCAATCCAGCTTCTGAGCTTGTCTCTGTCACGTTCAGGGTTTGAAAGGTAAGGTAGCCGGTAAACTTATGCATGTGAATGAACGAAGCAACGAAATAATTACTGTGGCATCACATTCATGTGTCTCCTTACATCAGGGGAGTTTCTACTTGCTAGCTATCATACGACATTGAAAACATATTTTCATCTGGTATTTATTACATCATAGCTATATTAAACCTTATGATTGTGGTCTAGAGAATAGCCAATTCAGTCTAAATCATGAGATCCCTGGTTCGCTCTCTGTACTGAATAAAAACTGGTATTAAGCTTTTTCTGTCTGAGTCTGGCGAGAGGTGTGTTATCACTACCGTGCTTCGGATGAGCACGTAAAGCTGGCGTTCCCAGTTATCGTTAGAAACAGTCAATAATCGTTATCAGCGGGTCTAGACAAGTGGCATAAACGCTAGGAGAATAGAAAGATAAATGTACGGACTTGACGTAAGCGTTCGATTATGCTTATGTCAAATCCATACATTTATCTTTCTATTCTCCGAGCGTTTATGCCACTTGGCTAGACCCGCAGGTCGTCATAATGCGACGATGGGGATCACCACTCATCTCGCCAACCAGCGAACCGGTAAATCGTAATAAACTGGAAAGTCTAAAGACGTTAGCAAGCAAAGGATTGACTATGCGAATCACTTCCATCATGGCTACTAGGTGGTAGAATTCTTCATTATCTTACTATAGTCTGATACCACCACTTTACCTATTCCTGCCGCACAGCGTTAATGCTTGTAAATGTTGTGTTTCGGTTTGGGGGGTAGGATAGCCGATAATCTTATGGATATGCCATCAAGACTCCACCACATGGATAGCAACGCACCAGTAACATCTTTGGTGTCTATAGGCGATGGTTGTCTCCACCAGGAGGGCCATCTGCTTGTTTACTTATGATATAAAAAAAGTGCAACCCTGGGTTCGCAAGGTTCTTCAGCAGGTTGCCGCTTTTAATTCTAGCTAACCGAAGTTCGTCCATCCTTCCGCAGTCTAACACAGAAGAAAAGAAATATATATATATATATATATATATATATATATATATATATATATATATATATATATATATATATATATATATATATATATATATATATATATATATATATATATATATATATATATATATATACGAGTTTCAGATTTGTACTTTTAACTACGTGCCATTTTTTTTTCATTTTAATTACGGCGATAACTATACTTACACTAATTTAAAATCCGTTGTGGCGCCACTACGTATATATATATATATATATATATATATATATACATATATTGTACTAGAAAGCTCTAATTTGGCTTGAATATAACTATTAGTCACGGCAATAACATAGGGATAACATATAATCTTGAAAAATATGTTTTGATTAAGGGTTTGTGAAATATTACCTAAGCATTATAAAGCTAGTTATTTTTGTTAGAGCCATGTGTCCCCCACTCTGCCAGCTAAATGGTTGGTTTTGGGGGTGGGAAAAAATTCAGGGTAGTAGTAAATATAATAAATTTAAAAGGAAAAATGTCACAGCTAAGAAGGCTTTACTAATAGTCGATCAACTTTTAAAATGTACTTGGAGAAGTTTAGGTATATATGCAGTGAACCTGTGATGCGGATATACGGATGCTCTATACATATATTGACGTTAAATAGATTAAATATTAATAGTGTGAAACAATAAAAGCCCTCTTCTTAATCCACATTATTGTGAAGGGCAATTTCGGAACTCTACATTGCACGTGACCCGACACGCATATTACCAATTTTTTATAGTGTCATCAACATACTTAAATGCTTTTTTAGAGTCGAAAAGGGTTTTTTAACGCTGTATATAAAACACTAAAAATGTTTGTACCTATGTCTCTTATAGGCTTGAAAACTATCCATCCAACCAATATGGAGTAAACCGAATGAAATATTTGAAGGACAAAAAGAAAGAAAAGGCGAAGATGGTTTTAAACCACCATAGGCTTCTTTTTTTATCGGACTAAGGGAGACCACAGCGTCCCATCAAAACCTCAATTACAATATTTACAAAATCACTTATTTACTTAAACCTAATTCTACTAATTTAAACAACACTCTGGCTTACTCAGACAATGGAAAAGTCATGCTATTCAAATAGCCAATGTGTGTTGTTTTGACGCCAAGACGTCGGTTCCTAAATGATTCGTTCCGAACACACTCCATCAAAATATGTGTAACAACCTCAATTACTCTACACTCGTCACAATTTGGTGATCGAAACAGTTAAATATAATATAGAAACCTACATAAAAGAAAGCTAGTTTTTATACATGATTATACTAAAAACACGATTCCGGTGCGAAAATCTCTTTATCAGACAAACCTTTGGCCTGGCGTGCAGTGAACCACGACATGTGTGTCTTAATGTTATGCAACAGCAATGAATTATACGCTTCTTGATGAAATAGCAGCCTAATCAATCAGCGATCACAGTATTGTGCAACTAATCGATATCAATTGATCGCATAAGTCAAGCAATATTCGCTGTGGTTAACAACTACTGGGTGATTTTTTTAATCATAGGATAACAAACAAGCGGGTCGCTCTCCTCATAGAAAGAGACATCAGACAACCATCGCCCATAGACAGCAAAGATGTTAAAGGTCAGTCAGTCAGACGGCAAAACAGAGCGATGAATTGACGTGTTTTTTAAGTAGAGATAGTTGAAGGGATGAAGAGTTACATAGGCTACTTTTTGTCTCTTTCTAACCCCCCCCCCACCCTTCTCTAAAACGGGGGTTGGAAGTTTGTATGTAACATTCCACAATTTTCAAGGTAGAAAGCTAAAAATTGGTATGCAGACTATTTGTGACTCACAAAAAATCATGCGTTTTTTTTTGGAAATCTACCCCCAATTTAACGCGTGCGAAACCGCGGGCAAAAGCTAGTGCACTTATATTTTTTTATATCATAGGATAGCAAACGACTAGATGGCTCTCCTGGTGTAAAGGCATAGCCATCGCTGAGCATCAAAGATGTTAATAGTGCGTTATTTATTATTCGTGTGGTGGATAATGGATATAATGCCTTATGCGGTTCCATATGCAAAAGTTGCTAGCCGTAATTTTTCATAAATCAATCAATTATTGTTAACGATACTAGTACTAGCCCGTGATACTAGCGAACTCTGGTCAAAAGCCAATAATTCTATTACTTCGTTTGACCATATCCCTATCCCTATATTCTAAGCTGGACCATATTTGACTTGAGTTGCTGGACATATTTAGTTTTTAAGAAAAATGTGTAAGCGGTTGACCCTACCTACAATTGCCATTCCTAAAACTTTCGAAAAATTTAAAAGCAATGTTAAAACAATTTTTTTTTTCAAAAATTGTTATTGATATTGACCAAACAAATCCAATCAAATTGACCGATTTTGATCCAAGTAACGGTATTTTTAAGGAGAAAAGCTGATAATATTTTTAAGTCAAGTGGTGTATTGGCCTGGTTATTTTAAAAATATGAAGTAACTTTGCTAAAAACAACAAAATATTTATTTATTTCTTTATTTAGTACTTTATTGTACACTTTACTCGTATAGTGACAAAAATTTAAACGATACTTAAAATAATGCACAAAAGGTGAGCTTACGACAGAGATGTCTTGCAGCAAAGTGGAAGGCATCGTGCACAAGCATAAAGACAAACACAAATATATAAATTACATTAAAATTCTAATTATTCATACATTACAAGGATAAGATTACACATAGATAAGAAAAGACTAAAACTTATAAATTTAAATTGATGACTATAGTAAAATGAAGAAAACATAGTAAAAAAGTAGAAGAGAAAAAAAACTAGCAACGAGAGCTATTGTGGATCTCAGTAGGTAGAGAATTCCACAATTTCACTGCGTCGACAGTGAAGGACCATGAATACGTTTGGGAATGTGACACAGGAAAACGAAGAAAAGAGCCAATATGAGAACGACACGGGGAATCGGAGGAATACAATAACGAGAAACGTTTACGAAACTACTTAGGAGCAGAAGGATTGAACAATATATTAAACAGTAGGCAATTGAAAAAAATTCTTTAGTGATAGCTTCCGAACGGATATACCGACTTTGATGCAATTTATGCATTGAACACAGTTCTTTAAGGAATAGAGCTGATTAGATTTTGTACTCGATCGGTACATTAATTTAAAAGTTATATTAAAAAAATACTGTTTTAACAAGTTTTTTGAGGTTTTTTCAAAATTTCTCAAATTCTTCTAGGCCGAATTTCATCAAAATACTGACGTAACCGTGAAAATAGTCGGAAAAAGTTCCTAGGACCTCAAAACGTGGAGATCTGGTAAAAATCAAATTTCGAAAATCGGGGCAAAATCAGTAACCACCTTATCTACATACGTAGCAAGAAGTTAAAAAACATTTAAAACGTTTCTACTTTAATAACCATTCAAAGCCATCCCTCCCATTGAATTTATTTGCTTAATTGTTTGAGTTATTACTGTTGGAAATAAATGTATAAAGGTTTTATTTTTTACTTAAATAATAAGTGATTATCTAATAATACCATATGTATATTATCTCACTTGTGAAAAAAACTACTTATATACGAATAAATAGATATTTTTCTTATGAATAAATAGATTAGTTTTTTTTATGAAAAATCTTTATTTATGCAAGTAGATACTATTTATTGTTGGACAAAATTTTTTTGTGGCTTTTTAAAACTTAGTGATTTCTTATATTGTAATTTATGACTTTTCTGACTCATAAGGTTGCCCGACCCCGGGTCTAGACGTGATTCCATTTAAATGAAAACCTTCTCCTTTTTATAAAGCAATTTGAAAGAACTTACCAGGCTGTGTCTCTGGTTCCCTGCCGCCTGGCTAAAAAATCTGAAAACGATGGACGACGATTCAATAAAATCTTTTTATGCTAATCTTCATCCTTGATTAATTAAAATATATTGCTGAGAATACTTTTAAATAGACATGCGTAATTTAAAAAGCATATGTTACCGTTCCATTTGAAAATCCAAATACCTACCTACCTGCAGATCTAATTGAGACCTAGGTAAAAAACTAATTACTAACCTTCACGACAAATGAAAAATGTATTGTTAAAGTCAAGGCCTAATATAAAGAAACCTTTTAGGGGCTGTTCCATTTGTTTCCGTGCGTCCTGCCTACAAATGCCTGAGGGCGAGAGCTCACGGTCACACGACATCAATGTGACTTTACCAAGTGAAAGGGTGAACCCCCGCATTGAATATAAAAGCTCTAAGCACTCCTCATTAACTATCATACGATATCCTTACTTCATTCACACACAATGGCATTCAAGGTAATTTTGTAGACATTTTTTCGCGGGATTAATCTTTATGTGGCATATCCTTAAGGAAGTGCACAGGATATGCTACGTATCCGCTACGAAGCGCGCAGAATATATGCTACGTAAGGATAAATCAGAAAAACTTCTCAACGCGCAATATTTGACAACTGGCGACGCTCCAGTTAAATATTTTATTTGTATTTGTAAACCTGACTTTAAATTTAGGAATTCAATAGCTTTTTTATGAATCCCTTCTACAGGACATGATCAAAAAATGGAACAGGAACCAAAGTATTTTATCCCTTTTAAAATTAAAAAAAATGGTTAGCGACTAAAATATCTCTTTATAAAATTTAAAAAAATCTCGAAAGTAGGTCTACGTTCCAAGTTAACCTAAGTAACTATAACGTTTACGTACAACGTTTATGTAAGTCATGTTTTAAATTCTTAACCGATCATAAAATTTTGCATACAATTTTTTAAGAATACAGAGTATGACATAAGATGCTTTTTATCCATAAAATGTACGGCTCCTGAAGGATAGAAAAATATCTTTTTACGTCAGGGAAGGAGAAAGTAAATAATGAAAATTGATAAAAAAAAATGTTTGTAGGTATATCTAATGCATATTTCTAAGCTTTCACGGCTTTTTTCAAATGAATTATTAAGAATTACCGAGATTTTACCGCAATTAGGCGTCGAATTATTTTCTATTAACATAATTTACCTAATATTTTCATAAAATTTACAATAATTATTATTATTATCTGTAGTAAAACTATAGAATAATAGAAACTTATCTCTTGACGATTCGTCAATAAATAACCTCTCAATAACTCTCTCAATTTGAAAGCTCCATACAAAATAGTAAACATTTATATTATACCTATATATTATCATGCATACTATAATGTTTATTTTTATTAATTTAATGAATCTCTAATGCATTTGCAAAAAAATGGTTTCTGCAGTCCTCCGCAATGTAAATCTTAGTAATTGTGCCAAATTTGTCCACCGTTCGCGCAATTGTCTTAAAATGGGGTCCAACTTTTTTCTTTTACGTGTTAATTTATTTATTGGGAATTTATTTGGAATAGAGAATGCTAAACTGGTCACTTTCATCGATCACTTTTTTATTTTGTGTCGATGCTATGTACTATAAGAGCTAACTAGTACCGAATCAGGTCAAGAGTACTGCAACAAGAGTCTCGCCCTGATCTGATACCAGCGTCCTACTAACACCTATCGCAATAACGTCAACGTTGTGTCCCGTTGGGAGGGTAAGGTAGCTGGCAAACTTATTCACGTGGCATTAAATCCCTGCATAACAGCAAATCATCACCTTTTTTATAAGGCGATCTCCTTCAATGAGGAGAACCATCCACTTTTTCCGACCCAGTATTACGATAGTGACTATATAATCTGTGCTAATAGTAGCTTAAAAAATTGGTGAAAAGTCAAAATAATTTGTATCTAAATCAGAATTTCTGAATTTCTTTAAAAAATTATAATTAAAGAAATTATGATTTCTGATTCCTACCGTGTGATATAGTCTTTAAAAACGAAGTAAAACCTCAACAATAACTTCCAATCCTGTTTGTCAACCCAACCAAGATCTTTATCAACTTTATGTGTCACAAAATGGGAAAAAAATAGTTTTCTCAAAATGCTTATAGTATACAGAAGTAACGGTTGTGGCTACCATACCCAATTAATGACAACATTTTTAGAAAAATAATTATACCTATATGAATACAATATCATTATAAACTTGATTCATTTAAGTGTGAAAGGGTGAAAATCGAATAAAATTTCACCCTTTAACATAATTTTTTGTACATTAATTCTAATTTTAATTGGCCAGAAACGAAAATAAGATGGCCTAGCCAGGTACTTCTACTACATTTATATACGAAAACAGCCTAATTGAGAAAGTCCTCCTTTTAGGGAAATTCCAAAATTAATAACGTTTGTTAATTTACGGAATACGAGAATTAATAAGTTAAAATAATTGTATTCACCCCGAATGTTTAAGGGAGTTTGTAAAAAATATGTTATTTTTTTTCAGTTTGTTGTCCTCGCCTGTTTCGTGGCTGCGGCTAGTGCTGGATTGATTCCAGCTGCCCCCGTGGCATATTCAGCCGCCGGACCCTTCTCCTACGCCCCTCAAACCTATCACACTGCTGGCCCGGTCGCCTATGCCGCACCCATCGCTCCAGTTGCCAAAGTCGCCGTAGATGAATATGATCCACACCCACAATATACATTCGCCTATGATGTTCAAGATGGTTTAACTGGAGACTCCAAAACCCAACATGAAACCCGTGATGGTGATGTCGTGCAAGGATCGTACTCCGTCGTTGACCCCGATGGCACGAAACGCACTGTTGAATACACCGCTGATCCCCACAACGGATTCAACGCCGTCGTCCACAGAGAACCGCTTGCCGTGAAAGCTGTTGCTCCTGTTGTCGCGAAGGTCTCCGCTCCAGTCTCATACGCACATGCCCCGGTCTCATACGCCGCTGCCCCGTTGTCATACGCACGTGCTCCAGTCTCATATTCTTCTGCGCCACTGTCATACGCCGCTTCCCCGATAGTCCACGCTGCCCCAATCGCCAAACTCTCAGTTCCAGCATACTCATCTGCCTTGTACCACTGAACGATACAAAATACCAAAGGAATGTGATAGGATAACGTTGTGTGTTGGTGAAGTAACTTAATAGAGTAATAATAAATTATTGTTTTATATATTATATTTCTTTTAGCAAGTAGTTAAATACTCAGTTAAGAGACCTATACAGCAATGCATAGATGAAATGTACAGGTACCTACCTACTAAGTTCGTATTAGGGATGGGACAATAACGTGTATAATGGAAAAACCTTAAAAACAACAAAGAAAAATATCGACACGCGGGATTTTAACCTGCAACCATCTCCCTAAAGCCGGGACGCCTTTCCACTGAGCTAGTGTCGACAGGCTCGAAATATATACATATATATATATATATATATATATATATATATATATATATATATATATATATGACAAATATAACCCAGCTGTTAAACAGCGATAACGGCGTAAACTACTCGGAATGGAAACGTTAATCAGTAACAGATTTGGAGATATACGAAAACTTTTTACAAATAAGTATCAAATTCGGAACCCTCTTGCCAGTTGGCTTTTTATGATTACACTGGCAGTCACGTCGTTTAGTTGCGTCATTTTTATTCGGTAGAAGGATAGCCCCTGCCATGTTCAACATGGCAATACATTTATAGACATTTGCATCATCGGTGTGTGACCTTACTGCCAATAAAAAATAGGTTTTGCAAAATGTTCTTTAGTCAATTATGTAGTTTAGTCAGTGTAGTCAAATATGTACCTACTTTAGTCAAATATGGAATGAGTATATTATGGCAGACAAAGAAAACTGTAAGCTGGACTGTAGAAAACATAACGCGTTACGACAGGCATATGTTAGGCGTTCCAATGTTTTGTGGTGACTTCAGTTAAACACTGTCTAAAGTCCTACAAGGCATAAGGGATCTACCCTTCAAAGTCAACAAGTTGTCAAATCTATAATATAAATATAATAATCTAAAAAAATGATATGGTGTCGCGGGACACCAGGTAGGAACGAACTTCCTTCGGCTAAACGGCACTACTCGCTTGTGTACGCGACTGTCGCGCCTGTGCACGTCTCATTTAACGCTTTTATTCCACGCATTTTTCTTACGGTTTTACTATCACATTTTTTTCAGTTCGGTCGCGCAGCAAAATCCCTATCCCCTCCAAGCCTGCCGTAAGGAACTTCGTTCCAAAAAGTTCCTTTCTTGATAAAAAGTGCTTCACCGTCACAATGTATCTATACATATAATAAAATCGTAGGAAAGTCAAAACTGTACATTGAATATTGTTTTAAAAGAATACTTGGGGCGTGATCTACAATCGATATCGAAGCAAAAAATATAGTTTTTAGAATTTTTGTCTGTTTGTCTGTTTGTATGTCCGGGATAAACTCAAAAAGTACTGCATGGATTTACTTCAAATTTTGCATGAATATTACTAATAAGTCGGTTTTTTTTTATGTCATAAGATAGCAAACAAGCAGATGGGTCTCCTGATGGAAACAGTCAACCATCGCCTATAGACACCAAAGATGTTAATGGTGCGTTGCTATCCCGTGGCGAGGTCTAATGCCACATGCATAAGTTTACCGGCTACCTTACCCTCCAAACCGGAACACGACAGCGACAAGCACTGACGCTATTGCGGCAGGAATAGGTAAGGCGGTGGTACCAGACCCGGGCGAGACAATGCAGAACTCTACCACCTAGTAGCCACGATGGTAGTGACTCGATAGCCAATCGGTCGCCTTTTACGACCTGCCTGGCAGAACGGCAGTTGGCCTATTCTACAAAGGAGGCCGGGACCAACACGGCGGAAAAGTCGGGTCAACATATAGGCTACATATTATCACGCTATCACCTACGGGGGAGGTGCTGAGCGGAGTAAACGAAGTCCGCGCAAACAAAGTCGTGGGCAACAACTAGTTGCTGAATATAAGAAATGCTGTGGCCAAATACGAATTTTGGAAATTACTCTGCTCAGAATCAATCGCGAATAGTCACTGGTACAGCTAGTATATATCTATACATATAATAAAATCGTAGGAAAGTCAATGTATGTCCGGGGTAAACTCAAAAAGTCCTGCATGGGTTTACTTCAAATTTTGCATGAATATTGCTAACAGGTCGGGTCAACATATAGGCTACATATTATCACGCTATCACCTACGGGGGAGGTGCTGTGCGGAGTAAACGAAATACGCGCGGACGAAGTCGCGGGCAACAGCTAGTAATTATATAAGAAACGTTAACGCGATATACCAGCAACTGTATCAACCGATAAACATAATATGTTTAGTAGAACACTAGTTCCAGATTTACCCAAAGATTAATTATTTAGAAACATTTAAAGAAATTTATTTACACGTATCATGAAAAACATGGTCACACTATGTCACTTTCAGTGATTCACTGGTAAAGAAGTTACCTATCTAAAAACTAGTCAATTAATATTCAAGTGAGGCTGTATGATTCTAAGCCTTTTGCTTTGCTTTTGAACAGAAATTTTGAATAGAAAATAGAAATATGAGTACCTAGTATATTTATACCTTTTTTAGTAGATTTGAAGCAAATGAGGCGTTAATCTAATAGGATAAAATGTCTCAGTAGAATTTAGTAGAAATGAGAAATAAATCGGTAGGTTTTAGTTTTAATTCGCTATCAAAGAATATTAGGCTCAAAACCAAGCATCCGTGACTAAAAAGTTTTAATTTTACAGTTGGCAACATGAAATTGATTTGGACGAATGAATGTTATTATGGTCATAGCAAATTGAACTTTATTTTCCAACACATAAAGGCTATTTTTACAAAACAGGTATTTTAACTTTGATCATTTTTAACTTACTTCTAAAATGATAAACATTAGACGACACCGTTTTTATTTAGTCGTTTTCGGTAGGGAGGTGACATTGCACATAAAAATCGATTTTAATTAATCTATTATTATTGAAGCCATGTAAAATCGATTAATAATTAATCGAAAAAAAATCATTTTTATATGAATCGATTTTTTCCTAATTTGTCCATTATATCAGTGTCACGGTCGTTAGTAGTTTTTTATTGCTATTAAATTAAATTTTGTGTTGTTCTATGGTGCATTTCTCTCATGTAAGTACTGTTTTTATTAGAAAGGCCATTTAATAACAATAATTATAATATCACTGGACAAATAACGCATTGATCTAAACCCAAAGTAAGCAAATTATTTGCTTGTGTTATGGGTGTTAGTCAACGATACTAATACATAGAAATACAATATATTATATACATAACTACTGTTACATACCTAATACACACCCAGACCCATAAATACAAACATCTATGTTTGTCCCTGTAGGGGATCGAACCCGAGCCCCATCGACTCGTAGTTAGGTTCGCTTACCACTCGATCAACAGGGCGTATAGTGTTTTTATTTGATAACCAAAAATTTAATCGGAAATTCATTATTTTTCAAATGATTTTTGTAACGTTTTTTTGTAAATATATAAAACTACTTTACCGATTACTTTATTTTGAACCCTAATAGATAGAAAATATATCAATTGATACATAGTCGTTTACAGAATAATAAAATATGGCTATGTTTTAGAATAAAACCATTTTTTATTTAACACAGAATTTGCGTCTCGATTCCCGCGAAACGCGCGAGTGTCCGAGCTCCACCGTCAGAGTGTAAGCGCGAACTATCAAAAGATGCAAGAGGTTAATGGAATATTATGGAGATAGTACTATTCTTTGACAGTTTGCTTTCCGGGCTCCGGGCCAAAAGACCAAATTTAATGTGGGGGGTTGTACATGTTTCTATTGCAAAAAAATAATAATCGATTTTTCTAAAATATGTACAAAAAGTTATTTTAATAATCGATTTAATCGATTATTGAAATAATTTTCCACATCCCTAGTTTTCGTTCATTTCAAAGAATATAATACTCTCCACGAGAGAGAGTGGTTCATTTGTAATTTGTATTGTTTGCTTTCGTGGAGTCATACACGTAATTTGAAATGAAAAGAAGATTTTTTTTAGTATAAGACAGCAAACAAGCAGATGGGTCTCCTGATGAAAAGAGTCAACCATCGTCTATAGACACCAAAGATGTTAATGGTGCGTTGCTATCTTGTGGCGAGGTCTAATGCCACATGCATAAGTTTACCGGTTACCTTAACCTCCAAACCTGAACACGAAAGTGACAAGCACTGACGCTATTGCGGCAGGAATAGGTATGGCGGTGGTACCAGACGCGGGCGAGACAATGCAGAACTCTACCACCTAGTAGCCACGATGTTAGTGACTCGTAAAGCCAATCGGTCGCCTTTTACGACCTACCTGGCAGAACAGCAGTTGGCTTATTCTTCAAAGGAGCCCGGGACCAACACCAAGATACGATCAAACTTATTGTGCAGAGTGAGAAGAAAACCCATTATTTTCAAAAATATTATGTTCTGTTTAAAAAAAAATGGTATGGATGTTGATCATAAATTATTATTGATTAACTGTAGGGTTCACTAGCAAACATGTTTTAATTTAAATCGTACCTACCCAACACGGCTTAAATATTACTCTAAAAATAATTACATTTGAAAAATGCAACTTAGTAGAATTAAGTAGATTTGAGCAGCGTCTTTGGTAGATTCTCTCATTAAAAAATGGTCATGCTGGTTATTATTTTGTTTTGTGATGCGATGCTACAAGATTTTTGTAAATTTATTTATATCATTTAATATAAACATTACGTAAACTGGATGCCTCGTAATAAATTAAAATAGAATTTCACTAATCATTTGTTAAGAAAATAGTGTCTTGTGTCTTTTAAATTTTACAATAGCAGTTTATTAAATTAAGTCAAGTTGCCGGATTTATAATTTGATGAGATCTTCAGTGTTTTTTTGATACACTAATAATGGTGTCTACTCGCGGTTTACGGTATAAATTCAGCGAAGGTGAACGTGTTTTGTGTTATGAACCCGATCCTACAAAAGCCAAAGTGCTATATGATTCGAAGGTAAGAAAATCAATTACTACATTTGTATTTGTTACTGTTGTTATCAATACATTAAAAATGCTTATATATACTATCTAAAAGAACACATATCAAAAGAAAGAAGCATGGGCGCCGGCAGCAGGGTGTAAAGGGGTACGCTTGCAACCCACTGTCAGAATACAAAATACCTATTAAATAATACTAAATAACTGAATACAAATTGAAGTCAGGTGCTGGCCACATTTATTTATGACCTTGTCAAAAAACAGTTTCACATAACATGAAAGTATATATCACAATCTGTAAGGTTCTGGAATGCTCTTCCGGTTGAACTACGGAATAGTCCCTCCAAATTCTCCTTAAAATGTTCTGTTAAAAAATATTGTTTGAATTAACATTATCAGACATTATTTTATGTATTTAATCTCCGTATTTATACTTATTTCCCTATTATAAGTAATATATGTAATACTAGCTGTTGCCAGCAACTTCGTCCGCACAGACTTTGTTTACTCCGCACAGCCCCTCCCCCGTAGGTGATAGCGTGATAATATGTAGCCTATATGTTGACCCGACCTATTAGTAATATTCATGCAGAATTTGATGTAAATCCATGCAGTACTTTTTGAGTTTACCCCAGACATATATACAGACAAACAGACAAAAATTCTAAAAACTATATTTTTGGCTTCGATATTGATTGTAGATCACGCCCCAAGTATTCTTTTAAAAAAATATTCAATGTACAGTTTTGACTTTCCTACGATTTTATTATATGTATAGATGTATATTTATTTAGGTATGTATGTCATAAATATGTATGTATGTCACATTTGTCTGTTGTTATCTGCTATTTCAAAAAACTTTTAATTTTAAACTTACTAATAATTTACAAATTTATTCAATAATAATTTACGGAGAAACATGCTTTTTAGGTTTTAGAGGTAATTGAAAGTAAAGATAAAAGGGGAAGGCGAACAGTAGAATACTTAATACATTTCCAAGGCTGGAACTCTTCATGGGATCGATGTGTGAGTGAAGACTTTGTGTTAAAAGACACAGAAGAAAATCGACAGCTACAGCGGGATCTTGCTGAGAAATCACAGCTACAACTGTAATTACCTTAAACTACTTAAATAATTTAAATTCATGTTTGTATGACAAATAATATTTTTGCTCAAATTTATAATAATATCCTACATACATTGATATAAAAAACCTAAGACGCACAGTCCTGAACAAAACTGATACTCAAAACTGTGGCTAATTTTACATAAGTAGTTATAGATATGACAGAAACATACAGTTTTGCATATCCAATGTTAAGTGCAAGATTTGTAGTTGGTTTTACAAAGTAATGTAAGCAATAAAATTGACAGTGTTACGACCAACACAACTCTCTCTAAAATTAGTGCACAAGTTTTAATTGTGGTTAAAGTTACCTAATGGTGGTAGTTTTTAAATTTTCATTTTTGGAGGACAGTTTTGAGACACTGAATGTGTATCTTGGGTTTTTTTTATATCAATGCTTACATACTTATAAGACGCCCCATTGGCAGAGTGGTTAGCAACCCTGACTACCCAATTGACGGGGCTCGGGGTTCGATCCCCGATGTTGACAAGCATTTGTGTGATGAGCATAAATGTTTGTGTTTCTGGGTTTGGACGTTTATGAAATATATTCCAATATTTATATATTATGTATTTCTATGTATTAGTATCATTGACTAACACCCATAACACAAGCAAATAATTTGTATACATTGGGGTTAGATCAGTAAGTGTAATTTGTCCCGTAAATATTTATTTATTAAAAAAAAAATACCTATAGCATTGTTATTATAGATGGCAAACAAACAAATGATTCTCCCAATGCAACAATATAACCATTATACCAAAGATATATATACACAATGTCTTCACACCAGATTTACTACGTATTTCCAATCCAGTAGCAGTCAAAAATATTTTGATGCATCAAAACAACTTGTAAAAAGTTTTATTGAATAAAGTACTTCTGGTTTTTGATTTCCAGATCCCTTACGGGGTAGGCAGAGAGAAATAAAACTTATACCAAAGATATTAATCATAAATTGTTATTCCTGTGGAGCTATACCATAATCATAACTTTTCCTGCTATTTTAACCTTCAAACCAACACAAATACGACTGCAACAAGCAATAACACTAATGCAGCAATAACAGGTAAGGCGGTAGTACTGAATCCTGGTTCTAGGCTGGTCAAATAAATATTGATACATCGATATATCAATATTTTCAACTGGATATATCAATATTTTTGGGTGATATATTTTGTAACAATATATCGTTACATCGATATCAAATATCCAATATCAAAAATTGTATTAAAAAAGATATTTTCTTTTGTTTTTATTTGGTTGACTCAATTTGCTGCTTAACTGCTTTTTAAGTTAGCAACTTTGTTTTTTAGGACAATGACACATGTGATGTACGAGTATATCAGTTCAGTTCAGTAATTTCATTCAATTGTGTCGGATACTGATACTAGGCTGTATGGGCTCAGATCCCTTTGTTTTTTGCTATGTCTGTATCAGATAAATATTGGTTTAAATTAAGTACCTAATATTTTTTTAACATTGTTCTTGATTTATTAAAAATTATGTCTATTAATTAGTATTTATCTAGTATTGTACCTAAACGACTGAAAGAGATTAGCTCTTTTTTCATATCGTACCAATATATCGATATTTTTAAATAAAAATATCAATATCTATATTGATATTTTTAAAAATAATGATATGTATTAATACTTTATTGTATTTCCAACATCGCTACCAGGTTCCAACCATCTAGTTATTATTTACAATTTTATTGATACATTTAACCTTTTCTCCTGGTTAAGTGGTTACGAGACCTGATTACAATCAATGGACCACGGATTTTAATTCCTGACAGTGACAGACATTTGTCTGATAAGCATTCATGTTTGTATTTCTGGGTTTGTATACGTATTAAAGATATTTCAGAAATTATATATGTATAATGTATTAATATTGTTGACCCACATCACAAGCAAATAATTTGCTTACTTCGGGGTAGATCAATTTCTATAATTTGTTCAGTGATATTTATTTATTTACCAGATGCCAAGCAGTAAGCTAGTTGATCTATTTAATTTAAAGGATAAACAAATTACACCAATCATTGTGTAGAATATAATAATCATTTACGAAAGAAAGCCAACTGCTTATTTGCTGTTCTATGCTATAATATAACAAAGTGCTTTATAATTAAAAAAAGATACCATTACACACGATCAACCAATCAACAACCTGTGAATGTTTAAAGAGAAAAGTGAAACAGCTGAGTAATTTCATGTATTTACTGAGGAGAGCCATCTGCTCTGTCTCATGCTACAAAATTAGTCTTTTTAATTGAAAAAATAAACTATCACATTTATATCTCTGAAGACAGATTTTTTCTTCATTTCAATATTTAATTTGCAGTGGTGCATATTTGTATCGACGTGAGCGCAAAAAAGGTAATAGTGCAAATTCTGGCTCAGGACCTGCAAAAAGACCAAGGCATGGATTTAGTGATGATGGCTCCTCCAGCAGCACACAGCCTGATGGTAAGTTTTCTTTGTTTATCTTCTAATATTGCACCATTTTGTGTGATAATGTTTTCTCACTAAAAATATTTAAAAAAGGAAATATAAGTCCATCAACAGCATTCTTCACATTGTTAATTATAAAAACAATTCGCAGAAGGTGACATGGGTGACACAGACTCGTCCTCAGGATCTGGATCCAGTGTACAGCCTCAATCACCACCTAACCCACATACTGGCAGAGCAAGCATACCACTACCATCGGCACTTAGGTAAAAAAAAAGTTTATTTAATATTGTATAACATATCTCATGTATTAAGTTAGCCACAAATTAGGTGATTTACCATTGATATGAGTTATTATGATACCAGTACATATTTTAGAAATATATGTAATGAAAATGTAGACCCTGACAGACCTGAAATATAACATAATCAGAACGTAAATTAATTCCCTTTATAGCAGTCAGGGTCCATAACCATTTGACTTGAGGCATTTCAAATAATTTTTTTGCAATACTGATATACACATATTCTTTCAAGTATACCTGTTAAACATAGATTTGAAATGTCATACAAATTGCTGCAATAATGTTGTGATTGTATGAAAATAAACATTTTCAGTAATTATATTAACACTAGCTTTTGCCCGCGGCTTGGCTCGCGTTAATTTCGTTTTAGGGAAGTGGGGGGTTAGTAAGAGACAAAAGTAGTCACTCTCCATCCCTTCAAGACAGATAACATCTCCCCCAGGGAAGAGCTTAGCCTCCCCCCCCCCTGGGGAAAGAAAATCACGTCAATTCGTAGCTCCATTTTGCCGTGAAAGATGAACAAATAAATACACTTTCCCATTTATAATTTTAGGATAGATTAACATTGTAAAAAAATGTGGTCAAGTTGTGCCTTAACCAATTTATGTGTTCCATCCTTGTCAAGGGGAGTGCTAACCGTCTCTCCTTTCAATAGACACAATTCACAAATCAAGACTCAAGTATATATACCTAAAATATAAAAAAATATGATAGTGTGATGTAGAATTATTTTAAATATTATTACAAATTTCATAATACAATTATTTTTTTATCACATTTGTATTGTTTTTGTGTCCTAAAAACTTCTGGCTATTTATTATTGAAGAAAAAAAGACAAATTTTACAGGAAAAGTACTAAGAATTTCCATGTAGCCATGCTATTTTAAAAAGACGCCATCTATGTTATAGGAAGTGTACTAACTAATAAAAGGATTCTGCAACAGAAACTACATTATAAATTTCATTTTATTGAAATCTAACAACTTTTTACTAACTTTCACCCGCGGCTTCGCCCGCGTGGTGTTAGTAATAAGTAGCCTATGCCCTTCCCCAGACTATAGACTATCCATATGAAATATCATCACAAACGGCTTTGCACATTAACCATGAAAAATGCATTACAGATAAACAAATAAACAGACAGACAATTAAATGTCACTTTCATTTTTAACATGTAAGGTAAAAATTAGCATGCATATTATTGAATTTATTGAAGAGCGTATCTTACAGCAGCAGCAAAATATGAAAAGTTAACTGCTCGACCTTGCAAGCTATTCCCGAAACTTTCCGCTAAATTATTATTTTTTTTTATTAAAAGAGTAATAAATATACCTAAGTATAGATTTTTGTTCTTTTTTATTTTAATTTTTGAAAAGATGTATTTTTAAGCACGATGATTCATTTTTTGAGCTGCAAAATGTTGTCTTAACCACAAAATTAATTACTTGAAAAATATCGATATACCTAATGGAAAAACCTTAAAAACAACAAAGAAAAATATCGACACGCGGGATTTGAACCTGCGACTGTCTCCCTAAAGCCGGGAGTAAAGACTCCCTAATGGAGTAAAAATTTGTTTCGAAAATTTCCGCCATTGATAAGTGCCGAACAGGTAAATCGATTTTGATGCAATTTGCGATATGTGACGACATTTTGATGTGGAACTTCTTTATAATAGTTGTGATTTGTACTCGAAAAAAAAAACGAAAATGCGTCACGATAAAAAAACAAACAAATAAATGTATAGAATGAAACCGAGCATGAGAATGAAACAGAAAAACCTATATTAAACAATATTTTATATCTATACATATAATAAAATCGTAGGAAAGTCAAAACTGTACATTGAATATTTTTTTTAAGAATACTTAGGATCTACAATCGATATTGAATTGAAGCCAAAATTATAGTTATTAGAATTTTTGTCTGTTTGTCTGTATGCATGTCCGGGGTAAACTCAAAAAGTACTGCATGGATTTACTTCAAATTTTGCATGAATATTACTAACAAGTCAGGTCAACATATAGGCTACATATTATCCGGCTATCACCTACGGGGGAGGAGCTGTAAACGAAGTCGCTGGCAACGCCGTAGTTATAACTTTATAAGATACGTAGTTACGAACTACGCGATCTAATGAATAACGTGCTGGACTGTAGATGCCAGACGTTATAACATAGTTAGTTATAACGTCTAGCATCTGCAGTCTCCCGTCCCGCCCGTACATTAGCTCAGTTTCTCAGTACTAGAAAGCTGTAATTTGGAACGAATATTACATATTAGTCACATCAATAAAATGGTAACTTAAAATTTTGAGAAATATTTCTTTCAGGGTAGCTCCCCTACATGTAAAGCCCCACTTTAATTTTTTTCTCATGTACCCGATTGTGTGAGGTATTGTTGGATAGGCTTTTTAAAAAATGATGTAAGTTTGTGCAAACATTTTTTCGATTAAGGGACTCGTGTATGAAATATAAAGCTTTAAAGTGCTAATTTTTGTTAGAGCCAAGTGTCCCTCCCCTCCCCCTCTGCCAACTAAACGGTTGGTTTTGGGGGTGGGAAAAAATCACGGTAATAGTAAATATAATGAATTTAAAAGGAAAACTATCACAGAACTAGGAACCCTTATAGTTTCGCTATGTCCGTCCGTCCGTACGTTAGCTCAGAGATCCTTAGTACTAGAAAGCTGTAATTTAGCACGAATATACGTATTAGTCACGGCAAGAAAGGGGTAACATAAAATATTGAAAAATATTTTTTTTCAGGGTTACGACTTATATGTACTTAGGAGACGTTTTTATAGGTGGTGAACCTGTGGTGCGGATATATATTTACCTATCATTGACATTAAATAGCTTAAATGTGTATTATACAGGGTATAACAAAAATAAGCACTAACTTTCAAGGGTATACGTGTACATGAACTAAACAAACACCTGGTAAAATATTATACCAAAAGGCACACATTTTTTGTTTCATATAAATTTAGTAAAATAAGAAATTAAAGTTTATTTTCACACCCCTACCTTGAAGATGGAAGTGATGTGACGTCAGCAACACGTTGAATGAATAGCGTGACGCACACATAGACATGAAGAATACCGCGTACTTGTACTTACACACATTTAATAAGCAATTTTTTACATATCACTTTCGTCACTGATTAATTATTATACATTAATCCAAATTCACTATTTACAGGCAATAATAAAACAACACTGTCTTCAAATTAATTTATAAGTAAGGTTCAAAATGACCACCACCCTTCTCAATGCAAAGAGCAGTTCTGCGTAACATTGATAACCTTACATTATGCAACATATGTGGGGTTATGGACCTAAATGCTGCATTAATTTTACCTTCCATCTCTTCACGTGTATGACATTCCACAGAGTAAACTTTATTTTTCACATAACCCCATAAAAAGTAGTCTAGGCACGTGAGATCTGGAGAACGAGGTGGCCAAGGCACCGGGCCACTTCGACCTATCCACTCTGCAAATCGATCGTTTAAATAATCACGCACAGGGCGTGCAAAGTGAGCGGGTGCTCCATCGTGCTGAAAAATTATATTACGGTATACATTCAGTGGAAGATTTTCCAGATGTTCTTCTAAATCCTCTCTCAGGTGTTGTAGGTACCTTTGAGCGTTAAGACCCTGAGGTAAAATAGTCGGCCCCAAAACATAGTCCCCAACGATGCCTGCCCAGACATTAATTCTCCACTGGTGCTGAAAGCTACTTTCACTCGAGGCATGCGGGTTATTATGTGCCCACACATGCTCGTTGTGCAAATTGAGCACACCATTTCTTGTGAAAGAAGCCTCATCTGTCCATAAAATATTAAAAGCAAATTCGGGATTTGCTTCAGCACGGTTCTGGTACCACCTACAAAAGTCCATTCTGGGCATATGGTCTGCAAGTCCTATCTCCTGAGTCCTTGAAAAATGGTAGGGATGTCGTCCATCATCCTGCAGAGTACGCCACACCACCATATGGTTTACATTTACCATAGCACTGCATCGGCGTGTGCTGGTCCGAGGATTCTCGTCAAAATGATTTAGAATTCGAGTCTCAATAGCAGTACCTACTCTTGAATTAGGACGTCCAACGTTTCGTTCGCGGTGGAAGGAACCAGTACGCTGAAGTCGTAAACACATGTTACGGAATACTGAGTACGGAGGTAAATGACGTTGTTCTGCTGGTGGCCTTCCATCAATAAACCGTTGTCGGTAAATCTCCCTCGCTTCATTAATGCTACCATTCCTAGCAGCACCAACACATAGCATCATTTCGTAAAATTCACTATTAGTGTAAAGGTGACGGTCATTATTATTTCTACGTGGCATTTTTAAAATCGCGATTTCCAATCAATGGGTATTAAGTAAGATTCATAAAAAATCGGCAATAATAGCAATAGTTACGCTCTCCAAAGACAAACGGCAACTGAATAAAAAAATAAAAATTCCTTTACAATTATCTAGGTACTTTTCCGAACTAATTAGGGTTCAGTGAAACAAATTTAAAAATAATCTTCTTCATCTTAGAGTTTATTCCGGTTATTCTCCACGCTTGCGCTAGGAACGAGTTTGAGTTTGCCGTAGCGACTGTCGTCTAACCTCCGAACCTCTCTGGAGGAAGCCGGTGCCAGGACCTCTTTCATTGTACAGCAGTCAGGTTGTCTTGGGTCCCGAAGGTGGTGGTGGGACCCCTTGCACCATAAATAAAAAAAAATCATTTCCCGTGTTAGTTTGAGTGCCTTAAGAAGAATTACCCTCCATTCTACCAGGCGAACTGAGAATCGAACCCAGTACCTTACGAAGAAACGCCTAAACCGGCATCACTCTTATCATAAAAGTGACAAAAATGTTGACTAAAACTATACGGAACTACATATTAGTATGATTTTACATAAAAACAAAATGGCAGAAAAAAGGGAGTGTCTTGTCTCTTTCCGAAAGTGGTCTTTTCGCCAATCAAAGCGTTTCGTTGCACTTTGTATAAGCCGCAAAACACGTGTAAGTTCTAAAGGCCTGTACAAACGACCGGCGGCGGCTTTAAAGTTAACTTAATACTTTTTCATTTCCAGTATGATAAACAATATTTTGATGAAAAAGATTAATTTTTCTGAATGAATGAACAGGTTGATATGTAATCCCGGCAATCGCTAAAATTAGCAATAGTTTTCATTGGTTTCGCTTGCGTGGTTTATTTTTGACATTCACAAAAAACTCTAACCACGCGTGCGAAGCCGCGAGCAACGGCTAGTATTTTATAAAATCTTTGATCTAAAATGTAATCAAAAAAACGTAGTCAAAAATTATCTTTTTCCTGAAATAACTACTACTTAGAAAGGTCTTGCCAATTTCTCCCGTGAAATAGCTTTGCTGTGTTTCGGAGAGAAGGGCAAGACAGGCACTGTAATTACTGGCACCGAGACTTAACATCTTATGTCTCAGGATCTTAACATCTTATGTCTCTAACACATGAATGGAATACCTGGGCTAGTTCCAGCCCAGGTATCCCATTTTTGTTCATTAGCGACGTCGACCACTTACCATCAGGTGGCACGTCTGCTAGTTTGCCTATCTCAATAACATAAAAAAAGGTAAGAAGAGGCGCACCTAAAACAAACTTTAGGTTGGTACTAAGTTCCATCAGCCATGTAGTGATAGTGACAAACGAGCCTATCAACTCACCGGGAACATTCCGATTCTTGACATTTTTTTAGCAGTGCTAGCCATGTCAAATTTCATATGTAACGAAAATTAATTTGCGCAATTAAAATTCCCGCGGAAAATATTCAGTAGTGTGTGTGAGCAAGGCCTTAAGTCGGGCGCTTGGTGTTGAGACGCCTAGCGCGATGTCGGTAATACTTCAAATCAAAGGACTTCTAGGCTAATCAATGCGTAGGTTTATTTGTCAAAAATGCTTATAAAAGGTTGTGTTGTGTCTTAATTCTTAATGATAATGCATATTTATTTTGCGAAGTGTCGTGTTATCAACGAGAAAGTTTTACTAAGTTTTTAGAATTGTGTGTAAAAAAAGTGATAATAGCTATGATTTACCTGCTCAAAAACTAATTACCTATTTAGACACCTTGTTATGTGAAGTTAGAAGCAAACAGGGTAGGTACTAGAGGTAAGTATTATGCCATTAAAACAGTTTGTAAGTTGAAACCATGCCAGATAATACATTGTAAAATGCCTATGAATCACGGAATAGATTTAGGTACCTACACTGAAAACACATGTGAATAGTTGACTTTGAAGGTGGATATTGTGTGATGAAGTAATTTATGTAATGTGTTTTCATAACAAAAAGATACCTTAATTAGTTATATTGGATTATTTGCCACGATTGTTTTAGAATGTATGTACCAAACTAATGTTTCACTCAGAGTTAGAAATAATAATCCAGGTCACAATAAATTTTAGGTACACAGCTGATATAATTTTGTTGCCAGGCGGGAGATTTTCCTGCATGAAATGCCTAATAGCCGCAGGTTTGCCTTACGTAAACTAGGTATGAGACTACTAGGTAGGTATTTACGATTAATAAAATTTTATGAGATTTTTTTTATTGAATATGAGTATAGTAATTAATAATTATTTTAATATGATCGTAATATGCTATCGAGTGACACCAATAGTCGGACAGTGTTTTTTTTAACATAATGTAATAATTATGGCTATCAAAACCCAGTTAAGTTACCTATGAATCAAATTGTCCAGCCTGGTAATCAAACTAAGGACCCTCATGGGTTTATTCCAACATCAGTCCTGGTAGAAAAAAATATAAAAAAACTCTTTAAATAATATCTACATTATTTACTCTGTCAAGTAATTAGTACTTTGTTGTGTGTCTAGCAGTTCATTGACATCTATCATATGATTGTGACCTTTCATAGCTGCGTAAACCGTGCGCGTACGTTACTGCGTGCTATACTTCAGGGCTGCCACAGATCATTTTGAAAAAAAACTTTGACATTCATTTTCTCAGAAATTTCATAGTTTTTATTTATTAAAAATGTATAATTAAAGAGCTAACCACACATCCTGAACGCTCCTTCAGTATTAGTGCTTATTTTTGTTATACCCTGTATAAAACTATAAAAACCCTCTTTTTAGTCCGCGATATTGTGATGGGTACCTTTGTACTACCTGTGATGTGTACTTGGGAACCCTATATTGCGAGTGGCCCGACATGCACTTTACCAATTTTTTATAGTGTCATCAACATACTTATATGCCTTTTTCGAGTCGAAAATATTTTTTTTTAAAAACGCTGTATATAAAACACTGAAAATATTTGTACCTATCTCTTATAGACTTTAAAACTGTCCATCCAACGGATATGGAGAAAACCGATTCCATTTGAAAGGCAAAGAATAATTTGAAAGGAAAGGCGAAGATGGTTTTAAGCCACCATATAGTATAAATATATATAATAATAGGAAGGAATATTCTTGGGTTTTCGATCGAAATTACAAGCAAAGCTAGTGTTTTATAATAATACTAGCTGTTGCCAACGACTTCGTCCGCGCGGACTTTTACTCCGCACTGCTTCTCCCCTGTAGGTGATAGCGTTCTAATATGTAGCCTATATGTTGACCCGACCTGTTAGTAATATTAATGGAAAATTTGAAGTAAATCCATGCAGTACTTTTTGAGTTTACCCCGGACATACATACAGACAAACAGATAAACAGACAAAAATTCTAAAAACTATATTTTTGGCTTCGGTATCGATTGTAGATCACGCCCCAAATACTCTTTTAAAAAAATATTCAATGTACAGTTTTGACTTTCCTGCGATTTTATTATATGTATAGATAATAACCTTTTTTGACAATAATAATATTTAATTCAGAACATGTCTATCAATAATTGTGTTCATATTTTTAAAACTAGTGTTAGTGAATGTTATTTTAAAAGATAATGAAAAAATGCATTTATAATCATTTTGTGTGGTAATTTTGTTGTGATAAGGGATCGCCTGACGTTCGACTATCACCTAGTAGTGAAGCGCGGGCGACTGTCCCGGCTGCCGGCGTCGCCGTCGGTGGCGGAGATCCTGGAGTCGTTCGTGTGCTGGTTCGCGCGCGCCGGCGCCTGGCGACCGCCGCCCGCGCGCGCGCGCGCCGAGCCGCCGCCGCGACCTGACATACAGGAGGTCACGTGCCGGTAACACACCAACACATGTCTCACACACACACACAGGAGGTCACGTGCCGGTAACACACCAACACATGTCTCACACACACAGGAGGTCACGTGCCGGTAACACACCAACACATGTCTCACACACACACACAGGAGGTCACGTGCCGGTAACACACCAACACATGTCTCACACACACACACAGGAGGTCACGTGCCGGTAACACACCAACACATGTCTCACACACACACACAGGAGGTCACGTGCCGGTAACACACCAACACATGTCTCACACACACAGGAGGTCACGTGCCGGTAACACACCAACACATGTCTCACACACACACACAGGAGGTCACGTGCCGGTAACACACCAACACATGTCTCACACACACACACAGGAGGTCACGTGCCGGTAACACACCAACACATGTCTCACACACACACACAGGAGGTCACGTGCCGGTAACACACCAACACATGTCTCACACACACAGGAGGTCACGTGCCGGTAACACACCAACACATGTCTCACACACACACACAGGAGGTCACGTGCCGGTAACACACCAACACATGTCTCACACACACACACAGGAGGTCACGTGCCGGTAACACACCAACACATGTCTCACACACACACACAGGAGGTCACGTGCCGGTAACACACCAACACATGTCTCACACACACACACAGGAGGTCACGTGCCGGTAACACACCAACACATGTCTCACACACACACACACAGGAGGTCACGTGCCGGTAACACACCAACACATGTCTCACACACATACGGGAGGTCATGTGCCGGTAACACACCAACACATGTCTCACACACATACAGGAGGTCACGTGCCGGTAACACACCAACACATGTCTTACACACATACACTTCACGCGGCATACGGGAAATTACATTCCAGTAACTCACACACACACACACACATCTCTCACGCGGCATACGGTAGGTCACTTTCCGGTAACCCACGCGCACACCCCACTCGCGGCATACGCGAGGTCACGTTCCAGTAAATCACTTGTACACCCTACGCGACATACCTGAAGTCACGTGCCGATAACACTCGCCCATCCAGCGCAACATACGGAAAGTCAAGTACCTGTAGCGGTAAAACTCATACTCGGGCGCTGACATTACTATCGGGGCTGATAATTCGTCATCTATGAGTCACGATGGTAGTTACACATATAGCCGATTGTCCGCCTTTAGGTACTACTACCTGGCAGAATGGCAGATGATAAATTCTTCCAATAGGGCCTGGACCGGCACGGGGCATACTTGTTACTTTCCATCATGAGAGCCGTGCTTATTTTCTAACCATTGGTAAAAAACAGCAGAATATGCTAGTTTAAAAACGAAATACTGTTCATCGGCGAACACAAAACTTACGAACTGCGGAATAATAAATAAAAAATAGGATTCCGTAAAGAGTTCGAATAATTAAAAATTTTCGTAAAACTGAAATGTTTTTTATGAGGTTTAAAATGTTAGAGAGGTCTCCCTCTTTCGAAACAGCTTGTTTATTAATAAAATTTAATTCCAGGTTAAATATTCTCCGTGAGGTAGCGGACGGGTTGCGTGTGTACTTCGACTTCATTCTACACGGCCACTTGTTATACAAGCAAGAGAAAAACCAATACTATGAGATGTGCGGACAGTATATTGAAGAGTGCGTTTAGTTTTTACCATACCTTCAATACATTAGCTGCATTGCGGGGATGCGAGTGCGAATGTTTTTTTGGTATTATAAGATAGCAAACAAGCAAATGGTTCCCTCGATGGAAAGAGACAAGCATCGGCCATAGACACTATAAATGATATCGGCGCCAGTCTTAATACTATATTCATAAATTTAACGGCTGCCTTATCTTCCAGATTGAAACTCGACCGTGACAAATATGACGCTATTGCGGCAGGAATAGGTAAGGCGGTGGTACCAGATCCGGGCGTGACAATGCAGAATTCTAACACCTAGTAGCGACAATAGTATTGACTCGTATAGCCGATAGTGCGCCTTTTAGGAACTGCCTGGAAGATAGTCTATTCTTCAAAGGCGTCCCGGACGAATACGGGGTTTGTTTCTGTAGTGCTTTAGAGACATCCTGTACTGAGTCATTTACTTTGTATTATTTCTTCTGTCTAAATAGAACATTTGCGATTCGGCAAATAACTATCCCCACTGAATCGTTTCGATCAACTGCAACGTAGCGTAGTTGAAATTGAATATTTGAATAGATTTCCTTTAACGGGCTGGCTGTTATGTAGAGATAAGCTCGCTCATTGTACTTATGTTTAGTTTTTCCTAATTGTGCTATTTTCTGTAAACAATAAAGTGAATAAATATATACGTATGCTTATGTATAAATGCTCATATCCATATACTAACACAAATAATCAATGACTTAGTTCACAATTACACTACAAAATTAGTAATTACAAGGAGAGCGTTTTAACGTTTTTTAAAGTTTAGACGTGAACAATGCGAAAACAAAGTAAAATAATAAAAAAATATGCATCTATTCACAAGAATATTATCGATATTTCGATACACGCAAACGAAAGAGCACAACATTATGTATATTTGTCACTAAAAAAGTGAAAATTGAAAATTTTACAGTTAGTACAATTGTGAACTAAGGTATATCGATATAAGGCTACTTTTTAATTTAATATTGTATTGTGGGTACAATAAAAAACGTTTTCAGCTCAGAACTAAAATCAGAGGCAGACGATGAAGAACAAAACAACTCACAAGAAGACGAGGCGACGGTAGCATCAATAGAGGATGACGTCAGAAGTCCCAAGTTACCCGAGTACTCGCATCTACCACCAGACCCCGTTGACAATGATCTTGAAAATAGCGAAGGTATTATTGGCCGGGTAAACTTTGAATATTTAGCTCCTGCGTTCGAATCCAGAGCAAATATAAAATGTATAAATTGATCAAGTGATGACCCATAGTAATATTTAAGACTTGGTATTCGAATAACAAGAGCTGTGAGAAATAAGTTTGCTTGAAAACATATCTCTCATTTCCTAAAACGTCGACATTTCTCAGAAAACCGTGTGGTGTCGTGGGACACCAGATAGGAACGAAGTTCTTTATAATAAAAATATTAATTTCAAGTTCTATTCGAGGTAGGTACCTATAAAAAAAATAATTATTCGGGTATACATTTTTCATTATGATTTTTTATCAATAAAAATCAAAAAATACAAAATTATCTTAACACCTTTATTTTATTTACAATGATTTATAATAATAATAATAGCAAACTGTAGAATGTAAAATAACATTTACATTTTTGGAGCCTGTAGGATATAGTTTTTCTTTTCCGATGCTATTCTATAACATACATAAAAGTGACGTTATCAGTGACAGGATCATTGACGTGTATAATATTACCACTGGACTTGCTGCTGTCAAAGAATTTTTGTGCCTATTTGAATATCGCCATTGTGGCGCTGTAGACCGATGCGTGCGTCCATGGAACTAAAATTAGTGATTCCCACATGTCGACATCTTCGATAAGTTTATCGATCGTTTAATATTTACAGCTAGGTGGGCTGTGATCATGAAAATACTAAAATGGTTAGTATTATATATATATATATATATATATATATATATATATATATATATATATATATATATATAAGCAAATTATTTGTTTGTGTTATGGGTGCAGAATAGATCAACTGCCGTTCTACCAGGCAGATCGTACGCAATAACGTCGATTCCGTCATTATCATGTTCCAGTTTGAAGGATAAGTACAAATAGCAACGTGCCATTAACATTTTATCTATAGGCTGTGGTTTCTCCATCAGGTGAGACATATGCTTGTTTGATTATTATATATGTTGAAGAAAAATTGTTAAAATATATTCTAATAATTCGTAAAGTAGAGAAAATTGTGCAGGAAAGGGTCACCAGTAATATTATAACACCAATATTTGTTTGCCTTTCCTTCACTCAATATCGCTTTAACAGATTAGACTATATTAAGTAAACTGTGAAAATAATAAAAACACCGAATATTTCATACATTTAATTTTATAATGTATAATTTCTTCGAGAATTTGATTGTGATAGTATACCGAAAGTCCAAAAAAATGACTCGTTTATCTTATTTTTGATAAACAATGTTAGCCTAAGGTTGACCGGAGGTTGCATTAATTTGTTCTTATTTCTTGTATTGTACTACGATAGCGAAAATACTCCTTTCATGTTTCTTTAAAAAATTAAGTTACCAAATTCCTGTTTAATGAAAATAATACAGAAGAATCCAAATTATTTGCCATGTTAAGAAATTCTGTATACTTTCACCAGTTACAGAAAGCGAAATTGTTTTTGTTGCCGTGATAATAATTCTTATATCTGTACGTTTTGTCATGATTTGCTTAATCAAAATATCGAAATGACTTTTAATAGTTTCAATCATGATAGTTTCGATTGCAATATTTGATAAAACATTAACTATCAAAAATATTGTACACAAGGAGAATCTGTTTTTTTTGGAGTCCAATTAACAGCTTTCATTGTTGTAGTCATTCATTTTTTCCATTAAATCGACTGAAAATCTGCAAAAATAAAATGTAATTAAAATCATTGTTCGCTACATGAACAAAACTTTTCCTATAAGTGAGGCATATTTAATTAAAATGCAAAAGAAATAAGACGACTATAAAGTGACTTAAATATGCAACTAAAACTGAAAACGAAAACTGAATTTGATTACTATAGTAGAATATCGATATTGAAATTATCGATATGATCTGTTGATATCACTAGTTAATTCTAAACGAAACAAAATTAAATAAATATTAATAATTCTGCCGAAAATCAATATCCCTGTTATTTATGTAATATTGTATTAAGGGTTTCTGGTAAAAATAAGTTGTTTTAAAGACCATGTCACTCAATTTTTGATTAAAAACAGTGACTACATGCACGTACCTGTAAAAAGAAGTTTTACACTCCTTTAGGTAGGATAGTTTGCAATATACGCATTTCCTAATGTCGCAAAACTTCTGAGTACACCAAATATAAACTTAGAAATTCACTAAAACATTAACAAATTAATTAAAATGCGTAACTGCCTCATAATATTTAGACTACCATGGCAACGATATACAGCATACGTCAAAATTAGTTCTCGGTACCCCCGCCGACAGCGTTTCAAATTGACATATAAAATTAGCTGTCATTTGTATGGGATAACCTGTCCAGTGGTAATATTATACACGTCAATGGACAGGATAGATAGAACGGTAATATATAGTGCTCATGGTGATGTAATACATTCAGCTTTTTTGGCTAAAGTATATACAGAGTTACTTTTAAAGATACGGCAATATTTTAAAATTAGGAACTAAATATTGAACTGAAAATGCGTTTTCATTATTATTGTTTCAGCATAATATAAAAATATTCATTTCAAAATATCCCACAAAATTCACGAATTGGATTCATCGAGTCTTGTGAATGAACTTTGTAATGGTGGCAGTGTATCATTTTACATTTACGTATAATTACGATCGTTACTATTAGTAATCTGTCGCTCTATAGTACATTATTCTCGATCACTTTAATTTGGTTGAGAGCACTAAAATATTTTAGTTAGGATATTGCGTAATTGAAATTTTAGCCACGCATTTTGTTTTTTGTGTCGGATAAAATGAAATTTTGTGTTTTTTATTACATAAATCGATCATATTATCGATTCAGAACAGCCTCTGAAAGTTTGGGCGGACCTGTGGAAGTAACCCTGTATTTTCTTTCCTTCGTATGGCCTCAGACCGACACGACAAAATTTATGACAAATATTGTTACAGAACCTTCCCAAGAAACTAACCACCATGAGGAAGAAGAGGAGCAGAAAAGTGAATCCAACGACAAAACCGCCAAAAGTGATTCTGCTGGCGAGGAAGCTGCGTGCTCCGGCCTCAAACAAAACGGGACCAAGGCCGGAGACACACTCGCCAGGCGGTAAGTTATGAATACGTGACGCCATATTGACAAGATTCAATACTCTCTTCCACAGCTTTTGGCGATTGACGTCAATACCACAGAATATTGGAAACTAACAATCAACAGAAGTCAATGTACATACAAGTTATATTCGAGCAACGCACACACGAGAGGTATCTGTCTCACGGACGCGATATCTCGGACTGGTGCGGAAAAAACTGTATCAAACAATTCCGAGATATTGCGTCCGTGAGAGGTGTCTATGCGTGCGTTGCTCGAATATTACTTGTATATAACATTGACTTCTGTTCGTCTCCAGTATTCTGTGTAAAATCAGTATTCAGTATAAAACTGACTGACTGGGTGATGTGACTATATCTATATACTACCAAGATAAACGCTAGTGATGAGCTATCATCGATTTATCGACTTAAAAAAATGGGTCCTGGGTTAAATTCCTTTAAAAATCCAGTTACATATTTAACAACTGGAACGGAAATGTATAAAAATATAACTGAATTCTATATAGAAATGTACTTAAAATAGATAGATTTTTATTTTATTTAAAACTCAATGAAATATATTATTAAAGGCTGATACGCTTTAAGTTTAACGGGTCATTGGCCAGAAGCGTGCTCGTCATCCCTGTCAGTCTACTAGACTGGAATTCTATCCTGAAAATGTACCGCAATGTAGATTAGGGCGTCTCCTGGAGGCGACGCGATAGTTTTGGAAATAAGAGATATTCTGCATATGGTTGATACACTGAAAGAGTAATTTTGTGTGGTGATTTAAATGGGTAGATTGGAACTAAACGGCCTGGCTTTGATGCCGTATTTGGTCCATATACTAACAGTAGAACGAAGAACACTGGTGAGCACATTGTGGATTTATGCGTGGAAAGAAACCTTCTTGTGGCTAACACGATTTTTCAGCATAATGACATACATTTGTATACATGGAGAAGGAATGACCAAAAGAGTGTGAGCTCTGATTTTGTTTGATAGTAGGTAGTCTCCGCAGTTGTTTAATGTATACGCGCGCTTACAGAGGTCTGAATCTGAAAACGGACCACTATTTGGTAGAAAGCGTCTAAAAAAACCTGATAAAAGGTCTGTTTAAGAAGTGGAGACATTGACGACAGCGCGTTCCATTCGGAGAACTTGAAAGAATAAAGAGCGAAAAGTTGCAAGATCCGAGTGTTAGGAGTCTAGAAGTTGGCGAAAATAAACTCTTTGTGACCATCCACCGGCCGTACCCTCCATACAATCACAAAAAAATCTATTCATAAAATAAAAATGCTGTCGTATTTTATACCATAGCATTACCAAAATTAAGTATATGTATGTACAAGAGCTCCCCCTTGTGGTCCTCATTAAAATTCGCCGATATTAAATGAACACTTTAGTAATGATTTTAAGTACTGGTTGTTTATGTCTATTGATATGTAAGCGGTTCATACAAGAGTAAAAGTGTTTCCTTTGTTTTGAATTTTAATAAAAACCATGACGATGCTATGTAAAACTTATAGCGTTATCTATGAATAAGTAAAGTAACTAACAATTTGTACAAAATATTGGACACTATCCATAAATATTATATTATCCATAATATATATCTCAAAAAAAAGTTATCATGATATGAGTTTAGTATTCAATTTAGGCCAAAAAAGGTACTTCAAAATTTTCTCTGTTTTAATTGGAATTTTTAAAACTTTGGTACGCACTTTAATGTTTAAAACTCAAATGTCTTTTTAGATGTGTACTGAAAGTTACCTAAAAGATACGAATACTCTTTTACATAATATAGCCTATATGGCTAAATGTGCTATATAGCACATTTAGCCATAGTTTTTCCTGGGA
Organism: Apodemia mormo; assembly: GCA_036924255.1. Lineage (NCBI taxonomy): Eukaryota > Metazoa > Arthropoda > Insecta > Lepidoptera > Riodinidae > Apodemia > Apodemia mormo. The sequence goes on along the minus strand of JAUPFN010000021.1, from coordinate 21,934,386 downwards.
TTTTTTCATGATTCCATACAAGTCCACTCATTGTATTTATTTTGGTCTTATTTATGCTACCTGTATATACATGTACCTACTCACTAAAGAACAATCTAAATACTTACTAAAAATATTAGGATAATTACTTTCTATATAAATCGCAACAAATCCCAAAGTACACAAATCGCAATACGTCGCAGTTCGAACGCCATGCTCGAATTACTGACCTATGACTTGTCGTCAAAAATCATTATTATGAAATAATGAAATTTGACTTAATTCATGAATGTAAACCAACAAATGATTTTTAGACCTGCGACAAATCATTCCAAGGAAATTAATACTTTAACGCACTTACATTAAAGTCTATTTTTAAAATACTCCCTATTGAGCGGGTGTGGAGCGCTTCGCTCTTCATAATCATGACACGGCATACTATATATACACAACACGCACGATTGGTCACTAGTGACTACTCGCTCGCTAACTACGTCGAGGTCAATACGACGATACTCCGAATATTTACAAACGGTGAGATTTCATCGAGTGCGACGTATCACAAACCAAATGAAGAGACGTCGCATATGCGATTTGCGACAAATCATATCATATGATTTGTCGCAAGCTATTTATGAAATGTTCCATGCCTATTGTGTAGCAGCTCGGTGAGCCACGGAATACTGGAGACTAACAGAAGTCAATGTTACATACAAGTAATATTCGAGCAACGCACACATAGACACATCTCACGGACGCGATATCTCGGAATGGCTCGGAACAGTTTGTTCCACACCAATCCGAGATGCGGCGTCCGTGAGAGGTGTGTATGTGTGCTATGGTCGAATATGCATGAGTTCTGTAGTGTGCAGTAGTGTGTGGTGTGTGTGTGGCAGGCTGCGCTCGCACAAGGCGGCGTCGGCGGAGCGCGAGGAGCCCGCGCCCTCCACCTCGCACTCGCAGCCCGACCACCGCACCATAGAGACGCTCTCCTCCAGGTAATATTTTTTGTACTTTTTAATCAATTTTATTTATTTGTATAGATCTATACAAATAATGAAATTGGATTATCCGCTATTGGATACTTTAATATTACAAACAGACAATCCAATTTTATTATTTGTATAGATCTATACATCTATACAAATAAATAAAATTGGATTGTCTGTTTGTAATATTAATGTAACCGCTTTTACTAAATGCATATGGCAAGGATTACACAGTCAATAAATATTCGCGATCTCGTCAGTAAATATTGACGAATATTGACGTCTAAACGGAATACGCTAGAATATTGATAAAAAATCTGTTTTTTTGTAATCTATCAATACTTATCAATATTTATTGATTGTTTGAGCGCTCGTTAGCGCGATATCATCAGTACTAGCTCATCTAGCGCACCGTCAACATGTCCGAGAATATATTATTTGATAGCCAACACGCGGATTCCCCTTGTGTCGTGCGAAAATGGAATAACATTGTGTTGAAAAGTTTTATAGAAACTACTAATTATTTATATAAAAATTGACAAAGTGCGTGTCAGACCACGCACAATGTAGGGTTCCGAACTTGCCCATAACAATAATGCGGACTAAGAAGAAGGCTTTTATAGTATTCAACGTCAGTGACAAATATATATCCGCACCATAAGTTCACCGCCCATAAAAACTTTCTTAAATACATTTTATAAGTTGGTCGACTATTACTTAAAAACTTGTAAATCCTTCTAAGCCATGATAGTTCTCCTTTTAACTTTATTATATTTACTACTAGCATGATTTTTTCCCACCCCCAAAACCAACCGTTTAGCCTATAGAGAGGGAGGGGGGGGGACTTGACTCTGTTGACTCTGACAAAACTTAGCAATTTAAAACTAAATATTTTACAAACGAATCCTTTAATCAAAAACTTGTTTTCACAAACCTAGAATATTTTTTAAAAACCTCCTATCCAACGATACCTCACGCTACAGAGTGCGTGAAAAAAAAAATAACATCCACACTTTACATGCAGGGAGGTTACCCTGAAAAAAATATATTTTAAGATTTTATGTTACCACTTTGTTGCCGTGACTTATGTGTATATTCGTGCTAAATTACAGATTTTCTAATACTAAGGATCTCTGAACAATCGTGCGGACGGACGGACGGATATAGCGAAACTAGGAACCCTTATAGGTTCCTAGTTTACTTCGGAACCCTAAAAACAAACATAGAAGGAATGAGACGCTCGATTGCTTGTTGTCAATGAAAGCCAAACGTCACAAGGGACGACGTGCATAAGAAAAATAAAGTTTAAGGTCAAATTTTCAAAAAGAAATGAAGGAAATTAAAACATCGAAACGATTTGGTATAGGCAGCGATATTTTGTCCTTCCCATATTTAAAGCTGATAATGGCGACATAAGCTTTGATTTTTGGATTCATTGCTTTGTAGTTTGTGTACACCTCTGCACGTCTGTTTAGAACGATTACCTGTTTTGTACTGAGAACGTAAGAGTCAATATATATTGATGTAGTGTAATATGAAGTGTAAGGTCATAAATATTGAGATCTGTATCGCGATATTGAATTCTAATTATTTATTGACTGTGTAACCCTTGCCTATAGATGTATACATGGTACATATACGGAAATAATTTTTTACAATTTTTGTCCGTCTGTTTTTTCCGGCTAATCTCTAAACCAGCTGGACCAATTTTGACGGGACTTTCACTGGCAGATAGCTGATGTAATAAAGAGTAACTTGGGCTACTTTTATTTTAGAACTTTTTCCACGCGGACGAATTCGCGCGTACAGCTATTTGATTATACATTCAAGACATGATTTTCGTGTGGTATGTTTGGTTTAAAATCACAAATGTGCATGGTACAGGCGCGTACGAAGTGCGCCGCATTGTCACTGTTTTTATTTTTTGTCACACTAAAGATTTTTTATTGTGTAAAATATAAAATAAAATAACTGAACTAGAAAGTTCGAGGCTTTTTCAAAAGAACAGCTATCGAGGTAAGGAGCTAAATTTGGGTAGTCGAGGATCACTTGGGGAGGCTGAGCTTACGGGTCTTAGCTTGGTAGCTGGCTGGTTTGACTCGGAAAAGAAGAAACGGGCGGCCAGTCTGGCTGCAGAAATCTTTAGGCCCCAAGCACCCTTCTCGTGGTTTTAAATACCACGTGGAATAGAGGAAAATGAGCCGCCACCGATACCCGAACGAGTACAACTAGCCTCTCGCGCTGCCTCAGCCCGATAGTCAAGTAGTAAAAGGACGATGAGAGCCGCGTGCGGGCTAGTAAACCTACCCAGCGCAGGAAGAACAAAGCCATGGACGATGTAGCCCCGCGCCCTGACGCGGACTGCCCTATCGTGGTCTTCCATCTTGTAACGTAAGAATATATTTTGTATCTGTTTGACGTTACAACACACGAAATAAAGAAAAGAACGGAATTGGCAAGTACAAACATTTGTATCAGGACCGCGATCGCCACACTCACACATAAAATAAGCATTATTGCATATAAACTACTAATGCAAACATTGTTTCATTGGTCGTTTTCATTTTAAGCAACAATAATCCGAAACACACAAACAGAACATTTAAAAATATACCAAACTGCGTTACAATAAATTTTATTTTGCTACAAAAAGAAAAAGAGTATTTACGTCCTTTTGTAGTCTATTTAAAATAGACTCATCTGTTTGTACAATAGTGAAACTTAAGATCGTAATGGTTTCGCTATTCTACAATAGATGGCAGCATTGATTTTTTCCGTAGTTTTCAGTTGATCATATTTGAGTAGAGAACTTTCTAGAACGATATACGTAATGACTGTCGTTACGTATATCTTTCTAGAAAAATTAGGTCAACCTAAAATGAACTTTATATGTAAGGTGTACGGCTGATTTTAGCTTGACTTTCTATTATATCATTAGAGATTATATTAAATCAGGAATTTAATTAAAATAAAATGAAAATTGTACTTTCGGATGATATGAAATATCTCCATTTTTAATCATCTGTATTCTACTATCATTTCTGCATTCAAGGATGGCACAATACGGCATAATTCAGTGTATAATAGATTTTCGCACGACGACTATCTCCTAATGATATGGTAAGTATCACTAAGGCAATTTAGAGTAAAAGCGCATAATAGTGACGCACGCGGCACGCCCACTCTTCACTTCCCCTTGTTTTCTTTATTTCGTGTTACAACATATACACATATTTTTTCGGCATTCTACAAGAAAGGATGCTTCTAGCCCAAATATTTTTTAAGTGTTATATCTATAAAAAGAAACTACGCGTAATTATCATTTATTTATTGTTAACTCGTACACTGGTTCATAACTCGCGGCGGACTGCCCGCGGTGCGCTCGCACTAGCTTATATTTTTATACCGATGTACAAGACCTACAGCCCGCGCGCGAGCTCCGAGGAATTTTGTGGAATGTTAAATGTCGATAAATTGAAATTAGTCGATATTATTACTAACGACGACCTTACCACGATGCTCAAGTGTGTAGTTTTTTATTTGTGAGCTTGTCATGGTTTACTAGCCTACGGGCTCTTCGATCTACAGAGTCCAAATCTTCTAGTTTCTTTTTGGCAGAACCATCCAAAAGGTGACTGCAGTACTCCATGCATGGTCGAATTTGAGCCATGTACAGGTTTAGTAACTGTTCAGAGCTGAATTGCCGCCGGACCTTCGAAATATTTCCCAACTTCTTATAAGCTACATGCGCCATTGACTCGATTTGTTGGCCGAAGTTTAGGTTAGATGTGACGTTAATGTTCAAAAGCCCTAAATGGTTTGTAAGCGGTATAGATACAACCCGAAACTTTGATGTTAGATTGAAATTATTCTTTTTTGCATAGAAGAAACACGCCTGTGTCTTGGAAGAGTTAAAATTTACGGCACAGATCCGGTCTCTCAGAGAGGCAATGGTAGATCGTATGAACCTGTTCTTACAGGCAGTCTCCGAATGGGGCGATGCTAGTCTGGTCAAGTTTAATGCAACTAAGACCCAGGCGTGTCTATTCTACGCTAAACAGAGTCCGTTCCATCTATCTGCGTCTTTCCAGGGTGTGTCCGTGCCGATAACTGACCACTTCCAGCTCCTTGGTATCACGTTAACGCCTACTCTCAACTTTGGTTCGTACATCGAATCTAAAGCCCAAGTTGCCTCAAAAAAGCATGGTATTCTGGCGAAGGTGAGACATTATTTCAGCCCGGGACAGTTACTTAACCTTTATAAAGCACAAGCCCGTTCGTGCATGGAATACTGCTCTCGCCTCTGGGATGGATCCGCCGTATACCAGCTGGAGACACTTGAGGCGATAGAGGCGTGCCAAGAGGCTCATAAACGACGATGACCTGGTAGGCAAAAAACTCCAGAGCCTCGCTCATCGACGCAGAGTGGCTAGTTTATCGGTTTTTTATCGGATACACTTTGGAGAGTGCGCTGCGGATTTGCACGACTTTATTCCGCAATCCCCGTTTTTCTATCGATTGTCGAGGCGCACAGATTCTAGACATCGCCATATGGTGGACATTCCACGTACCTGGACAAAGCGGTTCGATTCAACATTCTTCATTCGAACCGCAAAGGACTGGAACATGCTTTCTGAGTCTGTGTTCCCGGACGAGTACAATCTGGGGATCTTCAAGAAACGAGTGAACAGGTATCTTCTAGGGAAGCGCGTTCCATCTTAGGCCTCATCTTAGCTTACTTATCGATAATAAAATAAAAAACATTTATTAGATTAGTATCACCCCGATCGGACACCCGCTGCAATGTGAAATGAACCTGTTCAATCACAAACTCTCACAAGGACTGTATTTCACGAGAACTTGCTCGTGAATTAGACATTTATTTTACTGCGGTGCAGTCATCGGCTTATCCGATAATGTCAGGTGTTAAATGAACATTAATATGTAGTAGAAACAACGTTACAGAGAGAACTGATCCCTGAGAACAGATGCCGGTGTACCGCCATTAATTGACATTAGGTGGGAAGAGTAGCTATATAACATCACTCGTTTCAATCGATCTCTCAAAAAATCGGATATCCAGTCGCAGAGTTCAGCAGGTATGCCATACACTGGAACTTTCTTAAAAGTTTCTCTTGCCGGACCCGATCAAAAGCCTTAGATTTAGCCTTAGACGACCCTCCAAAGTTTCGCTCCATAGGTGAGTGGGGAAGATTAATATGTCACCAGTCGGTCGCCCCCCTGCGAAAACCGTATTGATTGTGACTGAGGAGCTCGTTGGCTTCAAGATGTGCCAGGAGACGACTATTTAAAATAGATACGCTCGATAATCATGCAAATTATGGACATAAGTGCGACAGGTCTTTTAATTGAGCTAGGTCTACGCGGCATACCTTTTCAGGTATACGTTGAATGTTAGTAAGCTTCCAGGATCTTGGGACCTTGCTAGTTTCTAAAGAGAGCCGGTAAAGGTGTATCAGAAAACGAGACAATTCTGGTGCGGCAACGCTTTAGTACTACAACAGAAATGCTATCAGGACCGCTGACCTCGGTAACGTCTAAGTTCAGCAAACATTTTAGCACCTCTTTTTGGTGCATTTTAACGGCTCTCATTTTAGGGCCAAGCGGAGGTAACGAAGGTCATTTACCTTTGATTTCTAGATGCGAACATTCGGCGAAAACGATTGCAAATAAATTTGCTTTCCCGCTTTGGGCTAGAGAGGTTAATGTAGGCAGCAAAGAGCGACGAAAGCTCTTTTCAACAGACTTGGCGAGAGACCACAAAGCCTTACTCCCTAAAGGGACAAGAAGATAACTTGACCCCTATACGACCAATGTGGTCAAACCGAGCTCTTTTCTGATCTTTTCATAGAGGAATTGGCAGCTACGTTATAGGTTTGCTTCTTAGCTTTAAGATCCACGGCTTTGTGCTTACGAACGTCAGTCCAATTCAAATACGCTTCCCGTTTACGTTTTTTAGCTAAGAGGTAGTCAGCAATGAACCACGGACGAGCTTTGGTTTCAAGGGATACGTCAGCAAAAGGAATAAAATATTCCGTAGCTTTCCATACTACACTTGAGACAGATCTGCGTCTAACGATAAAAAGCGAAGTCGATGTCGCATCTCATCTCAATCTGCACATTTATATCGCCACATTCGTCTGGTGCCTTTTGGACTGGTATTATATGGCGAGTAGTATAACACAGATATCATCACACAGTGATCCGATGTTCCAAGAGGTGGTGAAACGGACACTGAATGTCTGTCAAGATCGGAGGTCAGAAGAAGGTGCAAGAAATACGTAGTATGACCCGCAACGTCAGGAATGCGAGTGGGCTCGTGAACGAGCAGGGACAAGCTGCTAGCTATTGAAATATATAAACCTCTCTTCTAGTGTGGTCGGTGTCATTATACGGACATAGCCACTCCCCATGGTGAGCATTACAGTCCTCTAGATCCCCGGATTACAGATCTGCGTCTCCGTTAGAAAGAGTATGCACGGTATCTCAGTCTCGAGATGGTGGAGGACATCATTGAGATTTGAGTGAATTCCTTGCACGTTAGAGAAATTCGCTTTAAAGTAGAAGGGTGCCACGGGTGTTTATACTTACTTTGCTTTCTTGACTTTTTCATAGTAGATTTTTTAGTAGAGGGAATATGTGAAGGGGAAAAAAGTTGAGAAAAGTGTCACATTAGAAACCTAGCAACTAGCTATAAACAATGGGTCGATGCAAAGCTAGGTATCCATTTGAGGCAGCCTCGGCCCGAGCGGCTGCCTCGGCCCGCCGCAGCTCTAGTGGAGACCGTGCCGCGAGTCAAGGCTTGCCGCGACTTGAAACAAACGAGGGGGCCGCGCAGCGAGCCGATTATGTCGGTAAATGGCCATACTCAAAGATGCCTCTCTGTGAGCCGTGCTATGAGTAGAGTCGTTGGTATGTGCTCAGTACGCGGCAAAATTGTTTTGTATCTGGGTATCCACTTGCGTAGCTTTCCGCAGCCTGCGGCATGCACAGGATGAGAGCTCGTCTTGAGGCTGCTCAAGTGGATACCCAGATGAAGACTCGCATAGAACCCTAGGGACGCCCAAACCCCCCGGAAGTCGCCATCACACTAGTTGCGTCCCTACAAATCACGGGTGGCCGTACCGTTTCTCTGGGTCCCGCTAACTCCGGGACGAGCGACCTGATGCATCAAGTAACTTACGAGCCCAAACGGTTCTCTAACTTAGCGCGAATACCCAGACCAATCCCCTCTATGGGCTTCCTGAATTCTCACTGACGAAACACGTTGCGAACGAACGAAGTATGCTGCTGATTCACGACGGTATCCTAAGAGAACTTGGTAACTAACCGGTTTTAGCCAGCCCCAGTTTAAGAGCTACTGATTTTTGATGTAGCCACTGTTAAAAATTAAAAAGTTTTATATATCCTCCAAATTTGAACGCAGTACAGATAAGCATTGACGAATAAGTAAGGCGGCGACACTAGCCCGGAAGAAAAGTTACAGAACTCTTCCAACCAGTGTCTATAGTAGTGGCCCCGTTAGCTGTTGGCTGCTATTACTGACTACCTATCACGATTACAGACGATCTATTTGTCATAAAAAGGGGTTCAACAGGAAGTATTTTAGGAATTGTATATTCTATTGTCGTCTGCAGCGCAGGCAGCAGCGGCTCGTCGCTAAGTGAGACCTGGGCAGCCGCGCGACATCCGCCCGCGCAACCCGCGCGCACGCCGCTCTCACACCTGCTGGCCAAGGTACTATACACACACACACCCGCGCACGCCGCTCTCACACCTTCTGGCCAAGGTACTATACACACACACACACAAACACACGCGCGCACGCCGCTCTCACACCTGCTGACCAAGGTACTACACACACACACACAAACACCCGCGCGCACGCCGCTCTCACACCTGCTGGCCAAGGTACTATACACACACACACACACACAAACACACGCGCGCACGCCGCTCTCACACCTGCTGACCAAGGTACTACACACACACACACAAACACCCGCGCGCACGTCGCTCTCACACCTGCTGGCCAAGGTTCTATACACACACACAAACACACGCGCGCACGCCGCTCTCACACCTGCTGACCAAGGTACTACACACACACACACAAACACCCGCGCGCACGCCGCTCTCACACCTGCTGGCCAAGGTACTATACACACAAACACACGCGCGCACGCCGCTCTCACACCTGCTGACCAAGGTACTACACACACACAAACACCCGCGCGCACGTCGCTCTCACACCTGCTGGCCAAGGTACTATACACACACACAAACACACGCGCGCACGCCGCTCTCACACCTGCTGACCAAGGTACTACACACACACACACACACAAACACCCGCGCGCACGCCGCTCTCACACCTGCTGGCCAAGGTACTACACACACACACACACACACACACACACACACACACACACAAACACCCGCGCGCACGCCGCTCTCACACCTGCTGGCCAAGGTTACTATACACACACACACACACACACACACACCCGCGCGCATTCAAATATTCACGCTCTTTAATTCAAACACAAATACATGTACTCACATAAATACTTACGCACGCATACACACAAACAACAATGCACCTGCACGTGCATGCGCAAATTTTATGCCACTAACCGCTCACTTCACTTTGGTAACTAATGAGACCTGTGAGAAAATAATTTTATCGTTAATACACTATGGTATCTATAGGGACCAACGCTAACTTCATCCAAGAAAACAATATTTTCACTATTTACCAGTTTAAATACAATACTCTATGGTATTTTATCGTTTTCGAACGAAACATTGTACAGAATAACATCAAATTGGCATTCTTTTTTCAAATACGCTCTTGGGGGAAAATAAACGAACCAAGGAAGTTATATTCTATCCGGAATGTTGACACGCGTTTCAAAATTGTTCCGAAGAGTACCACGACATGGGTGGAGTGTGTCTCTTTCTATTAAATAAAGCGCCAATCGCCATACATAAGGGCGGCCATGCGTAGTTTGCAAATTACTACTAAATAATTCTACTAATTTGAGAAACAGTTTTTGCATTACATAAGTAATTACGTAATAATTAAAACAAGTACATTTTAGAACTCGCTTTGTTAATTACAATACATTTTATGCTTATGTATTTATCAACGTGTATGAATAAAATGCATTTAACAATTACCGAATATATAAAAATCTACCAACAGATAGTTTTATTTACACTGGCAATTGCAAGAAAGGGACAACATCCACTCTTGTCGTTGTCTTGCTCAGAACGTTTTCCCCCTCTGTTAAGTAAGAAACAAATGTCAACTTTATGTGTAACGAAATAAAGCACATTTTTTATTTTTCTAATATTTCTTCGTAAGAATTCCAGTTATCTTATATAAGTTCCTTGAAACGAACTTAGTCCGCCATTTTGATTCGTGCTGTGTGTTATGTGTTGGTTGCAGTTTATGATACAGGTTAATTTAAAAGTGTTTTTGCGTATTATTCTACAAGTAAACTGTATTTATAATCAAGATTAGTTCAAGATCTAACAGTTTAGATAATAATTTTGTCAAAAAACCGTAAATATCAATTAATAAAACGTATATTTCGTTAACGACCAACTTGGTGATACCAGCGCTTTGGGTATGACGGTACCTATTTTTATTTATTTTCGTAAATTTTAGTGTTGATATCTATGATCTCAAAAAAATCATATGATGTGAATGTGAAATATCCTAAACGATATTTTAAAAAAATTAACATAGCTGTAAAATTGAAAAAGAAATAAATTGTTTAAAAATTACGAAAAAAGCTATGTATTAATTATGAAAAAAAATATATTAGTTAATTTATTAATTATGTAAATAAATATTTTTGTACGATAATGTATGTTGTTTATTTTTTCCGTATGTATATGTTTACCAATTATATAAAAAATATAAAAAGCAAAGGTCATCGATTTACTTTTCGAATTAAAAATCCTCGACTAACAAGTAGTCATATTTTTCTCAGTATCGTGTTACATCTGAATTATTTTGTAGCTTAAGCCATTTAAATTAAAAAATTCTAAAATGTGCGCGTAACGGTCCGTGTGTTTTTAGAAAAAAAATGCGAAAGTGGCTGGTGGTATGAGCGGCTAAGATCCGTAGAAACTGAGCAAACACACTGAACCCGCGTAGTTGAACTGAATTAAACTCGATTTTTAAATTAGAATTTACATAAATTCAATAAAATATAGATTAAAATAATTATTTCAGGTAGCGAATTGGCAAATAGTACCCCGAGAGAATACTGAACATTTACCGTGCAGAGTATACGGAGCTATTCATCTGGCGAGGTTATTTGGTACACAGGTTTTAGCTTTTTCATTATGATTTTTTCATTTATAGCATACGATAACAGCTAACATCAGAAACAAAACAGTTCTCTTAGGGGGCTTCCATAACATACGTGAGGTGTCAATAGTGCATTGCTATCCTTGTGGCGGGGTCTTAATGAAACATTCATGAGTTTAGCGGCTACCTTACCCTCCAAATTGGACTACGATAGTGGCAAGCACTGTCGCTGTTGCGGCAGGAATAGATAAGGAGGTGGTACCGGACCTGGGCGAGACAATGCACAAATCCACCACCGAGTAACCACGATGTCGAGGCGAATAATTGACTGTTCGAGTCACTAGAATAGTCAATCTTTCACCTCTTACTAACTGCCCGACAAAACGGCAGACGGTGTATTCTTCAAAGAGAGCGCGGACCAACGCAGGGGATAATCTATGTTATCTATATTAACCCATTCATTGCGCCGTTCGAAACTACGATTTTTTCTCAGATGCGAGTCATTTTTAAAGTAGCGCTAATCGGCGTCCACCGCACCTTATATGGAAATTTTTAGACGCCTATTGGCGTTTTTAGCACTCGAATAAAATTTCTCAGAATATTTTGCTTAGTTTTGTTGCTTAACCTTACTTTTGCTTAGTTTTGTAGCTTGTAAATTGTAGAGAGATATACGCAGATTTTTATAAATCATTATATATTTTTGTCACAAATAGTTAGAAAGCATAAACTGTTAAAACTTAAGAAATCAGTGTTGTGGTGGAAAATTAAGGAAAAAACAGTGAGTAAAAGTAAAATAAAAACTTTTTTCTAAAAGTAAAATAATATATTATGAATCATTTTGCATCAAATAGTCCCAATATTAATAGATATTTGTCTTTAAATTTAATTTTCTTATTATTTATTGATTTGCCAGAGTACACCAACCTTCGGTAACTTCTTATTATATTAAAACTTAATATTATATTTAGCTGCAAATTCATAAAATGTTATCGTTTTAGCTAAATTGTAGTATATTTTTATAGTCATCACTGTTCATCCTGTTCACAAAATACTTTTGATGATTATTATGTATTTTGATAAATAAACAGGTACCTACTCCGAAAATAACTTTTGGTTTGCTCTAAGAAGTTTTTTTTGTTTCAATTTGATTTTTTATTAGATTAATTTCTATGAGAATCCAGCTACCAACTAGCGCCACCTCTAAATAAAATATCTTCATGTATTATTGATGTCTATATTCTAATTTAGGAACTAGGAATTTGTTTGAGTAGTAATCTACACGTAAAAGGTACCTTTGAGTACAAAAGCAAATAAATATTAAAAATTCTTAAATAAGTTATGCATGCTAATGTGTTATATGAAGTATATTTCTATTTGAAGGATTACTCGAGAAATTCCCATTACAAAGATTTCCATTAAGTTACGATTTCTAGGGTCATAATTATAAAAATACCTAATAAAACTAGTAAAAAAATTACAATAAGTGTGGCCATGCGTAGTTTGCAAATTACTACTAAGTAATTCTAGTAATTTGAGAAATTTTGGCGAAATTTCCATTACAAAGATTTCCATTAAGTTACGATTTCTAGGGTCATAATTATAAAAATACCTAATAAAACTAGTAAAAAAATTACAATTCTTAAAATGTGAAATTCCCATTACAAAGATTTCCATTAAGTTACGATTTCTAGGGTCATAATTATAAAAATACCTAATAAAACTAGTAAAAAAATTACAATTCTTAAAATGTATATATGTTGTCTTAGCCAAGGTGCGAAATATTTTGTGCCAAATGTGTGTTGTTAAAAATGGTCGTTTTTAACAATTATATAAAAAAACTCTCACTTATCAAACAAATAAAACTGATGGTGATATAAAGATGAGTTACGCAATAAGCTTACAGGTCAATGCATAAATATACAATATTGTCTAAATTATGCATATAAACCCTTAAAACTGTATGCATACAAAAAGATAAAAGCAACACAAATAGAAATGTTGCTAATTTCTGATATACGCCGATTGGCGTCTTCCACAATTTATCAATAATATTTGAATTTCCGAAGAAACGATTTCACCGAAACGGCACTCAGCATTTCGTAGGTATTGGAAGAATAAACTTCTATTTTGCAGAAATTCTTAAAAAAATAATTCTTGTTGAAAATAAACTCATTAAGAATTTGGCGCCGATCGGCATCCAGTGCATCTGTTAAGAAACAAAAAAACGCCATCGGCGTCGGCCGCAATGAATGGGTTAATATTATAAATGCAAAAGTTTGGATGGATGTCTGTTACTCAATGACGCAATAACTACTGAACGGATTTGAATTAAATTTAGCACACAGGTAATGATGACCTGGAATAACACATAGGCTACTTTTTATCCCGGAAAAATTAGGTGATCCCGCGATATTCGTCAAAATAATTTTAATGCAACGGGCTGCACGCTGCAGCTAGTATTATAAATGCGAAAGTTTCGATGTTTGGATGGATGGATGTTTGTTACGCTAAATCAGCAAAATTCAATAAAACTTATGCGCAATTTGTAGCTCTTTTGTTACTATTTAGTTGCTAACGCCGCGATATCATTACTTGAGCCGTTTGCGAAATATCGCAATTACTGCTAAATTCATATAAAGCTAGCATAAAATTTTGCGTCAAATCAGCAAACTTCAATAAAAAAAATATGTACAATTTGTAGCTTTTTGTTGCTATTTAGTTGCTAAGACCGCAGTTTTGTTGCTTGGGCCGTTTGCGAAAAATCGCAATGAATGCCAACAAAATCGCAGTTTTAGCAATTAAATAGCAACAAAAAAAGCTACAAATTGTGCATAAGTTTTTATTGAACTTTGCTTATTTGACGCAAAATTTTATGCTAGCTTTATATGAATTTAGCAGTGATCGAGATTTATCGCGAACGGCTCAAGCAACAAAATCACGGTTACAGCAACTAAATAGCAACAAAAAAGCTACAAATTATGCATAAGTTTTTATTGAACTTTGCTGATTTGAGAGTGCTATCTTGATGGAGCTCATTTTATTATATTTTGATTGGTTATATATCATTTTGATTGCTTATATAATAATCTAGAAAAGCGAAGAAGAGTGAAAAAATCTAGAAATAAAAGAAAGAGATAGTTGCTTCTATCGATAAACAATAACTTCAATTCCCCGTAATAGCTATGCCATAACAGACCTTCTCGTAAAAAGCTTTAAGGGTGAAAATAGCGTGTAATGACTTGTTTACATCTAAATTGTCTACGCTTCATTTTCGGAACTTTCTAAAACATGGTCGAACTTTACCTTGTGTATATTCAAGGACGTGTTAACAAATAGCAAGGCAGTTTTATAAGATAGTTTTATAAAGATAATTCGGAGTTTTATAAAGATAATTCGGACGATCAGTGTGAAGCGATATATTAATTGCGATAAAAGTGATTATTGCACAACACGAACTCAAAGCTCGTAATAATATGATCATTAACTGCGAGTATCATCTCTTTTAATAGTCTTTTACCAGTCAACCTGTATAAAAAATCTAGTAATCAAAATGCTAGTGACATACTTAATCTTCGTTCGCCTCATCAAGACTGTAAAGCATATTGAAACTTTTCTCTATAATTCTTATTACATTTCAGTGAAACTACCGGATTTTTTAAATGCAACACAAATGGCTGACTTCAAATTGAAGCTTGTTTTAAAACACATAGACATGTTTGTACAGTAAGTAACTTTCAATTATTTATTTTATTGTGTAATTCAGGGTTTCTCAAAGTAATGTCTCAATGTACCCCCGTTAATTTTTTAAACAACGCCGAACCCCTTATGAAATAAGTTGTAAATAGAACAGAAAATGTATTTAAATAATAAAGGATACAGACACAAAAGAAAAAATCTTAAGTATTATTTAAATAATTATTTGTGAACTGAAGTTGTTTTTGTTTTAGGAGCAAATTGAACCAAATCTATGAACAATTTTGATACAAATACTTACATATTCAGCCTATAATTAATTGATTTGCTACACAATTGAGTGCCATGATTTAATTTTGATTTTTAAATTCCTAAGTAAACTAAGCAGCAATTGCATGTTCTGTCGCGAACCCCCTACAATTATCTGGCGTACCCCACTTTGAGAAACCCTGTTATTGTTTCTCTTGTCTTGTCTCGGTCGCGGTTATCGCAAATACAAATATGTCGTTTTTAGGTTAGTAAAATGCGCCTAATGGTAAATAATCACCATTTCACTAACCGACAAAACTTTAAATCGTCAACCGTAACGTATATTGACGTTCGGTGCAATCTGCCTACTTCGCGATTGGGCTAGTTTTTTTTAAATTATTGATAATTAAAATTCATATTTTTACAAACACACAAACTTTGCGTAAATGTTGCCAATACTTTTAGAGACTAAAAATGTTAATTTTTTTTTATCTACTTGCATTTTTTGCAAGAAATCATTAACCTGCTGGATTTCTGGTTTGTACACAATTTGATTTTTTTTAAGTGTTAGTTTTTGTGTACATTTAAAAGCTATGATTGATTGATTGATGGTGCCATGCTACGGGATGTAATACTCTCGCGTTAAGTTATCAGCTACCCTCCAAATAAAGCGTAGCCGACACGATCCGACGCGACGGTGCGCGGAGCCGGGGTACTCCTCGGGATTTCAGTAGTCTTACGGTAACAGAAATGCTGACCATGGCCATACTGACACTTATATTATTAACCGGGCGACCTAAGGGAAGCCCCGCCTTGCATTCTAGAGATGCGTCAAGTTAACGTGACCGCGTTGTACATAATTATAAAATAGTAGAGATAGGCCGATTGTGGTTTGAACCTATAGTAATTAAACGCCGAGTTGGTGAGAACAGAAAAGAATTTATTTTACGTGTCATGCATATTAACAGATTGCAAAAAGTACAGAGTATAAATATAAGAATTATCTTAAACGTTATTTTTCACCAGATGGCGCTACATGTTATTTTTGTTACCAAGGAAGTTATATTCTACCCGGAATGCTTACACGCGCTTCAAAATCGTTCCGAAGAGTACCACGACATGAGTGGAGTGTGTCTCTTTCTACTAAATAAAGTGCCAATCGCCATATATAAGTGTGGCCATGCGTAGTTTGCAAATTACTACTAAGTGATTCTACTAATTTGAGAAACAGTTTTTGCATTGCATAAGTAATTACGTAATAATTAAGAGAAGCACATTTAAGAACTCACTATGTTAATTACAATACATTTTATGCTAATGTATCTATCAACGTGTATGAATAAAAGAGATTTAACGATTAACGAATATATAAAAATCTACCATCCGAAAGTTTTATTTATACTGGCAATTTCAAGAAAGGGACAACATCCACTCATGTCGTTGTCTTGCTCAGAACGTTTTTCCCCTCGGTTATGTAAGAAACAAATGTCAACTTTATTAGGATAGAAATAAAGTACATTTTTATTTTTCAAATATTGCTTCGTAGTAATTCCAGTTATCGTATATAAGTTCCTTGTTTGTTACATATTAATTGACAACCGAATACGAACTTCGGTCTAACATTCGGTAAAAAAATCGGCCGAATTTTGGCCGAACTTAGATTCAGTTTTGGCGCGCTTCCTCGAGAGTGACCCGTCGTGACTTGTTTACGAAGCAGCGTACGCGAAATAATGGCTTATCGGCAAAATTTTGATAGGTTACATTATTCTAATTTAAGTAGAGTTCTCTATTTTTTGGAAAATATAATATAGTCTTTGTTACTCGGGATGATTTAATATATTTCTAATGGTTTTATTTTTATATAAGATAACAAACAAGCAGATGGGTCTCCTGATGGAAAGAGTCAACCATCGCCTATAGACACCAAAGATCTTAATCGCCCGTTGCTATCTTGTGGCGAGGTCTAATGCCACATGCATAAGTTTACCGGCTACCTTACCCTCCAAACCAGAACACGACAGTGACAAGCACTGACGCTATTGCGGTAGTAATAGGTAAGGCGGTGGTACTAGACCTGGGCGAGACAATGCAGAACTCTACCACCTAGTAGCCACAATGGTAGTGACTCGATAGCCAATCGGTCGCCTTTTACGACCTGTCTGGCAGAACGGCAGTTGGCCTATTCTTCAAAGGAGGCCGGGACCAACACGGCGTAAAATTGTGAGAGAATTCTTCAAATCGGTCCAGTAGTTTTTGAGATTATTCGATACATGTAAAAATACAAATCTTTCTTCTCTTCTTTATAAAATTAGTGTAGATTATTTTCCCCGTGTTGGTCCCGGGCTCATTTGAAGAATAATATTGGTCTGCATTGTCTCGCCCGAGTCTGGTACCATCGCCTTGCCTGTCCCTGCCGTAATAGCGTCAGTGTTTGTCACTTTCGTTCCAGTTTGGAGGGTAAGGTAGCCGGTAAACTCATGCATGTGGCAGACTTTGCCACAAGACAGCAACGTACCAATAACATCTTTGGTGTCTATAGGCGATGGTTGACTTTTTCCATCAGGAGACCCATCTGCTTGTTTGCTATCTTATGATATAAAAAATAGGTTCGATTATGGTACTAAACGCGAGAAGTTACAGAACTCTATCACCTAGTAAGGGTCAAGTTAATGCTAACTTTTGACGGCAGGTATCTGGACGAGCACAGCGAGTGGTTCGGAGAGATGTACTACGTGACGGACGGAGTCGCGCGCTCGCACTAGCACGAGCGCGAGCCCCGACCCAGTGCTGACATGGACAGTGGTGATACAGTGATACTGTGGACTAACAAACAAATATTATTTATATATCGTGTTTTATTTCAATACCTCTAAAGTTAACGGTCTGTGATTATAACTTTTGTCTTCGGTATTTAGATATTATGGTCAAGACCATGGGCGTAACGAGGGGGGGGGGGCAGGGGGGCAGCTGCCCCCCCTGGAATTTTTTAACCTCTGTTCAAACTATCTATTGTTGTAGATAAAAATATAATAAGATAAAAATATAGCCTGGAAATGTTACGGTTGCCCCCCTTGGCCCAGAACCTGGGTACGCTCATGGTCAAGACCATGAAGTATTAAGGTGGAGATAGCACTCGTATTAATCATTTGAAACAAATATCTACGTAGTATCGCGTTCTATGAGGTCTCGCTATCTCTTTTTATACAGCTGTGTTAGAGAGGGTAGGACTTCGGAAGTTGACAACAGTATTTAAAGTTTTGTTTCAAGTAGGTATAGAAGTATTGCCTCCAGATATAATAAAGCTGCATGGACAAGACTAGTTGTTTTCAAACTTATAGTAGCTTGGCCTGGCTGTAGTTAATCATGTGCTGGTTCGAAGATTGCGATCGGAAAATAGACGGTATATAGGTAGGTTTTCCACGTGGTAGAGTTCTGCATTGTCTCGCCCGGATCTGGTACCACCGGCTTACCTATTCCTGCCGCAATAGCGTCATTGCTTTTCACTGTCGTGTTCTGGTTCAGAGGGTAAGGTAGAGGGTCCGGTAAATTTATGCATTAGACCTCGCTACAAGATGTCAACGCACCATTAACATCTTTAGAGAGATAAGGGGAACAGAGTAAAATCATCGTAAGAACGTTCAAAATTGTTACCTATTTTGGTAGGGTTGTCACAATAGGTTAATACAAATTAAATAAAACATTTGTTAAATAGTTTTATTGTTCAACTAGCTGTTGCCAGCGACTTCGTCCGCGCGGACTTCGTTTACTCCGCACAGCACCTGGCCGCTAGGTGATAGCGTAATAATATGTAGCCTATATGTTAACCCGACTTATTAGTAATATTCATGCAAAATTTGAAGTAAATCCATGCAGTACTTTTTGAGTTTACCCCGGACATACAGACAAACAGATAAAAATTCTAAAAACTATATTTTTGGCTTCGATATCGATTGTAGATCACGCCCCAAGTATTCTTTTAAAAAAATATTCAATGTACAGTTTTGACTTTCCTACGATTTTATTATATGTATAGACTAGCTGTACCCGCGACTTTGTACGCAATTGCCATACCTGCAAAGTAATTATTTGTATTTGACCACAGTATTTCTCATATTCAGCATTACATTGGAAGGTGAAGCACTTTTAAGAAAGATCTTTTTTTTCTGGTTTTTAAAGCACTTTAACTTTGCCATTTATCCTTGTGCCTTGTAGGGCTCAGGCAGTATTGAAGTCAACACAAAACAACATTTAATGCCTAACATGGGCCTGTCGTAACGCCTTATTATTTTTTACAGTCAAGCTTACAGTTTTTTTGTCTGCCATCATATACTCATCCCGTATGACTATATTAGATTAAAGAATGTTATTGCAAAACCTATTTTTTATTGAAAGTTCACACACCAGTGATACATATGTCTCTAAATGTATTGTCATCTTAAACATGACTGCGGCTAAAAGGGCTACGAATTTGACCCTTAATTGTAAAAAACTATTTGCTTTTTTACTACTCTTATTTTTTTATCGCAAAATTAGCGTACAACGTTAAGCGTAAAAAGGTAAACTTGTCAAAATTATATAAATCTTCAAATTATCTAATTTTCTCATCACGTGTCGACATGGGAGAAAAATTATCAAAAGGTAATAATAATACATTTTTTTAATTTTTTTTATTTTGTAAAAAAAAACACGGCTTTGTAGTTTGTTATTTATCAGAAAAATATAGCCTTTGACTAAAAAGCTTGTCTTGTTAATTGAAAAAGATTTACAGTAAAAAGATGTCCTGTTGGACTTTCCTAAAATATATTATTATTTTATTATTTTTAATCTCTAAAACATGGTTTTAGAGATTAAAAATAATAGTAAATCTGTATCATTTTCAATAAGCAAGATAAAGGATCGAGGGATTTTTGTTTTTTATTAATAACAAATTACAAAGTCTACTATATTACAAACTACAAAGTTAATTTAAAAATTTGATTCTCACAAATATCCTTTTTTCTAATATTCTTCTGTGACATGTTGATATTACCCTGAACTGAAGTTATTCAAATTTTTATTTCTTACCAACATTTTTCAAATGGTCACCATATTGTTTTTTGGAGTCTGACTTTAGTAAATAGGTATACTAATTAGTTTAAGTACTCCAACATCTACACTTTGCAGGACTGTCATTCATTATCAAAAAAATCTGGTTGATTTAACTAATTTTAAAATATTTGCCCTTTTTTTAAGTTAAAGGCAAGTTTTGCAATACAAAAACCAAATTGTGAATTTCCGCAATAGCCTATCCTTACGTAAAATTTTATAAAGATTTTTTTATTATTTTACTTAATGTCGATTAGACGCATATTTTTTCGAAATCTTGGTAAAAACCCGACCAAGTGCGGGCTAGACTCGCGAACTGTTATACGAGATTTAAAGAATTGTTTTTTTTAAAAAGAAAATTTAATTGAGTCTGAAAATTGGATGACAAAGTCGAGTTGTCGCCTGCTGTAGGTGCTTATCGCGTTAGGTATAGGCGAGTGTCAGGGGCCTGCCCAAGTACCCAAATAGGTAGACAAAGATGCAAGTTTTAGCAACACTCATGATTATTTAACGGCACTGAGTCCAATGATTGACAGATGACGGCTGATATCAGGACAATCGGGCAATTTATGTTCTTCAAAACTGAAAAAAATATTCAGAATCTTATCCTATTATAACAAACTATAAATAAAAAGCCCAAATCCAAACAATCATTTAATGAGAATCACAAATTGTTTAAAATCACTTTCAGTGAGAAATTAGCAATAATATACACAAAATGACGTTACAAAGGCACAGAATAATTTACAAAAAAATTAACCTTCAATATTATTTCAAATCAGTCACATATAACACTTTCACTGCTAAGCGGTCGATGTCACCATTTGGTCGTCATGAACCCTTCGTACGCAAGTTCGACTCGAACGACTCGAAATTTTAAGTGTCTACCTGTTTTTTTTTATGTCATAAGATAGCAAACAAGCAGATGGGTCTCCTGATGGAAAGAGTCAACCATCGCCTATAGACACCAAAGATGTTAATGGTGCGTTGCTATCTTGTGGCGAGGTATAATGCCACATGCATAAGTTTACCGGCTACCTTACCCTCCAAACCGGAACACGACAGCGACAAGCGCTGACGCTATTGCGGCAGGATATAGGTAAGGCGGTGGTACCAGACCCGGGCGAGACAATGCAGAACTCTACCACCTAGTAGCCACGATGGTAGTGACTCGATAGCCAATCGGTCGCCTTTTACGACCTGCCTGGCAGAACGGCAGTTGGCCTATTCTACAAAGGAGGCCGGGACCAACACGGCGAATACCTGTTATTAATATTGAGCAACAAAATACGACAAAAACATTGTATACCTTTAATGTTTACATTTTTTTATTTTTAGTATTTGTTATAGCGGCAACGAAAATACATAACTTTTGAAAATTTCAGCTTTCTAGCTATCACGGTTTGAGGTACAGCCTGGTGACAGACAGACGAACAGACAGCTGAGGCTTAGTAATAAGGTTCCGTTTTACTATTACTATTTAGGTACGGAACCCTAAAAACAAAATCGAATAATACCGAAAAACAAATAGAGTAACATGAACAAAAATTTGTATATTTAGACATAAGAATAAATTATTCATTTACACATGAATCCACTTCACGCCCGTATCCCTGAAGGGGTAGGCAGAGGTACAACAAGTGCACCCAAGATTAGCCGAAGATACTTGGTCCCACAATGTGATAGGTGGCAAGCCTATCGCCAACCGGGCACTTTGCAATCCCAAGCAACTCTGTGTTTGTCAGAAAACTGAAAAAAACACTTTTTTTATGTGCCCGACCCGGGAATTGAACCCAGGACTTCATTTGGTCAACGCCAACGCTGGACCACTAGACCACAGAGGCGATTATTAAATCAATATTAATTTATAATAATGTCTAAATATACTTTTTTCTACACGTTAATTTCGTATTTGTTTCTAGAGAAATATATGTATATATATATATATATATATATATATATATATATATATATATATATATATATATATATATATATATATATATATATATATATATATATATATATATATATATATATGAATTATTATTAAAATAACCGTTTTTATGACTTTTTATGAAATGATATTTACTATTTTATATTATACTATGTTTACATATTCTAAATATTGTATAATATCACATTGATATAGGTTCACCTTAGGGTACAATCGACCTCGTTTTAGCAGTCAAAGTATTTATAAAAGCAAAGAGCATGTTTCCGTAAATATTTTTTTCAAAAATCCTTCAAAACTTCTGCCAACTTAACTAATATAACAGATTTAGTAGAAGTTCGTTCGTATTATTAACGTAACATGTTTCTCGTATTAGATTTCAATATATAAACTAATAACATTTGAGCATAATCGAGATACTCGGATACTACTTGTTTAAATATTGAAATTTGACAAAGCTCTTCTTAATATAATCCAAGTATAGTTAGTTTCCTTTTGAGTAGTACAATAGAAAATAAAACTTATCGTTCATATGACTACAATTTTAACTTTGGAAGAGCACAAACTATAAAGCTACACCAATCCGGCTAACATGTGCGACACGAGATAATGTCGACTAATTTTGTCATGTAATATACTTGTTAACTCGACATATTCAATCAGGTAAGTATTGTTGCACACATTTATTATCTAAATATCCAAATCAAATTAGTATTGCAAAATTTAGACTTAAAATAATGGCTTCTTTTAATGCTTAAAAAATACATTGTCATCATACGATTTACAAGAAACTGTGGACCTACTAGACAAATAAAAATGAAATACTATTTGTTGGATCACTACATTGCTTGGGAGTAACTAAACGTCTGGCTATTGTTTCTTAAAGGTTCGTAATGGACCGAATAAATTTGTAAAGAATAAAATGGAAAGTTATCAGACTAGTTAGTCATAAGTAATTACAAGGTAAATGTGTGACACATACTTTAAGTAAAAAAAAACGACATGAACAAAAATCTTTACTCGCGAGATATTCCTTATAGCTCAGTTTTCACTTTGATTTGTGCGAGTGCGATTGTTTAGTATTAACAAAAAATATACGAAGAAAGCTTTTGATCAGTGCGCGTGATTAGTATTCAGCGTAGTAAAAGTGAATAGACGCAAATTACTAATCTCTCGCACTAATCAACGGCTGTCTTGACGTATTTTTTGCTTAATACTAAGCACCTGCATTAAACACTCGCACTCGCACTAATCAAAGTGAAAACGGGGCTAATCGCACAAGTTAGAGCGGGTGGTGCGGCTCCGCGCGCACTACACGTCGCAGTCGAGGCGGCGTATGACGCGGCGGTAGTCTTTCTCGAGCGCGCTGTAGTGCGCGGCGAGCCGGCCCTGCGTCTCGCCAACGCCGACCGTGCTCATCGTCGCCGCGAACTCGTCCGGCTTGAGCACTTTTTCTAATTTCTTCATGTCTAACTTCTTTTTCTACAATAGAAATTTATTCTTAAGTATTTATTTATCTACCTTTATTGAACCACATACAGAATGTATGTGGTTCAATAATAATGTATATGCGTAAAGCATTCTCTACCAGCTAACCATACGGCTAACCAGAAAATCACACAGAGCCTACACTTTCTTAAAAGGCCGGCAACGCAACTGCAAATCTTCTGATAGTGTGGTTGTCCATGGGCGGCGGTGATCACTTACCACCATAGGTGAGCCTCCTGTCCGTTTGCCCCCTTTTCTATAAAAAAAACACAGTGGTTAAATTTTTGTAACATTCTTAACTCTAGATTACATAATATATACTCGTTACGGCACATATTTTCCAAAATTTATATTAGTTGCGGCGTACACATATTTCGTGACACGGCTGCCGTGTCAAACGCCATACAAGTTGATGATACGGCTATCGTGTTACCCGCCATGTATAAAAAAAAAGATTTATTGTTTTACGCGTGTATAGCCTTGATTTATTCAATTGAAACCAAACCACGGGTGTAAACGGAAGATTACGTTGTTCTGAGTGGTTTTTGAGTAGGTTTACTGTTTTCCTGAAAATGCAAGGTTAGTATCTTTTTATTCAGATGTTGCAAGCTTTTTGTAAAATAAGAGAAAAATAAGTGCATTAAATAGATATGGGTTTTTCTGGGGTCATGTCCGTTCGATACATAGCGGTTTGTGGTTACGTTATTGCAGCTACAATAGGTAAAACGGTGGTACTCTTACCCACCGATAAAGCGAGTCGCCGCAGGATTCTACCGCCGTTAACGTGTGATTAAGTGTTTGTGATCTAATTCAAGTTTGAATTAGAATTTAGAGTGTTTATTGCCTACAAAACAATTTGAGTTAATATCAATCACATTGTGAGACTGTCTTCGGCTAATCGTGGATACACTGGTTGCACCTCTGCCTACCTTTTTGGGGATACGGGCGTGAATATACTAACATCAAATAATTACCAATTAGCTTGGTTTTTTTAATTTTATTTTTTATTTTTGTTTTGTTTGTCAATATTAATACAACTTAAAAAAAGGTTGACAACCCCTAAATTTTTCCATTCCACAGAATATTCAGAAACGAAGCTTACAGGCTTGATTTGCGTCGAAAATTATTATTTCTGTTCAGGATAGAACCTTTTAAAATGGAATTTGAAGGAGATATAGTCGATTTAAAAATACCACGACTCCCGTGTCATACGCCATTCGTTTAAAACAATCATGACACGGCTGCCGTGTCATCCGCAGCGAATCCCTTAATATGGGTGTCTGTTCGATGTAAGGATGTTTGTTTTTGTTTTTGCAACATATTTTCTCTTGCTTTCCTGCAATCTGTGGGAAGGATTTCGTGAAATGCGACGTAAGTGTGATACAGGAAACCTGGGAAGCGCGCGCTGTTTGAATGACCGATGAGTTGCGCACCATTGAAATGACCAATGAGCGCGCGCCATTTAATAATAATATGTAATAATAATAATTCTTTGCATGGATGGATAATGGATTGACCAATGAACGTGTGCAGTTGTAGAGTTGGCCATCAGATTATACCAACTTGATCACATTGATATCAGTTGTTACACATCATATGGGGCAGCTGTAAGGCTTGCTTTTTTAATGGCTTTTTTAATGAATTATAAAAACTCATAGTCGATAGATAAATTATATAATCGTGTTGTATGGCGTGCTAACCCTGAAATATATGTAAAGTTGGGCCTTCATTATCGTGCGAAAATCCACGGAGCGAAGTCGCGATAAAACGTCGTGCTTATGCGGAGCGTTGGCTTCCAGATGGAAAGAGATCACCTATAGACACCGAAGATGTTAACGGTGCGTTGCTATACGTGCGACGTGATGGTGATGCGACATGGCATTGGGAAATATGAAATTTCTTGGGGACATATTATCTCTATATCTATTTATCTCTATGCTACGTTTCTCTTTCTATCCCTCTATTTCTATCTCTCACTATCTTCCATCACGTGTGAAATCTCACTTTTATATTTCATTAGTAAACAAGCAGATAGTTCTCCTGGTGAAAAGAGAATCCATCATCTGCAGACATCAAAATATATTAATGATGCGTTGCCGTCCGTGTGGCGAGAAGGCAGTGCCACATGCATAAGTCTACTATCTACCTTAACGACAGTGACAAGCATTGACGCTATTAGGAATATATATTAGGACGCTATAGGCAGGATTAGGAAAGGCGGTGATACCCAATACCTGGACGAGACGTTGCGGAATTCTACTACCTAGTAGTTACGATGGTAGTGACACCTATAGCCAATCAGTCGCCTTTTACGACTTGACTGGTAGATCAGCATTTGGTGTATTCTTCAAAAAAGCCCGGACCAACGCTGAGGAATTCTCGATTCTTCTTTGATAATGTCATTGACCTTTTTATATTGGGGAAGGGGAATGTGTGCAGACATGTCAGCTACAAGTTAATATATTTTTGGATGAGAAAATGATAAACAAAATTTTCTAATGTTGCATAAACTAAGCGGGCTAATTTACTGCCGAGATAAAAAATAATGTAATTACCTGAAATGGTACATTTAATCTATTCTTAACATCTAATCTATAACTTAAGTAGGCGGCTTTGTCTGAGGTGTTGGTATTCTTCAGACGTAATATTTCATAAACTCTCCGAGCTTGTTTCTTGTTTATTTTGTACTTGCTACGTGCCTGGTTTTCCATTTCAACTGAAAATCTGAAATTAAAGATAGTAAAATATTCTTCCGTAGTTTCCCTTGCAGGATAGACGTTTAGTCGCGAAATGTGGGGTGGTGATTTCAATTAACCATTTACGAAATTTTGACGCCTATTGCTAGTTATTTTGTAAGACTAGTACCACGACCACACCATGCACATAATCTGGGTTGCTATTAACATTCTTCTAGATATAATAACCCAATTAAACTGGTCAACTTGGAAGTCATACGGGACCTCGGGACCTCATGATATGATCCATTCCGTCTAACCACTGTATCAACTAGACAGTCAAAATAAAATATTAACCGTAATTATAAGCACACACACGCATACTTTAATGACGGCATGAATATATACATATATGCAACCACACAAAAGCTTACTGTCCACTTTGAAGAATAGGCCATCTGCCATTGTGCCAGGCATTTCGTAAATAGCGAATAATTGGCTTTAGTGTGTTACTACTATCGTGACTACTAGGCGGTGTCTCGCCCGGGTATATGGTACCATCACCTTACCTGTTCCTGCCGCAATAGCGTCAGTGCTTGCGATTGTCGTGTTCCGCTTTGTAGGGTAAGGTAGCCAGTAGACTTATGCATGGCCACACAAATAGCAACAAACCTGTTTGTTCCTCGATTAAATAAAAGTGGACTGTATATATTATATATAGTGTCTCTTCCTTTATTGCAGGAGACAAGGTAAAGGTAAAAGCAAAAAAATGCTAAGAAATGAGACATTTACAATCAGGTTAAGCCTGATTGCTACTGCACCACGGTAGTGCTGGTATTTAAGGACCTACCAAAACGGCATACTCAATTATGCTTCCAGTAGTAAGTATGACAAAATCTCTTGAAGATATGGAAATTCCCATGTGCTCCCACACAGTCAGAGTATTAGATTACACCAGATATACATCGTACACTATCATGCATTTGGCTACATTCGTTTTGCCAGAGATTACACTACCAAAGAATATGTTGTGCAGTTTGTTCATATTTACTACTTATTGTAGAGCATTCGCGAAAAGGATCGCCACAAGAACCAATGCCTATGAACACTAAAGATATTAATTATGTAATACTATCCATTTGCTGAGATGGTATGGCCACATGCATACATTCACCAGCTAAATTAACCTCAGAATCGGAACATATTAACGGAAATTAGGCCAAGGAGAAGACAAGTTCTTGCATAAAAATATTATTTTGTCACTACTCACCCGTTTATTAATTTAGCTGGCTGAAATGCTGGTAATGTTTCACAATTTCTGGCATCCACAAAATCTCTTATTCTTTGAAAGTCTTCAGACGGGTCTTCAACTGTTATATCTAGTACGTCAGGTTGGCTCATAAAATGTGTATATATGGCCTGAAAACCGAACAACAATGTAAGAAAATTCGCCTTATTGATCTAGTATCTGGTTAGTAGTACATTATTGTAACTGGCATAGACACATACAGTCCTGAATTCGAAATTTCGATCGCGCTGAATTTTCGGTTGCACTGAGATTTACCTGAGATTTACCTAAGACAATAAGAGCACATCACAAGACCATAGTACATGTGCTAATAATGCGTTGAATATTTTATTTATTAAGATAGCAAACAAGCAGATGGCTCTTCTGATGGAAAGAGATAACCATCACGTATAGACACCAAAGATGTTAATGGTGTCTGGTGACAGACAGACAACGGAGCCTTAGTAATTGGGTACCGTTTTACCTTTTAGGTAAGGAACTCTAAAAAGAATAAATACCTGAACAAGATGGGCGCACACGCCGAGCTTGCGGAATGGCGGCAGCGTCAGTACCTGCGGGAGAAATGATTACATAATACAGATACATGAAGCGAAAAAATCACGGATGAAATGGATACGCCTTTCAAGACGATTTCTCAGTTTGTCAGTGTAGCTTGCAATTACACAGAGCAATACAGAGTTATACTACTTACCAATGAAATAAAATCATTTCAAGCGTCATTTTTAAACCTTGTCATCTCATTCGGTACGATAAAGTAAAATCATGGTTTATTTCTATTTTCTCACAATACAATCCATACTAATATTATAAATGCGAAAGCAACTCTGTCTGTCTATCTGTTTGTTACGCTTTCACGGCCAAACCACTGAACCGATTTGGATAAAATTTGGTACAAATATAGTTTGAGACCCAAGAAAGGACATAGGATAGTTCTTATCCCGGAAATCCCACGGGAACGGGAACTATGAGGGTTTTTATTTTAGAATTTTTTCCACGCGAAGTTGCGGGCACAGCTAGTATAATCCATAAATGTATGAAATTGTTGACAGTAATAGGAGAGTTTGCTCATATTCACTGTGGAAAACCCCACAGTGTTGTTGTTTATCCATAGATTTTTCCCAACTATTGAAATAAAAACCATTATATAATTTTTTATTTTTCCTATAATTTAATAAAAAAAATCCAACAGGTCCCTACGACGCTCGAGTAACTACACATTTAGCATGTTGGGCTCCCCTAGTATAGTGGTAGTACCTGTGAGATGCGCGGGCGCGTGTGTGTGGGGTAGGCGTAGTACCGGTACACCGTCGCGTAGCCCGCCGTGGCGTAACGACTCTCTCCCGAACTGCACGAGTATTTCTCGTACCTGGAAATTAAACATACAAATAAATTCATGAAATTACTTTCAATGACAGCTTATTAGGTTAGACTGGCCGGCCAGATGAAAGGCCGCACTTTCAAATCCCGTCATGTCAAAATTTTTCTTCATTAAATTTTTAAAGCTTATTAAGGATTTGAATCAATCCTGATAATGATGATTCAGGAGAGTTGTAACTTGATATGAGGATTTGAATTCAATCCTGATAGCAATGATTCAGGAGAGTTGTAACTTAATAATAAAAGGATTTGAATTCAATCTGGATAGTGATAATTCAGGTGAGTTGTAAGTTAATAATAAAAGGATTTGAATTCAATCCTGATATCCTGATAGTGATAATTCAGTTGAGTTGTAACTTAATAATAAAAGGATTTGAATTCAATCCTGATATCCTGATAGTGATAATTCAGGTGAGTTGTAACTTAATAATAAAAGGATTTGAATTCAATCTGGATAGTGATAATTCAGGTGAGTTGTAAGTTAATAATAAAAGGATTTGAATTCAATCCTGATATCCTGATAGTGATAATTCAGTTGAGTTGTAACTTAATAATAAAAGGATTTGAATTCAATCCTGATATCCTGATAGTGATAATTCAGGTGAGTTGTAACTTAATAATAAAAGGATTTGAATTCAATCCTGATAATGATGATTCAGGTGAATAGTAACTTGATATAAGAATTTAAATCCTATCCTGATAGTAATGATTCAGGAGAGTTGATACTTGGTATAACAATTTAAATTCAATCCTGATAGTGATGATGGAATGAAATGGTGATCTGGTACCACCGCCTTACCTATTCCTGTCACAATAGCGTCAGTGCTTCCCACTGTCGTTTTCCAGTTTGGAGAGTTAGGTAGCCGGTAAACTTATGCATGTGGCATTAAACCTCACCACAAGATAGCAATGTACCATTAACATCTTCGACGTCTATAGAAGATGATTGTCTCCTTTCAGCAAAAGAGTCATTTGCTTGTTTGTTATCCTATATTATAAAAGTTTCTTGATCATACAAATTAAAATTCAATAATTCCACATTCTATTATTATTCTAGCCATAGGTAGGACTTACACTGTGAAAAATGTCCACTGGTCATCGTCTACATCGATAAATGATGCAGCATCCACATACCACATGAGAAAAGTTTGTAAGCGTTCATGAAATGCCAGAAAACCCCTTGTTGATATTTCTGTATAATAAACTTCAAATGTTCGCTTCTCATCTGTATGGCCTACAAGATTAAGTATTTTATAGTTATATTTCAAATTAAGATTATAACTGCAACTCTATAAGCCAGCCAATTAATGTCATACATCCTCTGTTTAAATTTTTAAAGGTCCTGTCACATGTATATATTGCAATAACGAACCAATGTATTGATCCATGCTGCAGTGGGGACTTAATTTGACTATTGTATGATAGCCAAGTTAAGATAGATACTAAACATTGACAACCTACACTATACTAATAATGTTTGATTTCTTGCACCAAATTAATTCTGTCAACAATCTGAGGTGAAAGGAAAAGAAACAGGGTGTTCAGATTGGCTAATTCAACATCGGCATTTTGTCACGCATGTTTATAGCTCACGAGAATGTTCGATATTAATTATTTTAGATTATTATAAGATCTATTAGTCTGTTATATTGACAGAGCAATAGGTCTGTTAGGTCTCTAGTCTGTTTACTCAATGGTGCTAAAGAATAGACGATAAATAATTTGAGTATAGTGAAACTGAAGTGGGATCTTTGCATTAATACTTTGGGCACCATAGAGAACTGAAATAGTTACAGAGAACTACCATAGAGAAAATAAATAAAATATGAAACAGAAATTATTTATAGGGTACCTCCCTATTTTCTAGAAGTTTCATTTTACAGGGGCTCAATTAGGAAGCTCAAGTGATGAGAAACAAATATTAAATTTTGCAAAGAGTCCTAGAGCAATTATACTTCTGTGCTTAAGAAATTTTCTGGGGAGGAAACCAAGATTAAATCGAACCAAACATCTGTTTTAGGAATATTGTGATGTAAAAAACATCCTAAACCACGAAAAACATACAAGACTTGTAAATTTTTGCAAATGA
This sequence comes from Apodemia mormo, assembly GCA_036924255.1. Lineage (NCBI taxonomy): Eukaryota > Metazoa > Arthropoda > Insecta > Lepidoptera > Riodinidae > Apodemia > Apodemia mormo. The sequence goes on along the minus strand of JAUPFN010000021.1, from coordinate 21,903,151 downwards.
CATTACATTTGATGCATAGTTGACAATGCAAAATTCACATCTTTGGTGTCTTTACATGATAATCAGCACATCGGGAGAATAATCTGCTTGTTTCCTTCTCCTATCCTATGATATAAAAACACCGGTCCAGCGCTAGTCAGACTCAGTCAGACACGTAGGATTCCATAACACCGAGAGATATTTGTTCACTAACAAAGATTACTTGTTTTTTGCACTTTTGGAGTTTTAACTCTTCGTATTGTGAAACATGTATAGGACGTGCGCCGGAATATATTGAATTTTAGCTACAAGCTAACGTTTTTACGTACCAACGCCACATTTCTATAATGAAGACGAAAACAGAGAAAAAATAAATAATTTTTTAAAAGAAAATGAATGACTTTGCCAAGTAAAGTTGGGCGGATAGGTTAATAGCCGACGGGTAGTAGATGACTAGTAAGTGTGTAGGTTGGTAGTAGATGAGTAGTAAATAGGTAAGTAGTTAGTAGGTGAGTAAGTGGGCAATACATTTTGATAAGACAGTGGCTACCTTAATAAATATTTTGTAATAGTTCAATAACAAAACTTACTATTTGTTATGGTGAAAGCGTGTTTTAATGTTCCATAAGGTGTGAATGTATTGTCTTTTTCTAATAAAGAAATAAAGGTGTCTAAATTTTTTACATATCCAGGTGCCAGCACCTTTTGCAGTGCACCTTCAACATCATCAGCTTTTAGTCCTCCTGATTTACTGGGTTCAATCTGTAATTAAGGAAAATAAAATAAATAAATAATTAAGGACAAAAATAATGTAGACCTCATCTCTGCTACCACTTTCATCTAAGTAATTTTCAATAGAATGCTTGAAATCTATCTTCTAGTATAGTCTATAAATGGCTCAATTATTACTCAATAGTTTGTAATGTCTACCTATTATGGTTGGCCATCCATGTTTGTTTATTCTTTTTAAATTTATTTCTCTGTAATAAATTTTTCAACACATTCAAAAGCATTTGTAGGTCCGGACTCTTTAAAGAATAGGCTAACCGCCGTTCTGCTAGGCAGGTCGTAAAAGGCGACAGGCTATGCAAATCACTACCATCATGGCTACTAGGTGGTAGAGTTCTGCACTCACCCGGGTCTGTGACCACATCTTACCTATTCCTGGTACAATAGCATCAGTGCTTGTCACTGCCGTGTTCCAGTTTGGAGGATAAGATAGCTGGTGAACTTATGTATGTGGCATTAGGCCTTGCTGCAAAATAGCAACACAATGCACCATTAACATCTTCTGTGCCTATGCAATGGTTGACTCTGTCCATCAAGAGACCAATCTGCTTGTTTGCTAACTTATGAAAAAAAACCATTTAGATAGTAAGGAGAACTCTTGGCTCTTACAAAAAATAACACTTTATATTAACTATAAGACAACTTTTTTGGCTACAATAAGACAATATGTATACCCATGTCAAATTAAATTAAAGGCTTAGGCCATTGAGAGGCAGGCATACACAGACATAAGAAACAATAAGATTTAGTAAGTATGATGATCCCCAGTACTATTGCCCATAAAAGTGTTTTAAATTTTAAATTGGGTGTTAGCCTCAGATGGTTTATGATATGTTTAACTTGTGAAAAATAGAGGTGAAGGCATTTCTATATTTTTCTTATTTTAATAGAAACCTGAGTTTACGAATTACCTTTTCCAATTGGACATAGTTACACGAAAAAGATCCAATCCACACAAAATCACTTTAGAAATATTGAAGTTTGAAGTTGGATATTTTTTAATTTTTTAACATGCCATACATACATAGGGACTAGTTCTGACGTTGCATAAAGTAATAGAGAGCTATTTTTGCTTAAATGTTTTTTACTGGCCAATTGTATTGATGTTTAGCAACAGTTTGCCGCATTTAACTCATTTCTGACCATATTGTGTATTGGATCCTTTTCGTTTAACTACGTCCCACATATGATTGGAAAAGAAAATCCTAATTTTATAAAAAAGGGTTGATATTATTTAAATTGTGTGATTTTAAGAACTGATTAAAATCATTTTTTTAATTGTTGATTATAATTAATATCTTTTTACTGCAAGAAAAATGCATTATTAGATAATAATTAATTAGAGATAATAATGCAGTAGTGCTTCCTGCTATGGTGGAGAGAATATTTTAACCATTTAATTTGGTTCATAGTAAAGTTAAAAATAGGCTAGGGGTTGAGAAGGCCATCAAATTAGTATTTCTTCTAAAACACTGAAATGGAAAAAATATAACGATAAAATTCAAAATGTGTCTGCGTGTTCTGTTATTTAAAAGATAAGTTAATGTTTAATGTTGATTTTCTTGTTTTTGATGCAATATAATTACAGAAGAACTTAATTAGCTTGTATTGGCTAAATGATCAAAATATATAAAGTGACTTACACGTTAAAAAACTGGCAAAATATGTAAAAAGATTTTAAAAAAATCAGATTTAAATTATATAAATCCAATAGAAATCAAACTAATCTAATCATTTTTAAATGTGTGGGAAAATCGTGATTTTTATGAACCCAACAGAATGTTTTATATTTTCAAATAATACTAGAATTACTTAAAGGATGTGAACCAATTTGATTTAAAAATATATATCTTCACATGGGCGTACTGAGGGGGGGCAGGGAGGAGCAGCTGATTGCTATCTACTGTAGTAGATAAAAATATAGTGGCAAAATGTTAAGGTTGCCCCCCCCCCCTGGACCAGAACTTAGGAATGCCCATATATCTTCACATCAGATCCCTTATAGGATAGGCAGGGAGAATCTAGTACCGCCTGTAAAAATCCTTGCAGATTTGTCTTGCTTTCTCCACATTCATTCATACCTTTTCAGAATATTCAATTCCAAGATATGTTTGCAAACTGGCAGCAGTGTAGTAAAGTTTGATCCTCAAATCCATATATCCAAAAATATTTTCATTCTCTCCAAAGACCTGGTGACACATTTCTGAACCAAAAGTAGTATCATCATCTTCAATATCTTCAACTGTTCTGACTGAAAATTAAACAACTATAGATAAATTTTACAGTTTATAATTAGGCATATAGATAGTTATTAAGTCTTTAAATTTAATATTTATTAATAAATTTTTGAAGTTCTACCCCAAAGTGGATCAAATTCAATGTGAACTAAGTCACAGGTTACTACGCTTGTAGTTTTAATATGTAACAAAATATTTAAAAAAATTAACCTAACAAAGATGGTATTGTAAATATTTTATAATAGTAAAATGTGTTAATTAAAAAAAATGACATCACGCCCAGTTCCCTCGCAGGGTAGGCAGAGTAAACTGAACATTTATAGACTTTCCAATTCACCGCAATTCACCGTTTTGTCGGTTGGCGAGATAATTGGTAACCCTCATCGTCGCATTTATACCGTCATGTTAAGAATCATTAAGTATTTCTAGCAATAACCGGGACTGACAGTTTAACATGCTCATCCAAGGCACTTCACTTGACTCTGAGCTGCTACTGAGTATTAGATTTTTGAGAAAACCTTGTAAAAACCTTAATAACACTTTTAACTAACCCGTTGATTGAAGCTGGGACCTCATGGTCTGAGCCGAATAGGCTAATCCTAGACCACGAGACAGTGTAAACTTTAAACAAAAATGTAATTTAACATTACCCATAATCAATAAGAGAAGGCCCCATTTAAGGATTTTGTTTATTTAAGTTTTCTTGCAACCTGTTTCATAAGAACATTTGGCAAAAGTTTAAGAATTTATGATATTGTATTGACGCACAGGCAGCCCAGTGACTGCACCATTTATGTATATTTTCCACAAATCTTTGGGGACTTTCTCTTCAGTCCCAACATATGCATTAACTGGACACCTAATATGTTTGGGTGATAATCTAGTCCTTTTTTGTATAATTTCATAAAGTGGTTAATTTAAACAGTCAAGATTTTAAGGTTGTGATGTAATTGTTATAAACCAGGGTGTGTTTGTGATTATCACCATTTTGGACTGGAATGGAACTACTGGGCTGGAAATACTTCTATAGGAGAGTTGGAAGCTGACCCACACAGTTGTATTCCATTATTCCAGATTTGTTTCAGAATACATTCGTACAACAGTAAATTGTTTCTCAGTGATAACTGAGATTTTGACCAATAATTCTAAACTTTTTTAAGCAGTTAGAACATTTTGCTTAATTGGATCAACGGTATGGTGCTGTACATTTTATGAATATATGTTTTTTCCAGGTAAGATGGAGGTCAAAATAAAGTCCAAGATATCTAGTGTCATCTGTAATCCAATATGTGATGCCAGCCATGCAAGGGCCATGTTTCATGGACAGGGATATGTGTTACTCCTATCCCCGTTTGAAGAAAAGACCATCTGCAATTCAGCCAGGCAGTTGGTAATAGGTAAAGGATTGGCTTAGAATAACTAATAGGATAACGAGTCACTACCGTCGTGACTACTAGGGGGCCGTTCAAGTATTACATAACCAGATTTTTTATAATTATTTACTTCCCCTCCCCTATGTCAGCAATAGTAAGTAAATAACCAACCCCCTCCCCTTGTTTACGTAAACATTTATAAATTAATTTAAAAATCTGTTATTTAGTTTGTGATTGACTCATGAAAAGCAGTTTTTAAGTTTAAATGTAAATAATACAGTTAGGTAAGTAAGATAAAAGAGTTTAGCGCAAACACAAACAATAATATATAGAAAACTTGGAAAGTAAAAAAAAATTAATTTTGCTGATGTAATCACCATTTAGACCCCCCATGCCCTTGTTGTCAAAAATAAGCAAAGTCAAGACCTCCACCCCCTTGTTATCAAAAAAAAGCAAAGACATGACCCCTTTTAGTGCTTACTTAATACTTGGATGGCCCCTAGGTTGTAGAATTCTGCAACAGCTCTCCTGGGTATATGGTACCAATGCCTTACCTATTCCTGCTGCAATAGGATCAATGCTTGTTATTGTCATGCTCAAGTTTCGATGGTAAGGTAGCTGGTAGATTTATGCATATCGCATTGCCATCCATTGCACAGATTGTGATGCACCATTAACTTCTTTGGTGTCGACGGGTAATGGTTTTTCTTCCCATCAGGAGAACTAGTTTGGTATCCAATTATATAAAAAAGTCTTTTTAAAATCTGAAAAATAGTGGTAGATACAGGAATTTTGTATTTTGTGTTTTTTTTTAAGATTAAATATACAAGTGTACTCTAACCACCACAAAATTTTTGAGTATTCCTAACCTATATTATGATGCTGGGTAGTGAAACCCTTCTTCTACATTTTTTAATTGTTTCAGCAACTAATAAACTTTGCAGTTTCAAAATGAAAAGAAATATTGAGAAGTGGCAAACTGTAGAAACCACCTTTCTTTTTTCAGACTAAAATCTATCAGTAATTGCCAAATTTGGGGTTTTGGAGGACAGAAGATAAGACACTAATGAAAACTATGAAAAGGTAAGTTTTCATAGTTTTCACTAGGAATTTTTCTATTTTTGGAAATATGCCAGACGTCTCTTACGGACATGTGTCATTATTATTCTCTTTATTGAGTTTTTTTACCGAATTAACATTTATAATTGTAACATTATCTAAAAGCACAATATTATCAGTATTATTTTTATAAAAGCCTATACATATGAAACCCACCACTAAGCATCCATAACAACCCATTTCTAAAATAAAACCCAAATTAACTCCTAATAACAGGATGTGATCAGTGCAGAATTGAACGGGTATGCAATACCTTTGTAAGTCAATAAAATAAGTAGTAGCTGCGATAACCTTACCTAACTTAATTTCTAGAACCTCATTGCCATCAACCACCAAATGTTCTAATTCGTCTGTCATTTTCGGTTTTTATTTTAAAGATAGATCATAAAATTTGGATCCAAAATTTCGTAAGTCTCATCGGTCTTCCCGCGCAAAACTTCGCCGCTCATTGATTCCTCCAGTGGAGGTGTCAGCTGTCTGCTTAATGGTTTCCGATTTAATACTGACTTCAGTAACACACAAATTATGTTTAAAATAGTATATTGTGACAGAGCGACAGCGAAATAATAAAATAATTAAAATTTAATAAATATTGAGAATTAACGAATAACGATCATGCATATTCAAAGAGAACAAATTTGTTAAATGTCAACTGTCACTTGTCAGTTTGACAAATACGATAAAGTAGCGCAATAACCAAAGAGTAACCAATGGATATGTTAAGCACCTTTATTTCGTGTTAAGCACAATACGTAATCTTTGAAATCTAAGTTAGGTTATTAGAATTTGGAGCCAAGATTTTGCTAGGACCTTTTATAGACAGAAATATTCCAATGTTGCCATTTTACTTTTTCCGGACCAGTCGGGACCCCCACCCGTCGCCCCCTTTACGTAAGTTACTATTTACGAGCAATTTTTCATTTCTGATCGAAGCAAACAAAATTAAAACGTAAAATAATAATTTTGTCGCCTCTGTGGTCTAGTGGTCCAGCGTTGGCGTTTACCACATGAGGTCTCGGGTTCGATTCCCGGGTCGGGCACATAAAAAGTGATTTTTCAGTTTTTCTGAGAAATACAAAGTTGCCCGGGATTGGAAAGTGCCCGGTTGGCGATAGGCTTGCCACCTATCACATTTGTGGGACCAAGTATCTTCGGCTAATCGTGGGTGCACTCGTTGCACCTCTGCCTACCCCTTCGGGGATATGGGCGTGAAGATACTTAATAATAAATTTAGTGTTTAAATTACTTTGTTAACATTTCTATTTCTGTGATATGTAATTGGTACATAATTTTACTATGAGACCCAATGTCCATATATTAGTAAGTCAATGCTGCAAATTGCATCAAAATCGTTTATCTGTCTGTCATTTTTAAAAACCTTAGATTTTTGAACATTTTGAAAAAATCTATTCTTATGTACACGCAGCGGTACGTAAGCTTAGCGCTAATAAGCGCTAATAGTATAGGTATACACATATTCCATTAGTATATTAAACAGATCTCGTGGTCTAATATTTAGCCTGTTCAGCTCAGATCATAAGGTCCGGGGTTTGATCCCAAGTTTAGAAATTGTTGTGAATTTTTCGAGGTTAAATTCAAAAGTCACAGTAGTGATTCGGCATCTGATGTTAATGTATTAACAACTCTCGTGCTTCAGACAGCACGTAGAGCTATTTGTCCTGATATATAGTAAGACATGGGTAACATTCGTTATCAGCCCGCTTTGGATATGCATTTTTTCTTCTCGTAATTAAAAACATTTTCTCTACTAACTGCTGTAACTGTTCATTAACATATTCGACTTGGTATGCAAAAGTTTAATTTAATAATAGTTTTTTTACTTGTCAATTGTAATAATTTGTTTTATCTGCCGACTGTACCATGGCGATGTAATTTTAACGAACTTAACATTTTGTTAAGACTTTCTTGATTTAAGTACTCGTATTTTCTCGCAATGAAAGTAATAAAGCAGATTTTAATTGGTGGTGCACTTTTTTATAGAATCAGCTTGTTAACGAGCAAGTGGGCAACCGGATGTTAAGTAGAAGCCCATGGGCAATTACAACGGGCTGTTGCCAATGTTTCTGAAGTTTATGTTTATCCATCACTTAAAATCATCTAAGTCATGAATCGTACCCGGGAAAACCGACCTAGGAAGGTTATTCCATAGTTTGACTGTTTGTATGAAACATGTACGCGGAAACTGATTGATACATATTAACAGTATAACATGTAGGTAGTGCATATAGAAGCCTTTACTGTGCGAATGGTTCGGTTGCAAATTACTACTGGTGGGATTAAATTTAGCGATTTCTCAGAGGACTCTCTATATTATATTCAATAGAGTACACACAGGCATCCTACATATCTGCGAAGACTAAGGTACTCAAGGTTTTTTTGTAAGAATCGGGGTGTCGACTAAGCGCTCAGTCCGCATTTGTAGTTTGTCAAATTTGTAATTTATTAAAGAGTTTGTTCCAGCTGCGGGGCACAGTTGTGGGGCTCCAGCCCACAGGTGTGAGCAGTTCTTTATGTGTGACCGGACCTGTGCTTTGTAAAGCATAAACCTGTGGCCAGGCTTGGAACACCGACTAGCGCGACTGATCACTTCCAGATTTTTTGAAGCTAGTTAGTTGTTGCCTCCAAGTGAAAGCGGAACTTAGCTTCTCTCGCAATGTTAATCCCTAGTATTTTATATTATTTATATTTTCTTGATATACTAAAGACAGTACTCTGAAATTAATGAGATATGTCAAACGGGCTCTTTTTGAGTGTTAACCCAACAAGTTGTGTCTCAGGTTGCGTTAATTTCCACATTATTCTGTTTACACTATTCCGAACCACATTCTGATGATGCCTCAACTCCAGATACAAGTGACCATCCTATGACCATGTACTTGTGCCCGCGAAATATTTGCTCGGCACGTGTAAGTATACCGCGGCACCTGTGATATCATCTGCATAGTAATTTAAGTTGTGCGCTTACCACAGGTCATTTATATGCAAGATGAACCGTGTGATCATCAGCACAGAGCCTTGTGGAACGCCAGCATTAACTGCTAAGGCATCAAAGCATACTCCGCCAACGACAGCTTCCAAAGAAAATAGGTAACTATGAAAATTGCAATGCAACCAAATTAAAATATAATAAGTGTCTATATAGACACTTATAATATTTTAATTTAATTAATAATGAATTTAATTAATAAATTCGAATAAGCGATAAATTATATTTTAATAATTTATCGCTTATTCGAATAATTTATCGCTTTGACAAGAAAATATTTATCACGGTATAGATATATGAATAGGATAAATATTGCTGAACAAATTACACGAATTGATACAAAGTAATTAAACCATTCGCTTTCGTTATGGGTGTTAATAGTCAACGACATTAATACATAGATGAATACTGTAATATACGTATTGAAAATTCATACCCAAAAATAAACACATGTAGGTATGCTCATCACAAAAATTTTTGTCTCTGTCGGGAATCAAACCCGAAGCTCATAGATTCGTAGTTAGATTCACTAACTACACGACCAATGTGGCGGCGCGGTGCGGTGGTTGAGTATTACAAGAAATGAGCATTAATCGACACGTCCTAAGAACAAAATCGTATCTGCAAAACCACCAAATTACAATATATTTGTTTGTGGGAGTATATTGTACATAAGATGATGTTCACTTGAGCATTTCCAAAAACAAAGGACCAATAACTGTAAAAAATATATTGTCTTTTGGCTTTATGCTTGTTTAATGTGAATTTTATTATAAAACCAATTTCATCTGATCTCTCCATACGATTTTGTTCTTGGGACGTGTCGATTTGTTTACATTAGCCAAATCATAATGAAAAAAATGATGTGACATGTCGCGGGACACCAGGTAGGAACGAACTTCCTTCGGCTAAACGGCACTACTCGCTTGTGTACGCGACTGTCGCGCCTGCGCACGTCTCATTTAACGCTTTTATTCCACGCATTTTTCTTACGGTTTTACTATCACATTTTTTTCAGTTCGGTCGCGCAGCAAAATCCCTATCTCCTCCAAGCCTGCCGTAAGGAACTTCGTTCCAAAAAATGCGGCAATGGGAATTATTACCTATCTTGATACCAGCAAATTGTGAAGGAAAAGAATGTCTACCTATTGGCTTTAGTTCACTCTTTACACACTCAAAGAAACTGGTATGAAAATATAATATTCTTTTACAATACCTACCGAGCATAGGCATAAAATAGGGGAATTAGCAATATTTGTTCTGTGGCCTGAAGTACAAATTGTATCTTAAATCTACTGGTGGGTAACTACGAGCTCTTAAAGCAGGACAGAATTTGAACTGCCTTGCTTTTTCGTACCATGACACCTTATTAACAGGCCAATAGCAGGCCTGCTACTTGACGTCTATGAAAACCGTTCACCTTTTTTTTCATATAGACTATCCGTACCATGACACTTTATTTGACAGCAGTATTGTGTTTTTACAATTTTTCTAATGCCAGATAAACCAATCCTTAAAAAGTTACTCTTGACCAGCTTTTATTGAATTGTTTTGCTGTATAGGTCTTTAAATAAACCAAAATAAACTGTGTGCTAGCACTATCGACTTTGATCGTAAATTAAATTTTGGAATTTAAAGTGCATACTTACTTGTGATAATGTTTTAATGTGTGAAACCCACTTGAAAGTTTGTTTTTAAGAAGTTGTGAAGCGGGTGAAATATATCTGTTTTGTTTTTGTAGATATGTGACGAATATCAATTTTTCGAGAGAAAAAGAAACCGACGGCGTCGAATTAAAGAGATGGACGACCCTTTTCAATTATACAAAAGAGAATTTGTAAATAAATATGGATACTTACCTATGAACATAAAAATCTGTTTATTTTCCACAAAACTACTTCATTTCAATTCATAACTACACCTTTAAGGTTATTCAAGGATTTATTTTATAGTTTGTGCAAGGATTTGGTACCTGTTATGAAAATAAATACCCAGAAGTCTAAAGTTAAGTTTAAGTATATAAAAGGGTTAAAATAGGTTTTTTCTAAATTGTTTACACAATACCAAAGTTTTGAAAATTTGCCCATAACTTCCTATTTACACATTGGCAGGTTTTACAGCAATTATGTTAATGCACATGGCTCATATGCATATCAGAGACCCACAGAGATCAAAAAGTTGTACAGCCAATATTACTAGCACAAGTTAGTTCTGCTTTGAATAATATGCAATTAGACATAAATATATAAAATTCCCCATCCTGCAGCAGGGTGACAGGCTAATAAGTTAGGGTACAGTCTCTAAAATTGTTAAATATCAATGAAATAAATAACTAGCTGACCTGCAAGCTTTGCCTGTGAATATTATAACACACTGTTCATAAAAAAACTATATTAGTTTTTAATAAAATCTTTCATTCACTATTTTAGCATCTTATAGGTATATTTTTGAAAAAAAAGTTAGCCTGTGTATGATCCGGGATCTGCAATTATCTTCATGCCAAATTTTATTAAAATCAATTGAGATTTAGCTGTGAAAGTGTAAGACAGTAAACATGCATTTTATAATATTAGTGTGGATTTAAAAATGTATTTATACATTTATCTAAATGATGAAAATATCATATAAAGTTTGACATGTGTGTTATTTTGCATTAAAGTTCTATTGATGGGACTCACACAACCAGAATAAGACCTACTAAACATAAAAAAACTAATTTATTGTAGGAAAACTACCATTCTTTGCATTATTTAAATGTCAATTGGTAAAGTATTAAAATAAATATATTATTTACTGAAGTTTTAGGAAAATAAAAAAGGTCAAATTACTGCAAATTAAAGATGTTTATTAAAATTTATTCATTTTATTATATATTTATTTTTAAAATATCATGTCTAGTGGGCTAGTGACTCCACGTAATTTACCTCTACAAATAAAGCAAAATGTGGCAATAGGACTACCATATATCTCGCTAAACCGACAAACTTGTTAACCAGAGTCTACTTATTTAAATTTATGCACAATTACAGTACAATGGATGACTTAATTGACATATGATATTGTCTATTGACATATGCTTCACTCTGCCTACCTTACAAGAGGACTAATATGATGATATTAATTCATCATTTTATATTTTTTTGAAGTTATCCATACATTTTCATATTTCTGTTTCATATTACAACTAAGTACATATCAGCTATATTAACATAATACCTGAATTATTTTAAGATTTGTAACAGTGGTATCGAGTTGCTAGTCTTTAACTTGTATTTATTTACTTACTTTAAATAATAACAAATCCACAGTAAGTAAAATTAAATAATAATAAATACAAAATATAATTTTACTATATATTTATTCTAGGAGATTCTGAGAATCCACTCAGAAAAAAAAGATAACACTAATTTGAAATGCAGAACTAGATTCTCCAGAAGCATATTATATGGCCAAACATATCCAGGCCCAAAATGTTATTGAAAGGTTCATTAGTGTTCTAAAAGCTAAACATAGGTCTAGTCAGCCTTTGAATGCTGTATCACCAACCACATGTAGCTGGTTGAATGGCTTATGCACATACCCTTCATAAAATTTGTAATGTAGCCAGTTCATCTGTCTCTGAACTCAGCGACTTTGAGATGCAACAGGAAACTTAAGTCATTTCCTTTAATTTTGGATTTGGATCCAACAATGAAGTGCAAGTTGTAATTGCTCATAGGTAGGACTTTGTTACATGCTTGTGGCAGTTGCATCAGGGAGTCTAGAAAGAATATTATGAAGTTTTAGAGTATTTGTTTACATAAAATTATACTGTTTTGTCATTATATTCTCAGTTTGTTATTTTTAATAAATATTTTATTTAGTATAAAATTAAATGTTTTTTAATATTTTTATGTGTTATAACCTTTTCCCCGTGTTGACCGCCTCCTTTGAAGAATAGACAAACTACTGTTCTGCAAGGCAGGTCGTAAAAGGCGACTAAATGGCTATATGTGTCACTACCATTGTGATTAGTAGGTAGTATAGTACTGCAAAGTCTTGCCCAGGTATTTGTTACCACTGCCTTACCTATTCCTGCCACAACAGCATAAATGCTTGTCATTGTTATGTTCCAGTTTGGAGGGTTAGGTAGCCAGTAGACTTATGCATGTAGCATTGCCATCCCACCACAAGAATAGCAATCTATAGGTGATGGTTTTTCTTTCTATCAGGAGCATGGCATGGTGGCATTGCCATCTACTTATTTGCTATCTAATCTGTACATATAATAAAATCGTAGGAAAGTCAAAACTGTACATTGAATATTTTTTTTAAAGAATACTCGGGACGTGATCTACAATCAATATCGAAGTAAAAATATAGTTTTTAGAATTTTTGTTTGTTTGTCTGGGGGTAAACTCAAAAAGTATTGCACGGATTTACTTCAAATTTTGCATGGATATTACTAACAGGTCGGGTCAACATATAGCAGAGCAGTGCGGAGTAAACTAAGTCCGCGCGAACGAAGTCGCTGGCAACAGCTAGTGATATGTAAAAAAAAAACCTTGGTGAATATGGTATATCTGTTTCACCAAATAGTAGAAGGTGTTTACTTGTAACCATAACCAATAGGCAATTGGGATGCTACAGAAGCTATAATACTATTTGGGTATTTTGATATTTCTCTATATTCAAAAGTACATTAAAGGGTATCATATTCGACAACCCAACACTGGGTAAAAGGGATTGACCAAGTTCCCCTTACTGCCCTAATATCAACTTGACTTGCAGTGCACCCTGGCATTAATTGGTATGGACATTAAAACACTGTGGTAAAGCTTCCTCCATGCGACAATATTGCGTATAAAGCTTTGTTTATCCTGTCTATAATGTCAGTGTATGGCATAGACATATTTTAGCTTGGAAGGTAAGGTTTCTGGTAATCTTAACACATGAAGCTTAACATCTATCATCCTATGGTTATGCAGTTATGTCATCAAGATAGCTATCTGTTTCAAAAATAAGACGGACTTTATATTTTTTCTTGACTTCTTGTATAAATTAACATTTATATGATAAATTTATTTTTCAACCTAACCTAACCTTGCCTGATTTTTCAACCTAGATAAATCATTGAAGTAAAATTTGCTTGTAATTAATAAAAGCCAAACTACAAAATCGATTTTAATAATTTTATGGATAGAAAGCAACACTATCAACCAATTATGTGTGGTAATATTTATACTCATCATTGCTATCAACACATTGGCTACCTGACTGAGCAAAAGAAGTAAAAGTTTTTATGATAAGTCGTGGTTAAAGCTGTATAACAAAAAAAAATTAGAAATAGCACAATGCATGTAAAAAAGCAGTGGATTTTGTAAGTTTGTTTATATGCGGAGGAAAATGACCAAAACTTAGACTTTGAAAGAATTGTTCTAACAAGTGCTTGTTAGAAAAATTCTTTCATTACATAAGTCAAATTATTTCAAATGGACATATTATGTAGGCAGATTTAGCCCATACAAAATCAAGATGAGTTGCTTGTGAGAATTGTTAAGCTTGTTTCCATTCCCTATTATTTTCCCACAAAAGATTTAACATTGTATAACCATGCACAATATTGTTAGAAATTACCTTACTTCACTGGGTTCAGTTGCCAGATTAATATAGGCTCCAACTAGAATATGTGTTGGAGGTATGTACTACTGGGATTTGGAATATATTCTTGAAATTCCTAAAAACATATAGTAGGTAGGTACTAGGTAGTCAATATATTTAAGGGATTGAGAATTTGCTATGACTACCTACACCCTGGCTGCTATTAAGGATTTCTTGACATTTTATAGCAGAATACTTTTGAACTACTGAGTATTAAGGATTTCTTGATATTTTATACCGGAACACTTTATTTTTGAACTACTCAGTTCTTGTACTCTAGTTCTTCAGTATGGACACTAATAATAAATCAATAAGGCAGAAAATACACATATACTGTATCAACACAATATATGTATACTAAAATTATGCAATTTTTTTATACTTATATAAGTATTATTTTGTAAGTAACTTATTATATAAGTAACCTATTCGTATCACATATGTGATACGAATAGGTCAATTTGGACACCAATCAAATCTACTACAGCAAATTGATTTTTTTCAGTTCTATGTCAATATAAGATCCAACTCCTGTACTTTAAAGAGTATGTAATGCTGTCCTTTATCTACTGTCATTTATCAGGTGATTGGACTTCAAGTATCCTATTCTAAAAGCAAAATAGGAATTGCAGTTACTAACACTCATGCTATAAAAAATAGGAAATGTCAGACTGTATAATTTAATTAAAGGATGTATGACAAGTGTTATGATGCCTTGGCTTCATATTGTAGTGAGCAAAGCTTTATGCATCTGGACTTTGGACACTGTAGTTACAGTGTCCACTGCTATTAACATTTATCAATTAGCAGTAAGACTTATGGTAAATATACACATAATGTGTAACATCCCAGCTCCAAGAATAGCAATATAATGGAATCAGCAATAATTTGTGTAGTTTACCTTTATGGGCCAGGGTATTCTAATATTGTCACAAAAATCATTTGCTTATTCGGTACATGTTGCTACAAAAAGTACAAAACACTAAATTTATAACAACTTTACACTAAGATCATTATTATATTATTACTTAAATACAATCTTTCACCCAGAATCCATTATAGGATACAGAAAAGAACACCTTATACATAAAAAAATGACAAAGGTCCTTATTCGGTTCTGGAAAAATGCTTGCAGCATTTTGCACATTTGCCTGAAATAATCCCAAGCTTAAATCAATTTGCTTTAACCCCAATATCAGTATGAATGTTTTGAAATTCCTTGGGATGAAGAAGTTGATTACATCCAACCAACAAGACCTGGATGAAAAAGGAAAAAGAAATGGATTTGTTCAACAGAATGTTATAAACTTGTTACTTAAAACGTAGTGATTATAATATCTTCTTTGCTTTATTTATAAACAATAACTTTCGACATAAATATATTAAAGATGCCACATTTACATTACATACATTTACATTTCATTACAAAACAACTTCTTTAAGACGGCCGGGTCCGATCGTCAGATATCACTTTATGTACAGACCACTTGAGGAGTGTCTGTTCAAAAAGGGCTATTTACATGCTAACCACATTTTAGATAATTTAAAAGTCTTTTTTTCCTGAAATTAGTATGAGGCAAGTGTATTTTTTTTAATTGAGATGATTCATGATAAGTCCACTAACTTTATATGACTAAAATATTTTTTTGTATCTTTAACAAAGACCACAATATTAAATTATAAATAATGTAAATAACACCTTTTGATCAGTTATTCTGAAAATAGCACCTTTTGTTCTGAAATGATAACAAATAGCACCTTCTGATCTGAACCAAGAATAAATAGCGCCTTTTGATCAGTAATGCTTAGAGTACAAGTTTGGTCTAGGACAAAAAATAAAAGAAAAATAGAAGGATGAAAGTTAATTTTATATTCTAATTTGACTAATGTCATGTTCTAAACAGTCACAAGACTCATCATGTTGGTGATCTTCATTGCTAGCACCGGTTATCGTTGTTTGATCATCAAGAATAAATTTCCTAAAGAATAACAACTCCAGTAACTCAGCCCAGTCATTTCCTAATTGCTTCACAAGTAAAATATTTACGTCTTTCTTTTTACGCCTCCACATCCATATTTTATTAGGAATTTCAAGATTTTTTTTCATGAATTTGCTGATATTTATACAATTAAAGCAGGATCAGTGACACACACACAGTTGCAAGAGAGGCGCGTAAAATGTAACTTTGACTTAAGACAATAATTTGACACTGAAATTTTCATTGAAAAATATGATTTTTTTGTTTAGAAACTTCAAATATCTTTTTTTCTGGCCTGGATTCGCGTCCTTTAAGAAACAGAACTGGCACTTCGTTTGTTTCGTAGCAAGTAAATAGTTCTTTTTGTACCAAACTATAAATAATTAACGAAATTACTATGAAATATAACCCTTTTTGATTAGAATTGTGATTGGTGTTTACCAACCAGTTAGAACCTATTACAATTAGCACCTTTTGATCAAAACCGTACAATAAGGTAGAAGTTAAAAGCGAAAATAGGCACTTTTGACCAAAAATAAACACAGTGCATAAGATCTTGGATAGCAAGTGAAATTCATAATAAAAACGTATAAACAATCCGATACGTAGATAGCTCCTTTTGAACAGACGCTCCTCAATTAGAGTACTACGCGTAACTTTATGTAAAGTACATATAGTAATACACATATTTATCTATGATGTAAAGAAACTATTAAGCACACTATTAAGTACCTACTAAAAGCTTATAAAAAGAAATACTTGAGTATCTATGTATTGTTTTCGGTTTTGACCAAAGTTTTGAGTGGTGAAATTTAGATAAAAAAAGACAAGACATTTTTTTTTTTTTTTTTTCTTTTTGGCATGGGCGTTAAGCAACTGCCATGATCAAGTAAAACGAGGAAACATATTTTAGACAATAAACTAGGATTTGGAATTTGGATTGACAGGAAAATAGAGGATCAGAAAGTAATCAAAATAACATAGATACTAAAATTATAAATTATTTACAACAATAATATTTAAATAAATATATACAGAGATAATACTTAGTTATTTGTATAATATTTACAAGTGGGTTAATATCAATTTGGTATTAGATACTAAATGTATCTAACTACGCTTAAATATTAATATTATTTTCTTGAATGAATAATGAAAGAATATTATACATACAAGGGTTTAATAACAGGGTTAGAATGGATGTAGGTAAAGGAATGTCATTAGAATATAGATTGTTATATAATGATGAATGATTGTATTTAGGACAAGCAAAAAATATATGATTGAGATCTCCAATATCAGTGCCACACTCACAAACATTGTTATCTTTGATGTGTAGCTTGAAGAGGTGTTCAGGAGAATTAGTGTGACCAAGCCTCATTCTGGTGATAACAGATGTTGACAACTTATTTAATTTCACTACAGAAAACCAAGGTTTAGAAGGTATCAATGGTTGTAATTGGGAATAGGTTTTGCCTTTCACCAATGTACCACTATCCCAGACACTTTGCCATGACTGCTTAAGATGGAGTTTAGGGAGAGCAGCTAGATCATGGCAATAATTAATGTAGGGATATAAATCACCACACTGAACTGCCTCTTTAGCACACCGATCAGCTCGCTCATTTCCAGTGATATTACAATGGCTTGGAACCCAGGCAAAGTAAATAATATGATTATATTTAAAAGTACATTTGTATAAAAGATTTCTTAAGTCTAAAATAATAGGAGGAATAAATTTGGATTTTAAAGGGAACTTTTGCAAACAATGTAGAGCACTCAGTGAATCAGTCAGAATCATACACTTGGGTAGTTTCATAATGTGTATGTATTCTACAGCTTTATAAAGTCCATAACATTCACCTGTAAATACAGATGCTTCCGGTGGAAATTTGATTTTTTGAACAATATTGTACTGTTTATGGTATACACCTATTCCAACATTACTATTATTTTTGGATGCATCAGTAAAAATCAAATGAAAATCTTGCCATTTTTCATTGATAATATTGTTAAAATATTGATTGGCATACAAAGATTGTTTATCTATACCTAAATTTACTACAACAGGCTGCAGAGTTAATGATTCATAATTGTGTTTATATAAGGGATTTATAGGGGATGTAAAAATAAAAGGCTTAAGGCTGTGATATTTCATATAGCTGTATACAAGGGCTGGGATTGTTTTGTGTTTCCAATACTTATCTGACATTAAACCACTAAGACTAGAGAGCTTTGTAAGCAGAGGGTGATTTTGTGATTCCAAAGTGCGAAGGAAAAACCTGTCAGATAGATATTTACGTCGTAAATGTAATGGAGGTTCAGCACATTCTACTTGTAGGGCAGAAACAGGGCTGGATTTCATTGCTCCTAGAACAATTCGTAATGCTTTAATTTGAACAGAGTCAATTTTCTTTAGACCAATCTTACTACATGGTTCTAGTAAAAACATTCCATAATCCAATAAACTTCTTATTAATGCATTATACATAAGTTTTAATGTAGATGGGTGTGCACCCCACCAAACCCCAGAAACACATCTCATTAAATTGATATTACGTTCACACTTTGCTGCTATATACTCACAATGATCTAGTCCTTGGAGTTTATTATCTAGTATTATACCTAAGAATTTTGTTTTCGATTTAACAGGAATTGAACTATTTTTGTAAGTAATATTTATAGGGGGTGGAAATTTTGTGCGAGAAAATAAAACTATGGAACTTTTAGAAACAGAAATATCAAGACCATTGTTATTAAGCCAAGTCTGTAGGGATAGAATAGACATGGAAAGATTATCACAAGCCATCTGTATAGATTTGTCAGTTGAGTATAAAAGGAGGTCATCAGCATACTGAAGAACATTTACATTGCTAGTTGCTACAGTTTCTATATCATATGAGTATATGTTGTAAAGGATTGGACTTAAAACAGAACCTTGTGGAAGACCTTTATATTGTTGTCTTTTTAAATTATTAGGGTCATTTGCTAAATTAATAGTTCTATTGTATACAATATTCATAATAACATTAATTAAATAAAATGGTATGTTTAATTTCACTAGCTTATTTTTCAGAATTGATAGAATTACATTATCATATGCTGAGGATATATCTAAAAAAGCTGCTAAAACAGATTTGTTATAAGTAAAAGCTAATCTAATATCAGTTATAAGTAAGCTAAGATTATCTATGGTGCTCTTTCCTCTCCTAAAACCATACTGACTTTGACTTAATAAATTTCTGCTTTCAATAAACCATTCTAAGCGAAGTTTGACAAGGTGCTCTAGAATTTTCAACATAACTGATGAAAGCACAATGGGTCTGTATGAAAAAGGGTCAGAAGGGTTTTTATCAGGTTTAAGGATAGGGATAACAGAATGTGACTTCCATGTCTGAGGTATATTACCTGTAGAAACAAGGGAGTTCATAACCTTTAATAAGTATGATAGAGATTTATCAGTCATGTTATTTAAAAATGAGTAGTTAATGTTATCCCATCCAGGAGTAGAGTCTTTAACATTTTGAAGGATACCTTTAAGCTCAAATAACGTAAAAGGGGAAAAATTGTCTAAAGAAGAAGTAGAAGGAAGAGAAAGGATACATTCTGGTACTGTAGGTGGAGCAAGATGATCTATCAGCTGATTTATTAACAATGGACACATTTCATTATTATTAGAAACCTTATATGCAGATCTAAATTTTCTTATGTTTAACCATACACTTGAAGGTTTTGTTTGGGGTGATAAGGAAGAACAGAATTTCTTCCAACCTTCAGCTTTTTTCTTTTTTAATAATCGACGAGTAGTTTTTATAATATT
Organism: Apodemia mormo; assembly: GCA_036924255.1. Lineage (NCBI taxonomy): Eukaryota > Metazoa > Arthropoda > Insecta > Lepidoptera > Riodinidae > Apodemia > Apodemia mormo. Next base: position 21,883,208 of record JAUPFN010000021.1, on the reverse strand, counting down.
AGTGAGAATATTAAAATTTTCTGTAGTTGTATACTGACAATAAAATTTTTCAGCAGCTTTCCTTTCCTTAATAGCGTCTGAGCACTCTTTGTCCCACCAAGGTGGCGTATTTATTTTCTTAGTTAATTGTTTTTTAATGGGAAAAGTGTTTTCAGCTGATTTTATAATTAATTGAGTAAAGGCTTCTGCACAAGAAGAGTCATTATATGAGGAAATGTTAGGCAAAACATTAACACCAACTTCCATCAAATTATTAAACTTGTGCCAATCCGGGTTATGCAAATTATATTTGAAATATGATGTAGATTTAGGTGAAGTTTTATGATATGCAGAAGGGAAATTTATTATTATGGGGAAGTGATCACTTCCAAACGTAAATGGGAGTGTGTACCATGTCAAAGAAGGTGCTAAATTGGGACTGCAAATGGACAGGTCTATAGCGCTTTTGCCTTCGGAGGGTTTTGTGCGACGAGTGGGAGAACCGTTGTTTAAAATACATAAATTTAATTCTTCAATGACTTTCAAAAGTTCTTCACCATAATAATTACTGGAGGAACAACCCCAGGCTTGATGATGAGAATTAAAATCACCTAACACAATAAAGGGTTTAGGTAGTATGGCTAATAGGTTATTAAGTTCCGTCAAAATATTCAAATTTGGATGTGGAATATAAAGTGACACGAAACAAATATTATTTACATTAACAGCTAATATAGACATATTTACAGTATGTACAGGAAGATTAACAATGGAAAAATTATATCCTTTTTTGATCATGATGGCTACACCTCCATAACCATCAGATCTATCTTCTCGGATACTAGTGTATCCAGAGAATTTAAAAGTACAACTTGGTCTTAACCAAGTTTCTGAAAGAGCCACTAAAAATGGCTCATATTTATTTAATAAGTGAATTAATTCACTTTTCTTGTTGGTGATGCTCTGCGAGTTCCATTGAAGAATTTTGGCTTGACTGTCCATGATCACCATTAAATTTAGAATAATTAATTAAACTTTCTGTCATTAAAGCAGCGTTGGACGGTGTTATTACTTCGGACTGAGATAAAAATTTAATAAAAGATATAATCATGCCTATTGAGGCTGATTCTTGATTATTGTTATTATTTTTTGTCAACAAAGTACCATTTTCTCTAGAATTAGTGGAATTATATTCATTAATAACTGAATTTTGGAAATCATAGTCATAACTCTTACTGACTTTTGTATGGGGTTTAGGTTTCTGAAATATTGTTTTTTTGTATGACCTATGGGATTGTTCTTGCGAATCTAAGTTTTTTTTCAAAAGTGGATGAAGAGCAGTTTTAATAGGTGTTGAGATGGCATCAGCATATGATTTGGAGACCGGGGGATAATTTTTTGATGCCTCGGCATAAGAGACACAGTTTTGAGCCATAAACATTTTAATGTTTTTTTGTCTTAAATGTTCTGGGCATGATTTGCTAGTGGCAAAGTGAGATCCCTTACATAAACAACAATTAACATTAAAATCAGCCTCGCTAGTACAAGAGTCTCCACAATGATCCTTTCCACATTTAAAGCATCTTGGGTTGGATCTGCAAGTTATTTTAGTATGAACGTACCTACAGCATTTATAGCATTGTATAGTAGGGTAAATGTATAAATCTACTGGGAGAGCATTATAACAAACGTAGACACGTTTCGGTAAAGTTTGTCCATCAAAAGTTACGACAACTGTCTCTGTTGGTTTCCAGGTAGTGTTATCATTAATAGTTATTTTACGGTTTATTCTTCTAACCTTTATTATTTTTCCACAACCAATGGGAACCTTAACATTATTAGCAATTTCCTCAGGTGACCAGTCTGAGGGAACACCTCTAATTACGCCTACTCGTGAAACGTTAAATGATGGGATAAAAGCTTTGAAGTTTTTATTTGAGAGATTAGGGTCATTAATAAAGTGGTTTGCGTCATTGTGGTCCGAAAATGATAGAGATAATCGGTTGCGTCCAATTTTCTTGAGGCTACCATCAATTATATTTTTAAAAGTATTATTTTTAAGGAATCGCCCAAACGAGACTGGATGTAGAGTAACATTATCAGTCGGAGATGTAATAACTCTTTGGACATGAATAACATAAGGTCCAAGGTCTGTAGATTCATACTGTGTGCGGTAGTTAATATAATCTTTAGGTTTTTGGGGTTCCTTACTATTTGTTAGGGGGTTTGACAAATCTTTCATTGTAACATTATCATTTACATTATTATCACCAGTAATAAATGAGGCGCCCGAAGCATTATTTATATCTGAGATTTCAGAAACAGAGTGAGAGCACTGACAGTCAGTAGATTTCAATTCATTGTTGCGCTTTTTGCGCCGTTTATTGCAGTGTTTGCATATTTTATTAGATGTATGAGATCTTTTCCTGTTAGTTGTTTGAGTTGAAGAAATCGAAGTATCTGTATCAACACTACTCTCATCTATAGTAACATAGTGCGCTACCTGGAGAGGTCCACCTCCAGGATCGTCAGGGGGTTTGTTCATTTTAAAAAGTGAAAAGGAGACTTACCTACTTTAAACTGATAGTAAAACTAATGATATTTACATAAAATTAAATATTTACACAAATAAAACTAATATCGATCCTCTGTTTCGCTAAATAATAATATAAAAAGTCGCAGAACCAAAAATGACGTCCGCCAAATTTTATGTTTCCCGCGCTTTTTTTCGACAAGACATTTAATTTACGCGCCTAAAATGTCAGCGTCACGTTCAGAATCAAGTAAATTTTTATACCTTTGAGGCTAGTTATTTATTAAGGTGAACTTACATTTTTATTACTTAGTATTTCAGTTACGTGAATATAACCAATAAATTATAGTTAAAAAAAAAATTAAATATCCAACAAAGTCATGTTTTTACCTTAATAAACAGAAAACCGACAAACTAGAAACATATACGATTTAAATTTCTAAACTGATGGTATAAAACGCAATGATATTATAGCAGGCCATAGATAAGCATAACCGTTCACCTTGACGCAAAAAACGTTCACCTTTTTAGCCCTCGTAGTATGATTTCTAGCAGGCCAAAAGCAGGCCTGCTTTTGAACTGACTGGGAATTGAGCGTTTTTTTAAAAGTTGATGGTAACCCCCCTGGTTAGTGGTTACCACTACCGATCAAAATACTGCTTTTTTAGTAGATATATAACATTTTCTTTCTTATCTTATTCCTTCCAATCTCTTCTTTTATTTTGATTATATTATTTATATTGTTGACTTTAAAAACTGTGAAATCAAAAATAAGATGACCGTGGCACATTTATTAGGCAACACCAATTCATTATGTGACGTCATTATGGCCTGGTTGGGTTAGGTTTGCTTGGAAATTTTTGTTAAAAATCTTGTATTTTAGTGTAATATATGTTGTATTGCTTATTTTAGAATAGTAATATAAATACCTCAAACAGTAGCAGTAATCCTGGTGCCAAGGAGTGAATATCTCAGCGACATTTCTGGCGAAAATGAATCGCCATGAAGGTAAGTAATGATAAATCAAATTTTGTGCGATGCTTTTGTCACTCTAAATTTCATCGCAAAAATCCAAACATATACTATATTTATGTAAAAAAAACAAACTAACACAAAATTACTAATTTTAACTTAATTTTCGAATGGATATAATTTAATTGTGTATTGACATAATTTCAGGAGTCAGCTGTGATTCGTGTTTAAAAAATAACTTTAGAGGACGACGATACAAATGCTTAATATGCATCGATTACGACTTATGTGCCGCCTGCTATGAGACTGGGGCAACGACAAATCAGCACACTACAGAACATCCTATGCAATGTATACTTTCAAGAAGTGACTTTGGTAAGATTTTTTATTATTGACATAATTCATTGACCAATCTGCATTCAATCATACTGAAATAAGTTCTTGTAGGTCAGTAGCTATGTATGATACTATAGAAAAATACAATGTTGTGTTCAGTAATGTTGCTTAATTAAATTGAAAAAAGATTATAATTAAATAATGGATGAGTAGCTATTGTCCGATGCATTAGTTCCCTTATGCTAGTGTTTAAGTAAACAATTTGTTTTGATAAGTATTGAATAGGTTGTTTCAATAATTTTACTCCTTATATTATGGTCCAGGCTTTGAAAACATGATTTTTAAAGATTATATTAGAAAAATCATATCCAAGTCATGTAATTAGTTAATGTTTACATGTATCAAATGACCTTGATTCCGATCCAGTAGTATCTTAAAAAATACTTGGTATGTCAAAATAATTTAAAAAGTTAAAACTAACAAAGATACTCTGGTTTCTCTTATTTACTTGTTTGCAATAAGTAACAGGGATTGAAACTATCAAGATAAATATGCTCCTTAATAACTATCACGATAATTGTCAGATAATTATACAATATTTATCTGATAATTATCAAACAGATACAAGCCTAGAAATATATTAACTAATATTATTTATCAACATTTACATTACAAACAAACAGTTTAGTAAATAAATTATACACATTTTACAATCAAAGTAATGTTTTATTAATTTTTTTTATACTATTTTGTGGCTAAAACTTGTTAGTAAAAATAAAAAATACGAGAAGTTAACCAACTTCATACTACTTAGTTAATTATTAGTGGAATATCATCCTTCTGGATATAGATTGTGTGTATATGAAGAGTCAAAATTTAAAATCCATCTGAAATCCATGTTGTTGATTGACATATTTAAAAGAAAAGGTCAGTTTAACATAGCACAAAAAAAACAAAAATCAAATTAATAATGTATGGTTAGTTAGTCAAATACGAAACAATGATATGGAGATTCTCACACCATTGATATTTAGTGGTACATATTCCAATACACACAATCTTTAAAGGTGACAGCTAAAAAAAGTATTCCTTTTGTGTTTCTATATGTGTTTAACATTTGTCCCATGCTTGGGTAAACTTTAAAAGTGTTGACACAACTGGATTTTAAACTAGACTAGAAAAATGTTCCTTTTTTAAGTTTTGAAACTTTTTCTAGCATGAGATAAGTACTTAAACACATACATAATATTATATATATACCTTTTATTTATTCATCTAGTTTTTTTACTAATTCTAACCTATGATTTCAATTTAATATGTAAAAATGTGTATGAATAACTATAGTTAAAAGTTACAACACAATCTGTTAAATTTTAATAACAAACAAAATTGACAGAAGAAGATATCTGTTGCAATATTTCAATTGAGATTTAATTTGTTTTTTTTTTTTAATCCATAGATCTCTATTATGGTGGGGAAACGCTTGCTCTAGAACAACCACAGGCATACACATGCCCATATTGTAATAGAATGGGTTTTACAGACACAGCACTCATGGAACATGTGATGGCGGAACATGTAGACACTAATCTTGCTGTAAGTAAATGTATTCATAATAATAACAGCCTTTATTCCAGAGTGCATATTCTCAAAGAATTATTCATTGTCTCCCACCACATATTCTACAATATGTTTTTCTCTTTCAACCGAGCAATAGCTTGGTGTGCAGTATGCACATGTTATTTTTGCTGACCTAACACATACCAAAGGTGTAAGATGGTCCTTATAAATTACCATGTTTTTGATAAATTTAGAAAGTCATCTCCTCAAATTCAAGGTAGTTTTTCCTGTCTTCTTTCCACATGCAGCATTAAACTACCATCATCCCATTTATTATATGCCCCATTATGGGACTGCATGTTTTTCTCAGTTTCTAATTCTTAGGAAATTTATAATTTTCTGGTCAATTCTGGGTTGACATCAGAAAATACATAGACAGTCTACCTCCATAATTTCCAGTGTTCTTTAAGGTTTATTTTAGTGATTTAGTGAGTTCTCATTTTAAGCAGATGAAAGGGCTGCTAATTTGTCTGGACGAAAAATTGCTGAAATCTACTACTTAGTAGTAATTATGAAAGCGATGCCATTTCTTTTTGCAAACTGCCTGACCAGAAGACTGTAGATAGTGTTTTTGAAAAGGAATACTGAGAAAAGGTCATTCCTAATGAGCCACTGTGTCTTTTAATCCATTGCACAGCGACTCCATTGCTTTTTATTCAATGTCATGTCCGGATATTTGACATATTTGGTTAGGTTAAGGTTAGATCTAAGCAGTGAATGTAGGTTTAGGTATCCTTTTTTTTTTCAAAGATGGAATTATTATAAATGGGTGTGATAAGAGAAGAACCAATCTAACTTCCCTTTTTTAACTGAGAATTTTATTTACATTAACTATGTATATTTTGTGAGAATGTTTTATTTCTGACTATTATTTTTTAAATATATTTTTTTTTAATTTTTAGATGATTATTTGGGTTGTTGTTTCTGTATTCTTATACCATATTTTGAGAAGTGTTTAAAACTAAATAATATATTGTGCTCTTTGTTTAAAAGTAGTATGTATTTAATAAACTAACGGTCAGTTTTGACAAGTACTTAATCTGAAAGTTTGTATTTATGAATGCTTGTTACAAAATCATGCAAAAACAGCTGGACCGATTTGGATGTTATTTGACACAGTCTGATGGTGACTTGGAATAGGACTATCAAAACGGGCTATACTCCACTTAGCCACACTGCGGGCCATTGTGTGCAAGTATCTTTTAGTAGACTTTGGTCGGTTATTCTGCCATTTAGAATTTCAATGAATTACAACAATTTATGTCCACTGTTTTTCTCTTTTACTATCATATAAGTGAGTAAGACACTAAAATTTATCATTTTATATATTTCAGCTCACTTACTAATTACTAATTGACCCACACAACTTCGCTCACAAGTAGCAGACCATGCAATTATTTTCATACAAACTTCCATCCCCCTATTTCAGCCACTTAGAGGTTGATTTTTTTAAAATGTCAGGCTGTGTTTCACCCCGGACCTTCAACTAACTACATGCCAAATTTCATCAACATTGGTTGAGCAGCTTAGTGGTGAAAACGTAATAAAACAAACTCACTTTTGCATTTATAATTTAGCATTTGTAATATAGGATAGTATAGCATAGTTTTACTAACATTTTTTAATTGTTTATGTTTATTATTTCAGGTGGTGTGTCCAGTATGTGCCTCAATGCCTGGTGGCGAACCAAACTTTGTCACTGATGATTTTGCTGGTCATTTGACACTTGAACACCGCACAGGACCTAGAGATCTCATATCGTTTTTGATATCCTTTTCAAATATACAATTAAGATAAATATTGCAAGAACCTCAGAGTTTGTGACTTAATGCTTGATGCCTCTTGAAGCAATGATTGAATTATTAAATAATGGTGCATGTCACCTGTAGAGTAGGTGGCACCTAAACGTAAAATAAAAAGTATAATCACGTCGGTTCCCTTGCGAAGTACATAAAGTGAATAGTAATCATCACAATTAAACGGTTATTCGGTTGTTGAGATGTGATCTTTATTGCCCCTTTTTACTTACCTGATAATGATTATCGTCTATTTCTAGCAACAACCGAAACCAACAGCTTTACGTGCTCATCCTTAGCACAGGGGCAGTTACACACATCCTGCAAACTCTGCCGTTACTGAGATTTTCGAGAAAAACCTCAATGCCACTTCTGCCTGTACCCTAGAATCGATCCTGAGAACTCATGATCTGAGCCGAATAGACTAACCCCTAGAACGTATAATGTGTTGGTTGCGGTAGAGATTACAAATCACATTTTTGTGATTTGAAATCTCTACCGCAATGTGAATGTGATGTGCTTTTACATTGATTGATGTATCAAAGATGTTTACGGAAAGCTAATTAGTGTTACTTTTTACAGCATCTTGAGAAGTGTGTTATAATTTATTATCAGACAATGATATTATAGGTGTATTTTGTACCTCTTAACAGATAAAGTTAATAACGATAAATTGGTAGGTAGTCCAGCATTGGCGTTGACCACATGTGGTCCCGGGTTCGATTCCCGAGTTGGGCACATAAAAAAAGGGTTCTTTTTCAGTTTTCTGAGAAACACAAAGTTGCTTGGGATTGGAAAGTGCCAAAGATTGGAAAGGATTGGGGATTGGCTTGCCACCTATCACATTTGTGGGACCAAGTATCTTCGGCTAATCATGGGTGCACTTGTTGTACTTCTGCCTACCTCTTCGGGGATACGGGCGTGAAGATACTTTTTTTTTTCAAGAAACTGTAGCCTTGATGAGAAAGCTAATCATTGATGTAACAATTGTATTAGGTTTTAGCCACAGATTAACCGCCCTGTTGGTCGAGTGTTTAGCAACCCTGACTACGCAATCGACGGGGCTCGGGTTCGATCCCCGACGGGGACAAGCGTTTGTGTGATGAGCATAAATGTTTGTTTTTCCAGGTTTGGGTGTAAAAGTATTTATATATGTATTTTTATGTATTAGTATTGTTGACTAACACCCATAACACAAGCAAATAATTTGCTTACTTTGGGGTTAGATCAGTAAGTGTAATTTGTCCCGTGAATATATTTATTTATTTATATTTATTAAATGGATAAGCCTTATAAGACAATTTCTTAGTTTGTCAGTGTAACTTGCATTAACACACAGAAATAAGAGTTATATTAGTTCTGATAAAATAAAATCACTCCAAGGGTAATTTTTAAACCTTGTCATCTCATTCCGTACGATAAAACAGTACAACATAGTTTATTTCTATATTTTCACAATATAATATACAAATATATGAAATTTCTGACATTGATTAGGAGGGTTTGCTCATAAGCAAGGCGATACGTTTCCTTCTCAATGGCGAGTCTATTAGTATTCATGAGGTCTGTGGTTTTAGCCTAATAGATATAGTCCAGTGCAAATGACAGAAGCATACCCTATAATATGATCTATCCTATCCCGGAGTCTGGTAAAAGTGGTTTTTCGAGGTTTTCTCGAAAAACTGAATCTCAGTAGCATCTCACAGTTGGTGGTGTGTTACCACTCCATGCCTCTGATTAGCGCGTACAGCTGTCGGTCCCGGTTATAGCTAGAAATAGTTGATAATCGTTATCAAGTCGGTTAAATTGCGGCAATGCGGTTCACCATTCATCTCGCCAACTGACCAACTGGTGAATCGTGGTGAACCGAAGAGTCCGACGTTACCTTTGGAATCCTGTATCATATCTTCATCAAAATTATATGGGATTAAATGGGAAATATACTCTTCCAAAAAAAATTACGATTCTGTTTATATGTGAGGGAAGTATGCTCAAACATACATAAAATATTCTAATTGTGAACTTTCTCCTTTTGGAAAGCAGTTTGAAAAATATTCTCAAATTCCTAAAGTAACATCCTTTCTAACAAAATCCAAAATAGACTGTAATTTTAAAGTTATGTATGAAATTCTAAATCACTGCGATTGTGGCTATTGTAGAGTATATGTATTGCATTGTCTTGCACGGGTCAGGTATCACCACTGCCTATTCCCGTCGCAATAGTGTTAGTGCTTGTCGCTATAGAGTTACGGTTCGGAGGTAGCTGCTAAACTCATGTATGTGGCATTATGAACTTGCCACAAGGATAACAACGCTATTAACATCTTTGGTGTTTTAGGCGATGGTTATTTTTGGTGTCTCTTTCCGCCAGAAGACCCATCTGCTTGTTTGCTATATTATGATATAAAAAAATGGCTAGTAACACTGGTTTAAAATGCTGAAGTGTAAACGGATTTATTTGTTTGACAATTGAGCTCCTTAACGCTGAGCACGATGAGCCCAGCGGCATCCGGCACGGCGGAGTGCGGCGGATGCCGCCGTCCGGCCGCGGCGTGAGCCGCGCGCGCCGCACGAACATGCAGTTCAGGTATTTACGGTATTAGGCTTTCATATATTTATATCTAGACTTAAGAAAATTCAATTTCAATTATAGAACGAAGTTCCTTATATCACTATATCGTTTGTGCGCTGAGGGGTTAGACCGAAACATGTAACAAAAAGACGACATCAAAAACCGACCATTTTGCAGTGATTTTTATGGCACTTTCTGATTACCTAGAAAATTAAAACTTTTTCAATTGATTCAGCTCCTGTGATTTTGAGAATATTATGCAAAAATATTTTATAATTTTAGTGTTTAAATGGATATTTGTTTTTATGAATAAATATATATATTTTTTTGTGCCGTTTTGTAACCCTTGCTGTGACTTCACAGTCTCATATATAGGAAGAGGCACTCTGTTCCAACTGTAAAATAGCTTTCAATTTTTCGAAGTTTTCTAACGACCTAAATTACCTTTAAATTGGATATGCGCCCAAGTTATCAATAGTCACCCAGATTCAAACAATGCATCAGTCACTCGTTATTGACAAGAAAATTATTAATGTGGCATTATATATCTGCCACATGGATGGTAAATTACCCTACTACATTACTAAAGTACCCTCTTTTGATGTTTACTGGCAGTGGGTATCACTATTCCGCACATTTATTTATATTTTATTTCATCAAAAACAAAACTTATTTACAATTTTTCAACATTCTTAAATCTCGTTGTAGGTTTGTGTGGATGTTGCACACTTCACAAAGTAGGCATTAATTTTTATCGAAGCTACATTCTATACCATAATTTTAACATAACAATGACACACGTCAATTTAAATAACACTATACTATTTCCATTTCTTTATTTTCTCGATGACAGTTCTAATTTGATAGTTGTAGTGTTGTGACCAAATAAGTAATGATGTTAAACAAACTTTTGTTTGCTATCCTGTTACATAAAACATTGAAATTTGTTATGTATCTGCCCAACGGCATATTAGGGCGATCAAATGTAAAATATGTGTCACTGCAATTAATTCTGCAATAACTGTAAATAATTCTATAATTAAATAATTCTATTAAGTAAAAATTAATATACTAAAATAATTCTGCAATAACTTGAGGGGGCTCAGTCCTTATCCATTAATACCACCATAATTTTAGTATTAGAAGCTATAATCTATACTGAAAGAGAAGAAGCTATAATCTATACTGGAAGAAACTGAGAAAGTCAAAACTGTACATTGAATATTTTTTTTTAAAAGAATGGTTGGGGCATAATCTACAATTGATATCGAAGCCAAAAATATAGTTTTTAGAATTTTTGTCTGTTTGTTTGTATGTATGTCCGGGATAGACTTAAAAAGTACTGCATGGATTTACTTCAAATTTTGCATGAATATTACTAACAGGTCGAGTCAACATATAGGCTACATATTATCACACTATCACCTACGGGGGAGGGGCTGTGTGGAGTAAGGAAGTCCGCGAGGACGAAGTCGCTGGCAACAGCTAGTCTTACTATAAGGTTGCTGGCTATACTTGGCTGGCTATAAAAAATGGGTTTTTATCTATATAGAAAAATATCAGTAGCAGTAGGAAGACTTACCATGGTGTCTTAAGTGTCACATGTCTCAGAAATACACGTAAAGTTATTATTGTTAAAAACAAATTTTTAGAGTTGACAAATGCGGCGACGGGAATCACTATCCGTTTCGCCAAAAAATAAATTTTTGATAATGAGTATTTCAAGGCTAAAAATATGGTTTATTCTGTCTACCATGTGAAAGGATTGATAATATCAATATTTTGGCTAAAAGCAACATGCAGGTAAAAATCGCGCGCTAGATATACATACATACAACTAGTGAAATGAGTTCATTGTTACAGATGAAATTCACATTTATAATTTTTATCAGTGCTTTCGTGTTTCTAGTGGGATATCACCCGGCACCCCAGCTTTAAGGAGGTCGCTGGTTCAAATCCCGCGTGTCGATATTTTTCTTTCTTGTTTTTAAAGTTTATCAAGTTTTCCCAAGCCCGGGGTGAATGCTATAACACAAAAATAATTTGAAACATGAAAGTACTGATAAAAATTATAAATGTGAATTTCATCTGTAACGATGAACTCATTTAACTAGTCATACTTATGTATATCTAGCGATTAGTACAATTGATGGAATCGATCATATAGCATAGAAAAACTTCGCCACTTCGAGCCTTTCGACACTAGCTCAATGAGAGAGCACCCCGGCTTTAGGGGAGGTCGCAGGTTCAAATCCCGCATGTTGATATTTTTCTTTGTTGTTTTTAAAGTTTTTCAAGTTTTCCCAAGCATGGAGTGAGTGCTATAACTCAAAAATAATTAAATAACAATTTAACAAAAATTAAAACAAACTATGAAATAGCAATAAATACGTGTCACATATAAGGTGCTAGCACTCGTACTGACAGCATCGCACGAGTAAACAAAATGACCGCCGTGCCGATGCGTCATAGAGCAAAAATGTTGTCACAAAAAAATAATCATAAACCCGATTTTGATTATTTTATATAAGTACAAATATATTTTTATGGAGCCATAATATATACCACACAAATTTTCATAATAAAATGTAACACACAAATTTTCATAACACTATTAATGAGAACTAGAGCGATTATGCAGCGAGTATCGTTTGTGATAAAAATAAATTGCATAATGTCACATCCCTAGTCAAGTGGTGTTGACAGATGTCAACGTCATACAGGCAACTGTCACCTGCACCATGCTACAGCGCAAATAAGCGCATTGATTTAATTTCGTGAATTGGGGCGCAGATGGATATAGATGAATGTGTATAATGTTGTGTTTAGTTGATGAGGTAGTTGAGGTAGTGAGTATGGTATGTTGTGTGTGCAGCACGAGCGGCGGCATCTCGTCGCTGTCGCCGTCGGCGCGCGACGCGGTGGTGGACCCCATCGCGGAGCTGCTGTCGCAGCTGTCGGGCGTGCGGCGCGGCGCCGCGCAGCCCGGCACGCCCAGCCAGCTGCAGCAGCTGCAGATGCAGCTGCAGCTCGAGCGCCAGCAGGCCACTGTCAGTACACATTTTATCCTTCTCGCTATGCTTAACATCTGTATTACGTTTAATTATTATTATGAACAACGCTATTGTTTCTGAGCGTATTAAGAATTATTATATTTTACATGAGTAGGTGTTTTAATATTATTGTAATAAGAACTAGAATATTTTTTTATTTGTAACAGATTTCGAACTAAATAATTAGTGCCTTCAATCAAATTAAAAGTGATCGGGAAAAATGTACTTATAGGCACAGATTACATAATAGTTACCATCATAATATTAGGTTATTGTATAATGACACACGGCTGTTGTTGAAATTTGCTTTATTACAAAGTTCATTGAGCGAGTGATGTGCTAACTTTACGCATTTCCCTGGATTTTTAAACGAATATTTTTGTGAAGTGCGTTTTTATTATTATTAAAATTTATTTTAAAATATATAATTTTTAATAATAATTAAAACACACTTTCAACTCAATATTTAGTTCCTAATTTTAAAATATGGCCAGACGTTAAAAAGTATATTTTTAACGTCTGGCCAAATTTTAAAATTAGTTTAATTTCACGAAAAAACACCTTTAAAAAAGATTTGTGTTTTGCACGATGCAAGTGAAACTTTTTTTCAGTTTGTTTAACTAAAAAAATGGAAAATTATTCGATTTACGCTATTAAAATTGCGTTTCCTTCTTATCTTAATTATTGTAAAATGGGGATGATAATGGGAATCACTACTAGACAAAATATTCAATTATAAAATTTAGTTTCAATTTGATTATTAGAGTAAGGAATACACAATTAATACGAGCTGTAGGCGCCATATTGACCTTGGCTTCTCCGCCATGCGCCTTTTACTTTATCCGTACTCCGAGGCCAACTTTAATGCGACATGCAATAGATGAACGAAACCTTTTGGGACGATAGAAAAAAAGTTTCACTTTAATAAAGAGAAATTACAAGGGCATAGTGCCTTAAAGCGAAGAACTGTCGGAGGCGTACTTAGCTTGGGCTCAGGGCGTCGGTGGCTTGGGCTGGTAAACCTTGCTCGGCTCCTGCACAGAGCGGTTGGTAGTGAATGCCTGGTGGTTGAAGGATAAGAGCAAGGTCAATCTTGTCGGCTATACCGCAGGGCGGGTCATGACGCCAATGTAATGTGTGTGTTTGTGGTCAGGCGGCACGGCAACAACTGGAGCGGCTACCGCGGCGGCCCGCAGCGGGCAGCAGCAGTGCGCCCCCGCCCGCGCCCGCGCCCGCCGCGCACCCGCTGCCTCAGCCCGATGCGCAGGACTCGCACTACCTGCTCTCCGCCTTCCTCGGTAACGCGCCACACCACACCACACCACACTACACCACACCACACCACACTACACCACACCACACCACACTACACCACACTACACCACACCACACTACACCACACCGCCCGCGCCCGCCGCGCACCCGCCGCCGCAGCCCGACACGCAGGACTCGCACTACCTGCTCTCCGCCTTCCTCGGTAACGCGCCACACCACACTACACCACACTACACCACACCACACCACACTACACCACACCACACCACACTATACCACACCACACGGCCCACGCCCGCCGCGCTCCCGCCGCCGCAGCCCGACACGCAGGACTCGCACTACCTGCTCTCCGCCTACCTCGGTAACGCGCCACACCACACCACACCACACTACACCACACCACACCACACTACACCACACCACACCACACTACACCACACTACACCACACCACACCACACTACACCACACCGCCCGCGCCCGCCGCGCACCCGCCGCCGCAGCCCGACACGCAGGACTCGCACTACCTGCTCTCCGCCTTCCTCGGTAACGCGCCACACCACACTACACCACACTACACCACACCACACTACACCACACCACACCACACTATACCACACCACACGGCCCACGCCCGCCGCGCTCCCGCCGCCGCAGCCCGACACGCAGGACTCGCACTACCTGCTCTCCGCCTACCTCGGTAACGCGCCACACCACACTACACCACACCACACCACACTACACCACACCACACCACACTACACCACACTACACCACACTACACCACACCACACCACACTACACCACACCGCCCGCGCCCGCCGCGCACCCGCCGCGCACCCGCCGCCGCAGCCCGACACGCAGGACTCGCACTACCTGCTCTCCGCCTTCCTCGGTAACGCGCCACACCACACTACACCACACTACACCACACCACACTACACCACACCACACCACACTATACCACACCACACGGCCCACGCCCGCCGCGCTCCCGCCGCCGCAGCCCGACACGCAGGACTCGCAC
This sequence comes from Apodemia mormo, assembly GCA_036924255.1. Lineage (NCBI taxonomy): Eukaryota > Metazoa > Arthropoda > Insecta > Lepidoptera > Riodinidae > Apodemia > Apodemia mormo. Next base: position 21,868,046 of record JAUPFN010000021.1, on the reverse strand, counting down.
TACCTGCTCTCCGCCTACCTCGGTAACGCGCCACACCACACCACACCACACTACACCACACCACACCACACTACACCACACCACACTACACCACACTACACCACACCACACCACACTACACCACACCGCCCGCGCCCGCCGCGCACCCGCCGCCGCAGCCCGACACGCAGGACTCGCACTACCTGCTCTCCGCCTTCCTCGGTAACGCGCCACACCACACTACACCACACTACACCACACCACACCACACTACACCACACCACACCACACTATACCACACCACACGGCCCACGCCCGCCGCGCTCCCGCCGCCGCAGCCCGACACGCAGGACTCGCACTACCTGCTCTCCGCCTACCTCGGTAACGCGCCACACCACACATCACCACACCACACATCACAACCGCCGCCGCAGCCCGACGCACAGGACTCGCACTACCTGCTCTTCGCCTTCCTCGGTAACGCGCCACACCACACATCACCACACCACACATCACCACACCACACATCACCACACCGCCCGTATTGTGTAGACTATTTTGTACCCGTTGACTAGAGTGTAATTTGATTGGCACCACATTTGTTTTTATTGCATTTCTTTTAAATTCCAAAAATTCGTATTTATTGTGTTCGTTATTCTCAGGTGCAAAGAAAATATTTAAAAATCGTAAACTAAAATCTTAAAACTCTTAATATGGAAAGTGAGTAAGACAGAAGATATTGGGTAATCTCCCAATTTTCTTATTTTCCGAGGGGGAAGATTCAGTATTTTGTAATCAAATACGGTCAGATTGTTTAAGTGTGATTCTATTTATTGCCATAGTAAACGGTAGGTTTTGTCCATTTTGTTAAAAGGTATACCATCTTCTCGAACCCGGACGGTTAGTTAGTATATAATATAACTTTAAGACTGTTGATATAGAGTGTAAAATTGAATGTACTTCAAAACTTGACTTTTCATTATACGGTTGCGTTGTCGCGTTTTGCAATACATTGGATTTTCCAATGTATGTCTATAGTCATAAGGTTAATATTTTAGTATTCTCAGAAAATGATTTGCGTTCTACGCTCTTAGCGTGCGCTCATCTTTTGGCGTGTTGAACGCGTTATAGACTTGTGTTCACTAGAATAAAATGGATATATTGTAAGTTTTTAATGATTAATTATGATATGGATATAACAAAAATAAATGTTTGTTATAATAAATAAGGATTAATAATATTTTTAAAATATAAATTCGGCTAAAATAGATAGACATTAAGTTACAGGACAGTGAACGTAAACCTGGAAGCATTAATCTGTGGTCAAATGTCATCTTAATGTTGTCATTTTCATAGAAACTACAGAGTAAATGTAGATATTACCCATGAAGCTGTATTATATCTGGAGGCAACACTCCTAATACCTACTTGAAACAAATTTTAAATACTGCTGTCATCTTCTAAACTCTTATCCTCTCTTTCTGATATATAATATGGCGAGACCTCATAGAATAAGATATAACGTAGGTATTTGTTTTAAGTGATTAATTCGAGTGCTAGCTCCACCTTTACCTAATACTTCATGATATTACCACGGCGTGATGTCAATGGAGTATGGACGCCATGATTATTCAGAGCGATTTCGCGGAAAATTTTAAATTAAGTTTTAGAACTTAAAATTTTTATTATAAATGTTCGTTTATTAATAAAAATAAATAGTTTTTTAATTAATATTAGGTATATTAATTAAAAAACTATTTATTTTTGTTATATGTATATTGTATATGTATAAGATAAATTATTAAACAGATTTTCAAATTTAGTCAACTAGTTTTTTTATAGAAGGCAAACGGACAGGAGGCTCACCGGGATAGTAAATGATTACCGCCGTCCATAGGCAACTACACTGCCAAGGGTCTTGTAATTGCGTTGCTGGACTTTTAAGAATGAGTAGGCTCTTTTCTTGATGATCGTATCCATTCGGAAAAATTCTACCGATAGCTGGTTCCATATAGGAGTAGTGCGGGGCAAAAAGTGTATCGAAAATCGCACTGTATTGTCTTTATAACTATAATTTGTTATCGGGATTGTTTGATGGTGTAGTATTGTAGAGCAATGGCGGTGTGTCCATGCAGGATCGAGTAGTGGGGCGGAGGCGGCGGAGACGGAGTCACGCGCGGCGCTGCTGCGCGGGCTGCTGCTGGCGTCGCTGGGCCGCGCGCCGCCGGCGCCGCCGCCCGCGCCGCGCGCGCCGCCGCCGCCCCCCGCGCCCGCGCCGGCGCCAGACCAGCGCCGCGCACAACCTCCGCCGCTCGCGCCCCTCGCGCCGCCGCAGCGCACCAAACCGCAGCCGCGCACCAAGGTACGTGGAGTCCATACACATACACACCACTCCACCGTGTTTTGAAATTATACAGGCTGCTTTTTTAGCCGTGGAACCTATTGAAGGAGTGTACTCAGTATTGCATTCTGAGCCCAAATATCTATAAAATATATGACCTTAATTTTTGACCTATTTATCCCATAAAATAAATCATAGATACGGCACGCGTACGTATGTATCTACAGATATATAACTATGCGCGTGGTGAGATCATGAACGCTAGCATAAAGATTACATAATGGTTACTGCGAGAGCGCCGGCCGCGAAGCCCCGCGTGCACATCAGTTGTACACTAGTGAATCGCGATGTCCGGATGTGTTTCTGCGTAATGCAGCAATATTTTTGTGTGTATTTTTATGATAGTATTTTACTAATAATAACTGTCATCTTGCCAGTGTTCCAATGAAGAATGTTGGAATATGGGACGTGTTCTATGCCTTACGTAACGATTATGTGTCCCAAATCGCCATAACAGAAGAGTAATTCAACAATTGAGATTATTGTTAATAATTAATTAAGTCAAGTTCGATTATTATGAAGGGAATGAAATCAGAAATCAGAAGAACTTTATTCAATAAAACTTTTTACAATTTATTTTGACACGTCAACACTCTTCAAAACTACCACCGGATCGAAACGCGGCCACACACTGAGAAGTTCCGGCGGAAGAAACTCAGCGGGCTTGTCTTTTTTTCATATAATTTTTTTATACATACACATTATCACAATATTACATAATTATAAAACATATATATGAGATTGATATGAGGAGCAATTAATCCCATGCTTGTTTGTCTTCCAAATAATCTGAGATTTTATAATACCCTTTTTTACACAGTTTTGTTTTAACACATTTTTTTAATTTATTGACTGGTAGATCTCTTATAGTTTCGGGAAGTTTATTGTAGAAGCGTATACATTGCCCCATAAAAGAGTTACTTGTTCTGTGGAGACGAGATGCATGCACAACGAGATTGTTTTTGTTCCTTGTGTTTAGTGAGTGTACGTCACAATTTTTTTTAAACAAGCAAATATTTTTACGAACGTACATTAAGTTCTCAAATATATATTGGGATGTAACAGTTAGGATATTAATTTCTTTGAATTTTTCTCTCAGGGAACCCTCGGGCTAAGATTATAAATTGCCCTAATAGCTCTTTTCTGCAATACAAATATAGAATTTATTTCAGCAGAATTTCCCCAGAGAAGAATCCCTTATGACATAATACTGTGGAAGTAACTAAGTATACAATTCTTGCTGTGTCGACATCAGTTAACTGTCTCATTTTTTTAACTGCATAAGCTGCCGAACTAATTCTATTTGCTAAATTATTAATGTGCGGTCCCCATTGTAATTTCTTATCTAAAGTAATACCTAAAAACGCAGTGGAATCCACCAGATCCAGTTTGTTTCCATCCAGTTGTACACTGGTATCTACATGCCTTACATTAGGCAATGAAAATTTGATACACTTGGTTTTGTTACCATTTAATAAAAGATTGTTTGTACTGAACCAGTGTACAACTTTTGAAATCGCATTATTTACTTCGTCATACTTAACAATTTGTCTTTTCACTTTGAATAAAAGTGAAGTGTCATCCGCAAACAGTATGATTCCATGCTTATCCCCTACGTAGTAAGGCAAGTCATTTATGTAAATTAGAAACAAGAATGGACCAAGTATAGAGCCCTGCGAGACACCCATGGTTACAGCAGCACCAGCGGACCTTTTCCCACTAATGTCAACCTTCTGAATTCTTTCTTTTAAGTAAGAGATCAGAAGATCAAGAGCTTTATTTCTAACTCCATAGTGGTGTAACTTCCTGATTAAGATTTTATGATCGACACAGTCAAATGCCTTAGACAAATCACAAAATACTTCAAGTGCATCCCGTGAATTCTCCTAGGCTTCATAAACGTTTTTCAGTAATTCAACACCAGCATCTATGGTTGAGCGACCCTTCGTAAAACCGAATTGTTTAGTGTGAAATAATCTAAATTTATCAAAATGGCTAAGCATTTGGTTTAGTATAATTTTCTCAAATATTTTACTTAGGGTTGGCAAAACTGAGATAGGTCGAAAATTGGAAGGATTACATTTAAAACCAGACTTGAAAATTGGAATAACTTCGCCCAATTTCATCAAGTCAGGAAATACACCATGTATTACAGAACAATTAAATATTACAGCTAAATATGGTGCAATAACATTTATTACTGGAGCAATGATTCTAACGGAATGTCCCCATAAATCTGAGGTTTTCTTAGGTTCCAAGGTTTTAAAGGCGTTCAAGATATCTTTAGTATCAATAAAAGAAAATTCAAAGGTTTTGTCGCACTTCGTTACACATTGCTTCAGTAATGATACAGCAGTACTAACTGATGCATTGAGTTTTGAGTTGTTAACACTGCAGCATTGGAAAAAATTTTTTCAAACTCTGTTGCAGTCTCTAAATCTAAAAGAACAACAACTTACTAGGAGTATATTTAATATATAACCATTACAAAGGTTGGAGCGCGAATGACTACACTTTTCTAGACAGCTATTAAGAGAAAAATAGTTTGACCTGAATTTGGAAGTGGTGCTGTGTGCAAAAGCATGATTCACTCATGTGACTAATTACAGATAGACACATCACTTCCCCTCCTTTTTTTTAAAAAAAACTGATATAATCAAAGGTTAAAAAAATTAGGTAAAAAAAATGGATTAAATATGATTACATAGATGCATAACATACGCGTTATTGCTAATTGAGTTAACACTTTTTATAGTTAACGTAGTACACATATATTCTAGCACTTCACTACACTAGAACTATCGTTGATACGTCAGGCCACGGAGTATGCTGGTGCAGCGGTCAGATTGCCCGTTCTGCGGCTGGCGCGGGCTCCTCGTAGCTCTCGTCTGAAGAACTCGGTGTATTTTGCTTTGCAGCACTTTGCCGTAATGTAACAAATTATGACGATTATTGTTCTTCCAATTATGACTGTAATCATGTCTAGCTTACTGTGTGTTATATCGTGCAGCATTGTTGAAGGGGCTTGGTTATTAGCTCCACATTGAGCGATGATCACTTGCTCCTTGCTTTGAGTTTTTCCCATGATGCGGATTAGATATTAAAGTGGTGATGATCCGAAATGTAATGATGTAATAATTATTGAGGCGAGAATCGTACTGTTCGCTTGATGAGTCGTCCGGATCGTGTTCTCATTTGTTCGTTGTGTGCAACATTACCCTTCTGGTCGCTGGTGCTAGGCGTAGGTATTGTTTTGCTTTCCAGAGCCTTATTTGAATAAGTGTTTTATTCGTCTGTGTCGCTCTGGACTATGAATGCTGGTTTCAAGCGATCTATTGAGATGACCTTGATAACGTTGTAAATCATTACTTTAAAATATTTTTCGCCATGCCTTATGACCTTGGAAAGGCCTTCGTAGGGCGGCGTTAAGGGTTTTGTGACATGGTCGCAACGAACGAATACGTGCTTACATGTTCTTAATTCTGGATGCACAAAGGTTTTGTCTTGTCGAAGTTGCTTTTGGGGGACTGCAGCTAGATTTCGAATACACTCTCTTAATTCATATAAAAATGTGTCGTTATCTAGGATAGGCTTTGAAGTTTCGAAAAAATCGCCAGGTAATTTTAAATTTGCTCCGTACACCAGCTCTGCTGCGGATATTCCTGTGTCATCCCTTAAACTGGCTCTTAGTCCCATTAGTACAGTCGGTAACTCGTATACCCATTTTTCTGTATTTCCTCGCGACATAAGGGCTGTTTTGAGCGTTCTGTGCCATCGTTCTATTTTGCCATTGGCTTGAGGATGATAGGCTGTTGTGTGAATTTTCGTTATTCCCATGCGTTTAGATAAGTTTGTGAATAAGGGAGACTCGAATTGCCGGCCTTGATCGATAGTTATTCGTTGTGGGCAGCCGAATCTTACAATCCAGGTAGAATAAACAGCTTCTGATATGCGTTCTGCTGTGATGTCCTGCAAGGGTACGGCTTCTGGCCATCCTGTAGTTCTGTCGATCATAGTGAGTATGTACTTGTAACCTTGACAGTATGTAAGAGGTCCCACTATGTCAATGTGAAGATGGTGGAAGCGGTCGCTATGTGGAAATGCGCTTAGCGAAGAGATCGTGTGGCGCTGAATTTTCGATTTTTGACAACCAATGCATGTTTTTGTCCAATTGCTAATATCTTTGTTCATGGAACTCCAAAAAAATCGGTTAGTAATCATCTTTCTCGTTGATCGTACGCCGGGATGACTAATTCCGTGTATTGTGGTGAAAACTGTAAGGCGAAACTGCTCTGGCAAATATGGTCGCGCCGATTTTGTTGCTACTTCACAATAAATAGGTTTCTTGCAGCCTGGATACTGGAGTTTAATGAACTTTAAATTCTCTTTTTGTGGTAGTGATGATAGTTCCAGGTCGTCTTCTTGAGCTGAAGACAATTGATTGTAGTCAATGGGCGATGGCATCTCAATTTGGTTAATGCGGGATAGTGCATCTGCTACTATATTTTCTGATCCTTGAATGTGTTGAATTGAGGTACAAAATTGGCTTATGAAGTCGAGGTGTCGAAGTCGTCGTGGCGTGTCACTGCTACTCGTAGCTTTTTTGTGTAAGGCGTACACGAGTGGCTTGTGATCTGTGTATACAGGGACGTTTTGTCCTTCGATAATGTGCCGAAAATGTTTGACGGCCATGTAAATGGCTTACAGTTCTCTATCAAAGGCACTGTAACGTTGCTGACATTCACTAAATTTGCATGAGAAGAAACTAAGTGGTTGCCATTTTCCTTCTGCAAATTGTTGTAAAACTGCGCCTGCGCACGTGTTGGATGCGTCAGTCATTATAGCAAGAGTTGCATCGGCTTTGGGGTGAAATAACATCGCAGAATCGCGTAAACTTGATTTGCACTTTTCGAATGCTTGAATGGCTTCCGTACTCCATATTATTTTGGTATTATCCTTGCGCTTAGTGTTGTGCAGATACTCGTTTAATGTCGATTGGTATGATGCGGCATGCGGCAGATGACTTCTATAAAAGTTGATCATTCCCAAAAAACGTCGGAGTTCCGATACTGTTTGTGGCTGCGGGTATTCGTTTATGATTTTGACACGTTCTTCAAGGGGCCTGATTCCTTCGTTGGTTACGTGGTATCCAAGAAAATCGAGAGCTGGCTTGCCAAATTCGCACTTGGATAAGTTTATGGTCACGCCGTACTTGTTGAGGCGTTGAAAAACAATATCTAGGTGATTTTTGTGTATTTCTTCATTTTCTGAAGCCACCAAAGTATCGTCAACGAAGTTGAAAATGAAATCCAGCCCTAAAAATACAACATTGTTCATAAAGCGCTGAAAGGTCTGCGCAGCGTTCCGAAGGCCGAACATCATTCGTGGGAATTCGTAGAGCCCAAATGGTGTGATGATTGCGGTTTTTTCATTATCCTCAGGGGCATTTGGTATAAAATGATATGCTCTTTGAAGGTCAATACGTGAAAATATCTTTTTTCCAGCCAAGTTGTGCGTGAAAGTTTGAATGTGTGGTACTGGATATCTGTCTGGCTTTGTTATTGCGTTCAAACTGCGATAGTCGCCACAGGGTCGTATATCCCCGTTTTTCTTTGGTACGACATGCAAAGGGCTTGCCCAACAACTTTTAGATGGTCTACATATGCCTATTTGTTGCATGTAGTCGAATTCTTTCTTCACTTTCGCATACTTGTCTGGATGTAGAGTAGGGTGTCCGTTATTTACCAAGTTGATTTTTTTTTTGCGGACGCCCCTGGATTTTTAGTTTTTGACCTAAAAAAAAATATCCTACATAAATAAGCTCTTAATTACCGAATTAAACCTTGCCCCAATCGAGTTACATTTCCCATTTAAATAACATGGGAATTTGCAACTTTTTCTTATTAATTTTATTCCTCTGAAAAAAATACCACTACGACTATTATCGATGCATATTCTGATAGGGAATTTAATGCTCTACAAAAAAGCTCTCTTATAATTTTTCGATAAAATCATTCCTTTAAGAGTTATTCGTGGTTTAAGTTGTGTTTATAGTTAATAGGGTGTCCGTTATTTACGAAATTGATTATTTTTGTTGCGACGCCCCTTAAATTTTTATTTCATCATCTGAAACAAAATATTAGACCATTCTAAATTTTCATAACAACCCTTGCCCCAAGGACAATACATTTTCCATTTAAATTACATGGGATTTAAAGTTGATCTTAACATAAATTCTTGAATTTTTGCACTTTTACGGCAAAATTATGATCACGATTATTTATGCAAATTAGTCATTTATTTTGAAACACATATTTTTTTAATATGTGAAAGGCAAATAATTTATTGCATGATAGGCTAATTCCAGTTTTTATCATTTGCAACACTTAATCAACCAATTTTAATTAAATTGAATAAATTTCTGTGTTTTTCGAAAAATTTTTTTCCAATCGAGTTAACAATTTGAATTTACTCTAACAAACATTCTTTCCAACATACGGATTTTTTCTACGCTAGCGCACTCTACCTCATTTAGTAGCTCGACTATAGTCAAGGCGGCGCTTTATGCTCTTCGAGGATTGTAAACAAATATCTTTTCTTCACATTGTTGTGGATGTTTTATCACACATTAATAATTGTTATTTATGTAATAAAAACTCGTTATTCGTATAAGAGCTGAATTGAGAGTCAGTGGAATTATTAATAAATAAATAAAAACTTGAAAGTTCAATTTACATTAAATATCGGAACTCAATCAAAATTGGAGTAGTAGTCTAAATTTTTCGAAAAACACAGAAATTTATTCAATTTAATTAAAATTGGTTGATTAAGTGTTGCAAATGGATACAAGCTCAGAAATGATAAAAACTGGAATTAGCCTATCATGCAATAAATTATTTGCCTGACATATATGACATATTAAAAAAATATGTGTTTCAAAATAAATGACTAATTTGCATAAATAATCGTGATCATAATTTTGCCGTAAAAGTGCAAAAATTCAAGAATTTATGTTAAGATCAACTTTAAATCCCATGTAATTTAAATGGAAAATGTATTGTCCTTGGGGCAAGGGTTGTTATGAAAATTTAGAATGGTCTAATATTTTGTTTCAGATGATGAAATAAAAATTTAAGGGGCGTCGCAACAAAAATAATCAATTTCGTAAATAACGGACACCCTATTAACTATAAACACAACTTAAACCACGAATAACTCTTAAAGGAATGATTTTATCGAAAAATTATAAGAGAGCTTTTTTGTAGAGCATTAAATTCCCTATCAGAATATGCATCGATAATAGTCGTAGTGGTATTTTTTTCAGAGGAATAAAATTAATAAGAAAAAGTTGCAAATTCCCATGTTATTTAAATGGGAAATGTAACTCGATTGGGGCAAGGTTTAATTCGGTAATTAAGAGCTTATTTATGTAGGATATTTTTTTTTAGGTCAAAAACTAAAAATCCAGGGGGCGTCCGCAAAAAAAAATCAACTTGGTAAATAACGGACACCCTAATGTAGAGGTCGTGCGCGAGCAAAAACTGGTGGGCCGGTAGTTTCAATATGATGCATAACGCTGTGTTTTGGTATCTCCTTGTAGCATACCGGCTTGGTGATATCTGGATACGCAGATAAAATGTCGTAATACAGCGTATTAACATCTATTGTTTTGATTGTCGGATGACTTATTGTGACTATAGACCCGATAACGTTTAGACTGGTCACTGCGTCAATAAGTTTTCTGCCATTAATGTCGACTAACAGCTTGTGATACTAACGACTAATAGCACGTCAGCCAGAATGAAAGTCCATGAATAAGGTCTGCGCAAGTTTAAATTGAGCACTAGGCTTTTGGTTACGTAGGTATTGATCACGCTGCCGTTGGCTGCATATAGTTTGTAAGCGTTGTCGCTCTCGCGGGTCGAAAATGGTTTTCTGGTTGCAGGCAGTACTGCGACATTGGCTCCTGTGTCCACCAAAAAACGTAGACCACTTTGTGAGTCGGTCACGCATAGGCGGGGAGTAGGCGTGATAGTGCAGACATCCGCCACTGGCTGCACTGAACTTAGTTTTCCGAATACGTAGAGCTAGTCGGTTTTCTATTTTTCCAATTGCACGGCTCTGTACATTTCCTAGCTCTATGGCGATATTTGTTATGATAAAAGCATGTTCCGTTTGTGAGAGTTGAATCACGGAGAGGTGTAGAGTTACGGCCACGAGATGACGAACGTTGACGTCGATATTTATTGTTGCTGCGGTATTTATTGTCACGCGACCTTTGTAGTTTGACGATCTGTATGCTGAGTTGTGCAATCTGCGCTTGTAATTTGGCAAACTCGGAAATAGAGTGCGTTGGTGCGGATGTAACTTCGGAAATATGTAATGGTCTTGTGTTTTCTAATACCTTATCTGCAATAGTTGCTAGGTTTTCCAGGTCCCTAATGTCTGTTACTGCGAGAACAGCTCGTACTGCCGACGGCAAATGGCCTTGCCACATGATGTTTAAGGTGTCGTCCGGAATCTTTCCCCGTGCGAGGTCTCGCATGGAACGTAATAATTGAGAAGGCTTCTGATCTCCTAGTTCAATTTCACTTAATAATTTTTGTAGTTGTATATTTTCGGATTCCTCGTAGACTGTCAATAGTCGTGTTTTCAACGTGCCGAATTTGTCAGAGCTTGGCGGAGACAGGAGGATGTCGCTCACTTGCTTGATCACATCCTTGCCTAATTTCGTGACGACCAGGTTGAACTTCGCTTCGTCGCTCAGTTTTTGCGGTTTGAGTATGGCTTCGACCTGCACGAACCACAGGCGCGGGGTATCTTGCCAGAAGTCTGGAAGTCGAGATGAAACCGTGACGGTAGCCAATTCCGACGAGGGTGCGAGTGGTGATTGTTGCTGTTGTTGCTCGTACATTTCGTTATGCTGTTGGTATCACGTCGGGTTCACCAATTTGACGTCCGTGCGTAGCCTCCTTGTGGTGGTGAATTAAACGAACAACAACTTACTAGGAGTATATTTAATATATAACCATTACAAAGGTTGGAGCGCGAATGTCTACACTTTTCTAGACAGCTATTAAGAGAAAAATAGTTTGACCTGAATTTGGAAGTGGTGCCGTGTGCAAAAGTATGATTCACTTATGTGACTAATTACAGATAGGCACAGAACAAAAACGATTTCTTTTCTTTGAGGTTTGTTTGTCATTTACTAATTGGCCACTATGGTCTGAATCTAGTACATTTATAATTGAACTACTCGTGGGAGCTATATTTGTAAATATATTATCTATACAAGTAGCACTAGTGGCAGTTATCCTTGTAGGCTCAGAGAAAACGTTGTGCAGATTGAATGATTTAAAAAGATTAAGGAAATTACATGTTAACAAAGATTTGTCTAAAATATTTATATTAAAATCTCCACAGACAACAATATTCATCTTGGATTTGTAGACTTTAAATATGACCTCCTCCATCTTGTTTATAAACTCATCATAAGATACACAAGGGGCTTGTATACACTGATAACAATAAATTGCTCAATTCCATTTACGCCAGAAATACTAAGCTAAAAATAAGATGTGTCTTATACTTTTATTTGTGCCTAGTTTATTTGTTTAAATTATAACACACTTAAAATACTGTTTATTATTTAGTGCCTAGGTAGTTTTGCCTGTCCTTCCTAACTAAACCAGGCACAAAGTATGAAGGGTGAATGATTCATAATTCACACTAGTTTAAAACGGGTAGGTAGATTACATTTGTATTATCTACCTACCTGCTACTGATATTATTATGATGATTCGTAAATCGTAAAGCTCAGCGTAACGACTTCGATGACTAGGGTAACCATGGGTCACGAGACTTTTGACAACATTTCAATTACTGTTTTCTTGGTTATTTAACACTTTATTTTTTTAATATGTTTATACGATATGTATAAGTGTGAATTTTCACGGGCTTAACTCCGTCCCACGGCTAAAAATCACCCTGTATATCTACAGCTGAGCAGAACGCTAGGGTTCGCACCTACAAAAAGTAGAACTGATCAATTACAATATTATATAAATTACAATAACCGCGGTACGATTGTACCGCCTGGGGGCAAAGGGCTAAACAAAAATCCTTTCTGATTGTCAAAGACCTTATTCTCTTAATATGATCATGAATCTAAATACGTATAAAATTGAGTGCATTAGCATAAACCTAATTCTATTGAAACTCTTATAGACTGCACATTACCCTCTTACCCTCTCTCTAACACAGCTATATAAAAAGAGATGGTGGGACCACATAGACTGAGATATAACGTAGGTATTTGTTTCAAATGATTATTACGAATGCTGCTAGCTCCACCTTTACCTAATAACTTCATGGAGACAGTAGCTACATAATATATTGAGCAACGCTATTGGCAAAAATCAATGTGCATAATTTGTCCTTGAGCGGCTACTTCGAAAATGTGACATTTATTTAGGTCTAATTGGTTTACACGTTTTACACGTACTTCGTTTTTTGTTACCATATTTTTTTACATTACACAATATGTATTTCGTTTTTTATTACTAGAGGTAACGGTTATATATATTATTTGAGATAAATTATTGTTATGGAGAAAAAATTATCTATCAACACATAATAATCCAAACTAATATTATTGTCTGAAAAATTGTTTGTTGCGCTTTCACGGCTAAACCGCTGAACCGATTTTAATAACATTAGGCAAGAAGATAGTTGTTGAAGGCTGAAGGTCAAACATGGCTACATTTTCTTCGTAAAATAATCCGTAGGTGGTTGAAATATAGGATGAAGATTATATAAATTACATGGCATTCCACTCGCGGGTCAAATAGCTTTTTATATTTTTATTTAGCATTTACATATTTTAATGTGCAGTTTATAAGAGTTTCAATAGAATCACCAAGGTTTATGCTAATGCACTCAATTTTATACGCATTTAGATTCTCGTAAAAAAATAATACTGTATATATCAAATGATTAATATCACTTGATATACAGTGTGTAAAAAATCCTGTCCGATCGCCAAAGGCATTTGGCTTAATACAATCATATCTGTGTCATTATTTTATGGATATATTGATAGAAAAAATTTCAAAATATTTGCTTGATTTAAGGGGAAGTTCCTTAAGTTTAGTACTTTAGTAATGAGGCACTTTAAAATACGATATTTTTTTATTTTAATTAAAAGACCTACTTACGCACCTCTTTCGGATCGGACAGGTTTTTTTTTTACACCGCTTATATCGCTTAGTACTATTTCGTCAATAAAGTACTGGGACATAATAATACACAATTATTAGTTATTCATCTAAATTTAGTTTATCGCCTTAAAGTTCATATGCTCTTTCAAAAAGGATGCACTTACGCCAACGAATAATCCAATTAAAGTATTTTTTAAACCCCTTTTTCGGAATCGAATTCAGTTCTCGTTGCGAATTCTCATAATGTCTTCTGCTATATAGAAACGGGTGCCACGAAGTGGTAATTTGAGTTTAAAAAAAGGAAAGAAGTTGGCTGGAGCCACGTCTGGTGAATAAGGTGGTTGATCGATGGTATTTGTTCGAATTTTTGACCACAAGGTCAAAAATATAAATTTGGATTTGAAACCATATACAAAATCATCCATTGGCGATAACTTTTTGTGTGAATGTATATAGTTTTGTTTAGTACATGTATGTGGTTTGATTGTCAGGAGACATCAGCGCGCGCGGTGGCGCAGGCGCGGCAGCTGCCCGAGGGCAGGTAGGGGCGGTAGTCGCGCTCGCGCCGCAGCCCGCACCGAGCACACCGCCCACGCCGCCCACGCCGCCGCTGACCCACGACACCACCACACGAACGCAAGTGTTCCATCCAACGTCGATACTTTACCACTAGGGACTACCTCCTACTTTGTTTATATCTCTTCGCACGTCTTTATTGACGTACACCACTCATGGAAATATACAGGGTGACTTATAAAGATCCGGCCAAATTTTCAGAGACTGTTCACAATCAATAAAATATTCGATTTATATAATTTAAAAAAAATTAAAGTAATATATCCGTCACAAAAACAAAACGCATGGGTAAAAATTTCAGTTACACAAAAATCGAACTAAAATATTTTACTTCAACCAAATTAAAAAGTAATCGGGAAAAATGTACTTAGAGTGACAGATTACACAATAGTTACTATCGTAATTATAGGTAACTGTAAAAAGACACACTGCTAGCTTTACAGAGTTCATTCACAAGACTCAGTGCATGCAATTCATGAATTTAGTGGGTTATTTTTAAACGAATATTTTTATATTATCTTGTAATAATTTTACAATTATATTAATTTTAATTAAAAGACCCTTTCAATTCATTATTTAGTTCAAAATTTAATAATTTGGCTGGACTTTAAAAGGTAACCCTGTATAGGGGAGTATTTAGGAGGTCCCGACAATCCCTTAACGAAAATATATGTATTCGTGGATAGATATTTACAATTTGTATCTGTCATGGGATTTATTGCCCCGGTGTGAAGTTCGGGGTAAAAGTCTTTGTGGAATCTTTGAATTCTCCCCTTAACCAAGCTATAAGCTACGCCCATGATAGCACTGAAGAAGCATTTGTGGACATCTATGCTTTAAGTGCTTGTAGCACTTAAATACCGATGACATTTGGTATTGTACGCGTAAGGTATTTATTTGCCTATAGACTTTGGATGGTTTTGCAACAGCCAAAAAAGAAAATCGTCCAATATCTAGAGCTGATCCGATGCAGTCCGTGAGAAACTCAACGGATCAATCGTGATTAGTCAGAACTGGTGCGTGGCGAAGGTATTATGGTGTTTAGCTCAATGGCGACGATTGGGGGGCTGGACGTAAATGGGTCAGTTCCCGCCTGCTGGAGCGTGTGACTTCGGCTCATACTAAAGAAATTAGAACCCGTGCGTGACTGAGCCAGTACTCGTTTACTCTAAAATGTGTGTACAATTAATATATTTACACACACACACACACACACAAACTCAGATTCTGGCTCAGTTACGAGATGTTAGAACGTGTGCGTGAGCGAGCCAGGATGTTGTGCATTAGTATGTGTAAACTCAGTATTAAGCGTCATTTACGTATAAACCAGACTATGCTTCTGTTGTAACTTATTACCGCCTTATTTAGTTCTGTCGCGATAATCCCAATGCTTGTCACAGTCGTATTCCAGTGGAGAGGGTAATGCTACCGGTAAACCGGCATATGACATAACCATCTTCCTACACGTCTAGCAATGCACCAATTATGACTTATGTTTACAGACGATGGTTTTCCTTACCATAGAAAGCCATCTGCTTGTTTGCTATCTAATGCTATAAAAATACTCCTTTAAGTCAATTAAAATGTGTAGACTAGCACATATGTTATATTAATGTTAAGTATTATTACCACAAAGGATGGTTAACACGGATTTAATAAAAACGTTAATAATTCAATGTAGTGTCTAATCATGCTCTGACTTAATCTTAGGATTATGGATATTAAGGCGCCAAGGCAGTAAGATCAAACCTTAAATGTTGACCGATGTTACAATTCATTGACGTGAATTAATCACCCAAAAAAATCGGCAAATAAATCTACATCTCTACAAAATACCGTAGAATCAAGCTTACTAGAAATGTTTGATTAATTATTATCGACACTTCTATGCCTTATTCGCTTAATGCAGTTACAAAGATCATTGAAAGACTGCCGAGTAACACTAAATTCTAAAAGCGACTTGAGTTAATATTCTACATTTTAAAACTAGAGATGAGACACTTCCTTTATTTGATTGTATTCATTAATTTATATTGTATTCGGTTAAATTAGCTATGGCACCAGTTTGACGTATTATGTACATACTCTTCTACCTCTTTCCTCGCTCTCACCTTGATTTAATCTTAGTCCCATAGCATAATTTGTCTGGTATATAAATAAATGACGCCTAATGTAGGACACAACGAGAAATAGCTACGATAACTGCACAATTGCACGAACGAATTGTGTGATGAATCAAATACTATTCATAGAAAAATTCTTTCTTAATAATAAATTGTACATGGTGGAAGCAAGCTACGAACTAAGTTACGATAAGCTACGACGTAGCATGTTTGAAGTTCTCTGTTATTAATTTGCATGAGGACTTTCGTGGCACGGTTATTTTTATATGAAGTGGTTTTACTTGCTTTTACTATAAACATTGTTTAAAACAGCGCCAGTAACAATTTAAAACTGTTTATTGCAATCGTAGCGATTATTCGTATACCGTGAAACCTACTTTACACGTATATGTATACGCCGTTTAAGACGCTTCATATCTCATTCACTCACGCATAGCAGAGTGAGTATACGCTAGTATATGGCAGCCCAGTATTGCCTGTCCACAGTGATGTCACCAATGAGTTTTATTAATAAACCAATGTGATTGTAGTTGTAAATCAGCATTTATTCTCTCTTTCACTCAAACATTATATCGGATTTGTTGCGATGAAATAAGTGCTTATTTCAAGTAAGATTACACAGGTTTGTTAATGTGACTTAATCTAAATTACGTTTACGTATATTTAAATTATAACAAAATATAAACTTGGAATTATATCTACCAAACGTAGTATCTTAAATTAAACAATATCTATATACAAATAAATAAAATTGGAGTGTTTGTTTGTAATATTTAAATAACCGTTTTTTACTAAATGCATATGGATGTATACACGGTATATACACCAAAATAACATTTTTTACAATTTTTGTCTGTCTGTTTGTTCCGGCTAATCTCTCGAATGGCTGAACCAATTTAACGGGACTTTCACTGGCAGATAGCTAATATGATAAGGAGTAACTTAGGCTACATTTAATTTTGAAATTTTCCACACGGATGAAGTCGTGGGCTCAGCTAGTTTGGCAATAAAACTAAAGGGCAGTACCCTTGTAAATGATAAATTAAAATCGCGCAAGCCTATAACAAGTATGACTTCGATTAATCGGTACTGGATATTGATATTATTTATTCTTTCGTGAAAGTTGGTCACGCGTGTCTATGTTTATTTTTTTCCCATGGGAATCTCGAACAATCATATAAAATATTCTTACCAAAATGCAATCCATCGACTATTTTCAAGTTTTGTGGACATATTCATACAAAAGATGATATTTTGTAAAGATCGTATGGAATTGTTGATTTCTGTTCAAAGGAATCCAATTCTAACTATTAATCTCTCATAATTAGAAATCAATTGTACAAACATTTTTACTTACATATATAATTCTAAATATGTTAGGAAAGCATGCAAAGACCATTTTTTGTATGGGATACAATTAAAAAATAGTCAAATAAAAAATTTAATTTTGATCATTTTTTATATTCTTTTTCTTGGAAACAGTTGTTGGAAAGAAAATACTGGTTTGGCTAATTTCAAATAATATTGTAAACATTAAACCCTATTTTTTTGACACTTGCAAGGTCAACTTGGTGATGTTACCAACGCGATGACTGGCTTGGCATGTACTACGTGAATGCACATAATACACTAGTGGATACTTACGTTCGTTTCGTTGCCGCCGCCGATCCGCACGCGATAACGAGACTTCGCCCAAAATGGTGTTGCCAGAAGCCGCTACTAAAATTATCGTGTTCTTGAGCGCTTTCCAAATATCAGTGTGATTTTCCTTTAATATAGAGAATACCTAATACTTATGGAATGTTTTAATATATTAAAAAATGTAAAAAAGAGTTGCAAACGCAGGTAAAACTGTACGTCGTTTTATTAATGTACGAGAGGAGTCTCCCAAATAGACTATTAATTTATTTTTAATTAGTCCTAACGAGAGGGACTACCGCCCAAGTGAAAGTATGTCCGTAAAAGTGACGAATTAAAATGTCTTCAGCTTAAGAAATCACTGAAATCATCTTTGCAAATTTTGGGATGCTCCTAAAAATACGGTTAAACAAGTCTTACAACAATATTGTGAAAAGACTGAAATACATACATCATTGTATTTTAAAAACTTGTTGGGAGTTTTTTTTTTTATAGACCCAATCTTTTATGCGTCATTCCAAAATTTGAAAACATGTGACTAACAAAATCCTTGTAGCATCTAAAATCGATAAAAGTGAATTTTGAATTGCTGATTAAAATTTTAATGTTTCGTTTGCTTTTCAGTGAAACAGAAGAAATAAATGAAACCTTTAAAATGTATTTTATAATTAAATCAACGTTTCAGAATTTTCATCTATCGATTGGACAGTAAACTGTATAGAGATTAGATGTATTTTAAATGTTTTCAAAGATATTGGTGTCAATATATTTTTTTCGGCAAATAAGTTTTGAACACCTTGTGTATAACATGTAAATTTGAAGTGTTAGACTTAGACGCTAGTAATAATTATTACTAATAAGCCGTCATTATGTTTATATAGATTTTAATAATAAAAACAGTTGTATTATTTCGTTATTGACAAGTCTAACATTTCTGACATATTTTATCTTGTGTAACAAGGCTAAAATTCATTTATTCTCATAAATGAATGTTAGCCTTTTAGCTTCATTTAATCTCTGTCAAAGTTGAATTATAACGATACAAGTTTGTATTATTGCCACATAAAAATTAAAAATGTTTAATGGGCCTTTTTTACACATTGTCTTCATTATTAAGACATGTTTGCCTTCGTATAAAGTGCAAACAAAAACAAAATGTCAATCTTTAATGTGTCTATGACATAAAAAGCATAGAGTGCTCATATAATTAACGTCCATACGCGATAACTGTATGGAGATTGTTCAACAAGCTTTAAGTACCTATATTCAAAGATGTTGAAATATGAATGAATATTATTGTTTTATTGAAATGACAAGACTAAAATCCGTAATATAGGGATTCTGAAAACTTTCAATTTGGACGGCAGCGTGTTACTTATCACTTTTAGTTATTTTTATACTGGTGGTAAGAGATGTAAAAATGTATTTTTATATAAATAAAGTAATTCCTCGTTAATATTTAGTTCGGCTCCTCTCTTTAGTGAAATTAAAGGCTACTTACACTCACTTGTCACTAGCTACTGAAATTGCTTATTAGTTTGATCATTATACTCCAACATTACAAGATGTTTGTATGTACCCTAATTAAAATCTATAATATTTATATTCGTATTTTATTTGTTCTCGGATTATTTTTCCTTGAATATTTAGTCTGGATGTTTGTAAATTAAGAATAAGTTCTTTTAGGCGCCCCATAGACCTACTATTATTACCTAGTAATATAATACTTTTATTGTGCAATAATATTGAATACCCCCTTAGGTTTCAAACATTCAATAAGTTCGCTCAATAAAATTGACAAACCAGTCTGATCAATATTTTCGTGCGAGCAAAATGTCTGACGACGAAGTGTTGGCGGCAACCATGGTGATGATTTTGTAAAATAAATTTCTATACAATTCTATACACTTGCATTCTTGCTCCCCATTTTACTTAAATTTACGACACGACTATGCATTAAACACCGTGATTGACCGATCGCAACTGCTCCAAATTCAGAAGTGAAAAATATTGTGCAATATGAAGCCTACCCAGTGCAAGAAAAAATATTGCACAATAAAAATTAAACCAGCTCAACACTTTCGTTAAATATTTTTGCAATTTTCAATATAACCCTAAACGGTAATAATTTTGCGCAATACGTAATATTGCGCAATATTATTGTAGGTCTATGGGACGCCTTAGTTTGGTCTTCTCAAATCCCCTTACAGTTTTCTTCCAGGTATATTAATTGAGATTACACTGAGTCCTCCCTCCTTGCCTCTACACACAATATGAAAGCGCCCAGATTTTTTTCCGCCAACGGCGTACCACCTAGACTAATGTCACGGAGAAGCGATGGAGAATCCCCATCTGGGCATTAATGCTCTGGATTCTATTAACTATCCGATTACGGATGCTTGTAATTAGGACCAATGCAGAATGGGTTTTGTGGAGATAACAACGTATGACTGCTCTAGCCAAGAACCAACATCAGATTCCTGACGCAGCAAAATATTTACCATCACATGTAGACTTTCTCCAGCTGTAGCAGGTTTTGGATAGAGTGACATACGAAATTCTGATCAGCGATGCCTATAAACGCAAACTATTTTTATTAGTGCTGTCTACCTTGAACTTTAAGTCAACGTCTGTAGTATCTATTAGTGGCTAACTAATCGAGCGTATGGTTCGATTACGCTAATCGCGAATCTAAAAAGGCACACTTTTTATGGAGCAAAATAAAGTTTAAAAAATCGAGATGATAAGTCTAAGAAGATCCTTAGCGCCTCCTCGCAATGTAACATTAATAAAAAATGTGAGTTCAGCCATTTTTGAGGATTTTTTCGGACGAAAGGTTTTGAAAAAATATGTTTTTTTATATTACCTCGTCATTTTTAGTCTATAGATTATATAGCTCAGAAAATAATTTAGAGTTCAAAAATTGCATTGAATGTCATTCGAAAAATAAATATCGTTTCCAAAATACATAGCTTTTCAAAAATGAAATTACTGTTATATATACCAAATATAAATTTTTGTACTCTGAAAAAAATCAGTGCTTATGCAGTATAGTTTTTGTTATATTTAGCTTAAAATACCTTAATTTAGCGGGATGTTTGAGGGATGGCCTGCAGAGTCAACCAGTTTATAGATTTTTTTTTGATAAAAGAGTCACCTTGTTTCAAAATAAAAAGTAGTAGTTTACAATATGAGTGAATTTTGACTCAATATTAACTTTTACTCTTTTTTTTTATATCATAAGATAGCAAACAAGCAGATGGGTCTCCTGATGGAAAGAGTCAACCATCGCCTATAGACACCAAAGATGTTAATGGTGCGTTGCTATCTCGTGGCGAGGTCTAATGCCACATGCATAAGTTTACCGGCTACCTTACCCTCCAAACCGGAACACGACAGCGACAAGCACTGACGCTATTGCGGCAGGAATAGGTAAGGCGGTGGTACCAGACCCGGGCGAGACAATGCAGAACTCTACCACCTAGTTGCCACGATTGTAGTGACTCGATAGCCAATCGGTCGCCTTTTACGACCTGCCTGGCAGAACAGCAGTTGGCCTATTCTTCAAATGAGGCCGGGACCAACACGGCGCATAACTCTCTGAGCTGTTTGTCTGGTCAGAGTAAACTAAAAGGATGAATGAGAGATTGGAAAAATTGCTGTGCACGGTTATGTATTGTGAGTGTGCTTAGTCTGCGATATTGCCTTGTATTGCTGTGCTGTGTCATGTATGTAACGCTGTGAAAAGTATACTGCTCGGCTTTTATCTATATATACTGCGATACACTACTTTCTGCACAATCACTCAGTGCGGTAGTAACCTGCTGCTGTCTCTTTCAGACGAAAGATCTGCTTATAATACTAATAGGATATAGTTCGATGTCTGTACTTCTGATATAGAGAGCGGTCTGGTCTGCGAAGAGGGCTAGTTCGACGTGTGTTGTACATGGAAAGTTTCTAAGGTAAAGGTAGTATAAAGTAAGTGAAATTACAAAGCCCCACGGAACTCATACGTACTTGTTAATTTTATTGCCTTTTAAACAACACATATTTGTTTAGAAATTATCGTATTCACAGTTTTACTTTATGTTAATGATGTAAACGTATATATTAATATATTTTCGACTACAGGTTTAATTAAATCTGCTACATTTTTTTTTTGTTCTTAGACTGGTAAAATCAGTAACTTCGTTGTACTCCTAATGTAGCGCTCAGTTAAGAAAATGAGCCATTCTGGCAGATGTAAATGAAAGCGTATGATCTGTCTATAGTTCAGCTGTTGTAGTTCAAAATGTATTGGTAATATGGGATGAAAACAAGTCGAAATTCATTCCAAATATTTGCATGTACTTGGCGATATCTCACCCAGGCCAATAACCGAATGATATCTCAGTCAATGCGTTAGATGTTTCATATTAAAATTAATATCTTGAAACAGAAAAAAAAAAACAGTAACATGAATGCTAATTCTATCGATAAGACGTTATGAAAAATTTTGATAAATATTTCGTAAAAGGAAAAGGGACCCAACAAAAAATAAATGGAAATGGAATGAAAAATATTTATTTGCAAGAATATAGGTGTTACAATTTAATACAATTAATCAAAGATACCAGCATATTCTATCATGACATGGTGTGCAAATAATTAAAAATTATCGAACTTAACGGGCCTAACAAAAATCAATCAAATTAAGGTACATACTTTCAAATTTTTAGATAAAAAAACTTTGCGTAGCTTTTAATAACGTAAATCCAAAGACCATTGATATATAAAAACACAAGATACACATTCAGTGTCTCAAAAACGACCTCTAAGAATGGGCGCACAATTTAAAATTGTGCGCTCACTTCAAATAGAATCCCGTCGCCATTGACGTGTATAATCACTACATAGTATAAAACAAAGTCGCTTTCTCTGTCTGTCCCTATGTCCCTATGTATGCTTAAATCTTTAAAACTACGCAACGGATTATGATGCGGTTTTTTGTAATAGATAGAGTGATTAAAGAGGAAGGTTTATGTGTGTAATAACATTCAATATATTGTAGAGAAATACTGCAATTTTTGAGTTTTCTGATGTCATGTCGTAAATTATTATATTTTTTCCGCTTATATTGCAAACGCAGGCTAAACCCTACGAGATTTATCAAAATAATGTAAAAGTATTTGTACACCTTGAAAAGGTCTACAGAAAAGACTGCGATGGTATATGTCTAGCTCTTATGGATAACCCACAAAAGCATTTTTTTGTAATTTTCTTTTTACGACAAATAATGGCTTTTTTTCAAAGCAATTTTAAGCAATACAGCACTAATCCTTATCCAATTAAATACTTTAAATATATTGTTGATTTAATATAGATCAATTTGGCCGTTTACAGCATGTAATTTAAATGAAATTTTCGAAGATATTACAGATTTAAAATGTAGGGGCATAGCGGTTGCGGGGTTACCGGCCAGTCGGGCGGCGCGCGCGCGGTGTGTTCTGAAACCGCTGGGAAACGTGTTAATTTTCGGATAAATAAATATAGGACTTCAGCTGAAAACCAAAATTTAGTACACTCCTTTTTTTAACTAAATATCACCATATAAAAATCAATTGGATGATTAGAAATAGTACTAGCAAATTATTTTTCATGTTTTCGGAATTTTATATGATCAAGTAAAGTACATTCTATCATGTAATAAGTTAGCACATTCCTTAGATAATATCTTCAGGTATATCGTATAATTTTTTTAAAATTGTTATTTAACAATCAATGTAAAAAACGTGATTTAGCAAACCAGTTTTTTACTACTTTACTTACTTTTCATTTTACTTTTCATTTTTTTTTTACTGAGTGACATAGGCTATTTGAAAAAAAAACTTCCCACTACGTATGTAGACAAGGAAGTTACTGATTTTACCCCGATTTTCTAAAATCGAGATTTACCAGATGTCCACGTTTAGAGGTCCTAGGAATCTTTTCCGACTATTTTCACGATGACTTCAGTATGTCTTAATATTTTTTTTTTTTTTTAATAATTCACGGGACAAATTACACTTACTGATCTAACCCCAAAGTAAGCAAATTATTTGCTTGTGTTATGGGTGTTAGTCAATGATACTAATACATAGAAATACATATATAAATACTAGAATATATATAATAAACACCCAAACCCGGAAATACAAACATTTATGCTCATCACACAAATGCTTGTCCCGTCGGGGATTGAACCCGAGCCTCGTTGATCGCGTAGTCAGGGTCTCTAACCACTCGACCAACGGGGCGGTCAAATTAAATGTCTGTATGTATGTATGTATGTATGTATGTATGTATGTATGTATGTATGTATGTATGTGTGTGTGTATGTGTGTGTGTGTAGGTGTGTATGTAAACATCTCATAACCTTTGAACGGCTAGACCAATCGAAACGCGGTTGTATTCAGTCCAACTTAGATTTCCTGAAAAATTTGAACCGAATTCGGTCCAATAGATTTTGAGAAATTTTGACAAAACACCAAAAAAATTTTGACGAAACACTATTTTTTTAATATAACTTCCAGATTTATGTACCGATTGAGTAGAAAAACTAATCAGCTCTATTCGTCAAAAAACTATGTCTAATAAATAAATTGCATCAAAATCGGTTTATCCGTTTTAGAGTAATCGTTGACGAAAAATATTGAATAAGTGTTTTTTCGACATAACTTCGAAATTTTTAACCAATCATTTTTTTGGTGTTCTACGATATTTTAGTACTTAAAAAATTACGTCAAATGCCGTTTCTAAAATCAAAATCGAATCTAATTCTCAAACCTATAGCTTTTCATACGTTATTTTTAGCAAACTTACTTAAGTTTTTTTAGCTTTCAAGTTAATTTACCGATTGACTTAAAAATATTATCAGCTTTTGTTTCGTTAATTTAATCAAAATCGGTCAATTTGTTTGGGATTTATCAATAAAGAAAATTAAAAATAAAATATTTTTTGACATAGCGTCGAAATTTTTCTATCGATTATTTAGGTAAAACAATATTTTAGATCTCAAAAATTAAGTTGAATGCCATCATCGTTTTCAAATATACAGCTTTTCAAAAATTAATAATACTGTCATTTTTAACAAAATGGAGGTTTGAACTGAAGAATCTATGCTTATGTTTTTTACTCTTGAGCTTAAAATACCTTAATTTAGTGAGAATTTTCAGGGATGGCCCGCAGGGTCAACCATTTACACATTTTTTTCCCGTTTGTCCTGATGCCTCGCTTTAATAAATCGCAGGGTCAAGCCTTCAACGTTGCAGGCTTAGATTTGAGCGTTGATTGCTTTTCACATGGCCAACTATATATCGCTCTTTCAAGAGTAACATCTAAAGAAAACATATTTGTATTGTCTAATGGCAAGAAAGCTGTGAACGTTGTATATAAAGACATTCCATAATATATTAATTGTAAACATAAAATAAATAGGTAAAAATGTAAAAACTAAAAATGTAGTACCTATATGAATTTAGATATTCCAAAGATAGCAGAAAATCTTCATAGGGAAAGGGGAATCGTTTTACTCCAAATTTAACGCGTGCGGGCCACGGGTAGTCACTACATAGTATAAAACAAAGTCGCATTCTTTGTCTGTCCCTATGTCCCTGTGTATGCTTAAATCTTTAAAACTACGCAACGGATTATGATGCGGTTTTTTTGATAGATAGAGTGAATAAAGAGGAAGGTTTATATGTATAATAAACTTCAATGTATTGTAGAGAAATACTGCAATTTTTGAGTTTTTTGATGTTATGTCGTAAATAACTAGATTTTTTTCCGCTTACATTGCAAGCGCAGGCTAAACCCTACGAGATTTATCAAAATAATGTACTAAGTATTTGTACACCTTAAAAAGATCTACAGAAAACTCCGCGATGGTATATGTCTATCTCTTATGTATAACCCACAGTAGCATTTTTTCCTCATTTACTTTTTACGAGAAATAATAGCTTTTTTTCGAAGCAATTTTAAGCAATACAGCACTAATTCTTATCCAATTAAATACCTTAAATATATTGTTGATTTAATATAGATCAATATGGCCGTTTACAGCATGTAATTTAAATGGATATTTACGAAGATATTACAGATTTAAAATCCAGGGGCATAGCGGTTCCGGGTTTACGGGCCTGTGGCGACGCACGCGCGGTATGCTCTGTTAAACCGCCGCTCTGGGAAACCTGTTAATTTTCGGATAAAAAATATAGGACTGCAGCTGAAAACCAAAATTTAGTACAAAATTTTTTGAACTAAATATCACCATATAAAAATCATGTTGAAGATTAGAAATAGTATTAACAAATTATTTGTTTAAGAGATTTTTTTAGCCTGTTTTCAAAATTTTATATGATCAAGTACTTTCTATCATGTAATAAGTTAGCACATTCCTTAGATAATATCTTCAGGTATATCGCATAACATTTGTAAAAATGTTATTTAAAAATTAATGTAAATTAACGTGATTTAGCAAACCAGTTTTTAACTTCCCACTACGTATGTGGATAATGAAGTTACTGATTTTACCCCGATTTTCGAACATCGAGTTTAAAGCAGATGTCCGATGTTTTGAGGTCCTAGGAATCCTTTCCGACTATTTTCACGATGACATTAATATGTCTATATGTATGTATGTGTATTTGTATGTGTGTGTGTGTATGTTTGTATGTAAACATCTCAACTTTTTAACGGCTAGACCGAACGAAACGCGGTTGATGGCATTCGATTGGATTCCGCTCAACTTAGATTTCCTGAAAATTTAAACCAATTCGTTCCAGGAGATTTTGAGAAATTTAAAAAAAAACACCAAAACAGTATTTTTTTAATATAACTTCCAGATTTATGTACCGATTGAGTACAAAAACTGATCAGCTCTATTCCTCAAAAAACTGCGTCTAATACACAAATTGCATCAAAATCGGTTTATCCGTTTGGGAGTAATCGTTGACGAAAAATTTTGAAAAAAGTGTTTTTCGACATTACTTCGAAATATTTCAACCAATCATTTTTTGGTACTCTACAATATTTTAATACTTAAAAAAATTACGTTGAATGCCCTTTTAAAAATCAAAACCGAATCTTATTTTCAAAAGTTACAGCTTTTCAAATATTAAAATTACGCAATAGCAAAGTTACTTAATATTTTTGAAATAACTTTCAGGCTAATTTACCGATTGACTTCATCATCTTTTCTCCTTTAAAAAAAGCTTCGAAATTTTTCAACCAATTATTTTTTGGTGTTCTACGATATCTTAGTACTAAAAAAACTACGTCAAATACCGTTTCAAAAATCAAATTCGTATTTAATTCTCAAAACATATAGCTTTTTAAATATTAAAATTACATTGTTTTAGCAAACTTACTTAATTTTTTTTAAATAACTTTCAACTT
Source organism: Apodemia mormo (assembly GCA_036924255.1). Lineage (NCBI taxonomy): Eukaryota > Metazoa > Arthropoda > Insecta > Lepidoptera > Riodinidae > Apodemia > Apodemia mormo. Next base: position 21,840,696 of record JAUPFN010000021.1, on the reverse strand, counting down.
AATTTACCGATTGACTTAAAAATATTATCAGCTTTTGTTCTTTAAAAACTGCGTCAAATACAGTTAATTTAATCAAAATCGGTCAATTTGTTTGGGATTTATCAATGAAGAAAATTAGAAATAAAATGTTTTTTGATCGAAATTTTTCAACCTATCGGTTATTTAGCTAAAACAATATTTTAGACCTCAATAATTGAGTTGTATGCCATCGTTTTCAAATATACAGCTTTTCAAAAATTAATAATACTGTCATTTTTAACAAAATAGATATTTGAGCTGAAAAATCTATGCTTATATTTTTTACTCTTTTGAGCTTAAAATACCTTAATTTAGTGAGAAGTTTCAGAGATGACCCGTAGGGTCAACCATTTACACATTTTTTCCCGTTTGCTCCGATGCCTCGCCTTAATATATCGTAGGGTCAAACCCTCAAGGTTACAGGCTTAGATTTGAGCATTGACTGTTTTTCACATGGCCAACTATAAATCGCTGTTTCAAGAGTAACCTCTAAAGAAAACATGTAAGTATTGTCTAATGGCAAGAAAGCTGTGAACGTTGTATTTAAAGACATTCTGTAATGTATTAATTCTAAAAATAAAAGAAATAGGTAAAAATCTGAAAAATACAAATGTAGTAGATACCTATATGAATTTAGATATTCCAAAGATAACAGGAAATCTTCATGGTGCGAATTTTTCCCGTGCGAAGCCGGGGCGGGCCGCTAGTAATTAATATTATACACGTCGATGCCCGTCGCTCACGTCACTGCCCGCACGTCAAAAATACAGAATTGTTATCTGATAAATTGTAAAATACAACATCATGAACGTTAAAATAAGATATTGTATTTTCGGTAAGTACAGTACCCGGCGATAAATATTGCACATCGACCTTTGGAAAGAGACAATCGGCTAATTTCGGCTTCGTAGAGCGTTATCTCTGTCGCACAAAATACAAACAGTCCGGTACCTATTAGGAGCTGTTAAAACAAGTATGATTTGCTTCTTTTGATATTTTTATTCTTTGTATAAAATACACTAATTTTTCTATAATCTTTAGGTTGGGGTAAAATAAAATAAAAAAACATTTTTACATTATGTTTACGTATTTAATTATTTTGGAACATTACAGCTTTAGTGTACATAATAAACACCATTATACTTATTGCTAAAATGAGACATTGCAATAAAAATAATAATAATTCTAATTCTCAATTACTTCCATTTCACTATCTGTGCTCTCAAAGAGGTCAATATCACTGTCACTATCAGCCGTATTTATTACTAATCTATCAGTGTAATTGTCTAAACTGTGTTGAATGCTTCTATATTCATTCTCACATTTGATTGCATGATCGCAAACCTTTTTCCACTCTTCAGCGCCGATCATGTTTACTTTTTCAGTCAATAATGTTTTTACTGTAGTTAAGTTCATACCCACATTTCTAGAGGCTACATAGCCTTTCAGTTGAGACCATATATTTTCAATTGGATTAAAATCCGGATGATATGGTGGCAATCGCAACACAGTGTGCCCATGTTCGGCAAGTATTTTGTCCACAGAAAACTCTGTATACCTCTCCTTGTGCTGACATATAATAGCGTAAATCTGGGTTTTTGTTAATTTTGGATCAACTGGAATTTCATGTCTGTTTAACCAGTTGATCATTTCCCGTTTAATGGTGTTTGAGTTGGGGGGTCTCTCAACATACTTGTTGTGATAGGGTGCGTTATCGATAACTAGAACAGAATCACTGGGTATATTTGGGATTAATTGGTTAACCAGCCATTTCTCATAGTTATCGTTATTCATTTCATTGTGATAGTCACCTGTAGTGTCCGTGGATTTATACGTTAAAAAAGCACCGGGTACAAAGCCTTTTTCATTTCCCGCATGAACTATTATCAAACGTTGACCTTTTGAAATTGGCTTTTTTACTCCTTTTTTCTTATCGTCACTCCAAGATTTCCCTTTAGTGTGGGATGCATGTATATATGACTCATCCATGTAGACGATATTTTTTCCTGTTTCGCGAAATTTGCGTATTTTATCAAGGTATTCCATTCGTTTGAGACTAACGTCGTGCTTTTCCATTAGAATTTTTCGATTATCTTCCATTTTAGTGAACTGAAATCCCATGTCATGAAGTATTTTTCTCAATGTTTTTTCAGACCCATTGTAATTAATAGCTTCAGATAACTTAGCTTTTAATGATTTTATTGTTGGCAGTTCATTAAATCGTAAGTGAAAATCATACACCATTCTTCGAACAACATCGTAATCATTTCCGCCGTGTTGGCCCCGGCCTCCTTTGTAGAATAGGCCAACTGCCGTTCCGCCAGGCAGGTCGTAAAAGGCGACCGATTGGCTATCGAGTCACTACCATCGTGGCTACTAGGTGGTAGAGTTCTGCATTGTCTCGCCCGGGTCTGGTACCACCGCCTTACCTATTCCTGCCGCAATAGCGTCAGTGCTTGTCGCTGTCGTGTTCCGGTTTAGAGGGTAAGGTAGCCGGTAAACTTATGCATGTGGCATTAGACCTCGCCACAAGATAGCAACGCACCATTAACATCTTTGGTGTCTATAGGCGATGGTTGACTCTTTCCATCAGGAGACCCATCTGCTTGTTTGCTATCTTATGATATAAAAAAAAAAAAAAAAAAAATCAAAATCGTCCATATCCAAACGAAATTGCTTTTTTGGTCTCCCTTTTTTTGGAGTGCTGAACTTAATTTCAGTCGAATGTGTTTCAGTACTGACTTCGTTTAATATATTGTTCAAAGTTCTTCTTGAAATTCCAGTGGCATTTGCAACTCGCTCTTGAATCTTCTTAAAATAACAACTTACATTTTCATCTACTTTTTTTTTAAATCTATCAGCTTCGCTTACAAAGTATTTATAAACATTGTAGATAATTTCACGTGACTGACCTCGTAAAGGTTTCCCTCTTTTTCCGAAAGATGCCATATTACAACTTTAAATTATTTAAATTTGTGGGTGTTATCAACTCTAAATATATATTTTTTTCGGGACGCGACTGCACTCTATCGTACTTGAACAACGACTGACTAAACGTCACATAGGTAGTGTGGGACAGAGATAACGCTTTACGAAGCCGAAATTATCCGATTGTCTCTTTCCAAAGTTCGATGTGCAATATTTATCGCCGGGTACTGTATACGAGTTTATCGATTTATTTTTGTTGTTTATGTGACTAAATATAGGGTGTAATGTACGATTTTCATTTTATTTCTCTTAAAAATTTACTCGACGCTCCAAATATAATACGACAAAATTTCAGTGGTCACTTTTTCAGTAAAAGGACAATGCATTACAACCTCATTTTAATTTAGTCGAATAATACAAATTGATCCTGTTATTGTTAGTGGAGTCGATTTTATTTCATAAGTTAATTTTTTTTATTAAGAAGTTTAATTTTTTTAATTACTAAATATGAATACCTTTTATAGTTGTTAACCAACTGCCAAAAGAGAAGGGGACATCAATTTGACGATTTTAAAATGTTTGACTATATTGACTTATTTTGAGGAACAAGTTAGCTGATTCTTTTTATTCTATTTGTACGAATATAAAATAACCAAAGACCTACAAAAAATAAAGACTTAGCCAAGCGATCGTATCTTGAGTCTCGTAATATGAAGACGGTGCGGTAACATGAAGACGGCGACTTACTAGTCGGCCGCTAGCTAGAGAGAGTGAGAAACGTTCTTTTTGTGACAGTATTTATTTCGAAATCATGCCGTTTTGTGTTATAAATAATTGTAAAAACAATTCATGTTTTGAAAAAGGCTTCCAGGGTCACATTTCACAAGTAAGTTTCCAAATTTTCATATAATTATTACAAAATAAAAATAATGTTTGAAATTATTTCTCAGAACACAAAGAACACGGGCAAGACTCCATACATCATTATTTTACTAATCATCTTAAAGTTCCATATATTTCGTAAGAGTCGATATTAACTCCTTAATTTATCCACATTTTTTATATATTTTTTAAGCTTGGGGAATAATAGTTAGATAAAGATAAAATTGGAATTTATGGTTAGATTAACGTAAGTATTTAGTCTCTCCTTAATACTCTGTGCTTACGATTCTTATTGACAAGTGATAAGTTGTCACTTGTCCGATGCATCACACATACTGTTTTCAGAGGAACTCTCAGACACGAACGTCGATAGTGTGACTGTGAAACAATAAAGAAAGCTATTTTGCTTTAAACTATTCCTTTGTATAAAACAGTGAGCATTTTAATTTGGTTATTATATGTAATAAATATGATTGTATATTAACTTATTTAAACTTAAAGTACATGAAATAAAATGTTTTGTATTTATACAATGGTAACATTTAAGATAGCAGAAGTCAATCAAAGTCTTTATATCTTTCATATAACTATTCCCAGATATATATTTTGTTTTATTGATTTAAAAATCGTATAAAATTATTCCACTTAATATTTGCCACTCCAAAAGACACACAAGGGATGTTCAAAACTAAAACGGCCCGTGTTCTTTGAAGCACACACGAAGAAATTTCCCCAAATATTAGGGAAATATCCTTTTTATTTGGGAAATATAGGATAATGTTAAGTTTGTTTCAATTGGATTCACCACACTATATATGTATATACTACATAAATACATATTTATGAAATATGTGTATATATGTAAAATAAATATAATAATATATAACGTGTAATTTGATCTCACAAAGAGATCGACCACACTTGGCTAGTTTCTGACTTTCATTATATTGTTATACACCTACCGCCTCGTTGATCCAGTGGTTAGCGACCCTGACTACGCAATCGATGGGGCTCGGGTTCGATTCCTGATGGGGACAAGCATTTGTGTGATGAACATAAATATTTGTGTTTCCGGGTTTGGGTGCTTATTAAATATATTCCAGTATTTTTATATGTATTTCTGTTTTCATCGCCTCTGTGGTCTAGTGGTCCAGCGTTGGCGTTGACCACATGAGGTCCCGGGTCGGGCAAATAAAAAAGTGTTTTTTCAGTTTTCTGAGAAACACAAAGTTGCTCGGGATTTAAAAGTGCCCGGTTGGCGATAGGCTCGCCACCTATCACATTTGTGGGACCAAGTATCTTCGGCTAATCGTGGGTGCACTTGTTGTACCTCTGCCTACCCCTTCGGGGATATGGGCGTGAAGATACTATTTCTATTTTCTATGTATTAGTATCATTGACTAACACCCATAACACAAACAATTAATTTGCGTTCTTTGGGGTTAGATTAGTAAGTGTAATTTGTCCCGTGAATATTTATTTATTTATTTTATTTATATGTACCTACTACCAAATCAATTTTCTGAAAACGTCACAACGTTTTCGGGGCCCATGTCATTCCTTTATTTTAGTTATTAGTAATCTTTCTATACCTAATAATATATAACGTGTAATTTGATCTCACAAAGAGATCAACCACACTTGTCTAGATTCTGACTTTCATTATATTTTTATGTACCTACCCTACATACATATGTATCTATATATATGTATACCTATGTACTTCTATGTATTGGTATCGTTGACTAACACCCATAACACGCAAAATAATTTGCTTACTTTGTGGTTAGATCAGTAAGTGTAATTTATCCCATGAATATTTATTATTTATTTATTTACCTAGTAAGCTCGTATTTTATACTTCATTTTATTCGTTAGTTTGCGAATTATTATTCGTGTGTGAAAAGTTACGTGTGAAAATATATATAATGATTTAAGATTATTATTAAGAATGTATAGCAATTAGCATTAAATGTGAAAAAAAATTAAATAACAGTACTAAATTATTGATTGTAGTTATTTAGAGTAAAAATGTAAAATATGCTGAAAAATGTCGTTAAAATATTATTATATTAAATATGCATTATTAGTAATTAATGCATATTTACATGTTTAAATCCATATGTATATATTTATATCCATTATTAACTTAATTGCATATGTACAGTAGATAAAATTAATAAATTTCAAGTCCTTCTAAATTTATTTGTTTTTTAACGTAGAAAGGTATAATTGTAAAACAAATGAATGCCAAATATGATTAATATAATTAAAATGCATTATAAGTTATAAGAAAATAATAGTAAAGTATTAAAACAGTAACTGGTAATTTGAAAGCCAATGCTTGCAACATTTTTCTCCAGCACACGTACGTAACGTTTACCGATGCTTGCAAGTGTTGACGTTGTCTTACGCACACATGTACGAAACATGTCTTCACCCATTCGTTTCTAATTATTCACAATAGCTCTGTCTATATTTTTGTAGGTCTTTGAAAATAACAATATACAATTGTGATTCTTACGATGAACTTTGAAAATATATTACGAAACTTTTAATATAACAATAGGAAATCATAATTAGCATCGAATTTTGTTCTGTTTACACGTGTTGTTGATAACGCTTTCTTAAGTGAAAGGAACAGGTTGCATTAAGAATGTTTTTTTTAAATTTAATCACTTAAATTTAATAAAATGATTGCGGATATCTTATACTATACATATTATAAATGTTAAAGTTTGTATGTTTGGATGTTTGATAATCAATCACGTAAAAATGGCTGTACCAATTTGGATTTGGACTCGGATATAAGATGACCTGGAATAGTACATAGAATACTTTTATCCTAATGCAGAGGTCTGCAACTAGTCTCGTATAAATTTTAAGTGACTGTTTATATGTACGATTTGTTTTATTTGCGTACTAGCTGTTACCCGCGGCTTTGCTCGCGCATATTTACTTTAGAACTTATTTAACCTTTCTTTATTTTATTAAAAATCTCTACATTGCCGGGTGGGCCGCTAGTACTTTAAAAACATAATATTTACATATTCATCTTAATTATACTTTCCTCTGTATATTTTCCTCGTGAGCAGTAAATAAAGAATTATTATTATTATTATTATTATTATTTATATATGACATTTTTGTTATTAAAATTTAAGTAAAAAACATAAGACCTGAACTTCCTATAACTTGTAAATTTTCTAAACCTAATATCATAACTAACTATACCTCAAACTAAAAATACCTGTTAGTAACACACCTATCGAACAAACTTACGTAATTATAAAAGGAATTTATAATTAACAGGAAATATCTAATCTAAAATTACTTTTGGCAATAATATTATATGTACTAAACTATACTCCAAACTAAATATACCTCTCTATTAGGATTGCTATGTATGTAACACACCTATGTAACCAACTAATGTAACTATATTAAAAAAATCTGTGAGCTGGTTGACCCTTCAGATCACCTGAAAGTTCCCGCTAAATAAAGGTATTTTAAGCTCAAAATAAAGCTATGACTAAGCATAGAGTTTTGAGGTCGAAAAGTTCAAAAATCTGAAGTTTTTTTTAAAATGATACTTAGTTATTCAATATTTGAAAAGATGTATATTTTTTCAAAATGATCAATGAGTTTGATCTTCCGAATAACATTGAACGCAATTTTTTAGCTCTAAATTGTTTTATTACATTAAAAATGTCGAAAACATGTAAAAAAAAGCTTTTTTCAAAAATTTTCGTCATTGATAAATCCCAAACGAATCAACCGATTTTAATCTGATTTACGCTATTTGACGCAATCTTTTAAGCAGAAGAGCTGATCAGATTTTAAAATAAATCGGTATATTACCCTGAAAGTTATTTTAAAAATACAAAGTAAGTTTTCTGAAAACAGCGTAAATTTAATTAAAATATTGTAGAAAGTCGAAAAATGATTGGTTAAATATTTCGAAGTTATATCGAAAAAACACTTTTTTTTAAATTTTTCGTCAATTCATGCAAATATATCTAAGGAATAAAAAAAATCGTACAAATTTTATAACCCTATTAAATCCCCACCGGAGTTGAATTTTGAAAAATCATTCCACTTAGGAGTGAACTTCATATACAGCTATATGAAATATCATAGCCTTAAGCCTTTTACTTTTACATCCCCTATAAATCCTTTATATAAACACAATTATGAATCATTAACTCTGCAGCCTGTTGTAGTAAATTTAGGTATAGATAAACAATCTTTGTATGCCAATCAATATTTTAACAATATTATCAATGAAAAATGGCAAGATTTTCATTTGATTTTTACTGATGCATCCAAAAATAATAGTAATGTTGGAATAGGTGTATACCATAAACAGTACAATATTGTTCAAAAAATCAAATTTCCACCGGAAGCATCTGTATTTACAGGTGAATATTATGGACTTTATAAAGCTGTAGAATACATACACATTATGAAACTACCTAAGTGTATGATTCTGACTGATTCACTGAGTGCTCTACATTGTTTGCAAAAGTTTCCTTTAAAATCCAAATTTATTCCTCCTATTATTTTAGACTTAAGAAATCTTTTATACAAATGTACTTTTAAATATAATCATATTATTTACTTTGCCTGGGTTCCAAGCCATTGTAATATCACTGGAAATGAGCGAGCTGATCGGTGTGCTAAAGAGGCAGTTCAGTGTGGTGATTTATACCCCTACATTAATTATTGCCATGATCTAGCTGCTCTCCCTAAACTCCATCTTAAGCAGTCATGGCAAAGTGTCTGGGATAGTGGTACATTGGTGAAAGGCAAAACCTATTCCCAATTACAACCATTGATACCTCCTAAACCTTGGTTTTCTGTAGTGAAATTAAATAAGTTGTCAACATCTGTTATCACCAGAATGAGGCTTGGTCATACTAATACTCCTGAACACCTCTTCAAGCTACACATGAAAGATAGCATGTTTGTGAGTGTGGCACTGATATTGGAGATCTCAATCATATATTTTTTGCTTGTCCTAAATACAGTCATTCATCATTATATAACAATCTATATTCTAATGACATTCCTTTACCTACATCCATTCTAACCCTGTTATTAAACCCTTGTATGTATAATATTCTTTCATTATTCATTCAAGAAAATAATATTAATATTTAAGCGTAGTTAGATACATTTAGTATCTAATACCAAATTAATATTAACCCACTTGTAAATATTATACAAATGATTAAGTATTATCTTTGTAAATATTATATAAATATATTTAAATATTATTGTTGTAAATAATTTATAATTTTAGTATCTATGTTATTTTGATTTGTTCCTGATCCTCTATTTTTCTGTCAATCCGAATTCCAAATCCTAGTTTATTGTCTAAAAAATGTTTCCTCGTTTTACTTGATCATGGCAGTTACTTAACGCCCATGCCAAAAAAAAACTCTTTTAATCTTTAACGTCTAACAGTGTTTAATGTTAAATGAGTTTTAACATGTTAATTAAACAGTTATAACATTTAACGCTCACTGCTATCCCAAACTACAGGGATTTTCACTTTTCAGTCTCATTGGGTCATTTATGGGGAAAGCTTATGTGGAGAAAATGCGCAGAATTTAGACATTTACACTAGAACTAAACTATTATTACTCTAGAAGTTATAGAAATTGTTTAAGGAGTAAGTATATTTGAATTAAATATGCGGTAATCTTAAATTCAACTTTAAGTTAATTTGGCTGATTTCATGGCAATATTTTTATGGACGGACGGATATAGAACTATAATGGCCCCTAGTATACTTCGGAACCCTAAAAACAAGGTGGTAATATAATTTCATATTACCATACCATCCAAAACATGTCTTCCCTAATGAATATAATAAAAACTGTATGAAATTTACTTTTTTCTTTATTCTATTTGTGGGGAATTGGGACAAATTTCTTCCCAAATTTGGGGATTTTCACAATGTTTTTTGGGGATTTTCGTCAAAGACATTGCAGCCCTGCTTGTCATTTTATATTTTGTCTAATGTCATTTAAGTGTCATTTGACAAGAAAAATACCGAGGCAAGGCAAACCAAGGCAAACCAAGGCAAACATATGTCAAATACGTTACATTACATACTCTTTGACATAAATGACAGCGGAAACTGGAAAGCTTTAGAAGTATTGTTTATCAATTGAATATCTCTAAAATATCCCAAAATAACAAAAAAAATGGCCGACTCTACTTTAAATGATATAAACAAAATGAAAGTCGTTGAACTGCGAAAGGAACTAAAAGCACGTGGTCTCTCTTATGCCGGTGACAAAGCTGAACTTGTAACGAGGCTCCAAGAGGCATTATCTCAAGAAGAAAATAGAGATTTAGCAATAGACTCTGATGAAATTGATTCTGATGGTGTGCTTGAAGATGAATATGAAAAAAGTCAAAATGATATACTTGACGAAACGGCCACAGATTCAATAAACGAGGAACTAGCACTTGCTGATCATTCAGAAGCTATATCACCTGATGAATCTAAACCACAGAGGACCTTGAAACGAAAAGCTTCAAACAAATCTGATGACAAGGAGACCGAGAATAAGGAAGGTGGATCAAAAAAAATTGTACTAAACCGTACAACATCCATTACAGCGAGTGTAAACAAAACGGATGAAAAAACTGAAGCTATACCTGAAACGGAATCATCTGTTAAAGCCTCTACTAATAAAATAAAGATAACATCAGATATGGACCCTAAGACAAGGCTAGAGATGCGTGCTAAAAGGTTTGGATTACCAGTGAAGGTCAGTGATGCAGATAGGAAAGAAGCTAGAAAACAGAGATTTAATCAAGGTACAGTCACAAGTACCACTTTGAGTTCAAATTCTTTAGCAGAGAATTTAGAAAAATTAAAGAAAAGAGCAGAAAGATTTGGTCAGTCAGTATCCTCAATTATGACTGTTATTGAAAACAAGGAGAGGTTGGAGAAACGTAAAGAAAAATTTGGTACTGTAAAGTAGTTTAACATTTATTGATTCCTGTAGTTTATAAGTCATTAATATTGTTTGTAATAATCAAACACAATAGTTTGTACAATAAGATTTAAGAATTCGAATTGACTACCCTGTTTGATATTAGAAAAATTAATTTAAATACTTAATTTTTAATTACATATTATGTGTTTCTACTAGATTTAATGAATATTAATTTGACAGAAGTAAAATCCATTTACGTTTATTTACATAGTATAAGTTTAAAGAAAGTATATTCTCAAGTTTATGTACAACTCGTGTGAATTAACATAAGACACCTACCTTCGTACGCTACTTCCCCTGGTATCCCACCATCACTGTGCAATGGCAGTAGCAATAGCATCTTTGTTACAGTTGTATGAGTATTTTGCTCATTTGGTGGAACATTGGCATATTTACAGATTTACATATTTTACAGGATATGTTTTCAAAATGAGTTTATGATCTTATTATACCAATTCATGCTTAATTTTTTTATTTAAACAATAGTAATAGTATTTTAGTATTATTAAAACTTAACTTTTTTATCATAATCAATCAATCTAGCACGCAATCTTTTTCATATTTACTTGGATTTACAAATAAAATACATTTCTGCCGATGCTCCATCAAATGAGCAATTTGTGTTTTAAAATTTACTTTTTTGCACAAACATAAATCGAGCAGTGTCATGTTAACTCGCATAAGTTGTATGTTTGATTTTTCTAGCTATATAAAGTAAATATAAACATGAATTCTATTATGCATATAATTCACACACAGCCATTATTACCCTGCCTGTAAGAAATTAGACATGAAGATATCTTTGTACTATACTTACATTTGTTTATTACTTTTTCCCGCTGCAATAGCGACAGGTTTTCAATGTTACGTTCCAGTTTGTAGAATAAGTAAGATAGCTGGTAAATTAATGCATGTGCTATAACATTTGAACAACATGTCATTACATTTTTTGGTGTCTTATTCTATAAGCATTGATATACAAAACCCAAGATGCACGGTCCCAAACAAAACTAACACTCAAAACTGTCACTAATTTCACATAAGTAGTTGTAGATTTTTTTTTAATATCATAAGATAGCAAACAAGCAGGTGGGTCTCCTCATGGAAAGAGTCAACCATTGCCTATATACACCAAAGATGTTAATGGTGCGTTGTTATCTTATGGCGAGGTCTAATGCCACATGCATAAGTTTACTGGCCACCTTACCCTCCAAACCTGAACACGACAGTGACAAGCACTGACATTATTATGACAGGATTTGGTAAGGCGGTGGTACCAGACCTGGGTGAGACAATGCAGAACTCTACCACCTAGTAACAGTGCCTATATAAAAATATGGGGGCTCTTATGAAGGGTAGAGATTTCTCACAAAAAAAACTGTTTACATAAAATTAAAAGTAATATTTATTCTTCATAATTTTACAAACAATTTAAATTAAATATAAACTCTTCGTGCCGTTTTTTTTTGGAAAAAAAATTGCTTTTTTGACTTTTGTCATTTGAGAAGTTTTTATTAATTTTTGCTTAAGCACTTCGGGGGCCCCGTATTATTGATATGGTGGTAGCTACGCCCCTGCCTGGTAATCACAATGGTAGTGACTTGCATAGTCAATCGGTCGCTATTTACGACCTGCCTGGCAGAAGTGCAGTTGGCCTATTCTTCAAAGGAGCCTGGAACCAACACGGAGAGGAATGAGAAAATAGGGAGAAGAATAAACGATGGTTCTTAGCTATGATTCAATAAAAACTACTCATCCGTTTCAAGATCACCAAGTACTTTTAAACCTGATGATAGGAATAAGAAAAATTGTACAGATCAGTACAAAATTTGGTATTCTGCGACTTTAAGGATATTGCAACAACATGGTAACCTTGACTCAATGCTGAAAGATACTCCTTGTGAAGATCTTCAGCATTTTTCATGTCTTGTACTGAAATTATGCACATGAAGCAGGAAGATGGTGAGATTATAAATAATGATAAATTTATAATTATAAATTAAAAAGCTTTATGATAGAGCCAAAGTAATATGATTAATCATCATGTATTTCTTTTGTGAAATTCTATCCATTGGGTTCCAGTAGGTCAAACCTCTGAGATAATATAGTAGAACAAAACCTATGCCGTGTTGGTCCCGGCCTCCTTTGAAGAATAGGCCAACTGCCGTTCTGCCAGGCAGGTTGTAAAAGGCGACCGATTGGCTATCTAGTCACTAACATCGTGGCTACTAGGTGGTAGAGTACTGCATTGTCTCGCCCGGGTCTGGTACCACCGCCTTACCTATTCCTGTCGCAATAATGTCAGTGCTTGTCGCTGTTGTGTTCCGGTTTGAAGGGTAAGGTAGCCGGAAAACTTATGCATGTGGCATTAGACCTCGCCACACGATAGCAACGCACCATTAACATCTTTGGTGTCTATAGGCGATGGTTGACTCTTTCCATCAGGAGATTCATCTGCTTGTTTGCTATCTTATGATATAAAATAATGAATAAAATAAACTAATAAATACCTTTAGCTGTTTTGTCTACAATATAGTCCAAAAACTGGTTTCTCCCACTATTGGAAGAAATCAATTGTCACGACAGTGACAAGTATCTATATGCTTGTCACTATCGCGTGACAGACAGACAGCATTACCATCACTCCAAAAATATAGCGAAGCGCCATTAACATTTTATAGACAATAGTTATCTTTCAATTAGAAGAGAAATCTGCATGTTTGCTATAATATAATAAAATAAGACAGAAAGGTGCGGGGACATGGGAAGTCCTGTCTAGCAGTAGACATTAGAATGCTGAGACCAAGTTCAAGTTAATAACCAAAATTAAAATGCAAGAATAGACTTTCAATCCTCTAAATTTACTAGAATAACACAAAGAAAATTTCAAATTCTTGTATACAAAAATTAGCACTTGCTCTTGTATGAATTTTGTGTCTAAAGATTATATTTTGTCTTACATACTAGATGAACTGACTAGATCAACAGCAATGAGTTCTGTTTATTGTATTAATCTATTAGATTAAAAAGTGATCAGTTTTGGCATCAGTTTGTGGTTTTGACAGGTTTAACATGAAACAATATTAAAACTGCAAAACCCTCCAAGTTATTTTCAGTTTTAATATCTTGCTTTATGTTTATACTAGCTACAGTGTGCAGCTCGCTGCATAATAAAAGTTTTTGGCAAATCCCACGAGATTACCTGATTTTTTGGGAATAAATAGCCCTATATGCTATTCCAGGTCATCATCTACCTGTGTACGAAATTTAATTTCAATCCATTCAGTAGTTTTTGCGTGATCGAGTCACAAACATCCATTCATCCAAACTTTCGCATTAATAATATTAATATAGATTCTCACTAGCTGAACCCGGCCAGTGTCGCTGAGTTGTAAATCACTCAAAAATGCTTAGAATTGTCTGTTTTCATTGGAACTTGAGAAGGAAAAGTGTATAAGACACTCCTGTTCCATAAAAATGTTGTGAACAAATATCAAGCAATCCACGGGCTAGTTTTTGATTTTGCAGACACTAATATAGGGAAGCTCAATTTTTATAGTGTGTAAGAGATGATCTATCAAAAATCTAAACCATAGTTTTGGATCAAGGATTGAGTCAGAAACTGTTATAAATGTGTGGGATTTTTTATTTTTTTGTCAATTTTTTTAACCTAAACTTTGTATAATTTGATTTATTCTAATACTCTTTTTCTAAAAACATTGTAAAATTACATGAAATAACCAATGTAAACAACTGGTTAGAGATTACCGCAGGTGCGACAAGCCTGGCCAATATACACTTTACATTGCATGGCATAAAAGTTAAAAAATCCTAACTCACAAAATTTGCATTTCCCACAAGAAAAGGAATTACTGCATTAGCAAATAAAAGTTGTTTTCTTAATTTTTTGGTAGACCGTCTTTTAAACACTGTATATGAATTGGGATAATGAATGAGCCTTTTTTTTATTTTTCTTATTTAACATCTGAGATTTATTTTTACATTATCTACATATTAATAAGTTGATTAATGGCAATGAATCTTGATTTTTTGCAGCTCTTGTATTATATACAGTAGAATAGTATAAATATAATTCATTTAAATATTAGGATTAAGATAAGCTGTGAGATAATTAAAATGTAGAATATATGTTGACATTCATTTAATTCATAAAAGTATACCCTTTTGTTCAAATAAAAACTACTATCAAAATTTTACAATGCATCAAATGCAAGTTCCGAGATAATATGGACGTAGTTAAACAAAAGGATCCACAATATGGTCAAAAATGAGTTAAGGGCACCAAACTGATGCTAAACATCAATACTATCAGCCAGTAAAAAACATTTAAGTAAAAATAGCTCCGATTTACTGTTTGTTTGACAGAAATTACATATTTTAATTTTCTATATCATGTATATGTACAAAACTTTAACATTAGGCGAACAACATTGAATTGAGCTTCATTGCGTCATATACTTAATCAGATGTTTCAGCAGGAAATAATTACATTGCGAGCAAGAGGGAGTTGCATATGTCGGAAAGGCTGTAACAGTAAGGTAAGCATAACTGCCTTAGATGTAATCAGCCCCCCAATTCATATAATGAAATTCTTTTTTGTCTGGACCATCTGTGAGACTTATCCATTTATCAACGTCTTTCTTTTTGGTGCCATTGTGGAAGATACATAGTTTATGTTCATGGATAATAGCAAATTTAATTAATTCCACCTTTTTAATATTGAAATGTCAAAGAGCTTAAAACTCTTACACACATAAATACACAACAATACCATGTTATGCTAAGAAGTAGCATAAAGTGTAAGAAAAAGTGTAAAAGCCTAAAACTTTTAACACAATTGACATTTTGTTACATGCATTGGGCCCCATACTTAAAACATTATGGTGTAACACTTATGAGCTATGTTTGTAAAGCTGAAGTGAGAGGGAAGTTAGGATTAAAAGTATAAAATAAAAGATGCTTTGATAATTTGAATGTGGAGAAAAATGGCAGGTGAAATATTAACAACACATGTACAATGCAATTGTGGAAGGATGTATGTACCTAGGGAATCCACAACTGACATGTTTAGATTGATCAGGTTGTGTCAATTATAAAGAAATATAAATTATGAATTTGGAGGGAATAGGGCAAATTTTCATGTCTCTAAGGGATATGGTGTTCTCAGCATTTCTTAGTTTTGAAATTACTTAGGATGGAAATTATATTTTTAGATCTGAATATTATGATGTACATTTAGTGTTTACAAATCAATGCTCAATTGAGTCATAAACATAATTTATCATTCACTGAATTCATGAGTTATAAGCTATCATCAAAAAAAGGTAGTTCCATAAAATCTTCAACTGCAACTTCTGCTGTGTATGTGGTATCATATTTATTCTTTTTTATTTTAAAATCTTGAGGGATGTATAAGTTAAAATCCATATACACTTCTTTATGTAAATGCGCCCACCTGATTGCTACTTCTTTATTTAAAGATTTTCTAAATGCCATGCAATGCATGTGTTTAAACTTTTCATATTTTATCCTAGAAAATCCTATACAAGCTAAAGTATATCTCCAACATTTCATTAATTTACAGTTTGCCCCCACATGTTTGGAGTCCGGTGTACTTATTAATAACAAACCACCTGGTTGTAATAACTGGTAAGCTGTTTTACAAGCTTTTATTCTTAATTCTGAACTTGGTATATATTCTAACAAAAAACAGAATGTTATTACATCAAAGTTTTCTTCTCTTAATTGTTGTACAGTACTATTTTGCACAATAGTCTTACATCCGGTTAATACATTTAAGAAGTCACATTGCATTACAGTATCATTTGCTGGACATAAATCTATTGCTAAAACATCTATAAAATCGTAAACATTAAAGGGATTATAACAACTTCCAACATCGAGGAGCTTTATCACATCTGAATGTAATAACTCATTAATTATTAACACATTTATCTTTTTCCCTATTTCAATTTCCTTAATGTTGTGGTACAGATACCCATCATTGACAAAATAATCGTACGAGAAGTCGGCTGCCCATTTAATACGACTAGTAGCTTGACTTAAACCATCTAAGCAATTTTCTGCCCAAAATGTTGTAGCTAATTTTTCCATTTTTTGAGCATATACACGTAACTTTTCAGAATTCTTACAATGATCTTGCCAGGCCCTTTCAGCACCCACTAAAGCACTACTTTGACGAAGAGATAAATGAACATCTTTTAAATATTGAGCTAACTTTTTGTGTTCATCATTTGCCATTTGTAGAATTAATGATTAATAGGTTTATAATTTAAACTAGGAGTATATACATTTTCAAATACATTCTAAATTAATATTTTATATTAAAATTGAAGAACTATGTAGATAAATAATCACAAAATATTGTGTAAATAATTTAAAACGAAAACCGACAGGCGAGTTGACAGATGACATTTGACACAAAGAGCATACAATACTACGTGAAGGAACTTCTATACGATAACTGGAATTTTACGAAGCAATATTTGAAAAATAAAAACGTACTCTATTTCGTTAAACTTAAAGTTGACATTTGTTTCTTAACAGAGGAGGAAAACGTTCTGAGCAAGACAACGACAGGAGTGGATGTTGTCCCTTTCTTGCAATTGCCAGTGTAAATAAAACTATCTGATGGTAGATTTTTATATATTCGGTAATCGTTAAATCCCTTTTATTCATACACGTTGATAAATACATTAGCATAAATTGTATTGTAATTAACACAGAGAGTTTTAAATGTGCTTATTTTAATTATAACGTAATTACTTATGTAATGCAAAAACTGTTTCTCAAATTAGTAGAATTACTTAGTAGTAATTTGCAAACTACGCATGGCCGCACTTACATATGGCGACTGGCACTTTATTTAGTAGAAAGAGACACACTCCACTCATGTAGTGGAACTCTTCGGAACATGAAACAAAGAAAACAAGTGGAAGTGAAAAGTGGGCGTGCCGCGTGCATCACTTTTATCCGCTGTTACTCTAAATTGCCTTAGTGATACTTATCATAACTTTAGGAGACAGTCGTCATGCGAAAATCTATTATACACTGAATTATGCCGTATTGTACCATCCTTGAATGCAGAAATGATAGTAGAATACAGTTGATTAAAAATGGAGATATTACATATCATCCGAAAGTACAATTTTCATTTTTTTATAAAATTTCTAATTTAATATAATCTCTAATGATATAATAGAAAGTCAAACTAAAATCAGCCATACATCTTACATATAAAGTTTTAGGTTGACCTAATTTTTCTAAAAAGATATATGTAATGACAGTCATTACGTATATCGTTCTAAAAAGTTCTTTACTCAAATATGACCAACTAAAAACTACGGAAAAATCAATACTGCCATTTATTGTAGAATAGCGAAACTATTAAGATTATAGTTTCACTATTGTACAAATAGATGAGTCTATATTGAATAGACTACAAAAGGACGTAAATACTCTATTCTTTTGTAGCAAAATAAAATTTATTGTAACGCTGTTGTTTTTTTTAAATGTTCTGTTTGTGTGTTTCGGATTATTGTTGTTTAAAATGAAAACGACCTATGAAACAATGTCTGCATTAGTAGTTTATATGCAATAATGCTTATTTTATGTGTGAGTTTGGCGATCGCGGTCCTGATACAAGTGTTTGTACTTCCTACTTCCGCTTGTTTTCTGTGTTCCATGCTTCGGAACGATTTTAAAGCACCTGTGAACATTCCGGTTAGAATGTAACTTCCTTGGTATATGCCAAGGAAGTTACATTCTACCCGCAATGTTTACAAGCGCTTCAAAATCGTTCCGAAGAGTACCACGACATGGGTAGAGTGTGTCTCTTTCTACTAAATAAAGCGCCAATCGCCATATATAAGTGCGGCCATGCGTAGTTTGCAAATTACTACTAAGCAATTCTACTAATTTGAGAAACAGTTTTTGCATTGCATAAGTAATTACGTAATAATTAAAATAAGCACATTTTAGAACTCACTATGATTATTACAATACATTTTATGCTAATTTATTTATCGACGTGTATGAATAAAAAGGATTTAACGATTACCAAATATGTAATAATCTACCATCTAGATAGTTTTATTAACACTGGCAATTGCAAGAAAGGGACAACATCCACTCATGTCGTTGTCTTGCTCAGAACGTTTTTCCCTTCTGTTATGTAAGAAACAAATGTCAACTTTATTTGTTAGGAAATAAAGTACATTTTTATTTTTCAAATATTGCTTCGTAACAATTCCAGTTATATAAGTTCCTTGGGGACAACATCTACACTTGTTGTTGTCTTGCTCAGAACGTTTTTCCCCTGTGTTTTCTAAGAAACAAATGTCAACTTTATGTATTACGAAATAAAGTACATTTTTATTTTTCAAATATTGCTTCGTAAACTCCCAGTTATAGTATATAAGTTCCTTGGTATATGCACAGTGTGTTCACAACAAGGAAGTTATATTCTACCCGGAATGCTTACACGCGCTTCAAAATCGTTCCGAAAAGTACCACGACATGAGTGGAGTGTGTCTCTTTCTACTAAATAAAGCGCCAATCGCCATATATAAGTGTGGCCATGCGTAGTTTGCAAATTACTACTAAGTAATTCTACCAATTTGAGAAAAAGTTTTTGCATTGCATAAGTAATAACGTAATAATTAAAATAAGCACATTTTAGAACTCACTATGTTAATTACAATACATTTTATGCTAATATATTTATCGACGTGAATGAATAAAAAGGATTTAACGATTACCGAATATATAAATCTACCATCAGCAGTTTTATTTTAACACTGGCAATTGTAAGAAAGGGACAACATCCACTCAAGTCGTTGTCTTGCTCAGAACGTTTTTTCCCTCTGTTAAGTAAGAAACAAATGTCAACTTTATAAGTAACGACATAAAGTACATTTTTATTTTTCAAATATTGCTTCGTAACAATTCCAGTTATCATATATAAGTTCCTTGGTTCACAATAACATTATCTATGCTGTGACAATGACATTTAACAACAAAAGTAGGTATCTGCCAGGCAGTGAGAACTGAGAAGTGCTCATAAGTCATAAATAATCTGTGGCCAAGCTGCCCGGGCAGTGGGATGAAGCTTAATGTCAGTCGGCCATCTTGAATACAATGTATGGAAACTAGCGACAACTAGGAAACTACCCCTAATTACTTTGTCACTACGTAGTTCTTTATGTAATACTAGATGTCACTGATACTATCAACACATAATGTTACCAGTATTTTAATGAAATTTATATTTCTCAAAGTAAAATATATATTTCTAAAGAAAACCTACAGAAGTTTATTATAATGTACCGTAAATATATAATAAAAACAAAAAAATATAGAACATTTAATGAATATTATGTACTGTAAACACCGGTTCTAAAATTCTTAGACTAATAGGTATTTCTTGTCTGTGCTTACAGGGCTACCAGATGTGGAATTTCATATTCGTATTTGTATGATTTTTGGCGTTATGCCATATACGATCGCTAGAGCAAGATCTTACGGAAAATGTACAAATTAGCATAACTTATTGCTTAGACAACCTCTTTTGGTTGTTCAGTGTCTAATTTTATTGCTCGATATTAGAATATATAACGCTGCATTTATGTAGTTTACATTAATATCATATCTAAAGAAATATTTTGTATTTAAAAAAAAGAAACGTTGAAGAGTGAATATCTATGCGCTGAAATTAGTTAGAATGCGTGTTTTCAACTCATATAACAACATACTGTGGGTTATAATATGATTAGCCAAAGGAGGGTAAAAATTAAAAAAAAAAACTTTATTTTTCCTCCTTTTAAAATAAATTCCATTGTCAGCTTCGATTTCCTTTTTTCGACTGTTTCCTATTTGGATCCAGATAATGGCATTCATTGCAGTTTTAATAGTTTTCATTTAATTTTGAAATCAGTTTGTAGGTACATAAGTTTGGAAGTCATTTTGAAAATTATAGAGAATGTAAGTAAAAATATAAGAAATTATATAAAAGTCGCTGAAAAATAGATATTTTTCAGTGACTTTTATATAATGTCTTGAAATGCGCTTAATCGAATAAACACACTTAATCGTAATTTGCTAGAATCAAATCAAATACTACTTACCACGTTACGATTCTACTCATTAAATAAATCAATACAGATGTATTGTTGTCGTACAAATTAGGCATGTTATATGATATGTGCCCGAAACGACAAAGAAAAATTTTAATCGATTCGTTGCGGCCCATATTTTCCAAAACTTTTAGCATTGGCGGAATACAAATATTTTATGACACGGTTGCCGTGTCAAACGTCATAGAAGTTGATGACATGGTTAACGTGCCACCAGCCGTGTTGGTCCCGGCCTCCTTTGAAGAATAGGCCAACTGCCGTTCTGCCAGGCAGGTCGTAAAAGGCGACCGATTGGCTATCGAGTCACTAACATCGTGGCTACTAGGTGGTAGAGTTCTGCATTGTCTCGCCCGGGTCTGGTACCACCGCCTTGCCTATTCCTGCCGCAATAACGTCAGTGCTTGTCGCTGTCGTGTTCCGGTTTGGAGGGTAAGGTAGCCGGTAAACTTATGCATGTGGTATAAGACCTCGCCACAAGATAGCAACGCACCATTAACATGTTTGGTGTCTATAGGCGATGGTTGACTCTTTCCATCACGAGACCCATCTGCTTGTTTGCTATCTTATGATATAAAAAAAAAACCATGTTTAAAAAGATTTATTGTTTTACACGTGTTTAGACTTGATTTATTTAGTTGAAACCATATCATGTGTGTAAACAGAATATTATGTTGTTTGAGTAATTTTTGAGTAGGTTTACTGTTTTCCTAAAATGGAAGATAAGTAACCTTTTTTATTCAGATGTTGCAAGCCTTTTGTAAAATAAAAGTTTGAAAAATAAGTACATTAAATAAATGTGATTTTTTTTGTTTGGATGTCCGTACGATACGTAGCGTTTCGTAGTTACGTTATGGCGGCAGGAATAGTTAGAAGATGGTGGTATTCAAACCACAGATCAAGCGAGTCACCGCAAGATCATAGCCGTTCAAAACACCGTTATTGTTTATTACCAACAAAACATAATAATTTAAGTTAATAACAATCACATTATGATACTAAGTATCTACGACTAATCGTGGGTGAAATGATTGTACCTCTTTTATTTTTGGTTTTTGTTTCATTTGTAAATATTAATGCAGCTTAAAAAAGGTTATAACCTCTAAATTTTCTATTCCACCGAAAATTCAGAAACGAAGCCTCCAGACTTGATTTATGTAAAAGCAACCGCTCCGTTGGTCAAGTGGTTAGAAAATCTAATTACGAATCAAGGTGGTTCGGGTTCGATTCCCGACAGGGACAAACATTTATGTGATGAGCATAGATGTTTGTATTTCTGAGTTTGGGTGTTAATTATTTATGTTAAATTATTCATATATGTATGTACAAGTATCTTTGTTGACTAACACCCACAGCACAAGCAAATAATTTGCTTACTTTGGACTTAAATCAATTCGTGTTTTTCTTTTAGAAGAGGAGGCAAACGAGCAGGAGGTGCAACTGATGGTAAATGATCACCACCGCCCATGGGCACCCGCAATACCAGAGGTCTTGCAGTTGCATTGCCGGCCTTTTAGGAATGAGTAAGCTCTTTTCTTGAAGGCCCCCAAGTCGTATCCGTTTGGAAACACCTCTGCTGGTAATTGATTCCACAACAGAATAGTGCGAGGTAAAAAGTACCGAGAGAAACCCAAAGTTGTGGATTTCCAGACGACGAGATGGTGAGGGTGGAATTTCAAATTTTGACGTGATGTCCGATGATGAAATTCGGCTGCAAAAATTAATACAAATAACTTGTCGGAACACTCCTCAAGAAAAATACGATAGAAAACACTGAGTGAATCAACATCTCTACGCAATGCCAAAGAGTCAAGCCCTTTCGAAATAACCTGGTCGTCAACGATTCGAACCGCTCTACGCTGAATGCGATCAAGAGGTAGAAGCTGTTACTGAGGAGCTACAGCCCAAAGATGGGAACAGTACTCCATGTGAGGCTGAATTTGAGCCTTATAAAGTTGAAGGCGACGGGCTGGCAAAAAGTACTGTCTCTTGTTCTGCTGAGCATACCGAGCTTTTTGGAGGTTAGTTTAGTCTTAACTGCCAAATGGCAGCGAAACTGAGCGTAATTTGATACGTTGACTCCCAGGATCCCGACACTAGCTGAGGCTGTCAGGAAAGTATCCCCAAATCGAGATGACATGACAAAGGAAGTCTTTTTACCGGAGAACACGCAAAGCTGTGTCTTCTTGAGGTTAAAAGTGACCAGGTTTTGACGATCCCATTCCGTGACATCGGTTAGTCAATTCTCAACTTCGAACACAAGCTTGTTTCGGCACTCTTCGACGTGTTCCTGAGAAATACCACTACGGCCGGAGTATCACCAGTACTGTCATCTGCATAGCAATGTATGTAGCGAATTCACATCATGACATTGATATACAGAAGGAACAGTATCGGTGATAGCATGCAGTCTTGTGAAACACCAGCATTGACAGATTTAAGGTCAGAGCACGCTTGGTCGATTACGGCCTTGATGTTCCGATTAGCCAAAAAACTGGTGATCCAGTTACATAACTTCACGGGAAGCCTATAGGAGGGCAGCAGATAGGCATGTCAATACCGGCGCCAGTTCTAGAGCACATGCTTTAAATACACTCGGAAGGATGCCATCCGGCCCACTTGACTTATGGACGTCCAAAGAAAAAAGAGCTTTACGCATGGAAGACATCAGGAATTTTAATTCCGTCATAGAACTATAACACTGCGGGATTTTAGCCAGAGCATTTCCTTGGTCATCCAGAATCGAGTTGGCCGCAAAGAACGAGCCCTGAAGATCGGCCTTTTCATTTGCAGTGTGGGCCAGAGAACCATCATCTGCGTGTAAGGATGGAATAGAGGACAATGAGAGATTTCCCAAGGCGAGAAACCAAAATGCACAGGTTCCCGAAGGAAGACGAACTAATTTCTCACCATTTCTGCCAATGTGTTCAGATTTTGCCGTGGCGATAGCTCTTTTGAAGAACCTTTTGAGGAAGAAGAAACTTTTGAGGCGGAATTATACTCCTTACGTAATGCGCTGGTTTTTTCATCACGAGATGTTGACGCTGCAGCCAAGCCCGGTAGCATTTCCGCTTTTGGCGTGAAGCCATTTTGCAGAAGCGACTAAAACAATACTGCAGAAAATGGAATGAAAAGTTCCAAACCATGCAGCACCACATCAGTATTAGAGTCAGCGATGACACTCGTATCATCTAGCGAGAAGCACATCCACCCCCATGAGTAGGATGCAAAAAAAGGCCACATCCCGTCCCATTCTGCTGACCTATAATGCTAAACGCGACGACAGCCTGCAAAAGGAGGCCGTGATAGGCACGTAACCAGTATTTTACTCCAGATCAGGCAGTGGTCTGGCGTAACAAGAAGGACGTCCACAGATACCTGGTAATGATCCGGATGAGAGGTCGGCAGAAGGTCCAGCGGTGAAGGCTTATGATTGTCCACATCGGGAACTCGCGTTGGCGAAATGCCCAAATGTGTTAGACCATACGCCAAGGCAAAATCTTGAACAGACTTCCCCACATGATCGGTAGCGAATGAACATAGCCATTCGGCGTGGTGGGCATTAAAATCGCTAAAGATCACGATCTCAGCGGAAGGGGTCTTTTGTAACACGGAATCCACAGCCGTTTAAAGAGCTCACAACTCTTTGAATATAATTCTATGAATTTGAGTATCATATAACTGTGAACGAACTTATTTTTCAGCCTGTTAATAATATTTCTTTTTTGATAAAGATACTGTTTTTTTTTTGATAAAGATGGTGGCCTAATATTAATGACAGCGAAGTAGGTAACAAAAATAAACGAAAATTGTACGAATGTTAAGCAAACAGAAGTACTAAACATAATAACCACAGCAAATATTATAATAATTATTAAATAGTCAGAAGTATATTAAACAGTTTTATTGCAATATTCTTTCTAAAATTAAACAAACGTTTATTTTGGTAAAAACTTCTAGAAAGTATACTATATTTCAAAATTTCGTTTCGTATAACTTTTTTGTACTTCTTGTGATGGTATACGATCAAATCTTTTTTGCACCTGGTAACCCTGGACTATGACAAAGAGAAAAGAAATTTGTGTTTGGCTTTGGCATTTTCAGCCATTTTTAATTTGTATTTTTAATAATTGTCAGAAGCGGATTTTAAAATTTACAATCTCTTATAATTTAAGTTTTTACATATTTTTTGTTTTCCGTTCTGTTTTGTGTGTGGTGTTTATTAACAGGTATGACATTTGTTCATTCGTACATCCTAAATTATGAGTTAGCATAATCACGAAATGACGACTAATAAGTTCAAAAAGGTCCTTCGGCTCCTTTGAATCATCTGCTATAAAGGAAAATATCATTCGGACGTTTCACTACCATCGGGACTTAAGACTACTTGGCGGTGGAATTCTAGAAGTCTCGCCCGGGTTTGGTACCACTGTCATACTTATTCCTGTCGCAATATCGTTAATACTTGTCACTGGCATATTTTGATATGAATAAAGTAGCCAGTAAACTTAAGCATATGCCTGCTACACGCATAGCGGCTCACCATTAACATCCTTATGGTCTAGGTAGTAGTTGTTTCTTTCTATCCATCTAGGATAGCCATCTGTTTGTTGTTGTTCTAAAATAAAATGTTTAATTTCACATAAAACATTTTTTTATAGTAGAGGGCGCAAACGAGCAGGGGGTGCACTTGATGGGGCTAAACTGTACTTTAGCATCCCACGAATTTCAGTGTTTTCGGGGCTGAGGGTGGAAGGGGGGAGGGTACTAGACCATCCCACAAAGGGGGATAATCACCCCTGATATTTTTTTAATAATAGAAGGGGTGGCAATATATGATGTAGTATCTGAAAACAGTAAACTTTTAAAGTTTTTTGGGGTTGTATTGTGTGGGAGGTGGGGGGGAGTTCAAATGGCCGACGTACAAGGCCACCCTATACGGGTGGTATATTGTTTCTAACAGAAAAGGAACTCACCAACCTGATGTAAATGTTTTGTGAGTCACAAGGTTAGTGCTCATTTTTTTGTACTATTTACAAAAAAATGAGCACTAACCTTGTGATGCTTGATGAGCTGTGATGAGCTTATTCTATCTTATTCTATTCGCCAAATTTCAAGTTGTGGAAATTCATAATTTTCCAGAAAAAAATTATTATAATATGAGAATAAGATGTTTAAACAATATAGCTAAATTGATGACAAATCCGAATCAGAGCACACCGACTTCCACGTGGTCTTGTTTGCCCTACCCCTAGTGTTTTTAGAAATTGCGAAGGCGTGGAGGGAGAAGAATTGCGATGGCAAACATTGGTGCCTATTGCTTTGTTACGCAAGGACAGAGGGGCTGCACTTCCCGCAGTGCCAAAGCACACACAAATCGACTACAATCTATAGTTGAAATTTTATTTAAAAAATTACTTAAACAAACTACTGTATATAATATATATACTGCATCAGAACTTAATGTGTTTTAGGTTGCTCTTTTTCCATAAGAAAAAAATACTCACTAAATAGTGTGGGCTTGTACATTGTTTGAACCTTAAACAAACAGACTAAAATTCGAAAAACTACATTTTTGGCTTCGATATCGATGTAGATGACTCCCCAAGTATTCTTTTAAAAAAAATATTCAATGTACAGTTTTGACTTTCCTATGATTTTATTATATGTATAGATATGTATAGATTTTTAGTTATATCCCAACCCAATCTAAACAGGTATTTTACTTTTTGTTTGCTATATTTCTGTAGTCCCATTATAATAAAAGTTATAAAATAGACAACTTTTTTTATTATTATTATAATTATAAATCTATATTAATTAATATTATAAATGTGAAAGTATGGATTTTTGGATGGATGGATGTTTATTACTCAATCATGCAAAACTACTGAAAGGATTTGAATTAAATTTAGCACACAGGTAGATAATGACCTGGCATAGTACATAGGCTACTTTTTATCCCAGAAAAATTAGGTGATCCTGCGGGATTCGTCAAAAACTTATAATTCAGCAGGCTGCATGCTGCAGCTGCCTAGGAAAATGTTGAGTATATATGAATGGTAAATTTGGTGGCAAATGAAATCAGAAGTACTTCATTACACAGTATAAAACAAAGTCGCTTTCTCTGTCTGTCCCTATGTATGCATAAATCTTTAAAACTACACAACAGATTTTGATGCGGTTTTTTTTAATAGATAGATTGATTCTTGAGGAAGGTTTAAGTGTATAAACCTTTCCGATGTTCCCACGGGATCAAAAGCTGCACGGGTGAAACCGCGAGCAGGTCGCTAGTTATTCAATAAACTTCTTACAAGTTATTTTGACACGTCAACATATATTTTTTTAAACTATTACCGGATCGGAAATGCAGCCACACAAATTGAAGTGACATTGACATGTTTACATTTTTGATCTCGAATTCCATTTCAGATTGTATACCATTCTTTTGTGTTGTAAGTCTATTTGACATTCTATTCTGGATAGCAATGTATCGTTGGTACAGACACCAATGACTTGGAGACCAGATGTTAACTATTGGTTTTGTCCTTTGTTGTCTCCTTTCATGTTGGGGTCTCCATGTGTTTTTGTTATCTTTTGCTATAAAAATTTAAATTAATGATTTTATTGTTCTTGCTCTGCATGTATCATGTCTCCACAGAATAAGTAACACTGGAGGCAGTCTACCAATACAGAAAAATTATATAAAATCAAAACTCTGTATAAAAATCTGAATAGTTGGAAGATAATAAAGTATGGGATTAATTGCTCCTCATACCAATTGCATAGTAATTATAATAAATTGATGTAAATACATTATATAAATAAATATATATGCATAAAATAGACAATCCCTTTGAGTTTGTTCGGCCAGATCTCAGTGTATGGCCATGTTTCCGATCTGCTTGTACCTCAGAAAATGTAAACTCATCAGAAAGTGCCTTATAGGATATTCGAATAAAAATATTTTCACTTTTAACTTATTGAGATAAGCTATATTTGAAATTTGGCCTTGAATTATTTTTATTTTATATCTTTTCCCTGTGGGTTTGAAATCACAGTATACTTTTAAATTTGATATCTGTAGTTCATAATGTAAGTCACACTTTGGTTAAACAAATAGTTTTTTTCTAATCACATAATCATTTATGCAAGAAATACATGTGCTTTCAGGTCTGGACCTTCATTGTTTACCAAATCTAAAAAAATATCCTTTGGAATTTGCAAATTGGATAAATATAATAGGGTTTATTGATAAGAAAACTAATTATGAAGAAGTTTATAAACATAAAAGAATTTGTGCTCGACATTTTACAGATAATGATTGGAATCAAGATAATAGGTTAAAAAGAAATGCTGTCGCATCTCTCTATTTAACAGGTAAATTGCATTATAATTCCTAAAAATTTGCATTTGGCTAACAAAAAATAATCTGGAATTTCTATCATTCTTTTATTAATGTCACATTTCATTTTAGGGAATTTCATTAATAGAGAAGACAGAGGCATAACAGATATTACTGCTAGGACTACTAATATTCAAGATCATGCTAGCACTTCATACCAAGTTAATACAGGTATGGTACATCACATGCATAATTACTAATTATTTATCATTTGTGCAATTATTTTTCAAACTCCAACTCAAACTCTTTTATTCTGTGGTAGTAAGTGAAGGAGTTTAATGTCAATATACATAATGTTAATAACGACCTGCCATTTTGGCGTACAGATAATTAAAAAATAAAATTTAAATTGTAATTACATTGTCATTTTAAAATTTGAATTAATTACTAAAATAATATTTACTCAAATATAGGTACTGAGCATAGTCATAATATAATAATATTTTACATGTCATATCTTAATTCTATAATATTAAAATTGTATGTCAAGTGTTTGTTTACAGCATTTATTTACCATTTGCAATTAAAATATTCATCAATAGTATAAAATGACTTATTACATAAAATAACTCTTAATTTTTTCTTAAAAAGCTGCAGGTCATTTATGTCTGGATCCAGGCTGGTAGATGATTATAAATATGCTGCATCATAAAGGCAATACTCTTACCGTGAAAAGCAGTTCTGTGTGTGGAATAGATTTTAAGAAACTAGCAAGTGTCCTGAGAGATACAAATATTAATTTGGATTTTGTGTTACATTTTTTTTTATAGTATAAGATAACAAACAAGCAGATAGGTCTCCTGATGGAAAGAGTCAGCCATCGCCAGAATTATTAATGGTGCGTTGCTATCTTGTGGCGAGGTCTTATGCCACATGCATAAGTTTTCCGGCTACTTTACCCTCCAAACCGGAACACGACAGTGACAGGCACTAACACTATTGCGGCAGGAATAGGTAAGACGGTGGTACCAGATCTAGGCAAGACAATGCAGAACTCTACCACCTAGTAGTCACAATGTTAGTGACTCGTATAGCTAATCGGTCGCCTTTTACGACCTGCCTGGCAGAACTGCAGTTGCCCTATTCTTCAAAGGAGCCCGGGACCAACATGGGTAGTGATGGGTAATTTTCGGAAAAATTTAAAACCTTGGAAATTTTTCCTTTTATTTTTCAGAAAAATAAAAAATTGGAAAAATAATGGAAAAATATTGTTTACTGTAAAATATTTATTACTATAAAATTTAAAATATTGTTCTGATATTACTTATCGTAAACACGTTTGATTATACGTACACCGCGTTTGATGCATATGATTCAAATAACTGCCAAACTTTTTTTTATAAACTCTTTTACTATAGATTTATATAACATTTACATAATTTTCAACTGGAATGTAGATATGTAATGTAGGAATGTTGGATAATTAATCTGAATCATCACTTTCAAACAGTAGATCATTTTCTGTATTTTGTGCTGCATCTATAAATAATATTTTTATTAGTCTTTAATTAGTGTGTTTTCATCATATCATCTTGACATTTTTTCATTTCATAATATTCTTCATCAATGTGTGACGTTAAAGTTTTTCTAGTAGGTAATTGATATGATGGTGCCAAAGCAGCAAAAACTTTCTTCCATAATGGATGTTCTACCCAAGAAATAGGGGTTCCGGATACTGCAGTAGTTAAAGCTATTAATTTATTTATGCCTTTTTTATCATTTACCATACAAGCTGCTGGAACTGACAGACACAATGAAGTAGAAGGCAAACTATCCGTAAAATCGGTTCCTTTCGGATCTAACATAATTTTCACATCTCGTGGACTTTTATCACAATCTGAAATGTGTGACCGCATACGGGTTACGTTAGCGTATCGAAATATTTTCGTACAATACCTACATGATACACCATTATTTCGTTTTTCAAACAGATTCCACGTGTTTTTATCTTTATTACGACCCATTATAATTATATTTAATCTAAAGTTATACTGTTTTAATAAAACTGATAAAGAAAAAACACCACTTGCATGAAACGTAAGTATACACCGTAGAGAAGTTGCACGCCAATTGAGTTAAAAATTACGTAGCTAGTATTTAAAAGGTCTTGCGGGAAATCCCCGAGACATTTGTAGCAACTAGTACAAAATGTTTTAGTGTTGCCAAATAATAGAAGACGTATTTATTAATCGATTGTTCGAATATATTTAAATAATAATCTAAAATAGCGGTTAAGTATCGTTGTTATTCAGCTTGATGAAATAAGTACCCTAACCTTCTAGTGGGGCGCAGTGAGGTCATAGAAAAAATATGTTTAGTAATATCTTCACAATTTAGGAATAGATAATTACGGTAATTAATCAATAGTTTAAATTATTTAGACATATAATCCATTATTTGGCAACAATAGAATATCTACATTGTACTAAATATACTTTATTTATCATTTTAACATTTATCTTGAAGTGAATCACTTATGTATTTGATATTTTTTATGTATTAGATTGGTTTAAAGTTGTGGATGCGTGTCTGTGTTAAAAACGGAACTCGTTAATATATTTATATTAATGTTGCCGGTTATCGATACTGCAAAATTATCTATTCACGGGGATTCCCCATAGACATATTATGTTATAAATTATTTTATAACGTGGAAGCCCCGTGATCTTGATTCACTTGTTTTATCGTGTTTGTGATACTAAATATAATATAATATACAATAATATTTGTTCCGTTCGAAATTGAGCTCACCAATATGAGTCCAATGATATTATATGTATGAGTCTATGTAAGTATAATAAGTAAAATGTTATATTTTTTCTTTCATTATAACTAGCCGTGCTGAAAACTATGAAAATGTGTTTCATATGTGGATATTATTGTTATTTTAGCAAAAAAAAGGAAATTTTCACAAGACTGTCTCGAAGCAGAAGAATTTGAACTGTCGCAGATTTGGGAGGGAAACTGGAAAAAAAGCGGAACTAATGAAGAATGCACAAATACCTCGCCGTTCTACGAAATTGAAGAAAAAGATCAACCAAGTCCAGTCAAATCACAGTCAGCTACAAAAGAGAGCAAAAGTGATTCTGATAAGATTTACAACTATGATTGCCTTGATTGTACACAGAAACAAGAGAACTCTTTACTATTGGAAGAATTACTATATGTAGCTCCATGTATGAGACTTTATCGTCATATTTTAAAATTTGTATATGGATTTAAAGTAAAACACATCAATGTAGATGAAGTGACAGTTTTGTGTCCTCCAGTTACCTCAGTCTGATCAAAATTGAGTGTTTACATAGAGCGAACTGTTATTTCTTTTACCGTTGTAAGAATAGTGCTTTCATATAGTTAAATAAAACAGTAGTAATAAATATTCAATGTCGTAATTATTTTATTTACAATCCAAGTTTAGTGGAAAAATATTGGAAAAGAAATGGAAAAATATCAGAAAAATATTTTTTTTCTTTTCTTTTCCATCCGAAATTTTTCCATTGCCCATCACTAAACATGGGGGATTATTATAGTATTTCCTTCAAACTTATACATTATATAAGCTTGAAGGAAATACTTTTATAATAATGACACCATCCATATGTCATGTTATAAAGAAAACCGAGAGAACTAAGTTCCAAATATCAAGATCCTTATGGATTTACCTTGCATTTAACTCTTATCTTTTCATGTTTAAGCAACATCTATACTCTATACATATGATAAAATCGTAGGGAAGTCAAAACTGTATATTGAATTTTTTTTTAAAGAATACTTGGGGCGTGATCTACAATCGATATCAAAGCCAAAAATATAGTTTATAGAATTTTTATCTGTTTGTATGTATGTCCGGGGTAAACTCAAAAAGTACTGCATTGATTTACTTCAAATTTTGCATGAATATTACTAATAGGTCGGGTCAATATATAGGCTACATATTATCACACTATCACCTACGGGGGAGAAGCGGCGCGGAGTAAACGAAGTTCGCACGGACGATGTCGTAGGCAACAGCTAGTCATGAATATTTGAAGACGACAGTGCATGTTTGATTAGTTGCCCAGTACGTACATATTTCTCCATTTACATTTTATTCCAGTTATATTAATTTACTTTACCTATTTTCAGCACATGAAAACCATTACAAAACGAAGCAAACAAGCCGATTTGTTAACCAGAAGTTGCTACTTCTAAGGCTTCCTTGTGAAGTTTATTGACACCCTTGTCCTTCGTTGTGTTATTATTTAGTTATAACTTGGTCTTTCAAAAAGATAAATATCTAATTTCATCTCAATTAGTGCTGTGATTCAGGTGCAGAAGCATAACAGACCAAAATACAGAGTTGCAGGAAACAAAAATCGAAACTATATACATATAAATTTAATAGTAAAATCTTGCAAACAACAGATTGCAAAAAGTAGAAGAGAACCACCACCCATAGATATTTACAACCCCAAGGTTTTACAGATGTGTGCTACCATTGTAGTAACATTGTTTCACTTCCTATTTGAGTTCAGTCACGTTCACTCACTTTCTATTGAGTCTTATCCTCTACATTAGAGGGTAATTCAACACAAATGCTATGCTTTACATTTTATGATTTTTCAGAAAGTTTAGGTGAAATCAGTAAGTTAATAATCAAATATGGAGACTATTTGAATATATCTATTCTTAGGGTTCCGAAGAAAGTTAGAAACCCTTATAGTTTCGCTACTTCCATCCATCCATCCGTCCTCACGATTGCTCACAGATCCTTATTACTAGAAACCTGTAATTCATAAGTTTACCCGCTACCTTACCCTTCAAACCAGAACACAACAGTGACAAGCACTGAGACTATTGCGTCAGGAATAGGTAAGGCAATGGTATCAGACCCGGGTGAGAAAATGTACAACTCTACCACTTAATAGTCACGATGGTAGTGACACCCATAGCCAAACAATCACGGCTTGCTAGCTTTACAAATTTTTGGAATATTAGTTGACCAACTTTTAAAATGTACTTGAAGTTTTTATAATAGGTAAACATGTGGTGGGGAAATATCGGTAATTGATATTAGAAGTTTGTAATATGAAACAACAAAAGCCCTCTTCCTAGTCCGCAACTTCGGAACCCTACACTGCACGTGGCCCAAGTCGCACTTTACTAATTTTTGGTGTAGGGACATTATAACTCTATTGCATACTTAATAGCTCATGAGCTTTTTAGAAACTAATGGGTTGATTACACCTAACGAGTACAGCAGCAAGTCAGTATCCTCGGTCGAGTGCTCGGTTGGTATAACACTTTAGCGAGTGCTCGGCCCAGTGCTAGTACGAGCAGAGAGGCTAGAGAGTCACTAGAATCCCAATCTGTTTCTAGGCGGATTACCCACCTCCTTGCTTCACTGCCCCCGCAGCGACTCGACATCGCGCTCGGCACGCATGAACACGCACTCGCTTGTCACTCAGCCACTCGCCTTTCCTTCTTTCGTCACCAAGCAATATGCATGTTTATGTTTTTGTTTTCAAATTATACTAATATCAATTTATATGTCCGCTAATAAAAAATGGAACTTGAAAATAACAATAAAATTTATTCAGTGCTACAAATGCAGATCCTTTGAAGCATGATCAAAACTGATCTGACTCGCCACTGTAGTAAATACGTGTTAATATATATATAACCACCCACTCAGTTCGGCAACTCTCTGGGCCAAGAGCTCATTTACTGACTTGCCACTGTACTCTTTAGGTGTAATCAATCATAAGATAAATCTGCAAAATAAGTGCAATTGTTCACCACCAAATGAACACGCTATATCCATCTTCATCTAAGTGGGATGATAAAAATGTTAAAAAAGTACAGTAAACTCTTCCAATGCGGCCTATATTACATCAAACCTAAACTCATTTACCACACAATTGCCATATTATTTGTTTTAAACAAAACCTCAGCTAAAAAAATATACAAATATGTAATTGTTAATTTCAGATGCAACTTGTGTGTCTTGTGTTCATGTAGATCACAGCTACTGTAAAACTACATTAAATACATTATTAAAACCTCATACTACTCGACAAAAAAGTAAGTAATATATTTTATTTATTTTTATTTTCTGAATTTAAACATTAAGATTGTTTTCATACTTTTATCACTTCTCATCCCCACACTTGATCATTATATTCCTATATCATTTTTATCCTTATTCCCATCATTATGTTCATTCTCTTTTCCAAAAATACTGAAAAGGTAACTTTGATTGCTGTCAAAAATTTTACTTATATACAAACACATGTAAGAATTTATAATTAACTAAGCCCCAACTGTTTGTTGGTTGTTAGGATACGCAAGCATCATTATCTGTGGGAGGGAGTCAACAAGTAGTACAGTCTTATGTAATTAATGAATGGTGCCAAATAAATTTAACATGCTCTTAAGGAAAGTGACTGTCAATGGGTTTTTGATTTAAGAATTTATATTTAGAGCACAAAACTGTGGTAGAAAGCTTTCCTCCAAGTGATAGTATGTATGCCATCTATTGCTATTGCAATAATGAAAATGTCATAAATAAATATTCATGGGACAAATTACTCTAACTGATCTAACCCCAAAGTAAGCAAATTATTGCTTGTGTTATGGGTGTTAGTCCACAATACTAATACATAGAAATACATATGTAAATATTGGAATATATTTAATAAACAAAACCAACCACCTAACCAACCAACCAAACCAACACAACCACACCAACACACCAAACAAATACTTGTACCCGTCGGGGATCGAACCCGAGCCCCGTCGATTACCTAGTCAGTGTCGCTAACCATTCGACTAACGGGGTGGTTAATCGGGCGGGCGGTCATGTTTCTGATATTGGAAATTGATGTAGCAGATAAAAGACAATAGGCATTTTGTTCGAGAATTTTACCCACGGCGTACACGAACAAAATTAGGTTAAAAAAAAGTAGCCAACTGTCTCCCTTAAATGATGGTTCAAGGCGCATTTCTGTGGGGTGTGGTGGAACGGAGAATAAAATATAAATGTATTTACTGTTTACGAAATAATAACTTATGAGGGCGTAATAAAACGAAATTAGGTGCAGTTAGTAAGCAATCATATTTCCTACATAATTGTACATGTCTCATATCTGTAGATATGAAATATATATATGCAGAAATCACCAAGAGATTGTGGGTGCGATTCCTACGGGGGGCTCACAGTGAAAAAATCTCCTTGTCATATTGTTCTCAGTTAAGATAGGCTAGGGCAGTTTAGTTAGCACATTGCAGATTGAATCACCTGGTTGCCTGAACTGACAAGAAAGATGATTTCGTCCGTCGTCCGGAGGGCACGTCAAGCTGTCAGTCCCGGTCGCCATTTGTTGATAGCGCTAGTTACTGCGCTGTCACCTCACCAATTACTAACTCCTGTGAAACCAGAACTCAGTGAGATTCACCTGGCAGTATAAACTTCTGTAATATCATATGCGATAGCCAGATTTTCCCTATGTTTAATTATTTCAATGTGTTTACATAATTAATTTTATGGAAGAGATGGAGAAAACACAGTTAATACCACTGTCGCCTCTGTGGTCGAGTGGTCCAGCGTTGGCGTTGACCACATGAGGTCCCGGGTTCGATTCCCGGGTCGGACACATACAAAAAAAGTGTTTTCAGTTTTCTGAGAAACACAAAGTTGCCTGAGATTGGAAAGTGCCCGGTTGGCGATGATAGGCTTGCTACCTATCACATTTTTGGGATTAATTATCTTCGGAGTGCACTTGTTGTACCTCAGCCTACCCCTCCGGGAATACGGGCGTGAAGATACTTTTTTTTAATACCACTTTGTTAATAAATAAATAGACCACTTTGTTCTAGACCGGTGTTGCTTATTTTGCAGTCATCAGAAATGTTAATGATTTTTTATTATTGCAGGACCTTCTTTGGCAGATAATAAGGCAAAGCACATTAATTTTCAAGTTAAAAACTTAAAGAAGGAAATAAGAAGATTGCAAAAAATGGGACAAACATTAAAATGTAGAATTAAAAATGCTGAAGCCATAAATAAGATTACCGCATTCCAAATGATTACTATAAATATGACACAGCCTAGTAAATTATTTACGGCTATGCAGTATTACAAAACTCCCAAAAAACCTTCTGGGAGACGTTTTACTGTAGAAGATAAAATTCTTTCCCTTTCTCTTTTCAAACGAAGTCCTAAAAGTTATACATTGCTTTCAAAACTGTTTACACTTCCATCTGCAAGAACTCTCAGAAAGTTTTTAGGTAAAATGAAATTGGGGATTGGTATAAATAAAAATATATTCGAAAATTTAAGAAAAACTGTTAGTAAACTAAATATAGAAGACCATCTTAGTATTTTAATTTTTGATGAAATGTCATTAACACCACAAATTCACTATGATGTGCATAAAGATGAGCTAAAGGGTTTTGCGTGTAATGATCCCAAAAAAATTGCAAATCATGCATTGGTTTTTATGATAAAAGGTATCAAAAAAAGTTTTAAACAACCACTCGCTTTTTATTTTACGAATAATTTAACAAAAATTCAATTAAAACATTTCATCAAAGATGTAATTGAGCACATACAAAGTACAGGGCTACACTTACTGTGTATGGTATGTGATCAAAGTCCAGTAAATGTAAGTGCTATTAATGAAATGGTACAAGAAACTAAATGCAACTATTTCAAAAATGATTCTGAATACAAATTTCAATGTAATATGAGTGAAGTTTCACAAAAACAAATCATTTATGATGTTCCTCATTTAATGATATATCGTGAACCTAATAAAGACGAAGAATATACTATAAAATGGTGTTTTTTTGAACAATTATACGAAGCAGATAAAAGTTTTGGTCAATTAAGATGCCTTCAAAAATTAACTGAGGAACATATTAATAAAGACAAAATTGAAAAGATGCGCGCCAAAACTGCTACGCAATTATTTAGCCACAGTGCCGCGTTGTAACTTTATCTGTACGTGGCCTTTTACAACAAGAATGCAGGCAAATGATTTTTTTTTTGTGAAATTACTTGATAATTTATTAAATTCTAGTAGTTTTATCCCAAAAATGGAAAATATACAGATGTGGTGTTAAAAGAAATTCCCCACACCACCAGTTGTGGAATAACGTCTTAAACGTATTTAAAACTGTTAAATTTATCAAGCAGATAAATGGGAATAAGATTAGATTTGTAGAATCTGTAACACCAACTGTAAAGAATATGCAAATCACTATTGAAGGCATAAAATCTTTATGGAATATTGTGTCACAAAAGTGTTCTTTGGACAGTTATTCACCAGAAATTTTAATCAGGACCCATTAGAAAATTTCTTTGGTAATATTCGAAGTTATGGTACAAGAAATGTTGCACCAAACACAATAGCTTTCGAAGGTGCATACAAAGCCCTTCTAATAAATAATTTTAACTATGCATGCAATTAATGCAAATTGTGAAGAAGATCATAATTTTTGTTTGCAAAATTTTAGTACTTTTATAACAGAATGTGATACGGTTTCCAATATTCCCAAAGAAAAAGGTAATGATACCATAAATTTTAATAAAGAAGTTTTAAATCTTTGTAATAATTATGATAATGATGTAGGCCAAAGGAATTATGTTTGCGGATGGGTCCTGACTAAATGCTTAAAAAAAATTATAGGTTGCAAAATGTGTAAAAACATTAGTTGAGTTGACTGATACGAATGCTAATGAGTATACTAGAGCCAAAAATATACTATATACTATAAATAAAAAGTGGCTAACATATTCGTCAAAAGAATTGGAGTTATATTTTTCAGAAATTCAAAATATTACACAGTCTTTTTTACAAAAAGATGGTCCTAAATTTAAAATTAAAAACAATATAAAAATTTTGGCAGATATGCCTACTAGAATTTCCATGCGATTGTCCTACACACAAAAGTGATTTAAAAATATTTTTCGAAAATTGTACGATAAATGTTTTAATATTCAGTTGGTGTCGTTCTATAAATAGGATTTTATCCGGAAAATTAACTTATGATGATGTGGATGAAGTCAAAAAGCAGTACAAGTATACTATAACACTCATAAAATAAAATAGTTCTTTTTTGTAATAATAAGTTTCTCACGAGGTTGACATCCACGCGGGAAACTTGCTATAAATTATAGATTTCTACTAGTGAAAGAATTTAAAAATGGGTTCAATAGTTCCCAGACATTACACTAAAACTCATCAGAGATGTTGACAAGGACTAAAAATGTATTATTATTAAAACAACAAAACGTTAAAAAGTAAACTTTTATTCATAATCATATTGGAAAAGATCTACTTATGCTGCTGTTAACATGGACATCTTTAATCATACTACATGGGGGATAAGCATGAAATCGTGCTGCTTGTGGGCAACGCTTCTAGCTCTATTGTGACTTGACACAGTTAAATGACCAGCTGGTTTCAGAAGTTGTACACTTGGTCCATTACAAACAATCTTTTATTAAAAGGTAATAAGAACTAAACGTGTCAAATTTTCCCTGCCTATATAAGGCATGTAGATACCAGTGTACAATTTAATAGAAACGGTGGTACCTAAAAACATTAGGAAATCTATTTATTTATTGATTTATTGTACATAATTAAAAGAGAAGTAATACATAGAGACTTATTAAAAACAGACTGCACAATGGGCGAGCTTATCCCCAATAAAAGAGATTTCTTCTGTGTTTTTAGGTATAACTCTTGATAAAAAATGCAATCGGGACCGCATTTTAATAAGTTATCAATCAGACTTAATTAACTGATGAACGAAAATATTAACGAATATGTTAGTTACTTTGAGTAATGGGATTCTTCTCTAAGGAATTTCCACTGAAATAAGTACTATATTTTGTTTTGCAAAAAAAGCTGCAATTATTTTAGCCGGATGATTTCCTTAGAGAAAAATTTAAGGAAATCAATATTTAAATTCTAATTTCCTAGTTGTTTGACAATTTAATGTATATTCTTAAAATATTTGCTTGTTATGTGCACTGCTAAATACAAGGAACAAAAGCAATCTAGAGCATGCATCTTGTCTACAGAATTATTACTGCTTTTTGTGGCTTATATCTATACGCTTTAAATACAAACTTTCCAAGCTATAAAAGTCTACTGGTAAACACGTTAAGAATCTGTTACAAAACTATTCAAATGGGAGGTGTTATAAAATCTTAAATTATTTATATGACAAAATCTTGGGATTTAATTGCTACTTAATTTCTTAAATTTTTTATATAAAATAATTTTGATAATCAATTCTAAGTAAGTCGTACCTAAAGTTTTCTCATCGGTGTCCTATTGCGTGTCAATATTTTTTTTGATATTGCTCAACAAAAAAAAAATCAGACCTTTAATGGTGTGGAACAACCACTACATATTTCAAACGACGAAAAGACGAAGGTCATCAGTTCATGTATGTATGTAATATTATTAAAATTTAGTTTAGTTAATCAATAGACTTAAATGGCACTGCCCTTTTTAAATTGGCTAAAGAAACTATTAATATTAGCACGAAATCTTGGTACTCAGCAAAATAGATTTTATCGAAAAATATTTCGGTAGGTACAATCAAAATTCTCTGAGAGTTTTGCTGTTTGCGGTCTGCCGGTTTTTGCGGCAAAACGTGCAGAGTGCGTGACTAGATTGTTTTTGTTTTGTGTAACTAAAAGGGTGGTGGTGGTGTGAGCTGGACGAGCTACGGTCGCGGGATTTCCCATTGCAAACTAACCACTTTCACTTAGTTCACGTACAGTAGCAAAATATGCACGTGATACAGATGATTTGTTTATTATCTATATTTAATATTATAAATGCGTATGTGGATGAATGGATATTTGTTACTCAATCACGCAAAAACTACTGAGCGGATTTGGATGAAATTTGGCACACAGGTAGATGATAACCTGAAATAGCATATAGGCTGCTTTTTATCCTGAAAAAATGAGTTGTTTTAGTGGGATTCACATTTATCACAATAAACGGTGTAGCTATTTGTAAATAAAAAAAAATGTTAAGTTTGTTTGCATTTCTAAATAATAAAGATTATATTTTTTTAATTATCTATAGGGAAGCACATGACCACAATCTCGCCTGATGGTAAGCTAAGATGCGGCCTAAGATGGAAAACGCTTCCTTAGAAGGTGCCAGTTCACTCTTTTCTTGAAGATCCCCAGATTGTACTCGTCCGGGAACACAGAGTCAGAAAAATATAGTCAATTGATAATTTTAGTCTATTTATGTATCAATTTTGTCTACTTATTTACATACACAATCTTTTCCCCAAATTTCTTACAGAATAAAACAGAGAACAGAATGCCAAGAATCAAGCACACAGATTACGGAGCTTTTATATGTTCTTTACTAGATTGTTAGTGCATTTTAAATCTGGCAGTAATTAAGAAATTGTCAACCAGTCAAAAGAGCCTCGAGTAAAATTATAATGTATCCAAATAAAAAAAAAAGAAATATGTATATATATTGTATTTTTTCTGAACCCATCCAGTATAGCCTAGCAAAGTTGCGTTTTTGCGATAATCCTAGAAAGATTGTAAAAAATTGGATAGTCGAAATTAATTGCATATATAACTTTCAACTAAATTATATTAATAAAGTTGATTGATTCTGGTTTTTTGCAATCAGCTTGGATCCACCGCAAAGACCGTATTTTTTCCTTTTTTTCAATAAATGGAAAAGATATATATACTGGGTGATTATAAAAGGCTTTAGGAAAGAAAATGGGTATAATCAGTAAGTGAAATGCCTTTTCTGTGATTATTTTGAGTTTTGAAATTTCCCAAGCAAGCAAGAAAATTATTTTATTGGGATTTTTGTGCCTTATAAAAACAAAATAATCATGGAAACGATTTTCATTTCACTTACTGATTGTGCTCATTTTTTTCCTTAGAGCCTTTTATAATCATCCATATATATATATAGATGTGTATATATGTATACACGCACGCACACATACACGTCTACTACTAACGCCATCTCGTTTTCTGCCCCTAAACTATTATACTCAAGTGACATTTGTGGGGGGAAAAAAATCGCCCCAAGGTACATTTCTCTTCCGTTAGTTATATTGTTCTGTGTGCCCGGGCATTCTTAATGTTTAGCCCACGATTTATTTTTTGTAAAATCAAATGCTAAATTATAAAATGGGTGACTGGGATTCAGATAAAATTGTTGAACAATGGTTACATGATAATGATGGAACAACAATGCCATTGCCAAATATTGAATCGGAGCCCCATCTTCTTATATCTAAAGTACTTGCTTATTACAGTTAAAAATGTCTAAATTTAATTTTATTAGGTTTATTGCTTTAATTATCGTACAAATTCTTACTAACGTTTTTACTGTAGGTGCGGAAACATTATTTAGAATACCTGCTAAAGTTATTAACCATTAATTATGAAAGCAATCAAAAGTTAATGAATAAAAATATTTATCTACCCAGTGCTATTTGGAGATGTGCGAAGTTATTGGAGATGTCGGCTGCAAAGTCTTCTATGGTAATACATTTGTACCGACAAAATGTTATAGCTGTGGTAAGTATAAAAGTTAAAAATGGTACAAAATAAATACTCTCGACATTCCAGAATTATTTGTCTAACTTTAGACAATATTAATCACAAGTTGTAATATTTATACAAGAAAAAGAAAATATTGTAATAATCTT
Organism: Apodemia mormo; assembly: GCA_036924255.1. NCBI lineage: Eukaryota > Metazoa > Arthropoda > Insecta > Lepidoptera > Riodinidae > Apodemia > Apodemia mormo. The sequence continues at coordinate 21,798,562 of JAUPFN010000021.1, read as the reverse complement.
TTATTACCTACCACATATTATTGTTACTCAACCAAAACATCTGCAGGAACTCAGAGCAAAATAATTCAGTATCGTTTAAAAATATTCATAGAGTATTGTTTTATGCAAAATTCTTATTAGAAAATTATTGAACTCTTAATAAGATAAAACGGCTCATTTAAATCAAAATATATTTCTTTAAAATCCCTATTTTATCGTCAACTCTTATTTTTGGCTTATTTATGACTAGCTGTTGCCAACGACTTTGTCCGTGCGGGCTTCGTTTACTCTGCACAGCACCTCACCATTGATGATAGCGTGACAATATGTAGCCTATATGTTGACCCGACCTGTTAGTAATATTCATGCAAAATTTGAAGTAAATTCATGCATTACTTTTTGAGTTTACCCTGGACATACATATAGACAAACAAATAAACAGACAAAAATTCTGAAAACTATATTTTTGGCTTCAATATCGATTGTAGATCACGCCCTAAGTATTCTTTTAAAAAAATATTCAATGTACAGTTTTGACTTTCCTACGATTTTATTATATGTATAAATATATTGAATACCTACTTTAAAAAATATAAGAAATTCTTCTTACATTTTTTAAAGTTTATTTATTAGTTTTATTCATTTAAAAAGTAACTTAAAAAAAAACATTTAAATAAATATCTAACAAAATTTCAGGATATAAATATTTACCTGTTCACAATAGCTAGTAATTATTTACCCACCTGAGGCATATGTATGCTCATACAACCTCAACAAGCCATTATACAGTGCTGAGGGATTAGGAAAAGGTTTAGAAATAAACAAGTTGTCACAAAAATCATTGGCAAATTACTCAAATTAATTGCTCAGCAGAGTCTGTGACTTCATATCCTGTTTCAAGCAGGTCATATAAAATTAAAAATTAAAAAAAATTTTTTTTTTTATTTCGTTACAAACCATTTTAACAATAGGCTGTGGTGACATACCTAGTAAGTAAAAATATACCTGTATTAGGCAGTCACTGATGTAAAGATAAGATAATGAACCAAATTCTGACACAGTATACTGTCTGTAGGAAAACAACACATCAAGACCACATAATATTACATTTTATGTACATATTATTTTTTGAATTAATATCCTCAATTATAAAAATATATTTAGTCCATCAAATCACAGACTGTATAAAAACATTTTAACATGAACATACTAAAAATTTCACTCATTCACCATTAAATTTATTTTAGATTAAAGATTTAAAAACTAATACGCAAAATGGAAAATTATACAAGAAGTTATATGATTGCTTAAAGAGCCCTCCAGAAAATGAAAAAAGAACTCAGACAAGAAACTTTAAAGACTGCAATTGTAAATGTACGTGCAATTTAAAGAAAAAATTTAAAACTTCAAAAATTGCACCTGTCATTGAACCAAATTTAATTGTATCAGATAAAAATGATTTAAAATCTAATATACCTGATGTAGTTAAACCTTCAGAGAATGTATCAAAAATTACTGAACAAGCTTCGCCAAATATATGTGTTTCTGTAGATATTGATATGAAAAATTCAGACGATTTAATGAGGCAGCTTGAACAACTTTTTCAAAGTGAGAATGATGATGATATATTTGACAATACGCTGTTTAACATTGATAATGATATAAACAATGAGGAAAACCAAAATGACTCAAGAAAACCAGAAATTATTGGAAACCCACCAACAAATACCAATGACCCAATAGTACAAATGCAATCTAAACCTTTAGATGAAAGATTGGCTCTTCTTAGTGGCATTCTAGTCAGTAACATTGAACCCAATACAAAGCAAGTTAAAGAAGATATTAAATCTCAAAGACATCGTACTAGTAAGTGGATGTGTGAGGAGTACTTCTTAAAAGCTAAGCTATTTGAATTATTAGATGAATTAAGAGACAGTAATAGAAGTAAATTAATTAAGGTAAAAATTAAATTACTATTTTCTAGTACCAAACTGGCTGGTATATTAAAAATATCCAATCTTATTTAATAAGATATTATAAGATTGCAAACAAGCAGATGGGTCTCCTAATAGAAAGACAACCATCGGCTATAGACATCAACAATGTTAATGGTGCTTTGCTATCTTGTGGCGAGGTCTAATGCCACAACATGCTTAGTTTACCAGCTACCCTACCCTCCAAACCGGAACACAACAGCGTGATTATGACAAGCCAGTGTTTGTTATAATCACGCTATTGGTGCAAGATTAGGTAAGGCAGTATTATCACACCTTGGCAAGACAATGCAGAACTCTTCCACCTAATAGCCATGAAGGTAGTGACTCGCATAGCCAATTGGATGCATTTTACTACCTGCCTGGCAGAACAGCAACTGTCCTTTCTTCAAAAGAGGCGGGACCAACAAGGGGTAAAATCATCAATTAGATTTTGTCTAACTTTGTAACATAAATTTTATACAAAATTTAGTGACAGAGGTCAAACACTAAGAACACTGCCTAAAAAATATATCAATTTTTTATAGTAGGCATTTTAATTATTTCTTCAGTGTCTGATGACTGCAGCCAATACTGTTGGATTAAGACAACAGAGTAATTCTATTATTTATTCTGTTTTACTATTTAACTTTTTTTGTAATTTGACTTTAGAAAGCAAATTTTAAAAAAAATTATTGTATTAAGTAAATTTTTATCCATATAGCATTTTTCCTTTTTTTTTTAAGTGATAGTTATTTTCTTTAATAAGTATTTATACATGTTTTTATGAGTATTAGTATCTTTGACTAACACTTATATCACAAGCAAAGTATCAGCTTACTACTTTGAGTTAATGATTGTGTTTGTATGTTGTTACATGTTCAGCTAAGCTTAAACAGCTGGAAGGTTAGGTTAGAACTATACCACTACATAGTATAAAACAAAGTCGCTTTCTCTGTCTGTCCCAATGTATGCTTAAATATTTAAAATTTCGCAACGGATTTTGATGCGGTTTTTTTTAATAGATAGATTGATTCTTGAGGAAGGTTTTAGTATACAAACTTTTCCGATATTCCCATGGGAACATAAGCTATGCGGGTGAAACCGGGAGCATGTTGCTAGTTTAGTATATAGGCAATATGTGACCACACTTAATACATAGGTTTATTTTTACTTAGGAAAACTGTGTTATTCCTCTTCTTCTTCATCTTCACCCTCTTAAAATAATATTACAAAAAAAATACAAATTTATGAAAACTGTAAGGCAAAGGATTATATTCTCAACATAACCTTTGTTATTTATTACAGATAAAAAATAAAATGTTGGACCTCTTTGGCTGTGATAGTGACGATGAAGGTGTAATATCCCCTATAGAAGAAACATCAGATTTCATAACCAGTTGTAAAGAGAGAATAACTCCATGGGTTGTTAAAATTCTTACTCCATATTATGTTAAAGGGAAAATTAGAGGGAAGGCTGTTTTCAAAGCTTTGGCTAAACACCTTATACAACTGATATATCAGTGCAGTAAATATCCCTGTAAGTAGAACTACATATTTTGACCATAGCCTTTAGCAATTAGAATCACTGTTCTACTCCGCTGTTTCTCTAAACTTGTGCCTAGATGAAAACAATATTCCATCTGATTATTGTACTCGTACATGAAAATTCTCCTTGTAATATTGGAATTTACTGGTTAGTTGTATTGTGCAGGCCAATCTGAATTTCACTATCGCAACAAAATTCAAAGTTTCATTCTCACCATCTCAATGTCTGGAAATCCACAACTGTGTGATTCTCGAGGCCTTTTTTGCCCTGCACTACTATGCATATCAGACGTATCCATAAATAAATTAGGTATTGAATTTAAATTGTTACTAAATTGGCAGAATGCTTCCCTGCCTCTTTATCAAATGCTGCTGACCCTTGTAATATTTTGATATTTTAAGTTTAACAATCAATTAATCAAAAAATGTTTTCTTCAAGTAGACCATTACAGGCACTTTCGACAAGTCGACTTTTTTTAAAATTACTACAGGATCGGAACAACTTATCGTCGCTGCACCTGACAAGTTCCATATGTGATATTCATAATGTTTTGGGAAACAACAAGAAACATTTTATTAAAGTAACAAATAGTTTATTTCTAATTTAATAACAAATAATAAATGAGCAAATAGTCTATTTGTTAATTTAATATCAAAATAAATAAATATTTACAGGACAAATTACACTTACTGATCTAAACCCCAAAGTAAGCAAATTATTAGCTTGTGTTATGGGTGTTAGTCAAGGATACTAATACATAGAAGTACATATAAAAATACTGGAATATATTTAGTAAACACCCATACCTGGAAATACAAACATTGATGCTCATCACACAAATGCTTGTCCCCGTCGGGGATTGAAGCCTAGCCACATCGATTGCGTAGTCAGGTTCGCTAACCACTCGACCAACGGGGCAGATAGACTATTTGTTAATTTAATAACACGTTTTTGTTGCTTCCCAAAAGGTTACAAATATCACATATGGAACTTGTCAGGGGCAGTGACGAAATTATCTTTTAAAAAGAACTTTCCTTACCTATATGTTGTGATCAGAGCTGATCACTTTTCTTTCTGCCACTCTTTTTGTTACAACTATCATAATGAAAGTGATAGGACAAGATGTGACACATTTTGGAGTTTACTCCTTAAGAATCGGTTTTTTTGATATAAGGCGCCCAGTATGAGAAAAATGTGAGAAGTAAAATCTACTGAATGAATGACCTCGTTACGTTTTTGGTGCGCAACCTATTGTACGCAACTTTCTAATTTGGTGTGAGCAGTGCAGCTAGATCGTGCGTTAGTTTTGCGTTTGTTTTGACAATCGTACTTAAGGAGTAAACTCCAGTCGTGCGTCGGAGCTAACACACACAACTTTTTTTTAATAAGTGCTACAATTTTACTTACAGATGAATATGAAGTTGAAAGCTTTGTAAAAGATTTTTTGGAAAGTCACACAATGATAAGATCTGAAGCAGACTTCCAACAATTTCGAATTGAAAACATCTAAGCAGTAGACGTCAATTTTTTGTTGATTGTATGTATTGTTGATTACACGTTATTTCAAAATATCTGAAAGATGTTATGAAAATATGTTAATATGTACAAATGTTCCGTGGTATAGTGATTTCTCAATTCTCCAGTTTATTATAAAGTGGTATTTTTGATAGTGGAGTTCTGTTAGGTTTTTACACGGATTAAATGGATATGCCATTCAAGACATTTACTAGTATGGCAGCATAGCTTGCAATTACATACAGAAATACAGAGTTATACTACTTACCAATGAAATAAAATCATTTCAAGGGTAATTTTTAAATCTTGTTGTCTCATTCGGTACAATAAAACAGTGCAACATGGTATATTTCTATTTTTTCACAATATAACCTACAAATGTATGAAATTTTTGACAGTAATAGGAGCGTTTGCTCATAGGCACGGCGACACGTTTCCTTCCCAATTGCGTCTCTATTAGTATTCATGTGGTCTGTGGGTTTTTACTTCGGATTTCTCTTAATCACAACTAATTTTGTTTCAATTCATAATAAAGTAATCTCTAAAAAGTTTGACGCTAATGTTTTATTAACTTCGGACTAAGGAAGTTTTAATTCAACCTTAATTTTCGAAAGTGGAATTTCATGAGATCTCGACGGTACCTCAAGACCTCAGTCTTAGAAAGTATTTTTAACTATTTTTACGATAAAGCTAGCATGTCTGTACGTATGTTTGTGTATGTATGAAAGCAAACCTCTCATAACCTTCGGGCGGCTTGACCAATCGAAACAAGGTTCAAGGCGTTCGATTACTTTCCAGCGAATATATACTTTCTGAAAATTTCAACTGATTCGGCTTAGTAATTTTTGAGAAATTTAAAAACTGTTAAAGCCACCAAAAATTTTATTTCAAATAACTTCCGAACTAATGCACAGATTGATTTAAACCACAGAAATCTAATCCGTGATTTAAACATCTTATAAGCATTTTTCCCATCCCATCAAAGTCGGTTAATTCGTTAATGAGTTATAATTGACGAAAATTAAAAAAAAAAGTTTTTTCATAAATTCGAGATTTCTCAACTAATCGATTTGAACCTTCTACAATATTAGAGAACTCAAAAAACTGCGTCGAATGCGTATATAACATCAAATTTGGATCAAGTTTTTAAATGTTAAAACAGTGTTGTTTTCAGAAAAATTACTTCTGAATTTTTAGTGTAATGTATATTGATTTCAAAATCTCACTACCTCTTCTCCTTAAATAGTGTCTGCTTCAACAAACTTGTCCGTAATTTAAAAATATACTCTATCTGCAGGGCTAAATCAGTTTTAACTTTCAGGAAATCTATGTTTGGTGAGCCACTCGACAATATTACGTTTTATTTTACTCATGATTTATTTCGGCTTACAATTCGCGACACACCTGAAAACTTACGCACACCGGTTTAAAACCGGTGGCCTAGATCAGGTTGTCTCAAACTAATCGACACCTCCTAAGTAGAATGTCGTAAGTACGAAATTGCCGATTTTCACTTTTCCCAATTTTCATGCTTTATTTTATGCATATTAAATCGTTTTAATTATTTATGTTATCTATACTTTTAATGTCTGATTGCACATCGTTGTATTTATTGGTATTTCTTTGATTGAATGATTATCAAAAAACAATGATAGAATCTTGAAATTGGTGATCTGTAAAGTAGCAAAAATGCACTTACGATACTGTACGTAGGGGCTGTCGTAATATCTCAACGGGGGTACCGTTAGTTTCTCAAGAAAATGGCGAACCCCTAATGAAACAAGTTGTAGATAGAACATAAGATACATTTAAATGATAACGAATTAAAGACACAAAAATTCTAAAGTAATATTCAATTGATCGAAGACTGAGATTGTTTGATTTTATGTTTTTTTTTCCTGCACATACATATTCAGTGCAAGCGATTGCAAATGATTTAATGTTACAAGTCCTAAGTAAAAAAATTATCGAAAACAAAAAACCCGACTGCATTTAATCTTTAGAAAAGGTTCGTTGCCTGAAATGAAAGCTAAAAAGAAAGAAACAAGCCCAATAGTTTAGAATCATGTTAAGTAATAATGAATAATTTCACCATTGAAATAGTTCTATAATCGATGTAGATACATACATATAAAACAATTCATGAATTTTAATTCATCACAGAACGATTAACAGTCGGGGCCCATTCAGTTTTTAGCTATCAAATTTGCACAAAGGGCCCCGACTGTTGATCGTTCTATGATGAATTAAAATTCAGGAATTGTTTTAAATGTATGTATCTACATCGATTATAGAACTATTTCAATTGTGAAATTATTCATTATTACTTAACATGATTCTAAACTATTGGGCTTGTTTCTTTCTTTTTAGCTTTCATTTCAGGCAACGAAGCTTTTCTAAAGATTAAATAAATGCAGTCGGGTTTTTTGTTTTCGATCATTTTTTTATATAACACTTTTTAGTTAGGATTCATTAACTTCGATACTTAAATTATAAGATGGTAAATTACGCAATCTTGTCATTTCATTCAGAGTGTAAATATCGTGGGGATTATTAAGTAATTTATGGTGGTCTAAACTATTTATTATTAGCCCCACTTGAGACCTAACCCGGCTCAAAGCAACGCATGCTTTGAGTCGGGTCAGGTTCGATTCTGACTTTCACTCCAGGAACATTGTTTTTAATTGCGTTGCCGTCAAATTCTATATAGGTAAACAACCTATGACAATTCTTCGTTTTCCAATTGATCTTTTCGAAGAACTGGTCACTCTATTGTCCTTATAACTCTCATTGCTCCCTTTCCATTGTATATTATATTCAATTTACCTTTTTTATTTATATTTTGCATTAATCCCCACGTTGTAAAGGCAGAATAATGAAACACTAATTAACGTAAACGTATAAAGTAGGTACTTGTTATAAGTAGGAAAATGGTTTTAAACAAATTTAAATCGTTATACATAATATGTACCTATATCCTAAACTATTAGATACCTACCTCTGTTGTACCTATCTATTTAATATAGAGCATCTTCTTATGATTTCAAAACTCGAGATCTGATAAATACCCTATTTTAGAAAATGGGGTGAACTCAAGGACATTCCGAATTTTGAAAATTTTCATTTACCTAGTGGGAAATTAAAAATTAAAAGTATCTTCACGCCCGTATCCCCGAAAGGGTAGGCAGAGGTACAACAAGTGCACCCACGATTAGCCGAAGATACTTGGCCCCACAATGTGATAGGTGGTACCTCTGTTGTACCTACTTATTTAAAATTACGAATGAAACCGGTATCTTTAAAATAGAGCATCTTCTTATGATTTCAAAACTCGAGATCTGATAAATACCCTATTTTAGAAAATGGGGTGAAATCAAGGACGTTCCGAATTTTGAAAATTTTCATTTACCTAGTGGGAAATTAAAAATTAAAAGTATCTTCACGCCCGTATCCCCGAAAGGGCAGGCAGAGGTACAACAAGTGCACCCACGATTAGCCGAAGATACTTGGCCCCACAATGTGATAGGTGGTACCTCTGTTGTACCTACTTATTTAAAATTACGAATGAAACCGGTATCTTTAAAATAGAGCATCTTCTTATGATTTCAAAACTCGAGATCTGATAAATACCCTATTTTAGAAAATGGGGTGAAATCAAGGACGTTCCGAATTTTGAAAATTTTCATTTACCTAGTGGGAAGTAAAAAAAAGGTAAAGTAAAAGTATTAACGCACTATTAAATAGGTAGGTACCTAATAAAACCAACTAACTTACGCCCTGACCGCCCCGTTCTTGCTTAAGTAGCGACCCTAACTATCAATCAACAGGGCTCGGAGACAGATTATAATAATCAATTAATCAAATTATATAATGGCTACAATCGTAACTTGGGTTTGATTCTAAGCAGGGACAAGTATTTGTTTGAAAATCACGTATGTTTGTATTTTTGGTTTGAATGCTCATTAAATAACCAAGTGAATCTTTGTGACGATAGACGCAAGTGCGGCCGCAGCATTAGAGATGCCACGAATATACGTCGCCAAATATTCACGTGATTTTGGTGAATATTTGGCGACGTATTTGTTTTCCCCGTGTTGGTTCCGGGCTCCTTTGAAGAATAGGTAAACTGCCGTTCTGCCAGGCAGGTCGTAAAAGGTGACCGATTGGCTATACGAGTCACTACCATCGTGGATACTAGGTGGTAGATTTATGCATTGTCTCGCCTAGGTCTGGACTCTGGTACCACCGCCTTACCTATTCCTGCCGCAATAGCGTCAGTGCTTGTCACTGTAGTGTTGCGATTTGGATTTATTAGACCTCGCCACAAGATAGCAACGCACCATTAACGCCTTTGATGCCTATAGGCGATGGTTGTCTCTTTCCATCAGGAGACCCATCTGCTTGTTTGCTATCTTATGATCTAAAAAAACATTAGCGAGTTCGGAGTTGATCGTATCACAAGGTACCTACAGGTATTATTTGTTTATGAAGATTGAGTGCTGTAAGCAGATGCTTCTCCTGATAGAAAGATAAAACATCGCCTATAGACACCAAAGATGTAAATGGTGTGTTGCTATCCGTGTGACGGGATGGCAATGCCACATGCATATGTGTACCGGCTACCTTACCCTCTTAACCGGAACACGACAATGATCATCATTGACGCTATTGTGGCAGGAATAGGTAAGGCAGTGGTACTAAATATCCGGGCAAGACGTTGCAGAAATCTAACACTTAGTAGTCACGATGGTAGTGACGGAAATAGCCAATCAATCGCCTCTTACGACCTGCCTAGTAGAACGACAATTGGCCTATTCTTCAAAGAAGCCCGGACCTGCACGGAGTAAGAACTACTGAACCGATTTTGCTAAAACTTAGACAGTTCCCTAAGTTGTTATATAACTTATTTTAAATCAAAAATAATTATCTCGATATGTCTTTTATTTCATACATGATCTCTTATATCTCGATATGTCTTTTATACATACATACATACATATATAGACTGATAAACACAATACCCTCCTGCAGTCGGGTAATAAGCAGCAATTGTTAAATTGTTAGCTTTTGCAGACCCCCCTATCTGGCGTGCCCCACTTTATAAAACCCTGGTCTATATAATTGAATGCATAAATATGTTCAATTTTTAATATAAAAGTTTTATTGCCGGCTTATAAACATATTTACATAATATAACTTTCGAAAATACCATTTTATAGTAAATTCTTGCAATATATTGATTGATTTACATGGACTGTACAAGTTGATTTGTTTTTATTAAATTGGTAAAGCAATTATTTTAATTATATTATTTTGTCCTGAATTAATACCTTGCCATTGATTCTATGAATCCTTTCTTCCATCTCTCCTAATGACTTGCCTATCTCTGCCGTCATTACATCAGTATGATTGCAGGGTTGAAGGCTTCAGATGACCTAGACTCTAGGTTCTAGAGCGTATAGTAACTAACTTTTTCTAGACTTTTAAAAAGTTTTCTGGCACGAAGCTTTTTTATATTATTATGGCTGTTCTGATGGAAAACGATGACCGTTTTCGATTCACCAAAAACGACTTGTGACGTTAAGAGCGTGTATTCGATTTGTAACGAAAACTTCGTTTTCAAGTTTTTTCCTGAGCAATATCGTAATAATGTGAGCAGATTATTCGAAGGATGTTACAGTTTTAGCAAGTTTAATTCTTGATTTAGTGCACTACAGAGCAAGAATATAATTTTTGATAACGATTTTGTCAAACGAAGACAATACCTTCATAGCGTTTTACGAAAATAGGCGTCAGAGTTATCTTTCAGGACGAATACAACCATTGTAATGTGCCAAAATATTTTATTTTATGCATTTTTCCAACAGGATATACGGTCCTAAAGTGCAACACAGAGCCAAAATGACGAAAAAATTATTGTTAGACGAATTATTTTAAAAACATTATAAATCCTCGCGCGCAATCGTTTGCGGATCACATTTTGAACCTACGGTGAATTGAATAATCAAGACTTTATCTTGCAAAAACTGTAATATACTTCGAATAATCTGCTCACATTATTACGATATTGCTCTGGAAAAAACTTGAAAACATGCTCACACGCTCTTAATGTAAAGGATCGAGCATTCTAGACGGGGCGCATCGCAAAAATCAACTTAGATCGCTTTTATTTTATACTAGCTGCAGCGTGCAGCCCACTGCATTATAAAAGTTTTTGGCGAATCCCGCGGGATTACCTAATTTTTCCGGGATAAAAAATAGCCTATGTGCTATGACCTGGAGTCATCCACACGTGTGCCAAATTTCATTCAAATCCGTTCTGTAGTTTTTGCGTGATTGAGTAACAAACATCCATCCAAACTTTCGCATTTATAATATTTAATATAGATGAACTATCGCGCAATAGACCGACGGGGTTTCACGTGTGCATCTCGTAATGTGCAATTATCGTAATGACACATGATATTGTCTATGCTTGTGCGATTGCCTTGCATATCCCTTGTGGAAAAATTTCTCGGATAAAAGTAGGTAAATAACTTACAAAGTGAAAGTAACAGTTTATGAATGTTTATTTTTATTTAAAAAGTCGAAAAAAGTCTTACAAAGTCGGAAAAACTCGGAGTAATTCCAAAATTTCGGACTCTTCCAGAAGAGTTATTCAGTGTTAATAAATCTTGCAACGTTTATGGGTACTAAAAGAAATATATTAAAAATTATTAATACTACGAAAGTGTAATAAAGGGGAAAAAATATAACTAATACTTACCCGGTTTTCCGTTTAAGAATTTGAAACTTTCTTCTTTGTTTAAAAAAAGGTTACCGTTACTGTCGATCAATATTATAAACTTTGTTTCTTCAATTTTTGATAATTATTATTAAAATCTATTATATCACAACGTTATTTGCCAATTTTTATTTTATTGTACTTTTATTACATAAATATATTTATAAATTAAGTAAAAATTAAAACAGATGATCTAATTAGCTTTTGACAGGTTGAGTCAGTGTTGCCAGAGAAAAAGTCAATCTTTCGTCCTTAAAGCCTCCTCTACACTACTCCTATGTCCGGGGTAAACTCAAAAAGTACTACATGGATTTATTTCAAATTTTGCATGACTATTACTAACAGGTCGGGTCAACATATAGGCTACATATTATCAAGCTGTCACCTACGGGGGAGGTGCTGTGCGGAGTAAACGAAGTCCGCGCGGACGAAGTCTTGGGCAACAGCCAGTATAATTATGGCGAGCGAAGCGAGCCCTACACTAGGCGACTTTCTATGCACTTTTGTGGTACATTTTCCTGAAAAAGTATCCCACTTTAAGGTTTGGGCTTTGACGTGGTGGTTTAAATTCATGTCTAGATATATTATCTACCATTAAAATGCTATTTCATAAACATTAAAAAAATAGAAAATACATTTTGTATTAGAATTTTATTACTGCTAACGCCATCTATTATAAAAATAAATAAATAATAATAATAAATAAATATTCACGGGACAAACTACACTTACTGATCTAACCCCAAAGTAAGCAAATATTTGCTTGTGTTATGGGTGTTAGTCAACGATACTAATACATAGAAATACATAATATATAAATACCAGAATATATATAATAAACACCTAAACCCAGAAATACAAACATTTACGCTCATCACACAAATGCTTGTCCCCGTCGGGGATCGAACCCGAGCCCCGTTGATTGCGTAGTCAGGGTCGCTAACCACTCGACCAACGGGAGGGTCAAATAACGAGTAAAAATGCTACAAAGCTACACTAGGCGACGATCTGTGCCCTTTAGTGGTACATTTTACTAAAAAAATATCGCACTTTTAGGTTTAAGCTTTGGCGTGGTAGTTTTATTTTGTTTAATTCATTTTCATTCACTCCAGTTTAATACAATATTAATCTATTAAAACACTTGTACTTTTTAACTTCCCACTACGTATGTAGATAGGAAGGTTACTGATTTTGCTCCGATTTTCAAAAATGGAGTTTTCACCATATGTCCGCGTTTTGTGGGCTTAGGAACCATTTTCGACTATTTTCGCGATGACGTCAGTATGTCTGTATGTATGTGTGTGTGTGAGTGTGTGTGTGTGAGTGTGTGTGTGTGTCAACAACTCATAAGTTTTGAACGCCTGGACCGATTGAAACGCGGTTGGTGGCATTCGATTGGATTCCGCTCAACTTATACTTCCTGAAATTTTGTACCAAATGGGCCTAAGAGATTTTGAGAAATTTTGAAAATACCCTAAACAAATTGTGACGAAACAAATTTTTTTTTAATAACTTCCAGATTAATGTACCGATTGAGTACAAAAACTATTCCTCAAAAAAATACATCTAATGCATAAATTGCCTCAAAATCAGTTTATTCGTTTGGAAGTAATCGTTGACGAAAATTTTGAAAAAAGTGTTTTTTCGACATAACTTCGAAATATTTCAACCAATTATTTTTTGGTATTATACGATATTTTAATACTATAAAAATTACGTCGAATGCCCTTTTAAAAATCAAAACCGAACCTTATTTTCAAAGGTTACAACTTTTCAAATATTAAAATTACGTTTTCTTTAGCAAAGTTACTTAATATTTTGGAAATAACTTTCAGGCTAATATACCGATTGACTTTAAAATCTTATCATCGTTTCTCCTTTAAAAACTGCGCCAAGTACCGTTAATTGGATAAAAATCGGTAAATTTGTTTGGGATCTATCATAGACGAAAATGTTTTTTTGACATTGCTTCGAAATTTTTGAACCTACCGATTTTTTAGCTAAAGCAATATTTAAATTGAGTTGAATGCCATTTGAAAGATCAAATCGATCATCGTTTCCAAAATATACAGCTTTTTAAAAATCAATACGTGCCAAGAAAACTTATCAAGGACGTACTACGTGCGTCTTCCCGGTTGAAATTTGGATGTTTTTTGATTTCAATGGCTTCTTTCACTAGCCGTGGAATGTAATATGGCGTTCTGTCGAAAATACGCGTGGCCTATGAAATTCCATCCAGTGATTACGGCCCGACTACAGCTGTAGATGTTTAGCAATCGCCGACTTATTAACGTCGTTATTCTTGACTGCTTTGATATGCTACTAGGCCTCTGACACATGCTCTTAGTACCTCTATACACTACTCGGCCGACTTCAGTACGCGTCAAGACGCCGTTGTGAACGCACGTGTGTTTAATAGATTTTTTCGTTGATGTGCGTGTGAGACTCTATTATGAGCGGCATACAGTGGTCACAGGAGCAAACTATGTTGTTCCTTGAAACACTTCAAGCAGAGCCTTTTATTTGGGACCCCAGTGGGAAAGGTCATAAGGACAAGAAAAAAGTAAATGATGCTTGGGTGCGTATTCGGGACGTTTTGGAAATACCAGTTGAAGAATTGAAGAAAAAAAAGGATTCACTTTTTGCGACATACAGGGGCTACTACAGAAAAATGGAAGCTTCCTTAAAAAGTGGTGCCGGCGCAGATGATGTTTATCGTCCAGTTTGGTTCGCCTTTGATTTCATGAACAGCTTTTTGGGGTCCGTGTATAAATGTAAACAAACAATAACCACGGTAAGTTTTTTATTATCAATAACTTGTTTTATTATTACTAAAGTACAGATTACAGTAAGGTCGATTCGCCAGTTTGCGTCCATTTAGTGCAGTTGCTTGCTTTAAGGAGAACATAATAATGTCTCTGCATTAGTTTTAATATAAAAAGTATGTAGTTAATGTGGTAACGAACAGGCGAAATGACCCTACATTCGTTGTGTTTATTTATAAACATTGAAAATAATTTGTAAAGTAATCCCTTATCTGAACGGCAGATAATGGTGATCTGCGTGGTACTTGTGTAATATCTCTCAAAGCACAGTTATTATCAAAGTCTGCCCGCCAAGACCCGGGTTGAATTAAAACTCCATTATCATCATACATATCTACAGTACCAGGAGGCATATATATAAGGGATGATTTATTACTTTTTCTGAGAAAGTTATGCAATAAGAGACATGTCATTGTAATAATTGGGATATTATGAATATCCAAATCAATTGGCTTTCTGAATATTCTAAACCTGGATGCTAAAATACCAAACACATTCTCAACTACTACTCGAGATTTTGACAAGCGCATATTGAAAATCCTTTTCGGTGAATTGATATCATGGTTGCCAGGATATGGTTTCATTATATTATTATGTAAAGCAAATGCTCCATCTGTCAAAAAAATGTAGGGAATTTCGACATGATCCGTTCCGGATAATGGACTTGGCTTAGGAAGATTAAGCCCGTTAGATGCAATTTTTTGCCATAACGAAGAATTTTTAAGTACACCTCCATCACTGATCCTACCTTGACTACCAATGTCAGCATACATAATGTTATAGTTACTGTCGACTAAAGCTAAAAGTACTAAACTAAACGTCTTTTTGTAATTAAAGTACTCAGAACCAGAGTTAACCGGACATTGTATAACAATATGCTTTCCATCCATTGCGCCAAGGGCATGTGGAAAATTCTCCTTGAATCCGTTTTCAACTTCCAACCACTGCTGCTCATTGCACGGCATCTGTAAATAAAAAGTATATTATATAAAAAATATTATCATCAAATAATATGTAAAAAGACACGGTCAATTTCATTAAAAGCTGACACTCAAATTGTATATAAATAATTAAAAAGCCGATTAATTGTAGCACTCATGTATTTTTCATAAAATACAGAGACATACACTCACACTCCTACATACACATACAGTACTCCTGCATATACGCGCACTCAAATGCATATAGTATACAGAACCCATATACACTCACAAATTTGGATTGGATTAAATAAAGATTTATTATTAAATAGGTCGTGATATATACATTTAAACCTTTGCTATTTTTATTTCAGGATCATGGAACTGATTCGATTCAGGAAGAATCAACCAACGCTTCAGAGGATGTACCAATTGCTTCTCCAACTCCAAAAGAACCAGAGCCCCCAAAAAATAGACACACCATCCGACGGCGTGACAACCCACCGGAATTGCAAGTTGCCAGTAGGCAGATGACAGAAGCCTTCAATAACTTAAATAAAGTGATAAATAATCCTTCAAAGGATAGCAGCGCAGTTGAGGACGAGTGCGACGTATTCGGCAAACTAATTGCCAAAAAACTGAAGAGGTTACCTGAACATGAAAGGGACGATATAATGTTCGATATACATGCTCTATTTCGGAAATCACGTTTTGAAAGATCTCCATCAGGTGAATCGTTTCGTACTTCTACACCTAAGTCTACGCCATATTATAGTCCGTTAACTACATCACTATCTTCTAGAAAGCGTCCTTTATCTGCGAATTGTAATGTTCAGTTCATTATAATGTTACAACATTATCTCCTAGACCACACTCATCGTTTTCAGAGCCACCTGATACATATATAACATTATCTAATGAGTCCAGTGAATGTCAACCGACATACTTCCAACAACCAAGCGAAATCACTGCTCATCAACGCTCTTCAAAGATACGTGTTATAAGTGATGAAATTATTGCACCAGACACCCAAAGTCAATCAGTTTATCAACGCTATAAGCAGCCTCAATCAGATCAATCTAACGATGTTCAATATATTTTGCATATACCAGAGACCCAAACTCAATCTGATTGTCCAGAAGATAATACACATCAGAGTGATTTAATATATCAGGCATATAATGACTCGTAATGTATGAAATTATTCTTATTCTTATTCTCACTGATATTTTTGTAATTGTACATACCTAAACTTTTAATAAATATATGTCATAAATATTAAAATTTTACCTTTATTTCATCCTTGAGTTCCTCGTTCAAAGCTTCACAGACTTCGACTACAATTTTTGAAATCAACTGGCTTGAAATTTTAAATAAATAGTGCATAGATCTATAGCTGTCACCACTTGCCAAAAACCTCAAGGTGATTGATAATCGAATCTTAGCAGGTATAGCTTCTCTTAAATGAGTGTCTCGTTTAGCGATTAAGGGTTCGACTTTAGAAAGTAATAAATTAAAATCGTCCAATGACATTCGGTGGAAATTTTCAAATTCTCCTGATGGTTCTTGTATGAGTTCAAGAAATTGTTGTTCCATAGTACGTCTGTAAAAAAAATTACAGTTAATTAACTTGCCATGTAATGTACTTTAACTTATTAGAAATCCTAATTATTTAAATAAATATTACCTACCTAGTTCTGTTCCGATGCATTGCGATCATCCACCATCTTCTTTTTCTTCTTTTCTTTTTAGTCTTCTTCGTGAGATAAGTATGCACGTAGTTATAATACGCTAGAGAGCACATTGCTACGGCAGCTGCTACTTGAGCGTCCATTATAATAAACGTCCGCAGGGTACCGGTAACGCTACACGAATGCGCTCCTCGCGAAGTTGAACGAGTGTGTAGTGTAGCACCGCGGACTTCAGTCAACTTCGGCCGAGTACTTCGCCGAGGAACTTCGCGAGTAGTGTAGAGGAGGCTTTAAGGACGAAAGATTGACTTTTTCTCTGGCAACACTGACTCAACCTGTCAAAAGCTAATTAGATCATCTGTTTTAATTTTTACTTAATTTATAAATATATTTATGTAATAAAAGTACAATAAAATAAAAATTGGCAAATAACGTTGTGATATAATAGATTTTAATAATAATTATCAAAAATTGAAGAAACAAAGTTTATAATATTGATCGACAGTAACGGTAACCTTTTTTTAAACAAAGAAGAAAGTTTCAAATTCTTAAACGGAAAACCGGGTAAGTATTAGTTATATTTTTTTCCCCTTTATTACACTTTCGTAGTATT
Source organism: Apodemia mormo (assembly GCA_036924255.1). Lineage (NCBI taxonomy): Eukaryota > Metazoa > Arthropoda > Insecta > Lepidoptera > Riodinidae > Apodemia > Apodemia mormo. The sequence goes on along the minus strand of JAUPFN010000021.1, from coordinate 21,780,713 downwards.
AATAACTTTTAATATATTTCTTTTAGTACCCATAAACGTTGCAAGATTTATTAACACTGAATAACTCTTCTGGAAGAGTCCGAAATTTTGGAATTACTCCGAGTTTTTCCGACTTTGTAAGACTTTTTTCGACTTTTTAAATAAAAATATACATTCATAAACTGTTACTTTCACTTTGTAAGTTATTTACCTACTTTTATCCGAGAAATTTTTTCCACAAGGGATTAGTGACAATCGTTTCAGTTTTAATTATTTTTGGTGCTTTGACGTCGTAAAAAGTGCAGTCAGACCAGCAAGCAATTGACGTTTTTATTAGCTTTTTGTTACGCTTAAGAGTCATCGCTGATCGATGGCGAATTGCAAATTTTGGGTGATACGCCTGCGGGGCGGCCCGACTCGCTGTACCCTCCGTGTTTTGGATATTAATTTACTAAATCACGCAATTGTGGATGAACATCGATTAATAATTTTAGTTCTAGACTTCGAATAGTTATATGAGTGGCGAAATGACGATCAACAAAGGAAAATAACATTTCGAAAGAAATATGCGATGCTGAACTCTCTGCTCGTCTTATGTGCTGAGCTTGCATTTTCATTGCGATGCGGCCAGCCCTGTACAGCGAGCGGGTTGGACCGCATTGCGTTCACCAAAATCCGCACCGTTATTTTAGTTCATATAAAATGTGAAAGTGATCTATACGGTTTTCCCTGTTTGTTCCGGGCTCCTTTGTAGAATAGAACAACTGCCGTTCTGCCAGGCTGGTCGTAAAAGGCGACCGATTGGCTATGCGAGTCACTACCATCGTGGCTACTTGGTGGTTAGAGTTCTGCATTGTCTCGCCCGGGTCTGGTACCACCGCCTTACCTATTCCTGTCGCAATAGCGTCAATGCTTGTCACTGTCGTTTTCCGGTTTGGAGGGTAAGGTAGCCGGTAAACTTATGCATGTGGCATTAGACCTCACCATAAGATAGCACCATTAACATCTTTGGTGTCTATAGGCGATGGTTGACTCTCCATCAGGAGACCCATCTGCTTGTTTGCTATCTTATGATATAAAAAAAAACGAATTTTCGCGATGCGGCCTGTTCTAGTGTGCTCCATCCTCAATGCAACATAATTATATACACAGTGAAAAGCACTGCTGTGTCTAACCTGAACCTGAACTAAACCCGAGTGAGACGTTTCAGAACTTTACTACCTACCTACTAAAATAAGCCTATATTTTATAAAAGTGGATTAGGCAACTCAAGAAATATCTTATAATAATTTGCGAGAATATTCTATATCCCAATAATTTCTCCCCATTCCATAGCAGTTCACCAAAAGTTGATATTGTAGGTAATCTCAAATAGAACCTAAACACTTAATTTATACATTATTCAGGTGTACATTTTTATTTTTAACAGAATATGTACGAAACCACCTTAGGACTAAGAAAAAATAAGACTAGGTAGTAATTACAGCCATCTTATAACAATCAAGTACAGGGGGCCTATTGCCTATCTTTGACATTTATAGTGATCAACTGACATTTGATGAACACCCAAAATTGGTTGGCAACTGACAACAGTGAAAATTGGTATTGCGTATCGCTTTTAGAGCCGGTGACTTTCGTCGCTTTCCAGCTGTCGTTCCAGTGGTTTGACTTGTCGCCGCACTATTTTATCGATATTATGCCTCTAAATAAAAAAGCTAGATAAACGCAAATGCTTATAAGGGTTTATTATGGTACTTTGTTTTGGTCGGTTTGTATTCTTCAGACTAATGTCCATTGTCAAATGTCATAATAGTAAACAAATAACAATAACCTCAAAATAAGTTTAGACTAACAAAATTAACTATTAAGCTTTAAAATTCCTTTGTTGATCCCACTTTCATGTTTGTATACAGATTCATGTACATAGTATTAACTCCTAATCCATAATGTTGTAGTTGTGTAAGTTTACTAATCTTTGTGTTTGTTTTGTTTTAGATTCCTCAACTTGTAACTGATATAGTCACCAGACAACTCTTTTTATGTGTCTCTTCCATGACTGACTTGATATTGGCAGAATCCGTACTAACTGGATAGCCACCAAACCAATATAATAATAATAAGTTTAGAATGCTCTCTTGAAGCAAATTAATAGTTAAAAGAAATTAAATTGTCGGTCGAATTTGCCAAAAGATACCGAAATGTTACAGTCACTTCTCCGGAGGCTTTCTATCCAGCCAGACTCAATGGCAGAGAGCAAGTTGAGTAATAACTTAGTAGTTTAGATCTATTGATTGTCATTGCATAGTATTACTTACCTTTTACATAAAAGTAGTATATAACATCTGCATATAAGCAGTAAAAAATATGATCTAATTGAAAAACATGAATAATCTGGAATGAAGATATGGGTATAAATCTAGCCAAGAGGTAAATAGCAGAACCCCTAACTTGCAGATATTATATTCATTGATTAAAATAGTTTTTAGATTGCTGTTAGGACTAAGGCATGATATTGGTATTATTGAAGTTAACAGGTAGTAATGTAAATTTAATATTTAATCAAATGAAAGTGTCTAAAGTGTGCTAAATTTTCTACAACTAGACATGTATGATCCTATCCAATAGCTAGAGCTTTGAGAGGTAATAACAAAAACATACAAATTTATTTTTTTTATTACTTCCGTATTGTCAATATGACAAAATAATTAGACAGTCCGTTTGTCTTTATTTTATAAAAAGAGTTGAGAAAAAAACATAAAACCTCATACTGCATGTTAGTAATAAGTGCATAGTTGCACCTCTGACTCGCCCAATGTTTGTGTTGTGTTGTAGCTTACAAAGTTTTTAACCAAAAGTTTTTATTTTAATAGTCATGAGCGAAAGAAAAGAACACAACAAATTGTAAATAATGCACAAAAAATAATAGAGAAGCAAATACTGGCCACGATGTCATGTATAGGAATTATGCTGGAGGGCCACGATGGCTTCCAGGTACTGTGGTTGGTAAGAAGGGCCCATCAAACTACCAGGTGTGTACTAAAGAGGGTACAGTAATCAATAGACACATTGATCAACTGATTAGAAAAAAACAAGCAGTTGGAACAAAGGGAGCACAAAAAGAGGGAGAAGCGACACAATGCCAACGTGATACTATGGGTTCTAGGGAAATGTCTGACTTAAGGGATAAAATTACTGACGATGACTTAAGAGATGTAAGTGTTGACGTAGACTTGGGAAATGAAATGAATGAGAGAGACTTAATGGAGGAAATATCTGACAGTGACATAAGAGAAGAAATAATTGAAATACCAAGCCAGGATAAATGGGCAGAAATGTTGGGCATACCAACCATAGATAAATATGTGTATTACTATATGTATAGATGGGCAACTTTCTAAATCTATAATGGCTTCCTACTGGCGTCATCTATCTTATAGCCTGAGAACTATTTTGTTTCGGCAGCTTAATATAGGTACCTACTTTTTTATTAAAATTTTAATAGTAAATAGGAATTTATCAAACACTATACAGCGTGCCATTCAAACAAAATGTAACTCTGACAAGTCCTTTTGCAACTTCGTTTGATTGCCACGCTGTATAATGTTATATATTCAGAATAAAAACATTCATATTATAATTTAAGCCTTTATTAACTCACAATAAATAGCACAATATATTAGTTTTGTGTCACGATTAAGCAATCCGGAGAATAAAAGTTCAAACTCAACGAAAATAACACTAATACACACAAAACAAACTGAATTTCAATAATAAAATGCGCACGAGTATCAACATTTAACACTATAACGACGCCATTTGTAATTGTGTGGTTTTTTGTTTGATAGATAGGCCAAACTTTGTTATTTTGAAAAATAAGCGTATTTACCACAAAACAATATATGTTTATAGTTCAGATAGTCAAAAATTATAATGTAATGTGATATCTTATTTAAAAATATATATTTAAGACATTAAAAAGTTATTTTTAGTATTCGTATGTAGTGGCAAAAACCTTGAATCCAGATCTTAAGTCTTTTGAAATAAAATCTTTTTCAGTACGTGTCCTAGATGACGCTATTTTCAATACAATTATCAAATATTTTATAGTACTAAATTACCATAGCATGATACCAACAAATGTCGAGCCTAGTTTTTCTGGTGGTAAGGTCAGAAATAAAATAAGTGCACACCCAAGGTCGCCATATGATAGACCAAGTCATTCTAATAATTTCATGGCATAACTTGTTTCTTTTAGATTAGATAAATAATGATAAATAGTGTTTTAGTGTTTTGTTATCTTTTTAGTTACTTTGTTTATTTACTTAGGGGAAAGGTATGTTGTATACAATAATTAGGTTCTATCATTCTAGTGTAGGTAGTTAAGTCTTTGCTTGTCATTGTTAACAAATAATGGAAGTTTAAGAAATGGAGGTAGGATTAGATATTGTCACTTGTTGTTGCTACCTAGCACATTAAACATGAATTATAATTAAATACGAAGTTTTATTGAATATAATAGTATCTTAAGATATGAAATATATATTTCCATATCATTCGGTATCTTAAGATACTAAAGGTAAAATATATATTATCTTAGTTGTGTGTGATGGTGGATTTGTATGGTGAGCGATATTTTGAAATATACATTAAGATATATTAGGGTATCTTAAGATCAAATATTATAGTATCTTAACCATGTGTGATGAGCTTTATACATCTATCTAATGTACTAAATATAACACGTGAAAATAAACCTCAGAAAAATGTGACAGATTTCTTTCTGAAGGTGAACAAGCGAAAATCAAATGAAGACACTAGTTCTGAAAACAAAAAGTTGAAAACTTAAAATGAAATTATCTTCTTTTAATTTTCATTAATTTGATTTTAGACTTTAAAAAAAAACTTTCCAATTTTAGACAATATAATGACAACGCCTAAAAATATGCCCATGTCTGATTTTAGACTCTGAAGTCTGAACGTTGTACCTAATCACAATTTTTTACGGTTTCAAATATTCACAGTAAACATAATATTTGATTTTATCACTTGCAACATGTTTCCCCATACTTTGCTATCAAGAAAGAAAAAATAAACTATTTGATTGTAAACGACAAATAAAATTGAGAACTTTGAGTATTTTATTTAAAATAAAGTTTATATGTTTATTGTTAAAAAATAAAGGAGCCAATGTTGCAATTTTGAATATATTTGATTGTTTAATTGCTATAACTTGAATTTTTTGACCGTAAAAAAAATGCTGATAAAGTAATGTTTATTAAAACAATAATTATATTTAATTGTTAATAAAGAAACCTTGAAAAATCGTCACCAGGGGGCCTATTGCCTATCTTGAACTGACAATCAAAGTGATAATCACTGTGCAAAGTTGACATCAATTAGCTGTCAGTTCCCTTATTTCGTATTGACTAACATGGGTGATCAACGAAAATGACGTCACAAGTACTTGGTGTCATCGAAAGTCACTATCGTGCACTGGAACGACACTTTTAGTATGGATAGTTTTACAATTGGTATTGCGTATGCTTAGTGACCAACGAATGACGTCAAATCGTTGATCACTTTTATGTTTTGAAAGCAACTAGTCTAGAGTAGTTTTTAATGATCGAAATAAAAGTTATAAAATCTCAGAAATACACAAAATCGACTGCCGAAGATTCCAAAAGTAAATTTTTACATTTTTAGTATTGGTTATTAAAATTTTAATCAATAATTTATATTGAAGTTACAAAAATAGATATAAATATGCTTGTTTTTCTTAAATAGCAGTTTTATTTTTGGACATGGCTATGTTTGATTTGACACTATGAGATTTGGCTATGTTTGATTTGACAAAAGGTGGAGTTGGAAGAGCTTGATATGACATTGCGATATTTGTTATCAGGGTTGATGCAAATAGAAGAACCAGGCATACGTATTTTTTTATTAAATTTACAATTTCGGACCTTACCAAAATTGTAATTTAATAAAATAAAAAAAATTCATGCATCACCCCATTTTTTATTAACAATCAACACCTACCTGCAGTAATATTATAAAAATGAATTTGATTGTTTGAAAATTGTACTGATGTAATGGATAAACTCAGTAACGACCGAACCGATTACAGAACGACGAAAACTCTTTCTCCTTAGGAAAGCTGGATTATTTCGGAGTAACAAAGGCTAGGTACCCTTTGACTAAGCTTGAGAATGCAATGGTTTTGAGTCACGTGAACGAGGCCGGGGCTAAAGCTAGTTTAGAAATAAAAATGGACATTTTTATCGAAAAATAACATTATTCAGTTGTCCAAAATTTATAAATTTGATGACCCTAGGTAATAGCTGTAATATCTCACCACAAACCAAAAGTTTAAAATGCAATTACTACAGTTTTTGTAGCGATTTATTACATTGAATTATTTTTTGAGATACTGCTTTCTTTCTAGCCTTTTATGGTGGTAACTTTACTATTTCACTGTCCATTTTTGTATTTCAAATAATATAAAACCACTTGTCGCAACCACTCAAACAACAACTTATTTAATTTAAAATAGCAGCAAATTGAATAATACTGCACTGTGATTTGTCGAAATGGACATGGCGCATTTTGTTTTATATTAGAAGATGGAGATGGCCAAGTTTGAAACAAAACAAGAAATAATCGTCGTGTTTTATATGATTGAATTTTTTTCATTTCTTTTTTCATTTCATTATAAATTCATAAAATCCTAAAATTAACTATGTGTGGAGATGGCCATGTTTGAAATTTAACGACTCTCTCTCTCTCTCTATATATATATATATGTGAGTGGTTACGCAAAAAGGGACCTCAAGGGAAAATAATTGATTTCGAGTAAATCACGTTTAAAATGTTGAGTCGAAATGAGAGAGGCGCGGGGTGTTTTATGTTAGTGTCGTTAGTGAGCGACTTCGTCAGTGAGAAATAGCACGTGTTTGCGATAGCTGTATTATTGGTGACTTATTTATTCGTCTTTTACTTGTCTTTATGTGCGCGCTAGAAAAAGAAACTAGTGTGCGCTGTGTATAAGGTGTAATATTTTCAAAACTGCCTCGGCTTACATAAAAAATCATTAAAAAAAAACTACGGCACCTAAAATTATTTTGATTAGAACAAAACAAAGATGAAGGACCATAGAATCAGAATTTATCAAAAAAAAAAAACCCGTTTCCAATCCCTTCAGGTCCCTTTTTGCGTAACCACTCACATATATATAATTTAAATCTTCTTCATTAAGTAAATACTAACATATTGATAAATTTATTGCTCCTTTTAAAGAATTGTTACGTACTTCAGGTTCGTAATCGTAAGAAAACACCACTTATACACTTCTTCGCGAATGTTCGTCAATCATCTCGTACACAATAACAATTATTGTAAATTTATGATAAACAAGTTATGACTCATAAGTCCTAGTACACGCTATTGTCAACCTTATGCCATATACCACAAAGTCTATTATGGCATAGCTTAGGTCAACTATTTGTTTATTATTAGGAGTAGCTCTTTCTTTTATTTCTAAATCCCTCCAGCGTTCCAACTCTACATGTTTCTAGATTATTCGTAACAGAATATTAAAGTTTTATTTTGCCTTATATAACATAACTAGTGGGATTCAATTGTGTATCCATACTAAGATAATTACACACAATCTCGGCAAATTGCTCTACCTATTCCAATAAATGCTAATGGAAAAAATCTTACTGCAATTTTTTCATCACTGTCCAAAATAGCTGGCATCCTATGATGTAACCAACTCAGTGTGCTATTGGAATCCATTGTTATCACAGAGTAGGAGTATACTATCTTATCATTATTCTGCCACGCATAATATAGTCCTGCCATGTGTAATAGTTTAATGCCTTTCCACCCTTCAGTTTCACTGAATTCATTGTTCCATGTTGTTGGGTCATCTATCTAGAGGAATATAGTTACCATTAAATTAGCAAGACTTAACTTAAAAATAAAACTGGTCAAGTATGAATTGGATTCACATGCCATGCCAAGGGTTCCATACAAACCTGTAGGTAACCTTAACTACACATAACTTTTATGATTCTAGGTCAATGGTAAGTACTCTATAGATTTTGATTTCCTTGTGAAATCGCAAAATATGCGACACACGGTTATATCTTGTAATTGCAGTGTTTTGGGATTTAACTAAATTCTATAAGCTATAAGCTATTCCTTCCAAACGCAGGTCATTTCAGAGATCCAGTACTGTGGGTTGCTCAAAAAGCTCCTCGTATGTTTTATTTCCTTGAACTGGGCTGGATTTGGGTGTTTATTAAATATGTTTTAGTATTTATATATGTACTCATATCAGTACCATTGAGTAACACCTACATCACAAGTAAATAAATTGGTTCCAGTAAGATCAAGTTATTTATTTAGCAATATATTTTTTGAACATAAGTGTCTGTGGGTGGTCGTTTTTAACAAATAAAGAATGAGATCACACTATCGACAAACAGCCAAAATAACAAAGACCAACCAATTAGGAATATGTAGATTTTTAAGATTCTTACCTAAAAGGACCTGAAAAAAAAGGTTTGCTTTGTTGTCTGTCTGTCTGTCGAGGCCTTTTGTCTTGGAAACATGTAGATATAAAGTTGAAATGAAACCATATTATACTCTAGTCCCATGAAGCTGTGAATATATAAAATTTCTTTACATTAGCAAATATATATATATATATATATATATATATATATATATATATATATATAAGTACAGAGAAATATCTGAATTTAAATTTACATTTTTAATTAAATTGTCTTATATTATATAAAAATATAAATTAAAAATCAATTGCTGTTCGTTAGTCTCTCTAAAACTCGAGAATGGCTGAATCAACTTGGCTAATTTTGGTTTTGAATTAATTGTTGAAGTCCAGGGAAGGTTTAAAAGGTGAGAAAATATAGAAAAAAAAAATAAGAGCAAATAAAAAGGTAGAACAACGTTTGCCGGGTCAGCTAGTAAGAAATAATTATGGTTTTTATTTAATGTACATAGGTATGTGAATATAAACTTAGAGAAAAGCTCGGAAAAACTGTGAGACTCGATTTTTTAACTATATATGATATATACCTAAAAACTTTGTACAGAATTCTCAGGGGTGAGACTGACTCTGACTTGTCTGGAATTTTTATTGTATTAGTTCAGTTTTTTGTTATTCAGATTTAAAAAAAATCTATTATTAAAGCCGTCAGCCTTTGCATACTAATTGGAGTTTTCACTTAACACCAGCTATGGGTTAATAAATTTTCATAATATAAAATAAAGATTTAAGTAATATGTTATTAAAAAATATGCATACCATAACCATATCATCTTGTTTTGTATAAATATAATAGGGTTGTTTTACTTTAGATTTAACGGTAGTTTGCCATTCATAAAACCCTTCCACAACTATTACACATCTACCTCCGTTTGATAATATTGGACCGTACAGTTTTGATGACTTTATATTTTCAATACGACAATTGTTAGTACTCAAGTTGTGGTTTTTGTAGTCATCCTGTAAGTTTTATATAGTTAACATTAATTATTTTTACAAAATATATTTCTAGTAACTACAGCGTGCAGCCCACTGCATTATATGTCTTCGGGAAATCCTGCAGGATCACCTAATTTTTCCAAGATAAAAAGTAGCCTATGCGCTATTTCAGGCCATCATCTACCTTTCACATTTATAATATTAATATATATTTATCATAATTCTAAAGGATGGAAAGTTATTTAATGCTGTGATAACTGGAAAAAAATTAAAAAAGTAATTTAAAAATTAAAATAACTAAATGTCTGCCAACTATACCCATATCTCAAAAATTTACGAACTGATTTTGATTAAAATTAGACTGATTCTTAAGTTGGAATATACCTGATTTAAATTGAAAAAAAATATCTCAGTAAACTCACTAAACCAGTTCTATGCAAAGTAGTTGTTATAACACCATAACATCTATCTAATGAGCTACCTACTAGAGAAGCTACACTAAATAGATGTTGTGTTCCATTTTGTTAACAGTTGATGCAGTACTGAAATAATAGATTGTTCACCCAGTCACAATTAAGCAGCACTGCAGCATATATACATATTTGCAACCAAAAGGTTATAACTCAGCTAATTTCATGGCGCTTATGTGTTTAATTTAATTAGCTAAGTTGGTGCAGTCTATTGCCTGCATTTTAGTGGCCCAGAAAAGGCGTAACGCATTTCTTGTATAGTATGTTAATAAACAAAAGTCTTTGATTCTATCTAATATTCTTGAGATAACATTAGTATTGTAATAAGAACTCAAAAGTTAATGGCCAAATCTTAAACGTGTTATAACCTTTAGAAACTATTCAAGAGTAACATAGTTTTTTTTAACCCAACTGAGAAAAAGGAGGAATTGAGTTTTTGGTCTGGATTCCCTAATGTTTAATGAGTTAATCTAATAAATAGTACCTTATGCCATGGAGGAATAATGCCCCAAACCATAGGCTTTAGAATTCTGTCACCTTTTGCTATGTGTTTATATTTACTGGCAGATACAAGAATAGGGGTAACGTCTGTCGGCGCAATGTTGTATGAAGGATTGTACTCTTTACCATCATTGTGCTCGTCTAACCATTCCACTTTTTTATATTTACCGCTGGATTTGTCTTTATAACTACAAGCACATTGAATTTGTTTTTGATTGAGTGACCTTAAATAAAAGTAGCATTGTAAAATGAGTTCTAGAAAAAGTCATTAAATATTTATTACAAAATTAAGTACAAGCCTGTACGCCCACACATAATAGCACTAATTTATTTAAAACTTTAATTTTGCTAACATATGAATTTTAGTTTTTCTTGTTTTTGAAATTAATGTTAGTTTTTCTTGTTTAATTTTAAAATTTTGTAATATTTTTTCTCGTTCTCGAAATTATTCTTTTATTTGATTATCTCTAAAGTAGACCTTAGTATAGGATACAGTAGTAATAGTACGCTAATTGTAATTAGAAATCCTGTACACAGATTACTTATGATCCTGTATTTTAATAATACACAAGAGCGTAGATAACAGTGTATACACAAGTTTGTACACAAGAGTAATAATCACAGGTAATAATTATTAATATACAGGCAAGGAAGTTACATTCTACCCGGAATGCTTACACAGGCGTCAAAATCACAGGTCAAAATCGTTCCAAAGAGTACCACGACATGAGTGGAGTGTGTCTCTTTCTACTAAATAAAGCGCCAATCGCCATATATAAGTGTGGCCATGCGTAGTTTGCAAATTACTACTAAGTAATTCTACTAATTTGAGAATCAGTTTTTGCATTGTATAAGTAATTACGTAATAATTAAAATAAGCACATTTTAGAACTCACTATGTTAATTACAATACATTTAATGCTAATTTATTTATCGACGTGTATGAATAAAAATGATTTAACGATTACCGAATATACAAAAATCTACCGTTTAGATAGTTTTATTTACACTGGCAATTGCAAGAAAGGGACAACATCCACTCTTGTCGTTGTCTTGCTCAGAACGTTTTTCCCTTCTGTTAAGTAAGAAACAAATGTCAACTTTATATGTTACGGATTAAAGTACATTTTTATTTTTCAAATATTGCTTCGTAGTAATTCCAGTTATCGTATATAAGTTCCTTGTATACAGGTACCTAACCAATACCTAACTGTTTACTGTGATATAAAATAAAGTAGGTACCTACTCTGTGGTTTACGTTTTGTTTGTTTACAGCACAGACCAATTAGAGCAATACGTACAGTTTACACCATAGCTTGGTTACACCAGTGGTTTAGTGTTTACAGTTTACACCCATGAAACAAAGAAAACAAGTGGAAGTGAAGAGTGGGCGTGCCGCGTGCATCACTATTATGCGCTGTTACTCTAAATTGCCTTTGTGATACTTACCATATCTTTAGGAGATAGTCGTCGTGCGAAAATCTATTATACACTGAATTATGCCATATTGTGCCATCCTTGAATGCAGAAATGATAGTAGAATACAGATGATTAAAAATGGAGATATTTCATATCATCCGAAAGTACAATTTTCATTTTATTTTAATAAAATTCCTGATTTAATATAATCTCTAATGATATAATAGAAAGTTAAGCTAAAATCAGCCGTACACCTTACATATAAAGTTCATTTTAGGTTGACCTAATTTTTCTAGAAAGATACACGTAATGACAGTCATTACGTATATCGTTTTAGAAAGTTCTCTACTCAAATATGATCAACTGAAAACTACGGAAAAATCAATGCTGCCATCTATTGTAGAATATCGAAACTATTACGATCTTAAGTTTCATTATTGTACAAATAGATGAGTCTATTTTGAATAGACTACAAAAGAACGTAAATACTCTTTTTTTTGTAGCAAAATAAAATTTATTGTAACGCAGTTTGGTATGTGTGTTTCGGATTATTGTTGTTTAAAATGAAAACGACCAATGAAACAATGTTTGCATTAGTAGTTTATATGCAATAATGCTTATTTTATGTTGTATTATATGTTCCGACGAACAGTTTGGATTGATCCCTGCTGTTGAATTTCATCATCGGACATCGCGGCAAAACTCAAAGTTCCATTCTCATCACCTCGATGTCTGGAAATCCACAACTTTGCGATTCTCTAGGCACTTCCTCTGTGGAATCAATTACCGGCGGGGGTGTTTCCGAACGGATACGACTTAGGCACCTTCAAGAAAAGAGCATACTCCTTCTTAAAAAGCCGGCAACGCAGCTGTAAGTCCTCTGGTGATGTAGCTGTCCATGGGCGGCGGTAATCACTTACCATCAGGTGAGCCTCCTGCTCGTTTGCCCCTTTTTTCTATAAAAAAAAAAAAATATATGTGTGAGTATGGCGATCGCGGTCCTGATACAAATGTTTGTACTTGCCAATTCCGCTTGTTTTCTGTTCCATGTTTACACCATACACAGCAGCGTCGTGAACGTTGCCTCAAGTAACTTATATACGATAACTGGAATTGTTTCGAAGCAATATTTGAAAAATAAAAATTTATTTTATTTCGTTACTCATAAAGTTGACATTTGTTTCTTACTTAACAAAGGGGAAAAACGTTCTGAGCAAGACAACGACAAGAGTGGATGTTGTCCCTTTCTTGCAATTGCCAGTGTAAATAACACTATCTGATGGTAGATTTTTATATACTCAGTAACCGTTAAATCCCTTTTATTCATACACGTGGATAAATACATTAGCATAAAATGTATTGTAATTAACATAGTGAGTTATAAAATGTGCTTATTTTAATTATTACGTAATTACTTATGTAATGCAAAAACTGTTTCTCAAATTAGTAGAATTACTTAGTAGTAATTTGCAAACTACGGCGATTGGCGCTGCGGTAGTAGTAGATGTTCTGTGGTCTATGGTGTATGGCCTCGAATCTCAAACAATGGTGTCGGTGTTGTGTGAGGAATTGTTTTAAGAAAAAGGACAACAAAACATAATTTGGAATAGTTTGAAAAGCTATGTAATCTCTTCTTAAATAATTAACACATATTTTTGTGAACTGTTAAAAGTGCCCTGATATAAGACGGCAATGTCTTGCATATATTATCTTCAATATGGCCGCGTGTTAGTATGTTATATTTAACTTATTTACGAAATTACTGATTACATTTCTGGTGAGAAGAAATCGAGAAAAATGTGGAAATGTGGCTTTCGTCGACTTAGGGATACAGCTGAAAGAGGTGTTAATCATTACGATAAATGTAATTCTGCGTATACACCTTGTAGTGCGTTTTTTAATCAATGCGAAAAGAAGAATTTTCCTAGCTGTTGGTTTTTTGCCCGCAAATGCTGGAATCGATTTAAACATGAAAATGATACTAAAGACAAGCGATGGGGTTTTGAACATTTAAATCGCACTTGGATTGGTGCCATAGCATGGGTAAATATAACATGTTATTTACATAGCTGCACATACGTCACTACAAAAAACGATTTATGTATTACCAACTAGCTCACCCGCGCAGCTTCGCCCGCGATTAGATTAATATGTCCTTAAGATAGCTTTTCATGCAATTTTCATCCCCTATTTCAACCTTTTAAAGGTTGATTTTTGAAAAAAAATAGCCTATGTTTGACCCCAGCTCTTCAACTACTTCCATGCCAAATTTCATGAAAATAGATCGAGTGGTTTAGCAGTGAAAGCGTAACAGACAGACAGACTCACATTTATGATATTAGTATGGATTATTCCACAGCATTTTTTTAATTATAAGATAAAGACTGTTAAAACAATAAATTATAATGTTTTTACATCAAACATAGGACAATTACGGATTACTACTTCATACACATCAGTTTTAACTTTGGAGCTTAGTCAGCTTAAACTTCAATAAAAACATTAAATTTAATTGATAAGATTAAAAACGATACAAGCATTTTATAATACAAAAAAGAAAAAATAAATAGTGAAATAATAATAGAACCAAATTCTAAGACAAAAACTTTAAGATTTAAACAAATTAAAAAAGAAGAACACATGAAACAGTAATGAATGATAAAGTATCACTAACATAATGCAATTAAATTCCCTAATAAACATTAATAATGTCTATATGCATGAAAGATTGTATGTGCATGCATGTGTTTGTCTCTCTCTCTCTCTCTCTCTGTGTGTGTGTGTGTGTGTGGTTGGTGCAATATGAAGATGAGTAAGGGAGTTGTGTATAAAATTGCTTGCTTGATTAAAACCGGTTGATATAATGGTTGGTTTACATGTTAAGTTTACATTGTAATGCGCATATAATTCAAATGATTTGTTTTAGCTATCAATATTCAGTTAAAATGATAATTTGCAATAAAATAAAATAAAAGTGAATCGAAAAAGAATTCTAATTGTTATATATTAAAACCATTACTATTTATTAAAAATTAATTTAATAAAAAATATTTACTTAGAACTATCCAATTATTGTTTTAAATTTGTTTATTGTTTAAAGTACATATTATTGTAAAGACTGCCTAGTGAGTCTTTCAATATTTAACGAAGTGATAGTGGATCATATATGATGAGAAAAAATAATATTTAAAATAAAAGAGTTCTTAGTAAACAGTACACCAGGAACACTATATTTACCTGTGTCATACGTGGACAGCGCGCAGATGCATGTGTCTCGCAGCGCGCTATCAAACCAATGTACAAAGGTAGGTACTAAACAAACAGAGCAGGGTGCTTAAAGAGTATAATATCTACATTACACTTATTTTTAGAGCAATATTGGTAAAAAATTAAACCCCTAATTTTATTGTTTTATTTTAATGAGAATTGAGTACTGAGTACTTTCCAGAAGTATTGAAGGTAATTCACCAGTCAGTCTGTATAGAGTATAATGTACATATTGCATAGTAAATTGTATAAAGTGCAAAGCATAAAAAAAATATGAGATTCACTTCCTTAACATGAAATTTGGAGAGCTTCACAACTACGAGCGAAAGTTTTATCAAATCATCTGATGGGGATTCCATTAGAAACAGGCCACAGGATTTTGGGGTTGAGAGGAGACAGGGAGGCATCTACAGAGAATCTAATTAACCTACTTCAACTGTGGCATTGAGTGAATTTATCCCTCAGAGTGGAGAGCTCCGCTCTCCCCTCACACCCTGGGGTCAACCTCTTCCTGGGTTGCCTTTTACACGTATTTATTTTTTAAGTTCTTAAGGTTAGAACCAACACGGGTAGTTTATTTACTAGTTCAGTAGAAAAGGTATAAAAAAATGTAGGCATTTCTGTGTGGCAGGAGTAGTATCATTAGAAAGTGGAATCCAACCCTCGACTCAGAAATCCAAAAATCGTGCATCTTGCTTCTTATGCCAACGTTTATATACTTATGTTTCATTAGTTTTTTTAAAACAATTCGTAAAAGATGTTTATGAAATTAATGGTTTAAATCAAAGCCAAAGTAAATAAAAAACACTTTATATTAATTCGCCATAACTGAATGACAAAAACACAGTTGTCACCATTTTTTATTGTTTTTCATGAAATGCAGATATAATTGTGTTATATTTTTCTTTACAGAGCAGCGCACTAGTATTTGGATGGTACACAAGTCAAATTATTCATTTGAAATTCAAAAGTCAACATGATAATAGCAACAGATTCTGTGTAGTACCTAAAGTTCATGACTTGTTTATATCGCTGCCGTTTGGTAACGATTCCCAAAAGGATGTCAACAAATTTGACATCTCACAAGAACTGGGGAAATTTAGTTATCAAAGTGTTCCAGTGGTACGACTTATCTCAAATGACCCTAGTGACGCGACTACTGAGAATAATAATAAAAGCTGGAAGAGTGGTAGTAGTGGTTCATCTGAAAATGAGTTGGGAGAAGTTTTAAATTCTATTGAAAACAGATTAGGACTAGCTTCGATTGAAAATGGGCAACATAAAGAAGGCATTAATTTATTGAGGTAAGTTTAATTTTTTATTAATGGTCACTTTAAAGATGTTATTACTGCAATCAGACATTCTATACGAAGATTTAAAAAAAATACGAAATTGCTCGAAACATTTAAAAATTTTTAAGCTACTACTAGAATAGAGAGTTTGCTACATATTAAGAAGATCCGGTGAAAGAAACTCAGTGATATATTTGGTCCAAATTAAAAAATAGGATATTTTTATTTCAATTAACTTATTTATTTTAATTTAGTTATAATGAACATAATTATAAAAAAAAAATGATGTGTTGTATCACACATCTTTTTTTTTATTTGATTTTTTTGATCAAGAGATTTCCTGCAAACAAACAAAAAAGGTCATCAACTTGGTAGATTTTAATTCCCTAATTTTTTGTTTAAATAAAAATAATGTTATATAAAGCTCTGTCTGAACCCACCTCCCATTCCTGTAATGCATCATAACATTTCACAAGAGCTCCAAATACTTGAGTGTTGCCATACTTGGTATGTATTTTTTATATAAACTTCTTTTACAGATCTGCTGCAAATCGTAATCATGCACCAGCAATTTATAATTTGGGTCTGTGCTATGAAATGGGTTTAGGTGTAGGAGCAGATGAAAAAATGGTACGTAATAATCTATACAAATTAATAAAATTGGAGTGTCTGTTTGTAATATTAAAATAACCACTTTTCACTAAACAAATATGGATGTATACATGGTACATATACCAAAATATATTGTTTTTTTTACAATTTTTTGTTTATCTGTTCCAGCTAATTTCTGAAATGGCTGGACCGATTTTGATGGGACTTTCACTGGAAGATAGCTGATGTATATATAGAAAAGATTGATATGAAATCAATCTAGTAGTTTTTAATGTAAAATATATTACTTTAAAAACTACTAGATCTAACTTATTAACTCCAAAGTAAGCATATTATTTGCTTGTAGTATGGGTGTTAGTCAACAATACTAATACATTTATAGAAATACTGCAACATATTTAATAAGCACCCAAACCTCCGGGTTTGGGTGCTTATTAAATATGTGCATTAATGTTTGGTTTATATTTAACATATAAACCAAACATTAATGCTTGTCACACTAATATTTGTCCCTCTTGGGAGTTGAACCTATGCCCCAATTAAATACTCCAATAATGTAATCCGTGTAAAAATTGACTTTAAAGATCCTTATAACATGAGGCAGTTAGTGTATGATATTATTGTATTTACAGGCAATGGAGTTATACAGAACAGCAGCATTGTTACATCATCCAAAAGCATTGTATAACCTTGGTATTTATTATGGTCAAGGTAGGGGTGGTCTCTCCCGTGATACAGTCACAGCCACGAGGCTTTTGAGGTTAGCAGCTATTCAAGGCCAAGAAGAAGCTATATCTGCTTTAAAAGCTCTCAATATTGAACTGTCTGATTCATCATCCGATGATCTTGTAGATTTGAGTCCACCGAGTAATAAACTTGGGCCTGTGCCTACGCATTCTGCACTTTTTATTGAAAATTTGCAACATTCTAATTTTAATTACGAACCTATTGTATTCTAAATGTGATTCATCTAACATCCAATATAAAAGTAATAATGCATTTACAATTTTAATTTTGGAAGTT
This sequence comes from Apodemia mormo, assembly GCA_036924255.1. Classification (NCBI taxonomy): domain Eukaryota; kingdom Metazoa; phylum Arthropoda; class Insecta; order Lepidoptera; family Riodinidae; genus Apodemia; species Apodemia mormo. The sequence goes on along the minus strand of JAUPFN010000021.1, from coordinate 21,762,633 downwards.
TACAGTGCCGCTAGTGACACTATTGCTATCAGTAATACTTAACCTTCAAGCGGGCGCGAGGTCATTTTTAACTAGAGCGGGCGCGCGTAACCGAAAAGACCTATGGGATAAATAAGAGAAAAAAAGCACGAATTAGGGAATAATCATTTATTTCTTTGTACTCAGATATATCATCATTATCTTAAAAGTCTTATTTCTCACAACAAGTAATTAAAATTATGAAAAACACACATTAATAAATCAACAAACATAAATCAAATATTCTTTGGATCGAATCAAAAATTAGGAACACAAAACCCGTTAACATATCTCAGAATAGTTTAAATACCTAGTCAAACAATAAACATTACAGAATAATAAAATATTAGAAACAATAAACTTCGTTCAATCAACTAGTTTTCATCAGAATCAGTTTCTTCTTCCAAGTAACATTGACTGCAAATAAATGTTGTGTGACTTCTGCAAATATTTTTCATGCATAACTTACATTGCGTCTTTGATTGCCTCCTTTTTTTGGCTGGACTTATTTTACAGGTTCCTCTGCATGTGCCAGAACTACCTTCTTCTGTATCAGCAGCATCAACCTCCATATTCAAATGCTCCCTTGTCTTTCGTTTTAGTTTTCTTGGGAGTCATACTATAGTTGCTCTTCTTTGGACGTACTCTTTGGTCAATTCAGTGCCTAATGCTCGTAAATACATTCGCCGTTTCTTTATAGACACGTTGTTGGCTCTCAATATTACCATAGCATTTATTCCTGCAATATCCAGAACTCGGAAGAATAGTGTTAATGGCCATCTATTATTTTTCCTTGAAACCGAATACAGTTTTACTTTTTTATCGACTTCATCGACACCCCCCTTTGGTTTTATTGTAAAAAGTAATAACGCTGGGTTTTCGTTTTTCATTTGTGCTTTCATCAATTTCTGCAGCACAATGAAGTGATGAAATGAGAACTACACATCTTTGCTTTTTAGGCACGTAAGATACGATTGTAGCTGTATTAGAAAATCCAAACTGACTTGAATATTCAGGCTGTTTTTTATCAATAAAACAAGGAGGTATTTCTTTCTTGTTTTTGCGCATGGTACCCACAGCAGAAATTTTATTATCTTTGACCAAGTCGTTTATTAGCGGCACACTGGTGTACCAATTGTCGATTGTAAGGTTTCTTCCAGTGCCAGAAATTGGTGTAATTAGCCTCTTCACGACATCTGCTGCAGCATTACTCAACTGGTATGGGCCTTCTGGCTGCTTACCAGTATAAAAAGTTCAATATTGAGGACGTAAAACGTAGACGCATCTACTAGTGGATAAAGTTTTATTCCGTATTTATCGGGCTTTGACTTCATGTACTGTCGAAAAGGACATTTGCCTCGAAAACCAACCATCATCTCGTCGATTACAACGTTTTCTCCCACTGAATACGGTTCGAGACAGTTCTGTGTAAATATTTCTAAAACTTCTCTTATTGGCGCAGCTTTGTCTAAAGTACGACGAGCCGATCGCGTAGTAGCATCATCAAACCGCAGAGAATTCAGTAGAAATTTAACTCTTTTCACTGACATAGTTGTAGGAAAAATAGGAATACCTGTCCCATCACTTGAATATAAATCTTCTAAATTGGCGTGTGATGCTTTCAAGGATCCGGCTATGTACAACAATCCAAAAAGTGCACGTATTTCTACCGCATCTGTCGGTTTGCAGTCACGTATTATGTTATACGATGGAGCTTTTTTTTGAATAAATTCGTTGGTATGTCTTACGACTTTTTCAATAATATTCTCTGAAATAAATAAACTCCAAGCTTGCATAAATTCTGTCACGCCCACACCATTTCTACGAGTACCCGCATCTTCCGTGAGAATATTTTGCACTTGACGTCTCACTCTGTAATTGTTCGATTTTTGCCACTTCGTAACTTTATCGCGCCCCGTAAAATAGCTGTTTATTTCTGAAAGTGGCAAATTATCCTCATCTGAGTCCGAGCAGTATGATTCCACATCAGTTAGACGTTCCTCTGAAGCGATGCGGTCAGAAGTTTCAAAGCCTGGGTCGCTAAGCTCTGATTCACTGTCTTCTTCGTCTTCTCTCTGCAATTCCTCTATTATTGCACTTCGTGATAACTGTAGACGACTCATTTTATAAAAAAAACAACAAAACTCCAAGCTTCATTTGATAATATTGAGCCAATGACTAAAGAACTACTACAAGCACGTATCGAGTGTACGTCGCATTGAGCGTCGCGCGTAACCTTTTCGACGACAGGCGCGTGTAGTCGTTTCGACGACTGCGCTGGAACTGAAACAATTGCAATTGGTGGAGTGGGGAGAGCGCCCCGAGCAGCGGTAAAACCTTTATTTTATTACCAACGACATAGCGACAGGCTACTAGAAATGAGAAATTAATGTGATGTCTAATAATCCAAATATCAACGAAAATGTATTAAGTGCGGTCGATTCGACTACGCGCGCCCGCTTGAAGGTTAAATATCTTCAAGGCAGATTCCTTATGAGGTAGGCAGGCAGAGTGCCTTATGTCACGATCCTTGTCTTGCTTCCTCTACATTCATTACTCTTCTCATACAAACTAGCCGGTTGCGGCTCGACCTTGGGACAGTATCTGATCAATCTGATGATGGTATGTCAGTCTTGATCTTTCGCGATACGTACATCCTTCGACAATAGCATTGTATATCTGTTTTTTAACCTTTTGTATACCAGTCTTTCTACATGTCCGAAACAACTTTCTTTCGGAATTCCATAGTTTAGCGCTATCAGTTTGTGTTATAAACTGTGGAATATTAGTTAATAACTCAAAATACAAGCACTAGTGGCAAGGTAGTCCCTACCTGACCTGTTATATGAAATAGGTTTGATAGGAGTGAGAACACCTAGTAAAAGTATGTTTTTACTATGTGTTTTCTTTAGTAGGGCTCCGTCGACTAATTCGTCGAAATCAAAACATTAATTGTTGATTCATGCAGTGTCACAAAACAAAAGGCATAATATAATTTTCAAATAATTTGACAATGAAAACAAAATATCAATTTGGCTCGTACCCATCAGCCATATTTCCGTGTATTTGGCGCTTCCCATTATGGGAATATCCCTTGTGTACATTTTCCATTAAAAATATTTTACACACACAGTTATTGCCTTAATGAATATTTGGACATAGTTAAATATCAGTCAGTTGATCATTATATTTTAAATAAATAATCATAAAAAGCAGAAGCTTTTCATTTGTATATTGTATTAAACATTTATTTGTACTTTGTTGAAAAATGTCAGCATTGTCTTGTCCTCTACAGTTATACAGTTGCAGCATATTACGGATTTAAAAAAAATTTAAATGACATGACTTTGAATTTGGCTGAAATGATACTAATCTCTGACAAAAATAAAAATGTTAAGGCATATGAGTAAATACAAACAGCCAAAAAAGATCAATAAATCACTGGCTTTTACGGTCATTGTCATGTTTATCTAAAATATGTATTAGTAAAAGATACAATGTGATATGATAGCACTTATCTTTTTGTATATGTATTATTAAGTAAATAAAGTGTGGTTCTTATTTATTCGTTAGGGGCCATCCATAAAGTACGTCAAACGTTAATGGGGAGGGAGGGTATCACCGAAGTGTGACATCGTGTGACAAGGGGTATGGGGGGGGTCAATAGTTTTGTGACGTCACATGTTAAAATTTAAAATACTAAAACGCAAAGTGCTTGATTTACCAGTAATAGCTGATATAAAAGAGTGGATCCAAAGTCCATGGACACTTGATAATTAAATTTTTTATCTTTAATTAATATAATTAATCGTTTATTATTTTCTAACTAGTTGTTTGTTTTTTCGGTTTTATGAAATTTGTGACGTCACATCAGGAGGGGGGGGGGGTGTTATAAAAATGTGACAACCTGTGACAAGGACGGGGGGAGGGGTTCAAAAGTCCTAAAATTCGTGTGACGTACTTTATGGATGGCCCCTTAGATGTGATATGTTGTGATTTTTTATTCTACTTTGAATACAATCAACAATTTATTTATATAACCTAGACCTAGCTCAATAAAGCTTGTTTTCTTAGAATAGGATAACTAAAAATAATTTTTAATTTTATTGAATAATAATATGAAAAATAATTTTGATTGAAAAAATATTCAGTCCATAGACAGAAAGATGTCACGCTGCATGAGCTATATATTATGTAACATGAATGTAATTGCTCGGTGATAAATTTACCATTCACAGCACAACCTAACTGTAACGAGGAAGTTACATGACAGTTAAAGTGGAGGTACTTGAATAGTTGTTTAGTACTTATCCAGTTTGACTGGTAAAATATTGAACATAAATAATACATAAATATTCATGGGACAAATTACACTGACTGATCTAACCCCAAAGTAAGCAAATTATTTGCTTGTGTTATGGGTGTTATTCAAAGATACTAATACATAGAAATACATATATAAATACTGGAATATATTTAATAAACACCCAAATCCAGAAATACAAACATTTATGGACATCACACAAATGCTTGTCCACATTGGGGATTGAACCCGAGCCCCGATGCTTGCGTAGTCAGGGTCGCTAACCACTCTACCAACGGGGCGGTCAAACATATTAAAGGACATGGTAGTTAATGGATATAGTAAATATTTGCTTCATATTCAACCCATGAAATTACCAAACGAAATTAGTTTAGTAGTATTCATAACATATAGTCACCATGCGGGTGGTGGTCATGCAACTTGACTTACACGAGTTGCAACCGTAAATTGCTGTTTGTAAACAATGAACTTCAATATCTATGTGCAAGTGTCTACTTAATTTTTTTTTAATAATTAGGTCAAAATATAAGTACCTATTTTTAGGAAAAAGTTCTTTATGGGGTGTTGTAGAGGGGCACCCTAGCCGGAAAAAAAAACATCCTTAACGTTAAAAAAAGCGTAAGACTTTTTATAATAAGATACTTCGTTCCTATCTGGTGTCCTAAGATACCACACTGTTTTTTTTTACATACTTGGTATTAAAATTGAATACTGAATAACCTCCTTCACTATATACAATATTTTACCAGTTAGCCTGTATAAGTTACAATCTAACATCATAAATAGAATATTTGGAAGATAATATAATAAAAAATCTCTATTACTAGAGATAAACTCGCCCATTGATTGTACTTGTTTTCTATTATTGTTGTTATGTTAGTGATAACCCTGTACAATGAAGAATAAATAAATAAATGTTTTGCTCATGTGAAAATGAGATGATTTTTAGTTGCATAATGTAAAAAAACACTGTTATAGCTCTTACAGCATATAACGATAAATATTTTTCATAATGTGATTGAATTGTTTTTCAGTTTATTCTTTAATTTATTTGAACATTTATTTGAAAACTCATTAATGACACACATTAATATATTCGTTTAAACTTAAAAAGTGTTGAAATAAATAAAGAGTCTAGTACTAGATAATAGTGTGTTTTGAATATTACTTGATAATTTGATGTTACATAAAATTATGGATGAGTATGTGTCATGAATTTTTAGCAAGCCATAATTAATAAGTTGAAAAGCTATTTGTTTAATACTACATCACGAAAAATCTATCATATATTTTAGCGAGAATGTCTAATTGTTATAGGTTATAGCACTATTCGTTTCTTAGCATAATTTAACCCTACTTTTTTAAACAGGGAAAAAAATTATTTCATTGTTAAAAATAGTAGTATTATCCTATGGCTTTAATAATTTGTTATTTTGAATTTCATAATATAATTTAAACCGTCATCTTGACAATCTAATACAGGAAATTATGACGAAAATGTTAAAAAAATATGGACATTGTAAATAGAACATTGTAAAAAAAAATAATATTTATTTGAATAAATAATATTTCGCAAAATTTTGCTTTTGTAAATTTTATCTCAAACTAATCCTTGTCAATATTAATAATGATATAGGATTTAAAAAATGAAATGGGTTGCTAACAGTTACCATTGATAAACATATAGGTATTTCTCTCTCGCTCTTTATTTGCTTTTATGACCAAGAGCATAGCATAGAGAAATTCATCTATGTCTACAGTTATTTATTGGCATGGGTGATTTTAACTGTGATTTTTTGTAGTAATTATGATTGATGTATGTGAAAATATATAGTCGGAGTCGCCAGTGAAAGAAAAAAGAAATGGCTTTTTTGATAGAATTTGTAGTTATTGTCAGAACATTTTATGAACAAAGGTTACTCTAGTTAAGATATACGTGGCATACAATGCCTTGAATGAAATGTAATTTCATTAGTGTTAGGTTTGCTTTTAAAACACTTGAGAGACATTTAGCTTATGGTTAAATGTTTGCTCCCAAGTGTCTTAAAAAATACGTAAAGTTGTCGGGCATTACTAATTTTTCATATTTTAAGTTGCCTTGTATTACTTAATGTACTTAGATATCATTTAGATTATCATTATTTTATATTAGATGTATACTGACCAAGAACATCTACTTCATAGAATTATGAATTGGCTGCCTACAAATTTCAGTAGGGTTTCAATCTATTTGTACATAGTTTTAGTATTGCAATAAATAAGAAAAAGTAAGATGAATTAGTGCACGCAGTATATTTGACATTTTAAACATCAACCAAATTGAAATAGGTTTTGTTTATAGTGCCGAGTCCGAAAGGTTAATACACTATCAAAATTTCATCTTATCAATGTCGGTTTCTTCACATTTTGCTTGTTTTATCCTACTGGAAATTGTGCAAAAAGTCTTGGAATATGATCATTAAAAAAGAAATATGTGTAATGTGCCTAGGCCATTCGCAACACACTACAAATCTATTGTAAATATAAGAGTGGCTTGAATGTTCAAATTCTAATGTAAGAGCTACAAACTATCAATTTCCCAACGCAGGTGTCTAATAAGCGTATATTAAACATCTATGTTTTCATATTTATATACGCATGAGTGTAACCTAGAAGTTACATTTATGCGTATAATGAATTATGATAAACGCTAGTGTGTGGAGCCCTAATATTGAAAATAATATCTGCACATGCCATTACAATGTAAGGTCACTTAATTCAAATTTGTTACAAAAAAACTGCTTTTGTTGATTACACTTATTAAGCTTAAATAAAAGTATAATCAATTTTAACCAAATTATTATTTTATGATTTTTTTGTTTGTAATTCCATTTGATTTTGGAAAATTTGAGACGTATTTGACTAAGTATTTGTTTATGGGTTAACCCTTTGTGAATTGTTTTTTCAATAAATGTCACAGTTGAAATTATATTGTTTTTATTCATATCTATTTTGTTTAGTTGTTAGGTATCATTATCAAGAGACAAACTAGTGGTGAGGTCATGAAGTTGTATTATATCTGGAGGCAGCACTTCAAATACATACTTGAAACTAAATTTTAAATACTGCTGTCATCTTCTGAGGTCTTACCCTCTCTTTTTAACACAGCTGTATAAAAAGAGATGGCGAAACCTCATAGACTTGAGTAGTAACATAAATATTTGTTTCAATTGATTAGGACGAGTGTTAGCTTCAACTTTACCTAATATTTCATGGATACTACCCATCTAGTTTAACACCTGGGGCAAGCAGATTCAGGTTACTAATTATCTATAAATATAATTAAATCGTAGGAAAGTCAAAACTGTACATTGAATATTTTTTTTAAAAGAATACTTGGGGCGTGATCTACAATCGATACCGAAGCCAAAAATATAGTTTTTAGAATTTTTGTCTGTTTGTCTGTATATATGTCCGGGGTAAACTCAAAAGTACTGCATGGATTTACTTCAAATTTTCCATGAATATTACTAAAAGGTCAGGTCAACATATAGGCTACATATTGTCACGCTATCACTTGCGGGGGAGGAGCTGTGTGGAGTAAACGAAGTCCGAGCAACAGTTAGTTATCTAATAAAAGTTTTAATATGCATCATATCCGCGCATAGATGATATCTAAATTCATTGCTTACGAACAGCGATTGCATTGCCCGCACGGTGATTTAAGTTTTGAATATGGGGATATTGTTAAACCACATTATAAACCTCAACGAAATTAGTGTTTTTTTTCAGTTTTCTGATAAAAACAACGTTACTTGGGATTGAATAAGGGTCCAGTTGGTGATAGGCTTGCCACCTATCAGATTGTGGGACTGTCTTCGGCGAATCGTGGGTGCACTGGTTGTACCTCTGCCTACCTTTTCGGGGATACGGGCGTGAATATACTTTTTATAATAATTTTATCGATTACACGTAGCCATTTACTATCGTTTCTTCTATAAGAGCGTCTTCACACTACCGTTTGTCCAGCGTAGGCGTTCGTTGAACGTATGCGCAGCGCATATGCTACAACAACGCGACGCATGCGTCGCGTTGTCGTTGCATCTGTGTAGCGCTACACCACATGAGAATGCGGCGCATACGGCACGCGTGCGCTACACATTCGCCGCGTTATTGCGGTGCACAGAACAATATACTCCTGCTGCGGTGTCATGTATAATCCTGTTCGTATCCGCTTTTTGTTGTGTATCCGCTCGTCGCCACCCGCGCCCGTGCACGTGTTGATTCGTATATTCGAAGACAAGCGCCCGAAGTAATACGACATAGAGTGAGTTCAACAACTGAAAGTACTTTTGACATCGAAATGTTTATTCATGCCATACAAGAACATCATGTGATTTGTTTTTAAGCAAAGCCATCAGTGTTTCCTCGTCGGAATCCATGTTATTAATGATAATACCGAAACGATAACGAAATTGTGTGACGTCTGCGCTGCGCATACGTTCATCGAACGCCTACGTTGATTAAACGCTAGTGTGAAGGCGCTCTTACCGTCGCTGCGCCTGACAAGTTCCGTATTTGATATTTGTAAGGTTTTAGGTTAACAAGAAAAAACGTGTTATTTAACGCTAAAACGCGCGGGCGCACACTCGTGTGTGTATACTGAAAAATAGTATGCGCAGCGCAGGCGCGGTCGACGGACTGTCACACGCGCGGCGGGCGCGCTCGAGATCTAAATGATACTAGCAGCGATCGGGCGCACGCGACGGGTGTCCGCTCGCGGGTTCGTGGCTCGCGGCGGTCTTCCGACGCGTGCGCCCGCGCCCGCATCCGTCCGTGTTTTAGCGTTAGGCCTAACAGTCTATTTGTCATTTAATAACAAATAGTCTATTTATTAATTTAAAAACGAATAATAAATTAACAAAATAGACGATTTGTTAATACCACGTTTTTTGTTGTTTCCCAAAACCTTACAAATATCACATATATGGAACTTGTCAGGCGCAGCGGCGATATGTAGTATCAGTCACATGTATAAGGCACAATTGCAATGACATGGTTTTCAATTTTTTACCTTTCACGAATTGCATGGGCAAGCAGACAGGGGTCGGGCAATACGATAAAATATATTATTTTTAAACTCTGAAAGTTTCAATTACTTTCAGAGTAATTGGAAAATTGAAATAAAATAAAAACATTAATAGTTACAGTTCATTTATTAATCTTATCTTAGCCTAGATTCTCAAATACCCACATTATTTGCTATAAAACTAAGCCAACATTCAACTTACACACAATTGGTACAACCAAATTATAATTTGGGAATGAAACTAAAAGGACTAAATTTTCATATCCTCAGTAACTTTACACCTTACACCTTGCCTTCTGCATAGTTTCTGTCACAATCATAGTATCTGAAAAGAAATCAACTTTATTATTAGGGACATTAATGAAGTCAGCCTAAAAGACTTAGAATATAACCTGAACAAACAAACGAATGAAAAATTCAACCGAGATTTTTTGATAGCAAATATGTTTTAAAAAGGAACTTTGTACATCATGAACTCAACTTGTTCATGATGTACAAAGATGATCATACATTTTCTTCATAAAAAAAAAACAAGTGACATCTATTTAATTGGTATACTGCAAATGACATAAAATATTTTGAATTGTCTTTGGTTAAATTTTATTTGATATTATAAGATAACAAACAAGCAGATGATTCTCCTAATGGAAAGATACAACTGCGATACAAATAGTTCATTGGTATTCCTGGGGCGGGATGGCAATGACACTTGCGTAAGCTTACTATTGTCTATCTTACCTTTTAAACCGGAACTCGACAGTGACAAGCATTGATAGCCTTTGACAAGCATTGTGGCATTGCAGCAGAAATGTGTAAGTTGGTGGTATCAAATCCGAGAGAGAACTCTATGGAGTCACAATGGTAGTGAGAAAAGTACAGCAAATCGTTTGCCTTTTAGCAACTTTTTCAGGACCAACATGGGAGAAAAATATGCCTCCTTTTGCCTTAATCTCCCGCTATAACGTCAGTACTTATTGCCGTCGTTTTCTGCTTTTTATGTCACGCGAGTACCACGTATTTGGTTATTCCTTCAGAAAATCGTCTACTTTTTGTCATCAAGTTGGTAAGGTAGTCACAAAGAAATGTAAAATAATAATTAGTTGAGTGGAAAAACAAACATTTTATATGGAACAATAGAGGTAATGTAGCTCGACGGTCTCACTTCACTGGCATGGATAGTCACGGCAGGCACTAACCGGCTGTAACTATCTGCATGAAATATTCAGAATTCGATCTGATGTCGCAGTGTGTGGTGGCTCAGGTGTACCGGCTCACCTCAGTTGTGTGATGCAGTAGTGGGCACGGCGGCTGCTGGTAGGCGGGGTGCGCGGTGCGCTAGTGTGCTCACCTCAGTACTTGCGCGGGTAGTCGCGCGCGGCGCCCGCGTACCGGTCGGGGTAGGGCGCGCCGGGCGGCGGCGGCTGCTGGTAGGCGGGGTGGCGGTGCGCTAGTGTGCTCACCTCAGTACTTGCGCGGGTAGTCGCGCGCGGCGCCCGCGTACCGGTCGGGGTAGGGCGCGCCGGGCGGCGGCGGCTGCTGGTAGGCGGGGTGCGCGGTGCGCTAGTGTGCTCACCTCAGTACTTGCGCGGGTAGTCGCGCGCGGCGCCCGCGTACCGGTCGGGGTAGGGCGCGCCGGGTGGCGGCGGCTGCTGGTAGGCGGGGTGCGCGGTGCGCGGTGCGCTAGTGTGCTCACCTCAGTACTTGCGCGGGTAGTCGCGCGCGGCGCCCGCGTACCGGTCGGGGTAGGGCGCGCCGGGCGGCGGCGGCTGCTGGTAGGCGGGGTGCGCGGTGCGCTAGTGTGCTCACCTCAGTACTTGCGCGGGTAGTCGCGCGCGGCGCCCGCGTACCGGTCGGGGTAGGGCGCGCCGGGTGGCGGCGGCTGCTGGTAGGCGGGGTGCGCGGTGCGCGGTGCGCTAGTGTGCTCACCTCAGTACTTGCGCGGGTAGTCGCGCGCGGCGCCCGCGTACCGGTCGGGGTAGGGCGCGCCGGGCGGCGGCGGCTGCTGGTAGGCGGGGTGCGCGGTGCGCTAGTGTGCTCACCTCAGTACTTGCGCGGGTAGTCGCGCGCGGCGCCCGCGTACCGGTCGGGGTAGGGCGCGCCGGGCGGCGGCGGCTGCTGGTAGGCGGGGTGCGCGGTGCGCTAGTGTGCTCACCTCAGTACTTGCGCGGGTAGTCGCGCGCGGCGCCCGCGTACCGGTCGGGGTAGGGCGCGCCGGGCGGCGGCGGCTGCTGGTAGGCGGGGTGCGCGGTGCGCTAGTGTGCTCACCTCAGTACTTGCGCGGGTAGTCGCGCGCGGCGCCCGCGTACCGGTCGGGGTAGGGCGCGCCGGGCGGCGGCGGCTGCTGGTAGGCGGGGTGGCGGTGCGCTAGTGTGCTCACCTCAGTACTTGCGCGGGTAGTCGCGCGCGGCGCCCGCGTACCGGTCGGGGTAGGGCGCGCCGGGCGGCGGCGGCTGCTGGTAGGCGGGGTAGCGCGGCTCGTACGCGGCGCCGCCATACCGCGCCTCGCCGCTCGCCCACGCCTCGCCGCCGCCACCTGCACGCACACACACACACACAACGCTGTAGCGGCCTCGCCAAATGCTAGTATCACAGAGAATAAAGATAAGAAGGGCCAACTCTGTGGTACGCTACATACGCTATATACAAGTTTTAACACTTCCTAGACGGCCTTTGGTCCCCAAGCAATACACACCTAGACATTTTAGGTAATTTATCCCTTCTCCATCCTTGTGTTACGTCATCTACCCTCACAGTTGTGACGTCACCTTGATGACCATCATCCTGACAGTAATTAGCATACTGGTTCTACCGCTAAGTAAGCTGTCAGTGACCAGCCATAGCACACTTCCATCAATAATCTACATTTTAACAAATTAGACACAGAGCTCAAAAGTAACAGAAATTCGCCACCAAGATACACCACAAAAAAAAATTACTAAAAAACCGAGAATAACGACACCAAATACTATAAAAAAATTGTATTTTATTTGTTTTTATTATAATCAATGAAAGTGCTAAAGTCAATCATTTTGTTGAACCACTTATTCAAATATGGCAGACTATAAGCTTATCATTATGATATATTATGGTATCAGTATCACTCATGATTAGATTTTATACATCAAATCTGTTATTTTAAAGTACCCATTTTAAACAAATAGAAGCAATAAAAATTTAAGTTTATGAAGAAAACGACCAATATTTTATCCTAGATTTTTGCTTTATCGAAATTCTTTTACATTGTAATTTCCTAATTAGAACCATATGAGCTTAACACTGTAAATTTGTTATTTTTTTATAATTTTAAATTAATTTAATATATATTTGTCCACTATAGATTGTAAAACTATTAAATTTCAATGAAATTATCTAGATAGTTCTGTTTCTGTTTATTCCAACTTAAAAGATAGGATAATTTTATCTCAATTGATCCCCCCTCCTCCTCTCAAGTACCCCACCAAAATGTTCAATACAAGTTTGCTGGGTCAACTAGTGTATTTATTATATTTTACAAAACACTTACTACAGTCCACAGAGATTATCATCAAATTCCATTGACAACAAAGAATTGCCACAAATATTAGCAACATAAAGAGTTGGTTGTCAATCGACATGACGACTCTAAAGATACTACTTTTAAATTAATTACCTTTAGGTGGCTGTGCCGTCTCAGGATATCTGTTCGAAGCATTCCAATTTCTTGGTTCAGGCTTTCCAGGAGGAGAAGGTCGATACGAGCGGCTGTCTCGAGCGTCATATGAACGACTGTAACAAATTCTTCAAGTGTAACAACAGTAATGCAAAGACAAGTTAAGAATGCAATACTTGTATTTTGAAATAGCAGGACTATGGAACCTTGGTTGGAAACTATGAATTTATTTGTTCAAAATTATTCCGCAGTTTTTATGCAGGTCAGATATACTTTTTTGTTAGTTGAACCTAGCTATGCAATTGATGATGCTCGGCATCAATTTCGACAGGGATAACTACAGATGATTGTATTTTTGGGATTGGGTGTTTACAGAGACACACAATTGGGAAGGAAACGTGTCGCTGTGCAAATGAGCAAATGCTACTATTACGGTCAAAAATTTTATACATTTATAGGTTATATTGTGAAAAACTAAAAATAAACCATAATGTACTGTTTTATCATACCGAATGAGGTGACAAGGTTTATAATTTACCCTTGTAATGATTATATTACATTGGTAATTAGTATAACTCTGTATATAATTGCAAGTTACACTGACAAACTACGAAATTGTCTTGAAATTCATATCCATTTAACCCGTGGGTGTTTATTTGACCGCCTTGTTGGTTAAGTGGTTAGCGAACCTGACTACGAATTGATGGGGCTCGAGTTAGACTCCCCAGAGGGACAAACATTTACGTGATGAGCATGTGTTAGTACAGTGAGTGACTAGTGTTAATCAGAGTATTTAAGTATAACATTTTGTTGTTTTATATATTTGTGTTGTAAATAAACAGTTTTAATATAAGTGGTGTTTTCTTTCAAATTACGAACCCAAATCACGTAACAATATTTATTTACTTTTATTTACTTGAGTCCTTATTTAATTTGGCTACGTCTAAGCTCCTTTTAAAGAGTAAAAAAAAAGAAATTAGTTTTATTTTGAAATGATTTTTAAAAGAAAAATATTACCTTGGTTCTTTTGGTCTATTGCTGGGTGGCATTGGTTGCCTTGCGTCTTCAGTGGCACTGCCGTTGCTTGGGTATTTCATATTACTTGCTGTAAATAATTAAAAAAATGTGTTATTCATAGTTTTCAACAGACATTCCAAAAGGAGGTTCTTGTAATGGGCACGATAGAACATGTTCATGCTTGGACGTGTTATCACACCACATTTCCATCACGCGGCCATACGCGTAAATTATTAGTATATAAGGTTAAGGAAAATCCCTTTAAATTACAGTTTAATAAACATATTTACTAACTAATGTGTGACTGTCATTTAACCGATGTAATAATTCTCAATTTGGCTGTATTTTTTTATGATTGTTACCTCAGAACTCTGTCATTTGTGAACAAATTTCGAAAATTATTTTTTTGTTGGAGGGTATACTTATCGTGTGGTACCCATTTTAATTTGTTGAAGATCTGGAGCAGGGTTCCAAATAAATAGGAAATGGGAAGCTTGTTTCTGCAGTTTTACTGCCTTAAAAAAAGATGTTATTCTATGATACACACTCCTGATGTAGAGTCAACCATCGCATATAAACACCAAAGATGTTAATGGTGCGTTGCTGTCTTGAGGCGAGGTCTAATGCCACACGCATAAGTTTACCGGCAACCTTACCCTCCAAACTTGAACACGGCAAACAAGCACTGACGCCATTGCGGCAAGAATAGGTAAGGCGGTGGTACCAGACCCGGGCGAGACAATGCAGAACTCTACCACCTAGTAGGCGTCTATGGGCTGTGTGGTCGGTGTATTGTGATCATCGGGATAGTGTACATGTGGTGCGTCTCACCGGGCACGTGTCGCGGGTAGTCCCGCTTGTAGTCGCGCTCGCGCTCGCGCTTGTCGGCGGCGCGCTCGTAGTTGGCCGCCATCTCGAACCGCGGCGGCGGCGGCGCCTCGAATTGCCCGCGACTGGACGACTGCTGCAACACATTCACACCTCAACTGTCGCACACATTGTGTCATTATTATGGACCGGGTTATATGCATTTAGATATTTAAGCATTTCTCATCACTAATAGCATATTTTACGTATGATTTGGCTATGAGTTTTATTTTTTGGTGTCCGTGCGTGTTAGGTGTTTGTGCTTGTTTGGTGTGCGTGCGTGTTTGGTGTGCGTGCGTGTTTGGTGTGCGCGCGTGTTTGGTGTGCGCGCGTATTTGGAGTGCGTGCGTGTTTGGGACGTGTGCGTGTGTGTTTGGTGTTCGCATGTGTTTGGTGTGCGTACGTGTTTAATGTTTGTATACTCACGGCGGGCGGTGGCACTCGCTTGTGTCGCTCGTAGGCGGGCTCGGGCGGGCTGGCCGCTTTGCGATATCCACCTTCATACCGCTTGCGACGCTCTTCTTCTAGTCTGAAATAAGCTATGTTTTTATTTGCAAGATTTGTTTATGTCATTAACAAACAACCAGATCGCTCTCATGATGGAAAGGGAAACCATTGCCTATAAAAGCCAAATATATTAAGAGTGTGATGCTATCCGCGTGGCTGGATGGCAAAGCCACGTGTATAAGTTTACCGGCAACTCTACCCTTCAAACCGGATTACGACGACAAGCATTGACGCTATTGCCGTAGGGATATGTAAAGCGGTGGTACAGTGTTAATGCGCCAATCATCACGGGGGTTTCTCCGCTTGGCTGCTGCTCTGGAGTGGCACTCCTGGTACCGGTACTCGATTTACCCGTATTTTAGTTTACGTGAAACTTTTCAAATAAATAAAAAAATAATTCTTGTAATACTTTCGTTTATTTCGGACACATGTCCAGTACTAATTACAATTCCATTCTATTCTATATGATTACTACAATTCTATTTATACTAAAAGAACTTAATTTAAAATGAGACAAGTGACCAGCACTATTTCAATTGTAACACAAAGGTGTTACACTACCAAACACATATGGCCTTAGTTTTCACCTTTTACAAACTGGCAGAATAGCAGATGGTTCTATCACAATACAGTGTGAAAATATTTAAGAACGGCAGATGCTCGTGACTTTGTACACTATAGAAAGATTTGTAGTATTAAAATTTAAATACAGTTTATGAAAACAACTGATGTGTCAAAATAACTTGTAAAAAATAAATAACTGGGTCATTAGATTGTTATCTATTATCTATTGGTTATAAAGAGCAATATTAAATATATTTATATTTTTCTTTTAATAAACCCAGCAAAATATGTTTTACAATTGATGGATATACATAGTGTAAAAGAACTAGGTTGCTGATGGAGTGTAACTTAATTCTACTATCACACACCATCAATATGTGTAATATAGACTGCACTATGGCATTCTATTAGCTTAAATGCAAGATATCAAAACCTACAGGGTACTTCCCGTGAACTCGGAATCTTGAAATTCGGTACGAAGCAACATCTTATAACACAGATAAAAAATCGGAAGCGGAAATCGTAAATGTTTACTAATGTTTTTGCATTTTTCGAAGCTGGAGGATGCTAAAAAATACTGAAATTGAAAATCTGGTGGCAGAACCCAATATTATTGGAGAGACAAAAGCCCGCAGACTCCTCTGGTTCGGTTACTTAGAGCGAATGGAAGAGGATCGCAATGTTAAAAAAGCCTACGAAGGTCAATTGTCAGGCAAGCATCCAGTTGGTCGTCCCACATATAAATGGAGCGATGTAGTAAATGCAGATCTGAATAAGCTTGGGCCAAGCGACTGGAAGCGTACTGCAAAAGACCGGAAATAATGGCATATTCTCGTTTCAGAGGTCAAGACTCACTATGAGTTGCTGAGTCATCGGAGTAAGTAAGTGAACTAGTAGTATTGGTTAAATACATCCTGTCGCCAAATAATTGTCAAGGGTACGCCGCCTCGATAATTATGTGGCAAACCCTGCGCTCCAATATATATAAAATGGTTAGGTAACACCTAGAATACACATAATTAAAATGCTTACCTCAACTGTGCTCTCTTTAATTCCAACCTTTCAAGTTCAAGTTTTTCTCTTTCCAATCTATGTCTCTCCCGCTCCAACCGCAAGAGCTCATTCTTCTCTCGTTCAATTTTCTCCCTGTAATCAAAATAATCAAATATTCAATTTCTGTGGCTTAAACAAATAATTTAAAATGTAGAAATGACAGAATTAGTTACAACTAACACACAAAGAAACTTTAAGTATTTCTAATAATAGGGATCTTATGAGTTAAAGACAAAATTCAGAATAAATATCCAGAATAAATATCAAAATAGTTGATCAAATTTTTACAACGTCACAACCAAATACATCAAGGTAAATTTTTATTTTAAATATTATGAGATAGCAAACAAGTTCTCCTGATGTAAGGAGAAAACCATTGCCTATAGCAACGCACCATTACCACTGAAGTTGGTAATGGCGTGTTGCTATCCATGTGGTGGAATGTAATTCCACATGCATAAGTCCACCGGATTAACCCTCAAAACCAGAACACAACAAAAAGAATTAATGCTATTGCGGCAGGAATATTTGCCTTACTGGTGGTACTAAAACCAGGGCTGTGCTTTGCTTAACTCTACCAATTAGTATCACAATCACTTTGTGACACATACAGTCAATTGTTTGCCTTTTTCAAATTGGATGAAAATTACTAGGTGGTAGAGTTTTGCATTGTCTCGCCCGGGTCTGGTACCACCGCCTTACCTATTTCTGCCATAATAGTCAGTGCTTGTCACTGTCGTGTTCCTGTTAAGTTTTTCGGTAAACTTATGCGTGTGGCATTAAACCTCGCCACAAGACAGCAACGCACCATTAACATCTTTGGTGTCTATAGACGATGGTTGACTCTTTCCATCAGCTGCCCATCTGCTTGTTTGCTATCTTATGATATAAAAAAAAGAAAAAAGAAATGGCATAAGATATATTTTTCAAAGGAGGTCCAGCTAAACACAGAGGAATGTGACTGGATATAAAGTGCCGGAAACAATGTCTATATTAAACTATTCATCTTGGGAATCATATTTTTAGATCATACACAAAAAATTAAATCCCTTAATTTGAACTCTCACTTTATATTGTTTGTTGATTTGCAGCTTTTACCTATCATAATCACTCTCAGTTCCCTTATGGGGTACACAGGCAAAATTCCATCATGGGAAAGAGACTAAGTAACTACATTCGAGCAACACTGCTATTTCACTTTACTAATCACTTATAAATTGTAATCATATAAATTATATCAACTCACTATCACTGCGACATGTAACAAACAAAATAAAATGCACCTATTGTGACAATAACCATCACTAATAAAATATAACAGTCCTGATTTATCACCCGTAACATAACAGTGATAAAAAACAACTTCACGACGTGGTAGTGAAATAAAAATAGCTATAACTCTCATCCCTAATTTTGTATTGTGTCAAGCTATCACAACTGTGGTGGGTGAGTGCGGTACCTCTCAGCTCGCAGTTTTTCTCTTTCGACGGCGAGACGATGTTTTTCCATGCGTTGTCTCCTCTCTCGCTCGCGTAGCGCGTCTTCAGCGGCTCTCCGACGTCTCTCTTCTTCCCGCGCCGCTCGAGTTCGCTCACGCGCCCGGGCTACATCACGTTCCTTCTGTGAATTAAAGTTAATTATTAGTCTTATTCAGTGCGTACAGCACTTGAATTAGGCAGGAAGTTAAACTGACAAAAATATAAAGTATCTTCACGCCCGTATCCCCGAAGAGGTAGGCAGAAATACAACCAATACATCCACAATTAGTCAATGATACTTAGTCCAACAATGTGATAGATGGCAAGCCTATCGCCAACTGGACAACATTGTTTTTATCAGAAAACTAAAAAACACGTTTTTGAATTGCCCTACCCGGAAATCGAACCCAGGACTTCATATGGTCAACACACACGCGGGACTATTAGACCACAAAGGCGGTAATATAGCAGATGAGTTGTATTTGAATAATATAAAAAATGTTTTGAAGTAGCCCCAGAAACCTACACTTGTGGCGTTACAATCTTCTGACACATAGATGGGGGATGGTATATAATTTTTATTCTCTATAGGTGCCAGTTGATTATTATTAAAAAATTAGTTTTTCCAACCAAGTATGTACTACAATATATATTTAACATTGAACATTGATCAATACTAATGCAGTAGAAACGCATTTAATCTTCGAACAGCAGCATACTTGGAAATAATATACAAATTAATTTGGTTTATAGTTTTTATCAAAGAATCTCAAGTCAGCACATGGCTCTCACAATGTTAAAGAACAAACATTGTCTCTTTAATGAAAACGAACTGTAGAACCAATAAGTTTAAATATATGAAAAATTATTTTAATTTTGCTGCTACATCAATCTATCATTATTAGGACTTAATCAAGATTCAGTTTATATGTAGCCTAACATTTTTAAGATTATTATATGAACAATATAGCATACAAAGGACATATATAAAGCTCTCAAAAGTAGAGAAGAATAAACTTACCCATATTTTGGAAAATGATAAAACTTCTCTTGGTGACCGGCGACGCTCTCGACTTCTAGTGCTTCGCCTTATTTTGTCCTGTAATTATAAGAGAAAGTTAATAGGCCATACTGGCCTATTAACTTTCTAAAAAAGCCAAGAAAACTAAGGTTATCAGTTCAAAAAATTAATTACATAAATATTATGTAATTAATTTTTTCCCCCATTAATACGTAGGTCACACTATAAGTTTTGTGTAATTTAAAAAAACATGTTATAACCAAAATGTTATGTTTATTGCTTTTCAAAATAATCTCCTTAACATTATAAAAGTTTTTTAATGCGATCGAACCATTTTTTAAAACAGGAGGACCACAGATCTGAAGGCATGTTTTCTATGTGCTGATTGAACACTATCCACTGCCTCTTCGGAGTTGGTAAAAGTAAAACCTCTCATCAAATCTTTGATTTTGGGGAAAATACAAAAATCACAGGGTGCTAGGTCGGGGCTATGCGCAGGATGAGTGATGAGATGTACTTTTTCGGAAGCTAAAAATGACTTTGTTTTGTTGGCCGTGTGTTAAGAAGTGTTATCATGGTGTAGGAGAATGCGGCTTTTGGGTCGTCTTTCGCGAACATTTTCTAACACCCTGGGTAAACAAATGGTAGAATAGCACTCGGCATTAACACTCTTTTGATCTTCAAGTGGAATTGTACAGATGGGACCCGTAGCTGAGAAAAAAACGCCATCATTTTTTACCAACATTTCTCGCCTGTCTCACTTTTGTTGGCCTGTTCGCATTTTCAAACACCCATTCACAAGATTGCTGTTTTTTTCGGGTTCAAAACAATAAATCCACGTTTCGTCTTCTGTGACAATGTCATAAACAGCATTAGAATGTCCGTGGTCATACTTCAGTAGCATCTGTGAGCACCATTCCACGCGAGCCCGCTTCTGCTCCGCTGTCAGTTCACGAGGGATCCAACGACAACAAAGTTTCCGAACTTTCAATTCTTCGTGTAAAATTTTCTGAATTTGGCTCATACCAATCCCCAATAGTCCTCGAATTGTCTCATAGGTAATCTGGGGGGTTTCTTCAATTAACTGCTTAACAGTAGCCACATTATTTTCGTTGACGGCAGTTGAAGGCGGCAAAAGCATTTTGAAGAAGAGTGGCACAGTCTTGCGGAGAAAGAGAACTTTTAAAATCATAAAAAACCATTGCTCTAAAATCTTTTCGACCTAATTCCATTTTCGTTGTGTACGTAGAAATTTGATGTGTGATAAAAAAACAATTGACTAATCATTTCCCGCCAATTGTTTTTTTGTTACTAAGAAGGTTGCAATGTTTTAAAAATATAACATTCGAAATTCAAATATTTCCGATTAGCTAGAAGTGCAAAACTTTTAGTGTGCCCCATGTATTTCAATATGACAAACCCCTTATGAAACAAGTCGTAGATGAAACAAAAAATGTATTTGATTGATAAAAACATACAGATGCAAAAGATAAATTTCATAGTATTACTCAATTATTTGAAGGCTGAGGCTGTTTTCGGTGAAAATTGAGAAAATTTTATTAGTAATTTTGCTCCAAATACATATTATTCATATATACATATTCAGTAAATAGTTAATCAAATCAACTGTGATGATTTAATTTTGATTGCACACCTAAGTAAACTAAGTAGCAATTATTATGAATATTCTGTTCCATATTACACTTTGAGAAACCCTGATCTAATCACTTCAGAGAAGCATGTTTGGAATATTAAACAAATAAACATATGCATAAAGCTGCTAGTTTTAGTTAACACAAATAATTTGAGCGCAGTAAAACTGCAATAACTGACATTCAACTTCCTGTATCTTTAGTTATCTTTTTTTGATTAGATCTTTACTAAATTTAAATGGGACTAAATAGATAGGTTTTTTAATTGATTGAGAGGTTATTTCTCAAAGAATTTTCTGAATCGGTTTATAAATGACCGAGCCTTGGGATATCCAACCTTTAAAAAAATGCAACCTAATAAGAGAACCTCCTGCATTTTGGGAGGTCAGTTGATAAACAAACAAAAGTACTAAGGTAACCACTTAACTCATCAACCAGTACAGTGATTGGTGAATCATGGTGAATCTCAATGTGCATTGACTAAAATACTAAATCGAAAAGCTCATCTGAGTGCTAAGTGTGAGTTTTTCTTTTCGCATTCGATCGTGAGCGCGTTTGGAGTTTACTAGGAATTTGTATGTGATTTGTACAGCGTACTAGGTGGCGCTGTACAAATCACATACAAATTCCTAGTAAACTCGAAACGCGCTCACGATCGAATGCGAAAAGAAAAACTCACACTTAGCACTCAGAACCACAGAATACTGAATATTAACAGAAGTCAATGTTACATACAAGTAATATCTCAGAATGGCTCGGGCCAGTTTGTTCCGCATCAGTCCGAGATATCGCGTCCGTGAGAGGTGTCTATGTGTGCTATGCTCGAATATTACTTGTATGTAACAGTGACTTATGTTAGTCTCTAGTATTCTGTGTCAGAACAATCCCCATTATACAGATGGTAGAACACACATAGAGATCCGATGTCTCTCTAGTGTCTAAGGGGTTAGAGATTGCTGGCAAGGATAAGGTTGCCGACAAGATGCTCCAGTCTGCATGGGATTTTGTTAAATTGGAGGATTTGATACTGGGATGCACTGGCCCAAAGGTGTGAACTGTACTCCATGTAAGGCTGAACTTGCACCTTATAGAGCATAAGTACATAGCCAGGTGTGAAGTATCATCTAGCACGACTCAATACCCCCAGTTTCTTTCCCAGGAAACTATGTTAGCTTTACCCTTCAAATGATGACAAAACTGCGCATTGCTTGTGAGTTTAATAATTAAAATATTAATATTCTTAGAGATGGTAAGAATGTGTCCAAAAATAGAGGAACCTTGATAAAAGGATTCTTTTTAGTGGAAAACGCACAGGATTGAGTTTTTCGGAGGTTAAATGTAACAAGATTTTGCCCGCCCCACTTTGATACCCGTTTTAGAAATGTGTTATTTTTTCTGATGTCTTACTTAACTTATTTAACAAGCCATCAATATAATCATACATCCTCTATTTCAAGCCCCTTGGGGTGTTAATTTTTTAACTAAACTATCTTGCCATATTTCATCAAAATCTGTCAAGTCGTTCAGCCACAAAAGCGTAAGAGACAGACTTTTACATGTAACAAATTACTATTGATTTATGTGTTGATATTGCAAACAAATGTATTTTTTTACCTTGTCGGAGCGGGTGGACTTTTCACGTGTGCGTGATGTAGACCTTGTACTCTCGGCACCAGAGATTTCACCCTCCTTCTTTTGTTTTGGTTCACCACCTTTTTCTTTTTTTCCCTCCTAAATATAATTTAAATTATATGCATGTGAACATTCTGATAAGAACAATGTTGACCAGGATTGTATAAGTGCCCGTTTGGTAATAGCCCAGAATACTTAGAGACTAACAGAAGTCAATGTTCCATACAAGTAATATTTGAGCATAGCACACAGACACCTCTCACGGACGCGATATCTCAGACTGGCGAGGAACAAACTGTCCCAAGCCAGTCCAAGATATCGCTTCTGTGAGAGGTGTCTATGTGTGAGTTGCTCAAATAATCACAAGTATGTAGATTGATTACTGTTAGTCTCCAGTATACTGTGGTAATAGGCTCGACATCTATAACATTATTCAGGGATATGGGTGTGAAGATAATTCCTTTTTTATATCATAATGAATGAGAAACCATCACCTATAAACACCAAAAATGTTAATGTTGCATTGCTATCCATGTGACGGAAAGGCAATACCACATGCATGTCTACTGGCTACCTTACCCTTCAAACCAGAACACAACAATGACAAGTATTGATGCTATTGTGGAAGGAATAGATAAGGCGGTGGTAGTAAATACCAGGGCAAGACATTGCAGAACTCTACCACCTAGTAGTCATGATGGTACATTTAAAGCAAATCGGTCGCTTTTTATGACCTGCGTGGCAGAATGGCAGTTGGTCTTTTCTTCAAAGGAGGCCCGGCCAACACGATAGATCTTGCAAAGTAGAATTTTTTTTTCAGTCACTCTAGTGATGTATTGTAAAATATACATTCATGTGTATGTTTTTCATTCTTATTTCTGCTATAATTGTGTGTTTAATGTGTCACATTTACTTTTCGTACATATATTAGTTTATTCTACACACTAGCTGTTGCTCGCGACTTGGTCCGCGCGGACTTCGTTTACTCCGCACAGCTCTTCCCTCGTAGGTGATAGCGTGGATAATATGTAGCCTATATGTTGACCCGACCTGTTAGAAATTGAACTGAATCCATGCATTACTTTTTGAGTTTACCCTGGACATACATATAGACAAACATACAAAAATTCTAAAAACTATATTTTTGGCTTCGATATTGATTGTAGATCACACCCCAAGTAATCTTTTAAAAAAATATTCGATGTACAGTTTTAACTTTCCTACGATTTTATTATATGTATAGATTATACAATATGTACCTCATTTTCTTTGACCTCTTCTTTGCTAGAACGTCTCTCTGATCTGGCTGATGGTTGTCGCCTTGCTGCAGACTCAGATTCCGATTTGGCTTTCTCCACAGATATCATGCGTCCATGTAATTCTAGAAATTAAAATAAGTATTATCAATAATCTTTATCAATCAATAATATCAATAATCTTCTTCACATCTTGCCCATTGCATTATATAAACAGTGTAATACCACAAAATACCTAATAGTACTACCATAATATAATGGTCCATATGCGAGAATAAATGTTGAGAATAGAGCAGGCCGGTTCATAATAAATCTTAATCACTTATTTTTTAAACTCCAACTTTTATAAGCACTGACCATAGTGACAAGTAAGTTGGGTTCATGCTATGCAGGTTACCGTAATATTTCTAATGCTACAAATATAATAATTAGATTGCTGCCCACCAATGATGACTGGCATTTATGACCACCCCACTGGTTAAGTGATTAGCGACCCTGACTATGCAATCGATGGGGCTCGGGTTCGATTCCCGACAGGGGTAGGCATTTATGTGATGAGCATAGATGTTGCTACTTCTGGGTTTAGGTTAAACACGCAACTTACTAAATCTACAAACAAAACAAACTATGAAATAGATAAGTAGTGCTGTTTCAGGCGACTCTTAAAGGTATCCAGAGACTCACTTATTCCATCAGAATAAATTATATTAATTTCTGGATACTATTATATACTATATACTAGATGTTGGATTATATTATACACTAGCTGCAGCATGCAGCCCGCTGCATTATAAAAGTTTTTGGTGAATCTTACTAGATCATCGTATAATTTTTTCGAGACAAAAAGTAGCCTATGTGATTACAGGTATCTACGTGTGTGCCAAATTTCATTCAAATCCATTCAGAGTTTTTGCATGATTGAATAACAAATATCCATCCATCGCAACATCCAAACTTTCGCATTTATAATATTAATATAGATTTATGGCATGAATAAAACCCCTTAAGTTTGACAAAAGAATATTTTTGAGATTTCATTTTTTAATCGAATTCAACCATTGGACGATCGCTAATTACATTTAAATAAGCAAAAAATCCAATGCTAGACAATACATGTTCCTTTGCATTTTTCCTTTTGTTGATTGTTAAAGTAGCCAAACATGTCATTTACTATTGAGACCACTGCTGATTCTACAATCACGCCTAGTATGGTATCATTGTTTTAGTCACAATTTTAGTGTTTTTACTGTTGTGTTTATTTATTTATTTAATACTTTATTGTACACAACAGAACAACGACCAAAATTACAGCAAGAAATATTTTTAAAAAGGTACAAAAGGCAAGCTTATCTTTAAAGAGATTTCTTACAGCCAACCCAGTAAAGTGAAATACTTGACCATAAATATTAGTCAAAGTGTACAATATACTAAAAATATTTAAACACATAATATATTAATGAAACCAATTTACTTCAGCAACAGCAGCGTTAGGTATCTACCAGAAATAAAAAAACAATATATCAGGCGCGTGCGCTCCTTATAGGCAGAAAAGCAGTGCTTTACTTGCCATTCACAGATATTTTAATAAAACGTTCGTACGTTTTAGATGATTTTAATTAATAGTAAGTAAATGAATAAAATGTGTCATAATCATGTGCACGCCGCTGCAATATATATATATATATATATATATATATATATATATATATATATATATATATATATATATATATATATATATATATATATATATATATATATATATATATATATATATATATATCTCTGGCTTGTGTTTTGGCTTGAAATGTAGGGTAGCTAATAAAGGAGATTGATGAGGCCCCATACAAATTTGGCCTAAAACGCAACAAATGATGATGGCTGCTTACCGTATTGTAATACATTATTAATTTCTTCTGAAATGTAAATTGTATCACGGACACTTTTTATAATACTAAAATTTACGAAGCTCCTTCAAAGATTAATATTACTTGATTTTACAATTGTTACTTTCCATTTTAAGCCACTCACATCGCAATATATTGTCAACACAAATATAATTCATTTTTGTATTAGATATCATGAAGATTATTTGATTTTAACCACTTAAATTTTGTTTACATAAAATGTTTATTACTCGCTCACAGCGTAAATAGATGACACTTGTTGTTTTTTTTTGTTTCTTTCGGATGATACTAAGAGTACTTATTTATACCACCTTGTATGTTGTAGATTTCGATTATAATAATAAATATTTTCATTTTTGTTGCATTTTATACAATAGTTGGTTTAAAATTTTGCGTCTTATCTATCCAACATTTTTATAATTTGTTTGGTTGGTCAGAAATAAAAGAAAGTGTTCACTTTATGGCAGAATAGAAAAATTAGAAATAATAAAAAGCGTACCTACTATTTTAAAATTAATTTGCTCTTAAAAAGTGTCTGTTGAATTCTAATATTGACTTATTGTGAATAAAATTAATTTAATAATTTCGGCTGACGCTATATTCTTGTAGTCCATTTAGGCCGATCTCATCACTCTCCTTTACACCTTACCCTTCTTTTAATGAAATTTAGCGATTTTGTTGTTATGTTCTGGTTTAAAAAGTAGGGAAGCTAATAAATTTACATACAACTCTTTCTCTTTCACATGTACAGCAATACCTTTATCCATACTAATATTATAAATGCGAAAGTAACTCTGTCTGTCTGTTACGCTTTCACGGCTAAACCGCTGAACCGATTTGGATAAAATTTGGTACAAATATAGTTTGAGACCCAAGAAAGGACATAGGATAGTTCTTATCCCGGAAATCCCACGGGAACGGGAACTATGCGGGTTTTTATTTTAGAAATTTTTCCACGCGAATGAAGTCGCGGGCACAGCTAGTAACTTATATAGACCTAAAGCTTAAACGAAGTAAGTCTATAAGTAATAATTGCCAGCTTCAAGTATCTAGGAGGAGCACTAGCTGATTAGTGACCGCCAGTATGGTTTTCGTCGTGGACGTTCAGCTGGTGATCTTCTGGTTTACTTAACACATCAATGGGTGGAGACAGTGGAGAATAAGGGTGAGGTATTGGCAGTTAGTTTGGACATAGCGAAGCCTTCGATCAGATGTGGCACAAGGTACTTCTTTCCAAGCTTCCATCCTATGGGTTTCCTGGGAAATTGTGCAAATGGATCACCAGTTTTCTGACGGATTGGAGTATTAAAGTCGTTGATGGTGCATGCTTTGACCTTAAACTCGTCAACGCTGGTGTTCCTCAAGGCTGTGTACTATTGCCTACGCTGTTTCTTCTGCACATTAATGACATGTTGCGATCAAGCAGCATTCATTCTTATGCAGATAACAGTACAGACACTGCTTTATAGTCTGGCCACAGCAGAATTTCTCGGCAACACGTCAACGAGTGCCGGAACAAACTTGTATCAGAAATTGTAGTACTACTTTCCGTAGCTTCGGAGCGGGGTCGATTAAATTTGGTCCAGTTTAATTAAGACACAATTTTGCAAAACAATCACCCTTTGTCGTATCACCTCGTTTTGAAAATACTTCCCTGAAAGCCACAGCCAGTATTGGAATACTTGGAGTTAACATATCGAGCGACATTCAGTTCCACAGTCACTTGGAAGGCAAGGCTAAATTAGCCTCTAAAAAGCTGGGAGTTCTCAGCAGGGCCAGGCAGTACTTCACACCGGCTTATCGTTACTGCTTTATAAGGCGCAAATTCGGCCTCATATCCTTTCTTTTGCTTCCAGCAGCTCCTTCCTTTTGATCGAAATCAACGTAGAGCGGCTCGAATTGTTGATGATGGGACTATTTTAAATCGGCTTGATTCTTTAACATTACATAGAGATGTGGCATTACTCTGCGTCTTTTATTGGCTCTATCATCAGGAATGTTTTTTACCGATAGAACCGCCGAATTTCACCATCAGACATCGCGACAAAATTCAGCGTTTCATCCTTACCAGTCTCTGGAAATCCACAACCGTGCGATTCTTGAGCCACTTTTTGCCCTCACTATTCCTATGTGGAACCAGCTATCGGCAGAATTTTTTCCAAATGGAAAATACGATTTTTCGACCTTCAAGAAAAAAGCTTACTCATTCTTAAAATGCTGGCAACGCAACTACAAGACCTCTGGTAGGGTAGTTGTCTATAGGCAGCAGTAATCACTTACCATCAGGTGAGCCTCTTGTCCGTTTGCCCCCTCTTCTATAAAAAAGTTAATAAATAAAAAACTGTTACATAGAGTATAACAACAAATCAACATAACTTTAGTGTCTTAAAGCAGTCTTTCATGACCTGCAGTGTTCAAAAATTTTGGTACATGAATAGGGAGCGAGGGGGGTTGATTGCTTATTTGCTAAATCTAATCTTTAATAAACTATATTTTTGTAATTTGGAGAATTCTTTTAAAACTTACCAGTTCTATGTAAGTTTTTGATACAATTCTCCGCATCCTGAGGACTTGCCATAGTCACATAACCATAACATCTGGATCCTGGAGTCCTTGCATTTGTCACTACTTTTGCTCCTATTACCTGAAATAGATTTGGAACATATATTAAGTAGCTAAAAGTACAACTTTGCATGTGATTATTTATTTAAAAAAAAACATCTTAAAAATTTAAAAATATTTAATGTTAATTTAAAAAATGTCACGGGTTTCTAGCTGGTTTTAACACATCAACGCAATTTTGAATACTTGTAAATAAATCTCTTATATAAAAATATCTTACTGAAATTTTTTGACAAAGCAATATTGACAAAACAAATCGGCAAAAGTACGTTGGTTTTCGACATTTTAACAAATGTAAAAATATCTAGTGTACTCAATATGATAAATTGTCGAAACACTCTACGCATGTAAAAGCTGTGAGGCAGTTGCAAGGAATAAATGCACAGATATTTGTAAACAAAATTACAGCAGCATAGTGTTATTATTGTTTTTTATATGATTAAGTTAGAAAACAAGTGCTTACTTTTAAATTATCATTATGTTAAGAGTTTCCAAAGTACCAATGATGGAGAGAATAAATGATATATGTTTTGAATAATTGGCTGGCATACAATAAAGTAGATTACCTGATGCTAAGTAGATGCCACTGTTTTTAGACATATGCCAGACTGCATTATTGGGTATGCAGTAATTGACACCATCTAGTTGGCGAACAAAATGTCTTCAATATTTTTTGGAAAACATTTTTTTATGTAGTAATCACGATCAAAATTAATATTGTAATTGATGTGATTGGGAATAGTAATCAATAAAATAATTTTTATTACTTGATTGATGAAGGATTAATAATTGCATGGGCAATTGAAATTTTAGATTTCTTAATCATTGTTTTATATCTTATCTAAGTTTATGTTACCAAAGATCTAATATCTTACCTTGCCATGCTTGCTGCACAACTGTTTCAAGTCCTTAGCCCGAGTATCACCAGAAAGTCCACTGACCCACAAATTACGAGCTCCACCCTCTTTGGATTCATCTTTTTTGTCTTTTTTATCAGCTTCATCTTCTTTTTCTTTTTCATCTAAAACCGTTTACCACACTTATATAAATATAGAAATAATAAACAAGCAAAATCTGGTTACTTAACACTAATAGTTCACATTATTTGGATGCATTAACTAATGCATAACCACTTGAACGTTCACATCGCGAGTTGTCAAATGCCTCAAAGGTCCAAGCGCAGCCGACATTAAGCGCGATTAAAAACCATATTATGTTCCTCAGTAAAAACGTTTGTAATAAGGAAATTATATGTACAATTTAAAAATAAATAACACCTTTCTTTACGTTAATATATACAGAACGAATGTCAATGATACTACATGCTTGATACTAATATTTTCATACTCAAAAACAATATTAAACTCTGGATATTAGTATTTTTTTCCATAATTGGATGAGGAAATATTTTTTGATTTATTTCTTGACTTTTTGGTTAACAAACTTAGGGGCCGTTCATAAAATACTTCACACTAAAATCAGCTTTTTTTGACCCCCTCCCCCCCATTGTCACGCTGTGTCACACTTTTTGTGATCCCCCCTAGAAATATTTCGTCACAAAAACTAAGACCCCCCCTGCTGAGTATGATAAATTCTAAATGATAGTACACAAATTCTGAAAATTAAAAATATTTATTTAGTTATTATAATAACATTACGTGCAGGGTACGTGGAAACGTTACTGTCTCAAGTATTGGAAAAACAAAGAAACCCGTTGTGACGGATCGCAACGTCGCTAGAGTCGCGCCACAGAGCTAGCGCTCATGTCAAAAAATAATAAACGGCGAACGTCACGTTGCCGTATACCCCCCGTCCCCCCTTGTCACATCTTGTCACACTCAGCCAGACCCTCCCCCACCCCTTTTATGCGAACGTATTTTATGAACGGCCTCTTATATTAATTGATTTAAAACATAATTATTATGACAATATAATAATAATATTATAATTCAGTTTCAAAATTAACCAAATTAATATAAAAATGTAATTACGGCGATACTCACCTGCATATTTGCACGAATGACAATAAGTTTTAATTTAAGAATTTAAAAATAGAGAGAAAAGTGTTATTGTTTTGTATTAGATGCCATCCAAATTTCTTTAACCTAATTAAAAACCACAGATAATGTACGGGAAAGTCATAGATTTTTAATATTATCGTATTTTTCGAATGTTTGTCTAAGGGTTATTGTAGTGCCCGGGACATAAAATGATCTATACATATAATAAAATCGTAGGAAAGTCAAAATTGTACATTGAATATTTTTTAAAATACTTGGGGCATGATCTACAATCGTTATCGAAGCCAAAAATATAGTTTTTAGAATTTTTGTATGTTTGTCTGTATATATGTCCAGGGTAAACTCAAAAAGTACTGCAAGGATTTACTTGAAATTTTGCATGAATATTTCTAACAGGTCGGGTCAACATATAGGCTACATATTATCCACGCTATCCTACGGGGGAGGAGCTGTGCGGAGTAAACGAAGTCCGCGCGGACGAAGTCGTGGGCAACAGCTAGTATAAAATAATTGTGTGCCACAGTGCTCTGGACGTTTAAGTTGATAAAATAAAATTGTCCTCTGTGGTCTAGTGGTCCAGTGCCGATGTTGACCACATGAGGTCCTAGGTTGCACAATTTAGAAATAAGTTTTTTCCAAAAGTGCATATGCCAAAATTACATTCTTAATTTTTGTCTTTTTGTTTGTAATCTCTGAAACGGCGGACCGATTTTGACGGGACTTTCACTGGCAGATAGTTGATGTAATAAGTAGTAACTTAGGCTACTTTTATTTTAGAAAATATCCCAAGCGGACGAAGTTGCAGGCACAGCTAGTTCATAGGTAAGACGGTTTCCGGTACATAAGACTTCATAAATTATAATTTTATAATGAAGGCCAATTTACTCATTAATTCATAAAATATAGGAATGTTTATTAATATGATCTGCATTATATTTGGACAAATGCCAAGGCTACGGTTTGATAAAAGCGACACAATGCTTTTAATATCATAGAAAAGTTAATATCATAATTACTATTGTGAGGCCAGCATATCACCTAATTCTGATTATTATTAGCTGCAATCGAACTGCAAAAATGAACTCGAGTTAAGAGATGCAAACTCCCAACTTTCGCTGTGCGCCAATGGACGAGGAAGGCAAGCGATTGTAGGTTTGCACGATTTGTTGATTATGTAGGACTGTATTCATTTATTTACTATTCACATGCGTAATGACAATACGTAGCAAAATTGAGACAGAATTTAAAAAAAAGTATAATTTATTTATAACAGTTATTAATTGAGATGCTTAAAAACCCTGGGAGCTTAAAAACCCTGGGACCTTAAAAGAAATCACGTTTACAAAGAGTTTCAATAGCCAGTGAGTGAACATGTAAATTGTAAAAACTGTTAAAATTTGTTTAAATATATGGGAAAGATGATCACTTTACTTAATCACATTAAAGAAAGCATCCAAAGTTATTGATAACAAAAATAATTCCTTAACTTGGCCGTCGTAGATGTCTTCATTGAACTGTCTACATCGGAGGAGCCTTTTCAAAAATAAATTGATAAAGTGCGCATCGGGCCAAGCGCAATGTAGGCTTCCGAAGTTGCCCATCGCAATAATGTGGACTAAGAAAAGAGCTTTTATAGTTTCAAACTATGAACATTTAAGCTATTCAACGTCAATGACAAATATATGTTCGCTCTATAGATTAACAGCCTATAAAACTAACTACATTTTGTAAGTTGGTCTACTATTACTCAAAAACTTGTAAAGCCTTATAAGCTGTGATAGTTTTCCATTTAACTTCATTGTAACTTCATTTATAACTTGTTTCCAGAAACCTACAATATTTTTTTTTAAACCTGTCCAATGATACCTAACACAATGAAGTAGGTACGTAAGAAAAAAATTAACATCCCCACTTTACATGTAGCGGGAAGCTACCCTGAAAAAAAATATTTTTCACAATTTTATGTTACCACTTAGTTCACGTGACTAATATGTATATTCGTGCGAAATTATAGCTTTCTAGTAATACGGATCTGTGAGCAATTGTGCGGGCAGACAGACGGACGGACATAGCGAAATTATTAGGGTTCCTAGTTTACTTCGGAACCCTAAAAATGAGGCAAACTCTGTCACACTTAACCACTAAACATAGGCACTTATTCTGAAAAGCTATAAGACATAAACATAATTTGAAAAATTTATAATGTTTCAGTACTAAAAACAACTTTTTTACCACCTACTTAGTGTAACAATAATTGTCACAAAATAATTAAATTAATTAACAATTATTAAAAAAATTAAGCAGTCACAAACAATTATCCTATTCAAAGCCTCGTCTTGCTAACTCGAGTTAAGTGAATTTTAACTCGAGTTAACTCGAGTTGTGTTTATTCTGAGTCGGCACATCAGTAGTGATCACAGACCACACAAATACTAATAGACACGGTGTTAGGCGTAAAATGCATAGCCGCTCATATGAGCAAATGTATGTAAATGTCAAATGCTTGTAGATATATTGTAAAAAAATAGAAATATGCCATATTGTGCCATTTTATCATGTCGAATAAATTGCTAAGGCTTAAGAAATACCTCTGAAGTTAGTGAAGTTAGTTCTTCGGTAAATATTATAACTCTGTATTTCTATGTAAAAATGCAAGAGACATTGACATCCTAAAAAATTGCTTTGAAAGGTGTATCCATGGTAGTGACACGAAGCCAGTTGTGCTGCTCCCTTTAAGAACTGCCTGGCAGAAAGTCTATTCTTCAAAGTGGGCCTGGACCAACATGGGGATAAACTTTATTGGTCCTCTTTTGATAGGTTATCAATTTTACAGTCACTACTAGATCAGAAACAATGTACTGGAAATATTCAGTGGAAGTGTGTGATTTTGTAATGTGAAATAAGTTAATATAAGGAAAATGTAACTTATGAAACGTTTTCTAAATGCTCGACTACAATTACAGTAAGCAGTTATTTAGCAATCTTCATTATACAATTGCAGTCCTTGACCATTCTATTGTCAGAGGTTACATGATTCAATATAAATTGAGGAAATGAATCGGTATAGTCACAACTTTAAATATTTTTTTTCCAGTATGTAAACTTGTTTTTTGAAGTCAGTACTTAAAAACTGGTTCGACATTATTTTGAATAATAAGATATCACTGTTCAAAGGTGAACAGTAATATCTTTCAGGTAACAGAAAAACAAGTCTTCGCAACTAGAGGGTTGTTGCTAGTTTGTATGGAGAGAGTAATGAATGTAGAGGAAACAAGACAAATTTGCAAGGATCTCTCTGCCTACACTGCAAGGGATCTGGTGTGAAGATATGTTGTTGTTGTAATAAAATATCGATAATAATAATAATCAGAAGACCCAAAGAGTGCCATGAATGGACTATTGTTTTGAATAAAACAAAATTATAAATATTTTAAAAAGTATTTACCTTTAGCTTTATTATCCTTTTCATCTTTATCCGTTTCAGTGCTGAAATAGAAAAAGTAACATTACAAGACCAATTAATTTTAAAACTATAAAAGTTTATCAATGTATATAAATGAGAAATAAGAAACATGGTTTGTACAGTTACACACATCAACTACAAAGTTTTGCACCAATTCTTGAAGACATTGTTGGTACAGCTCCTGTTGTGTTGATCGCAGGCCTCAGTGAACGTTTGATGTGTGACAAACACATTCACCTCAGAACATCACAAAACAAATTTCTTCTCGTAGCATTGAAGTTGCAGCCACCACGAAGCTCGATGACCTTACACATTGACGCAGGGATGATCAGCTGGCATCGATGTTATTCCACTCTTCTCGTCTTTAGTGCAAAACTTTGTAGTGATAACAATTTAAACAAATATAACGTGAATATCGAAGTATACGGTTGCCGTGGAGTGGCGACGTGATGGCCGTACGTTGTCACCAACCTAGTGGCCGTTGCTTCGCTGTTTACTTGTTGATTTTCAGATGGTGTTTCACCAGCTGTCGCGTTGCTCTTCTGATCTGCATCTCCGCCCGCTGCTTTCTCAGGATCATCGCCCTCCGCATCATCTAGGTCAGGTTCAATCATCAGCTTTGTCAGCAATATGCTCTCCCAGAGCGCAGTACAAGTCGCTCCATTAGAGCGCCCAGCACTGTCTGCAACTGGAACTTTTTTCTTGTGTAGTTAAGTAATTGAGGTCTTTTGTCTTCCTACTTTTCTAGACGACAAAAACCTTTGTCCTCAACCTGAAAACTCGATTTTTTATTAACACCAGTGGTTCTACAGACAGCAACAAGGAAGTTCCATACCTTATCATGTCAAAGACATGAACACTATATGCGTTAGATGTATGTATGTATATTCTGGAGGTTCACAAGCCTTGGAAATGAAAGATAAAAGCCAGGAAATTATGTCTCTAATAATTAGTTTATTCCACTTTCAAAATATCTTCTTTGTATATTCTTGATTCCAATACTGTTGACATGGCATCTGCATTCTGAGTTGATTGCACTAACAATCCTTAAACCATTGAAGATGCAATCATACCTTCACTTCACAATTTGTCTTTTATTAATATTTCTATTTAATTAACAAACACATTAAACTGTAGCCACAATTTTGTTTAATAGATTCAGATTTTTGGCCATATAACATTAGAACTTACCTTTTTTAACTTTTGAAGTAGTGTCAGTCTGAAATAGAAAAAAATATAGCCTTACTAATCAGTTAGAATATATATTCTGTCCAAATCTAATTAAATGAAGGTAACAAATTATTATTTTATAGCATTAATATTGAAAGGGATAATTTGATAAGACTATGAGGATGAATAACAGCTCTACTTATTATAGAGAACTCTTTATCAATAATCATATCTAGAGGTGTGTCATAGACAGTTTTCAAATTAATTTAACATAACTTTTTTTTCATCAATGGTCAACAGGTTAAAAAAACTGTTAAATCGTCAACCGGTTTTCAATCGGGATGGGTAAATAATTAATAATTGCTTCAATATTATGTCAACTCATTGCGAGTAGCAAAAACATTGACGTTTATTAATTATTAGCTTTTAATATTTTCAACGTATTCACTCTGTCGCATTGCAAATAATTTATTAGGGTTGTATTCTTTACAGCTTTCTAAGTGAAAGAAAATTCTTTGACGAACATAAAATTGTTAATAAAAACAGTTTATTGATTCAACAACCACCTATAATCATATCTTGCATGTCAACATTATATTGAATAGATTTAAGACAGAATATTGACTATTAAAAAAAATAGAATAATTATACATCAACAATACTATATTTATGAAAATATTAATAGATTCTACATACTTTGAAAATTTTGCAAGCCATTAATCTATTTCCATTGCATACCCATTTGTATAATTACATTTTACACTGGGCAAAGTAACCGTCACCTTGAAGAAATAAAAACGTACCTCTTCATTTAATAATTCATCATCGCCTAAGTCTAAGTTGATGCTGTCTTCAGCATCAGTGTTGTTTTCAGCTTTAATATCCTCGTCAAGTTTTATATCCTTATCTAAACATGGTTTTTTTGGTTCAGTTGCCTCACTTTCCTCTTTGTGCTCACGTTTTCGACTACTTTTTTCATGTTCTTCGTATTCCATTTTTTCGGAGACCTTTAGTGAGCTTTCATCAGCTTTATGTTCATTTTTACTTTCATTATGTTCAGTATCTTCATCGCCAGCAGTGTCTTGAACTACCATATCTTCCATCGCTGGTGTATCTTCAGATTCTGGTTCCAGAGAGCTTTCTGCACGCCTCGTTCGTTTTGAAGGAGTTTTTACTTCCGATGTACTCAAATCAAACTTGTACGTTGCAGGATCATGCCCCTCTTCCTCTAAATGCTATAAAAAGTACAGTTGCTTAATCTTTTCCTAATTTCAAAATGTTTAATGATCAGAAGTTAATGAATACCTTAGATAAGCGTTGAACAAGCACACCACGAATTCCAGTTTTATCTAAATTGCGTTTTTCTAATTCCGCGCGTAAATCTATAACTCGAAGTTCTTCGAGTAGTCGCTTTCGGTCCGACATTCCCCAAATTTATTTTTGTAAAGCGTCTATAAATATCTGTAAAATTATAATATTTGTGCTAGAAATTGAAACAAGACCCGAAATAACCTAGCGACAACCAATAGCGTTAACAAAATGTCTGCCGTTATTTGTCAAAATTGTAAGTTAAAATGGCGGCCCAAAAAGTGTTTTATAGACGCTCTTTTCTCTAAGGGTCCCGTTAGACGGCAGGTTTTGCAGTCACTAGGAGTGATTCCACTAGGAATGATGCCACTGATTCACTGCAGCGACTCGCAACATATCTATGGTGGGTATCCTACTGCAGCGACTCGCAACATATCTATGATGGGTATCCTACCTATATATTTTTGAACTCATTAATAAAAAAAAGACGTGTGGCACTCGGAGATTGCCGCGGTAAAGCTATTGCATAGCATTTTTTATAAACTTATGCAATTACAATTATATATTTATTTTATTTATGCAGTATTTTTTTTTCTTTGTTTATTCATATTTAAAACACTTTATACACAAATTATACGAGTACAGATATTCACTGTTGTACGTAGATGATAAACACATATACACCTATAAACTTTTTCACAAACAGCTAATTACGGTAGTTTTCCAATACAACCAATGCCACCTAAAGGCGGGTTGCTGAACTAAAGAGACAAGCGTGATATTTCAAAAAGTCATTAAAAGATAGATGGAAAAACTAAAAAGTATCACCGCTGTGCCAGTCGGAGTGGGGGGTGTTAGGTTTTTTCGTTACGGAATTTCTGGATTCGGTCTCCACGCTCAAGGCCCGCGATAGAAGCTATGCAATAGCTTAATATATATAACTTGATCAACTTCAATGTCTAAAGTCTATAAAGAGAAATATACGAAGCGACGATAATTTAATTGGTTGCTGTGGGTTAATAAAGCAGGACAGAATTTGAACTGCCTTGCTTTTTCGTACCGTGACACCTTGCTAACAGGCCAATAGCAGGCCTGTCACTTGACGTCTATGTTCACCTTTTCTTTCATATAGACTATTCGTACCATTACACTTTATTTGACAGCAGCAAAGCGTTTTTACAATTTTTCTAACGTCAGATAAATCAATCCTTAAAAAGTTACTCTTGAGCAGCTTTTACTGAATTGTTTTGTTGTAGAGATCTATAAATAAACTGTTTGCTAGCACTATAGACTTTGATCGTAAATTGAATTTTGGAATTTAAAGTGCATACCTACTTACTTGTGATAATGTTTTAACGTGCGAAACCCACTTATAAGTTTGTTTTTATAACGTTGTGAAGCGGGAAACGTTGTGAAGCGTTGTGAAGCGGGAAGAATTCGTCACTTATCTACAAAAACATAACGAATATAGTTCATATTCGTTTTGTTTTTGCAGATAAGTGACGAATATGAATTTTTCGAATGAAAAAGAAACCGACGACGTCGAATTAAAGAGATGCAATTAAAACCCTTTTCAATGGTACAAAAGAGACTTTGTAAATAATATATTTGGAGGCAACACTTCTAATACCTACTTGAAACTAAATTTCAAATACTGCTGTCAACTTCTGAGGTCTAACCCTCTCTTTCTAACACAGGTATATAAATAGAAATGGGGAGAACTTATGGACAAAGATGTAACGTAAATATTTGTTTCAATTGATTAATACGAACTCAGAGGAATTGGTTTAATTCTTCTGAGAATACGAGTGCTAGCTCCACCTAAAACTTATATTTCGTGGTGATAATGAGATAAATGCTCTGAGTGCTAAGAGTAAGTGTGAGTTAAGATCGAATGCGAAAAGAAAAACTCACACTTATGTAGCACTCTGATAATGTAGTGACGTCATTGACGTGTATAGCAAGGAACTTTTATACGATAACTGGAATTACTACGAAGCATATTTGAAAAATAAAAATGTTCTTTATTTCGATCGTAATAAAGTTGACATTTGTTTCTTACATAACAGAGGGGAAAAACGTTCTGAGCAAGACAACGACATGAGTGGATGTTGTCCCTTTCTTGCAATTGCCAGTGTAAATAAAACTTTCGGATGGTAGATTTTTATATATTCGTTAATCGTTAAATCCCTTTTATTCATACACGTCGATAGATACATTAGCATAAAATGTATTGTAATTAACATAGTGAGTTCTAAAATGTGCTTATTTTAATTATTACGTATTTACTTATGTAATGCAAAAACTGTTTTTCAAATTAGTAGAATTACTTAGTAGTAATTTGCAAACTACGCATGGCTACACTTATATATGGCGATTGGCGCTTTATTTAGTAGAAAGAGACACACTCAAGGAAGTTATATTCTACCCGGAATGCTTACACGTACTTCAAAATCGTTCCGAAGAGTACCACGACATGAGTGGAGTGTGTCTCTTTCTACTAAATAAAGCGCCAATCGCCATATATAAGTGTTGCCATGCGTAGTTTGCAAATTACTACTAAGTAATTCTACTAATTTGAGAAACAGTTTTTACATTGCTTAAGTAGTTACGTAATAATTAAAATAAGCACATTTTAGAACTCACTATGTTAATTACAATACATTTAATGCTAATTTATTTATCGACGTGTATGAATAAAAAGGATTTAACGATTACCGAATATATAAAAATCTACCATTTAGATAGTTTTATTTACACTGGCAATTGCAAGAAAGGGACAACATCCACTCTTGTCGTTGTCTTGCTCAGAACGTTTTTCCCCTCTGTTAAGTAAGAAACAAATGTCAACTTTATTTGTTACGAAATAAAGTACATTTTTATTTTTCAAATATTGCTTCGTAGTAATTCCAGTTATCGTATATAAGTTCCTTGGACACACTCCACTCATGTCGTGGTACTCTTCGGAACGATTTTGAAGCGCGTGTAAGCATTCCGGGTAGAATGTAACTTCCTTGGTGTATAGGTAATATTATACACGTCAATGAGTGACGTTTATTAAATGTCAATCATAGACTATATATGTCAATTGTCATTGTCGACACAGGCGATTATGGTTGATAATTTTTAATTAGCTTTTTGTTAAATAAGTACGAACTGAAAATATCGCTAGCGTACGTGTAATCCTTGGACGGAATTTGTAATTGGAAATGACTTTGAAAGATGGTATGTTGTTGACTCTAAATGATATAAAGGAACTGCTAGCGACTAGAGATGGGTCGGACTAGGTAAATCAGAGACTAGGTGCATCTATTCCTAGTCTGTAAAAATACGTGATCCAAATACCTGTTCCACCTAGTCCACCTAGTCCTAACGATACTATGATCTTATTTTGTGAAATTGATACTATGAACAATAAGTATACGTATGTGTTCTTAAAAGTAATTGAATATTATAATATTTTCTAACACTTACGCGAGACATTTACACAAATAAAACTAGGTTTTAAGCTAAGTATCGCGTTTTTTCTGATTTTTATACCCCGACGTTAGATGTTTTTTCGCTAAACGATTTCTATAATTCGATACCGAACTTAATTACACTTTACATATTTTACATTCTTCCATATTTTGCCTTTTATCTGCAAATGTTCCCAAACGATATTGCTACGTTTAGGCACCATTATTATAGGTACCTAATTATAAAATAAAAAGTCAGAGTCACCGATTAAATACTAACACTAGCCTTTTATGCCATTAACAAAACATAATCTGAAAAACTTTATGATGGAATCAAGTCCATGATACTAGATTAGTCTATGATACTACATACTCCAAAGTATGAATACTAGATACTTTAAAGACTATGATACTTGATCGATATCGGACGCGATCTTTGTTACCTGTTCTCAATGAAGTATTTGATCGAGTATCGCGTATTATGACATATAAACCGGTATTCAGCTCGTATTGGTTCATCTCGTTAGCATTTTGTCATGGGTGAGCAAGATAGCAAAATACGTTTTCACATAAGAGTAAAGAAAACGGTATGCAATGAGCATTTTATGCTATGATTATCTAATATCTACAGAGTACAGGACTACACGGAATTAGTCTTGTGAAAAATGGAATAGGTGCCGCCTAGTATCGTAAAATACCTAGTATTTGTACCTGTTCTAGTATTTACGGCTCACCTCTACTAGCGACACTATATCGCTAGCAAGTAAAGACTGACTCCACCTCCTCATTCCCAAATTTGGGCGTCACGTTTCTAAAGCAATCCCTGATAGAAAATGATTGTTCGTATTTTAAAAATTTTAAAAGCTAGTCATTTAATTTAATATGCATAATATAAGATCCTGCTGACAATGCTAATAATTTCATGTTTCATCTCTTATAGTAGCATAGTTCTTAATCTTACTCTAAAACTAGACTGTTTTTAAGTATGTGAGGTGCTTCATATCAAAATAAGCACAGGGAATTTACATAAAGATATTTTTGCAAGTGTTCATAAGGGGTGTATAAGCGTTAAAAATATCAGAAAAGTTGAGTCTATTCCAGTCTTAATTGAATTAATTTAATATATGTACATTATACATATAATAAAATCATAGAAAAGTCAAAATTGTACATTGAATATTTTTTAAAAAGAATACTTGGAGCGTGATCTACAATTGATATCAAAGCCAAAAATATAGTTTTTAGATTTTTTGTCTGTTTGTCTATTTGTCTGTTTGCCTGTTTGTCTGTATGTATGTCCGGGGTAAACTCAAAAAGTTCTGCATGGATTTACTTCAAATTTTGCATGAACATTATTAACAGGTCGGGTCAAAATATAGGCTACATATTATCACGCTATCACCTACGGGGGAGGTGCTGTGAGGAGTAAACGTAGTCACTGGCAACAGCTAGTATATAATAAACACTCTTTTACAGATAAGTGTGATATTGCTGAAGTGTGTGACTTGCTGGACAGGATGGTTTTAAAACAACTGCATCTAATGGAAGAAAAAATGGCTTGTGAACTGAACATAGAGAATAACATCAACAATGGGAGCTTTCATTTGGCTAAATCTAGATATATAATGGGTCAAAGTTCAGTCAGTAAAGAAAGGCTACCCACTGAGTGTAGTTCAGAATTTACTGCTGTTATGACTACAGAAGCTATTGAGGAAGATAATGTAAAGCAGTTGAAATTAAAGGATGCTAGTGAAAATGATGTTTCTAAAGTTAATCCTGTACATTGGTTTGGAGTTTTAGTTCCACAAAACCTACATAAGGCAAAAGACATATTTAAGAATGCTATTAATAATGTCGTTGAGTGTGCTAATATTCAACTGCATATCATTGAAAACCAAAATAATATTGACTTATTGAAAAGTTATAAAAAGTCTTTACAAGTTGTAAATAGTGATAATTGAGCAGTGAAAACTGTGGAAAATAAAAACCAACAAAAGTGATATATATGATATTATATATTATGTGTATAAAGTCATTATTTCCATGCTAGGGATAACAATATATTTTAAAGAAAAATTTCAAAACTTCAATGAGTTTGAACCGTTGATATAAAAAACCAAAGATATACAATCGTTGTTTCAAAAACGGCCTCTAAAAATGAGAACACAATTTTAAATTGTGCACTCATTTCACATAGAATCGATTACATTAGTCGCGACTAGGGATTGCAATCCAGCTGGATTTTTGCAAGATTATCCTGAATCCAGCTGGATCCAGCGTGGATCCAGCAAAATATGAAATCAAAATAAATACATGATTTTTTTATTTCTATTTGCTTATTTATTATTTAAGCTTTTTACAAACTAATAAAATAATCATTTAGTGGTAACCATATCAATTTTGGTTTGGTTTCTTAATTCTTTAATATCTGAGATCAAAATAATTGACTTAAAATAAGAATACAAATAAAATCATTTGTTCATTATGTTTTATGAAGTAAATAAAATTAACAATAATAATACTTAATAGTTTTCAATATAAACAAAACACAATAAACTATTAAGATTTTTGAGTTTTCTGGAAATGAGACCTTAAAAAACATATTTTATCAGTACCTAGTTATATTGTTTAACGCACAGAACTGCATAATGCTCTCTCATGCATTCACCAGCTTACTCCTCAAGTCAATTGTGTGTATAGAAGTTTTTACTTCAAAAGCGGCTAATGA
The DNA here is from genome assembly GCA_036924255.1 of Apodemia mormo. Taxonomy (NCBI): domain Eukaryota; kingdom Metazoa; phylum Arthropoda; class Insecta; order Lepidoptera; family Riodinidae; genus Apodemia; species Apodemia mormo. Next base: position 21,719,850 of record JAUPFN010000021.1, on the reverse strand, counting down.
AAACCAAGTAACTTTTTTGAATATGTTACATTTGCGGATCCACGCTGCTGGATCCAGCACGGTTTGCTGGATACAGCATGTCAAAAAAAGAGCTGGATTACTGGATGCTGGATCCAGCAATTGCAATCCCTAGTTGCGACACAGTCAATATTATATTTTTTGTACATTGCTTTGTAAAAAGAACTATAAATCTTGTGCTTAAGGTTTGATGCAAAGACATATGTCACCATATACATACCTACTTAAATAAGTGACACCATTGTCAGTTTTGTTTGGGACTGTGCATCTTGGGCTTTTTATATCAATGGTTCAAATGGGTCAAATTAAAGTTAAACTTATATGTTTACTTACTTTGGATAGTGAATACTGGTTAGATTTTATAGTTTTTTTTTAAATTTAATCAGGTCCAAACGCATACATATTATATAGAACTTACTTGTAAGCCATGCCCATATATATTTTAAAACTGATAGATCATGTTAGTTTAAAAGTTCTTATTGGTTTTGATTGTTTTTTTAAAATATTTTAAATAAAGGTCATCACATTGGTTTGTTATAATACCTAGATCAAGTTATAACAATAAATATTGTCACAAAAAATTAAAATTTGAATACACAATAGTTAGCACATGTAATGTGCTGGACGCTGTTGCATTTAACTAAAATTTAAGTTCACATACCTGTCAATCAATGTACTGAATTGTTAGCATTGACGAGACTTGTTTGATATTCTTGCACCAAATTAAATCTGTCAATAATCTGAGGCATGGTGAAAAGCAACACAGTGTTCCGATTGGCTGATTCAAAATTGCTATTTTGTTGTACATGTTCATAGTTCACTGGATTGGTTGGAACTAATTCTTTCATTTCTTTATATATTACACTTGTTAATTATGTACTTGTTATAGAGACTTGTTAGTTATGTATGGACTTGTAATTATTGTATATATTATGTGTTAATCTTTCAATCAGTTATTTTTTCTTACACATTCTTCCTTGACTTCCAGCCAACCAGCATAATTATGTAGGAGTAGGTAGGGGGTCGTTCATAAAATACGTCACACTAAAATCAGCTTTTTTTGACCCCCTCCCCCCCCATTGTCACGCTGTGTCACACTTTTTGTGACCCCCCTAGAAATATTTCGTCACAAAAACTAAGACCTCCTCCTGCTGAGTATGATAAATTCTAAATGATAGTACACAAATTCTGAAAATTAAAAATATTTATTTAGTTATTATAATAACACTTTTTGTGACCCCCCTAGAAATATTTCGTCACAAAAACTAAGACCTCCTCCTGCTGAGTATGATAAATTCTAAATGATAGTACACAAATTCTGAAAATTAAAAATATTTATTTAGTTATTATAATAACATTACGCGCAGGGTACGTGGAAATGTTACTGTCTCAAGTATTGGAAAAACAAAGAAACCCGTTGTGACGGATCGCAACGCCGCTAGAGTCGCGCCACAGAGCTAGCGCTCATGTCAAAAAATAATAAACGTCGAACGTCACGTTGCCGTATACCCCCCGTCCCCCCTTGTCACATCTTGTCACACTCAGCCAGACCCCCCCTCCCCTTGTATGCGAACGTATTTTATGAACGGCCCCTAGGCACTTTGAATTATCTTGTATTAAATTAAATATCTGGTTGACCAAGCTTTGCTCGGTTTTTCACATACCCATATCTTGGGAACTGAGCTTTTCTTGGACCTGGAACCTTGATTAATCGATTCCTTGACCCGAAAAACCCCTAATTTATGACTTTCATGAAAATCGTTGGAGCCGATTCCGAGATTACAATTATATATATATATATATATTTATACAAGAATTGCTTGTTTAAAGGTATTAGATTTTCTACTAAATTCCCATATTTTTTTAGTTAGTGGTGTATACTGTATCATGTATTCCTGTTATACAAGGTGTAAAAAAACGTCCGATCCGAAAGGCGTATATAGGTAGATCAATAACATTATTAAAAAAAATATTCTTAGATAAAAAAAAATATATTTTTAAAATGCCTCATTTTACTTGAGGAACTTCCTCTTAAATTAAGCAAATATTTTGAAAATTTATCTGTCCATATCCATAATGACACAGATATGATTGTATTAAGCTACCAAATAATGTTTTTGACAATTGGACAGTGTTTTTTTACACACTATACAGCACGTAAGGGGCGGTCTGTCGAAAAATTAATAAACCATGACATTTGTGTTAGTCATGAATCATGATGGCAATTCCTTTTTTTGCTGGAAATGCGATATTTGCGTTTATGATTCTTTATCATTTTCATGTTATGCAATATAAAACGTACAATAGTCCTCACTCGTCTTGCCTGCGGAATTCTTGAACCAGCTGTTTATTTGGCGGGTTATGTAGGGCAAAATAATACATTGCTTATTTTGTGTTTTTGCTTAAATTTTACAATTTTTTTTAGGATAAGAGCTGTATAGTATTAGAATAAATCATTATACAAAGTTAAGATTTTATATGCAAAGTTATAAAAAAAAAAATCGTAAATCATCAAAATAATTAAAAATGTCCCACATGAATTTCCAACGGTTATATAATCATGGTCTAAATCCATAGTTTCGATTTTCGGTAGACCGTCTCTTACACCCTGTATATAAATCTTCACTCCAGATCCCTATGGCGTATGCAGAGAGAATGGAGTATGTCACTATCCTTGCAGCTTTGTCTTGCTTCCACATTTACTTCATTAAACAAAAAAAAAAAAATACCAGACCCAGGTGAGACATTACAAAACTACCACCTAGTAGTCACGATGGTAGTGGCTTGTTTAGCTAATCGTTCGCCTTTTACAAACTGCCTGGTAGAATGACAGATGGATTATCCTTTAACGTGGTCCAAGACCAATATAGGGTATACTTTATTATAGAATTCATACTAATATACTTATACTATTATTATCAATGCGAAAGTAACTCTGTCTGTCTGTCTCTTCTTCACGCTTAAACCACTGAACCGATTTGGATGAAATTTGGGACAAATATAAGAGACCCGAGAAAGGACATAGGATAGTTTTTATCCTGGAAACACCAGGGGAATGGGAACTATGCGGGCAATATCCCCGGACTGTCTAATTTTTAAACCACGCCACGGTAATGAGTGGTAATGAATGAGGTAGGTCATATTTTTTTAATTTTGATAATATGGCGCCTGGTGGTTTCCATGGTGAATTCTTATAAATGTCATGTCTTTTTTTTAAGGAAGGAAACTTTTAGGGAAAAATATTGCGAATAACGAAATTTAGAAAAGGAATAGGATTAGTTGGAAAACTAAATTTAAAAGAAGTCTGCAAACACTATATATACAATATAAAATATTCTAATAGATTAATAAAATATATAATTATTATGTAGCATATTATATTTACAATAGGTAATAAAGAGATATATATCTTAATTTAATATATACAAAAGTTATAATTTTAAATTATTATCTTGAATAAATGTATAAATTGCTCTGTAGACCTGGAGATGGTTTGAAGCAAGAAGATTTGGAATGGAAGTGGGTAATGGAGTTTTTAAGGATAAGAGAAGTTCAAAAAACGATGAATGATCATACCACGAAATAAAGAAAACAAGGGGAAGTGAAGAGTGGGCGTGCCGCGTGCGTCACTATTATGCGCTTTTACTCTAAATTGCCTTAGTGATACTTACCATATCATTAGGAGATAGTCGTCGTGCGAAAATCAATTATACACTGAATTATGCCGTATTGTGCCATCCTTGAATGCAGAAATGATAGTAGAATACAGATGATTAAAAATGGAGATATTTCATATCATTCGAAAGTACAATTTTCATTTTATTTTAATTAAATTCCTGATTTAATATAATCTTTAATGATAAAATAGAAAGTTAAGCTAAAATCAGCCGTACACCTTACATATAAAGTTCATTTTAGGTTGACCTAATTTTTCTAGAAAGATATACGTAATGACAGTCATTACGTATATCGTTCTAGAAAGTTCTCTACTCAAATATGATCAACTGAAAACTACGGAAAAATCAATGCTGCCATCTATTGTAGAATAGCGAAACTATTACGATCTTAAGTTTCACTATTGTACAAATAGATGAGTCTATTTTGAATAGACTACAAAAGGACGTAAATACTCTTTTTTTTGTAGCAAAATAAAATTTATTGTAACGCAGTTTGGTATATTTTTAAATGTTCTGTTTATGTGTTTCGGATTATTGTTGCTTAAAATGAAAACGACCAATGAAACAATGTTTGCATTAGTAGTTTATATGCAATAATGCTCATTTTATGTGTGAGTGTGGCGATCGCGGTCCTGATACAAATGTTTGTACTTGCCAATTCCGTTGTTTTCTTTATTTCGTGGATCATACTGTTCACATGAAAAGAATATATGATTAATGTCATCTGTGTCTTTTTTGCATATGCATTCGTTATTGTCTATAATATTAATCTTGGCAAGGTGTTCTGGTATGCAAAGATGTCCTAGTCTCATTCTAATTAATGAAGTGACTGCTAACTTGCTAAATTCAATATTTTGAAACCATGGTTTTGACTTAATTAATGGCTGAATTGAGTAGTAGTATTTTCCTTTATTTCGGCTACTCGTTGTCCACAGTTCACTCCATGACTTTTGAAGGAAAAGTCGTGGTAGTGTGGCTGAATCATAAGAATAATTTTTATATGGAAATATATCACCACATTCTACAGCAGAATTGGCAAGTAAATCTGTCTTTTCATTACCAATGATTCCCCTGTGACTAGGAATTCAGATGAAAATCATTTCCAATCCTTTATTATAACACTTATTAATTAGGTTTTATGGTAGTTAGCCCACGCGCGGGGCCACATATGATAAGAGGGTTCGTGCGTAGAACAAAAGAGAACAAAGTGAATGATCACAATTTTTATTCTTGTAAATGTCAATAAACACAGATTACACTGATCAAATGACAAAAATATAACGCACGTGGGTATGGAAATTTGCATGTGGTAGCTAGCGCATGCGCGGCGTATTACACGACCTTCTACATTTACAGCGGGACGCGGACTCCCTTGTCTGTCGACCGATGCGCGGACGCGGCGGGATTATAATATCCGACGCGCATGCGCGAACTTATTGGTACCGCGCCGGCAAGCGACCACGTGACTTCCGAACGGGAATACGGTTTACTATAGTTTCTAATTTGTAAAACTGGAGGGTATATATTTTTTGAATTAAAAGGAAATTTTGATAATGCTTGTAAAGCACTCAAGGAGTCAGTGATAATTAAGGTGTTTTTCAGTTTAACAAGTAAAATGTATTCTAAAGATTTTAATAATCCAAAACATTCTCCCGTAAAAACTGACGTTTCTGGGGGAAGCTTAATTTTTTGTACAATGTTAAATTGTTTATGATATACGCCAACCATGTAATTAAATTCATGATTGCAATTAAAATTCATCTTTGAGATACCTATGTTATATATTATATGCGGGTTTATAATAAGGTCACTATATTCATATGTAAATAATGGGTACGTACTATAGTGGAATGTCGGAGCGGAAAGAGAAGTAAATTTGTTATAACTATTGACCAGACAAGGAGAAGTTTTATGTTTCCAATATGAGGAATGAGTAATTAATGTTGTCAATGTCTTGATCTTGTTAAAAAGTGGATGATCTCTATGTTGAATTAAACGGAAGAAAAATTTATCAGATAGATATTGACGTCTTAAAAACAAAGGTGGTTCACAGCACTCCACTTGCAAGGCATTAATTGGACTTGTCTTCATTGCACCTGATATTATCCTCAAAGCTTTACTCTGTATGTTATCTAATCTTTTAAGTATATTTTTATTACATGGTTCTAAGATGAAAGTGCCATAATCCATTACGCTCCGTATAACAGCGTTGTACAGTAATCTAAGCGAAGTAGGATGAGAACCCCACCATATACCAGAAAGGCACCTCAACATATTTAATAATTTTTCACATCTCCCTTCAATATATTCACAATGTGGAATTCCAGAAAGTTTGCTGTCTAAAATGACACCAAGGAATTTTGTTTGGTTTTTTACTGGTATATTGGAACCATCATATGTGACTACGATTGAAGGTGGAGATCGGTTTCTTGTAAACACTACTACAGTGCTTTTAGCAGGAGATAGTTCAAGACCATTTTTATTTAGCTATACTTTAAGAGAGTCAAGCTTTGACGACAGTAAATGGCTATTTGCTTTTATAGATATTCCAGAAATATAAAGCAGCAAATCATCAGCGTATTGCAATATATTTATCCCATCGTTTTTGAAAGTAAGTTCTATATTACAAGAATAAACATTAAAGAGCAACGGACTGAGTACTGATCCTTGGGGAAGGCCTTTCCAGGCAAGTCTGGAAAGAATATGGGGTTCATGAGTTGCATAGGTAATAATATTTCTTTCTTTTATTATATTAATGATAAAATTACATAGTACATCAGGGATTTTAAATTTTAAAAGTTTTTCTTTAAGTATGGAGATAATTACTGAGTCATATGCTGCAGATATGTCTAAAAATGCAGCAACTATAGATTTATTATTACTAAAAGCAATACGTATATCAGTGGTTAATATTCCTAGGCTATCCATAGTACTTCTTCTTCCTTTCCGAAATCCATATTGACTTTTAGATAATAAATTATTTTTTTCCAGATACCACTCTAATCGATTTTTCACTAAATTTTCAGCTATTTTTAATAAAACTGAAGACAATGCAATAGGTCTATATGACAGAGGATCAGTTATGGATTTGAAAGGTTTTAATATTGGTAAAATGACCTGAGTTTTCCAAGTTGTTGGTATATTACCTGTTAACATTATAGAATTGATTAGTTTTAAATAATATGTAAGAATTTTGTCACTTGCTCTGGAAAAAAATGAATATGGAATGCTGTCAATACCAGGTGAAGAATTTTTAACATGTGTTAATACTCCTTTCAGTTCGTTGAGTGAAAAAAGTGAATGTAACTCTGAGTGCTAAGTGTGAGTTTTTCTTTTCGCATTCGTCGTGAGCGCGTTTCGAGTTTACTAGGAATTTGTATGTGATTTGTACAGCGCCACCTAGTGGTAAACGTGAGAAACCAGTTTACCACTAGGTGGCACTGTACAAATCACATACAAATCCCTAGTAAACTCCAAACGCGCTCACGATCGAATGCGAAAAGAAAAACTCACACTTAGCACTCTGATACTGTATCTATTGTAGAAAGGGATATATGATTGCATGCTGCATATTCTTCAGGTACATAAGGAGGAGCTACAATATCAAGGAATTTGTTAACAGTTTCTGGTGGAATGAAAGAGTCATTATATTCCTTATAGGCCGATCTAAATATCTAAATCTTCGAATATTTTGCCAAACTATAGAAGGTGATACATCTGGTGAAATTGATGAACAAAATTTTCTCCAACCCTGAGTTTTCTTCTTTTTAATAGCTTGCGGGTAGACTTAATACTTACCATTAAATTGTTAAAATTTTCCATTGTTGTATGAGAACAATAAAGCTTTTCTAATTTTTTTCGTGTTTTTACTGCCTCAGTACACTCACTGTCCCACCATGGGGGAGAGGGAATGTATTCCGAGGATGCTGCACTCTTTTTAAGGAAAACTTTATTTGCTGATTCAAGAAATGCTTTAGCTAATGCTTCAGCACAAATATTTTCTGAACCTTTATTGACTGGTGGTAAATGGGATAATTCATTTTCCATATGTTGTTTGAAACTATCCCAATCACCATTTTCCAATTTGAATTTTCTAAACTGAGGTTTTGGATAGGTTTTTTTATTGTTATACGGGAAAGTAATAATAATTGGAAAGTGATCACTACCAAATGAGGAAAGAGTAGTCTGCCAATCCAAAATGGATATAAGGTTTGGTAAACAAATGGATAAATCAGGTACACTTAAATTTTCATGGGGAGCCGAGAGACGAGTTGAGCTGCCAGAATTTAATACACATAGATTTTGAGAGTCTAATAGTTCAGCTATTTTACGGCCATAAAATGATGTAGTTTCACTTACCCGCAAGGAATGTTGAGAATTAAAATCACCGAGTATTATTAAAGGTCTCGGGAGATTAGTTATTATATTATTGATTTCATGAATGATATTAACATTAGGATGTGGAACATATATACATACACACGAAATAAAGAAAACAAGGGGAAGTGAAGAGTGGGCGTGCCGCGTGCGTCACTATTATGCGCTTTTACTCTAAATTGCCTTAGTGATACTTACCATATCATTAGGAGATAGTCGTCGTGCGAAAATCTATTATACACTGAATTATGCCGTATTGTGCCATCCTTGAATGCAGAAATGATAGTAGAATACAGATGATTAAAAATGGAGATATTTCATATCATTCGAAAGTAAAATTTTCATTTTATTTTAATTAAATTCCTGATTTAATATAATCTCTAATGATATAATAGAAAGTCAAGCTAAAATCAGCCGTACACCTTACATATAAAGTTTATTTTAGGTTGACCTAATTTTTCTAGAAAGATATACGTAATGACAGTCATTACGTATATCGTTCTAGAAAGTTCTCTACTCAAATATGATCAACTGAAAACTACGGAAAAATCAATGCTGCCATCTATTGTAGAATAGCGAAACTATTACGATCTTAAGTTTCACTATTGTACAAATAGATGAGTCTATTTTGAATAGACTACAAAAGGACGTAAATACTCTTTTTTTTGTAGCAAAATAAAATTTATTGTAACGCAGTTTGGTATATTTTTAAATGTTCTGTTTGTGTGTTTCGGATTATTGTTGTTTAAAATGAAACGACCAATGAAACAATGTTTGTATTAGTAGTTTATATGCAATAATGCTTATTTTATGTGTGAGTGTGGCGATCGCGGTCCTGATACAAATGTTTGTACTTGCCAATTCCGTTGTTTTCTTTATTTCGTGTACATACATAACAAATATTTTCAATAGTTGCTGCAATGATGGAGAAGTTTGTATCGTGTATAGGAATAGAGATATATGAAAAATTATAACATTTTTTTATGAGTATGGCTACTCCGCCATACCCATCTGACCTGTCCTCACGAAGGCATGAATAGCCAGGAATCTTAAATGGACTTCCTGGCTTTAACCATGTCTCCTGAAGACAGATAGTGAAGGGTTTATATTTATTAATTAAGTATATTCAATCACTCTTTTATTAAGGATACTACGACAGTTCCACTGGATCAATTGGTTTCGATTGTCCATTGGAACTTATGGTTTTTGCTAAAGAAACTAGTATGCTGGCAACGTTGGACGGTACATGTAGGTTAGGTTGACAAACGGGTGATAAGAGTTGCATTAACTCCAACCATGTCATATCAGATGAAGATGTGTCATTACAGTTGAGTGCAGAACCATTATTAGGAATTGGAGAATTGTAGCCTTTGATAATTAATTCATGTGCAGAACGATCATAACCTTTATTTAGTTTTGAAGGTGTGTGAGGTTTTAAAAAGAAAGTTTTTTTGTAGGAGGTAGTGGTGTTACTTTTACCAGAGGTATTGTGTGTGTGTGATGGACTTTGGGGATGTGTAGGACTTTGGGGTTGTGTGGTACGGATTTCAGAATATAACCTTTTTACTACTGGATGGTATTTTGTAGCTTCAGCATATGAAATACAGTTTTGAGCCATTGCTTTTTTATGGCTTTTTGACGTTCATATTCTGGGCATTTTCTGTCTATTGCTGTATGGGATCCATTACACAATGCAAGTAACCTCATCGATGTCACATTTGTCACCAGTGTGATCTAAACCACATTTGTAACACTTAGGTTTGGATCTGCACTGGGATTTCATATGTCCAAATCTACAACACTGATAACATTGTATTGTAGGATATATATACAGTTCTACAGGTAATGCATTATAGCAAATGAAAATGCGTTTTGGCAAAATTTGTCCGTCAAAAGTAATTACCACTGACTCAGTATCTTTGTATTCATTTTGTCCATTAACATTCTCTTTTCTCCGGATACGTCTAACTTTAAGAATCTTACCTGTTCCTATGGGTGTATTTACATTGGCAATTATCTCATCTGTAGACCAGTCACAGGGTACTCCCTTTACCACTCCAATTCGAGTTATATTAAATATAGGCACATAGGCTTTTATAATTATTTAATTTTACAGCATTACTGCAAACAAATGCATTAGCATCCATATAATTAGAAAAAGACAAGGATAACCGGTTGCGACCAATTTTTTCAAGACTTCCATCAATTATACCATTAAATTTACTTTTTTGCAAAAATCGTCTAAATGATACTCGATGAAGAGTGACATTTTGGCTATTTTCATTATAATCCTTTTGGATATGAATTACATATGGGGCAGCATCTAAAGTATGGTATAACCTGGCAAAAGGATTGGGTGTCTGTGATGATATCTCATTATCTTTGGAGGTGGTATTATTTAGGTCAGTAGTCGGTAAGGTTGTAGCCTGAGGGGCGAGTGACGTGTTTGGAGCAGATTCAGAGTATGTTTTAGTAGAGTAATTTTCCTCGCAAAGGCAGTCTGATTCTTTCAAAGGTTGGTTAGGGTGATCAGACGAAAAACGCTTCCTTCTTTTTTTATTACATTTTTTACATACTTTATGCAGACTAGAGCGTTTCCTACTTTTAGAGTGGTTTACTGAGCAATCTGTATCCATTGTTGATTCATCAATCGTTATATGACATGCTGGTTCAGGCGCTCCTCCGCCAGGATCGTCTGGCGGGTCCATTTTAAACAATACAACTAAAAAAACTTACCAATATGTGCGGATTAAATATAATTTTAATAAAAAATATTTACAAATTAACAAAAATATACAAAAATAACTAAACTAATCCTATATTTACTTAAATTATGCAAATTTAAAAAAAACCGCGTCCGCTCCGTTTGCCGTTTCCCGCCTTTTTTCAATGTCATGTCTTAGTGACACTCGCAAGGTTAAGACCTCTGGACAAGGAAACCTATGGAAATGTTACAATATTGTATAGATACTTAGGTATGTAATAGTTTAGAAGACGAAATAATAAACATAATGGCGTCTTGGTCTAACATATGCAATGAAAACAAGTTATGCAATTAATAATAGTTTTGCTATATTGACATTTTACGTGACGTCACGAGTGTGCCGAGCCGCCATTTTTCGTCGCTATGTACAGTTTACGTTGTAAACCCAAGAAAGTTACATTCTACTCGGAACGTTCACACGCACTTCAAAATCGTTCCGAAGAGTACCACGACATTGGTGGAGTGTGTCTCTTTCTGTTAAATAAAGCGCCAATCGCCATATATAAGTGCGACTATGCGTAGTTTGCAAATATTACTAAGTAATTCTACTAATTTGAGAAACAACTTTGCATTGCTTAAGTAATTTCGTAATAATTAAAATTAGCACATTTTATTACTCACTATGTTAATTACAACACATTTTATGCTAATGTATTTATCGACGTGTAAGAATAAAAGGGATTTAACGATTACCGAATATATAAAAATCTACCATCGGATAGTTTTATTTACACTGGCAATCCCAAGAAAGGGACAACATCCACTCTTGCGGTTGTCTTGCTCAGAACGTTTTTCCCCTCTGTTAACTTTGTGAGTAACGAAATAAAATACATTTTTATTTTTCAATTATTGCTTCGTAATTCCAGTAATCGTATATAAATATACTAAAATTGTGTAAATCATAAATATACTCTGAGGACACTACTAAACAGGTTAAAATATAATCGTTTATAATTTTAATATAAATCAGTAGTAGTTGTAGTAGTACGATAGTATCGTCACAATTATCTACTGCTACTGAAACTGAGTCTTAGTAACAGGGTCCCATTTTACCTTTTGAGTATGGAACCCTAAAACCCATTTTAAATAAGATAATGTCAAAATGGACTTTGTTACGAAATCAATAAGCTTCAAGGATAGGTTGTAGATAAGTAGGGGGAGTAGGGGCACATTAATAAAATTTTTATTTAGACCTAATAAAAAACGACCAACTGACAATAACATCCAATTTTAGAATTGCAATCTATTCAATATGTATTCAAATAACTTTTCAAATACAAATTAACCGTTAAATTTAATCACAAAAAATATGAGAGCCTATTTACTAAAAATTGAAATTTGTATCAATGTACCCTCAGTGTGGGGTACATTGATACATTTGATTCATAGAAACATTTCTACAAATTAAATAAGTTTTATAGATTTTGGTAAATTATGTGTACTTAAGTTTAAACCTAGTACTAATTGAAATAAATGTTTTTTTGTGTGTTTTACATAAAAATAGAACAATTAAATCAAAGCATTAAACTATGCCATAATACTAAACATATTAGAAGAATCACATCTGAAAGAAAACTATGAAAATTTTGTTGCGGACGTCGGAAACAGGTTTACACGCGTCACGCGCTAAGCGTCGAGTTAGCATTGCTCCGCGTTAGTGTGCGTGTTGGGTGTATGTATGATTACGTTCCTATGTGTGGCGGACGGCTCTTCTAACGCGTTTTGTTTCCAATGCATATTGACTGTATCTATGTGCCCCATGTATCAATGTACCCCATCTCCCCCTGTATACTGTGTATGGTAAAATCTTGGTAAAATACAAAGTAAAAAACAATAATATTCTCGTGATGGAGTACCACACGGAGTATGTAATCCGCCATGTTTCGCTGCGTAGGCACGTTATTTTCGTAGGTATGGAATCGCCATAGGTTTCTTTATTCAGAGGTTAAGACAAATCGATTGACATAAGAATCATCAAAATCGGCCTACGCGTTTGGCCTCTAGAACGCCACATAGGAACAAACATACATACATATATAGACTGGTAAATACATAACCCACATGCAGTCGCCTCTGTAGTCTAGTGGTCCAGCGTTGGCGTTGATCACTTGAGGTCCCGAGTTCGATTCCCGGGTCGGGCACATAGTGTTTTTTCAGTTTTCTGATAAACACAAAGTTGCTCGGGATTGGAAAGTGCCCGATTGGCGATAGGCTTGCCACCTATCACATTTGTGGGACCAAGTATCTTCGGGCTAATCGTGGGTGCACTCTGCCTACCCCTTCGGGGAATTGGGCGTGAAGATTATTACAAGAGTTTATGTTTAGAAAATCAACTAGGTAACGTGTTGACGATGACATTTTGTCCATCTTCCGTTAGTGTGTCCTCAGCATAAGAATTCCTGTCTGACTTTGGGACGCTAAAAAAGACGTGTATAATAAGAAGATATGTCTTCCATTTTACAACTTATTTAAGAACACTTATTTAAAAGTAAAACAATATCTGAATGGAATAATGTTTATTCAATTATTTCATTGAATTTTACAACACATTAACCAAAATATATACCTATAGCAAATATAAAAAAAAACAATATTTTCTTTATTTGACTATCAATTGCGTAGTTGTGTATGACAATTCAATAATTTAATAATTTATAAAATAATTCAAATGATTCAATCAAAACAGAAAACAAATATAAATAAATCTTTATCAATGTTCCTATACTATAATCTTTGATTGTCTTTGTAATTTTACAATCACAGGTAGGTACAGATACAGACATTAAATTATTTACTAACGAAGAAGAGTTAAATAACACAGCTTATTTTATAAGCTGTTTTTTTGAACTCTTAATACAATTACGATTAAGGGGCCATACATGAGTTACGTCACAGGTTAAGTGGATAAAAGCTTTGTGACGTCACATGTTAAAATCTAAAATCTAAATACTGAAATGCGAAATTTATGTGTAAACCTTAAACTTAAAAATTTTACTACCTACATAACTCGATCTGTATTGTTCGTGCAAGCTCGCAGTTATGCCATCAATATCTACATTAATCGAAATAGTAGGTAAAAATTTAAATATTGTTGTATATTAATGAAAAATAATCAAGTGTCTCTAGCTGTACCGTATACGAAGAATTTATAAAAACATAACATGCTGACAATTATGTGAGCATCACACTTGAATATTTTTATTCATAACTTTACTTATAAGATCACAATATTGTGATGTTTTCATGAAAAAAATACTTAAACAAAGACTAAACTTAAACTTAGGAATGTTCACATGTTTATAAATATGTCACTAGAATCGCTCCTGGCAAATATAATAACTGATGTGATTTAACATTCAGATTAAAAAATCAACAAATCTTGGATATACAACTAACATTTATAAAAAAACTAACAATGTGAAAGAAAATAAAACATAATATTGAAGTCGGGAAAAATACTCGTACATATAATGTTAAATAATAGAAATGATTAAGGCAAAATTATCGTACTTAAGAAGCTTCTGTCGGCTGCATCTGATACGTCTTGAAAGGACATTAACTTTTGACATTCCTACATTTTAAAATTGGACATTCAGATAATTTTAATTGCATCTGATGTACTTACTTTTTACACATTACTTATATTAATTTTACAAATTTGAAATTGCAAATTAACATTCTTTTACATTTAGTATATGAAAATAAATGTGTTACGTAGCGATATCGAATTCAGCGCTTTACATCGTGGCTAGTCCGTAATAATATATATTTGGTATATTTATTTGAGACTTAAAATTATTTGTATCCTCAGTGCCAGCTTTAGGAGGGGCGACCGGGCCAGTTGTGCAGGGCGCCCTGGCCCAGGGGCGCCTAAATTCATAACTCGCTTTTTTTAAATATACATATACTTACTATAAATAGAGGGCGCCAAAGGAGTGACTCGACTAAGGCGTCTGGATGGCTAAGGCCATGTATGCCTATGTATTCCCTTTTTTCCAGATGTCATAATGATAATCTGATAATTAATTAATGTTCTTATTAGTAACTTTGGTCATAGTTATACAAAATGAGGAAACTTTAGACCTTAGCCAAGTGTCTTATTAGGTAATATTTATTCTATTCCGTTAGCGTCATTGCTAATGGAACAGGATAAAATATCAATTCCAGACATTTTTATTATTGATTTCAGTGAGCACTAATGTTTATAAGTAGGTAAGTGCGTTTGAAACTATTCATACTATAGACTAGACCAAGTGACTTGCTTTTAACATTTTTCAGGTCTCGTTCGCGAAATAAATGTTAATTTTATGACAATTTAAATAAATTAGATAAAAAGTAATTTTAGACTCAGATGAGTTTTTTTAAATATATCATTATTAAGGGGCATACCACAAACCACACAAATAGGTAGGTACTAATAGACGCAGTGCTGGGCGGAAAACTTTTAGCCGCTCATACGAGCAAATACTTGTAAATGTCAAACGCTTGTTGATATTTGATATAATATGATATATTATATCTTACAAAAAATAGAAATATGCCTTATTGTCCTATTTCATCGTGGCGAATAAAAAGCCTAGGCTTAAAAAATTCCCCTAAAGTGATTTAAATACATGGGTAAGTTGTAACGTGTTCGATTATACGTTACATTCGATTGCCGGCTTAGATTATTCAGTCCCAATGGGAAATCCCTAGTGAGACGCGTCGGCGTCGGTATTTCTCCCTTTCCCCGCAAGAGGATATATAAATTAACCGCGCCGCCCACGCTTCCTTTTTCCACATATTAATCTCGGAGCCTCCGGCGCTCACTGGGTTGATTGGTTAGATCGCTAAAGTACAAATTTATTTCTATAATTATACAAATTCAATTCAGCTAACTTTAGATCCACATTTCTTATCAATAAAGTAAGATTGTAAAGACTAGTGTCTGAAATAACTCTTTCTTTTGTTGGTTGTAAGTGATCGAAACTTCCAGAACGACCTAGCTCAAGGTTAAAGCTATAGCTGATTGTGATAATTCTGTAATCCATATTTAATAACTCCTTTTAATTTTTATTGATTTTAGAAACAACTACTAGTCGTAGATTAGTTTTTTTTGTGAATTAAGCCCATGTGAACCTGACTCATCCCGCTAACCGCGTGGTTAGACGGGATGCGTCGGGGATCACAGGGTGATATTGTTCTGTGTGCTATCCAGTGGCTGGTGGCGTTTCAAATTCTTACTCCGTGGTGCTGAAGCGGGAGTGCCGACTGAGAAGACCACTGATTCCTCGAGCCCCAGCCAGCTAAGTTCTAGTCCATCCCCATCGCACCGTTGGCATTCTAAATTTTCTATTCATTTTTTTATTTCTGACTCCGAGATTATAATTAAATTATTATTATAAAATGAGAATCCGGAATATAAAGTTACGCTTATTAACCGAGTAAGTTTTTTTTTGCCTAAAACCTACGGCTCTCCGTGACAAAGTACTAGGTATAACTCCTGTATTTCTGGGTGTAAATACACGCTACACAAACCAAGAAAGTGCCTTGATAGGGTTATACAATTTAATCCGTGGACAAAAATGTGTAAGCGGTTGACCCTGAAGGCCATCCCTGAAACTTTCCGCTAAATGAAAGTATTTTAAGCTCAAAAAAGTAAAAACTATAAACAGATTTTTTCAGTCAAACATCTATTTTATATAAATGGCAGTATATTCATCTTTGAAAAGTTGTATATTTTGGAAACGCAGATTGAATTTGATCTTTCGAATGACATTCAACTCAATTTTTAAGATCTAAAATATTGCTTTAGTTAAATAATCGATAGGTTGAAAAATCTCGTTGCAATATCAAAAAACATTTATTTCAAATATTTCCATCATTAATAAATCCTAAACAAATTAACCGATTTTGATCCAATTAACGGTATTTGACGCAGTTTTAAAGGAGAAAAACTGATAAGATTTTTAAGTCTATCGGTGTATTAGCCTGAAAATTAATTTAAAAATATAAAGTAAAAAAAATGACGTAATTTTAATATTTAAAAAGCTGTAACTTTTGAAAATTTGATAATATTTTTTTTAGTACTAAAATATCGTAGAACACCAAAAAATGATTGGTTGAAAAATTTCGAACTTATGTCGAAAAAACACTTTCTTAAATTTTTCGTCAACGATTTCTTCCAAACGGATAAACCGATTTTGATGCAATTTATGCATAAGATGTAGTTTTTTGAGGAATAGAGCTGATTAGTATTTGTACTTAATCGGTACATTAATCTGGAAGTTATGTTAAAAAATACTGTTTCGTCAAAATTATTTTTGGGGTTTTTCCAAATTTCTCAAAATCTCCTAGGCCGACTTGGTTCAAATTTTCAGAAAGTCTAAGTTGAGCAGAATCCAATCGAATGCCATCAACCGCGTTTCGATCGATCCAGCCGTTCAAAAGTTATGAGATGTTTACATACACACATACACACACACACATACATACATACATACATACATACATACAGACATACTGACGTCATCGCGAAAATAGTCGGAAATGATTCCTAGGACCTCAAAACGTGGAGATCTGGTGAAAACTCGATTTTCGAAAATCGGGACAAATTCAGTAAATTCCTATCTACGTACACTACGTAGTACGTAGCGGGAAGTTAAAAAGTATTCTAATTGTTTAATTTAAATCCGTGAGACAAACGGATCGGAGGCTGACCTGATGGTATGTTATCACCACCGCCCAGATCAGACCAGACGAATGCAATAACCGAGGTCTGCATCACGTAGCCGACCTTAAAAGCATTTTACTGCCATATAAGTGTTTAGTAATATGTATAACTTTAAAAAGTAAATTAAATAATTTTTGTCAAGGCATTTAGAGGACAATAAATAACAATAATTGGTAACCCTAGAAAAACGATTTTCCACCCAATCCAACCAAAATCAGTAAACGCCAATTCCCAAAAAGGTTAATGACTTAAGTAAATTTCTTCAAAAATATGCAAAGTACTTAAATGTAAGATCAATTTGTGCAGACGAAGTAAATTAATTACACAATAAATACATTTAGTTTAATGAGATCTAATATGTAAATATATAATTATTTTCATATTGTAAAACTTAACAAATCCTTTATTAATAGAATAGCCAGTTTTGTGTGTGTTTTGTGCGTTTAATGCTTTGTGAATTCAGGTTAAGCTAAGTTACAGTTTAAAAGTTTAGATATTACATGCATGTAAATTAACATTGTTTACAACATAAACATAATATATCAAAATTTGGATATTTTTTTAATCTGTATTATGATGGCCTGGGGCCATGGGCGTACTCAGGTTCGGGGCCAGGGGGCAACCGAAACATTTTAAGACAATATTTTTATCTTAATATATATTTTTCTACAACAGTAGATAGTAGAGAGATATACAAATTAGTCCAGTGTATGCCCCCTTCCCAAATCCGGCCCTGTTATTACGCCTTTCGTGGTCACTTTCCCCATGCTTTTTTAGCATGGTGTTATTTTTTGTTTAATTGATGAGTCCTTATCATGGTCATCTGTCATGTATTTATGTTGTTAATATGATATATATTAATATATTATCTATATACCTAACAAAATAAAATATTAATATGATAAAAAGAACCCGTGAGAATTCCTCTATTACTAAAGTAATAGACTATTTAGGTTAAATTCTGGGATCGTTGGAAAATGTAAATAATAAGATATTATATGTATTAATATATCCCTTTCTTTGCGTTTTGCTTTTTCTTGCAATATATTGCATTATGCTTCAATGCTGTAATTTGCATTAGTAGAGTATTTAACTTAATAAGTAAAAACATACCCAAAATTTACTATTTTATAGTCCAGCAAATAGGCATGTATGTAAATAATTATAAGAACTATTATAAAGAGCCATATGCCACTAAACACATCATTGATAATATAATTTGTCTTTCCGCAATCTGAATCTGATTTAACATTCATCGAAGGGCCTTGTATAAATAATTTGGATATCAATACACATATATTGAAAGATAAATTCGATATTTAACTGCCCATGATTCAATGTAAATTAATTGCCTAATTTTTTTAAGATTTTAGTACAATTAAAGATAACATTACATACCACTGATTTAAACAATAGTATAACAAATAGTACATACTTCATTATACTAGTGATATTCCCATAATAATTAACAATATTAAAATTAAATTACGTACAAATGTGCGTATAGTCACATGTGATTGAGCTTTAGGCAAGATAATAGCACAGAATACTAGAGACCTACAGAAGTCAACGTTACATACGAGTAATATTCGAGCGTAGTACACATAGACACCTCTCACGGACGCGATATCTCGGACTGGTGCGGAACAAACTGGCCCGAGCCATTCCGAGATATCACGCCCGGAGAGGTATCTATGTGTGCGTTGCTCGAATATTACTTGTATGTAACATTGACTTCTGTTAGTCTCCAGTATTCTTTGATATTAGATATAAACTTATATTTCCCGTAAGCAAACAAGTGCATAGGACCATAGCATATTTCAATGTATAATCTGTGCCATAGCAGTCTCGTCAATATGAGTGGACGAAAACATCACATTGTGGGTAACTGACTCGATTTATTTAATATAAATATACATTCTCTAAAAAGATTTAAAAAAAATATGGCCATTCGAAACAATTTATATCATTTTATCAATTAAGACTTCGTGAATTCATAATCAAAACAATATACAATGCATTGGCTATTATTTGGGTTAGATTTAACAAATACAATTAAATGCAAGGTGGGGAATACTCAAGTGGCTAACTTAGCATTGACAGTGCCGGATTTACCCATAAGCAAATTAAGCAATGATTTAGGGCATAACGTGTTAGGGGGCACCATGAACAGCTGCGGCATATTTTTTTGCTAGTAGAGGAAAGGATGTGCTGTTAGAAAATCATCGTGTTTTAAATTGATAAGAGCGTTGAAGTTCGGGGCCCACTTAATTATCTATCTCATTGTAGAACAATGTAGTACAATTATTGTATTACAACTCATTGTATTACAATGTTGTACAATTGTATTTATTAAGTACTGTATTTTTTACAGACTGATTCTATTTTAACCCCTTGACCTCCGTAAAAAAGCTTAATTATGGATAAGGGCACTCACAGGTGGGGATTGTTTAGGGCATCTAGTAGTCTTAATCCGGCACTGAGCACTGTCCGAATAGAACTTACTGTATGACAGCTCATAGAGTACCTAACGAAAAAAGTATGAATAACGAATATTCTAAAGTATTTGTATTAAGTACGCAATAAAAATAAGATTCACAAGCGTATTTCAAACTGTTTCTTTTTTGTGCAGCAAAGGCCTAAAGTTTCTGGTCATAGTGTAATAATAATTCATATAAATAAACTAATTATCTAGTTATGTGGTTGATCTCTCTTGCAAAAAATTGCAGTACCCGCTGCAAAGTTAAATATCCAATATAGATGTGCGTGCGTTCGTCACAATGCAATTCAAAAATAAAAAATAAAAAATTCTTCGTAGGTATGCCTACATAAAAACTTAACTTTGGTAAATCAAAAATAAACAAATGCACAAAAAATCACATAAAAAATTACATTTTTTAACATAAATATCAGCTTTTGTTCATGAAAATAAATAATCGAATATCTTTATTTTAATCTTCTTATAATATTCTTATATTTTTAAAACCAGACTAAATTAAAACAATAAAAATTTAAAGATTTAGGAAATCTAAAAGTAGAATATTTGTGTTTTTTTAGATATTTCCAGTTTATCGGGATCTGGATCGTGGCCATTTTAATTGATGTCGGACAATTATACCTACTACTTTTTGTCGGTCAAATTTCACTGCTGTTTTTTTAAGGAACGTACCATTTTTAGGCACACACATTTCTCATTACGGCTAAAAGGAATACCAGCCATACAAGACTCGTAACAGGAAATTGAAACAAAAAATTTAATTATCACTAAAAACTTGTACTGGTTTTTTTTAAATTTATTTTTAATTATGTATTTCTTTTTAACTAAATAGACAGTTTTAAAATAAACAAAAATAATGAAACCAGTAAGTATATTCTTAATAATAATAAAAAATTTAGTTTCACAAATCCCGATGTTAGAAACTATAGTAATGGATCAAAAACCACGAAATTCTCAAAATTAAATATTTCAAATATACTCTGAATAATAGTGTTACGTGTTGGTCACAACATATTTTAAAACTAGAATTTTTATTATTAGTTTTCTGTTCCTATTCATAGCTTGCTGTCATATTGCATACCAAAAATAGCAATAATGAATACGAACAGACATACGGAACGGATACATTTTACGCAACGTGTATTTTACACCATACTCCCAATATCTAATTAGCTATAAGTTTAACGATTAACATTTCACGCGTGCAAGAAACCATTATTTTTAAGGTTTATTAAACATTTGCTCTTTTTTTAGCGGCTTCGATGTCAAACATTTCTCTCGACGATTTCAATCATTATTTGAATTAACCATTATATTAATCATATTATTCTATTATATTGGTAACTGTTCCCGAGTTATTTAGAAACGTCAAATATAAAAGCATAAGTGCCTACTTCCCGGTTTGCTCGTGGCGGCTTGCAAGCTTCAAATGGCGAACTTAGTAATTATACCTATTGTATTGTAGCATTTGAGCACGTTTTCTATTACCAAATGATTCCTTGTGCTTTGTGGATGAATATTTATGATGGGTCTGCGCGCCAAGCTGATCTAGTACACGCTGAGTCTCGCCACCATGCCTGTAAATAATCATTTACAAGTTTATAAATAGCTACATACCTAAGTATAATAGCTACTTACCTAATTATAAATAGAAAATCTCCTTACGTATACATACATTCAACACATCCAAGATATACAAACTCATTTACGGTAGAAAATATACTCGGATTATTACAGCGAGAGTTGAAATTAAACAGTGAGAATATTTGTTAACCTGGTAAATAACGACAATATCGGGCTCTACCCTGATTAAAGGATAGGGCCAGTGCTGCCCTCGAGCAAGTAACGACAATATCGCTTTAACCTGATTAAGAGTAAGGGCCGGCGCTGCCTTTGAGCAAGTAACAACAATATCGTTCTACCCTGATTAAGAGTCAGGGCCGGCACTGACCTGGAGCAAGTACCATCGCTCTACCCTGATTACGAGTTAGGGCCAGTGCTGACCTCCAGCAAGTAACAACATCGCTCTACCCTGATTAAAAAAAGTTAGGGCCAGTGCTGCCTTCGAGAAAGTAACGATAACATCGCTCTTCCCTAATTAAAAAACTTAGGGCCAGTGCTGCCTTCGAGCAAGTAACGACAATATCGTTCTACCCTGATTAAGGGCACAGTATACTGGAGACTAACAGTAGTCAATCTACGTACATGTGATATTCGAGTAACGCACACATAGACACTTCTCACGGACGCGATATCTCGGAATCATTCGGGACAGTTTGTTCCGCACCAGTCCGAGATATCGCGTCCGCGAGAGGTGTCTATGTGTACTATGCTCGAATATTACTTGTATGTGACATTGACTTCTGTTAGTCTCAAAGTATTCTGTGTTAAGGGTTAGGACCGGCGCTGCCCTCGAGCAAGTAACGACAATATCGTTCTACCTTGATTAAGAGTTAGGGCCGGTGCTGCTCTGGAGTGAGTCGTCAGTTCCCGCCACTCACCTGCAGCACGCTGACTTCGAAGCCGCGGCCTTAGTGCTTCGAATACGAGGTCAGGGCACAGAATATTGGCGACTGACAGACGTAAATCTACATACAAGTAATATTCATTCCAAGGTATCGCATCCGTGAGAGTTGTGGTGCGGTATGTGTGCGTTGCTCGAATATTATTTGTATATAGATTGACTTTTTTTATATTATAAGATAGCACACAAGCAGATGGGTCTCCTGATGGAAAGAGTCAATCATCGCCTATAGACACCAAAGATGTTAATGGTGCGTTGCTATTTTGTGGTGAGGTCTAATGCCGCATGCATAAGTTTACCGGCTACCTTACCCACCAAACCGGAACACGACAGTGACAAGCACTGACGCTATTGCGGCAGGAATAGGTAAGGCGGTGGTAGGAGACCCGGGCGAGACAATGGAGAACTCCACCACTCTCACTCAACTCTACCACCTTTTAGTCACGATGGTAGTGATTCCCATAGTCAATCGGTTGCCTTTTACGACCTGCCTGGCAGAACGGCAGTTGGTCTATTCTTCAAAGGAGCCCGGAACCATACTTCTGTTAGTTTCCAGCATTTTGTGGTCAGTGTATTCCAATCTCTGTTTAGTATATTGTACTGTTTGATAACTTACCTGCACGTCAGTGTAATGCGCGCTGCGCTGTCGCCGCGCGCTGGCGTGGACCATCGCACATACACGGCAAAAGAAATACGTATTGATGAATTCTCCGGTACCCTGAAAAGGAAGATTAATTTCTGTATTAATATGACATATGATATTACGCGATATGCGATATATACTAATGTAATAACGTCATTATTCAGTTTACTGTTACATATTCACAGTAAACTGTAGAATAATGACGTTTACGTCGTGTTTATATTATCTTTATTGAACAACATACAGAATGTATAGAGTACAAATGGCTAGCATAATGCATAAAGCATTCTCTACCAGCTAACCATACGGCTAACCAGAAAAACACACAGAGTGGTTAAATTTTCGTAATATTCTTGGATCTAGATTACATACATTCTGATTAATGTATATTTTATAAATACTAGCGATCGCCTGTGGCTGAAATTCAACCATAGACTATACGGTTAAATTTCTTTTAAGTTTGACAACTATATGTGTAAAGAAAATAGTATCTGTGCATGTGTTATACACACATGTATTTCACATGAATGTGTAATATTGATTTTTAATATCTTAATCTATTTCTAATGCATTTCATTAAAAAATATTAAGTTTCTGCAGTCCTCGACAATGTAAACTTGAACTATGCCAATTTTCATACTCCACCGTTCGCGCAATTGTCTTCAAAAGGGGCCCAAAGTTTTTCCTTCACGTATAATATATAGAAGATACTAACCCATAAATACAAATATTTATGCTCATCATGCAAATATTTGTGTATGTATTTTATATGTATAATGTATGTAAGTAAGAATGTATGTATTAGGGTGTCCGTTATTTACCAAGTTGATTTTTTTTTGCGGTCGCCCCCTGGATTTTTAGTTTTTGACCTAAAAAAAAATATCCTACATAAATAAGCTCTTAATTACCGAATTAAACCTTGCCCCAATCGAGTTACATTTCCCATTTAAATAACATGGGAATTTGCAACTTTTTCTTATTAATTTTATTCCTCTGAAAAAAATACCACTACGACTATTATCGATGCATATTCTGATAGGGAATTTAATGCTCTACAAAAAAGCTCTCTTATAATTTTTCGATAAAATCATTCCTTTAAGAGTTATTCGTGGTTTAAGTTGTGTTTATAGTTAATAGGGTGTCCGTTATTTACGAAATTGATTATTTTTGTTGACCAAATCTTGAACTCAAAAAAAAAAAATTATAAGAGAGCTTTTTTGTAGAGCATTAAATTCCCTACCAGAATATGCATCGATAATAGTCGTAGTGGTATTTTTTTCAGAGGAATAAAATTAATAAGAAAAAGTTGCAAATTCCCATGTTATTTAAATGGGAAATGTAACTCGATTGGGGCAAGGTTTAATTCGGTAATTAAGAGCTTATTTATGTAGGATATTTTTTTTTAGGTCAAAAACTAAAAATCCAGGGGGCGTCCGTAAAAAAAAATCAACTTGGTAAATAAGGGACACCCTAGTATGTATAGATGTAATACAGATTTAAGAATATTACGAAAATTAAACCTAACCACTCTGTGTGATTTTCTGGTTAGCCGTGTGGTTAGCTGGTAGTGAATGCTTTATGCATTATAACTTCGCCTTTGTAACATATACATTCTGTATGTGGTTCAGTAAAGATAAATAAATAAAAAATATTTCTTCCTATTGGGAATCGAATCCAAGCCCTATTAATTTTGTAGTTAGGGACGCTAATCACTCGACCAACGTGGCGGTACCTATTCACTCTTGCGTTAAAAATTCCCAAATTTGCATTGAAAATATAAGTTTAAAAAACCCTGGTTTATTTGATAGCATCAGAGAGTGCGTCGACATCAAAGTCTTGATTCAGGTTGATCGTTGTTATTTTTATCTGACGGCGCTGAAAGGAGGGTTTTGTTTTTCGAGTGTATGTATTTATATGACACATTCTCTAGCCTAAACTGCTTAGTGAATTTTTAAACCTTTAGGTTACTTTAGGCTTGAGAAACTTCTCAATTTGTTCCATATGGCAAAAGGCTATTAAAAAATTACCCGTCTGCGCAAGAAGGAGTCTTATACTTTTTCTGATGGAATCGCACTCGGGGTTTTCTTTTTAAAATAATTCCTTGTTTTTCGCTCGGTCAGTCTCAGTACACTTTCTTTGGAAAGATAATAATACTTCTATGTAACGTGATAGCGGATAATCTACGCGTTATTTCCTTATTTCACTTATCAATTGGGTTATTTGCTGTCATCGTTACTTTATCATCTTATCTTTGATTGTAGACTTAGAAACCTATTGATATAGGAAATAGTATCACTTCAACTCACACATTAGCTTTAAGTCCATTTCCTTAATTTCGGAGAGAATATGTCCGTAATTTGTTAATTAGTTAGGTACTTTAATTTGACCGCCTCGTTGGTCGAGTGGTTAGTGAACCTCTACGAATCGATGGGGCTCCAGTTGTATTCCCGACTGGGACAAACTAGGTTGGTACTTTAATTTGAGTGGTAAGCGGACCTAACTGCAAATCGATTGGGCTCCGGTTTGATTTCCGACTGGGATAAACATTTGTGTGATGAGCATAGCAAAGATGTTAAATTCTATGGACAAACTTACTGTTCCTGGTGGATAGAGACAACTATTGCCTATGATGTCAATAGTGCTATCCTTGTAGCAAGGTGTTAATGCCACATGCCCAAGTATACCAACCAACCCGTTAAACCGTAACACAACAGCGTCAAGAATTGAGGTTATTGCGGCAGAAATAGGTAAGACGGTGGTACCGAACCCAGGCGAGACGTTGCAGAACTCTACCACCTAGTATTTACGATGGCAGTGACGCGTCTAGCCAATTGTTTGCCGTTTACGAACTACCAGACAAACTGGCAGATGGACTATTCTTCAAGAAAAGGCCCGAATCAACACGGAGGAGGCCTAAACTAATACTAAATGCTTTTTTATATCGTAAGATAGCAAACAAGCAGATGGGTCTCCTTATGGAAAGAGCCAATAATAGCCCATAGACACCAAAGATGTTAATGGTGCGTTGGTATCTTGTGGCGAGGTCTAATGCCACATGCATAAGTTTACCAACTACCTTACTCTCTAAACTGGAACACGATAGTGACAAGCACCGATGCTAATACGGCAGGAATAGATAAGGCGGTGGTACCAGATCCGGGAGAGACAATGCAGAACTCTATCACCTAGTATTAAAAACTGCTCTCTTTCTATTCGATATAAAAAATCTGCTATTGTAATTAAATTGAAGGTGTCAGTAACACCTATTAGTGTTAGTAACTGTTGTTACCTACTTAGTTAAGGGTGCCAACTGCCACCTGCTACAAGGGTTCGGCTTGAAGCGGGAGACACACTCGAATTCTTGTAGATTGTTTTTAGTGTCTGTGATCGAAGTGTATGTGTACGTTGTTCAAGTGTATATTGTGGTGTACCGTATATTTGTGTGGTAAATACACGGTTTTAATATAAGTGGAATTTTATTGCACAATACGAACTCTAAGCTCGTAACAATATTATAATTCACGGCCTGGTTCGCCAATATTACTTACCTTCCATTTAAAATATGAGTTGTAGAGGGAATCGTCCTCGTCCAGGCGGTGCAAGTAGGCGGCGAGTTCCTCCGCGTTGGCGAACTCCTCCACGTGTATGTAGGAGTTGTGCGGCGCCACCGCCGCGTACTCCGCCGCCCGCGCGCCCATCACTATTGGTAATACGTCGTGTCTATGGACAAAATTTACAACATGTCTGAAAATCCACAACTGTACGCTTTTGTCGGCACTTTTTGCCTCCCACTAATCCTTTGTGGAATCAATCACCCGCGGCGGTGTTTCCGAATGGATACGACTTAGGGACCTTCAAGAAACGAGCTTATTCATTTTTAAAAGGCCGCCAACGTAGCTGCAAACCCCCCGGTATTGCAGATGTCCTTAGGCGGCGGTGATCACTTACCTTCAGGTGCACCACCTTCTCGTTTGTTCCCTGTACTACAAAAAAAAACATTATTTCCCGAGTTATACAATTAAATCTCCGTTATACAATTAATTTTTCCGGTCTGGGCTCTTTTGAAGAATAGTCCTGCTGGTCTGCCAGACAGGTCGTAAAAGGAGATCGATTGGCTATACGTGTCACAACCGACGTGACTATTAGGTGGTAGAGTTTCGCGCCGTCTCGCCCGGGTGTTCGGTAATACCGCCTTATCTATTGTTACTGCAATAGCGTCAATGCTTTTCAATGTCATGTTCCAGTTTGGAAGGTAAGATAACCGGTAGACTTAGGCACGGCATCATAATCATGGCGTGCCATCGCTGTTCCGCCTCACGGATGGCAATACACCGTTAACATCTTTCATGTCTATACGAGATGGCTTCTCTTTCCATCGGGAGAGTTATCTGCTTGTTTGCTATCTTATGATATAAAAAACAAGCGTCTTTACTCTTTGACTTTTTTATATCATAAGATGGCAAACAAGCAGATGGGTTTCCTGATGGAAAGAGTCAACCATCGCCTACAGACACCAAAGATGTTAATGGTGCGTTGCTATCTTGTGGCTAGATCTAATGCCACATGCATAAGTTTACCGACTACCTTATCCTCCAAATCGGAACACGACAGTGACAAGCACTGACGCTATTGCGGCAGGAATAATTTTATATTCTTTTTTTCTTTTTGACCTTTTATTTTGTCTAGTTTTTATAGATTTTTTTTAATATCGATGGTAACCCGGGAAAAAAATTCAATATGATATTTGTCCGAACCGGGAATCGAACCCAGGACTTATATTCTAAGCCTATTCTAAACCAAGAGCCCAGAGAAATATAGACATTATGCAATAAATCATGTGAATATTTAATCATTTGTTAAACAATAGGTATTTGTTTCTGTCACAGTCATACATTACCGGTTAGTGATTAGCAATGTTACTTCGTTCGATAGTAAAAAATCAATCAGCCTAGCATACATCGAGTGCAAATAAACGATTATACATGGTAATTCTGCTCATCGAAATATTGATATGGGAATAAAAAACCAACCAAGTTCGTATCGCTCCTTGTTTTATTTTTTATATAGAAAAGGGGGCAAACAAGCAGGAGGTGCACCGTGCACCTGATGGTGAGTGATCACCGCCACCCATGGACATCTGCAATACCAGAGGTCTTGCAGTTGCGTTGCCTGCCTTCAAGAAAAGAGCTCATTTTTTCTTAAAAGGTCAGCAACGCAACTGTAGGTCCCGTAGTTACTAGCCACATTTACACAAGTAAAAAACAATTAGGCGCAGAAGTCAACCTACATACTAAGGACGCTCGCAACGCACACCTAGAGACCTCTCACGGACAATACACATGTGTAAGTAATGCGAGTGATGCATCACGCGTAATATCATTTGAGCGCGTACTGTAACATCACACATTACTCGACTAAAATAAGCATCACACCATCACACTAAACATCACGCGCGCGGGGTAGTTAGTTCCTTGACTCCTTTCATTACACTCATAGATACTTTTAATCCTACGCCTAAGAATATTGCCAGTCTTAAGCCCTAAAAAAACCCGTTACATACTTGTTGATTTAGGGTATAAGTATAAAGGAAAATCAACTTTGTATAATTTGTATATTTAAATCAAAGTGAGTAAATCACACTATTGCTCACTTCATTTCATGTAATTATGAATCATAATAATGATACACGGACAACATCGTATCGCTCATATCGCTGCTATGTTACTATTTCAATAACATGCGATTTCAAGAACGCGCGATGGTGTGCTATCGCATGGCGCTACATTATAAAATAATAACATCACGCGTGATTTGCACATGTCTAACGGACACGATATCTCGGAATGGCTGGGAATTGTTAGCGAGAGTGCGAATCGCTTGAGACGCGTCAATAGTTCAGAAAATTTGTAATAGGTATAACAATTTTCAACACACGTTTCACGGACACGTTTCCTTCCCAATGACGTGTCTATTAGTATTCATGTGGTCTGTGATAACAACATTGAAGGTAGTAGTTTTGTATAAATTAATTCTCATAAAAAAATGGTATCGATAAAATGCGATAAATTTTGCACAATAAATTCAATTGTATATATAATTAAATTCGTAAAATAATACTCGTTAAAGTCATGGCTATACATTAATTCTGATTAGCACTGTACCTCATTTGATAAAAAATCAATAGAAAGATAGATAAAAGGACGAATATTCGATTATTCACTGCAAATCTGCTCATTAAATCTATACATATAAATAAAATTGGAGTGTCTGTCTGTGGTTTCAAAATAACTAGGGTTTTTCAAGTGCGTTGTACTATTTTTACAATACTAATACCTAAACAACCATTTTTAAATTTTTTTGTCTGTCTGTCTGTAATTTTTTTTTACGGGGTGTAATGTCTGTGTACAGTTTAAGATGAGTGCAGAAGATATGTGACTAGTGATGCTTATAACTGTTACTTACGGGACAAAGGCTGCCTACTTCGTAATGCGTACATTAAAGCAGTTAGCTATCGATGACGGGCACAAGTTCCCTCGAGCTGCTGCTGCACTAACGTCTTCATTTTATATGGATGACCTGCTAGAAGGCTGTGACCATATTTCACAAGTCAAACAACTACGACAAGAGATCATCGATATCCATAGGTCGCTGGTTCATCCGGCTCGAAGGACCAAAAAAACTGTAATGTCTGTGTACAGTTTAAGATGAGTGCAGAAGATATGTGAGGGAGAGTCAGTGTACGAGACAAACCCAATGAAATTCTTTCTAACACTGATTTATTATTAAAGTTACAACAAAAATGATGATTAAATAAAAGTGCAACCGTAACAATGTGTGCGTGTTTAACTTATTACGTTGTTTCTATGTAACCTAAATAAATTACATGTCATTGACTTTAAATATGTGCGGTAACCCGTACACGGGGGTAACCTCTAAAACGGCTTTGATGAAACTTTCACTGAAAGATAAGTTTAAAGGGCAGGACATAGACTACTTTTTACCCGATTAAATAAAAGGAAGTAATGATTTTGGATTGCACGAACGAATCTATATACATATAATAAAATCGTAGGAAAGTCATGTATGCCCAGGGTAAACCCAAAAAGTACTGTATGGATTTACTTCAAATTTTGCATGAATATTACTAACAGGTCGGGTCAACATATAGGCTACATATTATCACGCTAGCACCTATGGGGGAGGAGCTGTGCGGAGTAAACAAAGTTCGCGCAGACTAAGTCGCGGGCAACAGCTAGTTATCAATATGGAAATGAAAACTAGCCAAGTGCGTTTCGGTCCATGCGTACGTTAGATGCCCGTCACAGTTAGAAAGGGGGTAGTGACTAGAAGTCAAGTATAATAATATTAACTAATATAGAGCTCAATGATCGACCTAGAATAAGTTATATACCTAAAAGATTATTATTACGTAAAAAGGCTTACCCAATTTTCATGTAATTTTTACAAATATCTACATAATAATAGGTACGTGAAGAACATAATATTTTCAAGTAATGTGCATTTTAACACGTCATTAAATTAATGAAAATAACTTATCTATACATATAATAAAATCGTAGCAAAGTTTAAACTGTACATTGATTATTTTTTTAAAAAAATACTTGGGGCGTGATCTACAATCGATATCGAAGCCAAAAATATAGTTTTTAGAATTTTTGTCAGTTTGTCTGTATGTATGTCCGGGGTAAACTCAAAAAGTACTGCATGGATTTACTTCAAATTTTGCACGAATATTATTAACAGGTCGGGTCAACATATAGGCTACATATTATCACGCTATCACCTACGGGGGAGGAGCAGTGCAGCGTAAACGAAGTCCGCGCGGACGAAGTCGCTGGCAACAGCTAGTAACATATAAAACAACATATATTACACACACTACATTCTTGTGATATACATGATAATATACACACACCTATCGGTATTATTTTTAACTTCCCAATACGTATGTAGATAAGGAAGATACTGATATTACCCCGATTTTCGAAAATCGAGTTTTCACGTGGATATCTGCCACGTTTTGAAGTCCTAGGAACCTTTTCCGACTATTTTCACGATGACGTCAGTATGTCTGTATGTATGCATGTATGTGTGTGTGTGTGTGTGTGTGTGTGTGTGTGTGTGTGCGCGTGCGTGTGTGTGTATGTAAACATCTCATAACTTTTGAATGGCTGGACCGATCGAAACGCGGTTGATGGCATTCGATTGAATTCCGCTCAACTTAGACTTCCTCAAAATTTGCACCGATTCGGTCCAGACTTTGAGAAATGTTGAAAAAACACCAAAAAAAAATATTTGGCGTAACAGTATTTTTTTAATATAACTTCGAGATTTATGTACCGATTGAGTACAAAAACTAATCAGCTCTATTCTATATTTTATTGATTCAGGCGTTAATTTGCGGAAATCCGTTATTAAAAGGTGAAATTAATTAAATTTGCTATTATCCGCGAACTATTATTCTATGTATCCTCCGTGATGGTACCGAAAAGAGGGACGTCGGTTTAATAAATGGATAGGACTCACCGATGGTTCCGATCAAACGAAGACCACAGCGGCACACTTATCCGCCCACATCCACCACACTTTTACAACCACGACCACGCCGGCACCAATAACAAAAGCACACAATTCATGTACGTACTCAACGCACGTTTCACTTCGAAACCGAAGCATCTTCAAGAGAAACGAACACTACCTCACTCTACGCGAGTGTAAGTAATACTGATTCGCGCCGGTGTTTGATACGCTTTTTATTCTATTCGCAATGTGTGGCCAGCCCAAACGCTCTTTTGTAACAGGGGTGAATTTGAAAGATTTGTTTGTTCATTTAACAATTTGATTGAACCGTTATTATGTTTTATGATCTCTAACTGCTCTAATATATTTAATTTTAAACCCTTATCACACGTATGTAATACTTCAAAAAGTATGATTCGCTGTTAAACTATGACCGGTTTCTAAAAGGTGTTTAGCAAAATGAGACTTATCGGAATGTTTATTTTTAAAGGCGGATATGTGTTCTTTATAACGTGACTCGAAATTTCGACCGGTTTGACCGATATATACGCTACTACAATCGGAACAACGCAATTTATAAACTCCAGATTTATTATTATTATGTGTTTTGTCCTTTCCGTTACACAATATGTTTCGTAAGGAATTATGTGTTTTAAATGCTACGTTGATATTATTACGTTTTAAACATTTATGTATTTTTTCCGAATCGCGACCGAAATACGTTAGACTAGATTTAAACTTAAACTCTTTTTGGGGTGGTACCGCATAAAGTAATGTTCTAATTTTTTGTGTTTCTTTCTTTTTTATTAAACTTTTAATTAAATTACAACTATATCCGTTTGAAACCGCCATTTTAAAAATTGTATTGAGCTCTTCGTTATAACTCTCCCTACTAAGTGGTAAAGTTGTTAATCTGTGTATGTAACTATTAAACGCGGCTATTTTGTGTTGCCATGGGTGGCAGGATGACGCGGGTATTGTAGTATCTGTGTATGTCGGTTTACGGAAAATCCCAAAGTGGTGTTTATTATTTTGTTTTGTTATTGTTAAATCTAAGAAATTTATTGAATTTTCCTTTTCTAATTCTAGTTTAAACTTTATTTTTGGGTGTTTTTTATTTAAATTTTTTACAAAAAGATCTAGTTGTCTGTCCGTACCGGTCCAACACATAATAATATCGTCAATGTAACGGGAATAATATAATATATACTGATGACCTACAATATTTAGTTTTTCAAAATTATCCATAAAAAATTCTGCCATTAATGGACTTAAAGGAGAACCCATAGCTAGACCTTCTTTCTGGATGTATATATCTTCGTTAAATTTAAAATAATTTTGACTATATATATATATATATATATATATATATATATATATATATATATATATATATATATATATATATATATATATATACAATAATTTTGACCACAGGGTGATCGTTAACCAAGCTAGCTTCTTTTATCCTATATTTTGAAGATATGCATATTTGTAAAAAAAACACCAAACTTATTGTAACTAATGAATTAAAATTTCACATAGAGTTTTTTTTTATCTAAACATTATTTTACCACTTTGTCGATTTGATTAATATTAATGCCTTAGCCAAATTACTGCAACAAAATAAAATAAAAAACCCGAGGTATCTAAATTCTAATAAATTCTTAGTGCTTCATCTCAACCCAATATGACATTACTTGAAAATTTGTGAGAACGGCCAAAATTGAAATAGGTATTCACAAAAAAAATATACGCTTCCCGATGCTATAAGAGATTTACCAGTGAACAAATTTAAGTACTTAATATAAAAAAGTATCTTCACGCCATTACCTGAATAGTGGGTGCACTTCTCGTCCCTCTGCCTACCTCTTCGAGCATCCTTCATAAAAATCTTAAGATTGTCGAGCTTAGCTAGGCATTTCAAAGATACGAATTCGATTCATAACTCACTGGTGGTAGCCGAAGCCCAGATCCTAAATTACGTAGGCCCGCCACGTTCTCACCGATCGATCGGTGAGAACGTGGCGGGCCTACGTAATTTAGCCTACGTAATCGCGATCCCGACGACCGATAGCACTAACCAACGGAACACACGAACACACGACACACCCACATACGCGACACCGTCGATGCCAGCGGCGGCGACGATTCCTATTTCGCCCGTCGGCGAACCAAGCCCAAGCCACTCCAGAGCCTCGCCCATTGCCGCACAGTGGCTAGTTTATCAGTTTTTATTGGATACACTTTGGAGAGTGCGCTGCGGAATTGCATGACTTAATTCCACCATCCCCCTTTTTTATCGATCGTCGAGACACACAGATTCTAGCCATCGCCATATGGTGGACGTTCCAGGTACCCGAACAAAGCAGTTCGATTCGATATTCTCCATTCGAACCGCAAAGGAATGAAACGAACATGCTTCCTGAGTCTGTGTTCCCCGACGAGTACAACCTAGGGATGTTTAGGACAAGAGTAAACACATACCTTCTAGGGAAGCGCCTTCCATCTTAGATCGCATCTTAGCTTACCATCAGGTGAGATCGTGGTCAAACGCTTATCTATCGCCACTAAAAAAAGGTCTAAGATCAGCCGAATGACAAAACAATGCCATTTACCTTCCCATTGCAAGTCACGACCCCATCGTAAGCCAAGGTTCGGTCTCACAGGAGACACCTTTAGACGATAGTAGCTATTATATATTCTGTGCCCTTAGGGTGGAGGGCATGCAGCCCCTCGACTTTAAACCAACGACAGCTTAAGTTGGCTTTGTCGATCATGAGGAGCTGCATATCATATCAAACTAATAAACTTAATTAGAGATATTTAAGAAATATATACTTACTGAAGTCCATTTACGAAGAATTTTTCAGTGATATAATCACGACAATTAGAATTTTCAAATGCTAAGTAAAATTTATATTCCTTGTCTAACATTTCTAAACAATTTGGATCGGCTCGAGGACAATGATGCGATCCGCAGGCTCCATATATATCCACTTGGATGAATTTCGCTAACTGTCTTGCATATTGAAGCCGGCGATTGCGAGCGTGACAATTTGAAACAAACCATGCCACCTGCAAGAAGCCATGAAGACATAACATGAATGAAACTTGAATAAATAATTTAAATGAAGTAAAACTTCCTCAACAGACTTTCCATTTCCTGAATCCCTGGACCACACTGAAAGTACACCTTCCCAAACGAAAAAAAAAATATTAAAATCGGTTCACAAATGACTGAGTTCTGAGGTAACAAACAATAATTAAATACAGACGAATTGATAACCTTTTGGAATGTTGGTCGAAAAAGCTATAGTTTCAGCTGTTTTTTCTTTATTTTCTGCCATCAATTCACTGAAGTTTCGAGAGATCTTGATAGCCAATCCGTTTTTGCGTTGTTTGCAAGACAGCAGGTTAAACGTAAAGATTGAATTATTAAATATAAACAAACACTAGCAGCTAGTTGTTGCAACAACCTACATAAGGTTGTTGCAACAACTAGGTGCTAGATAACGAGTTTTTTAGAAAAAAATAACGGCTCTCCCCTTTTTGATTCAATTGTGATATTGCTCCTGCAATACCGTCAATGTTATATGGTCGAATGGTCGACCATATAACATTGAGTATGGTCGAATTTCGGTCACAGGCGATCGCTAGTACCTATTGTTACATGCTCCAAGAATGAATGAATCGTTTCTATTAGGCATGACTACTTGTACTATTATATATTCTGTGGTATGACTTTTAGTACAAAATAAATCTTTTCTGTCCTTTTTTCTATTCTATTTTCTATTCTATTCTGTATTCTTAAACGAATATCAAAATAAATTATGACTTTTTTTACATATTGATAAATATTTGTTCAGTTATGGCCAAAATTGGGAAGGCTTATTTTCTATCCAGCATCTTAGCGCGTGACCGTAAATCGGTCAGCCTACTTATCAATTTACTTTCAATACTCGAGACTAACCTTTTTTGTTTTGTTTGCGGCATAATTTCTCTCAACTTCCCTTTCTGTAATCAAAGGATCGTGGTACACCCATCGCTCGTATGGTGCCACGATGTCTGAGTCCCGACGGTATGTCGCCGTCCAGTTGAAGACATCTAATGAGGTAGGACGTAATGATGCCGTATGATACGGGCACTCTAAATAATATAGAATCCAGATCTGGAAATATCAATAAAAAAATTGAAAAAAAGTATCACACGTCAAATTATGCGAAGATGTTATACATCTGTCATTCTTACTAGACACTTTTACCTATTCCACTTATACTATTCAATATTCAATAATAATCAGTTAAGTATATTACATCCTGAAGATGCTTTAAAAAGTGAAACCGGTCGAGTAATATAATTAAAATTGTGTAAAGTGAAATTGATGTACAAGTGGAATAGTAAAAGTGTCTAGTAACAATGGAATTTCACCAAGTGCCGACGATGGAAAGTATAGAATATATCTGTCATTCTGTCAGGTAGTTCGTAAAAGGCGAACGTATGGCTAGACGTGCCACCATAGTGACTAGTGTAGGTAGTAGAGTTCCACAATGTTTACCTATTCTTGCCACAACAGAATCAACGCCTGACACAATTGTGTTCCAGCCCCCCAAGACAAGTGGCATCAACGCTAGGAGAATAGAAAAGGAAATGTATGGATTTGACATAAGCTGTTGATACGAGCGTAAAAGAATGTGTAATTGGTAGCTAAGTGTCCTTCGTGAAACGAAACGTTATATTGCATCGATCATTTTTGATCATTTTCATACAAAACCTTAGCCAAGTGGCACTTTTGAAAAGCAAAATTGTGATTCGATGATCAGCGAACGCTAGAACCCTGTAAATTACGCTAAAAATGGCGGATGATCACCATTATTCAATCAGCTGTTCTAAATCGTGGATATTATCTGTTAGAATTTTTGATAATTTTAAAGTAAAATGAACGCAAATTGCCATAATTTAAGAACCCTAACCTAACTAAGGGGATTTCAATACATTTTTTTTTCTAATCCGCAGACGCCTTTGTAATGGATTTCGGTTTTCATCCCCTAACTCCACGGGGAATGAACTCAGAGTAAAGTGACCTTAACAAAAGTTGGTGTCCCTTACCCCCTTCACGCAATAGTGCAATAAAAAGGGGTGTTATATAGGGTTAAAATTTTTCTGTCCTGCGCACGCTCTGACCGCCAACCGAGCTCTCTGTCCATTCTAATATAACGCTTTGGCGTCATTTAGACCAAATTGGTAGCCAAGTGGATCATGACTTGTTTAACGTTCATTCTATTGAGGTCTATCGAATATTGTCTGTGAATTGACGGCGATGTCAGTTTGAAGTGTTATTTTTACAACGTGAATCAATCTCGGATGAATAATATACATGGATGGAATATATAAATAATATAAATTATAAGAACAGAGTCGCTATATCTGATTCAATTTTGACTGTATGTAACGCGTAAGTGCGAATAAGATAAAATATACTATCTTTTCTTCTCGATGCCGACATGCCGTAAGTTTCTATATAGCTAACATATCAATTGAACTCTGTCAGTACTACCAATTTAAAGAGTTATAAAATTAAATACTGTCACCAAGATTTATGTATTTATCTTCATTGCTATCAAATTTGATTGTGTTAACATATTTTAAGTAAATCCTCTTTACATTACAAGTGAACGTAGAATTGTACAAAATGTTATCGATAGTCAAAACTTATGTTTCAGATTTATGAAAGTTGATGATAAATCCTGCAGCAATAGCAACAGTGCTTGTTACTGTCGTGTTCCGGTTTGGAGGGTAAGGTAGCCGGTAAATGTATGCATGTGGCATTAATACCCCGCCCGCGCCACAAGGATATCAAAGCACCGTTAATAATATGCCACCAAAAGCCTTCAAATTTGCGTTCATTTTACTTTAAAATTATCAAAAATTCTCACAGATTTTATCCACGCTTTAGAACAGCTGATTGAATAATAGTGATCAACCGCCATTTTAAGCGTAATCTACAGGGTTCTAGCGTTCGCTGATTATCGGATAATTCGCTACTATTTTGCTTGTCAAAAGTGCCACTTGGCTACGGTTTTGTACGAGAATTGTCAAAAATGATCGATGCAATTTAACATTTCGTTTCACGAATGACACTTGGCTACCAATTACAAATCCGTTTACGCTCGTGTGAACAGCTTATGTCAAATCCATACATTTCCTTTTCTATTCTCCTAGCGTTGATGCCACGTCTTGGAAAGTAAGACTTTTTTGCTTTTAATGCACTTTTCATATAAATAAAACTCATAATCTCGGTGAAAATAATACTTCAAAGTGACGTTTACCGTCAATTCAGAGACAATATTCGATATACTTCGTAAAGTTCGTATGGAACGAACGTTGAACAAGCCATGATCTACTTGGCTACCAATTTGGCCTAAATATCGCCAAAGCGTTATATTTGAATAGTTAATGAGCGTTTGCCACTTGTCTAGGGGGGCAGTTTGGAGAGTAAGGTAGCCGATAAACATAAACATGATGCATTATTATCCCGTCACAAAGATACCATCGCATCATAATCATTTTTTATGTCTATAAGTGATGGTTATATATTTCAATCAGGAGGGTTTCCCTATGATATAAGGGATTAGTTATCCTATGATATAAAATAAAACAAGTAAGAAAATAATTTGCGTGAAATCTCTTTTTTGCTCAGTTAGTTATAGAGCAGTCTATATCTCATGAAAGTGATTGTCATACATAAAAAGAATCCATCTAGACATTAGAGGTTAAAGCATTTATAAGAACAAATAAAAAACCTTTTCATCTCTATTATGTTTGCTTGTTGCTATTTTATGATATAAAAACGCGTAGTGATTAGCGAACCTATTCACGCAATAGACGGGGCTCGGGTTCGATCTCCGACGGGGACAAGCATTTGTGTGATGAGCATAAATGTTAGTATTTCCGGGTTTGGGTGTTTATTAAATATATTCCAGTATTTATATATGTATTTCTATGTATAAGTATCGTTGACTAACACCCATAATACAGGCAAATAATTTGCTTATTTTGGGAGTTAGATCAGTAAGTGTAATTTGTCCCGTGAA
Organism: Apodemia mormo; assembly: GCA_036924255.1. Taxonomy (NCBI): domain Eukaryota; kingdom Metazoa; phylum Arthropoda; class Insecta; order Lepidoptera; family Riodinidae; genus Apodemia; species Apodemia mormo. The sequence continues at coordinate 21,681,003 of JAUPFN010000021.1, read as the reverse complement.
TATTTATTTATTTATTAAGAAAAGACCCACACACCTCTCCACATCATTAGCGAACAATGTATGTAATAAACACACGTTTCACTTCATAATCGAAGTATCCTAAGGACTCGGTTAGCACTTCACTGTATAAGATTTAAAAGCATAAATGCGGATTTGAAGCATAAGCGGCATAATTATACTTCTATTTCATAGACACATAGGATGATTTGGTTACTAAGCGAAACGTGCATTAAGTACATACATGTTGTGCTTCACATTTTGCTACTGATCGTGTTAAATCAGAGTGTTTTACGTGTTTCAGTTCACTTTGTCTACTTCGCAAAAGATTCGGCGCGATTTGGAATAATGATTATACTCACTTGATTAGCTGGCCTTCTAACATTAAACGGTGTGTGGTGATCTTTGTAAAGGATGGCGTCAGCTGATCCAGCGTCTCTTGAGTCCGCGGTTAAAATACACCGATCCACTGGACATTTGTTCCTTATAAATTCGTTTCGGCCTCCCGATACTCCCCATGCGCCCAGCCCATTAGCTAGCAGTATTTTCTTTAAAGGGACATCCTCGTCTTTTGGTAATGTGTACATTAACTGTTCGACGATTCTGTTAATAAAATACAATATACTTTATTGCACATCAGAACATACAAAACACATGGATTTACAGTTTTTCTAATATAATCTAATAATGTACAATCTGGCGGCTTTATCGCATTGTTGCGATCTCTACCAGGCAACCAGTGGATATAGGAAATACTGTAAAAGATTGAAGGGTAGTGACGGGTAAGTGACGGGTATAATAAAGGTGAGTAAAAAAAGTTGTTTCTTTAGTATATTAAATATATAGATAATGGGGAAAATATTCAATAATAAATAATACTAGTAATAACTATCAATATATACACACATATACTTATACATAATATACATAAGTAGGTACATATCAACAAAATATTTTATTACATGTTATATTTTAAAAAAACACTACATTTAGACAGATTGAAACGACAGCATAACAGGAATAAATTTCATTAAAGCTTCACTGAATCTTAGCCAAATAGTGATCATATATTAATTTTTAAAAAAGTGTAAGTTTTTTGCCTCTCTAATATTTACTGGTGGTGTATTCCAGAGTATAAATAAATATATTAGAATAAATAATATAAAAATAATAAAATAAGTAATAACAGTCTAGTCTCCTAACAAAATTGAGCAGTATGGATTAGTATTTGACAATATATCTTGATTTCATCAAATTTGTCACAAAAGCAGGAAGCTATTAAAGCGTCGCTCGATACGTCGGTGTCAGGCGATAAAAAATTATATGGTTATTAAAATAAGAATACAGTGCTGTCTGTTGGTTCATCAGAACTATTATAGATAAGATAAAAGCGGAGTGTATTGAGGCAATTGTACTGAAGAATTTGTAAGAAATTATTCCGCTTCTTTTGAAAACTTGCATTTACTAGTCTATCACCAATGTTTTAGTAAGCGGCGGATTTATGCTTGATGCCGCCCTAGGCACCGGCTGATATGCCGCTTTTTTTTTGCTTTGTGAGGGAGTGTATCTTCACTCCCGTATCCCCGAAGGGGTAGGTAGAGGTAAAACAAGTGCACCCACGATTTGCCGAAGATACTTGGTCCTACAAATATGATGCCCATCGCCAACCGGGCACTTTCCAATCCCGGGCAACATTGTTTTTATCAGGAAACTGAAAAACACATTTTTGTAATTGCTCGACCCGGGAATCGAACCCGGAACCTCATGTGGCCTACGCCAACGCCGGCCCATTAGACCACAGAGGCGACTGTAAGCGAGTGATTATTGAAATTATGCATTTAATTTACTTACAAATATTTAAATTTTATAGAGAAAGTTTTATGAAAATACCAAAAACTTTTTATTAGTTGATGTATAATTTACTTAATACTAGCTGTTGCCCCCGACTTCGTTCGTGTGACACAAATAAATTACTTCTTTTCATTTTATTCAGTAAAAAAATAGCCCATGTGACTCCGGAATAATGTGGTTTTAATTAGGTGAAGGGTTATTTTATACATAATTTTTAAATTCGTATTGCTCTTGGCTTTTACCTTTAAATATTTGTCATCTCGAAAATTTAGCCGCCCCTAGTATTTTTTCCCCCTATTCCTGGGCCTCAAGGGCCTATGGGTAAATCCACCAATAACGATAAAGTAAACAATGCCACAACCAAAGACAAAAGTCCATTTGTCTAATGGTGATTTTCTTGCCTATGCGACAAACGACACGGCCAATATTCCGGGTTTATTATTTATACCTAACATGTCTTTGTATGACCAGAGAATGTACTTACCATCCATTGTCTCCCATTGTGATTGCTTCAAACCTCGGTCTGTTTAATACTATTCTTATTAAACCTGCATAAGTTGAGTGGGCTTTATGGCAAGAAATAAGAATATATTGAAAAGAAGAAAGAAAAGAATTTAAAATATTCGCAATGTTAGCAGCAGTCTCAATTATTCCGATCATTATATTTTTTATTATTACTTGGTTTGCATTGCGCATTTTATCGTAATTACATGAATTATTCAGTAAAATTATTCAGATTTCCAGAGGTTCACCATAAAGCTTCACATTATTTTTTTAAACAACGTTAGCAGCAATAAATAAAAGGGGCTAGTGTAATTGAAAGAATATTAAATATTGAAAAGCAGGTAATGCGTATTGACCTATGTAAATTGAATTACAGAAAGGTTAGTTTAAAGTTTTCAGAACTTAAACGAGAAAGGGTACTAAATAAATATTTATTAACCTGTCATCATTTGGAGAATCATCTGGGAAGAGCTTCGCATTTGGATCGTGTCGCAATGGCCGTTTCTCACCACCATGCATGTACCACGGTCTTCGAGACACCTCATCATCTCCATCAGGAATAAATGCTATTTCACTTTCAGTTACTGCATTCTGTAATAATATATTAGGAAATAAACACCAGCAAGCGTATGAGGACACATAATTTTTAATAAAAATAAAATTATTAATATACTAATACGAAATTAAGTTAATTAATTTGTAATTTTAAGTATTAATGCTTCAACTCGTATAAAATAAAATGCTATTCGACTCTCCTAAAGATGCTTCGATTACGAAGTGAAACGCGCGATGTGTATAGTTACTGTAAAAATAGGTTCGTCACCTTAAGATCTAGTTCCGCTTGCACTAGTGTACGAATTAATTATGCCAACATACCAGTACAAAAAACAGTTCTACTAACATTAAATAAATGTGACGTTTTCTATCAAATAAAGTTTATCTCAATTGAATAGATTTAACTTTTACTGCTAATTTGAAAATTATTCGAGGCCCTTGAGGTATCAATTATCATAATAGGTATAATGCACAATTGAAATGAAACTAAAGAGGAAGATTAACTCAAAAAAATCATACATTGAATTGACAACTAGCCAAATAAACAAGCGTCTACAAACAAAGAAATATATAATTTTAAGTACATTACTTAATAAATGTCGAAAAAAATATCTGTAAACGGTTGACCCTTGCAGGCCATCCCTGAAACTTTCCGATAAATTAAGGTATTTTAAGCTCAAAAAAGTAAAAATTATAAGCATAAATTTTTTCAGTTCAAACATCTATTTTGTTAAAAATGACAGTAAGTATATTGATTTTTGAAAAGCTGTATATTTTGGAAACGATGATCAATTTTGATTTTTTAAATAGCATTCAACTCAATTTTTGAGATCTAAAATATTGCTTTGATTTGGTTGTAAGTTTGAAAAATTTTGAAGCAATGTTAAAAAACATTTTTTTCAAAAATTTTCATTTTCAAAAGTTTTTTGAGAAAAGCTGATAAGACTTTTAAGTCTATCGATGTATTAGCCTGAAAGTTATTTCAAATATATTAAGTAAGTTTGCTAAAACAACGTAATTATAATATTTGAAAAGCTGTAAATTTTGAAAATTACATTCGATTTTGATTTTTGAAACGGAATTCGACATAGTTTTTTTAGTACTAAAATATCGTAGAATACTTAAAATGATTGGTTGAAAAATTTAGAAGTAATGTCGAAAAAACACTTTTTTCAAAATTGTTAGTAATCGATTACTCCCAAACAGATAAACAGATTTTGATGCAATTTGTGCATTAGACGTAGTTTATTATGAAATACCTAGAGATGATTATTTTTTGTACTCAATCGGTACACTAATCTGGAAGATATATTAAAAAACACTATTTCGCCAAAATATATTTTGGGCGTTTTTCAAAATTTTCCAAAATTTCCTTGGCCGACTTGGATCAAATTTTCAGGAAGTCTAAGTTGAACAGAATTGAATCGAATGCCACCAATCGCATTTCAATCGGTCAAGCCGTTCAAAAGTTATGAGATGTTTACATACACACATACACACACACATACATACATACATACATACGTACAGACATAGAGGTCATCGTGAAAATAGTCGGAAAAGGTACCTAGGACAAAACGTGAAAATCGGGGCAAAATCAGTAGATTCCTTATCTACATACGTAGCGGGAAGTTAAAAACAAAATATATATTCTATTCGAAACGGCCAGCTTCGACAATGGCACAAGTCTTAAAATGTCTGTTCACGAATCATTGGAATTACGCCCTGTTTCCATGGGAAATTTAGCCATTGTTTGCTCCAGAGATATCTTAAGAGACTCAGTGTCGATGTGTCGCTTAGAGCAGGCTATGCACCTACTCGAAAACCGTAATTTGTACGAGGTTTAGACCTAGGCTAGATGAGGGTGTCTTCAGCTCTTACAAAGTCCGGAACGTTGGTTGGTTTGGGAAATTCGTGCCTCGTGACTTGTTGTCAACGTTGTCCAAGAAACCTCTCCTGGTCTGGTCTTCATATGAAATACCAGTTTGATATTACCAATGGGTACTATTATATATTCTGTGCCAATGGTGAAAATGATTAGAAGCATTGTTGGAAAGAGGTAAGGATACAATAGATTAAGAAATATCGTATAGAGAACCGCAGCAGACTATATTTTTATCTTATTATATTTTTATCAATAACAGTAGATAGTAGAGAGGATACGTATATTGTATAAAAACACAGGCGGTTTTGGTTTTGACTTTTTTACATCCCTTGTGTCTTTCGGAGTGACGAATATTAGATAAACTAGAATAATTTTCTTCGTTTTTTAAATTAATTAAATGAAATATATCGCTAGGAACAATCACAAAAAAATATTGAGAGTGTAATTTTATTGACTTCTGTCATCATATTTAAATGTTACCATTGTACAAAACTTTAATTATATTTGCATTAAAAGAGCAATTTTGTTAATCATAATTTTCATTTTAAGTGTCAAATAAAAACTCTCCCTGTTTTTGTACTAAAGAAAATAGTTAAAAAGTGTCTTGGCAAAATCTTAGCTCAGAATTTTGTCAATCTAACTTAGATTTCTGAGATAAGCAGTTGTACTAAAGACACCCAATGACAAGATAAATACCTCAACATAAACTATTAAGGAGAAAACTAAATGTTTACATTAATTAACTTTAATTTTTTTAAGCTCCAACTTTATTAAGCTAATATTCCCCAAGTTTAAAAAATATTTATTGAATGCGGATAAGTTAAATCGAGTTGATATAGAATCTTACGGAATATATTGAACTCTAAGGTAATAACTAAACAAAACGATGTATGAGCTCTCGTCCGTGTTTACTTTCCGTGGATGTGTGACCTTTACGATGCCACTAGGAAAAAATCAGATCAGTGGACTAAATTCACCGACGTTTTTTTTTGTATATCACATGGTAGCAAACAAGGAGATGAGTCACCTGATGGAAAGAAAAACCATCGCCTTGTAGACACCAAAAGATGTTAATGGTGCGTTGTTATCTTGAGGTAAGGTCTGATGCCACATGCATAAGTTCCTCGTATTTACCTGTGGGTGAGGTTTCTCCTTTATCATCGGCAGCTGCGATGCGTGGGGCCGGGGCGCGAAGGGCTGCGGGCGCGGCAGCAGCAGCAGTGCTAGAGCGGTCAGCGCCAGTGGCAGCAGGAGCGCGCCGCGCCGCAGCGCCCGAGCCGCGCGCGCCCACATGCCTCACGCACCGCCACCGCCCCATCCACATACAACCATTTCACTGGTGCCACTATCTCTCTGCTATCGCTATCACCTGAAACAAATATATACTTAAATATTTAAAAAAACCTGGCCAAGTGCGAGTCGGACTCGGGCACGAAGGGTTCCGGACCATCATCTATAAAAGAAAACCACGTTTTTTAGTTTTTTTTTATATTTTTAGTATTAGTTGTTATAGCGGCAACGGAAATATATAATTTGAGAAAATTTCAGCTTTCTAGCTATCACGGTTTATGAGATACAGCCTGGTGCCAGGCAGACAGACGAACATATTTATATATGTATTTCTATGTATTAGTGTCGCTGACTAACACCCATAATACAAGTAAATAATTTGCTTACTTTGGGGTTAGATCAGTAAGTGTAATTTATTCCGTGAATATTTATATTTATTTATTATTACTAAATACTCAAAATCAAAATATGTTTTATTCAAATAAACCTTCACGGGCACTTTTGACGAGTCGACATTTTAAAAATTACTACCGGATCGGAGCGCGGCCACACACTGAGATGATCCGGCGGAAGAAACTCAGCTCATATTATAAACTTAACAAAGATAAATTTTGACATGACAAGATTTGAATCTGCGATCTTTCCTCTGGCCGGCAGCCTCTATTTTACTGAGCTACGTATTGCTTGATTCGATATGGCAAAATTCTTGGCTTTGTGATCGATTCGGGCGATTCAGTGAAGTAGTTGGCAGCAGATATCGTAATAACGCAAATATTCGCCTCTTGGCGATAATGTAGCCACGACATAAAAATAAGGGCAGAAGTCTGCCGGTTTTGTACCGTGATAACTAAAAACATTAAGTACCTACGTCTCGCTTCCTTTTGCACTGTTGCTCATCGCAAGCTAAAGCGAGATAGGCCTAGTATTTTACATACATACATTCTGCCATTCTGGAAACTTCCTGATGGAAAGAGAAAGCATAGCATATAGACATAAACTAATAAGGGTATTTTTTATATTATAAGATAGCAAAAAAGCAGATGGCTCTCCTGATGGAAAGAGAACACATCACCTACAGACACCAAAGTTGTTGATGGCGCGTTGATATCTGTGTGGCAGGATGACAATACCACATGCATAAGTTTACCGGCTACCTTACCCTTCAAACTGGAACACGACAATGACAAGAATAGACGCGTTTGCGGCAGCAATAGGTAAGGCGGTGGTACCAGATACGCGGGTGAGACGTTGCGATACTTTACCTCAATACTACACACATACAAGCATAATATAAAATACATACAGAATACAAGACTTACAAAGTTTGACATGCAAAAAAATTTTCGTACACTCGACTTTTAAAAAATGGATGGGGACGGTGCATCAAGTAATTGAGCCGGGAGAGTATTCCATAATCTAATTGCCGTTATCGTGAAGGAATTATACTAAGTGGCAGTGTTGTGGTCTGGATACATTAGCCTATCAGAATTTTGAGACCGCTAAGACCTACCCTGATAAGAGATATACTTAAAGCATTCTCTCAGGTATATTGAATATATTATAAAATAGAATAAATTATAAAATAATTCTATTTATTAAAATAAAAAAGACATCGTATTTTAAAATGCCTTATTTTAGTGCTTAACTAAAGGAACTTCCCCTTAAATCAAGCAAATATTTTGAAAATGTATCTATCAATATCCATAAAATAATGACATAGATATGATTGTTGCTACCAAATAATGCCTTTTGCGATCGGTCAGGGTTTTTTACATACCGTATAAATATCAAGTGGGTTTGTTAGGTTGTCTGTAGGTCCCACACGTAGAAAAAGCGTTCCGTTGACTAGGACCTTACCTAAAATTGTGAGTGACATTACAATGTCACTCGATATATACTACTTTATGGTACTATAAAATGTCGTGGCAGAGGTACAACAAGTGCACCCACGATTAGCCGAAGATACTTGGTCCCACAAATGTGATAGGTGGTAAGCCTATCGCCAACCGGGCACTTTCCAATCCTGGGCAACTTTGTGTTTTTCAGAAAACTGAAAAAACACTTTTCTTATGTGCCCGACCCGGGAATCGAACCCGGGACCTCATGTGGTCAACGCCAGCGCTGGACCACTAGACCACAGAGGCGACCAAATCGTGGGTGCACTTGTTGTACCTCTGCCTACCCCTTCGGGGATATGGGCGCGAAGATACTCTAAAAAGTCGTGCTGATTTGTTGTCTGCAATGCAATACGCTTTACGGTTCTTTAACGATAGACAATACTAACTATAAATAATAAATATTCACGAGACAAACTACACTTACTGATCTAACCCCAAAGTAAGCAAATTATTTGCTTGTGTTATGGGTGTTAGTCAACGTTACTAATACATAGAAATACATATATAAATACTTTTACATACATAATAAACACCCAAACCCGGAAATACAAACATTTATGCTCATCCCACAAATGCTTGTCCCCGTCGGGCATCGAACCCGAGACCCGTCGATTGCGTAGTCAGGGTCACTAACCACTCGACCAACGGGGTAACTATTATAATATAATCTGTGACGATAGTACTAGAGTGCCGCGGCATACTTTTATGCGGAAAATTACATATTTTAAATTACTTAGTTCTTTCTTTCTATATAAGTCCTTTGTTTATGCCAATGCCCTTTAATATAAATGGCATTTTTAAGCTTTTACAAATCTAGCTAACTACGTTGCTCGCACACTAGGACCTGCCGAATCGTAGCTACATTATCATTTCGTAAAAAATGTAGATCCCAGATGGTGAAGGCTTACGAACATTTTAAAAATGACAAGAAGAGTTAACTTTTTTTATAGTATAAGATAGCAAACAAGCAGATGGGTCTCCTATCCTATCGGCCTATTCTTCAAAGGAGCCCGGGATCAACACGGGGAAAATTGTCCGATACAAATATATGCGTAACTAGAAGTCGTGGGTCTTGTTCGTTTCGTTTCGCAAAGTAACAGAGTCGAAACACTGCAAAAATATAATTTTAAAACCCTGACTTCGATAATACCATATTTTTTTATGTAAAATTTGGCAACCCTATTAGTAGTATACCTATGAACCTACGGTGATAACCCTAATTTATTATCGTAGGTGTTCTACGGTAGCTCTAGTTTAAGTTATTCAGCATAATTAGCGATAATATTATCGTACTTGTCTTGGAGTAACCCTGTTTTTACAAATCGATTTTCTTCGCTACTATTATCAACACCGCCGTAGAATATTTCATAATTTTTGTTTGCTAGTTTTTTTACATTATAAGGTAGCAGACAAATATATGGTTCTCCTGATGGAAAGAGAAACCATAGCATATAGACATCTATACATATAATAAAATCATAGGAAATTCATGTATGTCCGGAGTAAACTCAAAAAGTACTGCATGGATTTACTTCAAATTTTGCAAGAATATTACTAACAGGTCGGGTCAACATATAGGCTACATATTATCACGCTAGGACCTACGGGGAGAGCTGTGCGGAGTAAATGAAGTCCGCGCGCACGAAGTCGCGGGCAACAGCTAGTAAACTAATAAGTGTTTTTTTTTTACATTATAAGATAGCAAAAAAGCAGATGGCTCTCCTGATGGAAAGAGAACATATCACCTATAGACACCTAAGTTGTTGATGGTGCGTTGCTATCTGTGTGGCAGGATGATAATACCACATGCATAAGTTTACCGGCTACCTTACCCTTCAAACTGGAACACGACAATGACAAGAATAGACGTGTTTGCGACAGCAATAGGTAAGGCGGTTGTGCAGCACAGACAAGTTTTATTGTAAATATTAATGTAAATAGATAGTAAGGCAGGATAGAATGTATATTTCGTTTAGTTCGTAATGTTCGTTTTCGTCTTTTATTCGCCCTAAGACCTACATACAGCTTTGTTGTATAAAAATAATAAAGCTTTATGTAGCTATGATCTTTGCCTAATAGGCATATTACGAATAAAGCGAGTTCCACGCAGTCGACGACATTACGAGTCGACTCTTGCGAGATAGTATTTATATGCGGGAACTCGCAATTACGAAAATCCGAAAAGTGCAAAATTCTTTGTTAAAACAAATGTTTTATGATTATAAATAGTATTTATAATGTAAGTATAAGCCTTAGGCATATGTTTAGACACTTTTCGGTACCATAAAGATAGTTTACAGGATAGTACGACCTGAAAAGGCGTACAACTCTGTAATTGTAAGAGTTTCCGAGGTCCTGTAAGAACGTACAATGTATATAACACTCTTGTTTGTTATTATATAAGTTTATTTGTGTTAGATCCTTGTATGTAAATAAGAAATAACACATTGTAATTCGTTTTCGGTAGGTCTTAGGGCATTACGTACTTTGTTTTGCATATATTTGTAAAAAGGTAGTACCGTTGCACTCGCTAGAGGGCCACACTAGTTAATTAAAGGTAGGAGAAGCTACCTGAGATAAAATTATTAAGATTAGATTACGAAAAGTAGGATTTTAACAAATCCCAGACATTGTGGCGCCACACCCGGCGCCGTTTGTCTTTGTAGATTTCCGCCGACCGTCTGGCCGCGCGCTATAAATATCGGAGAGCGCGGCCATACAATCAGTTCCGTTCCAGTTCCGTTCCGATAAAGTTATAGTTTCGTTACGACTCAATAAGTTTCCCAGACAAGTTCCTGGGCTTTAGTATATATCTATAGGGTACCGGCTTTAGAGTAGGGCAGTGTTAGGGCAAGTAGTGGCTCTCCATAGAATAGGTTAAATATTTGCAACGGTGCTAGCTTTATTGCTTTATTTCGTTACAATAAAGCACCTTTGCAACGAACAGTTGTGGTCTCTTTTCATCTTCCCGGCGACACCCGGCTCACGGCCAAAAGCACTACGGCTGGTGGGGCATCGAAGAGAGAAGAGCAGATTTACAGTCCGCTGGCTCCCCCGGCTGTAGTGCACAGCGGTGGTATCAAATACGCGGGCGAGACGTTGCGATAATCTACCACCTAGTAGTCACGTATAGCTAATCGGTTTTGTTATGAACTGCCTGGCAGAACAGCAGTTGGTCTATTCTTCAAAGAAGCCCAGACTAACATGGTGAAAAAAGCCATTGCCGTGCATTATTGTGTTGTTTTTATATATACTTATTTTAATATCAGTATATATTTTTTCTTATTTTTTTTTCTTTTCTTATTTTAATATTAGTATATATTTTTTTGTTTTATTTTGACTTAAATCTCACAATATGTAATTTATACGAGTATGTATCTCACTGTTCCAAAAAAATATTTTTTTATTTCTTGCTATCGAAATTTCCTGTAATATGAATGGCAAAGCCAGTTAAAAATTGTCCGATAAAAATATGCGAAAGTAGCTAGAAGTCATGTGTCTTGTTCATTTCGTTATTGGCGTATCGTCACAGAATACCGCAGGCGTATCACATAACATTTGCAACCCGCAAACGATCAGCGAAGTCTCTTAAACGTAACGAAAAAATGATCAAAAACGTCGCCAATTGCTTGCTGGTCACTGGATGTACGTTTAGAATGTGATAGCACCACAAAATATTCGAGCAGCAACGACTGCCACTAATACACAAGGCTATTATGTGTCTTGCAATAACTAAACAATTACGATAATTGCACATTGCAAGATACCTGATAGCCCCGCCGGAGACTTCTAGCGCGGTAATGTTATCTACCAGTATTTTGACTCGGCCCGGTCCTTGAAATAAATACCTACAGCCGACCGCGCCGTGCTGTACGTAAAATGCGATAGGGCTGCCCGCCTTCAATATTTTAACTACATTTGCCTGTGCTGTCACATCGGCCGTTCATCACTGCAGCGCAACCCTCAGTCTGTTGTGTATCGAGTGCATGCCAAACTCCGAGCGCGTAGGTATAACTCGCGTTCAATCCGTTTGTATGAAGATAGAATACTGGTTGATAACATTACCGTGCTATTAGTCTCCGGTATTGTGGTATCCGGGTCGATTCGCTGGTACCCAGGACGACGGAGAGTAGATATAAGTTAGAGAATTATATTTGTGTTTTAGCACTCACCCCGTGCTTCAGAAAACTTGAAAAACTTTAAAAAACAACAAAGAAAAATTTCGACACGTAGGGTTCGAACCTACGACGTTTCCTCAAGCCGGGACGCTCTACCAACTGAGCTAGTGACAACAGGTTCAAAGTAGCGAAATTCTTCTTTGCTATGTGATCGATTACGTTGATTGTACTGATATTAGATATACATACGTATCACTAGTTAAATGAGTTTATCGTTACAGATGAGATTCACATTTATAATTTTTGATCAGAACTTTCGTGTTTCTAATTATATTTAGGTTTTACCACTTACCCCGTGCTTAGGAATACTTGAAAAACTTTAAAAATAACAAAGATAAATTTCGACACGTAGGGTTAGAACTTACGACGTTCCCTGAAGCCGGGATGCTCTACCAACTGAGCTAGTATCGACTAGTTCGAAGTGGCGAAAAAAAGAATAGCGTTGGTAGGACCTATGACGTTCTTTTAAATCGTCGACATTTTTCTTTGTTGTTTTTAAAGTAATAAATTAGAGAAGTTCAGGAGGTAACAATACAGTGGTTTATTATAGAGAAATTGTAATATAAATTCAATACCTAAATAGTTAATGTTATTATAATCCAAAAATAAAGTGTGTGCCGGCGCGTACCGCGTACGCAAATGAGCGTTCGCGCACATTTACGCGCGTACCACGTACGCAAATGAGCGTTAGCTCACATTTACGCGCGTACTCAAAAGTGTATGCTTTTGTGCGTGTGTAGTGTCAAGTGTGTACATATTTATGTGAGTGAGTCCGCGCCTGTGTTTATGTGCAAGTGCGTGTGTATACATACAGATACACACCGACACACAAAATACGCTGACTAATCAATATACGTATGTTATTTGGTAACACTTATTGTATTTAAAATATTGCTTTTAAAAAGTGATAAGTAAGTACATAGTAAATAAATAAAAATGTAAAAGCTGTAATATAATTTATCATGGGAAAACTCGCGAGCAATATTTAATATCTTAGAGCACGGGTCACCAATTACTTTCATTAGGGATTCGTTTTTTACATAAAATGACCGCCGCGGTCCGGAACGGAAAAAGCCAAGCGGTGGGGAGAGGAATAATAAACCATACTATTTAAATATGTTTATATACATACAATATCAAATCTATATACATATAATAAAATCATTGGAAAGTCAAAACTGTATATTGAATATTTTTTGACGTGACAACGTCTTATAATTCGATAGAGCTGGCTGCACGCACGAAAAAACATGACTCATGCGGCGTTACCTCGCTCTGAGGCGTTCCGTTGAAGGCTTGGAGTACAAGCGAGAGCTTAAGACGTTGTCACGTTCAACTATCGTCTGTAAACCAACTTTACAGACAACCGATTTTTTTTTTTAAAAGAATACTTGGGGCGTGATCTACAATCGATATCGAAGCCAAAAATATAGTTTTTAGAATTTTTGTCTGTTTGTCTGTTTATCTGTTTGTCTGTATGTATGTCCGGGGTAAACTCAAAAAGTAATGAATGGATTTACTTCAAATTTTGCTTGAATATTACTAACAGGTCGGGTCAACATATAGGCTACATATTATCACGCTATCACCTACGAAACGTAAACGAAATCCGCGCGGGCGAAGTCGCAGGCAACAGCTAGTAAAAAATAAAATGAATGGGTTTCGGAGCTTTATTATATTAAATAATAAAATACAAGGAAGTACCAAGAGTTTTTTTACATTAATATCAATTTGCCTTAGACTATCCGTCCGAAATTTGGACAAAAGTTTGTGCGAACTATTGTCATCAAATCTTGGAGATGTTCGTCGGTCAGTCTGCTCTGGAACTTATTTTTAATGAAGCTCATCTTGAAAAATGTTCTTTCACAAACATATGTTGACAAGTTAGATAATATGTAAAACATTTTGAAGAATAGGCCAACTGTCGTTCTGCCAGGCAGGTCGTAAAAGGCGACCGAATGGCTACTACTACCACCATCGTGACTACTAGGTGGTAGAGTTCTGCATCGGCTCGACCGGGTCTGGTAACACCGCCTTACCTATTCCTGCCGCAATAGCGTCAGTGCTAGTCACTGTCGTGTTCCGGTTTAGAGGGTAAGTTAGCCGGTAAACTTATGCATGTGGCATTAGACCACAAAAAAACTTTGTATTGTTAAAACAAGGTCCGCACAAAATAGGTTAGCTGTCCGGATGCGGACCGCGGTCCGCCATTTGGTGACCCCTGTCTTAGAGGAATAACGCGTTATTATTCTATGTTTAATATCTAATCCAAAAAGAAATCACTACATTTTATATTTGATTATTTACCTATATACGTACCTGTATATGATCTATATTAATAATATTACAAATGCGAAAGTTTGGATGTTTGGATGGATGTTTGTTAATCACGCAAAAACTACTGAACGGATTTAAATGAAATTTGGCGCACAGGTAGATGATGACCTGGAATAGCACATAGGCTACTTTTTATCCCGGAAAAATTAGGTAATCCCGCGGGATTCGCCAAAAACTTTTATAATGCAGCGGGCTGCACGCTTCAGCTAGGCAAAATATATATTTATATTTTACTTTACCTGTTCTGATTTTGTAATATGATACTTGTATAATTTTGTACATTTTATTTGTTACATACACTATTAAACAATTTTCACATATAAATTAAATTTAACATTATGTTTAAACCATTATTTAATTCAATATTTAGAATATACCATTATTGATTGTAAATGAATATAAAATTCTAAAAATGACAGCGGTCAAAGTCTTCTTCTTTGATATCAAATTCATAGAGGTGACCTGTGGAAGTGACAGATAGAGTCTAGCTTGATTTTATAAAAGTACAGACAGACAATATCGTGACAAATTTAAAAAATATCAGCATGGTAACCACAGCATAAAATAATAATTCCGTGATGATAACTCGCACCAACCAATGATATTTAAATTGAACGCCCCGTTTGGTCGAGTGGTTAGCGAATCTAACTACGAAACGAGGGGGCTTGGGTTCGATTCCTGACAGGGATAAACATTTGTGTGATGTGCATAGATATTTGTATTTCTGGGTTTGGGTGTTTATTATTTATGTAACAGTGTATATGTATGTATTTATATGTATTAGTATCGTTGACTAACACCCATAACACAAGCAAAAACTTGCTTACTTTGGGGTTAGATCAATTCGTGTAATTTTTCCAGCGATATTTATTTATATATTTAATTAACAAATATTTGGAAGGTGCATTATTAAATGTGTTTAATGTAGTAAGAAAGAAAAATGAAAATAACGAATTCAAACAAAGTATCAAAATAAAAGTATCATGGTAACCATTGATTTTAATTATAAAACACTTGTACTGGTTTCACTACATATATATTCTTTTAAATTATTTTAAGTCTACCGGTTTCGCGTATTAACGCATCTTCGGGACTTATAGCTATACAACACAAATGTTTTATAATTAAAATCAAAATGCAGTTTCACCAAGTGCCGACGATTAATAGTATTTGCCGGGTCAGCTAGTTATCTAAATTATGATTCTGAAACCCTGGATAATATCTTCGCCAAATTTATATTATGGGACCAAATTTATGTAGCTTACAAAACAAAAACAGAATTTTCCAAATCAGTTAATAAATGACCGAGTTCTGAGCTAGCGAACATAAAAAATAGAGCCGGATTGAGAGCTTCCTCCTTTTTGGAAAGTCGGTTGAAAAAGAACGGTTTTCTTATAATACAGATTGATTATTAAACGACTTGCCAGTCTAAAAGTTTGTAAGAGTAAAGTTATGCCAAAAAAGGAAAAAAATATAAGTATACCCCGTGTTGGTTCCGGGCTCATTTGAAGAATAGGTCAACTGTGATTCTGCCAGGCAGGTCGTAAAAGGCGACCGATTTGCTATACGAGTCACTAACATCGTGGCTATTAGGTGATAGAGTTTTGCATTGTCTCGCCCGGGTCTGGTACCACCGCCTTACTTATTCCTGCCGTAATAGCGTCACTTGCTTGTCACTGTCGTGTTCCGGTTTGGAGGGTAAGGTAGCTGGTAAACTTATGCATAAGGCATAAGACCTCGCCACAAGATAGCGACGCACCATTAACACCTTTGGTGTCTATAGGCGATGGTTGACTCTTTCCATCAGGAGACTCATCTGCTTGTTTGCTAACTTTTCATTTTTTGCTTATATTTTTTCATTCCTAACGTTTTATTGCCCGGATTTTACATACATTTTTCAACTAAATCACAGTTTGAATAAAAATTATTCTAATTAGCAAGTTTTTGATATATAGACTATCACTAAACAATTTATGCATAAGGCGAGTTTACGAACTTTACACAACATTTAGCATCTTGGTTGCCAGCCTGCTAATTTAATACCGTTTTACTCTCACGATGTCAACTTCAGTTCGGTACGATAACTGTATTTTAAGAATGTGACAATTATTGTTGTTGATCTTGTCCTGAACTGAAATTAATACACGTTCGTATTTTCCACGGATTAAATGGAAACGCCTTTCAAAGGCCGGTGAAGTTAGCCCTCATTGTCAAAATAAAAATAAAATAAAGAGAGAGAGAGAGTTTTAGTTACCCCCTACATAGTTCCGGAGTTCTTTATACTTTTTAGCAATAGTTATATTGGTTAAGTAGCCCAAAACTAACTTTGAAAATGATGGGGGGCTAACTTCACACATTATAAGTTCGTGGCTTTGTAGCAAAAAAGTATTAATCTAATCAAAAAATGGCATAGAACTCTTTGGAGGGGCGAAAATAAAAAAAATTTGGTAGCCCCCATTCTCAAAATTTAAAAAAATAAAGTGAGTTCTATTCCCCCCATATATTTCCGGAGTTCCCTATATTTTTTTCAAATATTTATGTTGTCTGAATAGCCCAAAACTGACTTTGAAAATGGTAGGGTGCTAACTTCACACCCTTGTTAAGTTTACGGCCTTGTAACAAAAAAAGTATCAATTTAATCAAAAAATTTCATAAGGATAAAGTGTAGAACTCTTTAGGGGGCCAATAGAACTCCGGCAAAAAATTTGATTTTTAAAAAAAAATTTGTAAAAACAATAGGGGATTGTCAAAATAACAAAAAATAAGGTGAGTTCAAGTCACCCCCATATAGTTCCGGGGTTCTTTATATTTGTTTAAAATAGTTCTGTTGGCTGAATAGCCCAAAACTGACCATGAAAATAGTGGGGGCTAACTTCACACCTTTATAAAGTTTGCGGCCTTGTAATGAGAAAAGTATCAATCTGATCAAAAAATTTCATAAGGATAATGTGTGTGGAACTCTTTGGGAAGCCGATAGAACGATTGGCCCCGCAAAGAGTTCTTATTCAACGTGTTACTCTTATGCCATTTTTTGATTAAATTAATACTTTTTTTGCTACAAGACCACAAACTTTACAATGTGTGAAGTTAGCACCCCATCATTTTCAAAGTTAGTTTTGGGCTACCAACCAACAGAGTTAACCAACAGAACTATTGCTAAAAAGCATAAAGAACTCCGGAACTATAGGGGGTGACTAGAACTCACTTTATTTTTTTTTAATTTTGACACTGGGGGCTACCAAAATTTCTTTTTGAAAAATCAAATTTTTTGTCGGAGTTCTATTGGCTCCGCAAAGAGTTCTACGTGTTACTCTTATGCCATTTTTTGATTAGATTAATACTTTTTTGCTACAAGGCCAAGAACTTTACAATGTGTGAAGTTAGCCCCCCATCATTTTCAAAGTTAGTTTTGGGCTACTTAACCAACAGAACTATTGCTTAAAAAGTATAAAGAACTCCGGAACTATGTAGGGGGTGACTAGAACTCTCTTTATTTTATTTTTATTTTGACAATGGGGGGCCACGGTCTCCGTGTGGGGGGCTAACTTCATAGGCCTGCCTTTCAAGACAGTTTCTTGGTTTGTCAGTGTAGCTTGAAATTACACACAGAAATACAGAGTTATACCTACTGCTTACCGATGAAACAAAATCACTTCAAGGATAATTTTTAAACCTTGTCATCTCAGTTGGTAGGTTTTATCGTATACGTTTTAGTATAACAGGGTTTATTTCTATTTTTCACGATATAATATAGATATTTACAAATGTGTGGCATTTTTGACAGTGACGTTTACTCATTTGCCCGGCGACACATTTCCTTCCCAATCCCAATATTAGTATTCACCATTGATATATAAAACCCAAGATACACAGTCTCGAACGAAACTGACACTCAAAAGTGTCCCCAATTTCACATAAATAGTTGTAGATATGGCAAAAACATATGTCTTTGCATATCCAACCTTAAGCGCAAGATTTACAGTTCTTTTTACAAAGCTATGTACAAAAAGAAATAAAATTGACAGTGTCGCGACCGACGCGATTCTATTTGAAATGAGCGCACAATTTTAAATTGTGCACAAATTTTTGGAGGACGTTTTTGAGACACTGATAGTGTATCTTTGGTTTTTTATATCAATGGTATTCACTATTCATGTGGTCTGTGGTATTTTTTTGAAAGGTCACCATAGGTACTGTTTTTTGGAGTCTGTCTAGTGAGTATACTAAGCAGTTTAGGCACTCCAACATCTAGGTACACTTTGCAGAAGTTTCATTCATTTTTAAACAGAATTGGTTGATTTAATTAATTTTGAAATTTTTACACTTCTAGGCGAATTTTTCAACATAAAAACAAAATTGTGAATATCCGCAATAGTTTATTCTCCCGTGAAATTTTATAAAGAACAAATTCTATTAGAATACTTAATGTCAATTAGACGCATAATTTCTTAGAAATTAGCAAAAAACTGAAAAACGGCTATTATAGGTCAAGATTTTAGGCTTATGTTGTACAATTTACGTATTTTTAAAATAGTAAAATTGCAGTTATAATATTTACTAAAAACGGGTAAGTATATTCTAAAACTGATTTTCCCAGATTATAGTCATTAAACATGAAACATGATGTGTACATGCTAACTTAATATGAGCCGTACGTTCAAAGCTTTCTATGCATTCCCGGTGTCACATTTAACTGGATTTGTCACCGGGAAACCTTTGAAACTTGTGATGTCTCTAACTTCTAATTTACAAAACTGATGACCTTGACATTTTTAAGGGACAATCTTCATAATATCTCATAGTAAAAAATAATAAAGGGTTACGGGCTATAGGTTAATTAATTAAAGCTAAAGATAAACAGTATCCTATATGTTGCTCCAGGCTCTCAGCTATCATCATGCTAAATTTTATTATTTTCTCATATTACAGACAGACAGACAGACAAAAATTCTAATTATTAGTGTTTTCGCTTATTATTAATCTCTTAACCGACCGAATTAATATTTTATGTACAGAAATTGCTTTTCTACTCTTTTATTATATGTATAGATAAGAAAAAGTCTTGTGTTCCGCGGACTACTATATTTGCATAAAACAAGCACTAAATGAGAAAATCTATTTAGTCCACGGATGTGAAAGTATTCAATATTGTAACTAGAACTAGATACAGATCATTTGCTTGTAAAAATCATTTTAAACACAAATTAATTGCTTGTTAAAATTAATTTATATTTCGAAAACCGGCCGTTAGTCATCTAGCCTATTATCTTTACAGTACTATGCAAATCATTTGTTAAAACGTAAATTAAATCTAATAGCCTTGTTCATGGCGGTATCGTTGTTATCTGTTGCGTTTTTACAACATTCAGTATAGGTACTACATTTTGATATGATAACGTATTAATGATTTTGTTATGACACGGCTTATGGAAACAAAGTTGTCTTTTGTTATGTTTATCTGTCTATCTGTTTCAATAGGCTTGTGTCTACTAAAAAATAATAACCTGTAGTTTTTAATGATTTTTATGGAGATAACAAAAAACTAAAATATTTTTTTATAAAATAAAGGGATAAATAATATTTTTAGATATAAATTCGGCAAAAATAAACATTAAGTCACGTGACAGTAAACGCAAATCTGGAAGTGATACGTCACACCGTGGTAAAACGTTATCTTGATGTTGTCATTTTCATAGAAACCACAGAGAATGTAATGTAAATAAGTAAATATTATTACCACGGCGTGATGCCAAGTCAATTTAAAAACGCGAAATTTTTATTATTAATTAACTGTTGCCCGCGACTTAGTTCGCGCGGACTTCGTATACTCCGCACAGCTCCTCTCCCGCAGGTGATAGCGTGATAATATGTAGCCTATATGTTGACCCGACCTGTTAGTAATATTCATGCAAAATTTGAAATAAATCCATGCAGTACTTTTTGAGTTTACCCCGGACATACATTGACTTCCTACGATTTTATTATATGTATAGATAGATGTACCTTTTTTTTACAAAAATTAACAGTTTTCTAGTTAATATACTTAATAAGGTAAATTATAAAATAGTTTTTCAAAGTTATGGCCGGTTTTAACAAGCAATTAATCTATATTTAACATAATTTTTACAAGCAAATGATCCGGTAAACGCAGATTAATTGCTTGTTAAAATTATTTTCGTTTCGGATAGTGGCCGTTAGTCATCTACCCTATTATTTTTACAGCGTTTTTTCAAATTTTTTTTTTCCTAAGATAACATAATAAAGACTTAAACTAAATAATTAAAAACGGCTGCACTCACGTTTTTTATCGGAGTAGGTTCCGACTATTTCGTGTTCCGGTTTGGAGGGTAAGGTAGCCGGTTAACTTATGCATGTGGCATTAGACCTCGCCACAAGATAGCAACGCACCATTAACATCTTTGGTATCTATATGCGATGGTTGACTCTTTCCATCAGGAGACCCATTTGCTTGTTTGCTATCTTATAATATCTACCAATATCTACCAATATCTACCATACTGTCATATTCTACATTGACGTTCTTTTTCTGCGTTGCGTTTAATAACACGGGTTTCCAGGCTGGCGGCGGTGTCCATCCCTTCTCTCTATTAAAATTACGACGACGGTCAATCTCGATGGCCTCAACGAACTTGCGCGACACAAAGTTCTTTTTCTCGGGCCAGCACTTTCAACTCGTCGAACCTAATATAATGTGACGTGTCCGGGCCCAGGGCAAGTTCCGCCACTGCCGAGTTATTGCAGTCCATTTTACGCACACTACGAATATGTTCGGCGAGCCCAACGTTGATGTTACGTCCCGTTTCCCCAATGTAGCTTTTGCCGCAATCGCATGGAATTTCATAGACTCCCGGGCTATGTAAATGATCCCGATCCTTTGGCGATAGTAGAAGTTTTCTGATCTGTGTCGTGGGGTGGAAAACTGTCCTGATGCTGTACCTATGACGTAACAGGTATCCAATTTAGTCGGAACTTACTCCGATAAAAACGTGAGTGCAACCGTTTTGACGTGACAACGTCTTATAATTCGATAGAGCTGGCTGCACGCACGAAAAAACATGACTCATGCGGCGTTACCTCGCTCTGAGGCGTTCCGTTTAAGGCTTGGAGTACAAGCGAGAGCTTAAGACGTTGTCACGTTCAACTATCGTCTGTAAACCAACTTTACAGACAACCGATTTTTTTTTAATTATTTAGTTTATAATATCTCACGAAAGTTTTAATAATTTTATAATAAAGACTTTATTATAACACGAAACATTTTGTGTTTTGTGTGTACATAGGGGTAGGGTATTTTTTCTTCCAAAATGGGTAATTATGAAACATTGGTGGCAGTGGTACCAGATGAAAGTTGAAAACTACCGTATCACCAGGCGGAAATTACCGTGTTTTAGGAAAAAATATCTTAGCATTATTTTAAAATTATGTTGTATATCACAGACCACATTTACTCCGTGGTGTATGTTGTGTCAATATAAATAAAACATTTTATTTTTGTATTTTTTTATTATTAAAGATTAATGTTTAATCACCTAAAAGCTCTACATCTAGGTCGTACATTGTTTTGTTGACCATCTCTTTTGATGGGGTAAAATCAACACAATTACCACTTCGACGAATACTTTGCTGAGCCAGAATGTTTCCCTTCATAGTTTTGGTCATATATCGGCAGCCCATGGTACGTTTTCAAAGTGACGTCAGCACGTCACTTTGAAAAAGCGATGAGACACCCAAACCCTCTGGTGAAAACCGCGGCAGACTACGTCGCGGCCGCGGTCGCCGATCACAAACATAGAAGGCCACGTCACGTCCTATCCGATCCTGACGATCCCATCACTATTTACACTTCACCATTCACACGCACACGCACGCGCCAAATCACCACCGGCGGCGACTCGGCCCATTGTTTCGGCCCGCCAACACTCGAGACTCCGGTCAAGAGCCGTTGGCGAGCCGAAATCCTGATGCCACTTACTCTCCCACCAATCGTCAAGATACTGCCCTTAGCCGAGGTTCGGTCTCACAGGAGACACCCTTAGGGCGGGCTCTTAGCCCACTTAACTTAAACTCTGGCTGAGCATTCTGCTCGCCCAAAACGCCCGGTTTCGCAGTAACGGTCTTTGGACCAACTGCTTAAGTTCATTTCGAAAAAAAATACCAGTATGCTTTAGTTTTGGCAATCAATTTATTCTTTTTCTTCGTTTTGATATCGTTTACTTGGCTAGTCGGAACCTACTCCGAAAAAAAAAACGTGAGTGCAGTCGTTTTTAATTATTTAGTTTATAATATCTCACGAAAGTTTTAATAATTTTATAATAAAGACTTTATTATAACACGAAACAGGGTGTATTTTGTGTTTTGTGTGTACATAGGAATAGGGTATTTTTTCTTCCAAAATGGGTATTTATGAAACTGGTGCCTGGTGGTAAAAATACGACAGCCTTTAGCTTCATTGTTTAACAATAATCTACACTATGAATATAATAATAACTCTATGAAACCACTGCACAAAAAATTGGTAGTGGCACTCCTATTTAGATGTTTGGAAAAACGGAAATGTAAACCAATAATAACTAAAATATTTTAATGTTATAATTATACCTATAACAAATTTTCTGCACAAAAAATTCACTGACTCTTGACTTGCACCCACCGACCACACAGACTATAGACGGCTAATGTTTGATTTTCCGTATTGAATGCATTCTGGCGACTAGCTGAGGTAAGACGAAGTGGGGTTGCAACGCCGTAATTGGCTAACTTAAGGCCACAGTGAAAGATAGTAATGTACAGAGCATCTGATTGGTCAACACTGATTACCCAATCACTACTCATTGGCTCGTGGACATTTACATCGGAACTATAAGTCAGATGTGTTGACACAAGTCATTCGCCTATTTTAGGTGTCTATGGGCTGTGTGGTCGGTGCTTGCACCCAACCATTCCGAGATATCGAGTCCATTAGAGGTGTCTATGTGTGTATTGTTCGAGCGCCCTTTGTATGTAGATCGACTTCTAGATGTATTTTTTTGTGCTTCTAGTATTCCCGATTCCCGATTCGGGCGACAGCTTGATTCATTTGGGCCGAGTGAAATACAAGTAGGCACTTTGCATGTTTTATGTTTAGTTCGTACTTACGTCTGAATAAGGGTCCCCTTATCATAAAACTTATGTCAGTTTATGCAAATTCATACACATAACTTTGACTATTTCTAAATTTTGAGAAATTTTGAAAAACCTCAAAATAAATTTTGGCGAAACAGTATTTTTTTAATATAACTTCCAGATTAATGTACCAATTGAGTACAAAAACTAATCAGCTCTATTCCTCAAAAAATTACGTCTAATGTATAAATTGTATCAAAATCCGTTTATCCGTTTGGGAGTAATCGTGGACGAAAAATTTTGAAAAAAGGGTTTTTTCGACATAACTTCGAAATTCTACGATATTTTAGTACTAAAAAAATACGTCAAATGCCGTTTCAAAAATCAAAATCGAATCAAAATTTCAAAAGTTACAGCTTGTCAAATATTAAAATTACCTTGTTTTTAGCAAACTTACATAAATGAAATTACTTTCAGGCTAATACACCGATTGAATTAAAGATCTTATCAGCTTTTCTCCTTTAAAAACTGCGTCAAATACCGTCAATTTAATCAAAATCCGTCATTTTTTTTGGAATTTATCAATGAATAAAATTAAAAATAAAATGTTTTTTTGACATTGCATCGAAATTTTTCAACTTATCGATTATTTAGCTAAAGCAATATTTTAGATCTCAAAAATTGAGTTGAATGCCATTATTGTTTCCAAAATATACAGCTTCCAAAAAAATACTGCCATTTAAATTAACAAAATCGATGTTTGAACAGAAAAATCGAAGCTTATAGTTTTTACTCTTTTGAGCTTAAAATACCATCATTTAGCAGGAAGTTTCAGAGATAACCTGCAGGGTCAACCGTTTACGCATTTTTTGTATCATAATTCATAGGATAGCAAACAAGCAGAAGCTCTTCTGATGGACCAAGACAACCACTGTCTATAAAGACCAACGATGTTAAAAGTGCGTTGTTATTCGTTTAGCGGGATGTTAATGCCACATACATAAGTTTACCGGCTACCTTATCCTCCAGCGGAAAACGATACAGACGGTAATAAGCTGTTATTGACGTTTCTGTGGCAGGTATAGGTAAGGCGATGGTGCCAAATGCGGGTAATACGTTGCAGAACTCTACTACCTAGTAGTCACGATGGTAGTGAACACATATATCTAATCGCTTGCACTTTAAAAACTGTCTGGTAAAAGGCCAGATGGTCTTTTCTTCATAGGGCGGTTGGATCAATACGGCAATTTTACCCGTGGTATGTATTCATACATAATTATTGTAAAGTATATCTATGTACTCAGGTATATATGCGTGTATGTTTCATCTCGCAAATCCAGATAATTTCATTTTTTTTATATCATAAGATAGCAAACATGCAGATGGGTCTCCTGATGGTAAGAATCAACCATCGCCTATAGACACCAAAGATGTTAATGGTGCGTTACTATCTTGTGGCGAGGTCTAATGTCACATGCATAAGTTTACCGGCTACCTTACCCTCCAAACCGGAACACGACAGTGACAAGAACTGACGCTATTGCGGAAGGAATAAGTAAGGCGGTGGTACCAGACTCGGGCGAGACAATGAAGAACTCTACCACCTAGTTTCTGTGTGGTAATGATTGTTTTTGAATTGAGTTGTGAGTGAGTGACTGAAAGAATTTTCGACATCGGTTTAGTGCTTAGTTCTAGAGATTATTTCATACAAATAAAATTCACAAATTTACAAACTTTACCTCATTAGTATAGATAAATAAAAAACGTGTTTCTATAGTGCCGAAATTCAACCATAACTCGATGACTTCGTTTGACCATAGACTAAACAATTAACGGCCGGTTTCCAAAAGGCAAATTAATTTTAACAAGCAATTAATTTGCCGTGAATAGATCAAATGCTTGTAAAAATTATGATAGACACATATTATTTGCTTGTTAAAATTAATTTGCGTTTCTGAAACCGGCCATAAATCTCTTCTAAGTTTGATAACATATTGCAAACAGTAATTATATGTGTGCATATTACGATGTATACGTGTGTCAAATAAATGGTGGTGTGTCTAATGTTTATTTTTATTAATAATGTGATTCTAATATTTTATTAATGTGTTTCTAATGATAACCTTTCTGCACTTCTTCACCCCGTAAACTTTAAACTGTGCCAATTTTCATACTCCTCCGTTCGCGATATTTTCTTAAATAGTGGTAAAAATTTTTGCTTCACGTATTAGTAAATAAAAAATCCACGTTCCTCTATCTTCACTTGACTTGACTCAGCTAACAGCCTTATGTTCGGAAGGTCTTTTCAACTTCCGTAGAAAAAAATTTGTCAAACACAACGCTCACAATCGTTAAGATCAACATAAAGCCAGAGAGCTTAATGTACAAATACTAAAGAAGCTAACCTAAGTAGAAGACGTGTTTCATTTTTTTACAAGCCGCTACAGCGCTGAAATAATAATAAATTATCCTATCAAAGTCATAATAAAAGTAGCGCTGCAGCGTATAATAGTGTATAATATATATTCGCGACCAAAAGTTTGTAGGTTGTTAATGGCGCTTTCGTGTTTCAATCAACGAGCTGTAAAGTAGATGTAGGCCATGGACTGTACTTTAGTGGCCTACAAGTGGCGTGGCGGATGCCTTATCCATTACATTAGTACGCCATATTCGTAGAAGTCTTTGCATAAAGCTCAAGTCGAACTCATAATCAGACACAAATAAACAGCTTCATATACTCATACGAGGCATGAGGATATTGACACACTACCTACTGCCAGACTATGGAGTTGTTGAATTTAGTCCGATCCAGCGACCTGGGACCCCACGAAACTGTAATCGAATGGGTTAAATCGATAAACTACGAAGCAGTCAAAGCAATTTTCAATTTTAATATATTTGTTTACTAAGATGCGCGGAGCTTCGTCCGCAAGTGGAATAACATACACAATAATAAAAAGTATCTTTACGCCCGTATTCCCGAAGAGGTTGGCAAAGATACAACCAGTGCACTCACGATTAGCTGAAGATACTTACGGCCGTTTCTAAAACACGACATAAATCTACAATCATCTAACAAATTGTCAAAATTAACAACTTCTTGATAATCCGTCAGTTTCTGGTACGACCTTTAACGGATATAAATTAGGTAATTGATCGTTAACAGTTGATAATTATTTTGGCTGGTTACATAAAACTCGATAGTCTGCAATTATGTTAATGGCGAATTAACATATTGTTATCACAATAAACACCTTTTCAGAAACTCAAAATGAAGGATACCAGCTGAATTAGCACCTACATTGAAAAACTGTTGAAAGGTTATCAAAAAGTGAATTCAGCAACTCAATCTTCTGTTATATAAGTACAGATTAATGGTTCGTTAAAATTGATTTGTGTGTCTGTATGTTCTTTATAGAATCGTAAATATACTCATGATCATGTGATGATCTTTAGTAAAGTCTTTCTGCATGAGTTCACGAACGTTTCTGACTTGGTACCACCAATTTCTGACAGATGGAGCCACTGTCGTTCCAATGCATTTTGGTTTGTGGCGTAGCACATGCACACATCAAAGTCGCCACCGGCGGCGACTCAGCCCACTATTTCGACCCGCCAATACTCGAGACTCCGGTCAAGAGCCATTAACGAGCTGAAACCCTGATGCCACTTACTCTCCCACCAATCGTCAAGAAACTGTCTTAAGCCGAGGTTCGGTCTCACAGGAGAAACTCTTAGAGCGGGCTCTTAGCCCACTTAACTTAAGCTCTGGCTGAGCACTGCTCGCCCAAAACGCCCGGTTTCGCAGTAGCGGTCATTTGGACCAACTGGATAAATTCATTTCGAAAAACAAAACGTAACGACGCGCGGGGTACACCGAGTAAGCAAATAATTTGCTTACTTTAGAGTTAGACCTATGTGTGTAATTTGCCTAATAAATATTGAGTTATTTATATAAAAAAGTTATTCAATCAGGTAGGTAGATCATTTTACTGGCATATATATTTCATTAAAATTCAATATAAGTTATCGACAACAAATTTTATATTCGTAAACGACCCATTTTGTCATGTTTTGTTTGTTAGCCAACAATGACAGATGTAGTTTGTGATAAACGGTGAAAGCCAGACGTGGCCACAATATGACTGACTGTATTCAGTATAATCCCGCATATTTAGCCTCATTAATGTTTATAACCGCTTTATTGTACGCTACATTCGTTATTATTTGCCAAATAAAAATGCGAAATTTCATAATTATGTATATTTACTTCTTTGTACATTTTCTGATATAGGTATATATGTAGTCTTTCTATATGTAGACTCATTGGTAGTATATATATAGTAGTAGTGTATATATATAGTCATAGTCATTAGGTAAAATTATAAAGGAAAAACATTTGTTTCTTTACATCTCTTTTATTATATCGTAAAACAGCGAACAAGCGGATGGATCCTGATGGAAAGAGACAACCATCACCTATGTTAATTTTGAAGTATGCCATATTGGGCACCCGCTTAAATGGCATCTGAGAAAATGGCACCTAAGGTATTCCACATCCGGCACAATATTTTATTATTTTAAGTTTTATTCCTCAAATGGCACCTACGGATCAGTAGTGTTGGGACATACTTAGGAAGTAAAAATTAAACAAATCGATTAAAATCAATACATACTATAATGACGTGACAAAAATATAGCTTTATCTGTTTCCTTATTACGTCTTGTAACAGACTTCATCTATCCCTTAAGAGGTTTAGTGTAATAAAAGAAAATAATAAGAATCTATACTATTTTTTTTTGTTAAAAATATGTCTGAATTATGTTTAATAAATAATATCAATGGAATTAAAGACGAAAATAAATAAAGAAAACTAATTCTCAATAATATATAAGACCTAAGATATAAACATATAAAACCTTAAAAGAGAATGACAGGAAAGAAAATTGAGGGATTGAAAAAAAAATGGAAAAATGGAAAGAAAACGGGGGATTTGTTTTAAAGTTCTGGACGTTATAAAAGGGATTCTTCGTTTGAGACAATAATATAGATATATCAGGGATATTCCGGAGTGTAAATAATAATATAAATACTCTTAATGTGAGAAAAGGGATTGGTAAAAATTTTATTGATCAAAAAACCGTGAGTATGTAGAATAGAGATTTATTCAGGGATTACGTATGTATTTATGCAACTTCGTATTTGATATGGTAGTCGTTGAGTTTATTTAAATCTAGCAGTATTGGTAGAATGTAGTTTTATTAGAAGGTAAATCTTTTGAATGTTGACTATACAATTTTAATAAACATATTACCGATAAATATGTGATTAGGTTTACAAGAATGAAGTTGTGCAAAATGTTGTGTAAAGGTGGATCGATCCTTGACTGAGTGAAGAATGTTTGTTGTATGAAGAAAGGAAATTATTTATTTTAAGGAATAGCTGTTGAAAAGATGTTTAATAACATAGGAGAAACGTGGACTTGTTTGCTTTATAGAAATTGTGTGATATTATTATTAGGGAAGTCTATTTTGATTTTAGGAAAATAAAACCATAATTTGTACTGTTATTTAAATGTTCTTTTCTTTCCATAAAAATGTGAGCAATGGTTGTGGAGCAATTGCTGTCTTACAGTTTTGCAGCAGGGCTGCTAATCAAGACGCAGTATAAATCGGAATTCTAAACAACACAGGTGATGTAGTTTTCCAATTTAAATTAAATTAAGTTTGTATAACTATACAAGACTACAATTTAAGTTTGTATAACTATACAAGACTAAGTAATGGCTTTACTTTATCAAATTTCAGTGCTTGACGGATAACAGTTTATTAATTAATTAGGAAATGGATTTATGGACTTAATTATATGTATATAGATTTTCATCATCGGTATTTAAAGGAAACCCATTGCCTTTAGACACTAATATTATTATACCTATACCTTGCAAGTGACTAAGATTGCTATGTTTGTTAACTTTCATATAAGTAAAGAAAAGGCTTTATATTATCAAATTTCAGGACATGTTGGCAAGACAGTTTATTATTTAACTAGGAAATAGAAATAAATGACTTAAGTATTTTATATTATACCTTTATCGTCGGCATTGTGAGGAATCCCGTTGTCTCTATGCACTTATTATTGCATCTATACCTTACAATTGGCTAATATTGCTATGTTTATTTTTCACAGGAATAAGTAATGGCTTTGCATTATCAAATGCCAAAAGCATGTTGGCTAAATAGCTTATTAACTAACAAGGAATAAATTTATGTGCTTTAATTGTTTATACTATACTTTTACCATATGCATTTGAACTATCATTATTGCATCTTTACCTTACAAATGGCCGATATTGCTATGTTTGTTTATTTTTCATAGGAGTAAGATATGGCTTTGCATTACCAAATTCAAAAGCATGTTGGCTAAATAGCTTATTAATTAGGAACAGATTTAAGTGCTTTAACTACTTTATACTATACTTTTCATCATCGTCATTTGAAGGAATTCCATTGTTATTAGATACTAATACTACTGCACCTGAATTAATATTATCAACTAGTTTCAACGTACAACCCGCAACATTATAGAAGCGAATCCCGCTGGACCACTAGATTTTCCCGGGATAATAAATAGCCTATGTGCTAATCCAAGTCATCAACTATCTGTGTGTAATATTTCATTCAAATCCGTTTCGTAAGTTTTGCGTGCGTTTTTATCTTTTAAAATCTACTAACTGGTGATAACTACCACATATCTTTATAGATGAGAACCGGCTAAGGAAGTTCCTAGAATAATTTCCATAGAACAGTTGATCCTGCTTGTTATTTAAACTTTAGGGATCGAGAGCTGATTCCTTTGGAGTCTTCGAGGCCGCGTGGGGGTGACTTCTTAGCTGTCGTCGGAGCTGAAGGCAGAGCTACTGTAGGTTTGTTGCAGAGTTGGAGGTATGGCAAATACGATTTTAATTTCTGCATTGTTGTAATTTTGGGCAGTTATAATTTTTTTTTATGAAGGAACAATTAGGTGATAGGGTAGGGCGTGTAGATATTAGGTGGAAGAATTGATGCTTTAATATATTGAGGAATTTAAGGAATACTTTGTTTATTATTGACTTTCAATTAAAACTAGGTGAATCAAGCTTAGGAAATATTTATTATAGAAACTTTCTCTAGTTAAAATGATTACTTGAATTAATGCTTCAAATTGGATTAGGAGGAAATAGGAACTTTTAGGAATTGAAGGCAGAGGGTCTGTTACTGTAGGAATAATATATTACAACCAATAAGTGGGGGCATAAATCTACACAAAATTCACACGGAAACCTACCTTAATATGAATTATTAAAATTATGAAATGTTAATACGAATTATTATATCCTATTATAAAACTAAATATTAACTAATACGTAAATTGATTGCATAGGCCAGTCTCTTAAAATCAAATCTTCATAAAACATTATTTTATTTACAATCAAATTTAAAACCGAGTACAAATATTAAACGAGATAATCACAAACTAATACAAATTACTCTCTTCGTGTCTAACAAAGGAATAATTAATATGAACTGAATTGTTGAATTAAATTTGGAGCGAGAATCTTAAATGACTTTAATAAAGCTTCAGGGAGTTAGAGTACAAGAGAGGAATGAATGAACTTTAGTCCAAACGTATTATGTTTATTTAACCATATTTTGTATAAATTATTTACTTAATTAGTATGTAATAATTATTATGTTTATTTAACCATATTTTGTATAAATTATTTACTTAATTTAATTAATTATTTATTTATTTTATTCTTATTTTATATTATTTATATAGGGATTTAGGAGGATAGGAATTATAATATTAAACTTCTTTATCAAATTAATTCTTTTGGATAATTGAAATATTATTGTTTATAGTGACAGTGCATAACAGATCTTTTAGTAAGATAGGAAGTTTACTAAATAAATCTGAAATTAAGGTTAATTACTAATTTTGGATTAGATATTTTTACCTTTTACCTTGGTAAATAGATCATGTCATCTTCATCTCACGGGAATATCGACTTTACGAAGGCAACAAGTTGTGCTGGGTGTATCTATATAAAGACATACATGTAATGTTGTCATTATGGTCATCTTCTCTTCACCAGTGCAGACACACGGTTCATATGCCCCTCTGTCGTGAGCAAGGTGTTTGGGGCGATAACCCAGATAAACACCCAACTATACCGCCAAGCAAAGTTGATCCATTTTTATATCTAATCATCTCAGACATGAACTATTTTACAGAACTAGAGTTATTTGTCTAAATTGTTTATCTGTATATATTCATGTATTAACCTGGATTCCATGATTGAATCTCTACATCATAAGGATTGTACAAATGAACTTCACTTATGATTATTCGGGTGGCTAGACGTTTCATAATACTGTTCACTTAAAGCAACAATAGATCTAATAAGCGTTGATTTCTAAAAGTTCAGACCTTATTAAATTCTGAAATTTGATTAAATAGAAATTGAAATAAGTGTAATAGAACTCTAATAGTCAGGAGAAGATATAAATAACTTAGTTTCATTGGAAAACGAGTATAAGACGAATTGTTTGGATTCTAAGATGTATTGAGTATTCAATCACAATATTAAAGAGTTCAAAGATCTTACTAAATTTCATCTATAACTTCAAATTCGATTAATAAGTAATATTTCATTGCTTGTGGTGACTATAAATTATTAGGGTTATAGGAGGAAATTTTACTATAATATCTTTAGAACAAAGGTTAATTTCTCGTTCAGTAATAATTTATTTTAATTATTTGGCTTTTTGATTGGACCATATCTTCGTCACAAGGTAGTGTCGGCTTTGCGAAGGCATCAGGGTTGTATGCATGTCGCATGCATTGTGTATATCTATATAAAGACACACATGTAATGTTGTCGTTATGGTTATCTCCTCGTTACCAGTGCGTGGTATTCGGATAAGTCCTACCGCAAACAGTGTATTCAGAGGGTTAACCCAGATAAACACCAACTATCTAACGCCTAGCAAAGTTGATCTATCTACATAACCAATCAAATCATCAACCAGGTATGAGCTACATCACAGAGCTGGATATATTAAATTGCTTGTTTTAATGTATTTTATACATTAACCTGAGTTCATTTGACTTTCGTCATAAGGATTATCTTAATTGATTTTACTTATGAAATTTTTATGATTTGGACTATTTGAAGTTCATTGCGAGCAATGATTACTTTTATATATGTTTATTTATCGCGTACCGGCTATTAATGTTTCGGTATTGTGATTGAAGACAACATATTATCTTGTCTTAGTTTTGTCAAGTAATTGTTAAAACAAACTTGCACAAACTTTAATTGTAAACTTGAGAATTATATTTATTATTTGGCTTTTTGACTGTGCTCAATACAAATGATGCACCTTTGTCATGCCAATATTTATTATTACTGGCTGTTACTAAAATAACAACAGTATATAATTTTATCAACATTTACTTACTTCAAGTCAATGCTTAATTGTATACTTGAGAAATATATTTATTATTTGGCCTTTTGACTGTGCTCAATACAAATGATGCACCTTTGTCATGCCAATATTTATTTATTATTTTGTTACTGTTTGTTACTAGAATAACAACAGTATATATTTTTATCAACATTTACTTACTTTGATCAAGTCAATGCTTAATCGTATACTTGAGAATTATATTCATTGTTTGGCCTTTTGACTGTGCTCAATACAAATGATGCACCTTTGTCATGCCAATATTTATTTATTAATTTGTTACTGTTTGTTACTAAAATAACAACAGTATATACTTTATCAACATTTATGTACTCCAAGTCAATGCTATCTCAAACTTGAGTATTTTATATATTATTTTAATTATTTTACTTTGATCAAGTCAATGCTTAATCGTATACTTGAGAATTATATTCATTGTTTGGCCTTTTGACTGTGCTCAATACAAATGATGCACCTTTGTCATGCCAATATTTATTTATTATTTTGTTACTGTTTGTTACTAGAATAACAACAGTATATATTTTTATCAACATTTACTTACTTCAAGTCAATGCTTGATTGTATACTTGAGAAACATATTTATTATTTGGCCTTTTGGCTGTGCTCAATACAAATGATGCACCTTTGTCATGCCAATATTTATTTATTATTTTATTAAACTGTTTGTTACAAAAATAGCAACAGTATATATTTTTATCAACATTTGCTTACTTCAAGTCAATGCTTAATTGTATACTTGAGGAATATATTTATTATTTGGCCTTTTGGCTGTGCTCAATATTAATGATGCACCTTGGTCATGCCTATACTCATCAACTTCCAAACAATGTATTCACAAGTTTGGACATTAAACTATATGGCTATCACTTTGTGACCCCACAATAGTAATGCCTACCTGCCATTAACTTGGCTCTTCATAATATATTGATTTTCTCTTTGAGATTAAGGACTTTAGTTCCTTTTAGTTTCAATATATTTCTGGGGAATACGCTAGGATGGCCTTCAGTCGGCATGGTATTCACACATGTGAGGCGAGGCGGCGCCTCTTACATATCCCACAATAATAAAATTGCGGCACTAAAGTGCTCTACAACTCCCAACCTAAATATTACAATAATTTTGTCCATATATTCCATACTACCATACTTCTTTCCTTTAGATGAAGTCAATGTAATTATTAATATCATCATATCGCTCTCTTAAGCTATATATTTCATTATGTATTTTATGTATATATTTAATATATTATTCCCTTCCTTAAAGTCAAATATCTTTATTAAGTATTTATGTATTTATGTATTTATGTAATATATTACTCCCTCTCTTATGCCAAATATCTTCAATATATTAAATTTTAGTCCTTTAAATCAATTTATAGTATACATTTCCTGATAAAGTATGGTTGTTTATAAGAGATGAAGTGTACCTTTGAAAAGAATGAATGGGGAAACTATATGACACAAATAGGTCCTCAATTTAACACTAGATGAATCATTTGGCCAGATAATATGATTATAATTCTGTTGACTCCTTTATAAACGAAATATAACAGACAATTTTGTTATATTAAAAATGTGAGTTTAGAGGGTCTTCGGGAGAGTTTGTTACAGTCTCTATTTAGTAAACAAAGTTAAAAGATGCCGGTCACCGCAGGCGCGAGGTATTCCTGCCCTAAAAATGTATTCAAATTGCGTCCCTACTTGCATAAGAAGGATTGTGGAAAAAAAAATATTTTTCAGGATTTTATGTTACCACTTTGTTGACATGATTAATATGGACATTCGTGCCAAATTACAGCTTTCTAGTAATAAGGATCTTTGATCTATCGTGCGGACGGATGGACGACATAGCGAAACTATAAGGGTTCCTAGTTTACTTCGGAACCCTAAAAAATATACTAGGTGATGCTTAGCTAGGTATGTTAAAGTATTATATATTTTTAAATGTTTAAAGTACAACCCAAGCGTGATTTTACAATAGAAGTCCTGATTATTATTTGTGTTTCATAATAAAAACATGATGAACTAACCAAGAAGAGAAATAAATAATCTATATTAATATTTTAAATGCGAAAGTTTGGATGTGTGGATGGATGTTTGGATGGATGTTTGTTACTCAATCAAGCAAAAACTACCGAACGGATTTGAATGAAATTTGGCACATAGATAGATGATGACCTGGAATAGCACATAGGCTACATTTTATCCCGGAAAAACTAGGCGATCCCGCGGGATTCACCAAAAACTTTTTTTAATGCAGCGGGCTGCACGCTGCAGCTAGTCGTAAATAAACCTAAAAACATTTGTTGTAAGACTGATTTTGCAATGCATGTGATTAAAAAAACTGACTGTTATATTAAAATAATTAAGAACAAAAAAGTTATATTTTTATCATGTTATTAAAGTATTTATTGATTTTAATCGATTTGTTTAATTTTCATTTCCTAAATATGTCCCAACACTAGTACCTACTGATTCGTATGTTCCATTTGGGGAATGAAATTTAAAATAATAAAATATTCCACTAATATTTTAACTTTATGCAAATACTGCGAAAAGTATCGAGAGGTGCCGTATGTAGCATACCTCAGATGCCATTTTCTTAGGTGCCATTTAAGCGGGTGCCCAATATGGCATACTTCTTAATTTTTAACTTCCTACTACGTAGACAAGGAAGTTACTGATTTTGCCCCGATTTTCAAAAATCGATTTTCTCCAGGTCTCCACGTTTTGAACTTTTTCCGACTATTTTCACGATGACGTCAGTATGTATGTATGTGTGTGTATGTGCATGTGTATGGAAACATCTCATAACTTTTGAACGGCTCGGCCAATCGAAACGTGGTTGATGGCATTGGATTGGGATACCCAATGCGACTTCCTGAAAATCTGAACCGATTTGGCGCAAGAGTTCAAGAAATTTTGAAAAAACTTAATTTTTTTTGGAAAAACAATATTTTTTATTGTAGCTTCCAAATTAATTTACCGATTGATTTCACATATAATCAGCTCTATTTCAAAAAATCTGCGTTCAATGTCACAAGTAGCATCAAAATCAGTCTATTCGAAAGTTATCGTTGACGAAAATTTTTGAGAAAATATGATAAAACATTTTAGAATTTTTACAATTTTTATAACTATCAAGTTTCCAAAGGTTACATATCAAGCTTTTTCAAATATCAAAATTATGTTTTTAAAGCCAACTTACTTCTTATTTTTTAAAGTTAGGCCTATATATAGATTGACCTAAAAATATTATCAGCTTTTCTCCTTAAAAATGTTATATATTGCAATTCAATTGGTATTTATCAAGAACGAAAATTTTTGAAAAAATGTTTTTTGACATTTTTAATTTTTCACCCTATGGAATGTAGCTAACAACTCTCAACAAATCTCAAAAATTGCGTTGAATGCCATTCGAAAAATCAAAATTGATCATCGATTCCAAAATATGCAGCTTTTCAAAAATTAATCCACTGTTTACTTCTAACAAATTAGATGTTCCAAATGAAAAAAATGTGTAAACGGTTGACCCTACGGGCCATCACTGAACTTCCCACAAAATTAAGGTATTTTAAGCTCAAAAGAGTAAAAAAATGTAAGCATAGATTTTTCAGTTCAAACATCTATTTTGTTAAAAATGGCAGTATATTAATTTTTTAAAAGCTGTATATTTTGAAAACGATGATGGCATTCAACTAAATCTAAATTCTTTGAGATCTAAAATATTGCTTTAGCTAAATAATCGATAGGTTGAAAAATTTCGATGCAATGTCAAAAAACATTTTATTTTTAATTTTCTTCATTGAAAAATCCCAAAAAAATTGACCGATTTTGATTAAATTAAAAATATTTGACGCAGTTTTTAAATGAAAAAAGCTTTTTAGATGAAGTCAATCGGTAA
The DNA here is from genome assembly GCA_036924255.1 of Apodemia mormo. NCBI lineage: Eukaryota > Metazoa > Arthropoda > Insecta > Lepidoptera > Riodinidae > Apodemia > Apodemia mormo. The sequence goes on along the minus strand of JAUPFN010000021.1, from coordinate 21,643,948 downwards.
ATTTACTTGAAAGTTATTTTAAAAAATTAAGTAAGTTTGCTAAGAAACAACGTAATTTTAATATTTGAAAAGCTGTATGTAAGTTTTGAGAATTAGATTCGATTTTGATTTTTGAAACGGTATTTGACTTAGTTTTTTTAGTTATAAAATATCGTAGAATACCAAACAATGATTGGTTGAAAAATTTCGAAGCTATATCGAAAAAACACTTTTTTCACAATTTTTCGTCAACGATTACTCCAAACGGATAAACCGATTTTGATGCAATTTATGTATTAGACGACTGATTAGTTTTTGTACTCAATCGGTATATAAATCTGGAAGTTATATTAAAAAAAGACTGTTTCACCAAATTTTTTTTGCTGTTTTTTCAACATTTCTCAAAATCTCCTGGACCGAATCGGTTAAAATTTTCAGGAAGTCTAAGTTGAGCGGAATCCAATCAAATGTCATCAACCGCGTTTCGATCGGTCCAGCCGTTCAAAAGTTATTAGATGTTTACATACACACATACACACACACATACATACATACATACATACATACTGAGGTCATCGTGAAAATAATCGGAAAAGTTTCCTAGGAACTCAAAACGTCGACATCTGGTGAAAACTCGATTTTCGAACATCAGGGTAAAATCAGTAACTTCCTTATCTACATACGTAGTGGGAAGTTAAAAATCTATGCTTATAGCTTTTATTCCTTTGAGCTTAAAATACCTCAATTTAGCGAAAAGTTTCAGGGATGATCTCTAAGATCACAGTTTTTTTATATCATTAGATAGGAAATAAACATATGGCTCTCCTGATGGAAAGAGACAACCCGTTGCTATCCGTGTGGCGAAATGATAATATCACATCAGTGCCGGTTTTAGCACTACCAGCGCTCTGGGCAAGATTTCTTTGGTGCCCCTAACTGTAATTCAGTTACATACGAAAAAAGGCAAGGGGTACAATAAAAAATATTTAAAAAATAATGCCTTTTAAATAGATAAAAAAAATGTATTTAAAAACTAATAAAATATCTCTTTTCTAGTTTTTTCTATCGGCGAACTCTTTTATTAGGCATTGAAAGTTTATGTTTTCTGCGATTTCATTTTCGATTGACAAAGTTGCTAAGTTTGTTAATCTAGATTGAGAGATTGTCGATAGCAGTTATGTTTTTATCAGCTTCAGAACACAACGCCAACAAATACAATAGGTAATCAAACAAAAAGAACATAAAAACACATTGAAAGACAAATAATTACAAATTATACGTTACATTACAGAATAATTACATGCATGAAAAAAAAGAGAAAAAATAACATGAGATTGAGTAATGTTTCTGTATAGCATTATGATGGTAAAACGGTAAGCCACTCAGCAAACACGTAGGGTATATGTATTATCAACCCTACAGCTGATTTTCTGGGCTACCTTTGACTAACTGTCACTTGAGAAGGCTATCCAAAGCTTATATCGACAAAACAATAAATTAGAATATAAAAACAAGCGGATGGCTTTCCTGATGGAGAGAGACAATTGCCTATAGATACCAAAGATGTTATAGTGGATTGCTATACGTTTGACGTTGACGGAATGTTACCACATGCATAAGTTTACCGCCTACCTTATCCTCAAAACCGATAACAAGCCGCCAATCGACGATGACAAGCATTGATTGATATTGCGGTAGAAATAAGTTTTTTTTTTATATTATAAGATAGCAAATAAGCAGATGGGTCTCCTGATGGAAAGAGCCACCCGTCGCCTATAGGCACCAAAGGTGTTAATCGTGCGTTGCTATATTGTGGCAAGGTCTAATGTCAAATGCATAAGTTTACCGGCTACCTTACCCTCCAAATGAATGATGAATGAATCCTTCAATTGGACTACTTCAGTTGCGTTTAGTTCATCCTTCACTAGTTCAGTTTCAATTTATTTATATCTCTAGTTCGCGTAGTTCACCGCGAACGAAACGATTACGAGAGTCGAAGATTGCCGATCACGCGCCGATGGGAGTGACGTGGCAGACATAATCTCGGCCCGGTTGAACTTGATACCGGTTAACTATATCACTCGTACTTTCGTGTACAATGTACATATATACTTGCAAAGAGCGATAAAATGAAGTCTTTAATTATAAGCGTCCATTACTTATTGCGCATGAAGGTAGTTTTGATCTTCAATTAGTTTGTTTGAATTTATGTAAAATCAAAAATTACAGTGAAAAATAAAAGTTTAGAAAAATCAGCTTAAAGTTAAGGCCATAAGAAACATTTTGCTGTATTCGGCAATTGTACACACTATTTTAGTAAGAACTTTTAATCTTTCATTAGTAAAAGTACGAATAAAAAAACCAAAAAAATAGTACAAATAAAAATATACTTTATTTTAAAATTGTTTTACTATCGCTTCAACGTTTATCTCGTTCGCAGAAATTATAAGATTCATTACACACTACTTAGTTCGATTAACAAACGAAGGAAAATCAATGTACTGAGAAATGATAGCGACTCAAGCCATTGGACTAGATGAACTACTGAACTAAAAGAGTGATATCCTTCGCAATGATCAAAAGATATCTTTTCAATTCAGTGACACATTCTGCGCACCTCTACTCCAAACGGCAGGAATAGGTAAAGCGTTAGTTCTAAGCAAAGGACAAGCAAAGGCAAAGTACCTAGTAGCTATGATGGTAATGACTCGCATAGCTCATCAGTTGCCTTTTATGACCTGCCTGGCAGAAAGACAGTAGGCCTATTCTTCAAAGAAGCTCGGACCAACACAGGGAAAATATTTGGCAGCATGGCAGATTCAAACCAACGTTTCGTAAATGTAAATAAGTGTTTTTAACAAAATTCATATCAAGTATATATTTAAATGTAAGTTTGCTCTATTATAACATATACAAATCAAATCATTTTTATAATAATTGCAGAATACCGCAAGAAAGCATTTTAGGGCCTTTGCTTGTTTTGATTTACATGATTGATTTTTCAGAAGCAATCAAACATGAATCAATTTTATTTGCTGGTGATATTAATCTTCTCATTAACCCATCAACACCCAGTGTGACATTTAAGCGTCGCACCGATTCTCGGTGGAATTCAGTTGGCAGCCACACGATGCTTAAGACTTAAGTGTCGCATTCCCATTTAGATTTCAACCTTCCACGACTAAATTAAAGATGATTTAGTGAGGAAAACAACTCAACTTCAAACAAAGTGTCCGAATAGTAAGAGAATAATAAGCTTAAATCTACAATTGTAAAAAAGTCTAAAAGTCTTGGTAAAACTCTACGCTAACGTGTATTCCTGAAAGATGCCACGAATAAAGATGAAATAAAAATCTTGTCGAATACCGAACATCTAGCCAGATTCTTGGCCGAATACCAAATATTTGGCGACGTATTTGTTTCATTAGCGAGTTGATAGAGGCACGACACGTATTATTTGTTTATCAATTGAATATTTTTTAAAAGAATACTTGGAGCGTGATCTGCAATCGATACGTAGCCAAAAATATAGTTTTTAGAATTTTTGTCTGTTTGTCTGTATGTATGTCCGGGGTAAACTCAAAAAGTACTGCACGGATTTACTTCAAATTTTGTATAAATATTACTAATAGGTCGGGTCAACATATAGGCTACATATTATCACGCTATCACCTACGGGGGAGGGGCAGTGGGGAGTAAACGAACTCCGCGCGGACGAAATCGCTGGCAACAGCTAGTACTAATACAAAGAATTTGGATTTTACTAATTTACTACGAATAAAAATTGACAAGCACTCTAACCGGAAGGCATTGATAGAACATGTAATAAACTTGTCAGATTCGTTAATGTACTAAGGAGAATAAGAGATATTGTACGTGTTAAAACCTCACTTTTAGCATATAATGGATAAGTCGTAAGTTTATTCTACTTTATAGTAAGGTATTTCTATCTGTAACTCAGTAGATTTAATGATAGTTTTTAAAATTCAAAAAAAGTGTGCACAAGCAATGTGTTGTGTTAATCAGCTGCATTCCTGTAAGCCATTTTTAAATCAATTAAATTAGAATCGCGACAATTTTGATACGGACTGGCCATCAGATTTCTTATATGACTACTCGACTAACTAAATATATATATATATATATATATATATATATATATATATATATATATATATATATATATATATATATATATATATATATATATATATAACAACAGTTGTTTAGGAAAATGCTGAAATATTAGACATCATGTATAAGAAATGGTAAGAAAGTCCATGTAGGTAGGTACCTGCTAAATAATCAATATTTATACCAAGAACGGCTTCTGTACGTATTGTATACAACCATATTCCTGATAAGCTAAAAACGTTAGGTACCGTACAAAAAATTTCGTAATGCGCTGTTTAATCTGCTAATTGATAAAACTATTTACAACATAAATGAATTTTTTACTGATAAAATCATAACCAAATGTGAGTAGTATATTTTAATGATATACGTTATTGGTCGCCTCTGTGGTCTAGTGGTCCAGCGTTGGCGTTGACCACATGAGGTCCCGGGTTCGATTCCCAGGTCGGACACATAAAAAACACATCTAGGTAATAACGCGTAAAGCCAATTACGAACTGCCTGGCAGAATGACAGATGGTCTATTTCTCAATAGGGCATTGAAATCAGTGTGACAAGTATGTAATACCACAAGCATAAGCATTTGCTCACATATATACATATTAATATTATAAATATAAACTAGCTGTTGCCAGCGACTTCGACCGCGCGAACTTGGTTTACTCCGCACAGCTCCTCCCCCGTAGGTGATAGCGGGATAATATGTAGCCTATATGTTGACCCGACCTGTTAGTAATATTCCTGCAAAATTTGAAGTAAATCCATGCAGTACTTTTTGAGTTTACTCCGGACATACATATAGACAAAAATTCTAAAAACTATATTTTTGGCTTCGATATCGATTGTAGATCACGCCCCAAGTATTCTTTTAAAAAAATATTCAATGTACAGTTTTGACTTTCCTACGATTTTATTATATGTATAGAAGATAAGAAAGTTTTAATGGATGGATGGATGTTTGTTAAACAAAAACTACTGAACGAATCTGAATGAAATTTTGCACATAGGTAGATGATTACCTGGAATAGAATATCGGCCACTTTTAATCCCCGGAAAAATTAATTAGGTAATCCCGCGGGATTCACCAAAAACTTTTATAATGCAGTGAGGTGCACGCTGCAGCCAGTATGTACCTAATAGTTGTAGGTACCAAAACACTTATATTAACAAACACGTTTGAACAAAATGGCAAGTTAATTCACGTCCTGTCCCCAGTCTATATGACTTGTAAATGACATGCAAATGTCGGTAAGACAAACTTAGATAATGGCAGCTAACACTAGTCTGCCTCGCTAGGCGTTTATTTACTGACGAATATTTCATCCATACTAATATTATAAATGCGAAAGTAACTCTGTCTGTCTGTCTGTTACGCTTTCACGGCTAAACTGCTGAACCGATTTGGATAAAATTTGGTACAAATATAGTTTGAGACCCAAGAAAGGACATAGGGTAGTTCTTATCCCGGAAATCCCACGGGAACGGGAACTATGCGGGTTTTTATTTTAGAATTTTTTTCACGCAAACGAAGTCGCGGGCACAGCTAGTGAGTTATAAAGGGACATAAGAACAGAGAGGCAGACGGACAAAAAATGCGTGTGTCGTGGAATACTCGGTTGAAAGGAAGTTTCTTTCGTAGTATGTTAGTGATATACGTTAGGTATAGGGCTTATTGATATACAAAAACATTATATCCTCCTTGTTGGTCCCGGGCTCCTTTGAAGAATAGGCCTACTGCCGTTCTGTCAGGCAGGTCGTAGGTAAAAGGCGACCGATTGGCTATGCGCGTCACTGCCATCGTAGCTAGTAGGTGGTAGAGTTGTTCATTGTCTCGCCCGGGTCTGATTCTAACGCCTTACCTATTCCTGCCGCAATAGCGTCAGTGCTTGTCATGGTCGTGTTCCGGTTTGGAGGGTAAGGTAGCCGGAAAACTTATGCATGTGGCATTAGACCTCGCCACAAGATAGCAACGCTTTTAACATCTTTGGTGTCTATAGGTGATGGTTGTCTCTTTTCATCAGAAGACCCATCTGCTTGTTTGCTATCTTATAATATAAAAAAAAAATCCTACCGCAATATCAATCAATGCTTGTCATCGTCGATTGGCGGCTTGTTATCGGTTTTGAGGATAAGGTAGGCGGTAAACTTATGCATGTGGTAACATTCCGTCAACGTCAAATGCATAGCAACCCACTATTAATATCTTTGGTATCTATAGGCAATTATCTTTTTCCATCAGGAAAGCCATCCGCTTGTTTCTATATTCTACATGATATAAAAAAACTTCTCTATCTTAATCCACTATGCTATATAAAAAATGAAAAATTAATTTCTTTCAAATTTAGTAGATATATATTGGGAAGCTATCAGCAAGTTTTCTAATTTAGAATTGCAAAAAAGACAAGCTGGCCGAGTTTCTTCCGCCGGCTCTTTTCAATGTGAGGCCGCGTTCCGGCTCGGAGTGGCTATAAAATTGTCGACCCGTCAAAATTGTATCTAAAGGTAAATGTGAATAAAACCGTGCATCACTGTCAATCTTAAGAAATATGAACATCCCTCCATTACTTTATAATAACAGTATCATTCCCTTTATAAAGACAGTTAAAAATCTGGGACTCATCATTAGTTATGACTTTTCCTGGTCAGCTCATATATCCAAGGTGTCCAAAAAAGTTTACCACAGCTTTCATTCACTTAAATGTTTACAAAGATTGCTCCCTCTAAAAACCAAAATATCATTAGTCCAATCTCTCATTTTCCCCATATTTGATTATGCGGATGTATGCTACCCGGATATAACTGAAGAGGGTCTCAATAAATTTGAACGTTTATAAAATGTTTGCATACGCTTCATATTCGGTCTTAAGAAGTATGACCATGTCTCTACTTTCAGAAGTCAACTTAAGTGGCTTTCAATTCGAGCGCCCAGGAACTTGCATTTACTTAGTCTCCTCTATATATTTTGTTTAATAATATTTTACCTGAATATCTACGAGAGCGCTTTAATTTTCAATATTCCTTTGACTCTGATCGTAGATCTCAAGTCAGGGGTATATTAAAATTCCCTTCAGAAATTCCTTCTCTTTTAACACTGTCAAACTGTGGAATACCCTTCCTTTCAATATTCGAAATAGCAAATCGCTTCACACATTTAAGAAAGCAGTAAAAGAGCATTACTTGTCACGATAATTTGAAAGGCATTAGGTATAAGGTATAGATTAATATCATTTATTATTATTTTTTATTTCTTTTGTTTTTTTATATTATATAATTCTAATTTAAAGTTATGCACTTGTACACTGTGTTCTACCTTTATCTGTGCATTCTCGCTTCTCGGTTCTGTAATGGTAGACATCTCTTTCAGAGATAAGCTCGCCCTTTGTACATGTTTTATATTAATTTTTCAAAAAGATGTATTTTGTGTACAATAAAGTGTGAAATAAATAAATAAAACTGATTTTGAGATGATTTTAAGTTTGTTTATTTTATATTTGTGATTATAAACGTATAAAATGGTCGCAAAAAGTTTTATAGGTTTTTTATCAAACTGCGCAATAGAAACTATGAGTAAAATTTCATTCTAAGCGACGCTTTTATTACACAAATATAATTAAGACTAGTGATGCCCGCGATTGTGCCCTTGTTGAACGGATTTTTAGGGGGCGACCATAAATTTCTTGAGGTGGTTGGGGCCCTAAACAAACTTTTAAATTACACAAAAAACTTTTAAATTAAAATACAAACTATGTACAATAACAACATATGTAATAATATTAATATAATGAATATATTAGAATGAATACAATAACGGCTAAGCAAGCTTTTCAAATTTACGAGTTATAGTCGATTTTGTAAAATGTACTTGGAGAATTTTTTTACAGGCGGTGAGTGTGTGGTGTGGATATATCCGTCATTGGCGTTAAATAGATTTAATGTCTAAGTATGAACCAATAAAAAAACCCCTCTTCTTAGTCTGCATTTGTTCTGATTGGTAACTACGGAACGTTACATTGCGCGTAGTCCGGTACGCATTGGCGAGTTTATTAAGAATTTTACAAAGAAAATCTGACAGCGGAGTGACATTTTACAAAATGGAGGCTGAAGTTCCAATTTTGTCTACTTGGTGGTTGGTGGCACTATATATTATATAATGGTGGGTCGTAATATACTCGTGATACTAGTATATGTGTACTTAAATGTCGATAAATAAAAATGAGGGCTATGAAGATACGTCATTAGAATTTTTGTTGGAAATATTTTATTACCAAAAAGATTTTTCCCGTGTTGGTCCGGGCCCCTTTGGGGAATAGATCAACTGCCGTTATGCCAGGCAGTTCGTAAGAGGCTAACAATATATTTATGCACGTGGCATTAAGATCCCACCACTCGGATAGCAACACACCATTATATTTGGTGTACCTATACAGGTGATGGTTGTCTTTTTCCATCAGGAGGGCCATAGTCATGCTATATATAAAAAAGCTAAAGCTTAAAAAATACCCCTGGAGTTATTTTTCCGGGTATACAAGCTATACTAACGACCTAAAAGCGTATCACGTTTTATCCATGGTTACGTGAGTTATTTCTATCTTATCACAGGCTTATTTAAAAGTCAATATCAATGGGACGAGTCGAGTGTAAAGCGATTTGTTTTTTGGCACAAAAATTAAAATCCTGCAGTAAACGCCCAAGCGGATAGTGTACAAGTGCTGCTAAATAATATTAAAAATGCCTGTTTAGTAGAGGTGCGCAGAATGTGTCACTGAATTGAAAAGATATGAATATATCTTTTGATCACTGCGAAGTATATCACTCTTTTAGTTCAGTAGTTCATCTAGTCCAATGGCTTGAGTCGCTATCATTTCTCAGTACATTGATTTTCCTTCGTTTGTTAATCGAACTAAGTAGTGTGTAATGAATCTTATGATTTCTGCGAATGAGATAAACGTTGAAGCGATAGTAAAACAATTTTAAAATAAAGTATATTTTTTATTTGTACTATTTTTTTCGTTTTTTTATTCGTACTTTTACTAATGAAAGATTAAATTTTTTACTAAAATAGTGTTTACAATTGTCGAATACAGCAAAATGTTTCTTATGGCCTTAACTTTAAGCTGATTTTTCTAAACTTTTATTACTTATTATTACATAAATTCAAACAAACATTATGACATTTTATGCATTGCGTTTATACTAATTGAAGATCAAAACTACCTTCATGCGCAATAAGCAATGAACGCTTATAATTAAAGAATTCATTTTATCGCTCTTCGCAAGTATATATGTACATTGTACAAGAAAGTACGAGTGATATAGTTAACCGGTATCAAGTTCAGCCGGGCCGAGATTGTGTCTGCTACGTCACTCCCGTCGGCGTGTGATTGGCAATCTTCGACTCTCGTAATCGTTTCGTTCGCGGTGAACTACGCGAACTAGAGATATAGATAAATTGAAACTGAACTAGTGAAGGATGAACTAAACGCAACTGAAGTAGTCCAATTGAAGGATTCATTCGCGAATTACACACGACTACTGTTTAGTGTAGAGGTGAAAATCTCATAACGCATAATACGAAAATTTTTTAAAAGAAAATTAAAACAAAGTAAAAAATGGATCCGTTCTAAAAAACTACTTTATTGGAATATAATGATCTTGTATCAGAAAAAAATTAAAAAAATTACGTATTCTTCATCTTACGCTCATAGATATAAATATTAAACCACTGTTTATATACTCAACGATTACTCTATTCTTTATTGTGCTAACATATTTTTTTCTAAATTTCTCCCTAGACGTGGTAGTTTTGGTGTACAAAATGTTACCGATATGTGAGCACTAAAGGTAGCCAATGTTACAAAGGCTATGAGTACATTGATATCGCTGGTTATGAGTAAGAAATGAAATCAAAACCATAGACTAAACTTTCAGGGGAGGACCATCCACTCTTGAGTCTATTGGAGCAACGCTCGCTAGACCAAGGACCGCTTCAGCGGTTAGGATTAGAACCTGTTCCATTCTACACAGCTAATCTCATAAGAGAGAAGCAATGCATGACTAAACTTTGACATTGCAAAATGTAAGGAATTCATTGCAGATTATTTTTCAATCATGAATGTGAAATAGAAGCGAATGATAATTATCACTATATTATACACAACGACTTCTATGTACTAACATTAATCTCTTTTTATACACAATTGATTGACCTCTCATTACTATGGACATCGGGTTTCATACTAAAATCGCGAAAAATATGTCCCAGTTACACATTACAGAAATAGATATGTTAACAAGGTAATTTAAACCTAATTCATTATATCAAGGTCTAATATCGACTAAAGTGAAATTGTAGCTCTTTGCGTTTTGTAGCACATTTGCCTCGGTCATTTTTTAGGGTGGACCCGACTTCCATAGTAATAACAGTAATAGTAGCGATCTGGAAATTTATGGACTTTATATTTTGATATATAATTTATATATTTTTCATGTATTTTTCATATATTTAAAATATATAATTTTTATATTTTAAAATATATTTTTTATATATTTTTTTTTTCATGGGGGTTGTGTGGTTCTGATAAGAGTGAATTTAGATAGTAAACAGATGGTTTATTACAAATGTATTGTTGTAGAAGGATTGATGAATAGATTTTGAAGTATATAGCTTTTTAAAATTAGAATTAAAATTTTGAACAAATATATTTTGTATGCTAAGAGATAAAAATATAATAATAAACATTAAAAAAGAAATCTGGTTCTTTGAATTAAAAAAATCCATGAGTATAATTTAGATGAAAAATATAAAATATTTGTAACGTGATTGGTCAAATATATCATAGGCATGAAAATATATATAATTCTATACTAACAGTTAGTTGCGCGCTTGCGATTAATAATTGCAATTAATAAAATAAAAAACCCAAAAGACTGCATATCTTTATATATTGTGTACATTGATTCCACTATTGTTCAGATTTTTCATCGTAATTTTGTGGAAATATTTTAATGCGTAGATACTTTATAGGCTGACGAATTACAGTCAAATGCTCTTTTCGGACAAGATTCGTTAGATTTAATAACATATACTTCAATAGATTTCTTCAAATTTGGCTTACGTGACTTATGTCAGGACACGTTTGTTTATAAATAACATCGTACCCTGATAGCCACCTTACCTATAACTTACTGTCAATCTACATCCGCAATTTGAAGCAAACTTGACGGAAAGAGTTGGCAAAGCGAGCGATTACCTATTAGTTACCTATAACTACAAATCTAAAAAAACTATTTTTTCAGCGTATCAAAAATTAGTCATAAACATCTTGACAGTATTACATATTTATACACTATATATTTTCAGTATTTTTGAATCGCTTGTCCTATTTTTCTTTGTTAGCCACCGGAAATCCCAGAAATTCGCTAACGAGATTATCAGAATTACCTAACAAGTATTTTAATTATAACTCAAAGTAGGAAATTTCGTTTGACGTCAAGTTAGTGTTATCAGGAGGTATATCGGTCTTTATAATTTGCCTATAACTTCCGTTAATTAGCCTAAAACCCAATAATATTCGATAACAAACCTCAAACTAGGGATGTACGATTCCAAAAAAAATCGATCTTGAGAATCGCGACAAATATTTTATTATTTGTTATAAATATTTTATTGACAGATATGAGTAGAGTGATTATCATTTTGATAATATCTTAAAAAGCACCCCACGCTTTTTTTTAAATAAAATATTTTTTTTTTATTCACACTATTATTAATTTATATTTATTGAAATTTTCAACACTATTCTTAATTTAAATTTATTAAAATTTATTTTCTATTTTTTGCTTTGATTTTCTATAAAAAGCGTGCTTTTAGTTTTTTTAAACTATTATTTATTTTTTACTTTTTAGTTTGGTTTATTCATAAAAGCGTGTTTTTTTAGTTTTTTAAAACTATTATTTGTTTTGTAAAATTAAAATTCTCCTTAGTATTCAAAAATTTGTCAATATTGGAGAAATCGGCTAAAGATAATTATTGGAAATTAAAATTAACATCAAGTCCTGTCTTATCGACTGTAGGAATAATTATAAAAAAATAAAATTAAGTTTCTTACCTTATCGACTATAGATGAAAATTATATAAAATAACAAAAATCATATTTTGCAAATTAAAAAATGGAATAATTTTATCAAACATACAAACATACAAAAGTACAAACGTACAAACATACAAACATACAAACATACATATAGGTGAAGCTAATAAAAAGTTTGTAAAAATTATATGTCTCAATTTTAGAATCAAATTTGTAAATTACTTAAAAAATACTTTCTTTGAAAATTTGGGAAAATTGAAAAATCGGGAAAATTAAAGTTATAAATAAGAGAAAAAAATCTATTAAACACTGCGTAGATCATTTAAAGATTAAAAAAATTCGATACAATCGAACGACAATCTGAAATTCGAAAATACGGTTATTTTGTAGCTTCTCTTTACATGCTATTTTTTAAAAATTTTGTCAATTTTTCAATTCTAAGATCATATTCCAGCTATGAAAATGCACTTGCAAGTCATTAACAATTGTGTTTAATAGATTTTTTTCCCATATTTATAACTGTAATTTTTCCGATTTTTTTTTGGTATTTTTAGATTTTTTTTTAATTTTTAGCGCGCGCATAAAAATTTCTAGTAGAAATTTATTTCGATGTCGATGGTTCATTATTCTACATCGACCATCGATGTTTCGATTCCAAAAAAAATCGACCAAAAAAAATGATGTTTCCCGGAAAAAACATCGATAGTCGAAACATCGATGTATATCGGCCATCCCTATTTGACTACTTTAGTTATCAATTAACAGGAAAAAACCAATTTATTTTGCGCATTATTAATACATTTTATGGTCCGTTCTCTGAATTCGTTATCGTTGTTTTCGATATAATAAATTTATTAATATATTTTCCGTATTACATAGCTATTTTAAATATTAAATAAATAAAGGAAAGTTTTGAGTTGATGAAAACCCAAATAATTTAGTTTAGTTTTGATTCAAAATGATACTACTCCACTGTCAGTAGAAAACAATAAAGCCCTTGAGTTTACAGAATGTTTTGCGTGACAAAAACAATTTTTTTTTAATTATCAATTTTTTGGGTTCCAATTTCTAAATTTCGACATTGAAGCGAGCCCTGGATAATATGTTAATGTTATATACACATAAAATTTACATTTTTCAAGTTTGAAGGGAAAATTTGATAAAAGAAACATCAATCTCGATTTTTTTTAGAATAATATTTTTTAAAATTCGGATTGAAAATAGTGTGTAAAACAATAACAGAATTCGGTCCGAGTTTCCTTGATTAATATATTATTTATTATATTATTTATTGCGATTATACACAGCATCCGATACGTAACCGACAAAGGGTCCACACCGTAACAGCTTTTAGAGTTTTGTGGCAAAGTCATTAGAGTTCCCTGAAATAATATTTTTGGAATAGTTCTAGCCAGCAGCATTCTATCACTTGCCTAAAATATATATGAGAAGATACAATAGTGTCACAAAGATATGTCAAGTATTTATCGTCATTAAAACATTTATAATTAAATTATCTTTAAAAATAATATGAGAAAATGTACTAGTTTCATCACGTCGCGTCAGTTACCTTACGCGGTAGGCAGAGTGACTCGAACGTCTATAGATTTGCCCATGGGCGTACCTAGGGGGGGCAGGGAGGGGCAGCTGCCCCCCCTGGAATTTGTTTACCTCTCTACTAATTATGTACAGTTGTAGATAACAAAAATAAATTGATAAAAATATAGACTTAAAATATTACGGTTGCTATGGGCGTACCCAGGTTCTGGGCCGGGGGGGGGGGGGCCCGGCCCAGAACCTGGGTACGCCCATGGTCTTGCCTAACACAACACCGATTCATCGGTTGGCGAGATGGGTGGTAATCTCCATAGTCGCATTTTACCGACCTGATAAAAATACTGCTTATTTCTGGCGATAATCGGGATCGTCCGCTTTAGGTATGTGTTACACTTTTATTAGACTCCAAGCTGGTGCTGAGATTATAGATTTAAAAAAAATCTCAATAACATTTTTGCCTGACCTGGGGCTCGAACCCGGGGCTTCATGATACGAGCTGAATAGGCTTACCCCTAGGCCTCGAGGCTTTCTTTCATTAGACAGACACTTAATATTTACACATAATATTATGTATTGTACCACTTACATTGTATTCGAAGGCAAGGTCACGCCACATTGTGTGGCATATGTTATAGTTATTCAAAAATGTATAATAATAATTTATACTCATATAATTAGTTCATTGTATGCAAAATTATTATTTTTATCACTTCAAATCTCTAATTGACGGCATTAGACTAAGTAAACCGTGATTTTATACATATATAAAAATACAAACTACAAGATTTAGATAAAAGTTTTTTATTGTAAAAGTATAAAGGTATTACCTGAAAAAAAGTGTAAGACTATGGTCACACCTACACCACCACTTGCAGCCAACACTAAGCTATGCTTATTACATGCCCTGCAAGAAAGCTTTGCTATTATTTTCCAATTGTCTTTTTACATCGTTATATCGTGATAGCAAACAAGCAGACGGCTTTCCTGATGGAAAGAGAAACTATCGCCTAGACACCAAAGATATTAATAGAGCGTTGCTATCCGAACAACAGAATTACCTTTTTAAGCAGGGAGAATTTTGTGTAATAATTTAATAATTCAATAGTATGTCAATATAAATATTATTAGTAGGTACAAATGAATTGAATAATATATTAAACTAGCTGACCCGGCAAGCGTTGTTTTGCCTTACATATTAGGAATCCATAGCGAACAAACAACGTGATACGTAATTTATATAAGACTACGGGATTGTCCTTCCACGCAGCCAAAATGGCATTAAACTTTATATGGTGGTTAAGTATTCTTAAATTTTCTAATTTTCCGCGCAATTTTCTTAATATTTTCTTTTATAAGAACCTTCTCCTTACAATTACAAGCACAACAAAAAAATTACCGAAATTGGTCCAGCCATTCAGGCATGATATCATGACCAAGGAAAATAGGGATAGGAAAATAGGGACCAAGGAAAATTTATAGATAAAGATTTGTACTATTGACATTTATATTGACATACTTACTATTGAATTATTAAATTGTTACACAAAATTTTCCCTGCTTAAAAGGGTAATTCTGTTGTGCGGAAAGACACATATTTATTATTAGTATAATTATATTAGTAAATTGTCAACTGCAGTAAACAATATTGATTTGTTACCCTGATGATGCGTTAAAATGCAAAACCGGTTGCTGTTACTAAATAAAAACAAAGTAAAACAGTATAAGTGCTTTTAATCCATACTTAATATTATAAATGCGAAAGTCTGTCTGTCTGTTACGCTTTCACGGCTAAACCGCTGGACCGATTTTCATGAAATTTGGCATGGATATAGTTGAAGATCCGGCAAACCATAGGCTATTTTTTTCAAAAATCAGCCCCTGGAGGGGTAAAATAATATATACTCGCGGGCGAAGCTGCGCGGGTCAGCTAGTACAATATAAATCAAATTACAATTATTTTTTTACAAAAAATATTTTTCTTTATTGTAGTGTAGACTATTTTTGTTTTGTTTTATCATTAGATAGCAAACAAGAAGAAGGCTCTCCTGATGAAAAGAGAAACCATCGCCTGTAGACACCAAATATGTTAATGATGCGTTGCTATTCGTGTGGTGGGATGGCAATGCCACATGCATCTACCGGCTACACTACCCTCCATACCAGAACACGACAATGACGCTATTGCGACAAGAATTGGTAAGATAAGGCCACACTGGTATAATATACCCGGGCGAGACGTTGTGGAACTCTACCACCTAGTAGTCACGATGGTAATGACATATAATCTATCGTTCACATTTTACGAACTGTCCGGCAGAATGACAAATGGTTTATTCTCGTGTTGTAGATATGGGCGTTTTCGTATTTAGTTGCAAACGGACATGTAACCGATATTCAATTTTCATATCGATATCAGTAGTACGATTTGCACAAGTAACTGTGAAACTAACGAAACGCAAACTAACGACAAATTCAAACTCACACTTATACCGTAATACATTGATATATAGGTAGCGAGACAAAGCAAATAAAAACTGTCGATGTCATATCGCTCCTGATGTGAAATTTGTGTTTTGTTCGTTATTCGTACTTCGTTCTCGTGTTGTTGCGTTGCACTTTGGATAAACTATAAGTTGATGAAGTTTTTGTGAGAACGGTTATTTAAATTTAGATATCGATATGGTATGATAATAAACAAATATCCGATATAAGTTACGTTTTGATATATCGAACCCATGCCTATCGTGTTGGGTACGTAACAAGCTGCACCTTGAAAGTAGGAGCTCGATGCACTAAAAAAAAATTGGTGTATCCCGCGGGAACAGCAAATGTTACCGGGATAAAAGTTAAGATACTTTTATCCCGGTAAAATCTACTGCTTTCGTGTCCTATATCAGGACATCGTTTGTGTGCCACATCCAAACCAGGCTACCGTTTTTGCGTGACTGTGTAAATGATATCCAAATATACAAACTTTAACATGCATAATAATATAAATGCGGAAGTAACTCTGTCTGTCTGTCTCTTCTTCACGCCTAAACTACTAAACCGATTTGGATGAAATTTGGTATATAGTTTAAGAGCCAAGGAAAGACAATGGATAGTTTTTACCCTGGAAATCCCATGGCCGCTCCGGGGACTTTTAGCAATTTTTCCACGCGGACGAAGTCTCCGGCACAGCTAGTTTATATCTATTTTTTAATGACGATTATGCTTTTTAAAATTAAGACGTACGATTTTTTGAATATTTTATTTCATACCAAGGACAAGATTGGTATGAAATAAAATATTCGAATAATTGTACGACAAAGTAAACAATTTGAGTTTGAATATCTCGATAGAAGCCGCGCGATGCCGGGTTGAGCACCTAGTCACAAAACAAAAAGGTACAGAATGTGAATGGATTGTGCCTACACCGGGCGGTCGCGCTAGGGTTGTCAACGTTGGCTTTTACCGGTCCTTTGCGTATACGCAAAGGACCGGTAGTGGCACTTGTATCTAGTTTGTTGATTTATTGTCGAGAATAAAACAGGAAGAACGGAAATGTGAACCAATAATAATTTAAAAATAATAATAAATTTATCTATTTTCATTTACCAAAATTTTAGTTACAAAGGTAGGCTGAAGTCCACTTTTAGGCAACAATATGCCGGTTCCAGAAGACTCCGCTCTTCTATCTTACAATTTTATTATTTAATTGATTTATATAAAAACAAAACCTTAGTGCCTATAATATTCAAATGACATGTAATAAAGAGATTTTTTTTTTTTTTTTATAGAAGAGGGGGCAAACGAGCAAGAGGTGCACCTGATGGTAAGTGATCACCGCCGCCCATGGACATCTGCAATACCATAGGTCTTGCAGTTGCGTTGCCGGCCTTTTAAGAATGAGTAAGCTCTTTTCTTGAAGGTCCCTATGTCGTATCCGTTCGGAAATACCCCTGCCGGTAATTGGTTCCACAACAGAGTAGTGCGAGGTAAAAAGTGTCGAGAGAAACGCACAGTTGTGGATTTCCAGACATCGAGATGGTGAGGATGGAACTTCAAGTTTTGACGCGATGTCCGATGGTGGAATTCGGCGGCAGGAATTAATCCAAACAACTCGTCGGAACACTCTCCATGATATATACGATAAAAGACACAGAGAGAACCTACATCTCTGCGCAATGCCAAAGAGTCAAGCTGTTTCGAAATGGCCTGGTCGTCAACGATTCGAACCGCTCTACGCTGAATGCGATCAAGAGGAAGAAGCTGGTACTGAGGAGCTCCGGCCCAGAGATGCGAACAGTACTCTATGTGAGGCCGAACCTGTGCCTTATAAAGTTGAAGGCGATAGATAGATTATTATTATAAACAAAAAGTAAAGTAGATTAATATAATACCAATCAAGCCGACTAAAATATGATAATATTCTAAACGCTTACGCAGCAACATTTTTCGTAAATCTAAGTGGTGTGTGGTCTAAGTATAAGAGTTGAGCATGTGAGCAATCTGTTATCAAATTATGGTCATAATAAATAAGTAGTTCATTTAATTTTTTTTTTCGTCTAAATATACATGAAATTTCTCAAATTTATCCAAGTTTTATACTTATTGTCTATTTTAGAATTGATTTTTAATTTTGATATACATAAAAAGGTAGTAAAATGATCTGTAACGGTATGTATGTAAGACCGCTACGGCGGCCGCCATTATTTCCTGATTAATTTTTACTATTATATGATCTAGGCAATTGTTTTCCCAGGTAATAAAAAGTTATTGTTATACCTATTACAAATTATATTTTAAAGTTATTGTTATACCTATGACCTGCACAATAAAGTTGACTACAAAAAACACAAAGTGACGCGTGTTTCAACTCTCGTGTGTGGTGGCACGCGTGCTTGCACTATGCCAAACCATTCCGAAATATCGTGTCTGTGAGGCCACAAAACAAAAAGGTACAGAAGTCTATCTATATACAAAGGGCGCTTGAGCAACACACATGTCTATTTCTGTATGTGTGTTGCTCAAGCGCCCTTTGTATGTAGATTGACTTCTGTAATACCTATTGGTTCTTTGACCTAGCCTCACGTAAATTGCCTGCCAGATTCAAACCTGCGATTGCAGATTCTATATAAAGATAAGTATCGCAAGACAAATGAGGCGAGTGCTTATTTTGAAGGCAATATTGTGAACTGGGGCGTAACGAGTCGTGAAAAATAATTACATAAGCATAATGCGGAAGAACTGATTCATCAAAGCTGAACGGCTAAACAGGTGACAGTATTATTAAGTTATTAATAGCAGTTTGACCATACTACGGTCAATTTACCCGCCCTATTATGTGACGAGCATAGGTGCTTCTGATTTTAGTTATTATCTATAATCTATATTAATACGTGAAGTAAAATCTTTGTACCCCCTTTTACAATAAGTACGTGAACGGTGGAATATGAGTTTCTTTTGAAATATCTCGCCCAGAATTGGTAAAATTTTACCTATTGTTGCCTCTTATACGTGTAAAGTGGGGACGTTTATTTTTTATTTTTGTATCTTAAAATGTGAAGTATCGTTGGATAGCATTAAAAAAATATTAGAGGTTTGCGAAAACAGTTTATTGATTAAGGGATCCGTTTGTAAAATATTAAGCTTTCTTTTTATTCTTTTTTTTTTTATTAGGGACTTATGTCACTATGGCGATTACGTCAGTCCCATCGGATTAAGCTAATCTTATGTTAAAAAGAGGGTGAAAGGCATCGCTGTTCTAGGCTTCTTTACTTATACACATCAAGTGCTGACTCCGATGTCGGTCTACTAAGAATGCTTTGTATGGGACCTAAGTCAAAAATATTAATTTTTCTTCTTGCAAATAATGCCTCTCGCTCTCTCTTGTTCTTGGCACATTCCATTAAAAGGTGATGTATGTCCTCTGCTTTGCGAAATACATGACAATTAGGTGAATTATTCTTCTTCATCAGGTAAGAAAAACTGTTTAATGGAATGTGAACAGACCTTATCCTAAAGGCTAATACAATTATTTGACGGGCAAAATTACATTGAAAATATTAAACTTCAAATTACTGATTTTTGTTAGAGTCACTCCTCTGCGGCTAAATGCTTGTTTTTAGGTCTGTGGAAAAATTCACGGTAGTACTTAGTTGGTAATAGGTATATAAGTGTATAATGAATTTAAAAGGAAAACTATTACGGCTATGCTTTACAAGTATACGAGTTATAGTCAGCCAACTTATAAAATGTACATGGAAAAAATTTAACAGGCGGTGAACCTGTAGTACGGATATAATATTGTTATCTCTATCTAGCTATCTCTTTATCTCTTTCTTTTATTTCTAGATCTCTCTAGCGTTCCAATTCTACACGTTTCTAGATTATTCGTAACAATATGCCAGTGGCGTTAAATAGGTTAAAATTTCATAGTATCTATACATATAATAAAATCGTAGGAAAGTCAAAACTGTACATTGAATATTTTTTAAAAAAATACTTCAGCGTGATCTATAATCGATATCGAAGGTAAAAATATAGTTTTTAGAATTTTTGTCTGTTTGTCTGTATGTATGTCCGGGGTAAACTCAAAAAGTACTGCATGGATTTACTTCAAATTTTGCATGAATATTACTAACAGGTCGGGTCAACATATAGGCTACATATTATCACGCTATCACCTACTGGGGAGGTGCTGTGCGGTGTAAACGAAGTCCGCGGACGAAGTTGCGGGCAACAGCTAGTGACACAATAAAATGAAACAATACAATAAAGTCCTCTTCTTAGTCCGCATTTTTATGATGGGTAACTACGGAACCCTACATTGCCGACACGCACCTGGCCGATCATTAATATTAGTATGATAAATGCTATCTAAGTGACGTGCACAGTTTATATGTGTGATAAAAATCGCTGTTATTTCGAATTATGTATTGTTTGTACGGCAATAATAGATTCTTGTTATAGTTTCAGCATATTGAATTAAATTACCGTGACTTTCATGGCGCTGTTTTTATTAAAAATTTAACGAATGGAATAACAAAGAAACGTGACGCATTGTTAATGAAATGCAGTAAAATAGCGAAATCCAATTTATATTTTTCTCAAACAGTCTCGTTGTTCTAGTGAATGGTCTGAAATACCTGCGACCTTTCGCTGGCTGGGAGGCTTTCCAACTGAGCCACTGTCACTGGTATACGTGGCGAAATTCTTCTTTACCTCTATGTTCCATGTTCTTTACCATGGAACATAGAACTTGTTCTATGTTCCATGTTCTTTATTGCGTGATTGTACTGATAGCGATATAATCTATATATTAATACGCGAAGGAAAAACTTTGGACCCCTTTTTAGGATAATTGCGCGAACGGTGGAGTATGAAACTTGACACGCTTAAAGTTTAGATTGCGGGGGAATGTAGATATCTAATATCTATACAAATAAATAAAATTGGAGTGTCTGTTTGTAATATTAAAATAACCGCTTTTTACTAAATGCTTAGGGATGTATACACGGTACATATAAAAAAAAAACATTTTTTAAATTTTTTTTCTGTCTGCCTGTTTGTTCCGGCTAATCTCTAGAACGGCTGGGCCGATTTTGACGGGACTTTCACTGAAAGATAGCTGATGTGATAGGGAGTAACTTAAGCTACTTTTTTTCGGAATTTCCCCACGCGGACGAAGTCGCGCTTCTTTTTTTAAATAAAATGCTAAAAAAATATATTAAACTAATAAAAATAAAGATAAACACACTACATTCTTGTGACATACATGATAACGTAGCATAAAATATACACATATCAATATGTCTACTATTTTCTTTACGGCTAAAGTCAGTTGTCAAATTTAAAAGAGGTTTTATATTTTAGTTTATGGTCGAATTTCGGCCACAAGCGAACGCTAGTGCGTATATGCTAGTTAAATGAGTTCAAGTCCTCCTGTATCGAAATTATTCTCTGTTGTTTTAAAGGTTTTTCAAATTCTTCATACGAACCGCAAAGGACTTTAACATGCTTCCTGAGTCTGTGTTCCCGGACGAGTACAATCTGGGGATCTTCAAGAGAAGAGTGAACAGGTACCTTCTAGGGAAGCGCGTTCCATCTTAGGCCGCATGTTAGCTTAACATCAGGCGAGATCGTGGTCACGCGCTTCCCTATCGATAATAAAAAAATGCCATACAATATTTTATATCGATAACACTTGTACTGTTTCACAATAAACTGTTATATATGTGAAACAGTACAAGTGTTATCGAATATTGTACGAAAATGGAGTTTCACCAAGTGCCGACGATAAAGAGTGTAGAACATTAAAAAAAATGCTTTTTTACATATTATAAGATTGCATGTTCTCCTGATGGTAAGAGAAACCATCGTCTATACACACCAAAGATGTTAATGATGCGTTACTATGCGTGTGGCGGAATGGCAATGCAACATGCATACCTAAGTCTATCCGGGCTCCATTATAGAATAGGCCAACTGCCGTTGCCAGATAGGTCGTAAAAGGCGACAAATTGGCTATAGGTGTCACTACTATCGTGACTACTAGGTTGTAGAATTCCCAAACGACTCGCCCGGGTATTTGGTACCACTACCTTACATATTCCTTCCGCAATAGCGTCAATGTTTGTCACAGTCGTGTTCCGGTTTGGAGGGTAAGGTAGCCGATAAACTTATGTTTGTGGTATTGCCTACCCGCTACACGGATACCAACGCACCATTAACATCTTTAGTGTCTATAAGCGGTGGTTACTCTTTCCATCAGGAGAGCCATTTACTTGTTTTCTATCTTATGATATAAGAAGATAAATAAGATCAAACATTCTAAAACTTTGAACTTTTACCGCAGAATACCGGAGACTAACAGAAGTCAATTTACATACAAGTAATATTCGAGCAACGCACACATAGACACTTTTTACGGACGCGATATCTCGGAATAATTCGGAACAAAACTATTTGAGGTTTAGTCAAAATAGATTCTAATTCTAAAACGATTGCAATAATAAATCCAAATTAATAAAAAAACATCGCTTTATTGTTTTACATGAAAATCTATTTTATCAAACCTGGATCAAAAAAATGCCACTGACCACTGTCACTTAAATTTATTAGTGTGCATGCTTTAATTTTATTGTACATGTGCAAAAGTGTGATTTTGTATCAAAAAGTCACACTTTAAATGTTAAATTCAATTGACTTTTATTTTATATGTATTTTATTTTTATAGTTTTTGTCCCGAAAATCCTACGGGAACGGGATGTATAAGAGTAAAACCTTTTTTCACGCGGACGAAATCGCGGGTACAGCTAGTTTCCAATAAACATGTCCCATTTCCTGAAACTCTATTTCTAATATATAATTTTAATTGACCGCCATTTTGAAGTGCAGACGCGATATCTATCACGGGTGGCTCATATAAAATATCTTTTTTCCAGTACTAAATATTAATTTAAAAAAAGTTGAGTGTGTTCGGAACACTTTAAAGAATTGATTGCTGTTGAAAACATAAATCGTAAATTAAATTTTTCACAAAGCTAGGCGATTACTAATTATTAACAAAAATTTATTTGACAACAACACAAAAATATTTGAATAATTGACCAAAAAATTTTTTGCTACATGGAACTTTTTTCATCTGTTCACTTGATACTTGATACGTTAACGTCATAAAACTTTTTAAAATCCTGATTATTTGTTTTATGTTTTTTGAAGTTGACAAAAAACGATAATTATAAAAATATAGTACAAAAAATAAATAATTGTGAAAACTTTTATACCTTGATATTATTAAGTATATATTCAAGAAAAGCTCTAAGAAGCGAAACATTTTTTGGCCAAATATTTAAATACTTTTATGAAAACGCGAGTACAGTAACTTTTTTTATTAACAATCGCCTAAAAAAACCACTTTAAGATTTTTTTTTAACGAGAATACTTCTTTTTTTTCAATTAAATTTACACCATGCTTTTCCTATTTGTTTAATTAATATTTAATATATAAAAAAATATTTTATTTGACGTATGTATTCGAGTCTGCGTCGCGTCTGCATCCGCATCCCGCAATTGACCCGCCGAGGCCTACTTTCGGCGTTCAATTAAACCTTATATATATATATATATATATATATATATATATATATATATATATATATATGTATATAAAACGGTTACCCTTGGCGGCTATCCCTGTATCCCTGAAACTTCCCGCTAAATCCCTATACAATTCTATACACTCAAGTAAAACCTCCCGTTTTTTATCTTTTATAGCATTCTAGCTCGCCATTTTGCTTAAATTTACGACCCGACCATACATTAAACACCGTGATTGACCGAACGTGACCGCTCCAAACTCAAGTGAAAAATATTGTGCAATATTAGGCCTACATAGTTGACAATACAAGAAAAAAATATTGCACTATAAAAATTAAATACACTCAAACTGTCGTTCAGTCTTAGAGCAATCTTCAATATAAGGTAACCATAAACGGTCAATAATATTGCACAATACAGTAATAGTAGCGATCTGGAAATTTATGGACTTTATATTTTGATATATAATTTATATATTTTTCATGTATTTTTCATATATTTAAAATATATAATTTTTATATTTTAAAATATATTTTTTATATATTTTTTTTTCATGGGGGTTGTGTGGTTCTGATAAGAGTGAATTTAGATAGTAAACAGATGGTTTATTACAAATGTATTGTTGTAGAAGGATTGATGAATAGATTTTGAAGTATATAGCTTTTTAAAATTAGAATTAAAATTTTTAACAAATATATTTTGTATGCTAAGAGATAAAAATATAATAATAAACATTAAAAAATAAATCTGGTTCTTTGAATTAAAAAAATCCATAAGTATAATTTAGATGAAAAATATAAAATATTTGTAACGTGATTGGTCAAATATATCATAAGCATGAAAATATATATAATTCTATACTAACAGTTAGTTGCGCGCTTGCGATTAATAATTGCAATTAATAAAATAAAAAACCCAAAAGACTGCATATCTTTATATATTGTGTACATTGATTCCACTATTGTTCAGATTTTTCATCGTAATTTTGTGGAAATATTTTAATGCGTAGATACTTTATAGGCTGACGAATTACAGTCAAATGCTCTTTTCGGACAAGATTCGTTAGATTTAATAACATATACTTCAATAGATTTCTTCAAATTTGGCTTACGTGACTTATGTCAGGACAACTTTGTTTATAAATAACATCGTACCCTGATAGCCACCTTACCTATAACTTACTGTAAATCTACATCCGCAATTTGAAGCAAACTTGACGGAAAGAGTTGGCAAAGCGAGCGATTACCTATTAGTTACCTATAACTACAAATCTAAAAAAACTATTTTTTCAGCGTATCAAAAATTAGTCATAAACATCTTGACAGTATTACATATTTATACACTATATATTTTCAGTATTTTTGAATCACTTGTCCTATTTTTCCTTGTTAACCACCGGAAATCCCAGAAATTCGCTAACGAGATTATCAGAATTACCTAACAAGTATTTTAATTATAACTCAAAGTAGGAAATTTCGTTTGACGTCAAGTTAGTGTTATCAGGAGGTATATCGGTCTTTATAATTTGCCTATAACTTCCGTTAATTAGCCTAAAACCCAATAATATTCGATAACAAACCTCAAACTAGGGATGTACGATTCCAAAAAAATCGATCTCGAGAATCGCGACAAATATTTTATTATTTGTTATAAATATTTTAATGGCAGATATGAGTAGAGTGATTATCATTTTGATAATATCTTAAAAAGCACCCCACGCTTTTTTTAAAATAAAATAATTTTTTTTTATTCACACTATTATTAATTTATATTTATTGAAATTTTCAACACTATTCTTAATTTAAATTTATTAAAATTTATTTTCTATTTTTTGCTTTGATTTTCTATAAAAAGCGTGCTTTTAGTTTTTTAAAACTATTATTTATTTTTTACTTTTTAGTTTGGTTTATTCATAAAAGCGTGATTTTTTAGTTTTTTAAAACTATTATTTGTTTTGTAAAATTAAAATTCTCCTTAGTATTCAAAAATTTGTCAATATTGGAGAAATCGGCTAAAGATAATTATTGGAAATTAAAATTAACATCAAGTCCTGTCTTATCGACTGTAGGAATAATTATAAAAAATTAAAATTAAGTTTCTTACCTCATCGACTATAGATGAAAATTATATAAAATAACAAAAATCATATTTTGCAAATTAAAAAATGGAATAATTTTATCAAACATACAAACATACAAAAGTACAAACGTACAAACATACAAACATACAAACATACATATAGGTGAAGCTAATAAAAAGTTTGTAAAAATTATATGTCTCAATTTTAGAATCAAATTTGTAAATTACTTAAAAAATACTTTCTTTGAAAATTCGGGAAAATTGAAAAATCGGGAAAATTAAAGTTATAAATAAGAGAAAAAAATCTATTAAACACTGCGTAGATCATTTAAAGATTAAAAAAAATCGATACAATCGAACGACAATCTGAAATTCGAAAATACGGTTATTTTGTAGCTTCTCTTTACATGCTATTTTTTAAAAATTTTGTCAATTTTTCAATTCTAAGATCATATTCCAGCTATGAAAATGCACTTGCAAGTCATTAACAATTGTGTTTAATAGATTTTTTTCCCATATTTATAACTGTAATTTTTCCGATTTTTTTTTGGTATTTTTAGATTTTTTTTAATTTTTAGCGCGCGCATAAAAATTTCTAGTAGAAATTTATTTCGATGTCGATGGTTCATTATTCTACATCGACCATCGATGTTTCGATTCCAAAAAAAATCGACCAAAAAAAATGATGTTTCCCGGAAAAAACATCGATAGTCGGAACATCGATGTATATCGGCCATCCCTATTTGACTGCTTTAGTTATCAATTAACAGGGAAAAACCAATTTATTTTGCGCATTATTAATACATTTTATGGTCCGTTCTCTGAGTTGAGGTTATCGCTGTTTTCGTTACTAATAAATTTATTAATATATTTTCCGTATTACATAGCTATTTTAAATATTAAATAAGCAAAGGAAAGTTTTGAGTTGATGAAAACCCAAAAATTTAGTTTAGTTTTGATTCAAAATGATACTACTCCACTATCAGTAGAAAACAATAAAGCCCTTGAGTTTACAGAATGTTTTGCGTGATAAAAACAATTTTTTTTTAATTATCAATTTTTTGGGTTCCAATTTCTAAATTTCGACATTGAAGCGAGCCCTGGAATACGTAATATTGCGCACTACCTAACGCTGTATCTAGGCACAGATTATATAATAGTTACTTTTGTAATTGATCTAGGCATAACCTAGGTATGAAATAATTTACGAAAATCAAATATAAATAACATTAAAGAAGAGTCTAGAATATGGAATAGTTTTCTGGAACACCATAATAACAATTTCATACATATATATTTTCATGCTTTATTTCTTACGGAATAGGCTGAGAAGACCGAGTGTCATAAATAACGATCCCTGAAGATTAGCCTCACTTTCTCGACATTCACAACTTTCTTCATATTATATACTAGCTGTTGCCAGCGACTTCGTCCGCGCGGAGTTCCTTTACTCCACACAGCCCCTCCCCCGTAGGTGATAGCGTTATAATATGTAGCCTATATGTTGACCCGACCTGTTAGTAATATTCATGCAAAATTTAAGTAAATCCATGCAGTACTTTTGGAGTTTACCCCGGACATACATACATGATACAGACGAACAGACGAACAGACAAACAGACGAAGAGACGAACAGACAAACAGACAAACAGACAAAGAGACAAAAATTCTAAAAATTATGTATTTTTGGCTTCGATATCGATTGTAGATCACGCCCCAAGTATTCTTTTAAAAAAAATATTCAATGTACAGTTTTGACTTTCCTACGATTCTATTATATGTATAGATAAACACGCCGGTTAAGGAGCGTACATCATTGTATGTCAGTCTTGGTCTACCCCAGTGTTTCCCAAACATTATTCTGCCACGGCCCGGTAATTTTCACACTACCCTTTCATGACCCACTTAATACTTATTTTTCACCCAAGATGGTACCTTTAGATAAAATAATATACATTTATTAATAGTAAAAAAGTTATTAGTACCTATCTACTACACATTTTGATATCGCCTATTTAGGTACTAAACGTTAGTGCGAAGTATGGCGTTTCTGCTTATTTTTTACTAAAGAATCCAAGTTCGCTGAAAATTACGACAGTCTTATTCTAGGGCTTGGTTCCACTTCAAATCGGTTTCTTTATTTATTTTTGAGGTAAATGTGTGTTAAAAACCCAGGTTCACATTTATAAGTTGTGACAAAAGGCACAAAGTTATTGCTTGATAATATGCATTAAAAAGTTATTGCTGCAAGGATCCTGATGTATAGCACTCGGTTCTCTCTGCCTACCTCATAAGGGATCTGGCATGAAGATATGTATGTATTCTTGACGACAAGATAACCAAAAATGTATCAATCGTCGATCGATTGTAGGTAGTATTTTTAAAACAATGCGGGAATCTTGGTACCCGGTATTTTATTTTGGTGACCCGGTATTGGGTCGCGACCCGGCAATACGATACTTACGTCCTATACATATGGGTGTTTTTACCTTAAAACTTCAATTCTTCCTACAGAATAATATGAATCAGCGTAAATAAGGAAGAATTAAAATCTGGATCGTACGAAATTTGGTTTTAAAAGCAAAAAAATATATTCGAAGATGCTTTAAACAAAGAACTAACTTGCTCGAAAGATAATTTCTTTTTTAAACATCTGTTTCGTTCGTTTCTTTACATTCTAATTTAAAGCAGCTGACTTATTTCGTACTTTACTATCTAATAATTTAAAAACTCGTGGCCTACTTTTACCAGATTACTTAAAATATGTTTTATAGAGTCCACAATCGGCACGTTTTATCGATACCGTAATGAATCATTCACGTGCCGTATCTAGAAATTATCAGTGCCATTTACCTAACACGTTACACGTCTGCACGACCTAGGGCGCAATATGTTATGATATCAATGTATTTTGGTGAAACTACGGTTATCGACAATAGTCTTGCTTTAAATGGCGATGAGCACTAATGCAAAAACGAGATGATAAGTTCATCTCGTCGCAATAGAAAAGTGTCAGGAGCCTGAAGATTCACGATTATTTGGGAGCCTGCATGTACCGCGACCGAATCTTCGTCGAAGGGAGTTAATGTACCCGCGACATTACAATATGAAATTTCAATGGGCGGTGGTAATGTCTTGATACTAGATAATTAATTTACTTATCAATTAAATTAATAAGTACATAATACTCACCCGATTTAAATTAAATTGGTTGATTATAATTTAAGGTATAAAAAGTATATAAGTATTGCCTGCCTTGTGTTAGGATATTTTTAGTAACTGTGTGTAAATTCGTAAATATATTAACTAATATTTTAATAATAACGGATGCTGAAAGTGATTATTTTGAATGTAATGCAATGGATAAGAATATTTGATTATGTTAAATCTGTCTAAATACTTAAAATGAGAATAATCGCATGTAAATGGAGGATATCATATATATATATATATATATATATATATATATATATATATATATATATATATATATATGAATTAATGTATCAAATGATGTAATCAACACTTATGTGTTTTTCTGGACTAACTATTAATACTAATTGTGATCTAGGAGATAGCCTATTCGACTGATTATGAGGTCCTGGATTCGATCCCCGAGTCGAGCAAAAGTATTATTTATTGTTGAAGTTTTTCGAGGTTTTTCGAAAATCTTAAATCTAGTAGCAGTTCGGAGTGAAGCGGTGATGATTTATCACTCCCGTGCCTCGGATGATTGTAAAGCCAACGGTCCCAGTCATTGCTAGAAATATTCGATAATCGTTATCAGGTCGGCAAAATGTGGCTATCGGGATCACCGCTCATTTCGCCTACCGATAAACCGGTGAATCATCGTGAACTGGAAGGTCTATAGACGTTCGAAATACTTTGCCTACCACGCAAGGATTTATATATATGTTGCGGTACGAATAGTTTTTTTTTATATCATAAGATAGCAAACAAGCAAATGGGAGTTCTGATGGAAACAGTCAACCATCGCCTATAGACACCAAAGATGTTAATAGTGCGTTGCTATCTTGTGGCAAGGTCTAATGCCACATGCATAAGTTTACCGGCTACCTTACCCTCCAAACCGGAACACGACAGTGACTAGCACTGACGCTATTGCGGCAGGAATAGGTAAGGCTGTGGTACTAGAGCCGGGCAAGACAATGCAAACTCTACCACCTAGTAGCCACGACAGTAGAGACTCCAGGCCAATCGGTCGCCTTTTACAACCTGCCTGGTAGAACAGTAGTTGGCCTATTCTTCAAAGGAGCCCGGAGCCAATACGGGGGAGGTAACGCAAAATCCGGGTTAGGTCTTGATTATAAATATTCGTCATTTAATTCATCCAAAAATTGAAATATGATAGGTCAATAGCAGAGGTCAAGATAATAATTAAAATATAGCGATATAACAAGTACTTATATATTCAATTACGATAGCTGTATCACATTATGTAATAGGTATTATGGTAAATTATATTTCGAGTAGTGATGAGTTTGTTGAAAAAAAAAACAAATTCTAAACGACCAGAAGCTATGAAAAGCGGATGAAATTGATTGAGATTTTAAATATAATTGGTAATATTGGAATTGGAATAAAGAAACGAATCGACAAACAAGAATAGGCTAGTTAATAAAATTTGCAAAACTGTTAAATAATTTACCTTATCACTTGATAGGTTAATATCCAAAAAACTATTTTTTTTTAATAACGTATATTTATAATAAAAATTTCGCGTTTTAAAGTTGAAATTCAGCGAAAACGCTCTGGACTGTCATAGCTTCCTTATAACAACACCGTGGTAATATCTATATTACTCATGATTTCACGTCATACGTCACACCGTGGTAAAACGTCATCTTGATGACAACATCAAGATGACGTTTTACCACGGTGTGACGTAACCCTTCCAGATTTGCGTTTACTGTCACATGATTTACTGTCTATTTTTGCCGAATTTATATCCTAATAATATTATTCTCCTCATCTTTTAAAATAAATATTTTAGTTTTTTGTTATTTCCATACTGTAATTAGTTATAAGAAACTACAATATATCCGATTATTTTTAGTGAAAATAAGTCTATTCTAAATCACAATAGATGTGAAACCATAATAAGAAGTGAAAAGCAGGTGAAATTTATTAAGATTCATTGTAAACATTGGAATTTAAATAAATACACAAAACGACACACAAGAACTTATAATCACAATAGATGAGAAACCACAATAAGCCTTGAAAAGCGGATGAAATTTTTGACTAATTGGTAACATTGGAACTAGAATAAAGATACAAAACGACACACAAGAATTCTTAAAATTACAATAGATGTGAAACCGTAATAAGCCGTGAAAAGCGGATGAAATTTATTGATTAATTGGTAACATTAGTATTGAAATAAAAACACGAATCGACAAGTAAGAATTCTTAAAATCACAATTGACATGAAACCGTAAAAAGCTTCGAAAAGCGGATGAAATTGAGATTATTTGATTATATTGGAATTAGAATAAAGATACGATTCGACAAACAAGAATCCTAAGTCACAATAGAAGTCAAACCGTAATAAGCTGTGAAAAGCTGATGTTTTTTTTAAAATATTTAATTGGAATAGGCGTTTGTCGTCCATCGCACCTGGTGGAAAGTGTCGATGAAGACGAAGGTGGTACGCGCCCATCCAAAAGAAATCTATTCACTCTACTCTTAAAGGTTCCAGGACTATATTTGTCAGGAAAAATAGACGCAGGCAGTTTGTTCCAAGCCTTGGAGACTCGAACGAAAAAAGAGTTGTCAAACCGTTTTGTTAGATTTTTTGGTATATCAACAACGTACGGATGGAACTTCTGCCTGCGTCTAGTAGTCCGATAAAGGAATGGTGAGGGCCCAACAAGTTCGAAGAGAGCTTTCGCACACTCACCAAAGTGCATCCTGTAAAAAGCCTCCCATACAACAAACGTGATTGCAATTTTTGTCTCGCTCTTAATAAAGACAACTGGTAGGTGCTTGAAATATTCATAGAATATTTAGTTATATATTAACTTTAATAATAAATAATTAAAGTAATATAAAATAAATATTAAAGTGGGGCTCCTATAAAACAAACGTGATTTTTTATAGATGATGGTACGGAAGTCGGAACCTTCGTGCGCGAATCCGACTCGCACTTGGCCAGTTTTTATATTTTTTATCCCGGAATTAAGTTAGTTATTAACCAATTTCAATTTTTTTTGGGGGATAAAGTTCCCATTTGGGTTCCATATAAATTTGGCGAAGATCTCATCAAGGGTTTCAAAGATACAGGACGTTGGAAGTTGGTTACAAACACACATTTTGACAGTCAATGACCAAAGTAGATGTTATACAGTGGTAAATTCTGAAAAGCTGATGAAAAACAAACAAACATATTTACAAACAAGAAGAAGAATTGTAAAAATCACAATATAACGGATGAAATGCGGATGAAAATTTATTATGTGTAACTTTTTATGGAGGGAAAACAAATACACAAAGTGACAGACTATGGTTCTCTTGTGGTACAAGCAGAGTAAATCAAGAGGACTCCGAGCTGCTACTGAGATTTCGATTTTTGAGAATAACCCCGAAAAATATTTTTGTTCGTTGGTTTAATACTCAAAGGACCTGGTAATGGAATTCGGGACCGGTACTGGATAGACTTAAATTAACCGGTATATTTTTAACAGGTTTCAAGCTCCAGTTAAATGTTTTTTATGTCACGTTAGACCCTTAGGCCTTAGGTCTAAGCATGTAAATACAGGTAAGTTATAAGTAGCAAACAGAGAACAATTATTAATTAATTTCTTCAAGTCATAAATCATAACTCATAACACCAAAACTAACATAAATAATAATTATTGTCTTCGGAAACTCGTGGAATAGGTATTATTGTTTACTTCTGGGAAGGTTTATTTTTAATATTTTATTTTATTATTATTTATATTGTTTTGTATAATTATTATTTATATATTTTTGTTATTTGTTGTTTATCTGCAGACTAGGTAGGTACACTAATATTATGCCGATGAAAATTTTTGATAGGTAGGTAGTAACTTTATAAAATTGTTTGTAATATACAAATTGTTATATACTAAATATGTGATAGTTTGTACCTACGTTTTGATGTTTGGATATTTGGATGTTTTACTCAATCACGCAAAAACAGCTAGAACGATTCGAATAAAATTTGATACACAGATAAATGATGACCTAGGTTAAGCAGTAAGAATACTTTTTATCCCGGGAAACTTTGTCCTTACTTTGTGTGCAGTAAATTTAAAAACTACTAACCTAACCAATTTTAAAAATTCTTTCTACTATGGATGGCTACATTATTCCAGAGTAACAGTAACCCGGCTAAGCAAAAGAATTAATGTTTTTGGGACACGGAATCGCAGTTGCGGAAAACTGATAGTGGTTCAAACGGAGTTTGAATTATTATTGGCTTTAAAGATTTATCAATTATTTCTTATTATCAGCAGATTATTTTTAAATCTGCACATCTTAAAGGCAAGGTTCTATTGTAATCGAGGTTATTTAAGTATTGATAATACGTGAATATTGTGTTCCTTTAAAATTTTTGTTTTATTCAAAAATATCTTGTTGACATTGTTTATGTTTAAGCTTTAAGCAACAATAAACAATGTCAAGTGTATAAGGAATTATTAAAATAAAAATAATAACTATGTAGATACTTTTTAAATCTCTTATTATCATTGTAACTCAATGTTATTATGGAATTACTCGTATTAATCTTAACTGAAAAAATATTGTACTGTGCGTTCCCACTGAGAATAAGATTGTCAGAATGACATATTGCTCCGAATTTTGCAAAAACTTCATAAGTGATGAGTAAGGCGTGCAAAAAAATTGTAACAAAGAAATACCTACTTAAAAAAATTCATTCTACTTAATTGGTATATTTTTTAATTAGATTTCCATCATGATCATGTTACCGCATATTAAAATAAGGTGTAAAATAACTAACAGGACTTATATATCTTGCTGTTTTTTATTGATGAATATTATATCTTAATACTTTTAGCTTATTGTGGACAAAGACAACTTAAACCCACAAAAATTGGCCCCGTGGTTCTTGACTTATAAGTGGTGTAACTAACACTTTTTCTATATAGGCATACAGATGAACAGCTAAACTGACGTTTTTTACATTTTTTGATTTAATTTAACTTAAATATTTACGAAAAATAACAGTACAGTTAATAAATAATAGGTACTTTATTTTTCAATCTTGCATTTGTTTTTAGCCTAAGAAAAAAAGATAAAACCTATTTTTTTTTAAAATGTGTAGGCGGTAGACCCTACAGGCCATCCCTGAAACTACCCGCTAAATTAGGGTTTTTTAAGCTCAAAAGAGTAAAAACTATAAACATTGATTTTTTCAGTTCAAACATCTATTTTGTTAAAATGGCAGTATATTGATTTTTGAAAAGGTATATATTTTGGAAACGCTGATTGAATGTGACCTTTCGAATAACATTCAACTCAATTTTTGAGATCTAAAATATTGCTTTCGCTAAATAATTGATAGGTTGAAAAATTTCATGTCAAATGTCAAAAAAATTTTTTTCAAATATTTCCATAATTAATAAATCCTAAACAAATTGATTCAATTTACGGTATTTGACGCAGTTTTTAAAGGAGAAAAGCTGATAAGATTTTTAAGCCCATAGGTGTATTAGCCTAAAAAATATTTAAAAAAAAAAAGTAAATATGCTAAAAATGACGTAATTTTAATATTTGAAAAGCTGTAACTTTTGAAAATTAGATTCGATTTTGATTCTTGAAATGCCATTTGACGTATTTTTTTTAGTACTAAAATATTGTAAAATACCAAAAAATGATTGGTTGAAAAATTTCGAAGTTATGTCGAAAAAACACTTTTTTTAAAACTTTTTTTGGGGTTTTTTCAAAATTTCTCAAAATCTGCTAGGCTGATTTGGTTCAAATTTTCAGGAAGTCTAAGTTGAGCAGAATCCAATCGAATGCTATCAACCGAGTTTCGATCGGTCCAGCCGTTCAAAAGTTATGAGATGTTTCCATACACACATACACATACACACACATATACACACACACACACACACATACACACACACACACACACACACACACACACACACATACCTACATACTGACATGCTGACGTCATCGCGAAAATAGTCGGAAAAGATTCCTAGGACGTCAAAACGTGGAGATCCGGTAAAAAACTCGATTTGCGAAAATTCGGGGCAAATTCAGTAACTTCCTATTTACGTACACTACGTAGCGGGAAGTTAAAAAGAGGTGGCAATCCTAGATACAATATGAAAAATAATATTATTAAAACGTTATTTGTTCTTCAATAAATCAGCAATTTTTTGATCAAATATTTTTTGCTGACATTACTAATTTCACACTTGAGATATGAAGTTGATAACAACCGTGATCCTAGTTTCAGTTGGAACGCATAGTACCCGAAATACCTATATGCTTTAAGAAACACTATGTAAAAGATTAATTATAAATGTAGTGAAATTGTTAGGTATGTACCTACGTGACTTATTAAGATTAATACTAAGAAAAATAATATCTTCTATCGATGATATCTTTATACCTGTTGATGTTTTGACTAAAATTGATCCGCGAATACCAACCGATGAACGTGGTTTCTCAATTATAAACAACCATACAAACGTTCGATGATGTTTTATTAACGACAGCGATTCGCATGTAAGAAGAGACACAATAACAAAGATACCAAAACGGATTTATTCGTGTGTTAAATATAATATCTAATCAAAAAATGTTTCTTTGTTTCAATTATTATTCATGTACCTACCTATGTAATTAATTTTGTGGCAACGATTTCACGAGCGTATTCTTTCAGTATTTGTTTAATACAATTTTAGCCAAAGTTTTTAGGTATACAGCTAAGATGATTTTGAAATGGAAACGTGTTTTAAGAATTTTCAGTTATTAAAAGCATTTAAAAGAGAAAATACCCATTACAACATTTTTCGTATGTACCTAACGAGTACTAATATAGTACATTTTTGATAAGCAATAGGTAAGTTTCAATAAAAATTATAGGTAGGTAATATTATTTATAAACAACCATTTATTTTTTACATCTTCTTATGTAGGTATGTATAAGTAGTTGTTAGGAATTCGAATTTTGAAATAGAGGGATACATTCACGGAAAAATATTTTTTGGCTCTTTTATTATTTTTCCGAACATATAGGAATTCACAATAGAAATTAAAAGCTTACAAAACATTAGATTACAACGCTATCACATAAAAATAGCATTTTGATAAAAGTGCGTATTCTGTTATATACAGATATTGATTTGGATTCAAATATATTTCTTGAATTTCCATAAAAATAAGAGATTTTCTCAAAACTTACATATATTTTGAAGCGGGAACTTGAACACTGAAATTTTCTTTTTGTTTTGTTATCAGTAAATTATTTCACAAATTTCGAACACAATTTTGCATTGTATTTTAGTAATGCGCGGGTGTGTACGGTTTACGTATACGCGTCGATAGAGGCGCGCGTTTTTCGCCTATTGCCGAGAGTTATTGGCTCGTTGGTTGCGCGCGCAGTTCGCGCTTGCTGCCGCATATCTCTGCATTGACGTGACGTACAACACGAGACTGCTTGCCCCTTCGATGGAACTCTGTCTTTAGGATTTCGAAAGTCGATTTTACGTATTCCTTTCAAATTCCAAAAACAAGACACTTTTTCTTCCTACTTCATTTTTGTCGCCTAGTTTTTAAGAAAACTTATATGGAAATGATAATCTGGAACATTTATTAGTTGTGGTCTACCAAGTTCTTATCAACATTTTTGACTTTAGGCATTATTAAAGTAAAAAAAACTAAGCCGGATAATATTTGCAGGCCATCCCTGAAACTTCCCGCTAAATTGAGGTATTTTAAGCTCAAAGGAGCAAAACTATTCCTAAACATAGCAAAAACTATACCTAAATATAGATTTTTGAGCCCTAAGAGTTAAAAAAAAAATTGTAAAAATGACGGTATTTTAATTTACTAAAAGATGTATATGTGGCGCCACTGGTCCGTACCGCTGAAGGGTCATAGTGATGGTACCAGCGGGCTAGCTTCTTGTCAGGCGACGTCATTACTATGGAGGTTGATGACGTCACACAAGGACAAGTAAGGGGAAAGGAATATCTTCCCAGCCAAGCAAGGTTACTGTCTGGGGACCGAAGTCCATTTGAGAAGCGTTGAAACTTGTATATAGTGTTACAAGATAAATAATTGTGATATCGCGATTCAGGATTTTATTTTGAATTTCATTATTTTCTATTTTTTATTTT
Source organism: Apodemia mormo (assembly GCA_036924255.1). Taxonomy (NCBI): domain Eukaryota; kingdom Metazoa; phylum Arthropoda; class Insecta; order Lepidoptera; family Riodinidae; genus Apodemia; species Apodemia mormo. The sequence continues at coordinate 21,606,657 of JAUPFN010000021.1, read as the reverse complement.
TTTTAGTAGCGTTTGTAGATTACTTGAACCGCTACATATATTTTCGAAATGATAACGGATTTTTGGATGACATTTAACGCAATTTTCGAGCTCTAAATTGTTTATTACCTACAAAATCAATATGATAGAAAATATTAAAAAAAATATTTCAAAAACACTTTTTAGACGTCATTAATTGTTGTTGTTAGTTGACGCAGTTTTTTTTAAATAGAAACTGAAACTTATTTTAAAATATGAAGTAAATTTGCTGTAAGCAACATAATTTTAATGTTTGAGAAACTTTTAAAATTTGATTCGATTTTAATTTGGTAGGTAGGTATTAATGGTATTTGACGTAGTTTTGGAAATACTAAAAAACTGTAGATCAAAAATTATTGAAAAATTTCCCGAACGGATAATCCGGTTTTGATGTAATTTAAGGCATTGAACGCAGTTTTTTGAGAATTAGGGCTGATCAAATTTTATACTCAAGTGGAACATTAATCTGGAAATTATTTAAAATATACTTTCGCTGAATTTTTTTGAGGTTTTTTCATAATCTGGGCCGTAGTGGTTCAGATTTTCAGGAATTCTATGTTGATCGGAATCCAATCGAATGCCATCAACCGCGTTTCGACCAGTCAAGGCGTTCAAATGTTATGAGATGTTTACATACACACATATACGTACATACAGACATTGACGTCATCGTGAAAATGACTATTTTCAAAAGGTTCATAGGTCCTCAAAACGTGGAGATCTGGTGAAAACTCAATTTTCGAAAATCGGGGCAGAATCAGTAACTTTCTTATACGTAGCGAGAAAATTAAAACTCATATTTGGTACTTATTTCACATTCGATTTCAATACGTCTGTCGCGGTATCTTCTGTAGCGTGCGTGTAAATATGCCAGCTATTTAGTAAAAGCTCTCAAACAATTGTAAAATTAATCTCCCAATTTGTAAAAAAATACTTAAAAGACTTTATGTGTGCTCACTCAATCCATACAGAGGACCGCCCAAATCTATGAATTTAATGAGTACCTATACACATAAAGATTTGTATTATATTTTTTGTAAAAGATGCGTTAAGTTATATTTTTTAATTAGGTACAATTGTCTCAGTTAAATATTTAATATTTTAGAAATAATTTTATATTCTTGCTAAAGCCACACACTTTCAAAAATCCGATTTTCTATAAAAACAGATTAGACTGAAATGTTATTACATAGGGTAAGTTCGCCTGTTCGCGTCCATCGCCCAGTTCACGTCCATTTCAAGGATCTCGTTTTTATAATACTTAAAAATAAGTATACTAACACACTAATGTGATCAAAATTAATTTTTGCCAATACCTGAATGTATAAGAAGCACGTACACATAGAAAACAGTTCCTTACGAGCAGTCTTTCCAGTTTAAAAAAATAGTTTATCTTAGCTGTGCAACAAAATAGTGTGGATGTGCGAAAAGTTTGTAAAAAAATAGTAAGCAGCAATGCGTTTGGCGCTAAGTTTGATATTGTTTTATGTAAAATTTAGGTTATATATTTCAGAAATCAGAAATACTTTATTCAATAAAACTTTTTACAAGTTATTTTGACACGTAAACATATATTTTTTTAAACTACTACCGGATCGGAAACGCAGCCACACACTGAGAAGATTCGGCGGAAGAAACTCAGCGGGCTTGTCTTTTTTTTTCATATCATCAATTTTTTGCAATATCACATTATTACAAAAAATATATATGAGATCGGTATGAGGAGCAATTAATCCCAGGCTTTTTTGTATTCTAAATAATCTGAGATTTTTTACACAATCTTTTTTACACAGTTTTGTTTTAACACATATTTTAAATTTATTGTCTGGTAAATCTCTTGTAGTTTCGGGAAGTTTATTGTAATAGCGTATACATTGCCTCATAAAAAAGTTACTTATTCTGTGGAGACGAGATGCATGCACAACAAGATTGTTTTTGTTCCTTGTATTGATTGAGTGTACGTCACCACTTTTTTAAAAAAGCATATATTTTTACGAACGTACATCAAGTTCTCAAATATATATTGGGATATAACAGTTAGAATATCGATTTCTTTGAATTTTTCTCTCAGGAAACTCTCGGGCTAAGATTGTAAATTGCTATTTTTATTGTTAACACTTAAATGAAGTGGATGCGAATTACTACACCAAATTTATAAATCTTCAAAAAAAGGTGAAATTAATTAAATTTGCTAATATCCGCGAATTGTTTTATGTATCCCCTGTGATGGTACCGAAAAGAAAGTCGTCGGTTTAATAAATGGATAAGACTCACCGATGGTTCGGATCAAAAGAAGACCCCAGCGGCATAATTATCCACCCACATCTACCACACTTTTACAACCACGACCACGCCGGCACCAATCACAAAAGCACACAATTCATGTATGCACTCAACGCAAGTTTCACTTCGAAACCGAAGCATCTTCAAGAGAAACGAACACTACTTCACTCTACGCGAGTGTAAGTAATACTGATTCGCGCCGGTGTTTGACACGCTTTTTTTTACGCAATGTGTGGCCAGCCCAAACGCTTTTTTGTAAAAGAGGTAAATTTGAAAGATTTTTTGTTCATTTAACAATTTGATTGAATCATTATTAAACCGGTTACCGTTATTAAACGGGAGTGGTAATACACCACTCCACCAGACTCCGAGCTGCTATTGAGATTTAAATTTTCGAGAAAAACCTCGAAAAATCCTGAAAACACATTAGCCCGACCCGGGAATCGAGACCGGGACCTCATAATCTGAGCCAAATAAGCTACCCCTAGACCACGAAGCAGTCGCAACACTTATAGATACCTATTTAACATAAAGATTAATATTAGACTAGCTGACCCCGTAAACGTTGTGTTGCCATACAAATTAAATACTAGCTGTGCGTGCAATTTAGGCGTGAAGAAGATACAGACAGACAGACAGAGAGACAGATTTACTTTCGCATTTATAATATTAGTAGAATTTTGGTGGGGCACTATTTGCATGATAAACACACAAACTAACGAATTCAAAGTCATACAGCCTCGGAGGGTAAGACAAAACGCTCATGGTAGCTGTGCTGGCAAGCCAAGCCTAAATATGTTAAAATACAAGAACTTTATGTAACTATCTTGTATTCAATTTCAATTTCAATTTTTTGCGTGAAAAACGAGGAAATTCGTAAAATACGAGATATTTGGTCACCCTAATCAAAGGTTTATAGAATAAATGGAGAATATAAAATACAGTGGACCTTCACTGAAATTTTTAGGCGAAACAAAGGTGTTTTAGCTTTCCATTCCATCCATCCATCCATCCATCCATCCATAATTTTAGTACTAAAATGAGGTATTTTAACTACGATATTTTTCTTATTTTAATAAAAATAATTATTTTGTTACTTTTTTTGATAACGTCATTGACCTACCTATATACCTCTTTCGGATCGGACAGGGTTTTCTTTACACCCTGTATATATCTAATATTAAAAACAAGTTCACGCTTTGTTATATATCTATATCTTGTTATCGGGGTGTCATAACTATTACCCCTCGTTTACACCAAAAAACATGTTTTATACTTGTTTTATACACAACTTGTAGAATACTTGTCAAAACATAATTATTTGTTTTATACATGTATTGCAACTGTCTCAAACATATTTTCGTTCACACTGTGTAGCCAACAAGTCTTTATACAAGTATAAAACACACTCGCGTTTACACTTGTGTCTAAGACATGTTTTTGATTTGTCGGATACATTGACAGCGTTCTCATCTACGAAGACCTGTCGTGTTTTATACAAGTATTGTTAATTTTATTGAAATTTCTGTATACAACTAGTTGCAAACATGTTTTATACTTTATCCATGCTTGATGGATAATGTTTTATACTTTTACTAAACATACCGCTCCTTTCATCCTTTAGTACCTATCTAATTGCATTTTTTCCTAAATTTGTATCATTTCGTAATATTATGTTAATTATTTTGTAATCTTTTTATTATTGTAATATGTTTATTATTTTGAATTTCATTTTTTGAATGCGAAGAAAACTAAAGTTCTAGTATTTGAAAGAGAAGCAACTAGAACGGATGTAAGAGTTTTGGTCGATGATGTAGTGCTGGAACAAGTGGAGATGACTGTGTATATCTTGGATGTGCTTTTAGCAGGGATGGAAGGTACATCGGTGATGTTGAAAGAAGAGTGTGTGCAGGGAACAGAGCGAATGGAGCGTTAGGGAGATTACTTAAAAGCACAGTTTTAAGTCAGGGTGCCGTCTAGCCCTGCATAATTATATGCTTATCCCAACTCTATTATTGTGTGAGAGTTGGGTATATCAGAAAGGGCATGAAAGTCGAATCAACGCGGTTGAGGTAAGATCGCTGGCGAAGAATATGTGGCGTGACCCTCGCGGACCGGGTTCGTAAAGTGAAAATGAGAGAGAAGTTAGGCTTGAAAGAAAGTCTCGGTGTAAAGATGAGAAAGGGCATTCTCCGTTGGTTCGGATATGTAGAAATAATGGTAGACGGAAGGTTAACAAAGCAGATATTATACAACGCGAATGTGGAAGGATGTAGGTACTGGGTAGAGCCAAGACTGACATATTATGATCAGATTGTTCTAGTACTGTCCGAAGGAGTCAAGAGTTTCCGCAACCGGCGTGTGTATATGAAGAGAGTAATGAATGTGGAGGAAGCGAGACTAGCCTTCAAGGATCATGATGAATGGCACTCGGTTCTCTCTGCCTACCCCGTAAGGCATCTAGCATGAAGATATGCATGTACTTTTATTGTATAATACAGTGTACACTGCACCCATGAACAAAAAATTCCTCAGTATCTTCACTTTCCATTGTGAATGTTGTGTTAAACAGCAGTTAATTGGGCACCCAGAACTTAATAAAACTACAGAATGGCCGATTGATATGTTCCAATTGTAAAAGAACTAAAATAAGTATATTATGTGAGATCATGAACAAGAGGCAGGCAACTAGAAGTTCACAAATAATTTACCTACCTACAACAAATTTCATACAAATTTTGTCTACATGTTTTATACAAGTTTTGTATAAAACAAGTTTAATACAAGTTTTGTATAAAACAAGTTTAATACAAGTTTTGTCTACATGTATTATACAAGTTTTGTATACGACAAGTTTCATACAAGTTTTGTGCACAACAAGTTTCATACAAGTTTTGTATACAACAAGTTTTATACAAGTTTTGTAAATGTATTCCAATGTGAACAAGAAACGAAAACATTGCATAAAACTTGTCAAATACATGTATTATACCTTGGTGTAAACGGGGGGTTAGGTAACCTTTCCTGTATTGTTTGAAATAGAAACATTTAATTTTCCATCATCGCGAAGAGATGGGACGCCAAAAATTTATAAATTGTGACATTATACAAAGTGCTTTTTTCACGTTATATAAAGTGCTTTTTTATTTCGCATATTAATAATAATGTTATAGCATGCTTAATTATGTGGCCCGTCCTGTTTGTTTGACATGATAATATAGTCCAGTCATTATACTAAGTTCACCTCGGAATTCGAGATACCCAGCTGTAAGTCCGTAAATACTTGTATATTGACACCCTAAAATTTGTCTCAAACCTACATATGGTAGGGTGTAAGCAACTATTAAATTTCAAGGTCAAAGGTCACAAAAATCGGTTTTTTGCGCTTTTTTTGGAAATATCTCTTTTTTTTTTTATGTCATAAGATAGCAAACAAGCAGATGGGTCTCCTGATGGAAAGAGTCAACCATCGCCTATAGACACCAAAGATGTTAATGGTGCGTTGCTATCTTGTGGCGAGGTCTAATGCCACATGCATAAGTTTACCGGCTACCTTACCCTCCAGACCGGAACACGACAGCGACAAGCACTGCAGCGGCAGGAATAGGTAAGGCGGTGGTACCAGACCCGGGCGAGACAATGCAGAACTCTACCACCTAGTAGCCACGATGGTAGTGGCTCGAAAGCCAATCGGTCGCCTTTTACGACCTGCCTGGCAGAACGGCAGTTGGCCTATTCTTCAAAGGAGGCCGGGACCAACACGGCGAAATTTCTGCTATTTGTATTTATTATCAATATTGTAGAATACAAAATTCTCTACAAATTATGTTTAAAAATTTTTTTATACGGTGAACCGTTTTCGAGATAGAGGGCGGAGAGCGCGCGGTCACAGCATCACTTCTGTTCAATCGGTGCCTCCGGTCGAAAACGCGCCATATATAGTTGATGAACTATCGATAAATCAATGATTATAAATATTTGTCAATTTTTATTAACTATTATATTATATTTTATCATATTCTTCATGCATTAAATCTATATCTATTCAATAATACTGAAAACCGTTTACTAAAATTAAAAAATAATTAAGAGAAAAACTTAAATCATAATATAATTATATTCCCATTTACACTAATGACATTTTAAACAGAAAATAATTTAGTGCCTCTTTAAAATTTGTAAATTTTAAATTTTTTCCTCGACGAATTATACCTGGGAATTATACGGGCCCCTATTATACACTACGGACCTTTCTATTTATTGCCAGTCGGGACAGATGTTCCCTTGTATTGTATAAAATTGATTATTTAAAATCAGTAACCTCTGTTAAAGTGCATGAAAAGTGCCAAAGTGTTTACATTAGTGAAAACTGTATCCAAGCAGCAAAACGGAAACAAGAAGAAGAAGAAACTATAACTTCTCCATTAGTACTCCGTAAAAAACGAGGTGAAGTGTTTGATTTTAAGAATCAATGTTTATTTGTGGCGAAGTTGTTGATGAAGCTACAGAGAACAAGAAAAGTGAAAAATACAGGCGGAAGATAAAAAATGTGAGTACTCTTGAGTTCAAAGATACTGTTATCAAAAAAACAGAAGAGCGTGGGGATGATTTTGGAGAATTGGTGAAAAGTCGTATAATTTCACATTTTGATTTGATCGCTGCTGAAGCGAAGTACCATGCTGCTTGCTTTACAAACTTTTTAAATAAATCATCATCATCATCGCATCTTGAGAAACCTCGTCAAGATAATCAAGTTACAGAAGCATTGTTAGAGATTTCCAATTACATCGAAAATAATAATGATTCTCAATTTACACTAAAAGAGCTTAAAGATGTCTTGACAGGGTATGTGCCCGATGATAAAACTATCATTACAAGACTACAACAGAAGTACTTAACCGATATCGTAATTACGAATAAAGTTGGAGCTTTCACGATCATTTCTTTCCGTGATGCACAAGCTAATATTCTATCAAAAGCTTGGTATGAAAGTAAAAAATTAGATCCTGAAGCAGAATGGTTAAGGATCGTAGAAGCTGCAGCAGCAATTATTAGAGAAGATATCCGAACATCTATAGTTGAAACTAAATCTTATCCACCTCCTAGTAAAATGTTGGATAATGTTAATCAAGAAATTCCAAAAACTTTATTACATTTCTTAAAAGAAGTCATCATCAAAAACAGGAAAGGACAAATTGATCATTTAAAAACCAAATGTACTTCAATAAGCCATGCAATTATGGCTGCCGTACGGGAACGTTCTTTTTCATCACAGTTACTTTTGAGTCTTCCTGTATTTCTACACAGAAGATATGGATCTAAAAGACTATTGGATATTTTATCTAGTTTGGGATTTGCAGCTTCTTATAGTAATACAGTACAGTATGAAGTTTCAGCAGTTTATCACCCACAGCCTCGTATTTTATCATCAGAGTCAGATGCACTTGTACAATATGTTGGAGACAATGCCGATATAAATGTCCAGACTCTTGATGGTAACAATACTCTTCATGTTATGGGGATTATTAAGATAGTAACTCCAAAAAATGCTGTTCTCTATGATGAACGGATAGAAAAATGTACAACTAAACCAAAAGGGAAAGAGTTGGCAGCCATATCACATGTATCTTTACAAGTTTACGATAAACCAGTCGTACCTGGATGCAGTAAAGTTCAAGTTGAAAATCTGCATGACGGTCGAGCACTAACAGAAAAAACAATCAACGGAACTGATTTTTTGTGGCAATACGGAAAATGGAGGGATATTGCATCGTTGCCAGGGTGGAACGGTTATCTTGAGCAGCTCACTAAAAATGAAATGAATTTTTCAACATGTCAGGTTATGTTTCTTCCTTTTATTGATCATCCTGCCAGTAATGTAGACACAATTTACACCACTTTACTTTGTGCTCTCGATATTGCCAAGTCACAAGGACAAAAAACGTGTGTAATTACTTTTGATCAACCCCTCTACTCTAAAGCACGTGAAATGGTAGCTGCGTCAGATTCTAGCTCAAACTAATGTAAAGTCGTTGTGAAATTAGGAGGATTCCATATGCTCATGTCTTTTCTTGGAAGCATAGGATACATAATGGATGGAAGTGGCCTTAAGGAAGCTCTTGGTAATAAAATATACGCACCAAATTCTGTTGACAAGATGCTGAACGGTCACGCTTACTCAAGAAGCATCAGAGGCCATATATTGGTGCGACTTGCATTATCAAAGATCATATTTGAAGACATGAAGATTGAAGATTGTACGTTGGATGAGTTAATACAGCAAATCACTTCTCGAGATGTATCCTACTCAAACGTAGAAGGATGTATGGATAACTCAATTTTTCTTTCAACATTTCTAGACAAACTGGATGATCTGAAAGCTCGAGGTCCAACAGCACAATTGTGGGTGCAATATTTCGAAATGGTTACAGTAGCACTTGATTTTGTTCGCGCTGAAAGACTTGGACTTTTCCAGGAACACCTTGATGCAGTGCGCAGAATGCTGCCATATTTTCACGCCAGTGGTCACTTCTTATATGCACAATCAGCCCACCTGTATCTGCAAGATATGCTCAAGCTGGAAGAAACTATGGATGAGCAAACTTATGAGAATTTCAGAAATGGATTTTCCACAGTGAAACAAACAGAAAAATATAATTCAGGTACATGGACAGATATGGTCATCGAACAAAGTCTCATAAAATCCATAAAAACCGAAGGAGGAGTATCTCGTGGTCGAAGTACGAAAGAAAGTGTTTTGTGTAAATGGGTATATGCTTATGTTCGCCACAAATACTCTTTGTGGGGAAATGGAGAAGTTCTGTAATATTTCCTTGGAGTCGACCGAGCAACACGTAGATTCCAGAGACTCAAGAGTGAAAAAAGACAATGCTGACGTAAATATACTATTTGATTTGTTTAAACTCCATGATCCTTTTCCAAATACTAAGCAGTTAATATCGATAGCTTCTGGAATTGTTGGAAATGAGCAAATTAACTGCCACAGAGCTTACGAAATTGGTTTAGAGTCTATGAAGAAGATCACCGACTTATCATTTAATGAAATAAAGTTAAAACGCTCCGAAAAAGTAATGCCGCTTTCCAGTGTTAACAAATCTGTAAAAGTAAATGATTGTAAAGTTGCAGTGGGTCTATTATTACTCTTCCAAAGAATTACTGTCAGCAAACAATTTGAAAGTAATCTTGAAGAATATCTTCAATATGAATTGAGTCCGTATCCAACAGCTCTATTTGATAATGATGGCATGAAAAAAACAACAAAACCGTCATTGTATGACAACATGAGCCCAATTGATTTTGTTCTCAATGAAAATAATGTGACGTTCATTATTGATGGCGGATTTCTTCTTCATTATGTTGTATGGAGCAGAGAAGATGCTTTTTCTATTATTTTTGATAAATACATGAATTATTTACAAAGGCATTACAGTTCCAAAATAATTGTTGTATTTGACGGAGCAGCAGAGAAGAACTGCTGCACTTTCAAAAACATATGAAGTTTGTTTCGATGAAACAATGGTTGTACCAGTTACTCAAGAAAAATTCTTATCAAATCGAGATAACAAAGATAAGTTCATTAATATGTTAATTGAAAAATTACAAGCTGCAAATATTACTACTAAACAAGCCAGAGATGATGCGGATGTTCTTATTGTTGAAACTGCAATTGAAGAATCAAAGTCTAAAAAAACTGCAGTTATAATAGCACAAGATATTGATTTACTTGTCATTTTAATTGGGCGTACACTGTCTTACGAACAAGAAATTTTCTTTAAAAAAGTTGGGAAAGGTAATATAAAAACGGAGATATATTCGACTAAAAGTTTTGATAATTATCCTCATTCTAAAAAACATATTTTATTTCTGCACGCATTAAGTGGCTGTGACACAACTTCTGCGCTTTTTAAAAAGGGAAAAAATCATTTTTAAAAGTTTTTGAGAAACTGACAAATTGAAATGAAGCTGCAGCATTTGAGGAAGAAAATTGTTCGGCCCAGAGATTATTAGAGAGTGGAACTCAAACCTTATTGGCAGTCTATAATGCTCCGAAATCTGTGAAAACTCTCGATCATCTTCGTTATATGCATTACGTCAAGTCTACAAAACTTAATAAACCTGTGCAGCTTTCAAATATTTCATCAACAAGTGCAGCTGCTCATCAACATTTCAACCGTGTATATTATCAAGTTCAAACTTGGTTAGGACATGATTTGGAACCCCAGGTATGGGGCTGGGCAATGCGAAACGGTTTTCTGGAGCCTATCATGACAATTTTACCACCTGCTCCAGAAGATTTGCTAAATACAATTTTCTGCAACTGCAAGAGTGGTTGTGGTTCGCGATGCAGATGCAGGAAAGCGGGCTTGCAAATATCTTGTGGCCAATGTAATGGGCAAGCTTGTCTCAATGCTCTACCATATCAGAGCGACATTAACGACGAAAATAGAACCTTTGACCCCGAAATCATGGAAGAACTTGAGACAAATGTCGTTGAAGACGATAATGAAGACCAGTTTGATATTTAACAGCAGCCAGAAGACGACGATGAAGAGGAAGAAGATGATTAAAATTATAAATTGTAGTTTTTGTACCCTTTATTCCATTTCTTTACTTTCAATAAAAATAAATGTATTCAATGATATTTTTTAATAAAAAGATTAATTCATAATTTATTTGTTTTTTTCATCATGTAAGAAGTTATAAATATTAATTAGGTTAAAATTCAAATATAATGCCTATATTTTCATTAACAATTCTGCAATTACATGGGCAGGTAAGTGTTGTTAAATAAATTAATACTGAATAAAAAGTGGATAAGTTAGGACAAAAAAGATAAAATATAATATAATAGGTAATAAAAATTGACAAATATTTATAATCACTGATTTATCGATAGTTCATCTACTATATATGGCGCGTTTTCGACCGGTGGCACCGGTTGAACTGAAGTGATCTCGAAAACGGTTCACCGTATAAAAAAAATTTTTAAGCATAATTTGTAGAGAATTTTGTATTCTACAATATTGATAATAAATAAAAATAGCAAAAAACCCATATAAAATGAGATATTTCTAAAAAAAGCGCAAAAAAAACCGATTTTTGTGACCTTTGACCTTGAAATTTAATAGTTGCTTACACCCTACCATATGTAGGTTTTGAGACAACTTTTAGGGCGTCAATATACAAGTATTTACAGATTTACAGCTGGGTATCTCGAATTCCGAGATTCCTACCTAATTTAAGTTTAAATGACTGGACTAAATAATAATCGTGTTGGTAAATCAGTTGTGTTGTCAATGTTTTACACAACCATATATAAAATGACTATATGCGGCCATCTATTACTGTATAAATGGTTATGTTAAAATAAAGCTGATGTGGTATTATTTACTTATTTCAATAACTCTTATATTCTATGAAATGTTTAGAATTATTTATAATTAAACCTATTTTAAATTAATATTACCTTTGGCCTAAAGTCAAGTGTTTGATTAATGTAATAATTAAGTCCATAAACGACTAGAAAATAGAAATAAACATTATAAAAGGGTTTGACAAATATGTTCTACAGACTTTCGTGCTTGCGAAATTGAGAAGCGAAGTGTAATCAGCATAGATATATTATATCAATGGTAATCAGTTTTATGTTTTGTATTTAATATAAATATGTATTTTATGAGTTGCTGTTTAATTTAATAAATTCTATGTCTTTGACTAACTGGAGTTTACAGTTGATATCACAATCCCCCATGGCAATGATTTCGAGAAAGCAGAAAAAGAAAAATTAACTAAATATTTGGATTTAGCTCATGAGATTACCGACATGGGTAATCGGGGTCAAGTCAACAAAAACGTCGGGGTGTGGACTCAACAATTATTGTCTCGATAGTCGTTTCTGTAAACGGTCTTGTAGCGAAGCCCTCGATCAACATATCTACAGAGGCTCTCCCCACAAAACTGGATCAAGGGCCAAATACAAAAGGCGGCATTGTTAGGAATAGCACGTATTGTGATGAGGTTTCTTACTCTGTCGCCCTGACCACCGGCTTAGCTACAAGGTTCACGTCGGCGGGCGGAAATACAATTTTTTTAATATTTGTTTTTCAATTTTATAATTATAAATGTAATTAAATCAGAAAAAACAAGTGATTATAATAAAATATCGCTGAACAAATTAAACAAATCTATCTAACCCCAAAGTAAGCAAATGATTTGCTTGTGTTATGAATGTTAGTCAACGATACTAATACATAGAAATACATATATAAATACTGCTACATACATAATAAACACTCAAACTCACAAATACAAACTTCTATGCTCATGACACAAATGCTTGGTGGCGTGAGCGGTGGTATAAGGTGGCAAAGTTAAAATCTGGAAAGAGCATATTAAAATTACCCAATCTATATCTATACATATAATAAAAACGTAACCAATCGGTGTTTGTACATGAAAGATTAATGAAAAAAACTATGATGGGGGGCCTTTATAAACACAATAGAATCTAAAACAATGATTTTTAAATTTTTTGTCTGTTTGTCTGTATGTTTGTGCACGCTAATCTCAAAAATGACTGAACCGATTTCGATGCGGTTTTCGGTACAATGTAGCTGTAAGCTTTACTTAACATTTAGAGTTTATTTTATACAAATTGGTTCATAAATAAAAAAGTTATCATAGCAAATCGACCTACCAGTATAAATTTAGTTAAGACCTTATCTTATGTAAATAATTATTGTATAATAACGTATAAATAGTGTTCAGCTTAAGCTGGACATGCGTCGGTGTGATAAAGCGCGAATATTGTTAGTTTTTTTATTTTATTTTTTTATTTTTTTGCATAAGTTTGAAATGCATGTTTGATAAATGTTTTGTTCGATACAATGAAGATAGATGTCGTTGTTCAAAGTTGAATCGCGCTATGACGTGATAGGTAGGTAATTTGGAACACAATGTTCTATCTATATATATAAAAAGCAAAAGTGACTGAGGTATCAACGCACAGGCCAAACCCTTAGGACTAGAAATTTGAAATTTCGCACACATATTTTCCTTATATTGTAGGCATCCACTAAGGAAGGATTTTTCAAAATTCAACCCAGAAGAGGGTGAAATAGGGAATAAAAGTTTGTACGAAACTTTTTATTCTCTGGACATATTGGCATGAAATTTCGTATGAATTGAGTAAAAAATAAATAGTGAATTACTTGTTTTACATTTTTCAAGGGGATGGAAGTTTCATATAACCGCACAAAGCATTGCCAAACATTAGTGTTAGACACTTGAAATTTTGCACACGTATTTGTCTTATGACGTAACAATCCGCTAAGAAAGCCGCATAATTAAAAAAAAAGTTTTTCAAAATTCAGCCCCTTAGAGGATAAAATTGGGCAAGAAATTTTATATAAACGTACAGCCCAAAACCTTAAGACTAGAAACTTAAAATTTTGCACACGTATTTCTTCTATGATGTAGGCATCTACTAAGGAAGGGTTTTTCAAAATTCAACCCCGAGAGTGGTGAAATAGGGGATAAAAGTTTGTATAAAACTTTTTATTCTCTAAACATATTTGCATGAAATTTCGTATAAATTAAGTACAAAAAGAAAAATGAATTACGTATTTAAGCGTTTTTCAAAATTCAATCCTTGCGAGGATAAAATAGAGGATGAAAGTTTTATATAATCGCACAAGCCAAACCCTTAGGTCAAGAAACTTAAAGCTTCGCACACATATTTGTCCTTTGACCTACGCATCCACTAAGGAAGGACTATTCAAAATTCAAGGGGGTGTCGTATGGGATGAAATTTCTTTGAAACTTTATATTCCTTTGCCATACTTTTATAAAATTTCGTATCAATTGAGTACGGTAAAAATAATAAGTTACGTATTTTCTCATTTTCAAAAATTTAATCTCTTAGAGGGTAAAATAGGGGATGAAAGTTTTATATAAACTCACAGGTTAAGCCCTTAGGCCTAGAAACTTGAAATTTCGCACACGTGTTCCTCTTATGACGTAAGTATGCACGAAGAAATATTTTTTCAAAATTCAACCTTCAAAGGGGTGAAATAAAGGAAAAAAATGCTGTGTGAAACTTTTTATTTCTTGGACATATTTGCATGAAGTTTCACATGAATAAAGGAAAATAAAAAAAAGTGTTTTTTCTAAGTTTCGAAGTGTTCAACTAATCATTTTTCGACCTTCTACAATATTTTAGTACTGAACTACGTCAAATGCAGTTTCAAAAAACAAAAAACCTTTTAAATAATAATATTTTATTGTTTCCAGCAAACGCACGTAATATTTTCAAAATAAATTTCAGGCTAATATACCGATGGATTTTTAAAATCTAAACGAAAAAACAAAATAAAAAACTGCGTCCAAAACTGAATTTGATCAAAATTATTCCATTTATTTGGGATTTATCATTAACGATATTTTTAAAAAAAGGTTGTTTTGAATATTTTTCAAAAAAAAATCTTTGCTTAAGTATAGTTTTTGTACTTTTGAGCTGAAATACCTCAATTTAGCAGAAGTTTCAGGGATGACCTGCAGGGCCAATCAATTTACAGATTCTTAACTTCCCGCTACGTATGTAGATAAGAAGTTACTCATTTTGATCATCAGGGATGTTTTACACATATTTTATAATATCTTAACATATTTTTTACAATTCAAGTTATATTATTACTACTAATATTATTATTATAACTTGAATTGCAAAAATATGTTAAGATATTATAAAATATGTGTAAAACATCCCTGATGATGCTTTAATAAGCGAAACCGGTTGGATGTGAAAAGTGAAAAATTAAAAATATACGTGAACTGGAAGTACAAGTGAGTTTTGTTGTAATACGTAATTTAAAATGCAGTTTCACCAAGTGCCGACGATGGAAACAATCCAATTTACTCATTTTGACCCGATTTTCGAAAATCAAGTTTTCACCAGATCTGTACGTTTTGACGTCCTAGGAACATTTTACGACTATTTTCATGATGACTTCTGTATATCTGTATGTATGTATGTGTATGGGTGTGTGTGAGTGTGTGTGTGCGAGTGTGTGTGTGCGTGTATTAGTGTGTATGCAAACATCTCATAGCTTCTAAACGGCTTGACCGATTTATGACATTCGATTTAATTCTGCACAACTTGATTTGCTAAAAATTTGAACCGGTTCAACGTAGAAAACTTTGAGAAATTTTGAAAAAAACCTCAAAAAAATTAGTCGAAACATTAGTTTTTTAATATAACTTTCAGATTTTTGTATAGATTGAGTACAAAATCTAATCAGCTCTTTTCCTCAAAAAACTGAGTGCAATGCATAAATTGCATCAAAATCGGTTTATCCGTTCGGGAGTTATCGTTGACGAAAAATTATGAAAAAAGTGTTTTTTCGACAAAACTTCTAAATTTTTTAAGCAACAATTTATTGATCTTCTACGTTACTTTGGTAGTAAGAAAACTACGCCAAATGCCGTTTCAAAAATTTAAATCGATTCAAATTTTCAAAAGTAACAAAGCTTTTCAAATATTAATATTGCGCTGTTTCCGGAAAAGTTACTTCGTATATTTAAAATAACTTTCAGGCTAATATACCTATTTAATTTAAAATCTGATCAGCTTCTTGCTTAAAAGACTGCGTTATATACAGTAAATCGAATTAAAATCGGTTGATTCGTTCGGGATTTATCAATGAAGAAAAGGTTCAAAAATTATGTTGAATGTTATACGAAAGGTGAAAGTCAGTCATCATTTTGGAAAAATCATCTTTTCAAACACTAAATTAAATAACTAAGTATAATTTTTAAAAAACTTTAGTTATTTAAATTTTCGAACTCAAAACTCTATGCTTAAGCACAGTTTTTTTCTTTGAGCTTAAAATACCTCAACTTAGCGGGAAGTTTTAGAGATGACTTGCAGGGTCAACCTGCTCACAGATTTTTTTAATACAGTTACGTTAGTTGGTTAGATAGGTGCGTTACGTTACATGCAAAGCAATCCTAATAGGTAGCTATATTTAGTTTGTGATATAGTTCGGTATATATAAAAATATTGTCATAGGTAAGGTAGTTTAGGTTAGGTATTTCCTGTTAATTACAAGTTTCTTTATAGTTACGTTAGTTTCTTCGATAGGTGTTTGAGGTATAGTTACTTACGTTTTTTACTTAAATTATGATACTAAAAATATCGTGTATGTGTATAAGTAACTAAAATGAATATGCATATATTATTTTTTTAGAATACTAGCGGCCCGTCCGGCTATGTAGAGATTTTTAATAAAGTAGCTTATAAAGAAAGTTTTAATAATTTCTAATGTAAATAAGCGCGAGCGAAGCCGCGGGTAACAGCTAGTACATATAATAAAATCGTAGGAAAGTCAAAACTGTACATTGAATATTTTTTTAAAAGAATACTTGGGGCGTGATCTACAATCGATATCGAAGCCAAAAATATAGTTTTTAGAATTTTTGTCTGTTTGTCTCTTTGTCTGTCTGTTTGTCTGTTTGTCTGTCTGTCTGTCTGTCTGTTTGCCTGTTTGTCTGTTGGTCTGTTGGTCTGTTGGTCTGTTGGTCTGTTGGTCTGTTGGTCTGTTGGTCTGTTTGTCTGTTTGTCTGTCTGTTTGTCTGTTTGTCTGTTTGTCTGTTTGTCTGTTTGTCTGTTTGTCTGCTTGTATGTTTGTCTGTTTGTTTGTCTGTTTGTCTGTTTGTCTGTTTGTCTGTTTGTCTGTTTGTCTGTTTGTCTGTTTGTCTGTTTGTCTGTTTGTCTGTTTGTCTGTATGTATGTCCGGGGTAAACTCAAAAAGTACTGCATGGATTTACTTCAAATTTTGCATGAATATTACTAATAGGTCGGAGCAACATATAGGCTACATATTATCATGCTATCACCTACGGGGGAGGGGCTGTGCGGAGTAAACGAACTCCGCGCGTACGAAATCGCTGGCAACAGCTAGTATTAAGATATTAAAATAAATCTATAAAAATACCAATTCTGAAAACTACCGGAAAGCTTTCCAAGGAATCGTATTTATATATTGTTCTGATGATGCGTTAAAACTCTAAACCCGTTGATGTTAATAATTAAAAACCCAGTAAAATAATACAAGTATCTGCTCTTTTACTTGGTTTTTAATTGTTCACGTGTATTTATCTAACAGTACGTTATATCACACAATACTTAGAGACTACCAAAAGTCAATGTTACATACAAGCATTATTCGAGCATAGCACACATAGATACCTCTCACGGACGTGATAACTCCGACTGGTGCGGTACAAACTGTACCGAACCATTCCGAGATATCGCGTCCGTGATTATATATATACACGCTTTCAAGGGAAAAATGACCGAAGTATTAGCGGTCAGCCTATTTGGCTCATAAGATCCCGAATTCGATTCCGAGTCGTGTAAAACGTTTTTTTAAGGTTTTTTCGGAATCACTTTTGAAAATCATAATTTTATTAGAACTTTTGTTGATAGTTACAAGCAATAGTCATTGTCAGTCAAATGCGGAATAACCACTAAACCTTCTCCGATTTGAGTTGAGGAAGTGAGTTGATTAAAATATAAGTTCTTTACTATTAACATTACAACTCTTATTCAGTGTAGTGCTATTTGTCTCCTGAAAGTGTTTCGGTTACGAAGTAAAACGTGACTTAATTGTATACACTATGTGGTTCTGTTTGTGCTACTGAAGTTGTGGAAAAAACTAGTTCTCCCATGTCTTCCACGTTTTTTACAGTACTGTTGTGCTGTGGAGGTCTTTTTTTTTCTTTTCAGACCTTCGATAAGTTTGTTCCTTTCTTGACACTACTTTCCTGGATTAAATTGTTTTTGGAGAAGTTACATATTAGGTCGGGGCATAAGTATTTTCGTATTGTTCATACAAAGAAAAATATTTTTTTAGGTATAATTTTTTATTTACCTATTTATAATATGGATGTGCCGTTTTGACCGATGACTTTTTGCCATCTTGTAGGTAGTGCCATGATCCCATTCCTGTAGAAATTTTGAGATTTTCGATTTAAAAAATCTGATAGTGTTCACAGTGTTCTTTTGAGGTTAGCTTCATGCCTCCTAAAGAGTTCTGCAATGACCGAAGAAGGAGCAAGGTCAGCTCAGTCAAGCTCTCTCAATTTTTGCTGCGTGGCTATAGATAAAGTATACTGGAGACTAACAGTAGTCAATCTACATACATGTGATATTCGAGCAACTCATACATATACATCTCTCACGGACGCAATATCTCGAAATGGTTCAGTACAGTTTGTTCCGCACCAGTCCGAGATATCACGTCCATGAGAGTTGTCTATGTGTGCTATGCTCGAATATTACTTGTTTGGAACATTGACTTCTGTTAGTCTCTAACATGGAACATAGAACGAGCGGAATTGGCAAGTACAAACATTCGTATCAGGACCCCGATCGCCATACTCACACATAAAATAAGCATTATTGCATATAAACTACTAATGCAAACATTGTTTCATTGGTCGTTTTCATTTTAAACAACAATAATCCGAAACACACAAACAGAATATTTAAAACTATACCAAACTGCGTGACAATAAATTTTATTTTGCTACAAAAAAGAGTATTTCGTCCTTTTGTAGTCTATTGAAAATAGACTCATATTTGTACAATAGTGAAACTATAATCTTAATAGTTTTGCTATTCTACATTAGATGGCAGTATTGATTTATCCGTAGTTTTCAGTTGGTCATATTTGAGTAGAGTACTTTCTAGAACGATATACGTAATGACTGTCATTACGTATATCTTTCTAAAAAAATTAGGTCAACCTAAAATGAACTTTATATGTAAGGTGTACGGCTGATTTTAGCTTGACTTTCTATTATATCATTAGAAATTATATAAAATCAGTAATTCAATTAAAATAAAATGAAAATTGTACTTTCGGATGATATAAAATATCTCCATTTTTAATCATCTGTATTCTACTATCATTTCTGCATTCAAGGATGGCACAATACGGCATAATTCAGTGTATAATAGATTTTCGCACGACGACTATCTCCTAAAGATATGGTAAGTATCACTAAGGCAATTTAGAGTAACAGCGCATAATAGTGATGCACGCGGCACGCCCACTCTTCACTTCCACTTGTTTTCTTTTTTTCTTGGTCTCTAAATATTCTGTGCTATAGATGAGTGCAGTCTGGCGTTGTCATGTTGGAACACCACGCCCTTCCTGTTCGCCAGCTCCGGCCGGTTTTTCTCAACAGCTTTTTTAAAAAATTATAGCTTTTTTTTAAAAAAGCTATTGAGAAAAAGTTGTTGAAAGTTCAGACATAGATTCTAAGTTCATCAGTTGTTGACAGTAGAGATCAGAATCGATCGTTTTACCCGGTAGCAGAAGCTCATAGTGGACGATTCCTTTCCAATCCCACCATACACATTGCATCGCTCTGTTCTGAGTCAGGCCGGGCTTTGCCACGGTCTGTGGGGCTTGTCCATGCTTCAACTATGATCTTTTTCGCACATTCTTATCGTAAGTCACCCATTTTTCATCACCCGTAATCAACTGTTTAAGAATTTTTACGTTTTAGCAAAGAATCGCAAATGGACACATGTTGCATTAGGTTTCTCTCAGTGAGATCATGTGGTACACAAATGTCAAGTTTGTTCTTGTATCCAGACTTTCGTAAATGACGTAAAACTGTTTTATGATCAACATTCTGTTCTTTAGCAATGTCGTAGCTACTAATATGTCGATCTTGCTCCACTTTCTTAAAGATGGCACTGATTTTATCTGTGACAGGGCGTCCAGAGCGAACCTCATCTTTCACACTAAAATTTCCAGACTTGAAACGCTTGAACCGCATATTTGTGCTACTCTTATTGATATAGTATTAGGTCCTTAAACCACATCAATTTTAATCGCGGCGTTTGTCGCACATAACATTTTAGCCGTAACATTTTAAGACTATATTTTTATCTAAAACAGTCTATATTTAGTAGAAAGGTAAACAAATTCCAGGGGGAGCAGCTGCCCCTCTCTGCCTCCTCCCCCCGCGGTACGCCTATGTAACTAGTTGTAAGAGATTGCTACAGGATGCAGCTCGAATTACCTTCATTTCTTTTTTATGTTATAGTTATTTGCAAAATATAATAGACTCTACAAAATATCACTACTCAAAGTCAAACCAAATCAAAAAATCTTTTATTCAAATAAACCTTTAGGGGAATGTGGGGGAATTGGGAACTCTTAACTGTCAACGCTCAAAATCCATTGATAAGGGTAATCAACTAAATCAACTTTTGTTGCAATACAGACTTTGGTTATCCATCTACTTCTAGGTTATGACAAAGATGTTAAAAATTTACTTTTTCATAAAAGTATAAACAAAAATAAATAACTTACTGTTTCTATTTAGCCGATACCCTGTAGGGTAATTAAGATCATCCCGTGGGGGAAATGAGAACGGTATCACGGTCCTAAGGAACAATCGTTAATCATTGTATATAAATGACAACAAGAAGCTGATATTTTGAGAACAGCTTCGTTTTGACGAGCACAAAAATTCAGCTTGTTATTAATAAAAAAAAAGTTTTTTCCTGGATCCTTTGTCTAGAATTATTTTTACAGCAATGAGTAAAGGAAAAACAAAGTGGCACAAACATAATCCTAGTTCACTACAGCGTTAAATAAATAACTCCGCGGTAATCCAGAGATTACCGCAGAAAATAACAAACTGACTGATTACATAATTGAGAATGCTATAAAAGTTTACAACATTCCAAATAAAAAAGCACTTTGTGTAAGTCACAATTCATAAACTTTTGCTGCGTTCCGTGATGTTGAAATAAAACAAAACGTTTCTGTTTCAAACGATACAGTGATAAAAATAAGAATTATGAGTTGTGAGTGTGACACACTACCGAAAAGTGAATTAAAAACAAGCGAGTATTGCTTTGAATATTATAACCTTGAGTAGTATATTTAATAATACTAATATTATCCTCTGGTTGAAACTCGGCTGTAATTTGTATATGTTAATTCGTGGAGCAAAATGTTTGTACCCCTTTTTAAGACGATTATGCGAACGGTGGAGTATGAAATTTGGTACAGTTAAAGATTGCGGAGGATTGCAGAAATCTATTTTTTATTTTCCCGCTACGTATGTAGAGAAGGAAGTTACTGATTTTGCCCCGATTTTCGAAAATCGAATTTTTACCAGATCTCTACGTTTTGAGGTCCTAGGAACCTTTCAGACTATTTTGGCGATGAGGTCAGTACGTCTGAATGTATGTATGTGTGTGTATGTGTGTATGTAAACATCTCATAACTTTTGAATGGCTTGGCCAATCGGAACGCGGTTGATAGCATTCAATTGGATTCCGCTCAACTTAGACTTCCTGAAAATTTGAACCAAATGGGCCCAGGAGATTTTGACTAATTTTGAAAAAACCCCAAAAAAATTAATGGCAAAACAATATTTTTTTAATTTTCGAGATTGAATATAAAACTAATCAGCTCTATTCTTCAAAAAACTACGTCTAATGCATTAATTGCACCAATATCGGTTTATCCGTTTGGAATTAATCGTTGACGAAAAATTTTGAAAAAAGTATTTTTTCGACATAACTTCTAAATTTTTCAACCAATCACTTTTTGGTTTTCTACGATATTTTTGTATTAAAAAAACTACGTCGAATACCGTTTTAAAAATCAAAATCAAACGTAATTTTTAAAAGTTACAGCTTTAACAAATATTAAAATAACGTTGCTTTTAGCAAAATTACTTAATATTTTTGAAATAACTTTCAAGCTAATACACCGACTTGACTTCAAAATCATATCAGCTTTTCTCCTTTAAAAACTGCGTCAAATACTGTTAACTTCATAAAAATCAATTTATTTGGGATCTATAAATGACGAAAATTTTTGAGAAAAAAAATATTTTTGACATTGCTTCGAAATTTTTTAACCTACCTACCGATTATTTAGCTAAAGCAATATTTTAGATCTCAAAAATTGAGTTGAATGCCATCATCGTTTTCAAAATATACAGCTCTTCAATAATTAATATACTGCCATTTTTAACAAAATAGATGTTTGAACTGAAAAATCTATGCTTATATTTTTACCTCTTTTGTGCTTAAAATACCTTTATTTCAGGGAGTTTCACGGATGGCCCGTAGGGTCAACCGTTTACACATTTTTACTAACCGATTTGACAAATTACTTTTTTTGGAGCAGATGTAATTCCCATCTGGTCCTCCTATGTACATTTTGTGAAGATTTGATCGAGGGCGCCAAAGAAATAGGAGATTAAATGTCGGTTGTTGCAGTTTTACTGCGTTTAAACAATATTTTATGCTTTTTCTTCTTATTATTTTTTAATAAATTTTTGTCATTGCTAAAGCTGATAGATTTTGAAATGAATCGGTATATTGGTCTGAGAATTCACGCACGCACGCACGCACGCTGACACGCATATACGCACGCATGCACGCCGCTGCTACCCGTAATACAAGTTACCTTTGGTCAGTGTGTGTATACACGTGCATATTGTTATTTCGACCGTCCCGATGGTCGAGTGGTTAGCGACCCTGACTACGCAATCGACGGGGCTCGGGTTCGATCCCCGACGGGGACAAGCATTTGTGTGATGAGCATCAATGTTTGTATTTCCGGGTTTGGGTGTTTATTAAATATATTCTAGTATTTATATGTATTTCTATGTATTGGTATCGTTGACTAACACCCATAACACAAGCAAATAATTTGCAGTAAGTGTAATTTGTCCCGTGAACATTTATTTTTTTATTTATATTTATTTATTATTATTCTTTAGATGGAAGGTAAAATAACTTTTAAAATCAGTTAATCAAACCAGATTGAGGTAAAAAACAATCCAATTGCGATCCATTTTGCTGTTTCCTGCTGAAAAGGTAGGAAAACTGGCTGTATTTTCCTACTCCCCCTATGTATCTCTGATTAATTTCGTTGCGGGTTGGAAGACAGCTTAGCTTTTGCCCAGAGCAGCCTGAGTTCGCAATTCAGAGGTTATCAGGAGGTTCCGCTATTGATTCTGGTTTACGAAAGTTACAGTGATGGGAACGATAGGTGAGCATATTGCCAAAAAAAAAAATCAAATTGAGAACCTCCTTCTATTTGGAATATATGTATAATTATACAACGTGTATAGGCGGTTAGTATCACTAGTGGTCGTAATCTTAGCAGGTTCAAAATATGTCATGTAAATTATAAGAATTATAAAGATTAAGATATTTATACATGTATGAAAAATAATATGGTTTTTATGGTACCAAAGAAATCTAGGAACCCTTAAAGTTTTGCTATGTCCGTCCGTCCGCACGATTGCTCAGAGATCCTTATTATTAGAAAGTCAAAGCTGTAATTTGGCACGAATATACATATTAGTCACGTCAACAAAGTGGTAACGAAAACTTGAAAACTTTTTTTTTTGTTATTATTATTATTTTATTACATAAGATTACCTTACGCATATGAGGTAAACTTGAGTTAACGAATACCTGTAACTTACAGACGAAAAACATTTTTACCGTAGGATTTTGGACTCTTCTAAGTATCAATTCGCTAAGAAGAAATCCACATTTAGTTATATGACCTACACAAACAGCGAAATTGCTACACCAAAGAAACAAAAAAAAAAAAAAAGAAACTTGAAAAATATTTTTTTTTTCAGAGTAGCTCCCCTACATGTAAAATGGGGATGTTAATTTTTTTCTCACGTACCCCATTGTGTGATTGTCATTGTGAACAAGTGCAATTATATGTTATGTAAAATATTAAGCTTTTTAGTGCTAATTTTTGTTAGAGTCAAGTGTCCCCCTCCCCTCTGCAGGCTAAACGATTGGATTTAGGGGTGGGAAAAAAGTCATGGTAGTAGTAAATATAATAGTAAAAGAAGTTAAAAGGAAAATTATCACGGCTTAGAGG
Source organism: Apodemia mormo (assembly GCA_036924255.1). Classification (NCBI taxonomy): domain Eukaryota; kingdom Metazoa; phylum Arthropoda; class Insecta; order Lepidoptera; family Riodinidae; genus Apodemia; species Apodemia mormo. The sequence continues at coordinate 21,582,376 of JAUPFN010000021.1, read as the reverse complement.
CACGGCAAATTTTTGAGTAATAGTCGACCAACTTATCAGTTGTACTTAGAGCAGTTTTTATAGCAGGTGAACATGCGTGTATGTATTTGTCATTGACGTTGAATAACTTAAATGTTCATAGTATGAAACTGTAAAAGCCCTCTTCTTAATCCGCATTATTGTAATGGGCAACTTCGGAATTCTACATTGCGCGTGGCCCAACGCGCATTTTACAAATTTTTAAATGTTAATGTTGAAATCTCCACAGACAACAATATTCTTCTTCAAAAATAACTAAAAATAAGATATAAATCAATTAATAGCGTAAAAATCGCAGACTGTTCAAACGTTAAAGCGACAGTTTATTAATCTTGGATGCCACTGCTAATTAAGATCATAAATATACTGTCACCTTTTCGATGTAAGGTAATGGCTTATGAATAGCGATCAAAGAAACATGAAATGTGCACTGCTTCTCTATTATGTTTAGGGTTGCAACCTGCCACTTCTTGATTTAATGGCATCAAAAATGCGGGTTAATATAAAACCCGTATTTTTGATGCCGGTAACCCTTTTTACAGGAGATAATCAAAGTGGCATTATTTTATAACAAAATCTTAAACTTTCAAATTTACGTCTCTTGGCACAGAAAATTACCCTTAAAAGATCTTTATTTTGTCTATCAAAATGTTAAAAAAATAGAACGAATTCAAAGTCAAACAGTTTTGTCGAGTCAGTTAAAACGCTCGTGTTAAATGACGCTGGCCAGCTAATACGGAATTTGAAAAACTTTAAAAACAACAAAGAAAAATTTCGACACGAATCTTTTCTCTTCTGCGTCCTTTTTTCTGGCTAGGACGCTCTAACCAACTGAGCGACTGTCAACTGTTTCAACGTGGCTAAATTCTTCTCTGCTTTGTTATCGAATCCGTCGATTGTCCTGATGGCTAGATATTATATATACATATGTATATACTAGTTAAGTGAGTACTATATACATATGATATTCATAATTATGAAAATTAATCATTAAATGAGTTCGTAGTTACAGATAAAATTCACATTTATAATATTGATCAATACTTTCATGTTTTTAATTATATTAGCGATTGACTGTGCCTGAAATTCGACCATAGACTAAACAATACAATCTCTTTTATGTTTGACAACAGATTTTTATTTCACAACTGACAATGTTTGACATTTGTGTATAATATTTCGTATGTCACATGAATGTAGTGTGTACATTGATATAATATATCAATGAGTGCGCATAATGATTATTTTTATTATTTTAATGTTTTTCTAATGCATTATATTTAAAAATATTAGGTCTCTAAAGTCCTCCGCAGTGTACAGTGTACCTTTAATTGTGCTAAATTTCATACCCCAGCCTTCACGCAGTTTTTTTGTTATATCATAAGATAGCAAACAAGCAGATGGGCCTCCTGATGGAAAGAGTCACCCATCGCCTATAGACATCAAAGGTGTTAATGGTGCGTTGCTATCTTGTGGCGAAGTCTAATGCCACATGCATAAGATTACCGACTACCTTACCCTCCAAACCGGAACACGACAACGACAAGCACTGACGCTATTGCGACAGGAATAGGTAGGGCGGTGGTACCAGACCCGCGCGAGACAATGCAGAACTCTACCACCTAGTAGCAACGATGATAGTGACTCGATAGCCAATCAGTCGCCTTTTACGACCTGCCTGGCAGAACGGCAGTTGGCCTATTCTTCAAAGGAGGCCGAGACCAACACGGCGAAAACGGCAGTTGTCTTAAAAAGGGATCAAAAGTTTTTCCTTCACGTATTAATATAATATAGATAAATCTTTAAGCTCTTACCTCGTACTTGGAAAAAGTTGCAAAAAGAGAGAAAACTTTAAAAAATTTAAGCTGTTTTTAAAGTTTTTAATTTTTCCCAAGCACGGCGTAAGTGATAAAATACGTATAATATATAGGTATAATACGGAAGATATATTTATGTTTAATTTTGGTAATAAGTTACGGGTTCCTAAATTTTTGTAGTGCGAAAAACGGGAAAACCCGTGAAATTTTTGGCATTTGGCAACCCTAATTTTATGTTTGTAATGCGCTACAAAAATATAAATCGGTTAGTCATGTGTCGTGTTTTGAAGTGCATGGAGCGTAGGTTAATTTAATTTTTAATTACAAATAAATTGACCTACGATTAAAATAAAGTAATTCATAATAGATAATTATTCTTATACGATCCTGATGATCCCATCTCAGCCTGCACTCCACAATTAAAATGCACACGTCAAAGTCGCCTCCGGCCGCGGCAGCGCTCGTCTCGGCTCACTTTTTCGGCTCGCCAACACTCGAGTCCCCGGTCAAGATTTATTATTATCAACGAGTCGAAATCCTGAAACCACTTACTCTCCTACTTATCGTCAAGATATGGCCCTGAGTTGAGGTTTGGTCTCATAGCAGACACCCTTGGGGCGGGCTCTCAGTCCATTTAATTTTAACTCTGGCGAAGCACTCTGAAAAAGCCTGGTTTCACAGTAATGGTAATTTGGGCCAACTGCTTAAGTTCATTTAAAAAAAAAATGATTTTCATCGACTGCTGCCAGTGCCGGAATAAACTACTTGAGAGCAATCCACACTTGTACGTGCCTCTCTATAAGTAAACTAGTATTGGTCTTTTTTTATGTAACGTTTTATTACAACGAGATAGATCATTACGAGACCTGGAACTTGTTATCTATACATATAATAAAATCATAGGAAGTCAAAACTGTACATTGAATATTTTTTTTAAAAAAAAAGGTACTTGGGGCGCGATCTACAATCGATATCGAAGCCAAAAATATAGTTTTTAGAATTTTTGTCTGTTTGTCTATATGTATGTCCGGGCTAAACTCAAAAAGTACTGCATGGATTTACTTCAAATTTTGCATGAATATTACTAACAGGTCGGGTCAACATTTGAGGTCCACGCCGTGGAAAAAAAAGCCGGCGGCGGCGCACTAGTAAACGTACCCGGCGCGGCATGGCGTCGCCGGCATGGAGTCAATTTTCTACAGAGAGAAGCGAACACGCTAATCCTGCAACCATGGAAATGTCAATTCCTTCTCTTCCCAGAACTTTAAAATGTTGTTATTGCAATCTAACGGAAGTCGAACGGACCGGATGGTATCAGCTGATCAGTGACAAGCAATATGGCTTTCGTCATTGTCGATCGAAGAATGATCTTCTACTCTATCTCATTCATTACAGAGCGGGGAAAAGCTCTAGGTGTGAGCTTAAGATATTGCTAAGGATTTCGATCGGCTAAATATCTCCAGCACTCTTACGCAACCTCATCGTCCTTATCGAAGTATATAGCTTTGAAGTATACTATCGTCATTCCTTTTTGAAGGATCAGATTCCAAAGATTCTGTTTTATGCGAGTCTTTGACAATTTTCCTCATGACATTAGCCAAGAAAGTAGTTTTGGTGAATTGTTGAATTTCTAAGCAGTTGCCAATTTTTTTCCAGACTAGCAAAACGACGGCCAAGCAGAGAGGCTGCAAAAATATTTTCAGTCGTACATATTGAATTATGTTCAGTGTCGCGGTCATTTGGAAGGCAAGGCTAAATTAGCCTCTAAAAAGCTCGGTGTGCTCAGCAGAGCGAGACAGTAATTTTTGCCGGCCCATCGCCTTCAACTTTATAACGCGCAGATTCGGCCTCACATGGAGTACTGTTCTCATCTCTGGGCCGGAGCTCCCCAATACCAGCTTCTTGCTCTTGATCGCATACAGCGTAGAGCGGTTCGAATCGTTGACAACCAGGCTATTTCGGAACAACTCGACTCTTTGGCATTACGCAGAGATGCAGGTTCACTCTGCGTCTTCTATCGTCTTTATTATGGGGAGTGTTCCGACGAGTTGTTTGGAATAATTCCTGCCGTCGAATTCCACCATCGAACATCGCGTCAAAATTTAAAGTTCCATCCTCACCATCTCGATGTCTGGAAATCCACAACTGTACGTTTCTCCCGACACTTTTTGCCTCGCACTACTCTGTTGTGGAATCATTTACCGGCAGGGGTATTTCCGAACGGATAAGACATAAGGACCTTCAAGAAAAGAGCTTACTCATTCTTAAAAGGCCGGCAACGCAACTGCAAGACCTCTGGTATTGCAGATGTCCATGGGTGGAGGTGATCACTTACCATCAGGTGCACCTCTTGCTCGTTTGCCCCCTCTTCTATAAAAAAAAGTCACAGCAACCTTCTGTTCAGGTTGAGAAACATTACGTTTTTTAATCTTTGAATTATTAAAAATTAGTCATCTAGCATCGACACTTCTTGATCTAATTTTCTTCTTTTCTAATATTTGCCTCCGAATCCCTCGTGAATTTAGAGGCAATAAAGACAATGCCTCTAAATGCTAGTCCAAATTTAGAGGAAATGCCTTGTGCGACGACGACATTTCCACAGCCTCTTTAAAAGTTCTAAAAAAATATATAAGGTCTTCTTAAATGATTTACTCTTCGTCGTAAACTTTAATGTACCTACTATGACCAATCTTAGTAAGCATCTCGTTTATACGTGCCCGGTTACAGCAATATGCCAAGCTTTCGAGCATAATACGCACGTTGTGCCAAAGAGTCGGTGACACCGTCTTTGTACTTGTAAAGTTTTCTGGATTTCCAAACAGTTCTTGCTCACCAACCTAGTGTCATCATTTGTTCCTCGACTTCAACAGGAATTGGGTCTGCTTTGTCACTTTCCAAATTTTGAGCTACAGACTCATATGCCAATTATATTTCTCTCTGTTCTTCAGCTACTATCTCAGGCAGATGTTTACAATGATACGAGGGGGTGCGGAGCTGGGCGGGAAAGCAAAGGAACTCGCTCACTAGTGCACCATTACCGAACAGCAACATAGTAGTGGTTTGTCAAGCAATTATGTTTTTTTGTAACATAAGACAGCAAACAAGCTCTCCTGATGGGAAAAGAATTCTCTATTGACATCAAATATGTTAATGATGTGTTGCTATCCTATTGGTAGGGTCTTAATGCCACATGCATAAGTTTACCGGCTACCTTACCCTCCAAACTGAAACACGACAGTAATAAGCACTGATGCGATTGATTAGATATTTGCACGTGACGCGTCGCTCCCGCAAATTTTAATTAAATTTTGAAGTCGGCGCGAATTTTATGATGATCCGGCGGCCGCGGCGGCGCGCTGGGGCAACTCGGCGGCGGCACGCCGGCGCGGCGCGAACCTCTAGTCAACATATAGGCTACATATTATCACGCTATCACCTATGGGGAAGGAGCTGTGCGGAGTAAACGAAGTCCGCGAGGACGAAGTCGCGGGCAACAGGTAGTATAAATATGAAATTGGTTTGTTAGGTGGCTTTTAGGTTACACACCTAGAAAAAGTGGCCGACTAGTGTCTGGAACCTTACCTGACTTGTTACATAATGAGTAGTAGATATATTAGGTTACCTTAAACCAGTTCTGGATTAAGATTATTTGAGGCCTAGAGAAATCAATCCTTAAAAAAATAACATCTATTAGAACGAGATAAATAGACCGTGGTCCCAGAAATAAACTTTTTTTGATTAATAACAAGCTGAATTTTTGTGAACAGTTTCGTTTTGACAAGACGCAAATCATTATAATCATTCATACCTTCGAAAAATCTTGAATCGGGTAACTAATTAAGTTAGGGGGCTTCGGACATTATGAATTGCTGAAGATAAAATATTTGATTGACTAGCTGTTACCTGCGACTTCGTCCGTGCGGACTTCGTTTACTTCACACAGCTCCTCCCCCGTAGGTGATAGCGTGATAATATGTAGCCTATATGTTGACCCGACCTGTTAGTAATATTCATGCAAAATTTGAAGTAAATCCATGCAGTATTTTTTGAGTTTACTCCGGACATACATGACTTTCCTACGAATTTATTATATGTATATAGATAACAACAATTATTTTTTGCTTTAATTGCTTGATCAATGATCATTTTATGAAAAACACGAAAAAGTTTATTCCTACATATTCAATGGTTTTTCTGACGAGTCCTCCACTCTAAAGATTCGGAATTATGAGATTTTTAATTGGTATTAATCAATTTAAAAAGGATCTGATTTTTTCACAACAGCTTGTTAATTATTATTATAATTCAAGGTCTACTTTGTCCTACACGTAAAGTGAAAACTCATCTTAGTCCGAGACTAAAGTTTTCTTTTTCATCTATCTTTATTAGTTGCCCGATTCGAGATTTTTCGAAAATAGAAAAGGTGGGCATCTCGTCAAAACGAAGTTGTTCACGAAAATTCAGCTAAAAAAGTTTGTTCCTGGGACTACTGTCTAAAATCATTACGTGACCCTGAATTTCAGCGTCTAGTCAATTTAAAATGCGCTGATTGTCAGTTTCAGATTCCGAAGTAGAATAGAAACCTTTATAGTTTTGCTGTGTACGTTCGTCCATCCGCAGTCTAGCTCAGAGATCCTTAGTACTAGAAAACCGTAATTTGGCATGAATAAGCTTATTAGTCACGGCAACAATGTGACACCATAAAATCTTGATTTTTTGGTAGCTTCTCTACGTGTAAAGTGGGTATATTATTTTTTTTTTCTCGTGTAAACCTTAGTATGGATAGGTTTTCAATTAAGGGATTCGTTTGTGAAACTTTAAGCATTAAAGTGCTAATTTTTGTAGCGTCATGTGTCCCCTCTACCAGCTAAACGGTTATTTTTGGGTATGGGGAAAAATTTACGGTAGTAGTAAATATAATAAATTAAAAAGAAAACTCTCATGGCTTAGAAGGATTTTCAAGTTTTTGAGTAATAGTTGACCAATTTATAAAATGTACTTGGAGAAGTTTTTATAGGCGGTGAACCTGTGGTGCGGATTAAATCCGTTATTGACGTTAAATAGATTAAATATTGTTAGTATTCAAATTTTATTTCAACAATAAAGCCCTTTTCTTAGTTCGCATTATTGTGATGGGTAGTATTCGATCAATCTGATCATGGTATGTCAGTCTTGGTCTTCCCAGTTACCTACATCCTTCCACATTCCACATGTTCTGTTAACCTTTCATTTACTATTTTTTCTACATGTCCGATCCAACGGAGCATGCCCTTCCTCATCTTTACACCGACACTTTCTTTCAAGCCTGACCTCTCTCTCACTTCCACATTACGAACAGTGTTACACCATATATTTTTCTTAGCGATCTCAACTCGAAGGCGTCGATTTTACTTTCATGTCACTTCTGACATACCCAACACTCACTTCCATACAATAGCGTTCTGATAAGCACATAATTATGCAGGGCTAGACGGGCATCTGACTTAAAATTTCCCTAACGCTCCATTCACTCTATTCCCTGCACACACTCTTCTTTCAACATCAGCGGTGTACCTTCCATCCCTGCTAAAAGCACATCCAAGATATACAAACTCATCCACTTGTTCCAGCACTACATCGTCGATCACAACACTTCCATCTGTTCTGGTTGCTTCTCTTTCAAATTTTTTATTAATATTAATACTTATTATTTATTTGTTAGTAATTAATTGTTATCTTAAGATATATGAATATATATTAATTACGTGTCACGTTGTTTGTCTGAGATGGACTCTGAATCTACTGAACCGATTTCAATGAAATTTTGTGAATATCTACTGATTGGTCCAAAAGATAGGATAGTATTTAGTAGTATATAGTACAGTACGTTCAAGTACCCCTCCAAAATTTCAATACGAGTAATTTGTATAGCAAAAAAATGTTTGCCGGGTCAGCTAGTAATAATATTATAAATAGGTACTCGTAGTACAAGTAGTAGTCCCTTTTATAGAATAGAAAAGAATCTGCCATTCTGCCAGGCGATTCGCAAAAGGCAAATTCGATTTTCTCTACGTGTCACTACCAATATGGCTATTGGGTGGTAGAGATGTACAACGTCTCACCTGGGTCTGGTTTCCAATGCGAATCCTAATTTTAGCTAACTAAATAAAAAAACTTTATATTTTAATATTTTGTCTATTTATTTACATTAACTTTTATTTATTCTTATAAATGTTTTACGTTAAAGTACGATAGTATTCCAACGCTTAAGAAAACGCAAAACTATCAACATGTTTGATGTTTTCTAGCCAGTAGGTACCAAGGGCGGATCCAGCCTTTGGTTCAGGGGGGTCACATATACAAGGGCCGATCCAGACTTTGGTTCAGGGGATCACATATTTGAGGTTCAGTCACGATATGCTCTAATTCTTATCTAATTCTAATAAATCCATACCTAGACCCCTAATTAAGGGGGGGGGGCGTCATCACCCTCCCCCTTGGATGCGCCCTTGCCCAGTACCCTAGTTAGATGTCCGACATAGTTGTCGGTTAAACAACGATGTTGACAACGAACGCCGTTTACGAAACTTTAAATTAAATCTTTACTAATATTATAAAGAGAAAACATTTATTTATTTTTGTATGATCGGAGTAGGTTTCGATTTAAATCATTACACTATCGTTTTACTTGTTCTTGTCGTAACGTCGTTTATCTTGTCACTATCGTGTTCCATTTTGTGCGTATTTTATTTTACTTTATATTTATTAATAAAGGCCGCTAGACGTCCACTAATAAATTTGTAGATCTTTAATTAGCCATGGGGAATAATAAATCAGTTAATATAGTAAACATTACAGACAGTTCAACCATCAAAGTGATAGTTTATTTTGGATGCCACTGCTAATTAAAATTATAAATACCTTTTCGATTTAGGGCAACGTTCACAAATAGTGATCCGAGATAAATATTTATTTTTATTTCATTTCATAAGATGGTAAACAAGTAGCTAGATGGCTCTTCTGATGAAAAGAGACAACCACTGTCTATGTACATCGAAGACGTTTATATTGCGTTGCTATTCGTATAGTGGAGTGTTAATGCTATTTATCCGTAAGTTCAAAGAGTATATGTATATACACCGTCTTCTCCAAACTAGACGATAGTGACAAGCATTGACACTTCCCAGAAGCACCAAGCTAGGGCGAGAAGTTATGGAACTAGTAATCATGGTGAGTAGTGGCACATTTGGTCAATCGTTCGGCTTTTATGAACTGCTTGGCTGAATGGCGATAGTTTATTTTTCAAAGTAAGTCCAGAACAATCGGCTCTTTGAACTAGTGGTTATAGCTTAGTATTCCGCCACGCGAGCAAAGCACGATTAACATTTTTGGTATCTAAAGGCGATGGTTGTCTATTGTGATCACCGACCACACAACCCATAGACCCCTAATAACAGGCGAATGGCTTCTGTCAACACATCTGACTTATAGTTCCGATGTAAATGTCCATGCACCAATACCCAATCAGTGTCGACGAATCAGATTCTCTGTACATCACTATCTTTCACTGTGGCCTTGAGTAAGCCAATCACGATGTTGCAGCTCAGCTCAGCTAGTTGCCAGAATGCATTCAATACGGAAAATCGAACATTAGGTGTCTATAGGCTGTGTGGTCGATGATTGCGATATACAAAATTATTACTATGATGTTGATATTAAATAAAGTTTTGAGATTTATTTATACAAGTATATTTCCCAAAATCAACTTAGCTTTTGTAATTAGCCATTACCAGTTCAAATAACAATTATCTAATTTACAAAAGTTGTGAAATTTCCTAAACTTATTAATAAAATGGGCCGCTATCAAATTTTGTTATACACAACACAAGATAATCTTAACATAAACAACTAACATACATTATATTTGTTATAAAATGATGACAGAAAAAAAAACTATAACAACAAAAGTACATGTAAAGTATATCCCGTGTATACGTCCCGTAAATTTTTAATACGCGGGGCCGCCATTATTGTGACGTAACTGGGCGAACAGAAAGTTATTTTATTTATGCTGCGGCCGTACTTGCGTCAATCGTCCCGAAGATATTAAAGCGCTAAGGCACACGCAGTCCGGAATGTATGCGACAATAGCTGATAATAGCCGGTCACATCTGCATTTATCGTGTCATTGCACGAAGCTTTGTGACGATAGACGCAAATACGGCCGAGCCATTACATTAACGCGATGCGGCGAAGGTTAGCGTTCACGCAATCTATGTGGCCAATCAACTCACTGAATGGCTAACACAAAGGGTTCTAACTAGTAATAGCAGACTATCAGGGGAGTATGTGACGTAAGAATAATGTTATTGAAATTTAGACAAGGTAAGAGCATATTAGCCTTTTGTGGCGGTTAAGGTAATTTAAAGAAATTTTAACAATAAGTACAAATCTACAAATTATCATATAATATATTGTCTTTTTATATAATATTACTGAAAAATGGTGTAGAGCCAGATGGAAACAAATGTGATGCTGATATTTGTTTAAGTCCAATCCTTATTAAACATATTATACAATACACAAATATATTTCCACGCCAATTCCCGTACACAAATATACACAAACACATAAATATTCACAAAAAACTGAGTGCAATACACGCAGATTTGTCTTACTTTCTCTATATTATATAGAATCTCTACAAACATACCGATTACGTATACTCTTGATACCCAATCAATATGATTGAAGTATGTCAGTCATGCTCTACCCTGGAATATACATTCTTCCACATTTGCATTGTATATCTGCCAATATTGCTACATGCAATTTTATTTATTTATTTATTTAACTCTTTATGTACAAAAACAAAATATCTTCTAACACTAATTGGATAAAATATTATTCATAGGCGTGCTTATCTCTTTAAGAGATTTCTTCCAAAACCTGTACAAGGACACAACATGTTTATCGTTCTATGTGAGTTGTGTAAGATATCATAAATACTAAAATTTGTGAAGACGTTTTAATTTTTTTTTAGTTATGTGAGTGTCAATGGCTGGTACAGCTCACATCAAATAAAAAGAATGCTGACGATGTATTTGTGTAGTGTGCAAATATTAGACGTAACTAGTGATTATGAGGCTACAGGGGAGGTCGCTCTGTCGAAAGACAATGCGCGCGCGCTATTGGTTCGTTAGTTGTCATTTGCTATGTGCGCTGAGTTTTGATGATGATGTTCAAGATGTGATTGGACGTGATTGTGAGTATGCGCAGAACTCGCCCTTCAACTATCGCCCAGCGTTCTTTTTACCTGACGCGAGTTATACTTTTTTCACAGAAACAAATGGTTCCAAGAAATTACAAAAATAGATCCATAGTCATATGTGGTAAATCATATTGTAATAAATTACAACAGGAGTTGCAGGCAACAGTTAGTAACTAGAAATAAAAAGGTATTCTTAGTGTTGTTTACAAAAACAATAAAAATATGAATCTACTCTGTTCAAATATATCTTAAGTTTTTAACAGAAATTTAAGTACAATGAATAAATCTTTTAAAAATTACAACTAACACATATATTTGAAATATCAAAAGTATATGAAATTGTTGCTGACTAAAGAAAAAAGATTTTATTCATTATAATCTACTAACTGTACCATGTAGTCCACTGTCATTACATCAGTTAAGGTTGAGCTACATCTATCAGGAAGGTATTGCCTTTTTCCTAAGCCCCATCCTTTTTTGTCGCCCAGAACCGCCATTTGCTAGACCGAGAAATAAAGCGGGAATATGACAGCACGCGGCGGAATCCTTGACGCGATCGTTACTTTCCTTGCTATAATAAATGGCAGTTCGGAACAGCACAAAAATATACGGCGACGGAAAAAGTCGATTGTGCTGATAGATGTGGCTTAACCCTTACTTATTATTTCCAGGGAAGGTCTGGACTCTCATTTAAGTCCAAACTTTGACTATCTGTGTACCGGATTTCATCTACTTCCAATTTTAATATTGCCCTTAAAGTAGTGAGGAATATAGGTATACAATATTATGGAAAATAACTTTTTTGAAAAAATTTAATAATTTTATAAACTAGAAATGACTTGAAATGTCTGTAAAGATCTAAAATGTAATGTCTAGTTCAGTCAAGATATTGATTGGTTGGAATTATTTTACATAGAAGAAATATTATAATTTTTAAAAATATTTTAATATCTAAAATGCCATTAACACTATCAATTTAATTTTACACATGGATTTCACTAGTCCATATAAATAAATACTTCGTAATACTAAAATAATAATTGTTTTTGTTTAAAAATACAAACTTATTCGTTATTATATCATACAAAACTTGAAACATCTACAATATTTATTTACTAACATTAAGTGCAGGTGTTGTAACACATTGATTTGTTATCGTTTACAATATCATTGTCTGCGACAACATACTACTAGATTGTAAGTGGCTGGATTACAATTTTTAGTTTAGTTATTAAATAAGTTACAAGACATTTAGTTTTAACGCAACGTTAAGTAAACAGAATAGAAAGCATGTGTAAAAATGATCAAATAAACAAAAATATCCCGTAACTAAGCTATTAAGTTTCTTGGTTTATTTTTTTGTGTACGGGCTAAAAAAAGATTGCCATGACGCTATGTCCAGTTTATGTGATCTCGGCGTTCTGTATAGTACAAAATCAGAGGTAAAGAAATAATCAAAATCTATGTGTTAAATCTGTCATCATTCATACAACAATCAAACAACTTAAATGCAATAGTAACCAAATTTAAGTGTAATTGTGATACAAAAAAGGCTGGAATGCTAGCATATTTTTACATTTTATGAGAATAATCCTACATTAAAAAAAACAAATCATATCAGTATCGAACATTGAATGGATAATTTATAATTTTATTTTTGAAAGATAAATAGTAATAGTTGGGATAATTCAGTATAAAACTCTAAATTCCCATTTTTGATGTATTAATTATTGCTTCATTATCTATCATAATGTTAATATTTTAGACATTGCTGAACACTTCATATAGATTTGCTCCAAGCACTTTTAATTTATCATGCAATGTGAGTTGTTGCGTAAGAAGATCTGGAATGCTGATATTTCCTTTACAAGTATTCTTAGTTACAAGGTCATTAATTACTGGTAATAATTTAACAAAGTGCATTTCGACTTTGTTAATATCAACAAAGGGATTGTTCCCAGTTTTGAGAGCTCCATTTGTAACTATATGGGTGTCTAGAAGTTCTAACTGACTTTTCGATGCTGGTACTTTACTACACACAAATAAATTAGCTACTTCGTCAACAACCGACGAAAAGCTTCTACTCACAGCAGACATTGCAATGGATGTCACTTCTTCACTTTCCAAAATATCCATAGTTTCTTTCACAATACTGTCAAGTTTAGGATCCGTTATTTCAGTATGGTCTACTAAATAAGGCACCATTTTTTTGACAGGGTCACCATCATTAATGTCAGTACACAAAATAGTTTGTATAGACCAAAACATTTGCTCCACTTCTTGTAGAGATATTTTCTTTTTCAAAGAAATAGGCTCCACAACTCTCTTAACTGCCTTTTCAATTTGCTTAATCAAATTCTCTATACCTGGTCCAACAAAGTGATGACACAGGGATAAGTATTTGGCTTGTAAATCACTGCTGATGAGTGGTTCTACTTCACATACAGAATCTCTGTAAAGATAACCACCAATGATATTTAATTGAACTCTTAATGTGACATTCAAAATAGTTAAAGCATACACTAAAACACAGATCTTAGTGAATATCATAAGTTTCATTTGTTCCCATAAAGCAAGTTTATTTTCAGGGTTTTCTTTTAGTCTTTGCACAATTTCATCAGTATTCAATATGCTCAAAATACTTTCTGAGGTAATTTTTGATAAAGTGAGTATAGTTTGATTACATGTACGCTCAGTACTTTCAAAGTGTTGTTTTTTACGTGTCATTTCAAAGAATTTCTTTGCTTCCGCCTCTTGCCATTCTCTAAGTTTTTTTTGTGCATAACTCATCAACAAATATACAGAGCCAAATACAGCCCCAGTCACAATAAACTTCCTTCTATGACGATGGAGAAAATTTTTAAAAGCTGAAAACATTTTGAGTTGTTTTTAGGTAGTTTTTACTGGAATTCAAGAGGAGCGTCTGAACGGTACTTTGTTGTATTCATAAGTCGTTTAGTGATGAAAGTAGTTGCATCAATAAAACGCTCAACACAGTTCATGATGCATACTTCTGTTCTGGAGTCAAGTTTATTAGAAGGACGTCCCATACATGTTTCCCAACATGTATCTGTGAGTCCGTGAACGAGTACCTGGAATTATAGAAAAAAAAATCATTAATTAAATAAAGAACGACTGTCTCTTGGTCTAGGGGTAGCCTATTCGGCTCAGATCATGAGATCCTAGGTTCGATCCCATAGTCGGGTAAGTGTCACGAGGTTTTTCGAGATTTTCTCGAAAATTTAAATTTAAAATCTCAGTAGCACTTCGGAGTCTGGTGAAGAGGTGTATTATAACTCCCATGCCTTGATTAGCACATAAAGCTGTCAGTCCCAGTTATCGCTATAAATAGTCGATAATTGTAAATAAGTGGGTAAATTCGGCGATGAGGATTAACACTTATTTCACCAACGTTAAAACACGGGGAACTGGAAAGTCTATAGACGTTTGGTCTACTCTGCCTACCTCGCAAGGGAACTAGGCGTAATGATACTTTTTTAAACAAAGAATAATTATATTTTAAGAAAATACGCAGTTAAATGTATTCATTATAGTCTTTAAAATAGCTTCCAGTAAATTTTAATAGATAAATCTTGGATGGCTCTTTGTAACTGTTGGCTTGCTTGCTCCACATTGATGACTATTTTTATACAATCAAGCTGGAGACTTTTAACACCACCTTCGAACTGTATCAGCACTGATCTTACGTTTCTACACATTATTTTAGGCATTATATATCTGTATTTGTTTCCATATATTGAAAACATCATAGCATGCCTTTTTCATTTTTACACTGGCTCTTTTAGGCCCAACCTACTGTTTGGTTCTACTGCTTTATCTATTCCTGCTACAATAACGTCAATACTTATTATTGACATGTTCCAGTTTCGAGTGCAAAATGGCTAGCATTGATGGGGGTTGTATAATCAAACTAGTTAAATCAACCAATGATTTTCTGCCAAGATATCAGAGTTAACTGTTTCTCAATCAATTAGTTGTATTCGTTAATGAGCAATTAGTTGAATATTGGCTAAGTGCAAGAACACAACCGCAATGCAACAAAACATACATTTGATATTAATATCATAGATTCCGTGGTCCAAACTTTAAGTAATGTAAACAAGAGTTGGTTTTTAAATGCATATGTGTTAAAGAAAACAATGATAGCCTGAGAGAAACCAGTTAGTACTATTTTGTGTGTTTACGAACAATATATAGGTTTGCATAATTTAATTTTTTTGTTGACAGTTTATCGAGGTCAGAAGTTATTTTGTGGCTTATCAAAATATTATCAGACTTTTTAGTTGAAGTCTATAGTAACAGTGTTCATTTGTACTTGTAAACATAATTGTGTATATATTATGTATATATACATATAATAAAATAAATATTCATGGGACAAATTACAATGACTGATCTAACCCCAAAGTGGGCAAATTATTTTGCTTGTGTTATGGGTGCTAGTCAACGAAACTAATACTTAGAAATACATATATAAATACTTCTACATAGATAATAAACATCCGAACCCGGAAATACAAACATTTATGCTCATCACACAAATGCTTGTCCCCGTCGGGGATCGAACCAGAGGCCCGTTGCTTGCGTAGTCAGGGTCACTAACCACTCGACCAACAGGGCGGTAAAATCGTAGGAAAGTCAAAACTGAACATTGAATATTTTTTTAAAAGAATACTTGATGCGTGATCTACAATTGATATCGAAGCCAAAAATATAGTTATTAGAATTTTTGTCTGTTTGTCTGTATGTATGTCCGGGGTAAACTCAAAAAGTACTGCATGGATTTACTTCAAATTTTGCATGAATGTTACTAATAGGTCGGGTCAACATATAGACTACATATTATTACACTATCACCTACGGGGATGAGGCTGTGCGGAGTAAACGAAGTCCGCGCGGACAAAGTCGCTGGCAACAGCTAGTATTTGAATAAAATAAGGTGTAAAATATTTCATGAGAAAAAGCATTCGAGCATGGCGTCAGTGCTGCTACAATTGTGGAGCCACTAACAAAGTGTTAATAAAGCTACTGATGCTTGGCTCGAAAGTCCAACTTAAACCAGGATCACACTGTGCATATTTGTCCTTACAGTTTGTCTATATGAAACCTACCTTGAGTTTAACTAACAGCTGTTATACACAAAGGTGTTATATTTGGATTCTATTGTATTTATATAACTATTTAGCTTATGTAAGGTGACTATATTCACAAGAATATATTTGTCTAGTTTATGAGTCATCAGTCTATAGTTATGATATTAAACCGGTTTGATCACAAGTCTTTAGCGAGATAAGTTTCTTAAGCAGATGAAATATCCATACTAATATTATAAATTCAAGAGTAACTGTCTGTCTGTCTCTTTTTCACACCTAAACCACTGAACTGATTTGAATGAAATTTGGTAAAAAGATAGTTTAAAACTCGAGAAAAGACATAGGATAGTTTTTATCCCGGAAACCCCAAAGGAATGAGAACTATGCGTGTAAAACCACAAAAGAATCAAAGAATTTTATTAGCCAAGTGCGGACTACGATGCTACGCGGAGGATGGAGGAGGAAGTGCTGCCATTTTTAGGCAATTTGGCTTTGTTACAGAATTTGCATATAGTATACATTTTACTAGGACCAGTTATGAGATTTAATGTTAGACAGCTCAAGATATATTGATTGTGTAAGAAAACGATATAATTTTAAATGCTCATAGTAGATATATATGGAATTTAAGCGAAAAAAAAAATTGGATTTTTTTATTGGTTTAAAATCTTTCAAATGCCAAATCAAGATCGAAGGGACGTACACCATCTAAACAGGACTTTAAATAGAAATCTAATGATACCTATGAACCCTCATAAATGAAAGCATGAAGAAGTCCCTCGAAAGTAAAAAGATGAACCTTACCGATCAATAACGACAACTGAATGACAAATGATAAATTCTTAACATGAGTGTTCGGCCACGTGCAATGTTGGTTTCCAAGTTGACCATCACAATAAGGCGGACTAAAAAGAGGGCTTTTGTAATAATATTTTGTACAATATCTTTGGGGTAAGAACATAATTATGCAGGACAAGACGAGGACCCTGACTTGTGCTTTTAAGCAATCAATCTAACGTTCCATTCACTCTGTTCTCTGTACACACTCTTTATTTGGACGTTGACTCTGTACCTTCCATCCCTGCTAAAATCACATCCAAGATATACAGACTCATCCACCTGTTCCAGAACTACATCATTGACAGCAACTCTTACATCCATTCTGGTTGCTTCTCTTTCAAATATTTGAACTTTAGTTTTCTTCTCATTCTGTTGTAAGCTCATGTTCTTACAATCATCATTCATAACTGTAACCAGTATTAAAGCTCAGACTGAGTTAAGTCTAAAAGTACAGCGTCATCTGCATAAATCAGGCAGTTCACTCATGCACATTCCTACATTCAATGAATCTTTGGAGATACTTATGCAGATATAGGATAATCAGGCGAGTTAACAATACACTTCCCTGCCTGACACCAATATTGACATTGAAACAGGGTGATATGTTGTTGTCTACCCAACACCTAGCCATACCATAATTTATCACACCAGGGACTAATGGTGGCATTGGAAAAATACTTACTGCGGTGCCTGCATGATTGTGAGCACACCAGACCACAGCGCCAACTGGGAAGACCACTGGTTTCTCTACATTTACGCTCAATTTCTATTACACATAAATCATCCAAGCATCTCTCAATTATTACATCTAACAATTCGTGCATCTTACAATCTTACAATGTTACGTTTTGTGCTATGGTTTCATACTATGAACATTCAACCTATTTAACGTCCATGATGAATATATCCTCACCGCAAGTTTCACAAATCTTTCTCCAAGTACATTTTATAATTTGGTCGACTATTACTCAAACACAAAAGACTTCTAAGCCATAATAGTTATCCTTTTGATTTCATTATATTTATACTACTATCATAAATTTTTTCCTACCTTCAAAATCAACTGCTAGGTGGCAGAAGGGGAAGTAGCCTTGGTACTAGCAAAAATTATCTCTTTAAAGCCTAATATTTCAGAAACAAGTCCCTTAATCAAGAAATTGTTTTTACAAAACAACATTTTTTAGAAACTTCTTTAAGGATATTCCTTAGCATGGTGTATATTAGAAAAAAATTAACATCCCCACTTTACATGTAGAGAAGCTAATTTAAACAAATGTTGTTGTGACTAATATGAATATTCATGCCAAATTATAGGTTTCTAGTTCTAGTTCTAGCGACTAGCTCTGAGTAGACTGATGGGCGGGCGGGCAGACGGACAGACGGATGGAAGGACGGACAGACATAGCGACACTATAAAGTTTCTTAGTGTGCTTCGGAACCCTAAAAATGATACCAAAAAATATGACCCGTTACGTAGACGTATTCACGTAACATATACACGGCTGTGTCCATGGCAAAGGCGCTGCCTGTTTATTTTATTTCCATTTGTACCTGAAGGTGTTTAGTCGGTTCTGCAAATATTATTCCGATGTTATACCTACATAAGACACTCTAAACAGTAATCATACACGGGCAAAGGTCAATAGTCAAAACAAACACTTTGAATACTTATACACAATTACAAAGGATAATCGGTTAAGGAAAATAACATGAATATTGATACGTTTATAATTTAATGCGGATATTTACCTGAAATCGTTGTTTCTGTGTCTCTGTAAATATAAAGTCTTGTAATTGAGGATCTACACTTTCTGGCTCGCTCATAATCAATCAATTATTCTATATGGTTAACAAACAGTCATAAACATAATTTTAAACAAAATTACCAATAATTTTTTTCTTTACCAGTAATAATAACATCTGATTAAAATATCCCTCAATAGAGAAATAAAATTGCAAATGAAGGAAGAGTAGGTAACACAGATCAGACTCAGATAATTGTTTAAGAGTAATTAGTAAATGAGTAGTGTAAACGAATCATAAACGTCAATGTCATAATTCATGAGTCATGACTCATGTTCATACTTCATTTAGCGATGTAAACCAAACATCGATTTTTTTAAATATTGATGTATCGGTCATAAACATCGATATTGAACAACAAGAAAACATTGATATATCGTTCATCATGAACGTTGTTTTATGAACGATATTCTATGTTTATGCATTTATGCCAAAAACTTAAATTATTGAAGAACTGTAAACTGAATTTTAGATTCCCATCAGATCATATTACCGTGTATTAATGGTGTGACTGATATATTAGTATTCGCTAAGATATTAGTAATATTGAAAGGATTCGTGGATTAGTAATCCGGCGAACTGTAATAATATGCTAATATTTCATATTCGCCTAATATCTGTAACGGATATCCAAAATGAATAGGATAATATCATTCGGTATTCGGAA
Organism: Apodemia mormo; assembly: GCA_036924255.1. Taxonomy (NCBI): domain Eukaryota; kingdom Metazoa; phylum Arthropoda; class Insecta; order Lepidoptera; family Riodinidae; genus Apodemia; species Apodemia mormo. The sequence continues at coordinate 21,562,867 of JAUPFN010000021.1, read as the reverse complement.
TAGTTCGGATTCACTAGATTGGCGCCCGTCGGATTCGTGAAAATATTAAAATATTTTCACGATACGCCGCGTCGTACGTACGAATGAGACGGACGTATTTCCTGCAGTATCAGATCTTATTCATGTTGTTTTAAAGTCCAAATTACAGTGAAATATTAGTTAATACTGATATATTAGTTAAGACATTTTCCTGCCGTATCAGTATAAGATCTTATTTCTATTACTGTAAGGTCCAAATTACAGTGAAATATTAGTTAAGATATTTTTCTGCCGTATCACTATCAGATCTTATTACTGTTACTTTAAGGTCCAAATTACAGTGAAATATTAGTTAATACTGACATATTAGTTAAGACATTATAATATTTCAAAGTGAATATATTAGTATCACCTAATCTTGAGAAATATCGGTATTAACCCATCTCTACCGTGTATTAAATTAAGGTGTAAAATAATTAACACGAATTTTGTACATATACATATGTATATATAGATGAACGACTAGACTGATATATTTGACTGTTATTGATGAATATTATATTTTAATACTTTTTAGCTTATTCTGGACAAAGACAAACCTACAAAAATCACAACAAAATTAGCCCCGTCTCTCTTGACTTATAAATAGTGTAACTAATACGACTTTTTATGTAATATATGATGAACAGCTAGATTGATGTTTTTACTAATTTTTTATTTACGAAAATAATATCTAAAACCATCGATATTGTGATATCGATGTTATTAATTACCTAACGATGTTGCTTCACTATGGTGACTAGTGATCACAGGATCTTGAAAAGTCACTAGATGTCGCTAGCTAGGATAAAGATTACGAAGCTGTACCCAAGGAACTAGTATATACGATAACTGGAATTGTTACGAAGCAATATTTGAAAAATAAAAATGTACTTTATTTCGATCATAATAAAGTTGACATTTGTTTCTTACATAACAGAGGGAAAAAACGTTCTGAGCAAGACAACGACATGAGTGGATATTGTCCCTTTCTTGCAATTGCCAGTGTAAATAAAACTTTCGGATGGTAGATTTTTATATATTTGTTAATCGCTAAATCCCTTTTATTCATACACGTGGATAGATACTTTAGCATAAAATGTATTGTAATTAACATAGTGAGCTCTAAAATGAGTTTATTTTAATTATTATGTAATTATTTATGCAATGCAAAAACTGTTTCTCAAATTAGTAGAATTACTTAGTAGTAATATGCAAACTACGCTTGAACACACTTGTATATGGCGATTGGCGCTTTATTTAGTAGAAAGAGACACTCCACTCATGTCGTGGTACTCTTCGGAATGATAATGAAGGGCGTGTAAGCCAAAGAGAAAATTAATATAGATAAAGGGCGTGTAAGCATTTCGGGTAGAATGTAACTTCCTTGCTTCTGAGCATTTTTATTTTGTGATTTGACAGTTGACACATAGATTTCTAATGACATTTGACATTATAATATGTGGGTTTAGGGATGTAACATTGCACACGATTGAAAAATCGATTTTAATTGATCGATTATTATTGTAACCATTTAAAATCGATTAATAATAAGCGATTTTTATATTAATCTATTTTTTTCTAATTCGTCCATTTATATCAGTGTCATAGTCATTAGTAGTTTTTTATTGCTATACAATTGAAGTTTGTGTTGTTCTACGGTACATTTCTCGCATGTAAATACTGTTTTTATTACAAAGGCCGTTTAATAACAATAGTTGGGTCATTCTTCGATCGTAATATATTTTCAATGATTTGGTGAAAAAAATAAAAACCTCGTGGCACAACAAGTGATCAGTACTAGAACTGTTACTTGATTCAAATCTTTGATATCGGAGTAAGAGGCACCTTTGTATTATTAATATTTAGGGAGATATTCGAAAATTTTAAATATGCTTGCTGAGGACAATGACAACTTTTTGATGATAATGACAATTTAATTAGGATAAATGACTTTTGTTGAGGATAATGATTTTACACCTGTTTTATTGCACTTATCATTGAAATAAAACAAAATATTAAGAATCAACATAATTATATTTAGTCGTAAAATCACGCATTGATAAACACAAACATAAATTCTTGTGTAATTAATATAATTTAACAATATAATGTTAATCATATAATGTTAATCAAAAAATTACATATTGATGAACAAAAATATAACTTCTTGTGTATAATTAAAATATAACAATATTTTTATTATTTTTCAATTGTTATATCCTGCATCACATTATATTAACTAATAACTATCAGCTCAAAGAAATAAAATCGAAATAGATAACACTTAACATTGTTAAGAGTATAACACTGGTTAAATAGGAAGAAAGGATATTTGTTTTTCTGAGATTTGGATCGCGGCTCTCTTTTTTATGTGTACTAGATAATGAAACGACAGGATTTGGATTAATATTCTCAGTGTACTTACAGTTATTATTTGGGATATGGTTTTTATTATACCTATGGATATACTTTTCATCGATATTACAATCAAAACAACTAGATTTGATTGTAATATCGATGAAAAGCTCGTCTTCGTTCCTGCGGAGCGTTCCTGCTGAGCGTTTCTGCGCTCCCGAATAGGAAGCTACGTGAGTTATGTTCTGAAATTGGAAATCTGGTCAAATCTTCTAAAACCAAAAACAAAGCGAATTCCTACATTCTGTAAACGCTCGAGTTTATTCAGGCCTTCTTCTGTGATATCAAGATAGCAAATATCAGCATAATCTAATAAAGGAAAGATTTATGTTTGCACTAAAATAACTCTAGTCTTAAAAGGAAGAAATCTTTGCAAACGTTTGATAGCATGAAAGGTGGAATGAATTTTTTTGCATACTTCTGATATATAAGCATTCCAAGGGAAATCTTCACTTATAATTTGACCTAAATTTTTAGCTGATTTGCTATACAGTATAACACTGCTGCTATATACGAGATCAGGAACATTAGCATTTGCACTACCTATAATTAAAAACTGTAACTTTTAGGATTTACTAATAAACCAGATGACTCCGCTCATGAGTGAATACGCGACAGATCCTCATATATAGCGCTGATTGCCTCAAGAACATCCGGAGCAGAGAAAGGACGATACGATTGCAGATCATCCGCATATGATCCGCATCCGCATATGATGATGACGAATGAAAACTGGAGGAAATGGCATTGGATGTTATGTTGATAAACACGAAAAATAGGAGTGGAGCTAGAACACCCCCCTGTGAAATACCAACTGTTAATTTACTAAAACCTGAGAAAGAATCCTCGAAATGAACACATTGAGAACGATCTCGGAGATATGAGTCAAACCAGGATACAAACTGAGGGGAAAGATTCAGCGAACGAAGAGTACCAAGCAGCACATCCAAGTCCACAGAGATAAAATCGTTACTGAAGTTAAAGAAAACAAATAAAGTAGGTTGTTTATTACCAATAGCATGTCTTATGTCATCAGTGACTTTAACAATAGCAGTAAACGTAAAAAATACGGATTGAACAAATTACTATCCTGCAGGTAAAGGCTAAACTGCGTGTCCAAAATCTTGGACAAATATGGAAGAATTGGTATAGGGCGATATTTAGAGAAATTAGTAGGAGCTGAGACTTTAGAAAAAGGAATGACGTGAGCTGTCTTCTAGGCTTAAGGAAAAGTGCCAGAAAAAAAGGAAAAATTGATAATAATATATGTTAGGACGGGGAACAGTGAAGCCACCATGCGCTAACTGATATTGTCGTTGCCGATGGCATAGGAAGAGATACATTTAATGTGTTTGGCAAGGGCAATTACTCCTAAAGGGTTGGCAATTCTGAAAGATTCGCTTCGGCTGGTCTTTTAGTTTCTTAATTAATCTTTCCATTGTTTTATTTTATAGTAGAGGGGGCCAATGAGCAAAGGTACTGCACCTGATGGTAAAAGCAGTACCTTTGTACATCTGCAATACCAGGGGTCTTGCAGATGCGTTGTCGGCTTTTTAAAAATTAGTAAGCTCGTTTCTTGAATGTCCCCAAGTCGTAATTGATTCCATAAAGGAGTAGTGCGAGGCAAACAGTGCCGACAAAGGCGCACTGTTGTGGTTTTCCAGGCATCGAGGTGGTGAGGATGGAACTTTAAATTTTGACGCGATGTCCGATAGTGGAATTTAACGGCAGGAATTAATCCGAACAATTCGTCGGAACACTCCCCATTATGATTGCGGTAAAAGATGCAGAGCGAACCTACATCTCTGCGCAACGCCAAAGAGTCAAGCCAATTAGAAATAGCCTGGTCGTCGACGATTCGAACCACTCTACGTTGAATGCAATCAAGAGGAAGAAGCTAGTACTGAGGAGCTCCGGCCCAAAGGTGGGAGCAGTACTCCATGTGAGGTCGAATTTGGGTCTTGTAAAGTTGGAGGCGATGGACTGGGATAAAGCTTTACTCTGCTGAGTACACCAAGCTTATTGGGGGCTAAGTTAGCCTCTCCTCCCAAATGACCGCTGAAATGAACGTTGTTCGATATGAGCGAGTCTTATTTTATATATGTTCTTATATAACTAGACGTAACCTAGCAAGCGAAAATCGCGCGGTGCAGCAATACTCGTCAGTTTACGCTTTTCTTTCTTTTTTTATATTCTGTCGCCTTCTCACTTGTTCTAAGGCTAGCAGTTCTAGATCAATAATCATTTGTTGATACCTCCGTTTCTGACACATTTTATATTGGACTTCACGATTCTCATAGGATTCCTTATTTCTAGGCATGCTGATTTTTTTCCCAAAACAACTGCAGAGACATTACGAAAAAAATTAATCAATTGATGTACCAGCTTACTTTATTTTAATGGTTATATATGCTAATAATTGTGTTGACGTCATTATTCTCAACGTTTGTCATTGTTCAAAATCCGCAAATCATTATTCTAACCCATACATCATTATTCTCAACAGTCATTTTCAGGATAATGATGTCAGCAATAATAACGAATTCCAGAAAACATCTCGAAATTTGTCTTAAAAGATTAGATACAGCTAATAAATATCTATGGGGAGTTATTTGCAGTTCGATACATAAATAAAGCCATGAATAAAATCAATGAACATATTATTTACCACGATAAAGTGAATAAGGAGAATGATTATAAAGATGACAAATTTCGAAGAACCATATTCAAGCTTACCTTGAGAGAAATATGACCTGTCCAATCCGTTCAAAGTGTGTGGCCTAACCGAAGAGTACCGAGGGGCATCCGGTAGGCACGAAATATGCCCCAAAATTGCAATCATCGTGGAAAAAATTTGAAAACTATTCCTGTTTTTATAATGACGCTTTTTTGTGACAAACTTTTGAAAGAGTGTTTTACTATTTTAGAATTAAGTTAATACTTTAAATTGTTAAGAAACAGAAACAATAGACCTTTAAATACAATTTTTAATATAAATAATTTTATTAAGTGGTATTTGAATATTTTAGAAGACCAAATAGCCAAGAACAGGTGATCTGGACACGCGAAATAATGACGTTTTCAGTAGATTTTTGCGTTTTTTTGTTAATTAATTATAAGAAATGTTTTTCTTTTACTTGTTGATAGTTAAAAAAGTAATAATGGAATAGGAAAACATTGTTTTTCTTCATCGTAGTTATAACAGTAAAGAGAAAACTGCCTGGAACCGTATTATCCTCAACATTGAAGAATCACCCAGTTATAATATCTCTGGACAAATTACACTAATTGGTCTAATCCCAAAGTAAAAAATTATTTGCTTATGTTATGAGTGTTAGGCGGCCCATAGACCTAAAATAATATTGTGCAATACTTTTATTGTGCAATAATATTGAATACCTCCTTGCTTCCAAACGTTCAATAAATTCCCTCAATAAAATTGACAAATCAGTCTGATCAATATTTTCGTGCGAGTAACATGTCTGACGATGAAGTTTTGGCGGCAACAATGTTGGTGATTTTGTTAAATAAATCTGCATAAAATTCTATACACTCAAGAAAAACCCGTTGTTCATCTTTTATTGATTGGTTTTGTTTCGATCAACACTTATATTGATTAGTGAATTGGTCTGAATGTCGAATTTCGGCGTAATGTCGATTTTGCCCGAATGTCGAAATTCAGTGGAATGACGTTTTTCGGTCACATGTTCAATTTCAGCCGAGTGTCGAATTTCGGCCAGTGGTCGAAATTTCGGCCAGTGGTCGAAATTTCGGCCCATTCTAGTAATGAACTGTTAAATTAACAAGATGAATGAAATTACCGCGAAATGACAAAAATTTCTTGCGTGCCATTTTGCTTAAGTTTACCACACGACCCACAGAACAATATAACTAACAGACACGACCATACATTAAACGCCGCGACTGACCGACTGCGACCGCTCCAAGCTCTGAAGGGAAAATATTGTGCAATATTAAACCTACACAGTGCAAGAAAAAAATATTGCACACTAAAAATTAAACCCCCTCAAACTTTCGTTCAATCTTTGTGCAATCTTCAATATTAACCCTAAATGGTCAATAATATTGCACAATACGTAATATTGCGCAATATTATTGTAGGTCTATGGGGCACCTTAGTCAACGATACTAATACATAGAAATACATATTATATAATATATAATATAATATAACATTCACGGGACAAATTACACTTACTGATCTAACCCCAAAGTAAGCAAATTATTTGCTTGTGTAATGGGTGTTAGTCAACGATACTAATACATAGAAATACATATATAAATACTGTAACATATTTAATAAACACCCAAACCCGGAAATACAAACATTTATGTTCATCACGCAAATGCTTGTCCCCGTCGGGGATCGAACCCGAGCCCCGTCGATTGCGTAGTCAGGGCCGCTAACCACTCGACCAACGGGGCGGTCAAAATTATATATATAAATACTGTTACATATACCTAATACACACCCAGACATCTCATCACACAAATGTTTGTCCATGTCGGGGATCGAACCCGAGCCCCATTTTTATTGGAACGAAGTTCCTTATCGCGCGTTGTGAAAGGGGGCTAGACGGAAAAAATTCTAACGAAAAATTGTCACGACACTTTTTGTTATAGTAAGGTATTGTAAGCACAGAAATATCCAGCCACTTCCCTTTAGCTCGTGCATTGAAAGTGAAAGAGTCTATCTACTATTTGATTGAGTTTACTTTTTTCTAGTGCCAAATGTTCAACATTTATGCAGAATTTCGGCCGAATGTCGAATTTCGACCAAAAGTTGAATTTCGAACGAGTGTCGAAATTCGGTCGAGTGTCGTATTTCGATCGGTTGCCGAGTTTTGACCGCCGGTCGAATTTCGTCCGGGTGCCAAAATTCAACCGCGGGTCGAAATTCGACCGGTGCCGAAATTCAACCGTGGGTCGAAATTCAACCGGGTTCCGAAATTCGACTGTGGGTTGAAATTCGACCGGGTGCCGAAATTCGACCGCGGGTCAAAATTCGACCAGGTGCCGAAATTCGACCGGGTTCCAAAATTCGACCGGGTGCCAAAATTCTATTTCGCATTGAACAGTGTGGTGTCGCAACGATTATTTTGTTGAGTGTATACAGGTTTTTTGTAAATATTATTATTTTTTTATATTATAAGATAGCAAACAAGCAGATGGGTCTCCTGATGGAAAGAGTCAACCATCGCCTATAGACACCAAAGGTGTTAATGGTGCGTTGCTATCTTGTGGCGAGGTCTAATGCCACATGCAATAAAAGGAAGGAAAAGGTCTAATAAAAGGAACTTCGTTCCATCCGGGTGTCCCTTGACACCTCTCAAGTTTTATGTATATATATATATATATATATATATATATATATATATATATATATATATATATATATATATATATATATATATATATATATATATATATATATATATATATATATTAGATAATGCATGGCATGCTCCGTTGGTTTGGACATGTGGAAAAAATGGTAGATGAAAGGTTGACAAAATAGCTATACAATGCGAATGTGGAAGGATGTAGGTACCGGGGAAGACCAAGACTGACATACCACGATCAGATTGATCGAGTACTGTCCGAAGGTGGTGTCAAGAGTCTTCGCAACCGGCGTGTGTGTATGAAGGGAGTGATGAATGTGGAGGAAGCGAGACAAGCCTGCAAGGATCTTGATGTATGGCACTCGGTTCTCTCTGCCAACCCCGTAAGGGATCTGGCGTGAGTATGTATGTAGATAATTCATTGTAAAAAATATAGTGTAATAACCAAAAATAATGTCAGAAATTCATTATTTTTCAAATGATTTTTGTAATGTTTTTTCTAAATATAAAAACTACTTTATCGATTACTTTATTTTGATCGCTAATAGATAAAAAATATATCAACTGATTTCTTTGCAATTCGCAATAGTTGTTTACAGAATAATTCGCAATAGTCGTTTACAGAATAATAAAATATGGTTATGTTTTAGAATAAAATCATTTATTATTTAGCATAGAATTTGCGTCGCGATTTCCGCGAAACGCGCGAATGTCCGAGCTCCACCGTCAGAGTGTATGCGCAAACTATCAAGAGATGCAAGAGGTTGATGTAATATTATGGAGTTAGTATTCTTTGACAGTTTGCGTTCCGGGCTCCGGGCCAAAAGACCAAACTTAATGTAAGGGGTTGCAGATGAAAAATCGGTAATAAGTGATTGAAAGATTATAAAAAAATCGATTATTTTATAAAAATAAAATCACAAATTAAAATCGATTTTTATTTTAAAAATCGATTAATAAACGATTATTTCAATAATCGATTATTTTCTCACATCCCTATGTGCAAAGAATATAATACTCTCTAAATACGAGAGCCGGGGAAAGCGCGGGAAACATAAAATTTGGCGGACGTCATTTTTGGTTCTGCGACTTTTTATATTATTATTTAGCGAAACAGAGGATCGATATTAGTTTTATTTGTGTAAATATTTAATTTTATGTAAATATCATTAGTTTTACTATCAGTTTAAAGTAGGTAAGTCTCCTTTTCACTTTTTAAAATGAACAAACCCCCTGACGATCCTGGAGGTGGACCTCTCCAGGTAGCGCACTATGTTACTATAGATGAGAGTAGTGTCGATACAGATACTTCGCTTTCTTCAACTCAAACAACTAACAGGAAAAGATCTCATACATCTAATAAAATATGCAAACACTGCAATAAACGGCGCAAAAAGCGTAACAATGAATTGAAATCTACTGACTGTCAGTGCTCTCACTCTGTTTCTGAAATCTCAGATATAAATAATGCTTCGGGCGCCTCATTTATTACTGGTGATAATAATGTAAATGATAATGTTGCAATGAAAGATTGGTCAAACCCCCTAACAAATAGTAAGGAACCCCAAAAACCTAAAGATTATATTAACTACCGCACACAGTATGAATCTACAGACCTTGGACCTTACGTTATTCATGTCCAAAGAGTTATTACATCTCCGACTGATAATGTTACTCTACATCCAGTCTCGTTTGGGCGATTCCTTAAAAATAATACTTTTAAAAATATAATTGATGGTAGCCTCAAGAAAATTGGACGCAACCGATTATCTCTATCATTTTCGGACCACAATGACGCAAACCACTTTATTAATGACCCTAATCTCTCAAATAAAAACTTCAAAGCTTTTATCCCATCATTTAACGTTTCACGAGTAGGCGTAATTAGAGGTGTTCCCTCAGACTGGTCACCTGAGGAAATTGCTAATAATGTTAAGGTTCCCATTGGTTGTGGAAAAATAATAAAGGTTAGAAGAATAAACCGTAAAATAACTATTAATGATAACACTACCTGGAAACCAACAGAGACAGTTGTCGTAACTTTTGATGGACAGACTTTACCGAAACGTGTCTACGTTTGTTATAATGCTCTCCCAGTAGATTTATACATTTACCCTACTATACAATGCTATAAATGCTGTAGGTACGGTCATACTAAAATAACTTGCAGATCCAACCCAAGATGCTTTAAATGTGGAAAGGATCATTGTGGAGACTCTTGTACTAGTGAGGCTGATTTCAATGTTAATTGTTGTTTATGTAAGGGATCTCACTTTGCCACTAGCAAATCATGCCCAGAACATTTAAGACAAAAAAACATTAAAATGTTTATGGCTCAAAACTGTGTCTCTTATGCCGAGGCATCAAAAAATTATCCCCCGGTCTCCAAATCATATGCTGATGCCATCTCAACACCTATTAAAACTGCTCTTCATCCACTTTTGAAAAAAAATTTAGATTCGCAAGAACAATCCCATAGGTCATACAAAAAAACAATATTTCAGAAACCTAAACCCCATACAAAAGTCAGTAAGAGTTATGACTATGATTTCCAAAATTCAGTTATTAATGAATATAATTCCACTAATTCTAGAGAAAATGGTACTTTGTTGACAAAAAATAATAACAATAATCAAGAATCAGCCTCAATAGGCATGATTATATCTTTTATTAAATTTTTATCTCAGTCCGAAGTAATAACACCGTCCAACGCTGCTTTAATGACAGAAAGTTTAATTAATTATTCTAAATTTAATGGTGATCATGGACAGTCAAGCCAAAATTCTTCAATGGAACTCGCAGAGCATCACCAACAAGAAAAGTGAATTAATTCACTTATTAAATAAATATGAGCCATTTTTAGTGGCTCTTTCAGAAACTTGGTTAAGACCAAGTTGTACTTTTAAATTCTCTGGATACACTAGTATCCGAGAAGATAGATCTGATGGTTATGGAGGTGTAGCCATCATGATCAAAAAAGGATATAATTTTTCCATTGTTAATCTTCCTGTACATACTGTAAATATGTCTATATTAGCTGTTAATGTAAATAATATTTGTTTCGTGTCACTTTATATTCCACATCCAAATTTGAATATTTTGACAGAACTTAATAACCTATTATCCATACTACCTAAACCCTTTATTGTGTTAGGTGATTTTAATTCTCATCATCAAGCCTGGGGTTGTTCCTCCAGTAATTATTATGGTGAAGAACTTTTGAAAGTCATTGAAGAATTAAATTTATGTATTTTAAACAACGGTTCTCCCACTCGTCGCACAAAACCCTCCGAAGGCAAAAGCGCTATAGACCTGTCCATTTGCAGTCCCAATTTAGCACCTTCTTTGACATGGTACACACTCCCATTTACGTTTGGAAGTGATCACTTCCCCATAATAATAAATTTCCCTTCTGCATATCATAAAACTTCACCTAAATCTACATCATATTTCAAATATAATTTGCATAACCCGGATTGGCACAAGTTTAATAATTTGATGGAAGTTGGTGTTAATGTTTTGCCTAACATTTCCTCATATAATGACTCTTCTTGTGCAGAAGCCTTTACTCAATTAATTATAAAATCAGCTGAAAACACTTTTCCCATTAAAAAACAATTAACTAAGAAAATAAATACGCCACCTTGGTGGGACAAAGAGTGCTCAGACGCTATTAAGGAAAGGAAAGCTGCTGAAAAATTTTATTGTCAGTATACAACTACAGAAAATTTTAATATTCTCACTAATATTATAAAAACTACTCGTCGATTATTAAAAAAGAAAAAAGCTGAAGGTTGGAAGAAATTCTGCTCTTCCTTATCACCCCAAACAAAACCTTCAAGTGTATGGTTAAACATAAGAAAATTTAGATCTGCATATAAGGTTTCTAATAATAATGAAATGTGTCCATTGTTAATAAATCAGCTGATAGATCATCTTGCTCCACCTACAGTACCAGAATGTATCCTTTCTCTTCCTTCTACTTCTTCTTCAGACAATTTTTCCCCTTTTACATTATTTGAGCTTAAAGGTATCCTTCAAAATGTTAAAGACTCTACTCCTGGATGGGATAATATTAACTACTCATTTTTAAATAACATGACTGATAAATCTCTATCATACTTATTAAAGGTTATGAACTCCCTTGTTTCTACAGGTAATATACCTCAGACATGGAAGTCACATTCTGTTATCCCTATCCTTAAACCTGATAAAAACCCTTCTGACCCTTTTTCATACAGACCCATTGTGCTTTCATCAGTTATGTTGAAAATTCTAGAGCACCTTGTCAAACTTCGCTTAGAATGGTTTATTGAAAGCAGAAATTTATTAAGTCAAAGTCAGTATGGTTTTAGGAGAGGAAAGAGCACCATAGATAATATTAGCTTACTTATAACTGATATTAGATTAGCTTTTACTCATAACAAATCTGTTGTAGCAGCTTTTTTAGATATATCCTCAGCATATGATAATGTAATTCTATCAATTCTGAAAAATAAGCTAGTGAAATTAAACATACCATTTTATTTAATTAATGTTATTATGAATATTGTATACAATAGAACTATTAATTTAGCAAATGACCCTAATAATTTAAAAAGACAACAATATAAAGGTCTTCCACAAGGTTCTGTTTTAAGTCCAATCCTGTACAACATATACTCATATGATATAGAAACTGTAGCAACTAGCAATGTAAATGTTCTTCAGTATGCTGATGACCTCCTTTTATACTCAACTGACAAATCTATACAGATGGCTTGTGATAATCTTTCCATGTCTATTCTATCCCTACAGACTTGGCTTAATAACAATGGTCTTGATATTTCTGTTTCTAAAAGTTCCATAGTTTTATTTTCTCGCTCAAAATTTCCACCCCCTATAAATATTACTTACAAAAATATTTCAATTCCTGTTAAATCGAAAACAAAATTCTTAGGTATAATACTAGATAATAAACTCCAAGGACTAGATCATTGTGAGTATATAGCAGCAAAGTGTGAACGTAATATCAATTTAATGAGATGTGTTTCTGGGGTTTGGTGGGGTGCACACCCATCTACATTAAAACTTATGTATAATGCATTAATAAGAAGTTTATTGGATTATGGAATGTTTTTACTAGAACCATGTAGTAAGATTGGTCTAAAGAAAATTGACTCTGTTCAAATTAAAGCATTACGAATTGTTCTAGGAGCAATGAAATCCAGCCCTGTTTCTGCCCTACAAGTAGAATGTGCTGAACCTCCATTACATTTACGACGTAAATATCTATCTGACAGGTTTTTCCTTCACACTTTGGAATCACAAAATCACCCTCTGCTTACAAAGCTCTCTAGTCTTAGTGATTTAATGTCAGATAAGTATTGGAAACACAAAACAATCCCAGCCCTTGTATACAGCTATATGAAATATCACAGCCTTAAGCCTTTTACTTTTACATCCCCTATAAATCCCTTATATAAACACAATTATGAATCATTAACTCTGCAGCCTGTTGTAGTAAATTTAGGTATAGATAAACAATCTTTGTATGCCAATCAATATTTTAACAATATTATCAATGAAAAATGGCAAGATTTTCATTTGATTTTTACTGATGCATCCAAAAATAATAGTAATGTTGGAATAGGTGTATACCATAAACAATACAATATTGTTCAAAAAATCAAATTTCCACCGGAAGCATCTGTATTTACAGGTGAATGTTATGGACTTTATAAAGCTGTAGAATACATACACATTATGAAACTACCCAAGTGTATGATTCTGACTGATTCACTGAGTGCTCTTCATTGTTTGCAAAAGTTCCCTTTAAAATCCAAATTTATTCCTCCTATTATTTTAGACTTAAGAAATCTTTTATACAAATGTACTTTTAAATATAATCATATTATTTACTTTGCCTGGGTTCCAAGCCATTGTAATATCACTGGAAATGAGCGAGCTGATCGGTGTGCTAAAGAGGCAGTTCAGTGTGGTGATTTATACCCCTACATTAATTATTGCCATGATCTAGCTGCTCTCCCTAAACTCCATCTTAAGCAGTCATGGCAAAGTGTCTGGGATAGTGGTACATTGGTGAAAGGCAAAACCTATTCCCAATTACAACCATTGATACCTTCTAAACCTTGGTTTTCTGTAGTGAAATTAAATAAGTTGTCAACATCTGTTATCACCAGAATGAGGCTTGGTCACACTAATTCTCCTGAACACCTCTTCAAGCTACACATCAAAGATAGCAATGTTTGTGAGTGTGGCACTGATATTGGAGATCTCAATCATATATTTTTTGCTTGTCCTAAATACAATCATTCATCATTATATAACAATCTATATTCTAATGACATTCCTTTACCTACATCCATTCTAACCCTGTTATTAAACCCTTGTATGTATAATATTCTTTCATTATTTATTCAAGAAAATAATATTAATATTTAAGCGTAGTTAGATACATTTAGTATCTAATACCAAATTAATATTAACCCACTTGTAAATATTATACAAATAACTAAGTATTATCTCTGTATATATTTATTTAAATATTATTGTTGTAAATAATTTATAATTTTAGTATCTATGTTATTTTGATTACTTTCTGATCCTCTATTTTCCTGTCAATCCAAATTCCAAATCCTAGTTTATTGTCTAAAATATGTTTCCTCGTTTTACTTGATCATGGCAGTTGCTTAACGCCCATGCCAAAAAAAAAAAAAAAAAAAAAATACGAGAGCCTATGTGGATTTGACATTTATCAAAATTCAAAATACACGATATACATCTTTGTATTTTTTTAATGTAATTTGTGTTTTATTAGTTAAGAACTAGTTATTTTAGTTAAGATGCCGGAAATGAATATTTGGAAATTTTTCGAGGACAATGACATAAATGGATACACACTTATAATCCCTAGTGTTGCTGTTGGTAATGTTGGGCAACTTGCCTGTGACTTGCTAATTTCGTCGTTGAATATGAAAAAAATTGCTTCCATTTATAGTTCAGCTCAAATACCAGTTATTGGATACGATCCTTATGACTTAAATTCCAACAGCCTTTCTGGAGCCTGTGAAGTTTACAAATCGGATTCAAAAAAACTAGTTATAATCCAGTTGAGAGCACCTCTTATTTATAGTAAAGCCCGGGAATGTCTTCAAAATATAATAGAATGGTCTAAAATGAAACAAATTAAAAACATAATAGTCTTAACAAGCAGTTTTGCACAAGAAAAGAAAAATATTTTAACATCTGCCTTTAGATATACAGCAAATAATTCTACAAATTTGTACGAAAAAGCACTTCAAGCAGCTGATATCTTAGAACACGAAGTGCATAATGGAGACGTAAAAATTTATGGTGGTGGGTTTGCAGGACTTTTATCTAAAATTTGTGATGAAAATGACATGCAGTGTTTAATTTTATTCAAATACGCTTCAGAGGGTGATAATATACCAGATGCTTATGAAATGGTGCAAAACTTAAATAATATACATCCAGTTTTTGATGCTAAAGCTATTTCTTCACAGTTAATACAACCAGTGTCTTGGAAATTATTGTTTGGTGGGCCACCACCTTTAGATATTTATTAAAAATATTTTTTCTAAAGGTTTTTAGTTATCAATCTTAGTATAATATATCTTCATGCCAGATCCCTTACAGGGAAGGTAGATAGAATTGAGTGACAAATATCACAGTCCAGAAAGAATTGTCTTGCTTCTTCCACGTTCAAAACTTGGGTAGGCATTAGAAACGGGTTAGACGATTTTTGGATTTCTGAGTTGTGGGTTGGTTGAAGTTGGCTTTCTCTTTTTAATGATATTGCTCCTGCCACACTGCCACATTTTTTATATCTACTACTGTGGGGGGGGGGGGGGGGGGGGGGGGGGGGGGCAATTGGTGGAGTCCCTATTCTGGGGGATCAGAGTGTAGTCCCCGCCACTTAGAATTGGTGGAGCAGTCCCCCATCCTGGGGGGATCAGATTGTAGACCCCGCCACTTAGAAAAAAAATCACACAATGACCAACATAGGGGATACTCAACAATCTACCTTTATGGCCTTTTCGGGTCAAATATGGATTTTGTTTTCAAGCTAGTAAGCAGGGCTACCCTTCGAATAATCTTTTCAAATTAGTTTCACGGTCGTTTGGAAGGTAAGGCTAAACTAGCCTCCAAAAAGCTCAGTGTGCTCAGCAGAGAGAGACAGTACTTCTTGCCGGCCCATCGCCTTCAACTTTATAAGGCCCAAACTTGGCCCCACATGGAGTACTGTTCACATCTCTGGGCTGGAGCTCCTCAGTACCAGTTTCTTCCTCTTGATCGCATTCAGCGTAGAGCGGTTCGAATCATTGACGATCAGGCTATTTCGAAACGGCTTGACTCTTTGGCATTGCGCAGAGATGTTGGTTCACTCTATGTCTTCTGGGAGTGTTCTGACGAGTTATTTGGATTAATTCCTGCCGCCGAATTCCATCATAGGACATCTCGTCAAAATTTGAAATTCCATCCTCACCATCTCCATGTCTGGAAATCCACAACTGTGCATTTCTCTCGGCATTTTTTGCCTCGCACTACTTTGTTGTGGAACCAATTACTGGCAGGGGTGTTTCCAAACGGATACGACTTGGAGGCCTTCAAGAAAAGAGCTTACTCATTCTTAAAAGGCCGGCCAGCGCAACTGCAAGACCTCTGGTATTGCGGATGTCCATGGGCGGTGGTGATCACTTACCATCAGGTGCACCTCCTGCTCATTTAAAAAATCGCTCTATAAAAAAAATGTATGTGAGATTTTATCTCAGCTACGTAAATGGAAAAGCACCAGTATCGTTATATCTAGGTGATGGTTATCTTTTTCCGTTAGGGGCCATCTAATTTTTTATCAGCCTATTATATAAAAAATAAGTGGTTTTACATTATGTGTATAGCCTAGTTAAAGGTTCTAGAAATTATCAAAAAAATTCTAACTGGTATCTTTGGTTAGTTATTAGGGAGTTATCTGCTTGTTTGCTATACTTTATGTAAAAAAACATTTTGAAAATCTATTCAACAATTTCTTGGTCAAATAGTAGCACATATTATTATGGTCCATTTAAAATCAACATTTAAGCCATTAGGGACAAACATTTTTGTGATGAGCATAGATGTTTGTATTTCTGGGTTTGCGTCTTTGTATGTAACAGTATTTATATTTATGTATTAGTAATGTTGACTGACACATGGGTTAGATCAATTCATGCAAATTGTCCAGATATACAAAAAAAAGTACTCACTACCAAAGCTTATAGGACACAAGTTCAACTCTTGACATGGATGGAAGAAAATAAGAGCTTAAATTGTTATAATGAAATAAAATAAATAGATGATGTGTACATAAAGTTTTTCAGTACTTATTTATTTCCTCATGTTGGTCGAGACCTCTTCTGAAGAGTCGACTGTTTTACTTTGTATTACTAGTATGTTACAAACACTTGTACTGTTTTACTTAGGTTTTTAATTAACACCCAGGTGTTAAACAGTATAAGTGTTTGAAACATACTAGTCATAGAGTAATAACGCTTAGAGCGATAATTGCATTCAACGTTTCGTTCATATTTTAAGCCAAAACCGTATCGATGTGTGCATAACCTTCGTCACCCTTAGTGTAATTACTTGCGTTGACACGCACACAAAGACACATTATTGCGTAAATAATGTTGCAAGCAAATAAATATTTTCCCAAAACGGTATTTAAATTAGGTCTACCTTACAAATAGTTTTTCATATTATAACATTAATAGTCATTTAGTATAAACTTGAAACTTATACTTTTATTCGGTTACGTATAATATTTTAAATGTCAAGAAATATTCTAGATGTTCTCAAGATGATATTCCAAAGCTATTTAACCTTATATTTTTTTTAGTTTTTGTGCTTTCATTTGTAATTTAAAATATTTTTACTTCATTAAAATAAAGATTGTCTTTCTTTCCAATAGTATTATTAGACATATAAAAAACTTAAAACTTACATTTTTTATCCCGGTGAGGTAAAATGAGTAGAATTACAGGGAAATGTTAAAGAGTCAAGATATTTTTTTTGTACATATCAGTAATCAAACAGCGGTAACCAACCAGCACCAACCGTAAATAAAAATATGGCCAATACAAGTATACTATACAGTAAGTAACCGTAAATAAAAATATGGCCATAAAAAAAAAACAAGTTTACATTATTGAAGTTATAAAAACATTTATTGAAGTAATTCTTTAAAAAAAAAATTTTAAAAAATTATTGAAATATATCTTCTAAAATATAATTGTACAATAATAATAATATAATATTCACGGGACAAATTACACTTACTGATCAAACTCCAAAGTAAGCAAATTATTTGCTTGTGTAATGGGTGTTAGTCAACGATACTAATACATAGAAATACATATATAAATACTGGAATATATTTAATAAACACCCAAACCCGGAAATACAAACATTTATGCTCATCACGCAAATGCTTGTCCCCGTCGAGGATCGAACCCGAGCCCCGTCGATTGCGTAGTCAGGGCCGCTAAGCACTCGACCAACGGGGCGGTCAAATGTTATTACAAATTTGTACATTGCTTGGCGAATGCTTGTGTGTCTTTATGTGTACGTGTATGTGTGTATATGTATATATTTAGTGAAAGCTAAACTAGCTTGAACGTCAGCAGATGGGTGGGCAAGCGGAACAATATTTACAAGCACTTTGAGGTAAAAAGTAATAGCATAGGTATGCTTATTAATAAAATTATTTATTTAAATCAGTTTAAAAAGTTAAAATGTTTTAAGCTAAACATAATATTTCTGACTACTATATTGAGTCAAACTACTGTTGGCTCTGTGCACTACTTGAGCACCACCTATCGTGCGCAACTGTTTTGATTCAGATCTTAGAATATAGAAAAACGTAATCCCTGTGCGTAATCTCCTCTAACGTTTTTAGCTGAATCGGAAACAATGCAGCTCTTTATGGCGACTCTTTGGCTTCTACGTGCTATACTATATGCATTGGAGTATACGGCACAAATTAATTAAGTCGTGTATGAGCAATATCGTCATTCGCAATATAAATTTCAAGTTATGTAGAATTAAAACTTAATTATCAGCATAAACATATTAGGAGGCCAACATTTGGCGCAGACCGATTTTAGGGCACGTTATTCTACATTATTTCGTCGATAAAACTCGAAAATATCGCCAATAAAACTACTTGACACTTAGGAAAACATGAAATAATGCTGTACCATGGCATATTATTTCATAAGAAAAATTAAAAAAAATGTCTTTTTAGCAGTAACAGTATTTAAATCTGGTATCACTGTGGCATCTAGAATGCTAGTTGAAACATTTTTTTTGCCTTCTAAAAGTCCTCATTATACACGAATATAAGCTTTGTAATATTGGTTTGACAAACGGTTTTGTAATATTTGTGCCAGTATAATGGTAAGTCCCAACACTTAAAAATATTTTTTATGCAAAAGCGAAGTCCAAGCTATGTAATATCGCACATAAAATAGTAATAATACACACGTTATTAATTATAATGAAAATAGGTAAAAACAAATACGTGGTAGAATATTTTCCTCTTTGGCTGGCAACATTTTGAATATCGTTCAACTTAGATATTTACGATTTATTTGTTTGGAATTTATACAAAAATATCCGATGCCAAGTAGTTTTTATGTGTGAAATGTGATCTTCAAGCCCTAAATACGCTATTGTGAAGCACGGTGACATACTTTCTCCACACAGTAACTCACATTTTTTGAAATTGCGAGAGCTGTACTCTGTGTAGCATGTGTCACATGTCTGAGCGGCCGGCGAGCGTAAGAGGCCTTTTCAGGCTTCTTTGAAATGGCTTAATATAGCGCGGGTCGACTAGGTTTCTATGCGTTATTATTCTATGATACTAGTAATACAAATTAACATGGAGTTTTACCAAGTGCCGACGATATCTTGTGTTCGAAGACTGTTTTACCTTTCTGCCTGGCAGTTAGTAAGAGGCAAACAATTGGTCGAATTTGTAACTACATAGTGACTATTTGGTGGTAGAGTTCTCGAAAACTTGACCCAGCTTCTAGCATATTTTGACTTAGAGGGTAATTATTAATTATAAATAAAATTAATTAAAGGATTATAATTTATGTAAAATAATATCTTACATATAATAAAACTGTAAGAGGTCGAATTCTGTACTTTGAAGATATTTTGAAAATTTGTTTTGGAAGGCACTATTTAATCGATACTAAAGCGAAAACTATTTTTTTTTCATTCTTGTCTGTCTGTCTGTCTGTATCAAGGCCGCGCATCACGCCGAATCTACTGAATGGATTCAAATTAAATTTAGCATAATTTGAGTTCATACTCCGAAGAAGGTAATAAGATACCTTTTATCCCGAAATTCAATACGGTTCCCGTGGGATAGGGGATGAAAGTTTTTTGTTCGAAAGTAGGTACTATATATTGTTCGTTAAAAATTTCAAGGTAATCACTTTTGTAATTCAGAAATTACAGACATCACAAGATTCAAACGTTTCCGGACGAAAATCTAGTTAAACGTGACACCCGGTTTGAACAGGAACCTTTTAACGTACCTACGGCTCAATGTAAGTTAGCGTTCGCATTTCATACTTTTTGTTTAATTAATATATTCCGAGAGAATCCAATGGCGTAGCTATCGTAGGGCCTGGTGGTGCAGTGCACCAGGGCCCCGGACCTCGGGGGGCCCTTTGCCCATTAACCTAAGCTTTGAAAAAGCGGGTCAGACAACTCGCCAGGCCCGATTCTTTTTCTATGCGCCGGGGCCCTGGCCCACTTAGCTACGCCACTGAGAGAATCAGTTTTAAATTATAACCGTTTTTAATAACGTTATAACTGCAATTTTATTAGCTTAAAAATTAGTAAATTATGTGTACAACGTAAGCCTAAAATCTTGGCCACTTAGGAGGCGAGCATGTAATTTATAAGAAAATAAAACGGGTCATTTTTCAGTTTTTTCCCAACATCTCAGAAAACAAGCGTCTAATCGACATTAAGTACATATTATATACTAACAGAATTTGTTCTTTGCAAAAATTTCACATAAGAATAGGCTATTGCGAAATTTTTTTCGAAATATTTTATTTTTTAATTTATTATAAAAAATGTCCCTAACCTCCTACAAGGCCAAGATATTAGGCTTATGTTATACACAATATTTACTTATTTTTAAGCCAATAAAATTGCAGCTATAACGTTTACTGGAAGCAAACATTATTTCTCCCTGACTAATAGGCCTGTTGTCGGACTTCTGCAAAGGGTCAGATATTGTTAAATGATCAAAAACACAGCAAGTGATTGAGGAAATTGACCCAATGTTGATACACATGCGACAACGTTACAGGGCGGCAGGCACAATCTAGGAACCAAGGGTGGAATCGTGCTCCTGCCACCTACTGCAGGACTGATCTAGCGGGCTAATCTAGGAGGTAAAAGTGGAGATGTTCCTTAATTGCCTCCTTAATTGTGGTGTGTTGTGTGTAGGCAAGCAGGCGCAATTTTTAGATCGGAATAATATTCATTCGTTCACTCATTACTTTAACCGTGGCATGAGCCACCAAACTTTTGGACTAATGTTTGAAATATGAAGCTATATCGATCTTTTTATTTTTTGTTATTACTGGCGCTATTTTCAACACGTGTGTTTAGTTCAACTTGCATCCGAATACTGAACGGCCACAGACCAATTAGAGTACTACGTACAGACCGCCATCTGGGGAATATTTGTGAGTGGTTACGCAAAAAGGGACCTGAAGGGATTGGAAACGGTTTTTTTTTTTTGATAAATTCTGATTCTATGGTCCTTCATCTTTGTTTTGTTCTAATCAAAATAATTTTAGGTGCCGTAGTTTTTTTTTAATGATTTTTTATGTAAGCCGAGGCAGTTTTGAAAATATTACACCTTATACACAGCGCACACTAGTTTCTTTTTCTAGCGCGCACATAAAGACAAGTAAAAGACGAATAAATAAGTCACCAATAATACAGCTATCGCAAACACGTGCTATTTCTCACTGACGAAGTCGCTCACTAACGACACTAACATAAAACACCCCGCGCCTCTCTCATTTCGACTCAACATTTTAAACGTGATTTACTCGAAATCAATTATTTTCCCTTGAGGTCCCTTTTTGCGTAACCACTCACATTTGGTTTAAACCGTATGCAAAGTTCGAAGGAAAATGTTAGTTTTAACTTGTTTTTCTCGGTTGATATTGTAGGTAAGGCAAACGATTAACATTCATACAGCCAGAAGCGTAGGTTTGACCGTATACCCACATCGCTCTTTTACTTATTTCAGTTTTTATTTATTTTTAATGGATAATCACGTAAATAAAACAACAATTTTAAATACGATTTTTTTATTATTTTTTAAACAATGAAAAAATAAAAATGACCTATTTTCAACTTGCGGATGGAACTGAAAAACATAAATAGCATTAAAATAAAAAGGAAATGTGTGGGTTTTAATTGGATCGGATGGGATTAGGCGGGATCTGGTGTGATAATTTAGAATTAGGCGGGGCTGTGGTGAAATCGAAAACGATCGGATAGGTGGTAAGTAGGAAAGTGGTTTAGTCGGGTTAGACTGAATAATAAAGGGTGATTGAGGATAAGTTGGATTAAAAGGAATTGGTTGATATATGATCTGATATTAGTTGGATTTGGTGGGGTCGAATGAGATCGATTATGCAGAAACTTGTGAGATTGATGGGTTTAGGTGGGGTCTAGTCGGATTGGTGAGACCTGATGTGAATGGACTGGATTTGATGGGATCTGGTGAAATTTTTAAATTTGCATTAACATTATGCTCATGATTTCGATTCGTACATAAGTCTCTTGTAATTTTTTATTTATTACATTGCACCAATTCAAAATAAAAGTCAAACATTTTTCGAGTACAATATCTTTGTGCAATTCGTAGGTCACAAAAACAAATGAATATTCGAAAAATATTTAAATTTGTTTAATTTCACGTCTTGTGTTATTTAATAACATAAATAGAATGCTCAAAATATTCATTTGTGATTCTAATATTAAAGCCAAAACATTGAACTACATATTCGGATGGGTAAGACAACTTACTTCGTTGTAATAATTTTAATATTCTTTTTGTTTTATATACGAGATTTTTTTAACTAAGTAACTAATTTTTTCTGCCATGATCACAATTTATTTCATGTACCATTTTTCGTGTTACTCATCCGTATGCCCTGGAATGCACATAAATGCATCTTTTTGCTCTGAATTCAAGAAATTGTCATCGATATATGTTTGGTATATAATTAACTGACTATTTAGTAGTTGGTGTCATTCTCAATTAAATAATTTTTACAATAATAATAATTCCAAATGAAAATTGATACAGTTTATTGGTTTTAATAAATGGATTTAAATGCGTTTATGAAAGTATAAATCTGAATTAAAATATCTCGGTCTCATTATTTTAAATTTCGTTTGTGATTCCCTTTTGCAAAATATCCACACTGATGTCCCATTTTATTTATATGTTACACAGCATAGAATATTTTAGTTATTATGGATGGTATAATATTAAAAACAAGATACAATTTCCGCCATTTGTTGATGGCATTCAAGTTTATACTCAATACTCAATACTTTATTGCGTCATATGTTATACATTTATAGGTGTTAAGTATACATTCTAGAAACAACATCTGTATCCTGATAGGGTGTAGAAATGCGGAGGCGGACTGATTCACTTTTCTGAATAAAATTTGTTTCTTATTAAAATTTATCATTCAAAAATTCGCTTAAGGTGTAGTAACATTTATTTATCAGTAGGTTCTTAACATCGCGTAGAAAATTTTTACAATTTTCTTCTGATTTAAATTTTTCGGGTAATTTATTAAATATTTTTACAGCCATAACGTTTGGCTCCGAGCTGTGCATTTTAAGGTACGAGATTGGTAAGTTGGTTTGAATCTTGTTGTAAATTTTCGTGGGTATTCAGTTTGTTTTTTAAAGAACTGGGGATATTTTTTAACAAATTTTAGTATTTCGAATATATAAATTGAAGGAAACGTTAATATTTTTAATTTTTTGAAATACGGTTTACAGCTTTCGGGTTCTTTAATATTAACAAGAATGCGGATGCACTTTTTTGGGATATAAAAAGATCCGTTGCGTTTTTTACACTATTGCCCCATAGTATAATGCCGTATGTTAACCACGAATAGGCATAAGCGTAGTAAACAGATAAGGCTGTATGTTGGTCGGTCGCTTTTCGGAGTTCCCTCAGTGCATATGTAAAGCTTGATAATTTGGTTTTTAATTTAGATACATGATTTTTCCAACTTATATTAGTTTCTATATCTAAGCCTAGCAACGTAAATGTATTTACACATTCTATTGTGGTATTTTTATATTTAAAATTTATGTCAAGAATCTTTTTTTGATAAGGTCTGAATTGCATTAATTTAGTTTTTGAAAAATTTATGAGATTATGGTCATTCATCCAATTAACTATATTATTAAAGATGTCAAAAAAAAATTCAGTAATATTATTATTATTATAAGATGTCAAGATAGAAATGTCATCCGCGAATAATACACAATAATTATTTAATATTTTAGGAAGGTCATTAATATATAATAGGAATAATATACATCCGAGGACGCTTCCCTGGGGGATGGAGTTTTCGGTATATATAATTTCTGATCGTACTATACTAATTTTCTCGGTATTAAAGTCATAATTTTCCACTTCTACGAGCTGCTTACGATTGTACAGATATGATGTAAACCATTGCAAAGGTACACGCCTTAACCTCTACCAAATTATTTGTAATGTCTATCTGTACTGTTTTGTTTAATTGTGTTGATATTCTAACCTTTACAACTAATATAAAATGTGATGTCTTGTAGTTTTACTAATATTTGTCTTTGTTTTGTTCTAGATCCCTCAACGTGATAATTTTTACTCTCACCGGACATTTAATTTTTGGTGTCACTCCCATGACTGACTTGATACTGGCAGAATCCGTAATCAACGGGAAAGCCATTAATACAAGATTGAATTGAATTGAGAATAGGTTACCTCGCGTCCGGTAAACTGAATTACTTTTAATACTTATACAGTCGTAAATTTACATATTTTGGTTTTGTTTTTTTGAAGTGAAAACTTCTTTAGGCGCGTTGAGCGTTTTGGTAGAGGGTAAAATCCCGTCACCGACATGCTAATGATAATAGTATATCTATAGCTATGTTTTGCATATAGTTTTAATTACTCTCAACTTAATAGTTCCGTTGTCACTTCTATCGGCAGTCCCACGACTGCTACTGTTTTTTTTTGTTTTAATATTTATATTGTATTTGTGTATTAAAATTCTTATTAGTAATATTATTTTTGTTTTTTTGTTTTTTTTTGTTTTAATATTTATATTGTATTTGTGTATTAAAATTCTTTTTTAGACCTGTAAGCAAGTGCGAGTTTTAGTATGTATAAAACAAATCATTTAAATGGCTTCCTGTGCCATGGTGTGGGAAAGTCAGCTTAAACATCAAGTTACAGAAAATAATGGTTTATACTTTCACTGATATGTTTTTTTTTATTTCAAATATGCATCATACTCTACTATATAAATAATAAATTTTATCCATCTGTGTTTAACGAGAACACGTGGAAGCTCCCAACGGACATTAATCATTAATTATTCAAATTAAAATTTATTTTTAATTTAATTACATTACAATTATTATACTATAATTATACTCGAGCGATCGTGTTCGACGGTGTTCGCGTAATGCCTGTTAAAAAACGCCTGTTAAAAAACGCCTGTTAAAAAACGCCTGTTAAAAAACGCCTGTTAAAAAACGCCTGTTAAAAAACGCCTGTTAAAAAACGCCTGTTAAAAAACGCCTGTTAAAAAACGCCTGTTAAAAAACGCCTGTTAAAAAACGCCTGTTAAAAAACGCCTGTTAAAAAACGCCTGTTAAAAAACGCCTGTTAAAAAACGCCTGTTAAAAAACGCCTGTTAAAAAACGCCTGTTAAAAAACGCCTGTTAAAAAACGTCTGTTAAAAAACGCCTGTTAAAAAACGCCTGTTAAAAACGCCTGTTAAAAACTAACAGGCGTTATTAACAGGCGTTTTTTAACAGGCGTTTTTAACAGACGTTTTTTAACAGGCGTTTTTTAACAGGCGTTTTTTAACAGCCTGTTAAAAACGCCTAAAAAACGCCTGTTAAAAAACGCCTGTTAAAAACGCCTGTTAAAAAACGCCTGTTAAAAAACGCCTGTTAAAAACGCCTGTTAAAAAACGCCTGTTAAAAAACGCCTGTTAAAAAACGCCTGTTAAAAAACGCCTGTTAAAAAACGCCTGTTAAAAACGCCTGTTAAAAAACGCCTGTTAAAAAACGCCTGTTAAAAAACGCCTGTTAAAAAACGCCTGTTAAAAAACGCCTGTTAAAAAACGCCTGTTAAAAAACGCCTGTTAAAAAACGCCTGTTAATAACGCCTGTTAAAAAACGCCTGCTAAATAACGCCTGTTAAAAAACACCTGTTAAAAACGCCTGCTAAAAACGCCTGTTAAAAAACGCCTGTTAATAAAAAACGCCTGTTAAAAAACGCCTGTTAAAAAACGCCTGTTAAAAAACGCCTGTTAATAAAAAACGCCTGTTAAAAAACGCCTGTTAAAAAACGCCTGCTAAATAACGCCTGGTAAAAAACTCCTGTTAAAAAACGCCTGTTAATAAAAAACCCTGTTAAAAAACGCCTGTTAAAAAACCATTAAAGTACCATTTTATAAACACTAAGAAAAAAATTAAAAAATACATGTATTAGAATTTTATTACTTTACTTTGGCGTGGTAAATTTAATTCATTTTCATTCACTCCATTTTAATACAATATTAATCTATTAATACACTTGTACTTTTTAACTTCCTGCTACGTATGTGGATAAGGAAGTTACTGATTTGGTTCCGATTTTCACCAATCGAATTTTCACCAGATGTCCGCGTTTTAGAGGTCCTAGGAACCTTTTTCGACTATTTTCGCGATGACGTCAGTGTGTCTGTATGTATGAATGTGTGTGTGTGTGTGTGTGTGTGTGTGTGTGTTCGTGTCTGTGTGTATGTATGTCTGTATGTTAACATTAATTCTAGTTCAGTATATTTATGTACTATTCAATTTTTACCTCTTATGTTTAATGTATAGTTTTATGTTCATCGGTAATTAATAATTATAAATTAGTATACAAATATTACTAGACATGTCAAAAGCTTATGACAAAGTAAAGTTCGATATATTATTTTTTTAGCTGTTAGCTTTTTAGCTGTATGACGTAGAGATTAGAGGTGTACCTTTGCAATGGTAAACCTAAATATCATATCTGTACAATCGTAAGCAGCTCGTAGAAGTGGAAAATTATGACTTTAATACCGAGAAAATTAGTATAGTACGATCAGAAATTATATATACCGAAAACTCCATCCCCCAGGGAAGCGTCCTCGGATGTATATTATTCCTATTATATATTAATGACCTTCCTAAAATATTAAATAATTATTGTGTATTATTCGCGGATGACATTTCTATCTTGACATCTTATAATAATAATAATATTACTGAATTTTTTTTTGACATCTTTAATAATATAGTTAATTGGATGAATGACCATAATCTCATAAATTTTTCAAAAACTAAATTAATGCAATTCAGACCTTATCAAAAAAAGATTCTTGTCATAAATTTTAAATATAAAAATACCACAATAGAATGTGTAAATACATTTACGTTGCTAGGCTTAGATATAGAAACTAATATAAGTTGGAAAAATCATGTATCTAAATTAAAAACCAAATTATCAAGCTTTACATATGCACTGAGGGAACTCCGAAAAGCGACCGACCAACATACAGCCTTATCTGTTTACTACGCTTATGCCTATTCGTGGTTAACATACGGCATTATACTATGGGGCAATAGTGTAAAAAACGCAACGGATCTTTTTATATCCCAAAAAAGTGCATCCGCATTCTTGTTAATATTAAAGAACCAGAAAGCTGTAAACCGTATTTCAAAAAATTAAAAATATTAACGTTTCCTTCAATTTATATATTCGAAATACTAAAATTTGTTAAAAAATATCCCCAGTTCTTTAAAAAACAAACTGAATACCCACGAAAATTTACAACAAGATTCAAACCAACTTACCAATCTCGTACCTTAAAATGCACAGCTCGGAGCCAAACGTTATGGCTGTAAAAATATTTAATAAATTACCCGAAAAATTTAAATCAGAAGAAAATTGTAAAAATTTTCTACGCGATGTTAAGAACCTACTGATAAATAAATGTTACTACACCTTAAGCGAATTTTTGAATGATAAATTTTAATAAGAAACAAATTTTATTCAGAAAAGTGAATCAGTCCGCCTCCGCATTTCTACACCCTATCAGGATACAGATATTGTTTCTAGAACCTCACACACCTTGTTTCTAGAATCAATTTGAGTTGAAATCCTAAAAAGTTAACGAAGAAGTGTTCTTACTGTATACCAATTTTCACAAAGATAAAATACATATTGACAGACAAAAATGTTCAAAATTGTAAAATTTATGTAAGCAAGTCACAAAACAAATACTTATTAAATATTCGTGACTATAAATGAATGTGAGTGTATACCTTACAAAAATTAACTAAACAAAATTTAACGTACAGGCACACACTAAGATTTATACAGTAGTATACATTTCAAAATTTATGATAATTTTTTTAACAAAACAGCTTGTTGCTATTATTTTCCTGTCATTCTTAATTGCAGGTTACTACTAGCACCATTAGCTATGTCAAATAATTCGTCGAAGAAAGAGACTACTTCTGCCATGTTCTCCAGTGTGTTTCTCATATCGGTTTCATCTAATACAATGCTGGAAATAAAAATATAATACATTACAGTCTAGTAGAAGTGTATATTTTCAATGGAGAATATTATGTTGTGTTTAAAAATACTAAAAAAAAAATTCACTTATTAATACATTAGTGCTGATCACTGTCACGTTCCGGCACAGGAAGCTTATTTTTGTCATAGGATTACAAATAAGCCCTCCCGATGAAAAAAGACAACCAACGCCTATTGACACCAAAGATGTTAATTGTGCGTTATTATCCTTGCAAACTTGGTATTATTTAGTGCCATATGTATAAGTTTACCGGCTAAGTTACTCTTATAATCTGAACTCAACAGTGATACACACTGACGCTATTGTGGCAGGAACAAGTAGGCGGTGGTAGCCGACCCAGACAAGACAATGCAGAACTCAAACATGTAGTGACTACTATGTTAGTGTCTCTCATAGCCAATCGTTCGCCTCTTACGAATGTAAATTTACACATACGCCTGATTAATCTTTCCGTATTAAGAGTGGCTTAGGCAGTTTGTAAAATACCAACGATAGACTATAATATGTGTACCATCGTGCCTACTAGATGATAGAGTTCCGCAATGTCGATCGGATATGTAGTATCACCATCTTTTCTATCCCTGCTGCAATAGCGTCAATACTTGTCATTGTCGTGTTTCGGTTTTGATGGTAAGGTAACCAGTAGATTTATGCATGCGGTATTATCATCTCGCCACACGGATAGCAACGAACCAGTAAAGTATTTAGTGGCTATAGGCTATCTTTTTCATTTAGGCAAACCATCTGCTTGTTTGCTATATATACACGTACCTTCTAAGAAAGCATTCCATCTTAGGCCGCATCTTAGCTTACCACAGACGAGATCATGGCCAAGCTCTTCCCTATCTATAAAAAAGTAAACTCATATAGGTACAGGCTATCGATAAAAAAGGCTATAAATATAATCTATGTATATCTATGCGTAGTCAGGGTCTCGACCAACAGGGCGGTAAATATAACATTATTTTAATTCTTGTGGATTTACATTTTACATATTAGAATATGTAAATCTACAAGAAATAAAATGTTATTTTTGGTTCATCTTGTACAATTTCTTAAAATTGGAGAAAATAAGAGACTTAATTTGAGGTCCAAGCTATAATACCGCGATGGCAACTCCTGTATAAGGAATATATAAACTATAAAGCTTGTACTTAGAGAGAGCTGTAGTCTTTGAGTTAAAGAGAGAGTCTTTGAGATTAACTAGAGCCAAATGCACAGGACCCGATAATATATATATATATATATATATATATATATATATATATATATATATATATATATATATATATATATATATATATATATATATATATATATATATATATATATATATATATATATATAGATTTAAAATCTAGATTTTATCGGGTCCTGCGATCTACAAGAAATAAAATAAATAACATTATTTTATTTCTTGTAGATTTACGTATTCTAATATGTAAATCTACAAGAATTAAAATAATGTTATTTTTAACCGCCCCGTTGGTCGAGACCCTGACTACGCAATCGACGAGGCTCGGGTTCGATCCCCGACGGAGACAAGTATTTGTGTGATGAGCATAAATGTTTGTATTTCCGGGTTTGGGTGTTTATTAAATATATTCTCGTATTTATATATGTATTGCTATGTATTAGTATCGTTGACTAACAACCATAACACAAGCAAATCATTTGCTTACTTTAGGGTTATATCAGTAAGTGTAATTTGTCTTGTGAATATATTTATTATATTTAATATTTCGAATGTTTAATGAAGTCCTATTTTCATAATTACCTAAGATGTTTATATCCATATCGCTCTCTGTTATCAATGTTTAAACTGCTATTTTCATAATTTCAATACCTGAAAACAAATTATGTTATAATTTAATTTTGTGTCAAATATTTTTTAAATAAGGTAAAGTTTTGATTTAAAAATTTTTTTCTAGTATATAATCAAATAATGGATCTTCTATTGTGTTCTGCGTTTACGGAACAGACTCCCTTCGCTACTTTTCTCTGTCACTATAATAAACCAGTCTTTATTTGTACTCCTGCATCTTTATTAGTGTCAGTCATACCCCCGTTTGGGTTTGGGCTCCTTTAGAGAATAGACCAACTGCCGTTCTGCCAGGCAAGTCGTAAAAGGCGACCGATTGGCTATACGTGGCACAACCATAGTGACTACTAGGAGGTAAAGTTCTACAATGTCTCATCCGGGTCTGGTACCACCACCTTATCTATTCCTGTCGCAATAGCGTCATTGCTTGTCTGTCATGTTCCGGTTTGGAGGGTAAGGTAGAAGCAGACTAATGTATGCGCATTGCGATGATAGCAACGCACTATTAACATCTTTAGTGTCTACAGGCGATGGTTTCTCTTTCCATCGGGAGAGTCATCTGGGGGGTTACCATCAACTTTTAAAAAAACGCTCAATTCCCAGTCAGTTCAAAAGCAGGCCTGCTTTTGGCCTGCTAGAAATCATACTACGAGGGCTAAAAAGGTGAACGTTTTTTGCGTCAAGGTGAACGGTTATGCATATCTATGGCCTGCTTTAATATAATTGCGTTTTATAACATCAGTTTAGAAATTTGAATCGTATATTTTTCTAGTTTGTCAGTTTTCTGTTTATTAAGGTGAAAACATGACTTTGTTGGATATTTAAAATTTTTTAACTATAATTTATTGGCTATATTCACGTAACTGAAATACTAAGTAATAAAAATGTAAGTTCACCTTAATAAATAACTAGCCTCAAAGGTATAAAAATTTACTTGATTCTGAACGTGAGGCTGATAGATATCTGAACATTTTGAGCGCGTAAATTAAATGTCTTGTCTTTTTTTATCTAAATTTCACCACTCAAAACTTTGGTCAAAACCGAAAACAATACATAGATACTCAAGTATTTCTTTTTATAAGCTTTTAGTAGGTACTTAATAGTGTGCTTAATAGTTTCTTTACATAAAGTTACGTAGTACTCTAATTGAGGAGCGTCTGTTCAAAAGGAGCTATCTACGTATCGGATTGTTTATACGTTTTCATTATGAATTTCACTTGCTATCCAAGATCTTATTATGCACTGTGTTTATTTTTGATCAAAAGTGCCTATTTCCGCTTTAAACTTCTACCTTATTGTACGGTTCTGATCAAAATGTGCTAATTGTAATAGGTTCTAACTGGTTGGTAAACACTAATCACAATTCTAATCAAAAAGGGTTATATTTCATAGTAATTTCATTAATTATTTATAGTTTGGTACAAAAAGAACGATTTACTTGCTACGAAACAAACGAAGTGCCAGTTCTTCTGTTTCTTAAAGGACGCGAATTCAGGCCAGAAAAGAAGATATTTGAAGTTTTTAAACAAAAAATCATAATATTTTTCAATGAAAATTTCAGTGTCAAATTATTGTCTTAAGTCAAAAATACATTTTACGCGCCTCTCGTGCAACTGTGTGTGTGTCACTGATCCTGCTTTAATTGTATAAATATCAGCAAATTCATGAAAAAAATCTTGAAATTCCTAATAAAATATGGATGTGAAGGCGTAAAAATAAAGACGTAAATATTTTACTTGTGAAGCAATTAGGAGATGACTGGGCTGAGTTACTGTAGTTGTTATTCTTTAGGAACATTATTCTTGATGATCAAACAACGATAACCGATGCCAGCAATGAAGATCACCAACATGATGAGTTTTTTTTTTTTTTTTCGGAATGTCACAATTGCTGTTAGCCTTAAGGGCTGTTACAGCTTCACCGGTCGCGTGGGCGAGCAGAGTGCTCAGCCAGAATTTAAAGGTGTAGGGCTGTACGCCCTCCGCCCTAAGGGTGTCTCCTGTGAGACCGAACCTCGGCTTAGGGTGGGGTCGTGATTTGCGATGAGAGGGCTAGTGGCATTGTTTTGTCCGTCCGCCGAACCTTGCCCTTGGGCTCGGTTCGCCGAAGGGCGAAACAGGGGTCCTCGTCGCCGCCGGCGGCGACGGTGTCGCGAATGTAGGTGTGTAGTGTCGTCGTGTAAACCGTTGGCCAGAGTTATCGGGTCATCGGGATCGGTAAGAACGTGGCGGGGCCTACGTAGTTTGGGATCGGGATTTGGGTCTGGGATGTAGTCAGCCGCGGCTACCACCAGTGGGTTCGGATGCGAGATGGCACGATCGAAGTATCTTTCGGAGATGTCTTTGAAATGCTTTGCTAAGCTCGGCAATTCAAGATCGTTATGGAGGTCTACGTTGCGCATATACCACGGTGCTCCCGTGGCAATACGCAGGAATTTATTTTGTACCACTTGCAACGGATGCAAGTCCGTACGGGGGAGGTGGGCAAACGCTACGCAAGCGTATGAAAGGATGGGGCGTACGCACGACTTGTAAAGTGTCACCTTGTGTCTAAGTGACATTTTACTGCGTTTATTGATAAGATGATATAACCGACCTACAACGAACTTAGCCTTAACTTTCATTCTTTGTATGTGCGGTTTGAATGACATTTTGCTGTCCAACGTTACCCCGAGGTACTTGACTGTCTTTTCCCACGGGATGACGTTTCCGAACAGGGTAATGTTGCCTAGTTTTCGCAGACCGCGCCTTTGTTGTCGCGGGTGTTTACCGCGGCGAAAGTACACGGCTGCACTTTTTGAGGGATTTATTTCGATACGCCATTTTCTGAACCAATCACCGAGGGCGTTGGCCGCAGCCTGCAGCCGCTTGGTGATTGTTACTTCGGAAAAGTTGGACGTATAGAGGGCGGTGATGATGAGTTATGTGACTGTTTAGAACATGACATTAGTCAAATTAGAATATAAAATTTACTTTCATCTTTCTATTTTTCTTTTATTTTTTGTCCTAGACCAAACTTGTACTCTAAGCATTACTGATCAAAAGGCGCTATTTATTCTTGGTTCAGATCAGAAGTTGCTAGTTATCATTTCAGAACAAAAGGTGCTATTTTCAGAATAACTGATCAAAATGTGTTATTTACATTATTAATAATTTAATGTTGTGGTCTTTGTTACAAAGTAAAAAAAAAATATTTTAGTCATAAAGTTAGTGGAAAAAGACTTTTAAATTATCTAAAATGTGGTTAGCATGTGAATAGCCCTTTTTGAACAGACGCTCCTCAATTGGTCTGTGCATAAAGTGATATCTGACGGTCAGACCTGGTCGTCTTAAACAAATTGTTTTGTAATGAAATGTAAATGTATGTAATGTAAATGTGGCATCTTTAATATATTTATGTCGGAAGTTATTGTTTATAAATAAAGCAAAGAAGATATTATAATCACTACGTTTAAGTAACAAGTTTATAACATTCTGTTGAACAAATCCATTTCTTTTTCCTTTTTTATCCATGTCTTGTTGGTTGGATGTAATCAACTTCTTCATCCCAAAGAATTTCAAAACATCCATATTGGTATTGCGGTTAAAGCAAATTGATTTAAGCTTGTGATTATTTCAGGCAAATGTGGCAAAATGCTGCAAGCATTTTTCTGGACCCGAATAAGGACCTTTGTCATTTTTTTATGTATAAGGTGTTCTTTTCTGTATCCTATAATGGATTCTGGGTGAAAATTTGTATTTAAGTAATAATATAATAATGATCTCAGTGTAAAGTTGTTATAAATTTAGTGTTTTGTAGCAACATATACCGAATAAGCAAATGATTTTTGGGACAATATTAGAATACCCTGGCCCATAAAGGTAAACTACACAAATTATTGCCGATTCCATTATATTGCTATTCTTGGAGCTGGGATGTTACGCATTATGTGTATATTTACGATAAGTCTTACTCCTAATCAATAAATGTTAATAGCAGTGGGCACTGTAACTACAGTGTCCAAAGTCCAGATGCATAAAACAAAGAGTATACAATACTGCGTAAGCATAAAGCTTTGCTCACTACAATATGAAGCCAGGGCATCATAACAAGCTATGTTTGGAGGTCATCTCATGTAGTTTTTTTCTTTGTTTTAAACTTGTCATACATCCTTTAATTAAATTATATAGTCTGACATTTCCTATTTTTTATAGCATGAGTGTTAGTAACTGCAATTCCTATTTTGCTTTTAGAATAGGATACTTGAAGTCCAATCACCTGATAAATGACAGTAGATAAAGGACAGCATTGCATACTCTTTAAAGTACAGGAGTTGGATCTTATATTGACATAGAACTGAACAAAATCAATTTGCTGTAGTAGATTTGATTGGTGTCCAAATTGACCTATTCGTATCACATATAAGTATAAAAAAATTGCATAATTTTAGTATACATATATCGTGTTAATACAGTATATGTGTATTTTCTGCCTTATTGATTTATCATTAGTGTCCATACTAAAGAACTGGAGTACAAGAACTGAGTAGTTCAAAAATAAAGTGTTCCGGTATAAAATATCAAGAAATCCTTAATACTGAGTAGTTCAAAAGTATTCTGGTATAAAATGTCAAGAAATCCTTAATAGCAGCCAGGGTGTAGATAGTCATAGCAAATTCTCAATCCCTTAAATATATTGATAATACTAGGTAGTAGTACCTACTATATTTTTTTAGGAATTTCAAGAATATATTCCAAATCCCAGTAGTACATACCTCCAACACATATTCTAGTTGGAGCCTATTAATCTGACAACTGAACCCAGTGAAGTAAGATATTTGCTAACAATATTGTGCACGGTTATACAATGTCAAATCTTTTGTGGGAAAATAATAAGGGTTACTGAAACAAGCTTAACAATTGTCACAAGCAACTCATCTTGATTTTGTATGTGCTAAACCTGCCTACATAATATGTCCATTTGAAATAATTTGACTTATGTAATGAAAGAATTTTTCTAACAAGCACTTGTTAGAAAAATTCTTTTAAAGTCTAAGTTTTGGTCATTTTCCTCCGCATATAAACAAACTTACAAAATTCACTGCTTTTTTACATGCATTGTGCTATTTCTATTTTTTTTTGTTATACAGCTTTAACCACGACTTATCATAAAAACTTTTACTTCTTTTGCTCAGTCAGGTAGCCAATGTGTTGATAGCAATTATGTGTATAAATATTACCACACATAATTAGTTGATAGTGTTGCTTTCTATCCATAAAATTATTAAAGTCGATTTTGTAGTTTGGCTTTTATTAATTACAAGCACATTTTAATTCAATGATTTATCTAGGTTGAAAATCAGGCAAGGTTAGGTTAGGTCGAAAAATAAATTTATCATATAAATATTAATTTATATAAGAAGTCAAGAAAAAATATAAATTTCGTCTTATTTTTGAAGCAGATAGCTATCCTGATGACATTACTGCATAACCATAGGATGATAGATGTTAAGCTTCATGTGTTAAGATTAACTGAAACCTTACCTTCCAAGCTAAAATATGTCTATGCCAAACACTGACATTATAGACAGGATAAACAAAGCTTTATACGCAATATTGTCGCATGGAGGAAGCCTTTCCACAGTGTTTTAATGTCCATATCAATTAATGCCAGGGTGCACTGCAAGTCAAGTTGATATTAGGGCAGTAAGAGGAACTTGGTCAATCCTTTTTACCCAGTGTTGGGTTGTCGAATATGATACCTTTAATGTACTTTTGAATATAGAGAAATATCAAAATATCCAAATAGTATTATAGCTTCTGTAGCATCCCAATTGCCTATTGGTTATGGTTACAAGTAAGCACCTTCTACTATTTGGTGAAACAGATATACCATATTCATCAAGGTTTTTTTATATATATCACTAGCTGTTGCCAGCGACTTCATCCGCGCGGACTTAGTTTACTCCGCACTGCTCTGCTATATGTTGACCCGACCCGTTAGTAATATCCATGCAAAATTTGAAGTAAATCCGTGCAGTACTTTTTGAGTTTAAATACATACAGACAAACAGACAAAAATTCTAAAAACTATATTTTTGTTTCGATATCGATTGTAGATCACGCCCCTTGTATTCTTTAAAAAAATATTCAACGTACAGTTTTGACTTTCCTACGATTTTATTATATGTATAGATTAGTTAGCAAACAAGTAGATGGCAATGCCACCATGCCATGCTCCTGATAGAAAGAGAAACCATCACCTATAGATTGCTATTCTTGTGGTGGGATGGCAATGCCACATGCTTAAGTCTACTGGTTACCTAACCCTCCAAACTGGAACATAACAATGACAAGCATTTATGCTGTTGTGGCAGTAATAGGTAAGGCAGTGGTAAAAAATACCCGGGCAAGACTTTGCAGTACTATATTACCTACTAATCACAATGGTAGTGACACATATAGCCAATTAGTCGCCTTTTACGACCTGCCTTGCAGAACAATAGTTTGTCTATTCTTCAAAGGAGGCGGTCAACACGGGGAAAAGGTTATAACACATAAATCAAACAGGATACACAGGATCAAACTTTTTTTTTAAAATAAACTGATAAGATGCTAAAATAGTGAATGAAAGATTTTAATAATTAATAATATAGTTTTTTTTGAACAGTGTGTTAGAGACTGTACCCTAACTTATTAACCTGTCACCCTGCTGCAGGATTGGGAATTTTATATATTTATTTCTAATTGCATATTATTCAAAGCAGAAATAACTTGTGCTAGTAATATTGGCTGTACAACTTTTTGATCTCTGTGGGTCTCTGATATGAGCCATGTGCATAACATAGATTGCTGTAAAACCTGCCAATGTGTAAATAGGATGTTATGGGCACGTTTCCATAACTTTGGTATTGTGTAAACAATTTTGAAAAAACATATATTAACCCTTTTATATACTTAAACTTTACTTTAGACTTCTGGGTATTTATTTTCATAACAGGTACCAAATCCTAGCACAAACTATAAAATAAATCCTTGAATACCCTTAAAGGTGTAGTTATGAATTGAAATGAAGTTGTTTTGTGGAAAATAAACACATTTTTATGTTCATAGCTAAGTATCCATATTTATTTACAAATTCTCTTTTGTACAATTAAAAAGGGTCGTCCATCTCTTTAACTCGACGCCGTCGGTTTCTTTTTCTTTCGAAAAATTGATATTCGTCACATATTTTATATATGTGTATAAACAAAACGGATATATTTCACCCGCTTTACAACTTCATAAAACAAACTTTTAAGTGGGTTTCACACATTAAAACATTATCACAAGTAAGTATGCACTTTAAATTCCAAAATTTAATTTACGATCAACGTCGATAGTGCTAGCAAACAGTTTATTTTGGTTTATTTAAAGACCTCTACAGCAAAACAATTCAATAAAAGCTGGTCAAGAGTAACTTTTTTAGGATTGGTTTATCTGACTTTAGAAAAATTGTAAAAACGCTTTACTGCTGTCAAATAAAGTGTCATGGTACGGATAGTCTATATGAAAAAAAAGGTGAACGGTTTTCATAGACGTCAAGTAGCAGGCCTGCTATTGGCCTGTTAATAAGGTGTCATGGTACGAAAAAGCAAGGCAGTTCAAATTCTGTCCTGCTTAAAGAGCTCGTAATTACCCACCTGTTTGTTTGCTATCTAATGAAATAAAAAAAAAATGGTGTCATCCTTTTGCTATTTGCCCAGAACAATAAGGAGGAAAACATCTGAAATAGTTATTTAAAAAATTAAACCAACTTCAATATATCAGGTACACCATATATCAAAAACGACTGAACCAAATTGGATGAAACTAGAACTATTCCCTTAGTAGGAATATACTTCATTTAAATCAATAAGGATCATCTTCACATGCCTTTTAGTTTCCGAGAAATTCATGGACAAACATACATATATGTACATACAAAATTTAGCACACATACTTGGAAACCTGAATGCATCATTATACCTACTTAAATATTATCAAATTCCATCAATATTACATACATACAGGTCAAACTAATAAACTCCTTTTTTTAAAATATTAGTTATAGTTATATGTGTCATAAACTTAGTAATGACAAACTATTTGTATATCTTTTAGTAATATCAGTCGTTTAGTTAGTGACACTGACTAAGCAATAAAATGGGACTCAGTTTTAATTCCCAACGGGTTAAGCATTTGGTTGAGAAACATAGATTTTTTTCTGATTTTGAGTGTTTATTTTTTATAATCATTTATTGCATTAAATATTTATTTATTTAATACTTTATTGTACACAAATAGGCAATATTACTTTTATTTCCTGAAAACTCTACAAAAGGCGAGCTTATCTCTGTAAGAGATTTCTTCCAGCAAACCCAAAACAGTGAGAAAGTGTGAAAGAAATGTGAATACACGCGTACAGATTATTAATTAAGAAAATATATACAATAGCTATACAAAAAAACTTTATATTACTTAATCCTAATACGTACAATGCCTTTCTGGCATAAAAATTAGACTGATAAATAAAATTTTGTATTTTTAAAAATATATAAACCGGTCAAAAACTCGCTCGTGACCACGGTCAATGTAACTTGACCGAAACGTCGAGCTTTATAAGTAAGTTCTATACATGTATGCGTTTTTGACCCGTTTATATATTTTTTAAAAATGATAGTAGAACGAGTTAGTTTAAAAGTTCATAAAATTTTGTATACTAAGCTCTCATAAATTTTGATTGTTTACATATTTGACCTCATGACATTGAATAGGTATAAAATAAATAATTAAATCTATAAAAAACATCATAACCTTCATGATTAATTTAAGTATAATTTCCATTTTTTTCATAAATTTAATTATTATTTATTTATTAATTATTTTTAAAATTATTTATTTTATTTTATTATACTTATTCCAGTAAGTATTTAAATAATATGTATTTCATTAGTATTGTTGACTATAGTGCGCACGGAACTAGTTGGCCGCGCCTTACGTATTACGTATTACGTATGGCGCGGCCAACTAGTTCCGCGCGCACTATAACAATCATATTATTACAAACAAATACTTTCTTTACTTTAGGGTTGATAAATTTGTGTAATTGGCCACCCATATTATTTTTTTTTTTAGTGTAACATACAAATAACAACAAAATTATACTTACTACAGTCTGGTACATTTGTGATATTGTTCAGTATTTGCTGAATATGCCTAGCATATGACTGGCCAATGAAAAACTTCTTTGAATAGGTGTGCCATAGTCCATGGACCAATGCATGTTGTAATCTCAATACCTGAAAAATATTATTTGCTGTTTTAGATCATTTTAATTACATTTTATAAGTAGCTGTTCCTCACAATATCGTTTTTAGGACTCAAAATCATTACTTCTTTTAAGACTGTTGGGTTATAGTGTGCGCGGAACTAGTTGGCCGCGCCATACGTAATACGTAATACGTAAGGCGCGGCCAACTAGTTCCGTGCACACTATAATAAATACCTTATATCACTCTTGAGTAGTGTAGCTTTCTAATATGTATTAAAAAAGTTTTCAAGGTCTGTCTAGTAGTTTATGAGTTAATTCATTTCAAACATAAAAAATAGAACTCTTTATGATATTATTTGTATAGATTAATTCAAGATTTAATACAGATTTAATTAAATTATAACATATCTGATAATTATGGTTTTAGACTCACTAAAGTACAAAAAAGTACATTATTTGTGCACCAGTTTTGTAGTTTTAAGAATTTTCTATATTACCTTTTGTTAGTAATTAATTTTATAATGACTATATTAATGTATAAAAATTATTGTACTAAAATAATATTGCTCTCAGAGCAGATCTCATCCACATATAGCCTTATTACTTAGATATTATTATAAATGCACCAACAAATTATAGTTATGTATTGATAGAGGAAAGTAGAATGTTATGATGATATCTCGTAGTTACTTCATAAAATGCCTAGCTATTAGAGATGCCAAACAAAGACTTTCTACAAAACTTAGAATATGATATTTACTTAAGGTTACTTACATATTTATTGACCTGTTTCTATAGAGAATGTCATCGGCTTCTCAGAAAATAGCGTTGGTTATGCGCCACTTGCACTTTGTTACTGCATTTAAAAACTATTTTCGAAATGTTTGTGACAAACATATTACAACTGTTGTCACAAATATGTGCTTCTTACAGTTAACAGACCTCATTCCTCAGGTATTGCTCTTAACGTCTTCCTAGTTCCTTACAGGGCACATATCAATATTACTCTCTATAGGAGTTACGGGGAGTTTTATGAAAAATAATGTCCTGTCGTTAACTTTTACATAGGGTTACATAAAACTTTGAGAATTCACAATATTTTTAAATGATAGCATGAAGCGAAAATATCTAACGCTTGTTTTCAATAAAAAAAACCCCGAAAACAACTTCAAAATGAAAAATAATCACCATTCAACGCAAACATTTAAACACAACGGCCATTTTGTTTAGTCAATTTCGACCATAGAAATATGAATAATATATATGAATAATATATGAATAATATATGAATAATATATTTAGAGGTCAATGATTTCGACAGACATGCGACAGACAATTTCTATCCGTTCCGTCAATCGTCATGCATATGGCAGTTGTCAAAGTCGTAACGGCATATCAAACGTCTGTGTGAAACTTTGCAGTGTCATTCTATACGGTTTATTTTTTTTCTATATGACATGACCTGGCGTGCTGAACGGCAATCAAGTAATAAGTATGTATGGGTGATTCCGTTCTAACTGTGATATAATGTCAATACCGTGTCATGTCTATTTTTAGAATTTATTTATAAATTGTTAGTTTTTTTTGTCGTAAACATTAGAATTTATGAGGTAATTAGTTTAAATCATTTATTACGACAAAAAAACTAACAATTTATAAATAAATTCTAGAAATGGACATGACACGGTATTGACATTTAAGTGATATATTGTAAGTTTTCTGTAAGTGGCAAGTTATATTATATGAAAATAATGTTGAAATATGTTTATTATTTTCCAATAAGTACAAAAATTTCATAAATTAATTATTAATTAACGACCTGTGAGAACAAACAATACAGGACATTGAATATCACAGTTAGAACGGAATCACCCGTATAGATAAGCCCGATTTTGCTCCGACCGCTGTGCAACTATTTAGTAACCAGTGGCAATGCCCACTATATTGCTCCTGCGGTAGATGTGTGAGTAGCTGTTTAATTGCGCCTCCTTGCCTACACACATCACAATTAAGGAGGCAATTAAGGAAAATCTTTTACCCCCTAGATTTCTTCTGCGGCAGGTGTGTGAGTAGCCCGCTTTAAAATATATATGAAATTATCCGTCTTGATGTTATAAGCCTATTAAACACGCACTCAATTTTTAGATAGGTATCTAAGTTTGCTTAAGACTAATAATACTTGCAGTTTAATATTTTGCACCTCAATATAATAAATATTCCATGCACGAAGCGAGATAATTAAATCGAAACGATGCTGCCCCGTCCGTGTCGGGCCTATCATCTCATCAAAATTCAGAGCACATAACATTACATAATTTTGCACTTAAGTTTCATAATAAATATACGTACCTACCTCGAGCAGGTGTCTGACAAAAACAGTAAGATAGTTATCGTCTTTACCCTAATAGGTAGAGATATTTCCATATTATATTGTTACGTACTCGGGTTCGTAATTGAAGAAAACATCCCTTATATTAAATCCGTGTATTTACGAAACACACAATACGCAAGACAACACAATGTAATACTGAAATACACTTTACACACTACTCACTCACTGTACTATCTCTGACTACACAATAAAACACTTCTCGCTTCGCACTGATCACTTGAAGTATCGCTCTCGATCGCTTGATAAAAACTGCCTTGTGTTTGTCAACACCTCTCTATTTATAGTCAGGGTAAAGTTCTAGCTGGATCCTGAAAAATCTAAATGTATCGGGAAACAACGAATCACTTCTTATCGTAAACATGTTATGAGTCATAAATCCTAGTACACGCTACTTTCAACCTTATGCCATATCTCACAAAGTCCATATGGCATAGCCCAGGTCAACTATTTGTTTGTCAATAGGAGTAGCTATCTCTTTCTTTTATTTCTAGATCTCTCCAGCGCTCCAACTCTACACGTTTCTAGATTATTCGTAACAATATGATAGATATTAATGACAATTTATAATATACGTATTACCTATATTATAAAAGCATCTTCACCAAAAAGTATCTTCACGCCCGTATCCTCAATGAGGTAGGCAGAGATACAACCAGTGCACCCACGATTAGCCCAAGATATCTACGGCTGATTTCCGAAATGCAAATTAATTTTAACAAGTAATTAATCTAATCTAATAGAGG
The DNA here is from genome assembly GCA_036924255.1 of Apodemia mormo. NCBI lineage: Eukaryota > Metazoa > Arthropoda > Insecta > Lepidoptera > Riodinidae > Apodemia > Apodemia mormo. Next base: position 21,519,863 of record JAUPFN010000021.1, on the reverse strand, counting down.
TTAAAGCTCCACAATGATTTTTTCATGTACTGTGTAATAAATAAATAAATAAAATAAAATAAATAAATAAAAGGGGTAAGAGGATATAGGGGGCTAATTGTATAAGTGTCCAGCTGTTGGATACTGAAAATAAAGTTACAAGAACAGCGTTGGCGTAGGATTATCTACGATAGGAACATTACTGTTGTTGAAGGAGTGAAAGAAAGCAAAAATATTAAAAACAGTGCTTGTAGTGCTGTCTTAACAATTTACTGCAAAACGTACCTATTTAATAGCGCTCTGCCGTTTTCTTTTAAAAATTCAAAAGTTGTCCCTGTGGAACGGTAGTGCAACCACTTATTGTTTTTTGACGGTCACTTCTTGTCAAGAGAGTCGGTCTTTACCTCTGCCCTCCAAAGTTTAAAAATCAGTGTCCCGGCTGAAATCTTAGCTCAGAATTCTGAGTAACAAACTTAAATTTTCAATTTCTTACATTCTTTTTAACTTCTGCCAATTATAATTCATAACATCCATTTTGTGTAAGTTGGAAACTCTAAAACTGTGGTAGGCAGGAACCCAATAGTGTAAAAAAAAACTCAAATGCCGTTCTCTGTAGATTAACACTAGATCATGTTTGTTCTTTTGTCTTGTCACACAAACTATGGATTGGGCACTCCTTGGTTTGTAGGGTTCCAAAATAAACTAGAAACCCTTACAGTTTCGCTGTGTCCGTCCGTCGCGTCCGTTCGCTAGCTCAGAGATCCTTAGTATTAGAAAGTTGTAAATTGGCATGAATCGGCAACAAAGTGGTAACATAAAATCTTGAAAAATATATTTTTTAGGGTAGCTCTCTGCTCTTCTAACAAATAGTATGGGGTATCATCGTTGGATAGGTTTTTAAAAAATATGTCAGATTTGTGAAATCAAGTTTTCAATTGAGGGACTCGTTTGTGAAATATTATGCTTGTATAGGACCGAGCTTAGACAAAATAAAATGGAAAAAAAAATGGAAATCTGTGTTTTAGGGGTCATTTGCTCGTAAAAATTATGCTAAACATAGATTAAGTTGCTTGTTAAAATTAATTTGCATTTCGGAAACCGGCCGTCAGTCCTACAATGTGATAAGTGGCAAGCCTATCGCCAACCGGGCACTTTCCATTCCCGGACAACGTTGTTTTTATCAGAAAACTGAAAGTCATTTTTTGAATTGCCCGAACCGTGAACCGAACCCGGGACCTCATAGAGTCAACACCGATACAGGACCATTAGACCATAGCTATAGAGGCAATAATTCTAAAATATTTAATATTAGTGAACTATATTCATATTTTAAAAGCTACCAAACCGATTTTAATAATAATAATAATACTTGTATAATAATAATAATAATTATAATAATAAAACTTGTACTGTTTCCTAAGTTGGCACATAGCATTTAAATCTAATCTTGATATTATGTCTTCCAGTTTCCGAAAAAAATGTGGATAAATGTGCTTGAAAGCCCAAATCGATCATTAAATGACATATTGTCAAACAGGTCTAACTATATTTTTTTTTTCAAGGTGGTTTTGAGTGTAGCGTTGGTTGATTAGTTAGCGTCCCTAACCTTGTAACTGTAGGGGCTCAGTTCGATCCTGCAGGGACTAATATGTGTGATAGCATATTTTTTAAATTTTGGGTTTAGGTGTGTATTAAAAGTATTTTTGGTTTGAATTTTTTTAATATGTATTTTTATGTATTAGTGTCGTTGTCGGTTGAGTAACACCTACGTTTTAAAGTTGTAGGTGTTACTTTGCAGAAATCCATAATTCAAAGCCTAAATAAAGATATTACTAAATTTAATTTGCAAAATTTTCTAGGTTACATATAAGATTTTTCCGAAATTTTGCAAATTATATACCTTATTTTAGCCTTTTAACACCCATTTCACAAGCTTATGCTAATGTTGGTAAGTACTTACCCTTGGGTCGAGCCTTATTTGAATTCAATTCTGTTTTTCAAAAATACCAGATTTGGATATGTTTAATGATTCCCTCATTAAATTTAGACAAAAATTTATGGATTTGACTCGATTTTATGTGTTAAAAGGTCATTATTAAAATTTACGCTTTGTTTCTTTTAATTGTTTGTTGTAATTTTTTAGAAGTAATTCTCTTTTGTCTGTGTTTCTTTATAAATTTAATTATTAGTTATTTTAATTTTAATTTTAATGTTTATTCTTTCTGTAAGAATATATACTTTGTAAAACTGTTTCAATAGTTTTGTTATTGCACACTAGACTTGTACCGTGTACCTTGTTTGTTTGCTTGCTGTTGGTGTTCCATTCTAATTAAATAATTAAATAAAGCTAATAATTTGCTTATTTTGGTTTGAGAGCAATTCATTTAATTTTTTCGATTGTATGGATGTTTAAATTATCTGACCCGCTCGGTTTTATCGATTTAAATTATCTAGCCCGCTTAGTTTTTTTCGGTTGTACGAATGTTTTTCCCCCTGTTGATCCCGGGCTCATTTGAAGAATAGGCCAACTGCCATTCTGCCAGGCAGGTCGTAAAAGGCGACCGATTGGCTATACAAGTCACTAACATCGTGACTACTAGGTGGTAGAGTTCTGCATTGTCTCGCCCGGTTCTAATACCACCGCTTTACCTATTCCTGCCGCAATAGCGTCAGTGCTTGTCACTGTCGTGTTCCGGTTTGGAGGGTAAGGTAGCCGGTAAACTTATGCATATAGCAAGACCTCGCCACAAGATAGCAACGCACCATCAACACCTTTGATGTCTATAGGCGATGGTTGACTCCATTAGGAGACCCATCTGCTTGTTTGCTATTTTATACTCTAAAAAATGTTTAAACTATCTGACCCACTCAGTTTTTCGATTGTATGGATGTTTAAACTATCTTGCCCGTTCAGGTTTTTCCCCATCATGGATGCTTAAACTATCTGACTCGCTGAGTTTTTTCTATTTTATAGATATTAAAACTATAACCCGCTCAGTTTCGCAAAAGGAAAGATGGCGCTGTACCCAGACAAATCGTCACAGAAATTTGTCTCTGTGCTAAGCTGCGGACAGACGGACGAAACCGAACGACTCGAGTCTATTAGGGTTCCTCATAGATTCCGGAACCCTATGTGGCGCCGCAGGTCGATACGACTAAAGAGCTTAGCGGTACAACTAACGTTTTTTATATCATAAGATAGCAAATAAGCTAATGGCTCTCCCGATGGAAAGACTAACCATCGCCTATAGAAATCAAAGATATTAATGGTGCGTTGCTATCCATGTGGCGGAATGGCAATGCCACATGCATAAGTCTACCGGCTGCCTTACATTCCAAACTGGAACACGACAGTGACAAGCACTGGCGCTATTTTAACGCATTTATTCCGACTCTCCTACTCAAAAAGCGTCGTGCCCATAACTTGGAAGACCGCTTTAGTGCACCCAATCCCTAAAAAAGGCGATCAATCGGTCCCGTCCAACTATCGGCCTATAGCGATAACCTCCTTATTCTCCAAAATAATGGAGTCCATTATTAACTGCCAGCTTCTAAGGTATCTTGAGGAGCACCAGCTGATTAGTGACCGCCAGTACGGTTTCCGTCGCGGACGCTCAGCTGGTGATCTTCTGGTTTACTTAACACATCGATGGGCGGAGGCAGTCGAGAATAAAGGAGAGGCATTGGCAGTTAGTTTGGACATAGCGAAGGCCTTTGATCGGGTATGGCACAGGGCACTTCTTTCCAAGCTTCTATCCTATGGGCTTCCTGAGAAATTGTGCAAATGGATCACCAGTTTTCTGACGGATCGGAGTATAAGGGTCGTTGTTGATGGCGCATGCTCTGACCTTAAACTCGTCAATGCTGGTGTTCCTCAAGGTTGTGTGCTATCGCCTACGCTGTTTCTTCTGCACATTAATGACATGTTGCGATCGAACAGCATTCATTGTTATGCGGATGACAGTACGGGCGATGCTTTGTACTCTGGCCGCAGCGGAATTTCTCAGGAACACGTCAACGAGTGCCGGAACAAACTAGTGTCAGAAATTGAAGCACAACTTTCTGTTGCTTCGGAGTGGGGTCGATTAAATTTGGTCCAATTCAACCCCATTAAGACACAAGTTTGCGCGTTTACCGCTAAAAAATCACCATTTGTCGTATCACCTCGTTTTGAAAATACTTCCCTGAAAGCCACAGCCAGTATTGGAATACTTGGAGTTGACATATCGAGTGACGTTCAGTTCCGCGGTCACTTGGAAGGCAAGGCTAAATTAGCCTCTAAAAAGCTGGGAGTTCTCAGCAGGGCCAGGCAGTACTTCACACCGGCCCATCGCTTATTACTTTATAAGTGGCAAATCCGGCCTCATATGGAGTACTGCTCTCATTTATGGGCGAGAGCTCCTCAGTACCAGCTCCTTCCTTTTGATCGAATTCAACGTAGAGCGGCTTGAATTGTCGAGAACGAGACTCTTTCAAATCGGCTTGATTCTTTGGCACTACGTAGAGATGTGGCATCACACTACATCTTTTATCGGCTCTACCATGGGGAATGTTCCGAGGAACTGTTTGGATTAATTCCTGCTGTCGAATTTCACCATCGGACATCGCGACAAAATTCGAAGTTCCATCCTTACCATCTCGATGTCTGGAAATCCACAACCGTGCGATTCTCGAGACATTTTTTGCCCCGCACCACTCCTTTGTTGAACCAGCTATCGGCAGAAATTTTTCCAAATGGATACGACTTAGGGACCTTCAAGAAAAGAGCTTACTCATTCTTAAAAGGCCGGCAACGCAATTACAAGACAATTAAATTACAAGTAGTGTAGTTGTCTATGGGCGGCGGTAATCACTTACCATCAGGTGAGCCTCCTGTCCGTTTGCCCCCTATTCTATAAAAAAAAAAATCACAACCACTGACGCAATTGCAGCAGGAATAGGTAAGGCGGTGGTACCAAATACCCGGGCTAGACGTAGCGAAACTCTTCCACTTAGTATTTACAATGGTAGTGACACGTACAGCCAATCGGTCGTCCACGACTTGCCTGGCAGAACGACAGTTGGTCTATTCTTCAAAGGAGCCCGAACTAACACGGGAAAACCAGCGTGTAAACGGAATTGGAAAAGGAACATATTCTCAGCCAGGCAAGGACCGATGTATATCTGGAAGAGTTGAAACTTGTATATTATAATGTACTAGCGACCTGCCCGCGGTTTTACCCGCGTAGCTTTCTTTCCCGTGGGAATATTGGAAAGATTTATATACCAAAACCTTCCGCAAGAATCAATATATCTATTAAAAAAACCGCATCAAAAACCGTTGGGTAGTTTTAAAGATTTAGGCATACATAGGGACATATGGACATATGGACATAGAGACATAGGGACATCGGGACATAGCGACAGACAGAGAAAGCGACTTTGTTTTATACTATGTAGTGATTTGCAAGACAAATATTTGCAATATCGCGATTTAGAATTTCAGTTTGAATTTTTTTTTTCTTGTAATGTTTGAGTAGATTGTTTGAATCGCCTCACCTAAAAATGATTAAAAATGGTATCCTAGGCTTCATCTGACTCAACATAATCTGTACAACGAGGCATTATTTATTATATTATATGACAATTATTTTAATATTTTATTTATAATTTAGTTTTAATAACCCATTTTTATTTATTAGCATAGAATATTACGGACTACTTTTGTAAAAAAGGAGTCTGAAATAAATGTTTTTTTTTTATTATTTATTATATTATATGACAATTATGTTAACATTTTATTTATAATTTAGTTTTAATAACCCATTTTTATTTATTAGCATAGAATATTATGGACTATTTTTGTAAAAAAGGAGTCTGAAATAAATGTTTTTTTTTAATTTCATAGAATAGCAAACTAACAGATGGTTCTCTCGATCGGAAAAGATAACCATCGCCTATATAGGCGTAGATATTAAATACAACAATGATATTGAAATTAAATGAAAATATTCATTTGTTAATCTGTGTGGTGGGATTAGAATATCACATGTATGCATACATTTTTACAGGCTATACTTTATCCTCTACACTACTCTATTCAGTGACAATCACAGACGCTATTGTGGCAGGAATAGGTAAGGCGGTGTTTTATACAAGGTACCCGGTCGAGACGTTGTAGTACTCAACCATCTGGTGAAATCAAAGAGTTTAATGTGCTATGTAGTAAGCTATGCTAAGAAGATGGGTCTATTCCTTTCTAATACCAAAAACTAATACCAATGGTATTTGTTTATTGTCACAATACTTTTTCTATTTCTAACGAATACCAAATTTTGAATATTTAAATAAAGTACAATATCTATTCTCAACGAATACTAAAACTTAACTTTTAGTACAGTCTAAGAATTAATTTATTTGCATTCTATTAATTTAATATTATGATCCTAATACAAGTCTAAATGTCCAATTCACTTCATTCCAGCATTCTTATTTAAAAATAGCTTAAGTTAACTTGAGACAAAGTTAAATAATTAAAGTAACTTAAGCTAAAGTTAATTAATAAAAATTAATTTGCGAATATTTTTTACTACCATAAAATGTGTTTATTCTTTTAAGGGTTCCGTAGCTAAAAGGAAAACAGTAATAGGGTCCATTACTAAGCCTAAAATAATTTAAATACACTACGAAAAAACATATTTAAAAGCATTTTTATTACTGACTGTATCTCATACCATTTGATTTGTTTTGGGATTCGTTTATGAGTGGTATTCGTTAGGAATAAAAAAATACACCGGCACACAAAAAAAAAGTTTTCTGTGGACCGGGCGCCACCTATCTACGGGCATGTTTTCGACCCGCTGAACACGAATTTCAAGTCAGTTTAGGCCATCCGGGCTCCAATTTCGAGTAAATTGCAAAAAAAAAACCAAAAAATAGGAATTTTAGGAAATAATAAAAGTGAAAATTACAGAACAATAGTCGAAGAATTAGTGACAAATTACAAAAACTTAGGATGCTTGTTAATAAAAAAATATAAGAAATTTATGGAATTGTGTTTAAAAGATTTTTTTCTATTTTTTTCAACAGCAGTTTTCTGCTATTTAATCGATTTTTTGCAATTTTATGAATGTTTGAGGGGACTATGGGCCAAATTTACTGCAGAATCAAGCAGACTAAATTACATGAAAATCTTCATCAATCGGGGTCCACAACATTTTTTATACAAGATAATCCCAATTTTCTTCGATTTTTGTAATTTTTGATGATTTTTTACAATTTTTTAGATTTAAAACGGTTTATGATTAAAGTACGATCGAAATTAGTATTTAACAGATCAAAATACATGAAAATTATGCTTGCATTAGATTTCAAAAGTTTTTTCTTGCCAAAACATCGAATTTTCGCTATTTTTTGGGTTTTTTTGCAATTTACTCGAAATTGAAGCCCGGACGGCCTAAACTGACTTGAAATTCGTGTTCAGCGGGTCGAAAAACATGCCCGTAGATAGGTGGCGCCCGGTGCACAGACAACTTTTTTTTTGTGTGCCGGTGATATTAACGATATTTAACTAATACCATTGGTATTGGGCAGGGAGGGGAGGGAGGGGCAGCTGCCCCCCCTGGAATTTGTTTACCTCTCTACTATCTACTGTTGTAGATATTAAGATAAAAATAGTCTTAAAATGTTACGGTTGCCCCCCCTTCCCTGGCCCAGAACCTGGGTACGCCCATGTGTCTTAACTAATATTATAAATAAGAAAGTTTTGTTTTTTTTGTTTGTATGTTTTTTGCAATTTAAGTCAAAATCTACTCTACCGATTTTAATTTTTTTTCATTTCCAGAAAGCTAGATACTATTTTCTTGACAAATTTCATTAAAATTATAGACAGACATATAGATAGACAGACAGACAGACAGACAGACGGACAGACAGACAGGCAGATGGTCAGATTGCCAAATGGACAGACAGACAGACTTTCGTATTCATATAAGTCTGGATATTATAAATACTTTTTGTTGCTCCATTTTCAATATGAAAATGTTCACTCCATTATCTGAGAAAAAACTGACAATGGAGTCGGTTTTAGGACAGCACAAGTGCTATAGATTGCCTTTTATCTTTTCAAGGCAATAACCATTTTATGATACTGTAAAAAGAAAGCAATTTTTGGGAGAAAAGAGATTTTCTTATGTAACAATTTCATGAGAAGCTTTATAAGACAAGTGATATGACATTTGGAGCGAATTTATGACCGACTGACGTATAGACTGTAAGTATGTATTCTTAATAGTATAATTTATTAGTATGAGTAAGTACTTTGTCGATTGGATTTTATATTTGATATAGTATGTATTTTACAGGAACAATTTGAAATTAAATATTATTAGTGATATTATTTTAGAGTAGTACTACTAGATGATAGAAATCGGCAGCGTCTCGCCCGGGTATATGGTACCACCGCCTCACATATATATTTTTTATATAATTTGATAGCAAACAATCAGATGGCTATCCTGATGGAAAGAGAAACCATGAAAGATGAAATGAAATGAAAAATATTTATTTGCAAGAATATGGGTTTGACCGAATGTTGACGGTGCGCTGCTATCCGTGTGGTGGGATCACAATGCCACACGTATAAGTCAACAGGCTATCTTACCCTTCAAACTGGAACAGACAATGACAAACAATGACGCTGTTGCGGAAGGAATAGGTAAGGCGGTGGTATCATATACCCGGAAGAAACGTTACAGAATTCTAGTAGTCCATCAGGAGAGCCATCTGCTTGTCATCCGTGTTAATTTTAATGGTGCTTTGGTATCCGTGTGACGGATCCAAAACGAAACTTGACAGTAGCAAACATTAATACTAGTGCGGCAAGATGTAAAGCAGTTTTACCAACTTATAAAATTACTTTGATATGTTTTACAGGCGCTTTTTTAACCCGTACTAGAGATATATACGTAGGTCACACTATAAGTTTTGCGTAACTTAAAAAAACAACATGTTATAATCAAAATATTATGTTCATTGCTTTTCAAAATAATCTCCTTTACATTTTAAACATTTTTTCATGCGATCGAACCATTTTTAACCATGAACCATGTTTTCTACGTGCTGATTGAACACTATCACTGCCTCTTCGGGTGTGGTAAAAGTAAAACCTCTCATCAATTCTTTGATTTTGGGAAAAATACAGATATCACAGGGTGCTAGGTCGGGGCTAAGCGCGGGATGAGTGACGAGATGTACTTTTTCGGAAGCTAAAAATGACTTTATTTTGTTGGCCGTGTGTGAAGAAGCGTTATCATGGTGTAGGAGAATGCGGTTTTTGGTCGTCTTTCGCGAACTTTCTCTAACACCCTGGGTAAACAAATGGTAGAATACCACTCGGCATTAACACTCTATTGATCTTCAAGTGGAATTGTACAGAAGGGACCCGTAGCTGAGAAAAAAACGCAATCATTTTTTTACCAACGTTTCTCGCCTGTCTCACTTTTGTTGGCCTGTTCTTATTTTCAAACACCCATTCACAAAATTGCTGTTTTTTTCGGGTTCAAAACAATAAATACATGTTGCGTCTTCTGTGACAATGTCATAAACAGCATTAGAATGTCTGTGGTCGTACTTCAGTAGCATCTGTGAGCACCATTCCACGCGAGCCCGCTTCTGCTCCGCTGTCAGTTCATGAGGGATCCAACGACAACAAAGTATCCGAACTTTCAATTCTTCGTGTAAAATTTTCTGAATTTGGCTCATACCAATCCCCAATAGTCCTCGAATTGTCTCATAGGTAATCCGGGGGTTTTTTCAATTAACCGCTTATCAGTAGCCACATTATTTTCGTTGAGGGACGTTGAAGGCCGCCCTTCACGAAATTCGTCATGTAAAGAAACTCGACCTCTCTCAAATTCAGCAAACCATCGCCTCACGGTGCTTAAACAAGGTGCTTCTCTCTCAAAAGCATTTTGAAGACGAGCAGCACAGTCTTGCGGAGAAAGAAAACTTTAAAAATCATAAAAAAATCATCGCTCTAAAATCTTTTCGACTTAATTCCATTTTTGTTGCGTACGTAGAACTTTGATGTGTGATAAAAAAACAATTGACAAATCATTTCACGCCAAATGTTTTTTTTAAGGTTTTAGAAGGTTGTAACGTTTTAAAAATATAACATTCGAAATTCAAATAGTTCAGATTAGCTAGATGTGCAAAACTTTTAGCGTTCCCCATGTACATCAGTGGCATCAGTGGGTTAAAATGTCATAGTATAAAACAATAAAAAAATCCTCTTCTCAGTCCGTATTATTGTGATGGACAACAACGGAACGGAATCCTGCACTGCGCGTAGCCCGACACTCACTTGGCTGTTTATTTAATTTACGTTTTAAGTTATCTAAAACTAAAACCTAACTTAGAGTTTTGTGTTATGTTTATGGCTGCCTAAATGTGCGAGATATTTATATAAAGTACTATATAAACAGATGTTTTTCCAAATTTCAGTTAGTTAGATATTCTCTAGTCTAACCGCTGCCCAGCTACGAACCCGGTTTCTACCTGCCAGCTGGCCTTCAGCAAATAGACTAGTGCTATATCCCTACTCCGGGTCGTTATAACCCTACACAAGGGAATCGGGAGTGAAGAGTTATCCAAGTTGTTCAAGTTCCAATGAAAGTGTAAAATATTAGTAGTAAATAATAAACTTCTGTTCACAAACAAGCAAAGGCCTCCCCCAACTGACTTCACTCTCATTTATATTCTCATTTATATTTTTATACCATAGCATAAATGTTCTCTTCGTTAGTCTCGCTAAAACTCGAAAACGGGTAAACCGATTTAGCTAATTTTGGTTTTGAATTAATTGTTGAAGTCCAGGGAAGGTTTAAAAGGTGAGAAAATATAGAAAAAAAGAGTAGTTAAAAAGGCAGAACAACGTTTGCCGGGTCAGCTAATCTTTAATATAAATGATAAAATATGATTAATTAAGCAAGTTCACTTGCTCTTTCAGCCTGACAGGAATTCCTAGTTCAGGCACACAGGTCATAAATATCTAAGAAAAACATTGTAAATACAAATATTACTCTACTTATAAAATAAAGATTTATTATTATTATTAATAATTGTAGCAGCAAACTAATAATATTTTAGCACAATACATGAATCAGAAGGGGTTCAAGCTTTGCAATATAATAAATAAATAAACACGGGACAAATTACATTTACTGATATAACCCCAAAGTAAGCACATTATTTGTTTGTGTTATGGGTGTTAGTCAACGATTCTAACGCATAGAAATACACATATAAATACTGGAATAGATTTAATAAACACCCAAACCCGGAAATACAAACATTTATGCTCATCGTATAAATGCTTGTCCCCGTCGGGGATCGAATCCAAGCCCCGTCGATTGCGTAGTTAGTCGCTAACCACTCGACCAACGGGGCGGTCAAAAATAAAAATTTAATAAATATTTCAAATATGACTGTAGTTACTTAACTAACCTATGTCTGACCTTTAGCTAGGTTTAATATAAATGATAAAGTATGATTAATTAAGCAAGTACACTTGCTCTTTCAGCCTGACAGGAATTCCTAGTTCAGGCACACAGGTCATAAATATCTAAGAAAAACATTGTAATTACAGATATTACTCTACTTATGAAATAAACATTTATTATTATTATTAATAATTGTAGCAGCAAACTAATAATATTTTAGCACAACACATGAATCAGAAGGGGTTCAAGCTTTGAAATATAATAAATAAATAAACACGGGACAAATTACATTTACTGATATAACCCCAAAGTAAGCACATTATTTGTTTGTGTTATGGGTGTTAGTCAACGATTCTAACGCATAGAAATACATATATAAATACTGGAATAGATTTAATAAACACCCAAACCCGGAAATACATTTATGCTCATTGTATAAATGCTTGTCCCCGTCGGGGATCGAATCCGAGCCCCGTCGATTGCGTAGTTAGTCGCTAGCCACTCGACCAACGGGGCGGTCAAAAATGAAAATTTAATAAATATTTCAAATATGACTGTAGTTAGTTAACTAACCTATGTCTGACCTAGCTAAAGTATTCCAGGATTTAATAATTGCATCAGGTTTGCGACCCAGGCTTCGAAGTTGCCTGATTAAACTACTTTCCCTCTTATTACGGCTTGCGGCTCTATTACATTTTATATGAACCAGTTTCATTTACCATTCCATTTGCATTGAATTATCCGCGTTAGTAGATTCAAGGTTGTTACTTAATTGCTACGAAAATTTGAAATAAAACCGTGATATATCTTCAGTTTCTTCAGAAGATTTTTCAGAAGATGTACTTCAGTTTCTTTTCATTGATATCTTACCGGAACTAGAGGTCTAATTAAAAAAAACATATTTAAAAATAAAGCGAGCGTTTAACAAATTACCCTCCATGTTGGTCCCGGGCTCCTGTGAAAAATAGACCAACTGCCGTTCTGCCAGGCAGGTCGTAAAAGGCGACCGATTGGCTACGCGAGTCTCTACCGTCGTGGCTACTAGATGGTAGAGTTCTGCACTGTGTCGCACGGGTCTGGTACCACCGTCTTACCTATTCCTGCCGTAAAAGCGTCAGTGCTTGTCGCTGTCGTGTTCCGGTTTGGAAGGTAAGATAGCTGGTAAACTTATGCATGTGGCATTAGATCTCGCCACAAGATAGCAACGCACCATTAACATCTTTGGGGTTTATAGGCGATGGTTGACTCTTTCCACCAGGAGACCCATCTGCTTGTTTGCTATCTTATGATATAAAAAAAACCTAGTGCACACCTATTTAGTTTAATGTTAGGGATATCAGTATAATTTCAATTTTTTGTATCATCTATTAGTTTTTTTAATATTTATATTTCTTATGGTCTAAAGGTGATGGTGACTCTTTCCATCAGATTGTCCTGATGGAATGAGTCACCATCACCTATAGACATCAAAGGTGTCAATGATTCTTTGCTATCCTTGTATTCTTATTGCCACATGCAAAAGTTTACCGGCTACCCTCCAAACCGAAATACGGCAGTGACAATCACTGACGCTGTTGCGGCAGGAATAGGTACGGAGGTACGGTAAGGAAGTGGTACATGACCCAGGCGAGACAATGCAAAACTCTAATCACGTTTCCAGAATTAGGATCCTTTGTTCTTGGCCTTCTTCTATCTCTTTTCTACAGTGATATTAGTAATAAATAAAATCTATAAATTCTCATAATTAATCAAACAAAACATCGTAATGTAAGTCGCTTTGTTTGGTATTTGGTATTGACGCTTAAATTAGTTTTATTTTAATCTTTGCCTTAATACTACCGCAATTCTTCATTGCTTCCAACGATTTGTATCCATACTAGTCCATACTAATATTGTAAATGCGAAAGTCTGTCTGTCTGTTACACTTTCACGGCTAAACCGCTGGACCGATATTCCTGAAATTTGGTATGGAAGTAATTGAAGAGCCGGGGTCAAACATTGGCTAATTTTTTTTTCAAAAATCAACCCTTGAAGGGTTGAAATGAGGGATGAAGTTTTTATGAAAAGCTATCTTGACGATATGCTAATCTACTCGCGAGCGAAGCTGCGCGGGTCAGCTAGTTATTTTATAAACTAGCTGCTCGCCCCGACTTCACGCGGGTGGTGTACCTAATGAAAATAATGAGACATAATAACGTTCTAACAAAATAAAAACAAAGAAAAAACTGAAAAGCAAAAAATAACCTTATATTAACTAAGTTTTAAAACTAATGCAATATATACCTATACATCAAAATTTTGAAATAATAATGAATTAATTGTCTTGACTGACTGGACTACTAAGTAATTTTGAGTCAGCGCCTAACAATGTTGCATCGGATTATTATTTTTTTGTTAAAAAGTTTTTAATGGAATGTTTACGTTTCTCGTTGACGATTTCACGTTGCATTGTTCATTTGATTTGGCAATTTCTTTTAATTTAAGGCAATTGAATAATCTTAGTTTTTTTTTTCAATTTAAGGTAATTGAATCATCTTCTTTCATTGCCAGTTTGGTGCCGACTCAAAATTAATTAGGTATGCATTGACTAGGAACTTATTTATTAAGGTTTATATTATGGTCTAGTAGTACGGCGTTTGCGTTGACCACATTAGGGTTCGATTCCCTGGTCGGGCAATAAGACAATGTGTTTTCTCAGTTTTCTAATTAAAACAATGCTGCCCGGGATTAGAAAGTGACCGTTTGGTGATAGACTTGCCATATATTACATTTGTGGGACCAAGTATCTTCGGCTAATCGTGGGTGCACTTATTGTACATTTGCCTACCCTTTCGGAGATACGGGCGTGAAAATACTTTTTATATAAAAAAGGTTGATTATTTTTTTGCATTTAAATTTTTTCGTTGGTTCATTTTTTTGTTACCAAGCTATTATTTTTTAATTTTTGTGACTATAATCTACTAATTATTAGGTACATGCTTAATACATTTTTTTATTAATTCTAATAACTTAGATCATGAACTAATATAACGTACACTTAAGTAAATTTCAGTTGGTGCCTAACAACGTGTTGGTCCGGGCCCCTTTGATGAATGGACCATCTGCCATTACCGTTAGTAAAAGGTTAAAACGTTAAGATTTTCCGATAATCTTCCGATAATATTTAGTCCTACAAAGTAATAGGTGGCAAGTCCATCGTCAACCGGGCACTTTTCCAATCTTCAAGTTCCAAGTTTATTTTTTATCAAAAAACCGATAAAAACATTTTCTTTTAGATTTCCCGACCCGGGAATCGAACCCTGGACTTCATGTGGTCATCATTCATACCGGACCACTAGACCACAGAGGCGATATTATTAGTATGGAATAAAATGAAAGAAAATGCTTTTTTATCAATTTTAATTAATGCATAACGAGAAGTTGAAATTAACTTTAATTGCGAGAGTGTTATTTAAGCTACGAGTATATGAATATTGCTAATTACACAACTTGTTCTTAACCTAATTAAAGTATGTCGAGATATAAAATTTTCATCAGATCTGCGCGCCCTGGCACTTGCTTGATTAAACTGCTATGCCACTGATTATGGCTTGATTACATTTTAAATAAACCAATTTCATTTCAAAATTCATTTCTTTGAATTATTATCTCTGATAATTTGTTAAGTAATTTTAATATCATAAGATAGGAAACAAATAGATGCCTCTCCTAATGGAAAGAGACAACCTGGCGATGGATGGATAGACAAAATGTTGTTAACAGTGCGTTGCTATCCGTGTGGTGAAAAATGTCACATGCACAAGTTTACCGGCTACCTTACCTTCAAGCCGGAACACGAAAGTGACAAGCGCTGACGATAATTGTAGCAGGAATAGGTAGGGTGGTGGTTCCTGCGCGAAAATATGCAGAACTTAGTAGGTGGTAGAGTTCTGCATTGTCTCGCCCGGGTCTGGTACCACCGCCTTACCTATTTCTGCCGCAATAGCGTCAGTGCTTGTCGCTGTCGTGTTCCGGTTTTGAGGGTAAGGTAGCCGGTAAACTTATGCATAAGGCATTAGACCTCGCCACAAGATAGCAACGCACTATTAACATCTTTGGTGTCTATAGGCGATGGTTGACTTTTTCCATCAAGAGACCCATCTGCTTGTTTGCTATCTTATGATATATATATATATATATATATATATATATATATATATATATATATATATATATATATATATATATATATATATATATATATATATATATATATAAACTTTACCACCTATTAGCTACGATGGTAATGATTCGCATTGTTAATCTACATCTTTCCTTCGTTACAGTTAGTAAAAGGCGAACCTCTTACTAACTGCCTGGCAGAACGACACATGGTCTATTTCCAACCAGACCAACATTCTCATTTGTTTTTTTAATATTTATATTTCTTATTTGAGTATTAATTAGATTTCCTTAAAGCAAAACCCGAACCTAAAAACAGCCAAGAAAGTGATAGTTAAAAAAAAACATTGCAAAATCTAATTGAAATACGATGAACATTAGAACTTATAATGAATCTATCCCAAACATACAACGGCGTGTGTATTATACAAACAGGGCATTATGTTAGCTTGGTTTATTGAGATATACTTCCTAACGGTCTTCGATCACTAATTACATTAGCTAGATTATGTTTACCAGGTGAAATTTCTCTCGTGTTGGTTAAATTCCTTTATAAATATATAAATATGTAAAAGACAAGTAAAGACTAAATGTGTACCTCCATTACAATTTTGATTACTGGACGGTACAGTTTGCGACTGTTCCCCAGCTTGATGCTATCGTCTTGTCTTTTCTGCTTTACTTCTACGTTGTGTTCGAGTTTGCTGGGTACGTCGATAGGTAAACCTATATTTCTAGCTTTAATGCTTGCTACACAAATAGCAATGCATCATTAATATCAGTGGTGAAAGATTAAACAAAATAAAAAAGAAATCATGCACGTCTGAAAACGATAATAAAGGGCTGCATTATGTCAAGAATTGATAAGTTCCCCAGAAATTTGGAAAAATTTATCGATCTACAGTTTAACATAATAATAATACAAGTTTAGGTAATTGTCTTTTTAGGACTCCGAAGTAAACTAAAAACCCTTATAGTTTCGCTATGTCCGTCCGTCTGTCTGCCCGCACGATAGTTCAGAGATCCTTATAACAAAAAGGCTGTTATTTGGCACGAGTATACATATTAGTCACGTCAACAAAGTGGTAACATAAAGTCTTGAAAAATATATTTTGTTCAGGGTAGCTCCCCTACATGTAAGATGGGGATGTTAATTTATTTCTCACGTACCCTATTGTGTGCTGTATCGTTGGATAGGTTTTTAAAAAATATTGTAAGTTAGTGCAAACAAGTTTTCGATTAAGGGAATGGTTTGTAAGATATTAAGCTTTTAAGTGCTTATTTTTGATAGAATTTCGTCCTCCCCCCCGCCCCTTTGCAGGCTTATAATGCTTATAATGATGCTTATAATGAAGTTAAAAGGAAAACTATCACGGCTTAAAAAGCTTTACAAGTTTTTAAGTAATAGTCGACCGACTATTATTAAAATGTGCTTAGAGAAGTTTTTATAGGCAGTCAACCTGTGGTGCGGATATATATTTATTACTGACGTTGAATAGCTTAAATGTTCACAGTATGAAACTATAAAACCCTCTTCTAAGACTGCATTATTGTGATGAGCAACTTCGGAACTCTACGTGGTGCGATTTTTTTTATTTTATCTTTACTGTAAATTGATAACTATTTAGCTATCGTGTCGATGTAAAAAATTGCAAATGTTAATTTTATAAAACAATAAAATGCAGATTATCGCAACACATATTAAGTAAATACACTATAAGTATTCATCAATTTAAATTTATGCGATTTAGCCTTTTATCCACGTGTAATCTTATTCTTGTAATGTATAAACTATTAGAATGTTAATATATTTTTATGGAAGAGGACGCAAACAAGCAGAAGGTGCACCTGATGTTAAGTGATCACCACTGCCCATGGACATCCGCAATACCAAGGGTCTTGCAGGTGCGTTGCCGACCTTTTAAAAATGAGTAAGCTCTTTTCTTGAAGGTCCCTATGCTGTATCTGTATATTATATATTTGTGTTTGTTTTATGCTTGTGTACGATGCTTTCTACTTTCTTTTCCCAGTTTATCTTTCTGGGTTAGCCGAAAGAAATCTCTGTCGTTATGGATAAGCTCGTCTTTTGTGCATTATTTTAAGTACCGTTTAATTTTTTTTTGTCGTTAAATAAGCGTACAGTAAAGTATTAAATAAATAGATAAATACAAAAGATTGTATGATTATAATGCAAGATTTTAATATGTAGTACACCTATACTGTTTAACAATAGGTAAGTACTCACTTATATAATATGAAAATCTTTCCACAGGTTGGATATAATTCATATAAATATATGAATGTAAACTCTATAAGTATTTCTGGAAAAATTTGGATTTAGGTATTTCTTCGTAGTAATATGTAATTAATTATGAGATCAATTAATGGTCGTTCTAGATGTCGGAATGTTAAAAAAGTAGATGGTCCCACATATGGCAACAAGTATTAACGTTTATTATTTTTTTAAATATGGAGCTGAATTAGACATATTATTACAAAAACCTAGTTAGTATCGGGTTTAAACTAAGACTACAAAGTCTAGATTTGTTACGGTATTAAAGTTAGTTCCAATACTAAAATTCATTCTTATTTCCTCGGACTAGCGCTAAACCCGGTTTTATAATAACGTTTTATTTAGTACTAGAACTAACCCTGGTATTAAGTTCGGTACCATATTTAGAACTAGTTTGGAATAATGCGGTAATGTTTAAAATTTATAATTTAATTATTTTTTATATATAAAGCCTATCGCCAACCGGACACTTTTCAATCTCGGGCAATGTTATTTTTATCAAAAAACTGAAAAAACACATATTCGCAAGACCCAGGAATCGAACTCGGGACCTCATGCGGTTAACTCCGACTCCGGACCAATAGATCACAGAGGCGATTATATTAAAGAATAAAAATATGCACTTAATTACTTTTGTTCGGAAGGATCTTTCTACCAAGTTATTTTGATCGAAGACTTAGGAAAATAATATTTTATACATACTACAGAGTACACAGCCTCTGCGCCGGGATTTCACGCTCACATCTCGGGAGCTACGGCAGTCAGATTCGGGACGTAGCTGTATCTGCTACGCTTATCGCTACGACGACGTATCGTTGCATTAAACACGTGTTTGATTGAATTTTGTTAATAAGTATCATGAAAATATATTTTATACATAATGGACATTTTAAGTAATAGTGTAAAATAATGATAAGTGTGTGTTGAAAATAAACGTTGTTGTCACGAATAAATTAGTATAGTTAATATGTTATAATATTATTATTACAAGGACGTTGAATCTATTATTACTCATTTTCATTGATTAAAGTATATCTTTAGTGCATTTTCATTGATTAAAGTATATCTTTAGTGTAGTATTGTTACTCTCTAGCCTAGAGTTAAAAGTGCGAAAATACTAAAGTAATTTTACAATTTACAGTTCTAAATCAATTATTCAGAAACAATACGACACAATCAAATATTTGATTTATATTCTTTTAAAATTATTGTTAGGAGTATATTATATTGTTAAATGGTTTCAAAAATTACTTTTGTTCAACTTTATATTTTTCGCATGGAAAATATTATAATGAATACTAAAAATGCAACATTTTATGTAATTTGAAATAATAACATATTATTTTTTACAACATAGAAAAGCAAATAAGCATTAGGAAAGAGAATACCTTCATCTTTTTTTCCCCCCATGTTGGTCCCGGGCTCCTTTAAAGAACAGGCCAACTACCGTTCCGCCAGGCAGGTCATAAAAGGCGACTGATTGGCTCTGCGAGTCACTGCCATCGTGATTACTCGGGTGGTAGAGTTCTACAATGGCTCTAAGGAGGTTGTTACCACCACCTTACCTATTCGTACCGCAATAGCGTCAGCGCTAGTTACTGTCGTGTTCCGGTTTGGAGGGTAATGTAGCCAGTAAACTTATGCTTGTGGCATTAGACCTCACCATCACTCACCAAGATAGCAACGCCCCATTAACACCTTTGGTGTCTATAGGCGATGGTTGACTCTTTCCATCAGGAGACCCATCTGCTTCTTTGTTATCTTATGATATAAAAAACCTATAGGTCATTATATTGTTCCTATTAGAATAACTTCTATTCAAAAGGTATTAAGGTAGAATCAAAAACTAATTAAGGTAAAAACTTAATTACTTTATGCTTTTGGCAGTGGAGAAAAGATTTGACATGAACACATTTTCTTTTTATACAAAATTCTCTTCAGTCCACTGCCTTTTTTATATCATAAAATAACGAACAAGCAGATTGGCTCTCCTCATGGAAAGAGAAACAATCGCCTATAGACACCAAAGACGTTAATGGCGCGTTGCCGTCCATGTGGCGGGATAGTAATACCGCACGCATAAGTCTTCCGGCTACCTTACCCTTCAAACCGGAAAACGAGAAGGACAAGCATTGACGTTATTGCAATAGGAACAGGTAAGGCGGTGGTACTAAATACCCAGGCGAGACGTTGCGGAACTCTATCACTTAGTAGTCACGTCTTATCTATTCCTATCGCAACAGCGTCAATGCTTTGTCCTGTTCCACTTTGAAGAGTAAGGTAGCCGTTGAACTTGTGCATGTGGCATTACTATCCTGCCACACGGATAGAAGCGTACCACTAATAATATCTTTGGTGTTTATTGGTAATGGTTTTTCTTTCAGTCTTCAAGAGTCCTCATACTTCTGCTTCGGGATCTGCTTTGATATATATATTTCGTATATATATAGCAACAAAGCAGATCACGAAGCAGTATATTTAGCAGAAGTATATTTCGAGTTCGTAACTAAAACGATGGTATATAGATTTATGTAATGGTCTTTTGATCACGGATCACGAAGACACGGTTCTATTAGTTTCTTGCATTTGCCCGATTTCTATATCGCTCTAACGTCAGAACGTTATTGCGTTTTTCTTCTAGTACCTCTGCTGCTTAAACAAACCATTCTGGTACATGTCGTAAGTTTATGAAATTCTCTGGCTAGTAAGATTCGCCTCTATCAGACTTTTGATATGCTTAAAAGACTTACTTAAATGTATTATAACTTTTTTCATTTTATATAAAAAATACTTATTTTTTTCTTATGGCATTGAATAGAATAACAATTTTTTAATTTCTAAAAATTGGTATAATATTAATTTAGACTATTATGAAAAACCTATTCATACGTTCTATTTTAATTTCTGCTTAGGTCTAGTTTTCAATGAATTAAAACATATGCTAAAACGAATAAAAATGTAATGATCGCGAAACTTTATACGTAAATGGTAAAAGCTGACTTTAATAACCCTAATGATAGATGGTAGTTGTAATTTGAATTAATATTTATAATTTTATTAGAATACTATTTATTGCAACTAATTATATTTATTTGCTACTATTAGCTACTTTTTTCTTTCCAGATTAAAATCTACGGTAAAATTTTACAATAATAAGGTTAAGAATAATATATAATCAAAGCACCTAATTTTTTTATTATTTGTTTTTTGTTTGGTTGAATACTTCCGCGTATGGCAAATCACACTGACAAATGTATGAAAACACGCTATATCTGCTTGTTACATAAAAAATCAAGTGAATTTTATAGAGTTGTATTAGGTGTTCTCTTATTTAATAGTTTATTCGATAATCCAAGAGATCACTCCATACAGTATTTTATTAAAAAAATTATTCAAAATTTAGTTCTTTAAGAAAGTAGTTATTATATACAATGGATTTAACTTCTACTAATTTTGAACTAAGTATATAACGTTATATTTTCATAGACCAATTATTAGTCTGATATCACTTAATGCTTCATATTAACAAATGTGAAAAAAATATTTTTAATTAGGTTTTAATTCAACTACTAATTATACTCGATTATATTATCGTTACACTAGTTAAAATTAAAAACCATTAGCAAGTCATGTGTTGTGCTGTATGCTTATAGATTAGTCGTTTAGACAACGTATATTTGTTTTGCACGCGGCATTGCTTGCGTTAATTAAGATTTTATTCCTAGAAGTATAAGTTGAATTTTTCAAAAACTTTTTTTAGAGAAGTAAGCATAATAATAGCTATTATATAATCCTAAATATCTGCCTGACTTAAATATTTAATACAAAATTACTAGTCGGGCAAACGATTTTATGAGTATAAATAATTGCCTATGCTCATAAAATTAATAATAAATCGTAGTTACACAATTATTACACAATTTACTAAGTACTTGTACTTTGATTTCACTTCATAACTTTATTTTTAGTATATCACTCAACCAAAGCGGTTGAGTGATATACTAAAAATAAAGTTATCATCTCGCTCTTTAATCATCTTCAGGATGTAATATTTAAATCGCAGTACTTACGATATATCTAATTTTTTATCTACTATACTTTGAGAGTTAATGAACCTGTGTGAGGGTGGTTTTAAGCAACCGATCATTTTATCTCTTTCGTTTAAACGCAAAGTTATCTTTGAATGGCTGCGACAAAATGAGATTTCACTTATTAACAGTATCAAACAGGTTGATCAAAGTCACTATTGCTTGCAATCCTTAAAATTGTTAAATATAAATTGTGAAGGTACACTGTAAATATAAAAAAAGTGTGAATAAAAGTGCTGGTAAATGAAAATGTGTTCATCTGTGTGGATGTTGAGTGTAGTCTCGTTGTTGGCGATGGGGGTGCGAACAGCTGTCCTGGATAATACAAAACGTGAGAATGTTTTTATTTGTTAAGAAAATAAGTATAGTTTTGAAATTTTAATAAAATAGGGATACAATATTTTGTAAAACGCATTTTTATTGTATCTGCCTCTTTCTATTTAATGCTAGCTGACTCGCGCAGCTAACATGTTTTCATACAAACTTTTATATGTTATTAGTTACAGCGAGCTGTCCACTGTAAAATAAAAGTTTTTGGGGAACCCCACAGGAATGTCTCATTTTCCGAGATAAAAAGTAGACTATGTGGTATTTCAGGTCTCAATCTACCTGTGTGCAAAATTTCATTCAAGTCTGTTCAGGAGTTTTTTCGTGTTTGATGTCCTTAATAACACAACGTTATTATACATTTTATCTGTATACCGCCCCGTTGGTCGAGTGGTTAGCGATCCTGACTACGCAATCAACGGGGCTCGGGTTCGATCCTCGACGGGGACAATTTATGTGATGAGCATAAATGTTTGTATATCCGGGTTTGGATGTTTATTAAATATATTCTGGTATTTATCTGTGTATATCTATTTATTAATATCGTTGACTAATACCCATAACACAAGTGAATAATTTGCTTACTTTGGGGTTAGATCAGTCAGTGCAACTTGTCCCGTGAATATTATTATTATTATTATCTGTAAAGCAAAAATTTGTTAATCCCCTTTAAACATTTACACAGACGGTGGAGTTTAAAATTTGGCACAGTTACATACAATTTACGTTGCGGAGTACTGCATAAACCTAATATTTTTAAATAATTATTTTTGTGTTATAGCACTCACCCGTGCTTGAAAAACTGGAAAAACCTTAAAAACTCAAAAATATAACACAAAAATAATTAGAAATACGAAAGTACTGATCAAAATTATAAATGTAAATTTCATCTATAACGATGAACTCATTTAACTAGTTATACATATGTATATCTAGCGATCAGTACAATCGACGTAATCGATCATATAGCAAAGAAGAATTTCGCCACCTCGAGCCTGTCGACACTAGCCCATTGTTAGAGCGTCCCGGCTTTAGGAAGATGGTTGCAGGTTCAAATCCCGCGTGTCGATATTTTTCTTTGTTGTTTGTTAAGATTTTTAAATAATATGCATTACATACGTTCAATTAATAAAAATAAACATTTCATTTACTACTTTCATGTGATATATTATGATAAAACTATACAAACATATAAACTAAAATTCTCAAGCTTAAAAGAGAATTTGTTAGTAAGTTTTATAATATCACTAGCTGCAGCGTCCAGCCCGCTGCATAATAAAAGTTTTTAGTGAATCCCGCGGGATCACCTAACTTTTCCGGGATAAAAATAGCCCATGTGTTATTCTGAGTCTTCAGATATCTACATACCAAATTTCATCGTAATCAGTTCAGCAGTATTTGCGTGAAAGAGTAACAAACATCCATACATACAAACTCACATTTATAATATTGTAGGACAAGCTGCAGCATGCAGTCCGTAGCATTATAAAAGTATTTAGTGAATCCCGCGGGATCACCTAATTTTTCCGGGATAAAAATTAGCTTATGTGCTATTCTAGGTCATCGTCTACTTATATCTATTAAATCCGTTCATAGTTTTTGCGTGATTGAGTAACAAACATCCATCCATCCAAACATCCAAACTTTCGCATTTATAATATTAATTAATATAGATTTCGTCTTTATTCCACCATATTTTGACCTACATAATATAAATAAATAAATAAATAACTCATGGGACAAATTACACTTACTGATCTAACCCCAAAGTAAGCAAATTATTTGCTTGTATTATGGGTGTTAGTCAACGATACTAATACATAGATATACATATATAAATACTAGAATATATTTAATAAACACCTAAACCCGGAAATACAAACATTTATGCTCATCACAAATGCTTTCCCGGAGCTCCGTCGATTGCGTAGTCAGGGTCGCTAACCACTCGACCAAAGAGGCGGTCAAAAATATCTTAATGATAATCAAATTAATGTAGCATAAGAAGACGGTTGACATTGTCGAGGGCCAAATATTATAATTCACGAGAATGTATGTCATTGGGATGTAAATAATAAGACTGATATGGCGATTGGCGATCCTATTAAAAATAATATTTTATATATTTTTATCCTACATGTATTACTACAAAACAATACATTAAAAATACAGCAATCGATTTCCAAACACTTGAAATAGATCGCAAAACATTCCTTGCAAAAAAAAAAAAATTCGTGTTACATAACTGATAACGCGTACGTCATGTACATAAAGTTTGGCGGAGATATCACTAGGGTGGGCTTAGATATATTACACGTCAGGGTGGGCTTTTAAGCGACCCTACTAATATTTTTTTAATATTTCTTGTATAACCCCGCTAATATTTCTTTTATGTACAGAAATTACTTTTCTAGCCTTTTATAATATGTAAGTATAGACAAAATGTATTTCTATCGCAACTGCCACTCACTACTCTGGCTCTTCTGTTAGAAAGAGACAATCATAAACAAACAACAAAGATGATAGCAACAGTGTGTTGCTATCCGTGGTATGAGGCTACCTTATCCTCCAAACCGAAACACGATATTGACAAGACTGACGCTATTGCGTCGGTGTAGGTAGGGCGGTGGTACCAGACCCGGACGAGATAATGCAGAACTCTACAATGCAGTAGCTACGATGGTAGTTACTCGTATAGTCAATTGTTCGCCTTTTACGAACTGCCTGACAGAACCGTAGATGGCCTATTTCTTAAAACGGGCCTGAAGCAACAGATTCCCTGTTTTTTATGTAAAATGTAGGTTGAAATTAGTTAAATGTAGGTAAAAATTAGATAAAAAATTTGGTAAAATAAGGGTAGGTAAATTTCATTTATCTAATTATTCTTTGCTTGAATCACCAAAATTCTTACCACTTAACCATTATAACAGTCAGTTATCACATCTTTAATAATACCCTCCGCTCGCTGTTCAGAGCAGTCAGGTTTACTGACACGTAAGGTGACAATAATTACGCGACATCATTGACACAAATAAGGCTAATGATTCCTCAAAGAGTATTTGTCTGTGTTTCTATTTTATTTTATTGTAATGTTTTATTAATGGTTCGTGTAATAATATGCTTGGGGTACTTCGGATTTTCGATCAAGTAAGACGTACGTTGTATAATCATTCATTTTAACTTTAGCAAGCTTAGACATAGCTGGCCTTAAAATTACATCGTAGTTTCAAAGTTTCGGGAGCACAAAGCTGTTAGTTGTGCTGAGTGGTTCTACTAAAGCTTTACTACTGAGTTACGACTTCGAAGTTCAGAGATATCTTCTGTATAATTGAAAATAGGCTCTCTAAAATGTTGCTATTGTTAACTTTGTAGACTCGTAGCGTTGTTATTGTAGTTCAAATAAAAAGTAGAACCCTTTGCTTTTTCTATACACTTACATTTGCCCGTGGATTTGTTCGCTTTAAAACTGCACATTTTACGTGTGTTTGTCCGGTACTGAAGAGGATTATCTTATTATTGAAAAATATACAGATTCCAGGAATCAGAAGAATTTTATTCAATAAAACTTTTTGCAAGTTATTTTGACACGTCAACATTTTTTAAAATTACTACCGGATCGGAACGTGGCCATACACTGAGAGATCCGGCGGAAGAAACTCAGCGGGCTTGTCTTTTTTTCAATCACAATATTATAACATTATAAAACATATATATGAGATTGATATGAGGAGCAATTAATCCCATGCTTTTTGCCTTCCAAATAATCTGAGAATTTTCACACAGTTTTGCTTTGACACATTTTTTAATTTATTGATTGGTAGATCTCTTATAGTTTCGGGAAGTTTATTGTAAAAGCGTATACATTGCCCCATAAAAGAGTTACTTATTCTTTGGAGACGAGATGCATGCACAAGATTGTTTTTGTTCCTTGTGTTTAGTGAGTGTACGTCACCATTTTTTTTAAACAAGCAAATATTTTTACGAACGTACATGAAGTTCTCAATTATATATTGGGATATAACAGTTAGGATGTTAATTTCTTTGAATTTTTTTCTCAGAGAAACCCTCGGGCTAAGATTGTAAACTGCCCTAATAGCTATTTTCTGCAATACAAATTTTTATATTTGTAATAAATAGCATCTTTTAGAGACTCAAAAACATGAACATTGTCAATGCCTTATTTCTTCGGTAGTAATGTACTACCGAAAAAATAAGGCGTTGACAAATACCGCTTTATTTTTTTGACAGTAAAAAATAATTACCTATTCATTTTAGCTTTAGCTTGTATATTTTGCTTGTGCTTTTAGCAGGGATGGAAGGTATGCCGCTGATGTCGAAAGAAGAGTGTGTGCAGGGAACAGAGTGAATGGAGCGTTAGGGAGATTACTTAAAAGCACAGTTTTAAGTCAGGGTGCCAATCTTGCGCAGCATAATACTGTGCTTATCCCGACGCTTATCAGAAAAGGCAAGAAAGATGAGATCGGTCCAGATGAGATCGCTACGAAAAATATGTGGCGTAACACTTACCGGCCCGGACCGGGTTCATAATGTTGAAGTGAGAGAAAGGTTAGTCTTGAAAAAAAGTGTCGGTGTAAAGATGAGAAAGAGCATGCTCCGTTGGATCGGACATATAGAAAGAATGATAGCTGAAAGGTTAACAAAATAGATATATAATGCGAATGTGGAAGAATGTAAGTACCGGGGAAGACCAAGAATGACGTACCATGATCAGATTGATCGAGTACTGTCCGAAGGTAATGTCAAGAGTCTTCGCAACCGGCGTGTTTGCATGAAGAGAGTAATGAATGTGGAGGAAGCGAGACAAGTCTGCAAGGAACGTGATGTATAGCACTCGGTTTATTTTGCCTACCTCGTAAGGGATCTGGCGTGCAGATATGAATGTAACTTTGGCTAGCTTAAATATAAGGTAGCTTTAAAATTACGCCACAGTATCAAAGTTTCGCGAGCACATAATTGTTGGTTGTGTTGATGATTCTACTAAAACTCTGCTACTGAGCTATGACTTTGGTTCAGCGATAACTTCTGTATAATTGAGAATAGGCTTTCTAAAATGTTGTTATTGTTTACTTTGTAAACTTGTAGTAAAATAACAATGTATTTTAGTTCAAATAATAAACAAATCCCTTTGCCTTTTCTATACAGTGACTTTCACGTGGCGACGCTCGCGTTAAGACTACACGTGCTACCCGTGTTCGTCCGTCCCCCTTTGAAAAAATATACCAACTACCACTCTGTCAGGCAGGTCGTAAGAGGTGACTGATTGATTATACGTGTCACTACCTTCGTGACTAATAGGTGGTACATTTCTGCAACAAAGCTGAGACGTAGTTGGCCTTTAAGAGGGCGCACAACGCTAGAAAAAAATCTGATTTCACCCGCGCGCTTCACCCCGCCGCCCCGCCGAAAAAATTCATATAAAACTTGGCTAAGTGCGAGTCGGATTATCCATCTGAACTTTAAATAATCAAAAATCAAAATATATTTATTCAGATAAATAAATTGT
This sequence comes from Apodemia mormo, assembly GCA_036924255.1. Classification (NCBI taxonomy): domain Eukaryota; kingdom Metazoa; phylum Arthropoda; class Insecta; order Lepidoptera; family Riodinidae; genus Apodemia; species Apodemia mormo. The sequence goes on along the minus strand of JAUPFN010000021.1, from coordinate 21,492,011 downwards.
GCATTACACTGAATAATAAAATACCTAAAAACTATCTTATGATCTAACTTAACATGTATCGGCCTAAACTAGGTTGACCTGTGTTTCAGGTGATAGGCTAAGAATACAATAATTTTAATAATCACTGATAAAAAAATTAACCAACATCTTACCTTTTCTTAACGTAATAGCATCAGTACTAATCGTTGTTTTGGTTTAGTTTAGAAGTTTAAAGTAGTCGGTCAACTTATGCATGTGGCATCAAATACGCGCCTCAAAAATAGCAACTCGTAATAAACGTTTTTCGTTTCTGTAGGCGATGTCGTTTTCATCAAGTGAACCGTCCGCTATTTCATTATATAATAAAATGAGGAAATTTCATATTATTTTTCAAAATAAACATGTTTGACACTAGCTAAATATGTTTAATGGCGCCAAATAGGACCGACAGCGTATTTAACTTTGACAGATTGGTAAATGTATTTAGCACTTTAAATATGTTGGCGCAAGACAAAAACGATGAATTTAATTTAAATTTCATTTAAATAAAACTTAAACATATTTATAATGTTGGTGCAAGCGGGCCTAAGTTTCGTTTATTTACAAACAAATAATAACTTCTCAATGTCATTCATCTCAATGTCATAAGACATACTTTGTAAAATGTCAATTACCATCTTTTTGCAATTCCTAAAACTTTGTGAATAAATATTTGTTATTGCATTGATTCTATTATACAAAAGTGGACCTAAAATACGTAAAATTTTGATGAAAAGGCAAATTCAGTCACTTCGTTGTACGGACAAGCTCTATCTTTTCGCCTTGTGTTTTCATGATCAGGAGAATAAGAAAAAGCGGAGCGAACAGACAAACAGACAAACAGACAAACAGATAAACAGACAAACAGACAAAAAATCTAAAAACTATATTTTTGGCTTCGATATCGACTGTAGATCACGCCCCAAGTATTCTTTAAAAAAATATTCAATGTACAGTTTTGACTTTCCTACGATTTTATTATACGTATAGATAGATTGTTAGTGATCGCTTAGTGCTCGAAATAAGACCATTGTAATTTTAGCTGAAAATAAGTTTTACCTTTCAGTACCAATTCTTCATATCTAATACCATTAAACCAAGAATTGTTCCTTGTATATATTTGTATATTATGACGTCGTGAAATTGTCAATATCGTTAGATTATAATCTACCTAGAGAGCAATTCCGTTACATTATAATTTAGCTAAGTGATATTATAATTTAAACGCCAAACTAACCTAACCAAATTACTAAACTCCCTAGGTAGATTATAATCTAACGGTATTGACAATTTCACGGCGACATACACACACACACACACACACGCGCGCGCACACACACACACACACACACACACACAAACACACACACACACACACACACACATATTACTTATTGTATTGAGAGGATGTATATAAAATTTAATATAGGGTTTTCATAAAATTTTGTATAGGGTTTTAGGGGCAACAAATCGATTTAGCTGAGTTTCATTTTTAGAAAACGCCGTTTTTACCAAATAAGAATACCGAGCCTAGGTCGGTCATCCTGGAACTAATCGTTAATTACCCCCAAATTTTAAAGTTCTCCTCGCGCGAAATTTATATATTTTAAGAATGTAAATGGAGTAAACGGAAGGATGTCGAAGAAAACTAGTTATTTTGCAATTTTCCGCGAACTACAAGTGCACCTTTGCGATGTTACTTAAAAGGAAAACATATACATATTATGTTTGTTAAAAAATTATTTTTCTTATTTCAAGTAAAAACTTGTGATATGACGATTTGTTAACGATATTAATACATAGAATTACAAACATAAATATTGAAATACTAGCTGTTGCCCACGACTTCGTCCGCGTGGACTTTGTTTACTCCGCACAGCTCCTCCCCCTTAGGTGATAGCGTGATAATATGTAGCCTATATGTTGACCCGACCTGTTAGTAATATTCATAATTCATTCATCAATATCAAAATTTGAAGTAAATCCATGCAGTACTTTTTGAGTTTACCCCGGACATACATACAGGCAAACAGACACACAGACAAACAGACAAAAATTCTAAAAACTATATTTTTTTCTTATATATCGATTGTAGATCACGCCCCAAGTATTCTTTAAAAAAAATATTCAATGTACAGTTTTGACGTTCCTACGATTTTATAATATGTTGACCTGACCTGTTAATAATATTCATGCAAAATTTGAAGTAAATCCATGCAGTACTTTTTGAGTTTACCCCGGACATACAACAAGGCAAACAGACAAACAGACAAACAGACACACAGACAAATAGACAAAAATTCTAAAAACTATATTTTTGGCTTATATATCGATTGTAGATCACGCTCTAAGTATTCTTTCAAAAAAATATTCAATGTACAGTTTTGACTTTCCTACGATTTTATTATATGTATAGATACTTCATAAACACCCAAACTCAGAAATACAAATATCTTTGCTCATTACACAATTGTCTGTCCTTGTCGAGAATTAAAACTAGGGTTGTAACGGAGGCATTGTTAGCGGAGGCGGCGGCGGATGCGGAGGAGAAGAGGTTCGCCTACACGGATGCGGAGTTTAACGGAGGCGCAGGCGGAGGTGAAATTTGAAGTAGAAAAAATAGAAATTTTTGATTTATTTAAGTCAAATTTTATTATATAAATATTTATTTCAAATGGGTAAATTATATTAACCATGCACTAAATCACTAAAAACAATTACGGCTCAAACACAAAACAACTACGCGGTACGGAACGATTCGACAAGTTGATTCCTATTATTCATTCACGCTTCCACCACCATCCGCCGGCCGTTTCCCCGCCCGCGGCACAAATTCACTCGCAAATATGCAGCCGTACGGCCGCGTCTCCCAGCGTCACTCTTTGCGCGTTGTATATTAGCGTAAATAAACCTCCGTTAAAACTCTGCATAAATTTAGCGGAAGCGGATGCGGAGGCAGAGGTTCGATTCTTTGCGGAAGTATCGCAGTAGCGGAGGCGGAGGCGGAGTTCCGTTACAACCCTAATTAAAACCCCATTGATTTATCAGGGTCACTAACAACTCAATCAACAGGGCGGTCATATGATCTAATGAAAGCCGTATATAAAATTAATATTTATAAAAAATATTTTAAAAGTAAAAAAAGTAAAAATATATTTTTTAATCTTTGATCAAAAGACGGTACCGTCTTATCCTTAGTGAATATGTCATTTCCATTATAGACTTGAATATTTCATTAGAATTTCCACCGCTTTGGTGCTAATCAGAAACATAATATTAAATAGTGTCATTGATACTTTGTCTAGTTTATTATAGCAAGATTCTTATATTAAGAATTCAGTTAATCTATACTCAGACTTATATATTATTGCACTTCCTTACAGATATCGAGTCGCATCGTTGTCACCACTGTCTCAGCGTTAACAAGACACGGACTTGCGAGGCAGCTGCGCTGCCATCTGTCTTGTGTCCGGCTGAACGGCCATATTGTGCCACAATCGCAGATGTTCCCCGTAAGTTATAACATTGTCGTCTGGAACAATTTTATTTATTAGGAGTTGTTTGCGCTAATCCACAGGTAAATTTTGTTTGTAAATTTTAAATTCCACTATGAAAAATATTGTATATATATTTCATATTGCAATTATATATGATTTAATGCGCAAAGAACACAGCTGATTTGAGATTGACTTCTAGTATGTGTGGGTGACAGAAACTGAGTAAACAGAGACTTAATAACAGACCACGTATTCTGTCAACACATCAGAGTAAAAGATCTCATAAGTAATCCCAAGCAAAACTCAAGAATTAGTACCGACCAATCTAGTGAGCTATAAACAAGCACGATAAAACATGGATTTTGAATTAGGCAATCGGACCACCGTGTTCCTTTTCCCCGCACTTCACATTACATTGACAGAATTAATTTAGTACAAGAAATCGAACATTAATTGACTCACAGACCACATGAATACTAAATTAGACTAGTATAGGTTGTCATTGCATGCATAAGATCTACTGGAATAATTTACAACGTTTTTTTAAATTACGAGATTTTAAATAATTTATCGCCGCCAACTATACAAGGCCCAAATTCAACTTTACATGGAGTACTGTTCTCATCTCCGGGCTGGAGGTCTTCTTCCTCTTGATCGCATTCAACGTAGAGCGGTTCGAATCGTCGACGACCAGGCTATTTCTAATCGGCTTGTTTTGGCGTTACGCAGAGATCTAGGTTCCTTCCGTATCTTTTATTGCATTTATCACGGGGAGTTTTCCGGCGAGTTGTTCGGATTAATTCCTGCCGATAAATTCCATCATCGGACACAATATTTATTAACTGATAACATATGTACTGTTTCACAATAACGTATTTAATTTCAAATATAATGGAGGAAATATAATGACCGAGGAAGCGAATCCGGTCGGAAATCACTACATAGTATAAAACAAAGTCGCTTTCTCTGTCTGTCCCTATGTCCCTATGTATGCTTAAATCTATAAAAGGGCGCAACGGATTTTGATACTGTTTTTTTCAATAGATAGATTCATTCTTGAGGAAGATTTTAGTATACAAACCTTTCCGCGGGCAGGTCGCTAGTTAAATATATTTACGTTATTGTGAAACAGTACAAGTGTTATCAGTTAAAAAATATTGTGTTAAATGAAGTTTCACCAAGTGCCGACGGTAAAAAGTGCAGAATCCATCATCGGATTACTTTTTTATTATAGCTTTTACGCTCAAAGCTCAAAGTAATAAAAACTATAAGTTTTTTTTCTCTTCTATTTTTTTAACAATGGCAGTATATTGATTTTTAAAATGTTGTAAGTTTTGGAAACGATTATTGATTTTGTTATTTCAAATGGCATTCACCTTAATTTTTGAGTTCTCAAATATTGCTTTAGCTACATTATCGATAGGTTAAAAATTTCGAAACAATGTTAAAAACATTTCATTCAAAAAATTTCGTATTAGATAAATCCTATACAAATTGACTGATTTTGATCTAATAAGCGGTATTTGACGCAGTTTTTTTTATGAAGAAGAGCTGATAAAACTTTTAAGACAACCGGTGTATTGTAAAAATATTAAGTAAGTTTGCTAAAAACAACGTAATTTTCATATTTAAAACAAAAGTTTTCTGTAAACAACAAAATATTAATATTTGATTTTTTTTTGGATTTTGATGTTTGAAGCTGCATTTGATGTAGTTTATAAGTAAAATATTGTAAAAGTTTGAAAAATTATTGGTTAAAAATTTCGAAGTTATATCGAAAAAACTTTTTTAAAAATTTTTCGTCGATTATAATCCCCGAACGGATAAAGTGATTTTGATGCAATTTATCTATTGGACGCAATTTTTTGAGGAAAAGAGCTGATTAGAGTTTGTACTCAATCGGTACATTAATCTGGAAGTTATATTTTAACTTTTTAAGGGTTTTTCAGAATTCCTCATAATCTTCGGAGCGGAAACCAATCGCATACCCTTAACCGCGTTTCGATCGGTTAAGTCGTACAAAATTAGTTAGAAGTTTACATACAAACATACACACACATACATACATACATACATACATACATACATACATACATACATACATACATACATACATACACACACACACACACACATACATACAAGCACGCACGCACGTACGCACACACACATATACATACATACATATATACATACAGACATACTGACGTCATCGTGAAAAAAGGTCAGAAATGATTTCTGGGACCTCAAAACGTGGAGATCTAGTGAAAACTCAATTTTAAAAAATCGGGGCCAAATTAGTAACTTCTTTATCTACATACGAAGCATGAAGTTAAAAAAGGGTTTGAATTAACGAGGGAGAACCATGTAAAATACGTTAGCTTCGAAAAGAGGTAGGCAAAGGTACAAGAAGTGCACCAACGATTAGCTGAAGATCTTTAGTCCCACAATGTATTAGGTGCCTGTAATGTATTAGGCCTAGCGGCAACTGTGCACTTATCCAATCCACAGAAACTTTGCTTTCATCAGAAAACTAAAAAATCACATTTTTGAATTGCGTGACTCGGAAAATGAACCTGGGACCCCATGTTGTCAAAACCGATAGCGGACCAATGTACCTTAGCTATTTGGTCAGTTTTAATTTTTTTTAAATATCATTCCCTCGGTTTTTTGGATAAATTGTTTGATTATGTTGTTTTTGTTTACAGATTTCACATATTCGCTATCCTGTGCTACAGTCAGTGAGCCACCATGTCTGCTGTCAAATAAAGTGAACCAGACATTTCAAATAACCTGCATATGTACTGAAAATCTTTGCAATTTTCCATACACGTTGCAATTGCAAAAAGAACTGCTCAAATTTTCAACGAAATTCCAAAATAATACTATTTATGAACTAACACAAATCTTTTTCAATTCATCGTCTTTCGCTAATGTGAGTAAATCGAATTTATATAAAACTGTTACCGTTGGAGAGAGAATATTAACAGAAGTAACAACATCTTCATTAAAGCCTAATATGGAATTAATAGAACCTCGAGCAGAAGCCTTGAAAAATCTTGCTACGGTACCACCTGATGACGATGAAGATGATGGGGAAGGAAGCGGTCTTGAAGAAATTAAAGGACAATTGCCAGCTGCACCAGCGGCACCAAGCTCGTTTCTTCCATCTGAACAAAATCATGCGTCATCAAATCTTCGAAGCATAACTCTTGTTATGAGTACTTTTTTTTTATATCTGACATTTATATATAATTTTTAATTTTAAATTTATAACTTTAAAATTATTTAATCTACGTAGGATATATTATGTAAAATTAATTTCAACCTAAAACATTGTATCAATGGGAACAAAATATTATGTTTTTTTTTGTAGTTTTGAACAAATTAACTATCTACGTTAATTTTAGAAAATATTTAATACTTATCGAATGTTACATATAGTGAGATCTATCAATTCTGCAACAATTACTAATCACTAATCATTTTTGCTGTTGAATATTTAAATAGAAAACATCAATTGTTTTTTTAGGAATTGCTTCAATACTATATCTACTGATAATTAATTGATAATGTAGTAATATCCCAAGAGAACTATTACATGATATTATCAATAAATAATTAAATAAATCAAAATTATTACACGATCAATTAACAAAATATAAAATAAAACAGAAATACCAAATACTTTTTACATAATCGGTAAAATAAGTTGTAAAAATGACGTCGCGTAATTAATTATATTGGCGCTGTATTTGTTAAGGAACTACACTCTGGGTAGCGAGCGGTGTATTATTAAACATTTGATAATAAAATATCCCATCACACAGGTTTTGGACTATCAGAATGGTTAAGTGGTAAAAACCTTCGTGATTCAAGCGAAGAATAGTTTGGTAAATAAACAAAATTAAAAAAAGCTATTGTGTTTACATAGACAAATTATAGACTTTTGGGGTATAATATAAAACTATTATTAAACTTTAAGAACTATTACAATCTATTTTAATGATTGATTTTGAACAAACTAGTTTCGGCTTTTGTATCAATTTTTTGTCTCTTCACTTTTTGTTTCCTTCAAATATGGTTGAATTTCAATTATTATAATACAATTTAATATTATCTTTGAGACAAACGTTCCCGGGTAAAACTTGTACATAATCATAGAAGTCAATTTAGAAGTTAATCACATTCTGAATATTAAAATAACATATAATAATATATATACACGTAATTAGACTGGGGTCTATGCATTTAAGCGCAATACACACTGAGCCCGCCGGGCCGCCGACACAGCCCGCCGACTCAACCCAGCGGCTTTTATTAAAAGCATCATGTCTGCAACATGCGCCCGCGCGTGTTGTCCACCGACATGTTGGCGGCTTGCAGGGGCCAAAGCTTAATTGCGACTTAAAAAACTAGGTCGAATCCAACAGCTTCGTTTCCTTTGGAGGGATCCAGCAATAATATTTCCAAGAATTTTATGTATGACACAACCTCTTTCGGCGAGTGGCAATCACTATAACTGTCAAATAAGTTCCTCGTCTCAATCCGCTGACATGCCGCCGACAAACTTTTCCAACTTGCAATGAGTAAAGCCGCCAACAAACCCGCCAACAAAAAGTTGCCGACATAGGTCGGCGGCCCGGCGGGCTTAGTGTGTATTTCGCTTAACAGCTATGATGGTAAACGTAAACTTGTTGCTTTATAGGTTAATCCAATACGTTTATTATTATTATAGTAAAGATTTAGCTTTCCAAATTATTGGAACGAAGTTCCTTACGGCAGGCTTGGAGGGGATAGGGATTTTGCTGCGCGACCGAACTGAAAAAAATGTGATAGTAAAACCGTAAGAAAAATGCGTGGAATAAAAGCGTTAAATGAGACGTGCGCATGCGCGACAGTCGCGTACACAAGCGAGTAGTGCCGTTTAGCCGAAGGAAGTTCGTTCCTACCTGGTGTCCCGCGACACCACATCATTTTTTATATTTTTAGTATTTTTGCATTTGTTCGTATAGTCGCTACTGCGAAACCAAAGAGAGAAATCCAAATATATATTAAGCAGTCAGTATAAATTTATTGTAAAATCACAATTAATTCATTTACAATCACATCAAATCATTAAGCATTCGTTTTATTTTCAGTTGGTTTTTTAGTAGAGTGGGCAAACGAGCACCTGGTGGCAAGTGATCACCGCCGCCCATGAATATCTGCAATACCAGGGGTCTTGCAGCTGCGTTGGCGGCCAGGAGTTCAGGAGTACCCTGAGACTATTCCATAGTTCATAACATCGCCAAATGTAGAGGTAATATAAGAATTCGACATATTATATGCTTATTATTATATAGTAGTAGTTACAGTAACAGGCCAGTTGAAATGTATGAGAAGTGTTAATCACTTCTCATACATTTCAACTGGCCAGTTTTATGTATTACGTTTCATGGTTTTTTTTTAAATCTTTTTTAAATCTTTTACGAAAACTAGCAGAAGTAAATCAAAAATAAAAAATAATTTAATATCTGTAATAAAAAATGGATGAACACACACAGCTGCAGCTTGAAATTGACTATTATGAAATATATTTATTCCGATACATTTATACATATACCCAATATGTGTTTTATGTTGATAAAAATGAATATTACTTTTTGTTTTGTTACACTTAACAAGTATTACGTGCTTACTTAAGATTAATGTAGACTTTTAGTTAACATTTTGTTTAGTTTATACTACACAAAATGTTACCTACATTTTGCTTAGTTTATTTTGGTTTTCAGATTGTATTGTTTTCTTGCTTTATTTTGTAATTTCAATCTCTTGTTTTAATATTGAATTGTCTCCATCAACATTTAGACTTTTAAAAAAACGAAGTTACGCTAAGCGACATACATAAGTTTTCATTTTTTCTGCATTTCAAAGCAAATTTAGTATTGTAACATTAAATATCTGCATAGTTACTTTACTAGGGATAAGCTGTTATCCGTATCTTCGTTTGCGCGCGAATAAAAGTTGCCTATGACACTCTTGGATAGTGTAGTTTTCTAATGGTAAAGAATTTATAAGATCAGTCGCGTAATTTTTGAGTTTATTCATTATAAACTTACAAAATTATAAAAATTGTAATATTTGCTCTTTATAAATATAAGTTACTTTGACTCAAGTATAAGTAATTTAATAAAAAATAATTTTAAGTAAATTTTTCTATACCTACTATTGGAAAGGTCGTTATTGCCTAATAAGCTTTTAATAATACTGCAACTTTCTGCTACTTCTGTTATATTAATTTCCCTTTTTACAAAATTTTATATTTGAAAACTGTTTTAATCAGGGTTGAGACCACGACTTACTCAAATTGTTATTGTATTATTTAGGTGATATATGATAATGTGTCTGAATTTTATATTTGAGCCTGAAAACTATTCCTGTTTGTAAATTAGCTGTACCTTAATGCTTCACTAATGTTAAGATTACATGAAAGCGAGAGCACTTATAATTACTAATTTAACGTAAATTAAAATAAAATTAGTTTCATCTTAAATATCTTTGTTGGTATTGGTTTTATTTTTCTTTAATTTATCAATAAGATGATTAGAAATTTAAAATTCTGGGCATAGGAAATACAGTTGTTGATTAATGAGACTTTTAAATATATGTAATTAGTTTAAAAGTTTCCGGGACACTTCATATTTTATCTATGTCATAATATTCTTAATTTAGATTAGTTTTTAGACTTGCAATTGCGGCAATTATGATCATAAATGTCAGCACCTATATGCCTGAATAACTGATTACTTACGTCTATCAATATTGCATACAATATGGATTTATTTTTTTGGGTGAGTAAGCACTACATATATGTTGTAAAAAAAGTAATCGAATAAAGTTTACTAAAAACGTGATTGTGATATGCACTGGCATGTGCTTCCTTATAATGATACGGATAAGCAACGCCGTCAACGATTTGTTAGATATGAAAAAAAAATTGGTGAAGTACGTGTCGGGCCAAGCGCAATGTAAGGTTCCGAAGTTATTCATCGGCCATTACGATAATCAATAATGCAGAGTGCGGACGAAGAAAAGGAGGGTTTTTATTGTTTTATTCTATGAACATAAAACCTATTTAACGTCAATGGCAAAAAAATTGCGGCAGCACAGGTTCACCGCCTATAGTAACTTCTCCAAGTATGCTTAGTAGAGGTTAGCCATAAATATTGGATTAGGTACAGGGATCAGGTATTTTACGAAATAAAGTCATACCTAATCCAAAAAAATCACATTACCGTTCCACAGATTTCACATAATCCCAGTTCCGCAAACTACACACTGTACCTAGCTATATTAAATTATATATTTTTAGATAAGTGCGTATTGCTGTCACCTTGTTAGTAGTTGTATTGATGAACATACAGTTGGTTGTTTTATCATCATCATGCCGTATATCTGCGGGGTTTTATGATTTTATGCTACCACTCCGTTGACGTGACTAATATGTATATTCATGCTAATTACAGCTTTGTAGTAACAAGAATCTCTGAGCTATCGTGCGGACGGACGGACGGACGGACATAGTGAAACTGTAAGGGTTACTAGTTTACTTCGGAACCCAAAAAACGGCCGCCCTTATTCTTATTGTTTTTACAGTGCCATACCAAGATAACGCCGAGAGGTAATTTGTCCCGGAAAGTGTTAATATTAACGATATGTAGATATATTTCAAAGTATTTAAGTAATATTTTAAGAAAAAATTCTGCCGTTAAATAAACAGTTCCAAGATAATGTAAATAATATAATATAAATTAAAAAAAATCTATTAATAAAATTACACTGAACAATTAGTTATAGCAGTAGCTAGTAATTAATAAAAATAAGAAATTCATAAAAATTACGTGCGATTTAATAGCACATTATTAGCGTTATTAGTGCACAATCATTTTCATGTCCTTTAAATAAAAATAGAACAGGTTCACATAATATGTACATTTATAGATCTTATTTAGAAACAAGTTTGATTGTGCTTGTAATATTCATTCTGGCTTTTTCATATGAACAAAATAATTGTTTGGACGCGATAACATAAGAGCTAGTTTACAAGCAGAATCAAACAGATTTATTGATAGGATATTTGAACTATTATTGTGATTTTCTAATAGATAAAATGCAGATTGATTCTTTGTTTGTTTTATTTTTTGTCATAAATAATTAATATTATAACAATTTTTACCATCAATAAACAATATTATTCTAGCTCCCTCAATGCATTAAGTCCTGGGTATGAGTTCTGGAACGTGCAATTCCTTCTGTATATATTTTTTAAGTTTTTCTGAAAAAACATAACTTGCGCGCGACTTATGTGACGGCGCGGATATGTGTCCCATCCAGACTTACGGCGAGAAACTCCGAGAACACCCGAGAAACGAGAATGTGAAGAGTTTCTCGTCTTCTTATTCTCGCGCTCACCTGTTCTCCGATCGGTGTCGGTAAATATTGTCGTTTCAAAGGATTTCTCGGGTGAGAAGAAAGAAGACTATCACATTCACGTTTTGTCTCAGTGTCCATCAGTGAGTGGCGGAGAGTAGACGCCACCCGTATATGAGAATATGAAATGCTCGTAAACAAATTACTAACCTTGTTCTGTTTCAACGAATTTGCTTTACCCACCATCGTCTAGCTCATCTATTTTTTTAATTTTATTTTTAGTTACTACTTTCATTTTATAATATGCAATGGCATAGAGAACCAAACCAGTAGCAGTTTGAATATCATCTGTAGTGTCGTGCGTACCGGATAAGATCCAGAACACGAGTAAGAAAATGAGAGTGTGGATAAATTGCTTGTTCTCGCGAGAATTCCTCCATCCAGACTCATCCAGACTCACGACGAGAAATCACAGTGAGAAATTCATTGAGACTTCTCGCCGTGACTCTGGATGAGCCTTGACAAATTTGTCACTCTATGGGACTACAGTGAGCTAATCGTAGATGCATTTATCTCTATTTTTCAGGAACATTATATCTCTCTGTCTATTTTTCAGATAGATATATTGCCGTCTTTTCCATAAAAATATGGGTGTACAGGTGTTAATTAATATCAGCGACACAATAATATGTTATTTCTAATATTTTCAATGTTGTTTCTAATATTTTCAAGTAATATTTATTTATTATTCACAAGTTTTGCTCCTGGTAGTGTTCGCGTTTTGATTCTATTATTCTATTTGACTCTATTATCCTTATGTCAAATTCTTATGTCTCATCCTTAGACAAAAACAGCTGAGTCGTGGTCTAGGCAGATTTGACTTATTTCGCCTATACTCGAAACGCTCTCCATACAAACACAAGGGTCTTTTACTCTCCAAAGTGGAACAAGACAGTGACGAGCACTGACGCTGTTGCGGCATGAATAGGTGAGGCGGTGATAATGACCCAGGCGAGACAATGCACAACTCTACCACCTAGTAGCCTCGAAGGTAGTGACTTGCATAACTAATCGTTCGCCTCTTACGAACTGCCTGGCAGAACTGCTGATAGTTTATTCTTTAAAGTTTGTACCAACACAACACGAGGGTGGGGGGAGGGATAATTGAGACTTGATACTATTCCCAAGTAGCGTCAAAAGAATCCATCCGGCACGTTATACTTGGTCTCCATCGGTACTTATACATTCACATTGCTTGTGATAACTAAAAAGCTGATGGCCTCGCCTACAGACTCCAAAGATTTCAATAACGCATTGTTATCCGTGTGGCATGATTGAACTGCTAAATGCATAAGTTTATTCTGTAAGTTGGAACATGACAGTGACATTCACTGAAGCTTTTGCGGCTGGAATAGGTAAGACTTAGTTATTAGCCAAGATTTGTAGTCAAGATGGTAGTGATACGTTTAGCTAAGCGATTGCATTTTAACGACTACCTAGTAGAATAAAATGGTGCATGCTTCAAAGGAAGCCCAGACTAATACGGGGAGATGAGGAAAAAGACAAGATGCTAGCATCAAAGCCGGAAAAGACGCTGCAGAATTTTATCACCTAATGATCACGATGATTGTGAGAAATGTTTCTTCCTTTGGCTTCGTTTATCTTTGACACATTTCCTGACAACAAGATAGGTGTTCACCTATCACCGGAAAAATGTTCTGTAATTACTTACTTAAATGCGCAGCTATCCAGGGCATGGAACAGTATTGATAGGTATATTAACATCACTCATGCTATAGATTTAATTTCACTCATTGATGCGGTTCGTTAGTCTTTATATGATATGTTATGTATCTTTTAATTAAGTATAATTTTCAACGCACATGCAAGTTAAATTAGCGGTTAAATTCAGAATTTATTTCTCTTGATATCTGAAGAATGGTTGACTGTCTGAGGTGTCTGTTTTGAAACAAGAATCCATATTTTCACAATTAATATTTCTAATATCTTCGGTTCTTTTTAGTGTATCGCCGTGTTTCCGAACCGGTAGTAGCTTAAAAAAATTGTTTACGCATTAAAATCTACACATATAATAAAATCGTAGGAAAGTCAAAACTGTACATTGAATATTTTTTTAAAAGAATATTTGGGGCGTAATCTAAAATTTTTGTCTGTTTGTCTGTTTATCTGTTTGTCAGTTTGTCTGTTTGTCTGTATGTATGTCCGGGGTAAACTCAAAAAGTACTGCTTGGATTTACTTCAAATTTTGCATGAATATTACTAACAGGTCGGGTCAACATATAGGCTACATATTATCACGCTGTCACCTACAGGGCGGTGCTGTGCGGAGTAAACGAAATCCGCACGGACGAAGTCGCTGGCAACAGCTAGTAACTTATAAAAAGTTTTATAGAATTATAAATACTTTTGATTTCTAAGTATAGAAATAAAAACTATGCATTCCTATATCGCTCGCGTAGTTGTAAAACTAAAGTTCCATTGGTGAACATAATATATAATTGGCATGACTTTCAAATTAACCGGTTTATTTTGCTGCACCGGAGCGGAAATTATAAAATACTGGTTTCTGAATTTAATCGTTTAAATACTAACCGAAACCGCAATCATTTCGTTTATGGGGTTGATGACAGGAACTGGCTTAGAAACCTTACCAGTTTTGTGACTCCTGCACTACTACTAGTGTATGTATAGCTACTGCTATGGGGTCAATGCTAGTTATTGGTCACTAAGGCAGTAGACAAAAAGGCATTATATCATTGTATAGAGGATGCTAATCTGTGATTAATGTTTTTGATTTTTAGGCAGTGGCTATTTTTTACTAAAAGGATAGCCAACTTACCGCCCAGCCACGCAAACCGGCAGCGGTGGCGGCGGCACGGCGGGCGAGGCGAAAATTCGCGTGGTGCGTATTTTCAGGCCAGTGGCCACGCGGACTTGCGTTGATCGCCGCGACCGTATAGTCCGAGAACAAACTGACTTTTTTAATTTTATCTCGATATTGCTTGAAGGGGAGTAGTTTTGTACTTCAACACTTACTATTTGGAAGAGAATGTGTAGTATATGATTTAAATAAGAATCGGGGTATAGTATAGACGTTAAATTTCACAATGAAGTATGAGAAATACGTACTACATCGAGACAATTTTTGGAATGAGTGTCGAAACTCGAAAACTTGGATTTATAATGTTGCTGCTTGGTAATTGATTATCGCTAGGATTTCATTACCTCAACAAGTACAATACTATCAATAAACAGCAAAACAATCGATAATATTCATGATTAAAAAAATTAACTATCAAAAGTATCGGTACTATCGATAGTATTGCTATTTAATGTTGCATAAATCACAATTACTATCGATAATATCGATACAATCAAAACTATCAATAGTTAACTTTATTCTAACTTTATTCTACTGACCCATGCTATCGATTGTACAAATTATCGATAGTGTCGAATATATCGATAGTCAATGCAATATTGTCTAACAATATTATTGAAAGAATCGATACTTTGTTTATCTCCAATGATTAATACTATCGACGCAATCGATAGTTTATTTACTTGCAGCATTCAATACTATCGATATTATCGACTTTATGGCGTTTCTAGATAAAAACTATCGATTTTTTGGCGACACTACTTATATTCTTATGAATATTCAACATTGTGGGAAGAAAGATTGTATCTCTGGACTTTGTTAATACTTATGATGTGGTGACCAGTGAATAATTAGATCGGAACGAGCTACACGGTAGGTAAAGTACCTATTGATTTTTTCTATTCGGTAAGCGAATGAAAATAGCAGCGGAGTCTAGTATTTTCATTCACTTAATAGAAAAAACTTGTTCTTGTTGAACTAAAGGAATTATCAATTAATTTATGGCTTATCAACCATTGATATAAAATACCCAAGATACACAGTTCCGAACAAAACTGACACTCAAAACTGTCGCTAATTCAGTCTAAAAAGTTTATAGTTTGGCACAAACGTGTTTTTGCATATTCAACCTTAAACGCAAGATATAAAGTCATTTTTAAAGAACAATGTATAAAAAGCAATAAAATTTTTGACTTAAAAAATATTTATATTCGACTCCACACGTGCCTTGTGCACGTGTGGAGTCGAATATAAATATTTTTATGCATTGAGGTAGTATTTTAAGAGTTTGTAAAATTTACATAAAAAAAAATCTTGCCGAAAATCTGTTTTTGCGTAGAACATTTATATATCAATAAAGCAAATAATGACCATTAAAATAATTTATTTATATTTCAAACGTTATAGGTTATTGGTTCTATTACACAGAACCTACACATATAGGCAAACTGTGGGTTTATAGCCATGTAGTATTTGACGCTTGATATTGATACATTTAGTTTGCATACTCTAATAGATTTAGAATATACTTAAATAGGAAATTTACTGCAATGGTGACTATGACTACGTTATAAAGTTCATAGATTCTTACATGATAACAGACACGATTTTTTTCAGACTTATTATGTAATGTATCGACAACATAGTAAGGAAACGCATTAATTTCCTAGAAATAAGTTTAGCTTTTCGTAGAATTCTCGTTTTGAATTAGATTTCAGTTTTTCTGTTTTTTTTTTGCAGTAATATGTAAACAAACATTTGTTTAGTTATATTATCTGCAGACGTACGAGCGAATACTGCCCATAGACATTTGAAACACAATAGGTTAGTTGCTAATGCGATGTCGGCTTCTGAAAATTTTATTGACCCTCGTATAAAAAATTCCAATAAAACAATTTAGAGCTAAATAATTGTGTTCAATGTTATTCGGAAGATCAAACTCGTTGACTCGTTGAATTTTGAAAAAATATACATCTTTTCAAACACTGAATAACTAAGTATCATTAAAAAAAAACTTTGGATTTTTGAACTTTTTTAATTCAATAAATTGATAACTAAGATAGTCTATGCTTAGGCATAGTTTTTTCTTTGAGGTTAAAATACTTAAATTTAGCGGGAAGTTTCAGGTGGCCTGTAGGGTCAACCAGCTCACAGACTTTTTTAATATAGTTAGTTACATAGGTGTGTTACATACACATAAATCCTAATAGATACGTATATTTAGTTTGGAGTATAGTTTAGTACATATAATATTATTGCCAAAGGTAATTTTAGTTCAGATATTTCCTGTTAATTATAAATTTCTTTTATAATTATTAGGTTAGTTTGTTCGAGAGGTGTGTTACCAATAGGTATTTATAAATTGAGATAGTTAGTTATGATATTAGGTACAGAAAATTTAGAAGTTATAGGAAGTTCAGGTCGTAAGTTTTTTACTTAAATTTTAATAACAAAAATGTCGTATATAAATAATTAAGATGGATATGTAAATATTATTTTTTTTAAGTACTAGCGGCCCAGCGGCCTACCTGTCCACCGAGATTTTTAATAAAATAAAGAAAGGTTAAATAAGTTCTAAAGTAAATATGCGCGAGCAAAGCCGCGGGTAACAGCTAGGTATGCAAATAAAACAACTCGTACATATGAACAGTCACTTAAAATTTATACGAGACTAGCTGCAGATCTCTGCATTAGGATAAAAGTATTCTATGTGCTATTTCAGGTCATCTTATATCCGAGTCCAAATCCAAACTGGCACAGCCATTTTTTACGTGATTGATTATCAAACATCCAAACATACAAACTTTAACATTTATAATATGTATAGTATAAGATATCCGCAATCAAAAACAACATTTTATTAAAAATAAATTATTAAATCAAAAAATAAACATTCTTAATGCAACCTGTGCCTTCCACTTAAGAAATCGTTATCAACAACACGTGTAAACAGAACAAAATTCGATGCTACTTATGATTTCCTATTGTTATATTAAAGTTTTGTAATATATCTCCAAAGTTCATCGTAAGAATCACAATTATATATTGTAATTTTATATTCGTACAAACAGAATAAAAAGAGTCACCTAACTTGGTCCTCAAAATAACTAATCAATATAATCAAACATTTTAAAATCGTCAAATTGATGTCTTCTTCTCTTTTGGCAGTTGGTTAACAACTATAAAAGGTATTCAAAATTATTAATGAAAAAATTAATCTTATTAAAAAAAAATAACTTATTAATGAATAAAAATCGACTCCACTAATAATAACAGGATCAATTTGTATTATTCGACTAAATTAAAATGAGGTTGTAATGCACTGTCCTTTTACTGAAAAAGTGACCATTGAAATTCTGTCGTATTATATTTGGAGCGTCGAGTACATTTTTAAGACAAATAAAATGAAAATCATACATTACACCCTATATTTAGTAATATAAACGACAAACATAAATCGATAAACTCTTATACTTACCAAAAATACAATATCTTATATTTTTTTAACGTTCATGATGTTGTATTTTACAATTTATTGGAGAACAATTCTATATTTTTGACGCGCGGGCAGTGACGTGAGCGACGGGCTTCTATTTGAAGTGAGTGCACAATTTTAAATTGTGCACTCATTCTTAGAGGACATTTTTGAGACACTGATTGTGTATCTTGGGTTTTTATATATCAATGTTATCAACTGACTATTGTAGGCAAAAAATAAATCTTTTGTAAATAGTATGTCATTTGACTGCTACTACAGAAAGTCGTCGACTAGTAATATCATTTCAATTGAAAATCTTCAGTTCGCACTACATACTCAAGAATTTTTCGATGAAATAAATTTTCTTTTTAAAAAGCATGGGATTCAGGCCAAGCTGAGACGGTATTTCAGCCCCGAACATTTGCTCAATCTTTATCAAGCACAAGTCCGTTCGTGCAAGGAATACTGCTTTCGCCTGTGATGGATCCGTCAAATACCAGCTGAAGACGCTTGAGGCGATAAAGAGGCGTGCTGAGGCTCATAAACGATAATAATCTAGTAGGCAAAAAACTCCAGAGCCTTGCTCATCGCCGTAGAGTGGCTAGTCTATCGGTCTTTTATCGGATACACTTTGGAGAGTGCGCTGCGGAATTGCACGACTTAATTCCGCCATCTTCGTTTTTCTATCGATCGTCGAGGCGTATAGATACGAGTACTAGGCATTGCTATATGGTGGACGTTCTACGTGCCCGGACAAAGCGGTTCGACTCTATATTATTGATCCGAACCGTAAGGGACTGGAATATGCTTCCTGAGTTTGTGTTCCCGACGGGTACAACCTGGGGATCTTCAAGAGAAGAGTGAACAGGTACCTTCTAGGGAAGCGCGTTCCATCTTAGGCCGCATCTAAGCTTACCAGGCGAGATCGTGGTCAAGCGCTTCCCTATCTATAATAAAAAAATAAAACAGTCGGCACGACCGCGACTTTTTAATCGACTTCTCAAGGCTCCTCTTTTTGGAAAATCGATTGAAAAGTCGCGTCGAATTTTATTAAAAAATTGAAACTTTTCAACTGCTTTTCTAAAAGAAGGAAGTTATCAATTCGGTTGTATGTTTATTTATGGTTGTTACCTCAAAATTACCTCAGAATGAACACGGTCATTCATGTATCGATTTTGAAAATTCTTTTTTATGAGGGCATACTTACTGCGTGATCTCATTTTATTTGGTGAAGATCTGATGCAGGGTTCTGGAGATACAGGAAATAGGAAATCGGATGGTGCAGTTTTTCTGCGTTAAATTTTTTTAATATTTGTTACCTTACCATTCGGTCATCACACATTAATAAACACCGAAACATAGCAATACAAACATTTATGCTAATCACACAAAATATGCATGTCTCTGTTAGGAACCGAATTCGAGTCCCATTGATTGCGTAGTCGGGGTCATTAAACACTCGACTAACGCAGCAGTCAAAACAATGAAAATGAGTAGGTACCAACACGACAAATCACGATTTATTGCCTATCGTAATGGGTATTTATTGTAAGTTAAATGCCACCGTGGTATTGTGTTTAAAATTATTTGTTCAAGCTTGGCCATAATCATATCGCATTGTTATATTGAAAATTCAATTTCAAATAATTCGAATTTTGTAAAATTGCATTAAATTTTCGATCTGAAAGTTACATCAGCAGCAGCTTATAGATGGGCGATTGTGAATGATATTATTTGAATAATTCGATTGTAGCAGTCATTCAAATTAGTCGAATAACCTTTTGACTCATTCGAATTTGAAAAGAAGCGAGAAGTAAAATACGTATGTATGTCTCATTCCTTCCGATTCAATATTCATTACTACTAGTTTATATATTCGAATATCCGTAACCTCATCTAAAAGTAAACTCTATGTACTGAGAAAAAGTACTTATTTTCGTGTGGCAAATTTGATCATCGAACTAATTACTAGTTTGTATTCGGATATCGTAGTTTTTACTGCACCGATATAAAAATATTTAGATTGTAAAACCTAATTTAACTAATTATTGTTATCAAATAAAACTTAAAATTTTATAATACGAAAAAACGATCAATTTTGTATTGCAAACTGAATGAATAAACTAGCGGTTCGCAAATCAGTTACTATTTAATTATTACTAGTTCGAATATCAATTAAAAGTAGACTGTATTGTATGAGAATACAGACTAATTTTGTATGGAAAAACGAATGAATGAACTAGTGGTTTTATTCGAATTTGCAAAGTAGCGATCGATTGTTTTTGTATTCGAATATTAATATAAGTAATATCAAATTATTCGATTATTGGAATCAGTAACAATCGCCCATCTTTACATCAGCTGTATTATAATTCGTCACAGATAAATTTTCCCACAGAAAAAACACTTTACTGTAATTAATCACGTTGAAAGTTCAATAATATTATTACTTCAGCGAAAAATATACATACATTTTCCATTTTAAAACAACAGTAGCTTTAACCACATCAGATTCATATCAGTTATTTTTCAAATAAATACATCCTACTATAAACGATAAATAATATAAATAAATAACGCTACACAGATAACAGATTACATGAATTATTGAACTATTTCCAGACTACACAAATTTGCTTATTACCTACATAGTCTGGCCATAAATACTGTTAGTTGTTACAATTAAAAATAAACAAAATATTACATTTGAATTTGGCACCTGTCATTTTTATAACTGTCATGTTCATTGTGTTTTCTCATTTTCGCGCCAATTTGTGATATTAAAATGGAGTAGGGTGATAAGGAGAATCGCTATTTCAACAATCATTATTTTTAAAACTCCATGTGCTTGGTATTTATCAAATGTGCGTGCCGGGCTATTGATAGATACAATGAAACCTCTTCTGCTTGAGATAGAAAAAGGTCTGGCCGTCCACGCAGTGTTCGAACGAAAAAGGCGATTAAACCAGTAAGGGGAAAGTCCTATCCGAAAGTAAAAGATTTTATCTCGGCAGATGAAGATAGCATCTAGAACCATGTCGCGTATTTTAGGAGATGACTTAGGACTTACAACCTATAATAGACGCACTGGTCATTTCTTAACTGCTATTTTAAAAGGAATAGGATAGTAAAATCCAAACAACTACTTAAGCGGTACACAAAGGTCACAGAAAAATTTTGTTTATGGATAGGATTTTTTTTACAATTGAGCAATATTTCAACGAAAATAAGCCAATTAGTTAACTGAGTACAACGAACGTGGGTATTATCCGTCTTCAGTGATGGTTTGGTAGGAAGTGTATTACCGACGTGGGCCGCCCGGTCTAGTAGGAAAGTGAGAATATATGTGACGGAGTGATGGGAGGTCAGGTATAAAGGTAATGGCGGGTTTCTCACTGCTTATCACAGTGAGAGGAAACTTGCTAAAGTGTCGATCCCATGAAGTCCAATCGAAAGGAAAGTGGTAGGAAGTCAGATTTTAAGGTGGTGGTGGAGTCTTTTCACTAACTTCAGGCCAGAGGAAGGAACCAGGCGATTAAGGCTTACATGTTGTCAACGCGCAACAGTTACACGTCAGTTGCCCAGGAGTAAGTGATACAATCAAAGACTGATTGAGATAAGCTCTATTTTACAATAATATTGTAATTTATACAGAATAAGGTTTATGTGTTTGCATATGTGCAATGGTTGAGTCTTATTAGAGTGAGTGTAACGATGATGGTGGTGATGTACTTTGCAGTCTGAGTTGGCGTCTTTTTCAGGTTATTAGGATGTCGCGAAGCTGGTAATTGCGTCAGCCTCGTGTCTTTTGGTGCTGACGGCGTCTTTCGTTTGGGGTCGGTGGTCCACTCGCTGAAGCCATTGTTCAGTGATGAATAATATGTATTTAAAATCTAATACATGATATCAATAGGGCAAAATTATAATTATGATAAGATTTTTTATTATGCAGCGTGCAAAATATTAACACAAGGATTTAGATAAGCGTCAAGGTCAGTAATCAAAAAACAAGGCTAAGCAAAGGTATACTGTAAGGGTCAACGCCCATGGGCAGAGTGGCGAGAATGTGAGTATTTTGATAACAAAATTAATTTATTTTCTCCAAACGGTTCTACGAGGTCCAAAATGGCTGACGCACAATTTAATGCAATGGAGTTACCACCCCATTGAGGTCCAGCAGGGTCCAAGCCTAGAATATGAATTAAAACAATATGACATTAAGGTAAGAATCGTAGTAGGATACGCGTGTGTATTACAAAAAGTATAACATTTGGCGGTGATAATCGAACTGAACCAGCTTTAATATTTGAATTTTCGAACCCTCATTTAAAAAGACATTAATACTATTTTGGTAAAAATGAGGTAAACAAGCAATAAACTTGCCTAACATTATAGACCTTGCAGATTTAGAATAACTTTTTTTAAGGATTTCTAAGTAGTATTCCTAGACTAACTCCATTTATAGCTTCTAGCTCCATTCTTAGACTAACTCCATAACGTGGCTTTATTATTGCTTATAAATATGCGACTGTTTTGCAGATATGCTTAGACATGTCACAAATTTTGTGTTCCTCAAAGGGGTGTTTGGAGCCCTATATTTTAATCAATTCAAACGATTTGTATAATCCGGTAATCTGTTTCTCCAAAGTTGTGAAAATATAACTTACGCCAATGATAGTATAAAGAAGCATGTTGGTGATGAATAATTTTAGCTGCTTGATTATATCTGGGCAAATTATTTCCATTGGCAAAATGAGAACAACCGAAAATAATATGCCTAATCCTAATAGACTTATCAGAACGGTGGCTCGCCCTACATATGTCGACCGCGCTATTCTTCGTAATGTATTTCTAGAAACTATACATCTTAACCCCTTGCGTAGTGAACTCGGCCAAATTCATACAAGCAGGCTGGCTTACGAATTTACGATGGCAGAATATCATCAGCGTTTGCACATTCAAAACTTTTAGTTTGCCCAAAGAGGTCACCAAAGCGTAGTTATACTATGGACCCCAGTAATTCAATATCAAGGCCATGAAGAATTCAATTCTTTTCTATAAAAACACACAAACACACACACATACATACAGACATGCTGACGTCGCCGTGAAAACAGTTTCTAAAAACGGAAGGTACCTTTCCGCTACCTTCCTGCTACATCGTCGCTACTATATAGCTATATTCCTGCTACCTTTCCACTACCTTTTCACTACCATCCTCCTGCCTGCACTCTATCTTTTCCCTATCTTCCCATGCCTTAAATCTACCTTGCCCTGCTTTCCCCTAACTCCCCCCTACCATCCTACCTTTCCTTCTTGCTACCTTCCCGATATCTTACCCCTATCTTTCAGATACTTTTAGAAGGTCTCCTTACCTTCTCCATACCTCCACTATCTGTCCCGCTACCTTCTCCTACCCTACCTTACCGTCTACCTACCTTCTCATACCACGCCCCTCCCTTCCCACTACCTTTCCACTACTTTCCCCACGTTCCCCCTACTTTCTTGCTACCTTCCCCTACCAATCCTACCTTCGGATAACATGTTATATTAGGATAGCATGTTGCTGACGTGAGTCCATTAGATTTTCTCCTGCCAGAAATCGTCTAACGCGGCTGAAGAAGTTTTCACTCAAAAAATGATTGTACTTTTCTGGCCTTTTTTATAATCAACCTGTATATACAGTTTGACTAGTAAAATTACTGTTCATACTAAAGGAGTGTTCAGTAATCGGTACACCTTTTTTTGTTGACCTAACTATCCAGTGAAAGTATGTAGTGCGGATATCCGTGCATATATATCGAATTTCATTTTTTACGAACAGTGATTGCCGCCGTATCTTAATGCCCGCACGGTGACCATAATTTTTTAGTATAACTATATTAACTTGGTTGAGGTTTACTGTGTAGTTTAGCAATATTGCCTGTCTATTCCCTCTTTATTATAATTTTTAATTAGTTACAGAGGACCATTAACTATCATGTCCTTCAATATGTGTATAGTTTAGCAGTCATCCTATATAAACAAAAGAACAATATAATAATTTTATTGTGTTTAAAAGCTTATTTTTTTTTTACAAAAATACGCATAATCAGAAGGCATAAATATCTTTTATTTTTAATGTTTGACATATAATCTGATATCAATATCATATTATCATATCATGGCTATGCGATTTGACGCTCTGATTACATCAATCATTTTACGCGTGAAGTTCGATAAAATTAAATCTCACAATATCAAATTTCATAAATTTATCATATCTGTTTTAAGTAGCACCTTAATGCAGAAGAGGGCAAGGAGTTACGTGGACTGTTCTATTGGGTTCTTTATAGGCCCATAATATTGATTTACCGGCGTCCGTGATCGGATACGATTTGGTGAACTCTTTGTGGGGACTGAAGTATTTGCCTGTACAATTGCTGACGAAGTTGTGTAGATGAATTGTTACCGGAAAACCATCACGAAGGATGGCACGTTTGACATTTATGTAGGGCTTGTCACCGGCCTGGTGAGTCCATCAGGCACATTATTTCCAATTGTTCCCATCTTGCCGTTAGTGAGTGTTTACACACACACAATCCAAGATTAATCATAATCAGCTTATTGTTCGGTATGGTCTTGTAAGATTTGAAGTACTGTAATATAGTACCTACGCACGGGAGTCAGTTCTCGAAAATGGTCTTGCTCAGCTCTACTGGGACCGATTTATCTACACGGATAGGACTATTACCAATAATAAGCCTGTATCATGTTGGTTGATCAACTGGAGCGCCGGACATTTATTGTTAATATCACAATCTCGCATGACGATAACCTCGTGAGAGCAGAAAAGGATAAACTATCTAAATATTTGGAATTAGCTCTGTCACAGATTACTGACATGTGGGGCGTGGGCTCAACAATGATTGTCGCGTTAGTCGTTTCTATAAACGGTCTTGTTACGAAGAGCCTCGACCAACATCTAAGGAGACGGAGGCCTGCAATTCTGGATCAAGGGTCAGATACAGACGGTGGCAGTGTAAGGTTCACGCCGGCGGAAAATCTATTTTTGTGTATTTATTTTTATATTAACGTGTTTTTAATAATACTATAATTATTATAAATGTATTTAAAATAAGAAAAAATGTAAATAAAGGGAGATAGATAGATCATTTACTACATTATTACAACATTTCAATTTTTAAAACGTAGCTCAAATAATTCCACTATTCATTTATTATTAATGATTTCTATTTTAAAATTAATTATAGGATAACTATAAATTATGCTTTTTATTTAATGGTACCTATCAGAGATTATTAAAAGGGTATTGTATTATTAAAAGGGTCTTATTAATAAGATTAATAAGACCCTTTTAATAATACATTTTACACTTTCAATTGTCGGCACTTGGTGAAATTCCATTATTATAAGATAAAAATAGTTTATAATGCTTTTTAAAGCATCTTCAGGACGTAATGTCCATACTAATATTATAAATCCGAAAGTAACTCTGTCTGTCTGTCTGTCTGTCTGTCTGTCTGTTACGCTTTCACGCTTTCACGCTTAAACCACTGGACCGATTTTGATAAAATTTGGCATAAACATAGATAAGACGTTGAGAAAGGACATAGGCTACTTTTTACCGCGGGAAAATATCTCATTCCCACGGGAAATAAAATTAATCGGAAGAAAACGTAACGTAAAGCGTAATGTAGTGCACATTAACTAGATGTCGTTGCACGAAAATACATCGCACTAATGTATTGAAACAACTATACATCTAATTTCTTTTGTGTTTGTTATTATGTTTGTTTGGAACAATAAGTTGGATTGACAAAGTATTCTTTGTATGTGATAGGTATATTCCTTAGGATTTAGATGTAAGAACTAGTCTTGGGTTATAACAGGTCAAATCAGATATCTGTTGATCCTGTTACTGTTACTGAAAAATAACAGATGTCATTATCTGTTACTAAAGAACAGCCTGTTATTTTTCCAAGCACGGTCTCAGTATATAATTCACGTACAGTACAAAATATGTGAGTAGCATATTATAAAGTACTCTGTGGTGAGTAGAGAGTAGTGAGTACTAAGGCCATTTTAGTAGACGACATTTGGCAGATGCCAGACACGTACAAGTTTATATGGAGCTACTGCGTTTTAGATCCCATTTCACATTCTTAGATTTAAGATCTGACAAATATGACCTTTTAAATTAGCCCTACTTTAGTTGATTATTGTTTGATATAATCTTAAAAAATGTGTAAACGGTTAACCCTGCAGTCCATACCTGAAACTTCCCGCTAATATGAGGTATTTTAAGATAAAATGAGTAAAAACTATAAGCATAATATATTTTTTTTTAGTTCAAACATCTACATAGATAGTTAGTTAAAAATCACAGTAGGCTATATTGATTCTTTAAAAGCCGTGTAGGTATTTTGGAAACGATGATCAATTTTGATGTTTCAAATGGCATTCAATTTAATTTTTGTGATCTAAAGGTCTATTTTAGCTACATAATTGATAGCCGATGGGTTGAAAAATGTCGAAGCAATATTAAAAAAAACATTATAATAAATATAACTAGGTACCAGTTCTGCTAATCACCCGAACCGTGGGATGCTTTTTATTCATATGTTTTTGCAAATACGGATGATCAAAAGATAATTAAGCCTTACATAGATATATTGCAGCTCGCATAGTGGTCACCTACATCTACAAAATGGTCCCACACACACACAACACTGTCATCTCTTATTTACATTTGCCATTTTGCTGAACTAATATTATAAAAACTTTTATACAACTTCAACCTAAATTATTTAAATTTAATAGATAAGTATATCCTATCAGAACTGCTTAATTTATTACCTATATATACAAAAAGAATATGAATACCTACTAAGTATTTTTATTCGCACTAGTAAACCTTTTGTTTACAAAACAATTTTTGTTTTCGCTAAGTAAATTCAAAGCGAAATCGAAAGAATATAATCCGAAAAACGGGATAGAAAACAAATTACCAAAGAAACGTTATGACCTGGGTGTCTAATTAATATCACCTTTATGGTTAAGTCATAAAGTCGTAGTTACGTTGAACATTTTGTAGCCAATGGCGTCAATGCCAACAAAGACGTTCGGAAACGCGCCATTATATAAACGTTTCGAACTTTCAAATAATTTCTGTTGTAATTTTACTACGAAGAAAAAAATATTTTACCGTTATTTAAATTTTGTACGAGTACCTATATTGATGATTTTATGCAAATAATTGAGATCGACCTTTTTGTTTTTACATACCTAAAAAAGGACGTAATATTTCAACATATCGTTAGAAGTATTCTTGCAGTGTTTCCGAATTGAAAATTAGGAACAGGAACAGATAACAGATTATACGACTAGAAACAGTTGTCACTATTCTAGGAAGATATTTTGTTATAAACGATTACTATTTTAATTTTCGGATAATAAATACTAGGTGCTTCTCGTTTTAGCAGATTCAATTAAGCGGGTGTGAGCGAGAGAGACTAATACATACGAAGAACAGGTAACACGAATATCTGTTATTGAGTACGCACCTAGTATCTAGTACCTACTGTGACTGAAGAACGTAGTGCAGATTGTGATTCAGTATTGTGACTGATATTTTTCAACAGATATTTGATATTGTAGGAACAATTGTTATCTAGTATTTACGAATACCTGTGATTTGTATCTGTTACGATAAATACGCCTCACTACTAGTAAGAACTGCTGTATGTATCTACGTGGCGCGTGCGCTGGCGTAACGGATAAGTATACGTAAGTAAGTACAATGTACTGCAAATATATTGATTTTAAGTAGATCTACATAAAAGTCCACGACACAATATATCTATCACTTATAACAACAACAAAATAAGGAATTTTGAGTCGAAAAATTGTTGAAAATAGATGAATTTTGAGCAGTAGGATTATTATACGCAGGTGTACGCAGGCATATTAATCCTTACTAACGAAAAGTACCTACTTCATCCTTCATCAACACGAAAATCTTAGGAAGATAAACTTTGGCTCTTATACCAAGTTTTTTAACGCATAGTTTAAGAAAAATTGTAAAATGAAAATAATTCAACAATAGTAGGTATTTACCGAAAGGTTGTGCGAGTCTACTCACCGCCGAACGAGAACCGAACCTTGCCGAGAAGAGCCGAACTGTGAATGCGATGGCTTTACAATACTTTTTAAGGTTCCATATTCAAAGTTTAAAACGGGACCCTATTACTAAGACACCACTGTCTGTCCCTGCGTTTGTCTATCTATCTATCTGTCCGTCACCAGGCTGTATCTTATGAACCATGATAAACAGTTCAATTTTTCACAAATGATGTATTTATGTTGCCGCTATAATAATTAAAATTAAAACAGAATAAAATAAATATTTAAAGGTGACCCCCATACAACAAACGTGTTTTTTCTTTCTTTTATTTCGATCTTAATAATGACAACTGGTAGACGTTTGAAATATCCACAGAATAATAATCACTTTAAAAATAAATGATTAAAATAATATAAATATTTAAGGAGGCTCCCATACAACAAACGTGATTGTTTGCCATTTTTTATAGATGATGTTACGGAACCCTCCGTGCGCGAGTTCGACTCGCACTTAGCCGGTTTTTTTAAGGTACACGAGAGGAAGTATATACCTCTAACTAGAGGTGGGTCGTTTCGCGATTTTGCCGTATCAAAATGAAACTATTTATCGCCACGCGATAACGGCTTCTGAAACTATTTATTTTGAAAACTATTGATTACAGAATAGCGGCTTTGGTTAGCTGTTCTGATACCTGTCTCATTTCCATTCCGTGCAATACCGTTTTGAGCCCTTCCTATCAACGGATCGAGTTGAAATTTTGTGATGAAATTATTTTACGTTAAATATTACGTATTTCTTATGTACTGTATTTATAAATACCTATGTATTGTAGTTATAAATCGTACACATAATATCTATACATCTTCTATACAAATAAATAAAATTGGAGTGTCTGTTTGTAATATTAAAATAACCGGTTTTAACTAAATGCATATGGATACAAAATACACATACAAAAATAACACTTTTTACGATTTTTGTCTGTCTGTTTGTCTGTCTGTTTGTTCCGGCTAATCGCTGGAACGACTAGACCGATTTTGACGGGACTTTCACTGGTAGATAGCTGATGTAATAAGGAGTAACTTAGGCTACTTTTTTAAAAAAATACCACGCGGACAAAGTCGCGGGCACAGCTAGTTCTTTCATAAATAAAACAAAAATCGCAATTTTTAAGTTACGACAACTCACGTAGGACTCGTCGAAATATATATCCGTCGTATACGTTTACCGCTTATAAAAACTTCTTTAAGTACATTTTAGAAGTTGATCAACTATTACTCAAAAACTTGTAAAGCCTTCCTTATGAATTCCGAGTGTATGACCGCATTTTCTATACGCCATATATGGTTGATGCGTCAAAATAACTTGTAAAAAGTTTGAAGTAAAGAAATTCTGGTTTCTGGCACTGTCTTGATAATAATGTATACTTTTATTTTTTTATGGTTAATACAAAAGTTTTACATGAATAAGATAAGACAAGATTTATTGTTATTATTTATTTCAAAAGTAAAGTACAATAACTTCTATTAGATTCCTCACTAGGCAAGGCCTGTGGCGTGGACATCATGCAGTGATTTCCATAGGTAGGTACCATTAACAAAAATTTCACGGAAGGTAATAAAATTATACAATAAAACAAGAACAAAAATTAAAAAGAAAATTTGAGAAATAAAAAAGGTTATGGCTGTCATGGACACAGCCGTGCATCTTTTACGTGAATACGTCTACGTCACGTCTTGTGATGGTAACATTTTTCATTCGTCGTTCCAATCACAAAGTTCCCCAACAAACCAGCCTACGGACCTAGACCACGTCCATCTTGTGGATAGCGAAATAGAGATAGAGTGGGGTTAATACCAGAATGTGAGCCGCTATTACCCATCGACAGCGAAGAAGTAGGTAAAATAATCAAAGACCTGCGCAATAAAAAGGCTCCGGGGCCGGATAAAATCACAAATAATGTAGTTAAATACCTCCTTCCCTCCCTTATATTCCTACTAGTGAGTAGTGTGCTTCTTCAATGCACTCCTAGCTGGTTTCGTGTTTCCGGACAAGTGGAAAGAAGCCATTGTCATAGGAATACACAAACCGGGAAAACTCCAAAAGAACGTCATTAGTTACCGTCCCAAATCTACGAAAAAATCACACCTACTGTTTCGCCTTTAGGCATTTGTTCACGAGAAAGGTCTCATAATTATATACTGAGCAGTTCGGTTTCCGAGCAGCTTACGGTAACAGAAAGTATGGTATCAATGATGATTCCAAGGTATTTTATACAGTCCAGCTGTTTAATCTTATCACAGACACAGGATGGTCCTGTATTTTGGCAATTATGGAATGTGAAATTGTTTATTTAATAAGAAATCTAAAAATTTTAATAGGCAGTAAATTTGTTCAACGTTCCATCTGGGTTGGTGTTACCATTTTACAATCATGTCAGTTTTTTTCGTTAGTTTGTTTAGGTTTCAAGAAAAAAGTAGCCGATAAATTTATGCATGTGGCGTTCTTCCTTCTTTACAAGTTCCTATTTATTTATGTAACAAAAGTATTATAATGAAAATGGAGTTCCTAAGATATAAAGAATTAAATTTAGGTCTATACTTTAGCCTATGTAAATAAATTTATGTAATTAGGTAAAACTGTTCTTATATTTTAGTAGATATCTTTAAGTAGGTATATGTAACTGTGTTTTTAAATATCAAAAAGATGCATCACAAAAAAAATATCAAGGCATATATGTTTGTAAAAAAATAATGATTTTGTAGAGTCGAACCCTAACAGTTAAGTTTGTATTATCAGCTTAGAACAAATCATAATAATATACTATTAAAATGATAACAAAATCACTCATTATCTTAGCAATTAGCTATTTGCGAATAGATAAAGTTTACCTATAAATATAAGAAGATTGTCCACAATATGGACCGGAATTAAGCCATGAGGGCACTAGTGGTACTTTTTGCTTCTATCGCATGTACGTTTTTTTAAATTTTGATTTTTTGTTTGTATCTAATTTAATGTAATCTTTTTAAATTTAAATTTCTAAATTAAAATATTCTTCTCGAGCTTAATAGTAATTTGTGTAAATTCGTGTTATTCTAAATAAAATCGAATGAATATCTAATTACGATTTCAGTTAAAATGAATAACAGTATTATTACTACCAAACACATCAAAACTTTTGTAAATTAAAAGAACATTTATGTAAAACTAATACATGCAAACGGCTTTGTTTGTTATTAATTAATAACAACGTGTAGTCTGTATGTTTGAGTTATACCCTCTGTGTTATTTGATGTATCAATGTAGATACATATATTGTGTTTTACGTGAAGAAAGGGAAACAGTTTCCCTTTCCCATAAAATCCACTTTTATTATCAAATAAACATTTACATTTTACATAAAATAAGACTGTCTAGACAATTTGGTAAACAGTTACAATATTATGTAAGCTGCTCTGAAGCCAATCGTGCACATAATATATATTAAGCTCTGGTTTTCTCCAAAAGCGGTGGCGTCATGAAGCGGTCGTAATACAGCGGTGAATGACGTCACTAGAACTTTGTATAAGTAAACTAATTGCCGCGGTTTCCTAAAGAACGGTAATTGACACCGTAACGAATGCTGTAACGTCAAAAAGCGGTGCCGTCATTTGTACGTTTTTTTCGATAGCAGTGAAGCCATTTCTAAACGTAATATAATCAATGCGTGCCTTTTTATTTTACAAAAGGTGTTTCATCAACTGGAGCAGCGACGACGATGACATTTTAATTGATTTTGTGCAGGTTTATGAGATATTATACAATGTAAAACATAAAGACGACAGACAGACGCAGTGCAAACAACGATGCACTGACATTTAAAAACCACCTTCGGCAGTGCAAGCTTCATATAAATCACTTTCCTTCACACGATTATTTTCGTCTTCTGATGATTTTTCATCTTCCAAATATACGAGTAACGCTAAATCAAGGTCGTCCATTTGCAACCGTTGATGCGTATAGCACACGACTTTGTGGTCTGTTCAACGAAAAAAGACGGCCGTCGAAGTCTCTAACATTTCACGTGCCTATGGTCGTCTTTTTAGGGCCATCATATTGCGTCCGTTTAATGACGCCACCGCTTTTGGAGAAAACCAGAGCTGTAGCAGAATAGTCGCACATATTGTGCAGTTTTTTGTACTAGGTTCTAAGTGGAAAACATTTTTGCAACACATTGTACTAAATTAAATTTTTACATATTTTTTCAGTGTGCGCTGGCAGTGCTATTCCTCTGATACCAGGGGATAACAGCCACTATGTTGAAGGAGAAAGCCGCTATATTTGGATGCCTGATGGCAGAGGTATACCCCGTCTTGTAGACCTACAGGCTCCTGCAGACTTAAGTGACTTAGAAACTAGAAATGGTGCAAACAATCAGTACTGGCTATTTACTAGGTAAGGCTAAGATTAGTCATAAATAAGTTCCAAATAATATTCTTTTCTATCTATTGTTTCTTTCTTAAATATTTTTCTGTAAGTAAAATCATTATCTTCGCTGAAGACCAAGATAGTTGGTTAAAATTCCATTCCAGTTGCGGCCACTTCTTAAGGTGGTCGCCTCTTATAATAATAAGCTACCTAAGCTATCATAAGAGAATCTTACTTTAAAGGAGAAATTATGGTATTTAATTTGCAAATTTTCCGTGAAATGTTATATTGAACTGCTGTGATGCAACAGAAATGAAAGGAAGTGTAAGGAATAGGGCAAACTTATCCAAAGTCTGAAATTATAGAAGACTACAGCGGCATAATAGTCCACCCACATCCACGACAGAAGCAAAGGCAGTAACACACAAGTTATGTTCTCAACACACGTTTCACTTCGCAACTGAAGCATCTTCAGGAGGGACGAATAGCACTTCACTCTATGAAAGGTGAAGCAATAATGGCGAGCAACGTAATTTAATTCTATTATCCGCTCATACCACCAGCCATTTTCACATTTTTATCTAAAAAAACACGGACCGTTACGCGCACACGTTCCGAGTTCGTTCCGGTGAACCATGGTCACAAAAATGGTTAATGAGTTGTTTGGATTGAATCCGATACTGTAAAGCGTATATTTTTTAAGAGATCTTGAGCACTGCAATACACTGGTGTAAGAATTGTTTAATTTGAATGGCTTAAGCTACAAAATAATTCAGGTGTAACACAACACTTAAGAGAAAAATATGACTACTTGTTAGTCGAGGATTTTTAATTCAAAAAGTAAATCGATGACCTATGCTTTTTATATTTTTTTATATAATTGGTAAACATATACATACGGAAAAAAAGTAAACAACATATATTATAGTACAAAAATATTTATTTACATAAATATTAATATATTTTTAATATACGGTTTTTTGACAAAATTATTATCTTTTCTGTTAGATTTTGAACTAATCTTGATTATAAATAAAGTTTACTTGTTAATTAATACGCCAAAACACTTTTAAATTAACCTGTATCATAAACTGCAACCAACACATAACACACAGCACGAATCAAAATGGCGGACTAAGTTCTTTAATTTTTCCCGAAGAGCGCATTTGAAAAAAAGAATGCCAATTTGATGTTATTCTGTACAATGTTTCGTTCGAAAACTTTTACTTAATTACTAAAAGTTTACTTGTTAATTAATACGCCAAAACACTTTTAAATTAACCTGTATCATAAACTGCAACCAACACATAACACACAGCACGAATCAAAATGGCGGACTAAGTTCTTTAATTTTTCCCGAAGAGCGCATTTGAAAAAAAGAATGCCAATTTGATGTTATTCTGTACAATGTTTCGTTCGAAAACGATAAAATACCATAGAGTATTGTATGAAAATTGGTAAATAGTGAAAGTAATGTTTTTTTGGATGAAGTTAGCGGTGGTCCCTATAGAGACCATAGTGTATTAACGGAATTTTCTCAGAAGTCTCATTAGTTACCAAAGTGAGCGGTTATAAAAACACCTTTCATTTCCCACCGCTGTCTGGAGTGAAAGGTTGTCCTTGAGGTAAACAATAGATGTCTGTTGCAGCGAAGTCGTTTTGGCATTTATGCAGTATCTGACTTTGTTTTTGACAGGAATAATCCCACCAATCGTCAAGTCCTCGTGAACAATAACGCTAATTCCATAAGAAACTCTAACTACAATGGCAACCGTCCATTAAAAGTCATCACTCACGGATGGAATAGCGGTGGAACTACAAGTTGGATGAATCAAGTGGTATCTGCGTTTTTGGCTGTTGCTGATGTAAATGTAATTGTCGTTGATTGGAGTGGAGCAGCTGGAGGTCTATATACTACGTCAGTTCGTGCTGTCCCTGATGTTGGACGCCATGTCGGCAATTTCATAACATTCTTATTTAATACTGCTGGTGGTAACTGGAACAACGTGCATTTGTCTGGGCACAGTTTAGGAGCTCATGTGATGGGCAATGCAGGACGTCAAGTATCAGGAAGAGCAATGCGTGTTACCGGTAATGTTATTATTTTGATAATAATTTTATTTAAATAATAATAGTGTTAATAACGATTTTAGATTAAATAAAAGTTAAGACTTTAGACATTAAGCTAAAGATTTTAAACGTTATTTCTACTTAGAAGTTTTATCAATGTCTTAATTAGGCCTTAAATCAGCTTGAATAGAGCAAACATGTATTAGCTCTAGTTAAGCTGATTTACGTAAGTACTATATATATATATATATATATATATATATATATATATATATATATATATATATATATATATATATATATATATATATATGCATATAAAAAAAAATGTTTTTTCATAAACATAAAGTTGCCCGGGATTGGAAAGTGCCCGGTTGGCGATAGGCTTGCCACTAATAACTTTGGCTAATCTTGAGTGCACTTGTTGTACCTCATCCTACCTCTTCGGGGATACGGGCGTGAAGATTACTTAGATTCGATTTACTTCGGTTCGATTTTTTGTGTGATGAGCACAAATATTTGTATTTCCGGGTTTCGGTGTTAGTATATTCTGGTATTTATATATGTATTTCTAAGTATTAGTATCGTTGTCTAACACCCATAACACAAGTAAATTATTTGCTTACTTTGGGGTTAGATCAGTAAGTGTAATTTGTCCCGTAAAATACGCGAAGCAAAAAATTCGGATCCTCTTTGAAGAACATTATATGCGGGAAGGAGAGATATGTGGTAATCTGATATTTATGTATATATTTCCCACTGAAGAGCATATAGCTTAAATTTTTGAAAAAATTAGTGTTGTATCTCAACCAATGGGCGTTCCCCAATATTCGTTTTAATACTTAAAAAAAAAGAGCTGAAAGATCTTTTTGCATTGTACGAAACAAAGTCGCTTTTGCCGTATGTTCACTTAGATCTTTTAAACTACGCAACGGTTTTGAATGAAGTTTTCATCAGTAGACAATGATTCAAGAGGAAGGTTTATAAGTATAATAAACTTTTAAAATAGTAGAAAAAACAGCCAACAATTTCAAATATTTTTATAGTATATTATTTTATTGTAAAAACATTTGAAAAATATACCCGGGGCGTTTAATATAACAATTGAAAATATCTGTCAAATCTTTTTCAATCTACAAGGATGTAAAATGTTTGAGTCTGTTTTTCTTTTAACTCCGTAAAGGAAAACATCATTTATTTGCAATATTACCTACCTATAATAAAACATCCAGAATAAAGCAATCTAATAAAACAATAATCTGCTCACCTTATTACGATATTGCTATGGAAAAAATTTGAAAACATGAAGTTTTCGTTGCAAATTGAATACACGCTCTTAAAGTAATACTTAATACTTGTGAAAGTTATAAACTTAATAAAGACAGAAAAAACATCTACTAATTCTGAATATAACATAAAAGCGACAAAACGTTCGATGGCAAATACTTTTCTTTATGTGACTACAATATTGCACATGTACCTGTATGTATTTGCTCATACGAAGCAAAATAACTAAAACACATTTGTTGTTTAAAAACAATAAAAATTAGGATTTCTTACGCTGTTATATTATATTGATCAAAATTAATTTCTAGGTTTGGACCCTGCTGGACCTCAATGGGGTGGAAACTCTAACGCACTGAATGGAGCATCAGGAATTTACGTTGAATGTATCCACACGGATGGTGGATTGCTAGGTATTATGGACCCTATTTGTGACGCTAATTTCTATCCAAATGGAGGTAGAAACCCTCAACCAGGTTGTTGGGTCAGCACATGCTCCCACGGTCGTGCGCCTGAATTATTTGCTTCGAGTATAAGAACCAATCACTTTGTGGGTCGCCAGTGCTCAAATCTTAATCAAGCACAGAACAACCAATGTTCGGGAGGAGCTCTAAACATGGGCAACAGCATTTTGAGTAAGCGCGGGTATGTATACTTACTTACTTTTTAATTTTAATCAATATCTGTGAAGGAGATTATTTTTATTGATCGTGAGCTTTGGCAACTTAACTGCCTGGCTGTTAAGTTGAAGTAAATAGTATCTCTATTTTGGTGCCAGTTAATATTCTGTGATGACACGTCTGCGTGTAGGATATGGATATAAGATATATTGCCTAAATGTTTATCCAAATGTATGTAGATGCTTCGACGTATTATGTAAACGTTAATAGTATCTCGACTTTGATTGTATTACGTCGAATCATGTGTGCATGCATGTTAGTTATAGTATATCTCAATCTATAAGGGTGGACTGATAAAATACTGTTCATATTGAACACCCTCCGTGTTCAGTACTCGATTGTATGTGATACTGAATCAGGTCCTAAAAGTTTAACTTATCCAATAAAAATGTTTAGTGCGGACACCCGCGTATGCCGTGAATACTATATTATAAGATTTATTACATGATCATATTTACGATGCAGTAGCCGCGCCATGACACGTAAAGGCAAGCAAATTAATTGTCGGCGTGGTGATCAAATTTTTTGAATATTACTACACTAATTTCGTTGAAGTTTATTGTATAGTTGAGTTTTTTTTTATTTTGTTTTTGATGGTTACACATGAACATTAACTATCATGTCCTTCAGTATGTAGACTTTTATCAGTAATCTTCCTTAACGAGAAATGGAGTTGACAATATTTTTTCACTTTACTTATATCTTAAGCGGGGTGAAATTGAAGTCTTAGGTACTTTTATTAGGTATATTTAGGTATCTTTCTTAATGGAAAAAGATATTCTATCGTCCTATCGCCTGAAAGTACTAAACATTTTAATGATTATATAAATTTTGCAAAGGCAAAATGTGTTTTCTAATTTTCTGATAAAAACAAGGCTGGCCGGGATTGGGTAAGTACCCGGTTGGTGATAGTCTTGCCACCTATCATATTGTGGGACTAAGTATCTTCGGCTAATCGTGGGTGCACTGATTGTACGTCTGCTTACCTCTTCGGGGATACGGGAGTGATAAAATTATAGTTTAGTAATGAGTATAGTTTCTTTTAGCAAAGGAATTAATGGTCCCACTGTTAGAAAGGGATAACAATCGTTAACCAAAGATTCAAATGGTCAGTTCCATCTATTCGGCGGGAATGTTGTACGTATACATAGTTGTTACCTGTTATCTTAACCCTGCAAAGGGGAACACGGCAGTAATAAGTTCTTGCGATAGGATTAGGCACGGCACCAAAGCTAGATGAGAGGTTGCCTATTTTTTTATATACTAGTTTAACTTACATCCAAATGTGGTTGAATTATTTTGTGTAATTTCTTCAAAAACATTTTTCACCTATATTAACGAAAAAAAAATTGGTTTCAGAGCGGGACTCTTTGGCTTAAGAACCGGAAGCAGTTGGCCATTTTAAAGGATATATCAAAGGAACGTAAGAAATAAATTAAATTATTCATAAATTCTCAAATATAAACTATAAAATAACAAGTTATTTATTTTACTCTCCCAATCCCGAAAACGTTAGAGTTTTCTCTGCAGTACTGTAAGATATTTTTTAATGTACTAGTATTCTGGAGATCAACTTATTCGTTTCAGATTAGAAAATTTCAGATTTGATCCCCGGGTCAGGAAAAAATGTGTTGTCATATTGACAGCAATACTTTTTGTGGCAAAAATTTGTGGATGTTGACTTCTACTTAGCCATATCAAGCTCACTTGTCAGTATACTAATTTAACCCACAAAAGTAGTATACAGATTTACAAATTTTATTATAATACTTATCGTTGTTACTGTACCTAAACGAACAACACTTTTAATGCAATATACATACACATCTTTACGCCAGATCCCTTACGGGGTAGGCAGAGAGAACAGAATCTGATCATGGTATGCCAGTCTTGGGCTTCCACGGTACCTACATCCTTCCACATTCTGTTTTGTTAGCCTTTCATCTACCATTCTTTCTACATGTCCGAACCAACGGTGCATTTCCGCTTTCTCATCTTTAGACTGACACTTTCTTTCAAGCCTAACCTCTCTCTCACTTCCACATTACAAACCCGGTCCGCCAGTGTTACACCACATATTTTTTCTTAGCGATCTCGTCTCAACCATTCTACTTTCATGTCCTTTCTGAAATACCCAACTCTCACTTACATACAATGGGGACAAAATTACATACAGTGCGTTGGGATAAGCACATCTACTCATGTGACATAATTATGCAGGGCTAGGACGGGCACCCTGACTTAAAATTGTGATATTAAGTAAACTCCGTAACGCTCTATTCACTCTGTTCCCTGATCAACAACAGCGATGTACCTCCTATCCCTGCTAAAAACACATCCAAGATATACAAACTCATCCACTTGTTCCAGCACTACATCATCGACCACAACTCTTACATCCGTTCTGATTGCTTCTCTTTCAAATACTAAAACTTTAGTTTTCTTCACATTCAAATGTAAGCCCATTCTCTTACAATCATCATTCATAACTGTGACCAGTGTTTGCAGCTCAGATGGAATTGACCTTAAAAGTACAGCTGCATAAAGCAGGCAGTTCACCACTAGAGACTCATGCGCATTCCTATACGCAATGACCTTAATCTTTGGAAACACTTATCCAGATATAGAATAAACAGGCGAGCTGACAACACACAGCTTGATCCCAATATTGACATCGAACCAGGGCAACCATCCCGTACATGGATTGCATAGCACGCAGTAGACGCCCGTCTATCCCATAACTGGGCAAAATGTCCCAAAGTTTCTTTCGCACAACTCTATCAAACTTGTACTGGTTGGTAGAGTTCTGCATTGTCTCGCCCGGGTCTGGTACCACCGCCTAACATATTCCTGCTGCAATAGAGTCAAAGTCAAAGTCAAAGTCAAAACATTTTTATTCAAATTATCCTTTACAGGCACTTTTGACGAGTCAACATTTTTTGAGTTACTACTCGATCGGAAATCGGGATCGGTCAGTGCTTACCACTATCGTGTTCC
The DNA here is from genome assembly GCA_036924255.1 of Apodemia mormo. Taxonomy (NCBI): domain Eukaryota; kingdom Metazoa; phylum Arthropoda; class Insecta; order Lepidoptera; family Riodinidae; genus Apodemia; species Apodemia mormo. Next base: position 21,452,137 of record JAUPFN010000021.1, on the reverse strand, counting down.
GGTTTGGAGGGTAATGTAGCCGGTAAACTTATGCATGTGGTATTAGACCCACAAGATAGCAACGCACCATTAACATCTTTGGTGTCTATAGGCGATGGTTGACTCTTTCCATCAGGAGACCCATCTGCTTGTTTGCTATCTTATGATATATAAAATAAGGCTTTCTCCAAATCCACAAAACTGCAGAAAACCTTCTGGTCGAAAGCTAGATGCTTCTCTACGATGTTGCGGAGTAAAAAAACTTAATCCATACATCCTCTTCCAGATCTAAAACCCTTTTGTGCCTCCCACAATATTCCCTCGGACTTCCCTTGCGTTCTCTTTTCCATGATTTTACCATACATCTTCGATGCTAAGCTGACCAAACTGATGGCCCTGTAGCTATTGCAGTCTATACGTGAGCCCTTGCCTTTATACAAGGGCACAATGACCGCGCGCCGTCAGTCTTCGGATACTCTACCGGTCCTCCAACATATATTAAGAGGACCCAAAAAGAGTCCCAAACGGCTGGACTACCGTATTTGATCATCTCAGCAGTCAACTTATCTATTCCCACATCCTTTCCATTTTTTATACTTCTTATCGCCCATACGATCTCTTGCATAGTAATGTCCTGGCATGCTTCCACGGTCTCTGAATCACTTACTGAGTCAGAGTCAGTTCAGAAAAAAATCATACTATTCCATATTACCAAAATATTCACTCCATCGTTTTAACACGCTGTCTGTGCTTGTAAGAATGTCACCATCCTTAGACTTAATTTTATTCATTTTGGAGGCTGCCGAACAACTTCTAGACTTCTTCACCTCCCTCCAAAACAGTTTGGTGTTTGCCTCAAAGTTGTTCGCCAGTCTCTCTTCCGCTTTCGGATATTCTCTTTCACGCTTTTCTTTCACTAAGGTTTTAGTGGCATTCTTACAACAACGATACAATTCTTTCTTCTTATTTTTCATACCATCATTCGTTTGCAAACATGATACATAGTTTAGCCATGCTTTCTTCTTTCTCTCAATCGCAGCTTTCACTTCATTATCCCACCATGCGTCTCCTTCCATTGACTTGCACAGTTTTGCACTACCACATACTTCTTTCGCGGCTACTACCATTCTTCCTTTCAAAACTTTCCAACACTCGTCTACATCCAAATCCGGTAGGTTTACTTTCGCCAACTTATTTAGAACCTGAATATCAAACAGACTCCTTATACTCGAATCTTGCAACTTTTCGTTCATTATCCTTTCAAGCTCTCCGAATGGAACGCGTTGTCGCCAATGTTTCCATTTCTTAAACAGACCCCTATATCGGTTTACTACCAAATAGTGGTCTGTTTCCAGATTGGGAGTTGGGACCTCTGTAGGCGCGCGTATCTATTAAACAACTGCGGAGTCTACTATCAATCAAAATCAGATCTATCACACTCTTTTGGTCATTCCTTCTCCATGTATACAAATGTATGCCCTTATGAGGGAATATTGTGTTAGCTACAAGGAGATTCTTTTTCACGTATAAATCCACAATGTGCTTACCAGCATCGTTCACTCTACTGTCACCATACGGACCAGTACGGCATCGAAACCAGGCCGATTAGTCCCAAACCATCCATTCAAATCACCACACAAAATAACTTTCATTGCCATCAACCATATCCAGAACATCCCTTACAGAATCCCAAAACTTTTCCAGGTCACAGGTCACAGGGTGACGAAGGTTACCGGTGCATATAATGCGACCAAAAAACTCTCGTGATTCCCAGTTTGACCCGAACCCAGAGAAGACTCGCGCCAGCCATCTCAAAACCTTTCAGACCAGAGATTAAGCGTGACGATAGAAGAATACCTCCTCCGGCGCTAGCATGATCGCTCTGGGGCACATCAGACCACAGAGCCATCATGCCACCGGGGAGATCAATGGTTTGCGCTTAGTCTCTGTTACACATAAAACATCCAGGCATCTCTCATTTATTACATCTATCAATTCATGCATCTTATCTTCCAACACACCACTTACATTCCGCGTGCCTATTTGGCACTCTGCTCCCCTCGACTCACCTATTCAGTTTACAATAAACAATTAGAATCCATACAAAAAAGATTTCTGAAATATTTGGTTTTTAAAACTAACGTTTAAGACAGCTCATATAAGGAACGATGCATAAGACATCTCCTACTTCCTCTCCAAATTTGTAGAAATGTAGCCGACATAACTTACTTCTATAGAAATAAAAGCCTTATCAATGATTATTTTGAGTTTTTTTTTGTGTACCAAAAACCTGACTCAAAATAATTTGGCGACTGCTACATGTACTAATCAGAAATCAGAAGTACTCTATTCAATAAAACTTTTTACAAGTTATTTTGACACGTCAACATTTTTTTAAACTAATATCACCACACACTGAGAAGATCCGGCAGAAGAAACTCAGCGGGCTTGTCTTTTTTATAATATTTTTTTTCGTAAAATTCGTAGAAATACAGCCGACATAACTTCCTTATCAAAAATATTAAAGGGCAATGTAGACTCAAGCAAATTACTAAAACATATTAAACTTGTAGTACTTCGTAGTCACAACACTCGGAACACGTCCATGAAGTTATAAATACCACGTGTGCGCACAGATTATCACAGTAATAGTTAATTCGTTCTTGTCAGCTGTTAAATACGTTAAGCAATGAAGTTGACATAGATATATTTTGTAATAGTATCGCATCATTGCAGCAAGCACTAGCAAGTACCCTACTAAGTAATTATTTATAGTTATTTAGGTCATAATGACATTATTCCTGTAAGTTTCGACTAGCATAATTATAGGTATAATGTGTATCTCAAATACTTTTTGATAAAATTTCATATGTAAAAACTTGTTATTAGCTCTTATCTATCCATATTTAACATTACCTAATTAATATAGAAGCTTTTTTTTATATAGTAGAGGGGGCAAACGAGCAGATGGTGCACCTGATGGTAAGTGATCACCGTCGCCCATGGACATCCGCAATACCGGGGTTATTGCAGCTGCGTTGCCGGCCTTTTAAGAATGAATAAGCTCGTTTCTTGAAGGTACCTAAGTCGTATCCATTCGGAAACACCCCCGAGGGTAATAGATTCCACAAAGGAGTAATGCGAGGCAAAAAGTGTTGACAAAAGCACACGGTTGTGGATTTCCAGACATCGAGGTGGTGAGGATGGAACTTTAAATTTTGACGCGATGTCCGATGGTGGAATTTAGCGGCAGGCATTAGTCCGAACAACTCGTCGGAACACTCCCCATGATAAATACGGTAAAAGATGCAGAGCGAGCCTACATCTCTGCGTAACGCCAAAGAGTCAAGCCGATTAGAAATAGCCTGGTCGTCGACGATTCGAAACGCTCTACGTTGAATGCGATCAAGAGGAAGAAGCTGGTACTGAGGAGCTCCGGCCCAGAGGTGAGAACAGTACTCCATGTGAGGTCGAATTTGGGCCTTGTAAAGTTGGAGGCGATGGGCTGGCATGAAGTACTGCTTTGCTCTACTGAGTACACCAAGCTTTTTGGAGGCTAGTTTAGCCTTCCCTTCCAAATGACCGCGGAACTGAACGTTGTTCGATATGTCGACTCCCAGAATTCCAATACTGGCTGAGGCTGTCAGGAGAGTGTTTTCGAACCGAGGTGATACGACAAAGGGTGTTTTTTTTTGCGGTGAACGCACAAAGCTGCGTCTTTTTGGGGTTAAATGTAATAAGGTTTTGATGACCCCATTCTGAGACATCAGTTAGTTGATTCTCGAGTTCAGACACGAGCTTGATCCGGCCCTTTTCGACGTGTTCCCGAGAAATACCGCTACGGCCAGAGTATGTAGCATCAACAGTACTGTCGTCCGCATAGCAATGTATGTTACTAATTGCAACATATCATTGATATGCAGAAGAAACAGTGTCGGTGATAGCACGAAGCCTTGGGGAACACCAGCATTGACAGGTTTAAGATCGGAGCATGCACCGTCGACGACGACCTTAATGCTCCGATCAGCCAAAAAACTGGTGATCCACTTGCATAGTTTCTCGGGAAGCCCATAGGAAGGCAGCTTTGAGAGAAGCGCTTTATGCCATACCGGATCGAAGGCCTTCGCTATGTCTAAACTAACTGCCAATGCCTCCCCCTTGGACTCAACTGCCTCCGCTCAACGATGTGTCAGGTATACTAGAAGATCACCAGCTGAGCGGCCATGAGGGAAACCGTACTGACGGTCACTAATCAGCTGGTGCTCTTCTAAATACTTCAGGAGCTGACAGTTTATAAGTGTCTCCATGACTTTGGAGAACAAGGAGGTTATGGCTATTGGCCGATAGGTTGACGGATTAGAGCGATCTCCTTTTTTAGCTGTATGTTTTCCTGTAAAATAAAATAAATAAAATAAAATAAAATCGGTGCTTGTTGAATTTAATACTCAGTTTAGATGCAAATCAGGCTAAAATAATGTATCTACATGATATGATGCATCCACACTAATATAGAGTTAAATAAAGATGTTACGTTTCAGTAAAATCGGCGCAGTTTTGAAATATCGATATCTGGTCTCGGAGGCAAGCGTGAACCAAAAAACGGTGTGTTTTTGGTCAATCTTGTGTCATTGAGAAGTCTAAGTTTACCGGCTACCGTATCCTCCAAACTGGAACACGACAATGACAAGCATTGACGCTATTGCGGCAGGAATAGGTAAGGCGGTGGTAGCAAATAACCCGGGCGAGACGTTGTCGAACTCTGCCACCTAGTAGTCACAATGGTAGTGACCTGTATAGCCAATCGATCGCGTCTGACGATTTGCCTGTCAAAACGGCAGTTAGTCTATTCTTTAAAGGACCCCGGACCAATGTCTGACCGGGCTGAAATTCAGTTGTAAGTTTGATCATAGACTATTCTAACTCTTCTAAGTTTAATAACAGACTTTCATAATAAACAAAATAGTATCTATTTGTGAATATTATGATATGCATTAAATGCTTGCTGTTTCTCAATACATATTATATAACTAAAATTTTTAATTTTCTGTAGCAAAGTTCATGCTCTTCAGCTCGCGTGATTGTCGTTAAAAGGGGTACAAACTTTCTACTTCACGTATTACTATATAGACTAATTAAATAGCTTTTCCCTTCAAGTAAAGATCGCATTGCAGACTCCGAGTTAGCACTTAAAACACTTAAGTTTGGACATTTATATAGAAAGGTTCTTATTTAAACTGGTAAAGTAAATACTCTCTTAATTAGTTCGTTTATAAAGTTATGCAGTTGTTGGAGTTAGACGGTTTGTCTGCTGATGTGAACTTAGAAATTGGACTCATTGTAAAATAAAATATAATAATATTTTCTAATTAACACTGCATTTAAAAATGGCAACACTTGAATTATAATCTGTACTAATATTTAGCATACATTATTGATACTACTTTAATTTTAGTCGTAAGGATGGCCTCGTTGTTTGAGTGGTTATCCAACCTAACTACGCATGGATGTGGCTTAGGTTCGATTCCCGACAGGGACAATAATTTGTGTGATGAATAAAGATGTTTGTATTTCTGGTTTTAGGTGTTTATTATGCATGTTTCAATATTTATATATGTATTTCTATGAATTAGTATCGTTGACCCATAATACCTAAATAATTTGGTTAAATTAATTCGTGTAATTTGTCCAGCTACATTTAAATTTAAATAAAATTACTATATTATAATCTATAATACTGATACAAAATTATATCACGTTTTTTTTGTATTGATACTTAAATAACAATTTTACAAAAATTACACGATATCATCTAAAGATATCATCTAAGGAATGTGCTGACATATTACATGATAGAATGTACTTAACTCGATCATATAAAATTCCAAAAACAGTCTAAAAAATCTCTAAAACAAATAATTTGTTAATAATATTTCTAATCTTCCACGTGATTTTTATATGGTAACATTTAGTTGTAAATACAAAAAAGAATGTGCTAAATTTTGGTTTTCAGCTGATATCCTATATTGATTTATCCGAAAATTAACACGTTTCTCAGCGGTTTCAGAACATACCGCGCCACCCATTTCCTATAAAATTGACGCGCGTCGAAATACTTCGCCTTAGGGCGGGATGGCAAACCGGAACATGACTATGACAAGCATTGACGCTGTTGCGGCAGGAATAAGCAAGGCGGTGGTACCAAAAAACCGGGTGAGACGTTGTAGAACTCTACCCCCTAGTAGTTATGATGGTAGTGTCTGGCAGAACTATAGTTGGCCTATTCTTCAACGGAGTCCAGACTGACGTGGGGGAAAATTCTCTATCATTGGCAAGATATTCTGTATTCTTCATCATTGGCTCTTGGTGAAAATATATTTTAATATAAAATGTAATACAAATCATATTTTTAATGTTTCAAAATATTATTTCTAAATACGAGGAACAAAATAAATAAGGCCTTCATGGAAAAATGTATTAGAGCTTCTTTAATGAATTTCGGGAGGCGAAATGATAAGAGATTTAAAAGGAAACAAATTGAAAAAAATGTAATATAAACTAAAAAAAATATTATTATGAAATAACTAAATATTTTGAGGATAAAAGGGAATAATTTTTCCTCGAATACCAATCTCGTTTTATATTTGTAAGATACAAATTGCTTTCAAATTATCTATCATCTAATACCTTTTTATGAGATTATACATTACTTTTATTCATGCAGAATATTTTAACTTAGCATAACTTAATAGAGTATAGTAAGTAATATAAATTAATTGATAAAGTACGTGTCGGGTCACGCGCAATGCAGGCTTCCGAAATTCCCACTTTACATGTGCTTAACATGTGCCACTTTACATGGAGCTACTCTATAAAAAAAAATTTCAACATTTTATATTACCACTTTGTTGCCCTGATGATCAGAACAGAACAGAACAGAACAGAACAGAATAGAACAGAACAGAACAGAACAGAACAGAACAGACCGGACCGGACCGGACCGGACCGGACCGGACCGGACCGGAACGGAACGGAACGGAACGGAACGGAACGGAACAGAACGGAACAGAACAGAACAGAACAGAACAGAACAGAACAGAATATATTTTTATTCAAAGTGAGTATACATGGGGCACAGTAAAAGTTTTGCACTTCTAGCTAATCGGAACTATTTGAATTTCGAATGTTATATTTTTAAAACGTCGCAACCTTCTTAGTAATAAAAATAAAAAAACAGTAGCAGTCGTGGGACTGCCGATAGAAGTGAAAACGGAACTATTAAGTTGAGAGTAATTAAAACTATATAACTATATAAAGCGTCCAACGCGCACATAATACAGTCAGAAATAGTCGATACGTGTACACAGGCTACTGCGCGTGCGCTAGTCTGGCTCTCCATAGCTATAGATATACTATTATCATTAGCATGTCGGTGACGCGAACCGAGGATTTTACCCTCTACCAAAACGCTCAACGCGCCTAAAGAAGTTTTCACTTCAAAAACAATTGGCGGGAAATGATTTGTCAATTGTTTTTTTATCACACATCAAAGTTCTACGTACGCAACGAAAATGGAATTAAGTCGAAAAGATTTTAGAGCGATGATTTTTTATGATTTTAAAAGCGGCACAGTCTTGCGGAGAAAGTCCGCTCGTCTTCAAAATGCTTTTGAGAGAGAAGCACCTTGTTTGAGCACCGTGAGGCGATGGTTTGCTGAATTTGAGAGAGGTCGAGTTTCTTTACATGACGAATTTCGTGAAGGGCGGCCTTCAACGGCCGTCAATGAAAATAATGTGACTACTGTTAAGCGGTCAATTGAAGAAACCCCCCGGATTACCTATGAGACAATTCGAGGACTATTGTAGATCGGTATGACCCAAATTCAGAAAATTTTACACGAAGAATTGAAAGTTTGGAAACTTTGTTGTCGTTGGATCCCTCATGAACTGACAGCGGAGCAGAAGCGGGCTCGCGTGGAATGGTGCTTCCAGATGCTACTGAAGTACGAGCACGGACATTTTAATGCTATTTATGATATTGAGAACAGGCCAAAAAAAGCGAGACAGGCGACACACGTTGGTAAAAAAAATGATCGCGTTTTTTTTCTAAGCTACGGGTCCCATCTGTACAATTTCAGTTGAAGATCAAAAGAGTGTTAATGCCGAGTGGTATTCTAACATTTGTTTACCCAGGTTGTTAGAAAAAGTTCGCGAAAGACGACCCAAAAGCCGCATTCTCCTACACAATGATAACGCTTCTTCACATACGGCTAACAAAACAAAGCCATTTTTAGCTACCGAAAAGGTACATCTCGTCACTCATCCTGCGCATAGCCCCGACCTAGCAAGCTGTGATTTCTGTATTTTCCCCAAAATCAAAGATTTGATGAGAACTTTTACTTTTACCAACTCTGAAGAGGCAGTGATAGCGTTCAACCAGCACGTAGAAAACATGCCTTCAGATCTGTGGTCTTTCTGTTTTAAAAAATCGCATGAAAAAATGTTAAAAATGTAAAGTAGATTATTTTGAAAAGCAATAAACATAATATTTTGGTTATAACATGTTTTTTTAAGTTACGCAAAACTTATAGTATGACCTACGCTACGTATAAAATACATTTTTTGAACGTCAAAACTATTATCACAAAAAACATATTACAATATCATAGAAAAAAAAGGAATAATGTAAATACATTATCTTATATCTTAAATTATTTAAAATTCTGAATTAATACAATAGAAATGTCTAAAAGTTACTTGATGATTTTGAATGTCAATTTGGTCAAAAATAATTATACAATATTAGATAAATTAAAATGTTATTTAAAATGTGTATATATAAAAATAAAAACTAATCTATCACAATCAATCATTACAATCATGTCATAAAAAATATACCAAAATGTGAATGTCAATAATAGCCATTATTTACTCCAAACTTTTTTTTCATTAATATAATCATTTACATTATAATAGCCTTTCCGACAAAGAAATCTTTTAACACAAATCCTAAATTTTTCTATCATTTAAAGAAGTGCTTTCTTCAGGAATCTTGTTGTAAAACCGTATACAAGCTCCAATAAAACATTCTGAGGTTTTTCTAAGTCTGAATTTTTGTATTGCTAATTTATCCTTATGTATGGTATTAAAACTATGCAAATCCTTTGTTTTTGATTAACATTTCGATGTTTTTCCTAACATACATTATATTTTCGTAAATATCAGTCATGATATTAATTTCTTTGAATAACTCTCTCAGAGATGCCCTGCTGCTCAAATTATACATTGCGCGTTTGGCTTTTTTTTGTAATCTAAAAATAATGTTAAAATCAGCCGCTCTTCCCCATAATAAAATTCCATAGGATAGACGACTGTGAAAATTACTAAAGTAAATGATCCTTGTGGCTTGTATGTCTGTCAACTGCCTAATTTTTCGAACAGCATATATGGCCAAACTAAGTTTTTTCGCCAAATTTTGTATATGAGGACCACATTGCAGCTTTGAATCAACAGTGAGACCAAGAAACAATGTATCATCGATACAGTCTAATACTTCATCATTTAATTTAATATTATTATTTTTATTTACTTTTTTGACATTTGGTGCGGTAAATTTAACGCATTTAGTTTTATTTGCATTAATTACGAAATAGAGTCAAACCATTCAAGTTTTTTTTGCAATATTTGTTGCGTCAGTACTTGGACTGTTCGAGGTGGGCGCTAATGAATGCAACACAGTCTTCGACTAATGTAGTTATTAACGTTATGTTTTAATATTGTACACTTTTGAATGCATCAAATAAAGATTATTATTATTATTAAGTATACAAGAGAGTGTGCTATTTATTTTGTCAAAGTATGGGTTGTGCCTATTGACATTAAAAACTAATGACGTGTCATCTGCAAATAGCACAAACTCACACAAATTCGGAACAACTAGTGGTAAGTCATGGCAATATGTATATTCGTGATAAATTACAGCTTTCTACTATCAAGAATCTCCAACCTAGACTGCGGACGGAGGGATGGACTTAGCGAAACTATAAAGGTTCCTAGTTTACTTTGGAACCCTCAAAATGAAAGCCTAAAAATTCATCCTTTTATATTTTGGGTTTTTCTATAAGGTTTGTTCCATAGACGTATTCACACAATTTAACTTCGTGTTATTTATATTATAAGATAGCAAACTAGCAGATGGGTATCCCGGTGGAAAGAGTCAAATATCGCCTATAGACATCAAAGATGTTAATCGCGCGTTGCTATCTTGTGGTGAGGTCTAATACCACATGCATAAGTTTTAGTTTACCGGCTATCTTATCCTCCAAACCGAAATAGGACAGTGACAAATACTGACGCTATTGCAGCAGTAATAGGTAAGGCGGTGGTACCAGACTCAGACGAGATAATGCAGAACTCTACCACCTAATAAACTTGTGTATGTAAACAGCGAAAACATTGCCTTTAAATACAGTTCCGGTTCTAATTTTTTTCATAATTTGGATACAAGCCATTTTTTATATCATGAGATAGCAATCAAGCAGGCAGTCAGGCCACGAGTGACTTGTAAGTAAACAATACAGGTCTTCTGATGGGAAGAGTCAAACATCGTCTACAGACACCAAAGACGTTACTGGTGAGAATCTTTTGGCGAAGTCTAATGCCACATGCATAAGTTTTAATTTGATGATTTGTACGAATAAAATTTCGTATACAAATAAATTTTCACACAAATCAAAAAGTTATACACCCTTGAATGGCATCTGTTTTTAGCTGGATATCTTTGATTAGACGTACCTACCGAATGCTGGGTTAAATTTTTATCACCTATTACGAAATGACCTTATCTAACTATATCTTTTTATATATAAAAATCAATTGCTATTCGTTACTCTCGCTAAAACTCGAGAACGGCTGAACCGATTTGGCTAATTTTGATTTCGTTTTAATTGTTGAAGTCCAGAGAAGGTTTAAAAGGTGAGAAAATATAGAAAAAAATAAGAGTAGTTAAAAAGGCATAACAACGTTTGCTGGGTCAGCTAGTGTACGATATCTTGCAATAATGCATAGTTTAAGCAACACAACAAATACTAATATTACTTACACTATTACCAATTACTCGCGACTTTGTTCGCGTGACCAAACATTATACTTCCCTTTAAAAAATGTAAAATAGTAGTCTATATCTCTCCTGGATAATGTAGCTTTCTAAAGGTGAAAGAATATTTAAAATCGGTCAAATAGTTTTGAATTAAATTGTAACAAACAAACAAAAAAACAAATCTTTCCTTTTTATCTTTTTTTTTATTTTATTATTTTATTTATTATATATGTTAGTTTAGATTAAGACATTGATATAGCGTCAAAATTTATACCGTGGTAGGAAATCCCTTATGTGTGATACGGACTCGCTCTTAGCTGGTTTTTGTTATTTGTGTAGAAATCTATATAGGTATTGTGTGTGTTCTTACCTACTCAGCCAAAGTTTTCAACTAATCATGAAATATTGCAGATCCTCCAAACGTGGAGAGATACGTTCACAATACTTTTAATCCCGGTGCTAACCTTACCATTAATCAATATACTTCTAGCGGTGTTACAGGACGTTAGGGAACTCGAGTTTGCATGTTATTTATTGTTACCTAAAAATCACAAAAGGTTATATATAAGGTATAAGGTTATTTTGAAACCGCAGGATATACTGTAGTTTATTCCGGGTCTAGTATTTAGCTGATTAAGGATGTATAATTTCTATATACATGTCTTAATATCAGCGAGCAAATATGGTGGATATTTGCTCTGTGCTTAATATATATAAATTACGTGTCTTGTTATTTGTCCACTATGGATTCTTAAACTTTTCGATTTCAATGAAATTTTGTATAATCACTCACAAATAACAAATTTTGATGACAATTGACAAATTTGTATCAATGATATCTACTGATTGATCCAAATTAAAATATAGGATAGTTTTTATCTCAATTAACACCCCTCCCCCCGTCAATTACATCACCAAAATATTCAATACAAGTAATTTACATATATAATACATTTATGGCAAAATAACGTATACCGGGTCAGCTAGTATGTGTATAATAAAACAAGGTCCGATTAGTTACACCACCTCAAAAACGGCAGAGCCATTTTAGCGATTTTTGATTCGTTGGGTGTGTATCCGTCTTGAATAGCAGAATTATTATATCTGTTGGAATATTGAAAGGGTGGTAAATTCAATTCGATACAACGTCTGATGATCCAATCACAATAAACAAGAGATAGTCGTCGTAACTCAGTAACTTTTTTCCGCCGTGTTGTTCTGGGCTCCTTTGAAGCTGACCAACTGCTCTTCTATCAGACAGGTCGTAAAACTTCACCGATGGGCTATACATGTTACTATTATCGGGACTACTAGGTGGTAGAGTTTTGCAACGCTCGCCTGGTTATTTGGGACTAATGCTTTACCTAACGTACGTACTACGCTAACATACGTAGTACGGTATGTGCAACTTACCCACAAGCCGCTCGAGGAGAAAGACTTGGGGACCTTCAAGAAAAGAGTTTACTTATTTTTAAAAGGGCGGCAACGCAACTGCAAGGTCTCTGGTATTGCAGATGTCTATGGGCACAACATCAGGTGCACCTCCTGCTCGTTTGCCCCCTCTTCCATAAAAAATCTTTACTACAGTGAGCAAACCTACGAGCAAGCATGTCGCCTCTACTGCCAATGCCCTGCGCTCCCGCTTCACGTCTAGATCATTCCTCAAGTCAGATGACACAATATGGCCCAGATACTTAAAAATGTCCACCACCTTTAATACATGGCCTTCAAGTATAACTGAAGGCACGAAAGTTGGTGTGCTTTTTCCTACCTTTTTATAGTAGAGGGGGCATACGAGTAGGAGGTGCACGTGATCACCGCCGCCCATGGACATCCGCAATACCAGAGGTCTTGCAGTTGCGTTGCCGGCCTTTTAAGAATGAGTAAGCTCTTTTCTTGAAGGTCTCCAAGTCGTATCCATTTGGAAACACCCCTGCCGGTAATTGATTGCACAGCAGAGTAGTGTGAGGCAAAAAGTGCCGAGAGAAACGCACAGTTGTAGATTTCCAGACATCGAGATGGTGAGGTTGGAGTTTCAAATTTTGACGAGATGTTCGATGATGGAGTTAATCCAAACAATCGTCGAACCACTCCTCGGCCTTTTAAGAATGTTTAAGCTCTTTTCTTGAAGGTCCCCAAGTCGTATCCATTTGGAAACACCCCAGCCAGTAAATGATTCCACAGTAGAATAGTGTGAGGCAAAAAGTGCTGAGAGAAACGCACAGTTGTGGATTTCCAGACATCGAGATGGTAAGGATGGAGTTTCAAATTTCGACGAGATGTTCGATGATGGAGTTGATCCAAACAATCGTCGGAACACTCCCCATGAAAAATACAAAAAACACAGAGTGAACAAACATCTCTGCGCAATGCCAAAGAGTAAAGCCGTTCCGAAATAGCCTGGTCGTCAACGATTTGGACCACTCTATGCTGAATGCGATGAAGAGGAAGAAGCTGGTACCGAGGAGCTCCGGCCCAGAGATGAGAACAGTACTCCATATTGATTATATAATATAAACACTTGTACTGTTTCACAAATGTAATTTAAATTTTAATTATTACACATCACTTTTAAACTTAGATGTGAAATAAATAGAAAAGTGATGTGTAATAAATAAAATTTAAATTTCATTTGTGAAACAGTACAAGTGTTTATATTATATAATCAATATGATGCAGTTTCACCAAGTGCCGACGATGAAAAGTATAAATTATAACAGTACTCCATGTGAAGCCGAATTTGAGCCTTATAAAGTTGAAGGCGATGGTCCGGCAAGAAGTACTGTCTCGCTCTGCTGAGCACACCGAGCTTTTTAGAAGCTAGTTTAGCCTTACCATCCAAATGGCTGCGAAACTGAACGTAATTCGATATTTCGACTCCCAGAATCCCGACACGAGAGAGATTATCCCTAAATCGAAGTGACACGACAAAGGGTGTCTTTTTAGCGGAGAACACGCAAAGCTGTGTCCTCTCCGGGTTAAAATTGACCAGGTTTTGACGACCACATTCCGAGTCATCGGTTAGTCGATTCTTAACTTCGGACACAAGCTTGTTTTGGCACTCTTAGACGTATTCCCGAGAAATACCGCTACGTCCGGAGTATAAAGCATCACCAGTACTGTCATTTGCATAGCAATGTATGTTGCGGATTTGCATCATGTCATTAATATGCACAAGGAACAGTGTCGGTGATATTGCGTAGCCTTGTGGGAAACCAGCATTGACAGATTTAAGGGCAGAGCATGCTCCGTCGACTACGATCTTGATGCTCCCATCAGTCAAAAAACTTGCATAATTACTCGGGAAGCCCATAGGAAGGCGGCTTGCGAGAAGCGCTTTGTGCCATACCCGATCAAAAGCCTTCACTATGTCCAAACTAACTGCCAATGCCTCTTGGACTCAACTGTTTTCGCCCATCGATGTGTTAGGTATACTAGAAGATCACCAGCTGAGCGGCCGCGACGGAAACCGTACTGGCGGTGGCTAATCAGCTGGTGCTCTTCTAAATACTTGAGGAGCTGAGAGTTAATAATTTTGGAAAGCAAGGAGGTTATAGCTATAGGCCGATAATTAGACGGATTAGAGCGATCTCCTTTTTTAGGGATGGGATGCACTAGGCCTACCTTCCATGAAATCGGCACTACGCTGTGTGAGTAGGAGAGCCAGAATAGGCGTGTTAATACTGGCGCCAGCTCTGGAGCACACGCTTTAAGTACACTCGGAGGGATGCCATCCGGCCCACTCAACTTATGGATGTCCAAAGAAAAAAGTGTTTTACGTACGGAAGACTGCAGGAATTTTAATTCCATCATAGAACTATAGCACTGCGGGGTGTTAGGCGGTGCATTCCCTTGGTTGTCCAGAGTTGAGTTGGCCGCAAAGAATGAGCCCAGAAGATCGGCCTTCTCCTTTGCGGTATGGACCAGAGAGTCATCATTTCCATGTAAGGATGGAAGAGAGGACTGTGAGAAACCAAGACAGGTTGGTGAAAGACCAGAACGCATGGGTTTCCGAAGGAAGGGTAACTACAGGATAACTTCAAAAAAAAACCCTAGACCAATACGGGGGACTAATTGATATAAAAACAACAAGTTAATAACATAGATAATATTTCAATTAAATACCTACTAAAGAATCTTATCGAATTCGAGTAATCGGTACAGATTAAATATTAACAACAGATTATATACTAATTAATAGATATCGAAATCTTGATATTGTGGATTAAGATTAAATCGTCATAGTCATATCAATATATGTATATAATAAAATCGTAGGAAAGTCAAAACTGTACATTGAATATTTTTTTAAAAGAATACTTGAAGCGTGATCTACAATCGATATCTAAGCCAAAAGTATAGTTTTTAGATCTTTTGTCTGTTTGTCTGTATGTGTGTCCGGGGTAAACTCAAAAAGTACTATATGGATTTACTTCAAATTTTGCATGAATATTACTAACAGGTCGGGTCAACCTATAGGCTACATATTATCACGCTATCACCTGCGGGGGAGGAGCTGTGCGGAGTAAACGAAGTCCGCGCGGACGAAGTCGCAGGCAACAGCTAGTCATTTAATAACTACGATGTTAAGTGTACGAATCTGCGAATATTAGTTAATTGTACAGTTCATGCAACAAAACAGGTTCCAAAGATTGTAACTTTCGGTTTTTTAAGTCCCAAAATAAACGAATTATTTGCTTGTGATATTGGTAGGCAACCATATCTATATTCATATAAATAAAAACTGAAAATACACATATCCATACTTCCATACTCCATACTAATATTATAAATGCAAAAGTCTGTCTCTCTGTCCGTCTGTCTGTCTGTCTGTTACGCTTTCACGGCTAAACCACTGAACCGATTTTCATGCAATTTAGCATGGAAATAGTTGAAATTCCGAGGTCAAACATAGGCTAACGTTTTTTCAAAAACCAACCCCTAAGAGGTTGAAAAAAGGAATAATTTTTTTATGAAAAACTAAATAGACGACATGTTAGTCTACTCGTAAGCAAAGTTGCGCGGGTCAGCTAGTATTTAATAATCTGCCATGTTGGTTATCAAACCTAACTACGAATCAATGAGCTCGGGTTCGATTCTCGGCAGGGACAAACATTTGTGTGATGAGCATAGATGTTTATATATTTTCTGGGTTTGGGTGCTTATTATGTACTTGCAGTGCAGAAGCAATACCCGAGACTTCGTCGGCGTGGACTAAGATCTAAGTTTGTCTGTTACGCAAAGCCAAATATTTTTCTAAAATAATAGTAGCCTAATTTACTCCTATTATCAGATGTATCACAAATAGCATTATTAAAATAGGTTAAGCCTTTTTGGATTTTAACAGGAACTAACAAATAGACCTAGATAGGCAAACAGACATATATCTTTAATGTTTTTTTTTGTATCAATAACGTGCAAACATTCATATGCACTTAGTGAAAAGCTGTTACCTTGACGCTAGAAACATACATTTCAATTTTATTAATACGTATTGATGTTGCGCGGTTTTATCCCCGTTAATTGGTGGAAAGACCTCCTAAAATATAATCTATTACTTTTAGTGTAATATTTAATGCATTACTTTAAGAAGCTTATAGGTACTTATAAGCTTATCACGATATGATCAGTAAGAGTTAAATTATAATAAAAAAGTTTTAAACCAGTTAAGCCTGCAGTTCACCCCAGAACCTTCCTGCTAAGTTGAGGTATTATAACCTTAAAGCATTAAACAATGTACCTAAGCTTTGAGTTTTAAACTTGAAGAGATCAAAATACTGTGTATTGAAAATAGCAATATTTTAATTTTTGAAAATCTGTAGCTTTTGAACGCGATGATTGATTTTGATTATTCGATTGACATTCCACGCATTTTTTGAACTCTTTATATTATGTTGCCTCGTTTACCAAATCAATTGGTTGAAAAATTTCGAAGTAATGTCAAAAAAAAAAACATTTTTTGCAATTTTTTGTCAATGATAAATCCCAGACGAACCAACTAACTTTTATACGATTTCCGTCATCCATTTATAAAAGACTAGCGGTCCGTCACATGCTTTGCTATGTATCGCCATTTATTGAATTCATTTGTTACAGAAAATGTGAAAAATGAAGAACGGTTCTACCGATTTTGTTCAAACTTTACATAAACCATCTACTAAATAGTCTAAACAAAGCCTAAGCATTTGGTTTGGATAGGTGAGCCCGTTCTTGAGTTATAAAATTACAACGAAAAGTGGCATTGATTTTTATATATATAGATAACAGCTGATTAGATATTTTCAACAATTTGTATGTCAGTCTAAAGGTTATTTTGATATTCTGTGGTGAGTTGGTTGAAAACAACTCTATTTTAATATTCAAAAAGTTGTAACTTGATTCAATTTTGATATTTCAGTCGGCATTTTTTTATTTTTGAGTTTGTTGAGTTTGAGATTTTTTTTTTATTTTTGAGTATTCAATTTTCGAGTACTAAAAATGTAGAAGGTTGAAACTCGAAGGTTGTAAAACGCTTTCTTCAAAAATTTTCATTAACGATAATTCCCGAACAAATTATCCGATTTTGATTCAGTTTCGGCATTCGACGCAGGTTTTTCAGGAAAAGAGTTAATTGGATTTATTAATTGGGGCATGCATTGGTCTGAAAGTTATTTAAAAGACATTTTGGCGATTTTTTTGAGTTTTTTTTACTACCTTATTATTCTACTGTGGCCAAACAGTGAAAAGGTTCAGCTCTTGATTTCTGTTCGTGTTCGCCAAATTTCGGGTATTTTGTGAGGCCAAACGATAAGAGCGTTCAGCGCTTATTTCCCACTGTCGGTTCTTTATTCATTTTATTTAATACTTTATTTTACACAGAACAATTAGGATAAAAAAATGTAAACATAAATACAATGAGCGAGCTTATCTCTACTTAAAGAGATTTCTTCCAGCCAGATAAAAAAAAAATCAAATGAAGTGGACTTGGTGGACAAAAAAAAGATATTACGGTTACATAACTACACAGTTTTACTTTACATTACTTTATTGAATTATACAGATAAAATAATTAAAAAAAGAGAGAAGTTAAGCCTGAAAGAAAGATGGCGTAAAATGAGAAACTGCGTGCTCCGTTGATTCGGACATGTACAAAGAATGATAGAGGAAATGTAAACAAAACAGACATACAGTGCGAATGTGGTAGGAGTATATACCGATGAAGACTAAGGCTGACATGCCATGATAAGATTGATCAGGACTTTTTGAATTAACGAAAATTTTAACCAAATTTAGCCTTAGTTCTTAATACGGAAACCCTTATTAGCAACCAGTTTTGAAAAAGTGAAGGAAAGTTTCTTTTTCATAGGTTATAAGAAACAGTTATAAATAAGGATAAAATAGTCCTTTTTAATAACTAGTTCGCCGTGTTGGTCCCGGCCTCCTTTGAAGAATAGGCCAACTGCCGTTCTGCCAGGCAGGTCGTAAAAGGCGACCGATTGGCTGTCGAGACACTACCATCGTGGCTACTAGGTGGTAGAGTTCTGCATTGTCTCGCCCGGGTCTGGTACCATCGCCTTACCTATTCCTGCCGCAATAGCGTCAGTGCTTGTCGCTGTCATGTTCCGGTGTGGAGGGTAAGGTAGCCGGTAAACTTATGCATAGGTATGGCATTAGACCTCGCCACGAGATAGCAACGCACCATTAACATCTTTGGTGTCTATAGGCGATGGTTGATTCTTTCCATCAGGAGACACATCTGCTTGTTTGCTATCTTATGATATAAAAAAAAAAACAAT
This sequence comes from Apodemia mormo, assembly GCA_036924255.1. Lineage (NCBI taxonomy): Eukaryota > Metazoa > Arthropoda > Insecta > Lepidoptera > Riodinidae > Apodemia > Apodemia mormo. The sequence goes on along the minus strand of JAUPFN010000021.1, from coordinate 21,433,289 downwards.
GAAGGAAAATTGCCTTTTTCGTAGCTAATTATGAAAACGGTTATTAAAAAGGAAGAAAAGGTTCATTTTCATAACTAGTTATGAAAAACAGTTATGAAAATGGACCAAAGGCAAAGTTTTCTTTGGTAAATGTTAATTTACTCGCAGTACCACAGTTTGCTGATATTGGTGTCAGCGCCATCTATGTCGTGTCCCATGTAACATCGATGAGAATTTTGCTTTTTTTAATAAAATTTAATATAAATATTTTGTAAGACCATGTGTGTGCGCACTGCATATACCTAGACATATACAGAACATGCGAGTTAATTTTTATAGAGATTACTATTTAACTTGCCAGTAATAAGCACTATAATTAACTGAATTATTTTTTATTTCTGCTGTGGAAACTGAAACCAGGATAAAAACTACCGTATATTGCTCCAGACTCTCAGCTAACTTCATGTCGAATTTCATTAACTTCTGTCCAGTAGATTTTGCGTGATTGACGCACAGACAAACAGAAAGATAGAAAAAAATTCCAAAAATTAGTTTTTTGCTTCTGTTATCGATCTTTTAACCGACCCAATTAATATTTTTGAAAAATCTATTTTGTACAGAAATTTCTTTTGTACTCTTGTAGTGTGTGTAATGTTCACGTTTAATAATTTAATGTATTTATAACGCATATTATTTAAAAATATTATGTTTCTGCAGGATTGTACAATGTAAACTTTAACTGTGCCAAATTTCGTACAATACCGTTCACGCAATTATCCTAAAAAGGCGTCCAAAGTTTTCCTTTGCGTATTTTTATTTATTTATTTATTTATACTTTATTGTACACTTACATAGGTAAAATTGTACAAAAAGCGGACTTAATGCCAGTTGCATTCTTTCCCAGTCAACCTTTGGGCTAACAGAAAGAGTAGTGTGTAGGTACAAAGAAAATATAGATATATAAAATTTAAATAAGAATACATATTTAAATAATTATATAAGTAATAATACAAAAATACTACTATGAATAAAACATACTAATATATATATACTTATACTTAAACGGATATACTAATATAATATTAAGTAATAACATAGACTACATAAACAAATAATATAAAATAAATACATACATACTATAATATACTTAACAATACTTAAAATGAAAACATTATGTACTAAATAATTATCGTAATTTTTCAACGTTGTCCTGAGCTTCCGACGTTGTGGTACTGTGAGCCATCACAGCCTTTTTCGATATTCGGAGACATGATCAAATTTACGGAGACAAAAAACGAAACGAATGGCTTGGTTTAACAATTTATCTAGTTTGTTGAGATGGTAAATAGGTGCATCAGAATAACATACATCACCATAATCCAATATTGGCATAATGAGCGCGTGCACTAGAGACACTTTCGTTTTTACTGGCAAGAGATTACGAAATCTATTAAAAGACCTCAATGCTCCAGTAATTCTGTGACACACATTATTAACCTGGCAATTCCAATTGAAATGACAGTCGATATAAAGTCCTAAGTTTTTAACAGATGAGGAAAATGGAATTTTAATGCCATCAAAAACAACTGGGGAAAGTGAATCGATGTTACATTTCGTCGTTTGACGGATGCTCCCAATAATTATCGACTGACACTTCAATGGATTGACCCTGATCCCAAATCTAGCTGCTCAGTCCCTAATTCGGTCAAGGTTACAATTTAGATCATAAATAGTTGATTCAATAGAGTTAATATCGGTATGTATATATAACTGAAGGTCATCGGCATAAAAATGATAAGGACAGTCTATCGATGGAGTGACAAGTGTTAAAGATTGAAAAAAGTAGAGAGGATACAATGCCCCCTTGCGGAACACCTGAAACGAGTTCTTGCCAATCAGAGAATACTTACCCAAGGCGAACAACTTGACGACGACCACGAAGATATGTAGAAAACCATTCCAACGACGAGTCAGAAAATCTAAGATATTTAAGCATAGCAATTAATATGTCATGATCAACTGTGTTGAAGGCATTAGAAAAGTCAATAAGTACCAAAACAGTAACAAGCTGATTTTCTATTCCCTCTCTTATATCTTCCGTCACTTTGAGTAAAGCAGTTGTGATGCTGTGACCGGGGCGGAAACCTGATTGAAGTGGACTAAGAATATTGTTATTATAAATGTACGCAGAGACTTGCTTATGGCAAACGGCTTCTAAAATTTTTGATAAAAATGGTAAAATTGAAATGGGCCGGAAGTGGGAAGGGGCTGTCGGACAGGGAACTTTGGGTAGTGGAATTACGAAGGCATTACGCCAAATTGAAGGAAAAAAATCAGTTAGATTAGATGTATTGATTATGTGAGTAATTGCAACAGTAATATGCTTAAGGATTGGAATAATCATAGTACGGCCCAGACCGTCACTTCCGGTAGCTTTAGATTTTATAGAAGCTATGATTTTAGATACTTCGTCTTCAGTTACCGGCGAAAAAGAAAATGGCTCAGACACGTCCAAAGGATGAGGCAAGACATTACATAAATTCCATTCTTTGATTTGAGTAAGAGTAACAGATTTGTCCGTACTATTTAACTGTGGGATTGACGTGAAGAAATTATTAAGATCGTTCAATGACATCGAACCAACGTCATTGCTTAAAGATTTGTTATTGACGCCAATTGTTTTTAGAAATTTCCACACATCACAAGCGGAAGAGTTAGTAATACTCTCGTGTATGTAGCGACGTTTAGCAGATCTTACCAATTGATTGCAACGGTTACGTACTGTTTTATAAGCTTCCCAATTGACATTGGACCTGTTATGCTTAAATTTACTGAAAGCACGGTCACCATGTGTCATTGCCTTACAAACATCATCAGTTATCCATGGCGCTGGGGGGCGCTTTAATTTAATTAATTTAAATGATGCATGTTTATCAAATAAAGCAAGCACAGCAGAATTTAGCTGATCGATCTTATCGTCCACAGACAAACATTAAAAACGTTTGATAGCTCCATATTTCTTGCATCTTCATCAAATGCTTGTATGTTTATTTTATTAAAGCATCTCACCCGAATTGTGGTGGTGGTAATTAATATATAGATATAAGCAAACATACTTTGTAAGCGACTTTGTTTTATACTATGTAAAGAAAAGATAGACAGCTCTTTAACTATTGCTCCAACGTATAAAACTATTCTTAGTTTAAAAGCGATTTGAGTTACGACTAGCAAAGTGAGTCTTATAGAGAGTTGAGTTTTAAACAAGCAGAGCACTCTGAAGAATGAGAAAGTACCTGTAATATATTCAAATCGTAAAACCTAATATTTTAATACGAAGTTCCCATATCAAACTCCTGGTTTATCTGATCGAATTGCACATCAGCTCAATAGAACTATATCATTGTGTAACTATAGTTATTATATATACATTAAATCTTGGGCCCCTTTGAATAATAGACTAATTGCCGTTTTTTTAAGCAGGTCGTAAAGGGCCACCATTTGGCTACCCGTATCACTACCATAGTGACTACTATGTGGTAGAGTCCTGTAACGTCCCCTGGGTATATGATACTACCCCTTACATATTCCTGCTGCAATAGCGTCAATGCTGGCTATCGTCGTTTTTCTGTTTGGAAAGTAAGGTATCCGTTAGACTTATGCATGTGATGTGTCGTTGCCATCCTGCCACATGGGTAGCAATGTACTATTAACATGTTTGATATCTATAGGCGATGGTTTCTTTTTCCACTAAGAGTCATTTGCTTGTTTACTATCTAATGATATATAAAAATAAATACATTTACAAAGTTTCAAATCCATTTAACGATTTTATATGCTAATTAAATGTAAAGGCAGATTTTATTATTTTCAAGATAATATTCATTGAAAGTTGCCTAGTGTCTATGCTGGTTATTGTGGTGTTTCGATCTGGACTAAGGATGGAAGTTATAGCTAATTTTATTTCACTATCACGTCGTGAAGTTGTTCTTTTTCACTGTTATATCACGACCGTTGTATTTTATTAGTGATGATTAATGTCCTGTGGATTCATTTTTTCCGTCTGTTACATGTCACAGTGATAATGACATGATATAGTCATTTATACGATTACAATTAATATGTGACAAGTAAAGTGAAATAGCGGTGTCGCTCCAATGTTGTGCTTTGTCTCTTTCGCCCGATGGAATTCTGCGAATTGACCTTGAGTACGTAGCTTGGGCGGTGCGATATTAAATCACGCTCGCGTTATAATATGTAACAAACGATTTCGATGCATATAACTGGTGTGATACGTGATTTATTTTATAACGAGTGATATAACCAGTGATGCGTGAAATGTACCATGCCTAGTCTGGAGAGTAAGATATCCAGTAGAACTATGAATGTGACATTGTCATCACGCCACATGGATAGAAACGCATGATTAACATCTTTGGTGTTTATATTTTTTTATATCATAATATAGCAAACCAGCAGATGGGTCTTCTGGTAGAAAGTTTACTCTTTATATATATATATATATATATATATATATATATATATATATATATATATATATATATATATATATATATATATATATATATATATATATATATATATATATATATATATATATATATACATATATATATATAGCCTGTTAGGTAAGTCGACCTAAACCTTGAAGGGGATAATAGGGTATCTGATTCTCATTCCAAATAAATAAAAAAAATATACCCTTAATAACCTAATTATCTAATAAATTCATAATTCATACGCACCAATACATTCGCCCAAGTAACGCGCATACATAAATAGATAGATACGCATGTGTATGTAGGAATTGCTTATTTATGTTTGATTTATCTTTATATACTAAATTTAAATTATTATAACTTAAAATGCACCACCTCTTTTTTTCTGTACTACATGAGGTTGGCTAGGGTAGAATGCCCTTAAGAAATAGCCTATGTTCCTACATAATTATGTAAAAATATAAATCAATACATAAAGTGAGTATCTCGAGGCGCGTAGATTTGATTGTAAATTGTGAACTCCCACGAAGTAACCCTTAATCTTCTAATATTGCGTAATAAATATGCCCCTTGGGGTAGCGATCGCAATGACGTGATATGTAAAATATTGCGTCGTTGCGATATTTTACATATAACCCGAAAATTTGTTAAGTTACTTATTTGAAACTTTGTTACTTCGAAAATAAACACACCAAAATTTAAAAGTATCTTCACGCCCGTATCCTCGAAGGAGTAGGTAGAGGTACAACAAGTGCACCTACGATTAGCCGAAGAAGATACTTGGTCCCGCAAATGTGATAGTGGCAAGCCTATCGCCAACTGGGCACTTTCTAATCCCAGGCAACTTTGTGTTTATCAGAAAACTGAAAAAAATATTTTTTTAAGTGCCCGACCCGGGAATCGAACCCGGGATCTCATGTGGTCGACGCCAACGCTGGACCACTAGACCACACCAATATTTACTAGATTAATTATTACTAGCGTTCGCCTGTGACCATTTGACCATTAGACTGAACAATAAAATCTCTTTCAGGTTTGACAAATGATTTTAGCTGTAAAAAATAGTAAACATGTGTGTATATTATCACGTAAGTATGTCTAATGAATTTAGTGTGTGTAATGTTTATTTTGTTTATTTCATGTATATCTATTGTGTATTATTTAAAAAAAATTGGCTTCTGTAGTCCTCCGTAAGAGCACTAGGACTAGCACTAGCACTAGCACTACACTACTCTAGCATAGACACTAGGCAACTTTCAATGAATATTATCTTGAAAATAATAATATCTGCCTTTACATTTAATTAGCATATAAAATCGTTAAATGGATTTGAAACTTTGTAAATGTATTTATTTTTATATATCATTAGATAGTAAACAAGCAAATGAATCTTAGTGGAAAAAGAAACCATCGCCTATAGATATTAACTTTAACTGGGCCAAATTTCATACACCGCTGTTTACTTAATTGTCTTAAAAAGGGGTCCAAAATTTTTTCTTTACGTATTAATATACGTATAGATATTTATCTCACTAAGATTATTTATTATTCCAAAGACTATTTTTATATGAGGGGATTGCCACGAGCAGACAACACATACGGGTTTGGTCAAAAAATGTTTTTTTTTTTCAGTTTTCTGAAACGTTCACGAGGGTTTTCTTTCCTCGAGTTAGTCCGGGCTCAGTTACTCCTTATATCGCTGTCTGTCAGTGACCTTAGACCTCGCCACAAGATAGCAATGCACCATTAACATCTTTGGTGTCTATAGGCGATGGTTTACTCTTTCTACCAGGAGACCCATCTGCTGGTTTGCTATATTATGATATAAAAAAATATAAACACCAAAGATGTTAATCATGCGTTTCTATCCATGTGGCGTGATGACAATGTCACATTCATAGTTCTACTGGATATCTTACTCTCCAGACTAGGCATGGTACATTTCACGCATCACTGGTTATATCACTCGTTATAAAATAAATCACGTATCACACCAGTTATATGCATCGAAATCGTTTGTTACATATTATAACGCGAGCGTGATTTAATATCGCACCGCCCAAGCTACTTACTCAAGGTCAATTCGCAGAATTCCATCGGGCGAAAGAGACAAAGCACAACATTGGAGCGACACCGCTATTTCACTTTACTTGTCACATATAAATTGTAATCGTATAAATGACTATATCATGTCATTATCACTGTGACATGTAACAGACGGAAAAAATGAATCCACAGGACATTAATCATCACTAATAAAATACAACGGTCGTGATATAACAGTGACAAAAAACAATTTCACGACGTGATAGTGAAATAAAATTAGCTATAACTTCTATCCTTAGTCCAGATCGAAACACCACAATAACCAGCATAGACACTAGGCAACTTTCAATGAATATTATCTTGAAAATAATAATATCTGCCTTTACATTTAATTAGCATATAAAATCGTTAAATGGATTTGAAACTTTGTAAATGTATTTATTTTTATATATCATTAGATAGTAAACAAGCAAATGAATCTTAGTGGAAAAAGAAACCATCGCCTATAGATATCAAACATGTTAATAGTACATTGCTACCCATGTGGCAGGATGGCAACGACACATCACATGCATAAGTCTAACGGATACCTTACTTTTCAAACAGAAAAACGACGATAGCCAGCATTGACGCTATTGCAGCAGGAATATGTAAGGGGTAGTATCATATACCCAGGGGACGTTACAGAACTCTAGCACATAGTAGTCACTATGGTAGTGATACGGGTAGCCAAATGGTGGCCCTTTACGACCTGCTTAAAAAAACGGCAATTAGTCTATTATTCAAAGGGGCCCGGGATTTAATGTGTATATAATAACTATAGTTACACAATGATATAGTTCTATTGAGCTGATGTGCAATTCGATCAGATAAACCAGGAGTTTGATATGGGAACTTCGTATTAAAATATTAGGTTTTACGATTTGAATACATTACAGGTCTAACTGTGTAACCTATCGTTTGATGTCCACTGTACTGAGTGGTGTGATGTCTCAAAATGGCCAACACTCAGCTAATGTGAGAAGTTCTTACCTCAACGCTGGTTTTCAGTGTCAGCCAAACTACTCTAAGCGTTACCGAAAGGTGGCAGAATTATATCGATTAATCTATACATATAATAAAATCGTAGGAAAGTCAAAATTGTACATTGAATATTTTTAAAAAGAATACTTGGGGCGTGATCTACAATCGATATTGAAGCCAAAAATATAGTTTTTAGAATTTTTGTCTGTTTGTCTGTTTATCTGTTTGTCTGTATGTATGTCCGGGGTAAACTCAAAAAGTACTGCATGGATTTACTTTAAATTTTGCATGAATATTACTAACAGGTCGGGTCAACATATAGGCTACATATTATCACGCTATTCCCTACGAGGGAGGAGCTGTGCGGAGTAAACGAAGTCCGCGCGGACGAAGTCGCAGGCAGCAAACAGCTAGTTTAAAATAAAATCACATACCTAATATACGCAATTACAGCGCGACCGATAAAAACTTTAATATATATATATATATATATATATATATATATATATATATATATATATATATATATATATATATATATATATATATATATATATATATATATATATATATATATATATATATATATATATATATATATATATATATATATATAATACAGGAGAGTCGTTGAAATTAGTATTTTCTTGGAATAATAAATAAAAATAAAAGTAATATCGGACGGATGAAATAAGTGGTAGTATTAAATAAAACTGAAATGGGAAGGTGTAAATCAGAACTAACAACTTAATCCTTAACTTTAGACCGGAGAGAGACATGGGAAGGGTAAGGAGTACATCTCATCAAAGTACGTTTTGAATAAATATTTATTTTTAAATTCTTATTATTAACATTTTTAGCAAAAATATATTTTTAGGGCTAAATGAATCTATACATATTTGATTTAAATAATTTGTGTGATATTTAAATTGTCATTTTTAAATTTAAATAAAATTATATATATACATACACATACATACATATATACACACACATATATATATTTTTGCTATATATATATGTGTGTGTGTATGTTTGCTAGTCGTAACTCAAATCGCTTTTTAACTAAGAATAGTTTTATACATTGGATCAATAGTTAAAGAGCTGTCTATCTTTTCTTTACATAGTATAAAACTTTACATAGTAAAAATAAAGTAAGGGTATATTTTTTTTTATTTATTTGAAACTTTGTTACTTCGAAAATAAACGCACCAAAATTTAAAAGTATCTTCACGCCCGTATCCTCGAAGGAGTAGGTAGAGGTACAACAAGTGCACCTACGATTAGCCGAAGAAGATACTTGGTCCCGCAAATGTGATAGTGGCACGAATATACATATTACGAGTCAACAAAGTGGTAACATAAAATTTTGAAAAATATTTTTTATAGGTATATATGTAAAGTGGGGATGTTATTTTTTTCCTCACGTACCCCATGGGATATCGTTGGATAGGTTTTCAAAAAATATTGTAGGTTTATTAAAACAAGTTTTCGATTAAGGGACTCGACGTTTGTAGGATATTAAGCTTTTAACTGCTAATTTTGTTAGAGTCAATTGTCCCCCCCTCCCCCCTCTGCAGGCTTAACGGTTGGTTTTGGGGATAAGAAAAATTCACGGTAGTAGTAAATATAATGAAGTTGAAAGGAAAACTATCACGGTTTAGAAGGCTTTACAAGTTTTTGAGTAATAGTGGACCATGGTATTTTCCTACTCCTCCTATATGCTTCTGATTAATTTCGTTGCGGGATCCAAGACAGCTTAGCTTTTCCCCAGGGCACCCTGAGCTCGCAACTCAGAGGTTATCAGGACGGTTGCCGCTGTTGATTCTGGTTTACAGAAGTTACAGTGGTGGGAACGAGAGATGGGCCCATTGCCCTTTTAATAGTGGACCAATTTATAGAAGAATTTTCTTATTACCTGCAAAATTAACACAGAAAAAAGCGTTTTTTAATATCAAAGCGGCATGTTATGTTTGGTAGAAAAAACGATTACTGAAAAGTTAAAGTAATCATTGTTTCTACTCTTGAAGTGAACTAATGTGTTCAATGACGAGAAAACGGGTTGCCAAAATTTTATCGCACTACATATCATATCGCCTCTGTGGTCTAGTGGTTCGGTGTCGGTGTTGACCACATGAGGTTCTGGGTTCGATTCCCGGGTCGAGCAATTCAAAAAATGTGTTTTTCCGATTTTCGAGATAACAACGTTGCCCGGAATTGGATAAATGCCCAGTTGGCGATAGGCTTGCCACCTATGATATTGTGGGACTTAAGTATCTTCGGCTAATCGTGAGTGCACTGATTGTACCTCTTTTTACTATAAGCGGGCTATTAAGGGCAATCGCTAGTTAATGTCAAAGTTGGTATCACAGTTTTAAATGATGTTTCTTTTATGCTTTCTTCGAAGAGTATTATTACATAACACTGAAAATGCCTTTGTTCGTAGGTATGTATAAAGAGAATAATAGCATTAAGACTTCAAATATTTCTAAAGTCTTATGCTTGTAAAGGAGTACTTCTTTTCAATCTTAATTACACGTTTTAACTTCTAGCACTAATGGGACCAAACTTTGTACTTATCTGCTTTTAAAAAGTTAATGTCCATAAAAACAATGCTCCTGTTTAAAACTCTACAATGCCATTTTTTGCCTGTCGCCGGGTGCAAAGTTATAACACAGTTTTATTGTATGTTTGAATTGCTTTCGTATATTTTATTTTTAATCAAGCTTTTGATTGTGTTGTGTAAAAATACATCTAACATTAGACAAATTTATTATATTAATTTATTATATTATTTATTTATTTTATTTATTTACACGTTGACAACTTCTTTATTTGTACCATTCCTTTCGTTTGTTCGTACCTTTAAATAAATAAAAAAATATTCTTGGGACAAATTACACTTACTGATCTAACCCCAAAGTAAACAAATTATTTGCTTATGTTTTGTCTCAGGTTCCTGTTCCCAGGAATTCCCGGGAAAATTTTCATTCCCGATCCCGAGAAATAGCGCCCGAGATCCCGGGAATGTCGGGAACTTAAATTATGTTTAAAAAGTTAAAATACCTGTTTCATGAACTGGGTTTTATATTAAAATAAGCAAATATCAATGTCACAGTGATTGTAAATTGTAGCAGAGCGAATAAAAACATGGAGAGCGAGTGTTCCTTTTCCATAGCATTCTGCTATTTCTTTTATTCTATTATTATTCTTTTATTATATTCTATTCTAATTTCGTGAAAAAAATTCGCAGTAGACTCAGTGATGGTAAGTCTTTGGCTTTTCTAAGAAGTACTGTTTAGTAATGAGGAGAGAAAATAACATTGAAAAATTATAAATTTAAGTGTTATTAAAAGAAAGTTAAGTTATTAAAAGAATTCGAAGAAGTCATTTTGATTATAAAAGTGTATTCTGACTGAAAAGATGCTGTTGTGATTAAAAGATTAAAGCTGTAAAAAAACTCCTTATATAAAAAAATAAACAAAATTTCCCGATCCCGGGAATTCCCGGGAATTATAGATATTTTTTCCCGGGTCCCAGGAATGTAGAAAACCCGTAAATTCCGAAACCCTAATACTACGTTATTCAATTGTACTCGTACTTCTATATTTCCATAACATTTTTTGAATCCACTTATGTAGATCATAAAACATATTTTTGTTTTAAAGTAATTTCTTAGCAAGTATTTATTTATTATTAATAGTATTAGAAATTAAACCAAATTCAAATATTAAACTATACTCATATTTCAAATAGTATTGAACCAATTTGATGAAATTTAGACTGTTCCAATGATATAAAAAAATATCAATGACTGTTCCCTAAATTGAAATATATACCTGATTTACAGCAAAAATAATGTTTTTTTAAACACTAAAATATCGTAGAATACCAAAAATGATTGGTTGAAAATTTTTGAAGTTATGTCGAAAAAACACGTTTTACTAAATTTTTCGTCAACGATTACTCCTGAACGGATAAACAGATTTTGATGCAGTTTATGCATTAGACGTAGTTTTTTTGGGGAATAAAGCTCATTAGATTTTGTACTCAACCGGTATATTAATCTGGAAGTTATAATAAAAAAATCTGTGGTAGCGAGAAGTTAAAAATATCCAAAAGCACAATGCCTTACTCGGGAACAGGCTACCCACTAGACCAACAAGGCAGTTGACCTCATTATTATATAAAGAAATATATTAAAAATTTATAGCACACCAAAGTGAATTCTCTTCAACGTAACATTCTGCATGTGCAGTATTATAATGGATTGCCATCGGTTAAGTGTTTTTAAAATGGATGAGCTGCAGTGCAGATGTTGCCAACTAGAATATTAATATATAATAGTGTTTAGCAAGTGTCATAAAGAAAAGAACATTGACGTTTTGACGAGTTAAAGACTTTAATAAATTTGTTGTGTATAACATATCGACAAGCGTTTGGCCGGGTCCCCATAAAAGAATAGACCAGAATACCTCCCTGACTGACAGTCCGTAAAAAGCTAACTACTGATGAAACTTGTTGTTACCATCATTACTACGAAAGAGCTTTTAATTGGGTGGACCATTTTGAAACAAAGTGCTGTCATCACTTGATATTTTTAAATAGAGTTGGGGTATATGTCGACAAAATATTTTATTTACTGTCGATCTCAATTTCAAAACAACTTTTACTTTATTGATAACCGTAGTCAGTTATTTCATCATCATTGCAGACATCTAGATATTAATACAAATTATAAATTTGAAAGTTTTGATGTGTGGATGTATGGATGTTTGTTACTCCAGTGAAGACAAAATGGCATAACGATTTGGATGAAGTGTCACACAGATGATAACCTGAAATAGTACATAGAAAACTTTTTATTCTGGAAAAATAAGGTGTTTCCGTGGGATTCATCAAAAACTTTTATAATGCAGCGGGATGCAGGGTACAGCTATTTTATTATACTCGTAAATTGCTCACTCAAAATAGCGAAACTTCCGTTTTTATGGCGTGATTGCATATCACTTAATACCTTTATAAATGATTTCTTTACGTCTTCCATTTTAGAGGTTTTATTATGTCTTGAGAAAAATAATATATAATAGTATCTTCACGCCCATATTCCCGAAGGGGTAGGCAGAGGTACAACAAGTGCACTCACGATTAGCCGAAGATACTTGGTCCCACAAATGTGATAGGTGGCAATCCCGGGCAACTTTGTGTTTCTCAGAAAACTGAAAAAACACTTTATTTATGTGCCCGACCCGGGAATCGAACCCGGGACCTCATGTGGTCAACGCCAACGCTGGACCACTACACCACAGAGGCGACTAATATATAATATACATTATATATATTATTTACCCTTCATTTGTGCCTACACAAGCTTGATGGGATTGAGCTTACAGATAGTATGGAGGCAACTGCAAGATTGTTATTCCCTTTTCACACGCTATTTCATCTACTACGTAGCGGACAAAATTGTATTTGGGTGGTGTATTATTATGGCAATATCAATCAAATAACTTTTCGTAGCAGTTTGTGGATAATCTAAACTGTTTTTATTCATCCAGTCGATGATCCTCGCTTTGTTCCAGCTTATGTTAGGAAAGGTGTCGATTATTTTGCAGTGTTATGGTGCATTGTTACACATTTGGTTTCTATTTGGGAAGTATTCCCATGAACTTAGGTATAGGTTTTTTTCCTTTGAGCTTAAAATACCTCAATTTGGCGGAAAGATTCAGAGATGGCCTGCAGGGTCAACCGGTTTAATTTATACTTCAAACGATATAAGTGCTTGCGTGTCTAATAAGTGTTGTGCGTTTTGTATGAGTGTCTATGACCTGTGTTAATGTTCGCTTAAACCAGATCTCTTGGCTTATCAACATTTGATGCATAAAGAGAGCCTTGATTTAATGCGGATGCTAGCAGATGTTAAAATAGCAAGAACATTTAGTAACAGATACAATGCCTGCCAAGGTTGCGAGACCTAACACATCCTAGGCCCTAGGATATGTGTAAGTTCTTCTTTTGTAATGATATACTTATAAAACATTTAAACACCTTAACACACGCCATCTTTGTTTAGTAATTTATTGTTTGAATAAGTTTGAGTATTGTTTGAGTAGCTTTACTTATTGTAAACATTAACATTTCTCTTATGATAAATGAAAAAAAAAACGATGTTTAAAATCATGAAAAAATTTATTACATATTCATTTTGTTCGTTTCGTTCGTTTTGTTTTTTTAAATGATTTCAAATTTTCATACCTTTTTTCAACCCTTTAGAGGTTTATAAAAAGTATCATAATGCCGGGTTCCCTTGCGGAGTAGGCAGAATAAACCGAACATCTATAGACTGTTCGCGTCATCGCGATGTACCGGTTGTTCCTGTGCACCATTATAAAAGTCTTAGATGAAATAACAACTTGTTTTTCTGAGATAAAAACTATCCTATGTCCGTATAGTCAAGCCTTCATCTACAAACATATGTGCCAAATTTCATCTAAATCCGTTTCGTAGTTTTGGCTTGATTATGTGAGTATGGATGGATCCATCCATCCAAACATCCAAACTTTAACATCAGAATAATAATATAGATATATGTATTAGTAGGAGTAGCATTAGTTGGAATATTTTCAACATGTTAGATAAAATAGCAAACTTGAACCCAAGTTAACTATGAAATTTATTGAACGAAAGCGTATTTACTACAGGGCCGTCTTAACTCTCGGACGTAACACGGCATCTAACCGCATTCCTAATCTTGACACCTCACCGCAATCCCAAGTTCTTATTAGTTTGGGAAGTGATTGCGGAAAGGTTTAAATTTGTCTTATGTTGGGTCAAAACTTTAGTGCCTCTAAAACTTACAAGTTCGTCTTTACGGTACAACTATATAATTATACATATTTAACACTTATAGAGTTTTTACTTACCAGGCACGCCTGGGAAAAATTAAAAAAATTGTGAAGTGCGTTTCGGACCAAGCATTGCGGCATTCATTGTTCGGCGTAGGGTTCCCAAGTTGCCCCTCACAATAATGCGGACTAAAAGAGGGCTTTTATTATTTCGTACTACGAACATTTATCCAATTTAACATCAACGACAGATATATCCGTACCACAGGTCCATCGACTTTTTTTTTATGTCATAAGATAGCAAACAAGCAAATGGGTCTCCTGATGGAAGGAGTCAACCATCGCCTATAGACACCAAAGATGTTAATGGTGCTATCTTGTGGCGAGGTCTAATGCCACATGCATAAGTTTACCGGCTACTTTACCCTCCAAACCGGAACACGACAGTGACCAGCACTAACGCTATTGCGGCAGAAATAGGTAAACTTCTTCAAGTACATTTTATAAATTGGTCGACTATCACTCGAAAACTTGTAAAGCCTTCTAAGCCGTGATAGTTTTCCTTTCAATTTCATTATATTTACTACTCCTGTAATTTTTTTTTCACACCCAAACCAACCGTTAAGCTGGCAAGGAGGGACACTTAACTCTAAAAAAATTCCTCTTTAAAGCTTAATATTTCACAAACGAGTCTCCTAACCGAAAAAATATTTTCATAAACTGTTGGGGCCAGTGCCTTTGCTACTAGCTCGGGAATTCTGGCTTGAAATAAGTGTGGACTGTATTTTGAAAGAGTATAATAATTGCACGATATAAAGATAGCCCGACAGTTCGTACTTCGTTGCGAATGATGATTTGCAATATTTAAATTCGCCCGTTGTGACGTTGCGACGTCACGGCCGCTAGTGTTGGACACCGATACGAATCGTATTCCAACTTATCGTACGGCAGCGACTTCACCATAAACCAACAATATTTTTAAAAACCTACGATACCCTACAGTATTGGGTAAGCGAGAAAAAAATCTCTACTTTACATGTAGAGGAGCTACCGTAAAAAAGATTTTTCAAGATTTTATGTTACAAGTTGTTGCCGTGACTAACATGCCAATTTACAGATTTCTAGTACTAAAGATTTCAGGGCTATAGTGAGGACAGCGGACGGACGAACGGATGTACGTAGCGAAACTATTAGGGTTCCTAGTGCTTCGGAACCCTTAAAAAAACTCTACAAACATCGACGATGACGATCGACGGTTTTAATCACAAAGCAAGGAAGAATTTCACCACGTTGAACTAGTGGACAGTGGCTTAGTTGGTTACAGTGTCCCGACCAAAAAGAAGGTCGCAGGTTCAAGTTCTGTTGTGTCGAAATTTTTCTTTATTGTTTTTATTTTTTTTTACAGTGTAACAGTACAATCTTGATTAAAAATTAAGATAGCTATAAAATTGTTGAGACGTATTAAGTAATATCTATATCCTTACTAATATTGTTAATGTGAAAGTCTGCCTGTCTAATACGTTTTCACGACTAAACCACTCAATTGATTTTGATAAAATTTAGCACGAAGTTCGTTGAAGATCTGGGGTTAAATATGAGCTAATTATTTTATCAAAAATCAATTTCTAAGAGGCTGAAATAGGGGATGAAAGTTTTTAGAAAAAATATACCGACGATGATTAATCTATACTGGCGGGCGAAGATGCGTTTGTCAGCTAGTATAATATTATAAATCTGTACTAATATTATAATTGCGAAAGTCTGTCCGTCTGTCTGTCTGTATGTTGCGTTTTCACAGCTCAACCGTTGAACCGATAATGGTGTAATTTGGGAGGTAGATAGCTTTAGACGCGTTTTCAAACATAGGCTACAGTTTTTCCAATAATCAACCCCTAAGAGGCTGAAACATGGGAATGAAAATTTGTATAAAAGATTATTTTGGTGACATGTTATTCTATTTGCAGGAAGTCAGTTAGTCTTTAATACATACAGGCTAATTACTCGGTTCGGCTATATATACAAGCTAAGTAAGGCTAGGCTCGCCTGCTGTTCCGCCCGCTTCTCTGGGCGTTAATTTATCTAAACTAATATTATAAAGAGAAAGATTTGATTTTTAATTTGTTTGTTTGCTCGATTTAGTTCAAAATACTTTTTTTGATTTTAAAAATTCTTTCATCTTTAGAAAGCTATATTATCCAGGAGTTAAATTGGCTACTTTTTAATCGACTGAGCAAAGGAAAGTATGATGACGCGAACAAAATCACGAGTAACTGTTATTTGGCGATAAAAAATGATATGGTCTGTCATATGCAGATTCACTTGTTCTCAGTGTGTATCAAGCTTCCAAAAATCAGTCTATCTGTCCCCGTCCTCCCCTGGTTGGTCTAGTCCTTTCTTAAAGAATACATCATTTGTTACTGCTAGGCATCTCTTAAAAGGCGAAAAAACGTTTATAATATTTCACTTACGTCATGATAACAGATGGTAGAGTTCTGTAAAGTCTAAGTAGATGGTAGAGTTCTGTAAAGGGTTTGTTACCACCATCATACCTATTCGTACTACATGGAAATCACGTCAAAATCAATGCACCATTATCAACCTTAGTTCTTATAGGTAATGGTTCTCTATTAAGAAAGCCTTGCTTATTATTTTACGTTATAAAATCTATCTTATATACAAAACTTGGAAGTATTACTAATCCCAGAACCTCGCCGCAATTTCAAGTTCTAATTAGTTTTAAAAGTGATTGTGGAAAAGTTTAAAAGCCTTGTGCTGGGACAAAACTCTATTTTAAGAATTTTCTTGTCACGACTTTTAAATTTTGTCTTTTAATTCTACATTATTTAAAGGTATTCATTATATTAATCTTGTTTATTATATATTATTATTTGAATAAAAAATGTGTAAGCGATTGACTCTGAAGGCGATCTCTGAAACTTCCCGCTAAATTAAGGCATTTTAAGCTCAAAAGATTAAAAACTATAAGCATAGATTTTTTCAGTTCAAACATTTTGTTAAAAATGACAGTATATTGATTTTGGAAAAGTTGTATATTTTGGAAACGATGATTGGTTTTAATCTTTGGAATGGCTTTTAATTCAATTTTTGAAATCTAAAATATTGATTTAGCTAAGTAATGTAAAAAAAACAAAACATTTCGTCATTAAAACCCCAAAAAAATTGACTGATTTTAATCCAATTAACAGTTTTGACGCAGTTTTTAAAGGAGAAAAGCTGATAAGATTTTTAGTCAATCTTTGTATTATATATCTGAAAGTTATTTCAAAAATATTAAGTAAGTTTGCTAATCTATATTTAATATTATAAAAGCGAAAGTTTGGATGTTTGGATAGATGTTTGGATGGATGTTTGTTACTCAATCACGAAAAAACTACTGAACGGATTTGAATGAAATTTGGCACACAGGTAGATTATAACCTGGAATAGCACATAGGCTAATTTTTGTCCCGGAAAAATTAGATAATCCCACGGGATTTGCCAAAAACTTATAATGGAGCGGGCTGCACGCTGCAGCTAGTAACAACATAATTTTAATATTTGAAAACCTGTAATTTTTAAAAATTGATAACGATTTTGATTTTGAAACTGCATATGACGTAGTTTTTAGTATAAATATAGTTAAAAAAGTGAACCTTACAATATTTGTATATGATGTGTAACTTCTAACGTCCAAATATTTAAATTGCTACAATCTCATGACTAACTCTACCATCGCGCACGCGGTAATTGGTTCTCATTGGTCAATTCAAATAACGACCGCTTCCCCAGCTTCTTGTTAAACGCTCCATCGCGTTTTATAAAATCACTCCTACAGATTTCAGGAAAGCGAGACAAAAGATGTTACACATATATGAGATGGCAAATAAGCAGATGGCTGGAAGCAGACCACTATCATATCGGTCTATAAACTAAATCTAGTTAAATCAGTATAATTCACTTTACTACTGCCTTGTGTATGCTTTTTTCGTTTAAGCAATTATTATTTACTGTTGTGTACAATAAAATATTAAATCCATACTTCCATACTAATATTATAAATGCAGAAGTCTGTCTATCTGTCTGTTACGCTTTCACGGCTAAACCGCTGGACCGATTTTTATGAAATTTGGCATAGAAGTAGTTAAAGAGCCAACGTCAAATATAGGTTATTTTTTTAAAAAAAATCAATCCTTAAAGGGTTGAAATAGGGAATAAAATTTGTATGAAAAGCTATCTTAACGACATGTTAATCTACTCGCGGGTGAAGCTGCGTAGGTCAGCTAGTAAATAAGTAAAATGATCAAAATATTAGTTCGTTAAATTTCGTGTCGATTGGCTGTATGTGTCACTAGTATCGTGACTATTAGGTGATAGAATTCCGTAACGTCTCTCCCGGGTACCACCGCCTATGCCTGCCGCAATAATGTCTATGCTAGCCATTGTGTTTCAGTTTGAAGGGTGAAGTAACTAGTAAAATTATTCAAGTGGCATTAACACTTCGCTATATAGATAGCAACGCATCATTAACACCTTTTGTGTCTATAAGTAATGATTGTCTCTTTCCATCAAGAGAGACGTCTGCTTTTTATTTATTTCGTGTATTTTCAATATCGGATATTCCATTTATTCTTATAGATCCATACTTCCATACTAATATTATAAATGCGAAAGTAACTCTGTCTGTTTGTCACTTCTTCACGCCTACACCACTGAACGGATTTGGATGAAATTTGGTACAGAGATAGTTTAAGATCCGACAAAGGACATAGGGTAGTTTTATCCCGAAAATCCCACGATAGCGGGAACTATACGGGGTAAAACCCCGGATTATCTATTTTTAAAGCTTTTATCATGCGGACGAAGTCGTCGGATTAATTTGTCTGAAATATTTTAGCATCTCCCGTGTTAGTGCAAGTCCAGGCGCTAACGAATTACTACGGTAAATTTACCCTGGTGCTTGGGCTCATTGTCAGTTTCCAGCCATGTGATTATTTGCCAATTAATTCTCTACAGGTCAAAAATAATATGGCCATCCACAAATCAAAATTTCCAGTCCACTTGCAGCAACACAATTTTGGGATAAATATCGTGTAATATGTCACGCGATACAAGTGAGATTTGACCAATACAAGAACTTATATCTCATTTAATTGCACGACAAACGTTTACTTTTTGCGTTATATCAAAAAAACAAGATACAAGTTCTCATTGGTCAAACCTTTTATTTATTTCTGTTTGCATATCCACAGGTGGGCAGACTTTTCAACTCTTTTTTTATTCATTACTAGCTGTTGCCAGCGACTTCGTCCGCGCGGACTTCGTTTACTCCGCACTGCTTCTCCCCTGTAGGTGATAGCGTGATAATATTATGTAGCCTATATGTTGACTCAACCTGTAACTAATATAATAATAAATATTATTATTATTATTTATTACATATTATTATTTTTTTATATTAATGTTATTTATTACATATTATTATTACAATACAAACAGACAAACAGACAAAAATTCTAAAACTATATTTTTGGCTTCGATATCGATTGTAGATCACGCCCCAAGTATTATTTTAAAAAAAATATTCAATGTACAGTTTTGACTTTCTTACGATTTTATTATATGTATAGATATAGATCATAAAATACTTTCAAAAGCTTGAAATCCATCTAACTAAAATGTCTTGGAACTTTAGGCAGTTGAAATAATACTCTCAAGTAATATGTAACACCTCGACTATACGGAAATGGGAAACGGAAAACTCGTTAAATCCTAGGCAAAATTTAAAATGAAATTTGGAAGTTTATATAGGTAGAGTTGAGCTGCGGTGTGAATATTTCATTCGGGTACGCTACGAGCTGGCTACGAGAGAATGAGTATTGCGAAGAGCTAGCATGAACACATTAAAATCGAAATATACATATATTCGAAAAAATTATGTAATATCAAAACAAATATTCCTCGACTGAATTCGGGCCCTTTTCGAAGAATAATCTTACCACTAAACATCTCATAAAACACAAAAAAGGCTAATTAATACTGTTACGAATAATCTAGAAACGTGTAGAGTTGAAACGCTCTAGAAATAAAAGAAAGAGATAGCTGCTCCTATTGACAAACAAATAGTTGACCGTTGACCCGAAGCTATGCCATAATGGACTTTGTGGTATAAGGCATAAGGTTGAAAATAACGTGTACTAGGACTTGTTTGTCATAAGTTGTTTATTGTAAACAACTTATTATTGTTATTGTTTACGAGATGATTGGCGAACATTCACGATTGTTGTCGAACTTTACCTCGGGTATAAATAAAGATGTGTTGACAAATACAGAGCAGTTTTTATAAAGTGATCGAGAGCGAAACTTAAAGTGACCAGTGCAGCGAGGGTTTTATTGTGTAGTCGGTTAAGTTTAATGCTAGTGCAGCGAGGTGACCAGTGTGTATAGTGTATTTAAGTATTACATTGTGTTGTGTTGTATGTATTGGTTTTGTAAATACACGGTTTAATATAAATGGCCTTTTCTTACAATTAAGAACCCGAAGTACGTAACAATACATTTCACTAGCATCTTGACTACGAACTTAGTAGAGTTATGCAACGTTTCGCTCGGGTTTTGTAACTACTATGCGTTCCAACTGAAAATAGGACTGTCAGGATGACATATTGCGCCGCATTTTGCAAAAACTTCATAAGTGATGAGTAAGGTGTGCAAAAAAATTCTAACAAAGAAATACTTTAAAAAAATAATTTTCATTCTAATTGGTATATTCTTTATTTAGATTCCCATCAGATCATGTTACCATGTATTAAAATAAGGTGTTAAGTAACTAACACGACTTTTATATATACATATACTATAGATAAACGGCTAGACTTTTATTATATTGTATTGTATTATGGTATTTTTAACTTATAATATAATATAATATCATATAATATAATATAATATAATGTAATATAATATAATATAATATAATATAATATAATATAATATAATATAATATAATGTAATGTAATGTAATGTAATGTAATGTAATGTAATGTAATGTAATGTAATGTAATGTAATGTAATGTAATGTAATGTAATGTAATGTAATGTAATGTAATGTAATGTAATGTAATGTAATGTAATGTAATGTAATGTAATGTAATGTAATGTAATGTAATGTAATGTAATGTAATGTAATGTAATGTAATGTAATGTAATGTAATGTAATGTAATGTAATGTAATGTAATGTAATGTAATGTAATGTAATGTAATGTAATGTAATGTAATGTAATGTAATGTAATGTAATGTAATGTAATGTAATGTAATGTAATGTAATGTAATATAATATAATATAATATAATATAATATAATATAATATAATATAATATAATATAATATAATATTCACGGGACAAATTACACTTACTGATCTAACCCCAAAGTAAGCAAATTATTTGCTTGTGTAATGGATGTTAGTCAACGATACTAATACATAGAAATACATATATAAATACTGGAATATATTTAATAAACACCCAAACCCGGAAATACAAACATTTATGCTCATCACGCAAATGCTTGTCCCCGTCGGGGATCGAACCCGAGCCCCGTCGATTGCGTAGTCAGGGCCGCTAACCACTCGACCAACGGGGTGTAACTAACACGATTTTTTTATATATAGATACACTGACGTTTTTTACTAATTTTTTTTTATTGATGAAAATAATATTATTAAAACGTTATATATTCTTCAATAAATCTGCAATTTTTTTCAACAAATATTTTTTATTGACATTACTAATTTCAGACTTGTGTATGGAGTTGATAATAAGCGCGATCCTATTCTTATTCGGAACGCATAGTACTGTCTTATCTATTCCTGCCGCTAGAGCGTAGGTGCATTTCACTGTCGAGTTCCAGCTTGGAGGGTGAGGTAGCCAGTACAGGGGCGACCAACGGGGCGGTCAATGCTAATGCATTGACCGCCCCGTTGGTCGTGAGGTTAGCGAACATAACTAAGAATCGATGGGGCTCGAGTTCGATTCCCGACAGGGACAAGCCATTTTGTGATGAGCGTAGATGTTTGTATTTATAGGTTTGGGGTGTTTATTATGTATGTTACAGCAGTTATCTATGCATTTATATGTATGAGTATCGTCGACTAACACCCATAACACTTCAATATTTACAAAATGTTATCAGTCAACCTGTATACACATATTATCGAGTTTGTAAGTCGATTTCAGCAGGTGTATGTGCTAGGCCCTTTGTATGGGCATGTGAAAGCGGTATCTCGAATAGTAAAAGGCTTTTCATAGTGACGGATAAAATTATTTCGCACCAATAACTGTGGTCGGGGCGTAAACATAAATATATTTTCCTTTTACATAAAGAGCTATTTTAGGCTTTTTGAATTTGTATGAGTATTTTTTATTAGCTATTAAAAGATTACAATGTATCCGTGTATCATACGTCCCATATCTTAGTTCGAATCTTTTTATATAATACTAGCGACCTGCCCGTGGTTTCACCCGTGTAGCTTTTGTTCCCGTTGGAATATCGGGAAGGTTTATATACTAAAACCTTCCTCAAGAATCAATCAATCTATTAAAAAAACCGCATTAAAATCTGTTGCGTAGTTTTAAAGATTTAAGCATACATAGGGACAGACAGAGAAAGCGACTTTGTTTTATACTATGTAGAGAAATGCGTTACAATATTACAAAAAGGTATATAAAAGATTGGTTAAACACTACCTTTGTGACTCTTAGATAGTAGAGTTCTGCAAAGTTTGTCCCAGTTTTGGAACCACCACTTCGTAAAAGGCGAATTGATAGCCAAACATGACCAAAGACCATTCATTCGCAATCGTGAATGTGAACTACATAGTTCACATTCATGATTGCGAATGAAGTAGAGTTCTGCAATGTTTCACGCGACTTTACTTACATAGTTTTATATTTTTCTGCCGCAATAATGTCAGGGCTTGATATTGTGTGTAGTTTTGGAGCAAGGATCAAACGTGCCACTACATTCGTGACTATAACGTTGTAGAGTTCTGCAATGTTTATCCCAGTTTTGGAACCACCGCCTTCATAAAAGACGAATGAATGGCCAAATATGAGCATTCATTCGTCATCGTAGTATTCAACTAGTATCGTCTCATATTTTCTGCCGCAACAGCGTCAGTGCGTTTGGAGGGCAAGGCAGCTAACAAAATTGTGTATTTGCAAAATCCCTGCCACATGATCAGTAACCTTGACCGCCTCATTGGTCGAGTGGTTAGCAAATGTAACTACGAATCGATGGGGCTTGGGTTCGGTTATCAACAGGGACAAACATTTGTGTGATAAACATAGAGATTTGTATTTCTGAGTCTGGGTGTGTATTACGTATATAACAGTATTTATATATGTATTTCTATGTATTAGTTTCGTTGGCTAACACCCAAAAAACAAGCAAATAATTTGCTTACTTTGCAGTTATTTCATTTAAAAAAATCTACCGTTAACATCCTTTAGTGTCCGCAGACGATGTTTATCTCTTTCCATCGAGAACAGCATCTGCTTTTTTAATATACAATTATACATTATACTTAAAAAAAAATAACCACTAAACCAGTAAGTTATAGATAATAAGTATGTTTTTCTTTCATAGTATCCAAACAACCATAAACTAAAATAATAATAGTAATTTAAAAAAGTAAACCAACATCAAATATCAGTCCCAAATCTCAAAAACTACTGAACCGATTTTGATGAAATTAAGAACGTTCCCTAAGTTAGAATATACCTAATTTAAAGAATTGTCTCGATATGTTTATTACTTCTCGAGAAATTCGTGGATAATAAACATACAAACATATATGCACTTACGAAATTCGATACACGTGTTTAGACGCCTAAATAGATCATCATACTCAAATATTATCAAACTGCAATAATATTTCATACATTCATATGTATCCACAATTGTGGATTTGAATTATTACCGCATCCGCCTCATTCACCTGATCTGTCACCGTCAGACTTTTTTCTGTTGTCTAAGTGTAAAGATTTTCGACAAACGACGAAGTCTAAACAGCATATTTTGACTCCAAGGACGAATAATTTTTTTAACGGTCTAAATCCGTTGAATCGGAGATGGCAAAAGTGAATCGATCTTCTGATTTAGTATGTGTTTATTTTCTTGGTTAGGCCGAATACTTTTCAATCCACCGTCGTCCTCAGTTTGCGGACAAATTTTGAACCTACGGTAAGTTGAATGATCAAGACTTAATCTTACAAAAACTGTAATCTCCTGCGAATAATCTGCTCACATTATTACGATATTGCTCTTGGAAAAACTAAAAAGAAAGAGCCTACTCT
This sequence comes from Apodemia mormo, assembly GCA_036924255.1. NCBI lineage: Eukaryota > Metazoa > Arthropoda > Insecta > Lepidoptera > Riodinidae > Apodemia > Apodemia mormo. The sequence continues at coordinate 21,408,523 of JAUPFN010000021.1, read as the reverse complement.
ACTTCTACTTACTCTACTACTTCTTAAAAGGTGGGCAACGCAACTGCAAATCTTTTGATAATGTGGTTGTGGCGGCGGCGATCACTTACCATCAGGTGAGCCTCCTGTCCGTTTGCCCCCTTTTTCTATAAAAAAAAACTTGAAAACATGAAGTTTTCGTTGCAAATCGAATACACGCTCTTAAAAAGATTGTAATATTATATGTATATAAAATGTTTTTTTACTTTTATCTTTTTATTACCTTTCTTCTTAAATATTGTTATCGACTTTCTAGTGTTTGCTTAAGTGTAAATTTTACAAAACACTAAAAGTAGCCACTAAAACGTTGTAATTAAACGGTGTAACGCTATTCAGGTTAAATTAAAAAAATATCTTGACAAGGACTTTTCTCTTGAGGAATCTTGACGAGACTCCGTGTTGGTCTGGAGTCCTTTTGATTAATAGACCAACTCCCATTCTGGGAAGTTGTTCGTAAAAGACGAACGATTGGCTAAATGTGTCACTCATCGTGACCACTAGTTGGTAGAGTTCCGCAACGTCTCACCCGTGTATTTGATATCACCGCATTGCCTATTGTCCTTTACCTTGTCATTGTCGTATTTCGGTTTGAAGGGTTAGTTATCTAGTAAACGTCTGCCAGCTTGCCACTTGAATAGCAACGTACCATTAACATCTTTGGTTTGTATAGACGATGATTTCTCTTTCCATCGGGAGAGCCATCTGCTTGTTCGCTATATAATGATATAAAAATTATAAATCACCAATATTAATTCGTAACTTCCACCTACTACGTGGTCGCGTCCTCTTGACAACCATTCTCCCAAGTCTCAGTTTTATAATATGGCCGCCTCACCAGTTATAACAAAGACCAGTCGAATTATATTTTTATTAATTACACTATCAGTGCAATGAGTTTAGTTCAGTTGAATGTTGATTATGGATGTACAATTACAGCCATAATCAACATTCAACTGAACTAAACTCACTGCATTGAACGAACTGAACTGAACTCACTGAACGGGTTCGATGTAGTAGTGCTACCTGAGCTGCCTGGTAAATAGAGATTCTTCAAAAGGGTCCGGAATAACATGAAAAATATACCGAAAATATAATAAGTAAGTACTCCCAGTTTCAATAAACAATATAGCAACCAGCCGCAGAACAACGTTTCTGTCTATAACTTATGAAGTTATTATTGTGAGCCATCAACCACAGATATCCAATTATAGAGATGTCTTGTAATTCCTTTGAAGTAAATTGTATGGTCATGAATGGCACTATTTGGAATATTATTCCTTGGCTAGTGGCGTCCTGTCTGCTTGAAGTTACTTATGAATTTATTATATAATTCATATGTTCCACACCAGTGGTTCCTGTATCCCGTATCACCTTTTCATACAAATGAATTTTACCTCTCGCTTAAAAAGATTACTAGCAAAACGATATATGCAAATACAAATATCTTTATTATACTATTTCCATTTCTTTATTTTCTCGATGAGAGACCGACGCCCATGTAATTTTGTGTTGTTTACGTTAAAATGTCTCACAAATTTACTGTACTTCATGGACGGGTAGTGATGTGCTACACATAATGATTACCATAGGAGCTATATCGATAAACGTAACACGATAACAGACCCGTATTTTTAACAAAATGTAAGAAACTAAACTACTGCCGGATACTTTTGTACAAATTTATGAACTATAATATTATATTATTTATAATATATTTCATTACAAAATGTTACACGTATAAATTCTTGATTGATAATGTCTATTTCCTTAAAATGTTCGGAGCTGTTGTTAAATAATTAGGTATACTTAGGTAGGTACTTTACAATGAAACGAAATAATTATAACGACAGGTAATCTTCATTTATTTATTTTAATCAAAATCTGATGAATCGTCACTGTCACTGAATGAGCTCTCCCAAATATTTATTATAAGTTCCTGTTCTTGTATATTATCGAATGCCACATGAATTTTCCAATCCGACGCTATAATGTTTTGGGTTCTTTTCACAACTTTTTCCCAGTTTTCAGCAGTTACTTCCGCACAAGCATTTTTTAATAAATTTAACATCTTGTTTGCCGTAAAAGGGGGATGAGTATTGTTTCGAGCGGCGTGTCCTTTGATTTGTGCCCATATTAGTTTTATAGCATTGTGCTGGCAATGATACGGTGGAAGTCGAAAAACCCAGTGACCACATTCGGCAGCTATTTCGTCGATAACATATCTTTTAGAGAGGCTTTTTTTCAATTTTAAAATATTCACTAATTGTACTTTTAATAAAGTACTATCCACATTTTCGCCATGATGTTGGAGCCAGTTAATTATCTCTTGTTTTTTTATTGGCCTGCGTCGGCATTTTATCAATTTGTCTAGAGTGATATGTAGCGTTGTCCATAATAATTATGGACGGTTCTTCCTGATATTGCATTATTTCTTATAATCATCTTTCGTAAATCTCCGCGTTCATTTCTTCGTGATAGTCTACTGTTTTCTTGGATTTAAAGGCCAGTAAAGCATCTGACACGAATCTACATAGAGAACCGGCGTGGCATATAATAAAGCGTTCACCTTTTCCCATTGGCACTGAACTAGTGAAAGCGGTGGTGTCGTCAGTCAGTTCTTAGATACTGTGTGGTTTGCATTTAACCAAGTCTCGTCAGTAAAAATAACATTTGACTAATCTGATATATTCTTGGCTTCGTTCAAAATACGCAGCGAGTCCTAGCAACATCGTGACGCTCCATCAGTATTTTACGTGTGTCCGATTATTTATAAGAAAATCCATTTTTTTTTCAAAACCAAGCTTAATGACGATTTTTGGCCATGAAAGAAACCACATTCACGTAAAGAAACAAAAAGTTTGTTAAGTGTTGGAATTTCTTTGCGCAAGTAATAGTCATAAATATGACGGCGAATAGCATCAGCTTCGAAGTTATCAATCGATGATACACGACGTGGTTGGCGTTTTTTCATGGGCGTACGTAGCTTATTTTCTTGGATGCCGCTTGTACCGTAAACTTCGGTAGTAATTTTTGAAACAGTAGGTCCACTAATTCCTAATGCGGCCGCAACACTCTCTCGCACTTGTGACAGTGGTAAAAGCAGGCCACCATTTAGATACTCTGCTTCAAAGTAATAACGAACCCTGATCACCAGTTCTCTCGCCTGCTTTTTCTGATCTGTTATATCTTTTCGGCGTTTTGATATTTGACAGCTGTGGAGCAATCAACACGGAGGAACAAAAAATACACAACGTAACGTATGGATAATGTAAAAAGACTCAGCGAACAGAAATGTAGTGACTAGCACGACCATGTTGTTGCGAGTGACAGATTAAAACAAACACAAAAGGCGCTGGGCCATTGAGTGTTCCCAACTCGAAAAATATTTTAATTTATTTATATTAATTACAATATTTTTGATATATTTGTCTTTGTTCAAAATGTAATAAATATATGAGATCGATGTCATTACTTATTTGGTCACAACACTACAACAGCTATCGAATTAGAACTGTCATCGAGAAAATAAAGAAATAGAAATAGTATAATCAAGAAATTACTGAGTAACTTAACGCACATTTAACCGGATGTTTATGTGGTGTGCGTACGTACATTACTGAGTCAATGGTGATGAATATGTTGTAAATGCCTTCATGATAGGTGCTTATGTAAGCAAAATCGGTTGGATAGTAATAAAAAATGGCGCCGTTATTCACATTACCTACCTTAGCCCATGATTAACGTAGAGAAAGTTTGTGGTTCAGCGCCATTTGATAAACATTTTTACCATTAATTGTACCTTTGACATGAGAAAGATAAGGACTTGGCATTAATTTCCATAAACAATCAAAATTATAAAAATGCATACATTCCAACGCTGAACATATAAAAATAGTTTTATCTCTGTCTAACAAGTTCGAATTTTCATAATAGACAAAGCTACAAAAAATTTGTCAAATTTTTTGTAGCTTTTTTGAAATTATAATTTCAAATCATTTTTTCAATTTTAAATTTTTTGAAATTATAATTTCAATCATTAAAAAAATAACGTCACCTTGAACAGCTTGCGGCCAATACGCCATTACTAAAATACGCTATCAATGTACGTAAAATGTCAAATAACCCTTTATTTACAAAATATTAAATTGATTTTAACGTTTATTTGTATTTTTTTATAATTTTAGTGTGTACCTTAAACCTAAAATAAAAACTAATTGTTAAAGTAACAGTCCAGCCCAGTTGCAATATATTTTATCAATTTTTAAGTAGACAGTAAACAGCTGTTCTTAAGTCCGCCATTACTTGGGACGAAATTACACGGTTTTCCATCAGTTATTTCATATCTAGTAGTATTCTATCTAAGATTTGTACACGATGCAAGTGTTCAGTTTTTGGCAATTCGGCGCCCCTTGATACCTCGCGCCTAGAGCGACCGCTTCTCTCGCTCGACTGCAAGGCCGGCGCTAGATAGTCGAACCACTACTACCAGTACCTCTGAAGAGCTTAGCGGTAGAACCAGCGTGCTAACTACTGTCAGTATTATGGCCATGAGTCATCGGAGTGACCTCACCACACTGGAGGTTGATTTTGTGTTTGTACTACCTGGAACCGAAGGGGTAAATTCATTGTCATTAGTTATATCTGCTCCGTTGGTCGAGTCGTTAGATAACCTAACTACGAATCAATGGAGCTCAGTTTTGATTCCCGACAGGGACTGGCATTTCTATGATGAGCATAGGTGTTTGTATTTCTGAGTATGGGTGTTTATCAAATATATATTAATGAGTGTATTTTTATGTATTAGTATCATTGACTAACACTAATATTACAAGCAGATAATTTGATTACTTTGCAGTTAGATCAATTCGTATAATTTGTTTAGTGATATTATTACTGTTAATATATTTTATTAATAATTATATACTTAGTATTGTTCGCTCCACTTGGTAAAAGGGTAATAGGTTTGTTAATTTAAACAACAACTGACGGAATATCGAATTATATTAATATTACATTAGTTAAATTCAAAATACAAGACTGATGACACTTTATTGTATGTTACGACACTTCACTTCTCGGTTTCACAAACACGAATGCCTTGAAACATATCTGTCAGCCCTTTTATAATAATTTATTCTAACAGTTTATTGATTTAATAATTACCTTAATCAAATAGTTGACTTTATATCAGCTCAAAAAACATATTAGTTTAAAATACGTTAAATAATTAACAATACTTAATATTTCATTAGATATTTTAATAATAAGTAAAAATTAACACTTCATCTTTATTTTGACATAACAGTTTAGAAATTGATGGCCGCATATACTCATTTTAAATATGTTTGTGTAAAATATTGACAACAGTATCGAAATCGGTTGTTAACTATAAGCCTTATTAACGGAAAACAGGAAAGCGGTATTTTATTTAGAAATGTTGCATAATATACAGACTGACTGTATATACATGATAAATGTTAAACTTTTAGTGAATCTTTCGTCAATAATGTATTTTTCCGAAATGATAAGTATCTTGTGGGACTAATTCGGAAAGATTCGGAAACCGCACGGTTCCCGCCGTGTCTGAAAAAACGCTAAATATATTCAGCTAAGCGTGGGTTGCTTTTCTGTCTACTTCTATGGGCGTGAAGATACTTTTTGACAAATAAAGTAAAAAGTTTATTTTAATTCAAGTAATATTTAACTATCTTGTGGTCTAAAGTTTAAGCCTTATTCGAGTAATAAGCCCAGTCAGGCAAAAAATATCCAAACTAATTCGAAACTCACAAATTTGCCTCTTATATTAATATTGAATACAGCTATATAATATCAAGGATTTAAAACGTTATTTTATTATAATATAATATCGATATGTTTGCTGTTTCGTGATTGGTTCACCAACTAGCGCTAGAAGACTGCCAAATGAAAACTGCCAAAAGTTTCCGAGTGTTTCTAGGAAACTTTCCAATAGTGCCGGTAACATTGCGCAATATTGCTTGAAACTTGCCAAAGTTGCCAAATTATACAGGAGGTTTTGACGTAATTTTCTATGTTTATGCCTTCACGCAGTTAATTAAGTAATTTGTAAATTTGTAATTATATTTGTTTATAGTAAGCCTGTGTAAGCCAGTACAGTAATCACTGCAGTAAATGTAAAATTAATAATTATATTATGTGAAGATGATATACCATAACACTGGGATCTTTATGATAGCTGACCTCATAAGTTTTTTTGGCTTCCATTTGTAATATATATATATGTGTATATATATATATATATATATATATATATATATATATATATATATATATATATATATATATATATATATATATATATAAAGAAAGAGGGTAGTAATACTGAATGAAAGAAATATAAATTACACTAGCTGACACGTGCATCTTCGCCCGCGAGTAGGTTATCATGTTGTCTACGAGTATAAGGGCTGGTTGGTTTGTATTGATTTTTTTTAAAGTTAGACTACACTTGACCCCCAGATCTTCAAATATCAAGTTTCATCTCTCCATGTCAAGTTTCATCAAAATCGGTTCAGTGGTTTAGCGGTGAAAGAGTAGCAAATTAGACAGACTCGAATTTATAATATTAGTATGGAAGTATGGACATAATAAGTGAAAAAAAAGTTGGAAAAGTAACCTATGTTCATCCCTAGTTCTCGATGTATGGATGGATGTATGTACTCAATCACGCCAAAGCTACCAAACAGATTTCGATAAAATTTCGCACGCCGGTAGATGATGACCTGGAATAGTGGATAGGCTACTTTTAATCTCAGAAAAATGAGTTGTTCCCGTGGGATTCATTAAAAACTTTTATAATTGTCTGCAAGGTTTGACTCTCATACAGACATAAATAGATAATATGTATATATACTATCTTACGTGTAATGGAAGTTCACCGTAAGAAATCAAAAATAGAAATCGATATTTTTTTTATAATAGAAATTACTTCATCACCGATAAAATGTAATAGATCGGTTATTTTTTTCTTTAGTACATTAATAACAGAATAAATTTATTGACCTAATTTTTCGTTTGGATATTGTAGAATAGCATTAAAACTACCCCCTGCAGGCCGTTTTTTGTATCAGAATAAACAGTGTTATAAGAAAAATATCGTTCTTTATTTACATGTTTCTTGCCAATGCTATCGGCAAGTTTAGAAACATTCGTAGCAGTAATGGCAACTTTGGGAATATTGCCGGCTATTTCCATCACTAGTCATAATATCATATATTATAACCAATCATGACGACGCAAACATATCAATATTATAACGTTATAAATCCTTGTATAATATAGTATGTTTAATTCAAAACACGTAGGTACTCGTTTATTCCCAAGCTCGTTAATTCATCAGTCACTTGCAGCTGCAGTCGGCTAGAGGACAATTTATCCTGTCTATGGCTTGTAAAGGTTTTATAGCAATCTGTCCACAACACTCCTCCGATAATAGAGATCCTTTGTATTTTCATGATTGAAATAAGTAAATAAATTAATAGAAAAACGAATCTAAAATGTATGTTACTATATAAATCTATAGTGTATTATATAAATCTATACATTCAAGTAAAATTGTAAAATTTGATGCGATAAATATCCGTTTTATGGCTTACTAGCATCTATTTTACCGTATTAATTTTTTTTGTTTCTGCCTATTTGTTCATCCAGCTGTTACTCAAAAATGGCTAAATCAATCTTGATAAAATTTGATGTAATATAACGAGAGCGCGTTATCGTTCAAATAAGCAACATAATATTTTTTTTTGATAATTCTTAGCCCACCGAAGTGGACGAAAATATATATTATTTAAATTGGTGTGAAAAGACATTTTTGAAATAAAAATACATTTCAAATATTGTAAACTTTAAAATAGTATCTCGAATTAATAGTTCTTTAATATTTGTTCAAAACTACATTAACATTTGGTTATCGTATCGACGGTGATGTGTCAATATGATTTATAATAGTATCTTCACGCCCGTAACCCCGAAGAGGTAGGCAGAGGTACAACTAGTGTACTCACGATTAGTCGAAGATACTTAGTCCCACGAATGGCAAATCTATCGCCAATCAGGTATTTATCCAATCCCAAGCATCGTTGTTTTAAAAAAAAACTGAAAAAACACACTTTTTGAATTGCCCGTCCTGGGAATCGAACCCGGGACCTCATGTGGACAACGCTGACACTGGACCACTACACCACAGAGGCAATATGATTTATAACTATGTTCCATGATTTATAATAATTACTTACTAATTAATTTAGGCGATTTTCGTTTTATTGCAATTGTTTAACGAGTATTCCGCTTTCGGCAATTTGCCATTTAAATAAATAATAATGTTAACGCGCTGTGTCTTCTTGGGACTGAAACTGCTAAAGTTTTGCTGACCCTATTTTGGACATTGATAAGTCGATTTCCGATTTCAGACCTAAGCTGGTTCAGGACTTTTCGTCATGTTCTCAAGAGTACTCCTACAGCCGGAGTATGAACAGTCACCAGTAGTGTCATTTGCATAGCAAATAATGTTACTAATATGCACATCATTGATTTACAGAAGAAACCGTCGGTGATAGCACGTAGCCTTAGGGACTATTGGAAAAACTCAACTGCCTTCGGACAATGATGCGTATGCTAGACGAACACCAGCAGAGCGGACACAAAGGAAACCGTTCTATCGGTCAATAATCACCTAATATTCCTCTAAATACTCAAGGACTGATGGTTTTTGAATGTGTTTTTTATATCATAAGTAGCAAACAAGCAGATGACTCTCTTGATGAAAAGAGATAACCATCGCCTAACACAAAAAGAAGTTATTTATTCGAGTGACCAGGTAACCAGAACACGAAAGTGACAAGCACTGACGCTATTACGGCAGGAATAGGTAAGGCAGTGGTACCACACCCGAGCGAGGCAATGGAGAAATCTACCACCTAGTAGCTACAACAGACGTGACCGTATCGCTGATCGTTTACCTCTTACGAACTGCCTGGCAGAACGGCAGTCTATTTTTGGAAAGAGCCCGGATCATCACGGGGTAAAATATAATCTCCATAATTTTGCAGAACAGGAAGGTTATGGCTACAGGCCGATATTAAGACGGATTAGAGTAAGCTCTTTTTTTAGGAATAAGATGCATTAAAGCCATTTTCCATGAATTAGGTACCATGCCGAGTGAGTGGGAGAGTCGGAACAGGCTCATTGGTACTAAATCCAAGTCTAGAGCACACACCCTAAGCACAATCGAAGGGATACCATCCAACCCACTCGACCTATGGATGTCTAAAGAAAATAGTACCTTACTAACGAAGACTTCAGGAAATTTATTTCCGGCATGGAGACTAACGCATCACCTGCCATTCCGCAGTGTGATAACTGCGGGATGGTAGGTGGTGCGTTAATGATTGCAAATGACTGTAACAAGTTGAATTTTGATATGATTAGCCAAAAAGCTATGAATGCTAAGTCAAGCAGACAATGTTTATTTCGTGTTTTATGCCTAAGTAAATACAATATCATCAAAAACATCCTGTAAAAGAACCAAGTCTCGCAGCTCAGTTTTTCTACCGTAAAAAGTTGTGAGATCCATGTAATACCAAGTCGGCAAATTTATTTAGTCCCTACTTAACGGACCTTCTGTTTTAAGTTATTATGTAAGTTGTTATCATATCAATGTTAAAAATCTTTAACGTTTTAAATAAATAGATCGACTTGGCCAGTGGAGATGGGATTTAGTGGTCCATTAACCATCCTCTATAAACTTCTTAAAGATCATCCCACATCCATTCGGAAGGACTTTTGCTAGAAACCAGGTTACTAGCCCGTAGTGCTGTGTGATGCATACTAAACCATCTAATCATGCGACGGCTAAGTCGATCTATTTATTTAAAACGTAAAAGATTTTTAACATTGATATGATAACAACTTACGTAATAACTTAAGACAGAAGGTCCCTTAAGTAGGGACTAAATAAATAACCCGACTTGGTATTACATGGATCTCACAACTTTTTACGGCAGAAAAACTGAGCTGCGAGACTTGGTTTTTTTACAGGATGTTTTTGATGATATCTCACTTCTTTTTGTAGATTTCTACTTTTTCCTTTTTGGTACCTTTTACTTCTAGAATATCAATAACAATTTTTCTTAAAGCCTCTGTACTATGATTTTTTCTTATTTTTGTAGGTAGTCTTCCTCTTTTCCTTTTCCGGTATTACTTCTTGAGCTTTAGCTACAGTTTTTCTCAAAGTCCACTCCCTGCCTCGATGTGTGTTTTCTCGGAGGCTTTGATGTTACAATTTTTGACAAGTCTGGACGATAAATACTTCTTAATCTGTTGTATTCACAAATTGAGGATTCCTGAGCTTTAATACTTCCAAAGTCGACATTAATTAGATGTAAACCGCCCAGACTTGTAACTTTCGAAAGTGCCACGTAAGCTTGTCCGGACGTGAATATAGCGGAACCTATATCCATCAGCGCATTACCAAGTATCTTCGGATAATCGTGGGTGCAATTGTAGTACCTCTGCCTACCTCTTCGGGGATATGGGCGTGAAGATACTTAGTCATATACGTTAACATTCCATAAGTATTTAAAATAAGCCTGAAAAAACTAGAAACACATCTAAGAAACATTAAAAAATCTACGTACCCTTGTCCTATTACGGTAAATGGTTAGCATCCACCACCCCCTTAGCGCCATTTTATTTATAACTTATGTGTACTGGGGCCATAAGATAATTGTACCTGGAGGGTATTCACTTTTACGCGTACCTCGCTGGCGTCCCTAGCGCGAGTAATATTTTGGACCACACTTGTCCTCCCTGGAGTAAAATTGTTCTGTGCACTCGTCAACTGGCACTCAAAGGTTTTTTAAATTAATCATCAATTTATTAATAGTGTAGCGGATTTCACCGTGTTGGTCCCGGCCTCCTTTGAAGAATAGGCCAACTGCCGTTCTGCCAGGCAGGTCGTAAAAGGCGACCGATTGGCTATCGAGTCACTACCATCGTGGCTACTAGGTGGTAGAGTTCTGCATTGTCTCGCCCGGGTCTGGTACCACCGCCTTACCTATTCCTGCCGCAATAGCGTCAGTGCTTGTCGCTTTCGTGTTCCGGTTTGGAGGGTAAGGTAGCCGGTAAACTTATATATGTGGCATTAGACATCGCCACAAGATAGCAACGCACCATTAACATCTTTGGTGTCTATAGGCGATGGTTGACTCTTTCCATCAGGAGACCCATCTGCTTGTTTGCTATCTTATGACATAAAAAAAAAAATAAAAAAAAATTGATTATTAGTGTTCTTACTTTCATGGTAATTGCTAATTTCGAGTTATTTAGTCTATTTCTTTGCACCTTTTTTTCGTCATATTTTCCTAGGGGAATGTTATACAGTTTCATGGGCTGAATACACTTATATATCTAGGTACTTATCTACAACTATTATTCCATTATACGAGTACAATGATACATTAACTGCAAATAACTTTGTATAATCCTATACATTTATATCGGATTACAAAGTTATTCGCGCAGTCGGTGTATCTAGAAAACTGTTCAGAAATTTTGAAATTTTTAGGTTTTCCCTTAATTTAGACACTAAACACTAATTATATTCTAAATTTGAAGGTTCTATGTCTGCTAGAAGTGCCTAAGACTTTTGATGATCGGTCAGTCAGTCAGTGACAAAATTAAGAAAGTTTGACAAGTTACAATTCTTAAACTACAGGTTCAAATTGAATAATATTTTAAATATACCGTGTTTACACAATGCCTAATTAGTAACTGAAAATTCAAGCTTCTTGTTTTATCCACAACGAAGTTATAGGGGGTCGAAAACGGCCTGAATTGCTTCGAGAAAAGGATGGTAACTGCAGTGGCCGCAAATGTTTAACTTAAATTTGAATTTGTAATTTAAGTTAATTTACTTGATAAGACTAGTAAGACTGATACAATTTTACTACTCAGTTTCAGTTATAAGAAGTAGATAATTAAGAAACATTTCAATTTGCACATAATTAAGAATCATTTTCTTGTAGGGATGCAAACGATACATCGATTTTTTAAAACATCAATGTTTTAACATCGATGTTGAAACCCCAAACTTCGTCGGTAAGTACATCATTCTTCATGAGCGATGTTTTATAAAAGATGTTTTATCACCTTCCCCTCGCTCTCAAGTATCCCAACAAAATATTTAATACAAGTAATTTGTATGGCAAAACATCGACTAAAATCGACTTCGATGTATCGTTCATAAACTCCGATGTTTTAAACATCGATGTTTTACTCTAGAAAACATCAATGTCCTGATAAAAATGTTTTTTATAAGCGATGTTGCTTCCCTATTTTCTTGTAGTTACACAAGCAAACAACAATTTAATCTTAAAATTACAAAAAGCTATTTTTACTACGGAAACAAATAGATTATATCTACATCAAAATAAATAACCTTTGATATTCCACTGAAACACTGCGTACTCTAAGATTCTGAATTTACTTATTATATTTTTCACTGAAAAAATAACAAAAGTGCAAAAGTGATATAATAGCAAAATGCGACGTTCCTGAAAAGTTATATTTTTGTAGATATTATTTATTGATACTTTACCGTCGATATCCATTTGACAGGACCGAAGTTAAAGAAAAACTAAAAATGGAGCGTAGAAAACTAAACTAAAAATCAAAATCCATAAAAAAGAACTTGTGCGAATGGGGGACCCTCGTCAGGGGTGAAGTTTAAGTCAAGTTTTACTAACACAATTACACTCTCTCACGTACCCACCTATCCTAGGGGTTTGGATGGAATAACCTCACCCAATCTCCCTGAACGACTTCCGCGATTTTTCGTAACGCTCTCATTTCGACCGTGTTAATCCGTTCATTCTGACCTACCCAACCTTCGTTCACATACAACTCATTACACTAGCAATCGTCCTCTGGTTGAAACTCTTCCATAACTCTATGACTCCATTTGACCATATGCTAATGATAAATACTATTCTACGTTTAAGATCAATTTAACCATTAACAAAATAATGTGTTTATATAAATTATTCGCTGAAATCAGATCGGAAATCAGAAGTACTTTATTCAATAAAACTTTTTACAAGTTATTTTGACGCGTCAACATTTTTTCTGAACTACTACCGGATCGGAAACGCGACCACACAAGCTGACCCGGCAAACGCTGTTTTGCCATATAAATTATTGAATTAAAAAATAGGGGTTTGTGATAGAAGGGTGAAATCTTAGGGTTGTATGTATTTTTTAAAGCCACATTATAAAAAAAAATTGCCAAAAAAATTAAAACAAATGTTAAGGGTCGGCAACCCTTATCACTAAAGACCTACTGAATATGTATATAAAATTTCATAAAAATCGGTCAAACCGTCTCGGAGGAGTATGGCAACTAACATTGTGACACGAGAATTGTATATATAAACTAGCTGTTGCCCGCGGCTTCGTTCGCGCGGACCTCGCCTACTCCGGACAGCCCCTCTCCCGTAGGTGATAGCGTGATAATATGTAGCCTATATATGGACCCGACCTGTTAGTAATATTCATGCAAAATTTGAAGTAAAACTTGCAGTACTTTTTGAGTTTACCCCGGACATACATTGACTTTTCTACGATTTTATTATACGTATAGATGATGTCAAAACATGGTAGCGTGTGTAATGTTTATTTTCATTAACTAACTAGCTGACCCAGCAAATGTTGTTTTGCCATACCTACATATTAGAAATTCATAGCGGACAAACAACGTGACACGTAATTTATATAAGTATACGGGATAGTCCTTCTAGGCAGCCGAAAAGGCATTGAATTTTATATAGGTGGTTAAGTATTGTTAATTTTTTTAATTTTACGCACACTTTTCTTAATACTTTCTTTTATAATAACCTTCTCCTGACAATTACAAACACTACAAAAAAATAATTAGTGAAATCCGTCCAGCCATTCACGCGTGATGTCGTGACGACGGAAAATAGGGTTTGATTTATATATAAGATAGATCATCAATTATATTATATATGATTTATATATAAGATAATTGGTGACTTCGTGATTTTGATTCGTATTAATATACAGATTATATTTGTCTTTATTCCAATTAAAAACAAAATATTAAACACCCAGAATCTTTCGGAACCCATTATACTATTGTTGTTCCTTTGCTAACGATATATTATTATGTTCAAAATCTTTTCCAACCCTATTTTGTCCAAATAAAGTATTTGTATTTGTATAACGTAATTGGATAATAAACTTTAAAAGAAATAACACGAGTAAGTAAGTAGTAGAAACGACGAAACTTGCAGGTTTTCGAAGCACTAGCGTTTTGTCGTCGCACAGACAAATTTAAACTTTTCCACAATCACTTTCAAAACTAATTAGAACTTGGAATTGCGGTGAGGTGACGAGATTAGCAGTGCGATCAGATCCCGTGTCTAATGGGGATTTAAGAGGTTTGTCTAACAAAGGCATTTCAATTCAAAAAAAATCTAGCTAATGTATTGTTATTTTTCTCTGTAGGTATCTAGTTTTATTTTTATACTGACTGATCCGGCAAACGTTGTTTTTACAATTATTGAAAATTCTTCTTGCGAAAAATTATTTGTAGTGAATAGAATGATAGGGTGTAGAGAATAGAGTGAAAATTTGAGGTTATAGATATTTTTTGTTCTAAATAAAAATATTTTCGTCGAAAAAATAGAAAAATATCTGGAAGGCGATATCCCTTCACTTAACGATATGAAATATACTTTACAACCTACTTTCAGACCTACTAAATATATGCAAAGCAAATTCCTAAAATTAGGCCGAGTTTTTGTGGAGCGCGATGGCAAACACCATGACATAAGATTTTTATAAAGGTTGACTGATAAAAGACTATACTTACTGAATGAGGATGTTTCGTACTCGTTTCTTGTTACGAATATGTAAAAAAATAGGTTACTTAAATAAGTAATCTAAATTTCAATGACATTTTATTGGCGAATGCCACGCGCGTGTGACCACGTTCTTAGAATATTACTACAATAATTTCGTTGAAGTTTACGTGGTTAAGGAATATTTTTAACATAGGTTTTTAACTTCCCGCTACGTATGTAAATAAGGAAGTTACTGATTTCGCCCCGATTTTCGAAAATCGAGTTTTCACCAGATCTCCACGTTTTGAGGTCCTAAAAACCTTTTCCGACTATTTTCGCGATGGCGTCAGTATGTATGTATGCCTGTATGTATGTGTGTGTGTGTGTGTGTGTGTGTGAGTGTGAGTGTGTGGGTGTATGCGTGTGTGTGTGCGTGTATGTAAACATCTTATAAATTTTTTGAACGGCTGGACCGATCGAAACGCGGTTGATAGCATTCGATTGGATTCCACTCAACTTAGACTTCATGAAAGTTTGAACCAGGTCGGCCCAGGAGATTTTGAGAAATTTTAAAAAAGCCCGAAAAAATTTTTGACGAAACAGTAAAAAAAAACGACGAAATAGTAGAAAATTTTTTTAACATAACTTCCAGATTAGTGCGCTTACTTATTATATTACTTCATTACATAGTATAAAACAAAGTCGCTTTCTCTGTCTGTCCCTATGTCCTTATGTCCCTATGTATGCTTAAATCTTTAAAACTACGCAACGGATAGGGATGCGGTTTTTTTTAATAGATAGATTGATTCTTGAAGAAGGTTTAAGTGTATAAACCTTTGAGATATTCCCACGGGAACAAAAGCTGCGCGGGTGAAACCACGGGCAGGTCGCTAGTTATATAATAGTATTACCTATATTAGTTCCAACTACCATCGTGGCTACTAGGTGGTAGAGTTCTGCATTGTATCGCCCGGGTTTGGTACCACCGCCTTACTTATTCCTGCCGCAATAGCGTCAGTGCTTGTGACTATCGTGTTCCGGTCTGGAGGGTAAGGTAGCCGGTAAAGTTATGCATGTGGCATTAGACCTCGCCACAAGATAGCAACGCACCATTAACATCTCTGGTGTCTATAGGCGATGGTTGACGTTTTCCATCAGGGGACCCATCTGCACGAAAATTTTTGAAAAAAGTGTTTTTTCGACATAACTTCCAAACTTTTTAACCAATCATTTTTTGATATTTTATTTTATATTATTTTAGTACTAAAATAACTACGTCGAATTCCGTTTAAAAAATAAAAATCCAATCTAATTTTCAAAAGTTACAGCTTTTCAAATATTAAAATTACGTTATTTTTAGCAAACTTACTTAATATTTTTAAAATAAACAGGCTAATACACGGATTAACTTAAAAATCTTATCAGCTTTTCTCCTTAAAAAACTACGTCAAATACAGTTAATTGGATCAAAATCGGTCAATTTGTTTGGGATACAATGACGAAATTTTCGAAAAAAAAAATGTTTTTTGACATTGCTTTTGTAACCTATCGATTTATTAATCAATCAGCTCAAAAATTGAGTTGAATACCATTGGTTTTTTCTTCAAAGGAGCTGAGACCAACAAGGGGGAGTTTATGTTTGGGACAGTTTATTTTTGCTGAATTCTTTAATATTATTAATGTTATCAAAAATAAGTCACTCGCTAAGTTTAAAATATGTATTTATCATTTAAAAATTAGTGTGATGTTCTGAGGATAAAATTGCAAATTCACGAGGAAATAAGTTCAAATGAACGAACGAACAGTCGCGATTTGCCTTAAGCTACTCGATGCACACATGAATCTAATAGAGCGTGGCGAAATAGAAAGATAAACATATTTACGGAATGTTGACAAAATGTTTACGTAAGATTTGTAAAAGGGTCTTGAAATGTCATTTCGAAACCGCCACGATCAATCAAGAGACGCTTGGCGTGGCAAAATAAATACTTTAAATACTAGTTCAATCATCGTAATACGAAGAATTGGCAAATTGTTTTAACAGTTAAATAATATTTTTAAAACATAGGTTAGCAAACAAGCAGATGGTTCTCCGGATGGAAAGAGAACAGCATTGCTGACTGCCAAACAAATTATGTAAAGGGTAGTTTATATCATAATTATTTACCCCCTCTAGAGTACCCCACCATAATATTCAATACAAGTAATTAGTATGGCTAAACTACATAAATAGCATATATATATAAAGGGGATAATCATCGCTTGTAACCACCAGAGATGTTAACGATGCGTTGCTCTACGTGGCGAGGTGGGAATGCTACTTGCATAAGTTTACCTGCTACCTAACTTTCCAATTTTGAACATAAGAAGACTTTTTCAAATCTGTGCTTTTCAAATGATTCAAATAGCGTTTAAAAAATACATCCTAATTAAAAACATCTTACTTTTTGAGAATTCGGTTTAAAAGAAGCTCCAACAAATAATATATTTATTTATTTAACACTTTATTGTACACAAAAAATTACATAAAAGAAAATAACAAACGAAAGGCGAGCTTATCCCTAATAACAAATAAGAGATATCTAACAACTCACCCAAGACAGTGAGACAGACAATACAATATTAAAGCGGAAGAAGTAGACAGTGTACAATATAATTGAAATACAAAATAAAACTAACTCTTATTAATTATATAATAAGAAAAAAATTGCTTAGTTTCGTGGATGCTAATTATTGTAACTTGCATATAAAGACGATAAATAATTAATGAAGTCTCAGTTGATTTTAAAAGAGCAAAGTGAAGTACTGTTACAGATATTGTAGTGATTCCATACTTTTATGTTTGTTTCTGTATTTTGAATTTGTCTTACGAGAGTTAATTGGCTACTTACATTTTTTATGTATTCTCTTTGTATTTTGGTTATGTTTTACTTTCTATTTCATGCTGTATTAATGTTTTTATTTGTAAACATTTTCCATTATTTTGATTTTCATAATTTTGACACGACATGACAAAATTATTTAAAATTTGAAATTATGTCTTCTAAATGAGTTCCTAATAAATGTACCCCTAATATCTATACATATATAATAAAATCGTAGAAAAGTCAAAACTGTACATTGATTATTTTTTTAAAAGAATACTTGGGGCGTTATCTACAATCGATATCGAAGCCAAAAATATAGTTTTTAGAATTTTTGTCTGTTTGTCTGTTTGTCTGTATGTATGTCCGGGGTAAACTCATAAAGTACTGCATGGATTTACTTCAAATTTTGCATGAATATTACTAACAGGTCGGGTCAACATAATTCCCACATATTATCACGCTATTACCTACGGGGGAGGAGCAGTGCGGAGTAAACGAAGTCCGCGCGGACGAAGTCGCTGGCAACAGCCAGTAAAAAATATAATTCGAATATCTTTAAGTTTCGACATTGTTCCATCCTTGGGCCTATAAATACCCAAGTCGGCCATCATCGAGTCTGTCATCGCCGGGAACTTGTAACTAAAAGTATCAGGAAGAAGTCTTGAAGAAAAGTCTAGAAGTTGCAGTCTCCGGAGCCTTCTCTGTTGGTCCAGAGCCGGGACAGTTCGGGCCAAAGCCTTCAAGACGTCCTCTACGCGCGTGCCTGAGCGCGCGTCCCTCGACGTGCGTGTCAGCTGAGCGCGTGCCTGAGCATGCGCCCTTCTACGCACGCTGTGTCTACTGAGCGCGCGCCCTTCTATGTGCATGCCAGTGATGCCAGTTGAGCGCGCGCCTCTCGATGTGCGTGCCAGTTAAGCGCGCGTCTTTCTACGCGCATGCCTGAGCGTGCGCCCTTCTACGTGCTTCCTGTACTGTACTACGTCCTGTACTACGTGCCCGTACTCTGTGCCAGTACTACGTGTCAAGTTCCTCGTATTCCTCCACGTGCATCTACACCAGCGCGACTCCGACTTCTACACTTGACCCGGGGGATCCAATTCAGTGCCGGACTTTGTCTTGTGACAATACATAATATTTTATACTGCATTTCATTTAACCTTTCCCCTTGTGCCACCAGGTTTCTCGAACTTCAGGAATCTGGTGACAGCTTATCTTGTGACTTGGATCCTCTCTCTCTACTCTCCGTAGAGGCTGACAGTCTAACGTTACAATATGATGAGGAAGTGAGTTCCAGAGATTTATAACAGTGACCGTAAAAGAGTGAGAAAAAATACTGGAGCTGAGCATGGGAATACGTAAAAGGGTGAAAACTGACGTTTTATTATTGATAATAGTTCTTTATTCTTTATTACATTAACAAAATAAATTTATTATTTCTCCAAATGAACATCTCAGTTGACTGTCCTATGCGAGGGGTAAAATAAACACATTACGTTAGTCTCGCGCCAGCGCGGCGTCCACAAAAATTTACCTTTAGGCAAATCGTTTTCACTGCTGATTAAATTTTATTGCCTCTATGCCTCTCAAATGCCACTCAGAAGCCGTAGCAAGGCCTCATATTACATGCGATTCGATAAGTATGAAACGAGTTTAGGAAATAGGGTTTAATGGAAGGCAGATGTTGACTCTTCGTAATGAAATCTTCTTTAAATTAACTGTAACATTTCGTAATTTAGATAAATCTGTATTCTGTATATATAACTAAAATTAAAGTATCCTGTGATTTCAAAATAACTGGGCTTTTTCAAGTGCATTGTACTATTTTTACAACATTAATACCTAAAATACCATTTTTAACATTTCTATTTGTCTTTCCGTCATTCTGTTTATACGGGGTAATCTCTGGAACGGCTTTACCGATTTTGATGAAACTTTCACTAAATGATACAGGAGTTTATATTACAGGACATAGACTTATTTTTACCTGAGTGAGCAAAAGGAATAATGATTTCGGATCACGCGAACGAAGTCGCCAGTAGTAACTAGTATTATATATATTTGAAAGTGACTTTGTTTTTAACTTTGGAATCCGGTGGGGTTTAATAGATAAAAACCAAGTAAAACAGTACAAATTCTTTTAATACATAAATCCAAGTTAACATGATGGTTTACCAAATGTCGACGATATTCAGTGTTCAAAGTTTGTTTTTATCCTTTAAGGTTTTCTTTTTGTCTATGAGTTATTTTTCTGTATTAATTGGAGCCAATTTAAAGAATAGACCTATTGTTTTATTGCTAGGCATCTCGTTAAAGCAAGAAAAGGCTAATATATGCCACTAACATCGTGGCTACTAACCAGGTGGTAGAGTTCTGCAATAGTGTTGGTTCCGGGCTCCTTTGAAGAATGGGCCAACTGCCGTTCTGCCAGGCAGGTTGTAAAAGACGACTGATTGGCTATGCGAGTAACTACCATCGTGACTACTAGGTGGTAGAGTTCTACATTGTCTCACCGAGGCTTCCGGTGACTAGGACCGCATTAACTGGGACCGCGGTCCCAGTTGCCGGACTGATTTAATTTTAATATTTTTCTTACGGCGACTCGGACCACGCATAAATTAATTTAAAAATCTATTGTTCAATACAAAACTTAGTGCAGTCATCAACGAAAAAATGTTTAACGTAAAATAATAAAAAAATCTTTGATTGATTAATATCTATTATTTATTTTATATAACTCCAATAAAAGCACAATTTTTGTTATTTTGTATTAAACACGTAAATCATGCTAAGATATTTAACAATTTCAAACAATTAACAATAGGGTCATTCTTCAGAGTACAATTTTTGAGCGTAACAGATTCTTATCGTTCGTATTCGTATAACATGTTTATACATTCTATATGCATCGTGTCATATAGATTTCGTTATGTAATAACCATGTATATAAGAGTTATTTACTCTCAACACCTCAAATCCGGTTAATTTTGCACGTTTTACACGCGTAACACGCGCTCCGTCTTCTGATCAATCGCAGATATTTTTTAATTCACTAACGCTTTTAATCAGATTTATACACAAAATTTAAAAATACAAATCATTTTATATCCTGGCTAAACTTCTAATCCAATTGCAATGAAAGTTTTTATTTTATGAGTGTAAGTAAGTATGTCACACAGCAAAATTTTAGCTTCGCTTATTGCGACGGGTATTACTCTGAACTGGCGAGGTCTAGAGGTATCGGGATTGGTTTTTCTGATTCTGCTTTTATGCTGCAGCTTATGGATAAGGTATTCGTAGCCCTAAATCCCTCAAATTCGGTGCAAGAGTAAGGATCTTCAATTTTTCAATTTTTGGTTCTCATTTTTTAAGAATTTCCATGTCACATTTTTGGAATGTAATCGTACTATTTTTAGTAAACGGGTATTGCGGTCTTATAATTAACTCCTAAATGTAGATAGACAATAACAAACTAGTAGCCTATCACTTTAAAATGGCAAGAAATTT
This sequence comes from Apodemia mormo, assembly GCA_036924255.1. Classification (NCBI taxonomy): domain Eukaryota; kingdom Metazoa; phylum Arthropoda; class Insecta; order Lepidoptera; family Riodinidae; genus Apodemia; species Apodemia mormo. The sequence continues at coordinate 21,387,231 of JAUPFN010000021.1, read as the reverse complement.
CAAAATATATGCTTTGTGGTGATTTCCATGGTGTAATTTCCATGTATAAAACACCATGGAAGTGACATAAAACCCATGGAAATTACTTTATTTCATTTTGTTTGTAATAATTAAAATGAAATATTCAATGTTTATACTATAATTAATGGAATCACCAGATTAAGTGATAAATATTGTTTGTCAGTTATTTTTTTTTTATTTAAACCTGTTAAACCAAAGCTTTTCATCGAGCAAAGGTATTATTCAAATTTTTTCGAGGTTTCCTCGAAAATCTTAAACCTCAGTAGCTGCTCAGAGTCAGGCGGAGTGGTGTATTACCACTCCCGTGCCTTGGATGAGCACATAAAACTGTCGGTCCTGGTTATCGCTAAGAATAGTCGATAATCGTTAACATATCGGTAAATGCAGCGATTAGGATCACCACTTACCTCGCCAACCGAAAACCGGTGAATCACGGTAAACAGGAAAGTCTATAGACGTTCAGTTTAATCTGCTTTTTTATTTAAATTTGTTAAATAGAAGTTTATTATCATTTAAAGCGTCTTATTATCATGCTCAAAGTGCCGAAAATGAGTCTACTGTTAACGTTTTGATGTTAAGGAAAGTATTCAACGTAAAGTATAGTACCACGCCTAAGCTAGGCTAGGTAACTGCTCGGTTGAGCATACATTTATATTTTTCGCTAATCCTGCAATTCTTCGTTACTCGACTACTTATGTATGTATATCGTCGCTACAATTGTAATGACTTTTATGAAAATACGAACACTAAGTTTTTCACACACTTTCAATTGCATGGCTTAGTAAAGCAAAAGGTAATAGGAAATGTACACGTTTCACACATTTGTAGCACAGGCACTTTATCGCTAATCTGTTTTGCTGTATCTAAGTTTAGCAGAGAGGTGAAATTCAGAAAAAAAGAGTTGCTGAAAAAAATTGCCTAATATCATATTAATATTTATATTACAGCCGTTCATAGTTCCCCAAACCACTTTTATCTAATCTCATTTTCATATCTGATACGGTATTTAGCAAAATTTTACCTGCTGAGTAATTTCCGTAGGCTGTAATGTAATTTTAATGGACCGCAAATGTTCAATTTTTTTTTAGTAAAAGTATAGATCCACTACGTGTCGAATTTTCATATGTTCTTTAAATTTGCATAAACTTTTAAAATTTTTATGTAATTTACTTTAATTAAGCGATTTCAAAAATACCATGGAAATTACACGGAGAACACATTTTTGAAGAATCACCCAATAACTAAATAGTTCAATCGTCCCGTTTTGGTTGAGTAGATAGTGATCCTGACTACGCAATCGCTGTAATTAATTTATGTACCATGTTGATTATTTATCATTATAATTTATATTATGTGCTTATATTTCTATTATATTCAAAATATCAGAAGTGACCACCAAAATTCATTAAGCCCGATTTTCACAGAAACTATAACATTAATTTTTAACAAATTGTAATTGTGGATTATATTTAGTATACTTTGAATGACATAAATGAAGCAAAAATTATTAAGACTGATTGTTGACTGTGATTGTTGTATATTTATTATTATGATTATGATTTATGCGTATATTTTTTGTGGTATTTTAACACTTTTAATGCTAATTTTGTCGTAGATAATTAAATATAAATATTTCTTGACAAATGATTTGCTCGTGATATAAGGTACTGGTTAACGATATTAAGAGATATATATACACGAGCGTGCCGGGATTACTTTCAGGGGGGTGCATAGCATCTACACATCATACCACTCACTAAAAAATAAAGAATAATACATAGATTGTTATTATCTATGTATTATTCTTTATTTTGTTTCCTGCCGGGGGTGCAAGCGCCACCCCATTTGCACCCTGCTGCCGGCGCCCATGTATATTAAATACATATATAGATACCGAAATATATATAATAAACACCCGATCCCAGAAATACAAATATCTATGCTCATCACACAAATGTTTGTCCCTGTCGGGAATCGAACCTCAGCCCCGTTGATTGCGTAGTCAGAATCACTAACTACTCGACCAACGGGACGGTTGAACTATTTAGTTATTGTTAATTGGTTGAAATTGTTAAATATTTTTAGCATGATTTACGTATTTAATACAAAATAACAAAAAATGTGAATTTATTGATATTTTTTTGTTATTAAATAAATTATATTTATGAATCAGAGTTTTATTTTTATTTTACGTTAAACATTTTTTCGTTTGACTGCACTTTTTGTATTGAACAATAGATTTTTAAATTAATTTATGCGTGGTCCGAGTCGCTGGAAGAAAAATATTAAAATTAAATCAATCCGGCAACTGCAACTGGGGCCGCGGTTCCAGTTGAAGCGGTCCCAGACGTCGGAAGCCTCATCTTACCGAAGTCTGGTACCACCGCCTTACCTATTCGTGCCGCAATAGTGTCAGTGCTTACTGCTTATCACTGTCGTGTTCCGGTTTGGAGGGTAAGGTAGCCGGTAAACTTACGCATGTGGCATTAGACCTCGCCACAAGATAGCAACGCACCATTAACATCTTTGGTGTCTATAGGCGATGGTTGTCTCTTTCCATCAGGAGATCCATTTACTTGTTTGCTATCTCATAATATAAAAAAAAAATCTCGACAGGATTTAGTACTATCGCTGTACCTATTTCTGCTGGTATGGCGTCGATACTTATCAATGTCATGTTTTAGTATGGAGGGTAAGGTAGTCGGTGAATTTAAGTATGTAGCATTTCAAACCCTACATCTTTGGTGTTATCACACGATTGACGTTTTTGGTATTTGTGGGCCACGATTATATTTTCACCAGAAGAACCATCTGCTTATTAGCTATCGTACGCAATAAAATTAAAAATAAAATATATGTCTTGAAACATAACTGCCAAATCAATCATTAAATTTTACATGTACTTTGTCAGGGATTCAGAAAAGGACACAAGCTCACCCAAAACAGTGCTTCAAAAATAATACTGATCCAAGAATACAAACGTAAATCAGTTTCATAACGCACAAATCGAGCTCTTCATTTGATTTTACGCAGGGGATGATTTTATAACATTTCATTTTTAACCCCCCAGTTAGCTCACCCTATTTCCTTAAATCCTTAAACGATGTTGTTCATCTTTGACTTTAAAAATTGTATTAGCCTCAACTATAACTGAATTTTATTACAGTTATCATCAAGATATAGTACAAACAATTTATTCATATATATGTCGCCGTGAATTTGTTAGTGTACAATAAGTACGTTCACGTTACGCTTACGTTACGTTCACGTTACGTTCACGTTACGTTCACGTTACGTTCACGTTACGTTCACGTTACGTTCACGTTACGTTCACGTTACGTTCACGTTACGTTCACGTTACGTTCACACTACGTTCACGTTACGTACACGTTACGTACACGTTACGTACAGGTTACGTACACGTTACGTACACGTTACGTTCACGTTACGTACACGTTACGTTCACGTTACGTTCACGTTACGTTCACGTTACGTTCACGTTAAGTTCACGTTACGTTCACGTTACGTTCACGTTACGTTCACGTTACGTTCACGTTACGTTCACGTTACGTTCACGTTACGTTCACGTTACGTTCACGTTACGTTCGCGTTACGTTCACGTTACGTTCACGTTACGTTCGCGTTACGTTCGCGTTACGTTCACGTTATGTTCGCGTTACGTTCACGTTACGTTCACGTTACGTTCACGTTACGTTTACGTTAAATAGGGGTCGGTGGTAAGATTTGGGTAGGTTCTGCTAAATCTTTCCACCCTACCTATCTAATGCAATCATTGTAGGATGACATTCACGCCCGTATCCCCGAAGGGGTAGGCAGCGGTACCACAAGTGCATTCACGATTAGCCGAAAATACTTGGTCCCAGAAATGTGATAGGTGGTAAGCCTATCGACAATCGGGAACTTTCCAATCCCGGCAAAGTTTGTGTTTATTAGAAAACTGAAAAAACGCTTTTTTATGTTGTCCGACCTGGGAAGTAGGAAAGTAGGAAAGAAGAAAAAGAAAAGCTCTGTGGTCTAGTGGTCTGGCGTTGGCGTTGGCCACGTGAAGTCCCGGGTTTTGGGTCTTTCGCGAACTTTTTCTAACACCAGGGTAAACAAATTGTAGAATACCACTCGGCATTAACACTCTTTTGATCTTCAAGTGGAATTGTACAGATGGGACCCGTAGCTGAGAAAAAAAACGCGATCATGTTTGGAACGAAGTTCCTTATTTTATCAACGTTTCTCGCCTGTCTCACTTTTGGTAGCCTGTTTTCATTTTCAAACACCCAATCACAAGATTGCTGTTTTTTTTCGGGTTCAAAACAATGAATCCTCGTTTCGTCTCTTGTGAAGATGTTATAAACAGTATTAGAATGTCCGTGGTCGTACTTCAGTAGCATCTGTGAGCACCATTCCACGTGAGTCTGCTTTTGCTCCTCTGTCAGTTCATGAGGGATCCAACGACAACAAAGTTTTCGAACTTTGAACTCTTCGTGTAAAATTTTCTGAATTTAGCTCATACCAATCCCCAATACTCCTCGAACTGTCTTCAATTAACCGCTTAACAGTAGCCACATTATTTTCGTTGACGGTAGTTGAAGGCCGCCCTTCACGAAATTCGTCATGTAAAGAAATTTATTTATAATATGTTAAATCTTACCTGAGTAGACATATAGGAACATTTTTCAAAGACTCTAGCACTATATTCGCCGCTTGACTTGGAAGGAACTTGGCCTGGAAATGCTTAAAGTTGCAGCTAATTCCTGACACTGCTGTTGAGTTGCATAGTAATATTTAAAAAAAAAAAAAAGTTTACTAACGTAACCGTTTATGTTATGTTTACGTTACGTTTACGTTACGTTTACGTTACGTTTACGTTACGTTTACGTTACGTTTATGTTACGTTTACGTTACGTTTACGTTACGTTTACGTTACGTTTACGTTACGTTTACGTTACGTTTACGTTACGTTTACGTTACGTTTACGTTACGTTTACGTTACGTTTACGTTACGTTTACGTTACGTTTACGTTACGTTTACGTTACGTTTACGTTACGTTTACGTTACGTTTACGTTACGTTTACGTTACGTTTACGTTACGTTTACGTTACGTTTACGTTACGTTTACGTTACGTTTACGTTACGTTTACGTTACGTTTACGTTACGTTTACGTTACGTTTACGTTACGTTTACGTTACGTTTACGTTACGTTTACGTTACGTTTACGTTACGTTTACGTTACGTTTACGTTACGTTTACGTTACGTTTACGTTACGTTTACGTTACGTTTACGTTACGTTTACGTTACGTTTACGTTACGTTTACGTTACGTTTACGTTACGTTTACGTTACGTTTACGTTACGTTTACGTTACGTTTACGTTACGTTTACGTTACGTTTACGTTACGTTTACGTTACGTTTACGTTACGTTTACGTTACGTTTACGTTACGTTTACGTTACGTTTACGTTACGTTTACGTTACGTTACGTTACGCTTAAATAGAAAAAAAAAGGGGATGAAATTTTTATTAACAGCTATTTGGACGACTTATTAATACCCGCGGGCTAAGCTGCGCGGGTCAGCTAGTTCAATATAAAAACGTCGTCTTCAATACGACGAAACAATAAAACAATGGAGTGCACAAAAAATTTTTGGGTAAACATTGCAATTTATAGTTTAAAAAACAATATCGCACATCGATCATATTAATTAATTCACTATAACTCTAATCCGAGGTGAAAACCCCCAGGCCCTCCACTACAATCAATGATTTATAAACTAGGCGCTTGAAAATTTAATGATTAAAATTAAGAAACTGATCGGAAACGCTTTAACGAGGTAAAAGTTATGACCAGAATTATATGAACCTAACACATTTGCATAAACTTTATTAATTAGTTGAGCGGAAAGGGATCGTGTTAAATCGAACTAAGCGTCATCTTTTAGTGTCGGAGGCCAAGACTTCGGCTCGCTGAGCCAGAACAATGAATAAATAAGAACGTCAAGAATATTCATAATATTGAAAAAATAATTATTAGATGTTAACAGTTTACAACATAACGATGCTATCGCACAGACATTTATAACAGTCCCAAAGAATTTTTAATAGTTTTGTTGTTTTTCGCCTCTGTGGTGTAGTGGTCCGGTGTCGGAGTTGATCACAGAGGTCCCGGGTTCGATTCCTGGGTCGGGCAATTCAGAAATGTGTTTTTTCAGTTTTCTGATAAAAATAACATTGCCCGGGATTGGAAAGTGCCCGGATGGCAATAGGCTTGCCACCTATCACATAGAGGGACCAAGTATCTTCGGCTAATCGTGGGTGCACTTGTTGTACCTCTGCCTACCCTTTCGGGGATACGGGCGTGAAGATACTTTTGTTGTTTTTTGTGCAAAAATGTTACTTTCGCCAAATTTTTTTATTTCCTAATTCTGCTCCACAATCTCATGCAGGGCTCTCAATTATTTTAATTTTGTAAGATGATAAGGCATACTTGTTGACCTAATCGACATCTTAATATGATGCTAGAGCTCTTACTATCAAGACAAATAGAGTAAAACCAGGGTTTTTTGAGGAATTGTGGGTTGTAAGTTATAGCAGTAACATCCTTCCTGTTTACTGTCTCTGTCCCATAATTCTTACCAAGAAGTTTAAAGCGTTTGTTTCGCTAATGATTTTAAGTAAGGACAATATATATTACATGGAAAATTAACACTAAAATGGCACCATTTGCAAGTTTATTTGTAAGTCACCGTAAAAATCAACGTGGCCAGGAATCTAACTAAGTCATAACACTTTAAATTGATACCAAGTAGCTTTTTAATTTCATACCTAAATTAAAGATTGTTGCGTTTTTTTTTTGTGAATTGTGGCATTTCAAAAAATATCCGTGATACAATTTGCACATCAGAAGGAATTAATAATATATATCAATACGATTAGCATCTATCAACATGCGATGATTTCTGCGCAAACTTTATACATGTATGGACTCTTTTTTTTTTTTTTTTTTTTATATCATAAGATAGCAAACAAGCAGATGGGTCTCCTAATGAAAAGAGTCAACCATCGCCTATAGACACCAAAGATGTTAATGGTGCGTTGCTATCTTGTGGCGAGGTCTAATGCCACATGCATAAGTTTACCGGCTACCTTACCCTCCAAACCGGAACACGACAGCGACAAGCACTGACGCTATTGCGGCAGGAATAGGTAAGGCGGTGGTACCAGACCCGGGCGAGACAATGCAGAACTCTACCACCTAGTAGCCACGATGGTAGTGACTCGATAGCCAATCGGTCGCCTTTTACGACCTGCCTGGCAGAACGGCAGTTGGCCTATTCTTCAAAGGAGGCCGGAACCAACACGGCGAAAATCATCATTCTTAATTTAAAAATTTAATTAACAATTATTTAATTAACTTTTCTTTAAATTAAGTATTTCTGCTAAATATTGCCTTACAAAATATATTACTATACAAGTATTCTTTGTCACAAGTGCCCGAGTAAATCAATGTAAGTAAATAAAATGGACGTTTCTAACATCCGGCCCCTATACGACGCGCCGTCTGAAGCCTGAGGGTTTTAAGTGTTCCAGGCGTACTTTATATTCCGATACAGTTATATTGAAAGCAATAGAGAAGTACCTTGAATAAATTATTTTATCGATAGATTATAAAATATTATATAAATTTTATCACGTCATTTTCCCTGCTGAATTCGTAGAGAAACTTTAATAAACACTTTATAAGATATAGAACTAAACGTCTATAAACTGTCGTAAAAACACTGTGACTTGCTGATTAGTCAACTAGCATCTCTCTATTGAGTGGTGATCCCTGTATAAATAAATAAAAACAAATTATGACATTTTGAAATGCTTGTTCATCTTTTTATTATGATAAAATATAGCGAATAATTTTAAACTGGATAACACCACGTCGGGTCAGCGACCGCGGTCCCTTAAGGTCGTAGTCGCATCTATGTCTGTGGATATTTTCAGCCTAAATTTAGGCTTAAGTTGTTTGTTTTCCAATAAATAAATAAAATAAATAAATAGAAAGAACATACATTTGATATACGTGTTTACTTTGGTTAGACAGAGAAACGAGCTCCAAATTTCATTTTCTTTCGCTCTTTATGGACGAAACGACATTTTGCTTGGCTCTCCTACTCTACATGTACTATCTCTATGAATTTAAACGGCTCACTAGTGACGTCATCTACTGACCAGATAAATTTGTGGGATACATCAGCTAATTTAGTCCTAAAATGTTCCTTTCTAGGGTGGACTTAATATGTTAATTCCTTTTTAGCTATTTTACATATCAAAGTTATTTAAATAAGGCAAGTGGTAACACTTTCAACGTAATAATAGACTGAATTACTTCCTTACTGACTCCTAAATTTGTGATTAAAATTATTATTATGACTGCTTCGCTAATTTAGAAATTTTATTTTGTCAAAAAAACGGCAGTCTTAGTCAAAATTACTTTAGACAAAACGAGTATTTTTTGCTTATTCTGCCCCAATAACGTCAGTGTTTGTCACTGTCGTGTTCCGGTTTGGAGGGTAAGCCAGCCGATAAACTTATGCATGTGACATTAGACCTCACCACAAGACAGCAATGCACCATTAACATGTTTAGTGTCTTTAGGCGATGATTTACTCTTTCCATCAAGAGATCTATCTGCTTGTTAGCTTTCTTATGATATAAAGAAAAAAAAACATAGGATAAGAAACAATCAGATGGTTTTCCTGATGGAATGAGAAAACCATCGCCTATAGACGGCAGATATGTTAATGGTGCATAGAATATATGTGTGATAATAACAGAAGTGTGGCAGGAATGGAATGCTTTTTGCATACGGTTACCGGCTACCTTACCTTACTTAAGTGGGACAAGCATCGACGCTATTGCGACAGGTTGCGTGTTGGTTCCGGGCTCCTTTGAAGAATAGACCAACTGCCGTTCCATGGCCAACCGCCAGGCAGGTCGTAAAAGGCGACCGATTGGCTATGCGAGTCATTACCATCGTAGCTACTAGGAGGTAGAGTTCTGCATTGTCTCGCCCGGGTGTGGTACCACCGCCTTGCCTATTCCTGCTGCAATAGCGTCTGTGCTTGTCGCTGTCCTGTTCCGGTTTGGAGGGTAAGGTTGACAGTAAACTTATGCATGTGGCATTAGACCTCGCCACAAGATTAACACCATTAACAATTTTGGTGTCTATAGGCGATGGTTGACACTTTCCATCAGGAGACCTATCTGCTTGTTTGCTATCTTATGATATAAAAAAGGCGTTACAGAACTCTACCGCCTAGTAGGCATGGTGTGACATTTAATATTCTTCTCTTGCATTTTACGTAATGTTAGGCATTAGATCTATTCTTCAAAAAATCAACAAGTTCGACGGTATAGCCGAGGAAAGCGAAAAGACGCACAGACCGATATACAGATACTGGATTTACATAATATGGGTGCTATACATATATACCAGATGGATACTGTATATTTATATATACAGTTTGCGTAGAATTGCCAAGATTATCTCATTTGTGGCTGGTCTTAACAGTTATATTAAAATATTAAAGCCCTCAATTTTTCCGGTTTTTTGCTATATCACCCTCGTTCAAACAAGCTTAACGCTAAGAGCACCTATTTGTCAAAAACTTAATGCTCGCTTTTATAATGGTCCTTACCGACTTGTGTTTCTTCCTTAGGATTTTTACCTTAGAAAACATTAATAGAGCAAATGAGCAACTAAATGACTAAATTTGGTATAAAGGGAAAAGTTTTGAATTACGCACTTATATAATACTAGCTTTTGCCCGCGGCTTCGCTCGCGTTAAATTCATTTTAGAGAAGTGGGGGGTTACTCTCTATCCCTTCAACTATCACCACTTAAAAAAATCACGTCAATTCGTCGCTCCGTTTTGCCGTGAAAGACGGATTAAACAACCACACTTTTCTATTTATAATATTAGTATGGATAAGTTGGTACGTGAATTTATTGTAGTTTTTTAGCGGTATGATGATCTTTAAAGAATAATATCTTCAAAATATAAAGTATTAAAATACTATAACATTCGTCCATAAAAATAACTGAATTCAAATTGAAAATATTAATAATTTTCTCATTTTCGTTTCATTCCGATCTTGATCACATTGAAATAGTATGAACGATCAATTTTGGTCTACTATAAAAATATTACAAGACATAGACGAAAAATAGTTCTTACTTTTTAGGTTTCGTACGACAAAAGTAAAAAACGGAACCCTATAGAATAACTATGTTGTCCGCCTGTCTGCCATGTATCCATAGATAGACGGAAGGACAACAAATGAACGTAAAACAAATGTCACTCTAGCTCCACGTTTTAATTAATATTAGAAAATTATAGGAATTAGAATTGTAAGGAAAATTAATCTTTGGAGTTGAAATTACTAAAAGCTACTAAATTAAATAACTTCTAAGCTTACCAAGGCCTGTATAGCCAATAGTAATGTCGTGGTCTCTCCGTTGTAAAATAACGAGTCTTTTTTTTCGAAATGACTATTACAGTTGACCTTATGGGTCGCTACTGCGTTACCGGACTTGTGGGGCTAGCAGAGTAGTCAGTCGTGGTCTTCTCACACTCCCTACTGGGGATATGGGGGTCGGTTTCGGGGCAATGCCCCCTGTCCGAGGTAATAGCAGAGTATCGGGGGACCACTTGCCTTTATACCGCAATGGTGAGAGGTCGCTGAGAAAGATACGCCGCCAGGCAAGCGCTCGTGCAGCGTAGACCGCCCACAAACGTAACGTGGCCTATACACATTACAATGGACACTTTTCGTTCTTCTTTGCTATTCTATTTTACAATACGATCAAACGGAACCTTCCGAGTTGGATTCAAAGTTATTAAGTTTTTGAAGTCCTTTGAACAGATTGTACGAGCATAAGTACACAGGGTCCTTAAGAAAATCAAGCCGCATATGATCACAGATGGTATTACAGCCAGTATTTAGTTTAAAACCAGTGGCAAGCTAGGCTGCGGCGCGGTGGGTTTGGAACTTCGTAGCACTGCTACAAATCCACCATAATTCAATTTTAGTTATTTATTCACTAAACTTTTGCATTTATGTTAGTTGGCTTACGCTGGCTTTTAAGCAACGTTTTTCAAATATGTAGTTCCAAATTTTGTTCGAGCTAGTTTTACATACATATATCTTCACGACAAGTGCCTCACAGTTAGGGCAGAGAGAACTCTATAAATTAAAATCCAGACAAATTGCCTTGCTTCCTTCACATTAACTGCTGTCTTCTTGCAAACACGAAGGTTAAGAGACTCTTGACAAAACCTTCGGAAAATACTCCTCCGTGTTGATCCGGGCTTTCTTTGAAGAATGGACTATCTGCCGTTCTGCCAGGCAGTTCGTAAGAGGCGAACGATTGGATCGAGTCTACCATCGTGGCTACTAGAATATAGAGTTCTGCATTGTATCGCCCGGGTCCAACACCACCACTTTACCTATTCTACTGCCATAAAGTCAGTGCTGTCACTGTTATGTTCCGGTTTGGAGGGTAAAGTAGCCGGTAAATTTATACATGTGACATTAAAACTCGCCACAAGGATTACAACGCACTATTAACATCTTTTGTGTTTATAAGCGACGGTTTTTCCATAAAGAGCGCCATCTGCCTGTTTACTATCTTATCAAAACGTCAGTCTTAGTTTGTTGGCTGTAATTAATATCTTTTTTTTGTTAATCGTTCATCTACCATTCTCTCAACATGTTTGAACCAACAGACCACTGGGTACTTTGTAACTAAAACCCTAACCAATTTAACTATTAGTTTAGTTCTCTTATATGATAAATATCGTTACATCAGTTCCCTTGTAGGCAGACTATTAATAGACTAACTGTATTTTTTATATCATAAGATAGAAAACAAGCAGATGCTTCTCCTGGTGAAAAGAGAAACCATCGCCTATAGACAACAAAGATATTAATAGTCCGTTGCTATACTTGTGGCGGGATGGCCATGCCGCATGCATAAGTCTACAGCCGGTATACTCCATAAACCTCCAAACCGTAGCAACGACAATGACGAGCATTGACACTATAGCGGTAGAAATAGGTAAGATGGTGGTAGCATATCTTAGGGCGAAACGTTACAGAACTCTACCACTTTGTAGCCCCGATGGTAGTAACACATATAGCCAATCGTCGCACTTTATGACCTGCCTGGAAAAATGGCAATTGGTCTATTCTTCAAAGGAAGCCTGAACCAACACAGGGTGACTGTATATTTTGCAATTTCCACTGTCGGCATTTAATAAAAATCCATTACTTAGATGTAATTATAGTAAACTAGCGATCGCCTGTGGCCGAAATTCGACCATCGACTAAACAATAAAATCTCTTTTAAGTTTGACAACTGACTTTAGCAATAAAGAAAAAAGTACCTTCACATGTGTGTTTAATATCATATATGTAATGTGTATAATGTTTATTTTTATTAATTTAATATATTTTCAATGCGTTTTATATAAAAATATTTTTTTTGTAGTCCTCCGCAATGAACATTTGAGTTGTGCCAAATTTTATACTCCACCGTATGCGCAATTGTCTTAAAAAGGGGTCCGATAACTTCGGACCCCTTTTTAAGACAATTGCGCATATTCTTTCACGTATTGCTATATATAGAATTTTATTTCACTTTATACATATTACGTTGTTAAATTAATCAACCAGTTTCGTTCCGAAAGATGCTTTAAAAACCGAAACCGGTTTATTAATCAAACAAATATGCATATGTTAAGTTAATAAAATGCTAGTGCATCTATATTAATATTATAAATGCAGAAGTTTGGATGTTTGGATTTATGGGTCTTTGTAACTCAATCATGCAAAAGCGGCTGTAGTTGGTGACCTGAAATAGCACTTTTTGACCAATAAAAATAAGTTGTTTCCGTGGGATTCACTAAAAACTTTTATAATGCAGAGAGCTGCAAGGTGCAGCTAAATATCTATATATTAAATACGTGAAGAAAAAACTTTGTAGCCTTTTATAAGACTATTACGTGAACGGAGGAGTATAAAATTTGAAAGTGGTAATATTGCGTAGGACTATAAAAATCTTTAATATTTTTAAATAATATTCATTAGAAATATGTACATTATATTAATAAAAATAAATATTACACACACTTGATTCATGTGACAAACATAAAGACACACACACATGTATACTATTTCTTTACATCTAAAGTCGGTTGTCAAACTTTAGAGAAATGTTATTGTTTAGTCATTTGCCGAATTTCGACCACAGGGCGATCGTTAATCACTAAATAATATAAAACAAAGTCGCTTTCTCTGTCTGTCCCTATATCCCTATGTGCCTATGTATGCTTAAATCTTTAAAACTACGCAACGGATTTTGATGCAGTTTTCTTTAATAGATAGATTGATTCTTGAGGAAGATTTTAATATATAAACCTTTCCGATATTCCCTCGGAAACAAAAGCTACACGGGTGAAACCGCGGGCAGGTCGCTAGTTTACTATAATTACCTTTAAATATCAGCAGCCGCTGAAATTCACAGACTCATTTGACACCACTATACGCAAGCTAAGCAAGTTATTAAATTAATGCAAGAATGTGTTCTTTCCTACAGTTTATTTTGTTTGTTTTACTTGTGAAAAAAATAATTGTGGTGCGGTTTCGGCGTTGACCACTTGAGGTCACTAGTTGTACCCATGTCTACCTCTGTAGGAATACGAGCTTGAAAATACTTTTTTTCATTATATATAACGTGCTTGGGAGTAGCCGTAAATTTTCCCGAAATAAATATCATTTTGTGATTCCCATAATTCACAATTTAAAGCATAAGGCGTATATTTTTGCTTTGTTTTACGTTTCAATTTTATTCAATTTTCTATCTTAAAAATGTTTGGTTAAAATTGGTTAGTGTTAGATTTTAATCTCAGATATACACCATTCCCGCCGTTAGTATTTGGAAATTTCTCCAATACAGGTTGTATTGCTGATTTTGCTGAAATAAATCTCTCAAGGAGATAAGCACGTTTTTGCAGATATATTTTATTTAAAATATAAGTATTGGTTGTACTTCTATGTGTGCAATATACATATATAATGCCTGGTTCGATTTTTATTCGACGGTATCTGCCTATCTGACATTTCACTATATTAAGTTGAGTGAAACGACATATCACTAACGATAAATTAGTATTTTGTCATATCAATGAACATTTTCAGAAAGAAGACGAATAAACAAGAATATTCGCTATCTACCGTGATTTAGTAATATCACTAGGGATTTCGTGTAATTCCTGATTATTTCTCTGCGAGATATATAACAAATATTTATACCGTCACAGCTTCTATCACTGACAAATAATAACGATAGATGATTCATTAACAAAGACAGATAATTCATGGTTTACTTAATCTCTTAAGTATAAATGCAGAACTCTACCACCTAGTAAAATAATTTTTATTTTACTAGGTGGTAGATTTCTGCATCGTTTCACCCGGTTCTGGTACCACCGTCTTGCCTATTCCTGCCGTAATAGCGTCAGTACTTGTCACTGTCGTGTTCCGGTTTGGAGGGTAAGATAGCTAGTAAACTTATGTATGAGTATGTGGCAGTATGGCTCACCACACGCATAGCAACGCACTATTAACATCTATTGCGTATATAGGTGATAGGGTCTATTTCCATCAGGAGAGTTATTTTCTTCTTTGCTATTTTATGATGCAAAAAATTACTAAAATACATTATTACATTGATTTTCAACATTGAATCAGTGAACAGCAGCTCAGTTAGTTAGAGTGCGCCAGCTTAAAAGAAATCCTTTAATGTAAAAATTTTTCATTAATAACTTTCTAAAAGATTTTTAACATTATGAAGCTACATTTATACACACATACAAATACGTTTATTTATATAGAAGATGAACTTTGATTCAAACGAGAATGTCACAATGCCTAACATCAATGACCTGTTATAGCAATAACGATCAAATGATCAAATATTTCGCATTCGAGGCTCAAACAGATCGTCACTTTACGTTAAAATATTGAGAACATTTCCGAAAATATACCCTTTTTTGTTATCGGTCCCTCGCTCCGCGTCATCACATGACAGGGTCTTCTGGACAATTACATCGAACTTTACTTATTTTGTTCAAATATTTATACCTTAAAAATATTACGTATTTTCGAATAATAGCGATCGTCCGCTGGTTGAAATTCGATTGTAAATTCAACCATAGACTCTACTATAAAATCTCTACTAAGTTTTATAACAGAATATAGCCATAAAAAAATAGTATACATGTGTATATTAAGTATATTATTGTTATATCTATTGTGTATATTATGTGTATTCGGCTCAGATCACGACGTTCCGGGGCCATAGACTAAACAATAAAATCTCTTTTCAGTTTGAATTTTAAATCAATGATTTTGATCAAACATTTGATCGAATTTGACAACATTTTAAGCCGTGAAGAAACTAGCACTTATAGAGATATATACTCAAAGCACTTATACATGTGTACATTATCACTAATGTCATAAATGTTGTGTTTAATTCTATTAATTTAATGTATTTCTAATGCATATTATTCAAAAATATTAGCTTTTTGTGGTCCTTCGCGATGTAAACTTTGTATTAGATTCAATATAGTTGAATATTCAAAGTGGCATTCGATTATAACTTAGCTAATTTCACATCATAAAATCTCTCGTAAGCCTCCTGCAATAATAAAATCCTCAAGCTCTTTATAATTCATTGACCCACTGGCCTAAATCCATAACATAAGCAACCCCCGTGTGAAGTTCTGACAAATGTAACAATTAGGTACCTTTAGTATTATATGTATAACACGCTTTGTTTGTAAGTTAACAGACAATATTAAAAACAAGCAAACAAACTCAGTAAACTTCTCGGCGCAGAGTGAAAGCGAAGTGATGCGTCATGTTATTAAATTTTAATATTTATCTCTATTTCCATTACGTAACGCACAAAAGAGAACGACGAGGGTCCATACAAAGTTCGCCTAAAAACCATCGTATGTTGATTGATGATTAACGTATGTAAAACATTATTAAATTCCTCTGAAATATAAATTATATCACAGACACTTTTTTTAATGCTGCAATTCATGAAAAATCTATAAGTGTTATGATTACTTATAAATATTTAGATTAACTCCAGTGTATTAAAAGAATAGCAGCAGTTCTATAGCATCTTTAATCGCATAGAGGTGGACCGCTGAAGGTTGAACTTCAGGTAACTCGTGAGCCTACCTTCTCTAGATAAATATAAATAAATACTATCTGTTACATACATCACAAATACGTAAATTCACAATTATTACATTGTGTTTGGTGTCTGTTGATGGCCTCACTATGTCTGCATGTATATCTGTAACCTCTCATAACTTTTGAACAACTTAACCCATTAAAACCCGTTTGACATCACTTTATTGGATTCCACCAAACATAGACTTTCTAAAAATTTTAACTGATTCGGCCCAGAAGATTTCGAGAAATTCCAAAAAAAAACAATTGGATAAGTGCACCTTTTTGGCGATAGGTTTGTCACCTACCACATTGTGGGACTAATGGCCAATTGCACAAACATTGTCTTAGTTTAGGACAATCTTAAATAGTATGCTGTCACTTCTTGTCTAAAATGAAAAGAATGTGACAATATACTATTTCAGATTGTCCTAAACAATTGTTAGTGCAATTGACCATAAGTAGGTATTTTCGCCTTATCGTGGGTACTCTATTTATACCTATGCCTACATATACATATGTTATTTCGCTTCTACGGCACCCTTTGTAAGCAAATGCGGCTCGCTCTTGGCTGATTTAGCCGACTCGATCTTTATTTTAATATCGCAGCAATATATAACGCAGCTGAACTTACGTAGATAACTTAAAAAGAATTCTATAGCCCTTCTATTACCCAGAAAATAAAATAAAACTTGTATTTTAAACGAAAAATAAAGTACTCGCACAATATTTTTGTTTTTCTTATCTTCCTAACTTGCTCACTCGTCCCCGGGCGATATTTAGGTCATTGTTATTCTGACAAATATAATAAAGTTGGGTAAAATGTAGGAGTTATTTTCTTTGTTTTATTAGAAAATACCTTCGATAGCTTCTTTTTACCTTACACTTGTATTTTTATTCTATGTCAGAGTCGACGTTGCAAGCGCAAAAGGGAAACTTTGATTACTTTTTTTATATTGTGATAAAGTATAGAAAATTAAAAGTTGTAATGTGCTTCATAACCCTGAATAGCAAAAGCATATTCATATAATAGTTAGTTAACTGTGTCGCTTCTGGGGTCTAGTGGCCCTCTGTCAGAGTTTATTACATGAGGAACCGGATTCGATTCCCGGGGCGATTTAAAAAATATTGTATTTTCAATTTATTTGAGAAAAAAACGTTTCCCGGGATTGGAAAAAGTGCCCGGTTGGAGATAGGCTTACCACCTATCACATTGTGGGACTAAGTATCTTCGGTTATTTGTGGGTGCACTGGTTGTAGCTCAGCCTAATTCTTCGGGGATACGGGAGTTAAGATCCTTTTTTTGTAGTTTGTTAAGCCAATTTATTTATATTTCAAACCTCCAATCTTTTCGTGGGATAAATGCACTGTTGGTGTTATCTGTTTTTTGAAAAACATGTTGTTTTTCGAAGACACGTTTTATACACATTGAGTTGTTATACATACTAACGACAGGCCTTTAGGTATATTAAAAAAGTACTCTATGAAAAGCCCTGTGTTCAAAATTCGACCATAGACTAAAATGTAAAACTTCTTCTGAGTTTGATAACAGCTATGGATAACAGTAAATTTGCTCGTATTGATACGGGCCCATTGACGTGTATAATATTACCACGTGGTAATATTATACACGTCAATGTACGGGCCCCTTTGAAGAAAAAACTTTGACAAGAGAAAGATAGTTTCCTTCATCTAAGAGAAAAGACCTTCTGCTGTTCTGCCGGGCAGTTCGTAAGAGGCGAACGATTGGCAATGTGAGTCACTACCATCATGGCTATCAGGTGGTAGAGTTCTACATTGTCTCGCTCAGGTCTAGTATCACCGCTATACCTATTCCTGCCACAATAGCCTCAGTGCTTGTCACCGCCGGTTTCTAGTTTGGAGGGTAAAGCAGCCGGTAAAATTTGCTTGTGGCATTTCGCCCTATAACTAAGATAGCAACGCACCAATAACATCTTTGATGTCCATAGCCGATAGTTATTTATTCCCATCAAAAGAATCACCTTATTTGCTATCCCGTGAAATAAAAATTATAAAAAATAATTTAAGACGGTGCAATTTTTATAAAAAGCGGCACAATTTTTTGTTTCAGGTATTAATATAATAGTTTTGTTCAATTTTTTTTTATATATCATAAGATAGCAAACAAGCAGATTGGTCTTCTGATGGTAAGAGTCAACCATCGCCTATAGACAACAAAGATGTTAATGGTGCGTTGCTGTCTTGTGGCGAGGTCTAATGCCACATGCATAAGTTTACCGGCTACCTTACCCTCCAAACCGGAACACGACAGTCACAAGTACTGACGCTATTGCGGCAGGAATAGGTAAGGCGGTGGTACCAGACCCGGGCGAGTCAATGCAGAACTATGCCACCTAGTAGTCACGATGTTAGTGACTTGCATAGCTAATCGGTCGCCTTTTACGACCTGCCTGGCTGAACAGCAGTTGGTCTATTCATCAAAGGAGCCCAGAACCAACACGGGAAGTGTGGAATCATTATAATAAATAGCAAACAAGATACATAAATTGCCGCTTACAGTATCATTTTAATTTTATACATGGCTTTCACAAGTATATTTTATAATAGTAAATTAACTGCAGTTAGGTACTTAAATTTAAAATAAATCAAATTTCAAACAAACTAACTTGTGATTATATGATAAAAATGATAACAAACTTCAAGCACCTTTCTTAAGGCGGCCCATAGACCTACAATAACATTGCGCAATACTTTTATTGTGCAATAATATTGAATACCCCCTTTGACTCCAAACGTTCAATAAATTCACTCAATAAAATTGACAAACCAGTCTGATCAATATTTTCTAGCGAGAAACATGTCTGACGACGAAGTTTTGGCGGCAACCATACTGGTGATTTTGTGTAATAAATCTCTATACAATTCTATACACTCAAGTAAAAACTCCCGTTCTTTATCTTTTATAGCATTCTTGCTCGCCATTTTGCTTAAATTTACGACACGAACATACATTAAACACCGTGACTGACCGAACGCGACCGCTCCGAACCCTGAAGTTAAAATTATTGTGCAATATAAAGCCTACACAGTGCATGAAATAAATATTGCGCAATAATTATTAAACCCGCTCAAACTTTCATTAAATCTTTGTGCAATCTTCAATATTAACCCTAAACGCTCAATAATATTGCTCAATACGTAATATTGCACAATATTACTGTAGGTCTATGGGACACCTAAGATTTCTTTACTAACATTTGAGCTACAGGTATCGTTGCGCACGATCCGTTATCGTTTATGATACCATTATCTGCGTCAGTCTAGTAGTTACCATGTTAATGATACGTGTAGCCAATGGTCCGCCTCTTACGAACTGCCTAACAGACTGTCAGATGGTCAAAGAAAAATATACTAAAATATTTTTGATAAATCCTTACTAATTATTTATTTGTTTAAAATTTGTAAACAAACACGTATATAGGACATATACATGATTATCTACCAGTCAACCTTAATCAAATGATAACAGTATTTAGGATTAGGGTGCACAGAAAAAGAAATTATAATCGTTTACTATATATATGATGTATACACTTAATTTCATAATTAATATAGGTATATTGGATTTAAATAAAACATTACCATAGGATGCAATATTTCAATATACTTAAATTTAAAATTATTAATAATACTGACCGATTAATAATAAGAAATGTAATTAATAATACTAAACAGATAATATTCTTCCATATTTAAGCTTCTGCTCTTTTCTGTGAGGTATTTACACAATACCAGCGTTATAGCCTCCACAGTAATAACATGCTGAGTAAGTAACCTATTCGCTTTAGGTTATACTGATGTATGGTGCCATTAATAAAAGATTTTGGGAATGCGTGTAGATAAACGGTCGTTCTATCGCTTTGATTGCGACGTATATAAAAAATACTTAAAAATGAACTAAAAATCGGCGATTATTACTAATTCTAACCGAATTAGTTAATTGTACAGTTGTATATGTTTTTTTTATTTAATTACATAGCAAACAAACAGGCTCTCTTGATAGAACGAGAAACTATCGTATATAGACCAAATATGTTAATGGTGCGTTGCTATTTGTGTAGCGAGATGGTAATTCCACATGCGTAAGTAATACCGGCTACCCTACCCTCCAAAACAGCATTGACGCTATTGTGACAGGAATAGGTAAGGTGATGGTACCATATACCCGCGCGAGACGTTGCGGAACTCTACCACCTAGTTTGAACCCTAAATATCGTCGGCACTTGGTAAAACTCCATGTTAACTTGGATTAATATTGTATTATATTTAGGATTTAACGCATCATCAGGGCAACCTGTTGCCCTAACGCAAATAAAAAAACAAAATCAGTTGGTGTTAACAAATAAAAACCAAGTAAAATAGTACAAGTACTTTTAAGACAATATAAATCCAAGCTACCACCTAGTAGTGACATGTATAGCCAATCAATCACCTTTTACGACCTGTCTGATGGAACAGTAGTTGGTTTATTCTTCAAAGGAGCCCGGACCAACATGGGGGGATATAAGTCGATAACAACCAATATTATTCCATTATTATCCACTGACGGCGTATAACGAGCGATAATAACTGGACGTAGTTTCTAATTTGTAGCAAAGCTCTCAATAAACTCGTGCGTTCTATAACTAATAAGTAAATAAGTACAAAAGACGTTGCAGTGGCTGTGTGCTGAACTACAAACAAATTAGAATCAAAAGAAAATCGTCATTTCTTCTTTGTGCATTACATTATTTTTGAGAAATGAAAAGTATTGAGTTTTTATTGGAACGACCGTTGCACAAACGAACCGCCAGGTGTCCTGCACTCCACGCTTAATCTATCAGCAAACAATAGCCGCGCTCAATCGATTCAGGGACAACTTGAGTATTATTTTATTTAGAGCCTACACATCCAACACTTTGACTAACCCAACGCTAAGCAAACGAACCGCCAATTACAATCCTTTAGATCACGCGTAATCTACACGTACTCCGTAGTCACTATTTAGATATGACTTAAAACTTTTAATTGTAGAGCGCACGTGTTTAATGTTGTGTAAAACCAATCGATCACTGAGCAAACCAACCGCCAATTTTCCTGCACTATGCATAAATATACCGGCAAACGACCGCTATGCTCAATATGTACGCAGAATTTATGTCAAAACTGGACACAGCTCATTTCATCACACTATCGAATTTAATAGAATATCTTTTATAGGCACATGCTAAGCTTACTGGCTACCTTATTCTTCTAACTGGAACGTGATAGAGAGAAACATCGATCCTATTGCGGCAGAAACAGAGAAGCCGATGGTATCGAGACGTTGAGGAGCTCTAATACCTAGTTATTAATCAATATTGGTGACACGTAATTACCCTTCCCTCACCTTTTACGAGATGGCCCTTCCTTTGATGACGTTTTTCAACTTTCTCGTTCGTAGTCTCTTGGAATATGCTAGTATTGTATGGAATCCTACGTATGCAATTCATTCCCAAGATCTTGAATCAGTGCAACGAAAGTTCACAAAGTACCTGCAAGGTATACATAAACCCTGGTATTTCCCACAGAGTTCCGTTAATATTGTTTGGTATACATTCCCTATTTGACCGTTGTAGACTGCTGGACGATCTGTTTTTGTACAAACTTTTCAATTCCAAATTAATGTGCGCAGATCTGTTAAATAGGGTGTCAGTGAACGCCCCTTTTCATCCACCTCGTTATCCTCTTACTAAAGTTTTTAGTCTGCCGCTATGTCGCACTGATATTGGTAAGCATTCACCCTTGAATCGAGCCTCATCTGAATTCAATTTTATTAGTTCAAAAATACCAGATCTAGGATATATTTAATAATTCCCTCGTTCAATTTAGACAAAAAAAAATTGAATTTGACTCGACCTAAAGTATTATAAGGTTATTACTAAAATTGACACTTTGTTTTCTTTTATTTGTTTATTATAAATTTTTTTAGAAGTAATTTTGTTTTGTTAGTTGGTGATTGTTGTTTTTTTTTATTACTAGTTATTTGTGTTTTAATCTATATTCTTTTTGACTATAGACTTTGTTAAACTGTTTCACTATTTTTGTTGTATAAACTGTTCACCTATAATTTTCATGTACACTGTAATGTAAAGTGTTCACCTATAATTTTCATGTACACTAGACTTATAGATACCTTAAGTCGTATTTATAATTTGTATCTTTTGTGTATTTGCTATTGGTGTTCCATTGAAAATAAATGAATAAATAACCCGAATCAACACGGTTTTGTTCACGGATCTTGTTGAAAAGAACATCGAGTGTGAACTCACACGCAATAGCAGTGAAACATAAGTGCAGTAAAATCTCTACAGTTTTACTATTTGTATCTGGCTGGTATTATAAATTAAATAATAATGTTTATTTATACATTAAACAGATAAAAATATTTTTAATATAAAATATTGCGTTATCTCATTCTGTTGTCGGCTTATTCTTATAAGTTTATGTGTTTATTTCTCTATTGTGACAAGGTTCTGTTAATTCGAATTTAAAACCACAACTTTACTAAAGAAGTTTCACTACCAAATACAATAAAAGAGCCAAATCTCACTAGGATGCCATGGCAGCGATGCCAGCAGCGCTGCTGTGGCTACTCTTAGCGTCTATGAGATGCCAAAAGTAGGTACCAAAGCGGATGCCAGACGAGATTATTCTCGTTTATTCACGCAACCAAAATGAACGTTGAAGAGATTGTGCTCATTATCCTTTACCGCCGTAGACAAATTAGAAGAAAAAAAATAAAAGGAATCTTTGGGTACACTCCTTAATTGGGATGTGGCATTTTTACAAATTATACGACGTATTGAAAGCAATTTTAAATTTTAATAATACCTACTTACTAATAATTCAACACGACGCGAAAAGCTTCGACTCGACATTGCACGTATGGTATCGCAGCTGGCGGCGGCGGCGGTTTGTTGCCGGTGAGTCGCCGTCACCAAGTGAGGTAGAGCTAAGTACATTGCAATACAATTTCACACATTTTGAGTAGCGGCGCTGTCAGCGTCGCTGCCATGGCATTCTAAAGATTACAATGAAATCCACGCTCTATTGTAATTAAGGCTCTCAGGTTACCCCACTCAGACACGATTTATGTATTGTACCTTGTTCGCTTTCACCCCAGACATTGCATATTATACAATTATAAATGAAAACGACTACTCAAAGATAACTTAATATTAAAGTGTATTTTTAAAGTATCATCACGCTCAGTTCCCTTGCGGAGTAGACAGAGTAAACCGAACGAATTAAGACTTTTCGGTTTACCACGATTCACCACGTTTGTCGGTTGGAGATATGAGTGGTTATCCCCGTGTCCGCATTTCACCAACCTGATAACGATTATCGTCTGTTTCTAAAGATCTCGTGATCTAATCCGAATAGGCTAACCCTATAGCTAACCTTTTAAGATAAACAACGGTTCTCTTAACAGAAAAAGATACCTATCTTTTATAGACGCCGAAGATGTTAGTGGTGAGTTGCTATCTGCGTGGCAGAATGGTCATAAAATTTTAGTCTACCATACCTCCACTTGGTCGAGACTCGAATCGAAAACACACGTTAGATCCAGCGGACGAAACTTAGCGGGCTTAGCGGGCCTTCTATTATATATCTATTATACGTAGGTCACACTATAAGTTTTGCGTAACTTAAAAAAAACAACATGCTATAACCAAAATATTATGTTTATTGTTTTTCAAAATAATCTCCTTTACATTTTAAACATTTTTTCATGCGATCGAATCATTTTTTAAAACAGGAGGACCACATCTGATCTGAAGGCATGTTTTCTACGTGCTGATTGAACGCTATTACTGTCTCTTCGGAGTTGGTAAAAGTAAAACCTCTCATCAAATCTTTGATTTTGGGGAAAATACAGAAATCACAGGGTGCTAGGTCGGGGCTATGCGCAGGATGAGTGACGAAATGTACTTTTTCGGAAGTTAAAAATGACTTTGTTTTGTTGGCCGTGTGTGAAGAAGCGTTATCATGGTGTAGGAGAATGCGGATTTGGGTCGTCTTTCGCGAACTTTTTCTAACACCCTGGGTAAACAAATGGTAGAATACCACTTGGCATTAACACTCTTTTGATCTTCAAGCGGAATTGTACAGATGGGACCCGTAGCTGAAAAAAAAAAGCAATCATTTTTTTCAACGTTTCTCGCCTGTCTCAATTTTTGTTGGCCTGTTCTCATTTTCAAACACCCATTCACAAGATTGCTGTTTTTTTTTTTCGGTATAAATTCACGTTTCGTCTCCTGTGACAATGACATAAACAGCATTAGAATGTCCGTGGTCGTACTTTAGTAGCATCTGTAAGCACCATTCCACGCGAGCCCGCTTCTGCTCCGCTGTCAATTCATGAGGTATCCAACGACAACAAAGTTTCCGAAAATTTTCTGAATTTGACTCATACCAATCTCCAATAGTCCTCGAATTGTCTCATAGGTAATCCGGGGGTTTTCTTCAATTAACCGCTTAACAGTAGCCACATTTTTTTCGTTGATGGCAGTTGCAGGCCGCCCTTCATGAAATTCGTCATGTAAAGAAACTCGACCTCTCTCAAATTCAGCAAACCATCGCCACACGGTGCTCAAACAAGGTGCTTCTCTCCCAAAAGCATTTTGAAGACGAGCGGCTCAGTCTTGCGGATAAAGAGAACTTTTAAAATCATAACAAATCATCACTCTAAAACCTTTTCGACTTAATTCCATTTTCGTTGCGTACGTAGAATTTTGATGTGTGATAAAAAACAATTGACAAATCATTTCCCGCCAATTGTTTTTTTTTATTACTAAGAAGGTTGCAACGTTTTAAAAATATAACGTTCGAAATTCAAATAATTCCGATTAGCTAGAAGTGCAAAACTTTTAGTATGCCCCATGTATAACATAATATTGTAAACTAGCTGTGCCCACGACTTCGCCCACATGGAAAATATTCTAAAATAAATTAGCTGAACTTACTTCTTATTACATTAGCTATGATGACTAGTGAAAGTCAAAATCAGTCCAGCTGTTTCAGAGATAAGCTGGAACAAACAGACAGACAAAAACTGTAAAAAAAAATATTTTGGTATATTTACTGTGTGTACATCCTTATTTATTTAGTAAGAAACGGTTTTTATTGATATTACAACAAGCTTGCAAATTTTATTTATTTTTAAAGTATATAGACGAACTAACTGTAAGAAATAATTCCAGGCTTTTTGGTCTTCGAAGTATTAAAATAGGTACTTACCTTTTGTTACGGAGATTTGATTTAATATATTTTTTAAGTCTCCAACAGGATTTTTCCTGTATTAGTCTGGGTTTTGCTATTTTTAAAATTTCTTCACTTCGTATGGTATTCGGTTTCTGTGATGGATGGATCTGGATCCATCCATCATCATCATCCATGGATGGTGGTCAGCACCTAGGAGTTCTTCTGTGTTAAGACATTTATAACTCGCAGAATAATATTTTTAAAAGGAAAACAGAACTGCCCACAATTCTTAATGTATTAAAATAAAAAAGATTTTTCATTATAACCGCGACGCAGCGGTCGAGTGAATTTAAGTGGACACTTGAGCTATGTCTCGTCACAGGACCAAGTTTTCTTCGAGTGCCTATCCCTACTTCACTGCATCGTTATTATGAAGTCAAAAATGTTATATACCATTCTTGGTGTTATATTTCTTTCGTTAAAAAGCTTTGTAGAGCATTTTTGCTTATATATATATATATATATATATATATATATATATATATATATATATATATATATATATATAAACATATGTGTGTGTGTACGATGAGTAACAAGAATCAAGTCTCATCGTAAACATCATAAATTGCCAACACTGTTTAAATTTGTTTAAGGTTGACTGGTAAAGAATGTAGAGAGTAAGTATAGATAGTAGTAGTAGTTTCGTAAAATATTATCATTCAACTTTTTTAGAAAAAAAATAAAAAGAAGTATTTAACTTATTATAAAATTATTACAAAACTAGCTGACTCGGCAAACGTTGTTCTGCCTTTTTAACTACCCTTTTATATCTCTATATTTTCTCATCTTTCAAACCTTCCCTGGATTTCAACAATTAATTCAAAACCAAAATTAGCCAAATCGGTTCAGCCGTTCTGGAGTTTTAGCGAGACTAACAAACAGCAGTTGATTTTTATATATATAGATTACGGATTATATGGATATATTACAAGAATCAGGTTGCCACATAGTAAATAATACCTACCATTAAAAAGCTTTTAACACAAGACTCGGAATATAGGAAAACCATAATCGACCATTGTATAAATAATTGGAAAATAAATCTTCCCATGGTTGTGACTGAAGTATATCTTTCAGATCATAAACAAACGTATTTTATTGTGGACAGGTTAAATCTGGCGCTTCGCGAATAAACAAGCTTATGTATTTATTTTTCGATTTTCGGTCCTTTTTGCAAGGGTTTTAGCAACCTTTAGCAACCTAACGAACCTAAGACCTTTTATATGTAAGAAACTGGATAGGATTCTAGTTCTAAATTTACATAACAAGTAATTTAAACAATATGCCATGGAAATTTGTTAAACGCGGAGGCATATGTCATGCATTTTATATAATGACGACATATTCCATTCAGCCTAAGACATTTTCTAAAATGTTTGTAATCTGTCGTAAAAATCCTTTGTAATTTGTTGACGCCTTTTATGTGACGCCTTTGTACGGACGAATTTGCCTGTGACATATATACTGATCGCTTTGCACTAGTAAATAAAAACCTAAATTTTTTTGGAAATTGACCTTTTGGTCGTCACTGCGTCACCGGACTTAAGGGCAAGCAGAGTGCTTCGCCAGGATTTAAGTTAAAAATTTGGGTTATTACGCCCGCGCTAAGGGCTGTCTCCTGTGAGACCGGACCTCGGCTTAGTGCTGCGTTTGGACAAGAGTGGTGGGCAGAGTCGTGGCATTGCACCCCGTGTTATCACGGGGCAATAGAAAAGTCTTCATCGTCGCGCGTGTTGTGTGTGTGTGTGTATGTATCGGGATCTTCATCGGGATAGGGAAGTACGTGGCGGGGCCTCTTGAGCCTATGTATCACATCCGCGCTGGCTGCGGCCTCGTAGACTGGCTGTGAATAACGGGTTGACATGATGTGTTGTTTTATCAAAATAACGTGTCCATATTTCCTTCATGTGTAAAATTCGCACGATCGCACGTTCTGTGGGGATGGGGAAAAGTGATAATTATCACATCTTAGTGATATCATCACCGTGAAAGGTGATAATGTCACGGAAACACTTAGATAAGAGACAATCTTCCCAACCAGGTGTGTACCGCTAGGGAACTGAAGTGCGTCTGTTTTTTTTTTAAATGACTAGTAATACACCGGATATTTGAGAGGAACAGTCTCTCAGCCAGAGTTTAAAATAAGTTTGGGTTAATAATGTCCACGCTTAAGGCTATCTTCTGCGATACCGGACCTCGGTTTTATGTATCGTTCGGACTAAATATCTAGGACAGGGTCGTAGCATTGCAAAGATAGATAGAGAAGTCTTACTCACGGTGTAGTATTATATGTGCGTTTGTATCGGTAACCATTGTCTGGGAAGCGCCTTCTGCAATACCGGACCTCGGTTTTATGTGTCGTTCGTGCCTACGAATTATCTAGGACAGGGTCGTAGCATTGCGAAGATAGATAGAGAAGTCTTACTCACGGCGTAGTGTTATATGTGTGTTTGTATCGGTAATGATCGTTTGGGAAGCGTCTTCTGCAATACTGGACCTCGGTTTTATGTGTCGTTCGTACCTACGAAATATCTGGGACAGGGTCGTAGCATTGCGAAGATAGATAGAGAAGTCTTACTCACGGTGTAGTGTTGTATGTGTGTTTGTATCGGTAATGATCGTCTGGGAAGCGTCTTCTGCAATACCGGACCTCGGTTTTATGTGTCGTTTGTACTTACTAAATATCTGGGACAGAGTCATAGCATTGCGAAGATAGTAGAGAAGTGTTACTCACGATGTAGTGTTGTGTGTGTGTGGGTGTGTGCGTGTGTGCGTGCGTGCGTTCGTGCGTGCGTGCGTACGTGCGTGCGAGCGTGCGTGCGTGTGTGTGTTTGCATCGGTAATGACCGTCTGGGAAGCGTTGAAACTTGTACATAACGTTACAAGATAAATAATTGTTATACCACGATTTAGGATTTACTAGTATTTTTATGTATTGCAGAGTTCTCACAAGAGGTGACACCGTTACCTAGGTTTCATGCCACATATTGACTAATAGTAAATAAGTAAATAAACAATGTTGTTTCTCTGCCTTAGGCCCCAGGCAAGCCATTAAATTTTCAACGTGACCGCTGTAAACGCGAATTCAGAAATTACACCGCCGTAAAATGTTATGTCTAACGGGTCCTATCACTACAAAAATAAAGCGTATATTTTAGCATAATCCACTTTATAACTTAACTACTAACTTACTCAAACTCAATAAAAATAAAGCGGCTATTTTCCCAAAATTTACAAGCTTTAAAATAATAAACAAAAGTAATTAAAACTTTGAATTTGCGAAAAAATAATAACTTGATATCATGGAATAAATAGAAATCGCACTATATCCGTGGCCTTGACTTATCTACGTAATTGTTGTCAATTCTTTTAAGCAGCAGAAAAGCACTAGAATGCGCACCCATGCAATGTCCCTGTACACTCCAAATCACTTTTAAAAAATAAATTATTTTATATTATAAGAATTAATAGGAAATATCACCTCTATGATCTAGTGATCCAGCCTTGGCGTTACTACATGAGGTTCGATTCTCGGATCGGGCAATTAAAAAAAGTTTTTTTTTAGTTTTCTAATAAAAGCCATGTTGCCCGGAATTGGAAAGTGCCTGGTTGGCGATAGGCTTACCACCTATCACATTTGTGGGGCCAAGTATCTTCGGCTAATCTTGGATGCATTTGTTGTACCTCTGCCTACGCCTTCGGCAATACGTGTGTGAAAAATATTGCTTATTATAAGATATTGTTATCTTGCAATGCAAACAGATGGCTATTCTGATAGAAAGAGACAACCATCTCCGACAGATACAAGAGATGTTAAGATTTCGTTGCTATCTATGTGATAATGCCATGTACATAAGTTTACCGGCCACCTTAACCTCTAAACCGAAACATGATAGTAATAAAATGTAACACTATTGCAATGATAATAGATATGACGGTCGTAACAATAGACCACATGAATACTAATAGACACACCATTCGGAAGGAAACGTGCCGGCGCGCATATGAGCAAACGCTCATGTGCGTGACAGTGATACTGTCAGTATGTTATATTATGAAAAAATAGAAATAAACCATGTTATAATGTGTTATCGTACCGAATGAGATGACAAGGTTTAAAAATTACCCTTGGAGTGATTTTATTTCATCGGTAAGTAGTAGTATAACTCTGTAATTCTGTGTGTAAATGCCAGCTACACTGACAAACTAAGAAAATGTTTTGAAAGGCGTATCCATTTAATCCGTGGTCGCACTAAACCCGGACGGGGCGTTGCAGAACTCTACCATCTTGTTATCAAGATGAAACTTAATCACATAGCCAATAGTTATTTATTTATTTTTAATTTAACTTTATTGTACACCTTAAATAGATTTGTACAAAAGGCGGACATAATGCTTATTGGCATTCTCCTCCAATCAACCTTTGGGCAAACAAAAGTATGTAAACAGTGCCTAAGAAAAAATATGTCTTATAAAAACATAGATCTTAAATATTATTATATATACATAGAATAAATTAAATATATACTACTTATACTATACAAATTATTATTATATACACATATATATACATACAAACACACGTATATAGACATATATCTGTAAGCTAACTACTATTTTGCACTACTATTTTGCACATGCATTTTTAGGTTTTGTTTGAATGAAAACTTGTTATGGGCTAGACGTAACGAGAGAGGTAGGTCATTCCACAATCGGGCCGCATATACCGTTTAGTTCGACTCTTACAACCTGCCCGACAGAACGGCAGATCTATTCTTCGGAGTTTTTTTTTTTGGTAAAACAACAGATTTAACAAGATTTGATTTTCCTATTATTTCAGTTTTATTCACTAAATCGGGAAGCAGTTAGGCCGAATAAAAATTTTGAATTAATTTTACCCACATAGTATAATTTTTTGACTGAGTAACGCCCTCAAAAAGCGATAGAATTATAATGAAACAACACATACTTCTTATATATATTTATCCATTGTTGTTAATAAAGACGTCATTATCTCACAATAACAGCCTGTATAAATCACACAGGTACGCCACACCTAGCTGGCTATTTCTTGTCGTTAAGCCCAGTTGTTAACAATACGGAATTCATTAGATCATCTTTTGAACCCTTAACACAGCTCGTTCTCTTTATTACTATATTATTTATTTAGAAACTAGTATCAAATATAATCCACCATTAACATCAAATTTAATAGCCCGCACGCGTCACATGTTCCTCGCATAAACGACATCCCACACAATATATGACAACATCTACTGTTATTACTAGTTTAAGTTTTACTGCTATATTGGAACACTGTCGTAAAATTACCATACAACAATATTCGCTGATATTCTGGTATACTTAGAATTTTGTACTTTGTATGTTTGTATCTAAAGGGGGCAATAAGTTTATTTGTGCAACAATCTTAAATAGTTTTTTATTTTTTTATCATAAAATAGTAAACAAGAAGATAATGTTCCTGATTGAAAAAAGTAATTATTGTTTATACAAACCAAAGACTTTTTTTTATCGTACTTCAGGCATATGAGAGATTAAGACGCATGACGAAAAGCAGTTACCGCTGCCCTCAGACATTGCAACACATAAAATAACGCAGTGCAGGCTTCTGAGAAATTTATTTATCCTCCTCTTAAAGGGCAATGGGCCCACCTCTCGTTCCCACCACTGTAATCCTCCTCTTAAGGCTACGCTGAGCTAACTTGAAGTAAATGCGTTCGATAGATCCCTTTCTATCGACATAGTTTTATACAGAAGTAATATATCGATATATATTACTTGTGAATTGCATCTTAAATAATAACGATTTATTATTTAAGATGCAATTCAGAAGTAAGATACTAAAGGATTTACGCCATAAATTATACGACTTGGAAACACGATAAATTGTAATTTCCTCAATAGAAAAAAAATCAAAGTTACCTCTGAACAAAAAGGAAAACCCTTAGTATGGCGTCAATACGTAACGGACGGTCATCAATCTTTAAATAATAACATAACAATATCATAATCATAAAAATAAAATATCAAAATCTGCACTCGTATCTACTATCTTAGTAAGAACCATGACGCTTTCTCCCCGTTTTTTTTTGTTCATATAAGATGCTACGAACGGCTCTAATAGTCGTAGATAACCATTCAACAATATGGTGTGTAGGGCTTAATTTACCATTAGTGCCGCCCCGGGGTACCATTAAAATGCCATCTTATTGTTATTCTATATGCTAACACGTGAGGCAAAAACTTTGTATCCCTTTTTAAGAAAATAACGCTAACGGTAGAGTATGAAATTCAGCTCACTTATAGCCTGCGCAGACGACGGATTTTTGTCCGCTAAAATAGATTACTTACAATTAAAATTTTTTGTTTTATTAGGGGATGGTTATCTCCTTCCAAAGAGATGTTATATTATCCTATAACCTAAAAAAACTCAACAACTGTTGAGAATTTAGATCAACTCTCTTAACTGTTATTTTCAGACTTTACAACTTGCTTATTAATATCAAGAAGTACCACGAACAAGAAAGTTTAACTTTGATTATGCGGACACAAGTTCGTAAGTTTGTAAATAATTAACATAACTACTGTCTCATGTACCTTAATTAAAGTGTGACCTAGTTTGCTAGATTGTTAGACTTCATAATTTAACACGGATTTCAAAATCTTAGAACACATAATTGCTAGAGTATAGTCTGAGTTTTACCGATATCGTTAAAGTAGTAAATATTTTACACATTTGTAGCTTGGAGACTAAAAAATGATCAATTGATCGAGTGGTTAGTAAAACTAACTACGAACCGATGGGGGCTTGGGTTCGATTCCCGATAGGGACAAACATTTGCGTGATGAGCATAAATGTTTCATTGAGTACGTGATAAGAATATATATATAAGCAATAGATAATTTTTTAACTTTATTTATTTATTTATTTATTATTAACTACCTGACCCCGCAAACGATACCACCCCGTTTTCGCTCGGGTGCCCTAAAAGAATAGACAATTTGCCATTCTGCCGGGCAGTTCATAAGAGGCAAACAATTGGCTATGCGAGTCACTACTATCGTGACTACTAGGTACTACTAAACATCTCTTCTACGCGCTTTTACGAATTAAGTGTAAGTGGTAAATCCATATCTGTACTAATATTATAAACGTCAAAAATTTGTCTGTCTGTTACTGAATTTCAATAAAATTTGACATGGAGATAGGTGAAAAGCCAGGGTCAAATATAGGCTATTTTTTCCTAAAGTCTGCAAAAGAGTATGAAAGTTTGTATGAAAAACTATATCGACGACGTGTTAATCTCTTCAAAGAAGCCACCATCGCCTACAGAAACCAATTTTTTTTAAAATATTTATATAAGTTTACCCTCCAAACTGGAACACGATAATAACAAACACTGATGCTACTATCGTAGGATCATAAGGCAGTGGTACCAGACCCAGGCGAAACTTCGCAGGACTCTCATAGTGCAGTAGTAACGATGCCAGTGACTGGTTTCGCCTATCGTTCGCCTTTTACAAACTGCCTGGCAGAATAGCAGATGGTCTAATCTTCAAAGGGGGCACGGACTAACACAGGGAAAAACTAGTACAACTTAATAGAGAATTGTCTTTTTTTAAAGTATGACTCAAGAACATTGCATTCAGCATTGCAGCCGTTGGTGTAGCTGTCACTTAGCCTATTACACTTTGACAAGAGAAGATAAGGACTTGGTATTAATTTCCATGAGCAATCAAAATTATAAAACAGCATGCATTCCAACGCTGAATATATAAAAATGGCTTTAGACAGAGTCTAACAAATTCGAACTCTCATAATAGATAAAACTACAAAAATGTTGTCAGTGCCCTAATTTCAAATCATTTAAAAAAATAACGTCACCTTAATCAGCTTGCAGCCGATTCGTTTTATTTTCATTATTATTAATCGCTATCAATGTTCATAACACGTCAAATTGTTATGTTTAAATAAATATTTGGCGATTTTAATTAAATAAATTTAGTTTTCCATAATTGTGGTGCGTACCTTAAATATAAACGTGAAAAAAATTTAAAGGATGATGTCTAATTGCAGCATTATAGGAAGTAAAACAAAATCGCCAAATGAATCATTGCACCGTTAGGCGACCCTACAATAACATTGCGCAATACTTTTATTGTGCAATAATATTGAATACCCCTTTGATTCCAAACGTTTAATAAATTCACTCAATAAAATTGACAAAGCTGTCTGATCCAATGATATTCTATTATTATTAAAATATCACTGCTCTGATCAATATTTTCGTGCGAGCAACATGTCTGACGACGAAGTTTTGGCGGCAACCATGCTGGTTATTTTGTGAAATAAATCTCTATACAATTCTATACACTAAAAAAACCTCCCGTTCTTTATCTTTTATAGCATTCTTGCTCGCCATTTTGCTTAAATTTACGACACGATCATACATTAAACACCGTGACTGACCGAACGCGACCGCTCCAAACACTGAAGTGAAAAATATTGTACCATATTAAGCCTACACAGTGCAAGGAAAAAATATTGCGCAATAAAAATTAAACCCGTTTAAACATTCGTTCAATCATTGTGCAATTTTCAATACTAACCCTTAACGGTTAATAATATAGCACAATACGTAATATTGCGCAATATTATTGTAGGTCTATAGGGCACCTTACGTATTGTTTAAATGTATTTAATACTTAAATAAAACGTCTTTATGTTTTGTTTTTAACCAGTGTTTTATTCAATACTATTTGAATAAAAATTATATTAAAGATATTGATAAAATGTCGATATTTTTTAGATTTAGGTCTTGACATTTGGTCAGTTGTTATGTAGACTGCTGTACTAAGTCCGCCATTACTCGTGACAAAATTACACGTTTTTTCCTTAGTTATTCTATATCAAGTAGTAGTTTCCTTCATCTAAGCTATTACATGATTCTTTTATGCGATTCTACGAATAAACTGTAGGGATTTAGATTAGCTTTAAGCACCTTAAGACGTTAAACGAAACACAACTGCACCTATAAATTCGTTACTAATTAAGCCCACTGCCTTTAAACCTTGTGTAATTAAGGAATGCCCTAATTTGCTACACTGAGCAACCGAGTTGACCTTATTTCTCTTGATACACATAACGTCGTAATAAATTTCGGTTACGGTTTGTTTTATGTCGGTGATAATCTATATCTGTTCATTAATCGCCTCGTCGCGCGTCGAAGCTTCCAGCGCCTCAATTTGCACGCTCGACCGAACACAGATGCGATATTATATTTCCCATGTACAAGTATTTGCACTAACTACAAAATTGGTAATTATGAGGAGAGCGTTTTAAAGTTTTTTAAAGTTTAGACGTGAAGAGTATGACAACAAAATAAAATAATAAAAAAATACGCATCTATTCACAAGACTATTATCGATATTTTGATACGCGCAAACGAAAAAGCACAACATTTAGTGTATTTGTCACTAAAAAAGTGAAAATTGAAAATTTTGCAGTTAGTACAATTGTGGCATCGATATATCCCGCAGCCTGCTATGTAATTTTTTTATACGCTTTTATTAGCTTGAGTCGTATGTTAGTATGTAACGGAACGAAACACTTTGAATATGGATTTGACGTACTTTAAAATATGAGATTAATTTAAAACTTTATGCATATGGCATTAGACCTCGCCACAAGATAGCAACGCACCATTAACACCTTTGGTGTCTATAGGCGATGGTTGACTTTTTTCATCAGGAGACCCATCTGCTTGTTTGCTATCTTATGATATAAAAGAAACTTAGCAGTCTTATCAAAGACCGATGAATTTCTCCCCTTTAAAACTTCCTAGACTACAAAACGGGATGGTGCGTTGCTATCCATGTGGTGGAATTGTAATGCAGCCAACATTAATTTACCGACTACCTTATCTCCCAAACTGGAACATTAAAGTTACAAGTAAAGATAATGTCTTCAATGACGAGAAAACGGGTCAACAAAATATTATCACGCTGTCTACGCGAACAAAGCCAGGTGATACTAATCTCTATGGATTGAAGCGTGTCTCTTGGTATAGGTTAAACGGTGATATCAAACTTTGCCAAG
The DNA here is from genome assembly GCA_036924255.1 of Apodemia mormo. Lineage (NCBI taxonomy): Eukaryota > Metazoa > Arthropoda > Insecta > Lepidoptera > Riodinidae > Apodemia > Apodemia mormo. The sequence goes on along the minus strand of JAUPFN010000021.1, from coordinate 21,351,441 downwards.
ATATTTAAAACTCTGCCACCTAGTAGTCACGGCATCAATGTTAAAGTGGCCTTTGATTCGTTCTGCGTAAATCACTCGAATGGGATTTGGAAATGGATAATCTCTGCCACCTAATTGTCACTGCACCAAGGTTTAAGTGGCCCTTGATTCGTTCTGCGTAGATCACTCGAATGGGATTTAGAAATGGAAAAACTCTGCCACCTAGTTGTCACTGCATCAAGGTAAAAGTGGCCCTTGATTGGTAATGCGTAGATTATTCGAAAGGGATTTCGAGTAATAACCAAGCCTTACAGTAGTACCCATAGCAAACAAGCAAAAGATTCTTCAGATGAAAAGAAAAAACCATCGCTTATAGACACCAAATATATTAATGGTGCGTTGCTATTCTTGTAACGATGTCTTAGTTCCATATGCATAAGTATACCGGCTACCTTACCCTCCAAACCGAAACATGATAGTGACAAGCACTGACACTATATCAGCAGGAATAGGTAAGACGGTGGTACCAGACCTGGGCGAGACAAAACAGAACCCTGCCACCTTAAGTATTCACGATGTTAGTGACTCGCCAAGCTAATGATTCACCTGGCAGAACGGCAGATGGTATATTATTCATAAATAAACAAACACGGGGAAGATAGGGGATGATGTGTAACATCTGTCATGTAAGTGATTAAATTCAGTGGACAACATGATGGCCAACTCTACCACCGCGCGCACACATTAGTCAATTTAAATAGCGCACACAGCACCGTCTTCCTATTCCTTCTGTCGCATTTCACAAATTTCTACAGATTCAGTAGAAGGAAAGCGAGGGGAAAGATGTTACAGATCAAATATATCTTTAAAGAGAAGATAGTACCATTACTAATAACCATTACAATCACGAAATAAAGAAAACAACGGAATTGGCAAGTACAAACATTTGTATCAGGACCGCGATCGCCACACTCACACATAAAATAAGCATTATTGCATATAAACTACTAATGCAAACATTGTTTCATTGGTCGTTTTCATTTTAAGTAACAATAATCCGAAACACACAAACAGAACATTTAAAAATATACCAAACTGCGTTACAATAAATTTTATTTTGCTACAAAAAAAAGAGTATTTACGTCCTTTTATAGTCTATTCAAAATAGACTCATCTATTTGTACAATAGTGAAACTTAAGATCGTAATAGTTTCGCTATTCTACAATAGATGGCAGCATTGATTTTTCCGTAGTTTTCAGTTGATCATATTTGAGTAGAGAACTTTCTAGAACGATATACGTAATGACTGTCATTACGTATATCTTTCTAGAAAAATTAGATCAACCTAAAATGAAATTTATATGTAAGGTGTACGGCTGATTTTAGCTTGACTTTCTATTTTATCATTACAGATTATATTAAATCAGGAATTTAATTAAAATAAAATGAAAATTGTACTTTCGAATGATATGAAATATCTCCATTTTTAATCATCTGTATTCTACTATCATTTCTGCATTCAAGGATGTGTGCCATCCTGGCACAATACGGCATAATTCAGTGTATAATAGATTTTCGCACGACGACTATCTCCTAATGATATTGTAAGTGTCACTAAGGCAATTTAGAGTAAAAGCGCATAATAGTGACGCACGCGGCACGCCCACTTTTCACTTCCCCTTGTTTTCTTTATTTCGTGGGTCTGCTTCTGTAGTTTATTTAACTCAGTGGTTCCAATAAAAAGAACACACTGCGCACACCACATTCGTATGGTACGTATGACATACGTGATAATACACACACATGTATAACATTTACGGCTAAAATTAGTTGTCAAACTTAGATTTTATTTATTAGTTTATGGTCGAATTTCGGCCACAGGCGATCGCTAGTTTATTTGAAAGAAGAAAGTGAACGTAAATACGCATCTCAGATATTCAGTAATCCCGCATAACATAGTAGCGGAAACATTTTCCCAGATTTATTAACGAACCTAACACCATTAAGCTCTTTCAAAGACTGGTCCGATATAATCTTTATATATACAAAGAATAATCTTGACTTTTGTACTGACATATCAATGCCCAGTCTAAAGCTTTAGACATTTCCACCTTGTTGGTCCAGACCTTCTTTGATGAACAAACCATCTGCCGTTCCGCCAGGCAAATCATAAAAGGCGAACGATTATAGCTATATGTGTCACTACCACCGTGGTTACCAAGTTCTGCAACGTCTCACCTGAGTATTTTAGTACCACCGCCTTACATATTCCTGCCGCAATAGCATCAATTCTTGTCACTGTCGTGTTCTAGTTTGGAAGGTAAGGTAGCCGGCACTTATGTTTGTGATATTAACATCTTTGGTCAGAAGAGATTCTGCTTGTTTGCTATTTTATGATTTGTAAAAAACAAGACATAGAAATCATAACTTATCTCAGCAGGTGACAAACTAATTAGTTAATTATGAATATATGAATATGTAAAGATATTCAATCCTTTTCTACTTTGAAAAAAAAAATTGGTAATAGAGAGGATAGTATTTTTTGACAAAGTATTCTAAAACACACACACATACAATAAATGTCTTCACGCCAAATACCTTACTGGGTAGACATAGAAAATTAAGTAAGTGCCGTACTTCACGATCTAGACAAACTTGACTTGCTTCCTCCACATTTCACATCCATAATTCTCTTCATGCAAACAAGCGGGTTTCGACGACTCTTGACACCACCCACTTAAGCATCCAAAAAATTTGTATTTTATATGATAGGAGAAATAAAAGATTATATAATGTTTTTCATTTTAACGATGGGGAAATCGTCTACAGATAAAAATTAAAAAAAATCAATGAAGTGGAAACACTGCAGCGTGACAGTGTTTTCATGTCACTGTATGGTGAGTTAATTCTGAGATTAAATGTAACGTAACGCAAGGAAGTTGGAGAGAGGGTAACAAAGTTTCAAAGAAAATGTTGTCTTGACGTTCTCAAACGCGGCTGAATTTTATTTTAATTTGTAAATGATGTGTGAATAAAGAAAAAAATATAATCTGCCAATTTTCACCAACCGAAGGTTTTTTCATGTAGCTCCCTTTATATAGAGCATGGCTTCTAGCTGTCTTAGATGCCATGCTCTATATAAAGGGTTTGTCTCTATATGAAAGCCTCAACAGTATGTGAGGTATCCCCCTAACTTAATCTAACGCGCCCGAAAAGTCCTAAAATTCCTTCTTCAGTTCCCCTACTATTGTGAAGCTTCATCACATTTTGTTGCATAAGATAGCGAACAAGCAGATGAATGTCCTGATTATGAAATCAATGGGGCACGGGTCCGATTCTCGACAAGTAAAAACGTTGATGTCTCCTCACATCATACATAGACGTTTGTAGTTTTCGGTTTGATGTGATCTATTATGTACCTATAACTGGTATAATATTTTAGTATTTGGATATTTTTTGTCGATGGTTTATTAAGTGCTTCTTTTGGAACTAGGCCCAATCGTATTTCGTCTAGCTATATTTATATTTACTAGAGATATTACGTCTAGCTATATTTATATTTACTAGAGACTGTTTGAAATTCGACCATAGATTAAAAAAAATATTTTAAGTTCGACAACAGATTAAAACCTTAAAGAAAATAGCAAACATGTATATTGTCATGTATGTCACATGAATGTAGTGTTTGTAATGATCATTTTTACTATTTTAATGTAAGTATTTGTAATGCACATTATTTAAAAATATTAGGTTTCTCTAGTCCTCCACAGTGTAAACTTTAACTGTGCCAAATTTTATACTCCATAGGTCACGTAATATTCTTAAAATGGGTACAACATTTTTGCTTCACATATGACTGTATAGGTATTATAATATTATACTTTGTAAAATATAGCATGAGTCCATATATTATCTATTAAAATGACAGGTGGCGCTGTTGACACAACTACATCGGCTCCGTATTTAAGTGAATAAAAAAATAGTTTTTGTTTATATTGTTTTGAAAAAGTGTAAGAGACTAGTGTGAAATTGTGACTTTTATCAGTGAAAATGTTATCTAAGCAAAAAACTGAAAAAAATTGACAAAAAGTGTATTCTTTCTAGTGTGTATGTAAAAAGCAAAAACTGAAGTAAATTTCGATAAAAGTGCCAACATAATTATTTTATTGAAAAATTTAAACCGTAAGTGATAACAGAATCGTTAAAAATAGTGTAAATATAAAATAACAGTGTTAAAACTTTGTAAGACTAACTGTGGAATGCATAAAAATTCTTTTGCAATGAGTCATTATAACGAGTTTGAATTTTTGAAAACCACTGATACTTAAATTTATACGCTATTTTCGCCAACACTGGTAATATCCGTGTAGCACAATTGAACAACGTGCGCGTCGTGTAAAGACATTCAACTGATTGCGGGATCGAATCTCCCACGGGGAAGCTACTTTTTTACATATAATTTAGCAGTTTATTATAATATACTAAATTGACAATTGAATAGAGAAATCATACAGGCATTCATCATTCCTACAAAATTAATTTAAGGGGCATTGCATACGACCGTGCCACTTAAGACTGCATAATATAATACTACTCAGTTAAGAAGATTCGACGGGGACATCATTTCTACTTTCCGTTGAGTATATGTATTAGTGAGCAAATATACTAAAAATGGATACACCTAGCAAAGCATTTGTTACACTAAGAAAAAAACAGTTATCGAAATCTTTGTTGGATTTGTCTAATATTGACAGTAATAGCAGCTGTACAACATGCAGTAGTGCTAATCTTTCTATGCAGAGTTTGCCAAACACTTCAGCTGTAGAAACAAGTATATTAATGGATTATAAATCACAAATTCATCAGCTAAATCTTGAACTAGAAAGCGCACACGCTGAAATTGAAAAATTAAACCTAGAAAATAGTAAATTGTTAAAATCCTTATCAAATTATGAAAGAACTATCAAATAATTTAAAAAAATAGGTGTGTCAGAAGTAACAGTTCAAAATATAACGACTCCCACGGTAAAGAAAATAAAATCGATATTTGATTCATATGAACAGACAAACATTATAACCAATCTACCTACAGAAAATCGAGACGATGACTTTACTTTGTTAAACAACCTAGATTTAGAAAATCACCCGAAAAAAATTTTAAGAAAACTAAGCAATAAAAGGCATACAAAAATAAAATCCAGCAACGAACAAAATCTACTGGTTGCAAATTTAAATAAAGATATACCAAAAAGTATAAAAACAAATGTATGTCTCGATGAAGTTACAACGAGCATGATTAAGGTAACCGAAAAAGACGAATTAGAAGGAAAAGTCTACAAAAAACCAAAAATCGTTATTCTTGGAGATCAACAATTAGTTGGCACATCTTCTATGATGATAGACATGTGGAAAAACAAGTGGAATGATAGCTATACCATTTCAGGATACACTAAACCAAATGCAAAAGCCAAGGACGTTCTTTTAGATTGTAAAAATTTCACACATTTAAATAGCAATGACAGGGTTATTTTAAGTATAGGATCAAATGACACAAATTCCTATGAAGTTGGTAGTCAATTAGGCATAGCATTGGAAAACCTTAAGAATACACACGTACTAGTAGTCCCTGTAATATCTAATAGATCATTAAACGAAAATCTATTAAATAGCCATATTTACTCTATTCTGAGGCTTTATGATAATTGTACTTTTTTAAACAAACCTATAATTAAGCAAGCTAGTTCACATTTAGGGAAATATTTCTCAAGGCAATTAATACATGAAATAATGAAATTAGATTATCATAACAAGTATATTAAAAATATATCTCAATAACATACAAACTCAAACAGGAAAGGTAACCTAAACAAAAGACAAACTAAATGCTATAGGAAAGGAACGATACCTTACTATTTTGGTGTGAGGGAAAGTTGTGACGAAATAACTGTGGATAATACTTCAATTAAAGAAAAAATAAAAAGTGATCGAGGCACGATTCCATACTATTTCAAACCCATTCAACTTAATAAAACGTTAGGCCAAAAATTAGAGACAAAAGATAAAAAAAATGACAAGCAGTTTTTTCGATCGTAATCTTTCAGTGTTGCATCAAAATATTGCTGGCGCCATAAATAAATGTGAAATGCTATACTTGTCTATATTGGATTTAAATAAAATATATAATCATGGAATCGATATAATTTGCCTAACTGAAACATTTATTAAAAAAGGATCGGAATCGCAGCTAAAAATACCCGGATATAAAAATGCATCATCGTATTGTAGAAATAAAAAACGTGGCGGTAGCTGTATATTAATAAAAAATGGTATAGAATTTATAAAAATGGACTATTTAAAAAACTTAGAAACTACAGAATGCTTCGAATGTTGTGGTATTGAAATTCCCTCACAAAAATTAATTACGGTTTGTATATACAGAACTCCACAAAGTGACACTAACATGTTTCTAGAAAAGTTGGAAAGTCTTTTATATATACTAAGCCAAAAAAATAAAAATATTATATTATGTGGCGACTGGAATATCGATATTTTGGCTAAAAATAAATATTCATCAGAATTAGCAAGTATATTACAAAACTATAATCTGGTCTCACTCATAAACAGTCCAACAAGGCAATCATCTTGTATAGATCTTATTGTAAGCAATATAAAAAATACAAAGGCTATGACACATAATTTAGCCCTTTCTGATCACGAAACAGCTCAAGTAGTAACAATACAATCGAATCAAACTATACGTAATACTACTTGGACGGAATATGTAAAGGATTTTAGCAAAGAAAATGAGTATAAATTTATAAATTGCATTTCGAAATTAAAATTTACAGAAGTGTATGATTCCGATGACTTAAATATCTCATTTAACGCATTTTATGATACCTTTAAATTATTTTATAATTTATGTTTTCCTGTGATAAAAATTAAAAGATCTACTATTCAAGAAAATAAAAATTGGATAACTAAAGGAATAAAGATCTCGTGTTTAAAAAAAAGGCAAATGTATTTATCATACCGCAAAGCATGTAAAACAAAGTTTAAGAATAATAAAAAATATTTTAAATATACTAAAATTCTAAAACGATGCATTTATATGTCTAAACAAATACTAAACAAAAACTCTATAATGAACAGTAAAAATAAGTGCAAGGCTGCGTGGAAGGTAATTAAAGACAACATTAATGATACATATAAGATCAATGAAATAAAAAACATAAGAAATAAAGGCACTATCACTAGTAACGCTAAAATTATTTCGGAATTATTCAATGACCATTTTATAAATATAACAAAAGATTCTAACAGAAATAATAATAGTGACAATAATTATCACTATAAAGAAAATGCAACGAACTTTAACACCGTTTTTATATATCCCACGAGTCCAGATGAAATTTATAAAATAATTAAATCGCTGAATAATACCCAGTCAGTTGGATATGATGGTATTCGCACTGATATTATAAAAAAATTTAATAAATATATATGTTCTCCACTATCACATATTATAAACTTGTCGTTTAGTCGGGGTACATTTCCTGAGGTTCTAAAGTTATCAATAGTCAAACCACTGCATAAAAAAAATGATCCAACGGACATTAATAATTACCGTCCAATAACTCTTGTACCTATTATAGCAAAAATTTTTGAAAAGGCAATGTATTGTAGGTTAAATAATTTTTTTGCAAAAAATAACATATTAGCTAATGAGCAATTTGGATTTCGCAATAATAGTTCTACAACATTAGCCTGTTATCATCTAACTAAATTAATTACAGACTCTCTGAATGACAAAAAACCAATTACAGCTATATTCCTTGATATGAGCAAGGCTTTTGATTTCGTTAACCATTCTAAGCTACTTAACAAATTAGAAAAATATGGTGTGAGAGGTAAGGCTTTGCAGTGGATTAAAAGTTATCTGACAAACAGAAAACAATGCACAGAAATTACAAAAATTGTAGATGGAATTAAAATATGTCAGCAGTCAAAATTTCGGATAAACAATAGTGGTGTGCCCCAAGGAAGTATTTTAGGACCCTTACTGTTCCTTTTATATATAAATGATCTTCCGAAAATAACCCCCCACCCTTGTATTTTATATGCGGATGACACAACCGTATTGATAAAATGTGAAAACATAAACAATTACGAAAATGAAATTAAATATACAATAAATAAAATAATTAAATGGTTACAGAATAATAATTTAAATATTAATATAAAAAAAACCAAATTAGTGCAATTCAGTAATATAAATAAGAAGAAAATACCCTTAGAAATTAAATATAATGATGAAATTATAGAGGAAATGGATAATATAAAATTTTTGGGAGTTATGTACGATCGCCATTGCAATTGGAAATCACATATAGATATGATTTGTTCCAAATTAGATAAGTTCATATATGCTATAAGACGACTGCGCCAAGTAGTATCTAAAGAGGTAGCGCTCAGTGCATATTATGGCTACGTATCGTCAGTTCTTTCGTATGGTCTTATTTTATGGGGCAATTCAGTAGACGTGGATAAAGCGTTTAAAGTTCAAAAAAAATGTGTAAGAGCAATTTATAATATTAAACCAATGGATAGCTGCAAACCATACTTTAAAAATAATTTTATATTACCATTACCATGCATGTATATTAGGGATATTGTAATGTTTGTCAAAAAATACCCGCACCTCTTTAAACTTAATGTAGAACATAATCCAAGATCTATTAGACATACACATAAATTGCTTATTCCAAAATGTAATGTAAGATTGTTTCAGAAAAATGTTTATTTTATGGCCATTAAAATATATAATACAATACCAAATAATATTAAGGATCTACCAATTAACAAATTCAAGAAAAAAGTAACGACATGGCTGTTAGATAAGTGTTTCTACGATGTGAACGAGCTATTCTCTAATAAAATGTGAAATGAACACATACTTAGCCTAGGTTAACAAAAATAACATTTATTATTAAATAAAAGTTTTCATTATTAAAAATATTTTTTTAGTTATTAAAACGTACTTGTAAGTGAAATCAGCACTTAACAATAAACTGAGAATGAAGTTAAATATGGTTATTTTTATACAATATGAATTTATTAATTATATTGTAAGCTTTTCAGTATTTCAAATATTTTTATTAGTATGAAATGTTAGTTTTGTAAAAGCTTGCATGCTTGTTAAATATTATAGTTTTGCTAAAAATACATAGGTACTAACTAAAGTTAAAACAAAAATTTGCATACCAATTGATGGTGAAGTAGGAAGGATTGTTACCCTTTAGCTAATTAAGATCTATTTGTACTCCTATTTCATGCAAATAAAGAATTATTATTATTATTATTAATCCCGTTTCGATTATTTATACACTGGCACATCCCTATTAACATCCGTCTGCTGTCATAGGACTCATGCTATATTTTACAAAGTATGTATAACCATGAAGCTGTATCTATACATATAAAAAAATCGTAGGAAAATCAAAACTGTACATTGAATATTTTTTTAAAGAATACTTGGGGCGTGATCTACAATCGATATAGAAGCCAAAAACATAGTTTTTAGAATTTTTGTCTGTTTGTCTGTATGTTTGTTTGTCTGTTTGTCTGTATGTATGTCCGGGGTAAACTCAAAAAGTACTGCATGGATTTACTTCAAATTTTGCATGAATATTACTAACAGGTCGGGTCAACATATAGGCTACATATTATCACGCTATCACTTAAGGGGGAGGAGCTGTGTGGAGTAAACGAAGTCCGCGCGGACGAAGTCGTGGGCAACAGCTAGTTATATCTAATACTTCATGATATAAACAAATCCATCATATATAGACACTAAAGATGTTGAAGATGCATTGAAAATATTAATATAATATACATAGATCACAATATTTCTTTCAATATTAATTTTTTCGACTTTTGATAGATCTCAGATCTGGAAAATATAATCAAATTGTACCCTAAGTAGTTATTTTTGAACTCTGAAAATGTCAGCTCGAACGACGACGTGGAGGCGGATTCTTGACTCTTGATATAATTAAAGCTTATTTACCAGAATTTTCATTCGAAAAACCTACTTTATTATTGTAATAAGTTGACCTTTGCACTATCATGTATGCCTTGTATCTTAATAAAGCTCAGCTCTCTTACTATCCCTTGGGTTATTAACACAGTTAATCGTAAGGGCCGGGGATTCTCAAGGGTCTATTATAATACCATAAAACTATATAATAAACTAGCTGTTGCCCACGACTTAATCCGCGCGGCCTTCATTTATTCCGCACAGCTCCTCTCGCTTAGGTAATAACGTGATAATATATAGCCTATATGTTGACCCGACCTGTTAGTTCTATCATGCAAAATTTTGAAGTAAATCTATGCAGTACTTTTTGAGTTTACCCCGGACGTACATACAGACAAACAGGCAAACAGACAAACATTCTAAAAACTATATTTTTGGCTTCGATATCGATTGTAAAATTGAAAAAATATTCAATGTACAGTTTTGACTTTCCTATGATTTTATTATATATGTATAGATAATACTTAAAGGCATACTATCAATTAATACACCTATTCTTAACATTTTTTTTTGGAAAAAATTATATAAGTGATTTTTTTCATATAGATCCATACTAAATAAAGTATGTCTTATCTGACTGTCTGTCTCTAACGCTTGCACGATTTAACCGCTTAACCGATTGTCACTAAATCAGACGTGGAGACAATTGAAGATCCAGGGCCAAATATAGGCTATTTTTTTCCTTAAAGGGCTGAAATACGGGGTGAAAGTTTGCATGAAAAACTATATCGACTACGGCGACTACGATATCGACGAATCGTTATTTTTTATATCAGGATTTACCTAGCAAATAAGCAGCAGCCAAAGGTTACTTTTTTGATACCGGATTGGGGCTTCTCTCGCCAATTCTTCTAATGTATCTTCACTTCTATCTGGTTATTTCACGCATAAGAGATCTGGAGGCAACGTTAGACTGTTTTTTGAAGTTAGTGGATTTGAATTATCTTGAGCTTGCGCTCTGGACCAAGCTCAGAATGCAGTCTGTTTTACAATATGGGCTTTTTGGCAACACTGGTCAAGACAAGAACGAGCACGACCACCTACGGATATTATGGAGCTAGGTATGAAATAGTCTACATGCTGCACCACATCACCTATCACTTCTGCGCAATCATTGGAATTATTTGATGATAAGCAAAACTGCCTCCAAGGGTAACATGCGATAAGGTCTCGTAATTGATCGAAATCTGTTAAATTGTAATGCCATATTGTTGTTATTTTAAGAGGGGAAAAGAATTGCAGATGTCTGGTGAAAAGCAAACCAAAGGAAGGCTTTAGTGAGAGAGAGTGAGCTATAGAGAAGAGTAGGCCCCATGAGAGACGGAAGGGCCCCCGATCCGATCTATGGAAATTTGCCACGTTCCTTTTTGGTATCCCTTTCCATCACGACAGACTTCCATTGGACAGTTTTCATTGGCAGCGGGATAGCCTCCTTAGTCCAAACAGCCTTGGTTCGAGTCTCCTACGAACCAACGTGCGACTAGCGGATATTTGTTTTTTCATCAGAGGGTCCCTGGATTCTGCGCCAACTTGTCACGTTCAGTTACACTAACTCGTTTATAATGCGCTATGGATCAACAATACACCAGGGACTATCAAATAGGAAAATGCGAGCTGGTACAAGGCACTACTGCTGGAACATGCCACGAAATTAGAACATAACAATGTTATGCACTAACACTACTTATAAAAACACTAAAGCATTCGAGACTACAGAAAACAAAGTATATTTTTGTCTCATCCTCGATTCTCTCCTTATATTTTGTAACCGAAACTTTTTTGAATATGTAATGTGCCGTATTAATTTGCCTCGCCACTTAAAAGCTTGCTAACTCTCAGTTAAAAGGTACTACGAGTTAATTTAAGCCTAACATCAAGGATAATACGCTAGAATTTGTTAGGTTATAATGAGATAGCTCTACAAGTAATGCTTGAAGAAAATATGGCATGAAATAACATATTTATTTTACACTTTATAAATTAGTTGCAAGGAAATTAAATATGTGTTTTTTTCTCTCACATGGTTGTCCTTCTGGTATGGGAAGAGCCAAACTCGATAGCAGGCATCTTGATAGCTGCTATCGATATCTTAATATGGAGAATACTGACGAAAACTAAAAAAAAATTTTAAAAAAAATTTAAAAAAAAATAGCTGTCCAACGCACGGCTCGCGGCCCGCATGCGGCCCACGGCTTATGATTGTGCGACCCGCGAAGTATTTTTAATCTACCGCAACATTCACAAAAATTTATTGTCTTTTTCGGGCGGATAAGCTGCAAGAAATATCACTACGAAATAAGCTCGCCTTTTATACTATAATGTTTTATTTCATAAATCCCTTAACTACTTATATTGGTGTGTATTCATTACATGTATACTCATTTATCAATTTTGCTTGAAATTACTTTTTTAATTTTTATTCGTTTTATATTCCCCGTGTTGGTTCCGGGCTCCTTTGAAGAATAGACCAACTGCCGTTCTGCCAGGCAGGTCGTAAGAGGCGACTAATTGGCTATGCGAGTCACTACCATCGTGGCTACTAGGCGGTAGAGTTCTGCATTGTCTCGCTCGGGTCTGGTACCACCGCCTTACCAATTCCTTACGCAATAGCGTCAGTGTTTGTCGCTGTCGTGTTCCGGTTTGGAGGGTAAGGTAGCCGGTAAACTTATGCATGTGGCATTAGACCTCGCCACAAGATAGCAACGCACCATTAACACCTTTGGTGTCTATAGGCGATGGTTGACTCTTTCCATCAGGAGACCCATCTGCTTGTTTGCTATCTTATGATATAAAAAAAAATTGTAAGCTGTCTTTGCAGCCCTCAAATCTCTTTGGTAATTCATATTAGCCCAGGATGCTACTGGCTTGGACAGCAATGAATTAGATAGCAGGGTACAGAAGTATTAGCAGATTTTCTAAGATTCACATGTGCTTTCACCATATTTTAGAAATATAAAATGGCAATAGGCTTGCCACCTGTCACATTGTGGGACTAATGGCCAATTGCACTAACATTTCCTTAGCTTGGGAAAATCCTAAGTAGTATGCTGTCACCTTTTGTCTCAAATAAAAAGAATATGTCACAAAGGACTATCTTAAGCTAAGGCAAAGTAAGCGGAATTAGCCATAAGTATCTTCGGCTAATTGTGGATGCACTGGTTGTACATCTGTATAATTCTTTGGAGTCACGAGCGTGAAGATACTTTTTAAAATTAATATTAAGTCGCAAGTATGATTAAAGGAGATTTGTTTACTTTGCTTATCCCAAAATGGACTAGGGTTTTGATATTTATGTAAATAGGATCTTAGCCACGATTAGACCTTACTTGAAATATGCCTTTGAGAATTATAGTTTCAGTTAAGGACTAGATACACAAAAGTTTTGAAACTTGCGGGTGTGAATTTGAAATGGAGCTGATAATAAAGCTCTCCTTTAGTACTTGAATTTAAGTTGTGTTACATAAATCCATAATATAATATTACTCGGTATATTGGCGAAGCATTGAATACAATGTGAAGCACACTTCGCTGTTGGAGTAACTCTAAACCTACTTATATCAGGTACATCCTTTAGGAGGTTATACGCGTTACAAAGTACTTGCAATAATATTGTTCTGCAACAATATTCTAAGCTTTCGTCAAACTCTCTGGAGCAGGCTTTAATATAGCTATTTTATACCACTTTGGCATTAATTATTACATTTTGTATGGGATTGAGTTATACATTGATTAACAAAATCGCTGTTCAACCCTTTCAGGTTTTTATGAGAGGCATAGAGGTAGATTAATGACATTCTTAAAAAAAATGAAATTTTCCTTTCATAAAAATAAAAATATTGTGGTGTATAGAATTCTTTACAGTTACTTTATAATTTGCTAAAATTTCTGAGAGATCTTGAATGTTTTCTAGACTTTTCTTTATGAATGCTCGGAATTTTAAAGTGTTATTTTGGACGTTGAAGGCGTTTGTTCTACAGAAGTGGGGTATCTGTCTTTCGATGTTGATGGGTGCGTCTTTTTTTAGGGGTATAAAGCCGATCGGTGACTTTATAGTTGTATATACACCGTAACATAGAAACTCATAATTTCAAGGGAAATTTTCCAGATGTCTTATATTCATATAATGTTGTCGTTGAGGTTAAATTCACCCAATAGATTGTCAATAGCTTCAATGCGCTTCGCAAAGTAAATATTCCAGTATTTTTCGATCTATGGAATACTTTTTAATTTAACGTTGATTTTTAGTCGCCTTTCCATAATTCTCGCATGATGATAAATACTATTATCACGCTGAAAATACTATTTACTCGGTTTATTTTTCCGACCTGCCTGGCAGAACGGCAGTTGGCCTATTCTTCAAAGGAGCCCGGGACCAAAGCGGGGAAAATATTATATTTATGTACAGCGTGTTAGGGGCGGTCTACCGAAAATAAATACCATGACTCTGGATGGATAGATGATTCTGGATGGAGTCCAATGGAAATTTGTGCGGGAAGTTTTCGACTTTATTTGCCGATTTTTTACCTTAACTTTGTATAAACTGATTTATTGTGTTATTCTAAAAAAAAGTACAGTTTATTCTAAAAAAACTTAAAATTTAAGAAAATACATTAAACATGCTATATATTATGCGCTACACACTGCGCTAAATAAACGGCTGTTTCGAGAACGTAAACTTTTCATTTCCCACGAAAATAGGAATTTCCATCATGACTAGAACGTAAAAACAGTATAGTTTCTTAATTTTTCGATAGTCCGTCCCTTACACGTATATTTATTTCTTTCACACATACATTTAGTTTTCATCTCTGTTTAACACTAAAATTTTATTTGTTTTAACTAAAGCGAGTCGATCGAAACATAAAAAAATCAAGCTATGGCGCATTGTACGTATCCTTGCCGTTTGTAACAAGTTTTAAGGCAGTTAATCTTTTCTTCAAAAAGGCGTCTACATCGAAATAATCATACGATATAAAATAAAAAAATCTAGTGATTTCAATTAAATCCTAATTTGGAATGTAGGATACTACTTTCCAAACCTACTCTCCAAACTCTTAAACGTTATAACAAAAATATTGCCCAAGATTGCTTACAGGAACCACAGTATACAGATGACAGGAACGATACACAAATTCCATTCTCACAATATCAATATATGTACCTCATACCGAGTCCCCTCTTAAATAGCTCCACCAAACTCGTTAAAACTTAGTTAAACACAGTAATTTTATATTACGCATGTCTTTCATTTAAACGAGCTTGAATAACTTAATTACGAAGTGTGACTTTACTCACGCATCAGCTAAATCTAATCCAATTCCCACCACTTTAATGACAGTACCGTGATACACCATTAACGTCTCTAGTGTGTATATATGCGATGGCAATATATTTCGATCAGGATATAAATATAAAAGGGCTAGTTATTTGGATTAAATTCTACCTCTTATATATTGTAAAAAATGCGCAAATTTACTCACAAGAATGCTATAGGTACGAGTCGTAAACACGTACATTGCTGCCCGTTTTACGCTTTACATAGCGTTACAACTCATTTATATTGTATTAATTAAGTGCATTATAATTGATAGTTCGATTAAAGTACTCAAACGTACTGGACTCATTATTTGCATATATACAGTCCACTGACATTCTGACATCCTGACACGTGTACGCACGGATATATCCCTACAGGATCCGTACGTGATCCGTACCGCACACCATACACGTGTGTTCCTTAACACTGTTTCCGTTGCCACAATATCGATTATGTATACCTCCAAATGATTCTCTTTATAAATTTTTAACGTTCATCTAACTCGCTGGAACAAACTGCACCGTAGTTTTATATTACGCCTTTTTCTCATTAAACGAGCTTGAATAATTCAATTACGAAATGTGACTTTATTTACGTTTTTTTTTATATCATAAGATAGCAAACAAGCAGATGGGTCTCCTGATGGAAAGAGTCAACCATCGCCTATAGACACCAAAGGTGTTAATGGTGCGTTGCTATCTTGTGGTGAGATCTAATGCCACATGCATAAGTTTACCGGCTACCTTACTCTTCAAACCGGAACACGACAACGACAAGCACTGACGCTATAGCGGAAGAAATAGGTAAGGCGGTGGTACCAGACCCGGGCGAGACAATGCAGAACTCTACCACCTAGTTGCCACGATGGTAGTGACTCGATAGCCAATCGGTCGCCTTTTACGACCTGCCTGGCAGAACAGCAGTTGGCCTATTCTTCAAAGGAGGCCGGGACCAACACGGCGGAAAATTACGTATTAACTAAATCTAATCACATCACCACCTCACAATATCAGACAATACCATGACATATCATTAACGTCTTTAGAGCCTATATGCGATGGCATGTAGCCCTCGCATATAGACACTGAGCTTACTTAGGCTTAGCTTATAAACGAGCTTGCATAATTCAATCACGAAGTTTGACTATTATATTTATATTTACATTTACGTATATATATTTATATTTACGTATCAACTAAATCTAATCACATCACCACCACACAATACCAGTTTTTCGCCGTGTTGGTCCCGGCCTCCTTTGCAGAATAGGCCAACTGCCGTTCTGCCAGGCAGGTCGTAAAAGGCGACCGATTGGCTATCGAGTCACTACCATCGTGTCTACTAGGTGGTAGAGTTCTGCATTGTCTCGCCCGGGTCTGGTACCACCGCCTTACCTATTCCTGTCGCAATAGCGTCAGTGCTTGTCGCTGTCGTGTTCAGGTTTGGAGGGTAAGGTAGCCGGTAAACTTATGCATGTGGCATTAGACCTCGCCACTAGATAGCAACGCATCGTTAACATCTTTGGTGTCTATAGGCGATGGTTGACTTCCCATCAGGAGACCCATCTGCTTATTTGCTATCTTATGACATAAAAAAAAACACATCATTAACGTATTTAGTGCCTATATGCGATAGCTACATATTTCCATCGGTAGAACTATAAACTTGTTAGCTAACCTACAATATAATTATACAAAAGTGTAGTAATTTCAGCTAAGTCCAACTCTTTAGACTTTCAAACGTTGTAACATAAATACTGCTCAAGTTCACACACAACAATGCCATACATGTGTGGCAGTTCCTTAATACTATTTTTATTCTCATAAAATGGATTAAGTGTACCTCCAAACGATTCCCTTCATAAATATCTTAACGTTCGTCAAAATCGTTGGAACAAATTTAGTTGAACGCCGCAATTTTATATCACGCCCGTCTCTCACTAACCGAGCTTGAATAATTCAATTACGAAGTGTAACTTTACTCGCGCGTCAACTAAATTTAATCATGGCTCCCTTCAGAATCACATTATAAATAATAAATGCATAATCAATAAACGGTTCGAGATCTTATATCTGTTTGTTTAATTATTCTGCTTGATTTCAAGATTATTTTTATATAACAGCTCATTGACTTACTATTTCTTAGTAAGTCAATGTAACAGCTGGATAGCAAACAAGCAGCTGGCCTGACATGTAGAGACAACCATCGCTTATAGAAATATGCATGTGACGGCATGGGAAGGTCACATACATAAGCCTACCAGCCACTTTACCCTCCTAACTCGAACACTCTGGACAGTGATAAACACTTTCGCTGTTATGACAGGAATATATAGGAAGCGTCACCCAGTAGTCATGATGATAGTGACACGCTTTGTCAACCGTTCGCCTTTTACTAATTCTCTGGCAGAATGGCTAATGGTCAATTCATCAAAGGGGACCAAGACTCACACAGGGAAACTTTTATCTGTTAGTGTTACTTGAATACACAAATTCATGATGACCCCAAAGTAGTTATATTATATTAATAATCTATCTAGCTAATAGCTATAACTATAACAATTAATCTGTCTATAACTATATATAATTAATCTATCTATGTATCTAGCAAAAAGCAGGTTTTATGGGGCCCGTGATTTTATCTCGTACGTCGTATTTTTACTCCACTACGCTAGAAGAATGGTTTCGTTTTTCGAGTGTATATGTTATGTATATGTTTACACGTATGTTTATACGCAAGCCCTGTAGGCTAAACAGCTTGATGGATTCAACTTGCAGAGGTGTCATTAAATTTGTCGAATGACATTGGTTATAGAAGTTTTACAAGACTGCACTCGATAGAGGATTATGTTTTTCGGATTGCGTCGTAGTCTGTTTTTTTTTTTGTAATAATAATTTTTTAATTTAAAAACAAATAAACGTTCTATTAAATAGCCAAATATCTAAATACGAGTATAATATGTACTATTGATTTAATAATTTTTTTACAGATCATTTCTACCATATTTTAATTTAACGCATCCATGTGTTTGTTTATTTTTTAAATAATTAATAGCCATTGTTAAACATAATCACTAAGCCAGTGCGATTCTCTGAAATAGATATTTTTTAAATAAAAATAAATATTATTATTAAGAATCTTATGAAAGATAACGAATCCTAGTAACTTTGTGGAGAAATTTTATTGATATCTTGATAAGAAAACTGCACAGGCCTTAAAATTTTCTTTGCTATTATATGTATATTTTTTATTGTTTCTAAATAATAGTCTAGATGCCTTACCTAAACATCTAAATAATTGCTACAGCCCAAACGTACAAACTACAATCCATGTTGTTTAGGCTATAGCCGAACTTATGTTTTATAAAGTACAACAAATACATGGTCTTACCTAACATTATTCAAGTATACATAACTCGGATTTTGAAGCTAACTTAGCTTTAACTTCTAAATGAGTATGAAATTGTGCATCGCTTGCTATTTTAATACCTTGAATTTGAATGTCTGTAGTGAGAATATTATTCTAGAATAGAGGAGAAGAAATGTACATTTTGTGGATATAAAATGTCTTACTTGCTTTTTTTCTTACCACGTGGATAGTAACGTGCGTTTTTACTTGGGATTGACCATGTCGTGTCAATTAACGAATATAACATAATTAGTTCTATATTTTGTTCTGTCGAAATACATATAATACGTAATTTGTTCCATTTTCATTTTCACAAAAATTGAATTTAGCCATAACATAAAAGTTCACTTAAATTAGGCTTGTTTAGGAAAACAAAATCTATCTGGGGGATTAGTTCTACATATGTTCTGATTACTTATATACTTTTTAAATTTGTAATATTATTAAAAGATAGAACTATAAAACATAGACCCAGCAATGTATTTTTAAGAAAGTTTATTTTAAACTTTTTAGTCAACATTAGCTACCCTTTAAAAGAAAAGACCATCTGTCATTATGCTAGGCAATTCGTAAAAGGTCAACGGTTGGCTATACGTGTCACTAACACCGTGACTACTAAGTGGTATAAGTCTGCAACGTCTCGCCCGGGACTTGGTACTACCACCTTTCCTAGTCCTGTCGCAATAGCGTCAATACTTGTCATTGTGGTATTGTGATTTGGAGGGTAAGGTAGCCAGACTTATGCATCTGGTATTACAATTTACACCGCCACACCGATACCCTAACACCATTAACATCTCTGGTATCTATAGGCGATAGTTTTCTGTTTCAGGAGAACCATATGCTTGTTTGATAAGTCTCCTTCGTTTGCGTTTGAACATGAGGCGCTTTGACAGATGGTCCACTTTTCTAAGGGGTAGCCCGTACCAACACAGGAAAAAATTTGTTCTTCAAAATTTTGTGTTTTTCATCACAATGTATATAGACTAAAAAGGTTAAAAAATAAATCTACCCCCTTATTGAGTGAGCGAAATAAACTTTCTTATATAGAAAAACATCGCTATTTCGGTCTATTTCTCTTTATAGATCTATCTTTTATTATTGTTATAAATTTAAAGAGTAAAAGTTATATAACTAATCAGAACATATGTAGGACTAATCCCTCAGATAGATTTTGTTTTCCTAAACAGCCTAATTTAAGAAAACATCGCTGTCTATCTGTTATAGCTAAAGTAAATTTTTATGAAAATAAAAACGGAACAAATTACGTATTATATGCATTTTGATAGAACAAATATAGAACTAATAATGTAGTATATTCATTAATTTACATGACATGGTCAATCGCCAAGTAAAACACACGATAGTAACATTGCAATGACATCTTCTATTGTCAGAAGAGTCGTCTAGGTGTGAGCTATCCTAAGTTCTAATGCAAAAAGTAATATTATAAGCAGTAAACAAAAAAAAACAATTTATTTTGTAAAATAAGGCAGATATTTTATTGGAAAAACTTGTATTATGCAAAGCCTTCATTTGCTGGATGATGTGAAATATGAATTTCCGATATTGCTGAACGTTATGCATTGTTTATTATAGTTAAGGTTGTCACTTACTTTGCCTCCATCCATCCGGAATAAAATAAATTATACAGTTCTCTAGCTAAATTTTCGTGGTGATCCAGTCCCTTTTTTAAAGAATAAATAAATTGCCTGCCTCGTGGTCTATAGGCTGCCTATTCTGTTTAGATCATGAGGCCCCGGGTTCAGGCAAAAGTGTTATTGAGGTTTTTTCGATGTTCTTCTCGAAAATCCAAAATTTTAGTAACAGCTCGAAGCCTGACGGATGGTGTGTTACCACTACCATGCCTAGGATAAGCACGTAAAGCCGTAGGTCTTGGTTATTGCTAGAAATACCCAATTATCCTTATCAGGTAGATAAAATGCGATGGTGGTGATCACCACTCATCTCGCCAACCGACGAACCGGTAAACTGGAAAATTTATAGACGTTTGATTTGTTCTGTCTACCTCACAAGGGAATCGGGCGCGATGAAACTTTTTTTGGATAAACTACCTTACCGTTAGGCAACTCGTAAAACTTTATTACTAAATTCTGCAACGCCTCGTCTGGTTTTTATACCACCGCCTTATCTATTCCTGCCGCAATAACGTTAGTGCTCGTCATGGATTACACTGGATTCGCCTTTCAAGAAAATCAGCTAGGTTTTCACACGCAGAAATATAGAGTTATTATACTTACCGATAAAATAAAATCACTCAATATACTTTAAGTCTTGTCTTCATATACGGCATGGTTAAATAGCACCATATGGCTTATTTCTATTTTTTCCTATCGTCGTTGATGCTGCAATACCGCGTAACTAACAACAGACAATACCGCGTAACTTAAATGTGGCAAATTTTACAGGAGAACGAAAAATCTGTAAATCTTCTCCAATACTAATCAAATACGTGTCTTAACTTTTAGCTATTTAGAAAAATGTATTAGTGAGCTTATATAATAATATCTAATTGAATCCAATCAATATTAAGCTAAAAAATACATCATCATACAAATACAAATCTAAAATTTGATACTTTTGTACTTCCGCGGTATTATCCACTGTTAGTTACGCGGTATTGCAGTATCAACGACGCTATGTAATATATTGTAGTGTTGACATTTATAAACATTTGCTCATATTAACGAGTAAACGTTTTCCGTCTAACCTAATGTCATGTCATTCTCCATGTGAAAATTTATGCAAGTGTGATTAATATCCCGCCATACGGATAGCAAAGCAATATTGAGATACTGGTGGTATCTATAAGCGATTTTTATCTCCTTTCATCAGAACTGTTTAGGTGCTTGTTCTTCTATGAAATAAAAAAACGAGTAGATATTTTAACGCTCTCTTACTTAATTTAGGATTTAACAAGTTAGCTACGTAAGTAAGAAAGTTCTATTTAGTAGTAGCAACTTAGACTAACAGGTTAGGGACGTGCTAGTTTAAGCTGCTACTACCTATCAGAATTTATCTGCTTAGTATATCTTAAAATTTAATCAAATTAGAAAAAAAATTAGCTATCCAGAGCTAACTAAAAAATTGTGTGAACTGAAGTGTTATTGTAATAACTTTCTTCCGATCCCTAAGCACTACTTATTATCCAGTTTTCAAGAAATGTTTTCCTATTCGATGTATCCAAATCTTGTAGGTCTCCTGTATTCATGTAATAACATAGAGTTAACATTGTTTGCTATCTAAAGAGAAAATCGTCTAATATTTTACAGTCCTTAATGTAAGGAATACCCTACATTTGGCGATTAATATGCTATTCCACAAATGAGAGAACACGATGTGCTATTACACATGGACAATGGCCCTTTCTTTAAATGTTAGGAACTACCTTTACTAATTAAACCACTTAATCAATTATATTACATTTATATTTCTTTTCACATTGCTATTATCACTAACAACTAATAACTTTATTTTATTCTTTCCAATTCCAATATTTTATACAGTCTCATAACGAAATAAACTTAACAAAATACATTACCTTAAATTACTTATGCACGCTCAAGAATGATCTCAATACTGTTACTTTTACCGTTTACTGGAGGCCAACTGTTCGGTACGACTTGCTCTTTCGAGCGTCGTCGTCAATCTGCCATATCTTTAACAAGTTCTAACTGTCATCCCCAGGTTTGGAGATACCAGTTTAAAACAATAATTTTGCCTATTAAATATAATTTCGGGCAAAATCTTGCTCTATTAAATAAAACCTAACATTAATAAAATTACGATTGTGGAAACTGTTTTTGTATTCCTTTATTTTGTGCATTGTGCATTGTTTGAGTTATGTACTCCAACTTACTTAAAATAAAACATTCTTTAGAAGATGAATAGTATAAGTTTACGTATATTTTATACTTTTAGTCGTCGACGCTTGATGAAAGTGAAATGTTTTCGTATTTTACAGCATCTCAAGGTCTATAGTAGAATTCATGTTTTCACTGAGTAATGAAAAAGGAAGAAAGAATATTTATTTGTAAAAATATGGGTGTTACAAGTAATGTCATATATGTATGTATATAATTATACTAAATATTTTCATATTAAAAATTAAAGACAGCGTGGAGATATAAATGTAGGTACACAATTTAAAATTTTTGACAATCCCATTTTTAATCTCGTTAGGTACGTATGTATACAAGGAAGTTACTGATTTTGCCCCTATTTTTGAAAATCAAGTTTTCACCAGATATCCACGTTTTGAGGTCCTTTTCTGACTATTTTCAAGATGATGTCAGTATGTCTTCCAGATTAATGTACCGATTGAGTAGAAAATCTAATCGGTTCTAGTCCTTAAAAAATGCCTCCAATGTATAAATTGCATCAAAATCGGCTTATTCGCTCGGAAGTTATCGTTAGTGAAAAATTTTTAAAAAGTGTTTTTTTTTACATAGTTTCAACCAAACATTTTTTGAACTGCTACAGTATTTCAGTAAATGCTTAAAACACTACATCAAATACAATTTCAAAAACCAAAATCGAATCAAGTTTCCAAAAATTACAGCTTCTCAAATACTAATATTTTGTTATTTACAGCAAACTCAAATAATATTTTTAAAATAAATTTCAGGCAAATATACCGTTTTTTCATTGAAAAATCTAATTAGCTTTTCTTTCTTGAGAACTGTGTCAAATATCAGAATTGTATCAAAATTGGTCGATTTATTTTGGTTTTTATATATTAGTTCAACATTTTTCAGCCTATAGATTATGTAGCTAAGAAACTACTTTAAAACTCAAAAATTTTTAAAATAAATTTCAGGCAGATATACCGATTCATTGAAAAATCTAATTAGCTTTTCTTTCTTGAGAACTGTGTCAAATATCGTAAATTGTATCAAAATTGGCCGATTTTTTTATTTTTTTTATATTAGTTCAACATTTTTCAGCCTATAAATTATGTAGCGAAGAAACTACTTTAAAACTCAAAAATTGATCAATCGAATGAAATCTAAAAAGTCGAGCATTGTTTCCAAAATATATAGCTTTTCAAAAATCAATATACCTACTGTCATCTTTAACAAACTAACTTTTAACTGTGTGAACTGAAAAAAAATATGCTTGAATATAGTTTTTGTTCTTTTGAACTTAAATATCTCAAATTGGCGGAAAGTTTCAGGGATGACTTGCAGGGTCAATCGGTTTACAGATTTTCTTTTTACCAATAAAGACGAGAAGATAGAATTAACAAACATGTTTTGAAGAGAAAGTTGGTTTGAAGAACAAACCAACTTCCGGTCTGCCAGGCAGGTCATAAAATGAGG
This sequence comes from Apodemia mormo, assembly GCA_036924255.1. NCBI lineage: Eukaryota > Metazoa > Arthropoda > Insecta > Lepidoptera > Riodinidae > Apodemia > Apodemia mormo. Next base: position 21,327,295 of record JAUPFN010000021.1, on the reverse strand, counting down.
CCAATTGACAAATGACCTAATAGGTGGTAGAGTTCCCCAACGGCTCGCCTGGGTATTTAGTACCACTATGTTTTTCATTATCATGTTCCGGTTTGGAGGGGAAGGTAGCGGGTAGATTTATGTATGTGACATTGATATCCTGCCACACGGATAGCGACGCACCATTAACTACTTTGAAGTTTATACGCGATGGTTTCTCTTTTCATCAGGAGAATCATTTGCTTATTTGCTATCTTATGATAAAAAGTGTATCTACTATTTAGCGTCGCTAATTACGAAATCAGTTATCCCAAGCCAACTTTTTCGTTTGTCGAGAGACTAGCGACCCTAACTAGTGACTAAGCAATTTAATAGATCTTGGGTTCCATTCCAGACAGTGCGATAAACACAAACATTTATGTGATAAGCATTAATATTTAATTAATACATTATATTTACATTGACTAACACCACTAACAGAAGCAAATAATTTGCTCACTTTGGTGTTAAATCATTTTGTGTAATTTGCCCAACGAACATTTATTACTACATAGTAATTTAAAATTAGTTGAACCTTTAAAGTTATGGATGCATTGTATGGTATTCTTCTTATTCATTAAGAAGAATGTTCTTATATAATAATACACGAATCGAAAACTTTGTACTTTTTTTTAAAAAAATCACGTAAGCGGAAGAGTATGAAATTTTCACAGTAAAAGCTTAGTACCTGGATGACCGTTTTTTGGTAAAAACCACGTTTTCTAAAAATAAAACCTTACCTTAACTTAGAAAACGTCGTTCGATTTATGGCCCTCAAAAATCCCCTACTTACCAAACTTCATGAAAATTTAAAGGTATTAGATATACGGAGGAAGCACAAACGCTAATATTTGTATATAAAAGGTTTTAAAAACACATTAACGTATTAAAAATAAACATTCCAAACACTACCTATGCATTTGGTACACATCTGCATCATAACACACATGTTTAAACTCTTTGTAAACTGTTTTGTTTATGGCTTAATTCTGTTATCAAACTTAGAAGAGGCTTTATTGTTTAGTCTATGATTAAACGAAGTCTTTGAATCTAATCGAAATATCGACCAGAGAACGATCGCTTGTAATAAAAGCCTTTACTCACTGGGTGTTGCGAATATCAATTCCCGATAGAGGTTAACATTGTGCATTGTTTATTGCAGTGAAGGTTGTCGCTACCGAGTGCCTCCTCGTCCCACCCCAAACATAACAAATTATAAAGCTTTCAAGACAAACGCAGCAATGGAACGCGGCCAAGTCTAGCAGGTCATTATAATTTATTGCACCTCCTTTAAAAATATACCGTGTGGTATTCCGCAATTTATTAACTTGTAAAAACAAGTTATATAAATGTCACGTTGCTTTACTTAGCAGAGATAAGTGCATTGTATTTTATATGTTAAGCTTTTATTCGTTGGATGGTATGAACATTAATTTCCGATATGGAATAATGTTGTGCGTTGTTTATTGTAAAGAACTGTGAAGATTTTATATACCTATTTAACTGCCACATATACTGCTTTTTTTTTCTTTTGCATTAAATAAAAGATTGGGTCAAATAATTACAGTGTTGAGATTACTACCTTTTTGCTTTTCTTCTATTTTTTTTTGTTTTGGTCCAGATTTTGTACCGGAAGGCTGCCGAGCGCCTCCTCGACCCACCCCAAACATAATACATTATAGAGTGTTCAAAACATTAGCAGCAATAAAATGCGGCAATAAAATGCGGCTAATATTTATTGCACCTCCTTTAAAAATATATCATGTGAATTTCGCAATTTGCTTATTTGTATAAGCAAGGTATGTAAACGTTACGTTGCTTTACTTAGCAGAAATAAGTGCATTGTATTTTATATGTTAAGCTTTTATTCGTTGGATAGTATGAAACATTAATTTCTGATATGGAACAATGTCGTTGTTTATTAATTGTAGTGAACTGTGAAGATTTTATATACCTATTATACTACTGGTTTTTGCTTCTTCAGCAGCTACAAGGCTAGGTCAAAAAATACAGTTTTTAAATTATTTCCTTTTTTGATTTTTCCATTTTTTGAGCGAAGGTTAATATTACCAAATGCTTCTTGGACCACCCCCCGCGTTGGTCCGGACCCCCTTTGAAAAATAAACCAACTGCCGTTTCGCCAGCCAGGTCTAAGAGGCGACTGGTTGGCTATACGTGTTACTACTTTCGTGTCTACTAGGTAGTATAGTTCAACGTCTCGCCCGGGTTTATGGTACCACCGCCTTACCTATTCCTGCCACAATAGCTTCAAAGCTTGTCAATGTCGTATTCCGGTCTTGAGAGAAAATTAATGACAACATTAATTGGGTTTTTCGTTATCAAATAATGACATTTTTTATAGAAATTGGAATAGAATAAAATTATATTCTATTCTTATGCAAAAATAAGTCACTTTAAATAATATTTATTTATTTTTTATTTCAAAAATAAATAAAAGAGAATACTATAAAATTCGCTACGTTCGTTTGCCAAAATTAGCGCCGCGTAGTAATAATTAAAATATTAAAAGTAACAATACTATTTTCATTTTACCAGCACTAAGTGCACTAAATGAACGACGACGTCCAGCTCTCGCATCGATTAGAAAATACCTGAATTTCAGATGGGCGATTTTGTGAAATGGCTCTTAATAGTATTGTTAGCTTACCAACAATACTAAAACGTATATTTTTGATTTGCCTAATAGGGATGATAACATGCGTATAAATCGCCTGTTCAATATGTCTTTATCCAGAGCAATTGTTGAACGTGATAACAGTTACGCGTGCTTTACAAATTATCAAAGAAATTGCTCGCGAAGTAAATATTTTTAAATCCAAAAAGAGAAATGTGCTATAACTTGGAACAATCTTCAAACTAACTTGATTCTATCTTAGAGTTTACTTCCGCTTAGACTTTACATTTAAATAAATATATAAATATACTTTCTCAAAAAAATAACTTTTAAAATCGGTTTATAAATAACCGAATTTTGAGGTAACAAACATAAAAAACTATCGAAATAAGAACCTCTTTCTTTTTGAGAAAATGTTTTCAGTGTTCTAATTTAATTAATAATTACATAAATACATACATAATATGTATTTAGCACTAATTCTGTGCTAGGTAAACATTTAAAACTAAGAAAATGTTTGGTACGGTCTTAGAAGGAATTAGTACCAAACAAAAAGACACAGTACGCGACATTAAATCAGCGACACACAGCTTAGTTGGTGGAACGTTGCAACGTTGCATGATTGACGGAAAGATTGGCCGCGTATTTAAAAAAAAAATTAAAAATTATGCACAATGGAAATGTCATATATTATATAATGACGACATTTTACATTCGGTGTATAGCAATTTTTGAATAGAATTTATCTTTGAAATCTGACGACGTTATATTAATAGCTATTAATGAACGCATCAATCGTATTGTATTTAATAATATGTTACGCCTGTATCCGTCAAATTGTATGAAATATAAATATCTGAAATAGCTAAACATTTTGCGTGATATATTGAATACTGTAGTAAAAGTTGTAGCTTTCGCTGCTTCGTTACACATTACAAATTACAGAGCCTTCAAGATACATACGCAGTAATGGAACGCTGCCAAGTCTAGTTAGTAGGCCACTAGAATTTATTACTATTCCTTTAAAAATATACACTCCTAATAATAAACCTATTTTGTCGTGCTTGTAAATATTGCTTTATTTGTATGTAGAAAGAAGAATTTCAAAGAAGTTTAACATTTAAATGAATAAATTGAGCTCTAATTAACATCCTTACTAATAAATAATATTACAAATGCGAAAATCTGCCGTTACACTTTTGTGGCTAAGCCTCTGAACTAATTTTGATTAAATTTTGATCTGGGGTTAACCATAGGCTACTACTTTTTCATAAAACAACCCCCAAGTAATAGACTAACCGAAGCATTACTTTGACTCGTGTTGAGTGAAGTTGTGTTACTCGTAATTTCTCCTAAAGTTACTTCGGTTGCGAAATGAAAAGTGTGTTGAGTGCGTAAGCTGTGTGATTTTGTTCTTGCTACAGCCATGTTGGAAAATGATGGGTGAGGGATGATAACGGTGCCGTTGGGGTCTTCTCTGTTTTTCAAGCCTATGGTGAGTTTCCGTAACTTTTCTTAACCACTTTTTTATTATTGTATTGTATTGTATTTCCTTTCAGTGGGCAAAGGCACACGTAGAAGTTCGCGGCGATTCTAAAATTAAATCGTTTTCTACGTTGAGCAATCAGAAAGGAATATCTACATATATACGCGAAGCGAAAACTTTATACCCCTTCTTACGACAGTTACGCGAACGGAGGAGTATGACATTTGGCACAGTTAAAGTTTACATTACAAAATTTTACATGCATTAAAAATATAATTCATTAAAAAAATAACATTACACAATACCGTTCATTCGCCACATATAATATATACACTTACATACTACTATTTTGTTTAAGGTTAAAGTGTGTTGTCAGTAAAAATTATAAAGTTTAGTCTATGATCAAAATTGGACCAGAGATTTACGATCGAATTTCGACCAGCGGGCGTTTGCTAGTATTCGTTTTAGTAACGCACATTTGTACATACATAAATAAATAGCTAAACAGCATTAGTAAATACACTTACTAAAGTTATTTGGATCAGTAGTGCAACCGCCCTACTTCAATTAAAAAGAAACAAAATTTAGGAGAGATTTTCGGTCTTTTTCGGTCCAGTGTTAGAGCTCACGGGTCGGGCAAATAAAAAAATATATTTTTTCAGTTTTCTGACAAAAAAACGTTACTCGGAATTGAAAAAAAGTGCCCGGTTGGCGATAGGCTGGTCACCTATCACATTGTGGGACTAAGTATCTTCGGCTAATGGTGAGTGCACTTGCTGTACCTCTGCCTAACTCTTCGGGGATAAAGGTGTAAAGATACTTTATTCCCTTTTGTTTCAATATCCACTAGTATAAATACGACCGTTGAAAATGCTGTTTCAGATGTGTATTTGTGTTCTCTACTCGCCGTGGAAAATTGCTTACTAGCATCGTACATTCCGACGTGTAAGCACGTGCAAAATTACAGATACACGTTTCTGCCCAATGAACTAGAAAATTACATCCTCAATGCTAAACTACAATATATTTATACTTTCCATCGTCCGCACTTGCTGGAATTCCTTTACTTTTAGACACATAGTCGTAAGTTAACATTCACTTCACAAACATTTTTATCATATGACTCATGGATTAAATGAATACGCCTTTTAAGACAATGTCTTAGTTTGTCAGTGTAGCTTGTCATTATAATAATAAATATTCACGGGACAAATTACACTAAGTTTTATGGGTGGTAGTCAACGATACTAATATACAAATACATATATTGAAACTATCAAAAAATAATTCAAATTCACAGCTAGCAAGTAATCAGACTATATACACAATTAGATTTCTCATTAAAAAGCACATAAGAAAAAAAATCTGTAAAAAGGTTGACCCTACAGGTCATCCCTGAAACTTCCCGCTAAATTGAGATATTTTGAGCTCAAAGGAACAAAAACTTATAGGTTTTTGTTCTTTTGCATACATTTTTTCAGAGTGTAAAATCAAAATTTTGTTATAAGTGACAGTAATTGATTTTGAAGTATCGAATGGTAAAAGTAATTTTGAGCTCTAAAATATTTTCTTAGCTACAAAATCTATATACTGAAAAATGTCTAAGTAAGGTCAAGAAACATTTTTTTTTAATTCTCGTTATTGATAAATCCCAAACATATCGACTTATTTTGATCCAATTTACAGGATTTGACGCAGTTAGAGAATAAAGCTAATTATTTTTTAAGTCATTCGGCATATTAACTTAAAATTTATTATAAAAAAAAAATGATGTGGTGTCGCGGGACACCAGGTAGGAACGAACTTCCTTCGGCTAAACGGCACTACTCGCTTGTGTACGCGACTGTCGCGCCTGCGCACGTCTCATTTAACGCTTTTATTCCACGCATTTTTCTTACGGTTTTACTATCACATTTTTTTCAGTTCGGTCGCGCAGCAAAATCCCTATCCCCTCCAAGCCTGCCGTAAGGAACTTCGTTCCAAAAATATTAAGTAAATTTTCTATAAAAAAACAAAATATTAATTATAAATGCGAAAGTATTAAGCTTTCACTGCGGTTTACTGAAGCTTAGACATTATAGTAGGGGAGCCCAAGATGCTAAATGGATAGTTAGTTACTCGAACGACGTAGGGACCTATTAGATTTTGTAGATTAAATTATAGGAAAAATAAAAGGTTATATTATGGTGTTTTTCATTTCAATAGTGGAAAAAAAATCTACGGATAAAAAAAATAAAAAAAGCTGTGACATGGAAACACTAAATCGTGTCAGATTAAGGTATGGTAGATTAATACCACCTAAAATTAAGAAAATCTGACGATTCAAGTGTTTTGTAAGGGAGTGGGAGGGTCATAAAGTCTGAAATCGATCGACTTGATCCTTTGGCATTGCGAAAAGATGTTGGTTTCCTCTGCATCTTCTTGCTTTTACCACTTACTTAGTTCCATCCGCTGAATTTTATAATCGGACATCACGCCAAAATTCAAAATTCTACGTCTGCAAGTCCACTTCAGTGCGATTTTCAAGGCATTTTTTGCCCGTCATGACTACTCTGTGGAACTAATTGCCAGCGGATGTGTTTCCAAATCGATACGACTTAGCTTTAGCTTAGAAAAAAAGAACTTACTGTGGTATGTTGAGGTGTGTTAACCTAAACTGAAGAACTACTGGAGACTGGCTCTGGAGCTACTACCAATGGAGAACTCGCAAAGCTGTTACTCTCGATTATCGCAAGTAATAAACGACTGTCGCTAAAATATAATAATGTTCCGGGCCCCTTTTAGAAGAATAGATAAATTATCTTGCTGCTAGGCATATTATTTGAGCTCGTCTAATTTATCATCGTAATCTTATAAGATAGTAATATCGAAATAAAACCCTCCTTAGAGGTGTAATACTATTTCCGAATATGTGTGTTGAATAAAATATTAACCCGCATCAAGTAGATACAAACATTTCAACGGAGAGATAATTGGAAACACGAAGCGAAAATAACATTTTAATTAAATGATACCTACATAGAGGCTTGATCCAATTAATCCGAAACAGAGGAAATACCGAAATAGCTTTTCAAAATAATTCCTTTATATATAAATACTAGTCGTACCCGCAATTTTGTTCGCAATTGCTATCCCTACAGTATTTGATCAGGTAATCTTATATTCAGCAACGCTGTGGTCTGCAGTGAAGCACTCATATCAGGAAAGGAGTTTTTTACTTTGATCTCATAAAAGCCTATGAGTCATTCTAGGTCTACCTGTGTGCTAAATTTCATCTAAATCCGTTCAGTAGTTTTAACGTGATTGAGTAACAAACATCCATAGATCCATCCATCCATCCATATATCAAATATCCAAACTTTCGCATTTATAATATTAACTGGCTGACCCGGCAAACGTTGTTTTGAATTAAAAATAGGGGTTGATGATAGGAGGATGATCTAGATGTATTTTTTAATGCCACATTACAAAAAAAAGTGGTAAAAATTGTTCAAAATATAAAAAATAAATGTTAGGGGTGGACAACCCTTGTCACTTAGGGGTATGAAAAATAGATAGTAGTAATTCTCAGATCCACTAAATATGCATACAACATTTCTAAAAATCAGTCAAGTCGTTTCGGAGGACTATGGTAACTAACATTATGACACGAGAATTTTATATATAAGATAATATAGATATAGATAACACTTGTACTGTTTCACAATAAGGCAATTGTATTTAATTTCCAAACGATTTCGCTTACACAAAGCATCCTCAGGGTATTTACAGTTGCTAAACAAAGTTTGAGCGCACCCAGTTGGAAATTAAATATAATTGACTTATTGTGAAACAGTACAAGTGTTATTAATAAATAAATATTGTACTAAAATGAAATTTCACCAAGTGCCGACGATAAAAAGTGTAGTATATATAAAATCAAACATATTTTCCAATACCTTTTACAAAAAAAAAATACAAAAAAAAAGTTATTTAACATAGTTGGAACTTAGCCGACTCGCTCTGCTAACATCCTTGTCATTAGCTCAGGGACGTGAGGTTGACATTAAAAGAAATAAGATGAAATTGAACCGCGTGTAGGGACACATATGTTGAAAATACACAACGTTTATTTATATCAGCAGACAAGCAAATGGTTCTGTATGTAGAACGATATAACCGTTGCCTAATGTAAGCGGTGAGTTCACGTCTGGATTGCGAGGATGTAGAGCTACATACAGAAATTTACGGTCTATCTTATCCTCTAAACTTGGGTGAGACGTTGTAGAATTCTAATTTCTACCACCTAGTAATTACGATGGTAGAATCGTGTTTGTCTATTAATTTGCCTTTTATAAATTGTCTGACAGCAAAGTAGTAGTTCTATAATGATGAGAAAACGAGTCCAAAATATAAATGTATAAGTAACTGCCACTACGTATAATCTTAAGTAAATGCGATGTAAAAGTTACTTTTCTAAAATATTGTAAATTGTACTGTGCTTATTTACATTGCTCTTGCAATGAATTCATTCGCATTGCTCTTATTTTATAATTCAAAATTCAAATTCATTGTATGCTCAATTTTGAAAATTACGACTAGTTCAAAGGATTTTTTAGACGCCCTCGGACATGTACCTAATAGTTAATTAATTATTCTGCAATATTTTAGGTCATGTAATATTTTAAGTTGTAAAATATATACACAGCTAAAGACGAACATTTTGCGGTCCTACTTAGTTTTGATCATGAAATTGAGAATTCAATTTCATATGCACAAAGGCTCTGATGGACGTAAGTAAAGCTTACTTCCGGCTCATTGGTGCTCAACGACTAGCAATTAAAACTGTCGTGTCTGAAGATTCGTTGAAAAAATATTGCAAATATGATGAGCCACTAGTCAGGCTCGACGATATATTTTAAAACCACGGTATTGCAATGATACACCGGCGAGCTTTACGAACGAGCCATGAAAAAGCGGTTTTACTCGCATGTTGATCAGGGCCTTGTCGATACAAGCGGTATCTCTTTTTTATTGTGGTTTTCGTTGCTTGATTTAAGCTCCCGTGTCTCAGTTAAGGTTTCTGCAGATGGAAAGAGAAAATTATTTGTTTTTCATCTCTCTTTTTATACATTAAAATGCGTATTGCATTGCTTGTGGCGAGTTTTGAATACCAGATACATACGTTTGCTGACAGCACTCCTTCTAAATCTGAATTCGGCTATGATAAGTTATGCACGCTTTGCGGCAAGAGCGAGTGCGAGCAAAACTTTGCAGAACTTTGCCACTTTGTAGTCACGGTGGTACATGTTTGATCCGGACCTTTTTTAAAAATAAACTCCTACCTTCCTATCAGGCAATTCGTAAAAGGCAGACGATAGCCAAACACGTCGCTAACATCGTGACTACTAAATGGTTTGGTACCACCGCCTTGCGTGTTCCTGTCGCTATAACGTATTATGTTACCGTTTAGAGTTCATAACATTTAAACTACGTTAAAACGAAACAAACGTTAACAAACGTTTCATTGTTTTAACATAGTCTGTCGCTACACTTAGGTTTTGGATGCAGCTAGCTGACAAGAACTATTTTACTGGACTTTTATCGACCTCAATTAGTGACTGCTAGTGCGGTCGTTCAATCTAAGATGGAAAACACAACAACAATTACTAGGGGTATTTTATTGCCGTATTTAAAAAAAGAAAAGCTATTTTTCTTTAAAAATACAGTTACATATTATATAACATAGGAAATTCAATAAACATACAGCTTATCTAATGATATACTAACAAGCTGTAAGTTTTCCCTTAATATTAAATAATGAAACATAACATAAGATGACATGAGATGAGACGAGACGGGACAGGACGGGACGAAACGAGATGGGACGGGCCAGGAAAGGACGATACGAGGCAAAACGATATAAAATATCAAATTATAAATAATAATAAATATCAACGGGACAAATTACACTTACTGATTTAACCCCAAAGTAAGCAAATTATTTACTTGTGTTATAAGTGTTAGTCAACGATACTAATATTCAGAAATACATATATAAATACTGGAATATATTTAATAAACACCCAAATCCAGAAATACAAACACTTATGCTCATCACATAAATGCTTGTCCCCGTCGAGGATCGAACCCGAGCCCCGTCAATTGCGTAGTCAGGGTCGCTAACGACTCAGCAACGGGGCGGCAAATTAGCAAATGTAAGATACAAATCACGTGTGCAAAATGCCTTACTCTTAAATTCGAAACATAAGTGACTAACACTGATGTTATAGTTGCGGGAATAAGTTTTTTTTTTATATCATAAGATAGCAAACAAGCAGATGGGTCTCCTGATGGAAAAAGTCAACCATCGCCTATTGACACCAAAGATGTTAATGGTGCGTTGCTATCTTGTGGCGAGGTCTAATGCCACATGCATAAGTTTACCGGCTACCTTACCCTCAACCGGAACACGACAGCCACAAGCACTGACGCTATTGCGGCAGGAATAGGTAAGGCGGTGGTACCAGACCCGGGCGAGACAATGCAAAACTCTACCACCTAGTACACGATGTAGTAGAGGGCCTGGGGGTTTTCACATCGGATTAGAGTTATAGTGAATTAATTAATATGATCGATGTGGGATATTGTTTTTTAAACTATAAATTGCAATGTTTACCCAAAAAATTTTTGTGCACTCCATTGTTTCATTGTTTAAACAAATTATTATGAAAAATTAATGTTTGACCATATGTTTTCACTTTAAACAGTATTTTTTTTATTTATATCTTAAATCTTACCTGAGTAGAAATATAAGAACATTTTTCAAAGATACCTGTGTCTAAAAATAACAGTAGGGATTTTGGACAGGTAGAAAAACGTGGAGGGGAGAGCAGAGCGACAGCTGCTATGTACAATTGAATTTCTCCACTAGTTGCAAGTAATACGTTTTCTGTGAATATTGTGCTTCTATAACAGTGAAAATTTGGTTTTTTAGTGAAAAATTCTTGTATATTTTTGTACTGGAAGGTGTATTGAAGACGACGTTTTTATATTGAACTAGCTGACCCGCGCAGCTTCGCTCGCGGGTATATTAATAAGTCGTCCAAATAGCTCTTAATAAAAATTTCATCCCCTATTTTTTGATTTTTGAAAAAAAAAATTAGCCTATGTTTGACCTCAGATCTTCAACTATACCCATGCCAAATTTCATGAAAATCGGTCCAGCAGTTTAGCCGTAAAAGCGCAATAGACAGACAGGCTTTCGCATTTATAATATTAGTATGGAATGATTTGTCAATTGTTTTTTTATCACACATCAAAGTTCTACGTACGCAACGAAAATAGAATTAAGTCGAAAAGATTTTAGAGCGATGATTTTTTATGATTTTAAAAGTTCTCTTTCTCCGCAAGACTGCTGCTCGTCTTCAAAATGCTTTTGGAAGAGAAGCACCTTGTTTGAGCACCGTGAGGCGATGGTTCGCTGAATTTAAGAGAGGTCGAGTTTCTTTACATGACGAATTTCGTGAAGGGGGCGGTAGTTGAAGACCGTCAATGAAAATAATGTGGCTACTGTTAAGCGGTTAATTGAAGAAAACCCCCGGATTAAACAATTCAAGGACTATTGGGGATTGGTATGAGCTAAATTCAGAAAATGTTAACGTAAACGTAACGTAAACGTAACGTAAACGTAACGTAAACGTAACGTGAACGTAACTTAACCGTAACGTGAACGTAACGTAAACGTAACGTGAACGTAACGTGAGCGTAACGTGAACGTAACGTGAGCGTAACGTGAGCGTAACGTGAACGTAACGTGAACGTAACGTGAGCGTAACGTGAACGTAACGTGAACGTAACGTGAGCGTAACGTGAACGTAACGTGAACGTAACGTGAACGTAACGTGAACGTAACGTAAACGTAAACGTAACGTAAACGTAGCGTAAGCGTAGCGTGCACGTAACGTAAACGTAACGTGAACGTAACGTAAACGTAACGTGATCGTAACGTGAACGTAACGTAAACGTAACGTGAACGTAACGTAAACGTAACGTGAACGTAACGTAAACGTAACGTGAACGTAACGTGAACGTAACGTGAACGTAACGTGAACGTAACGTGAACGTAACGTGAACGTAACGTGAACGTAACGTGAACGTAACGTGAACGTAACGTGAACGTAACGTAAACGTAACGTAAACGTAACGTAAACGTAACGTAACGTAAACGTAACGTAAACGTAACGTAAACTTAACGTAAACGTAACGTAAACGTAACGTAAACGTTACGTAAACGTAACGTAAACGTAACGTAAACGTTACGTAAACGTAACGTAAACGTAACGTAAACGTAACGTAAACGTAACGTAAACGTAACGTAAACGTAACGTAAACGTAACGTAAACGTAACGTAAACAAAACGTAAACGTAACGTAAACAAAACGTAAGCGTAACGTAAACGTAACGTAATCGTAACGTAAACGTAACGTAAACGTAACGTAAACGTTCTTTTTTTTGAAAATATTACTAAGCACTCAACAGCAGTGTCAGGGAATTAGTCATTATAAAGCTTTTTTTAAATTTTAAAATTTAAAAAAAGCATTTCCAGGCCAAGCCAAATCAAGCGGCGAATATAGTGCTAGAGTCTTTGAAAAATGTTCCTATATGTCTACTCAGGTAAGATTAAACATATAAATAAATTTCTTTACATGACGAATTTCGTGAAGGGCGGCTTTCAACTACCGTCAACGAAAATAATGTGGCTACTGTTAAGCGGTTAATTGAAGAAAACCCCCGGATTACCTATGAGACAATTCGAGGACTATTGGGGATTGGTATGAGCTAAATTCAGAAAATTTTACACGAAGAATTGAAAGTTCGGAAACTTTGTTGTCGTTGGATCCCTCATGAACTGACAGAGGAGCAAAAGCAGGCTCACGTGGAATGGTGCTCACAGATGCTACTAAAGTACGACCACGGACATTCTAATGCTGTTTATAACATCGTCACAAGATACGAAACGTGGATTTATTGTTTTGAACCCGAAAAAAAACAGCAATCTTGTGATTGGGTGTTTGAAAATGAAAACAGGCCAACAAAAGTGAGACAGGCGAGAAACGATGGTAAAAAAATGATCGCGTTTTTTTTTTCTCAGCTACGGGTCCCATCTGTATAATTCCACTTGAAGATCAAAAGAGTGTTAATGCCGAGTGGTATTCTACAATTTGTTTACCCAGGGTGTTAGAAAAAGTTCGCGAAAGACGACCCAAAACCCGGGACTTCACGTGGCCACCGCCAGCGCCAACGCCAGACTACTAGACCACAGAGCTTTTCTTTTTCTTCTTTCCTACTTTCCCACTTCCCAGGTCGGACAACATAAAAAAAGCGTTTTTTCAGTTTTCTTATAAACACAAAGTTTGCCGGGATTTTAAAGTGCCCGATTGTCGATAGGCTTACCACCTATCATATTTCTGAGACCAAGTATCTTCGGCTAATCGTGAATGCACTTATGGTACCGCTGCCTACCCCTTCGGGGATACGGGCGTGAATGTACATACCTACTCTACTTACCTTACTTCCCAACCACCCTTGTCATCCTACAATGATTGCATTAGATAGGAACAATATCCCACATTTATCATATTAATTAAATATTAATTATAATTATAATTATTTCCGAGGTTTTACTGTTTTGAATGCTCCAGGCACTCCACTAATGTTACAGTAATCAATTGATATTGTTTGTTAATATTGTAGTAAAAGACAAATATCGACATCTCATTCATCTGCCCGGTATTTGTTTACTATATTTTCTTTATTTCCTACTCCTTCCTTTGTATTACTTGATTTAAATGTTTTATAATATATACAATTATTTAATTTTACGTAAAAATAATGTGTATTTGGTGGCACTCGCAAGTTTCGCTGAGCAAAATTCATCGACGAAAAAATTTGACCTATAATAACTTTCACAATCACTGTATACCAATTTTCATCAAGATCTGTCCATGCTGATCTTGAATTGCAACGAGACATACGGACAGAAGAAACATAAGGACATTCCATAATAGGTGAAAATTCCATAACCAAAGATATCCAGCTGAACGGGAAAAAAGGGTTTAAATTTTAAAACTTTTTGATTTATATGAATAAAATTTCATATACAAATAAAATTTCATATATTATATAAAAACGAATTGTGCTTTGAGATCATAATGACAGAAACAGTACAGAAAAAAATGAGCTAGTCGACATTTTTAATGTTTTGAGCGTTCAATAAATTGAACTTTAAAAATGAAAAGGATAACGCATTCAAAATAGCCAGCTATATGCGTGTTCTTTGATACAAATACTGCAATCTACCAATTTCAGCTTAGTTAGGCAGATAATTGGCACCTTTGCTAGTTCGAAATGTTATTCGCTCGTTTTATTCCGGACGCTGTTTTTTAAAAGTGACTTTGCGTGAAATCAAATTTTTCTGCGTTGTTTTGGTAATCACAATTGAATTGGCCATAAAATAATGTAGTCCAATGATTGGTTTAAAGTACGTTAAATGGTCGATGGACTCTTTTATTTCTGTATCCTTTATATTTTAATAGACACTGTTGGGTTGTCCATAAAATAATGTAGCCAATGGCATGATTGGTTTCAAATACGTTAAATGGTCGATAGGTTTCTCCTGTACCCTTCAATTAATTTTGAATTTTGTAATTACATAAGGATTATCAATTACACTGTGACGTATTATAATGTAATTGAAATAATTTGTTTCAGTAGCAATCCGAATCGACCCGAATTTCACATATTATACCGACTATGAAATAAATTTAGCCATAAACTTGTTATTGCCTCTAACCCGACCCTTTTCACTAGGCAGAGAAACTCAAGCACCACTTTATGTAGAATATGTTGCTAATAAAAATAGCTAAAGCCTAGTATTATTACATAACTGCGTCCCTATTCACTGTGTGATTACATTTTTTTGTGAATCCTAAGGGACTATTGCATTTTTTCTAGTATAAAAGCAGCTCATGTACCAAGTCTGGATTATAGTAATGGATTAAACTACTAAGAAATTATACCCTCCAAACCGGAACAGAACTGTGACAAGCATGGACGCTATTGCGGCAGAATAGTTAAAGCGGTGGTACCAGACATGGGCGAGCTGTTGCAGAACTCTACCACCTAGAAATTTGTGTCTCTAGGTGATGATTATCTCTTTCCATCAATAGAAACACCTGTTTTATTATTGCTTGTCTATACTTCTATACTGATATGAAAAAAAAATTGTATGTTTGTAATGATTAAACTCAAAAACTACTGATCCGCTCCTTTTTTTTATAATCGATAGGTAAGCGCTTGACCCCGATCTCGCCTGATGGTAAGCTAAGATGAGGCCTAAGATAAAACGCGCTTCCCTAGAAGGTACCGGTTCACTCTTCTCTTAAAGATCTTAAAAGTTTTAAGATCCTAAAATATCTTAAAAGTTCTTTGACCATTAGGAAGCTGCACTCTCTAGAATTATCCTATATTTTTACCCAAGTGAGCATAAGGAAATACCGATTTTGAGTCAAGCGAATGAAATCACGAGTAACCTATAGTTGAAAAAAATCTAGATTCATCCTGAACATCTCTTAAACAAAATAGACACGTATTTAGATAAGATACTAAAACGATGTTTTTTTTTATACCATGGGATAGTAAACGAGCTGGTAGTTCTTTTGATAGAAAAGACAACAATCGCCTATAAACACCGAAGATGTTAATGGTGCTTTTCTATCCTAGTGGCAGATTCATAATGCTACATGCTTAAAGTTACCTACTTACCGTCCAAACCGGAACACGACAGCGATAAGACAGCTATGCTATTTGCTATTGGGACAGGAATAAGTGAGACGGTGGTACCAAAAACCCGGTCGAGATGTTAGTTACTACATACATATCTTCAAGCCAAATTTCAAGCCAAAGCGGTAGGTAGAAATTATTGAGTGCCATATGTCACGCTCCAGACAGACATGCCTTGCTTCCTACATATTCAAAACTCTGTTCATGCAAACACACCGGTTTCGAAGACTCTTGACACCACCTTCAGATAGTACCTGATCGATTTGATAAATAGTTAGTTACTAGTCACGATGTTAGTCGCGGATTAAAAGGATACGCCTTTCAAGGCAATTGCTTAGGTTATCACCATAGCTTGCATTCACGCACTATTCTTCTAGGTGGTAGAGTTCTGCATCGGCTCGACCAGGTCAGGTACCACTGCCCTACCTATTCCTGGCGGAATAGCGTCAGTGCTAGTCACTGTCGTGTTCCGGTTTGGAGGGTAAGGTAGCCGGTAAACTTATGCATGTGGCATTGGACCTCGCCAGAAGATAGCAACGCACCATTAACATCTTTGGTGTCTATAGGCGATGGTTGACTCTTTCCATCGGGAGACCCATCTGCTTGTTTGCTATATCTTATGATATAAAAAAAAAACGCACATAACTACAGAGTTATACTATTTACCGATGAAATAAAATTACTCCAATAGTAATTTTTAAACCTTGTCATCTGATTAGGTGCGTTAAAATGATAAAACAGTACAACATGGTTTATTTCTATTTTTTCACAATATAATATATCCACAAATGTATAACAGTTTTGACAGTGATAGAAGCGTTTGCTCATATATATACACGGTGACACGTTTCTTTCCCAATGGCGTGTATATTAAGTATTCATGTGGTCTATGATGTTAGTGGCACATATTAGATTTTTCTCGATTTTACGAGATGCCTATATTCTTTGAAAGGGGCCCATATCAAGAGATAAAAGCTATACATATAATAAAATCGTAGGAAAGTCAAAACTGTACATTGAAAATTTTTTTAAAAGAATACTTGGGGCGTGATCTACAATCGATATCGAATCCAGAAATATAGTTTTTAGAATTTTTTTCTGTTTGTCTGTATGTATGTCCGGGATAAACTCAAAAAGTACTGCATAGATTTACTTCAAATTTTGCATGAATATTACTAACAGGTCGAGTCAACATATAGGCTACATATTATCACGCTTTCACCTACGGGGGAGGTGCTGTGCGGAGTAAACGAAGTAAACGAAACTGTACATTGAAAATTTTTTTAAAAGAATACTTGGGGCGTGATCTACAATCGATATCGAATCCAGAAATATAGTTTTTAGAATTTTTTTCTGTTTGTCTGTATATATGTCCGGGATAAACTCAAAAAGTACTGCATAGATTTACTTCAAATTTTGCATGAATATTATTAACAGGTCGGGTCAACATATAGGCTACATATTATCACGCTTTCACCTACGGGGGAGGTGCTGCGCGGAGTAAACGAAGTCCGCGTGGACGAAGTCGCTGGCAACAGCTAGTGTAGAAACAAAACTCTATCCCGTTAATATTTTAAATGCGAGTTTGTTTGGATAAACGGATGAATATTTGTTACTCTTTCACACAAAAACGGGCGAACTGATTTGGATGAAATCTGGCACGATAGATGAAAACCTGGAATGACATATAGAATACTTTTTATCCCAAAAAAAAAGTTGTTCTCGTGGGATTCATCAAAAACTGTTATACATAGCGAACTGCAGGGCACAGCTAGTGTTATAAACGCGAAAGTGTGTTTAGATATATGGATTGATGTTTGTTATTTGATGATGATGATAATGATGATGATTGATGTCTCTTTCACGCAAAAACGGATGAAGGCTGAAAATCATTTAAAATGACCATTGTCTGAAAAATGAAACAAAAATGAAATTATAACGAAAATGAAATTCGTAACAAAATGTAATAAAAATGAAATGTTATTGTTTTTTATTATTATTTAATTTAAATGTTACTGTTTTTTATTCCGAGGGAATGTTGTGGGAGGCACAAGGGGGTTTCAGATCTGGAAGAGGATGTATGGATCAAGTTTTCTCACTCCGCAACATCGTAGAGAATCATCTGGCTGTCTGCCAGAAGGTTTTCTGCGGTTTTGTGGATTTGGAGAAAGCGTTTGATAGAGTTGTGCGAAAGAAACTTTGGGACATTTTACCCAGTTATGGGATAGATGGGCGTCTGCTGCGTGCTTTGCAATCCACGTACTGGGATTGCAAAGCATGTGTGCGGGTGGACGGCAACATATCGCCCTGGTTCGATGTCAATATCGGCGTCAAGCAGGGTTGTGTGTTGTCAGCTCGTCTGTTTATTCTATATCTGGATAAGTGTCTCCAAAGATTGAGGTCATTGAATGTGGGAATGCGCATGAGTGATCTAGTGGTGAACTGCCTGCTTTATGCAGATGACGCTGTACTTTTAGGCTCAACTCCATCTGAGCTGCAAACACTGGTCACAGTTATGAATGAGGATTGTAAGAGTATGGGCTTACATTTGAATGCGAAGAAAACTAAAGTTTTGGTATTTGAAAGAGAAACAACCAGAACGGATGTAAGAGTTGTGGTCGATGATGTAGTGCTGGAGCAAGTGGATGAGGTTGTATATCTTGGATGTGCTTTTAGCAGGGATGGAAGGTACACCGCTGATGTTGAAAGAAGAGTGTGTGCAGGGAACAGAGTGAATGGAGCGTTAGGGAGATTACTTAATAGCACAATTTTAAGTCAGGGTGCCCGTCTAGCCCTGCATAATCATGTGCTTATCCCAACGCTATTGTATGGAAGTGAGAGTTGGGTATGTCAGAAAGGGCATGAAAGTAGAATCAACGCGGTCGAGATGAGGTCGCTAAGAAAAATATTTGGTGTGACACTCGCGGACCGGGTTCGTAATGCCGAAGTGAGAGAGAGGCTAGGTTTGAAAGAAAGTGTCGGTGTAAAGATGAGAAAGGGCATGCTCCGTTGGTTCGGACATGTAGAAAGAATGGTAGATGAAAGGTTAACAAAACAGATATACAACGCGAATGTGGAAGGATGTAGGTACCGGGGAAGACCAAGACTGACATACCACGATCAGATTGATCGAGTACTGTCCGAAGGTCGTGTCAAGAGTCTTCGCAACCGGCGTGTGTGTATGAAGAGAGTGATGAATGTGGAAGAAGCGAGACAAGCCTGCAAGGATCGTGATGTATGGCATTCGGTTCTCTCTGCCTACCCCGTAAGGGATCTGGCGTGAAGATATGTTGTTGTTGTTGTTGTTGTTTTTTCAAAATGCTCTTACGTTATACATATAGTAACGAACATTTTTTTTTGTTAATTAAGTACAAAAACAATTAGATATCTTATTAATTTTTATTATTCATTTTATTTATCAAATTTTAAATAAAGTATAGGAGATCGGAAAGCACTTTTTTCCTTTACAAATCTATATTTTGGGACTATAAAATAAATCACAATTCACATTATTATTTTTATCACGTTTTATAATGATCATATTAAAAGTTTATCAAATGTAACGTACGTAAATATAATTAAAGTAATTATAGGAACTTTCCATAACAAAAATATGTTTACTTTAATAATTACAATAGGCTACGTTATTTGGTAGATACTTCTTAACAAAAAATAGAAACATAAAGCACATAACATAGGGTCGCATTTTTGATTCTGATTTTTCTTAAGCTTTACCCAGTATCTTCTCTAATCGATTTTTTATTCTTTTTTAGTTTATAAATCTTCATATATATATTTTTAAATTCTATTTAAATGTTTCAACCGTAATTTTTCGAATTTGTGGGTTCTGTTCTATTAATCGTTGTCTATATAGATAGTTGTTAACATTCAGCAGCTGATATTGGCATTTTAAAATGAAACAAATGTTAAGAAAACTCTTAAGAAAATAAACTGTCAAACAAATTAAAAAAAACAAAGAAATAGAAAAATTACAAAACAAAAGAAAAATACGGGTGAAGAAAATACGGCCATTAGATATACTATACTACCATAATATAAAGATCACCTTTGTGAAAGCGGCTTCACTTCATAAATACTGCAAATCATAACAAAAATGAAAAATCTGTGTGCTTTGAAAATAACCTCAAATATTTTAAGTCAAACAAGAATAGCGATGGGGTAAAAGACTTTGCATTTCAATATTATCATCAACAAATTATATATATAAATCAATTAAATTCATAAATATTCGCTTACTTGTATTGCTTAGTAAAATAACTAAAATAATCAACTAAAATTGGATTTTTTGTGAGAGAAACACTCTTTTACACACTTTTATATGCGATGACAAAATAGCCAACATCAATGACGTGTATATTATACACGTCGTTGGCCGAGATTCAATCACTTCTGACATTTGATTGGCTCCTCAAGAAGCTTTTGCCATTTTATATAAATTTAAACTATTACCAAATTTCGTTGTTAGAAAAATGAATAACAAAATTGAACGAAATTTGGACATTTATTTAGAGACATTTTTTTTCAATAAGATCATTTAAATAACTTTACCCAGTTTTAATGACAACTCATCTTATTTCAACAAACTATAAACGAGTATTGAAAAATTGTTACTAGTTTTTTCGTTCACATGTATTTTGTAACGCAAGTCGTGACGAGGACAAATTATTTTGTATGGGGAAAATCAAGATTCGATGTAAAAATATAAGCATATTTACGAAGCACTAGTAATAAGGAACATTATACTGTTAATTTTTAACTACCTGATATACTATTGTACTATAGGAAGTATTAATTGCCTCAGTTAAAGAATAGTTTGCCAAATATCGCACGTGGATAAATTTTGATGTCTAAATGGTCATTTTAAATGATTTTCACTCTGAATCGATTTGGCATACATTTAGATGATGACCTGAAATATTTACAAAGTCTACTTTTATCCTAAAAAGTATGTTTTTTTTTCAAGGGAGATACCAAAAACTGTTACAATATAGCGGGATGCAGACCGCAGTTATTACCTATATCTATAAATTATTAATATATTTTAATTAATCAGACCGTAGCTTAGCTTGGAAGTAATTTCCATATCAATCTAGCGAACGCTTTTAACGAATTGTTTTGGGTTATTTTCAGAAGAGGGACAAAACAATATTTCATATTGTTCCCTTCGCTTCCCACGTCAAGTTTAAAATTAAGTATAAGTAATTTTTTAACCGGCACCACAAACGTACCCGTACATTAATTCGAAAGGCGTTTACCACCTGTGCAAAATGTTTATCATTTTGCTGAAAATGTAAAACATACAATAATTTCTAAATCTAGCCTACTTTCACTTAAGTTATATTAAAACTATTTTTGAGATTTAATTATTTAAAAAGATTTGTCTAATACATTCACTCCAATGACGTGTATAATATTATACACGTCATTGATTCACTCATTTGCACTTGGAAAGTTTTTCTTTTCCACAGCAGTGATTTTTGTCCTGCATATTGCAGGAGGTTGAAGGTATGAAGGAGTTTTTAAATCAAAAAGTTTTCTATACAACATTTCTGTAAGAAAGGACTATTTTACAGCGTAAATACTATTGAAGAATTTATTATTGGATATTTATGTATACTCATCATCATGTACCTATATATCAATAAATACTTAAATAATACGAATGACATTACTAGACAATTGTCTACTAGGTGATAGAGTTCTGGATTGTCTCGTCCGGGTCTGGTACCAACGCCTTAACTAGTCCTGCCGCGATAGCGCCAGTGCTTGTCACTATCATGTTTCGGTTTGGAGGGTAAGGTAGCCGGTAAACTTATGCATGGGGCATTAGACCTCGCCAAAGGATAGCAACGCAACATTAACATCTTTGGTGTCTATAGGCGATGGTTGACTCTTACCATCAGGAGACCCATCTGCTTGTTTGCTTTCTTATAAAAAAACATAAATAACGCAATTAAAATTATTTTGCATTAAGATAAATTATTGTAATTAGATTAGCTAAACGAAGAAACTCTTCATATCCCCTAAAATATTTTTATCGCGAAATTACATTTCTGCATTTTTTATTGATTTCTTTCGTTGTTTTATTTTTTCGCAAAAACGTCCTTCGATACACATACGGAATTATTGTCATTTCCGCTAGTTCCTATTGTTGACCCACGATTTCGTCTTGAATATTGATCTTGACATCGTCAATGATGAATGAATATTTGTTACAATTTACATTTCTATAAAAGTGCAGAAGGTATGTTATTTCTTCACAAGTCCCAGTTTCTTGAAACTGGGACTGGGTAGACATGTACTATGGATAGAAATGTACTATTTCAATATACATAATTTATGTTGGTATAAATATTTTCGATATGGTATCGAATCCTTTGCACAGTCCCAGCAAAATTAAATCTCTTGAGTATAACATATATAACGTAAAGTATCGAGTTTATCGAACCACGGCAGCTGGAAGCTAGCATTTCTAGTGATTTTGGCGCCAAGCCAGCTTTTATAACCGATTTGTAATGTTAACGACATCGAAACTGGGCTCTAATTGCAAACTAAGGTTCTGTAATATCTTATCGGCTCTGACAGGCTATATGTTTGTATTCTAGTATATTGGCCGTAATTTAACCAGCCTTTAATAATAACTAGCGATCGCCCTGCGATCGAAATTAGGCCACAGACTAAACAATAAAATCCCTCCTAAGAGAGACTTAACAAACTTAAGCCATAAAGAAAATAGTATACATGTGTGATGTGTTAATATCATCATGTTTGTCACATGAATGTAAGTTGTATAATGTTTATTTTTATTAATTTAATGTATTTTGAATGCATATTTTACTAGATGGTAGAGTTCTGCATTGACTCGCCCATTGGTACCACCGCCTTACCTATTTCTGTAGCAATAGCGTCAGTGCTGGTCACTGTCGTGTTCCGGTTTGGAGGGTAAGGTAGCTGGTAAACTTATGCATGTAGCATTAGACCTCGCCATAAGATAGCAATGCATCATTAACATCTTTGGTGTCTATAGGTGATGGTGATTCTTTCCATCAAAAGACCCATCTGCTTGTTTGCTATCTAATAATATAAAAAAAAGAAAATGGTATACATGTGTGATGTGTGTATATTATCATGTTTGTCACATGAATGTAGGTTGTATAATGTTTATTTTTATCAATTTAATGTATTTCGAATGCACATTTTACTATATGGTATAGTTCTGCATTGGCTCGCCCGGGTCTGGTACCACCGCCTTACCTATTCCTGCCGAAATAGCGACACTGCTAGTCACTGATGTGTTACAGTTTGAAGGGTAAGGTAACCAGTAAACTTATGCATGTGGCATAAGACCTCGCTACAAGATAACAACGCACCATAACATTTGATGTGTAAAGGCGATGGTTGACTCGTACCATCAGGAGACCCATCTGCTTGTTTGCTATCTTATGATATAAAAACACGTCTATAGATTTGTCGGTTTACCACGATTCACCGGTTTGTCAGTTGGCGAGATAAGTGGTAATCTTGTCGTTGCATTTTACCAACCTGATAATGATTAACGGTTTTTTCTAGCGATAACTTGGACCTACAGCTTTAATTGCTTATCCGAGACATGAGAGTGGTATCATCACCCATCAGGCTAAGTGGTGCTAATGAGATTTTGGATTTTCGAAAGTCCAGGAAACCTATTGGTCCTCTGAATTGAGATAGGGTTAACGGCCGGTTTCCGAAACGCTAATTAATTTCAACAATTATAGCAATTAATCAGTGTTTAACAGATCATTTGTTTGTAAGATTATGTTAAGCACAGATTATTTGCTTGTTAAAATTGATTTTCGTTTCGGAAACCGGCCATAACTGTGGTATGCTGGCGTTGATAGATAATACTCTTGGCCAACCCGGAGATCAAACCTAGGTCTACACAATATGAGCCAAATATGCTAACGCCTAGGCTACAAAGCTTGCCTAAATTATGTAAAACCTTAAAATATCAGAAACATTAATAATAAAACATTAATCTCCATCGCTTTTGACACTCTATTTATTCAAGCCACCTGTTACGCGACGACAACTTAATAATATACAAATTATTGACATTACACTAATAATACAAAAATTAAATTGATGAAATCAGTCTATCGTCACTGCTGACCATTTATATTGAAAATTTCTTCTTTCAATTTGTTTATAGTGTGCCATTAATCCATTAGGTAAAATCTAAAAAATCGATATAAAAGTTTTAAATGTAATATTATAAATGGGAGTTACAAGTTGTTAAAAAATTAATTATTTTGCCAACATATTCTACCAGGACATGGTGTGCAAATATTTAAGAATTTTCATTATAATATTATTTATATAATTATTGGATTTTTTATATCATAAGACAGCAAACAAGCAGATTGGTCTCCTAATGGAAAGAGTCAGAGACGACAGAGCAACATTTGCCGGGTCAGCTAGTGTATACATATATGTATGTATATAAGAGATTTTTTCTAGCAAATCTAAAACAGTGTGTGAAAGAAATGTAGAATACAAGTGTACAGATTATTAATTTAGAAAAATATAATATACAAAAAAAACTTATTTTAAACTTAATTCTATTATGTTACAATTCCTTTTTGCCCTAAAGATTAAACAGATACCAGAGAAATAAGAAATGAGAATCAATATAAGAAACACCGAATACAAGTGTACAGATTATAAATTTAGAATTATATAATATACAAAAAAATTTTTTCAAAGTTTATTCTAGTACGATGCAATTCCTTTTTACCCTAAAAATTAGACAAATACCAGAAATACGAGATATAGATATGTTTTCTAACCTCTGCAGATACATAAAATTATTTTAAAGATTTTTAAAGGTTCCTATTGACCGAACGTTCCTAATATGTAAAGGAAGTGAATTCCACAGTTTTACAAAATTAATTGTGAAAGAATTACTGCAGATTAAAGACATCATTTACTACATTTTTTTCAAACACGAACAGGAAAAAAATCATTGAAATGTCTCTGTCTCAAAATTTTACTATGTTGAGTTTTTCCTACCATCATACGATATGCGATTAATTAATACAAAATTTACTAAATTTGACACAATCAAAGTTTATAGAGAGAAAAGGGACAGAAAGCTTATATTTTTGTATATTGACGCATTAGAAATAAATTAAATCAATTTAAAACACATTGCTCACTACCATTCATTTGACACACTTTATATTATATATAGAAAGTGTATAGCTAATATTATATAGATTTTATTGTTTTTTCTATGATGAAACGGAATCATCTATATCTATACATATAATAAAATCGTAGGGAAGTCAATGTATGTTCGGGGTAATCTCAAAAAGTACTGCATGGATTTACTTCAAATTTTGCATGATTATTACTAACAGGTCGGTTTAACATATTATCAGGCTATCACCTACGGGCGAGGAGCTGCGCGGAGTAAACGAAGTCCGCGCGAACGAAGTCGCAGGCAACAGCTAGTAACATTATAATAGAATTTCGACCAGAAGACCGATAGTATTACATGCTCATCCGAGGCACAGAGCTCCGAGCTGCTACTACATTTAGATTTTCTAGAAAAACCACGCTAGATTTTCTAGCAAAACCTCAATGACACTTTTGCTCGACCCGTGGACCTCATGTTCTTAGCCAAATAGGCTTACCCCTAGACCACGACGCAATCATTGTATACTTGTTTTGCAAATATCAATATATGAATACATAGTAACATTCGACGGAAGTGTATAAGAGGGGAATTGCGGAAACTCAATAAAGTAATCAACATTGCTCTCGTCGCCGCTCTGATGCACTGCGTTCCGTCCTATAGTGGAAGCTTGAAAGCAAATATCCCTGTAAATTCAAAACTTATAAATTTACTAAGATAGACATGTCTAACACAACAATTATTGTAGAATTAAACCTAACGATCTATATTTTAATTTTTTTAAAAGTTTTTGTATGCAAGACTGCACTAACTAATGTTATAAACACGAAAGTGAGTTTGTGACGCTTTCACAACTTAACTACTCAACAAATGCTTAATAAATTACATATATATCGTCAAGTGAACAAAAATAAACATGAGTTACATAATTATAATATTTGACCACCCTATTATTCTAGTAGATATCGGACCTAACCACACAATCCGACCTAACCACACAAAGACCGATTTTTATCGGATCGACAAAAAATGCTTGTAACTGTCGAGAATTGGGTTCGACTGATTGAAACGAATGTTCCCGAGTATGTAAAATATTAACTTTAAACGCGAGTCAGTTCGTGTGTAAAAGCTAGTATTATAAATACCGAAGTTCGTGTGTATATGTTTGATATGTTGGCACACTAAAACGGTAAATTTAGATGAATCTTATTGTTCAGATAATCTAAGACCAGACTTAACGGCAAGGGGTTATACGGGTTAACCTATCCGGCTCAGATCATGAGGTCCTTTCGAGGTTTCGATCCTCGATTAACGATAGCGTTAATGATGTTTTCTCGTGGTCAAAAAAAAACGAATCCATTTGTTTTAGTTATTAATTTTATATATTTCTAATGCAATATTTTTAAATATTAGATTTCTGCAGTCTTCCGCAACATTAACTGTGCAAAATTTCTTACTCCAGCATTTACGCAATTGTCTTAAAAAGGGGTCCAAAGGTTTTCTTTCACTATTAATATATAGATAAAAGAATTTTTAAGAATAATCCTGTAGCTTTTGAGTTTATTCGTTACAATCATACAAATGTTATTAGTTAAATATTAATAGTATTAGTATAATTAGTTTATTAGTATAGATGATATGGTAAGCTTAGTAAATTAAAACACGTAACCATGAAGGCATCACAAATAATCAAACACACTTTCGAATTTATAATATTATAGCTACAGCGTGCAACCCGCTATATTATTAAAGTTTTTGGTGAATACCGCACGATCATCTAATTTTGCCGGGATAAAAAGTAGCTTGTATGCTATTCCAGGTCATCATCTACCTATGTTTACCTACCTAATTTCATTCAAATCCGTTCAGTAGTTTTTGCGTGATTGAGTAACAAACAAATTCATCCAAACATCAAAACTTTCGCATTTATAATATTAATATAGATAATATAAGATGGATAAATAAGTTTGAAATATTTTAAATAAAAAAGAAGTTAAATATTCTTCCGTATTGGTCCGAACCTTTTTTGAATAACAGTCTTGGCTACCTAGCTTGCTGCCAAAAAGTTTGTAAAAGGCGAACGATTGGCAAAACACAGTAGCTACTAGGTGGTAAAGTTCTGCAATGTCTCTCATATGCTTATCGCTAACGCCTCACCTTTTCCTGCCGCAACAGTAACAGTAATTTTCACTATCCTATTCTGGTTTGATAGATAAGATAGCCAGTAAACTTATACATGTGGAATTACATCTCTTCTAGACAAGTAACAACGCAACTTCAACATATTATATTTAGTATTTATAGGCGATGGCAAACTTATCAGAAGACTATATTTGTTTCTTATTTTACGATAAAAAAAAAGCATAATTCATAATTAAGAGCATGTCTACCTTAGTTTTTTGAAGTCTTTGCTTTAAATAAACATAATATCCAGAATGAATGGCAACATGCCGTCGCATTTTATCTGACGTAAGATATGATTACATGTGGGTCCACTTGACACTTCTGTATTTCATAGTGCGGTTAAGTGAATTTTCTACGAGACTTTAAACTAGATACTATGAAATATGTTTCAGTTGGTACTTTAAGGACGACTTTACACAGTTAAAATGTCTCTGAATTTCTGATTCATGAAATATTTATCTTGTCAAAGCTCTGAATTTAGGATATTAATTCGGAAAACATAGAAAATATGTATACAATTTAAGAACTTAACATACACTTTGTTATTATTTTGAAACGAATTTCCTTATCGCACGGTACGGACTTGGCCGATGGGGACTAGGCTAGGTGAAAAAACTGCATGAATCTGTCACGACCATTTCTTTAGTGTAGACGGTTATTCAAAGCGCAAAGCGCGCATTTTAAGTATAATATTTCTTTTGTATGTTTTATTTTAAAATTTATTTTAGGAGACTTGTGACAAAAAAATTAAAAAAATTAAGAAGTCTTTAAAAATGCTATCTGTCTAATAGACAGGGGGTGAGAAAGAAGGAATTGAAAAGAAGCAGCACAGAAGCAGAGATTGAGATGGTGAGAGGGGGTGAATAGAGGGGAAAGGGAAGGAAAGAGGGGGAAGACGGGAAAGGGGGAGCAGGAAAGAAGAGGGAAGATAGAGGGGTGGAGAGAGAAAGATAGGAGGTAGAAGGAAGCGGGGAGAGGGGGAGAAAAATAAAAAATGGAGAAATAAAAAACTTCGTTCCAACTATTTTACGACACTATGATATTATTTCAACCGACGTAAAAACGGAGGTTACTTATACCCTTACTTAACGGAGGTGATTTATACCCTTATTCCTTGAACTACGTGCAATTTAGTTTGTTTAAAAATAGTTGTAACGTAACGTAAACTAAATTTTAAGGCAGCAAAAGCGGAGTGAAACGGACCGGATGAAATGGGTTTAATTAGAAACAGATCCCCAAAAGTTTAAATATACTCCGGTTGTAGTGACGGAGGTCGGTTTTAGCATTGACGCTGTTTCTGCCAGTTTACTTATGATTCTGTGAATTTAATTAAGACATTTAATTAACACTTTGTCCTGTATAAACCTAAACTTAAATTAACCGTCCCAACAAACTCCTACTCTATAATTTTCTCCCGTGTTGGTCCGGGCTCCTTTGCAGAATTGACCATTCTGCCAGGCAGGTTGTAAAAGGCGGCCGATTTATTTATTTCCACACAAAAACAAATACAATAAAACATGCATACAAGGGTGTAAACATAAATTCTTACGAATTTTACCGTACACCCTACATCGTCGACTATAATTAAAACTTAATTAAGACATAATGTTATCGATAACGCACAGCTAATACAAAAAATATTATTAAAGATAACAAATTATCGAGTGTTGTTTTTACAACTGAACACAAGATATTGGCTACACGAGTCACTACCATCGTGACTACTATGTGGTAGAGTTCGGCAGCGACTCACCCGGGTATTTGATACCACCGCTTTACCTATTCCTACCGCAATAGCGTCAAAAGCGTAAGAAAGCTAGTAGACTTACGCATGTGGCATTGCCATCCCGCCACACGGATAGTAACGCACCATTAACATCTTTGGTGTCTATAGGCAATAGTTTCTCTTTCGATCAGGAGAGCTATCTGTTTAGGCAGTAGACCTCGCCACAAGATAGCAACGCACCCTTAACATTTTTTGGTGTCTATAGGCGATGGTTGACTCTTCCATCAGGAGAGCCATCTGTTTGTTTGCAATCTTATGATATATAAAAAGAAACTAACTGTGTGCGATTACCGATCACGCGTTACTTGATTCAGAAGTTATTCTTTTTATTTCAGGTACTAAAACCCAAAAATAATAAACATAATACAGATACTTACTTATATATATATATATATATATATATATATATATATATATATATATATATGTGTATATATGTGTATATATATATATGTATATATATGTGTATATATATGTATGTATATATATATATATATATATATATATGTGAGGAAGTATGTGAGTATTTGCAACCTAAGGTAGCGTAGCGCTATCTAGAGTAGAATAAAGTGTATTTGACTTATACGTTGCGTACGTCACTTACGTCATTTTATATCTTAACAGTCATCCATCGGCCAGCATATATCAAATATCGCCTGTCGTAACGAAATCCGAGTCAGTAGATCGGTTTATAAGAGGACTCACAGCTAGAGAACCGACCGTGCCTAACGTGCGCACTGATTCAATGATAAGACGACTATATGGTGGTATATTATAATTTATTGTCTTCTGCGAAAGCAGCGGTGGGATCAAATCCAATGCGTCTAATATTACTATCGGCCCACCAGTTCATGAACGTTGAAAACGAACCAATTTGAAGAAAATGGTGATGCAAGTGCAAAATAAAATAAAAAAGTGCGAAACAAGGATTACCGTATTCATCACGAAATAAAGATTTTCTTTATTTCATGGTATTCATTCATTTACAAGGCCGTGCTCATAAAAGGGTGTCAAAATCACCCTTATGCAAAACATTGGATGAAATAAAGGAATGTTAATCACGTCAGTTCGCTACTATTGGAAGATTTCACGAC
The DNA here is from genome assembly GCA_036924255.1 of Apodemia mormo. NCBI lineage: Eukaryota > Metazoa > Arthropoda > Insecta > Lepidoptera > Riodinidae > Apodemia > Apodemia mormo. Next base: position 21,297,073 of record JAUPFN010000021.1, on the reverse strand, counting down.
ATGGTGCAGTATACTAGTAATTGCGATTCAACTTATGTGGAGAACTCTATAAAAAAAAACCTAGTAATGGTGGATGAAATAGAAACTGGGTGGAGCGAGGTGAACAAAATTGTAGCCGTCATCTCAGGTATCTCCGACTACCAGGTACGGTCTGATTTATTAAAAATACTGGCGAACAAAATTGAAGTCGTCGTCTCAGGTATCTTCGACAGCCAGGTATGATCTGATTTATTAAAAATACTTCTAAGTAGCAGTTACTCGCGATTTCATTCGCGTGATCAAAAATCAATGTTTCTATTTGCCCAGTAGGTAAAATAGTGGCCTGTGTCATTGCTAAATAATGTGGCTTTCTGGGCGTGAGAGAATTTTTGAAATTGGTTAAGTAGTTTTTGAGTTAAATTGTAACAAATGAACGAGCAATCAAATGTAAAGTCTTTATAATTTTAGTATAGATAACTTCGTGGCACTTGACAGATATTTTAGCACTACACATAAATTGGAAATTACAAACGTCCTATCAATCCGTAACTATTTATGAATTACCTTAAACGTCATTGACTAGAATACAATGCTGTGGCCATTGGTCAGAACATCATAAGTGCACTTTTAGCTGAACAATGTTAATAATACAATTAGCATTGCGAAAAACGGATCGTTTGATCAGATAGACATATCTCCATCAATACTGTACTCTTCTACAGTCTATGAACATTTCAAGATAAGTTAAAAAACAGAATATTACATTTGATCATAACAATACATACGCATTGTGCATTGTGCATAATACATGTAAAATTATTTTTTGTAATTATCACTTTCTGATCTGAGGCCACAGAACGATCGTATAGTGTTACAAATATTATAAATCGAGTTATAACGCAAAATGTCGAAAGATTTTTAATAAAAGTTTAGATTTGTAGCCTTAATTCTAGTGATGAAAGTGTTCAATCAATCAATCAATCAATTCTTTATTAGCTTAAAGTAGGGTAACAATGTGTTAGACGTTATTTAATTACAAATTATGAACTTAAACCTAGTTTGCCAGACAAATGGCGTGCTAATTTTCAGTGATCTTATTGTCTGAAAGTGGGACATACGGAACAGGTGTATTTTTCTAAACGAGGAGATGATAAGTATACAAAATCAAGTGTTAGTAAGTCTATATTCACAATCAGAACATAAATTTAAGTATTTTCATGCCCGTATCTCCGAGGAGGTGGGTGGAGGTGCAGCCGGTGCGCCAGCAATTGGCCGAGTATGTTTGGTCTCACAATGGGTGGCGGGCCGATTGCCGGCTGGGCACTTATCTAATCCCAGGCAGCGTTACAAAGGTGAAAAGCACATTCTTTAATTTGCCTGACCCAGAAATCGAGCCCGGGACCTCACGTGGTACCGGCACTGGACCACTAGACCACAGAGGTGACAAATCAATAAATTTATGCGTTGGGATCGATCTCAAGTTTTAAGTTACAATGTTTAGTTAGCGGCTCTGATTGTTCACCTTGTGACATCATTATCGGGCGGGATGTTTTTTTTAGTCGACCCGGAATGAACCTTTCATTACAAAAACAAAGGTACGCACAGTACAAAAAAAGTTCAAGTGGATGTTTATGTTTCACTGAGCGCAGATTTACATGACCAATATTACTATCGACGATAGACATGGGTGTTTTGTTATTTTTCAGCATCGATACACGTCGTTGTTTCGTAAACGTTATCATTGTCAACATCGTTGTTTCCAACAACGGTGTCGGACATCTACTAGCGTACTGGCTGGGAAACGTCAAGCACGTTGATGGTTTGGCGTTTTCATAAACGTTGTGATACTGTCGTGCATCAACGTAAAAACATTTAGGAGAGTAAATGACAGTTGATGTAAATAGATAAACAAAATATTGAAATATAAAGTTTTTTTTAGTTTAGTTAGTTAAAATTTGGATACGCATTTGAAAGGATGATTTTCTACTCAAGCACGCAGTAAGGTTGGCATTTAGAATTGGTAACGTTGCGCTCATCCGTTGTTTATTCACAGTTGGATATTCACAGTAAGGGCCATCGGGCATTGGCGGCGTCGATTACAGTCGTCGTTATTCGACATCTGCCATCGCGTTGAATTTGAGTGTTATTCCCATCCGTTACTGGGCATTTCGGCACCGGATGTCGTCACCATGGACCGACATCGATCGTCAGCAGCGTTTCGTTAGAAACGGCCACCTCTAATCGACGATGATATTGCCCGTCTATATTACTTGATTAAAAGGGTTTGCGTTTGCACAAAGGGCAATTCCCACTATTTCATTACTATGTGTGAAATAAAAATGAGACTTGAAAATTTAAATAAAGTCGTACTACACCATCCTTAACCATTAATCTCTACAAAAATAAATTCTGTAAAGGATATCACTTCCAAAATAAGTTCATAACCCTCTACACTTGCCTTGTTATTCTTTTAAAAAAAAAAGGGGGACAGATAGCCTTTGTTTTATTTCAGAGATTTAAAAGCTAAAAACCATGCATGATAATTATTATCTTTCGATGAATATCAGATGACAATATTATCAATATTTGACTCTAAAAATGTAGCTATTTATACAGTACCCGGCAATAAATATTGCACATCGACCTTTGGAAAGAGACAATCGGCTAATTTCGGCTTCGTAGAGCGTTATCTCTGTCGCAAAAAATACAAACAGTCCGGTACCTATTAGGAGCTGTTAAAACAAGTATGATTTGCTTCTTTTGATATTTTTATTCTTTGTATAAAATACACTAATTTTTCTATAAGTGATGGCTTTAGGTTGGGGTAAAATAAAATAAAAAAACATTTTTACATTATGTTTACGTATTTAATTATTTTGGAACATTACAGCTTTAGTGTACATAATAAACACCATTATACCTATTGCTAAAATGAGACATTGCAATAAAAATAATAATAATTCTAATTCTCAATTACTTCCATTTCACTATCTGTGCTCTCAAAGAGGTCAATATCACTGTCACTATCAGCCGTATTTATTACTAATCTATCAGTGTAATTGTCTAAACTCTGTTGAATGCTTCTATATTCATTCTCACATTTGATTGCATGATCGCAAACCTTTTTCCACTCTTCAGCGCCGATCATGTTTACTTTTTCAGTCAATAATGTTTTTACTGTAGTTAAGTTCATACCCACATTTCTAGAGGCTACATAGCCTTTCAGTTGAGACCATATATTTTCAATTGGATTAAAATCCGGATGATATGGTGGCAATCGCAACACAGTGTGCCCATGTTCGGCAAGTATTTTGTCCACAGAAAACTCTGTATACCTCTCCTTGTGCTGACATATAATAGCGTAAATCTGGGTTTTTGTTAATTTTGGATCAACTGGAATTTCATGTCTGTTTAACCAGTTGATCATTTCCCGTTTAATGGTGTTTGAGTTGGGGGGTCTCTCAACATACTTGTTGTGATAGGGTGCGTTGTCGATAACTAGAACAGAATCACTGGGTATATTTGGGATTAATTGGTTAACCAGCCATTTCTCATAGTTATCGTTATTCATTTCATTGTGATAGTCACCTGTAGTGTCCGTGGATTTATACGTTAAAAAAGCACCGGGTACAAAGCCTTTTTCATTTCCCGCATGAACTATTATCAAACGTTGACCTTTTGAAATTGGCTTTTTTACTCCTTTTTTCTTATCGTCACTCCAAGATTTCCCTTTAGTGTGGGATGCATGTATATATGACTCATCCATGTAGACGATATTTTTTCCTGTTTCGCGAAATTTGCGTATTTTATCAAGGTATTCCATTCGTTTGAGACTAACGTCGTGCTTTTCCATTAGAATTTTTCGATTATCTTCCATTTTAGTGAACTGAAATCCCATGTCATGAAGTATTTTTCTCAATGTTTTTTCAGACCCATTGTAATTAATAGCTTCAGATAACTTAGCTTTTAATGATTTTATTGTTGGCAGTTCATTAAATCGTAAGTGAAAATCATACACCATTCTTCGAACAACATCGTAATCAAAATCGTCCATATCCAAACGAAATTGCTTTTTTGGTCTCCCTTTTTTTGGAGTGCTGAACTTAATTTCAGTCGAATGTGTTTCAGTACTGACTTCGTTTAATATATTGTTCAAAGTTCTTCTTGAAATTCCAGTGGCATTTGCAACTCGCTCTTGAATCTTCTTAAAATAACAACTTACATTTTCATCTACTTTTTTTTTAAATCTATCAGCTTCGCTTACAAAGTATTTATAAACATTGTAGATAATTTCACGTGACTGACCTCGTAAAGGTTTCCCTCTTTTTCCGAAAGATGCCATATTACAACTTTAAATTATTTAAATTTGTGGGTGTTATCAACTCTAAATATATATTTTTTTTCGGGACGCGACTGCACTCTATCGTACTTGAACAACGACTGACTAAACGTCACATAGGTAGTGTGGGACAGAGATAACGCTTTACGAAGCCGAAATTATCCGATTGTCTCTTTCCAAAGTTCGATGTGCAATATTTATTGCCGGGTACTGTACGTCAGCCGTCTCGGCTATGGAACTGTACTATCGCAAAAATCGACACTCAAGTTAATTTTATCAAATAAAGAAAAAGCCAAAGCCCTGAAGCATTTCAGGTACTATTCTTCTCAGGACAAGTTTTAAGGATGTCATAAACTACAACAGCCTTAAGGCATTTCATCATAAAAAAAAAAAGATTTAGCTCCTTGAATACATAGATAATACATGGGCCTAGGTAGGCATTTTGATGTGGAGTACAGGAAAGGGATACCACACGTTTATTATTTTAGTCGTCAATATGGTTGGTTTCAACTCGACCAGAGGCTAGACCCTGACACTAACTGGATTATCCAGGCTTTAGTAAACGACACATTCGAAGTAAATTTGCGGTCATTATATGTTATGGAGAATAAGCTAGCTTCATAAAAACTTTCAAATTATAAAAATATGTTATATCACGTAATAATTCTTAAAATTATAATAGGCAACTTATTCAACACTTTCATGAGGATTCAAAACATATAGTTTGAGATACAACTTAAATAAAATACGAAAACATATATGGTTTTCCAACACTACCGCTTGTGCCAGAACATTATATGTTCACCGGTGCTTAACGTGTAAAATTGATAAAATACCATCGGATAGTTTAGCTGCTTAGCTTAAGCCAGGATGGACGAACTAGCTTGTGCCGATAAAGCACGCTTTAATAAGAGTTAGAACGAAGTACATTTTTTTTTTAATGTAAGCGATATAGTTTTAGTTGAGTAAAATCCTAGGCTAATTAATAAATTATGGAAAGGTTTTCAAATTCTTGTAAAATAACAGATGTTCACGATTTAAATAGTAATTAAGAAGGTGAGCCAAATAAGAGTATATAATGAGAATTAATAGATGTATCTAACCTTCCTTTTATATCCTCGTAATGCGATTTCTGTGCCTGTTTCCGTTCTTTTGTACATTCATTGTACATCTATACAAATAGGAAAATGTAACAAAAATAAATGAGAACAAAAACATTTTTTTTTGCTTTATTTTTATTATAATGTTATTTTGTTGTGCTTTATTTAATTACTGTTACATTATATTTAAAAAAATTGTACGAACATTTAAATGTTACTGTGTTGATATCTCTTAATATTGTTCCAGAAATGCAGTGAAAAATAATGAAAATTGTTGGTTTTAAGATAAACTACTTTTGTGTTAATGCTTTTGGAGCACCATGTCTCACTTTAATTCATGTAATTACCATTTCAGTACATTGGAAGCTCCACGCTTCATGTAGCTATCATGTCAGTACATTGGAAGCTCCGCGCTTCGTGTAATTAAGAAGTCAATGCGCTAGAAGCTTCGCGCTTCACGTAACTATAAAAACAATACATTGGAAGCTCCGCGCTCCATGTAATTATCAGTTCTGTACATTGGAAGCTCCGCGCTTCATGTAACAATTAAGGAAGTACATTGGAAGCTTAGCGCTTCGTGTAATTAGCAAATCAGTGTATTGGACGCTCCGTGCTTCGTGTAACAATTGAGGAAGTACATTGGAAGCTTAGCGCTTCGTGTAATTAACAAATCAGTGTATTGGAAGCTCCGCGTTTCATGTAATAATTAAGGAAGTACATTGGAAGCTTAGCGCTTCGTGTAATTAATAAATCAGTGTATTGGAAGCTCCGCGCTTAATGTAATAATTAAGGAAGTACATTAGAAGCTTAGCGCTTCGTGTAATTAATAAATCAGTGTATTAGAAGTTCTGTGCTTTATGTAACAATTAAGGGAGTACATTGGAAGCTTAGCGCTTCGTGTAATTAACAAGTCAGTGTATTGGAAGCTCCGCGTTTCATGTACCTAACAATTAAGAAAGTACATTGGAAGCTTAGGGCTTCGTGTAATTAACAAGTCAGTGTATTAGAAGCTCCGCGCTTCATGTAACAATTAAGGAAGTACATTGGAAGCTCAACGCTTCGTGTAATTAATAAGAAAGTGTATTGGAAGCTCCGTGCTTCCGATAACTAGCAATTCAGATTGTAAAGGAAGCCCTGTGCTTAGTACAGCTCCCAGGTCGGCGTTGTGTGTCGTTTTAATATTCTTGTGCGACGTTACTATGAGCTTTATGTGCTTTGTATCACACCAAAAGACAGTAAAATTTTAACGAAGTGGAAATTTCTATTACGTATTGCCTACAGGCTTGTAATGTTACGAAGATAACTGTGCGACACGCGAGAGCGCGTTGTCTGTCAGAATGGCCGTGTGAGGAAGTATGTGAGTACTTGCAACCTAAGGTAGCGTAGCGCTATCTAGAGTAGAATAAAGTGTATTTGACTTATACGTTGCGTACGTCACTTACGTCATTTTATATCTTAACAGTCATCCATCGGCCAGCATATATCAAATATCGCCTGTCGTAACGAAATCCGAGTCAGTAGATCGGTTTATAAGAGGACTCACAGCTAGAGAACCGACCGTGCCTAACGTGCGCACTGATTCAATGATAAGACGACTATATGGTGGTATATTATAATTTATTGTCTTCTGCGAAATATATATATATATATATATATATATATATATATATATATATATATATATATATATATATATATATATATATATATATATATATATATATATATACTGAAGAACAATGTTAATTGCTCAGTACTCGATTCTGATACCTAATATGTTATAAAACAAGTATTTAAGTTTTGACCTAAGTTAAATTAAAATTATTACGGATCCCCCGCACGGCGCATAGACGTTCATTGTTAAAAACAGCGATTTACCAAACTCGCGACTAGACTCGTTAGTGTAACATGCGGTGATTATACTTTTTGAATATTACAACACTAATTTCGTTGAGGTTTAACTACGTAGTTCAACAAGCAATTTTTGTTTATATGTAAATATATAATCTGAATCTCGGAAACGGCTCCAACTATTTTCGTGAAATTTACCTCTCCTTACCTAATGAACAAGTTCTCCTTACTTAATTGTAATTATAATTTTATGAAACTTTACTTATCGTGACTGCAGGAAATACCAACATTTGCGCTGCTTAGGCTAGTTTCTTTCAATTCCGAGTGTTTAAGGAACAAGTTTTATTATTATAATGTTAATGCACTTTTTTTAATCTTTTTGCATAGTTCCTACCAATCTACTTACTATATATGATAATTTTATTAATCTTTGCTTATCGTGACTATGCGAAGTATCAGCATTTGGACTTTTTAGAGTAGTTTTCTTTCAATTCATAATGTTAAATAAGCAAGTTTTATTATTATAATGTTAATATTTTAACTTTTTTAATCTTTTCGCACTATTCCTACCAATCTATTCACTATATATGATAATTTTATTAAGCTTTGCTTATCGTGACTATGCGAAGTATCAGCATTTGCACTTTTTTGGCTAGTTTTCTTTCAATTCAGAGTGTTAAATAAACAAGTTTTATTATTATGTTAATATTTTAACTTTTTTAATCTTTTCGCACTGTTCCCATCAATTTACTTAATATATATGATAATTTTATTAAACTTTGCTTATTGTGCCTATGCGAAGTATCAGCATTTGCACTTTTTAGGCTAGTTTTCTTTCAATTCAGAGTGTTAAATAAACAAGTTTTATTATAATAATGTTATTTAATCTTTTCGCACTGTTCCTACCAATCTACTTACTATTTATGATAATTTTATCAAACTTTGCTTATCGTGACTATGCAAAGTATCAGCATTTTCAATTTTTAGACTAGTTTTTTTTCAATTCAGAGTGTTAAATAAACAAGTTTTATTATAATAATGTTATTTAATCTTTTCGCACTGTTCCTACCAATCTACTTACTATTTATGATAATTTTATCAAACTTTGCTTATCGTGACTATGCAAAGTATCAGCATTTTCAATTTTTAGACTAGTTTTTTTTCAATTCAGAGTGTTAAATAAACAAGTTTTATTATAATAATGTTATTTAATCTTTTCGCACTGTTCCTACCAATCTACTTACTATTTATGATAATTTTATCAAACTTTGCTTATCGTGACTATGCAAAGTATCAGCATTTTCAATTTTTAGACTAGTTTTTTTTCAATTCAGAGTGTTAAATAAACAAGTTTTATTATTATAATGTTAATGTTTTAACTTTTTTATTATTTCGCACTGTTTCTACCAATCTACTTACTTATGATAATTTTATTAAGCTTTGCTTCAGTGGCTAACAAACGGGCTGAAATAGCGCAAATGGGGAAACATTTGCGTTGTTTCGGCAATTTTGCTTACTATTCTGAGTGTTAAATGAACAAATTTTAATTATTTTTATTAAAAACAAAATCCACAGCATACAATTCAATAAATACGCGAAGTAAACAAACCAAACATTTACCAATTACGGATTTACATTACAAATATTTTTAAAGAGTGATTTGACAGTACAAGCCGAAACAAAAACAAATAACAAAAAGAATTAAAAAAGAAAGTAATAATTTTAGAATTAAGAATTAAAAAAGAACAATATTTTTTTCAATTAATATTTTTATTTAATTTTAATTTTAGTATACTTTTTCATGACTGCGAACAATATCAGTATTTGACTGTTTCTCCTAGTTCACTGAGGATCCGTAGTGTTTGAGGAAAAATGTTTATAATTAAAATTTATTAAGCCTTCTTGATTTTTGACTGCGTTCAGCATCAGCGTTCATGCTGTGTTTGTGTAATATATAGGTTAGGATATACCTATCATATACCTAATGCTATTTGTGAAAATCATTACACATGTAAATACTAATTGAAAACTAACGCCATCTGGGTAGTCATGGCTAAAGTATAACAAATACTGTTCTAAGAATTCTCGACCTCGGAGTTCACCTCTAGACAACCTTCACCCTGCATCACACCAGTTTAGCAGGAAGGTTCCATCACTTAACTATAAATAGCCTCACTTCTAAAAAAACTCTTATTTCGCATTAGAAATTTAGTAATGGTAAAAAAGGTTTAATAAAATATTTTTCAATTTCTTTGAAGATTAACACGCACAGAGAACCCTTTGATGGGCGTCTTTTACAATAATTACGTTTTATTTTATATCATCGGATAGCAAACAAGCAGATGACTCTCTTTATAGAAAGAGATAACTATCGCCTATAAACACCAAAGATGCTAATGATCCGTTGCTATCCGTGTGGCAGGATGGTATTGCGACTTGTGGAATTTTACCGGCTACCTTACCTTCTAAAGCAGATGACGACAGTGACAAGCATTGACGATATTGCGGCAGGAATAGGTAAAGCACTGGCCCGTACGTACTTCGAACACATTTTGCAGATACTATTGACTACGATTAATTTTCAAAATCCAGTTTTACAACTCTGTAAGTATTTGTTCAGGTATTTTTTGTGTAAACTTCAATAGAAAAAGTACTTAATGACGTAGCGAGACAAAATAGACCTCAAGGGTTTCTTTAGAAAATAGATTGCCGAAACTTTAAATGGAATTCGCTTATCGTAACCACGGTCAGCATCAGATTTTGTGCTATTTCTGCCTGTTAACTTAGAGTTTGTTTAATTAACGATTCTTTTAATTAACATTTATTGTTATAAATTAATTAAATCCACTTAAATTTGAGACATGTTTTGGTATCGCTTCTGTGGTCCAGTGGTCCCGTGTCGGTATTGACCACATGAAGGTCGGGAAATTCAAAAATGTTTTTTATTTTTGTTTTCTGATAGAAAAAACGTTGCCCAGGATTGGCCGTTATCTGTAAGAGGTCGGTTGGAGATAGGCTTGCCACCTATCAAATAGTATCTTTAGCTAATCCTACCACTTCCGGGATACGGGCATGAAGATATTTTTTTTACTTTTTGAAGATTTTTTTTACTGTGCAGATATTTTTTACTGGTTTGGACTAGCAAACATAATATTTACTATATATCCATACTAATATTATAAATATGAAGGTCGGTCTGTTACGCTTTCAGGGCTTGCCGTAGGTGTAGATTTCTTATTGAAAGAGATCAAATGTTCCAAAATGTATAAAGATGAACTTGTTATACCTGGTGCTGTAAATTCTTAAATTCTAAAAAAAGTTGACCTTCGGGTCAAAATTTAGCCTATAATTGACCCCAGGTCAATAATAGGCTAACTTTTGACCCTAAGTTACTCCTTATTAGCATGTTTTAAAAGGTTGACAGTCCCGAGGTTTTATCCGCATAGTTCCCGTTTCCGTGAGATTTCCGGAATGATAATAATTTTATGTCCTTTCTCGTATCTCAAACTATCTTTGTACCAAATTTCATTCAAATCGGTTCAGTTGTTTAGGCGTGAAGAAGAGACAGTACTTACTTTATTATAATATTATTAGTAATTAGTATCTATACATATAATAAAATCGTAGGAAAGTCAAAACTGTACATTGAATATTTTTTAAAATAATACTTGGGGCGTGATCTACAATCGATATCGAAGCCAAAAATATAGTTTTTAGAATTTTTGTCTGTTTGTCTAATTATCTGTTTGTCTGTTTGTTTTGTCGAGTCAACATATAGGCTACATATTATCACGCTATCACGTACGGAGGAGGTGCTGTGCGGAGTAAACGAAGTCCGCGCGGACGAAGTCGCTGGCAACAGCTAGTAAAATATAAAGCAGATTAATTTAAACGTTTAGGTACGTTTTAATTAATGTGCTTTTCGTACACGTAATATTAATGAATATTTTTAACCACCCCGTTGGTTGAGTGGTTAGCGACCCTGACTACGCCATCAATGGGGTTCGGGTTCGATTCCCGACAGGGGCAGGCATTTATATAATGAGCATAGATGTCTGTATTTCTGGGTTTGGTTGTTTATTAAATATATTTGTGTATTTATATATGCAGTGTTCGCTATTGATAATAACATATTTATACACATAATCCTTTGTTAGTATATCACTATCACATCACTCATATTGAATTTTTTGCTTCTTATCAATAGAAAGTTGAAACAATACTGATTGACATGTAGTAAATAGCAGACGAGTCGTCACGACACGACTCGAAGCGTCGGTTATATAAACCAAGCGCCCGAGCGGCAGCCGAAATTTCCCGACTGGCTAATGCGTCGGGTATTTACTGTTTCCTTAGGAAAGTCATCGGCTTGTATGCTACCTATGATATATTAAATTAAAAATTTAATAATAGGTGCGTGTTGGGAGATTCAGAGGAGAAAATTCAAGAATATGTTTTAAGGCGTGCCAAGAGATTCATAAACGACGACGATCTGGTAGGAAAAAAACTCCCAGAACGTCGCTCATCGCCGCAGAGTGGCTAGTTTATCGGTCTTTTATCAGTTACATTTTGGAGAGCGCGCTGCGGAATAGCACGACTTAATTTCATCATCCCCGTTTTTCCATCGATCTTCGATGCGCACAGATTCTAGGCATGGTGAAGAAATATGGTGGACGTTCCATGTACCCGAACAATACTTATACCGACCAGGCTTGCGCAAAGCCACCTCTGTTCCACTAAAGTGCAGACCATGAACTGCACCTACGTCAGAGCTCGTAGAATGAAACGCATAAGCGCCATAAAATTCACAGCAGTTACGATATTTTGGTCATGAATATATATTATACGCTACAGCGCTGCTTAATTTTTACTTTGGTTGGATGATTTATCATTATATCAGGACTGCAGAGAGTGTTTACGAAATGAAATACGAATTCTACTTAGCTAACTTCTCTAGTACGTAGTAAACTAAACTCTCTGTTTAAATATTCAATTGGTTAAACTTGAAAGAATTGAATGTAAAGCAACTTTAAGAGGCAGTTTACATTTTAGACCAACTTTTGACGAGAAATCAAAATTTTCCAACTCCTAATTTTGCATATTATAAGGTACTTTTATTTAATTAAATGGTACCATTAAATAGTTTCATCTTTTGAATATTCCTTCAATGAAACCGATTTTTTAATCATTAATTGTATTTCTTATAATAAATGTTCTCCGAAATCAAGTTTCGACAATTACGCAAAAAAGCTATTTTTCCAAATGGTATTGCTACTGCTAGAATCAAGAAACTTAATTAGAAAAAATACTAACCTAACCAGAAATATCCAACAATTGTGCCTGAATGAATTACTTTTTCCCTAAAAGATCTATAACTATAGATTTTTTAGGAAAAACTAACTTGTAGCATTAAGCCCACCTCTTGTACAGAGTTTGTATGTTTGTGCATAAATTTTAAATAAATAATAAAATAAAAATAAATATATTTAATTAAATAAGCAAATATGCCTATTTCAACGAAACATTAACTGGGTTTTTTGTTATCAAAAAATGACATTTTCCTATAGAAATTGGCATAGAATAAAACTATATTCCATTCTTTTGCAAAAATAAGTCACTTAAATAATATTTATTTATTTTTTATTTCAAAAAGAAATAAAAGAAAATACTATAAAATCCGCTACGTCCGTGTGCAAAATTAGTACCGCGTAGTAATAATTAAAATATTAAAAGCATCAATACTATTATCATTTTACCAGCACCAGGTGCACTATGTGGACGAAGACGTCCAACTCTCACATCAATCAGAAAATATCTAAATTTCTATTGGGAAATTTTGTAAAATGCCTATTAAATAACGAATGATTAATTAAGCAAACAAATTAATAAATAAACAGGCAAGGACACTACGATCGCCGATATCAGAGACTAATAAATACCGCATTGATTATGAAATAAACGAAATTCATTCGTAATTTCGCCTTTCCTATTTTTCAAAGTTATTTTTTTATTCAAATAAACCATAACATGCACTTTTGACGACATTGTTCATCTATAATCTATATAAATAACATTCATTAGCGCAATCCTTGCATAAAATATTAATATTTTAATAGTACAAATGATATTTTGAATAATAATAAATATTTTTCTGACACAAAAAACTGAGTGTTAATTTCGGCCATATCTTTTTACCGAATTTCATCTTAATCTATCAAGCCGGTTAAATTGCAATAGCAACAAAAATACACAATTTTTACATTTTATAAAAATAAACAATACAAAAACTAATCCTGAACACTTTTATGTGTTACAAGTTTGCAGGTCTTCCCTCCTATGCCATTATAATACAATTAGACTATAAGAGCAACATTTAAAAACCTACACTTTCTTAAATTACTAGCTTTATTCTTGCTAAAAGGTTCTTACTATAAAACGCTTAAGCTTAATACATTCTTAAGAAACTCTTATCCTACATTTCGTTCCAACATTGTAAGTGAATCTTAAAAGGATAGAACCTATAAAACTTTCATCGAAGAAAACTGATTTAGCGTTTAAAAAGAAATTAAAATTCATTAATTTACAATTTTTCTTGGATATTTTTACAGACTTAGTGGGTTTAAAAAACGTAACATAGCAAATAGAAAGTACTCACCTAATACCTTGAAGTGAAAGGAAACCCCTGCGACTTTTTTTCTAATCTCTCAAACTTCATATCTGCTTTATCTTCGGTCTTCAAAAATTTGATCATATTTCAGCTTTCAGAGCCCAACTCAAGTGGTTACCTATCCGTCTTCGCAGGAATACTCATATTCTTTGTTTTCTTTTTAATATTCTATACAATCCAGCTGCGCCTATCTTCGTGATCGTTTTGCCTTTTTATTCATTCGATTCTCCATGTCGTTCCAACCTTAGTACCATTCTTAAATTTCCTGTATCTCATTCCCAGATCTATTCACGGTATTTTACGGTGTATACAGCTAAGCTATGGAATTCGTATCCTCCATGCATACGCTCTAGCCCTTCACTGCCAGTTTTTAAAAAACGTCTAAAAGAGTATTATCTGACACTTTCTTGATTTTAATAGTTTTACTGCTAAGTTGTATTGTGTGATTTCCTTTAATATTATGTATGAGTTTCATGTATAAATATGTTTAGTGTATGTGTATGTGTGCAAACACATCTATGTATTGTTTTATTTGTTGTGCACTATGCCTTCCCATTTATTAACCCCTACTCCACATTTCGGGTTAGTTGGAAGAAATCTCCGCCAGTAGAGATAAGCTCACCTTTTTTGCAATTTTGTTATCCTTTTACGTGTGTATTCTTCAATAAGTGTACAATAAAGTATTAAATAAATAAATATCTTTCTCTTATTGACATTTTCTCTCTTTTTTTCCAACATATTTTACCCTGTATCAGCAACACAAATAAAAGCCCACAACGCACGTACTCGATGTATGTTGCACTTCGCAACCGAAGCATGTTAAGAAGAATTAGACTATAGTGAAACCGCTTGTCCGGGTACGTTCCACGTACCCGGACAAGCGGTTTGACTCAACATTCTTCATTCCAACCGCATAGGACTGGAACTGGTGTTTCTCGACGAGTACAATCTGGGGATCTTCAAAAAAAGAGTGAACAGGTACCTTCTAAGGAAGCGCGTTCCATCTCAGACCGCATCTTAGCTTACCATCAGCCGAGATCGTGGTCAAGCGCTTCCCTATCGATAATAAAAAAAATCGCTTACTTAAGGTCATCAATTCGTATAAATTGTCCATCGAATACTTATTTATTTATCAATAAGTACATAATATTTTATTTGTGGTCCCTCAGAAAGCACGTTTCGTACATGAAAACCTTTTTACGATTTAAAACTTCGAACCTTCTAACTTTTCTCACACGAAAACCTCTGATTTCAACGAAAATTTACAAGTTCGAAGTTTTTGGGTCAAGGAATCAATTTATCACATTTTCTGAAAGATTCAATTTCATGCATTGCTGAATTTTTTTAATTTGAAAGAAAAAAGAAAGAAAATATTTATTTGCAAGAATTATGGGTGTTTCAAGTTGTTAAAAATAAATTAAGTACCAACATATATGGTGTGCAAATATAAAAAAAAATATCATTATATAATATTACATTTAAAACATTGTAACGATTTTTTAGAATTACTACCGGATTGGGACGCGGCCACACACTGAGAAGATCCGGCGGAAGAAACTCAGCGAGCTGATAATTTTTCTCTATTTTACTGTGTGTATGTACTTATTATAAATGTACAATGATGATTTCATATTACAAAAGTTATTTTTATAATTACAAGTTTCATATTTTGTATAATTAAATTTTTTATAATTTACAAAATGTTCACTATTTACAAAATTTTACTAAGTACATTGAATTTTTTTAAGGACAATTCAACAAACTCATATTTCTATCCATTAACATTTAATTTTATCGTCTAAAAATTCTTTAATATCATAATAAGTTTTATCTAACAGCAAATCAAACAACTTTTTACGAAATTTATTTATAGGTAATGATTTAAGACTATCAGGAATATGATTGTATATAATAATAGACATACAACACACATTTTTTGTAATAATATTTAATTTTTGGTTAGGCACATATAATTTCTTACTATTCCTAAAATATGAGTAACCAGTGACTTCAGCATTTGTTTTAAATAACTTTTGGTGCTTTTTTACAAATACGCATACCTCTAAAATATACAAACATGGTAAATTAAACCTTAAGAGACTTGAAAAGTGGTTTACAGGAATGTAACTGATTAACACCACATATTGCTCGAATACATTTCTTTTGGATTCTTAAAATTCGTACCAATTCAACAAAACTTCCCCAAATAGGAATTCCATATTGTAAATTAGAAGAGACATATTCATGATATGCTAATAGGGCGGCTTTTACGTTTCTTACTTCTCTTAGTCTTCTCAAGACAGACAAATCTATAAATCTTATTACATAGAGATTCAATGTGTGCTTTCCAATTACAATATTTGCAATAATAATTCCTAAAAAGTTTGTATTGATTGAAATTGATAGCCATATCGATGATTAGATTCATATTTAAGACTGCATTATTATAACTTAGTAAGACCACGAAAGATATGCCCTTGAGATATATCGCGCACAAGAGCAGAGATATTTCTTGTTGTTGAAAATGCACCATTATTCCAACCAGGGAATGAAATTTCCAATCCTGGTATTTGTGGGACTGCACATTTTAAATTGGTTAGAAGACTACGCAAAAAATTTACGAACAAGTTCAACATTTTAATTCTCTTACTGAATATAATCAAATTGTAAGAATTCATAATTTTGAATAATGTTTAGATATTTTGTTATTGTAAGAAGATTTTGAAAGTAGAGAATTAAACATTGTTTTGAAAGTTGCTTCTCAAAAACGTAAAAGTATTTATTATTTCCAGCTCCTGACCATACGTGCTACTCGTATATAACCAGCTGCAGCAGCGAAAAACAGCAGGTCCATCACGTAAAACTTGCAATCCGCCAGTGATCAGTGATGACTCTTAAACGAAACCAAAAAATCAAAAACGACGCCAATTGCTTGCTTGTCGCTAGATCCACTTTTTGCGATGTCATGGCACCAAAAATAATCATGCGGTAACGACTGCCACATACAAACAAAACTATTATGTGTCTTACAATAACTAAACAATTGCAATAATTGCGCATTGTGAAATATGTGATAACCAAGCCGAATGTGACCGCCGCGTGCTGCTGTGTAGAGTACACATACCTACGATACGTATGATTTTCGCTTTTCTTCAATGCCGCCAATCCTCGTTCAATTTACCACTAGGATAAATCCCGAGTATAGGATGCGAGAGCCCGGTATCCCGGTATTGTATTTCCTAATCCTAACGTTTGTTAACGTTGCCATTTATATGTACCTATATACTACCTGACCCGGTGAACGTCGTTTCTATACAGATTACTTGTAATGAATATTTTGGAGAGGAGTTTAATTGAGACAAAAACTATTCTATTTTTTAAGTTGGACCAAACAGTAGAAATCTTTAGTAGTTTCGGAGTCCATCGCGAACAAACAAAGTGACGCGTAATTTATATATTACGTATGTTAAGATATTCTATTTAATATTGGAAATTAGTGATGACATATCATATTATATCATTGTGATATATCATTACATACTTAAAATGTGTGACTGCATGGTGGTCTAGGGATAGCCTATTCGGCTCAGACCATGAGGTTCCGGGTTCGAGTCCCGAATCGGGCAAGGCACTATTGAAGTTTTTTCGAGGTTTTCTCAAAAATATAATCCTCACAGCAGCTCGGAGTCTGGCGCAGTGGTGTATTACTACTCCCATGCCTCGGATGAGCACGTTAAACTCTCGGTCCCAGTTACCGCTAGAAATAGTCGATAATCGTTAACATGTCGCTAAATGCGGTGATGAGGATCGCCACTTATTTTGCCAACCGAGAAACCGGTGAATCGCGGTGAACTGGAAAGTCCAAAGACGTTCGGTTTACTCTGCCTACCTTCCAAGGGTACCGGGCGTCATATGATATATCGGCTTGATTTCATTTATTATATTATAAAGTGGCACTGCCATCATTATTAAATACATATGTATATAGACTAACTAGACCGAAATATTCAAAATAACCTTACTAGGTTCTTGATTAACTTATAATAAATCGGGTGAATTGAATTAAATGAATAGAAGTTTATTACTATAAAACAATTACCAATATCTTAACAAAGTATCAAATCGACAAAATGACAGCGAGTAAAAGTAATCATTTTTTCTTCCTTTGAAATATCATGTCGAAAATAATGTCAAATGCATTAGCGAATAGAGAAACTGACATTAATATCGAGAAGACGGGTCGATAAAATTTTATCGCGCTGCTTTTTTTATATCATTAGATAGCAAACAAGCAGATGGGTCTCCTGATGGAAAGAGTCAACCATCGCCTATAGACACCAAATATGTTAATGGTGCGTTGTTATCTTGTGGCGAGGTCTAATGCCATATGCATAAGTTTACCAGCTACCTTACCCTCCAAACCGGAACATGACAGCGACAAGCACTAACGCTATTGCGGCAGGAATAGGTAGGCGGTGGTACCTCACCCGGGAGAGACAATGCAGACCTCTACCACCTCGTAACTACGATGATAGTGACTCGCATAGCTAATCGGTCACCTTTTACGACCTGCCTGGCAGAACGGTAGTTGGTCTATTCTTCAAAGGAGCCCAGAACCAACACGGGGAGCTTATCCTAAGCCTGCAGAAAACGAGTTGACAGAATTTTCTTACTTCTTCTATACGCGGTGAATGACTTGACACCACCTTAACGCTTGGTTATATTTATGTTATATACACAGGCCACATGAATACTAATAGATACGGCGTTTTTCACAAAAAGTGTAGCGTACCATGTGCATACACTGACGTATTTGTGTGCGTGTAAAATTTAACTACGCTTGAGCTTGAAGTCTTAGAAACGTCACAAGAAGGCGCCTCCATTTACTCCGTGGTTGTATACGAGTATCACTATTGTTGCTGATCTTAAAAAACAAAGTGGTGGCTGCTTTTGCCAATTTTTATATAAAAAAACGTTATTATACTAAGCGTACTGGGATATACCAAAGATCGTGAGCTTCTTACTACTTCTTACTTCTAAGATAGTACAGAAGTACTCTTAGTACTTCTGTACTATCTTAGAAGTAGACAGACAGAAATAGTGTAGCAATAGTGACACTTTAGATAAGAAGGTTCATGTTACAGCATAACGGCGTCACGCGCTATCGTAGCATATGCATGTTTTTGTATGTATCTAAGTATATATACGTATATGAATATTTACATATAGGTTGATTAATTTTAGTACTTTACTGACTGAAGAAAGGTGCTCAGTACTCGATTCTGATGCCAAATATGCAAAAAATGGTATCTAGATTTTAACTGAACTATATATCTAAATCTATACATATAATAAAATCGTAGAAAAGTCAAAACTGTAAATTATTCTTTTAGAAGCATACTTGGGGCGTGATCTACAATCGATATCGAAGCCAAAAATAGTTATTAGAATTTTTGTCTGTTTGTCTGTATGTATGTCCGGGGTAAACTCAAAAAGTACTGCATGGATTTACTTCAAATTTTGCATGAATATTACTAATAGGTCGGGTCAACATATATACATACTACTACATATTATCACGCTATCTATCACCTACGGGGGAGGGACTGTGCGGAGTAAACGAAGTCCGCGCGGACGAAGTCGTTGGCAAAAGCTAGTACCTAATAAAAATGTTTAGTACGGACACCTGCGCATATATATCGACGTACATTGTTTATAATCACCCATTTGCCACTACGGGACGTGTCTGTCAAAGTGAGCGCCTATTGCCCGCGTATTGGCCATGTATTTTAACTACTACAGTTAGTATATTGAATTATCGGTCCTTTAAAATAATATGTGCCTACAGTATTTTACAAGTGATTTTACCAATCACCTGTATAATGAAATATTATTCACTACAATTTACCTACAATTTTAATCATCAACCAACACTAAAATTAATTAACCGACACTAACAATGTTGAACCGGTAGTTATATTTACTCACCCTTTAGCTGCGGTGTTTCGATGAACGCATTTGTATGCGGTTTAATTTAGCACGAGGGTTTGAATAATTGCCGAAATAATGCATGTTTATTTGATAGATGCTAATCTATGTAAATCACGGGATTATGTTATGTGTGTATTCTTCTGTACATGTCACCGAAATTTTGAATAGGCTAGTTGACTGCTGCTGCTAAAAAGCTGTTTAATAATATTACTTATGTTTTTGATTATATATCTTAAGGTAACAAGCAAACAGATGGGTCTCCTCATCGAAAAAGAATGCCATTGCCTATAGGCACCAAATATGTTAATGGTGCGTTGCTATCTTGTGGTGAGGACTAATGCCACGTGCATAAGTGTACCGACTACCTTACCCTCCAAACCGGAATGCGACAGTGACAAGCACTGACGCTATTGCGGCAGGAACATAAGGCGCTGATACCAGAGCCGGGTGAGACAAGGCAGAACCCTACCACCTAGTAGCCACGCTAGTAGTGAAAGGCATAGCCAATCGGTCGCCTCTTATTTATTAGCCGAAGATACTTAGTCTCACATAATGTGATAGGTAGTAAGTCTACCACCAACTGGACACTTATCCAATCTCATATAACTTTTTAACAAGATTAGCATTAAAGCTCTCAAAATTCTAGTTACATGTCAATCAAGTGACAAATGGAGATGACATATTCACTAAAAATTAAGATGGTGTTGTCATTTGATCAAATATCAATATCTTACCATCCCCACATAAACACTAATAGTTGGATGTAAGTATCTGTCCGAGTGTAGAAATGCTTCGACAACATTTTCGACCTTGATGTGTGTATTGGCCTCGTCAGTGTAGTCCGACCTTAGATGAAGGAAACTGATATGAAATAACTAAGGAAAAAACGTGTAATTTCGACTTTTTTTATATCATAAGATAGCAATCAAGCAGATAGGTCTCCTGATGGAAAGAGTCAATCATCGCCTATAGACAGCAAGGATGTTAATGGTGCGTTGCTATCTTGTGGCGAGGTCTAATGCCACATGCATAAGTTTACCGGCTACCTTACCCTCCAAACCGGAACACGGTAGTGACAAGCACTGACGCTATTGTGGGAGGAATAGGTAAGGCGGTGGTACCAGACCCGGGTGAGACAATGCAGAACTCTACCACCTAGTAGCCACGATGGTAACGATTCGCTTAGACAATAGGTCACCTTTTACGACCTGCTTGGGAAAACGGCAGTTGGTCTATTCTTCAAAGGAGCCCGGAACTAACACGACGGACACGTCGCGAGTAATGGCGAACTTAAGCACAGCTATCTACATAACAACTGACAAAACGTCAAGACTTAAATTTAAAAAAATATCGACATTTTATCGTTAACTTTCATATCATTTTTATTCAAATAGGATTGAAAAAAAACAGAACTTCGTGTTCTGTATTTAAGTATCAAATACATTTAAACAATACGTACCGGTTCAATGATTCATTTGGCGATATCGTTCTATTGTTCGTTCTACATCCTAAAAAGCTGCAATAGATACCATCGTTTAATTTTTTCACGTTTACATTTAAGATACACACTGACACCACAATTATGGAAAACTAGAATTATTTAATTAAAATCGGTAAATATTTGAGTAAACTTAATCATTTCACGTTTTATGAACATTGACAGCGTTTAATAGTAATGGCAAATCGGCTGCAAGCTGATTAAGGTGACGTTATTTTCTTAAATAATTTGAAATTAGAGCACTGACAATTTTTTTGTAGCTTTGTTTATTATGAAAATTCGAACTCGTTAGACAGAGATAAAGCCATTTTTATATATTCAGCGTTGGAATGCATGCCATTTATAATTTTGATTTTTTATGGAAATTAATGCCGATGATGAAATGAAAGAGTCCGACACACACCTATTGTAAGTACAGACTGCTCACGTGGTATATACTACTACATAAATGTAAATTACCATTGAAACTTGCTAACTTAATGGTAACACTTACAGCAGAACTATTATCGCTACAGACCTTATAGCACGTGATGTTATAGTGCCTAGTATTCAAGTAGGGATAGTAAAATATAGATCTTTGATCAAACGACAAATACCGTCTTAATCACTACTGAATATGTCATTTCCAAAGAACAAATATAATTCCGTGGTGATTTCCATTTTACACTTAATTGATATGTCACTCATTTTAACCGCTTTGGTGGTAGTTAACTCTGGACTGTCATGGTATCTTAAATGACATCACGCCGTGATCATAATGTAACAGTTATCTTTCAAAAATCTTCTTTCACTTGTCATTTTTAAATTAATCACCAACCTTTGTACCTTTTAAATTTCAATAAACTAGTTACCAGAGCAAGCCTTTTTTTTAATTTCTGTTATAAATGAAAATAGTAGTCAATTTGGTTCTATTGAAGTTAGCAATCCATAAGTAAACTTTTTTTGTACCTGATACGTCTTTTGACGATGTCATTTTTTTATTCTTACGATATATTTTCTATTCTTATGTCCTTTAAATCTTTTCCATTGAAGAATATATTATATCTGTCTTCCTGTATCCTGTACAGCTCGTAAGTCGTTAAAAGACCTCATATAGCTATAGTTTAATAAAAACCATTTTTTGTTTTAAATTAATCACCAACCTCGTAATAAAATATTTTGTTTGACCATATTTAAAAGCTTTTTAAACTTTCTTTTACGTAAATCTTTATAAAATTGTGAATAAAATCTGAAATATTTTAACCTCTTTTAGGTAAATCTTTATAATTTGAACAAATTGTTAGATATTTTTTTAACAGTCATTGAAGTTAGGGGTATACCCATGAGTAACCTTTAGGGGTATACTTATGTAACTTCTGTCGTTGTCACTTTGATGTGCAAAAACTCCTTAAATAAAGAATAAAAAAAGTAACTTCTTCACTAACAGATAGATACGTCTATTGACGGCAATTATCTTTTACTACAAAGAAAGATTTTTTTTAAATTTTCATTCATATGTCCCTCTAATTCTAGCCGATTATGCAGAGAACATTATCTGCCTTCCTGTATGTAATATAATCCGTAAAACGTGAACAAAGCCTCGTAAAACTATCTAGATAGACGAGTTCTGCAATGCCTTATCCGGGTTTAGTACCGTCGCCTTAAATATTCCCACCGCAATATCGCCAGTGCTTGTTACTGTAGCTTTCTGGTTTTAGGGGTAAATAAACCAGTTTTATGCATGTGGCTTTATATTTCTGCCACACGCATAACAACTTCTTGAGACATTAATGATATATAAATAATAACATTTAATTTTATCATTTATTGGTTTTTCTTTGATACGAAATAAAATTAAATGAAAAATGAAATGAAAAGTACTTACTTGCAAGAATATGGGTGTCACAAGTTATTAAAAATTAATTTAAAATACCAACATATTTTAGGATGATATGGTGTGCAAACATTTAAATTTCGGTCAGAAACTCAGCAGGCTTGTTTTTTTCTATTTCATGTATCTTATTTATGTGTGTAGATATGAATGCTTTTGCATTATGCATTTATGCATTTACATAATCTAAATATCTATATAATAAAATAAAGTCCTATGTTTAGCTGGAAGAGAATACTTTATTTTTACACTTTTGACGAGGCAACATTTTTATAATTACTACCGGTTAGGAACGCGGCCATACACTGAAAAGGTATACAAAAAAGATAAAATAAGAAAATTTATTTTAAAGTAACGTTAACTCGCAGCTTGGTTGACTTGAAGAAACTGTTACTGGAGACATGTTCGCCCGTTGTTTTTTACCCATTTGTCCCACACTTATCTTTTTTTCAATGTTTTTGTTTCTATAGTTGTTGTTTATAATAAATAAATTATATTAAATACTGTCTGTTCTCCGTAGCTTCGTTCGCATGACCCAAACACATCACTTTCTTTTACTCAGTAAAAGGGTAAAACAGTACCTAATCTATGTTACTCAATAATAATACAGCTTTATAGTGGTTAAATAATTTTTAAAATCAGACAAGTGTGTTTATCCATAACAAAAAAAAAACTCGAATATCATGTACCTAAGTATGATATTCGACATGTGTAAAGTATTTGCAAAAAAATTAACTAATTTGCTTATGTTTTGTATATGTTCTTAAAATGACCAATTATTTTACTGTATTTATCGTGCATCAATCTTGAGGTTTAGTGTAATATTTTGGGGTAGCTCCACACATAAAAAGTCCGCATTTATTGCTCAAAAGAGGTGCATTAGAAGTATATCTAAGCTAAATAAATCACAAAGTTGTAAACCAGTATTTTTACCTTGCCATTTATTTATATTTATACAAATTGTTATATTTGTTAGAGCCAACTTATATTCCAAAAACTAAAGAGTAATCGTAACCATGACAATTTAATAACCTTGCCATACAACACAGCTTTATTTGGGAAAAATTTGTGCGGAATACAAACAAAAATTTATAATAAATTAACAAAAAAAAAAGGAAAATGGAATGTATGAACACATTTAAAAATGAAATAAAAAATATTTTTATAATAAGTTTATACTACCTACAATATTAATGAATATTTATGTGATAATTTTAAATGACTGTAATTCTTTTACTGTAAATTATAAATTATATATTATTAGTAATAATTAATAATTTTGCGGCCTTGTTATGTCGATAAATAATTTTAATAATATTTGCATTGTGTATGTAATTAATCTATTTTATGAATTATATTAACAAATTATAAATTTGACATTCAAATTTAACTAATATTATTTTGACATTAAAATACATTTTCAATTTCCATTTCAAATTTATAGTAACGTTAGAAATTTGATATTTAATTTAATTAGAAATCATTACGACTTCGAAAATTTGTGCAGTTAAATATTATGTTGTTGCACATGCTTTAATTAATAATTTAATATGAGAATTTTTAAGTCTCCTTAACATGTTAATAATTATTTTGCACGCCGTGTAGGCAGAATGTATCTAGTTCACTAATTATTTTTTATATAGAAACATCCTGATTTACCTATATTCAATCAATAAATAAATAATGATTATGATTATGACATCTTAAGTATGTATCTCTTTAAATTATTATAAGTAATAATTAAAAAAAAATACCTGTCTAGATGGAGTAATTATATAGAAACAATACATCAATAACATTCCATAAAATGGGCTATGTGTGAGTTTCACACGTGTACTTACCTACCGTAGTTAAGCTGTCATAGTACACGCTTACTGTGCCTTTTTTGTATCGTTACTTCCCATACAAAAAATTGAAGGATTAATATAAACTAAATACTATAAATTAGAACCTATTTAACTATAATAATTTATAAAAAATAAGTACAATAACAAAGGACACGCTTAATTAACTAAACGTTTTGAAATTTGAAGTTTTTGTTAACTATTTGACTTAAAATATCAATATTCTGGTTCCCTTGCGAAATAAAGAAAGTGACCCAATAGACTTTTGCTAAATTGACCAACTTGTCGATTGGCAAGATGAGTATCGAATCACCACCCATCTCGTCGACTCGATCGATCTCAACAATTTGATGGCGATCCTCATAACCGTATTTCTCATCGACTTGATAAAGACTCACATTTTTCTTACCATGTATGAGACGAATAGCTTTACATGTCACTACGTGGCCCCTTTTCTAGAAGTAGGTTTTAGTTTAGCATTGTTACTATGTGGTGATGTGTGACGTCAGATTAATAAAATCAATAATATTTTCTTATTGTGTTCCAGTTTGGAAAGTAAGGTAGACAGTACACTTATACGTGAGCCATACCAACCCCACCACACGGACAGCTGCGCAATATGAACATCTCTGTACGTCCGGTGAACTATCTGTTCATTTGCTGTCCATCGTAGCATCGTAGCATAGTGCATTTTATAATATTTATTTATTATTATTTTATTAGTTAGTCAGTAATAAATTATACACAAACACGAAAAGTGCAGCAAATGGACTAAATAAAAGCACTTCAAATTTTAAAAAAAACTGCGTTTTCTCACTTTTAATAAATTAGGTACAATATGGACGTAACGTTAAAAAAGTTGTCCATTTCAAGAATTTTCATAGACTCAAGCGGTCGAGTTATTGGCACATTTTGTACGACTTACACCGACTGGCTCGCATCGGACCGCGCCGGAATCTTTGACGAGGAAAGATAGTTTCCTAGTTTCCTTCATCTAAGGTCGGAACGGATACGTACTAATGCCGTAGAAGTACTCGTAGTATCTGTGCCGCGGAAAAAGTGCGCGTGCCTTGTAAGTCATACGCGTGCCGCGGCTGCAGCTGCGTACGTCACCTGGTAACTCGACTCGCTGCACTGTTGCTCTGTATTCACATTTCATAACAGCCGTACGGCTCCGAACAGACCCCGATACATACAGACGGAAACGACTATCTATCGTGGAATCTGTTCGAAGCCGTACGGAGCAATGTGGAGCCGTGTGAAGTTGTTCAGCCACCGGTTAACGTGAATGTAATGGAAATATGAACTGTAATTCCTGTTTACACGTCCCAATTTACTTTACCGGATCGTAAAATGTTACCCGGGCTGGGCCGGTGGGTCTGAATCAAAGCTTTCTTAAGCGCTGACCTTGATATGTGCAAAAGTAATTAATACGACGAATAACGTCCGTAATACGGTTTATTTTGCCATGCGCAAAGCGACCCCCACTCCGTATTCAAGCGCTACATAACTCAAAAGAAATCTATAACTCAATATATATATAAAGAAATCAATAAAATTTGTCATCTTATTGAAATTTCAATTTTTTCGCGAATTTTCGCGAGAATTTTAATAAGATGGCAAATTTAATTGATTTCTTAATTTTTGCATTCTTATTGAATACGAAACTGAATCTAATTCTCAAAACTTATAGCTTTTCAAATATTAAAATTACTTTGTTTTTAGCAAACTTACTTAATTTTTTTTAATGACTTTCAAGTTAATTCACCGATTGACTTAAAAATCTTATCAGTTTTTCTTCTTTAAAAACTGCGTCAAATACCGTTAATTTAATCAAAATCGGTCAATTTGGGATTTATCAATGAAGAAAATTAAAAATAAAATATTTTTGACATTGCATCGAAATTTTTTATCCTATCGATTATTTGTCTAAAGCAATATTTTAGATCTCAAAAATCGAGTAGAATGCTATCATCGTTTTCAAAATATACAGCTTTTCAAAAATTAATAAACTGCAACTTTTAATAAAATAGATGTTTGAACTGAAAAATCTATGCTTATATTTTTTACTGTTTTGAGCTTAAGGGTGATTCTTCAAAAATGTGTTCTCCGTGTAATTTCCATGGTATTTTTGAAACCGTTTAATTAAAGTAAATTACACAAACATTTCGAAAGTTTATACAAATTTAAAGAACATATAAAAATTCGAAACGTCTAAAAAAAATATAGAAGATTTGCGATCCATGGAAATTACATTATAGACCACGGAAATGATCCCGCAGGTAAAACTTTGCTAAATACCGAATCAGATATGAAAATAAGATTGGATAAAATTTATTTGGGCTACTGTGAACGGCTGTAATATGCATTAAAACGATATTAGCCCAAATTTTTCAGCGACTCCTTTTTTCTGAATTTCCCCTCTCCGTTAAATTTAGGGCTTAGCATGTTGTTCTTACTGGAAATAAAAGTGTATACCTTCGATTTCGAATATTACGAGTATTATCAAAACTTTGAACATGAAACTGACGTGAAACTTGTGCTTAAGTTAGTAGCGTGCTTAAAAGTCAGCTTAAAATTTCAAAATTTTTCAAAATGATACTTTGAAAATTGTTTTTGCTTTTAATTTTATTGATTGAACACACTCTCTTTTAGGGTTACGAAGTAAACTAGGAACCCTTATAGTTTCGCTATGTCCGTCCTTCCGTCCGTCTGCCCGTCCGTCCGTCCGCAATCTAACTCAGAGATCGTTGGTACTAGAAAGCTGTAATTTGATATGAATATACATATTAGTCACGGCAATAAAGTCACAAAACAATTATTTTTTGGGTTAAGTAGCTCCTGTTAGTGTAAAGTAGAGAAGTTATTTTTTTTCTCATGCACCCCAGAATGTGGGGTATGATTGGATAGATTTTAAAAAATATCTTAAAGTGATAACAATTTTTCAAGATTAAGGTAACAAGATTAAGGGACTCTTGCGAAATATTAAGCTTTAAAATGCAAAAAGTAGCATAGCTCAAGTCAAGTTTGCTCTGCCATCCTCTGCCAGCTAAATGGTTGGTTTCGGTTGTAAAAAAAATATCCTCGTTGCCGCATTTACCGACATGTTAACGATTATCGACTATTCCTAACGATAATAGGTATAACTCCTCAATACCCGTTTACCAAAAAAAGTACAATTACATTCTAAAAATGTGACATGGAAATTGAGAACCAAAAATTGAAAAATTGGAGAACTTACTCTTGCACCAAAATGGAGAGAATCAAGGCCACGACTGCTTGACCCATGAGCAGCAGCATAACTACATAATCACAAAAACAATCCCGATATGTCTAGACCTCGCCACTTCATAGTGGTACGGGGTACCCATCGCAAAAAGCGAAGCTAAAATTTTGCCAAATGTGTTACATACTTACTTATACTCATAAAATAAAAACTTTCACTACAATACAATCAGCAATTATTCATATAATTTAAACATTCCATCGTCGACACTTGGTGAAATTCTGTCACTTTAAGAAAAATAAGTTAAAATGTACTTGTATGTTTAATTCAGTTCACAAACATGTAATTTAGCACAATTACGATATTTTTTTATGTCTTAAGATAGCAAACAAGCAGTTGGGTCTCCTGATGGAAAGAGACAACCATCGTCTAGACACCAAAGATGTTAATATGTTACTATCTTGTTGCGAGGTCTAATGTCACATGCATAAGTATGCCGGCTATCTTACCCTCCAAACCGGAACACGACAGTGACAAGCACTGACGCTATTGCAGCAGGAATAGGTAAGACGGTGGTACCAGACCCGGGCGAGACAATGCAGAACTCCACCACCTAGTAGCCACGATTGTAGTGACTCGTATAGGCAATCGGTCGACGTTTACGACGTTTACGACCTGCCTGGGAGAATGGCAGTTGGTCAATTCTTCAAAGGAGCCCGGAACCAACACGGAGGAATCTATTTTGCTCCCAAACGGATAAACTGATTTTGATGCAATTTGTGCATTAGACGTAGTTGTTTGAGAAATAGAGCTGGTTAATTTTTAGAACTAATATGGGTAATATTATTATATAAACTAATAAAATAGATAAGCGCCCTCTTCAAGGTGCTTTAAAAATCGGTTGAGGTTTTAAAACACCCTGAAGATGGTTTTAAAAGGGACAATGGGTTTTTATGGATCCTGATAATGCTTTAAAAAGTGAAACTAGTTGAGTAAAGAGCTAAAAATATTTATTTTTGAAATAAAATAAAAGTACAAGTACATTTTAACTGATTTATCTTACAAAAAATCTTTATTTAACTATAGTTTTAAAAGCTATTACCGGATCAAATACTGAGCTACTACCGGATCAAAAAATGCAAACGGCACACTAATGCCAAACTTATAAATATCCAAAGAAAATCGTTATAGCACAAACAGTATTTTGCGTTACGGAGTTGGATAAAAAGGATATATTTCAGACATTTATTCTTATATCAACGTCTGTTTCAATAAGTAAAGCTATAATACACCAGATTAACAATTCTCTACGGCCGTTACCAAAATTCGCTCGGGGCATTCCAAAGGCAGTTTGAAACAAAATAAAGAGAAACAGTATATAACCTACTTTCCGCATCAATATTATAACGCCGTTACTTTCTGTTGGAAGCTTGTTTGCTAACTTTATTAAACAAATTCTGTTTGGTAATTTTACTCTCGTAAAATGGGCTTGGGATTAATTGTTCTACTATTTGAACGCAATTAAACTACAGCAACCTACTTCCTATTTCCTTGTTCATGTCCAGAGATACGTCTGGAACCTTGCATCAGTTCTTCACCAAATTAAAATGAGACCACACCGGATTATACCCTCCCAAACAAAAATAAACTTTCAAAGTCAGTTCATAATTGACCGCCCCGTTGATCGAGTGGTTAGCGCGCAATCGATGGGGCTCGGGTTCGTTTCCCTCTGGGGACAAGCTTTTGTGTGATGAGCATAAATGTTTGTATTTCCGGGTTTGGGTGTTTATTAAATATATTCCAGTATTTATATTTGTATTTCTATGTATTGGTATCGTTGACTAACACCCATAACACAAGCAAATAATTTGCTTACTTTGGGGTTAGATCAGTAAGTGTAATTTGTCCCGTGAAAATTTATTATATTTATTTATTTATTTATAATGACCGAGTTCTGAGGTTCTTATAAAAAGCATGTAGCAGAATTGTTAACATCATCCTTTTAGGAATTGGTTGAAACTTTTAATTGAATAAAGAATTTCTAAGATTGTTTTTTTTTAAAACGGATTTATCGCACATTATGGTTTGTGGGCTAAAGGGCTAGACCGAAAATGTGTAGCAAAAAAACTACACCAAATTACATACAAAAACCGGCCATTTTTCAGTAATTTTTTGAGCACTTCCCGATCAACTGGAAAATTTAAAAAAAAAATTCAATTGATTCAGTTAAGTTTCCTGGCAATTTTGCGAATATGCAAAATATTTTATAATTTTAACGTCTTAATGGCCTTTTTATATAATATAAACAATCATAAATATTACTGTGACCCCGTGTGATTAGACCCCATTGGTCTAGCTTTCTATTCACGTATCAACATTTTCATAAAATGACTCGTCCATCCAGTTAAACTTGACACCTCCTTAAGTTAGTTTATACATGTAGTCCCAGATAATATAGCGAAAGGAGCCCCGTTCCCCCGCGGTAGAGTTCCGTAACGTCTCGCCCGGGTATTTGACACCACCGCCTTTACCTATTCCTGCCGCAATAGCGTAGCGTAAATTCTTGTCATTATCATGTTCCGGTTTAGAGGGTAAGGTAGCTGATAAACTTATGCATGTGGCACTGCTATCCCACTACATGGATTGTAACGCACCATTTACATCTTTGGTTTTTATAGACGGTGGTTTCTCTTGAGATCAGGAGAGTGATCTGCTTGTTTGCTACCTAATGATAAAAAAACCGAGTGTACATTATACACCTCTCCATTTTTTAACAAAATATCACAAACAAGATGTAAGAAGAAACAATCATTGCCTACAAATAACAAAGATATTAATCGTGCGTAACCCTCTGTGAATGGGGCGAAACAACACATGCATAAAACCGGCATACTTTATCTAAATCAGAACACGACAGTAAAAAATATCGACGCTATTGTGGCAAGAATAGGTAAGGTAGTGGTACTAAACATTAGACATTGCGCAATTCTACCACATAGTTGTCACAATAGTAGTAAAACGTTCGACTAATTTACTTCTACTTTTACGAGTTGCTTTTTTATATTTTTTATGAAATAGGAAGGAAACAGGCAAATGGCTCACCTGATGGTAAGTGATCATCGCCACACATGAACAGCTGCAACACCGGAGGTCTTGAACAGGAGCATTACCGGTCTTTAAGAAATGAGTAAGCTTTTTTCTTGAAAGCCCCTAAGTCGTATCGATTGAAATCGATCCATGCAAACAACTACTAGTAAAAATCGATTTTGCTGGTAATTAGATGCATAGAGCAGTCTTGCAAGGCGAAAAATGCATTGAAAAATGTACTGTAGTGAACTTGCAGACATCCAAATAGTGAAGGTAGCTAATTTTGGTGTTATATCCGATGATAGAATTCAACGGGTGGAAATAAGCTGAACAACTCCTTGAAACACTCCCCGTGGTAAAAACGATAGAAGATGCAGAGAGAACTAAATCTCTTCGCAATGCCAAAGGATCAAGATGTTGAGAAAGAGTCTGGTCATTGACGATTCGAAACGCTCTACGCTGTATGCGGTCAAGTGAATGGAACTGGTGTTACGGAGCCCCTGCCCAAAGATGAGAACAGTACTCCATAGAGGCTTGATTTGCCACTTCGCAAGCGGTCGGCTGGTGTTAAGTACTGTTTCGCTCTGTTCAAAACACCTAGGTGTTTACTAGTTTTGGTCATTTGGCGGCTAAAGCTAAGCAGCTTTAACCGCCAAATGACCACAAAACTGGACGTTACTCGATATGTTGATACCAAGAACTCCAATGCTAGCTAAGGCAGCTAAAAGAGTATTCTTGAGACGAAGGGAAACGACCAATGGTGATTTCTTACGAATGAACGCACAAAGTTGTGTGCAATTCAGTAAAACATCAAATAACTCATCAATCCTGTAATGTTCTATATTTTTAATCATCATCATCAGAACATTTAGCTTACAAGTTCTGATGGCTGAGATAGCTGTAATAATGATGTATCCAAAACAATTGTCATGACATACACGTTACGTTACTACATAAACATTTATTTAAAATGATTTAGCGGAGAAGCAGATTGCTTACTGGTAAGATTGGTTTGGGATTGACAGTTATCTGTGTAATTCGAGTGTCAACGTCGCAGGAGGATTAGGGTTGTCGGCTTCGAAGCGCCTTGATATTGGATAAAATGTCTAACGGGTTGATGTGGATAGGAAATTCCTTTAACCCCATATCCATTTGTTTCTGATTGTCAAGTATCACGATTAAATTGTTTTTATCTTACTTTTACCTGGAAGATAATAATATATTTGCCGTTGTTATAGGTTGGGTTGGCTCATAGCTATTGCGGTTATTTGGTCCACTTGTGGGAGCACATAATATTATAATATAATAAAAATGAACTTTATTTGTTTTTTGATAAAGATAAATACAAAAGTGAATCTTAAAGTTAGACTAGCTAGGATAAACAAAATTGTTTATCCTTGCTAGTCTAACTTTAAGATAGTTCCTTACAAACACCACACCACACCAGTTCCTTACAAACGTAATAAATTAAAATTAATTTATTACGTTTGTAAGGAACTGGTGTCTATTTTTTTAGTATCGAGAGGGAAGCGCTTGACCACGATCTCGCCCGATGGTAAGCTAAGATGCGGCCTAAATGGAACGCGTTTCCCTACAATTTACCTGTTCACTCACTCCCAGGTTGTACTCGTGTATATAATAAATAAGTAAATCTCCCTGAAATTTACAAGTTATATTATTATGTGTTAGCTTTGTTTGAATAAACCGTTTATTTGACCGTTATTTAAATCGTATCGTTCGTTCGTTCGTTTGAAATTACGATGAGTCATACTGCATTGATAAGGAATCATCCTTATCAATGCATATGCAACGGCCGGCAGTCTTGCTCGAGACGTCGACTAGTTCACATGTGAATTTATGGAAATACGGAATTGTTGAGTGATATTTAAATAATATTGGATTTTGAAACTGGCATATCATTGGATCAGTAATTTAAGTGATATTATAAGTGGAACACAAATTTGTTCATGTAAGTACTAAGTGATCATTAAATATTTATATTTAAGAATATTAAATACCGTGTTTGATTGGAAAGGAGAAATAAAGTGTGTTTATAGCTATCACATTAAGAATTTCACTAGTCAATCCCTATTTTCTGGACAGTTCCTTACAGTTCAGAAGTGGGATAACAGGAACATTTTCAAAATGTTTTTGTTCACGCCCACAATAAAGGTAGAAATACAGCGAGAGTTATTACAATGGCGTTAATTTTTCTTTTCTTGACAAACTTTGAACACGATTATTTTTCTTTTCCTTATTTTTTACAATATTTTGACGACTAAATAATGCTTATACGTATTTAAAATAGATACTTCGAGTAGATTTCAAACGATTATCGAACTCAACTTACTGTTGTTGTTTTTTTAACCTAATCAATAAATTAATTCACAAGACCAATTAATTAATCATTTACAATAAAACCAATTGATCTAGTACAAAAGTAAGCAAATTATTTGCCCGTTATATTGGTGCTTATGAACGATACTATAAGTATATAGCAATTTTTTATTTATAATACATACAATTTAATAAAACATTTTAAAATATATTTTATATAAAGAGGCAATATAATCATGTATAATAATCCTATCAGCGCAATGGGATACAAAAGTGATGATTATTGTTTAATTTGCAATGCGTATCTGATTTTTTAAACGATTATAAAACAATAGGACCTATTCTTTGCAGTTATTATATAAACGTGTACATTTTTTTTTCTGAGTTCTAATTACGGTTTTAGGTATTTTGATAAACATTGATTCCCTTTTGACTCATTTTTTTATGATCACTTGAAATATACTTCTGTTAAATATCTTCTGTAGTAAAATTTCGTTAAGGGACAACTGAATGCTTTAAATACTAACAGTGCAACGGAAATATCATGTATCCTGTTTTAAAATATTTTTTTCTTTAAATAGTTACGATTCTTTTCTTGAATAAACGATTTAAATAAATACTTAAATAAATATAATATTATAATCAGTATAAATAATTATATTTTACTAGTTTTATATTATCAATATATCCTATCGTTTAATTTTCAAATAATAAGAATAATAATTTTTAAAATCGGACATCAATAGCGTATCATGGCTATTCGCGCTTATTTCTTTTAGATTTTATATTTTACTCTTTTTTATTGTGTATACGTTTATTAAGCTTAACAATTTTGAGTTTCAGATCCATTGACTTAAGGCAGTGTGTGCAACCGAGGGGAAGGGTTGCAATTCACTATGGATTTGGACAGAACACCCATGTTAGAGGGTGAGAATGAGCTCAGGTTAGAGAGCCATAATGGGCCCAGGTTAGAGGGTCGGGATGGGCTCAGGTTAGAGAGCCGTGATGAGCCCAGGTTAGAGGGTCGGGATGGGCTCAGGTTAGAGCCGTGATGAGCCCAGGTTAGAGGGCCAGGATGGGCTCAGGTTAGAGAGCCGTGATGAGCCCAGGTTAGAGGGCATTGGAACACCCTGTCGGGTGAAGTATGGGAGGCCCAGGTTAGAGGGCCAAGGAGGTACTTTGAGATCTAAAGACAAGGAAATGAGTATTACTGGAAGGAAGGGAAGAAAGAAAAATTCAAATCCTGTTAAGACACGAAAACGTTATTATGACACTGATTCTGATATTTTGAGTGGTGATACTGATTATGGGAAGATGAGGAAACGCAAAAGAAATTCACGAGGAATAAGAGGAAGATCAAAGCGGGTGGAGTATGGCAGTGATACTTCAAGTGAACGTGAGTCGCACAATGTTTGTAATAAGACAGTTAGGGATTCAGAAACAAGTGTAATATTAAATAAATTTTTGTCAATATTAGAAACCGTCAAGAGTTCAGAGAAGCCCAAGCTATCGTTTACTAATAATGTTATACCAGATTTTGATCCTATGAGCAAGGAACAAACCATGCTAACTTGGATCACTAAAGTTGAAGAATGCGCTGAAATATACAGTTGGTCTGAAAAAGAAATAATACATTATGCACTTCCCAAGTTAACCGGAGTGGCCAAGACTTGGTATCAGGGCTTGCCCTCTCTTCTTCACACTTGGAGCGAATGGAAAAAAAAGTTAATAGAGTCGTTTCCTTGTCGCGAGGACTACGCTGAACTCTTGACGGACATGCTAGCCAAACGTGTCAAGTATGGCGAATCATTGGAGCACTATTATTACGCAAAGTTAAATTTGTTGAATAGGTGCAACATATATGGCAAACGAGCCGTAGATTGTATCTTATATGGGGTAGACGATCGCGCTATTAAGGTAGGAGCACAAGCTGCACAATTTAGTGAACCGGAACAAATACTTAAATATTTTCGAACGGTTAAAGTAGGGCAGAGCAGAGAAACGTTTGGAGGTAATGCTAGTAAAAGAAACGATCGTAGAGGTACTACAGATATGACACATAAACTCCAATCTTCTAAATTCGGCACCCAAAATTCTAGTATTCGCTGCTTTAATTGTAACTTATTTGGTCACCCAAGTTATAAGTGTGAAAAACCTTTGATAACATGCACCTCGTGTAATAGGATAGGTCACCAATCTTCTACTTGTTTTAGGAACAAATATAACATAGACTCCATGAATAACGAAAGTAAAACAAAAGACAAAAACGAAAAACAAGTATCAGAGCTTAGGGCGTTCGAACAACCCGTAGACAAGTACATGTTTAATATCAAAATTGAGGGCTACAGTGTACCCTGCCACGTGGACCTAGGGAGCCAATGCTCACTAATCCAAGCTAGTCGAGCTAAAGAGCTTGGCTTAAATGTAAAGTACGCTTCTGATCTTCCAGTTCTTAGAGGCATAGGTGCAAATATAACCTACCCAGTAGGAACAGTCAATGCAGAAGTTGAAGTCCAGGGTATTAAAAAAGTTATAGACATTTATGTTGTCGAAGATTATGTGATAAAGCAACCAGTGCTACTGGGTCACTCGTTTACCGAAATGCCGGACATAATCATCACCAAAACCCCTAGTAGGTTAATTTTTAAAAGAATAAATTCCGATAAGGTACACTTGACGTGTCATAAAGATGTTTGCATCCCTAAGCGTTCATTAGGCGTTATATATGTTACATCTGTCCCAATTTTTAGTGGCAATATTCAAGTAAACGGCTCGTTAAGAGGTGGAGAAGGAAAAGAATACTATCTTATGCCTGGACAATATAATATCTGCAATGGGATTGGCTCGTTGCTTGCGTTTAATATATCCGAAATTAATATGACTATCTGAGCGAATACTTTAATTACTAGGGCTCTAAAGGGCGTGAATTCTGACACGTCAGAAATTTTAAATTGTTGTCAAATGACTTTCGATTCACTTAGCTCTGACACCAAAATAAATTGTGGTGATAAATTGACAAATGAAGAACGCTTACTGTTGCAAAATTTATTAAATAAATATGAGGACTCTTTTTCGAGATCGTTAAAGGATCTTGGTTTTACTAATACTACAGAGATGGTTATAGAGTTACAGGACGCGGAACCAATCGTTTATAGGCCGTATCGCTTGTCACATTCAGAGAGAACTCTCGTAAATGACATGGTTCAGGATATGATGGATAGTGGGATTATAAGGGAATCTTCTTCGCCGTATGCTAGTCCTATCGTGCTGGTGAGAAAAAAATCTGGTGAAAAACGTTTGTGCGTCGATTACCGAGCACTTAATAGAAAGACAAAAAAGTTCACTATCCTCTACCACGGGTGGAGGATCAGCTTGATCAATTGGCTGGTAACAAACTGTTTACTTCACTTGATTTGGCTTCTGGTTACTATCAGATCCCAATTAATGAAGAATCCCGCTGCAAGACTGCATTTGTAACACCAGACGGGCAGTATGAATTTAACCGCATGCCGTTTGGTCTAGCTAATGCGCCATCGGTTTTTCAAAGGACAATAAATAAAATCCTCTATGATGCTAAAATCAAATACGCGATAGTCTATATGGATGATATCCTCATACCAAGTAGAGACGTATCTGAGGGCTTAGAAAGACTAGAGGAGGTTCTAAAACTTCTTAAGCGTGGCGGGCTAACACTCAAATTAAGTAAATGTTATTTCTTTTTAGACTCTATTGAATTCCTAGGATTCAAAGTGAATTCTACGGGTATCCGACCAGGTAATAGAAAAACTGATGCGATCTCCAAATTTCCCACACCATGTAACATTCATGAACTGAGACAATTCTTAGGATTGTCCGGGTTCTTTAGGAGGTTTATTAAGAATTATGCCGTAATAACCTCTCCGCTAACAGATCTTCTTAAAAAGGACGT
Source organism: Apodemia mormo (assembly GCA_036924255.1). Lineage (NCBI taxonomy): Eukaryota > Metazoa > Arthropoda > Insecta > Lepidoptera > Riodinidae > Apodemia > Apodemia mormo. Next base: position 21,259,356 of record JAUPFN010000021.1, on the reverse strand, counting down.
ATGTCGGACATGGGGGGACACCCAAGAAAAATCCTTTAACACTGTTTAAACTTTACTTACGCAACGTCCTTTGTTAGCTTTATACGATCCTAAGGCAGTAACGCAATTGCATACCGACGCATGCAAAGATGGTCTTGCCGGTATACTTTTACAAAGTGATTCTGAAGGGAGACTTCATCCTGTTTCCTATTTTAGTCGTAAAACCGCCCCCGAGGAGCGCAAGTTGCATTCTTACGAACTCGAAACTTTAGCGGTAATAGCGTCCTTAAATAGATTTAGGGTATATCTGCTGGGTATATCATTTGTTATTTATACGGATTGCAATGCTCTAAGATGTACATTTGTGAAGCGAGATTTGATTCCCCGAGTAGCGCGTTGGTGGATCCAAATGCAGGAGTTTGATTGTACAATCGAATATAGGCCTGGTTCACGAATGGCGCATGTTGACGCGCTAAGTCGTAAACCGGTTGCTTCTTCTGTGTCCGAGAACCACGTTTTAGATATTTTGAGTATCGAATGCTCTGATCAGAATTGGATTGCCACTGTACAAAATGCGGATGAGGAAATACAGAGAATAAAAATATTTTAGGGGATAAAAGCGCTGACTTGATTATGGACATACACAACAATTATAAATTGAAAAATGATAGAGTTTATCGTATAGTTGGGGAAGAACTTAAATGGTTAGTTCCCAAGGGTGTGCGTTGGCAGATATTGAAAAGAAATCATGATGATATAGGTCATTACGGTTTCGATAAAACTTTACAGCGCATTCGCCAACATTATTGGTTTCCTAAAATGCGGTGATTTGTCAAAAAATATGTACAATCTTGCCTGGAATGCGCTCATCATAAGGCCCCGGGAGGTAAAAGGGAAGGTCAACTGCACCCTATAGAAAAAGTTTGTGTGCCCTTTCATACAGTGCACGCCGACCATTTGGGTCCATTCATTAGGAGTAAAAGGGGAAACTGTTACATTTTAGTCTTAGTTGATAGTTTTACAAAGTTTGTTAATATAACTGCTGTTAAAAATACAAAATCTCTTACTAGTATAAGAGTAATAAAGGAGCATATTAGTTATTTTGGCGTTCCCGCACGCTTAATAACAGATAAGGGTACTAGTTTTACCAGCAATACCTTTAGGGAGTTCACTTCCTCGTATGGTATAAAGCATATAATTAATGCCGTTGCCACTCCCAGAGCAAATGGGCAAGTCGAACGCTATAACAGAACTATCTTAGATGCTCTTTCGACCAGCACACATAACAAGGATGAAAAATCCTGGGATGACGAAATTTATGACATTCAAATTGGCCTAAACACCACTGTGCACAAAACCACTCAAAAAAGCCCATCAGAATTGCTGTTTGGCTTTAATATAACTAGTAAATCGGAAGGCATTTTAAGTCCCGTTATATCTGATACGACTACAGTTACCAATTCAGAAGACTTAACAGACATAAGACAATTAGCTGGTGAAAGTATAAGCATTCAACAAATTAAGGATGTGGACAGGTTTAACAGTCGTAGGAAAACGGGGAAAAAGTATAAAGTAGGAGATTTAGTTAGGGTTGAAAGACAGGTACCACATGATGGTAAATCTCAAAAGTTAGTCGTCAAGTTTCAAGGCCCTTATCGTGTAATAAAAGTGCTCCCAAATGAAAGATATGTGATCGAAGATACTCCTTTAACGCGCAAACATGGTCGACGATATGAATCAGTTGTAGCGATAGATAAAATACAACCTTAGCTAAACTTTTGTAGAGATTTTGAAAGTAGTGATGAAATTGATTGTAATAGTGAAAAAGGAGTAGAATAAAGAATAAAATAAAATTGAGAAATAGAGTATTAATAAATTGATTACTAATATTTGCATTAACTTTGATTAAAAGGACTATTATATTTGTATAATTAATTATTACTTAAATATATATGGTGAAATAGGAAATGTAATCAAATGTTCATCATAATACATGTATATATCTATATTATAAATTATAACCCATTTTTTTTGTTATTTATACTTTTCTATTGTAGTCTTATAAACGCGAGGACGCGCTTTGAGCAGGATGGCCGAGCTGTTAGCTTTGTTTGAATAAACCGTTTATTTGACCGTTATTTAAATCGTATCGTTCGTTCGTTCGTTTGAAATTACGATGAGTCATACTGCATTGATAAGGAATCATCCTTATCAATGCATATGCAACGGCCGGCAGTCTTGCTCGAGACGTCGACTAGTTCACATGTGAATTTATGGAAATACGGAATTGTTGAGTGATATTTAAATAATATTGGATTTTGAAACTGGCATATCATTGGATCAGTAATTTAAGTGATATTATAAGTGGAACACAAATTTGTTCATGTAAGTACTAAGTGATAATTAAATATTTATATTTAAGAATATTAAATACCGTGTTTGATTGGAAGGGAGAAATAAAGTGTGTTTATAGCTATCACATTAAGAATTTCACTAGTCAATCCCTATTTTCTGGACAGTTCCTTACATATGTATGTATTATTATGTAGCATCCCATTCTCAGTATTAACGAAATCTGGAACAGACTGTTCCAGGCCGGATGGGTAGCCGCGCCACAGTATCATCACGCCCGGTTCCCAGGCAGAGTAAACCGAACCTCTTTTGACTTTTCAGTTAACCACGATTCACCGGCTACCTATACCTATTGCTATCTATTATAACCGCTAAGCAGTTTGGCCGAATAAAACACTTGAATCAGTTCTACATGCACAGTACAATTTTTGGTCACAGTGACGCCCTCAGGAAGCAATAGAATTACAATGAATCTAAAACATCTGATTCCAGCTTATTTATACTATCCTTATCTATATTTGTTCATTGTTGTTAACAATAACATCATTATCTCACAATAATAGGTGCATAAATCACACAGGTGCGCCACACCTGGCCGGCTAGTGTTGTTGATAAGCGCAGTTAATAACACTATACACTAATTCATATCCATTTAGCCGTTTGTAGCGATTGTATAAAAAATGACTAAACTCACAAACATACTTACTATAGTTTTTTTTATATTATAAGATAACAAACAAGCAAATGGCTCTCCTGATAGAAAAACTCCACCATCTCCTACATACATCAAACACGTTAATGATGCGCACCTTTCTTTAGCGGGGTCTTAATACCATTTGCATAAGTTTACCGGCTACATTACCCTCCAAACCGAGATATGACAGTGACAAGCACTAACACTAATAAAAATAGGTAAGGCGGTGGTGCCAGACCTGGGCGAGACAACAAAAAAGAAAAGAAAAGAAAAAAGAACTCTACCAACTAGTAGCCACGATGGTAATGACTCGCATAGACATTCGTCCGCCTTTTACGAACTACCTAGTAGAACGGCAGATGGTCTATTCTTTAAAGGGAGCCCGGGTACCAACACACGGGTAATATTTATTCAACACTGATTTATAGCATTAGCAAGACTAACTGCGTTCCGTAGCCAGTTACAGGCTACGCTATGCTATTAATCCATCTGTAAAATAGTTATAATACTATATGAATTGTGTCATATTTTTATAAATCACTAGCTGTTGCCTACGACTTCGTCCGCGCGGACTTCGTTTACTCCGCACTGCTCCTCCTCTGTAGGTGATAGCGTGATGATATGTAGCCTATATGTTGACCCGACCTGTCAATAATATTCAATCGAAATTTGAAGTAAATCCATGCAGTACTTTTTGAGTTTACCCCGGACATACATACAGACAAACAGACAAACAGACGAACAGACGAACAGACGAACAGACGAACAGACGAACAGACGAACAGACGAACAGACGAACAGACGAACAGACGAACAGACGAACAGACGAACAGACGAACAGACGAACAGACGAACAGACGAACAGACGAACAGACGAACAGACGAACAGACGAACAGACGAACAGACGAACAGACGAACAGACGAACAGACGAACAGACGAACAGACGAACAGACGAACAGACGAACAGACGAACAGACGAACAGACGAACAGACGAACAGACGAACAGACGAACAGACGAACAGACGAACAGACGAACAGACGAACAGACGAACAGACGAACAGACGAACAGACGAACAGACGAACAGACGAACAGACGAACAGACGAACAGACGAACAGACGAACAGACGAACAGACGAACAGACGAACAGACGAACAGACGAACAGACGAACAGACGAACAGACGAACAGACGAACAGACGAACAGACGAACAGACGAACAGACGAACAGACGAACAGACGAACAGACGAACAGACGAACAGACGAACAGACGAACAGACGAACAGACGAACAGACGAACAGACGAACAGACGAACAGACGAACAGACGAACAGACGAACAGACGAACAGACGAACAGACGAACAGACGAACAGACGAACAGACGAACAGACGAACAGACGAACAGACGAACAGACAGACAGACAGACAGACAGACAGACAGACAGACAGACAGACAGACAGACAGACAGACAGACAGACAGACAGACAGACAGACAGACAGACAGACAGACAGACAGACAGACAGACAGACAGACAGACAGACAGACAGACAGACAGACAGACAGACAGACAGACAGACAGACAGACAGACAGACAGACAGACAGACAGACAGACAGACAGACAGACAGACAGACAGACAGACAGACAGACAGACAGACAGACAGACAGACAGACAGACAGACAGACAGACAGACAGACAGACAGACAGACAGACAGACAGACAGACAGACAGACAGACAGACAGACAGACAGACAGACAGACAGACAGACAGACAGACAGACAGACAGACAGACAGACAGACAGACAGACAGACAGACAGACAGACAGACAGACAGACAGACAGACAGACAGACAGACAGACAGACAGACAGACAGACAGACAGACAGACAGACAGACAGACAGACAGACAGACAGACAGACAGACAGACAGACAGACAGACAGACAGACAGACAGACAGACAGACAGACAGACAGACAGACAGACAGACAGACAGACAGACAGACAGACAGACAGACAGACAGACAGACAGACAGACAGACAGACAGACAGACAGACAGACAGACAGACAGACAGACAGACAGACAGACAGACAGACAGACAGACAGACAGACAGACAGACAGACAGACAGACAGACAGACAGACAGACAGACAGACAGACAGACAGACAGACAGACAGACAGACAGACAGACAGACAGACAGACAGACAGACAGACAGACAGACAGACAGACAGACAGACAGACAGACAGACAGACAGACAGACAGACAGACAGACAGACAGACAGACAGACAGACAGACAGACAGACAGACAGACAGACAGACAGACAGACAGACAGACAGACAGACAGACAGACAGACAGACAGACAGACAGACAGACAGACAGACAGACAGACAGACAGACAGACAGACAGACAGACAGACAGACAGACAGACAGACAGACAGACAGACAGACAGACAGACAGACAGACAGACAGACAGACAGACAGACAGACAGACAGACAGACAGACAGACAGACAGACAGACAGACAGACAGACAGACAGACAGACAGACAGACAGACAGACAGACAGACAGACAGACAGACAGACAGACAGACAGACAGACAGACAGACAGACAGACAGACAGACAGACAGACAGACAGACAGACAGACAGACAGACAGACAGACAGACAGACAGACAGACAGACAGACAGACAGACAGACAGACAGACAGACAGACAGACAGACAGACAGACAGACAGACAGACAGACAGACAGACAGACAGACAGACAGACAGACAGACAGACAGACAGACAGACAGACAGACAGACAGACAGACAGACAGACAGACAGACAGACAGACAGACAGACAGACAGACAGACAGACAGACAGACAGACAGACAGACAGACAGACAGACAGACAGACAGACAGACAGACAGACAGACAGACAGACAGACAGACAGACAGACAGACAGACAGACAGACAGACAGACAGACAGACAGACAGACAGACAGACAGACAGACAGACAGACAGACAGACAGACAGACAGACAGACAGACAGACAGACAGACAGACAGACAGACAGACAGACAGACAGACAGACAGACAGACAGACAGACAGACAGACAGACAGACAGACAGACAGACAGACAGACAGACAGACAGACAGACAGACAGACAGACAGACAGACAGACAGACAGACAGACAGACAGACAGACAGACAGACAGACAGACAGACAGACAGACAGACAGACAGACAGACAGACAGACAGACAGACAGACAGACAGACAGACAGACAGACAGACAGACAGACAGACAGACAGACAGACAGACAGACAGACAGACAGACAGACAGACAGACAGACAGACAGACAGACAGACAGACAGACAGACAGACAGACAGACAGACAGACAGACAGACAGACAGACAGACAGACAGACAGACAGACAGACAGACAGACAGACAGACAGACAGACAGACAGACAGACAGACAGACAGACAGACAGACAGACAGACAGACAGACAGACAGACAGACAGACAGACAGACAGACAGACAGACAGACAGACAGACAGACAGACAGACAGACAGACAGACAGACAGACAGACAGACAGACAGACAGACAGACAGACAGACAGACAGACAGACAGACAGACAGACAGACAGACAGACAGACAGACAGACAGACAGACAGACAGACAGACAGACAGACAAATAGACAAACAAACAGACAAACAGACAAACAGACAGACAAAAATTCTAAAAACTATATTTTTGGCTTCGATATCGATTGTAGATCACGCCGCAAGTATTCTTTTAAAAAAATATTCAATGTACAGTTTTGACTTTTCTACGATTTTATTATATGTATGGATTATCCTCAAGCCGGTTCCTTTGCAGGTAGGGTGAATCGAATATCAATAAAAGTTTCGAATTATTGCGATTTTTCGGTTTATCGACCGTCGAAAGAATACGTGTCGGTTACGTTTTTTTTTTTCGAAATGACTATTGCAGTTGACCTTAAGAGTCGTTACTGAGTAACCGGGCTTTTCGGGCGAGCAGAGTGCTCAGCTAGAGTTTAAGTTTAAAGGGCAATAAACACCCGCGCTAAGGGTTGTCTCCTGCGAGACCGGACCTCGGCTTAGTGCGTTGTTTGGCATAATAATTGGGGGGGAGGAGTATAACGTCACTTTCGTATTCTGGATTAGAGGGTAAGGTAGTCAGTAAACTTATGCATGTGATTACCATTCCGCCATACATATGGCGGAATGGTAACGGCTGGCAACGCAACTGCCAATCTTTGGTAGTGTGGTTGTCCATGGGCGGCGGTGATCACTTACAATTAGGTGAGCCTCCTGTCTGTTTACCCCCTTTTCCTATAAAAAAAACGGATAGCAACACACGCCATTAACACATTTGGTGTCTATAGGCAATAATTGTTTCTTATGATCAGAGGTGCTTATCTGCTTGTTTGCTATCTTATGAAAAAAAAACGTTGCCGACTTTTACTGACCCGATAATATTTAGAGCTTATTTCTTGTGATAACGAAAGCTTGACGTGCTTGTCCGAAGCAGTTGGCTGACCCTACAATCGAACCTAGGACTTCATGATATAAGCTGAATTGGCTAACTACTGGTCCAAGAATATATTTTTACTTACTAGCGGTATCTCGCAGCCCACTGTATGATGGAAGTTTTATTCAAATTCATCCAGCTATTATAGCATAAAAGCGTAACAATCATACAAATATTCTGTCAAATAGATTAAAAAAACCGGCCAAGTGCGAGTCAAACTCGCGCACGATGGGTTTCGTGCCATCAAAGCAAAAAAATAAAAATAAACACGTTTATTGATGGGGACCCTTAATACTTCCATTTTTTATTTTTAGTATTTTTTGTTATAGCGGCAAAGGAAATATACATAATTTGTGAAAATTTCAGCTTTCTAGCTATCACGGTTTATGAGATACAGCATGGTGACAGACAGACACACAGTCAGACAGAGGAAGCTTAGTAATAGGGTTCCGTTTTATGTTTTAGGTACGAAGCCCTAATAATATATAGAGATATTGCAAATATCCATACATATTATTCCACCGGTGTTTATTCACGTAGACCAAGAAAGATATTAATGAGGTCGGCCTCAAAATACTACAAGAATATAGCCCCAGCTGAAACTATCAAATTAATTAAATGTACAATAAGCCCATATTAGAATTTTAATGGACCTCGTCATTCTTCAAAAATAAAAATAAAACATAAAAATGATATTTAAATTAATACAAATTATATATAAACTGCTACAAATTATGTAATTTTACGAATACGATTTATTTCGAATACAATCCATGAAATTGGAAAAATACGAGTATGCAGCTACAAAATATATACATCTTGATATATCTCTGCTCTGTGAGCCTATTGTAAGGAGGTTTATTAAAAGACATAAGTAAAATACCTGTTAAATATCATTTTTGAAGTGAATTACCGAATTAGTAATGAATTAAAAAAATTGACTATTAGTGTAATTTTTTTTAAAAAAAAAAGCAAAATAAATTATCACTTAACTGGATTTGGATTGAAAGTTGAGTTAAAACTATTATATTTGTTAATTCCTACGTTATAAGTAAAAAGACGTTTCCTAATAAACTTTAAAAAAATTATTACCTATTTTAAAAATCAGTGGACCATCTCTAAAAAGTGAGATTATTGTATATTTTTAAAAGCTACAAATTCTGCACTAAGACTAACGGACAACATTTTATTTTTAGTTTTTGCTCCAATGTAATACTTGAAGATATACATACATATGTGCATATGTGTATATATATATATATATATATATATATATATATATATATATTTATATATTTATATAAGACTACGGGATTGTCCCTCCACGCAGCCAAAATGGCATTAAACTTTATATGGTGGTTAAGTATTCTTAAATTTTCTAATTTTCCGCGCAATTTTCTTAATATTTTCTTTTATAAGAACCTTCTCCTTAGTGGACCATCTCTAAAAAGTGAGATTATTGTATATTTTTTAAAAGCTACAAATTCTGCACTAAGACTAACGGACAAATTTTATTTTTAGTTTTTGCTCCAATGTAATACTTGAAGATATACATACATATGTGTATATGTATATATATAAATGTATATATATATATATATATATATATATATATATATATATATATATATATATTTATATAAGACTACGGGATTGTCCCTCCACGCAGCCAAAATGGCATTAAACTTTATATGGTGGTTAAGTATTCTTAAATTTTCTAATTTTCCGCGCAATTTTCTTAATATTTTCTTTTATAAGAACCTTCTCCTTACAATTAAAAACACAACAAAAAAAAATTACCGAAATTGGTCCAGCCATTCAGGCGTAATGTCGTGACCAAGGAAAATAGGGATTGATTTTTATATATGTCGCAGTGAAATTGTCAATAGCCGTTAGATTATAATCTACCTAGGGATTTTATAATTTGGTTAGGTTAGGTTAGCAGTTAAATATATATATATATATATATATATATATATATATATATATATATATGGCACTATGACACAACGATAACGAGGCGGTCGGTTATTTTAATACTCGCTTTCGACGTGTACGTATAATGAACATATGAGACAATTTACGTAATATTCTGTATTTCCACGTTACGTGCATGTCTGGCTATGCCAAGGTATAAATATTAATAGAACATAGAGCAAGGTCGCTCTCGACTCGGACGTCCTGCACTTGAGATGCAACTCGTATCCTGCATTTATTGCAACACGCTTATTATACGGCTGCTATATGACAAGGCTCATTTTATATTTCACTCTTGTTTACGGTAAGCGGAAAATGGACATTTATTTGACGTATAAAACGTGCCTGCAAAGAGCATTTACAACACATACTCGTACTTGAACAATATTTCAACTTGTTACCCACTCCATCACTTTCTTTCTTAATCTCATAAATGCACTTTGGCATTTATTTGATGATGCATAAATATTTAATTTATCACAAAAAACATGCTTATTCGTAATCGGTTCTCTAAAATACAGCGGCGGAAATCACCTGCTATTTCGTCAACCGGTGAAATACTAAATCATGGTTAACCGAGACGTTTATAAACATTCATTTTATTTTGCCTGACCCATAAAGTCCAGGGTGACGATGTTATATGGTATGACGATGTAGGAGACAAAAAAGAAAATTTTTAAAGCAAAAAAAAAATATTCAAAATTTTAAGGTTGGCGTTGGCGTTAATTAGCGTTGGCGTTGACGTTAATTTTTGTCTGAAATTTTATTTTCTTCGTACGTAGGTCACACTTTAAGTTTTGCGTAACTTAAAAAAACAACACGTCATAACCAAAATATTATGTTTATTGCTTTTCAAAATAATCTCCTTTACATTTTAAACATTTTTTCATGCGATCGAACCATTTTTTAACACAGGAGGACCACAGATCTGAAGGTATGTTTTCTACATGCTGATTGAACTCTATCACTGCCTCTTCGGAGTTGGTAAAAGTAAAACCTCTCATAAAATCTTTGATTTTGGGAAAAATACAGAAATCACAGGGTGCTAGGTCGGGGTAAAAATGGGGGGTGGTATGGCGTAAAAATTAAAAAATATCATAAATCGCAAATTTTGCATTTCCCACAAGATAAGGAATTGCTATCATAACTAGAAGATATATATAGAAGATATAAAATATATACTAACTTCCACTCGTACTAAACTGTAAAGCTTCGTTCTTAAAATTTCAGTACAAAAACTTGAGTATAATTAAGCTAACAACAAATAAATATGATGTTGGAAAATTACCGAGTAAAATTTTCTTGTCAATCTCGTTCATTTCTTCGTTAAACAACCTTGTTAAATTATATTAATAAAATGTTTACAAAGAGATCTAGCTACTGTTAGCAAATGCCCAACTGCCTACAAAGGCAGGCTTCAGAGAATTTCTTTTTGATAAGCTAAAATGAATCCAAGTTAAGACAGAATTTTTCTGCCAATTAAAATCTTTTCCAGTTCTTTTATGTACAAAGTAAACTTTATGATTTAATAAAATAAACCGGGCCGTAGGCGTATATTTCATTTATTACAAGATTTTCCTTTCAACAGGTCCTTTTTGTTTTTTTTAAAATTAAATATAAATGTCATCAAGCCAGTTCCTTTGTACGCTAAGTAAAGTACTGAGTGTCACTTAATTCTCGCTTGGTAGAAACAACGTAACAAAATTTTGTCGACTCGCTTACTCGTCATTGGAGACATTTTCTCTACTCGTTTACGGTAGCTAAAATGGCTGCACATGTGATTCGACTTAATATAGTAACATTCCATCGTGAATTATACGCGATATTTTCGACATCGACAAATATCTCTTCTTCCGAACACGCCATATACTAAGCGGGCTGGTTTGCCTCAATTTATTTATTATATCCAAACCGGAACAAGACAGTGACAAGCACTGACGCTATTACAGCAGGAATAGGTAGGGCAGTGGTACCGAACCCGAGCGAGACAAGGCAGAACTCTACCACCTAGTGCCTCGTATAGCTAATCGGTCGCCTTTTATGACCTGCCTGGCAGAACGGCAGATAGTCTATTCTTCAAAGGAGCCCGGGACAAACACGGGGAAGCCCGGGACTAACACGGGGAAAGCCCGGGACCAACACGGGGAAAATATTTATTATTAATATCATTTATATCTAGTGCGTATTATTTAAAAATGTTAGGTTTCTGCAGTCCTATGTAATAAAAACTTTGATTGTATAAAATTTAATACTCCACTGTTCACACAATTGTCTTAAAAAGGGATCCAAAGTTTTTCCTTTACATATTAATATATAGATAATAATATTATACTACAGGAACTGCTTGGAATTTGATGATAGACACCAAAGATGTAATGTTGCGTTGCTACCCGTGTGTCGGGGTCTTAGCGCCACTTGCATAAGTTTACCGGCTACCTTACCCTCCAAACTACTTTCAACAAAAATTCTTCTTCGTTATGTGATCGATTACGTCGATTGTACTGATCGATAGACATACATACGTATAACTAGTTAAATGAGTTCATCGTTACAGATGAAATTCACATTTATAATTTTTTATTAATATATTTAATTAATTTAATAATTAGAAATCAGGGAAAGTACTAATCAAAAAATTATAAATGTGAATTTCATCTGTAATGATGAACTCATTTAACTAGTTCATCAACAATCCAGCGATCAGTACCTACAATCGACGTAATCGATCATATAACAAAGAAGAATTTCGCCACGTCGAGCCCGTCGACACTAGCTCAGTGACAGAGCGTCCCGGCTTGAGGGAGATGGTCGCGGGTTCGAGTCTCGCATGTCGACATTTTCTTTGTTGTTTTTAAAGTTTTTCACCCACTTGTTTACCGATCAAATGTTCTTGATAATACAAGTTTTAAACATAGAGAATAGGTTGCCTACGTGTTTACGTTCATGGCTACCAGGCAAGCAGGTGTAAACACGTAAGTAAATATAACGTAAATACGTAGACAATACCTCACAGACCTATTCTATATGTTTAAAACTTTTAGTATCAATAACATTTGATCGGTAAACAAATGGGTGAAACTTGCTAATTAAAATTAATCAATTTTTTTTTAAATTACAGATAGCTATGAGTGCTATGACTATATTTTGATGGGTACTACATGCAAGGCGTATTTGTCTATGTATGAAATTTGATAATAAACAGATGGGTGAAAGTCATCTTATATTCGGATCCCGTACTATATATGAAATTGGCGTATTCACATGAAGAAAGTAATGAATGAGGCAAGTAATGAATAAATCTGTCTGGATCACAGATCATATGAATAGTAATAGACTCACCATTGGGAAGTAAACGTGTCGCCGCGTTATGAGCAAAAGCTTATTGCTGTTACAAGTTTCATACATTTGTAAGTTTATGATATTGTGAAAAAATAGAAATTAACCATATTGTACTGTTTCATCGTACCGAAGGAGATGACAAGGTTCAAAAATTACCCTTGAAATGATCTTATTTCATTGGTAAATAGTACAACTCTGTGTTTCTGTATGTAATTGCAAGCTACGCTGCCAAACTAAGAAATTGTCTTAAAAGGCGTATTTATCTATTTAATCCGTGGTCTGGATGATGTATGGCGCTCAATTCTCTCTGCTTACCCCCTAAAGGATTTAGCGTTAAGACATGTATATGTATGTACTGTATAGGTAGTATATACTCGTATTAAGACTTATGCCTGGAGCTTAATTAATCACGAAATATAAATTTGTTAATATTTTAGACAAATGAATGAAATATGTAATCTATTGTGTAACCTCATTAAATTGTATCTCATTGTTATAATTCAACCACCTTGTCACCCATTAAGCAATACATAATACCGCGTTTCTAAAATTATAATGCGAGGTACTGAAACACGGACAGACGCAATGAAATTACCTAAATGTCAGCCCTGATGTCGGTCCTATTGTTCAGACTAACTGCTGTATCATTCATTGTGTAGTCCAGGGCTTCCCAAACTATACGCTATTCACCATGGCGGCGCAGCAAAGGCACTCTGAGGCGATCTACATAGATAACGTATATCCATAAACATAAAAATTAACAATTAATGGAATTGTCCTGTGATTTCAGCCGCCCCGTTGGTCGAGTGGTTAGCGACCCTGACTACGCAATCGACAGGGCTCGGGTTCGATCTCCGACGAGGACAAGCATTTATGTGATGAGCATATATGTTTGTATTTCCGGGTTTTGGTGTTTATTAAATATATTCTAGTATTTATATATGTATTTCTATGTATTAGTATCGTTGACTAACACCCATAATACATGCAAATAATTTGCTTACTTTGGGGTTAGATCAGTTAGTGAAATTTGTCCCGTCAATATTTATTTATTTATTATTTATTATAGACCGAGCACACAGCCATAATGGGCCGGGGCTGGACGTATTGCAATGGCAAATGATGTGCGCGGCGGAGTAGGCTATACTGAAAAGCAGCGCTTTTCAATATTTCTTTCCAAATCTTATTCTCATTTGTTGATTATCATAACAAGGTATAATACCTTGCATATAACTAATCACGTAATTATGGATGAATCATTCTTCATCCATAATCACTTGATTTTATAAATTAATACTTAAAACACGGAACAACACATGTGTGCAATTTCACTCGCTATAAGCACACCGGTGATGTTTTGCATCGGGACGGACAGTCTGCATCGCATTCACCGAAATTCGCCACGTAAAAATCCGTCCCGCCGTAGTATGCGATAGTTCAAATGAAATGTATAAAACCAATCTAGATGAATTTTTGAGATGCGGTCCAGCCTGTTCCAGTCCATCCCAGGGTCCTCAATCCTTTCCTTCAATAGGCCAGACAACTTTTTATAATTTTGAACGCCAGTTTCTAACAAAATTTGTGCACTGAGGGTTCGGCTAAAAAAGTAAAATAAGTACCTCTTCGTTTTATTCTTGTTTTGTAAGTCATATTTTCAAACAAAAATTATGATTTTTTTTAATAAATTGTATATATGTATATTTTGGCCAGAGGTATCGCAAAAAAGCAAATTACGAAGGGTGTCGCAACGAAAATATGTTTGGGAAGCCTTGGTAATAGTGCTTTTACTCACGTTCCTGTAAAGGGTAGATATTCGCGATAAGTAAATACATAACCCTGGGGAAATTGCGATATACGAAATACATTATTCATTCAATGTTTAAGAAACTGTTTTATAATACTCTTGGAGAGGGCGAAATAAAATTACGGATAAGTTGATCTATCAACTATCTATACTGAAAAAAAAACTAACTAGGCGACCAAGCTAGGCTCGGATGATATTTCTTCATGAGAAAATAGATTATCACGGTGCTGACACTTACCTAGATTAATTTTAATAGTAAAAGACTATATAAATGTAAATTTTCGTTAAAATCATTAAACCTGTTTTGGAGAAACCAATTACATGCAAATATATATTTTTATATATCACTAGCTGACACGGCAAACGTTGTTTTGCCATATAAATTATTTAATAAAAAAATAAGGGTTGGTAATAGAAGGGTAAAAATTTAGAGTTGTATGTATTTTTCAATGCTGAATCATAAAAAAATAAATAAAAAATTTTAGGGGTGGACAATCCTTAACATTTAGGGGGATGAAAAATAGATGTTGGCCGATTCTCAAACCCACTGAATATGCATACGAAATTTCATCAAAATCGGTCAAGCCGTTTCGGAGGAGTACGGGAACGAACATTATGACACGGGAATTTTATATATAAAACTAGATAGGAAACCTGCAGATAGCTCTCCTGATGGAACCGCCTATAGACACCAAATGTTAATGGTGCGTGGCTATCCATGTGGCGAGGTATTGATACAAGTTGCATAAGTGTACAGGCTACCCCACTTTCCAAACTGGAACACGACAGTGACAAGTACTGACGCTATTGCGACAGGAATAGGTAAGGCGATAGTACCAAACCCGGGCGAGGCAATGCAGAAGTCTGCCACCTAATACTTAGTCACGATGTTAGTGACTCGCATAACCAATCGTTTGCCTCGTACGAACTGCCTAGTAGAACGGCAGATGCCATTTTTTTTTGGCCTGAGCCAACATTGAAATTGCGCGCTGTAGCTAATAGAAAATATCCGGACAGACACGAATTTTTGCAATCAGTTTTTTTTAATCTATACATATAATAAAATCGTAGGAAGGTCAAAACTGTACATTGAATATTTTTTTTAAAGAATACATGGGGCGTGATCTACAATCGATATCGAAGCAAAAAATATAGTTTTTAGAATTTTTGTCTTTTTGTCTGTTTGTGTGTTTGTGTTTGTCTGTTTGTCTGTTTGTCCGTTTGTCTGTCCGTTTGTCCGTTTGTCCGTTTGTCCGTTTATCCGTTTGTCCGTTTGTCCGTTTGTCCGTTTGTCCGTTTGTCCGTTTGTCCGTTTGTCCGTTTGTCCGTTTGTCCGTTTGTCCGTTTGTCCGTTTGTCCGTTTGTTCGTTTGTCCGTTTGTCCGTTTGTCCGTTTGTCCGTTTGTCCGTTTGTCCGTTTGTCCGTTTGTCCTTTTGTCCGTTTGTCCGTTTGTCCGTTTGTCCGTTCGTCCGTTCGTCCGTTTGTCCGTTTGTCCGTTTGTCCGTTTGTCCGTTTGTCTGCTTGTCTGTTTGTCTGTTTGTCTGTCTGTTCGTATGTATGTCTGTTCGTCTGTTCGTCTGTTCGTCTGTTCGTCTGTTCGTCTGTTCGTCTGTTCGTCTGTTCGTCTGTTCGTCTGTTCGTCTGTTCGTCTGTTCGTCTGTTCGTCTGTTCGTCTGTTCGTCTGTTCGTCTGTTCGTCTGTTCGTCTGTTCGTCTGTTCGTCTGTTTGTCTGTTTGTGTGTTTGTGTTTGTCTGTTTGTCCGTTTGTCCGTTTGTCTGTCCGTTTGTCCGTTTGTCCGTTTGTCCGTTTGTCCGTTTGTCCGTTTGTCTGTTTGTCTGTCTGTTCGTATGTTTGTCTGTTTGTATGTCTGTTCGACTGTTTTTCTGTTTGTCTGTTCGTCTGTTCGTCTGTTCGTCTGTTCGTCTGTTCGTCTGTTCGTCTGTCCATCTGTTAGTCCGTCCGTCCGTCCGTCCGTCTGTATGTCTGTCTGTCTGTCTGTCTGTCTGTCTTTCTGTCTGTTTGTCTGTTTGTTTGTCTGTCCGTCTGTCCGTCTGTCCGTCTGTCCGTCTGTCCGTCTGTCCATCTGTCCGTCTGTCCGTCTGTCCGTCTGTCTGTTTGTCTGTTTGTCTGTTTGTCTGTTTGTCTGTATGTATGTCCGGGGTTAACTCAAAAAGTACTGCATGGATTTACTTCAAATTTTGCATGAATATTACTAACAGGTCGGGTCAACATATAGGCTACATATTATCACGCTATCACTTACGGGGGAGGTGCTGTGCGGAGTAAAGTAGTCCGCGCGGACGAAGTTGTGGGCAACAGCTAGTATTTAATAAAATAATTGTCTTTTAAAAATATCAGTTGCGTTAAAATTTGTGTTTATTTTTTTACATTCGTGTGTTTTTTTTTTGCAAAAGGAGAGGAAAGCTATCTGCTTGTTTGGCATCTATTTTTTACCGCATGTTGGTCCCGAGCTCCTTTGAAGAATAGGCCAACTGCCGTTCTGCCAAGCAGGTCGTAAAAGGTTACCGATTGGCTATGCGAGTCACTACCATGGTGGCTACTAGGCGATAGAGTTCCGCAACGTCTCGCCCGGGTATTTGGTATCACCGCTTTACCTATTTGCTGCAATAGTGTCAATGGTTGTTATTGTCGTGTTCCGGTTTGGAGGGTTAGATAACCGGTGGACTTACACAAGTGTCATTGCCATTTTTTTATATCATAAGATAGCAAACAAGCGGACGGGTCTTCTGATGGAAAGAGTCATACATTGCCTATAGACACCAAAGATGTTCGTGGTGCGTTGCTATCTTGTGGCGAGGTCTAGCGCCACATGCATAAGTTTACTGACTACCTTACCCTCCAAACCGGAACACGACAGCGACTAGCACTGATTCTCTTACGGCAGGAATAGGTAAGGTGATGGTACCAAACCCGGGCGAGACAATGCAGAATTCTACCACCTAGTAGCCACGATTGTAGTGACTCGCATAGCCAATTGGTCGCCTTTTACAACCTACCTGGCAGAATGGCAGTTGGCCTATTCTTCAAATGAGCCCGGGATCAACACGAGGCTATCCCGTTATACGGATAGCAACACAACTTTGGTATCTAGTTTCTCTTTCCATCAGGAGAGCCATCTGCTTGTTTACTTTATTATAATGAAATAAAAAATATAGAGAGACATTTTTACTTCAGAAAGTTGCTTGATTTTGTTAAGGCGAGAGTAGAGCACTACCTCATGCTTCAACTTAAAGGGAGCAATAATTACACAATATAAGATCGTATTATTCTAGCAGATAACGGCACTGCTGATTGGCCATGTTATTTGTTACTGTATATAAAAAAGTTTTAATCTATATTAATAATTTCGTCAAGGTTTACGGTAGACTCAGTCGGAACCTTACCTAAATTATAAAGCGTGAAAAAATAATAATTTTGAGTTTTTTAAGTAAAAAAATATTAATTTTGAGTTAGAGAGAATTCCGCAAAATTCGGATTACCGAGTATTTTGTTAGTGATTAAAAATTCTAACGGTGCTGACAGACAAATCGACCATATTTCTTTAAAGGTTACAAATATGTAGTGTGTATATGTAGTAGATGGCGTGAGCATTTATTAGAGTATCGTAGAACGGAGCGCAGATTATCGTGAAACTTATTTTCTCTTTGTACATAATTCATAAAAGAGTAGAAATTAAAAAAACAGCAACACTATAGTGTTGTCTTTATCAAACCAACTTAATAGTTGAAAGAAGACGTCACTACAGTGTTGTTACTTTTTAATGTCTATTATTTGAGTTAGTATATAAGATTGCGTATTATGATACTTCCGAGCGAAGCTGTATTTTCATCTAGTACTAGCTGACCCGGCAAAGGTTGTTTTGCCTTACATATTATGAATCCATAGCGGACAAACAAAGTGACAATTTATATAAGTCTACGGGATTAAACTTTATATGGTGGTTAAGTATTCTTAAATTTTCTAATTTTCCGCGCAATTTTCTTAATATTTTCTTTTATTTCTTAAGAACCTTCTCCTTACAATTACAAACACAACAAAAAAAAAATTACCGAAATTGGTCCAGCCATTCAGGCGTAATGTCGTGACCATGTATGTGTATATATATATATATATATATATATATATATATATATATATATATATATATAGATTTAAAAATGTCGAATAGCAACAGCAGCGGACATCCTGCCGTCCGATGAACTGTTATTTGATTGATTGAATTAATCTGTGGCTGCACGCAGCACGTCAATTTACGGCGACCGTGAACTTACCGCATCGGAATTATGCCGCTACAATTTATAGTGGCCCACATCGCCCCTCGCTTGACCCTGTTGGCAGGCTAAGAATAAATGTGTCACGAATAGATTGTTATAGAACAATTTATGCTTATATTATAAAGAGATAATATTTGTATTTTTGTAAGTTTAACTTTATTTTTTTGTACATCAAATGCATACATACATACATTAAATAATGGTTTATTTTAACAGCAAATTAATGTAAAGAACACAGGCCATTTTGTTTTTGTACATCCGTTGCGTGTCTTTATTAGTGACGAATATTAGATAAACTAGAATAATTTTCCACGATTTTTAAATCAATTAAATAAAATATATCGCTAGGAACAATCATTTAAAAATAATTAAGACTATAATTTGATTGAATTATATCATCAGAAATCAGAAATCAGAAGTACTTTATTCAATAAAACTTTTTACAAGTTATTTTGACGCGTCAACATTTTTTTAAACTACTACCGGATCGGAAACGCGGCCACACACTGAGAAGATCCGGCGGAAGAAACTCAGCGGGCTTGTCTTTTTTTCATAACATTTTTTGAATAAAATATTACATAATATTTAATTAGTATCTAATTGTTACATTAATAATAAGGATTGCCGATATGAGGAGCAGTTAATCCCATGCTTTCCTGTCATCAAGGTATTCAGATATTTTATAGTAACCTTTTTTACACAGTTTTGTTTTAACACATTTTTTGAATTTGTTAACTGGTAAATCTCTAATGGCATCAGGCAACTTATTGTAGAAGCGTATACTTTGCCCCATAAAAGAGTTGTTTATTCTATGGAGACGAGACACATGCACAGCAAGATTGTTTTTGTTCCTTGTATTTAGGGAGTGAATATCACTATTCTTTTTAAATAAGCAAAATATTTTTACGAACGTACATCAAGATTACGAATATATACTGAGAAATTACAGTTAAGATATTGATTTCTTTGAATTTTTCTCTCAGGGAGGTCCTTGGACTAAGATTGTAAATTGCCCTTATAGCCCTTTTTTGTAATACAAATATAGTATTTATTTCAGCGGAATTCCCCCAGAGAAGAATTCCATACGACATAACACTATGAAAGTAACTAAAGTAAACAAGGCGTGCAGTATCAACGTCAGTAAGCTGTCTCATTTTTTTTACTGCGAATGCTGCTGCACTTAGTCTACTGGCCAATTTCTCGATATGTGGTCCCCAATGCAATTTTTTATCTACAGTAAGCCCTAAAAATGTAGTAGAGTCCACAAGGTCCATTATTGTCATCATATTTGTATTACCATTTTATAAAACTTTAATTACATTTTCATTAAAACAGTAAAAAGTTTATATAACATAATTTTCATTATAAGTATCAAATAAAAATTCTCCCTGTTTTTGTAATAAAGAATAGTTAATGCTAATTTATTTTTTGTTCTTTTAAGTACCTACCTATACAAAGTGTTTTTGCAAAATCTTAGCTCAGAATTCTGTCAATCTAACTTATATTTCTGAGACTAGCAGTTGTACTGAAGACACCCAATGACAAGATAAATACCTAACCACAGGGCACAGACTACTAAGGAGAGAACAGGAGAGAATTGATTGTTTAAGTTAATCTTACCTAAATTCCAACTTTATTTAGCTACTATTATTCCCCGAGTTAAAAAAATATTTATTAAATGCGGATAAGTTAAGGAGTTGATATAGAATCTTAAGGAATATATTAAACTTTAAGGTAATAACTAAAAAAACGATGTATAAGGTCTTGCCCGTGTTCTTTAAAACGACATTGTATACATATAGAATGGTTTTTATACAAAAATTGATATTAAATAGCTACAAATGATATTATTGTAATGGTTATTAGTAATGGTACTACTTCTCTATAAAGATATATTTGATCTGTAACATGACGAATGTGTCACCTGCCTTAAAAACATTATTACATTGTCTACGCACTCTATTTTTTAGACTACCCTATGTATTCTCACAAAATATTCATACTCGTTTGCACTGTATTAATATTATTTGATTATTGTTGTATTACTATGTATGGCTTTTCGATATAATTTTTCAACCAATTGTTTTGTAATTTTCTCTGTAAGTGATTTAAATGTAAATCTTAAAAGAAAATAAATGTCTCAAACCGTAAAAAGAATGTGTTTAGCACGAAATAATTAAAAGGAAGAAGGGGAAGGAAGGAATAAAAGTTTACACCATGGAACTATTTTCATCCGAGGTTTACACAGACCACCGATCTCTGTATGCGTTAAGAAAATAACAGAGAAAAGCAATTTTCGCAAAGGAATAAGGAAAACTCTATAGAGTAATAGATCGGAAAAATAAAGAGCAAATTCGTTTGATTGTAATTAACGTCTGTCACAAGATAGAAGCAGGCAGATTAATAATAATACACAGGATATTTTCTTCACTAAATTGCAGATGTTATTTTTATAGGTAGGTAGGTAGGTACAGTGTGGCGTACAGCGAAAGACCTTTTTGAAAATAAAAAAAAAATAATAGGGTTTCCACCATTTTGTGAAAAAAGTTTTAAAAAATAAAAAATAAAAAGTCAATAAGTCGTAAACGGTATGAGATATAGAAATACTTAAAAATAAACGTTATATGCTTATACTGCTAGGTTTCAAGATAAAAATACAACTCCAAAAGTAGGTATATGTGCTCCTTGAATGGTACAGTTATCAAGACTAGAGTGTTCGCGCCGATGGATCGACAGATGTGTGTCATACGGAAGGCACGGCGGGGCGGGCGCGGCGCGGCGATAAAGTCGAAAAGGACGAAACATTCGCACTACAGACGCGACACGATAGGACGTCCACCAACGTGCAGTTTACCTATTTTTGTATATCTTATTATAGTAATTAAAATATAGTATACAGTCCACGGGTTTCTTTAAAACCTCACACAAACATAGAGAATCAATGCATCATGCATTTTGCGGCATTGCATTGGCTGCATTTTTTAAGAAAAATGACCGAATAGATTTTAATATAAATCGGTACATTAATCTGGAAGTTATTAAAAAAACATAGTATCGCCGATAATTTTTTAGGTTTTTCAAAATTCTCAAAATTTCGGGCCGAATAGGTTCATATTTTGATTGCGGAACCGCCGTTAACTACATTTCGATCAGTCAAGCCATTCAAAAGTTATGAAAGGATTACACACATACATACACAAACCCACACACATACATACATACTGACAAGCGTATTGACGTCATCATGAAAATTGTCCGCAAAGCCTCTTAGCACCTCAAAGTGCGAAGATCTGGGTGAAATTCGATTTTCAAAAATCGGAGTGGAATTAGTAACTTCTTTAGCGGAATGTTAAAAATATGTACTTGTTCACTTGTGTTTTCTGTTTGCGAAACATTTCCAATTTTCACTTTATTTGCAGGATTACAAATGCGGTCATAATGCGTCAATGATCACCACTCATCTAGCCAATTGACGAACTGGTGATCCCCGTGTTGGTACCGGGCTCCTTTGAAGAATAGACCAACTGCCGTTCTGCCATGCAGGTCGTAAAAGGCAGCCGATTGGGTATGTGTGTCACTACCATCGTGACTACTAGGTGGTAGGGTTCTGCATTGTCTCGCCCGGGTCTGGTACCACCGCCTTACCTATTCCTGCCGCAATTGCGTCAGTGCCTGACACTGTCGTGTTCTGGTTTGGAGGGTAAGTTAGCCTGTAAACTTATGCATGTGGCATTAGACCTCGCCACAAGATAAGATCGTTGATGGTTGACTCTTTCCATCAGTAGAGCCATCTGCTTGTTTGCTATCATATAATATAAAAAAAACTTATGGCTAACCGAAGACTCTATAGGCGTTCAATTCACCTCGGCCTACCACGAAAAGGAACCTGCGTGAATACTACAAATATTGAAAAATAATTATTTTTAACTGTGCTTTGTAATACTCATAGTAGGTATATGACTAGAATTAAAACAAGACATATATTTTTATCTCGGAAAAATACACTGTCCCATGGGATTCATAAAATACTTTAATACCGTAATGTCTGCGTGGCTGAAATATGAAATAGCTTGGTGTGCGTTGTCGCCCGTTGTGTGATTAAACTTTTTTTGTAAATCCCGTGGGAACGATGCATTTTCCCGGGATGAAAATAATGTGTTAATAGCAGTCTAAACTTCTATACATTGTTCTAACGTAATCTTCTAGGCGACTATATTTGATGGAATTCGAAATACACTTAGTTAGGATTCCGAAGTAAACTAGAAACCCTTACACATTCGCTGTCCGTCCGTCCGTCTATTATAAATTAGCTAGTCTACATTTTAGTTTTTCAATAAAAGCTTGCCCATTTTTTAAATTATATACAAATAATTCTTTTATGATATTAAATAAAATTAATTTGACTAGATAATGTATTATAATAAAACTTTCTTTCAATGTATTAAATACATTTTTTTCTATTTTTTTCTATCTATTAGTGTCGATTACTCTACAAACAGGATAAAATTTTAAGAAAGATTTTTGTTTTCTTACGCCAAGAAGTATAACTTCTTACGTGCGTACATAAGTACACACACATTTTTTAAGCGGGCTTTAAAGCTTAAAAAATAATAACAAAATATTATCGTTTTCATTGTTTATCAATCAATAGTAGTTTGAAATTATGTAGGCATAGTTATTCCAAGGAGGACGAATTCAATAGGTACTTAGACCCTATCTTAAAGAATATCCCAATGAAATTGATATACGCCCAACAAACAAATGTCTCTTTCTCTCGATAAATTGTGTTTCAAAAATATTAAATTTTAAGTAAAAATGAAGTTTGTAATTGTACACACAAACAACAGTACTTTTTATTTGTCATAACTTCTCTAAAATTAGTATTTTTGCATGCCAATATTTCTTCAACAATATGTAGTGTAACGAGGTAAATCATGGCACATCAATATTTTATATACGAGTAGTACGATTTGCAACCCCGATGGCACACACTCAATTTTGAATTTATTTGATATTTACCATCCCAAGAAAACACATGATTTAACACCCCTTTTCTTGTTACTAGCTAACCCGCGCAACTTCGCCCGCGAATAGATTAACGTGTCGTCGATGTTTTTTTATACCATTATACAAAAAACTAGCATATAGCTCTCCTGATGAAAAGAAAACCCATTGCCTATAGACAATAAATATATTCTTGGTGCGTTACTACCCATATATCGGGATGGTAATACCACATGAATAAGTCTACCGGCTACCTTACCCTCCAAACCGAAACACGACAAAGACAGGCGTTGACATTAAGGCAGGAATAGGTAAGGCGATTGTACCTAGTACCCGGACGAGACGTAGTGAAACTCTACCATCTAGTGGTCATGATGATAACGACACGTATAACCAATCGGTCACATCTTACGACATGCCTAGCAGAACGGTAGTTGGTCTATTCTTCAAAAGAGCCCGTACCAAGATGGGATAGTTTTTCATACAAACATTCAGCCTTTTAATGTTTGATTTTCGAAAAAAGAAAGTTAGCCTGTATATACGTGTTTTAACACTCATCCCATACTAGGAAAAACACTAAAAACTTAACAAAGAAAAATTTTGACACGACTGGATTTGGCCGGCACGCTCTATACATCTAAACCATGTGTCAACAATTTTACGTGGCAAAATTTCTCTTTGCTTTGTGATCGATTCTGATTTGTATTGATCTTTTTAAAGTTAGCCTATGTATCCTGGATCTTCAATTATCTCCAAATATCAAATTTCATCAAAATCGGTTTAGTGGTTTAGCAGTGAAAGCGTAACAGACAGACAGACAGACTTGCATTTATCGTATTAGAATGAATATGGATGTAAAAACGGTGCTGTTATAATGTACTGTGAGCCTAAGTTTAAATTATTTAATTCTCATAAGTGTTTTTTACATCATAGCAAAGAAGTAGATGACTCTCCTGCTAGATGGACAAACTATCGCCTATAAACTCCAAAGATGTTAATGGTGCATTACTATATGCGTGGCGGGATGGCAATATCACTTGTATAATTCTTTCGGCTACCTTACCCTAAAGTGAAACACGATAGTGACAAGCATTTACGCTATTGCAGCAGAAACAGGTAAGGCGTTGAAAATACCCGGGCGAAATGTTAGGGAACTCTAACACCTAGTAATAACAATGGTATAACCAGTCGGTTGCCTTTTACAACCTGCCTGATAGAACGGCAATTGGTCTATTCTTCAAAGGAGCCCGAACCAACATGGGATACAGACAGACAGACTTTCGCATTTATAATAATAATATGAATAAGGATATTAGAGCGGTGCCGTTATAATGTACTATGAGCCAGTCTAGATTATTTAATTTAAGCAAGTTGCTTTACAAGGTAGTATCAACTTTAATATAAAAATGCCTTTTAAATTTGTCCTTTGTTTCGCAACTAATTTAACAAATACTTTTCTCCTTGAAGTAAGGTTAAACTGTTCAGAAAATTCCCGGAAGTCTGAATTAATAACATTGTTTGTACAGGTCTTTATGCTTTACATAGTTTAATATTTATGGGTTTGTAAGTTTTATGGTTTCATAGGTATTCTCATATGAAAATCTTCCGTTTTGAAATATTATATACTAGCTGTTACCAGTGACTTCGTCCGCGCGGACTTCGTTTACTCCGCACAGCACCTCCCCGCTAGGTGATAGTGTGATAATATGTAGCCTATATGTTGACCCGACCTGTTAGTAATATTCATGCAAAATTTGAAGTAAATCCATGCAGTACTTTTTGAGTTTACTCCGGACATACATACAGACAAACAGATAAACAGACAAACAGACAAAAATTCTAAAAACTATATTTTTGGCTTCGATATCGATTGTAGATCACGCCCCAAGTATTCCTTTAAAAAAATATTCAATGTACAGTTTTGACTTTCGTACGATTTTATTATATGTATAGACGTACAAAAAACTTAGAATATTACCTGATCCACGCAACTTTGCCCGCCAATAGATTACAAGTAAAATGTCAATATAAATTGTTATACAAACTTTTATCCCTACTTCAGCCTCTAAGAGATTGATATTTGAAAAAAAATTGTTTCACTCCGCGTCTTGAGGTATTCTTGTAACAAATTTCATAAAAACCAGTTGAACGGTTTAACCGTGAAAGCGTAACAAACAAACAAACTCACTTTCTTATTTATAATACTAGCATTTACCCGCTGTTTTGCTTGCATTTAAGATTTCTTTAATAAAAAATATCCTATGTTTCTTCTGATACTTCCAAGAATATGTATAATATGTATAAAAAGTGTCATGATGGTCGGTTAAGTAGTTTTCGCATGAAAGCGTAACAAAAAACTTACATTCACATTTAAATATCCCTACTAGGATTAGTTAGGATATACCTACTTATTGCCTCGTTGGTTTGTCGTTAGCGTTTATGCCACTTATATATACCCTCAGATTATAATGGGTTCGATTATCGATAAGCAATCAAAGAATATAATAAAATAAAGATAAAAAAGAAAATATATAAAAAAATATTTGTATACTCAATTACAATTTCAGGGTATTTTTCATTTAGCCTTTTTAGGGTTCCGTACCTAAAAAGTAAAACGAGATCCTATTGCTAAGTTTGTCACAAAGTTGTATCTTATAAACTGTGATAGATATTTTTCCCCGTGTTGGGTCCAGGCTTGTCGCTGTCGTATTCCGGTTCCGAGGAGGTAAGGTAGCCGGTAAACTTATGCAAATGGCATTAGACCTCGCCACAAGATAGCAACGCACCATTAATATTGTTACGTACTCGGGTTCGTAATTGTAAGAAAACAACACTTATATTAAATCCGTGTATTTAGTATACAAATACACAAGACAATACGATGTAATACTTAAATACACTTTACACACTAGTCACTTACTGAACTATCACTGAACTACACAATAAAACACTTCTCGCTTCGCACTGTTCACTTTAAGTATCGCTCTCGATCGCTTGATAAAACTGCCTTGTATTTGTCAACATATCTCTATTTATAGCCAGGGTAAAGTTCTACGTGGATCCAGAAAAATCTAAATGTATCGGGAAACAATGAATCACTTCTTATCGTAAACATGTTATGAGTCATAAATCCTAGTACACGCTACTTACAACCTTATGCCATATCCCACAAATTCCATTATGGCATAGCACAGGTCAACTATTTGTTTGTCAATAGGAGTAGCTATCTCTTTTTTTATTTCTAGATCTCTCCAGTGCTCTACACGTTTCTAGATTATTCGTAACAATATCTTTGGTGCAGGAGACCCATCTGCTTGTTTGTTTGCTTGTTTGTCTATTGTTGCTATGTATTTCCGTTAACTTAACGTAACGTTAACAAATACTAAAAATAAAAAAAGCGGGGTCCCCATACAAATAACGTACTTTTTTTCGTATTGTTTTGCTCAATATTGACAACGGTAACAAGTAGATGCTTAAAATTTTCACAAAACAGTTGTATACTAGGTACGATTCAAAAGAAATAATTAAATAAAAATAAAATAAATATACTCCCATATAACAAACGTAATTTTTAAGCAATTTTTTACTCGATCTTAGGTAGAAACTTGAATATTTTATTTAAAAAAAAGCAAGCAGATATTAACTATAAAAATAAAAAATTAATACATAAAATAAATATTTAAGTATACATACAATAAACGTGATTTTCTTTTATGGATGATGGTACGGAACCCTTCGTGCGCGGTCCGAATCGCACTTGGCCGGTTTTTTTAAGTTTAATAGTAGCCGTTCCACCTATGCATGTGACATTAAAACCCCGACACATGGACAGCAACGCACCATTATCATCGGTGTATATACACGATGGTAATCTCTTTCCATTTGAAGAACCAACTACTTGTTTGCTGTCCTATGAAATATATATATTTTTTTTGTTTGAAACATGCTATATGTTTCTCGTTTGGTCCCATATTGGATGAAGATCTTTTCGTGGTTCTAGAGATACTAGGTGGTGGAGTTACTCAACCCCGTGTATTTAGTACCACTGCCTTACCTATTCCTGCCGCAATTGCGTCACGGCTTATCATGTCGTGTTCCAGTTTGGACGGTAAGGTAGCTGGTAGACTTATGCATGTGGCATTGCCATCCCGCCACATGGATAGCAGCGCACCATTAACATATTTGGAGTGGCAATGGCACTGGCAATGGTTTCTTTTACCATCAAGAGAGCTTTTTGATTTTGTTCTATTTAACGATATAAAAAAATACAGAAGGTGGGAAAGCAGTTGTTACAATTTAACTGCATTTAAATTAGTCGAATCATTAATGCAATTGCTCGCTTGTAAGATATTAGCTATAGCCAAAAAGTAGAAATAAATCTTCAATGGCGAGAAATCGAGTCGATAAACTTTTCTCACGTTACCTTACCATTTGAGTTAGTGACGTTTTGCCGGCAGGAACAGGAAAGTCGATAGCACAGTTAGGCTGATTTTAATGTCACGCTGATCGCACGCTGACGGTCGGCGCCAATGTATGTAACCTACGACCGTCAGCGCTGAGCGGTCAGCGCGACCCTAAAACGCTACCTATATACATATTGACCCATCAGCTCCGACCGTCAATTTGCGGTCAGCATAACACTAATATCAGCCCTATTAGTTAGTATACATAACTGTGGTCACGACCATGAAGTATTAGGTATAAGTGGAGCTAGCACTCGTATTAATCACTTGAAACATATATTTACGTTATATCTCTGTCTATGAGGGCTCTCCATCTCTTTTTATACAGCTGTGTTAGAAAGAGAGGGGTCTTTCCCGCTGTGCTAGAAAGAGAAGATGACAGCTGTATTTAAAACTGTGTTTCAAGCATGAAGCTGTATTATATCTGGAGGCAGCACTTCTAATACCTACTTGAAACACAATTTTAAATAATGCTGTCACCTTCTAGGGTCTCGCCCTCTCTTTCTAACACAGCTGTATAGTAAGAGATGGGGAGACCTCAGAGAGTGAGATATAACGTAGGTATTTGTTTCAAGTGATTAATACGAATGCTAGCTCCACCTATACCTAATAATTCATGGTTTCCAGTAGGTGTTAGAAGTGCTGCCTCCAGATATAATACGTCACGACTGTGGTCGAAGTTAAAATAGACTGAACCATAAAATTTCTTTAAATTTGACAACAGACTTTAGCCGTAAAAATATAGTATAATATATGTGTGTATATTATCCTTACATGAATGAAACTACTACTAGATATGAAATAACCAAAGGAAAACCGTGTCATTTCGTCCCTAACAATGGCGGACTTAAGAACAGCTGTTAACTATCTACATTATGTATGATGGTAGTTAGGGGTTAGATCAATTCGTGTAATATAGCCAATGATATTTCTTTTATAAATTTTACCTTAAGTGTACCAAGGCAATATATTTTGCTTTTTTTATGTCACAATTTCTTATTTAATATCATACGAGATAGAAAGATAAATAAACTAAGCATATATATTATATATATTACACGTCTATGCTCAAAGAAACTAAACATATATTACTTTTAAATTTAATTCATTTCGCGATCACTAGTTTTTTTTTTATATCATAAGATAGCAAACAAGCAGATGGGTCTCCCGATGGAAAGAGTTAACAATCGCCTATAGACACCAAAGGCGTTAATGGTGCGCTGCTATCTTGTGGCGAGGTCTAATGCTACATGCATAAGTTAACCTGCTACCTTACTCTCCTAACCGGAACACGACAGTGACAAGCACTGACGCTATTGCGGCAGGAATAGCTAAGGCGGTGGTACCAGACCCGGGCGAGACAATGCAGAACTCTACCACCTAGTAGCCACGATGGTAGTGACTTGCGTAGCCAATCAGTCGCCTTTTACAACCTGCCTGACAGAACGGCAGTTGGCCTATTCTTCAAGGGAGCCCAGGACCAACACGGGGCAAATATTTGCTTTGCTTTGCTTAAATATTTAGTTCAAGAAAATATCCTAGTAACAATTGATAAATATTACAATTGAACATGTTATTTTAAAAATTAGTTTTTATTTTAGATTTGAGGTACACACTAAAATTATAGAATATACAAATAAACGCTAAAATTAATTGAATATTTTGTAATCAAAGGGTTGATTGACAATAAATTTTTACTTACCTACATTGACAGCGTATTTTAGTAATGGCGTTTTGGCCGCAAGCTGTTTAAGGTGACGTTAATTTTCTTAAATGATTTGAAATTAGAACACTGCGGAATCGCTGAAAGTTTAGCGGAGCCATAACTCAGCAAAAATAAAAAAAAAATTAGAACACTGACGAAAATTTTGTAGCTTTGTCTATTATGAAAATTCTAACATGTTAGACAGGGATAAAGCCATTTTTATTTGTTCAGCGTTGGAAAGCATGCAATTTTATAATTTTGATTGTTTATGGAAATTAATGCCAAGTCCTTATCTTTCTCTTGCCAAAGATATTATCACCTGAATATAGAGTGTGTACTGTTTATTTGTATTAATTTAATATATTTCTAATGCATATTATTTAAAAATATAGGTTTCCGCAATCCTCCGCAATGTAAACTTTAACTGTGCCAAATGTCGTACTTCAGCGTTGGCGTAATTGACTTTAGAAGGTGTACAAAGTTTTTCCTTTACTTATAGAGATTTTTTTATAAGATAACAAACAAGCCTTGGACACCAACGATGTTAATAGTGCGCTGTTATCCATGTTCCGGGATGGTAATGACACTTGCCTATATTTACTGTTTACATTACTATCCAAACCAGAACATGACAGTGACAGTGTAATGTCATTACAGCAGGAATAGATAAGGCGGTGGTACTAAAACTCAGGTGTTTAATATCCCTGTGTTCCATTTTAAAGGGTAAGCTTTTAAACCGAAACACAGCAGTGACAAACATTGACGCTATTACGGCAAGAATAAGCAATGTGGCGCCAAATCTAGGCAAGACGTTGCGGAAATCTAACACCTAGTGGATACGATAGTAGTTACATATTGGATCAACCGTTCACCTATCATATTCTTCCGAAATCAGAAATCAGAATTACTTTATTCAAACTTTTTGCAAGTTAGTTTGATATTGTCCAGACTATTAGAACACTTGGCAGGTCAACAATTTCATAACTGATAACAGATCAGAATCGCGGTCATACGCGGCCTGCTGCGTATTTTTCTGTATCTGTATATTTTTCAAAATAAGGTAAATAATGTGTAATTATTATTTAATTACAATAAATATTATTAGAGACTGGTATGAGAAGCAGTAGATCCCAAGCATTTTGTCTTCCAAATTGTCTGAATTCTTATAGAGACCAAGAAAACTAGTTATTTTGCAAATTTCCGCGAACTTTTACCTTCGTGATGTTACTGAAAGGGAAATCATATAAAAGCGGAGTAAGAAATGGAACAAACGCACCGAGGGTCTGAAAAATAATGAAGACTGGAAGAAAATAATAAAGATGCCGCTGGGGGCACAGTTATCCTCCCTCGTCCACCACACTTTACACCCCACTCTATACCACGACAGCACCAAACACAAAAGCAGACAATTTACGCACTCAACGCACGTTTCACGTCGCAACCGAAGCATCTTCAGTAGACACGAACACTACTACACTCAACGAGAGCCGCAGTAGTACTGAATTTTTATACTTTCTTACATAGATACATATTAAAACAAAAAAAACTAAATAACGCATTTTATAAATCTGTTGCGTACTTTCTTACATAGATATATATTAAAACAAAACAAAAACGAAATAACGCATTTTATAAATCTGTTTACTAGTTAATATTTAATTACTTCGAGAAGCTTATTATAAAAGCGTATACATTTCTCCATAAATTTAGTCTGTGGAGACGAGATGCATGCACATTGCACAACAAGATTGGGTTTGTTCCTTGTATTTAGCAATTAGGTCAAGTTGTAGTAGTTAGTAGGTTTAATTTTAGGTCAAGATTATACATTATCCTTACAGCTCTGTTTTATAACACAAATATATTCTACCTAATATTTATCGTTAAACTTACAGAAATATAAAGATTATCGTATATTGCACGATATTTTAATTGCTCCTGTTTATTTTACAGACAATTGACCCAAATTACGAAAACCGTGGATACATGCAAATATATTATAACTATATAAAAAAATTAGATACTAAAAATGTTTGTCAGCGCAAAAATTATAAGCGCCTGCACCTATTTGGCATTATTCAATTACTTTATTACTAATAATATTGATAATCAATTAAAAGATTATATTGAAATATAATAGTATATTATATATTAATAGTAACTAATTTATTTTTATAATCGAATGATGTTGCTCATTTTCGAATGACGCATAAAGTCGAGAGATTCGAAAATCGGGAGTTAAGGCCGCTTCTTGGTTGTTATATAGAAATAATACAGATGCTTCTTTTAATCCAGTCGTGTGAGTTGTGTCGCTTTATTGTTGAAGTTTGAACTATAAGCTTATGGATGTTAAACTTTACACTTTTAGCGCGTTAGGGAAAAATGAAATTCAATTTTTACGATGCGCGCGCACACCGTCACGAAAATCCGACATCAAGAAGTTAGCTAGTCAACATTTTAGATTTAAAAAAAATTGTCTATATTTTTAATTATGTTCAAATAATTATTTTATGATATATAAAAAAAATTAACTATCGAGTTATTTATTATAAGGTTTATTATAAAGCATTATCTAATGCTATATAATAAAACTTTATTTCAATGTATTAAATACCTTTTTTTTCTAATATTAATTTCGTTTTCTCTACAAACACAGAATAACGCAAAGGTTAAAATTTTTAGGATCTTTATCTTGTTACGCCAAAAAAGTATAACTTCTTACGTGTGTACATAAGGACACACACACACGCCTTCTTTTAATTTTCGTTTCTTATTAATAACTTTAGGACGAAACGCGGCTCTACACTTTACAATGGTGACTGCTTCGGTTGGCCAGCTTATCTCGCTTTGCGACGACTCGTTCATCAATCACGATTACTAACTTAATTAGTAATTACTAATCCGTTATAATCGAGTTATCAAGAGATATTTTCATAATCGAATAATTTCGTTAGTATATCTCATTATCGCTCACCGCTATTGTGAATGACGTGCTACGACAAAGTCGCACTTCAGTTTTACTGTATGTTCCAAAAAATATTCCAATTCGAACAAGAAATCCTTTTGTTGTTCAACCCAACGCTTGTTCCCCTAGCCTTATAATAATTGTATTAATTACCTTTTCCTGTCATCACGCTCATATAAATACATGGTGCTAGGAAAAACAATATCACTTATTAGTGCTATAAATATTTTATTTGAATTATTATATTTTATACTTACTTTACATGTGGTTTCGCTCGTATTAAATGCAATTTTCGTACTAATTCTAAGTATCTGTAATATCACGTCAAAGGAATAAATTTTAAAAAACACTATTTTCCAAAATGCGTACGTCAAACCATCTGACAGTTTAAGCTCATCTTTTTATATATTAAATTTCACTTCTAAGTGAAAGTGAAATTTCTGCACAAGTTCAATAGTACAGAATGTCTAATAATTTCAAAGATTTTAAACATTATTATTCAAAGTAAGATTATTTTGAATAAAACCAAGTTATTTGTCTCCCCACATTGAAAACACCTGTTTTCATTATCCCTATAATATAAGAGACCAGACTCTTTGAAAAATAGACCATCTGCCAGATCGTTAAAAGCGAAATATTAGACAAACATATCACAATTATTGTGACCACTATGTGTTAGATTTCCGTAACATGTCGCCCGGGTTTGGTACCGCCGCTTTACTTACTCCTGTCACAATAAAATCAATACTTATAAATAATCATAAATAATAAATAAATAAATATTCACTGGACAAACTACACTTACTGATCTAACCCCAAAGTAAGCATATTATTTGCTTTTGTTATGGGAGTTAGTCAACGATACTAATGCATAGAAATACATATTATATAAATAGTCTAGGGTGGAGTGAAAAAAAAAATTTTTTTTTTCTTAGCCTGGGGGTCAAATTTGTAACTTATAAAAAACAAAAATTTTTGAAAAAAAAAAAATTTACTCAACATCTTGAGGCAGCCCACTCATTTTTAAAATTAATTACGAGTAAAAACATTTGGTTGCAAAAAAAAAATTTTTAAAAGCGTTCTAAAAACTTCAAAATATCCTCTTTTATGCCAATTAAAAATCACAAGTTAAAAAAAATTTTTGTGACTATTGTTTTAATATTTAAAAAAAATCCAAAAAAGTAACATTCCTCGTTAGGGCACTAGAATAAAATTTGAGTTGGAAATGATCATAATTGCCAATTCTTGGATGTTTTAAGACATTAAAAGACAAAAAAAAATATTTTTTTTTGCAACCAAATATTTTTACTCGTAATTAATTTTAAAAATGAGTGGGCTGCCTCAAAATATTGAGTAAAATTTTTTTTTTCAAAAATATTTGTTTTTTATAAGCTACAAATTTGACCCCCAGGCTAAGAAAAAAAAAATTGTTTTTTTCACTCCACCCTAATAAATACAAGAAAAAACCCAAACGCGGAAATAAAAACATTGATGCTCATCACACAAATGCTTGTCCCCGTCGGGATCGAACCCGAGCCCTGTCGATCGCGTAGTCAGGGTCGCTAACCACTGGACCAACGGGAGAGTCAAAACGGGGCGGACTTATACTTGTGAAAGTTAAGATATCCAGTAAACTTATAAATGTGGCATTAATCATTATGATCTCACCACACGGATAGCAACGCACCGTGTGGTGAGATCTGGGGGGCTAGCTACCCCTCTCTGCCCCCCCCCCCCCCCCCTCGGTACGCCCATGTCACAAGAAACCGGTTATTAAAAAACATTATTTACTAGCTGCAACGTGCAGCCCGCTTTATTATGAAAGGTTTTGGCGAATCCCGTAAATCACCTAATTTTTTCGGGATAAAAAGTAATCTATGTGGTATTCCAGTAAATTCTTTCGGTAGTTTTTGCGTGATTGAGTATCTAACAACCATCCGTCCAAACATACAAACATCCAAATTTTCGCATTTATAATATTAATGAAAAGATGATGCGTAAATACATAAAAACAATTAGGTATTTGAATATGCCAACTTCTGCGAAACCTCTATCATCACAAAACAGTCAACAAATATTACTTGATCAGTCTTTTATTTACATACCTACTTTTATTGAGGTCTTTTCGGAGCTCTCCTGGAAATTTGAATCTAAGTGCTCCGAAATCTGTTAATGCTATATGTGGTGGTACCCTCCCCTCCTTCGAATGAGTATATAAGGCTGTTGGACTTGGTTAATGCAATAATCAATTAATAATCACCTACCTAACCTATCGAAATTCGACTCACCCTATCTGCTTCGCGAGGAAACCGGCGTGATATTTTTGTAAGAATGGCAATCGAAATATTGTCCATGTACAGTTAATACGTGACGAACTGCAAAGCCACAAACACGCTGTCACATTTGCAGTTTTTTTTCTTTCATAAAATCCAAAATATCACGAATTCACAAACTGAGTATCGGTTCAACAATAAAGATATTTTCCGATAAAGATATTTAATGTATCCATCAAACATACAAATGGGGCCCTCCATGAAATTGCAAATCTATACAAATAGTGCCATTTATTTTGCTTCGCATAACACCAGTGTCACCCCTAAGGTGAGGCGAATGAAGATTGAACACCTACATACCTCACTTTTAAATAAATCTTTGTACAGAGCTGGTTCGCTCCCTTTAATAAAACCGTACGTCACAACGATTTTAATAGCATAGGCATATAGCAAAACTATGTGCTATCGCCAGTGCACTTGTCTTCCTTGGGTAGAAACTTCCTTCCTAGAAACAACTAATACAACTCGTGTTAAATTACTAATAATAAATGCGAAAGTTTGGATAGATAAATATTTGTTTAAATTAAATTATTTTTGGTAATAGCGGCTGTATTAAATTCACGTTAATCCAAAATCTTGCAAATATAATTTTCCTATTACTTTCAAATAATTTTAAATTAACAAGTTCAAGGATAAATAACTAAAACTCATACTATATTGTTATGACCAAATTCCGGTAAGGTAGCTTATAAAGTAACCTTACTTTGTATGTATGAAAAAACCGATATATTTACATGTATAAATAAATATATACCTACATATTAACCTATGTGTTTGACACGATATCCTCGTTACACGGATGACAAAGCATTTTTTTCTTTTAAACATATAATAATATTATCTCTTTGTACCAGAAGAGCCATCTGTTTGCTTGTTATATTCTATAAAATCTTTATAAAAAATTTACATTTATAATTATTATATTCATCCTAGCTAAAATTAGAAATTAAAATTATTAATAGTGTACCTATTTCAAACAGTAATAAAAATTGTAATCATAGTAATAAAAATATTTGTAGTTAATAGGTACATTAAAATTACAAAATGTCAATATTTGTCTTTATAGATAAATGCGTGCTATACTATCCTTCTAACGAAATTATACAACCCCATGCCTACAAACGATCGCTACGTGTAACGATTACCCTGACTCTATATAGTCTTTTTTATTTAGTGATCATTATGTTTCGTATTACATTTTTTCGACATAATAAAATTACCAAAATTAAAATACAAGATTTACAAAAAAATTAAATAAAATAAATTACAATTAAAAAGTCTCTATTGTCTCTTACAAAAGTTTCTTTATAGTTAGGTAAATATATAAAGTTTAGTTCTTAAACTTTTTTTTATTAATTTAACCCTAATTCGATCTCAAATCGAAATCTAATTCAAGGCGGGCGAAACCGTTAGCAACAGCTACTAGTACTAAATATTAAGTTAGACTAAATTAGCTGAAAGCGACAGATGTTGTTCTACCAATGTATATTCTGTTAATTATTGTTTCATTGATACACAATCCAATTTCTCTAGTCAAAGCCGCTCAGTGACAATCTTACTATTGAAGTACGATTTGTTGAATCGTACTTCAATAGTAAGATTGTCACTCAATACCTCTTCCGGATCTTCTCAGTGTGTGGCCGCGTTTCCGATCCGGTAGTATTTTAAAAAATGTGGACACGTCAAAATACCTTTCAAATTTTTTTATTGAATAAATTTTTTTCTGATTTCTGATGTATCTCAAACTAGAGTTTCAAAGGATTGCATCTTACTTTAATGGGTATGCACCGACCCGTAATCTTATGACTCTGAGTAAATTAATTTCTATTACAAAAGTGGCTAAAGAAGTAGTCATAAAGTAAATAAATTTATTATAAATTAAGGAAACACTTTCACTTAAATATATAACATTTTCACTAAAACAACATTTAATTAATTTCAAATTATTTATGTTCGCTTTCAAATTTTTGTACAGAGCTGGTTCGCTTTCGCATATTATACACATGCCATCGTTAAGCAAGGCTTTATTCACTAAATAGTAAATACATGTATGTATATATGAAAAAACTTAATTTGTTTATATAATTTATTCATTTTTTATTAATCGGTGGTAATTATTTAATGCATTCTGAAATAGCGCTGCAATTCGTTTGTCACCTTTATAATATGTGTTACAGCTATTTTCGATAGTGCCAAACTAATTATTATAATTTTTACTGAATCTTCTTCATGCTGGTGAATAGTCTCTTTTTGGCGAATATTGTATGGCATACAATATTTCTAGTTATCTTGAAATTTCTTCGTCTGCTTTTGGTGTAACTTGAGTAGATCTTTAAACTTTGTTTGATTTCAAGTTGAAGACATACCTACCTTACGCACTGTGATTTGACGAGAATCGTATGTTTAACACAATAACATATGTTTATGTATACAATACAATAACATATGCTCGTGTGAAATCGTTTTTTGTTTGCTTTTTTTGAAAGATTGTGATAGAGAGACTATTTTATACTCGAATTCTAGTAATCTTTCTTTGGTACATTTTCATTCTCTAAGCTATCTTCGCGTATCAGTAAGCCTATTTTGTGGAAATACATTATATGATATAATATAAAACATTCACGGAAATATATAAACAGTATATATTATTACACTGCCGTAATATATTTCTTTATACAAAATACTATGAATATAATTTTTGTAGACCTTTTATAAACCGGGATCCCAGGAACAAACTTATTTTTTATTAATAACAAACTGACTTTTTGTGAACAGCTTCGTTTTGACGAGACAACCATCTTTTCTATCTTCGAAAAATCTCGAATTGGGTAACTAATAAAGGCAGATAAAAAAGAAAACTTTAGAGTGTTGGACTAAGAAAAGTTTCTATTTTACGTGTAGGACAATGTAACCCTTGAATAACAATAATAATTAACAAGCTGTTTTGAGAAAATTCGGTTGTTATTAAATTGATTAATATCAATTTAAACATCTCATAATTCCAAAACTTTAGAGTGGAGGACTCGTCAGAAAAATGTGTAGGACAACAGATTAATAAAATATATTTTATTTATCTTTCACCGAATCAAAATTTTTAAAGCCCCATAACTTTATTATTTACCCAATTTGAGACTTTTCGAAGACAGAAATGAGGGTAGTCTTGTCAAAACGAAGCTTTTCACAAAAATTCAGCTTGTTATTAATCAAAAAAAAGTTTGTTCCTGGGATCTCGATCTATTAAGTTTATTTTTTTTAAATATTAACTTGACGTTCGCAAAAGAGATGATCGATGGACATATTCACTTTTCAATTTTTATCATTGGCATGGGTAATTACTAAATAGTTTTTAAATAACCCATAGTTATGTGCTATCGACTAGACACTTAATATATTAATCATTACTCCGTGTTTGACCATAGAAAATAAAAGAGATGTCTTTTTAAAGTAAACAAACATTGTACAAATTCAATGTACCTAATGGTAGATTTTAGTAAGCAACTACGAATAGTGTCATTGAAATGCTATTGCAATCCAATTATGATACTATTACGAATGATGTTAACATTTAGCAAAATACCAAATTTGTCACAATGATAATCGCGTTATAATAGTGTCAGTTGAATCGTAATAATGTGACATTTTATTTAAACAGCAGACTTGAGCCCCAGTTCGTAAATGGCACACACGGATAGCAACGCACCATTAATATATTTGGTGAATATAGGCAAAGGTTGTCTCTTTTGTTATTTTTTTTTATCTATACTAGGATATGCAATGAAATCCCACTACCTTACTAGTTATGGCATAAGACACAAATAACTAGTGGTATTCTTTAAAAGAAGGGATTAATTTATTAATAACTGATTATTTTGTATGATTTTTTTCCTTTTTTATATTATTTTAGTTTTATTTTACCGTGGCGAATGATCTAACCTATC
Source organism: Apodemia mormo (assembly GCA_036924255.1). Taxonomy (NCBI): domain Eukaryota; kingdom Metazoa; phylum Arthropoda; class Insecta; order Lepidoptera; family Riodinidae; genus Apodemia; species Apodemia mormo. The sequence continues at coordinate 21,219,937 of JAUPFN010000021.1, read as the reverse complement.
CTAATTAAAAGATAACAATATACAAATTAAAAATACTTTAAGGTAAAATTCTAGCAGTTCTAGACTACGAAAAAAATGTATTTAATAAAATATCATAACTAGTTCAACAGCGTATCCATACTATGATAAATTAATAAATAAATATCACTGGACAAATTACACGAATTGATCTAACCCCAAAGTAAGCAATTTATTTGCTTGTGTTATGGGTGTTAGTCAACGAATACAAATATAAATATCGAAAAAGATTTAATAAACACTCAAACCCCAAAATACAAACATCTATACTCATCAAATATATGTCTGTCCCTGTCGGGAATCAGACCTGAGACCCATTATTGCGTAGGTTCGCTAACCACTCGACCAACGAGGCGGTCTAGTTTACCTACTTTACTCAATTCCAGCAAATTGCACTACATGTCACCGATCTATGATTATAAGAAAGCAAACAAGCACATGGCTCTCCTAAAAGAAAGAGAAAAACCATCGCCTATAGATGTTAATAGCTATCCGTGTTGCGAGGTATTAATGCCACTTGCATAAGTCTACCAGCTACCTCACCCTCCAAACCGGAACACGACAATAACGACCATTAACGCTGTTGAAACAGGAATATGTAATTCGGTGGTACCATATACGCGAGTGAGACGTTACGAAACTCTACCACCTAGTAAGTATAATAAATGAATAGATTATCATCTAACAGTAACTCACATCCTTTTTATATAACAAACATCCATTTTTTTAATATTTAGACTATACTCGTAGACGTCAATCAACCAGAAATAAATTGCTAGAAATAAATTGCATGTATTGCCTGAACTCATGAAGTATAAACAGCCCCGAACATTTTATTTTTTTGTAAAACAATTGTAGCATTCTGAATTCTTCTGAAATCTACTAACTAAAATATGAACTTTATTCATTCAGACCAGTGTACTTCGATATTGCTACCTCTAGACCAATAAAGCGAATAATAGTAGCCACAAATGGTCCTTATTGCTACAAGTTTTAGATATTGCATTGTGAACAATGTAGGTCATCGGCACATCGGCCGTGCAGCCTGCATTGCGGTACCCCACACCGCATCATTCAAATTATAATGCTTTCGTCAAAAAGAACATCACAATGTAGGCGAAAACAACCGTCAATTGGAAAACATGTTTGAAAATATTTTATCAAATACATAAATAGAAAAAATGTTTATTAATGGTCTAAGAGGCCACGACACAAAACCTAGTCTATAAGACTTCCGGATGGTATATACATTGATTCACCGTTAATGCATATAATACGAAATGGCTATACTGCAGTGCAAAAAATCTGGTGGAGGCTATTAATAAAAGGGAAAAGAAATAGATTTCTAGTGCAATAAGAATACCGAATTCCATTTGTTTCTCGATATGAAGGAGGGGTAGGGCTATACGAAAATGCAGTGCTGCATATCCGCATGACTTGCCTTATCAGTAGCAGCATTCTAAGTGACGCCTTGTACCTATGTATCTAGCACCATCGGACTACCGAACGAACCAAAGCTCATCTGAAAGATCTTTTTTTTAATTTTTTTAAATAGCGCCACCAGGGATTTCGCATTGCAGCATAGCTATTTCATATTCTGCAATTAACGACGAATCTAACTATGTATATACCATCCGGTAGTCTTATGGGACTAGGTTTAGTGTCGTGGGCTCCCGTACTATAAGCAAATATGGTAACGTTAATCTTCATTAATATTACCATTATACAAGTAATTTGTATTGCAAAACAACGTTTACCGGATCGGCTAGTATACTAATAAATCAAATAGCATCGATAAATAGTTAGGTCTTTTTTTCTTATACATTAGCCATTTATACTAATTTATGCGTTTTGAAAGAAAATTAACTGTAATAAAAACTATTAGAACGCCTAGACCGCCTCGTTGGTCGAGTGGTTAGCAATCCTGACTGAAATAAATTATTGGGTATCAATGGGCCTCAGATTTGATTCCCGGATGGAAGTTTGTATGAGTTTTCTTCTTATAGAAACTTAATTCCATACTAGAACTAAACATAAAACAAGCGCAGACTTATAATAAATTAAACTATACGTATTTTAATCAATATTTTCATAAGAAAAGTACAAAAAGCCCCACTTACCTTTTGTTTTAATATACGTCATTTTAATGTTTACTGAAATTATTTTTGTGAAAAATAAAGTGATAAAATAAATAAATAAATAAAATAAAAAGAAGTGAAATCCCACCAAAAACATATTTATGTGAAATGTTACCAAGGTGAGACCATATAACTCGCACTGATAGAAAATTATCGTATCTGGATTACAGTACCTGGCTTCACCTAGCTTCTAACTCTATACGCCCGCACTCTACACCTTATTCAATGTATATAGTTTGGCCGTTTCGCTACCGTCACATGGGCGTAAGGTGAAATATGTATTCACTGTTCATTAATCGTTTTTGTTGAAAGGCAACGATCAAGCTACATATTTTTACTTAAGATGTAGTTTGTGAAGTTAGGGCTTATAGAATGAGGACACATAGAGTTAGAAACTTGGCTCTACATGAAATCTGCCCCCAAATCACGTAATTAAGTCGATGCGCTTAGGGCCCTCACATACATAAACACGATAAAACGTCGAGACGTGCTACGACGCGGCATAATGTGCAAGAAAATGTGTAAGAGTCTTAAACGCTTCGATTGGATTGCCGTTTTATTACGTGATTTAGACCTCTGGTAACTTTTTACGGTGTGAGCCAATGTCTCGTTTTGGCAACATTTTTCTAATTCTAAAATATCTATAGAATCTATAGTACCTATTTATAATAAGTAACAATAGGAAATTGTTTTCATCATGTGCCTTATTACAAGACTGTAAGTACGAGTATTGTTAATATAATTAGACAACATATTAGTATGAACTAGATCTTTAAGGAGAATTTTCAGTACTATAAAACTTTTGGGATTTCATAAAGGAGTTTTTTTTAGGATCTAGATCTGGTCTTCATAATTTATAGTCACCCTACATTGCTGGTGACATAAAGTTAAACATTGGACGCCACTTTGTAAAACGCATCGCTACCACAATTCGCCTGAATTTGGGGTAGCCGCATTACGTTACAGCGACTTTTTCATTCCGGCGCGCCTACTTGTAATACAGTGTGTTATACTCATACGATATACCTTCGACATTTTACGTGTCATCCGAAAATGTATATACAGGTTGAACATCTTGAAAGACACGGTAGTTAGTAGTCATAAGTAAACAAAAAAAAATATTAAAAAGAGGATATTCTAAACCACATTGTGAATCTCATCAAAATTAGTGTAGTAATATCACTGTATTATGTAATTACGAGTTTAGTCGCGAGTTCGGTAAATCTCTATTTAAAACTAAACTTCTATGCGCCGCGTGCGGGTGTCTGTACTAAACATTTATATAGTATAATTAGGTCAACATTTAAATACCTATTTTTTACACATTCGGTATCAAAATCGAATACTAAATCCTTCAGTATATAGTATATATAATCTTTTACCAGTCAGCCTGTATATAATTGATATGATAATTAATGATGTTTTTAATTGGTCTAACATAAATGTATTTTAAATTTTAAATATTCACGGGACAAATTACACTTACTGATATAACCCCAAAGTAAGCAAATTATTTGCTTAGTGTTAGTCAACGATACTAATATATTTTCCATTAAATAATTAATGGCATATATTTAATGGCAAATATATTAAATTTTATGTATAAATAAACAAGTAATTCCGAAATATTCGACTTCTAGTAAATCGGAAATATTTTATTTAATTAAACTTTTCAACTGACGAAAAATTGAGGTTATCAATTTGACACATATGTATGTATGTAATATTATTGGAATTGGATAATATATGCGTATATAGATCTATTTAGACGTCCAAGCCCGTGTGCTTAATTTCTTTATTTTATGTTTGTATGTTTACATGTTTGTCCATGATTTTTTCTGGAACTACAAGCCATATCGAGATAATTCTTTTTGATCTCTAATCTGAAATTAGGTATTCTAACTCAAAGAGTAATATTAGTTTCATCAAAATTATTTCAGTAGTTCTTGAGATAGTTAACATATAATTATAATTATCGCATCGGTCTACAGCGCCAAAATGGCGATATTCAAATAGGCACAAAAATTCTTTGACAGCAGCAAGTCCAGTGGTAATATTATACACGTCATTGCTGTATACGCTCCTGGCTCTCCGAACTACTGCTCACTTTGAATGCGTCTGGTAAGATGATAAAACCGTCGAATCTGTCCGGTTATTATGTAAACATAAATTAATAGGCCCCCAAAAAATTATATATAAAATTTAGGTTTTATAATATAACGTAAGTATAATTATAAATTATAATAGTTTAAGGGTGTCCGGCAGAGGGTTGGAACCATACTAACTGTCTGGCAATGAGCAACGCGAGTTTTGATATTATGATGAATCAAATATAAAAAAATTCAGTTTTATTTTATGATAAATTTGAGGTAGAATTTTATACACCTTTGTTACCTGTTACCTGCCAAAGCCACCGCTGCCTCAGCTTCATGGGTGGGGATCATTCTTACCTATACTAGGGACACACATAGAAAAATTTTCAGCTTTTATTAAAATCCGAAGGTCTGGCACTCACGGGCTCTTGCTCTAATATTTTTTGATTGAAGTCCATTTAACTTTTCAAATTACTTTTATCACAAGTTGTTTTAAAGCGTCAACAAATTGTTTTTGGGTGTTGCTGTTGAAATAATTTAAATTCCAGATTTGAATACTAATTAAGGCAAAATGCTATTAAGGTTGTTCTTGGAGTATCTTTGGTAATCGAAATTTCAGTGGCAGTTTGGAATCTGATATTGGTTTGTTAACTCGCCCATGCCTCGTATGAGCACGTGAAGCTTTCTATGGTTATCGAAAAAATAAGAATACGATTTGGGCTCGATAGGCTAACCCCTACATCATGAGCAGTCAAAAAAGTAGATTATACGTGTATTGTAATTGTAGTGGATTATTTAATAGTCTATGTTAATGTTATATATGTGAAAGTTTGAATGGATGGATGGCTGGAAGGATGGATGAATGGATGTTTGTTACTCAATCACACCAAAATTACTGAACGGATTTGGATGAAATTTAGCACACTGGTAAATAATGACCTGAAATAAATACATAGACTACTTTTTATCCCAGAAAAAATAGGCGAGCCCGCGGGATTTGTCAAAATCTTTAATAATGCAGTGGGCTGCACTGATAAAATACTTTATTCAATTAAACTTTTCAGCCAACGAAAACAATGAGGTTATCAGTACGTATGTTATTTTGTATGTATTATGTATTAAATTTATAAGAAAATATCCTCATTTTTTAAATCAAACTGACATTCCACGGAGCTTCGCAAATAGATTTAAATATAATTTAGAATTGCCACTATCATAATTATGTCAACATTCCGGATTAAATATAATCTGTGAAAATATATAACAAATTACCAGATAAAATTAAATCAGAAGAACATGATCGTTTATTTATAAAATTTGGGAAAATCTTGTGATTGAAAAATGTTACGACACTGTTATTAACGACTTCCTTCATGACGACCACATAAATATTTTATAAAATGGATCGGTCCAGTCCAAATTGAAATACCCTAATAGGGTGTATATGTGCATTACTATACATAATAATTGTAACATATATTATAATAAATGATTGAATATATAATATTAATGGAATTGGATAATATTTGAATATGATGAACAAATTATCAATATTGTTATTAATAGTAAGTTATGGATGTCCAATTTATTAAAATTGGACACCCATTACTTTCGGATATCAGATCCGGTTTAATTGCTTTTAGTTTAATCATGAGGGCCGAGTATAAATTTAGCTTTTAATTTACTTATTTTTTTTTAAATTGACCCATTTTTTAAAAAAAATTAGTTTCAAATGTCCTATATTTTTGTCTTGAATAATTCATTATAAAAAATGTCATACATAATTTAATTCTAATATACCTATAAAAACTTCACATGATAAATAAATAAGAGTGTTTAGAATTACAACCATCGCCTATAGATACTAAAGATGTTACTGGAGCGTTTCTATTCTTATGATTTTGACGTTAGTGCCACATGCCTAAGTTCACCGATTACTTTACTCTCAAAACCAGGACATGATAGTGACAAGCACTGACTTTATTACAGCAGGAATAGGTCAGGCCGTGGGTCAGGCGGTGGTACTAGATCAGGGCGAGACAATGCCAAACTCTACCACAGTGGTGACGATGGTAGTGAATCGCATAGCCAATTGTTCGTCTCTTATGAGCTGCCTGCCTGAACGGCAGATTCATCAAAAAGGCATACAGACAAACAAAAAATTATAAAATCTATCATTCATTGAGATCAGTCAAGTTGTTCTGGCGTTATAGCGTTAGAGACATATAAAAAGGTAGGCAAAGATTTTCAAAGTTGTAAAATTGATATTAATGAATCATAAATCGAATATTTGTTATCAAATTTGACAAAAAAAAAACAGTAGCAGTCGTGGGACTGCCGATAGAAGTGAAAACGGAACTATTAAGTTGAGAGTAATTAAAGCTATATGCAAAACATAGCTATAGATATACTATTATCATTAGCATGTCGGTGACGCGAACCGAGGATTTTACCCTCTACCAAAACGCTCAACGCGCCTAAAGAAGTTTTCACTTCAAAAATTGAATTTACATGATGTAGCATAGATTACAAAACAAAACAGAAATGACAAAACTATTAAAAACCGAACGTCATAACTTATACCGAGTAGCACCATGAAAATTAAAAAATAATAGGGCATTAAAATGTCTTACACTTCTATAACGTTCATTAACGCTTACAGAAATACGCGAGTCCTTACATAGACTTGTTTTTACAGTATAAAAATGTATTATCCGTAATATATATACTTTAGAAGGCTAACATGCAAAGTACTGTCGTTGACAACTACCTATAATAGAACAACACGTCACAACAATAATAATATAATCGTAGCTACGGAAATGCTACGAACGGACACTACGAGTTACAACGCGATGCAGTAGGCGCGAGGACTTCAGCGTTACGGCTTTATGTTTTAATTTTAGTGTTAATCCTTAGAACCATATTTAAAAAATTGTTTATTTTAAAATGTTTTTCTATTATTCTTATTATCAATTTTAAAAATTCGCACTAAAAATATCAAATTAAGCTTAAAGTGTGTGTGTAATTTAATTTAAAAATAGAAATAACTTTAAACCAGATGGCGGCAAAACAATTTTGTACTTCGACATTCTTGATGTTAACAGTGGCAACATGTCTTATTATAAGTGGTAAGATGTAAATTTTACACATTTTTATACGTTTTAGGGTTTCATCTATATATAAAAATAAAATTGATTTCAAAATAGGTTGTTTCAAGTACAATGTGCTATTTTTAAAACTTCTGTCTGTGCCTCTGTCTCGGCTCGTCCGATTTTAATGAAACTTTTATTAAAAGTTAGAGGAGTTTATAGGACAGGACATAGGCTACTTTTTACTGGAGTGCGCAAAAAGAAGTAGAATAGAATAGAATAGAAAAATATTTATTGCCAAAAAATTGATACACAAAACAAAGTAAAGATAGATAAGAAAGTAGTAGGACACTTAACTACTAGGTATTTAACTTAAGAATAAAACTAAAACTATAAGTAATTAACCTAAATAGCATTATTGTATCACTTTAGGGAAAGGGTTACTGACTCAGCATTATGTTACAGCATAGACTGTAACGCTGGTATTCTGTCAGCACCTTGCCGAAAAGAGCAGCGGCTTAAGTATCTAATCAATATCATCTTATCATTATGTAAAGATGGATTTGTAGAAAAAAAAACATAAAAGAAACCATAAAAAAAAACCGTAAAGTGTATTTTATCCATAACAAAGCTGTTGCGGTCATTCAATTAATGGCATCATGTGTTTAGCTGGGGTAGGAATAAGTAGTTAGTAAGTAACGATTTCGGTTCACGCGAACAAAGTCGCAAGTAATAGGTAGTCTAAAATAAATATATTTTAATACCCGTCACGTTTTTATATTTCTTCTATTTTATTCAACTGGAAACAAGTTCAAGTATATTATAATTTGATTCTACTTGTACAAATTTCCAACTCTAATAAAGTTACAAACATGTTTGTGTCACCAGATTTTTGTAACAGTTATTGTAAAATAACTACCGTTTTTTGTTTATTTATTAACAAAAAAAATGTATCTAGACGCCCATATCCACGAAGAGGTAGACCGAGGCACAACAAGAGCACCAACGATTAGCCGAAGATACTGGGTCCCACAATGTGATAGGTGCCCAGTCTATCGCCAACCGGGCACTTTTTCCAATCCCGGGCTACGTTGTTTTTGTCAGAAAACTAAAAATAACATTTTTGTATTGTCCAACGTGGAACGAACCCGGGACCTCTTGTGGTCAATTCCAACACCGAACCACTAGACCACTGAGGCGATATTTATTAACAAGTAAATAAAAATATGATCATGCTGGCTCCTTTATAAAAAAGGCAGAATGAACCAAATGTCAGTATTCCCATCGCTGTATTTTACTGACCTAATAACGATCGCTAGTTTCGAAAACAGGACCCTTAATATAATATATTTTGCAGTCATTGAAGTCTTAAATAAACACCACATATTATCTTAGAGCTGCTAATGAGATTTTGATTTTGGTCCACGAAAGACTCCATGTTAGTCCGGGCTTCCTTTGAAAAATAGACTATCTGCCGTTCTGCCAGGCAGTTCGTAAGAAGCAAACGTTTGGCTATACGAGTCACTGCCTTCGTGGCTACTTGGTGGTAGAGTTCTGCATTGTCTCGCCTGGGTCTGATGGAGGTATCTTTTATCTATTCTTGCCATAATAGCGTTAGTGCTTGGCACTGTCGTGTTCCGGTTTGGAAGATAAGGTAGCCGGTAAATATGGTAAATACGGTGGCATTGCTATCCCGCCACAAGGATAGCAACGCACCATTAATATCTTTATTGTCTATAGTCGATAGTCGCCTCTTTCTATCAGAAAAGTTATCTGCTGGTTTGCTATCTTAAGATATAAAAAACTCCAATAACACTTGCCCGACTCGGTTCGAACCCGGTCCCTCTAAATCTAATCAATATAGACAAGCCACTAGACTACGAGATAAATGTTAAAAACTCGAACTAGGAGGAACACATCATTTATTTTCTTAACTACTATATAAATTTGTAGCGTTTATCTGTCTGTACATTCAAGTTCAAAGTATTTTTGAAAGAAATTGTAATTAATACTTATTTTATAACATTAATTTTACCATTTTAAATTTTTTGGTTTGGTTGATGAAAACTGACATATTTATTACATACGCCACATATTTTTTTAAATTTCTATCAATGAATTTACGTTCACCAAGCGACCGGGTATTAGGTAGTATATCTATATACAAATAATAAAAATCCTTAAATGAAAAAATAATAAAATTGTGAGTGCGGAACCCTCTTTGGAGACAATTTGGAACTTTTAAATGTTTTTTTTTCTTGCAGATGGATAAAAAATCTTGCAGAGTTAAATGTTGTTACATAGACATTTTATATCTCTTACATTTTTATCTTTATTTTCCAGTTGTCTACGTATCTTATAAGGGATTAAGCGTTAAGATAAACTATTTATTAAGACAAAAATCTATCTGTATTAAATTTATAAATGTGAAAGTTTGGATGTATGAATATATGGAAAGATGAATGGATGGATGTTTGTTACTCAGTCACGCAAAAATTAATTAACGGATTTGAATGAAATTTGACACACAGGTAAATAATGACCTGGAATAGCACATAGACAACTTTTTATCCCAGAAAATAGGCGAGAACGCGGGATTCACCAAAAGCTTTTATAATGTAGCGGGCTGCACTGATGAAATACTTTATACAATTAAACTTTTCAGCCGATGAAAAAACGGAGGTTATCAGTTTGATATATATGTATGTTATTTTATATGTATTATGTATTAAATTTGTAAGAAAATATCCTATATAAATACATGTGAACCTATGAACTATTTTTTTTATACAATAAAATAGCAAACAAGCAGATGGGTCTCCTGATGGAAAGAGTCAACCATCGCCTATAGACACCAAAAATGTTAATGGTGCGTTGCTATCTTGTGGCGAGGTCTAATGCCACATGCATAAGTTTACCAGCTACCTTACCCTCCAAACCGAAACACGACAGTGACAAGCATTGACGCTATTGCGGCAGGAATAGGTAAGGCGGTGGTAGCAGACCCGGGCGAGACAATGCAGAACTCTACCACCTAGTAGTCACGATGGTAGTGACTCGTATAGCCAATCGGTCGCCTTTTACGACCTGCTTGGGAGAACGGCAGTTGGCTTATTCTTCAAAGGAGCCCGGGACCAACACGGGGATAATGATAACCTAAAATAGTACATAGGCTACTTTTATCCCGGAAAAAATTAGGTGATCCCGCGGGGTTCGCCAAAAACTTTTATAATGCAGCGGCCTGCACGCTGCAGCTAGTAATGTTATAAAGCTCGTGTTTGTTCGAGCCTAGAGAAACTATCTGCCATTCTGCTAGGCAGTTTGAAAAAAGCTAACGATTATCAATATGTGTCACTACCACCGTGACTACTAGGTGGTAGAGTTTTGCAAGATATCACCTAGATTTTCGATACTACTACATTATCTATTCCGACCGTAATAGCGTCAGTGCTTGTCACTGTCGCATTCCGGTTTGGAAGGTTAGGTACCCGATAAACTTTCGCACCTGTCTTTGCCACAGATATCAACACACCATTAACATCTTTGTCGTGTATAGCCGATGGTTATCTTTTTTCCTATGAAGAGCCATCTGCTTATTTGCTATATTGTGATATTAAAGAAATTTGTTTTTCACAATGTGCATTTAACAACTTATCTATTGCTAATAAAATATTTTTAGAGCAAAAATCTAATAGCACTGTTTAACGCGGAAATCGACGTCGAGGTTTATAGATTTGAGCCGTATAGGTAATTTTTAGACTAATATATTCTATACTTTGCATGGTCGAAATTTCTTTATTGTTACACAATTGACTAATCACTTGTGCTTTAATTTCACAAAATTTCTTTTATTAAAGTAAAAGTTTCGAATTTGATGTGAAATTAAAGGGTAAGTGATTGGTCAATTGTGTAACAATAATTTTTAGACCAATGATACAGTCTATACATGTTATTGAGATTTTTTCGAGGTTTTTCTCGAATATCCAACATCTCAGTAGCATTTCGGAGTCTGGCAGATGGTGTCTTATTACTCCTGTGGCTTGGATGAGCAAGTTAAGCTATCACTCCCGGTTATTTATACCTGAAGGAAAAACTTTGTACACTTTTTACAGCGAACGGACGAGTATGAACTTTGATACAGTTAAAGTTTACATTGCGGAGAAATGCAAAAACCTAATATTTTTTAATAATATACATTAAAAACATTAAATTAATAAAGTATATTTTACATCCACATTCATTCACAGAACAACATTCATTGTGTGACATCACTACATAGAGTAAAACAAAATTTCTCTGTCTGTCCCTGTGTCCCAATGTCCCTATGTACCTATGTCCCTGAGTCCCTATGCCCCTATGCCCCTATGTCCCTATGTCCCTATGTCCCTATGTCCCTATGTCCCTATGTCCCTATGTCCCTATGTCCCTACGTCCCTATGTATGCTTACATCTTTAAAACTACAAGTAAAAAATACCGCATCAAAATCCTAGGTGCTAGAATAAGGCGATTATCAGGTCGATAATATACTGTGTTGGGGACCACCACTCATCTCGCTAACGGACAAACCTGTGAATCGTGGTGAACCGAAAGTCTATAGACGAAGGTCTATAAAAACGTTCGATTCACTCGGTCTACCACGTAAGGAAACCGCCGTGATGATACTTTGAACCCCATCTCCATAGCAACACGGCAAAAATATTTTTTTTATATTTTGTTATAAATTTTAAAACAATTTTTAATTGAGAACAGACATAGTTAAATTATTCCATTAAAGCATGAAAGGTCTACGAAAGACGCATTCTGAAAAGCTTTCCATCCAACATTATTATTATTATTATTATACAATGGAACTGTTTGAAGTATGTTGATAAAAATGTAAATAACTCGCATTTATCATTCAGTACGGCCTCCGTTACATTTGGCTTCTCCCACACCAATATAATATTCATGGCCTTATAACTTTTAATTTTTTAATGGAGACCTTGGTTTAAAATTATACAGACAAATGCGTCAATACTTCACCATGTTAAGGTAGCTGGTAAATTTATATATGTGATATTGCCATTTTGCGACTTAGATTGCAATGCAACTTTAAAATGTTAATGACGCTATTGTGGCAGGAATAATTAAGACAATATAGCAACAAATCTGGTGGACACGTTGCAAAACTCTACGATACGTATAAGCAATCGGTCACCTTTTACAAACTACTTGGGATAGGTAGATGTCTGTTCTTTAAATTGGGCCTGGACCACCTTTTTTACTATTATATGATAATATATATATATATATATATATAATATCTGGTTGACCGAGCTTTGCTCGGTTTTTCACATATTTTTGGATCCGATCTTTTATTGGACCTGGAACCTTGATAAATCGATTCCTTGACCCGGTTTTTTTAAGCTCAAAGAATTTAGAAATATACCTTGGCATAAATTTTTTCAGAGTACAAAAAAAGGTTTTTTTACACGCTGTGTATTTTATAATAAATCTTATTTTTCGAATACGAAACTAGAACATCGAACTAGAATTATTATCGATCAATAAAGCATATTATCCTAATTTTGATGCATTGAAAAAAGTATCTTCACGCCCGTAATTACGAGGAGGTAGGCAGAGGTACAACAAATCCACCCACGATTAGCCAAAGATACTGGGTCCCACGATGTGATGGTTGGCAAGCCTATCGCCAACCGGGCACTTTCCAATCCCGGGCAACGTTGTTTTTGTCAGAAAACTGAAAACACATTACTTTTTTTAAATGCCCTACCTGATAATCTAACCCGGGACCTCAGGAGGTTAACACCGAAACCGGACCATTAGCACACAGAGGCGATATTGCTATATTGAAAAGTGAAATAATTTTGTTTTTTACCAATATCAATGAAAGTTGTTGAGAAAATATAGTTTTATTTATGTATGAAGGAATGTAGCTGTCCGGCACAAGTATCTTTTGATGAAAAAGAGGTTTTCCATGAACTATTGTGAAAGATAGTTTTTTTTTTGTAAACGTGGTTAAAATGTTAATTTTGAATTTTCGGGAAATTAAAAAAGTGTTTATTCAGTTTTCTGATAAAAAGAACGTTGCTGAGAATCGGATAAGCGTCCGGTTGGTAATAGTTTTGTCGCCTATCACATTATAAGACTTACGGCCGGTTCCCGAAACGCAAATAATTTTTTACCAGCAATAAATCTGTTAAACACAGATTAATTGCTTTTTAAAATTAATTTGCGTTTCAAAAACCGGCCGCAAGTATCTTCGGCTAATCGTGGATGCACTTGTACCTCTGCCTACATTCCTTTTCGGGGACACGGGCGTGAGGGTACTTTCTTAATTTTGTAATTTGAATCTATATGGATTTCTTCTAACACTTACGTAAATATTTTTATACAAATATCACCATCAGCAGATCATACCCGATCAACTTGGTCATTTAATCAAATGGTTTTTACTTTTGGTTCCATCCATAAATCATTCAACATTCACATTATTTTTTCCATTACGTACAATGTCAATCTTTCATTCTTTAATATCGTAGCAAATACGGCATACCTTTTCAAATAAACACACATATACTTCTAATTCACTTAAAAGACACGAACTAGAAGTACGTACAAGTTTTGTTAATATTTCAAGATGTAGTTTCATCAATTGCCGACAAATGTATCTGAAAGAGCCTTTTAATATCTCACTTTAATCTTTTATATTTAAGAGGCTAGTCCCCGACCGTGTTAATTTAAAATTGAACACACATTTAATCTTTTATATTTAAGAGGCTAGTCCCCGACCGTGGGAATTTAAAATTGAACACTCACATCCATATATTTCACTAATCATATACGTCGACCATGCGTCACACTAAGGCCCGCACTAGGCCTAGAAACCGTGTATTCATTGTGGATTTTCTTCTGCGACATACGTAATGACACAAAAACCGCAATGTCTCTATTTTTAATTTTTACTTGTTCTATTACGCAAAAGCACTTCTTATTAATTATATTACATATATTATCATCACGACATATTACTACCACTTCCGCTGAGTAACGTCAAGGAACACTTAGGTCTGCTAAGCTCAAAGTAGCCCGTTATATTGTCAACACGGAATTATGAAATTATACTATATATGTTTTCTGTGGTTGTCAAAATATTTGAGTCGTCTATAATCAAAAGTGGCTATCTACACTTTCACTCATTTTTGGTAATCTAAAAAAAATGATTTCTCCTAAACTGTGTGGCTCATAAATAATGTGTTAACTATAATTAAAATCTATAGTTAAAGGTAAATAGCCGTTTCTGATCATTAACGAATAATGAAACGTCTTTAATTTAAACTTTGCTATGTTGCCACATACCTAAATAACTTAATTTTCTCAATAATGGTAGATAGCCACCTTTGATTATATACAACTCATTTTTATAAATGCCAAAACCAAAAGACATGGCAATAATAAACTAATAGACAGACAATACTTTTAGAATATAGGGGGTCTGCGTGTGAGATCTAATAATAAACTACTTTTATATGTGCGTAAATTAGTGAGTTTTTATTATATAAGATAGCATACAAGCAGATGTTTTTTCTGATGGAAAGAGACTACCATTGAGACAAAATGTTACGATGCGTTCCTATACGTGTAGCGGGGTATTAATGCCCTATGCATAAGTTTACCGACCCTCTTACCCTCTAAATCCGGCCATGACAGCGACTAGCATCGACGTCATTGCAGCAGAAATAAGTAAGGCGGTGGCACCAACAAGCATTGCAGAAACAAGGCATTGCAGAACCCCAAACAAGGCATTGCAGAACTCTACCACCGAGTAGTCACAATAAGGGACACTTTCACGAATTGCCTGGCAGAACGGCAAATGGTCTATTAGGGAGCCCGGACTAATCTTACTATTTCTATTTCGGTAATATTCAGATATTTGTTATTCTTTCATGCAATTACTGCTATTTTGATAGAATTTTTTTTTAACAGTATTTGCTAATGTAAATAACAGTTGTTAATTGTTAAAAAAACTTAGTACGAAATTTAATATGTTAACTGTTAAAATGATCCATGTCTAGTTTCGTGTATGTTCAGTAGGTTCAATGATACGGAACTGATAAGGGTCGCAGCAATTATAGTACTACTATTGGCTACGGTTGGTGAATCTTAATTTCCTTTTGTTGAGAGCGTGATTAAGCCACAGAGCCTATGCAATTAAATCCAAGATCTTATTACGATATGAGTTTGGAGGATTATTTAAGGATTACAGAAGAATGCAATATTTGCAAAAATTACTTTAAAAGTAATTACTAAGCATAGTCAACACACTTTTTTGCGTTTTCTGAGCAAAAAATATCAATTACATAATTAAGATGTTGGATTAAATTCCTCATGATCTGGCGTGTTGCCCTTTTTGCTAGTATTTTTAAGCAATTAATTACTACTTGGTACTATAGTCAGATTAGCAAATACTGTTAAAATTACTTACATTAGCAAATACTGTTAAAATTACTTTTAACAGTATTTGCTAATGTAAATAACAGTTGTTAATTGTTAAAAAAACTTAGTACGAAATTTAATATGTTAACTGTTAAAATGATCCATGTCTAGTTTCGTGTATGTTCAGTAGGTTCAATGATACGGAACTGATAAGGGTCGCAGCAATTATAGTACTACTATTGGCTACGGTTGGTGAATCTTAATTTCCTTTTGTTGAGAGCGTGATTAAGCCACAGAGCCTATGCAATTAAATCCAAGATCTTATTACGATATGAGTTTGGAGGATTATTTAAGGATTACAGAAGAATGCAATATTTGCAAAAATTACTTTAAAAGTAATTACTAAGCATAGTCAACACACTTTTTTGCGTTTTCTGAGCAAAAAATATCAATTACATAATTAAGATGTTGGATTAAATTCCTCATGATCTGGCGTGTTGCCCTTTTTGCTAGTATTTTTAAGCAATTAATTACTACTTGGTACTATAGTCAGATTAGCAAATACTGTTAAAATTACTTACATTAGCAAATACTGTTAAAATTACTTTTAACAGTATTTGCTAATGTAAATAACAGTTGTTAATTGTTAAAAAAACTTAGTACGAAATTTAATATGTTAACTGTTAAAATGATCCATGTCTAGTTTCGTGTATGTTCAGTAGGTTCAATGATACGGAACTGATAAGGGTCGCAGCAATTATAGTACTACTATTGGCTACGGTTGGTGAATCTTAATTTCCTTTTGTTGAGAGCGTGATTAAGCCACAGAGCCTATGCAATTAAATCCAAGATCTTATTACGATATGAGTTTGGAGGATTATTTAAGGATTACAGAAGAATGCAATATTTGCAAAAATTACTTTAAAAGTAATTACTAAGCATAGTCAACACACTTTTTTGCGTTTTCTGAGCAAAAAATATCAATTACATAATTAAGATGTTGGATTAAATTCCTCATGATCTGGCGTGTTGCCCTTTTTGCTAGTATTTTTAAGCAATTAATTACTACTTGGTACTATAGTCAGATTAGCAAATACTGTTAAAATTACTTACATTAGCAAATACTGTTAAAATTACTTTTAACAGTATTTGCTAATGTAAATAACAGTTGTTAATTGTTAAAAAAACTTAGTACGAAATTTAATATGTTAACTGTTAAAATGATCCATGTCTAGTTTCGTGTATGTTCAGTAGGTTCAATGATACGGAACTGATAAGGGTCGCAGCAATTATAGTACTACTATTGGCTACGGTTGGTGAATCTTAATTTCCTTTTGTTGAGAGCGTGATTAAGCCACAGAGCCTATGCAATTAAATCCAAGATCTTATTACGATATGAGTTTGGAGGATTATTTAAGGATTACAGAAGAATGCAATATTTGCAAAAATTACTTTAAAAGTAATTACTAAGCATAGTCAACACACTTTTTTGCGTTTTCTGAGCAAAAAATATCAATTACATAATTAAGATGTTGGATTAAATTCCTCATGATCTGGCGTGTTGCCCTTTTTGCTAGTATTTTTAAGCAATTAATTACTACTTGGTACTATAGTCAGATTAGCAAATACTGTTAAAATTACTTACATTAGCAAATACTGTTAAAATTACTTTTAACAGTATTTGCTAATGTAAATAACAGTTGTTAATTGTTAAAAAAACTTAGTACGAAATTTAATATGTTAACTGTTAAAATGATCCATGCCTAGTTTCGTGTATGTTCAGTAGGTTCAATGATACGGAACTGATAAGAGTCGCAGCAGTTATAGTACTACTATTGGCTACGGTTGGTGAAACTTAATTTCCTTTTGTTGAGAGCGTGATTAAGCCACAGAGCCTATGCAATTAAATCCAAGATCTTATTACGATATGAGTTTGGAGGATTATTTAAGGATTACAGAAGAATGCAATATTTGCGAAAATTACTTTAAAAGTAATTACTAAGCATAGTCAACACACTTTTTTGCGTTTTCTGAGCAAAAAATATCAATTACATAATTAAGATGTTGGATTAAATTCCTCATGATCTGGCGTGTTGCCCTTTTTGCTAGTATTTTTAAGCAATTAATTACTACTTGGTACTATAGTCAGATTAGCAAATACTGTTAAAATTACTTACATTAGCAAATACTGTTAAAATTACTTTTAACAGTATTTGCTAATGTAAATAACAGTTGTTAATTGTTAAAAAAACTTAGTACGAAATTTAATATGTTAACTGTTAAAATGATCCATGTCTAGTTTCGTGTATGTTCAGTAGGTTCAATGATACGGAACTGATAAGGGTCGCAGCAATTATAGTACTACTATTGGCTACGGTTGGTGAATCTTAATTTCCTTTTGTTGAGAGCGTGATTAAGCCACAGAGCCTATGCAATTAAATCCAAGATCTTATTACGATATGAGTTTGGAGGATTATTTAAGGATTACAGAAGAATGCAATATTTGCAAAAATTACTTTAAAAGTAATTACTAAGCATAGTCAACACACTTTTTTGCGTTTTCTGAGCAAAAAATATCAATTACATAATTAAGATGTTGGATTAAATTCCTCATGATCTGGCGTGTTGCCCTTTTTGCTAGTATTTTTAAGCAATTAATTACTACTTGGTACTATAGTCAGATTAGCAAATACTGTTAAAATTACTTACATTAGCAAATACTGTTAAAATTACTTTTAACAGTATTTGCTAATGTAAATAACAGTTGTTAATTGTTAAAAAAACTTAGTACGAAATTTAATATGTTAACTGTTAAAATGATCCATGCCTAGTTTCGTGTATGTTCAGTAGGTTCAATGATACGGAACTGATAAGAGTCGCAGCAGTTATAGTACTACTATTGGCTACGGTTGGTGAAACTTAATTTCCTTTTGTTGAGAGCGTGATTAAGCCACAGAGCCTATGCAATTAAATCCAAGATCTTATTACGATATGAGTTTGGAGGATTATTTAAGGATTACAGAAGAATGCAATATTTGCGAAAATTACTTTAAAAGTAATTACTAAGCATAGTCAACACACTTTTTTGCGTTTTCTGAGCAAAAAATATCAATTACATAATTAAGATGTTGGATTAAATTCCTCATGATCTGGCGTGTTGCCCTTTTTGCTAGTATTTTTAAGCAATTAATTACTACTTGGTACTATAGTCAGACAAGTCAGTACCACAATATAATTAAAAATCAGGGTACTTGCTAGTATTTGTTCCTACCCTCAAAAACCAAGATCACTATAATCACATTGTTCTGTAATGCTATGGTTCGTTTTCAAACAATACGATGTCATAAACACATTACTTAGTACGCCATATATTGGTAGTGTATGGAGCACAGTAGTACCATAATACCCATCACCCTTATAGTCTTAACAATAAAATATTCGACACGATGTATAGTGTATACAGGTACTATAACCATTGCATAAGAAAATAACTACTAATAAACATCTGTTTGACACAAAATAGTGTACATATAAGTTACTTACATAAGCTCTGTAACTTTATTATTAATGTCGATGCTGTGTAAAGATATACACTGAAATCTTTGGCGTAAAGTGTGTGTAACTCTTATACAGGCTATAACCTGTGTAACTATTACCATATCAAATGGACGAAAGTTGTCAAAAGCGTAAATTCTTATGTAAGGTGGGTGAACCATGGAAGGCCATGCTCCTTCGAAGGCCAATTATTAAAAACGCATAGTTATTGCCATATGATGACAAATTCCTTCTACTCACAATAATATTAATATAACTCAAAGATTCAGACGTAGCGGCGATTCGTATGTGCCACTATATTGCGCTTGCTAAACTAAATTCAGATATCGACGCGAAGTTAACCTTTAATTCGTATACAAAAACACAATGAAATTCGTACTTTTGTGTGAATATATTAAGTAAGCGTGTATTTTTTTCGTGTGAAATAAAAGACCTTTTTTATGTAGTTTAAGTGTAATCAGATATTTTGTGTGCCATAACGTTTGTTTTAAGTTAAAAAACGATTTATTATATCGGCCTTGTAAGGAACCTTGTTCTTAGCAAGGCCATTTTGAAGACTTTAATTTGACTTAAATTTAACAAAAATAGTAATTAAATCTGAAATAATAAAAAAGTATTTTTGTCTTACATGATAAAACAAAGCTATATTAAGAATTTGTTTGTTTCATTTATCCAGTAAATAAAATAATAATAATGGTTTATTTGTTATAGTGACCTACCATGGTCCTACGAAGGCCAATCAAAAATGTGATTTACGTAAACACACACTATAAATCGCACTTATAAGTGAATAGTATTATTATAAGCATTTAATGTTGCATTTAAATAAAAGACCTCTTTACGTAGTTTAAGTATAAAGAGATGTTTCAATTGCCACAACGTCAGTTTTAAGTTAAAATACTGATATATTACATCGGCCTTGTATAGAGCCTTGTTCCTAGTATTTGCGCGGGAATCCTAGTTCCGTCCCATCCGTCTCTTTCCTTCTTGCGTCGATCATATGTTCCTCTCACTTGGAGGAAGATGGCGCCGCTGAATCGCCACGCCGCAGACGCTCATACGCAGTTCGTTGGTCGACCGCGTCACGAGTGACTGCATACCAGTACGCTCGCAACGTCTTTGACAAAGGGCCTAAACGGAACCGCTCGCATCACGCCGCGCCGCAACCGTCCGCTCACTCGCCCATCTCGAGGCGTAGCTGAAGCTAGCTAACCGCAAGCCGCGATAAGTGCAATCCACCAGGTGAATCCTTCATCATTCTTACCTTCCATCCTATCACACAGTCCACATTGCTACAACCCGCAACCCGTCGCATTGTGGTATAACCTACCTCCGCATACGGCGGGGCCACCTAGCCTAGGCCGTTTGGAAGAGTTTATTAAAACATAAGATTAATAAATAGTGATTAAATATGAAATAAACAAAAGTATTTTACATGTTGCATGATAAAGCAAACTGTTAATTAATAATATAATTTATTTATTTATTCAGGAAATATAAGAATAATAACTGTCTATTTGTTAATGTGGCCTTTCATGGTCCACCCACCTTAGTACCTAAATAACGGGAATTAGGAAAGGGACGGCTGGTATAATCCGCCACTAGATAATAGTAATTTTTCATTTTAATTGAATTTTTGTGTTCTTTATGAGAAACAAATGTCTTTAGAACCGAAGAAGTATAAAATACGAAATGTAATGGGAGACCGTCAGTCACAATTATAATTTATATTATTTTAATGTATTACGTACGAGGATGAATTCAAGGTAATTAATTAATTTGACTTGGAAAGTTGAATATTAATTATCTTAATTTCGTCTTCGAATTATGAAATTTTGCAAAGTAACGCCTGAATTTATAAAATCCATACTAATATTACAAATGCGAAAGTCTGTCATTTTGTGTGTCTATCAGTCTATCTGTCTGTCTGTACACTTTCACAGCTAAATCACTAAACCGATTTTGATGAAACTTGGCAAGGGGATAGTTGAATATTCCCCTGCCTGTAGTCCGGGCTCCTTTGAAGAATAGACCAACGGCCGATGTACCAAGCAGGTCGTAAATGGCGACCAATTGGCTATACGTGACACACCGTTAACATCTTTTGGTGTCTATATGCGACGGTTTCTCTTTCCATCAGGAGAGCTATTTGCTTGTTTGCTATCTAATGATGTAAAAAAAACGAAATTGCGTGTTGAACTCGCATACCGAGGGTTCCGTACAACGTGGTAGGTAGCCTTAGCTACATATAAATTTCATGACTGTTGGTCAACGGGTAGAAAACCCTATAGGTTTTGACTCCCTTGTGAAATCGCAATATATGCGACATAAACGATCATAATATAGTGAGTTCAAACTGTTGTGGTGTGATGATATACATTTTTAAATTAAAACGAACCTTTTATAATACAATATTTACTACCGAATGTGTATAAAACACTACTTTTTGCCGTCGTTTTCGCTCACTTAATTGTAATTATTATAATAAACTTATTTATATTTAAAATTTTCCCTTGTGTTGTTCCAGGCTTCTTTAAAGAATAGACCAACTGTCGTTCTGCCAGGCAGGTCGTAAAAGGCGACCGATTGGCTATACGTATCACTACCATCGTGACTGCTAGGTGGTAGAGTTCCGTAACAACTCATCTCGTCCGGATATTAGATACCAACGCTTTACCTTTTCCTACCGCAATAGCATCGTTTTTTGTCATTGTCGTATTCCGGTTTAGAAGGTAAGGTAAGGTGCATGTGCATTGCCATCCTGCACGGATAGCAACGCACCGTTTACATTTTTGGTGTTTTCTCTTTCCATCAGGGATCCATCTGCTTTTTTCTATCTAATAATATAAGAAAGTTACAATTTTTATTTTTTGTTACATTACAGAAAAAAACAGCATCTAAAGATATGATATCGAATGAAAAACTATTGCTGTTTAGACTGATAGAATTCAAAAATTTTCAGATTTCTGGCGTCGAGGATTTGTTAATAATGTTTAGATATATTTGCGCTTTGCAGTCCGGACCATCTGATTGCATCCGTTGCGGACAACTCTATATGCTTCCCAATTGGTATCAGTCTTAATTCGCTTAAATTTCTTGAAAGCCTTGTCACGTTTAGTCATCGCCAAGCGAACTGCTGCAGTGATCCAAGGAGCAGGAGGCCGCTTTAATTTCATAAGTTTAAGTGACGCATGTTTATCAAATAACTTATTTATGGCAGAATTTAAAATAGAGATTTTATTGTCAACGTTAGTAATACTATATCTAAACGTCTCTCTGTAAGTGCTTGACACGAAAAGCTGATACAACTTCGTCCTGTGAATATTTTATTGAGGCACGGAATGGGTCGAGAGAATTTTAGCACTTGAGTAAAGGAAACAAAGTGGAACTAGTTCACTTTGGCATGCTACAGTGGCTTTCGGGTTATTAGGGACACTACAAACTCCCGACTTAATATTTCAGTGAAAGTTTGATATTACAGAGAATTTCACTAAATTGAGAGTACTTGTAATAACACTTTGATTATTTATACGTCTCGATGGTTAATTGGGCCTCATAAAATAGTGCCATTTAAGTCTACTAAATTTGGTAGACTCTGTTGATATCTACGTTAGTGTTATTTTAATAATCAAAACTGAACAAGCTGAAGAAAAATAGTAAAATAATGCAACATGTAAAAGTTATAACGGTCATATTAAATCAATTGTGTTAATTGTAATATCATCACAGGTTATTTAATAATTTTACTTGTAATACACAGGATTAAGATGCCTGATGAAGGCTCAATTTCGAGCTGAAACGTCGCTGAAATAATTATGTATTGAATTTTTAAAAGAATCGTCCCGATACCCGCTGTATCATAATCGACAATTAAATAGGTACTAGCGATTGGCTTTTGGTCGAAATTCTACCATAGACCTTAAAGTAAAATTTTACAACAGAATTTAGACATAAACATATTTTTTTACATCATTAGATAGCAAACAAGCAGTTGGCTCTCCTGGTGGAAAGAGAAATCATCGCCTGCAGACACAGAAGATGTGTGGCGGATGGCAATGCCACATACATAAGTCTACCAGCTACATCGACCAGCTACCTTACCCTTCAAACCGGAACACGACAATGACAAGCATTGACGCTCAAATATGTATACATGTGTGCATGGGCGTACCCAGGTTCTGGGCCAGGAGGGGGGGCAAACGTAACATTTTATGACTACATTTTTTTCTTGTTATAATTGTATCTACAACGGTAGATAATTAGTAGAGGTAAATAAATTCCAGGGGTGGCAGCAACCCCTCCCTACCCACTCACCCACCCCCCCACCCCCCTCGATACGCCCATGCATGTGTGTATATTATAATGTCTATCTAATTATAATGTAGTGTGTGTAATGTTGATTTTTAACGTTATGTATTTTCTAATGCACATTATTCAAAAATATTAGGTTTCTACATTATTTCGCAAAGTAAACTCTCAACTATGCTAAAATTCATACCATTTGCTTCACGTATTAATATATAGATCGTTTGTGATGTCAAATTTTGTCACAACTATCCGTAAAACCGTATAATCTTATGTATAATTAAAACATTCCCATAAAACGTGATCTTAGATTGAAATATTTTATTATTGAATCACAGTTATGCCTTAGCCCAGTGGCGGCGCAAGATCATAAATTTATGTGGGCAAGATACAATCTGCGAGGCCCTCTGCTCGCAATGCAAGTTCGGGGAATAACGACGCAAGCACTTGCCGTCGCGTTCATGGCTTTTGAGTACTTCCTACTAATATTACAAATGCGAAAGTTTTAAATATATACTCGTATGGATGTTTGTTACTTTTTCACGCAAATACTACTGAACCGATTACAATGAATGAAATTTGGTATGTAGATAGCTGAAGACCCAGAATAACACATAGGCTTTTTATTTTTATCCCGGAAAAATTAGATGATCCCGCAGGATTTGCCAAAAACTTTTGTGATGCAGCGGGCTGCACGCTGCAGCTAGTAATACATAAATCTCCGTGACGCGAGGCTCCTCGAACCGCGAGGCCCACTCCTTACGCCGCCTCTGCCTCGGCCGCACTTGCGTCTATCGTCCCGAAGATATTAGCGCGCTAAAGCACACGCAGCGGTAGCGTTTTTCTAGCGGTAAAAGAATTTTCAAGATCAATCCAATAGCTTTTGAACGTAATCATTACAAACATACAAAAATATATGTTTTTTTTAAATATTAGTATAGATGTCACCGTGAAATTGTCAGTACCGTTAGATTATATTCTGTCTATGGAGTTTATAATTTGGTTAGGTTAGGTTTTTAACTGCTAACATTATAATATCACTTAGCTAAAATATAGTGTAATGGAACTGCTCCCTAGGTAGATTATTATCTTTTTTTTTCTTTTTTTTTATATCATAAGATAGCAAACAAGCAGACGGGTCTCCTGATGGAAAGAGTCAACCGTCGTCTATAGACACCAAAGGTGTTAATGGTGCGTTGCTGTCTTGTGGCGAGGTCTAATGCCACATGCATAAGTCTACCGGCTACCTTACCCTCCAAACCGGAACACGACAGTGACAAGCACTGACGCTATTGCGGCAGGAATAGGTAAGGCGGTGGTACCAGACCCGGGCGAGACAATGCAGAACTCTACCACCTAGTAGCCACGATGTTAGTGACTTGCATAGCGAATCAGTCGCCTTTTACGACATGCCTGGCAGAACGGCAATTGGTCTATTCTTCAAAGGAGCCCGGAACAACACATCTAATGGTATTGACGATTTCAAGGCGACATAGATATAATATGTATACATCAGCTTTACACATTCAGACATTCTCATTTAATCACATCACTAACTGGTAAACTATACAAACTTCTCATGGTTTTCCTAATTTGAGCCCGAAAATCCGTTTTAATGTTTTATGAGTTTAACTCACGAGAAACGGCTGAAACTAATTCGTAAGTCATTTGTTATTCTCGTACAAATACTTCTTTGGCGACACACGAATACTAAAGCAGTATGTCATATGTGCCCTGTCTCTTCGTTAGATAATCCATAATTCGTTGGTCATTTGTTATTCTCGTACGAACACTTCTTCAGCGGCACATAAAAGTTCTATCAGTCCAAAGTTGTATATGACATGTGCCCTTTCAATGGCCTCTTAACTAAATAATCCAATATTCGTATGCGATTTATTATTCTCATACAAACAATTATTCGATGACATATAGGAATAAGTACTACCTAAAGTTGTACATAATATGTGCCTCCTCCTTTGCCTCATTAATTGGATAATCCATAATTCATAGATGATTTATTATTGTAATTATTTATTTATTTATTAATATTTATGGACAAACGAAAAGTACATAGGTTTAACTTAACGCCTAAGGGCATTTTATACTAGCCAACCTTATGTATTAAGAAAATAATTAAAAGAGGTGGTGCAAATTAACTCTATTCGAAAGGCAAAGGAGGGGCTTTGCCTCATCAATTGATTAATCCATAATTCATAGATGATTTATTATTTTAATTATTTATTTATTTATATTTATGGACAAACGAAAAGTACATAGGTTTAACTTAACGCCTAAGGACATTCTATACTAGCCAACCTTATGTATTAAGAAAATAATTAAAAGGGGTGGTGCAAATTAACTCTATTCGAATAACTTTAACTTACTAATTTGGTCCCGGCCTCCTTTGTAGAATAGGCCAACTGCCGTTCTGCCAGGCAGGTCGTAAAAGGCGACCGATTGGCTATCGAGTCACTATCATCGTGGCTACTAGGTGGTAGAGTTCTGCATTGTCTCGCCCGGGTCTGGTACCACCGCCTTACCTATTCCTGCCGCAATAGCGTCAGTGCTTGTTGCTGTCGTGTTCCGGTTTGGAGGGTAAGGTAGCCGGTAAACTTATGCATGTGGCATTATACCTCGCCACAAGATAGCAACGCATCATTAACATCTTTGGTGTCTATAGGCGATGGTTGACTCTTTCCATCAGGAGACCCATCTGCTTGCTTGCTATCTTATGACATAATAAAAAAAAAAAAAAAACAAAATTGATACAGAACCATAAACTAGCAAAAAGCAGAGCTTTGTAAGGGCTCGCAAAGTTAGACTACCTAGTAATATTGTTAGGAAAGTATTTTTATGAGAATTACATCTTTTAATGTATGGACTTCATTTATAATTATCTAACCTAAAAAATCCAGCGTATTTTTACCCAAACATTATATTCGCAAAGGCGTCGTCAGGCTTTGGTCTAGGAAGGCGCCGGAAAATAAAACCAAAATAAAAAAAACATGTTTCTAGGACTAAATTATTTTAGTATTTACAAGAAAAATTCTTTGAAATTTACTTGATTTATTAAAAACGCGATTTTTATTATTATCAATGTTATCTACACAGAACAAATATAAACAAATTTTACACCATATTTTCTGGTCTACCTATAATATAGTACGGTCTACCTATAATATGTAGCAAATCAAGATCCATCTCGCGCCATCACTTCGCTCTTAAAGTCTAATATTGATAGAAATCAATTTATATATATTTCGTAGCTTTCTTGTTAAAGAGTTTTCGAGCAAACATGGGTATTAAAAATGAAAGTTGATCTAATAAAGAAAAACACATTTTTAACATTTCGCTAAGATAATTATTTTTTATTCTAAAATCGGGAAGTCCTGCTTTCACATCGATTTTCGAAATCAAAAAATGTTTTACTTTTCTTCCTTATTTTTTTTCTATTTATCTTCAACATTCATAGGATTAATATTGGACTTACCGCAAGCACGAAGAATTGGCGGTTGAAACGAAGCGAATAAATTTTTTGAATTTTTCTTTCAGAGAAACCCTCGGAGTCCGATTCCCGAGTCAAACAAATCAAAAATGTGTTTTTTCAGTTTTCTAATAAAAACAACGTTGCCGGGGATTGAAAAAGTGCCCGATTGGTGACAGGTTGGTCACCTATCACGTTGTGAGACTAAGACGTATCTTCGGATAATCGTGGATGCACACGTTGTACTTCTGCCTACCTCTTCGAGGATACGGGCATTAACATACTTTGTTTTAGCTTTTTAACCTCGGGCTAAGATTGAAAATTGATCTCAATCCAATATTAATCAATTAATACATTTCTACTGTTTCACAATAATCATATTGTGAAAAATCTGTAAACGGTTGACCTTGCAAACCATCCCTGAAACTTCCCGCTAAATTAAGGTATTTTAAGCTCAAAAGAGTAAAAACTATAAGCATAGATTTTTCAGTTCTAAGAAATATTGAAATGTCTCAACTGCTAAGTCACAAAAACAGCAAGAAAACACGAATAAACCAACGAAACAATCATACATGCAGTCTATTTTGATAAAAATTGCAGTATATTGATTTTTGAAAAATAAATATTTTGGAAACGATGATCAAATTGATCAAATTGCACATGGTCAAATTCAAATGGCATTTAACTCAATTTAACTATTGCTTTAGCTAAATAATCGTTAGGTTCAAAAA
This sequence comes from Apodemia mormo, assembly GCA_036924255.1. Classification (NCBI taxonomy): domain Eukaryota; kingdom Metazoa; phylum Arthropoda; class Insecta; order Lepidoptera; family Riodinidae; genus Apodemia; species Apodemia mormo. The sequence continues at coordinate 21,192,084 of JAUPFN010000021.1, read as the reverse complement.
TTTCGAAGCAATGTCAAAAAACATTTTTTTTAAATGTTCGTCATTGATAGATCCCAAACAAATTGACCGATTTTTATCCAATTAACGGTAATTGACGCAGTTTTTAAAGGAGAAAAGCTGATAAGATTTTGAGGTCAATCGGTATATTAGCCTGAAAGTTATTTCAAAAATATTAAGTAAGTAAGTTTGGTAAAAACAACGTACAGTACCCGGCGATAAATATTGCACATCGAACTTTGGAAAGAGACAATCGGATAATTTCGGCTTCGTAAAGCGTTATCTCTGTCCCACACTACCTATGTGACGTTTAGTCAGTCGTTGTTCAAGTACGATAGAGTGCAGTCGCGTCCCGAAAAAAATATATATTTAGAGTTGTAACACCCACAAATTTAAATAATTTAAAGTTGTAATATGGCATCTTTCGGAAAAAGAGGGAAACCTTTACGAGGTCAGTCACGTGAAATTATCTACAATGTTTATAAATACTTTGTAAGCGAAGCTGATAGATTTAAAAAAAAAGTAGATGAAAATGTAAGTTGTTATTTTAAGAAGATTCAAGAGCGAGTTGCAAATGCCACTGGAATTTCAAGAAGAACTTTGAACAATATATTAAACGAAGTCAGTACTGAAACACATTCGACTGAAATTAAGTTCAGCACTCCAAAAAAAGGGAGACCAAAAAAGCAATTTCGTTTGGATATGGACGATTTTGATTACGATGTTGTTCGAAGAATGGTGTATGATTTTCACTTACGATTTAATGAACTGCCAACAATAAAATCATTAAAAGCTAAGTTATCTGAAGCTATTAATTACAATGGGTCTGAAAAAAAACATTGAGAAAAATACTTCATGACATGGGATTTCAGTTCACTAAAATGGAAGATAATCGAAAAATTCTAATGGAAAAGCACGACGTTAGTCTCAAACGAATGGAATACCTTGATAAAATACGCAAATTTCGCGAAACAGGAAAAAATATCGTCTACATGGATGAGTCATATATACATGCATCCCACACTAAAGGGAAATCTTGGAGTGACGATAAGAAAAAAGGAGTAAAAAAGCCAATTTCAAAAGGTCAACGTTTGATAATAATTCATGCGGGAAATGAAAAAGGCTTTGTACCCGGTGCTTTTTTAACGTATAAATCCACGGACACTACAGGTGACTATCACAATGAAATATTCATATATCATTCATAACGATAACTATATTTCTCGTTCGAGACGCCGTACCGAGCGGACGTGTCTAAAGCTAGTGTGTTTTATTTTATAATAATCGCATTTATAGAAGTGCTTCATAAATTGTCTTAAACGATACTGTTTTAATAACCATGAGTGAAGGTGTTGAAGATGAAGAAGATATAATGATAGGTAGTAAATTCTGCTCGGAAAATATTACCGACTGCAGAAAAGAAGTAGTGGTTGAAGTTCATCAAGAAGCCAACACCGAGCGTACAGAAGGATTGGCACAAAAAAGACAGCTGGAAATAAGTGAGGAAGAAAGTGATGAAACAAATTTTGTGACCGTTGTCAGAAAGCGTGGGACAAAGACTCGTATAAGAAGTGATTCAGTAAACTCAACGCTTTCTTTTTCTAAAAATGTGTCACAAGAAAATACCGAACCAAAATATGAAGTGAGCATTATCTCCCAGAAAAACTTGCCCAAACTCGTGGCTATGGCTAAGTTGCTGAAATCCTTAGAAATTGGAAATATATCCAAAATTAAGTACAAAGGACCCTATAAAGCCGTTATTCAACTAGAAAAACGGCAAGATGCAACAAAATTAATCAACTGCCCGAGGCTAGCTGAATTAGGCATAAGAAGTCAGTTCACAGAAGAGCTAAATCTAACATATGGGGTAGTAAAAGGTATTGACTTGGAAGAAGATGATGCAGATGTAATTAATAATATGAAATCTATGTATGAAATTGTGTCCGCCAAAAGATTAAATAGAGTTGGTGAAAAAGGGAAGTGGGTGAAGTCTGAAGCCTTTAAGGTATGTTTTAAGAGTTCTTTACTCCCGTCTTATATTTATTTGTATGGTTGCCGACTTTTAGTGGAGCAATATAGGTATCCCGTCACACAGTGCTCAGGGTGCTGGAAATTTGGACATACAACTAAATTTTGTCCGACAAAAATTATTATATGTCCTAAATGTGGAAAAAAGCACGCTAATTGTGAAAATAAGGATTATGTCTGCATTAATTGTAAAGGTCCTCATATGGCTCTCGATAAATCTTGTCCTTTATTTGTAAAAGAGAAAGAAATTAGAGATATAATGATGAATAAACAGGTGACATACAAAATAGCTCTAAATATGTATTTAGATAGTAAGAAAAGTGAGAAGGTAGCCGCTGGGCTTAATACAAGCTATGACCTAAAAATAAACTTACCAAAACAACTAGATACTAGTAAAAATAAAACTTACCGAGACATATTGGTAACAAAGAGTGTGAACGAAGAAAGCTCGTCTTTGCAAGAATCAGAGGACGATAGTTTTAAAAAAGAGATGAAGAAAAATAAAAACGGGAAAAAGAAGAAGAAAGTTAAACCTTTACATCAAGCAAAAGGTGGTGCTGTGGAAAGTGATCCAGTAAATATAGAAGAGGAACCCATGGAGCAGGAAAATTTTGTTAGGGGGCAATCTAAGCGACTAAAACAGAAGAATAGCTTTAGTAATGTCTTGCAAAATATTATAAGTATTATCTATTCGAAATCGAAAATCGAAGATAAAATAATATCTGTTATAAAGGTGATAATAGAGGAGTTGAAAATAGTGATATGTAATTATTTTAATATGGGGGACATATTTAATAGTTTTTTCTCCCACTATGGATAGTACAACAAAAGACTTTGAAATAAACATTATACAATGGAATGCGCAGAGTTTAAGGCCTAAGTTGCAAAGTTTTGAATCAATTTTATCACAAGAAAAAGTTCACATAGCAATTGTGAGCGAAAGTTGGTTGCAAAAAAATTCCCAATTGGCACTGAACAGTTACAATGTTTTTAGAAAAGATCGAGAAGACTCATACGGAGGTGTGGCTATTATTTTACATAAATCGATTAAAGCAAGCCTAAGTGTTCTTGCTCTTAATAATACTGGGATTGAAGTACTACATGTTAAAATACATAATTGTAAGTTTCTGGAAAACATTGTATCTGTTTACTGTCCATCCAGCATACGGACATGTCTAGCAGATTGGGATCAGCTGTTTTCATACTTCTCTAAACACACGTTGATAGGTGGGGATTTTAATGGACACCACACTAACTGGTCCTACAAAAATGATACTCGGGGATTTCAGTTGTTAGATTCTGCTTTAGAGAACGGATATATATCACTCAATGATGGTCAATATACAAGGCTAAAGATAGTTGGTGGAAATTTACAACAATCCTCTCCTGATGTTTCATTTGCAACATCTGATATTGCAGTTTATTTTAACTGGAAAGTCATGAACGACAACTTAGGTAGTGATCATTTATTAATTAAAATGCAAATGAGATATCAAGACAGGCTGCATTTTGTGAAAAAAAGAAACTATAAACTAGCAGATTGGGAATCGTACCGTAAATTTACTACAGAAGCTTTGAAAAATGATAACTTTCAGGAACTACAAGATAAATATGACTTTTTTGAAAAAACAATCAATGATGCGGCTGATAAATTTATTCCACAAATTAAAACCTGTTTAGACCCAGAAAGAAAATTTAACCCTAAAATTTATTGGAACCCAGACCTATCAAAGGCTGTCGCAAAACGTAGATTAGCATTAAAGAATTTTAGGCGAAATCCAACACCCCAAAATTTTGATATTTATCAGGAAAATGTCACTGAAAGTCACAAGTTAATTAAGCAAGCAAAGTGGCGAAGTTTTCAAACATTTTGTAATGACATAAATTGTAACATAACTGTAACAGATATGTGGCGTAGGATGCGGTGGATTAAGGGTTGTAAGTATACTAAGTTCATTACAAATCACAATCAAAATAATCAGCTTTTATGCTCATTAGCTCCTGACACAGTTTCGTACTTGCAACCTGCATTTACATCTAGTAATAGAATGTTAGAAACTGATTTTACTACCCAAGAATTAGAAAACTGTCTTAAGGCTAGAGATACTGCACCAGGTCACGACTATATAACTTATTCTATGCTATTTAATCTCTCAAATACGGGGAAGCAATATTTATTAAAACTATACAACTTTATTTTATCTTCTGGTGTAGTCCCGAAACAGTGGCGCAAAATTACAGTCATACCTATACCAAAACCACAAAATTTACCTGATTCAAGAGTTAAGCTTCGCCCGATTTCCCTAATTTCATGTGTTTGTAAGATCCTTCACTTAATGATTAATAAACGGTTAGAGTGGTATTTTGAAAGAAATAAAATACTATCCCCATATGCTTGTGGATTCCGAAAGGCTCAATCTAGTTTGGACTGTGTAGTTAGATTAGTAACAAATATTCAAATTGCTCTCTCAAAAAATGTTCCAACAATAGCTTGCTTTTTAGATATAAAAAATGCCTACAATAATGTCTCAGTTGAAAAAATTGTGAACACATTAGATGAACTTAGGATTGGTTCAAAGCTTTGTAAATATCTTTGGGCCTTCTTAAGCGAAAGACAGCTTAAAATAGTAGATGAGACAGGAAACAATGAGATAGTTAGATGGACTAATCATGGGTTAGCTCAAGGTGACCCGTTGTCTCCCCTTATTTTCAATATAATAACTTATAAAATATGTCATCAGATAACTAGTGTATCAATAGCCCAATATGCAGATGATTTTGTAATATATGTAAGTAATAATAATATACGTACCTGTGAAAGTAAGATTCAAGAAGCTATGAATTCTATAGTAAATAACCTAAATGACTTAGGTTTAGAATTATCTATAAACAAATCTAAGGTTATGCTATTTAGCAGAGGATATAGCAGGAAACCTGTTTCTGTAAGGGTGGAAGACATAACACTTGCACTGGTTGATAATTATAAATATTTAGGCATATGGTTCGATAAATCGTTGCGGTGGACAAAACACATCAATGAAATTTGCATAAAAATAAATAAATTTTTGAATCTTTTAAAAACATTAGCAGGATCAAATTGGGGAGTTCACCCAAAACATTTGCGAAATATATATATATCACTTATGAGAAGCAGAATTGATTACGGTAGCTTTATTTATGATAGTGCAGCAAAAACACACCTAAATAAACTTGATAAAATTCAGAATTGTGCTTTGAGAATCATAGGTGGTTTTATTAAAAGTACTCCAGTGCACGTGATGGAGAGTGAGTTGTGTCTTCCTCCCTTACATATTAGAAGACAGTATTTAGCTTACAAATACTGTGGTAAATCTCTGTCATGGTCTTCGAACCTTACTGTGGATCTTTTTAATAATCTAAGCCCCTTCTGTACAAATAGGTATTGGCAGAACAAAAGAAAACCTCTGTTAGTTTCTACACATAGTACTTTAAAAGATTTGGAAGTTCATAAATCTTACCCACTAGACATGTTTACGCTTGATACATGGATAAGTAATATCAAAGTCAAAGAATTAATTAAACCTAACTTAGATTCAGTTACTTGTAACAAAAATCTTCATGAAATAAACAACTTGAAATACAATATTATTAATGAAATAAATAGCAAATATAAAAACTGGAAAAAAATATATACGGATGGATCTAAAAACGTTAATGGAGTAGGAGCAGCATACTATGTACCTTTCTCAGAAACATTTGATATGTTTAAAATTACCTCTAACATAAGTATAATGTCGGCAGAATTAGTTGGAATCTTTGAAGCGTTAACCTATGTTTTTCACAGTAATTATAACCATGTTGTCATTCTAACGGACAGTAAAAGCGCCCTCTATCACCTGGCTCGATGCGTCTCTGGTCACAGAGGTGTATCGATAGCCTACAAGGTGATAGATATCATCTATAAGTTACAAAACAATAACATCAGGTTGGCACTTCAGTGGATTCCATCTCATATTGGACTAAGTGGGAATGAGAAGGTAGACGAACATGCTAAAAATGCAATACTTGCCGGAAGAAACTATAGAATAAAACCAGACTTTCAAGAAATTATACATTATTACAAAAAAACGTGCTATGAAATGTGGAAAGAATATTTTAACGAAAGATCAAAAGAAAAAGGGATTTGGTATAGAACAGTACAGTGTCTACCTTCTCGAACCCCTTGGTTTATTAATTCCGATCTTAGTAGAGTTAACATTGTAAGATTAAACAGACTCAGATCAGGACATTACCCAAATGCTAAATTTAATTTCTTAATGAGGAAATCTGATACCCCAAATTGTAACTTGTGCGGAAAAGTTGAAGATATACAACATTTATTACTTGAATGTACAAAATATGAAACCAATAGAGAAACTGTCTTTAACAATCTAAAACTAAATAAACTAGACGTAGGGTTGCTGCAGAGCATCCTAACGGAGCCCAACTCCAGCTCTGCTAGGAGTCTATGTAGCATTATATCTTAATGTTAACAATTAGCTATAGGGTATGATGGGGCTGACATGTCCTTGTGGACAAAAGTCCCGAAACTAAATAAAGATTAAAAAAAAAAAAAAAAAGATAACTATGAGAAATGGCTGGTTAACCAATTAATCCCAAATATACCCAGTGATTCTGTTCTAGTTATCGACAACGCACCCTATCACAACAAGTATGTTGAGAGACCCCCCAACTCAAACACCATTAAACGGGAAATGATCAACTGGTTAAACAGACATGAAATTCCAGTTGATCCAAAATTAACAAAAACCCAGATTTACGCTATTATATGTCAGCACAAGGAGAGGTATACAGAGTTTTCTGTGGACAAAATACTTGCCGAACATGGGCACACTGTGTTGCGATTGCCACCATATCATCCGGATTTTAATCCAATTGAAAATATATGGTCTCAACTGAAAGGCTATGTAGCCTCTAGAAATGTGGGTATGAACTTAACTACAGTAAAAACATTATTGACTGAAAAAGTAAACATGATCGGCGCTGAAGAGTGGAAAAAGGTTTGCGATCATGCAATCAAATGTGAGAATGAATATAGAAGCATTCAACACAGTTTAGACAATTACACTGATAGATTAGTAATAAATACGGCTGATAGTGACAGTGATATTGACCTCTTTGAGAGCACAGATAGTGAAATGGAAGTAATTGAGAATTAGAATTATTATTATTTTTATTGCAATGTCTCATTTTAGCAATAGGTATAATGGTGTTTATTATGTACACTAAAGCTGTAATGTTCCAAAATAATTAAATACGTAAACATAATGTAAAAATGTTTTTTTATTTTATTTTACCCCAACCTAAAGCCATCACTTATAGAAAAATTAGTGTATTTTATACAAAGAATAAAAATATCAAAAGAAGCAAATCATACTTGTTTTAACAGCTCCTAATAGGTACCGGACTGTTTGTATTTTGTGCGACAGAGATAACGCTCTACGAAGCCGAAATTAGCCGATTGTCTCTTTCCAAAGGTCGATGTGCAATATTTATCGCCGGGTACTGTAATTTTAATATTTGAAAAGCTGTAAATTTGAAAATAAGATTCGATTTTGATTTTAAAACGGCATTCGACGTAATTTTTTTAGTACTAAAATATTGTAGAATACTAAAAAATTATTGGTTGAATATTTTGAAGTTATGTCGAAAAGACACTTTTTTCAAAATTTTCGTCAACGATTACTTCCAAACAGATAAACCGATCTGATGCAATTTATGCATTAGACGTATTTTATTAAGAATAGAGCTGATTAGTTTTTGTACTCAATCGGTACATTAATCCGGAAGTTATATTAAAAAAAACTGTTTTGCCAAATTTTTTTTTTGGGTTTTTTCAAAATTTTATCAAAATCCCTTGGGCTCATTTGGTTTAAATTTTCAGGAAGTCTGATTTGAGTGGAATCCAATCGAATGCCATCAACCGCGTTTTGATCGGTCCAGCCGTTCAAAAGTCATGAGATTTTTACACACACACACACACACACACACACACACACATACACATACAGACACACTGACGACATCGCGAAAATAGTCGAAAAAGTTTTCAAGGATCTCAAAACATGTACATCGATTTTTGAAAATCGGAGCAAAATCAGTAACTTCCTTATACGTAGCGGGAAGTTAAAAAGTACAAGTGTATTAATAAATTAATATTGTATTAAAATGAAGTGAATATAAATAAATTAAATGAATTAAATTTAATTCATTTTCATTCACTCCATTTTATCTCGTTAGCATTTTAACTCTTTAGTCTCATAATAGATGGCGTTAGTAGTAATAAAATTCTAATACAACGTGTATCTTTTATTTTTTCAATGTTTATAAATTGGTATTTTAATGGTAGATCATATCTAGACATGAATTTAAACTACCACATCAAACCTCAAACCTCGAAACGCGATACTTTTTCAGTAACAGATACCACAAAAGTGCATAAAAAGTACTCTAGTGTAGGGCTCGCTTCACTCACCCTAATAATTTGCAATATAAATATATAAATACATACACATATACATAAAAACTCATATACATACATACTAATAAATAAGTAAATATATATATATATATATATATATACTAATTATTATACATACATACAAATAACAAAGTAACATCTATGAGCTTAATCTAAAAGAGTATAATCTAAACCCGGTAGCTAAATTGAACGTCACTATGTTTATGCATTGAAATATAATTTTAATTGTGTTTTAAATGATAGCTTTGAAGGGGATTATCTGATGACTGTAAGAAGTACATTCCACGCATTGTTCGGTGGGAAAAGGATTAAGAAAGAAACTCTGTGTGGCAAAATGGAGTGTATAGATAAATTCTCATCGGACCCCAGATTTCGGTTGTGTGTCTCTCTGCCAATCAAAAAGAGTTTTAAGGTATCCAGGAATAGACGGATCGTACAATATGGAAAACAGAGTACATAGCATTCTAGAGTCTCTACGCTGTCATATAGTCAACCACTTAAGAGCAGAGCGATGTTGAGAAGCATGACCAAACTTGCGTAGTCCGTAAATACATCGAATGCAATTATTAAGAAGTCGATCCAATTTGTCGATAAGAATTTGATTTAGATCAGAGAAACACACATTAGCGTAATCAATTATTGGCAGTACCAATGCCTGAATTAATATGATTTTTGTAGATATTGACAAAACATTCTTGACTCTATACAGATTTCTCAATGCGTGGTTAACTTTCTGACACATTGCCGTAATGTGTGGGACCCACGTCAATGCACTGTCTGTAATTAGGCCCAGGTCCTTGACTTACGAGCAAAAGGGTATAGTTGTGTAATTAAAAATTATAGGTAATACATAAAGATCAACTTTCGCGATCCGGCGAGCGCTACCTATTAAAATAGCCTGATTTTTGGACGTATTGACGGTTATCCCAAAATTATGAGACCAAGTTAAAATATGCTGTATGTCCTCATTTATTTTATTTATTATTCTTATACAAACACTTTTTCGATAACATATAGGAATACCATCTAAAGTTGTGCATAATATGTGCACTCTTCATTGCCTCATCAATTAGGTAATCCATCACTCGGAGATGATTTATTATTCTCGTACAAACACTTCTTCGGCGGCACATATTGACGCCCCCGTCCAACACGTCAGTCGTGCTTCGTCACTATTTACGACTTTGTTTAAAAAATAAAAAACAAAAATGCCATATTGCGCAGTTTTGGAGTGCAAAAACGATAGCCGACTCAAAAATGTTTCCAAAAGAGGGGTATTTTATTTTATATCGAATAAAGTTCGAAAACAAAACAATATTAGCATAATGAAAAAAAGGATTTAATGGAAGCCAACCTTAAGTCATTATAGTAAGGTTCATTTTTATTCAAACTATACATACCTTTCTCAAAATTGCCGTCTATACTCCGCGCCGTGGCGATACTCAGTCAGAGCAATAACAGTTTCAGCATTAACAGATTGGACTAAGGTTGAAATTAGTAAGTTCAGGATGTGGATGGATGAAGTTCAGGATGAGGAAGTCAAGGTGCGATTTATAAAAAAAAATACGTAATTTGAGGTCTGTTTTGTACAATTAAAATACAGCTTTTTGTAAAATGAAACGGTTTCTTTGAAAGTTTACATACTTACTTATCACTTGAGTAATAAATTATATACTTTTATTTAGTTTTGACTTTATTTCTTGCCTACATTTTATTTAGTACAAATAATACACACTATAAGAAACCATAGACATCAAGCCAAAAAAAACAACGTGATTCAGAGCATTATTTTTTTAACTTTTACATAATTTTTATAATACTATTATTCTTTCTAGCATAAACTCATCCATTTGTTTATGTCAGAGCGAGAGCGATATATGATGCACATAATTCACAAATCACCAGTTCATCGACCGTTTTAAATGTCGCATCCATCGACATAGAATACCTCTAAACTCATAACTTCAAACAAAATGTCTTTCATAACCGGCCCCACGACGTATATTTTCTTTAAACAGCTAGTTTGTTTTTTATTACCATCAAGTAATAATGATTGGCGCTATGATCAATGCTCGTTCCTGATTGGGTAAACATCGCATTGCTATATTCAAATCAGCGGTGCGTGAAATTTAAAATAAGAACAACAATTTGACGGCCTGAAAAAGTAGTTAGGGAGGGTGCTATATGAAAGGTAGCAATGAAAGATTTGACTTAATTTTTTAACCTGTCAATTTTCAATATTTTACATCTTTTTTAATATGTACTTAAAACTGCTAAAAATCGAATTAAGTTTTGTGACATGCAGCTTTTTAACTATAAAAATTTTGCCATTTACAACAAATTTTATTTATTTAAAATATTTATTACACAAAATGTACAAAAGAAGAACTTAACGTCTAAAGACATTTTCTACCAGTTAACCTTAAAGTTGTAATTATATGTTCTAGATTAAAATATATTTATTGATGGAACCTCTTGAATATAATTTAGGAGATAATTCCAGAGACGTATTGCTGTAAGCGTAAAGATTCCAAATAACTTTCTGTGTTGTGGACTTGGACCAAAAGGGCATTAGTGTATATAGAGCGGTGAATACGATCCTGGGTATAAAAGTAATGAAACCGTTCACGTAAACATGATGGAGAGAAAGGATCAGGCGTATTTAAAAAAGCAATATAATAATATGATCATTCGGTTACGCAAGTCCAACCATAATTGAGATCGAAACTGACTTACGTGACCAAAACCTAATTAATCTTCTTCATATTTTTAAAATAACTTTAAGACTTCACGTTTTTCAAATCTGATTTTAAGAAACTGGTCAAATAACATAAATTTAATTTACTTGAATCTTTTGCTTTGCTCGATTCGTTCGGGATTTATTTACGACATTAATTTAAAAAAAAACCTTTTGACATTATTTTGTTATTTTTCAACTAATCGATTTTGAAGCTAAGACAAAATTTAAGAGCTCAAATATTGAGTTGAATGCCATTCAAAGGATCAAAATCGATCATCGTTTTGAAAATACACAACGGTTCAAAAAAAAAAGAAAATTTCCTTCACACCCGTATCCCCGAAGAGGTAGGTTGAGATATAAGTACACCCACGACTTGCCGAAGATATTTAGCTCGATAATGTGACAGGTGGCAAGCCTATCACCAACCGAGCACTTATCCAATCCCAGGCAATGTTTTTTTTATCAGCAAAATTGAAAAAACACATTTTTCAAATTGCTCGACACGAGAAATAAACCTAGTACCTAATGCGGTCAACATCGACACCAGGCTACTAGACCAAAGAGGTGGCAACTGTTCAAAAACGAAAATAGTTATAATTTTAATAAATTCTAGAGTCATGAAATCTTTGAGTTTCAAAAATCTATGTTTTAATATACTTTTAGCTCCTTTGAGCTTTAAATACCTAGCCGAGCTAGTGTGTTTTGTCGGAATCTATTTAAAAGACCAATTCGTTTTTAATGTAGCAAAGAGAACACACAAACATCTTGTACTTCAAACTGGAAAAAATCAACAATAATTAACTTATTTCATTGAGAATAATACCATTCCTTTAGAGGCACAATTGTATTAAAGCGGCACAAACAAAAATGAAGTCAATTTTGAGCGCTAGGTATGTTTCTATACATTGATTTCGCTGGTCGCATCGATTCTTAATGCATAATACGTGATACCCAACAAGCTGAACTTTATTCGCGACACACGCTCGTATTCAAAACATTAAATACAGTGATGTGATAAAAAGTGGAAAAACTCATTTTTTAATATTTCCATTTAATTTTTAAACAAAATTACATACACGTTAAATGATTTTGATGTAAATCTAATCAACACTCAGTACTGTGATTTACACATTTATTTTTCTCTAATTAACAATCATTGTACATAGAGGGTAGATTCGAATTTTCAGCCACGCCTAATTTAGTATTCTGTTGTTATTTAAGATTAAATAACGCGTCTACAACAACATTTGACCCATATTTAATATTGTAAATTTTAAAAAATCTAGTCACGTTTAAATACAAGCATTCTTACTAACTAATTGCCTAAAGATAAGGGTGTTGATATTAAAAGTATATAGCACAAAGCCAAGTAAAATTGTGATGGAAAATTAAAATCAGTAATTAATAGACAATAATGAATAATAATTACTCCAGCTTTTACTCCCTCCCTACAGTTCATTCATCTCTTGTCATTCCATACATTAATATTCGCGAATTATGCGAAAGACATATGAAATTCTATTACTTGTTTTAATCGTATGTGTGTCGTATCGTAGTACCTATTTGATATTTTGTTACAGAAAGCTCTTGGGATACGAATCCACGTACAAGTTAGGTAAATAAGCGTAGTTTTTGCAAGGTAATAAGTAATAACGTACACATCATACATAATTCATTGCTTTAACGTAAGCGAGTGGACGAGTTTACACTGCAAGCATTCAGTTCATTTCTATACCATATTTATTAATTGCATTATACTCCTAAAATAATCGAAGTTCATTAATTACAATATTATACAGAAACCGTGATATGGTCCAGCTATCGTAACACACATTGCGTAAACAATATATTTGTTGTATAAAGGTAGCTAGAAGTTATTAGAAGTTATTTCGTACGGAATATAAGCTACTACTAAGCTCCGTGTAAAAGTTTCTTCACTTATTTAGAAGTACCTTATATATATATATATATATATATATATATATATATATATATATATATATATATATATATATATATATATATAGCCCCTCCCCCGTAGGTGATAGCATGTTTTTTTTTTTTTTATAGATGAGGGGGCAAACGGACAGGAGGCTCACCTGATGGTAAGTGATTAACGCCGCCCATAGACAACCACACTACCAGAGGTCTTGTAATTGCGTTGCCGGCCTTTTAAGAATGAGTAAACTCTTTTCTTGAAGGTCCCTAAGTCGTATCCATTTGGAAAAATTTCTGCCGATAGCTGGTTCCACAAAGGAGTGGTGCGGGGCAAAAAATGCCTCGAGAATCGCACGGTTGTGGATTTCCAGACATCGAGATGGTAAGGATGGAACTTCGAATTTTGTCGCGATGTCCGATGGTGAAATTCGGCAGCAGGAATTAATCCAAACAGTTCCTCGGAACATTTCCCATGGTAGAGCCGATAAAAGATGCAGAGTGATGCCACATCTCTACGTAACGCCAAAGAATCAAGCCGATTTGAAAGAGTCTCGTCCTCGACAATTCGAGCCGCCCTACGTTGAATTCGATCAAAAGGAAGGAGCTGGTACTGAGGAGCTCCCGCCCATAAATGAGAGCAGTACTCCATATGAGGCCGGATTTGCGCCTTATAAAGTAATAAGCGATGGGCCGGTGTGAAGTACTGCCTGGCCCTACTGAGAACTCCCAGCTTTTTAGAGGCTAATTTAGCCTTGCCTTCCAAGTGACCGCGGAACTGAACGTCACTCGTAATGTCGACTCCAAGTATTCCAATACTGGCTGTGGCTTTCAGGGAAGTATTTTCAAAACGAGGTGATACGACAAAGGGTGATTTTTTAGCGGTAAACGCGCAAACTTGTGTCTTAATGGGGTTGAATTGGACCAAATTTAATCGACCCCACTCCGAAGCAACAGAAAGTTGTGCTTCAATATCTGACACTAGTTTGTTCCGGCACTCGTTGACGTGTTCCCGAGAAATTCCGCTGCGGCCAGAGTACAAAGCATCGCCCGTACTGTCATCCGCATAACAATGAATGCTGCTCGATCGCAACATGTCATTAATGTGCAGAAGAAACAGCGTAGGCGATAGCACACAACCTTGAGGAACACCAGCATTGACGAGTTTAAGGTCAGAGCATGCGCCATCAACAACGACCCTTATACTCCGATCCGTCAGAAAACTGGTGATCCATTTGCACAATTTCTCAGGAAGCCCATAGGATGGAAGCTTGGAAAGAAGTGCCCTGTGCCATACCCGATCAAAGGCCTTTGCTATGTCCAAACTAACTGCCAATGCCTCTCCTTTATTCTCGACTGCCTCCGCCCATCGATGTGTTAAGTAAACCAGAAGATCACCAGCTGAGCGTCCGCGACGGAAACCGTACTGGCGGTCACTAATCAGCTGGTGCTCCTCAAGATACCTCAGAAGCTGGCAGTTAATAATGGACTCCATTATTTTGGAGAATAAGGAGGTTATCGCTATAGGCCGATAGTTGGACGGGACCGATTGATCGCCTTTTTTAGGGATTGGGTGCACTAAGGCGGTCTTCCAAGTTATGGGCACGACGCCTTTTGAGTAGGAGAGTCGGAACAAATGCGTTAAAACCGGTGCCAACTCTGGAGCACACATCTTTAGCACGATTGGAGAGATGCCATCAGGCCCACTCGACTTATGGACGTCCAAGGAAAAGAGTGCCTTACGCACTGTAGTTTGCAAGAACCTTACTTCCGGCATGGAAGTATCACACCGCGGGATAGTAGGTGGTGTATTTCCTTGGTCGTCTATAGTCGAGTTGGCTGCAAAAAATGAGCCTAAGAGATCAGCTTTCTCTTTTGCAGAATGGGCCAGAGAGCCATCATCTTTGTGCAAAGGTGGAAAAGAGAGCATACAGAAGTTACCTTGAACAGCTTTGGCTAGAGACCAGAACGCACGAGTTCCCGAAGGAAGGCGAACGAGCTTCCCGCCAATTCTGCCAATGTGCTCGGATTTTGCTTTAGCGAAGGTTCTTTTAAAAGACCTAGAGGCATAATTGTACTCCTTTCTGAGTGTGCTGGTATTTACATCCTGAGATGCCGATGCCGCAGCCCAGGCATGGTAGGATTCATGCTTTCGGCGTGAAGCCGTTTTGCATTGGTGACCAAACCATGGCTTAGACTTGCCACCAACGGGTACAGCAGAAAACGGAATGTAAAGTTCCATTCCCTGCAGCACCACATCAGCGACGCAGTCAGCAACGACATCTGGATCTTCCAGTGAGGAGCACACACGCCTCCATGGGTAAGATGCAAAAAAAGACCGCATCCCGTCCCAATCTGCTGACCTGTAGTGCCAAACGCGACGGCAGCCTGAAGAACGAGGCCGTGATAAGCGCGTAATCGGCACTTTGCGCCGTACTAGGCAGTGGTCCGATGAACCAAGTGGAGCGTCTACAGAAACCTGATAACTGTCTGGGTGTGAGGTCAGCAGAAGGTCTAACAAGGAAGGAAGATGGTGGTCCACATCTGGAACACGCGTAGGCGAGGTAACCAGCTGTGTCATACCATACGCTAAAGCAAAATCGTGAACAGATCTCCCCGCATGATCGGTAGTACGTGAACCGAGCCATTCGGCATGGTGGGCGTTAAAATCACCGATGATCACGATCTCTGCGGAGGGGATCTGCTGCAGCACGGAATCTGTTGCAATTTGGATGTGTTCTATGAGTCGGTCTGATTCGGCATTTCCGCTGTGGGACCTGTACAGGCACGCATAGATGCGGGGATGGTCGTCGCAGTCTACACGTAGCCAGAGGATGGATAGGTCCTTGCCTTCAAGGCTGCTGAGACGTCGAGAACAGATATCCTCTCTGACGTAAGCACAAACTCCCGCCCGGGGTACAAATGAATGCTCAAATTTGTACCCAGGGTAGGAGAGATAAGAGGTATCAGCCGGAGAAGATATCTGCGTCTCGGTTAAAAAGAACAAAGCCGGCTTGGCCGTCTCAAGGTGGTGGTGGACGGCATTTAAATTCGAGTGAAGACCCCTAATATTAGTAAAGTCCACGTGGAGTGTGGTAGGGGATGCCTGAAGATTTTTGTTCCGTTTGCCCCGAGCAGCGAAGTGTGTGAGCGCGATTTTGCCCCCCCCCCCCCCCCCCCCCAGAGTACGCAGGGCAGCCTGGGCATCCATGATTAGGTTGATGACAAATTCCTGAACATGGATGTCCAGAGGGGGATTCTCCACTGCTAACGCTAGTGGTACCCCCTGGGGTAAACTACTACCTTTGAATCGCACTACCATAGTGTTAGGGGGAGGGAGGAAAGGGCCTCCGGGAACCTCACAGACCAAACGGAACGCAACAGCAAAGCTGTTACTTTACGTTGGTTTTAAGTGAGGTAGTGGTATTGCCCCGGTCGTGCCGGCCCATTCAGCTACGCATAGCAAATAATATGTAGCCTATATGTTGACCCGACCTGTTAGTAATATTCATGCAAAATTTGAAGTAAATCCATGCAGTACTTTTTGAGTTTACCCCGGACATACATACAGACAAACAGACAAAAATTCTAAAAACTATATTTTTGGCTTCGATATCGATTGTAGATCACGCCCCAAGTATACTTTTAAAAAATATTCAATGTACAGTTTTGACTTTCTTACGATTTTATATGTATATATATAGATGTTCAGAGAGGTATAAAGTGATCGAGCTGTCAAAAAACCATTAAAATGGACAAAGTATAAGCACAAGTATTTATTTAATAGTTATTCAATAAACACAGATTATTGAATAATTTTGTTTAAATTATAGTAAAAAAATTATATCAAGAATATAATAGGTACAAATATTTTTGAGAGCATTTGCTTTTTGACAGCTAACATCACCGACAACTTGCAGAGACAATCTAATCAATGATATGTAAAACTTGGCAATCGAATCCGGGACCTCATAACATGAACATATTAACCACTAGACAAACTACTTTTCATTTTATGATATTTATACATGACATTTTTGTACGATCCGATCAAATAAAACACGGGGAACCTCACGAACTATAAGCCGACCAGGTTAACCAATATACCAAAGTAATATATAAACTAATTTATAAAATATAAATAGTAAATTAGCGTACTGCGCAATAATACCGCAAGTCATAACTATTTGGTTATAATATATTTGGTTATAATTGGAGTAATTCGCACAGCGGCCTTCCATTGCAGCGTGAATAAATAATTCGTTAGCGAACCACTTTCCTTTTCTGCTCAACCATGTTTCAACATTATTCATCATCAACATCCTATACATGTTTAAATAAAATTACAACACGCTGCGCAGTCAGTCATTTGCGTTATTGTCGGTTTTGACAGATGACATTAATGTGTAAATCGAGCGTGTTGGACCATGAAAATGTAATGTACCTAGAGACACTTGCAAGGGCGTTTCCAGTGGGGGGCAGGAGGGGGGAGGGCTGCTCGACCTCCCTAGGGACTATTTTTTGAACTATCAACTTATTTCTAATTAGTGATATAAAATAACATCACAGTTATAAAAAAACCTGCAAAGTCTACCTTTTGTACGCTTTTCTTTCCCTTCTTTTTTTATATCAATATCTAGATAGCAAACAAGCAGATGACTCTCCTGATAGAAAGAGAAACCACCGCCTATAGACAGCAAAGATGTTAATCGTACGTTGCTATCCGTGTGGCGGGATGGAAATGCCACATGCATAAGTTTACCGGCTACCTTACTCTCCAAAGCACAACACGACAATGGCAAGCATTGATGTTATTGTGACAGGAATAGTAAAAGCTGTGGTACCAAATACCCGGGCGAGACGTTGCGGAACTCTACCGCCTAGTAGTCACGATAATAATAAATAAATAACAATAAATAAATATTCACGTTACAAATTACACTTATTGATCTAACCCCAAAGTAAACAAATTATTTGCTTGTGTTATGGGTGTTAGTCAACGATACTAATACATATATAAATACTAGAATATATTTATTAAACACCCAAACTCCGAAATACAATAATTTTTAATTTTTAATAATTATCGTATCCGAGTCCTGTCGATTGCGTAGTCAGGGTCGCTAACCACTCAATCAACGGGGCGGTCAAAATTATAGTGACACGATTAGCCATTCCGTCGCCTTTTACGACCTGTTTGGCAGAACAGACAGAACAGGACCAACACGAGGGATATTTATTTAATATTTCGTTGTGTATAACAAAATATTAAATATATTTATTGGAAACTTTCGTAAAATGTATTTGAAGGTGAAGCTGGTAATACCTTTTTATCTTATTTTATCTTCTATCTTTATAACTGCCAAAAATGTTTGGCATATTTTTTTGAATTCTAAAAAACCTAGGTAATAGATGAAATAAAAATTAAGTTGCCAAAACTATATATTTTGGGATTTTTTTTGATAACATTATATACATGGAGCACACTATAAGTTTTGCATTTCTAGCTAATCGAAACTATATGAATTTCGAATGTTACATTTTTAAAACGTTGCAACCTTCTTAGTAATAAAAAAAAACAATTGGCGGGAAATGATTTGTCAATTGTTTTTTATCACACATCAAAGTTCTACGTACGCAACGAAAATGGAATTAAGTTGAAAAGTTTTTGGACCGATGATTTTTTATGATTTTAAAAGTTCTCTTTCTCCGCAAGACTGTGCCGCTCATCTTCAAAATGCTTTTGGGAGAGAAGCACCTTGTTTGAGCACCGTGAGGCGATGGTTTGCTGAATTTAAGAGAAGTCGAGTTTTTTTACATGACGTATTTCGTAAAGGGCGGCCTTCAACTGCCGTCAACAAAAATAATGTGGCTACTGTTAAGCGGTTAATGAAGAAAATCCTCGGATTACCTATGAGACAATTCGAGGACTGTTGGGGATTGGTATGAACCAAATTCAGTAAATTTTACACGAAGAATTGAAAGTTCGGAAACTTTGTTGTCGTTGGATCCCTCATGAACTGACAGCGGAGCAGAAGCGAGCTTGCGTGTAATGGTGCTCACAGATGCTACTGAAGCACGACCACGGACATCTAATACCGTTTATGACATTGTCACAGGAGACAAAACGTGGATTCATTGTTTTGAACACGAAAAAAAACAGCAATCTTGTGAAAGGGTGTTTGAAAATGAGAACAGGCCAACAAAAGTGAGACATGCGAGAAACGTTGAAAAAAATTCCACTTGAAGATCAAAAAAGTGTTAATGCCGAGTGGTATTCTACCTCTTGTTTACCCAGAGTGTTAGAAAAAGTTCGCGAAAGACGACCCAAAAGCCGCATTCTCCTAGACCATGATAACGCTTCTTCACACACGGCCAACAAAACAGTCTTTTTTAGCTTCCGAAAAAGTACATCTCGTCACTCATCCTACGCATAGCCCCGGCCTGCACCCTGTGATTTCTGTATTTTCCCCAAAATCAAAGATTTGATGAGAGGTTTTACTTTTACCAACTCCGAAGAGGCAGTGATAGCGTTCAATCAGCACGTAGAAAACATGCCTTCAGATCTGTGGTCCTCCTGTTTTAAAAAATGGTTCGATCGCATGAAAAAATGTTTAAAATGTAAAGGAGATTATTTTGAAAAGCAATAAGCATAATATTTTGGTTATAACATGTTGTTTTTTTAAGTTACGCAAAACTTATAGTGTGACCTACGTATACGCCACATTATAGCGAAATAACAGCGAACGCTCTGCCAGACTCGCAGGTCTGCGGGTCTAGCCAAGTGGCATAAACGCTCGGAGAATAGAAAGATAAATGTATGGATTTGACATAAGCATAATCGAACGCTTACGTCAAGTCCGTACATTTATCTTTCTATTCTCCTAGCGTTTATGCCACTTGTCTAGACCCGCTGCCCCCCAAGACAAGTGGCATCAACGCTAGGAGAATAGAAAACAAAATGTATGGATTTGACATAAGCTGTTGATACGAGCGTAAACGAATTTGTAATTGGTAGCCAAGTGTCATTCGTGAAACGAAACGTTATATTGTATCGATCATTTTTGATCAATTTCATACAAAACCTTAGCCAAGTGGCACTTTTGACAAGCAAAATTGGTGATCCAATGATTAGCGAACGCTAGAACCCTGTAAATTACGCTAAAAATGGCGGATAATCACTATTATTTAATCAGCTGTTCTAAATCGTGGATAATATCTGTTAGAATTTTTGATAATTTTAAAGTAAAATGAACGCAAATTGCCATAATTTAAGAGTCCTAACCTAACTAGGGGGTTTTCAATACATTTTCTTTTTTTAAGTCGTAGACGCCTTTGTAATGAATTTCGGTTTTCATGCCCTAACTCCACGGGGAATTAACTCAGAGCAAAGTGACCTTGACAAAAGTTGGTGTCCCTTACCCCCTCCACGTAATGGTGCAACAAAAAAGGGGTGTTATATAGGGTTGTATTTTCCATCAAAATTTTTCTAAGTCCTGCGCACGCTGTGACCGCCAACCGAGCTCTCTGTTCATTCTAATATAACGCATTGGCGTCATTTCGACCAAATTGGTAGCCAAGTGGATTATGGCTTGTTTAACGTTCGTTCCATACGAACTTTACGAATTATATCGAATATTGTCTCTGAATTGAATATAATAAAAATAAGAACAGAGTCGCTATATCTGATTCAGTTTTGATTGTAAGTACCGCATGAGTGCGAATAAGATAAAATATACTATCTTTTCTTCTTAATTACTGTCATGCCGTAAGTTTCTATATAGCTAACATGTTAATTGAACTCTGTCAGTACTACGGACTACCAATTTAAAGAGTTATAAAATTAAATACTGTCACCAAGATTTATGTATTTATCTTCATTGCTATCAAATTTGATTGTTTTAACATATTTTAAGTAAATCCTCTTTACCTACCTTACAAGTGAACGTAGAATTGTGCAAAATGTTATCGATAGTCACATTTTAAAACTTATGTTTCAGATTTATAAATGTATTATTAAAAATGAACAAAAATATGCAAAACTGAACATATAAAACTTCTTTTTTACGTATTTTTTGGCATACATATTTACAGAAATGTAAAATTGATCGAAATCTATTGCTACACTGAAAAATAAACTATCTTTCTTTGTTTCATTAAATTTACAAAATACAAGGGTTGTAACAAGAATATAGTGTTTATAACTTGAACTTATAGTGTCTGTAAAATATTTAATGACGAAATATTATATTTATCATCATTAAGACATTGTCAGCATTTTGCAAACCTATCACTACTTACAATGTGTCTAGGCAGTTCGTTAGAAGCGAACAATTGGGTAAACGAGTCACTAGTATTGTGGCTTCTAAGTGGTAGGGTTCTGCATTGTCTCGCCCGGGTCTAATACCACTGACCCACCTATTTCTGCAGCAATAGCAACAGTGCTTGTTACTGTCGTGTTCCGGTTTGGAGGGTAAGGTAGCCGGTAAATGTATGCATGTGACATTAATACCCCCCCCCCTCCCCGCCACAAGGATATCAAAGCACCATTAATAATGTGCCACCAAAAGCCTTCTTAATTTGCGTTAATTTTACTTTAAAATTATCAAAAATTCTCACAGATGTTATCCACGCTTTAGAACAGCTGATTGAATAATAGTGATCAACCGCCATTTTAAGCGTAATCTGCAGGGTTCTAGCGTTCGCTGATTATCGAATAATTCGCTACTATTTTGCTTGTCAAAAGTGCCACTTGGCTACGGTCTTGTACGAATATTGACAAAAATGATCGATGCAATATAACGTTTCGTTTCACGAATGACACTTGGCTACCAATTACAAATTCGTTTACGCTCGTGTCAACAGCTTATGACAAATCCATAAATTTCTCTTTCTATTGTACTAACGTTGATGCCACATCTTGGGGGGCAAGTCTTTTTTGCTTTTAATACACTTTTCATATAAATAAAACTTATAACCTTGGTGAAAATAATACTTCAAAGTGACGTTTACCGTCAATTCAGAGACAATATTAGATATAATTCGTAAAGTTCGTATGGAACGAACGTTGAACAAGCCATGATCCACTTGGCTACCAATTTGGCCTAAATATCGCCAAAGCGTAATATTTGAATAGTTACTGAGCGTTTGCCACTTGTCTAGGGGGGCTGGTATCGCCATTTGACGAAATTATACTTTTTCGTACTTCCAATATGCCAAAAGAATCTTCCCAAAATTCTTCGCCAGCTCCCAGTCTATTATATTTAGGTATGTTGACGATATATTGTGACGTAAATGGCTTAAAATATTAAGTAACAATTATTGTGAGTTCAGGTAATATTAATCTTTAAAGGTTTTCTGTGAGTTTTAGCATTAGGTACCTACCTACCTATACTCGTAAAGTGTCAATGATACAATTAACATATCAGAAGAAAATAATAATGTATTACAATACGATAAGCATATATTAACATGCGTCGCGTTTTAGGCCAACTTTGTATAAACTCTTATCATTCTCCTTTCACTCCAAGATGCTTTTGTGTATAAGTAATTCAAATTCAATTTGTCAAGCAATTAATTATTTCTTTGCTATTATTTTCTCATATATATTCAATTTTGTAATATTTGTTTGAATGTTTTCAGCAATTTTATAACTTCCCGCTAACGAAAGCTAATGTAAAATACATTAACCTCAATTTATGAAAATCGATTTTTCATCAAATCTCTACGCTAAAGTTTTTCTAATTATTTTACGATACTTTTTACTAGTTGATGCTAGAAGGGTGAATATTGATTATATGTATTTTTAATGTCACGTCATAAAAAAATAAAAAATAAAAAATCCGAGGAATTAAAAAATAGGGTGTACCATCCTTATCATTTAGGGGTATAAAAATTAGATAACAACCTATTCTCAGACCTACTGAATATGCATATAAAATTACAACAAAATTGGTCAAACCGTTTCGAAGGAGTATGGTAACTGAAATTGTGACATGAAAATTTTACATATATAAGTAGATGTATAGTATACTAGCTGCAGGGTGCAGTTCGCTGCATTATAAAAATTTTTGGCGAATCCCGCGGGATCGCCAAATATTTCCGGGACAAAAAGTAGCCTATGTGCTATTCCAGGACGTTGTCACTTAAATGTGCATCTATACACAATAGGTGTAACCAATAGCCCTCTGTGCCGAGGCTGCATGGAGGAGCAAGAAACCACCACTCACGTTCTCCTTGAACAACGGACACACATCCTGAAAAACCCAGCAACTCTCGAAGAAGCTTGCCTCAACATAAGCCATCTTGTAGGCTTCTGGAAGGAGTTGGGATGTCTGGAATAATTCGACCAGCTACGTACAATGTGTTCACATAATTAATTCGCCGCACCAATGATTAGGGTCCTACGGGACGTAGATAAATAAAGTGGACTGTATCATAATAGGTGTCTGGTATAATTCACTAACAAAATTTAAAAAATAACATAAATGATTAACCGTCAACGATGAATACAAAAAGGCGAGTGCAGGTGTCGCCTCTCGGCGCTCTGACACCCTCCTCTGGCGCCCTCCCGTGCAGCAACGCTGCCCGTAAGACTTGTGCGGCGAATTATTATGTGAACACAATGGCCAAATAGATAAGTGCGGATACAGCAATGGTTAAAAAAATGTGCTATTCCAGGTCATCATCTACCTATGTGCCAAATTTTATTCACATCCGGTCAGTAGTTTTTTGTGATGAGTAACAAACATTCATCCATCTAAACATCCAAACTTTCGCATTTATTGGAACGAAGTTCCTTACGGCAGGCTTGGAGGGGATAGGGATTTTGCTGCGCGACCGAACTGAAAAAAATGTGATAGTAAAACCGTAAGAAAAAATCCGTGGAAAAAAGTGCATGGAATAAAACCGTTAAATGAGACGTGCGCAGGCGCGACAGTCGCATACACAAGCGAGTAGTGCCGTTTAGCCGAAGGAACTTCGTTCCTACCTGGTGTCCCACGACACCACATCATTTTTTTATATTATATTAATATAGATTTTAACTCTCTTTTCAGAAGCAATAGTAACAGATGGTAGTCGAAAGTGTTATTGGTGCGGTCCACTCGCAGAGCAGGTGCATAGAAGTCAGCGGGCACCGCCTTGTGATGAAATAAGCAATCCGACAACCGAGTGCGAGCCGGGACTTAATTATTGCGCCATAGTGGCTACATCGCCTCGTAAGTTTATTTTTCACTTAGAATTTCAATCAGCGCTTGATTAACTCTAGGGGACCGAGAGACTCGTGCCCAGGGCGTAAAATTTGGGGTTACGAAAAAATCCGTTATTAAAACTGCTTTGGTAGAATGACAATTGAGTGAAGAATTCTTTTATTATTAAATTTTACATTTTTATTTTTTTAACTTATACTATAAGCTTACAATCAATAGGTTTATACCACAGGTTATTATACTGAGAATCTGTAACTGGCTTACGGCCGGTTTTCGAAACGCAAATCAGTTTTAACAAGCAATTAATCTCTGTTTAACATGATATTTACAAGCAAATGATCTGTAAAACACATATAAAATTATTTTGCGTTTCGGAAACTGACCGTTAGTATTATAGACCGTGATCGCAGAAACAAAGTTTCTTTTTAATTAATAACAAGCTGAATTTTTGTGAATAGCTTAGTTTTAACGAGATAACCATCTTTTCTATCTTCGAAAAATCTTGAATCGGGTAACTAATTTATAGGGTTATAAAGTTATAGGGCTTTAAAAATTTTGATTGGGTGAAGGAAAAATATTTATTAATAATAGTTATTATTTTTCGAGTTTAATCGCTAGATTGTATTATAAAAACACGATGAAACTTTTGTCCGACACATTCGATGGATTTTCTGGCGAGTCCTCCACTCTAAAGTTTCGGAATTATGAGATTTTTAACTTAATATTAATCAATTTAAAAATAACGTAATTTTCTCACACCAGCTTGTTAATTATTATTGTAATTAAAGGATAACATTGTCCTACACGTAAAGTGGAAACTTTTCTTAGTCCGACACTCTAAAAAAAGTGGTATTCTACCACTTGTTTACCCAGTGTGTTAGAAAAATTCGCGAAAGACGACCCAAAAGCCGCATTCTCCTACACCATGATAACGCTTCTTCACACATGGCGAACAAAACAAAGTCATTTTTAGCTTCCGAAAAAGTACATCTTGTCACTCATCCTGCGCATAGCCCCGACTTAGCACCCTGTGATTTTTGTATTTCCCCAAAATCAAAGATTTGATGAGAGGTTTTACTTTTACCAACTCCGAAGAGGCAGTGATAGCGTTCAATCAGCACGTAGAAAACAGATCTGTGGTCCTCCTGTTTTAAAAAATGGTTCGATCGCTTGAAAAAATGTTTAAAATATAAAGGAGATTATTTTGAAAAGCAATAAACATAATATATTGGTTATAACATGTTGTTTTTTTAAGTTACGCAAAACTTATAGTGTGACCTACGTATTACATAAATTATTTTCCCCCGTGTTGGTGTAGACTCCTTAGAATAGACCAAATGCCGTCCTGCGAGTCAGGTCGTAAAAGGCGATCGATTGGCAATACGTGTCGCTACCATCATGACCACTATGTGGTAGAGCTCCGCAACGTTTCGCCCGGGTATTTGATACTACCGCCTTGCCTTTTTAATTGTCGTGTTCCGGTTCGGAGAGTAAGTAGACTTATACATGTGGCATTTCCATCCCATCACACGGATAGCAACGCACGATTAACGTCTGGTGTCTATAGGCGATGGTTTCTCTTTCCATCAGGAGACCCTTCTGTTAAAAAAATATATTTAGTACATTAGCTGTTGGTTCTCCTATAAACAAATAAATAAAATTTGATTAACAAGCATAAGTTCTTATCGCCATCGAGTTCCGGTTTGGAGGGCAAGGCATCATGGCAAAGCATCCCTGACAGATATACAGTACCTACCATTAACATCTCACTTATCTATAGTCGATGAATACCTTTCTGTTCCACCAAAAGAGCCGTCTGCTAGGTTACTATATTCCTTTGGTAGACATCTAGTGAATATATGACTCGGTTAGGAAGATTATCTCGTACCGTTAGTAGAATCGTCTGCTTGTTTGGTATTTGGTGCTCCACAAAATCCTTTCTCTCTGCTAACAAGTGTCATTACTCATTATCTTTACTTACTGCGCATCTTCCATACACTACTTATTCCAATTGAAGATGCTGTCGCTAAGGGTACCACGAATTAGTGAAGCGGTATTAACATCCAAAATCAGACCGTTCACTAGAAATGTGCTAATTTCCGATCTCCACTTAAAAGCAACTTAATGTAATATTTTATCACTTTACACTTGTACTGTTTCACAATAAACACAACAGTACAAGTGTATATTTTAGTAGAGTTTAGTTCAGATCCATCACTTCAGTTCGCTTTTAAATATGTCGGACCGTCTAATATCGGCATTAAATATGTCTGTTTCAAATATATCGAAATATTATTGCAGCAATTCCTGCCTCAGAATCACGGCTCAGAACCATCTCATTCACACACGTCATCAATCAAAGTCAAAGTCTTCACGCCCATATCCCCGAAGGAATAGGCAGTGGTACAACAAGTACACCCACGATTAGCCGAAGATACTTGGTCCCACAAAATGTGATAGGTGGCAAGCCTATCGCCAACCGGACACCCGGGCAACTTTGTGTTTCTCAGAAAACTGGAAAAAAAACTGAAACTGAAAAGTCAAAGTCAAAGTATTTTTATTCAAATTATCCTTTTCAGTCACTTTTGACGAGTCAACATTTTTTAAGTTACTACCGGATCGGAAACGCGGCCACACACTGAGAAGATCCGGCGGAAGATACTCAGCGGGCTTGTCTTTTTTTACAGATATTTTCTTTCGAAGCATACTTTAATATAATTTCAAAATAACTCAATGCTTTATTTTTTTATTACAGCGTACATCGAATCAAGGCTCTGCGTTAAACTTTATCAAGACGAATGCTATCCATTGTACTGTAATTCAACAAAAATATGGAAGATGACCTGCCCTTGTCAGGGAGACCTTTGTAATGGTCCCAATACAGAACGTGAAACTGACTCATTTGCCGTACTCTCCAAGTTAATAACAAAAACTAAGAATGCTAGGATCTACAAAAGAACACAACAGACTTCACCAGTAAAATTTATAACAAATGAAAGCGAAAAAACTCAAATAATTACAAACATATCTGCATTTGATAAAAATCGTGATATATCTCATGATAAAAACAGCGATCATGTCACAAATATAGCAATATCTGAAGAAACTCTTATTGTAGAAAACTTAATCGACGCCAATAATATTGAATCCACTGAGTTTACTAAAACAGAAGATATACCATCTTCACATAACACTGCAGTACCATCTGAAAATATACCACAAATTACTAATGTCTTTCAAGAGAATGACGAACTGCAATCAATAACAACAGATATAATTGTAACATTAGTGGATACTGAGATGGTTACTCCAACAGCACCGAGTGAGGTAATTCAAATTAATTTTAATGAAATGAATGCAAGTGAAACGAAGCCCAGAGAAACAATTGAAATTAAGCCAAATGAACCAACGCTAGGTCAAATAAAACCAAGTGAAACTTTACCGACTGCTGAAGCATTACAACAAAATGGAAGCCCTAATGTGGAAACCGAAAAAAACACTCCACCAACAACAACACTCAATACAGAAACTACAGATATAACTACCATTTTCCATGAAGAACCAACAACAGAACATAGTAAACCTAAGAAGAATGGAGCTATTAAAGCTTATTCGACTATTTTATTAGTTGCAATGAATTTTTTTACTATTCACGTTGTATTATAAACAGATAACAAAGCACTGTATTTTATCAATGATCTCTCAGTATAGTTTGAAATACTAATGCTCATAAAAACTTTTTTCTCATCACCGTAATTATATATAAATAAAATATAACACAGTTTATATTAAGATCGAGTTGTAATAAATAATAGAATTTAGATAACTTTGCCACTCACAAGACAATGCAGTAATCATGTTCAATATTTTATCTGCATATCTGGGAAAACACAATTTCAATACTACTTAATCTGAATCGCATTGTATAGGACGAAAGGTAAGAGAGAATTACTTACACACACATACATAGACACACTAACGTCAACTTTAAATAGAAAAGCTTCCTAGGACCTCAAAACGAGATCCGATTAAAACTCGCTTTTCAAAAATTGAGGTGTCAGTTCAGTAATTTCCTTTAGGGGGAAGTTAAAAGGATATAAATTTTTAGGAGTGTGTAGAAAGACACCAGCGACACTCTATCGCTATCGTTAAAGAACTGTCGTGTAGGCAAGTTGTTTACGGCAAATTACTGTGACTGTTAGTGTAATTACAGTGTCATTTATAATTAATTATTATCAGTGTCGGAGCCAAACCTAGTCGACGGTGCTCTTACGTCATATAACTGATAGCAATAGAGTATCGTTATAAATTTCCTAGATTTTATACAGAAGCCGAAATCGAAAAGGAATAGGTAGTGTTAATGCAAAAGTTTATAAACAAAGTTGGATACTAATTACATAATCAGGCTGGATTCATTCAAATAAAATAACAGATAAACCGGCAATTCAAAAATGTGTTTTTCAGTTTTCTGGTAAAAACAACGTTGCCCGAGATTGGATAAGTGCCCGGTTGGCAATAGGCTTGCCACCTATTATGGTACTAAGTATATTCGGCTAATCGTGGGTGCACTAGTTTTGCCTCTGCCTACTTCTTCGGGGATACGGGTATAAAAATACAGATAATAAATAAACGATGTATATAGGTATAAAAATACAGAAAATAAATAAATGCGTAAGTAACTCTGTCTGTCTGTCTGTCTGTTACGTTTTCACGGCTAAACCGCTGAACCGATTTTAATAAAATTAGGTACAAATATAGTTTGAGACCCAAGAAAGGACATAGGATAGTTCTTATCCCGGAAATCCCATGGGAACGGAAACTATGCGGGTTTTTATTTTAGATTTTTTTTCACGCGAACGAAGTACCCGCGAAGTGCCCGCACAGCTAGTAATAAATAACAGGTAACAGTCCTAAGTAATATTTGGTTCTAAGCTAATGAGCATTGTTTTTTTCGTAAATTTTACAATATTTAATGTAAATCAAGTGAGACTAGTGTAAATTATTCATAAAATAAAAATCTATATATTATTTACTTAATTTATTTTATTTGAATCGCACACAGTGTTCCAACTCATATCATCCCGATGTCAACTCACTGAGGCTCGAGTTTTGTCTATGAGTGTTAAAGTTATTTAGCCATTATATATAAATAAATATTGATGTAGAATACGAACAAAAATGGACCAATATTATTTTCTGGACATTAGACAAATTTTAATCAATCGATATAGTGACCTGTGAATTGTCCATTTTGTAAAATTGATGTGTACGACATAAGTAAAATTTTGTATAATTTGAAGGTGTTTTATTAAAACATAAAATTTTTAATCTGATACTGCTATTTTTGACACAACTGTTACTAGACCACCCTCTTTTGAGGGTTATATATATTTATTGCAATTCTAAATTTTCTATCAAATATAATAAGATAAAACTAAACGCCAAAGCTTGTGTTTTTCTTTTCTCATTGAATGGAATTGAGCTGGTACCTAAATAGGAAAAGGAAAAACACGGCAAAAAATAATAAAGAATAATGTTTGTGAAAAACAAATAGTACATGTTACAGATCGCCAGACCGACAGATTTGTCTAATACTAAGAAAGCAATAAAGTCCGTTTTTGTTCTGATCATTACCATTTTATAAGATCGCCGTTTGAACTATCACAAGATTTTACAACAATAGCGTATTTAATACGATCATAAAACAAATCTCTCATCTTATGCTTAGTGTAATCAAAATGAAGAAGACTCGCCTAATCAAAAGTAAAATCGTACTTTGTTGGTATCTTTCTGTTACTATCTCTATGTTCTAAACTTTTAGAGCCTTGTGCAAACGCTTCATACATATTAGAGTCAAAAGGTTTTTGTATCTTTCTCTGTTTAGAAACAGGCCCATAATAGTCAAATGTCGCAGGTGGTTCTATTTCAGCAGATACATTCGAAAGCCTTTCTTTTTTATTATTCTCTAAATCATTTTCAATTTCTATTTCGTTCTCTATTGGAACTGGTTCTTGAGTTTGAACAAAATTCTTGTATTTAAAAACTTTTTCAGATGTTTTTGTTGTGAAATAGAGTCCTTTCGTTTCATCACTTATATCACCAATAACAGGTGGTGGCGGAGTTGGTACCCTTCTAACATCTGTCCATGTTTTTTCTTGTTTCTCTTCATTCTGTTTCCTTCCTTTGATATCAAAAGTGTAATTGGATTTATTAGAAGTAGAAGTATCAGTTTGTATTGGAGCAAACTCTTCGATTCTTTTAGCTCGTTGTTGTTCCACGTATTCTTCTTGCGTCATCTCGCGAAACTTTTTCAATTTGCCATCAACGCCTTCTTTGCCTATATCCCATTCTCGTACATATGCGTCCCGTAATTTTTGCCTTTCTTTTTCCAGTTCTTCTTTAGCTTTTTTCTCTTCTTCCTTTGCTTTGGCATCTGCTGCATTTTTCTGCTCCGTTAAAAATTTGAGTAAGCATGTAGTGAAATCTTTTTGCTTTTCTGAAAATAACCAATTTATTTTTATTATTCTTCCTAAACTAACTTGTAAAAGAGGCCCAACTCTTCTAAACCACGTGACTCCGTTTCCATATCAGTAATTTTTGATTTGACCCACAAATATTCTTTTAACAAAAAATATTGCATTACAAATAAAAATATAAAAAGAATATCCTTTATGATTTACTTCATTGATCACTCAACTAGGCTGCAGCTTATACATATGTCATGAAGTTACGAATTTGAACCATTTTGATAATTTACACACTACACTAAGGACTTCGATCTAAAACAACCAGATTCAAAGTCGCAGCTTTAAAACCGGCTAATTAAATTAGAACACATTTTGCCCAATCATGTAAAATGGAACATAACACTTATTCACACACGTTCATAATGTGTAGTTACGTCATCGTTTTATAAATAATAATAAGCGACAATATTAAAGTTTAAAAATTCGGCGATGAGAACCTGTGTCCATTTTGCAAACCAACAAGAACCTCAAACATGATGAAAGTAATGCATAGACTATAGAAGTAAGGAATACCGACTCTGCGGATAAGGAGTGTTCATCAAAAGCATCCAATAGCGGTCGCGCCACCGTCACACAATTTTTGAATTTTTAGAAAGCAACCGATAAAATTGCTATCAAATATTTTTTCAAGAAACTAAAACAGCGCTATAAGCGCTGTTAAATATTTTCGCTCAGCACACTTCAGTCCGTCTACAACAGTTATATTCATATAACCTATGCCAGGTAGCCTATATATATAACCTGCCCAAATATATATAGCCCATATAACCTGGTAGCCTATGCCAGGGCCATTTATGATAGGTATTTGACTAGGCCTTTTCCTCCTATATGACGTCTATTCTCAATGCACAATGACGTTTGGTCTACTCTGCCTACCCCAAAATAGAACTGATACGATGATATGAATATCTTTATAAATAAAATGATAGAAGACTGCCTTTATGAAAACATCACGCAAAACGTCTATTTTATCTATCTCTATCATTTTTTTAATTTTACAGACACTTTATCTACAAAATTAGCACAATTACTTCATTTAATATAAATTCTTTATATTTTCAAGAACTATTAAAGTTTTTAGCACTTTTTTAATATCACTAGATAGCAAACAAGCAAATAGTTCGCCTGATAAAAAGAGAAACCATCGCTTATAGACAACGAAAATGATACCAGTGCATTGCGATCCGTCTGGCAAAATGGTGGTGCTGCATGCATTAGTTAACCTGCTATCTAACCCTCCAAACCGGATCACTACAGTGACTGGCACTAACGCTATTGCGGCAGGAATAGGTAAAGCGATGGTATCAAAACTAGTCGAGACATTAGAGAATTTTACTTCCTAGTTAGTATTGTTCAAATAAACTATTTTTTGATAGCGTGTTATAGACTATATAACACGCTATCTGATCTGATGATCTGATAGCGTGTTATATAGTCTACTGATCGCATGAACCGGCCGAGATAGCGCGTGATTTATCCTAACGTCGTACAGCGAGCGTTAGCACGCGGTGACTGAGCGTATAAACTATAAACTATGTTATAACGTCTAGCATCTAATCTAGCACGTTACTGGAGTTTGAAATCAATCATGGATTTTGAACAACTTTGTAAATTCTAAATACGTCCACGGCGGACTCCGCTTTGGTTGCAACTAGTCTGTACCAAGAAAGTGGCCGCCGCAAATCGTGCCGCAATTCGTACGACGGGCTGTGGCCAGGCCGATAGGATCCAAAGGAGGAACTACAATAAATACAAAGTTCAGGGTCTTTACCTTCAGGGTCTTCGGGAGGTAGTCCAGCCCTAGCCCTCTGTCTCGCTCTAGCCGCGGCCACCCTGGCTGCTATCAACTCATCTCTCTTCTTCCGAACTTCTTCCGCCTGCTTTTGAGCACGTAGCGTTTCCTCGCGTTGCTTCAACAGCTCCTCCATTTGCTGTTTACGTTCAGTTTCATCTGTGCTGAACGAGTAGTAACTGACACCGTGCATTCTTGCCTCTGTAATGTAAAATCCAATTAGTAAAGTGACAAAGTTTGTGAATATTTTTGTTTTATGATAATCATGCCGCGATGGCTCGACTCTACGGGATAATTAAGTCATGTATTAGGCAATATATACGCTTTTACAAGAAGCTTCTTAAAGACATAAGAGATTTACAAATAAATAAAATTAAAATTGTACTAAACAAAAAAGGGCATTACAAAAATTCAGTTTATGTGAGACACAAAAAAGGCTGGGATTAATTGTTCCTCACACAAAGCTCATTATTTATTGTAATATAAAA
This sequence comes from Apodemia mormo, assembly GCA_036924255.1. Lineage (NCBI taxonomy): Eukaryota > Metazoa > Arthropoda > Insecta > Lepidoptera > Riodinidae > Apodemia > Apodemia mormo. The sequence continues at coordinate 21,158,847 of JAUPFN010000021.1, read as the reverse complement.
TTATTTGTGTAATTGAAAATTAAAATGCAATTCGAGATCAAAAATGTGAGCGTAAAAAGTTGAATTTTAATATTCCCAAGCATAACAATAATATCTTGCGTAATTTCACAGATGGCATGGTCTTTAAAGTTATAGTGCTTTTTTAAAAAAAATAACCCATGTGCAATCATTTGAAGAAGGTGCTTTCCAAGTTGTGAACCCTGGAGTTTCAGCCAAAATAAAATATAATATTTTATACTTTGTTAAAAATTATTTTAGTATTAAATTTTTTTTTAAAAAATTTTAAAAAATATGTCATGCTAATTATATGTAACTAGTAGGTTTGTATTAAAAAATAACATCTAACAATGGTGTTGCTTTCCCATTATATAACTTATGCGCATTTATCATTTCTTTACGTTTCGTAATGACATTGTAACAATATAATAAGAACGTGATCTATCGATAAATTTATGTCACAAAAACTCGAATTTCCTGATGTCTTACGCTCGACAATAAACGTTGTTGTCAAATGAATATCAGCTATGTGCAAAATCATATCTTTGTGATATATAGCAATTTTTAATTGAAAATATTACGGCTTATATTTTTTTAGCAATACTGTTCAGTATTATTCACTTAATGCTTAGAATCACACAAATCTTTTTATATGAAAATTTGGTATGTAAACTAGTCATAAAAGTAAAAATGTAGAATCTCCAAAAAGCGCACATAGCAGATATTAATTTGACAAGACGTTATGTTGCATGTTTTGTTCGGAGAATTCTCTTGAAAAATATTAGCATACCTTTCTACGCGTTTTTAGCAATGTATTGTGGTGTACTTCTATGTGTAAAACAAAAAAAAAAACAAACCATCAAAGAGGAGATCTTGATAATGTATGTCTTTGTCTTTCGCCAGCATTTCCCTTTCCTTTTGCTCCCATTTCTGACGTAAAGATTGCAGATAGTCATTGGTTTTTTCCACTAATAATGACTTTTCTGTCTTTTGTGATGACTCCTTAAAAACAGAAATCTAAAGTATTATTATTAAAATAACGCTTTTAAATTTTTTATTTATCAGATAGTTAACAAGCAGGTAACTCTCCTGATAGACAAAAACAACTATCAGCTATAAACACCAAAGAACCATTGACTATAAAGATAATTTAATGATATAACTCGCTGGACAAATGACAGGAATTAATCTAGCTGCTGTCGACTCTGTGGTCTAGTGGTGCGACGTTGGTGTTGGCCACATGAGGACCCAAGTTCAATTCCTGGGTTGGGCAATACAAAATGTGTATTTTCAGTTTTTTGATAAAAAAAAAACAACATTGCGCGAGATTAAGTGCCCAATTGGCGACAGATTTGCCATCTATCACATTATGGGACTATGAATACTTTCGGCTAATCGTGGGTGCACTGGTTGTGACTCTGCCTACCGCCTCGAGAATACGAGCGTGAAGATTATTAAGATTATTAACCATCGCCTATAAACACCAAAGATGTTAATTGTGTGTTACTATCCGTGTGGCAGGAGGCCACACATACATAAGTCCGGCTACCTTTCCCTCCAAACTAAAACAATGACAAGTACTGACGCTATTGCAGCAGGACTAGGTAAGGCGGTGGTACCAAATACCCGGACGAAACGTTGCAAAACTCTACCACCTAGTAGTCACGATAGTAATGACATGCCAATCAGTCGCCTTTTACGACCTGCCTGGCAGAACGGCAGTTGCTTTATTCTTCAAAGAAGCCTGGACCAACACAGGGGGGTAAACTTGTTATCCTTTTAATCGGATTTTAAAATCTGTAAAAACAAATTGATTGTACAAAGTCTGATAGATATATGTCTGATAATATATATTCGAAGTTTGTGCACCTATACGGACAGACGCACAGTCTATCGTCAAAAGTTCTAAAATATAATAATATGCATTCGAGACAATTTTTTCTTCTTGGTAATATAGAATCAAAGGATGGAAATCGTTAGAGGAGGCCTTAGCCAAGCGGCACACTGCACTCCGAGATATATATATATATTTATCTATATCTAGTAGGAAGTCTCCCGGGACCGTTCAAATTCAAGCAGAGTTAAATGCTCCTGAAGCAAAAGAAAGTTTCACAGTACCACCGCCTTACCTATTCCTGCGGCAATACTTGTAATTGTCGTGTTCCAGTTTTGAGGGTAAGGTTTTAAGGGTGAAATAGCAACATCTTGCTGTTTCACCCAGGTTTGGTACCACTTCCTCACCTATTCTTGTCGTAATAGTGTGTGCCTGTCACTGCAGCTTTTGCGGCAAAAATAATAAATAAATATCCCTTGACAAATTACACGAATTGATCTTACCCAAAGTAAACAAATTATTTGCTTATGATATGGGTGTTAGTCAAAGTTATCAATACATAGAAATACATATATACCGAAATATATATAATTAACACCCAAACCCAGAATATAAACATCTATGCTCGTCACACAAATGTTTTTCCCCGTCGGGAATCGAACCCGAGCCCCGTTAATTGCGTAATAAAGGTCACTAACCACTCGACCAACGGGGCGGTCAAATAAGGAATAGGTAACGAGTTCCGGTTTAGAGGGTTAAGTAGTCGGTAAACGTACCTATGTATGGATGTGGCATTACCATCGCGCCACATGAATAACCATGAAACAAAGAAAACAAGTGGAAGTGAAAAGTGGGCGTGCCGCGTGCATCACTATTATGCGCTGTTACTCCAAATTGCCTTGTGATACCAGGAGATAGTCGTCGTGCAAAAATCTATTATACACTGAATTATGTCGTATTGTGCCATCCTGAATAGAAATTCAAGCTAAAATCAGCCATACATCTTACATATAAAGTTCATTTTAGGTTGACCTAATTTTTCTAGAAAGATATACGTAATGACAGTCATTACGTATATCGTTTTAGAAAGTTCTCTACTTAAATATGACCAACTGAAAACTACGGAAAAATCAATACTGCCATCTATTGTAGAATAGCGAAACTATTAAGATTATAGTTTCACTATTGTACAAATAGATGAGTCTATTTTGAATAGACTACAAAAAGACGTAAATACTCTTTTTTTTGTAGCACAATAAAATTTATTGTAACGCAGTTTGGTATATTTTAAATGTTCTGTTTGTGTGTTTCGGATTATTGTTGTTTAAAATGAAATCGACCAATGAAACAATGTTTGCATTAGTAGTTTATATGCAATAATGCTTATTTTATGTGTGAGTTTGGCGATCGCGTTTCTGATACAAATGTTTGTACTTCCCACTTCCGCTTGTTTTCTGTGTTCCATGTGAATAACAATGCATTATTAAGGATCGCGCACACTGAAACGGACCGCAACGGGCCGGGTCGGGCCACATCGCAACGAATAATGCAGCATAGTACATTAGGAAAGGCCACAATGGGACGGAACGGGTCTCATCGCAACGCAGCGCACTTCCTTTTTTTTCCAAATGTTATTCTCCTTTGTTGATCATCATAACGTGGATCTTGTAATTATACAGTCCATTGTAGGCTTGAACTAAAATTATTAACCATTCTTCATCTACAATTACGTGATTTTATAAATTAATACTCAAAACACGGAGGAACACGTGCGCGCATTTCGCTTGCCATCGCACACTGCAGCGGGCCAAGCAAAGTGCGTCGTTTTCACCGAAATCCGCTGAGCGAAAATCCGCCCCGATGTGGCCTGATGCGCTCCGTACTAGTGTGCGATATTTCATATAAAATTAGTGATAGCCATCTAGGCGGCCCAGCCCGTTAAGGCCTGCCTCGGCGTATTTGTTTCTTTAAAGTTCTTGATGTCTACAGGCGATGGTTGTCTCTTTTTAGAAGAGCCATCTGCTCTTATGCTATCTAATGATATATAAAAAAACTATAGTTTTCAAACAAATGTTGCAAATTTATTAAATTATTTACCAATGCTTTGTCGGTGTTCTGGTCCTCTGCATGTTTAGTGACTACCCTAATAAGATCCTCATTTCTTTTCTTATAATATTCCAGATCAGATTTGAGACATTTTCGCGTCCTGCCAAGAAAGTCCGTGAACTCTGTCCTATAAACAAATATTCAATATATTTTATTCAAAGTAGGATATAATACAATCACTATTTCAAAGTCAGAAACATCAAATTGGGTAAAACATTATATCAAACTTAAAATTAATGTACTATTTGTAAAATATAGTCATTAAAAAAAAAATAATATCATTATACATATAAAAAAAACAAAGCAATGTCATTCTCAACTAATTATCAAACAACAACCACAACAACAACAAATAAAAACCACATAATTTAAAAACTCAAATATATTTATGTAATCCCGTGTTAGTCCGGGCTCCTATGAAGAATATATCAACTGCCGTTCTCCCAGATAGGTCGTAAAAGGCGACCGCTTCGCTTTACGTGCCACTACCATCGTGCCCACTAGGTGGTAGAATTCTGCAACGTCTCGCCTGGGTGTTTGGTACCACCGCCTTACTTATTCCTGTCGCAATAGTGTCAATATCGTGTTCCAGTTTGGAGGTTAAGGTAGTGGCAGATTTATGCATGTGGCATTGCCATCCCGCGACACAGATAGCAACGCACCATTAACATTTTTGATGTCTATAGGCGATAGTTTCTCTTTCCATCAAGACAGACACCTGCTTGTTTGCTATCTAAAGATATAAAAAGATAATAATTGTCATTAGATTATAAATTATTAAACTTCGAAACCGAAGCCTCTTCAGGAGAAACGAATACTACCTCACTCAACGCGAGTGAAACGTGCGTTGAGTGCATAAATTGTGTACTTTTGTGCTTGATGCCGATGAGGGGTGGAAGTGTGGTGGATGTTGGTGGATATTTGTGCCGCTAGGGTCTTCTTTTTTTGTCCGGACATCAATGAGTTATATCCATTTATTAAGTCGGCGTCTTTCTTCAGTATCATCGCGGAGGTCACATAAAACAATACGTGGATAATAGCAAACTTAATTAATGTTACCTTTACAAAATTTTGAACTAATTTAGATTTCCTTACCACTCACTTTCATCTTCCAATATTGCTTCATCTGTATGTTCCGGTTCTTCAGTTTCAGGGTTATCAGTTTTCTGGTCATTCTTTTCTTTAAAGTTTACAAGGAAGCGATCTGCAAGCTGCGATTGCCCAGTAGCATCAGACAAGTGTTCATATAATTCTGCTTTTTTCTCTAATGCCAACCTAATAACAATATACTAAATATAAAATAAGTAATTAAAACATAACATTAGGCCTTAAAATTCTAATCATATTTGTCATAACTAGACAAGGGCGTCTCTGTTATTTTTCATCATCGATGTACATCGTTGTTTCCTAAAGGTCACCCGTTGTCAACACCGTTGTTTCCGACAATGGTGTCGGACATCTAACTAGCGTAATGGCTGGGAAACATCAACCGCATAGATATTTTGGGCTTTTTATAAACGTTTCAATGCTTCGTACTTCAACGTATATATATATATATATATATATATATATATATATATATATATATATATATATAAATATAAATATATATATATATATATAAATTAATTACATGTCACATTGTTTGTCCACAATAGACTCTGAAATTATTGATCTGATTTTGATGAAATTATGTAGATATCTCCTGTTTGGTCCAACTTAAAAGATAAGATAGTTTTTATCTCAATATCACATACCATTTATTCGAAACGGGCTGGTTATGACTAGAGGTGGCTAGGTGATTGTTTTTAATAAAACATTCCTGACAAACGATGTTACTCTATGGTGGTTCAACAACAGATGGGATTAACACGAAAATTCAACGCGATGACCAGTATCGAATAATGCCGATCGTAACCGACAACAACCGATGTCAGTCATAAACGCCACGCCGCGGCGATGCCCAATACGAATGAATGAAGCCAACTGTGAATAAACAACGGATGAGGACAGCAATACCAATTTCAAGTGCCGACTAACTAAATAGAAAACTTTATATTTTAATATTTAGTCTATTCACGTTGACTCTTATTTATTCTCATAAATGATTTTACGTTGAAGTATATATATATATATATATATATATATATATATATATATATATATATATATATATATATATATATATTCTAACCCCAAAGGAAGCAAATTATTTGCTTGTGTTATTAATCTAAGTCAATTATTATACTATTGTATAGAAATACATATAGGTATGTACAAGTATAAATACTGCTACATACATAGCAAACACCCAGACCGCGAAATACAGACATCTATGATCATCACACTAATGTTTGTCCCTGTCGGGAATAAAACCCTAGCCCTATCAATTCATAGTTAGGTTCGCTAACCTCTTAACCAACATGTCGTCGAAATATATAATCATGTTAAAAGTACATGAATACATGATACATACAGTCAAAACCGTTTATGGCGACATCGTTTAGAACCACATACCGGTTAAATTGACCAAAATCAAAGGTCCTGGCTGAATGTTATATGACCGCCTTATCTAAAACATTGGTTTTTACAACATTGTTTACTACGACATACCGCATTAAGCGACCACATTTGGTTAATGTTTTTGGAGAATTATATCTGTAGAACGACCGGCTCAACTGTATTGTAAACAATTTGAATAGGTAACTGTATCCACATCTGGCACAGTATAATAGTCAATGGCTATTATCGTAAAAGTAAACAAAATTTAGGGTCTTTTGTAATTCTTAGAAACAAAGCATATGCATGCCGTAGCCTCAAGGCCCGCTTCGTCATATCTCTTAAGTCAGTTTGTTACTTATCTTTACACAAGACGCACCAAAACATTATTGTTGAGTTAACTGTGAAAATTGTAACATGTCGCAAAAAAGAAAACAAATCAGTATCGAAGAAAAATCTACGTTGATTACTACGCGGATACGCTGATTAAAATCCAACGTGAATTACAAAATGTGTATGCACGTCAGAAGTGTTTCAAACAAACTAAAATTACAGATTTGATGCATACAAAAATGATGGAAAAATGATATTGTTCTTTTATATTATACGTTTGTATTGAAGTAAACAAAATGCGGTTTAATTTCCTACATGAATATACATATTATCTTTCCTATTAATACCTGTCACCGGTTGTTACAACTATCGGTTTTTACGACTCAATATGAGTAGTCCCTTCGATGTCGTTATAACAGATTTTGACTGTATATATATTCATCTTGCCAGTGATAAAGATCTGATTCTTTATATTTATTATTTACAAAAATTGGAATTTAGTTTAGCAGTTTAATTTTAAATTACCTTCACAATGCACAATTGAAACATTAGATTAACTTACTTTGATTTTCGACAAGCTTCAAGTTCATCTGTGTCAACTGCTTTCAGATTATCTCTAAAACTTCTTTTAGTTTCGTCCTTTTTTAATTTATCTTTTACTTTGGGATGAGGTTTAAAATTTTCTACTTTATGTTGGGGAAGGCGTTTTTTTTCTTCAACCTCTTCTTGCTTTTTCTGCAATTCTGCCTTTAAGTTTAAGAACTGTAAAACATGATGATTACAAAATTAATAAAACCATACCACAATAACTAAGGTTAGAGTTCCGAGATGATTTATCAGTTACGAAAGTATGAAACCACCACCACCTTTTTCAACATTGTGTTCTAAAAAATAATTAATAATAGCTAGAAAAGGATTTCTTGTAGTTTTACACTCTAATAAGTGAATGGACATGACGGTACAGGTACATTCACACACAGGCATGTGTAATGTAGATACAACATCATCGGTGTTTTTATGTTTATTGGTTGGTAGGAATTGTTGCTTACCATCACATCCAATTGTTCCTGTCACAGCCCCGTTGATCGAGTGGTTAGCGACCCTGACTATGCAATCAACGGGCCTCGGGTTCGATCTCCGACGGGGACAAGCATTTGTGTGATGAGCATAAATGTTTGTATTTCTGGGTTCGGGTGTTTATTAAATATATTCTAGTATTTATATATGTATTTCTATGTATTAGTATTGTTGACTAACACCCATAACACAAGCAAATAATTTGCTTACCTTGGGGTTAGATCAGTAAGTGTAATTTGTCCCGTGAATATTTATTATTTGCTATAAAAAATTGGTAATTTGTATAAATTCATCATTACTACTCAAGCAGAATTAAGTAGGCCGTTTTAGTGTTCTCAATTTCTTAACTACCATGTTGCAATAGCAATCAGGCTTAACTTGATTGTAAATCTCATTTCACAGCATTCTTTTTTGCTTATACCATTTTGCTATCTCCTGCTAAAAAGGGAGGGAAACATAATGTATTTTCTTACTTCTCCTATATACTTCTGATTATTTTCGTTGACTGCCTCGTGGTCTAGGGGATAGCTTGTTTGGATATCCCCTGAGGATCGAACCCGAGACCTCATGATCTCCCGATCCCCCTCATCCCTCCCGATCCCTAGGTCGGGAAAAGTAGCTATGGAGGATTTTTCGAGGCTTTTCTCGAAAATCTGAAATCTCAGAAGCAGCTGGAAGTCTGGCGGGTGGTGCGTCACCACTCCCATACCACGTTTTTAGCACGTAAAAACGTCGGTCCCGTTTACCGCTAGATATAGTTGACAACCATTATCAGGTCGATAAAATGCAGCGATGTGGATCACTACTCATCTCGCCAACCATCAGAATCCTGATTGAAAGAGATAATCACCCTGACAATGTTAATAGTGTGTTGCTATCCATGTATCAGAATTGGAATGCCACTTGTATAATTTTACCAGCAAACTTTATCTCCAAACCGAAACACAACAGCAACAAGAACTGACACATTTCCCCATGTTGGTCCCGGGCTCCCTTGAAAAATAGGCCAACTGTCGTTCTGCCAGGCAGGTCATAAAAGGCGACCGTGTGGCTATGCGCGACACTACCATCGTGACTACTAGGTGGTAAAGATCTGCATCGGCTCGACCGGGTCTGGTACCACCGCCTTACCTATTCCTGCCGCAATAACGTCAGCGCTAGTCACTGTCGTGTTCCGGTTTGAAGGGCAAGGTAGCCGCTAAACTTATGCATGTGACATTAGACCTCGCCACAAGATAGCAACGCACCATTAACATTGTCTATAGGCTTCCCATCAGGAGACCCATCTGCTTGTTTGCTATCTTATGATATAAAAAAAAACTCGATTGCAACAGGAATAAGTAAGGCGGTTGTACTAAACCCGGACAAGATGTCGCTGACTCTACTACTTAGTCAGTAGTCACAATACTAATAACAAATTTTAGTTTTCCTCGTCTTTTACGACATGCCTAGCAGTAAGGCAATTATCAACATATATAAAGAATAGATTATCCTTCTAAAGAGGTCAAGATCAACAGGAATGATGTTATGATATGCTCAAAAAACAATATAGCAGCTTATATACTTTCTGGAAACAAAAGTTAAACTTACTAACAACAGCTACACCAATAATATGATTTCTTTACACTTACTATTGATTTATTGAAAAGAATCTTCTTTGGTGTTTGCTCGTTCATTGTTACTCTACACAATTAATTACTTTTATGTAATTTCCTTCTGTTTAAATCGAAAATTTAGTCAGGTACTAATCTGTAAACAGAAATACATTTGTTTTTTATGTTTAATGTTTAATCAATAAATGAAAATTAAATTGTTTGATCAATAACATTTACAATTAACTAATAATAATATAAATATTAAAGCTATATAACCCATATTGCTGGACAAATTACACTAATTGATCAAACAGCAACGTAAACAAATGATTTTGCTTGTGTTATAGGCTTTAGTCAGTAATATTAATAATAATGATAGAAATACATATATATAATTACTGTAACATACATAATTAACATCCAAACTCAAAAATACAAATATCTATGCTCTACAGACAATTTATATCAATTATTATTAGTGGTTTAGTATTATATTTGAGTATGTAGTAGGGACATTATCTAATATTAATATACTCAAACTCTGTAAAGTACAATATACACGTACTTAAAAAAAAAGGTGAAATTAATTAAATTTGCTAATATCCGCGAACTGTTCTATGTATCCTCCGTAATGGTACCAAAAAGAAAGACCTCGGTTTAATAAATGGATAAGACTCACTGATGGTCCGGGTAAATCCTGAATTCAGGAATCAAACCCGGGCCCTCATATAGTCAACTCCAACACCAGACCACTAAACCACAGAGGCGATAATGTGGTGGATGTGGGTGGATAATTGTGCCGCTGGGGTCTTATTTTTATCCGGACCATTGGTGAGTCTTATCCATTAATTAAACCAACGTCTTTCTTTTCGATACCATCACGGAGGATACATAGAACAGTTCGCAGACAATAGCAAATCCATACTAATCCATACTAATATTATAAATGCGAAAGTAACTCTGTCTGTCTGTCTGTCTGTCTGTCCGTTACACTTTCACGGCCAAACCACTGAACCGATTTGGATAAAATTTGGTACAAATATAGCTTGAGACCCAAGAAACGACATAGGATAGTTCTTATCCCGGAAATCCCTCGGGAACGGGAACTATGCGGGTTTTATTTTAGAATTTTTTCCACGCGAACGAAGTCGCGGGCACAGCTAGTTAAAAATAATTTCACCTTTTTAATAATGGATTTCCGCAAAGTAACGCCTGAATCAATAAAATATATTGTACTTGTTTCTAATAAAATTTGATTTGATCTACACATGTGCAAACGAAGTCACCAGCACAGCTAGTTTTGTAATATAACATTATTATTTTACAATATTTTAAACTGAATAGCAATTTTAAATATTTCGTTTAGTATACATACTCTGAGTTATAGCTTGAAAGTAACATAACTATAAATAATAAAGAAATATAAATAAAAAATGTCTTCAATATATACTTCAGACAACAATATTCATGAAATTTTCTTAAAAACAAGTTCAAATTAAATTACTTTATTCTGTATGGGCACTTTTAACAGATTGATAGTTGTATGGGGCAGTGCCCCATAATGAGTTACTTATTCTGTTGATGCATGCACAATTAGATTGTTCTTGTTCATAGACATCAGCATTTTTCTAAATAAGCCAATGTTTTTACAAACTGTCGTCGTCAAATGAATACCTACTATGTGCAAAAAGTATATCTTTGTGATACATAGCAAGGCCCATGCACATAGCATATATATTTTTTAGTAATTCACAGTTTAGTATTATACACTGAGCACTTAGAATCACATACCAGTCTATTTTATAGGAAAATTTGATATATGTAAACTAGTCATAATAGTAAAAATGTAGAAATTTCCAAAAAGTGCACATAGCAGATATTCATTTAAAAATGATGAAACACACATTAAATTTTTAAATATATACTGGGATATTACAGTAAGAATACATGCTTTCTTTGATATTTCCTGTCAGGGAAACGCTTGGGCCATGAATTTCCCCACAGAAGAATTCCATAAGACATAATATTGTGAAAATAAGTGAAATAAACATTCTGGGCAGTATCAACATCAGTTACTTGTCTCATTTTTTACTACATAAGCAGCTGAACTAAGTTTTTTTTGGAACGAAGTTCCTTACGGCAGGCTTGGAGGGGATTAGGGATTTTGCTGCGCGACCGAACTGAAAAAAATGTGATAGTAAAACCGTAAGAAAAATGCGTGGAATAAAAGTGTTAAATGAGACGTGCGCAGGCGCGACAGTCGCGTACACAAGCGAGTAGTGCCGTTTAGCCGAAGGAAGTTCGTTCCTACCTGGTGTCCCGCGACACCACATCATTTTTTTTATAGAAGAGTGCACCTGATGGTAAGTGATCACCGCCGCCCATGGACATCTGCAATACCAGAGGTCTTGCAGTTGCGTTGCCGGCCTTTTAAGAATGAGTAAGCTCTTTTCTTGAAGGTCCCTATGTCGTATCCGTTCGGAAATACCCCTGCGGGTAATTGGTTCCACAACAGAGTAGTGTGAGGTAAAAAGTGTCGGGAGAATCGCACAGTTGTGGATTTCCAGACATCGAGATGGTGAGGATGGAACTTCAAATTTTTACGCGATGTCCGATAGTGGAATTCGGCGGCAGGAATTAATCCAAACAACTCGTCGAAACACTCTCCATGATATATACGATAAAAGACACAGAGAGAACCTACATCTCTGCACAATGCCAAAGAGTCAAGCTGTTTCGAAATAGCCTGGTCGTCAACGATTCGACCTCCTCTCTACGCTGAATGCGATCAAGAGGAAGAAGCTGGTACTGGGGAGCTCCGGCCCAGAGATTCGAACAGTACTCTATGTGAGGCCGAACCTGTGCCTTCTAAAGTTGAAGGCGATGGACTGGCAAAAAGTACTGTTTTGCTCTGCTGAGCACACCGAGCTTTTTGGAGGCTAGTTTAGCCTTGCCTTCCAAATGACCACGAAATAAGTACTTGCTAACTAATATCTATATCCCATCCCTATTGTAGATTTTTATCAAGCATTAAGCCTAAAACACTGTAGAGTCCTACTAAGTCCAGATTGTTTCCATTAAGTTATACATTAATATCTGCCTGCCATACATGCTGGTGTTGAAAATTTAGCATATATTGTTTTATTCACATATGCACATTATTATAAATAAGAAACAAAAATGGACCACGAACGGAGCTTGTGGGACATCCACTGCTATGGTGACAGCATTAGAACTTATACCATTAATATCAATCTTCAGTGTTCTTTTATTTGAATAGGATTTAGAAGGTCAAGGGCTTTATGTCTAATTCCATAGTGATGTAATTCCAGATTAAGATCTCATGATCTATACAATCAAATGCCTTAGATAAGTCACGATCACAGATACTGTAATACAATACTATGTTTGTTATGAAATATTTTGAAATTGGCAATTCAAATAGATATTTTCAACATTAAATAAAGTTTTTTTTTTATATCATAAGATAACAAACAAGCAGATGGGTCTCCTGATGGAAAGAGTCAACCATTGCCTGTAGACACCAAAGATGTTAATGGTGCGTTGCTATCTTGTGGCGAGGTCTAATGCCACATGCATAAGTTTATCGGCTACCTTACCCTCCAAACCGGAACACGACAGTGACCAGCACGGACGCTATTGCGGCAGGAATAGGTAAGGCGGTGGTACCAGACCCGGTCGAGCCGATGCAGAACTCTACCACCTAGTAGTCACGATGGTAGTGACGCAAATAGCCACTCAGTCGGCTTTTACGACCTGCCTGGCAGAACGGCAATTGGCCTATTTTTCAAGGGAACCCGGGACCAACACGGGGAAAAAAAATATGAAAAATAAATAAAGTTAATTTGTCAAAATATTTTTTCATACATTTCAAGTTAACATTCCTTCTTCTTCTGATACAAAAATGATAAGTGTACTATATTCATTGTACTTGTTTGAGGTGATTTCTAATACTACTTGTGAAAAATTTGCACCTGACATGCAAATTCTGGAAGCCGGAGATCCAAATTTCTTAGTTAATATTGATCACATATTTTACCAATTTCATTGCAAAACATGTAAATTTTCTTGTTTTTAAGTAAATTTTAGTAAAGTAAGTAAATTTTTTTGTTCCGTACCTATGACGTAAAACAGGACCTTTTAAGCAATTTTTTACTTGATCTTAATAAGAGGTAGAAACTTGAATATTTTACGGCTTGAGACATTTATCTTCCCTAAAGATTTACATGTAAATCACTTACAGAGAAAATTACAATACAATTGGTTGAAAATTTATATCGAATAGACGTACATAGTAATACAACAATAATCTAATAATATTAATACAGTGCAAACGAATACGACTATTTTGTGAAGTAAGATAGGGTAGTCTAAAAAATATAAAGTGTGTAGTCAATCAGGTGACACATTAGTCATTATGTCTCTAAATTTACATTAGGGGCCATCCATAAATTACGTCACACGTTTAGGATGAGGAAGGAGTTGACGAAATGTGACATTGTGTGACAAGGGTTAGGGAGGGATCTCAAATTTTGTGACATCACATTTTTTTAAAATGTAATATTTTAAATCGAAGTATTGCAACAGTAAAATTGAAAAAGTACCTGTATACATAAAAAATAATTGAATGATATCATTATCTATACATATAATAAAATCGCAGGAAAGTCAAAACTGTACATTGAATATTTTTTTTAAAGAATACTTGGGGCGTGATCTACAATTGATTTCGAAGCCAAAAATATAGTTTTTAGAATTTTTGTCTGTTTGTCTGTTTATCTGTTTGTCTGTATGTACGTCCGGGGTAAACTCAGAAAGTATTGCATGGATTTACTTCAAATTTTGCATGAATATTACTAACAGGTCGGGTCAACATATAGGCTACATATTATCACGCTATCACCTAGCGATCAGGTACTGTGTGGAGTAAACGAAGTCCGCACGGACGAAGTCGCTGGCAACAGTTAGTTCCAATGTAAAATTGTAAAATATGTGACCAGCTGTGACAAGGACAAGGGAGGGGTCAAAAGATAATGAAATTCGTGTGACGTAATTTATGGATGGCCCCTTAGTAATAATAGTTTCAATAATGTATTATTTCATGTATGTTTGTATTTATTTATAATTATATGTATGAATAAAATCAAGTAATATAATATTTATTAATTATTGTTTTATGTAATATTTATAAGTATTAGCTATAATATGTGTACAACGAAAAATTTTTATTTACTGGTACTTATGATTTTATTATTTCAGTATATAATGTAGTAGTTTTAATAATCTATACATATAATAAAATCGTAGGAAAGTCAAAACTGTACATTGAAGTAAACGAAGTCCGTGCGGACAAAGACACACATATATTAATATGATAAGGAAAGGCGTCGTGTAGTGTTATTGTGTATATTCTATATTATTTATGTCATTATTGTATTCATTTTATTTTATATGTAATTAAATTTTTAGATTAGAATTAGGATAGAATAGAAATAACCAAATTAGAATAACAATTTTGAATATTCATTTTAAGAAGAATCCTTTAAAGTGTGGCTTTTAAGATTTTTTTTAAACTTATAAAGCGATTTTATATCTTTAATATCCTTTGGCAAATTATTGTAGATGTGAAATTCAAACAAAATACTTTTCATTACGTAGTTTGTCCTTAATGGTCCTAAACATATGTTATTAGCATTTCTGGTTGATCTTGTATGATAATTTATTTTTCTTGTAAAAGTAATTTGAGAATTTATATCTTTTGTTAGAATTTTTCTAATGTAATTACAAATGTTATATAGATTGTATAAGACACACTTTTCGGAAGGCATCATACTATACATTGAACAGCACCAATTACTGAAAAAAGTTATGTATTTTGTCAAAAAGCATTTAAAAAGTAAGGATTTAGAAATATATTAACTATAAAAATAAATAACATATAATAAATATTTAAGTATACATACAACAAACGTGATTTTCTTTCATAGATGATGGTACAGTACCCCTTGTTCGCGAGTACAAGTTGCACCTGGCCGGTTTTTTAAGTTATCTGTTGTATTGCTTGGAAAAGTAAGATTATTATAACCGCCAAAATTTTGCAGACTGTGACTGATGTGGCACGGTCACACTAGAGGGTATTTATTGGCTGTGAACAGTTCAGCATAGAAGGTTAGCGGTCACATGTATACTTATTAAACAAGAAATTTCACCTCTCTTCACAGGTCAACCAGTAATGGCTTGTAATTAAATATTATGTGAAACTTTTTATACTAAGGACAGTGAACCTATTAAAACAATCTAATCCTTTTTAATATGAACTACATTCTGAGTTTTTAGTATTTTCCAAAAATCTTACCATGAGATGGCATCAACAATTCACTGTAATTGTTTTTTTTATCGAAGAGTTACAAGTACTATTATTTTAATTAATTAACTATTATTGAAGTGGATAGATTGAAGTGAATATTCCTTATGATATGTAACAAAAGTCGAGAACTACATTTAGTCTTGATATAATTGGTATTCTTGAACACTAGCAGTTTCCATTAAAAAAAATCACATAGAATCAAGACAAGAATAACACATCAATGAATAATAATGAAAACTGAAATAAGAAATTCCATATTTCAATAAAAATTAAAATCTAGCTGAATCTTTCAAATCGTAAACAAATATGGCTGACTGACATTGACACTTGCAGTGATAGCACACAGGTCTCAGACTATCTATGACTCTGAATAAGGAAACCTATGGAAATGTTACAATGTCAAATAGGTACCTACTTAGGTATGTAATAGTTTAGACGACGAAATAATAAACATAATGGCGTCTTTATCTAATATCCGCAATGAAAACAAGCCAATTCTATTAACAATAATTTTCCTTTATTGACAACACTTTACGTGATGTCACGAGTGTGCCGAGCAGCTATTTTTTAGTACTTTGACGAAAATATTTTAAAAAACAGTTTTTGTCAGATTACAGAACGAACAGATTTTTGTCTCTGGTAAAAGCAGTTTGGCAAAAAAAAAAGTTCGTGTCGTTTATGAACTAAACTGGACCTCGCGCGCGACTGTTTTATTACGCTCGCTCTTTCCATATAATACCGTTAAAAAGAACGAGATGGAGTGAACTCTCATTGGTCGTCGTTTCAAGAAGCAGTTTCAAATAACGAGCTTTTGAAATAATGTCTTACGCTATGGTGATTAAGCTGATATTACCGTGGCATATGTACGAAACAATGAAAAGCAGTTTTTCTAAAACAGTTCGTTTTGTCACAATCAAGACTTTTACAAAATTAAACTTAATTCTATAATCATAGCGCGGATATTTGTTTGAGATATTATAAAGCAGGATAAACTGGTTTCTTTAGCACGACAGTTTGATCGTCTGAACTATGTCATAGATCATTCAAAACTTCAAATCAAAACAAAATTAATAAATGTATATTATTTTGACTCGTGGTTGATGCGATGCACCTGTGGCGTAAACAATTTCGCGTTGTTTCTTTCTAGTGTTCGTTTTAGTGTAAATCCTATAAATATTGACTTTTAAATATTTTATCTAAGTATTTCAAAAGGTTTGTGAATATAGTAGCGTAGATGGAACTTATAACTTGTGTAATGTCGTGTGTTTGTGTAGAAGTGCGTATAAAATGTCGCAACGGAAGAATTGTGAAAAAAAACAGAAAAATGAACTTTTAAGTACCTTCGCCAGAATATTTGTACTGCCAGTTCTAAGCCTTAAAAAAACAGTTTTATAAAAAAACTGCTTTTGGAACTAGTTTCATTTAAACAAAAAACTGTTTCGTTTCATTTCTTACAAAACCCGTTTTTGCCCAGTACTACCATTTTTCGTCCCTGAGTACTTACGCTGTAAACCATAAATATACTCTGAGGACACTAAACAGGCTAAAATACAATAGTTTATAATTTTAATATAATTCAGTGGCAGTTGAAGTAATACGATAGTATCGTTATAATTATCTACTGCTACTGAAAGTGAGTCTTAGTAACAAGGGCCCATTTTACCTTTGACTATGGAAACCTAAAACCCATATTAACTAAGATAATGTCAAAGACGTGGACTTTATTACGAAATCAATAAGCTTCAAGGATAGTTTTATAGATAAGTATATACTGTGTATGGTAAAATACAAAAGCATAGAACAATAATATTCTCCTGATGGAGTACCACATGGGGTATCTAATCCACCATGTTTCTTTGCGTAGGTATGCACGTTTTTTCGTAGGTGTGGCAGTTCCATAGGTTTCCTTATTCAGAGATCTATGACCACGGGGTGGAATGTTAGTACATTTGGACCTTTCAAAAAACTTAGTGGTGGCTCCACCTGAGCCACATACACCAAACTTCGTACGAAACTAATCACTAGTCGAAATTGAAATGTCTACTATCCTCTACCATCATCATTTCATACATTGTATCGATATGAGTCATAATCAAGGAACTTATATACGATAACTGGAATTACTACGAAGCAATATTTGAAAAATAAAAATGTACTTTATTTCTATCCTAATAAAGTTGACATTTGTTTCTTACATAACCGAGGGGAAAAACGTTCTGAGCAAGACAACGACATGAGTGGATGTTGTCCCTTTAGTATAAATAAACACTTTCGGATGGTAGATTTTTATGTATTCGTTAATCGTTAAATTCCTTTTATTCATACACGTCAATAGATACATTAGCATAAAATGTATTGTAATTAACATAGTGAGTTCTTAAATGTGCCTATTTTAATTATTACGTAATTACTTATGCAATGCAAAAACTGTTTCTCAAATTAGTAGAATTACTTAGTAGTAATTTGCAAACTACGCATGGCCACACTTATATATGGCGATTGGCGCTTTATTTAGTAGAAAGAGACTCACTCCACTCATGTCGTGGTACTCTTCGGAACGATTTTGAAGCGCGTGTAAGCATTCCGGGTAGAATATAACTTCCTTGGTCATAATTCAATGTATGTAACGTTTCGTATCGACACAAAACGATATTTTTTATGAGGTAAAATATGAAAGGTATATTTCTGGAATAAAAAGATTTCAATGCTATTTCGGTATTTAATAATAATATCAAAAGTCACTATTTTCATTGAACGGCATTTTGACTACACTTTTATGACTATAAACAATATCTTGTGGATGCGTTGCAAGTTAATACAATTGCAGATATCTGAAGGTGTAGATCCTGTCAAATAAAGTAAGCGTTCAGAGATCACTGAAGTCACAATCACTGACATGTAACGTCGTGGGTGACCTTTCCGATGTAATAAACAATGAACTTAGTTCTTTAACTTTCAAAACCTATAGAAGTGACAGAATTATGCAATGGCGCCTTACAAAGTAAAATGGCGGCATTGGTATAATATTTCATATTTTGCCCATTTAATTGCTTTATAAGTTTCAGTGTCCAATACTTCTTTCCTATATTATAAAAGTTTAGTATGCCAAATATTAGATTCCCCAATGCGCTCAATTTTCTTAAAAAGAGATCCATTTTTCGTATCGCTTTTCGTATTAATATACCCAAGATGTATAGAAAATCTAATTATCTGTGGTTATTTTGATACATTATCTGTACGAAAGACATCTAATGACAGTTCACTACTTTGACATATGACGTTTGTCAATTTTGCGTAGTGAATAGTGTATTTCGTTTCGTGTGCAGACTTTTTGTTAATTTCATGGTCATACTAACAAGATTTTCAACAATAGTGAGGAATCGCCTTTCTTACAATATTAGGAAATAACTGTATTTTGTACAACGTTTGATATAAAAGATTTGCATGTAAAAGTACAAGTCTTCGTTATTAAATTGGAGCATTACTTTAGTATCGAATTTAGTGCGTGAAATCAAAATGTCAACTCCAGCCAGAAGACGTCTTATGAGAGATTTTAAACGGTAAATATTATTTGTCAACTGAAATAGAATTTTAGAACTAGAATGATTAAATATTATGTTAATTACGGTCAGACAAATAGCTCATGCTGATTCATCAAATTACATCATTGTCACCTTCATCGATTTCTATTTCGTTCCACTTAAGTAATCATAGTATTTTTTAACTTACAAATTCATGATGTATCATTAATGAGATATAATTTACACATTGTGTAAATGTAGTTGCTGTTAGTTAAATACAAATTATACAACATTATTTTGTAGGTTAATATACAAATTTTCTTTGTCAAAGCCCAGTAAGCAACAGTGTTTATATTGAGTCGTTTTACTTCCTGATAAATTTATAGTATAAAAGGGAAATCGATCCAAAACTGTGACTAGAAACATGAAGTATAAAAATAAGGAAGACCAACCCTGGATAGAAGTGTGAATCAAAAGGCATCCTGTAGTAGTTGTGCCACTGTCACAAAAATTGTGGTAAAAATATAGTAAAAGAAATATAGTAAATGACTCATTCCATCAGGAGACCCATCTGTTTGTTTGCTATCTTATGATATAAAAAAAAAGTTGAGAATATAATCAAATGTGTATAATTTGCAACTTACTACACCTTATACAGCTATAATGATTTCCAATTTCCCTAAAACTCGTAATCCTATATTCTACTATCCTATTTAATACTAGCTGTTGCCTGCGACTTCATCCATGTGGACTTCGTTTACTCCGCACTGCTCCACCCCTGTAGGTGATAGTGTGATAATATATAGCCTATATGTTGACCCGACCTGTTGGTAATATTCATACAAAATTTGAAGTAAATCCATGCAGTACTTTTTGAGTTTACCCCGGACATACATACAGACAAACAGACAAAAATTCTAAAAACTATATTTTTGGCTTCGATATCTTGACTTTTGACTTTCCTACGATTTTATTATATGTATAGATGTCATAGTGTTTGCATTGTCCCACCCGGGTCTGGTACTACATCCTCACCTAATCCTGCCGCAATAGTGTGAGTGCTTGATACTGTCGTGTTCCAGTTTGGAGGGCAAGGTATCTGGTAAATTTATACATGTGGCACTAAGACCCTGACAAAAAAATAGCAACACAATAAACATCTTTAGTGTCTAAAGGCGATGTTATCTCTTTCTATCAGGAGTGCCATTTGCTTGTTTGCTATCTTATGATATTAAAAAAATCTACATTCAAATTAGGGATTAACTTTGCACTTAAAATGTATTTAAAATGCATAAAAATCAGTACCACATTCTTCTGAATAATTATTTTAAAAAAATTGACTTTTAATTTCAAAAATATAAAATTTTACTTTTATGTTGTCATATATTTTGGTGCACAATAAAGTTATTGTATTGTATTGTCTCTTGAGACTACAAAGACTGATTAGACATAAAATGTTGATGTTACAGCTCTACAATTTTGTTAGTCTTTATATGACCTACTTTTCCTCTTATTTTTTCCCCTGTGATGGTCTCGGCTCCTTTGAAGACTACAACAACTGCTGATTTTGCCATGCAGGTGATAAAAAGCGACTAAATAGCTATATGTGTCACTACTATGTTGGTAGAGTTCCACAATGTCTTATCTGGGTATTTGGCGTGAAGTATATGTATAGTTATAGGTGGAGTTAGCATTCGTATTAATTTATCTAGTCTATGAGGTCTCTCCATCTCTTTTTATACAGCTGTGTTAGAAAGAGAGGTTAAGACTTCAGAAGATGACAACAGTATTTAAAACTGTGTTTCAAGTAGGTATTACAAGTGCTGCCTCCAGATATAATACAGCTTCATGGTATTTGGTACCACCATGTTACCTATTCCTACCACAAGTGTTAATGCTTGTCATAATCATATTCCAGCTTAGAGGGTAGGGTGGGCAGCTGCTTATCCAGTAAACTTATGCATGTGGTGTTGCCATCCTGCCACAACGATAACAACACACCATTAAATTCTGTGGTGTCTGTAGAAAATGGTTTCACTTTCTATCAAAAAAGCTACCTGCTTGTTTGCTATTTGATGATATAAAAAATAGCATATGTTGTAGAGGCCACAAATAATGATTTTGCCAAATACTGAATAGTTGACCAGGCCCTTGGCTGAATACTGAATATTCTTGGCCTTTATTACTTGCCCTCCGAATATTTGGCAGTGTACTTTCATTACTAAGTTGATTGTGTGACAACAAATATATGGCTGTGTAAAAGAAAATTAAAAGTTATACTAAACATTCATTCATTTAAAATTTATGCACAAACATGTACAAAGGTGAACTTAATGCTACACAGCATTCTCTACCAGTCAACCTTAATCAAATGAGAACAGTATTTAGAATGGGCTGTGTAGAAAACTAATTATAATCATTTACTTAAACGTAAATTCTTATTAATACATCACTACATAGTACAAAACAAAGTCGCTTTCTTTGTCTGTTCCTATGTATGCTTAAATGTTTAAAATTAAGCAATGGATTTTGATGTGATTTTTTTTTAATAGATAGATTGATTCTTGAGGAAGGTTTTAGTATATAAACCTTACCGATATTCCCACGGGAACCAAACCTATGCGAGTGAAACCACGGGCAGGTCGCTAGTATTGGATATAAATAAAACATTATACACAAAAACATCCATGTCCTGAAATCAAATGTAGGAATCAAATCAAGTGTAGAAGTGCTGCTGAAGTATATATATTTTTTGTTTTTATGTGCTGAAGTGTATACATTAATTGGTATTAAATTTCAGCTTACAAGAAGATCCACCCACAGGTGTGTCAGGTGCACCCACTGATAACAACATTATGATCTGGAATGCAGTGATATTTGGGCCTCATGATACTCCCTTTGAAGATGGAACCTTCAAACTCACTATAGAGTTCACAGAAGAATACCCCAACAAACCACCTACAGTACGGTTTGTTTCCAAAATGTTTCATCCAAATGTATATGCCGATGGTGGAATATGTTTAGATATATTGCAAAACAGATGGAGTCCTACATATGATGTATCAGCCATCTTAACCTCTATACAGGTAAAGAACACTACAACACTTGTCACTTACAACAATCAAAAATTTAATGCTTATTTTAGTTACTCTCATGGACTTTTTCATGCATGCAAGCCCTCATGAATCCCTTCTACTTAGGCCATATTTTACTATATTGTTTAATCTATATTAATATTATAAATCCATAAGTTTAGATGTATGAATATTTGTTACTCAATCACGCAAAAACGGCAAAACCTATTTGGATGAAATTTGGCACACATATAGATGATTACCTGGAATAGTACATACAATACTTTTTATACTGGAAAAATAAGTTATTCCCATGGGATTCACCAAAAACTTTTGTAATGCAGTGGGCTACAGGGTGCAGTTAGTATTCCCAATATAGTAATATTTCATAATTTACAAATCAGACATCTGTAGACAGTTAGATTTATCATTAACTTTTCGATTTTCAAAACAGGAGATGGTGATCACCATTAACTATATACCAATTTCAAACATCATTGCTTTTTATTGATAATAGGGAATGTTAATTCTGATGGAGTTGCTATTGAGATTGCCCTAGATAGAACCACTGGACCAACAAGGCAGTCCTTTATATCTCTACAATAGTGAAGTACTAAAATAGTTTCTTAAAAAACGTCACTTTACATTTATGTTATGAGAATACTACAGTACAGTAATAATATTTGTGCCAACCAAACTAGGCAAAGATTGTACAATATTTCAAACAAGCCCATATTGGTCAGCAGATGGTCTATTCTTCAAATCCATCCAATCTCCCCCCCCCCCCCACACACACACAATCCTTAGCAATTTCCCCAGGCAGTTTCTAAAAGGTGAACAGTTGAGTATGCACTATATCTATGACTACTAGTAGAATTACACAACATCTTGCCTACATTTATATTAACAAGCTTTTAGTGATCAATATGTTTCTTGATTTAAACATTTTACTTTGATGTACCCAAACTTCAGACCAGTTTTAATAAAAATATCAATCCGTATTTTTTTCTAGTAGTCTGAAAGTTTTTAGGGCCACCATAGATGGACTGCTTAAAGCAATCAGTGCCAACAGCTCCATGTGGTCAGCTACCTGATGTAAAATTTGCTTGAACCACCGTACATGAACCGGTTGAAGTGATCCGTTCCGACTGCTCGCCACTTCCTCTCTCTGTGCCCGGCCTACCGCCGTTTCCTGCTCTCACTACCTCCGATCCATCATTCACGTATCATCCACTACCATGTAAACTCATCCTCACTCAAGCAAAATGCAAAGTATAGCAAATTAGGACAAAGACTCCTCAAAATGGTATCTGCCAGTTGTATTTTATGGCATAAAATTTTAACCAGTTTGTTAAACAGTGACAATAACATTCTATAGTAGTTAAAATACTTTTTATCGTTTTCTCTTGAGCTGAGGATACAAAGTATGAAATACCCCATTTTGCACTCTAGATTATAATATGGCATGTACACATGTTCTACTACGTTTTCTACGCCTTCGCTTTTGTAATAATGCACCTAGAAGTAGTGTTTCCTCCTCTGAATCCATGTGGCAACTGAGAATAAGATCAGTCCATGTTGAGGTCAGGCACAACTTCACAACATCCACACAAGGACTGCTTGAAGCATTCGGGAAACATTCACAACTGAGGAAATAAAGAGTGCTATTTTTTAGATATAATAAGAAAGCAAACAAGCAGATGGGTCTTCTGATGGAAAGAGTCAAGAGTATAGGCGATGGCCTATAGACACCAAAGGTGTTAATGATGTGTTGCTACCCTCCAAACCGGAACACGACAGTGACAAGCACTGATGCTATCGCAGCAGGATTAGGTAAGGCGGTGGTACCAAACCTGGACGAGACAATGCAGAACTCTGGTAACTCACTGGTAGCGACACTGGTAGTGGCTCGCATAGGCAATCAGTCGCCTTTTGCGATCTGCCTGGCAGAACGACAGCTGGCCTATTTATTCTCTAAAGGAGCCCGGGACCAACACGGAAAAAATTATGGCTATTATCGAATGTTACCTTTGATTTTATACTTTGTATTACAAAATACAATACATATTTATACTAATGTATTGTATTTTGTAATACATATTGACTGTAAGTATACAATTATATCTTTTAGCAATTAGCTAAGTATCAGTTTTTAATATGTAAGTTTTTCGTTATAATCGCATTGCCAAACATTAAATCTTACATAATAATGTAATATTTTTGTTTTCCAGTCTTTACTTAGTGATCCTAACCCTAATTCACCAGCGAATTCAATGGCTGCACAATTATACAAAGAAAACCGGAGGGAATATGAAAAACGGGTGAAAGCATGTGTAGAACAATCATTTATTGATTAGCGGGGAACAGAGGGGGATCTCAATCAGCCGTGTTATATGAGACCGTCATTGCCATTCTTGGTTCTAATATTCCATAAAGATTTATGGAATGTGTGTGTAAATTTAAATTTTATATTCTTTCAACACATTACCGTCATGGCTAATCACTGAAATAATTACAAGTTTAGAAGAATATGTTTATTAACATTCACATCAAATCAAATAGTTTAATACAATAAAGAATAGGAAAAAAATATGTAATGTTAATATTTACAAATAAAATGTCTGTAGATTTGTGTGTTTTCGTACATTAACAATATGTATTAGCAATTCAGAGTTTTTCTTCTGCTGTATAATTTGTTAATTGAGAGATTACTCTTTAGCTGCACTAAAATGTGAATCTATAACAACTCAACTATGTACATTATTTATTTCTCTTGCATTAACACAAAACTCAATTCTTTTACCATCCTTTAAAAAAGAGGCAAACATCAGAGAGAATGACTCACAGCCAAAGTATTGCATTTAGTGCAACTAAAGTAACTTTTATTAACTTCACAAAATTATTGCTCATGATGAACTTATCATAACCGCATTATAGGTTATAACTAACTGTTGTTTAATATTTATTTTTTTAATTGTTACCATATTGTTCAATACTAAATTTCATATGCATCATTATTGCAAAATAATATATCGACCATAGGTATATATCGTTTTGTACGCCCATGACAAATTTAAACAACATTATTGTTAACAAAGGTTTCACATATTAAAACCATTACTACTGTTTCGCTTTTAATTTTATAACGTCAATGAAAATTATTAAATTACAATGTGAAAATTTTACAGGAAGAAACTTGGTCATTTACATCAAACTACGTTCATTATTTATCTCTTTTACTCACAATTACTATGGATATGCTTTATATAGCACAGAAGGGCAACGGTTCTGTTGCGATAAGTGATATATTTTAGGTATATAAGAAAGTCAAATAAATAATGTCTCGTAGCTTGGAACTAATGATTTAGTTTTCAACTGTAAAACAGTTGCTTTTGCTATGTAACAATAGCACAAATTGTATAGTTGAGTAAAGAAAATATTGCATAGATATTGATAAAAAAAATTATAAATTGAGTGACTGCATTACAATTATTGCATTGCATCCATATACAGCTATGACAAGAATTTGAAATTGCCAAATTTAGTTGAAGTGAAACGAATACTGGTTTTAAAAAAATCTAGAAAATGCTTGCGTTACAGGTTGGAGATTTTTGTTACTTAACCTCAATCTTTTATAAATAAAGGCTTTTTATTTATAAAAGACTAGCTGACCCGGCAAACATTGTTCTGCCTTTTTAACTACTCTTATTTTTTTCTATATTTTCTCACATTTTTAAACCTTCCCTGGACTTCAAAAATTAATTCAAAATCAAAGATATGTATGTATGTATGTAATTCAAAATCAAAATTAGCCAAATCGGTTCAGCCGTTCTCGAGTTTTAGCGAGACTAACGAACAGCAATTGATTTTTATATATATAGATTAAGGGTAAGTAAAAAACTTGGGCCTGTAATGCAAGCAATTTCTAAATTTTAAAAAAAATTGAAAAGCTTTTTCATATTTGACATATAGCTCAGAAACAATGTCTTCTTTACAAAAATAAACTGACACTTTTATTGATTGTTGGTTCTAACTATACCTATTAAATTTTGTCTATTACCTAGCTGTACTTACATATTTTTTATAAATTAAAAAAGTTTACCTACCTCTCATACACCAAAATACTAATGCATTCACGAAATTTGCTCTAATAATATTAAAGCAATAGGAAACTATACTAATGTCAATGCAATATTCCTTTTATCATGCAAGGACTAAAATTACATTTAAACAATTTTATAATATGCCTTTACCGATAAAATACCCAATGTATGGGTAGGTGTGTATTGTCTTCTAGTAAAATATTATAGTTTAAAAGTTGTTTCAATAACTCTTGCACTATTCTGTCTAAATTAACTGTAAAAATATATTTAAAAACTGGGTCTCATAGATCTTAATATTAATTTCTCTTAGGTTGTATACAGATATACCATTTGCATATTATGTATGCATAATTGTCTTTACTTTCAAACTATTACATGTTTTAAATGTGCCTAGGTTTACTTAAACGTTTTTTGGCAAATATTTTTTTATTTGGGAAAAGATGGACTATATGTAAAGCAATAAAATTTTATTGAAAGATCTTTTAAAATTGAACCTCGACTTCTGCCAAATTTTTTTTTCGAAAATTGTAACAGTAGCTTAATCTTTTAATTACATGAATTTAAGGGATGTACAATAATAATAAAGAGTTATAGATAAATTATTTTTTGGTTTATTTATTGTAATATCATATCTGTACTTAGAGCTACCATATCTTGGTTATCTGAACCATGAAGTTGTATCAAATCTGAAGGCAACACTTCTAATAAGTACCTACTTAAAACAAAACTTAAATAATGCTGTCATCTTCTGAGGTCTTACCATCTTTTTCTCACACAGCTGTAAGACCTGAGATGGCGAAACTTCATAGATTGATATAACTTGGGTATTTGTTTCAAATGATTAATAGGTACGCATGCTAGGTCCAGGTTCTAATACTTCATGATCTGATTTCTGAACCACAGAAAACATATAGAGATCTGAACCAAGGAAACAACATCGAATTTCATCGCTTTATTAACTTATTCAATATCTTACATATGAGCGTATATACAAGATGTCTGGTAAAAGGAGGGGGGGTGTCTTCAGTAATCGATTCTGATACCGATAACGTAAACAATAATTGCTCAAATTTGACCTAATTATCCAATAAAAATATATAGTACCGACACCCTTGCACCTATTTAATCAAAGTTCATTGTTTTTTTATGGCATGGGCGTTAACAAAGTTCATTGTTTACGAACAGTGATTTGTTGAATGATTAGACTCGTTGGCAGGCCGGGGTCGCCAACACCACAGAATACGACAGAAATCAATCTCGTGTATGTAAAAACCTTAAAAACAACAAAGAAAAATATCAACACGCGGGATTTGAACCTGCGACCATTTCCCCAAAAGCCGGGACGCTCTTCCACTGAGCTAGTGTCGACAGGCTCGAGGCGGCGAAATTCTTTGCTATATGATCGATTACGTCGATTGTACTGATCGCCAGCTATACATACGTATCTATAATCTACCTTTAAACAGCAATTCTTGTGTATGTATATATCACGAAATAAAGAAAACAAGGGGAAGTGAAGAGTGGGCGTGCCGCGTGCGTCACTATTATGCGCTTTTACTCTAAATTGCCGTAGTGATACTTACCATATCATTAGGAGATAGTCGTCGTGTGAAAATCTATTATACACTGAATTATGCCGTATTGTGCCATCCTTGAATGCAGAAATGATAGTAGAATACAGATGATTAAAAATGGAGATATTTCATATCATTCGAAAGTACAATTTTCATTTTATTTTAATTAAATTCCTGATTTAATATAATCTCTATTGATATAATAGAAAGTCAAGCTAAAATCAGCCGTACATCTTACATATAAAGTTCATTTTAGGTTGACCTAATTTTTCTAGAAAGATATACGTAATGACAGTCATTACGTATATCGTTCTAGAAAGTTCTCTACTCAAATATGATCAACTGAAAACTACGGAAAAATCAATGCTGCCATCTATTGTAGAATAGCGAAACTATTACGATCTTAAGTTTCACTATTGTACAAATAGATGAGTCTATTTTGAATAGACTACAAAAGGACGTAAATACTCTTTTTTTTTGTAGCAAAATAAAATTTATTGTAACGCAGTTTGGTATATTTTTAAATGTTCTTTTTGTGTGTTTCGGATTATTGTTGTTTTAAATGAAAACGACCAATGAAACAATGTTTGCATTAGTAGTTTATATGCAATAATGCTTATTTTATGTGTGAGTGTGGCGATCGCGGTCCCGATACAAATGTTTGTACTTGCCAATTCCGTTGTTTTCTTTATTTCGTGGCATATATATATATATATATATATATATATATATATATATATATATATATATATATATATATATATATATATATATATATATATATATATATATCTCGGAATCGGCTCTAGTTAAATGAGTTCATCGTTACAGATGAAGTTCACATTTATAATTTTGATCAGTACTTTTGTATTTCTAATTATTTTTGTGTTATAGCACTCAGCCCGTGCTTGGGAAACTGGAAAAACCTAAAAAACAACATAGAAAAATATCGACACGCGGGATTTGAACCTGGGACCATTTCCCTAAAGCCGGGACGCTCCTCCACTGAGCTAGTGTCGACAGGCTCGAGGCGGCGAAATTCTTTGCTATATGATCGATTACGTCGATTGTACTAATCGCCAGCTATACATAGGTATAACTTGTTAAATGAGTTCATCGTTACAGATGAAATTCACATTTATATGTGAATTTTATCTGTAACGATGTACTCGTGTATGTACTTCATTTTTTACACCTAAACTCGGCGGTCGCGCTAGGGTTGTCACTTTGGCTTATGCACAAATACACTAGTATCTTACTCCAGTAAAATAAAGTTTTAAATCAAAATATGTCACTCTTCTTTACATTTTACATATAATGTAGTCTTAATGATATGATAATGATGTGTAAAAGTAATTTGGTCGGCAACCACCGGCAAGTGTTGAAAAAAAATTAAATCGTTTTTGCTTTTCTGAAAAAGTTCTAATTAAAATGCGTAGAACTTATACTTTACATCAAAAAGGTTATATGATTTTTCCTCTGGTTAAAATTAACCGAGATAGAGATTTTTAAGTTTAAGGTGGATGATTTTATAAATGACTAGCTGAGCCCGCGACTTCGTCCGCGTGGAAAAATTTTGAAAATTAAACTAGCCTAAGTTACTACTTATTACATCAGCTATCTGCCAGTGAAAGTCCCGTCAAAATGGGTCCAGCCGTTTCAGAAATTAGCCGGAATAAACAGACAGACAGACAAAAATTGTGAACCGTTGTATTTTATTTATTGTTGAGTTGATGACATAAATGGCGTTCTAAATAAGTATATAATAATAATAAAATCGAAGTTCAAAATAAATAACCCACTTACAAACAAACCAAAAATAATTTAAACAATATGTCGCGGCAGTTTGTTAACGGCGGCGGAAAATATCATTAACATTATAGACTAGCTGCATCCGCTCTCGCATTGAACCCTCAGAATATAATATTAGTCTATGCATTGAACCGAAACTACCGAGATTTCACGTACGTGAGAGCTGTCTATGTGTGCGTTGCTCGAAGACTAGGTGTATCTAGATTGTCTTCTGTAGTTATTTTGTGCCAACACTGACAATACATTTTGAATATTGCTACACTGGTTTCGTTGAGGTTTGCTGCAATATTCACTTTTTATTATATATTTATTGGTTACATACATCGAGCATGTAACCGGATAGAGTAGTAATATGAGCCATCCAATTCCGAAACTAATGTGATTTGTCACCGAAAATGACAATTCACGCTCGCACTAAAACAGTAGGTACTGCACATAGAGAGTGGGAATTTTATATTTAATTACTGCACCAGTCACCAACAAGTGATCCACAGATTGAAGTGATCTGTGTATACGTCCCCTGATACTCCCGATATTCAAAATTTGGTATATTATACCCCATAATGTCGTGTTGTTCTATTAGGTGGTAAAAAACAGCAAGACGAATAATAAAACAAATGGAATTACGTGTTATTGGTCTCAATGCTTTGATTTTATTTCAATTTACATCCATATAATATGGCCCAAGTTATACTGGTCAGGTAAAACGAAACACTTGGACACTTGTTTAAATGCGTCTTGCCTTTGTCTAGATGTCATGTCTCATTTTATTCAACATGCATTTACTATTGTTGCGTCATAATCGAATTGACCTTGAGACGGCCAATCAGAGCGCAGCGTTTTGGCGGAATTTGTTTTCTAATAAAACTGAAAACATGACCGCTCTATTCCGATTTCCGTTTACATGCTCGATGGTTACATTATGTGATATGATCATCATGTCCTTCAATATGTACACTCTTTTACCAGTCAACCTGTACATTTCAAAATAGGTATCTAATATCGACCTAAAAATTACCTACTACTACCTTACCTACATTGTTTTCAACCCTACCTTACGAGCATTTTTGTATGTAGGTATGATCATAAATGTAATGGTGTATCTTCACACCCGCATTCCCGAAGAGATAGGCGGAGTTACGCCCAGTGCAACCCACCCATGATTAGCCGAAGATAGTTAGTCCCCCAATGTGATAGGTGGCAAGCACAGACCACATGAACACTAACAGACACGCCATTGGGAAGGAAACGTGTCTGGAAACGAAAGCAAATAGCTTTTTGATTAACACGAGTATCATCATTACATAGTATAAAACAAAGTCGTTTTCTCTGTCTGTCCCTATGTCCCTATGTATGCTTAAATCTTTAAAACTACGCAACGGATTATGATACGGTTTTTTGTAATTTTTGTGTTTTCTGATGTCATGTCGTAAATAATTATATTTTTTTCCGCTTATATTGCAAACGCAGGCTAAACCCTACGAGATTTATCAAAATAATGTACTAAGTATTTGTACACCTTGAAAAGGTCTACAGAAAAGTCCGCGATGGTATATGTCTAGCTCTTATGGATAACCCACAATAGCATTTTTTTGCCATTTAATTTTTACGAGAAATAATGGCTTTTTTTCCAAACCAATTTTAAGCAATACAACACTAATCCTTATCCAATTAAATACCTTAAATATATTGTTGATTTAATGTAGATCAATATGGCCGTTTACAGCATGTAATTTAAATGAATATTTTCGAAGATATTACAGATTTAAAATGTAGGGGCGTAGCGGTTGCGGGGTTACCGGCAGGTCGGGCGGCGCGCGCGCGCGGTGTGTTCTGAAACCGCTGGGAAACGTGTTAATTTTCGTATAAATAACTATAGGACTTAAGCTGAAAACCAAAATTTAGTACATTCCTTTTTTTAACTAAATATCACCATATAAAATCATGTGGATGATTAGAAATAGTATTAACAAATTATTTTTCCTGTTTTCGGAATTTTATATGATCAAGTAAAGTACATTCTATCATGTAATAAGTTAGCACATTCCTTAGATAATATCTTCAGGTATATCGTATAATTTTTGTGAAATTGTTATCAATTTCACAAAAATTATACGATATACCATATCAATGTAAAAAAACGTGATTTAGCAAACCAGTTTTTTACTACTTTACTTATTTTTCATTTTTTTCACTGAGTGACATAGGCTATTCGAAAAAAAAACTTCCCACTACGTATGTAGATAAGGAAGTTACTGATTTTACCCCGATTATCTAAAATCGAGTTTTTACCAGATGTCCAAGTTTACGTTACTTTTTACGTTACGTAAAAGTACTTTATACGTTACGTTACGGTACGTTACCAGATGTCCACGTCCACGGTCCTAGGAAACTTTTCCGACTATTTTCACGATGAAGTCAGTATGTCTGTCTATATGTATGTATGTATGTGTGTGTGTGTGTATGTGTGTGTGTGTGTATGTGTGTGTGTGTGTATGTGTGTGTGTGTGTATGTGTGTGTGTGTGTAGGTGTGCATGTAAACATCTCATAACTTTTGAACGGCTAGAC
The DNA here is from genome assembly GCA_036924255.1 of Apodemia mormo. Classification (NCBI taxonomy): domain Eukaryota; kingdom Metazoa; phylum Arthropoda; class Insecta; order Lepidoptera; family Riodinidae; genus Apodemia; species Apodemia mormo. The sequence goes on along the minus strand of JAUPFN010000021.1, from coordinate 21,126,365 downwards.
CAATCGAAACGCGGTTGGATTCTGCTCAACTTAGATTTCCTGAAAATTTGAACCGATTCGGTCCAGGAAATTTTGAAAAAACACCAAAAAAATTTTGACGAAACAGTATTTTTTTAATATAACTTTCAGATTTATGTAGTGATTGAGTAGAAAAACTAATCAGCTCTATTCGTCAAAAAACTATGACTAATAAAAAAATTGCATCAAAATCGGTTTATCCGTTTGAGAGTAATCGTTGACGACAAATTTTGAAAAAGTGTTTTTTCGACATAGCTTCGAAATTTTTCAAACAATCATTTTTTGGTGTTCTACGATATTTTAGTAGGTACTTAAAAAACTACGTCAAATGCCGTTTCAAAAAATCAAAATCGAATCTAATTCTCAAACTTATAGCTTTTCATACGTTATTTTTATCAAACTTTTTTTTTATATCATAATATAGCAAACAAGCAGATGGGTCTCCTGATGGAAAGAGTCAACCATCGCCTATAGACACCAAAGATGTTAATGGTGCGTTGCTATCTTGTGGCGAGGTCTAATGCCACATGCATAAGTTTACCGGCTACCTTACCCTCCAAACCGGAACACGACAGTGACAAGCACTGACACTATTGCGGCAGCAATAGGTAAGGCGGTGGTACCAGACCCGGGCGAGACAATGCAGAACTCTACCACCTAGTAGCCACGATGGTAGTGACTCGATAGCCAATCGATCGCCTTTTACGACCTGCCTAGCAGAACGGCAGTTGGCCTATTCTACAAAGGAGGCCGGGACTTTACTTACTTAAGTTTTTTAATAACTTTCAAGTTAATTTACCGATTGACTTAAAAATATTATCAGCTTTTTGTTCCGTTAATTTTATCAAAATCGGTCAATTTGTTTGGGATTTATCAATGAACTAAATTAAAAAAAATAAAATAGTTTTTGACATAGCATCGAAATTTTTCAACCTATCGATTATTGAGGTAAAACAATATTTTAGATCTCAAAAAATGAGTTGAATGCCATTATCGTTTTCAAATATACAGCTTTTCAAAAATTAATAATACTGTCATTTTTAACAAAATAGATGTTTGAACTGAAAAATCTATGCTTATATTTTTTACTCTTGAGCTTAAAATACCTAAAACTAAATTATTAGTGAGATGTTTCAGGGATGGCCCGTAGGGTCAACCATTTACACATTTTTGTCCCGTTTGTCCTGATGCCTTGCTTTAATAAATCGCAGGGTCAAGCCTTTAACGTTGCAGGCTTAGATTTAAGCGTTGACTGCTTTTCACATGGCCTACTATATATCGCTCTTTCAAGAGTAACATCTAAAGAAAACATGGTATTGTCTAATGGCAAGAAAGCTGTGAACGTTGTATATAAAGACATTCCATAATATATTAATTGTAAAAATAAAAGAAATAGGTAAAAATGTAAAAACTAAAAATGTAGTACCTATATGAATTTAGTATTCCAAATATAGCAGGAAATCTTCATAGGGAAAGGGGAATCGTTTTACTCCAAATTTAACGCGTGCGGGCCACGGGCAGTAATGAATAAATCAAAACTACTGGATCGATTTTAATCATTTTTTCCCGTGCGAAGCCGGGGCGGGCCGCTAGTGAACTATAAATATCAGCTGTGTCATTCATACATTACTATCCACATTGCTAATAAAGCTGTGGTTAACTCTACTCTACAAGCTGAAATTATGTCAGAAAAAAGTGTGTTACAAGCTGACATTATGTCAGAAAAAATAAATCAGGCGTGTTCACAAAACTACTATTAACCAATTATGTCCGTAGTGACAAATTTGGTCCTATTCAACTCTTACAAGCTGCTGGGCACAAATGTAGATTTTCTATTTTATAAGCATCAGTATTACCAAAGGGTAAATTTTATACTTTCACATTTTTCTCCAAGAGTCTTGTCATTTAAACTAATACAGTATATATTTATTGGTCTTCTCTCACACAGCCGTAAGTTTTCAGGGATTAAATAAACACACAAGGATGAAAAAATAAGAATCTGTTACTAATTCAAAGATACATTATATAAATATGAATAAATCTTATACTACACAGTTCACAAATAAATAATATTTGTTAGATTATTAACTAAAGAAATCATCACCCTATGTTACATAGTAACTGTATAAAATTAACTTCAACACTATTAAAGCTTAGAAGTTAATTATTAATATTGTTTACACTTACAGAGTCTAAATGAAGGCAATTACTTAATGGTAGCTTAATAGTATACATACAAAAAAAATTAAATGCAGTAAAACTGCAACAACTGGCTACTAATTATCCATTTTTTTAATAACATTGGATAGAGAAGAAGCAAAGAAATTAAGCTAATTAGGTAAGGTGGGTACATATCAGTAATAAAGTGTCAATAAAGGTTACAAGAAATAGAAAAACCTACCAATGACCTAAATGTCAAAGAATACCCTGCAACACAGACAAGATCCAATGATAGTTTTGTTAAAACAAAAACTTGTCTTTCAAATAAAAAAAAGAGTTGTAATTCTGGTCTATAAGAGATAGAACTATAACTCCATGGGCGTACCCAGGGCGTTCTGGGCCAGGGAGGAGCAACCGTAACATTTTAAGACTATATTTTTATCTTATTCTATTTTTATCTACAACAGCACATAGTTAGTGGAGACGTAAACAAATCTGGGGGGGACAGCTGCCTCTCCTTGCCCCCCCCCCCCCCCTCGGTACACCCATGTATAACTCCATAAACATATTTAAAAAGCTTTTTTGGAAAATACAACTCTTTTTGAACCGAGTTCCTTACTGCACTTGTTTACAGACATAGGGGCTAAGCCGAAAAATATGTAACAATAAAACACAACACCAAAAACCGACATCTTTTTTGCAGTGATTTTTGGGGTACATCCTGACTACTTATGAAACTAAAACTTTTTCAATTGATTCAGCTTGACATCAATTTTGGGAACATGGAAAAATATTTTTTCATTCCAACAATTTTTTTAAATAATTTTGTGTGCCACTTTGGGTGGGGTGCTTATCGTGACATCACAGTCTCAGATATAGTGAAAGGAACTCCGTTCCAACTAGGTGTTGTCCATAAGCCTCCTCTAATTTTTTATGTATTTAAAGTATTATTTGATTATATGACAATTTTCTTTAGAGCATTTTAAGTTGACAATTTCGTGATTAGTTTGGTTGTTTGTAGTATACATATAATAGCAAAGAAACGGGCTTTCCTAAGAGTAACGGGCTTTCCTAAGAGTAAGTAACAGTCTCTTGTATATACCAAAGATGTACATGGTGCATGTATCACACAATAGATAGTCAACATCAGTTAATCAACCTAACAATGTGCTTGATAGCTGCTAAAATAATTTACATACTCAAAAAATAATCTTTATTGTCTAGTTTAACCAAACAAAAATTATAATTACAAATATCATCTAGTTTTAAGATCTTCTTTTAGCTTAAAACGAATTAATTCCATACATACAGTAGCATCCTCAGCACTGTCATGACCGTCAACAGAATTCTGTATTATTTTCTTCAAATACTCAGAAGATAAATTCCTAAGTGCTCTTTTATATGGAGGGCCCATTTTATGTGGAAACAAAACACTCGTATCAATGACAGTGTCATGAATTAATTTAAGTGCTTTAAAATCAGATTCTAAACTATGGCCTATTAGAATAGTTTTACTATTAAACATTGTAAGTAAGGTCGCTTGAACTTCCAATAGAGTAGTTCTTACCTGTGCCATTTGTTCTTCAGTAATTCCGGAATATCTAGTATTATAATCAATAATTGGGTGAAGAGGTTTTATTAGTGTTTCGTAAACTACTTTACAATCTGAATTAATTACAGTAATCCTAGTTAGATCTAAACCATGTGTTGTGTAACACATTTCACAATCTAAAGAATATACACCATAATCATCTTTAACAACATCGGATGGTAGAGTTTTTACAAAACCTTTTAAATTATCAAAATCAACATATTCATACACGTGACTTGAAGCAATGCAACACCCATCAGAAGATCCATCTTGGCTACAGCACTGATATCGAACTTCTCCTCGAACTCTATACTTATTATTTGGATGGTAAATACACTCTTCTTTAACCGCAGGGAAACCTTTTTTATCTACAGTGTAATCTTTCTTACATCTGCAACAAGTTCTTATAAATCCTTTTGGAGGTTTTTGTTTATTTTGTCCATATATTATTGCTCTTCCTTTCTCACCACTTTCATGCGGTCTTGGGAAACCATTTTCCTTTAGTTGCTCTTCGGTTAAAATCCATTTTGATATGTTGTTATAGAATTTTGCACCCACAAATTGCTTTGAATCATCAACATTTTTCTTGTTTTTACTTTCTATGCTCCACGAACCTGCAGAATTACTTTTATTAGATGTTAGTTCTGGCATTCTTTTTAGAGCTGAACATTCTGAACCAGATTTCTTAATGCCATCACATTCCACAACTTCCTTTTTTAATCTGCTTATTGCTAGAACAGCAGAGTTTTTGTATATTGGAATGGTAGAGCATTTTTTACTTGTCGCTAATTCCTCATGTTGTGCTCTCGCATAAGCATCTGTTGTTGATAAATATATTTTTAAACAGTGATCTATCATCATATTTAAGTAAGTGGATCTAATATTAGCAGGTATTTTAGAAGCTAAAGGCTCTAGGACTCCAGGTCTATCGACAAATTTTTCATTAGGTACATGGGCAACTCTTTGTGCACCTTTTTTAACTGTTTGAGTTATTGTACTACTAGTGGATGGTATATTACTTTTTGTGTTTGTGTTTCCTGGTGTGATTATTTTCTTTGCCGACATTAATGTTGATGCATATGGCACATGCGCTATTCGAACCTTTGAATTCCCATTTGCAGAAGCACTAAAGTAATTTTTAACTACATCTGGTTTTAAAATCATGTTACTAGATTGAATAGAGGTTTTAGAAGCATGATATTCTCTTACTTTAGCCAATCTTTCAGCCATAGCTTGAGCAGCATTTAGTTTGAAATCAGGTTTTGCTGGAGCTTTTGGCATTATTTTAATATTTTTATCAGTCGTTCTAGATATTCGCTTTTTAGTTGGTATGTAATACTCGTCACTATTTTCTTCTTCCTTATTATTACTTTCATCAAGATTATCTGTTTTTTCCGAAGGAATATATTCCTCAAATATTCTTTTACATTCTTGAGTTATAGTCTCTTCATCTGACTCTGAAAGATTATCACCATCATCAACAGTATCATCCAGTCTGTTACTGTCATCATCACTCAAACTTTCAACTTCAAATATTTTTTGTTTCTTAGTATCTTTCTCTTTAGAACTTTTAGTTTCATGTTGTTTTCTCACATCTTTCGAACTTTTGTGTTTTGATTTAGCTTCAGATGAATGATGATGAGTTTTTGAACTTTTAGAACTATCACGTGAACTTTTAGAGTTTTCATGTGAATGTTTAGAGCTATCACGAGAACTTTTGGAATTTTCATGTGAGGTTTTAGAAGTGTCATAAGAACTCTTAGAACTTTCACATGAACTTTTCGACCTTTCATGAGATTTTTTTGAACTATGTGAACTTCTTGAACTACTGTGCAATTTTGTTTCAGACTTTTCCCTTTTTTCTTTTTTTTCATGAGATTTTTTGTGACTGCATTTTTCTTCTGAGCTTTTATGATGCCTTTCTTTTTTATCCTTTTCTCTTGAACTACTATTTTTCCTTGATTCCTTAATTAAACTATTGCTTTTTTCTTTGTCTTTTAACAATTTTTCACTTACTTTATTTTTATCTAATTTACTTTTGTCTTTTTTACTCATATCAACATTTTCTTTACTTGCTTTAGGACTTTCTTTACTTGCTTTTGGACTTTCTTTGATGGGTGATGTTAAATGCGATTTGTTCGTGTCAGGTTTTTCCTCATCTAAAATTTGATCTAAAATATCAAATTCAGGTCCTAAATCATCAAATCCATTAAGATCAGTTGACAATTTCCTTTTCTTAATATCAATTTCATCTTCATCACTAGAAAAACACGGCACAAGTGATTTTGGAGTAGGTTGATATGTAACAGAGGGCTGCTCACTTTTAGCAGCCACTTTCATTGGCTTATATTCTAGAAATTTCTTTTTACTAGTGGTTTTATCTGATGGTACATAATTACGTTTATTTGACGTCTGTGTTTCATCTGGTGTATATTCTTGTATTACAGTCTCTTTGCCTGGTAAATATTTTTCTGTTGACTCAGTTGTGCCCTTTGGTGTGTATTGGTCAACCTGTACACTTTCTGCTCCTGGAGAATATTTGGCAGGTGGTATGAATGTAAAAGTATTGGAACCATTAGTTTCCATGTGTCTTTTAATTGGTATAGTCGGTTTTCGAGGTGTGTATGGTATAGGAATATGCTTTTTTTGTTGATCACTGCCATCATCATTTTTATCTGAGTCTGAACTGTTTATTTTATTAAGTTCTGATATAGGGGTAGGATTATAACTGACCTTAGAAGCTGTGGATGCACATAAATTGGCTATATCAACCGTAGTAACTTGTGTAGGCGAAACCATTCCACTGGATTCTGTTTGTTGGAGAACCTTTTGTACAGCTGCTGACACCAGTTTTTGTAAAGTACCATCTTCAATTCCATCATTACTAATACTTTGTGTTTCCTTCTTGACATGACGAAAGTGACAATACGGGCGTTCACAAAGACCGCTATCATAAAATGGACAGTTAATTCCTTTAAAATACCCTGTTGAAGGTAGCATTAGAAAAGTAACTCCATAAACTATTAAACATTGACCTTATTTTAGTTTTACTTTATTTCTTTACGCACAAAATGCAAGAATGCATAATGTGTCAAGATCACAGGTCAAAATTCGTAAAGTAGTCACTTGGCACAAACGTCAACGTCAAGCACAAACAAGAACAATGAGTAAACAAATCACAGACACGATTTGGACACGATCAGTATACACTAAACATTGGGTGCGTTCCTTAAACAATTCGTTGCCCTGTCTAATTTCGCTAACGTCTAACCCACATAATATTATATAATAGTCTAGGGTCTAACCTTTGAGAAATTGCCGTCTGATGCTAACACAGATCAATCTCCACAGAGTACCTTGTTTAAACTATAATCAATCTCTAAGTCGTCTGTGGGCTAACCTGTGCTTCTAACTGTGGCGTCGAACAAAAATAACGTGACACTGTTCCGTGACCAATATACATAAATAATCAGTGGTGCCCAACGCCATACGATTAGATGACTAGTCTTGTCATTGTGTAACTCTTTGCAGTATCGACTCTTGGAGTTGTTTCTTTAAAGTGAAACAGTGACTCGAATCAGATATAGTAAAACATTCGTATCATTTGGAACATTTGGAATCTGATAAGAGGGGTAGCTCATAACCCGGGAGTACTACAACGCTTACACCTGTACGTACCGGATCGCTATGTTTGGAGGCGTCGGTGTCCGCCATTGCTGGTTGTGCCGGAGGCCAGGACGAATCTGTTAGCCAAAACTCTACTGACTCGAGTTATCGTTATACTTAATGAAGTTCATGCCAGGTTGGATATATTTTCATCCAAATTGAGTATATATATATATATATATATATATATATATATATATATATATATATATATATATATATATATATATATATATATATATATATATATATACACGTAGTGTACATATGTAAAAAAAACAATACTTATCCGATTTTTTGCGGATGGCACGTATTAGTGCCATCACTTTTTTTGCTTGTGACGTTAGACACGAATGTGTGTCATTTTAAAATCGACAGTAACTCCTTCAATTAGATTTAGGGAAGTTTTTACGCAGAACCAAACTGTCTTCATTTTTCACGTAGGGGTAACCAACCTCTCAAAAAAATGCAAATAGGTACTTAAAATACTGATCATCAAACCTACGTGAAAATATTTCTGGAAGAAATAGATCTATAATCGATTTTTTAACACAAACATGATTAAGAATTACAGATCCATAAAATTATACATTTATAAATTATGGAAAAATACCATGCGCGGGTCAATATGGCTAATATGAGTCATAACTCTATGACAGAGAGTTAATTACATTTGCTAAAAGCGCTGTTGCTCGTTTCAAACAATGGACGGTCCCGGTTGGAGGGATGGCAAGTTAAAGTACCTACAATTTTCCCCGTAGTGGTCCCAGGCTCCTTCGTAGAATAGGTCAACTGCCGTTCTGCCTGGCAGGTCGTAAAAGGCGACCGATTGGCTATGCGAGTCTCTAATATCGTGGCTACTAGGTGTGAACCATCCTAACTAACCATCGCCTATAGTCTAGCTCCCTTTCACAACGCGCGATAAGAAACTTCGTTCCAACACCTGTATTTATATTCAGATACGAAGAAATATATATTTCGTGTCTTAAGGTTATATCTTAAGATATGAAATATATATTTCTACGTCGTTCGGTATCTGAAGATACTAAAGGTAAAATATATATTATTATCTTAGTCGTGTGTGATGGTTCATACGATTTGTATGGTGAGCGATTTCTGAAATTTGCTTTGAGATATATTATATGAAGGCATCTTAAGATCAAATATTATAGTATCTTAGCCATGTGTGATGAGCTTTAAAGTTTGAAAAGGTTGCGAGGCCGCTCGCGGCGCCACAAACAGCCGGGCGGTGTTTCGGGTTATTATCGGGTTACGGGACGGGATATATTGTGTGATTGTGTCGTCAGAAATCTTTGAACGAGCAATTCTTATATATATATATATATATATATATATATATATATATATATATATATATATATATATATATATATATATTTCGCAGAAGACAATAAATTATAATATACCACCATATAGTCGTCTTATCACTGAATCAGTGCGCACGTTAGGCACGGTCGGTTCTCTAGCTGTGAGTCCTCTTATAAACCGATCTACTGACTCGGATTTCGTTACGACAGGCGATATTTGATATATGCTGGTCGATGGATTACTATTAAGATATAAATGACGTAAGTGACGTACGCAACGTACAAGTCAACTACACTTTATTCTACTCTAGATAGCGCTACGCTACCTTAGGTTGCAAATACTCTCATACTTCCTGACACGGCCATTCTGACAGACAACGCGCTCTCGCGTGTCGCACAGTTATCTTCGTAACATTGCAAGCCTGTAGGCAATACGTAATAGAAATTTCCACTTCGTCAAAATTTTATTGACTTTTGGTGTGATACAAAGCACATAAAGTTCATAGTAACGTCGCACAAGAATATTAAAACGACACACAACGCCGACCTGGGAGCTGTACTAAGCACAGAGCTTCCTTTACAATCTGAATTGCTAGTTATCGGAAGCGCGGAGCTTCCAATACACTTTCTTATTAATTACACGAAGCGTTGAGCTTCCAATGTACTTCCTTAATTGTTACATGAAGCGCGGAGCTTCTAATACACTGACTTGTTAATTACACGAAGCGCTAAGCTTCCAATGTACTTTCTTAATTGTTAGGTACATGAAACGCGGAGCTTCCAATACACTGACTTGTTAATTACACGAAGCGCTAAGCTTTCAATGTACTCCCTTAATTGTTACATAAAGCACAGAACTTCTAATACACTGATTTATTAATTACACGAAGCGCTAAGCTTCTAATGTACTTCCTTAATTATTACATTAAGCGCGGAGCTTCCAATACACTGATTTATTAATTACACGAAGCGCTAAGCTTCCAATGTACTTCCTCAATTGTTACACGAAGCACGGAGCGACCAATACACTGATTTGCTAATTACACGAAGCGCTAAGCTTCCAATGTACTTCCTTAATTGTTACATGAAGCGCGGAGCTTCCAATGTACAGAACTGATAATTACATGGAGCGCGGAGCTTCCAATGTATTGTTTTTATAGTTACGTGAAGCGCGAAACTTCTAACGCATTGACTTCTTAATTACACGAAGCGCGGAGCTTCCAATGTACTGACATGATAGCTACATGAAGCGTGGAGCTTCCAATGTACTGACATGGTAATTACATGAATTAAAGTGAGACATGGTGCTCCAAAAGCATTAACACAACAGTAGTTTATCTTAAAACCAACAATTTTCATTATTTTTCACTGCATTTCTGGAACAATATTAAGAGATATCAATACAGTAACATTTAAATGTTCGTACATTTTTTTTTAATATAATGTAACAGTAATTAAATAAAGCACAACAAAATAACATTATAATAAAAATAAAGCAAAAAAAAATGTTTTTGTTCTCATTTATTTTTGATACATTTTCCTATTTGTATAGATGTACAATGAATGTACAAAAGAACGGAAACAGGCACAGAAATCGCATTACGAGGATATAAAAGGAAGGTTAGATACATCTATTAATTCTAATTATAAACTCTTATTTGGCTCACCTTCTTAATTACTATTTTAATCGTAAACATCTGTTATTTTACAAGAATTTGAAAACTTTTCCCTAATTTATTAATTAGCCTTGGATTTTACTCAACTAAAACTATATCGCTTACATTAAAAAAATGTACTTCGTTCTAACTCTTATTAAAGCGTGCTTTATCGGCACAAGCTAGTTCGTCCATCCTGGCTTAAGCTAAGCAGCTAAACTATCCGATGGTATTTTATCAATTTTACATGTTAAGCACCGGTGAACATATAATGTTCTGACACAAGCGGTAATGTTGAAAAACCATATGTTTTCGTATTATATTTAACGTTGTATCTCAAACTATATGTTTTGAATCCTCACGAAAATGTTGAATAAGTTGCCTATTATAATTTTAACAACTATTACGTGATATAACATATTTTTATAATTTGAAAGTTTTTATGAAGCTAGCTTATTCTCCATAACATATAATGACCGCAAATTTACTTCGAATGTGTCGTTTACTAAAGCCTGGATAATCCAGTTAGTGTCAGGGTCTAGCCTCTGGTCGACTTGAAACCAACCATATTGACGACTAAAATAATAGATGTGTGGTATCCCTTTCCGGTACTCCACATCTTAATGCCTACCTAGGCCCATGTATTATCTATGTATTCAAGGAGCTAAATCTTTTTTTTTTGTATGATGAAATGCCTTAAGGCTGTTGTAGTTTATGACATCCTTAAAACTTGTCCTGAGAAGAATAGTACCTGAAATGCTTCAGGGCTTTGGCTTTTTCTTTATTTGATAAAATTAACTTGAGTGTCGATTTTTGCGATAGTACAGTTCCATAGCCGAGACGGCTGACGTATAAATAGCTACATTTTTAGAGTCAAATATTGATAATATTGTCATCTGATATTCATCGAAAGATAATAATTATCATGCATGGTTTTAGCTTTTAAATCTCTGAAATAAAACAAAGGCTATCTGTCCCTTTTTTTTTTTTAAATGAATAACAAGGCAAGTAGAGGGTTATGAACTTATTTTGGAAGTGATATCCTTTATAGAATTTATTTTTGTAGAGATTAATGGTTAAGGATGGTGTAGTACGACTTTATTTAAATTTTCAAGTCTCATTTTTATTTCACACATAGTAACGAAATAGTGGGAATTGCCCTTTGTGCAAACGCAAACCCTTTTAATCAAGTAATATAAAAGGGCAATATCATCGTCGATTAGAGGTGGCCGTTTCTAACGAAACGCTGCTGACGATCGATGTCGGTCCATGGTGACGACATCCGTTACCGAAATGCCTAGTAACGGATGGGAATAACACCCAAATTTAACGCGATGGCAGACGTCTAATAACGACGACTGTAATCGACAGCAACCGATATTAATCATAACACGTCGATGCCCGATGGCCCATACTGTGAATATCCAACTGTGAATAAACAACGGATGAGCGCAACTTTACCAATTCTAAGTGCCAACCTTACTGCGTGCTTGAGTAGAAAATCATCCTTTCAAATGCGTATCCAAATTTTAACTAACTAAACTAAAAAAAAAGCTTTATATTTCAATATTTTGTTTATCTATTTACATCAACTGTCATTTACTCTCCTAAATGTTTTTACGTTGATGCACGACAGTATCACAACGTTTATGAAAACGGCAAACCATCAACGTGCTTGACGTTTCCCAGCTAGTACGCTAGTTAGATGTCCAACACCGTTGTCGGGAACAACGATATTGACAATGGTAACGTTTACGAACAACGATGTGCATCGATGCTGAAAAATAACAAAACACCCATGTCTATCGTCGATAGTAATATTGATCTCAATATCATGTAAGTCTGCGCTCTGTAAAACATAAACATCCACTTGAACTTTTTTGTACTGTGCGTACCTTTGTTATTGTAATGAAAGCTTCATTCCGGGCCGACTAAAAAAACATCCCGCCCGATAATGATGTCATAAGGTAGAGTTAACAATCAGAGCCGCTAACTAAATATTGTAACTTAAAACTCTTGAGATCGATTCTAACGCATAAATTTATTGATTTGTTACCTCTGTGGTCTAGTGGTCCGGCCAACCACGTGAGGTGCCGGGTTCGATTTCCGGGTCAGGCAAATCAATGAATGTGCTTTTCACCTTTGCAACGCAAACGCTGCTTTTTGGCAACGCTGCCTGGGATCGGACAAGCGTCCGGCCGGCAACAGGCCCGCCACCCATTGTGAGACCAAATATACTTGGCCAATTGCTGACGCGCAAATACTTAAATTTATGTTTCTGATTGTAAGTATAGACTTACTAACACTTGATTTTGTATACTTATCATCTTTTCGTTTAGAAAAATACACCTGTTCCGTATGTCCCACTTTCAGACAATAAGATCATTGAACATTTTCATCGCTAGAATTAAGGCTACACATCTAAACTTTCGACATTTTGCGTTATAACTCGATTTATAATATTTGTAACACTATACGATCGTTCTGTGGCCTTAGATCAGAAAGTGATAATTACAAAAAATAATTTTACATGTATTATGCACAATGCACAATGCGTATGTATTGTTATGATCAAATATAATATTCTGTTTTTAAACTTATCTTGAAATGTTCATAGACTGTAGAAGAGTACAGTGTTGATGGAGATATGTCTAACTGATCAAACGATCCGTTTTTCGCAATGCTAATTGTATTATTAACATTGTTCAGCTAAAAGTGCACTTATCATGGTCTGACCAATGGCCACAGCATTGTATTCATTGTTACAATTTAACTCAAAAACTACTTAACCAATTTCAAAAATTCTCTCACGCCCAGAAAGCCACATTACTTAGCAATGACACAGGCCACTATTTTACCTACTGGGCAAATAGAAGCATTGATTTTTGATCACGCGAATGAAATCGCGAGTAACTGCTACTTAGAAGTATTTTTAATAAATCAGATCATACCTGGCTGTCGAAGATACCTGAGATGATGACTTCAATTTTGTTCGCCAGTATTTTTAATAAATCAGACCGTACCTGGTAGTCGGAGATACCTGAGATGACGGCTACAATTTTGTTCACCTCGCTCCACCCAGTTTCTATTTCATCCACCATTACTAGGTTTTTTTTATAGAGTTCTCCACATAAGTTGAATCGCAATTACTAGTATACTGCACCATGTCGTGAAATCTTCCAATAGTAGCGAACTGACGTGATTAACATTCCTTTATTTCATCCAATGTTTTGCATAAGGGTGATTTTGACACCCTTTTATGAGCACGGCCTTGTAAATGAATGAATACGGTAATCCTTGTTTCGCACTTTTTTATTTTTTTTTTGCACTTGCATCACCATTTTCTTCAAATTGGTTCGTTTTCAACATTCATGAACTGGTGGGCCGATAGTAATATTAGACGCATTGGATTTGATCCCACCGCTGCTTTCGCAGAAGACAATAAATTATAATATACCACCATATAGTCGTCTTATCACTGAATCAGTGCGCACGTTAGGCACGGTCGGTTCTCTAGCTGTGAGTCCTCTTATAAACCGATCTACTGACTCGGATTTCGTTACGACAGGCGATATTTGATATATGCTGGTCGATGGATTACTATTAAGATATAAATGACGTAAGTGACGTACGCAACGTACAAGTCAACTACACTTTATTCTACTCTAGATAGCGCTACGCTACCTTAGGTTGCAAATACTCTCATACTTCCTGACATATATATATATATATATAATTGGAATCTCGGAATCGGCTACAACGATTTTCATGAAAGTCACAAATTAGGGGTTTTTCGGGTCAAGGAATCGATTTATCATCTTCTACGATGGCATTTTGACTTACAAAGTAAAATTGCGACATTGCAATATGTCTTAGCTTCTATAGCGTCCTGATAAAATCTAAATTATGATTTCTGTCAATATGACTTAGACTTCTGAGTTTGTCAGTTATCAGGAACACACCGCGCTAAAATGGAAACGACCAAACGCATGAGCTTTCGTACCTCCTCTTAACCTTTCATTGAATCAAATTTATTCGCAGTTTTCGCTCTTACTCACACGCGCCGGCAAACTAGTTCGGTCTTATTACAAAAAATGAAATAAACTTTGGTTTAAACCTGGATTATCAAGTCCAGGCTTATATTTAAAACCATGGTCTAAATACTTTTTGTAATAAGACCGTTTAGTTTTACTCGCGGCACGTACTACGCCGCGGCTGCGCCGCATTTATCGACTAGCCCGAACGTACTAATTGTCTGAACGTGTTTTCCGCGGTGCGGTTTTGTAATAAGACCGTTTAGTTTTACTCGCGGCACGTACTACGCCGCGGCTGCGCCGCATTTATCGACTAGCCCGAACGTACTAATTGTCTGAACGTGTTTTCCGCGGTGCGGGGATGTACTCGATTGTGATGTGCCGCGCCGTATTTATCGACTAGCTTGAACGTACTAATTGTCTGAACGTGTTTTCCGCGATGCGGGGATGTGCTTGGTAAATAGTACAGGTATAAATGATTTAACGGTCTTGAGGAAAACAGAAGTTAACGAGTCCGTTAACATTTTTTAAAGTTAACTTACGAGTTAATGCGTTAATCGAAATGGTAACTTCGTTAATAATTGACGGATTAACGAGTTAATGCCCAGAAATGCACATACATTCTTAGGTATAGTATGGTGGACGGTGGTATGTAAGCAGTGGATCTATGGTTCTATTCACGTGTTTTGTTTATCGCTGTCACATTTTCGTTTCATTGGGTTTCGTTTTAAAGCTAAATTGCCATAAAGCGAATCGGACAGTGGTCCAGTATATATTTATTTGCACCACAAAATACATATAAAAAATATGCGAATTCATGGAATACTCGGTTGGTAGAAAGTATTTTATTTGGGCCGATTCACGCATTGCGACTGGATAGCCTAGCCTCTTTTACCATAGTAATTGGCTTCTTCTCGGTATTCATTTTTTGTCACGCAGTAGCCACAATACTGCGTGTTTTAATACTTATTGTCTGGTTGACCGAGCTTTGCTCGGTTTTTCACATACCCATATCTTGGGAACCGAGCTTTTCTTGGACCTGGAACCTTGATAAATCGATTCCTTGACCCGAAAAACCCCTAATTTGTGACTTTCATGAAAATCGTTGTAGCCGATTCCGAGATTCCAATTATATATATATACAAGAATTGCTCGTTTAAAGATTTCTGACGACACAATCACACAATATATCCCGTCCCGTAACCCGATGATAGGCGTGGCCGCGTGGTTACTCGCGCCACCGCGCGGCTGTTTGTGGCGCCGCGAGCGGCCTCGCAACCTTTTCAAACTTTAAAGCTCATCACACATGTCTAAGATACTATAATATTTGATCTTAAAATGCCTTAATATATCTCAAAGCAAATTTCAAAAATCGCTCACCATACAAATCGTATGAACCATCACACACGACTAAGATAATAATATATATTTTACCTTTAGTATCTTCAGATACCGAACGACGTAGAAATATATATTTCATATCTTAAGATATGACCTTAAGACACGAAATATATATTTCTTCGTATCTGAATATAAATACAGGTGTTGGAACGAAGTTCCTTATCGCGCGTTGTGAAAGGGAGCTAGACAGAAAAAATTCTTACGAAAAGTTGTCACGACACTTTTTGCTATAGTAAACTATTGTAAGCTGTGCGGCGTGCGTATGTTTCTCTGTCTGTCTCTCTCTCTCTCTCTTATAGAAAGCAAGCCAGATTTACATTTCATTACAATTTAAAATTTTATTACAATTCCTTCTTTAATTAATCGAAAGGAACTTCGTTCCATCCGGGTGTCCCTTTATATTTTTTGCTGACATAATGTCAGCAAAAAATATTGTTCAAAAAATATTGCTGATATTACAGAACATAAAACGTTATAATATTTTCATTAATAAAAAAATTGTAAAAAACATCAATATATATATAAAAAAATGTGTAAGCGGTTGACCCTACAGGCCATCCCTGAAACTTCCCGCTAAATTAAGGTATTTTAAGCTCAAAAGAGTAAAAACTATAAACATAGATTTTTTCATTTCAATCATCTATTTTGTTAAAATGGCAGTATATTGATTTTTGAAAAGTTGTATATTTTGGAAACGCTGATTGAATTTGATCTTTCGAATGACGTTCAACTCAGTTTTTGAGATCTAAAATATTGCTTTAGCTAAATAATCGATAGGTTGAAAAATATCGTAATAATGTCAAAAAACATTTTTTTCAAATATTTCTTTAATAAATCCTAAGCAAATTGACCGATTTTGATCCAATTAACGGTATTTGACGCAGCTTTTAAAGGAGAAAAGCTGATAAGATTTTTAAGTCCATCGGTGCCATTAGGCTGAAAATTATTTTAAAAATATAAAGTAAATATGCTAAAAATGACGTAATTATAATATTTGAAATGCTGTAACTTTTGAAAATTAGATTCGATTTTGATTCTTAAAATGCCATCTGACGTAATTTTTTTTGTACTAAAATGTCGTAGAGTACCAAAAAATGATTGGTTGAAAAATTACGAAGTTATGTCGAAAAAACGCTTTTTTAAATTTTTCGTAAACGATTTCTCCCAAACGGATTAACCAATTTTGATGCAATTCATGCATTAGATATGGTTTTGTGAGGAATGGAGCTGATTAGTGTTAGTACTCAATCGGTACATTAATCTGGAAGTTATCTTAACCGTTTAGCCAAATTTTTTAAGGGTGTTTTCAAAATTTCTCAAAATTTCCTAACTCGATTTGGTTCAAATTTTCAGGAGGTCTAAGTTGAGTAGAAACCAATCGAATGCCATCAACCGCGTTTCGATCGGTCTAGCCGTTCAAAAGTTACAACATGTTTACATACACACACACACACACGCACATACATACTGACGTCATCGCAAAAATAGTCTGAAAAGATTCCTAGGGCCTTAAAATTTGGAAATCCGGTGAAATCTCGATTTTCGAAAATCGGGGCAAATTCAGTAACTTCCTATCTACTTACACTACGTACTACGTAGCGGGAAGTTAAAAATTATGTTAGTTACACTACTTATTAGTCAAGAAGGATATTTCGTATTAATCTATATCAAAATCATTATATATATATATATATATATATATATATATATATATATATATATATATATATATATATATATATATATATATATATATATATATATATATATATATATAATTAAAGGAGGAAAGGATATATATCCTACATAAACAGGAATAATAAATAGTGATTCATATATAGATTTCCCCGTGACAGGTCGTAAAAAGTGACCGGTTGGCTATTACATGTCCTTACCATCGTTACTACTAGGTGATAGAGTTCCGCAACGTCTCACTTCAGTTATTTGGTAACATCGCCTTATCTATTCCTACCGCAATAACGTCAATTCCGTCGTTATCGTGTTCAACTTTGAAGGATAAGTACAAATAGCAACGTGCCATTAACATTTTTTTATGTATAGGCTATGGTTTCTCTATCAGGCGAGACATATGCTTATTTGCTTATGTGTTAAAAAAACATTATTAAAATATATTCTAATAATTCGTAAAGTAGAGAATATTGTGCAGGAAAGTGTCACTAGTAATATTATAACACCAATATTTGTTTGTCTTTCCTTCACGCCATATCGGTTTAACTGATTTAGATGAAATTTGGCATTGAGATAGACTATATTAAGTAAATTGTAAAAATAATAAAAACACCGAATATTTTATACATTTATTTCATAATGCATAATTTCTTCGAGAATTTGATTGTGATAGTATAACGAAAGTCCAACAAATGACTCGTTTATCTTATTTTTGTTAGACAATCTTAGCCTAAGGTTGACGGGAGGTTGCATTAATTTGTTCTTATTTCTTGTATTGTACTACGAGAGCGAAAATACTCCTTTCATGTTTCCTTAAAAAAATAAGTTGTTTACGAATTCCTATTTAATAAAAAATAATACAAACGAGCCCAAGTTTCACTAGTTACAGAAAGTGAAATTGTTTTTGTTGCTGCGATGATTCTTATATCTGTACAATTTGTTTAATCAAAATATCGAAATGACTTTTAAAAGTTTCAATCATGACAGTTTCGATTATAATAATAATAATAATAATAATAATAATAATAATAATAATAATAATTCACGGGACAAATTACACTTACTGATCTAACCCCAAAGTAAGCAAATTATTTGCTTGTGTTATGGATGTTAGTCAACGATACTAATACATAGAAATACATATATAAATACTAGAATATATATAATAAACACCCAAACCCGGAAATACAAACATTTATGCTCATCACACAAATGCTTGTCCCCGTCGGGGATCGAACCCGAGCCTCGTTGATTGCGTAGTCAGGGTCTCTAACCACTCGACCAACGGGGCGGTAATTATATAATAATTAATATTTGATAAAACATTGACTATCAAAAATATTGTGCACAAGGAGAATCTGTTTTCTTTAGAGTCCAATTAATAACTTTCATTGTTGTAGTCATACATTTTTTCCATTAAATCAACTGAAAATCTGCAAAAATAAAATGTAATTAAAATCATAGTTCACTACATAAATAAAACTTTTCTTATAAGTGAGGCATATTTATTATTTAATTAAAATGCAAAAAAATAAGATGACTATAAAGTAATTTAAATATGCAACTATGAAAACGAAGACTAAGTTTGACTACTAAAGTATGCTACTTTAGTAGTCAAACTTAGATATTAAAATTATCGATATGACCTGTTGATATCACTAGTTAATTCTAAGCCAAACAAAATTAAATAAATACTATTAATTCTGCCGAAAATCATTATCTCTGTTGTTAATACAATATCGTATTAAGAGTTTCTGATAAAAATTAGATGCTTTAAATACCATGTTACTCAATTTTTGATTAAAAACAGTGACTACATGCATGTACCTGTGAAACGAAGTTTTACACTCCCTTAGGTAAAAATTGCATATACGCATTTCCTAATGTTTCAAAACTTTAGACTACAACAAATATAAACTTAGAAATTCACTAAAACATTAACAAATTAAAATGCATAACTGCTTCATAATATTTAGAGTACCATCTTATTATTTCGCATGCAGATCAAAAAAAATTTGAAAACTTCAAAAATACTTCAACAAAAATTTTTGGTGAAAACAAGACGGATGATTTTCGTTAAAATACGATGAGTGCGATTTTAGTAAATTCACTTATTTTGAATGATATTGAATATCAACTGTGAATGTGAAAAAGTGAGTTTAGAGTGCTAAGTGTGAGTTTTTCTTTTCGCATTCGATCGTGAGCGCGTTTTGAGTTTACTAGGAATATTATTTGTACCACGAAATAAAGAAAACAAGCGGAATTGGCAAGTACAAACATTTGTATCGGGACCGCGATCGCCACACTCACACATAAAATTAGCATTATTGCATATAAACTACTAATGCAAACATTGTTTCATTGGTCGTTTTCATTTTAAACAACGATAATCCGAAACACACAAACAGAACATTTAAAAATATACCAAACTGCGTTACAATAAATTTTATTTTGCTACAAAAAAAAAGAGTATTTACGTCCTTTTGTAGTCTATTCAAAATAGACTCATCTATTTGTACAATAGTGAAACTTAAGATCGTAATAGTTTCGCTATTCTACAAAATATGGCAGCATTGATTTTTCCGTAGTTTTCAGTTGATCATATTTGAGTAGAGAACTTTCTAGAACGATATACGTAATGACTGTCATTACGTATATCTTTCTAGAAAAATTAGGTCAACCTAAAATGAACTTTATATGTAAGGTGTACGGCTGATTTTAGCTTGACTTTCTATATCATTAGAGATTATATTAAATCAGGAATTTAATTAAAATAAAATGAAAATTGTACTTTCGAATGATATGAAATATCTCCATTTTTAATCATCTGTATTCTACTATCATTTCTGCATTCAAGGATGGCACAATACGGCATAATTCAGTGTATAATAGATTTTCGCACGACGACTATCTCCTAATGATATGGTAAGTATCACTAAGGCAATTTAAAAACTAGTAAAAGCGCATAATAGTGAAGCACGCGGCACGCCCACTCTTCACTTCCCCGTGTTTTCTTTATTTCGTGATTTGTACAGTGCCACCTAGCGGTAAACTGGTTTCTCACGTTTACCACTAGGTGGCGCTGTACAAATCACATACAAATTCCTAGTAAACTCCAAACGCGCTCACGATCGAATGCGAAAAGAAAAACTCACACTTAGCACTCTGAATGAATAGGTACTTTTAAACTAAAAATATTTGTTTATTGAGTATCTATTAGTGTCCGACCGAACTTTCGGTTTCGGTTAGTTTCGGCCAAGAAATCAAGTTTCGGCGGCGGTTTCGGTTTCGGCCGAAACTGTTGCCGAAATGAAACTGACTTCGGAAGTTGTCGTACGCGCTCGCCTAACTTCATTACTTGCGGCAACGCTTTTTCGGACCCTGTTAGCCCTGTTCGGGATTTATCGTGCGACGTTCGGATAGCTCTGTAGGAACACAAGTTAGCGCGTGAGCGCCCGACACAACCATTCGTTAGAAGTTATATTTTGATGGAACTGATTACATGTAAGTTTTTGTTTCGTTTCTGTACTTGAACTATATAAAGTTTAACATTGAATCATTAAATTTGTTTTGTTGTTATTAGCAAGTCAAATCACATGTAAAAAAGAAATTGTAAATGAAAAATTTGGAGTGATTAATTTGTAAAATTACGTCATGTAGGTAAACTTATTTTTAATAATAATAATAATTTCAAATTTCAAGATGTGTTTTTCATTCCGATGACCTATTCATGTAGTTTTGGTGTATTAGGGTTATTACAGTTTTATTTGTTCAGACTGAAGTGTCTCAAAGAGAAGAAAATCCGATTTAGCAGTACTTCGACAAATGTATCAATATTTCAAAAGCTGTTTGCAAGATATGTAGCAAGTCCTATTCGTTAGGAAGCTAGGAATCAAAAAAATAAACAGTACACGGACTGAAACTGCATTTACCAAAATTTCATGACGTGGAATACAGACAAGTACTAAAACGATTATCAAAATTAAACGATTTTAAAGAAATAGTAATGATTATTTTGAGATAAGAGGTAAAAGAGACTGATGATTCTTCTAAAAGAGTATTGATTAATAAATTAAAAAATTACAAAAATATTCTAAATTTTTTTTAATGATTAATAAATGATTACTACAAAATACTTTTATAGAAGAGGGGACAATTGGACAGCGCACCTGGTGGTAAGTAATTAACGCCACCCATAGACAACTACACTACCAGGGTCTTGTAGTTGCATTGCCGGCCTTTTAAAAATGAGTAGGTTCTTTTCATGAAAGTCTCTAAGTCGTATCCGTTCGGAAAAAAGTCTACCTGTCTTAGATAGCTGGTTCTACATAGGAGCAGTGCGGGCCAAAAAGTGCCTCGAGAATCGCACGGTTGTGGATTTCCAGACATCGAGATGGTGAGGATGATCTTTGAATTTTGTTGCGATGTCTGATAAAATTCGGCGGCAGGAAATAATCCAAACAGTTCCTCGGACATTTCACATGATAGACCCGATAAAAGATGCAGAGTGATGCCACATCTCTACGTAACGCCAAAGAATCAAGCTGATTTGAAATAGTCTCGTCATCGACGATTCAAGCCGCCCTACCTTAAATGCGATCAAAAGAAAGGAGCTGATACTGAGTAGCCCCCGCCCTTAAATGAGAGCAGTCCTCCATATGAGGCCGGATTTGCGCCTTATAAAGCAGTAAACAATGAGCCGGCATGAAATACTGCTTAGCCCTGCAAAGAACTCCCAGCTTTTTAGAGGATAATTTAGCCTTGCCTTCCAAGTGACCGTGGAACTGAACGTCGCTCCATATGTCGACTCTAAGTATTGGCTCAGGCTTTCAGGGAAGTATTTTCAAAATGAGGAGATACTACGAAGGTTGAGTTTTAGCGGTCAACGCACAGACTTGTATCTTAAAGGGGTTAAACTGAATCAGATTTAATTGACCCCACTCCGAAGCTACGGAAAGTTGTCCTTCAATTTCTGACACAAGTTTATTCCGGCACTCGTTGACGTGTTCCCGAGAAATTCCGCTACGGCCGGAATATAAAGCATCGCCTGTACTGTTATCCGCATAACAATGAATATTGCTTGATCGCAACATGTCATTAATGTGCAGAAGAAACAGCGTAGGCACACAGCCTTGAGGAACACCAGCATTGACGAATTTAAGGTCAGAGCACGCGCCATCAACAACGACCTTGATACTCCGATTCGTCAAAAACTGATAATCCAATAGCACAATTTCCTAGGTAGCCCACAGGATGGGAGCTTGAAGAGAAGTGCCTTGTGCCATACCCGATCGAAGGCCTTCGCTATGTCCAAACTAACAGCCAATGCCTCTTCCTTATTCTCCACTGCCTCCGCTCAATTATGTGTTTAGGAAATTAGATCACCAGCTGAGCGTCCGCGACGAAAACCGAACTGACGGTCACTAAGCAGCTGGTGCTCCTCTAGATACATCAGAAGCTGGCAGTTGATTATGGACTCCATACATATACAGGGGTTTCATTTCATGTACCTAATTCACAATAATGGGTTAAGTGCACCAAATTTAACTATTTTATCCTTGACCACGTGAGTTTCGGTTTCGGTTCCGGCCAAAACTGAAGCCACAGCCGAACATTCGGTTTCGGTTTCTGTCAGAAAACCAGTTTCGGTCGGACTCCAGTATCTATATATACACATAGGTACTGAGTTTATTCTTCCATAAATATCCCTGCAATGTATTTCTTAAACTTATAAATAAATACAATTTCAATAAAAACAGATTTTTTTGTGCATTATATTTACATTTTTTTAACTACGTAATGAATTTAGGAATTATTAATTTCATTACAATATACAAGTATTATAACTATCTGCTAACCCTGTTTAAAAATATTGATGGCTAGCTTATTAGATAAAAAAATAATTAATAATTAAGAATTTAATTCTTTTTTATGATCAAACAATCATCAATAGTGGTCGAACAAATGATAATTCATCAAGATTAATAAATCTGAGCGATAAAAATAAAGATATCTAGCAAGGGAGGCCAACTTAAGGGTGAACATTTGTTTAATCTAATACCTTTAAACGAGAATTCTTGTATATATATAATTGGAATCTCGGAATCAGCTCCAACGAAATGAAAGACACAAATTAGGGGTTTTTCGGGTCAAGGAATCGATTTATCAAGGTTCCAGGTCAAAGATAAGCTCGGTTCCCAAGATAATAATCACAAATAAATAAACGACGAACAAACAATTTTTACATTCGAATATTAACGAACAAATGACCAACAAATAATAAAAAATAAATATAAATCAAAAAAAGGGGGGCCAAATTCAGAGACCCCAAAAGACAGCTTATATTGTCTTATGTATGGGATAATCTGTCCAGTGGTAATATTATACATGCAAGGAAGTTACATTCTATCCGGAATGTTCACACGCGCTTCAATATCGGGCTCAGTGAATTTGGCCCCACTTTTTTTGATTTTCAGATTTTTGATATTTTTAATTATTTGTTCGTCGTTCGTTCTTTAATGTTCGATTGTAAAAATTGTTTGTTCGTCTTTTATTTATTTATAATTAATTAAACAAATGATCACCCTTAAGTTGGCCCCCCTTACTAGATATCTTTATTTTTATCACTTAGATTAATTAATTTTGATTAATTATCGTTTGTTCGACGACTATTGGTGATTGTTCGATCATAAAAACAATTAAATTCCCAATTATTATTTATTTTATATCTAATATGCAAACCATTACCTCACGCCTACATTGCGCATGCGCCAGCAGTCTAATGGCGACTGAGCGATGCGTAGTGCATGTCATGTAAAAAAATGACATTATAAATAATGCTCCATTTCGAATGTTTAGTTGTAAAAGAATCATTATTAATAAATTATGTACTTATTAATAATCATCGAAAAACATCTAATGTCTATATAGTCCATTTACATGCATTACGTCCAATATATGTACTTAACTCATAAAGCCACATAAAGCTGTTTGTTGAGTAAACAAAAAGAGTAATTACTCTAATTAAATATGAATTTCTTATATATGTACATATGTGTGTGGGTGTGTATATCATACAACTGTTTTTAATTTGTTTCTTTGCTAAAATGATAGGCCTATTTATAATTCTGTTAAAGATGTATATATTAGATGTACTATTAGTTAACCTCAAAAAAATTGCAGATTTTTTTTTATGTATCGTGTTAAATTTACCACTATCGGAACTACCTACAATATTTCCTAATAAGAATTAAATACCTTTATATTTAATCGAGGTACTCACACTGTTGAATAAATACTTCATTCAAATCGTATAATTTGATGATATTCGAAATGGAGCATTATTTATAATGTCATTTTTTTACATGACATGCACTACGCATCGCTCAGTCGCCATTAGACTGCTGGCGCATGCGCAATGTAGGCGTGAGGTAATGGTTTGCATATTAGATATAAAATAAATAATAATTGGGAATTTAATTGTTTTTATGATCGAACAATCACCAATAGTCGTCGAACAAACGATAATTAATCAAAATTAATTAATCTAAGTGATAAAAATAAAGATATCTAGTAAGGGGGGCCAACTTAAGGGTGATCACTTGTTTAATTAATTATAAATAAATAAAAGACTAACAAACAATTTTTACAATCGAACCTTAAAGAACGAACGACGAACAAATAATTAAAAATATCAAAAATCTGAAAATCAAAAAAAGTGGGGCCAAATTCACTGAGCCTCAATATCGTTCCGAAGAGTGCCACGACATGGGTGGAGTGTGTCTCTTTCCAAGGAGTATATAATCATATATTTTATCTCTTTCTACTAAATTTAAGCGCCAGTCGCCATATATAAGTGCGGCCATGCATAGTTCGCAAATTACTACTAAGTAATTCTACTAATTTGAGAAACAGCTTTGCATTGCATAAGTTAATAAGTAAGTAATGCATAAGTTAATAAGTAAGTTCTCTGCTCTCTTTACAACCAGTCACTGATGATGAGGTCAAAAGGCATATTTCTTCCATTTCCTCTTTGGCTATGGGTAGTGATAATGTGTGTGCTAGGATGATTGGATTGCTTGTACCTGATATTCTCCCTATTCTTACACATATATTTAACTTCTCTTTTTCGTCTTGTGTTTTTCCTTCTGTTTGGAAATTAGGCCATATTATTCCATTCCCTAAAGTACCACATCCAGTATCTCTGACTCAGTATCGGCCTATATCAATTTTGCCATATTTGTCCAAAGTTATAGAACACATCGTCCACAAGCAATTAGTAGAACACATTGCAAGTAATAAACTTTTGTGTCCTTATCAGTCTGCCTATCGTTCAGGCCACAGTACTGTTACTTCTTTAATTCGCGTTACTGAGGATATACGATTGGCCATGGACAATGGGCAACTGACTATTATAGTTTTTTTAGACTTCAGTAATGCCTTTAATTCAACTGATTATGATATTCTTTTGGAAATACTCAGATCTTTAAACATTGGTTCACTAGATTGGTTTAGATCTTACCTTTCTGGTCGTTCACAGAGGACTTGCTATAATAACTTACGTTCTGATTGGAATAATCTATTGGCAGGGGTTCCTCAGGGTGGGATTCTATCCCCCCTTCTGTTTTCTTTCTTTATTAACACTGTCACTACAGTAATCTCATCTAAATTTCATCTTTATGCTGATGATCTTCAGCTTTATCGCCATTGTACTGTTGCTGATGTAGCAAATACCGTAAATGAAATTAATTCAGATTTGCAAAAAATTAATACCTGGGCACAATCATTTGGTCTCATGGTCAACCCTACCAAATCTCAGGCAATGATTATTGGAAGTCGTTATATGCGTAGTCGTTTAACCAATGTACCAACTATTTCGTATAATAACACTCCAATTGCGCTTTCACACACAGTAAAGAATTTGGGTCTGGTCTTTAGTTCTGATTTTTCTTGGGAATCTCACGGTAGCAGTATTAGTAAGAAAGTTAATCATGCACTTCATTCTCTTAAATCTTTTCAAAATTTTCTACCCTTACAGACTAAAATATCTCTTATGGTTTCTCTTATACTTCCACTTATTGACTATGCAGACTCATGCTATCCTGATATCACTGAGGAATTATTAAATAAGTTAGAGCGAATACAAAATCTATGTATTCGATATATTTTTGGCCTGCGGAAATATGACCGGGTCTCCCAATATAGAATCCAATTAAAATGGCTCCCAATACGACTGCGAAGGGACACACATATACTCTGTCTCCTTTATAACATTATTTACAATCCTTCAACGCCGAACTATTTAAAAGAAGATTTCCAATTTCTTCATCCACCTGGCTCTTCGTGTCGTCTCTCGGTTTCTGCTCTATTACGTATGCCTTCACACAATTCTAGTTTCTTTTCTCACTCTTTCACAGTATCTGCAATAAGACTTTGGAACTCACTCCCATATCACATCCGCAATAGTTCTTCTCTGTGCACTTTTAAAAAGCAATTAAAATTATACTATTTATCCCTTGATCTAAATAATTAAAGTTCTTTGATACCTAAAACCTAATGATATATTTTGGCATCTGTTATACTTTGCACTTGATATTTATATTCAATTAAGAGTTAATTCTTATTGTACACTGTCTACCTTATTTTTCATTGTATTGAATTTTCTCTATCTTGGGTTAGCTGTAAGACATCTCTTTTTAGTGATAAGCTCGCCTTTTGTACTTTTTTACCTGTTATTTCCTTTTTTTTATTAATTTTATGTGTACAATAAAGTGTTAAATAAATAAATAAATAATTACATAATAATTAAAATAAGCACATTTTAGAACTCACTATGTTAATTACAATACGTTTTATGCTAATGTATTTATCGACGTGTATAAATAAAAGGGATTTAACGATTACCGAATATATGGAAATCTACCATCAGCAGTTTTATTTTAACACTGGCAATTGTAAGAAAGGGACAACATCCACTCATGTCGTCGTCTTGCTCAGAACGTTTTTTCCCTCTGTTAAGTAAGAAACAAATATCAACTTTATATGTAACGAAATAAAGTACATTTTTATTTTTCACATATCGCTTCGTAACAATTCCAGTTATCATATATAAGTTCCTTGTATACACGTCATTGGGTGGAGGGCTACAGTGTGGCCGGGGTTTAAGGGTACACTAGTCGCTCATTCTTCCATACAAACGTAGTTTGGTCATTACTCGTCTGTTTGACTGTGTACGTCCAAAATTAAAAATTATATCAATTTGTCTCGCCATTATCTAGCCCTGTATGGAAGCAGAATTGTAAAAAAAATATTTGTCTGGAAGTTATAAGCGTGGAGACTTTCTTGTTTTGTAACTAAATTTAACCCATCTTTGGGCGTAAATAAATAGCATAGAGAGTCTAAAATTGTAAAAAAGAAAACCATACAGGGATAGACAATTTAATCAAAAGTTCAAATAACTTTATTTTAAATTGATATATTAAGTAGTTTTGTCATAATATCAATACGCCCAAAGGTCTGCTTATAAAATTTTATGCGTTCGTTTTTGTTGCAAATCATCGTGCATTTCACTATACCCGCGCGGTGTGCGGGTGACAAGGGGAGGTGTATACGTCATCGTAGTACGTCGCGCTCGCGCATGCCGTGTTGTAATTGACGACTTAAATCAAGTGCTATGTATCGAATCGAAAAAAGTAAAAAAATATCTATACATCGATACAAATAAATACAATTGGAGTGTCTGTTTGTAATCTATACATATAATAAAATCGTAGGAAAGTCAAAACTGTACATTGAATATTTTTTTAAAAGAATACTTGGGGCGTGATCTACAATCGCTATCAAAGTCAAATATATAGTTTTTAGAATTTTTGTCTGTCTGTATGTATGTCCGGGGTAAACTCAAAAAGTACTGAATGGATTTACTTCAAATTTTGCATAAATATTACTTATAGCTCGGATCAACATATAGGCTACATATTATCATGCTATCACCTACGGGGGAGGAGCTGTGCGGAGTAAACGAAGTCCGCGCGGACGAAGTCGTGGGCAACAGCTAGTATTAAAATAAGCGCTTTTTACTAAATGCATATGGACGTATACACGATACACATACCAAAATAGCATTTTTTACAATTTTTGTCTGTGTTTGTTCCCGCTAATCTCTGGAACGGCTGGACCGATTTTGATGGGACTTTCACTGGCAGATAGCTGATGTGATAAGGAGTAACTTAGGCTACTTTTTTCGAACTTTTTCCACGCGGACGATGTCGCGGGCTCAGTTAGTTTTGAGTAAAAATATTTAAAAAATATCTGCATTTTTATTTGGTGCTTGCGTAAATATCTGCATTTTTATTTGGTCTGCATAAAAAAATTAAAATATAATAAATATTCACAGGACAAATTACACTTACTGATCTAACCCCAAAGTTAGCAAATTATTTGCTTGTGTTATGGGTGTTAGTCAACGATACTAATACATCGAATTATATGTATAAATATTATTATATGAATAATAACCACATAAACCCAGCAATACAAACATCTATACTCATCACACAAGTGCTTGTCCCCGCCGGAAATCGAACCCGAGCCCCCTCGATTGCGTAGTCAGGGTCGCTAACTACTCGACCAACGAGGCGGTCAGCCTATGTTATTCTTTATGCACAGCTGCCAGCTGTTCGCGTAAGCCTGTCAAAATCTGTCCAACCAGTTCAGAGATCAGCTGGAACAAACAGACAGGTAAGCAGACAAAAATTGTAAAAAATGATATTTTGCTATATTTACCGTATATACAAAATCTGAACACATAGGCCGAATTGGCGAGAAATTAGTTCACCTTCAGGGACTCGTGCGTTCTGGTCTCTCGCCAAGGCTGTCTTAGGGAATTTCTCACAGCCCTCTCTTCCATCTTTGCACGGAGACGATGACTCTTTGGCCCATACCGCAAAGGCGAAGGCCGATCTCCTCGGCTCCTTCTTTGTGGCCAACTCGACTCTGGATGACCAAGGGAACGCACCGCCTACCGTCCCGCAGTGTGATAGTTTCATGCCAGAACCACAATTTCAGCAGTCATCTGTGCGTAAAGCACTACTTTCCTTGGACATCCACAAGTCGAGTGGGCCGGATAGAATCCCTCCGATTGTGCTAAAAGTGTGTGCTACAGAGTTGGTACCAGTATTAACACGCCTATTCCGGCTCTCCTACTCACACGACGTGGTACCGAATTCATGGAAGACAGCTTTGGTGCATCCCATCCCTAAAAAAAAGGATCGCTCTAATCCGTCTAACTATCGACCAATAGCCATAACCTCCTTGTTCTCCAAAATTATGGAGACAATCATCAACTCTCAGCCCCTCAAGTATTTAGAAGAGCACCAGCTGATTAGCGACCGTCAGTACGGTTTCCGTCGCGGCCGTTCAAAAAAAGTGTACATATATACATTTAGTAAAAAAACTTATTTTTATATTGCAAACAGACATTCCAATTTTATTTATTTGTAAATATGTATATAAACTATTTGTATATAATAAAATTGGAAGCGGTTTCACCTGGGTAGCACTGTTTCTATTGACATCGGGTCAATAGAAATAGTGCTACCCGGTACCGATTTACTGGTAGTTAAGAATTAAGATATCTAATATCCCGTAAATATATATGTATGTAGACGGCTACATATCAAGAAACGGAAACTCTTTACATTGCGAGACAAGATGCACTGGACACGTATAGCTTGATATGTAGCCCTGAGTAGCTACTTTTCTTCCGCAGGAAACGCTTGATACGTACGTATATACGTATTATAAGCATTAGGATAAGTCACGGAGCTGTCTATCTATATATCCATATATATATAATATATCTTATATATATCTATATATAATATATCTTATAAAATAACTAACTGAGCCCGCGACTTCATCCGCTTTGAAAATTTTCGAAAATAAAAGTAGCCTAAATTACTCCTTATTACATCAGCTATCTGCCAGTGAAAGTGCTGTAAAATCAGTCCAGCCGTTCCAGAGATTAGCCGGAACAAACAGACAGACAAACAAAAATCGCTATGTATGCTTTTAGTAAAAATCGGTTATTTGTATAAATATCGCCTCTGTGGTCTAGTGGTCCAGCGTTTGCGTCGACCACATGAGGTCCCGGGTTCGATTCCTGGGTCGGGCACATAAAAAAAGTGTTTTTTCAGTTTTCTGAGAAACACAAAGTTGCCCGGGATTGGAAAGTGCCCGGTTGGCGAAAGGCTGGCCACCTATCACATTTGTGGGACCAAGTATCTTCGGCTAATCGTGGGTGCACTTATATACGAGTATACATACATACCGTATTTACGAGTACATCCATATGTATTTAATGAAAAGCGGTTATTTTAATATTACAAACAAACATTCCAATTTTATTTATTTGTGTAGATTATTTGCATAGAAGATGTATTGTAGCTAAAATAAAAATGCCTATGTTACTTCTTATCTCATAAGCTATCTGCCAGTGAAAGTCCCGTCAAAATCGGTCCAGCCGTTCCAGAGATTAGCTGTAACAAACAGATGGACAGACAGACAAAAATTGTAAAAAATGTTATTTTGGTATATGTACCGTGTATACATCCATATGCATTAAGTAAAAAGCGATTATTAAATACTAGTTGTGCTCGCGACTTCATCCACGTGGAAAACTTTCTAAAATAAAATCCGCATAATTTCCGTTCCCGTGGGATTTCTGGGATAAAAACTATCCTATGTCCTTTCTCGGGTCTCAAACTATCTTTGTACCAAATTTCATTAAAATCGGTTCAGTAGTTTAGACGTGAAGAAGTAACAGACAGACAGAGTTACTTTCGCATTTATAATATTAGTATGGAAGTATGGATTACAAACAGACACTGCAATTTTATTTGTATATATGTATAGAAGATGTATAGCTAAAATAAAAGTAGCCAAATTTACTCCTTATCACATCAGTTATCTGCCAGTGAAAGTCTGGTCTAAACAGGTCCAGTCGTTTCAGGGATTAGCCGGAACAAACAGACAGACAAAAATTGTAAAAAATATTATTTTGGTGTTAGCACCGTGTACATATATATCCATATGCATTTAGTAAAAAGCGTTTATTTTAATATTGCAAACACACACCAAATTTTATTTATTTGTATAGATGTATCCACCATAAAAATATGAGCTGCACACATTGATGATAATCATGCCATTTTGTCATAATTAAGTAGGTTTATGTTTGCATTCTAGTATTTCTGTTATCATCACCGCGCCAAAATACTACGCGCGCCGTTCACACGATAGCGTCTTACTGCTCATTACAGTGCTTGTCCCTTTCGCACATAATGTTGGATGAAATAGCATGCATTTTGACTACGCCCACCAACGAGTTCGTGCCGCCGACTAGTGGAACCTTAAGTCGCTAAACGTCCACCTATGTTATCATTTTGCATGTTTTGTGTTGTGTCTCATGTTTTTCTCGTAGTTTGGCAAGCGCTTTACGTTATTGCAAAATGAGTTAGCTCAGAAAATAGGTAAAGGTTAAATAAATTACGAAAACTTTACTAGAATTGGAAGTCTATTAAATTTACGGCACAGTAAAATGTGTAACAATAAAAAGTAACTGCGGTATGGAGTTAATCATAAAAGTTATAGATGTTTTTCCATTAACTTTCGCGGGTTTGTCAAAACTTGCGACAGATACACTTGGTAAATTATTTGATATTATATTATGTTTGTATCCTGATTTTGGAGTTTGATAAAATGTTCGAAGAACTGGTAAGAGATTATGCAGCTTTCTTTAAACTTGACCTAACAAATAATTTTCAAACTGTTCAAGATGTTATTGATAACATGATCACAAGATTAGAAGAACTAACCAGTGTTGTGCAAATGATAAAAGCAAAGAACATTAATTGTAATTCATCAATAACAGAAGATTTAAGTAAATATCGCAGTGAAATTGGCATACTTTCAAAAAAAATTGTTATTCTCAGTGATGTCATATTAAAACTTCAAGCAAATATAGAAGTGATCGAAAAACAGGTGGAGAAAGCAGAAAATGACTTTGGTGTGAACAATGATAGTAAAATAAAGAGTTTTTTGAAACCATTTTTCAACAGGAACAGAGAAACTGGTTTGGTACAACCTGCAACATCTTATGATAAAATAGAACTTTCATCAGTAATGGATTATTTTAAAAGTGATAAAACATAGTACCAAGTATAAATGAGCTTTTACATTAAAGTACCTTTAAGTAAAACAATGATTGTATTTTTGTCTTAATTATTTTTATTATCACAAGAAACTTAATATTATCCTTATATTAATAGAAAAGGCTGTTACAACTTCCCAATATGTTACCAACAGAAAGATGACTCAATGTTCTACTAAATTACAACATGTTATCTTTGTATTTTGGTATTAATGTGTTAGTGTGAAAAATAGCAAATTAAATATGTCACTCATTTACTTTACTCTATGAGGGAACTCAAATATTATGGATCCTTTGACCTGGATATAAATTCTCTTAAGTTGCATATGGTAGATTTGCAATTATATGTTTAGAAATTGATACTATATTAATATTGAACTTAACTTTTGTTTTATTTCACATCATTGTTATTTGTACTTAATTAAAATACTCTATAACTGCAAAGTTTCACTGTATGTAATGAGTAATAGTAATTATGCAACATGTAGTTGCAAAATTAAGATTATTCTTAATAATGCAGATTCACCAAGTGCAGACAATGAAAATTATAAGATACATATGCTTGTTTCATTAACCATTTAAATTGCAAGTCCCAGGTTAATTGTTCTTTTTACTTTATTCATACTTTTATATCAAAATTTAAAAAGCACATTGCCTGTTTCACATCAGCAATCACTTTCTTAGTAAAAAATATGCAATTCAAGTACATCGAATTATGTGATCATTGTTATTGAATACTTGCTATTAGCAAAATGAGCAACTCTGTTCAACCTTTTGCATATTTCTTTGGGTTTACATATCAATTTCATGAGAGTCTATTTTGTATATATTTTGTCATACTTTTGAATACATATTATTATAAGTAGAACTTGTATCCTATATTTTATATTGTAGAATTAAAAATGTGCTAAGCCAAGTGCAATAATGAATATGGTAAACAACATTTACAAAATGTTATATTATTATTAATGCTTTTCACTTAAAAATACTGAATAAAATATTTTTTCACAATAACTGAAAGTGTTAATACCGAAAACCAACCTTTACCATTAAATTAAGACCCAGTTGAGCCAAACCCTCCATCAGCTCTTTTGGTATCAGAAAGACTAGTTGTTTCCACCAATTCAGGGTAATAAATTTTTTCACATATGAGCTGTGCAATTCTATCACCTTTTTTAACTATGAAATCTTCATCAGAATGGTTAAATAGTACAACTCCTACATTCCCTCTATAGTCTTCATCTATAACACCAGCTAAAAAGAAAAATTAACTTTACAAAATTGTTATACTGGCCCTGAAAATAGATCACAAGAACAAATTTAAAGAGAATGACGTCAAGTCCAGAAGGCCACACTAAATACCATGACACCTTATACTATAGTCTACACATATATGGTTGATCCTATCTTTAGACGATTTGAACTTCATTTATGTGCAGTAGAACCTGCAACACGAGGGCCAGCCTGTGTTTGATACCTCTAGTTTAACTATTTCAGCTGAAGTGGTGTCAATTATTGTCACTTTGTTAAATTCATACATGTGGCATTTTAACTGACCACAAAATACTGTTAACTTCTTTGGGGTCTATTGACAATGGTAACTATCTATCTATCTACTATTGCTGGCACTTTTTATGTTCAGTATTGGAACATAAGATGAAAGATATTGGGTAATTTGCTGTTTAATTATAAATATACATTTAAATTTCTACGAGGCTATTTGTGTCATCTTTTTACTTGTAACGAGTGTTGAATGATGTGTAGACCCCGAATGACTGATTCGCCCGTACACAGACCTCTCTTCGTTCTCCAGTCATCTTAGATTTGAATTATTGGCGTGAACACTTTGTATTCTAAAAATATAATTTCCCAAATAGGAATCGAGTTCAAGTTCGCCATGTTGGTCCCGGCCTCCTTTGTAGAATAGGCCAACTGCCGTTCTGCCAGGCAGGTCGTAAAAGGCGACCGAATGGCTATCGAGTCACTACCATCGTGGCTACTAGGTGGTAGAGTTCTGCATTGTCTCGCCCGGGTCAGGTACCACCGCCTTACCTATTCCTGCCGCAATAGCGTCAGTGCTTGTCGCTGTCGTGTTCCGGTTTGGAGAGTAAGGTAGCCGGTAAACTTATGCATGTGGCATTAGACCTCGCCACAAGATAGCAACGCACCATCAACATCTTTGGTGTCTATAGGCGATGGTTGACTCTTTCCATCAGGAGACCCATCTGCTTGTTTGCTATCTTATGATATATAAAAAAAAAAAAAAAAGTTGTAATGTAGATGAGACATATCTATGATAGGCTAACAAAGTAGCATTTATGTTTGCTAACTCATATTACATAGCTTACATCGATAAAGAGAATCATATATTGGTATTGTTAAAAAAAGTGTTAGAACTTTTAACTAACTTTTAATTAAGTAACTATTTTTTTAATCACGTTAATTAAACCAAGTAGATGCTTGTTTGATATCAGATGATATAAAATATATTTGGGTAGTTGTCTACATTCTAGTGGATTAAAAGGCTAAATTTTTTATGTGATAATTCAAGAAATCCTGGGATATTATAGACCTATTGAATACTTGTTTAGTGAGGAGTTTCTTATAATAACTTGTGTTGGTCTGAGCCCCCTTTAAAGAACAGACCATCTGCCAGGCAGTTCGTAACACACGAACAATTGGCTATACATGTCACTACTATTGTAACTACTAGATGGTAAGAGTTCTTCAATGTCTCATTGGAGTATTTTCCTATTCTTGTTGCAATAGTGTCAGTTATTGTCACTACAATGTTCCGATTTAGAGGGTAGGATAGCCAGTAAACTTGCATATGTGGCATTTCCATCCCACCATGCTTATAGCAATGCACTATTAACATTTTTGCTTTTTATTGGCAATGTTTGTCTCTTTTCATCAGGAGAGCCATCTGCTTGTTTGCTATCTTATGAAATAAATAAATATGCAGTCAAATTCGCATGATTGGAGCTAATGTTAGACAAAATTAAGTTTTTGTGTGTTTACAATTTCATCAAGTCCGGGATCTCATATGTTCAACACCAAAACTGGATCACTAGACCACAGAGGTGAGTCGGGCAATTAAAAAATGTTTTTTTTTTTTAGTTTTTTAATATTATTGGTTGGTGATAGGCTTGCCACCATTCACATTGTGTGGAACTAAGTATCTTGAGCTAATGGCTAATCATGGGTGCACTGTTTGTACCTCTGCCTATTTCTTCAGAAAGATCGTTTTTTTGTTTTTTTACAATTTCATATTGAAAATATTCAAGTATTTCATAATTGTCTTCAATTCAACAAGAAAACCACATGTTATTTATTATAGTGGTGATATAATCTTGAAATTTACAATGTTTTAGAGAAAGGAGGAGAGAAAAAGAGTTAGACAGAGGTGCAGCAAGTGCACCCACAATTGACAACAGAGTTGTCGCATGATGCGATATGTATGTGGCTATGTGGCCTATGTGTAGGATATGTGGTCAATTTATGTTCAGATATATTTAATAAAATATAAAGAATGAATTGCTAACATAGGATCTCACACATGTACCTACTACTTCTGTACATATACACCAATGAGCTGACTTATAATTTAAGAATATTGGACAAATGTTATTTTACTGCAAAAGAATTATATAATGGTGAAAACATTAAGATACTCTTGCCACAATATCTTGTAAATAGGTCAACTAAATTTTGTTGGCCCGTAGGGTCAACCATTTACACTTTTTTTTCCAAATTTCGTGATAAATGTTTGTTTTAAGACTCACTGACATCAAGACACGCGAGAGTGTGTCCAGCCAAGGTCGAAGAAGGAACTGGCGATGCAACACCCGTGTGTATTATCACACGAACCATCTCGAGCTATTTTGATCCCTTCATAACTCAAAAACTATTTATTCTACATAGATGAAATCATGTATCATCTGATCTAAAACCTAACCCACTTCCAGGTGACCTAGAAACTCGATATTTGGCACCAAGGTAGACTTTTATGAATGTACAAAGGAAAGATCTCTAAAAATTCAAAATTCTTAAAAACCAGCTGTTGTCTGCGACTTCGCTCGCGTGATACAACATTAATTTATTTTACTAATAGTAGGGTAAAGACTGCCTTAGTAGCCTAGATGCTTATTTAACATGTTTACGTTACAACTGACATAATGGATTAATAAATAAAAGTAAAACATTAGCTGACATGACTCGTGCAGCCCTGACAGTGCTGCACGTGTCATACCCAGCGCAGCTCAACTCAAAATTTGACTTGGCTAGTTTTTACCAACAAGCCAAATTTTTGGAAAAACAGAATTTAAATCAATCCAACAGTATAATTTAAAAAGTAAGTACACTAACGGGCGTATGACTTACACTAATTGTCTATCTGTAGGTGAAACCAAATCAAATTTTGAGGTAGAATTATATTCTAAGTGAAATCAATGGGTTGTGTAAGTAATTTTCTGTTATAATATAAGAATTTATATTACTTTTAAAATAGCAAATATTATGGTAGTACTAATAAATAAGAATTTGTTACCTACATATAAAGTGTGTAAAGAAAACCCTGTCGGATAATTAGAGATCTTATTTGGTACCGTAATACGGTTACATATGTGTAATTATTTTATGGATATTAATTAATTTTCCCAATAAAAAAAATCATAAATTGTATTTACATATGTACAAGGTGCTGTCATTTTTAAAATATTTGCTTAACTCTAGGGAAATATATAAAAAGTATATAAAAATACGAATATTAAAAAAACGATATCTTTTTTTTCTGAAATAAAGTCATTTCAAATTTTTTTTCAGTAATAGGCATCACCAACCTATGTGCCTCTTTCAGATCGGACAGGATTTTCTTTACAAACTGTATAATATATTTATTTTAGAATGTTGCACGTTTTTGTAACTAAAACTTTAGGAGTTTCTTTACAAAATTTGGCACCCTAATAGATCTCAATACTTTGGCTGTGAAGTCGACTGATATGCATACTCTTATATTAAACTTGGGTCCCATTTCACAAGATTAATTATACCGTTTAGGAATTGATATCATTTTTGTATAGACTTAAAGAAATTTATAAACAAGACAATATCGATTTCTAAAAAGTAACGTCTGTTTCTATAAAATATCATATACATAAGTAGGTACATTTGTTGTTTAAAACTATTGTTAAATTTGGACTGTACCACACAAAGCATAGTTTCAAAACCCTGGCCACAGACCTAATCAAAAGGTGAAATACGACAAATATGTACACGACTTCTCGTGTTAGATTTTCTCAAAAAATCTGTAAAACGGTTGACTCTGCAGGCCATCCTGGAAACTTCCCGCTAAATTGAGGTATTTTAAGCCCCAAGGAACAAAAATCTATACCTATAGATTTTTTAGAGTTCAAAAATATAAATTTTGTTAAAAATGACAGTAATTAGTTCATCTTTGACATGACTACGTAGGTTAAAAAATTTCGAAGTAATGCCAAAAACATTTTTTTTTAATTTTCGTCATTGACAATTCCCAAATAAATCCAACGATTTTGATCCAATTTAAAATATTGACACAGTGTTTTAGACAGAAAGCTGATTAGATTTTTAATTCAATCGATACATTAGCCTGAAAAATATTTTAAAAATAATAAGTAAATTTACTGTAAACAACAAAATATTAATATTTGAAACTCTGTAACTTTTGAAAACTTGATTCGATTTTGGTTTTAAATTGTTTTTGACATGGTTTTTTCAGTATTAAAATATTGTAGGAGGTCAAAAACTGATTGGTTAAACAACCTTAAAGTTATATCGAAAACAGACTTTTTTTAATATTTTTTCTTCGACGATTTGTCTCAAACCGATAAACCGCTTTTGATGCAATTAAAACATTGGACGCAGTTATTTGTAGAATAGAGCTGATTAGATTTTCTACTCAATCAGTATATGAATTTAGAAGTTATATTTAAAAAAATCTGTTTTGCCGTAAACTTTTTGAGGCTTTTTTAAAAATTTTTAAAATCTCCTTGACCGAATTGGTTCAAATTTTTAGAAAATCTAAGTTAATTCAATGAATGCTATCAATCGTGTTTCAATCGGTTAAGCCGTTCAAAAGTTATGAGATATTTACATACACATATATAGGCATACTTATGTCATCATGAAAATATTCGAAAAAGATTCCTAGGACCTAAAATGTTGAGATCTGGTAAAATCTCGATTTTTGAAAATCGCGGCAAAATCAGTACTTAACTTCCTTATCTACATACGTAGTGGGAAGTTAAAAAACACGTCTCACTTTCATTAAATGTCCGCATTCAAACATCACACAGTTTGACTAAAGCCCCGTTTTCACTTTGATTAGTACGAGTGTGAGTGTTTAATGCAGGTGCTTAGTATTAAGCTAAAAATACGTGAAGACAGCCGTTGATCAGTGCGAGTGATAAGTAATCAGCATCTATTTACTTTTACTATGCTGATTACAAATCACTCGCACTGATCCACAGCTATCTTCAAGTATTTTAATACTTGAAGATAGCTTGAAGAAGATACCCTCCGAACAAAATCTTTTGTAAAAACCGGTAAAAAACCTTTATTAACCGGTATTTCCTAAACCGGTTTCAAGCCCTGTCAAATACTATTTTATTCATATAGTAAATAAACAAAAAAATGAACATATTTTAAAATGGCCAACTATAGTAGGCCATGTGAGCAGTCATGTTAAAAAAACAGGCAGGTACTGTAGTGTTAAGCTTACCATCACAACAAAGCAAACAAGCAGATGACTCTCCACATAGAAAGAGAAACCATCACCTATAGAGATCAGACATTAACGGTGCATTGTTTTCTTTGCGGCAGGGTCTTAATGCCATATGCATAAGTTTACTGGTAATCTTACACCCCAAACTGGAACACGACAGTGACAACAAAAAGGTAAGGAGGTTGTACCAGCTCTAGGGCGTGACAAAGCAAAACTTTATATCCTGTAGCAACAATGGCAGTGTCTTGCATAACCAATCATTTGTCTCTTAGGAACTGCATGGCAGAGCTGCAGGTGATCTATTCTTCAAAGGGAGTCCAGACCAACAGGAGGAAAACTTACCTGTGCTGATCCTAGGCAATGAGCAGAGCAATAGTATAGGCAAGATGTTAATGCCACATGTTTAAGTTTGTTCCCCCGTGTTGGTCCAGGCTATCTTTGAAAAATAGAGCATTTGCCTCTCTCGGGCAATTTAAAAAAGTTAAAGAATTAGCGATATCATTAGCTTCTTGACAATCTGCAACGTCTCACCAATGTTTGTAAATATGGCCTTAATAGCGTTGTTGCTCATCACGGTCAGAAACTTTTATGTTTAGTCTGTATCACTACTACAAATGTAAATAAAGGGGCCCTTCCTTCTAATAGCATACATATTATCATGCCAGATCCCTTGAATGGTAGCATGTAGCTACTAAAAAAATAATGAAATAAAAGCGCCATTTGAATGGTATATAAAAATTAAGTTAAAACAAAGCAAACATGTGAAAAGTTACCTCCCACATCTATGAAGTTTTTGACTGCTAAACCAGAACGTGGAGCAACTCTTCCGTAACAACCTGCTGG
This sequence comes from Apodemia mormo, assembly GCA_036924255.1. Classification (NCBI taxonomy): domain Eukaryota; kingdom Metazoa; phylum Arthropoda; class Insecta; order Lepidoptera; family Riodinidae; genus Apodemia; species Apodemia mormo. The sequence continues at coordinate 21,086,006 of JAUPFN010000021.1, read as the reverse complement.
TAATTCAATTTGAAGATCCGTTTTGACTAATCCTTTACCATGTTTAGGTACTACATAGTCATAAGCGCTGTAAGGATAGTATACCAAATCAAAGTAATTCAAATTATGGGTATTATACATGATAATGTAAGACATGAGAAATACATTAAACATTATAATGTTCGATTCGAATTCGATCTAATTACCTTTTCAAATCAAATCCAGCAGCTTTTTCTGAACCTTTTAACGGCGGAAATGCATTTTCACTTAAACGTGTGAATTTTAAAATAGTTTGAGTGTTAACTGGCATTTTTATGTTATAATTAAGGTTATTGAATATTTAATTGCTGGAATTTAAGTCAGTAAAAAGCTCTCGTAGAGAGTATAAGTGTTCTGTGGTAAAAAGTAAATGAATTTTAATTTAAAAAAAAATGAGAGCAAAAAAGGCAAAGAAATGACACCAGCACCAGTATAAATATCATTTAAAAAGGAGTAGTTTCAATATCATTTAACTCAAAAATAGCGCGAAATTGTAGCGGCAATTGTTGACATTTGACAATAGCTGACAAGTGAGTAGTGCACAGACTAATTAGAGTAAACAGACCAATTAGAGTACCCTTTAGAGTACCACAGACCATAGAGTACTACCTACGAAGGTAGCATACCCAAGGAACTTATATACGATAATTGGAATTTTACAAAGCAATATTTGAAAAATAAAAATGTACTTTATGGTGTAACAAATAAAGTTGATATTTGTTTCTTACTTCACAGAGGAGGAAAACGTTCTGAGCAAGACAACGACAAGAGTGGATGTTGTCCCTTTCTTGCAATTGCCATTGTAAATAAAACTATCTAGATGGTAGATTTTTATATATTCGGTCATCGTTAAATACCTTTTATTCATACACGTCGATAAATACATTAGCATAAAATGTATTGTAATTAACATAGTGAGTTCTAAAATGTGCTTATTTTAATTATCACGTAATTACTTATGCATTGCAAAAACTGTTTCTTAAATTAGTAGAATTACTTTTTGCAAACTACGAATGGCCGCACTTATATATGGCGATTGGCACTTTATTTAATAGAAAGAGACACACTCCACTCATTTCGTGGTACTCTTCGGAACGATTTTGAAGCGCGTGTGAATATTCCGCGTAGAATGTAACTTCCTTGAGCATACCTACCTACTAGTGATAGTGAAGGCCATGGAAGATAGAGAACAAGCGGAATTGACAAGTACAAACATTTGTATCAGGACCGTGATCGCCATACTCACACATAAAATAAGCATTATTGCATATAAACTACTAATGCAAACATTGTTTCATTGGTCCTTTTCATTTTAAACAACAATAATCCGAAACACACAAACAGAACATTTAAAAATATACCAAACTGCGTTACAATAAATGTTATTTTGCTACAAAAAAAAAGAGTATTTACGTCCTTTTGTAGTCTATTCAAAATAGACTCATCTATTTGTACAATAGTGAAACTTAAGATCTTAATAGTTTCGCTATTCTACAATAGATGGCAGTATTGATTTTTCCGTAGTTTTCAGTTGATCATATTTGAGTAGAGAATTTTCTAGAACGCTATACGTAATGACTGTCATTACGTATATCTTTCTAGAAAAATTAGGTCAACCTAAAATGAACTTTATATGTAAGGTGTACGGCTGATTTTAGCTTGACTTTCTATTATATCATTAGATATTATATTAAATCAGGAATTTAATTAAAATAAAATGAAAATTGTACTTTCGAATGATATGAAATATCTCCATTTTTAATCATCTGTATTCTACTATCATTTCTGCATTCAAGGATGGCACAATACGGCATAATTCAGTGTATAATAGATTTTCGCACGACGACTATCTCCTAATGATATGGTAAGTATCACTAAGGCAATTTAGAGTAAAATCTCATAATAGTGACGCACACGGCACGCCCACTCTTCACTTCCCCTTGTTCTCTATCTTCCATGGTGAAGGCAGACGGTTAAAGTTCTTTTCCTGAGGCATTGACCAACGGCCATGCTTCTTTGTTTATTTTTTGTTAGACGTACCCCATTGATATAAAAAACCCACGGAAAAACCCAAGACACACAATCAGTGTCTCAAAAACGTCCTCCAATAATGGGTGCACAATTTAAAATTGTGCGCCCACTTCAAATAGAATCTCGTCGTTCGCGTGATGTCAAAAATATAGAAGTGTTCTGTGATAAATTGTAAAGTACGACATCATGAACGTTAAAAAAATATTTAAAGATATTGTATTTTCGGTAAGTATAAGAAATTATCTTTGTTTGGTTTGACCTGTACGTTTATATGAAACTTTCATGCCCTATTTTACCTTCTAAGGGCTGAATTTTGAAAAACGCTGAAATAGATAACTCATTATTTTTGCCATACTTAACGCAAATATATCCAAGGAATAAAAATTTCATACAAATTTTATACCCTATTTAATCCCCATCGGAGTTGAATTTTGGAAAATCATTCCTTAGTGGATCCCTACGTCAGAAGAGGAATACGTTTGCGAAATTTCAAGTTTATAGCCCTAAGGGTTCGGCATGTGAGATTATATAAAACATTCATCCCCTATTTTACCCTCTAAGAGGTTGAATTTTGGAAAACTCGGAAAAACGTAGATAACTCATTATTTTTGCCGTACTCTTTTGCTGAATTTGGCTTACGCCGAAGTGAGAGATTACATCCAGTTTAATTTGCTTGTATCTTCTTTATACAAACAGACAAACTCTGTATCAGCTTACCTCACTCTGTTTTTCCGACCAGTTTTGATATTGGAATTAGCAACTAACCTTCTGTGTTGCAAATGTCTATGGGCAATATTTGTTTGTACGCCTGCCTGCAGATACTATAACTGAACAAATGTTCTTTTACATAATATTGTAAAAAAAAAACAACAGAAAAACTGAAATCTAATTCAAAAAGCTAATTCTACGAAAAGCTTATCTTATTTATAGGAAATTAATGCATTTCCTGCTATGTTGTCTTCTATACATAATATAATAAGTCTAAAGAAAAGTCGTGTCTGTTATCTAGTAGGAATCTATGAACTTAATAACGTAGTCATAATCACCATTGCAGTAAACAGTACAATAACAGGGAGAAATTTTATTTGATACTCTTAATGAAAATTATGACATATAAAATTATTGCAGCTTTAATGCAAATGTAATTAAAGTCTTATACAATGGTAACACTTAAATATGATGATAGAAGTGAATCAAATTAAAGTCGCGATATATATACGATTGTATATACGATACATATGATTATTCTTAGCGATATATTTTAAGTAATTAATTTAAAAAAGTAGGAAATTATTCTAGTTTATCCAATGACTAGTATTTAATATTACCACTGGACTTGCTGCTGTCAAAGAATTTTTGTGCTAATTTGAATATCGCCATTTTGGCGCTGTAGACCGATGTGAGTGTACATGGAACTAAAATTAGTGATGCCCACATTTTGACATCTTCGATAAGTTTATCGATCCTTTAAAAATATTTACAGCTAGGTGGGCTGTGGGTCATGAAAATACTAAAATGATTGTAATAGTTTGCGAATATATATAAATAAACAGGAATAATAAGAAATAGAGTGATTCAAGATGAAGATTTCCCGTGTTGGTCGGGACTCCATTGAAGAACAGAACCACTGCCGTTCTGTCAGGCAGGTCGTAAAAGGTGACCGGTTGTCTATTACGTGTCACTGCCATCGTGACTACTACAACGTGTTGTATGTTGTAGTAGTCACGATGGTAGTGATACGTACGTGACTTGTAGGTGATAGATACCGCAATAACGTCGATTCTGTCATTATCCTGTTCCGGTTTGAAGGATAAGTACAAATAGCAACGCGCCCATTAACATCTTTGCTGTCTATATGCTACAGTTTCTCTTTTTATCAGGTGAGACATATGCTTGTTTGCTATCTAATGATATATTATGTTAAAGAAAAAATGTTAAAATATATTCTCATAATTCGTAAAGTAGAGAAGAAAATTGCACAGGATAGGGTTACTATTAATGTTATAACATCGATATTTGTTTGTTTTGCTTTCACACAATATCGGCTTAACAGATTTAGATAAAATTTGGCATTGAGATAAACTAAAGGTAAATTGTAAAAATAAAGAAAACATCGAACATTTTAAACATTTAATTTTATAATACTGTATAATTTCTTCGAGAATTTGGTTGTGATAGTATACCGAAATCCAAATAATGACTCCTTAATATTATTTTTGTTAGACAATCACAGCCTAAGGTTGACCGGAGGTTGCATTAATTTGTTCTTTTTAACTTCTCACTACGTATGTAGATAAGGAAGTTACTGATTTTACCCCGATTTTCGAAAATCGAGTTTTCACCAGATGTCCACGTTTTGAGGTCCTAGGAACCTTTTCCGACTATTTTCACGATGACGTCAGTATGTTTGTATGTATGTGTGTGTATGTGTATATGTAAACATCTCATAACTTTTGAACGGCTGGACCGATCGAAACGCGATTGATGGCATTCGATTGGATTGCCATCTTGGATTGGAGGTAATATTAGTCTGCATCGTTGGAGTTCTATATACAGGTTGATTAATCATGAGTGATACGGCCTTACTTCTTGATTTGTGAGACAGCTCCACAGACAACGATTTTGATACCTATAGAATAATGTGAAATATCCTTCTAGACTTATAAGACGTAGTGTAACTAACACGACTTTAACTTTCCGCTACGTAGTAGGTATGTAGATAGGAAGTTACTGAATTTGCCTCGATTTTCGAAAATCGAGTTTTCACCGGATCTCTACGTTTTGAGGTCCTAGGAATCTTTTCCGATTCCGACTATTTTCGCGATGACGTCAGTATGTCTTTATGTATGTGTGTGTATGTAAACATGTCATAACTTTTGAACGTCTGGACCGATCGAAACGCGGTTGATGGCATTCGATTGGAAAAGATTGGAAATTGAGAAATTTTGAAAAAACACAAAAAAATGTTGGCGAAACAGTATTTTTTAATGTTACTTCCAGATTTATGTACCGATTGAGTACAAAAACTAATCAGCTCTATTACTCAATAAACTACGTCTAATACATAAATTGCATCAAAATCGGTTTATCCGTTTGGGAGTAATCGTTGACGAAATTTTTTGAGAAAAGTGTTTTTTCGACATTACACTTTGTTTAGGATCTAGCAATGACGAAAACTTTTGAAAAAAAATGTTTTTTGACATTGCTTCGAAATTTATGAACCTACCGATTATTTAGCTAAAGCAATTATATAGTTAAATTGACTTGAATGCCAATGGAAATTTGATCAATTTGATCATCATTTACAAAATATACAGTTTTTCAAAAATCAATATGCTGCCTCTTTTATCAAAATAGACTGCATGTATGACTGTTTCGTTGGATCATTCGTGTTTTCTTGCTGTTTTTTGTGACTTAGCAATTGAGACATTTCAATATTTCTTAAAACCGAAAAAATCTATGCTTATAGTTTTTACTCTTTTGGGCTTAAAATACCTTAATTTAGCGGGAAGTTTCAGGGATGACCTGCAAGGTCAACCGTTTAGATTTTTCACAATATGATTATTGTGAAACAGTACAAGTGTATTAATTGATTAATATTGTATTGAGATCAATTTTCAATCTTAGCCGGAGGGTAAAAAGCTAAAAAAAGGTATGGTCCTGACCGTAACCCCGAATGTGCATCCACGATTAGCCAAAGATACGTCTTAGTCCCACAACGTGATAGGTGGCCAGCCTATCACCAACCGGGCACCTTTTCAATCCCGGGCAACGTTGTTTCTATTAGAAAATTGAAAAACACACTTTTGATTTGTCTGAAGCGGTAAGTCTAATATAAATGCTAAAAATTTTGAAGGTTAATTAAATAATAAAAAAAATTTTTCGAAAATCGATGTGAAACCAGGAACTTCTCAATTTTAGAAAAAAAAACTATCTATCTTAGCAAAATGTTAAAAATGTGTTTTTTTATAAGATCAACTTTTATTTTTAATCCCCATTTTTTCTTGAAAACTCTTTTACAAGAAAGCTACCATAAATAAAAATTGATTTCTGTCAATATTAGGCTTTAGAGCGAAGTGGTGGCGCGAGATGGATCTTGAGCTACTACTTGCTACATATTATTATAGGTAGACCGTACTATATATTATAGGTAGACCAGAAAATATGGTGTAAAATTTTAGTAGATAACCTTTATATTTGTTCTGTAAAGATAACATTTGTAATAATAAAAATCGTGTTTTTAATAAATCAAGAAAATTTTAAAGAATTTTTCTTGTAAGTACTAAAAAAATTTAGTCTTATAAAGGTTCGAAAATCAAGTTATCACCAGATCTTCACCCCATACAATTTATAAATGAACTGCTCCACTTTCTGTCTAAGTCACAACTATGTTTGCTGATCGCTTCTTCTGGGCTTCCCTAGATATCTCACCAGTAAAGTCAGCCAGCAGATCCCGTTTTCTTTCACTCCACCACGTGCAAAGTGAAGCACGAGGTGGAGTGAAAGAAAACGGGATCGGGAAAATGACATAGATAACATGCTAAATATGCCACAGATACCCCAATCATAAAATAAATAAAATTTACTCCAAGAAAGTGGACTCAATATACTTTGGTTTTGAACTCTCGACTCTTAATGACCTAACCGTGTTTATGTTACGATCACATACTGAAATCGTTGTTGTGGGGCTCCTAACCCTGAAACCATTTCCTCACCCCCAAGGGGTGGGAGAAAACTTAAGAGACAAAGATATTGTGTTCGGACCAAGGTAGCTAATAAGAACAGTGTTGATAATACAGATAATGCAAAACACTTGCGCTAGATTTTCAGGGATCCGAAATCAAATAAGAACCCTAGTTTGCCCTGTCCATTCGTCCGCCGCCTATAACAGTGAATATTCATAAGAACTAGAAAGCTATACTTATTAGTTACGCCGACGAAGTGTTTTTCGATTAACGAATCCGTTTGTGAAATATAAGCTTTAAAGTGCTAATTTCTCTTCGAGTCAAATGTCCCCCTCCCCCTCTGCCAGCTAAACAGTTGGTTTTGAATGTATGAAAAAATCACGGTTGTAGTATATATTATGTCTAATGAGTTTATAAGAAAAACTATCATGGCTAAGTAAGCTTTACAGGTTTACGAGTAATATTCGACCAACTTATAAAATGTACTTTGAGAAATTTTACAGGCGGCGAGCTTGTAGTACGGATATACACGCCATTGGCGTTAAATAGGCATAAAATAATAAAAAAGCCCTCTTTTGAGTCCGCGTTATTGTGTTGGGCTACTTCGGAACGCAAATTGCGCGTGGCCCGACACCAGACACGTACTTGAGCGGTCGTTGATATACCTAAATATAGATACATCGATCCTTAATTTTGCTCCTGCTTTCCACTTCAAATATGCGGCTTCTTAGTTCTTACCTGGCGGTTATATAGATCGTGCTACGGCGAAGTATCGCGCGCAAGATGTATCGGGCTATCGTGGAACTGCATCGCGAAGGGGCTTGACGCGTCACTGCAGCAGGCGTCAAACTGCGGCTGGCAGGTGATATTTGTACGGCTCACGACAAAGAAACATTAATATAATTACGATAAACAATAATAATAATAGCAAACTACAATTTACCCGCATACATAATATGTTTAGGTATTAGTCTTAGTATTAGTCAAGACAACAACTAAAGTTTGTTTTTTTTAGTTGTTGTCTTGCGTGTGTGTTTCTCATGTTCAATGAATTTATAAACTAAAAGCCCTGATGATGCTGTAATAGGCGAAACCGGTTGGCTTCACAACAATTAAAGGTTAGTGGTGAAATATTTGTGAAATAGTACAAGTGTTTGACAAAATCAATATGATGCAGTTTCTTCAAGTGCCGACGATGGAAAGTATAAATTATATAAGTTTTTGATGAATCCCGCGGGATCACCTAATTTTTCCAGGATAAAAAATAGCCTATGTGCTATTCCAGATCATCATCTACCTGTGTGCCATATTCCATTCAAATCCGTTAGGTAGTTTTTGCGTGATTGAGTAACAAACATCCAAATCCATCCAAACCAATCCATCCAAACATCCAAACTTTTACATTTATAATATTAATAGCTGCAGCGTGCAGCCCGCTGCATTATAAAAGTGATTGGCAAATCCCGCGGGACCACTTAATTTTTCCGGGATAAAAAGTAGCCTATGTGCTATTCCAGGTCACCATCTACCTGTGTGCCAAATTTCATTCAAATCCATTCAGTAGTTTTTGCGTGATTAAGTAACAAACATCCATCCATACATCCAAACTTTCGCATTTATAATATTAATATAGATATAGATATATGTATATTAAATTAATTAATATAATTAATATAATATAGACTATAAGATAGCAAACAAGCAAATGGGTGTGCATCAGGAGGAGACCCATCTGCTTGTTCCATCGGGAAAGAGTCAACCATCGCCTTGGCGAGATCTAATCCTACATGCATAAGTTTACCGGCTACCTTAGTCTCCAAACCGGAACATGACAGTGACAAGCATTGATGTTTTTGCGACAGGAATAGGTAAGGCGGTGGTAAGACGCGGGCGAGACAATGCAGAATACCATCTAGCAGTCACCATGGTACTGACTCGAATAACCAATCGGTCACCTTTTACGACCTGCCTGGCAGAACAGCAGTTGGCCCATTCTTCAAAGGAGCCCGGAACCAACACGCGGAAACATACGGGGAAAAAAGCTGCGACAATTACTTTTAGTGAGCTCAAAGTGCGTTGCAATGATGAGACCATAATAACAATAACTTAGATATATTTAAAGGAATAATGAAATGTGCGCAACGACAATGTAAACTACTAAAGTATATATCCCTGAAGGCGTAGGCAGAGGTACAACAAGTGCACCCACGATTAGCCGAAGATACTTGGTCCCACAAATGTGATAGGTGGCAAGCCTATCGCCAATCGGGCACTTTCCAATCCCGGGCAACTTTGTGTTTCACAGAAAACTGAAAATACACTTTTCTTTTGTGCCCGACCCGGGAATCGAACCCGGGACCTCATGTGGTCAACGCCAACGCTGGATCATTAGGCCACAGAGGCGACTACTAGTAAATAATAATCCCATATTTCAGCATCGTAGAGGTTGATTTGTAAAAAAAGTTAGCCTATGTTTGACCTCGGATCTTCAACTATCTCCATGTGCAATTTTATTGAAAAAAATACAGCGGTTTAGCCATGAAAACTTTAAACAGATAGACAGACTCTCGTATTTATAAAATTATTAGTATATTAGTATGGATGTACAATTTCAGAAAAACTTTGTTTTGTGCCAAAATGTTAAATGCCTAACTTTATTAAAAGTAATATGTACATTTAACGTGTAGGTATGATAGTTAAAATTTATTTGAAAAATGACCTTCCATGTCTGTGCTAGCTAATTAGATATTACAAAGTTATTCATAGCAGACACTGAATATAAATGTTTTGTTTTTCAAAAGTTTCTGTTGTTTAAGAGGCCGTGAACGAATCGTACATTGGGGAATTGTTACTCACATCCGTAGGTATTTTTTTTAACAGAAAATGAGGGCAATCGGAAAGGAATCTCACAGATGGTAAGTGATCACCGTCACCCAGAGACAACTGCACTATCAGACGACAATTACACTACCCGGTAGTTACTCCATTGAGTCACACGTGTCCCCTGGGAGGTGCCAACGAATGACCAAAAAATAAAAGGAGGCAGAGCCCTTTCTCTGGTTCGTCTGGCATATGACCACCACCAGCCTAGAGTCTGTCGCCAAATACCGTAACACACCATGTGTTCCACCACAGTACCTAGTGCCTGGCACCAGCTTCCATTTCCCGAATTAGCTGTCCCTGGTGAAGTGTTTGTCCGTAGCGTATTATAGACGAGTTATTAAGACATTCTTATGATAGTAAGAAGAAGCCCTATCAGGCTAGCATGGTGAAATCAGCAAAATTGCAAAAAAAATACATCAATTTGTAGCTAAATAGTTGCTAATTAGTTGCCAAAACGACGATTTTGTTGCTCGTGCCAATCCCTAGAAATCGCGAATTATGCTATCGTGAAATCAAGGTAGCAAGGTAACTTAATGAATTATATTCTTTTCCGTTCATCTTTATAGAAGATTTAGTTACTATTTCGTTGCTATATCTTAGATATCGCAAAAATTTTTTTAATAATTGTTTTTTTTTAATTTTTCTGTTCTTGCTATCTTGAAACTGGTTTTTCCTGGCATTAAAGAGTCTTTGAATTTTGTTGCTCATCAGGAGGCTACTCAAACAACTAGCAACAAAATAGTTGAAACCGGTCAGCCGATTTTTGAATTTTTTTTTCATCTTCCTCATTCTTGCTATCTTGAAACTGATTTTTGTCGGCATAGAAAGTGTATTAAATTTGTTGCTCATCAGGAGGCTACTCAAATACACTCTAAGAACCAGCAACAAAATAGTTAAAACCGGTTGGGTGATTTTTGAATTTTTTTTTCATCTTCCTCATTCTTGCTATCTTGAAAGTGGGTTTTCCTGGTAATAAAGAGTCTTTGAAATTTGTTGCTCATCAGGAGGCTACTCAAATACACTCAAACAACTAGCAACAAAATAGTTGAAACCGGTCAGCCGATTTTTGAATTTTTTTTTTCATCTTCCTCATCTTGAAATTTGAAACTTCCTCTTGAAACTTCCTCCTTATCTTGAAACTTGTTTTCCCTGATAATGAAGAGTCTTTGAAATTTGTTGTTCATCAGGAGGCTACTCAAATACACTCTAAGAACAAGCAACAAAATAGTTGGAACCGGTCGGCCGATTTTTGAATTTTTTTTTCATCTTCCTTATTCTTGCTATCTTGAAACTGATTTTTGTCGGCATAGAAAGTGTATTAAATTAGTTGCTCATCAGGAAAATACTGAAATACGCTCCAAGTATCAGCAACAAAATAGTTCAAATCGTCTGAAACGTATAAATAACATGAATCTGGAAGAATTTTTTTGGTGTAGCACTGTCTCCATGTATACACCGTCGGAAAATTTCTCCCAGAGTCATGTTACTTATAGACAAACTTCTTTTTACAAAAAAAAAAAAATTCTTTTAAGTGACACTTAAAAATTTTTCGACGACAACACTTAGAGATTTTTTGCAAGTTTCGATGCGACACTTTAAAATGTTTTTCTCAGTGACATTTTGAACCAGTGATGTAGCCGAGCCGGTAACGTGCTAGACTTCGGATTAGAGTGTTAGCCAGGCATGGGTTCGAGCCCCACCGTGGTCAAATATTTTCGTTTTATTTGCGCCAGGTAAGACATGAGATTGTCTTCGACCCGTAGAATACTCGTTCAATTACTGAACGAATAATGATTGTACATTTACATAAAGTAACCAGTTAGGAACTCAGCAAGAGATAAAAAAAAGTGACACTTTGAAATTTTTTGGTGGCTTGATCTCAAAAAAAAAAAATTTGGTGTATACTCGGTGTATATGCGCAGAGTACACACCGTGTATACTTGGTGTATACTCAGAATATAGCGATCCGTTAGGGCTAAATGTCATTATAAAGTTGGTTTAACAGCCTTTAATTAGATCTCTAACACATGAACTTTTTGATTCCATTAAGATAATCAGTTATGTTATCTACCTTCTATTTTGGTCTGCCAATCATCAAACTAAAGCTTGAAGCTCTAAATTTTTTGATTGGTATGCCGGGTTATAAACGATCATGTTATAAAAATCACCCAACCGGTTTTAACTATTTTGTTGCTGGTTCTTAGAGTGTATTTGAGTAGCCTCCTGATGAGCAACAAATTTCGAAGACTCTTTATTACCAGGAAAAACAAATTTCAAGATAGCAAGAATGAGGAAGATAGAAAAAAAATTCAAAAATCGGCTGACCGGTTTCAACTATTTTGTTGGTAGTTGTTTGAGTGTATTTAAGTAGCTTCCTGATGAGCAACAAATTTCAAAGACTCTTTTTTACCAGGAAAAACCAGTTTCAAGATAGCAAGAATGAGGAAGATGAAAAAAAAATTCAAAAATCGGCGGACCGGTTTCAACTATTTTGTTGCTGGTTCTTAGAGTGTATTTAAGTAGTCTCCTGATGAGCAACAAATTTAATACACTTTCTATGCCGAAAGAAATCAGTTTCAAGATAGCAAGAACGAGGAGGATGGAAAAAAAATTCAAAAATCAGCCGACCGGTTTCAACTATTTTGTTGCTGATACTTGGAGTGTATTTGAGTATTTTTCTGATGAGCAACTAATTTAATACACTTTCTATGCCGACAAAAATCAGTTTCAAGATAGCAAGAATGAGGAAGATGAAAAAAAAATTCAAAAATCGGCCGACCGGTTCCAACTATTTTGTTGCTTGTTCTTAGAGTGTATTTGAGTAGCCTCCTGATGAGCAACAAATTTCAAAGACTCTTCATTATCAGGGAAAACAAGTTTCAAGATAAGGAGGAAGTTTCAAGAGGAAGTTTCAAGTTTCAAGATGAGGAAGATGAAAAAAAAATTCAAAAATCGGCTGCCCGGTTTCAACTATTTTGTTGCTAGTTGTTTGAGTGTATTTGAGTAGCCTCCTGATGAGCAACAAATTTCAAAGACTCTTTATTACCAGGAAAACCCACTTTCAAGATAGCAAGAATGAGGAAGATGAAAAAAAAATTCAAAAATCACCCAACCGGTTTTAACTATTTTGTTGCTGGTTCTTAGAGTGTATTTGAGTAGCCTCCTGATGAGCAACAAATTTAATACACTTTCTATGCCGACAAAAATCAGTTTCAAGATAGCAAGAATGAGGAAGATGAAAAAAAATTCAAAAATCGGCGGACCGGTTTCAACTATTTTGTTGCTGGTTCTTAGAGTGTATTTAAGTAGTCTCCTGATGAGCAACAAATTTAATACACTTTCTATGCCGAAAGAAATCAGTTTCAAGATAGCAAGAACGAGGAGGATGGAAAAAAAATTCAAAAATCAGCCGACCGGTTTCAACTATTTTGTTGCTGATACTTGGAGTGTATTTGAGTATTTTTCTGATGAGCAACTAATTTAATACACTTTCTATGCCGACAAAAATCAGTTTCAAGATAGCAAGAATGAGGAAGATGAAAAAAAAATTCAAAAATCAGCCGACCGGTTCCAACTATTTTGTTGCTTGTTCTTAGAGTGTATTTGAGTAGCCTCCTGATGAGCAACAAATTTCAAAGACTCTTCATTATCAGGGAAAACAAGTTTCAAGATAAGGAGGAAGTTTCAAGAGGAAGTTTCAAGTTTCAAGATGAGGAAGATGAAAAAAAAATTCAAAAATCGGCTGACCGGTTTCAACTATTTTGTTGCTAGCTGTTTGAGTGTATTTGAGTAGCCTCCTGATGAGCAACAAATTTCAAAGACTCTTTATTACCAGGAAAACCCACTTTCAAGATAGCAAGAATGAGGAAGATGAAAAAAAAAATTCAAAAATCACCCAACCGGTTTTAACTATTTTGTTGCTGTAGTAGTAGAGTGTATTTGAGTAGCCTCCTGATGAGCAACAAATTTAATACACTTTCTATGCCGACAAAAATCAGTTTCAAGATAGCAAGAATGAGGAAGATAAAAAAAAATTCAAAAATCGGCTGACCGGTTTCAACTATTTTGTTGCTAGTTGTTTGAGTGTATTTGAGTAGCCTCCTGATGAGCAACAAAATTCAAAGACTCTTTAATGCCAGGAAAAACCAGTTTCAAGATAGCAAGAACAGAAAAATTAAAAAAAACAATTATTAAAAATTTTTTTGCGATATCTAAGATATAGCAACAAAATAGTAACTAAATCTTCTATAAAGATGAACGGAAAAGAATATAATTCATTAAGTTACCTTGCTACCTTGATATCACGATAGCATAATTCGCGATTTCTAGGGATTGGCACGAGCAACAAAATCGTCGTTTTGGCAACTAATTAACAACTATTTAGCTACAAATTGATGTATTTTTTTTTTGCAATTTTGCTGATTTCACCATGCTAGCCTGATAGGGCTGTAAGAAGACCCCGGTTACACTTTGATTAGTGCGACTACAAGTGTTAATGAAGATGCTTAGTATTAAACAAAAAACACGTGTAGACAGCTGTTGATTAGTACGAGTGATTAGTAATCAGCGTCTTCTCAGTTTACTACACACTTCCTTATCACCTCGCACTAATCAATGGCTGTCTACACGTGTTTTTTACTTAATCCTTAGCAGCTGCATTAAACAATCGCACTCGCACTAATCGAAATGTAAACACTTCCTAGATAAAATCTACAGAATTTCAGATTTTACTGATGCGTAGGCCGTAGCACCTGTTGTGCCGAGTGTGATAAGGAAGATCGAGGCTTTAACCGGCCGCTTAGGATAACATCGTGATAAAACTTTATCGTATCGTTTACATTGGCGTATTTAGAGTTTTTTCAGGAGGGAGGGGGGGGGGGGGGGGGTTGGGACTTGATTGCAAAAAAAGTTCAAGGGCGAGTTGGACCGTATTCACATAGCGCGGGTATATAATCTTGTATTTCTTGCTTTAAATTTTGAACTTCTTGGGCTTAAAATTCTATACTTAGGTGTATTTTTACTTCTTTGATACTGAATACATCAATTTTGCGGGAACTTTCAGGGATGCAGGGTCGATACAGATCTTTTTTATTATTTCTTATAAATTAAAGGCTCCCGACCCCTTGAGAGGTCAAGATTTTAGGTTGAAGTTATACACATGTTTGGGTAATTTTTAAGCTAATAAACTTTCAGCTATAACATTTACTAAAAACTTCTATTCTCCCTGACTATAAACGGAATGCACTGTATAATATGTAGTAATATGTAATAAAAACGACGTATGTACATAGATTTTTCGGTTCAACGTATAATATGTAATAAAAACGACGTATGTACATAGATTTTTCGGTTCAACGTAGTTATTTGATTTCAATAACTTTAGTGTGCAGTTTTTTAATATGGCCCAACATCCTGGGATGGGCATTAGTGTAATAGTGTACATTATATATATATATATATATATATATATATATATATATATATATATATATATATATATATATATATATATATGTGTGTTACATACATATATATATATATATATACAGACCTTTAAGTCAATCGGTATATTAGTCTGAAAGTCATTTTAAACATGCTAAGTTTGCTGTAAACAACAAAATATTAATATTTAAAAAGACGTAACTTTTGAAAACTTGATTTGATTTTGATCTGTGAAACTGTATTTGAAAAAATTTCGAATTTATGTCGAAAAAACACTTTTTCCAAATTTTTTCGTCAACGAAAGTACCTTCCGAAAGGATTAACCGATTATGATACAATTTATGAATTAGACGCAATTTTTTAACAAAAAGAGCTGATAAAATTTTATACTCAATCGATACATTAATCTGGAAGTTATATTTAAAAAAATATGTTTCGTCAATTTTTTTGCGATTTTTTTAAAATTTATAAAAATATTCTATTCCGAATTGGTTAAAATTGTTGGAAGCCAAGTTGAGCAGAATCTAATTCAATGCCATTAACCGCGTTTCGATCGGTCAAGCCGTTTATGAAATGTTTACATACACATATACATACAACCATACACTCTCTCTCTCACTCACACACATACATACAAACAGACATACTGACGTCATCGCGAAAATAGAAAATGTTTCATACGTAGCGGGAAGATGAAAATCAAAAGTTTGATGTAGATGAAGATGCACATATTTTAAAACATGATGGCTTAGATCTTTTTAATTTCATTCAACGTAATTTTTACCTTTAAATGGTTTTATTAGCTCCAAAATCGGTAGTTTAAAAAATAATAATAATAATAATAATAATTCACGGGACAAATTACACTTACTGATCTAACCCCAAAGTAAGCAAATTATTTGCTTGTGTTATGGGTGTTAGTCAACGATACTAATACATAGAAATACATATATAAATACTAGAATATATATAATAAACACCCAAACCCGGAAATACAAACATTTATGCTCATCACACAAATGCTTGTCCCCGTCGGGGATCGAACCCGAGCCTCGTTGATTGCGTGGTCAGGGTCTCTAACCACTAGACCAACGGGGCGGTCTGTCGAAATGTCGAAGAAAAGGTAAAAAAATAGGTAAGTCAGTTGACCCTGCAGGCTATCCTTGAAACTTCTCGCTAAGTTGAGGTATTTTAGGCTCAAAGGAACAAAAGCTATAGTTTTTGTAAGCATTTTTTTTTTTCAAGGTTCAAAATTCTGACTTTTGTTATAAATGACAGCAATTTCATTTTTAAAAAGCTGTATATTTTGAAAACGATGATCGATTTTCATCCTTCAAATGGCATTCAACGAAATGTTTGAGGGCTCAGTGAATTTGGCCCCACTTTTTTTGATTTTCAGATTTTTGATATTTTTAATTATTTGTTCGTCGTTCGTTCTTTAACGTTCGATTGTAAAAATTGTTTGTTCGTCTTTTATTTATTTATAATTAATTAAACAAATAATCACCCTTAAGTTGGCCCCCCTTACTAGATATCTTTATTTTTATCACTTAGATTAATTAATTTTGATTAATTATCGTTTGTTCGACGACTATTGGTGATTGTTCGATCATAAAAACAATTAAATTCCCAATTATTATTTATTTTATATCTAATATGCAAACCATTACCTCACGCCTACATTGCGCATGCGCCAGCAGTCTAATGGCGACTGAGCGATGCGTAGTGCATGTCATGTAAAAAAATGACATTATAAATAATGCTCCATTTCGAATATCATCAAATTATACGATTTGAATGAAGTATTTATTCAACAGTGTGAGTACCTCGATTAAATATAACTTAAGGGTGATCACTTGTTTAATTAATTATAAATAAATAAAAGACTAACAAACAATTTTTACAATCGAACCTTAAAGAACGAACGACGAACAAATAATTAAAAATATCAAAAATCTGAAAATCAAAAAATGTGGGGCCAAATTTACTGAGCCATGTTTGAGGTCTAAAATGTTTTTGAGCTACATTCTCGATGAAAACCCGATTTTCAAAAATCGGGGCAAAATCAGTAACTTCCTTATCTATATACCTAAGTAGCAGAAAGTTAAAAATAAAAATCCATGCCTAAATTGGAACAATGTAACTCAATGTATCAAAATTTTGCTGTTACATCATTAATTCACGCGCGTTGCGGAACCCATTAACGATATCCTATATATCCATACTAAAATTATAAATGGAAAAGTGTATCTGTTTGTTTGTCCGTCTTTCACGGCAAAACGGAGCGACGAATTAACGTGATTTTTTAAGTAGAGATAGTTGAAGGGATGGAGTGACGGATACTCTTATTCTCTTACTTTACGCGAGCGAAGCCGCGGATAATATAATAGCTAGTAGTAAATAGTAAAATAGGTAAATAGCTAGTATAAAATAATTAAATTTTAAGCAAATTCGTAAAAAGTCACGACGTGTCGCTTTTAGGAAAGCGCCCCAAAATTAAACCGAAGTTCGGCCGAAATTCGGCCGAACTTCGGTATATATATATATATATATATATATATATATATATATATATATATATATATATATATATATATATTAGTGGTGGGCCGAATGTGGTTTGAACCGAATTCGAACTTCGGCCGAACATTCGGTGAAAATACAAAAATTCGGCCGAATTTCGGCCGAACTTCGGTTTAATTTTGGGGCGCTTTCTTAAAAGCGACACGTCGTGACTTTTTTACGAATTTGCTTAAAATTTAATTATTTTATACTAGCTATTTACCTATTTTATTATTTACTACTAGCTATTATATTGTCCGCGGCTTCGCTCGCGTAAAGTAAGAGAAAAAAGTATCCTATGTCACTCCATCCCTTCAACTATCTCCACTCAAAAAATCACGTCAATTTTTTTGTTGTTTTGCCGTGAAATACGGATAAGCAAACAGATAACACTTTCCCATTTATAATTTTAGTATGGATATATAGGATATCGTTAATGGGTTTCGCAACGCACGTGAATTAATGATGTAACAGCAAAATTTTGATACATTGTGTTACATTGTTCCAATTTAGGCATGGATTTTTATTTTTAACTTTCTGCTACTTAGGTATATAGATAAGGTTAGGTATATAGATAAAGTTACTGATTTTGCCCCGATTTTTGAAAATCGAGTTTTCATCGAGAATGTAGCTCAAAAACATTTTAGACCTCAAACATTTCGTTTAATGCCATTTGAAGGATGAAAATCGATCATCGTTTTCAAAATATACAGCTTTTTAAAAATGAGATTGCTGTCATTTATAACAATAGTCAGAATTTTGAACCTTGAAAAAAAATGTTAACAAAAACTATAGCTTTTGTTCCTTTGAGCCTAAAATACCTCAATTTAGCGGGAAGTTTCAAGGATAGCCTGCAGGGTCTCCTGACTTACCTATTTTTTTACTTTTTCTTCGACATTTTTTAAACTACCGATTTTGGAGCTAATAAAACCATTTAAAGTAAAAAATTACGTAGAATGCAATTAAAAACATCTAAATCATCATGTTTTAAAATATATGCATCTTCATCTATATCATACGTTTGATTTTCAACTTCCCGCTACGTATGGAACATTTTCTGACTATTTTCGCGATGACGTCAGTATGTCTGTATGTATGTATGTATGTATATGTGTGAGTGAGAGCGAGAGTGTATGGTTGTATGTATGTATGTAAACATTTCATAACTTTTGAGCGGCTTGACCGATCGAAACGCGGTTAATGGCATTGAATTAGATTCTGCTCAACTTGGCTTCCAACAGTTTTAAAATATTTTGATAAATTTTGAAAAAATTGCAAAAAAAATTGACGAAACATATTTTTTAAACATAACTTACAGATTAATGTATCGATTGACTATAAAATTTATTCAGCTCTTTTTGTTAAAAAACTGCGTCTAATTCATAAATTGTATCATAATCGGTTAATCCATTCGGAAGTTATCGTTGACGAAAAATTTGGAAAAAGTGTTTTTTCGACATAAATTCGAAATTTTTTCAAGTACAGTTTCACAGATCAAAATTAAATCAAGTTTTCAAAAGTTACGGCTTTTCAAATATTAATATTTTGTTGTTTACAGCAAACTTAGCATGTTTAAAATGACTTTCAGACTAATATATGGATTGACTTAAAAGTCAGCTTTTCTTTCTATAAATCGCGTCAAATAAGCAAATTGCTTCAAAATCGGTCGATTTATTTGAGATTTAGTAATATCGAAAATTCAAAAAAAACTTTTTTGATATTGCTTCGACATTTCTGAGTCTGTAAATTACGTAGCTATGAAAACATTTTAGAGGTCAAAAATTGCGTTGAATGCCATTCGAAAGACCAAAATCAATCATCGTTTTTAAAATATATAGCATTTCAAAAATTTTGAAATTGTTTTCATTTACAACGACTTCTATGTACTAACGAATATTTGTAACAAATTTATGATTTTTGAACTCTGAAAAAATCTGTAATGTGCTAAGATATAGATAACTAGCGACCTGCCCGCGGTTTCATCCGCGCAGCTTTTGTTCCCGTGGGAATATCGGAAAGGTTTATACATTTAAACTTTCCTCAAGAATCAATCTATCTATTTAAAAAAACCGCATCAAAATCCGTTCCGTAGTTTTAAAGATTTAAGCATACATAGGGACATAAGGACATAGGGACAGACAGAGAAAGCGACTTTGTTTTATACTATGTAATGAAGATCTAGCAGAAAGTTTCAGGGATGACCTGCCGGGTCAACCGTTTTACATATTTTTTGAACTCTTCGAACTCAAAAATCTATGCTGAAGTTTTTTCACTTTTGTTTTCATATTCAGTAGGTCTGAGAATCGGCTACTATCTATTTTTTATACCCCTAAGTGATAAAAGTTGTCCACCCCTAACATTTTTTTATTTTTTGGATATTTTTTTTTATTTTTACTTTATATGATTTAGCTTTAAAAAATACATGCAACCATGAATTTACACCCTTCTGCAATCAGCTCCTATTTTTTAATTCAATAATTTATATGTCAAAAAAACGTTTGCCGGGTCAGTTAGTATAAATATTATATAAATTTCAACCATTAATGTATCACCGGGTCTTAACTTATATATATATATATATATATATATATATATATATATATATATATATATATATATATATATATATATATATATATATATTTCAATAACACGAAGAATAAAAATTAAATTTCTGTTAGAAGTTGGATTTTTCTAACATTTTTATTCTTCGTGTTATTAAAAGATTTATAAAAGTAGAGTCATTTTCATAAATAATAAAACAAAACTCGCGTTTGTTAAACTATGAAAACTTACGTAGAACCAGTCGGTATGTATAAGGGATGATTGATTGATCACTTACTGATTTTAACGTATAACCACATAACTTTTTACGGAGAAATTCAATTTTTGTAATTCTTCTTTTATTGGATAGAAAAAAATCTATCCAAAAGAGTACGATTTATATAATAGAAACAGAGGATTATTGATTCACAGATTTTAATATATGACCACGCATAATTTTTTACAGAGAGATCCGATTTTTATAATTCTTTTTTTATTGAATAGAATATGCCTCGAGTGTTGTCTCATATAATTTTTGAAAAAAAAAACTACCCAAAAGAGTACGAAAACAGAGGATTATTGATTATTCAATCACTGATTTTAATGTATGGCCACGCATAACTTTTCGGCGTATTAATTTTTTGTTAAAAAGATATTATATTCTACTAGCTGCAGCGTGCAGCCTGCTGCATTATAAAAGTTTTTGGTGAATTCCGCGGGATCTCCTAATTTTTCCGGGATAAAAAGTAGACTATGTGCTATTCTAGGTCATCAGCTACCTGTATGCCAAATTTCATTCAAATCCGTTCAGTAGTTTTAGCGTGATTGAGTAACAAACATCCATCCAAACATCCAAACTTTCGCATTTATAATATTAATATAGATTTTGTTTATTTATTTTAGGGAACCTGGACGAACACGGGAAAATAGATTTTTTATCGTTCGCTATAAAAATGTACAAGTAGGTGTATAATGTTTTGTCTTGTTATTCAACATTTAAAATTTTAATAGATGTTTTTAGCGGGATCTTTCGTGACTTGTGATCCTATGCAAGTGTAAAGCCCATTGAAGAGTGATTCAAGAAAAAATGTTCACTCGTTATTCATAATATGATTGTACTTTTATTGTATAAAATCGATGCCTCACTAAAATAACCTATAATTCTGCTTACAAATGAATTTCGAATCTACGACCCCAAAGCTGCAAGGGCGATGAGGTTTTTGACCTTTGCATGTGGTAAGGGTATCTGTTGCGTATGTCGTGATAATCTTGAGCGTTTTTTGCGTGGCAGTAGCTATTTGCGTTATTTAAATTGGTCAATTTTTTTTTCAAAAATTTCACAAATTCAATTTTCAAACGGTTCCTACGGTTGTAACTTCGCAAAAAAGTTTTTATTCCAATTTGAATATAATAGCATGTGTTTTGTAAGTTACTACTTAGCAGTGCCTACGACTTCGTCCACGTGGAAAATATCTGAAATAAATGTAGTTTAAATTAATCCTTATTATATTAGCTATTTGCTAGTGAAAGTCCCATTAAAATTGGCTCAGCCGTATCAGAGATTGGCCCGAACAACAGACAGACATACAAAAATTTTAATAAATGTTATTTTGGTATATGTACCGTGTATACATCAATATATATGTAGTAAGCTGCGGTTATTTAAATATACAAAGACACTCCAATTTTATTTATATGTAGTACTAGCTGCAGCGTGCAGCCCGCTGCATTATACACAGTTTTTCCGCATCCTGCGAGATCACCTTATTTTTCCGGGATAAAAAGTAGCCTATGTGCTATTCCAGGTCATCATCTACCTGTGTGCCAAATTTCATTCAAATCCGTTCAGTAGTTTTTGTGTGATTGAGTAACAAACATCCATCCAAACATCCAAACTTTTACATTTATAATATTAATATTAGGGATGGGCCGAAATTCGTTTCACATTCGGTTTAACCGAATTTCGGCAACTTGAACCGAACTTCGACATTCGGCCGAAATTCGGTTTAAATGCCGAACATTCGGCACTAGAAGAAAGTATCTTCTTTGCTCTAATTTGCTTGATATCTATGCTAATGTTATAAAGAGGAATTTGTATTCTATATTTTTGTATATTGTATCATCTAAACTCAAAAACTACTAAACCGATTTGAAAAAATGTTTCACCATTGGAAAGATATTAAATCATCCCCGAGTAACATAGGCTATACTATACTTTCGAAAAAAAATCCGTAAAATAGTTGACCTAGCAGGCCATCCCTGAAACATTCCACTAAATAAAAAAACATAAAAACAAAAATGAAAAAACTTCAGCATAGATTTTTGAGTTCGAAGAGTTCAAAAAATCTGTAAAACGGTTGACCCGGCAGGTCATCCCTGAAACTTTCTGCTAGATCTTTATCTATATCTTAGCACATTACAGATTTTTTTCAGAGTTCAAAAATCATAAATTTGTTACAAATATTCGTTAGTACGTAGAAGTCGTTGTAAATGACAGTAATTTCAAAATTTTTGAAATGCTATATATTTTAAAAGCGATGACTGATTTTGGTCTTTCGAATGGCATTCAACGCAATTTTTGACCTCTAAAATATTTTCATAGCTACGTAATTTACAGACTCAGAAATGTCGAAGCAATATCAAAAGTTATTTTTTGAATTTTCGATATTTCTAAATCCCAAATAAATCAACCGATTTTGATGCAATTTGCTTATTTTACGCAATTTATAGAAAGAAAAGCTGATTAGACTGTTAAGTCAATCGGTATATTAGTCTGAAAGTCATTTTAAACATGCTAAGTTTGCTTTAAACAACAAAATATTAATATTTGAAAAGCCGTAACTTTTGAAAACTTGATTTAATGTTGATCTTTGAAACTGTATTTGAAAAAATTTCGAATTTATGTCGAAAAAACACTTTTTCCAGATTTTTCGTCAACGATAACTTCCGAACGGATTAACTGATTATGACACAATTTATGAATTACACGCAGTTTTTTGACATAGGATACTTTTTTCTCTTACTTTACACGAGCGAAGCCGCGGACAATATAATAGCTAGTAGTAAGTAGTAAAATAGGTAAATAGCTAGTATAAAATAATTAAATTTTAAGCAAATTCGTAAAAAAGTCACGACGTGTCGCTTTTTAGAAAGCGCCCCAAAATTAAACCGAAGTTCGGCCGAAATTCGGCCGAATTTTTCTATTTTCACCGAATGTTCGGCCGAAGTTCGAATTCGGTTCAAACCACATTCGGCCCATCACTAATTAATATAGATAAACACAGATTCAATCTATCTACCGCACTTAGCCACACTACGGGCCATTGTGCACAAAGGTATAGTGGCTATTCCTGCCAACCTAGCTCATTACAGAGGATTAGTACCGTAGAAGGATTATGAAATAGTTCCTTGTACGTTTTATTCTCTTTGAAGAACTGGGCCCTTAGGTATCGAACTTCCACGCACTCATATAGCACGTGGTGGGGAGTTTACTCATGGTTTAGGCACGCTCTACATAGCGGACTGTCCGATAGCCCTATGGCGTGCACGTGTTTATTCATATGGCAATACCCCGTTTATTATATACTTATAGATATTATATACGATAGATAATATATGTACAGGCATGCTTCTAAATTCTTTATCGCACGTTTGGCGGATGTGAAAATTGTCCGACCGACACATTTTCTATTCGTTTTATTCGTAAGTACGCTACGACTATGAATTAGTGTAACGTGCAGTTATAGTACCTATACATGTTGACTGGTAAAAGATTGTACCTACTTACTGATGGAGGATGTTCAGTACTCGATTCTGATACCAAATATGTAAAAAAATTAGTTGATACTTAAATTTTGACCTAATTATAAAAAATGTTTTGTATGGACATGGCGCATGGTACATAGGAGTTGGCGAACGCGAAAGTAACTCTGTCTGTCTACTTGTATCTTCTTCACACCTAAACCACTGAACCAATTTGAATGAAATTTGATACAAAAATAATTTGAGACCCGAGAAAGTTACTAGCCTAGATTACTCTTTATTACCGTGGTTTAAGAAAGACATTCCCGGGGTTTTATCCCATATAGTTCCCGTTCCCGTGGGATTTCCGCGATAAAAACTACTTTTTGTCTTTTCCCGAGACTCAAACTATCTTTGCACCATACTTCATTCAAATTGGTTCAGTAGTTTAGGCGTGAAGAAGAGACAGACAGACAGAGTTACTTTCGCATTTATAATATTAGTATGGATAATTAGTGTTCAAAATAAAAATAACACGTTTAACGGGCTTTATAATTGGTGTATATAGATTTTATTCGATTAAAAAATACATAACAGTGTTTGTTAAGTGCGATGTCGATTTATATTATTCAACCTAAAGCAACAATTAAACGGCAAAACCTATACCTATAAAAAACATACACCTCCTTAACAATTACGCATGTAAATTTTTTTAACATAAAATAGTTTTTATTAAGTCTTCAATTTTTTCCAATCGCACGTTTTCTAGCGGAATCTGCTCAATGTAGCAGACGCCCTTAAAAATCACTACTAACGGAATAAGCTAAGGGACTTCCTATTTTCAACCGATTTGAAAACAAGAGAAGATTCCCTGTTTTCCCCATTTTGGTTCCGGGCTTCTTTGTATAATAGACCAACTGCCGTTCTGATATGCAGATCGTAAAAGGCGACCGATTGACTATGCGAGTCACTACCATCGTAGCTACTAGGGGGTAGAGTATTGCATTGTCTCCCCCGGGTCTGGTACTACCGCCTTACCTATTCCTGCCGCAGTAGCGTTAGTGCTTGTCGCTGTTGTGTTCCAGTTTGGAGGGTACGGTAGCCGGTAAACTTATGCATGTGGCATTAGACCTTGCCACAAGATGTTGCTATCTTTAACATATGCACCATTATTATCTTTGGTGTCTATAGGCGATGGTTGACTCTTTGGGAGACTATCAGCTTGTTTGCTATCTTATATTATATAAAAAAATATTCAAGATGATGACTCTCCTAATAAATGTTATTGGTTCGTTACTATCTATTTGGCAGAGATGGAACGCCAAATGCATAAGTTTACCGGCTACCTTACTCTCCAAATTTAACGCGACAGCGAAAATCATCGACGCTGTTGTGGCGAGAATTGGTAAAGTAGTGGTACTCATATGTATATATATGTATAGTGGACGATACAGAACTCTATCATCTAGTTAGAAATCATGATCGCGACATGATCTTTCGGCTTTTACAGATTGGCTATGCGTGTCACTACCATCGTGGCTAGATGATAGAGTTCTACATTGTCTCGCCCGGGTGTGGTAGCATCACCTTATTTATTCCTGCCGTAATAGCGTCAGTGATTTTTAATATCGTGTTCCGGTTTTAACTTACCCTAAGTTAGCCAGTTTAATTATTACATCACCACCATTAATATCTTTGGTGTGTATGAGTAATTGTTGACTCTTTCCGTCAGGAAACCCATCTGCTAGTTTGCCATCTTATGACAAAAAAAGTAAGAAAAAGAAACTATAGGATTGATGTTCATTTTTTTTAACCGAAATTCTTTTACCATTAAAAAGTTACACTATCCAGGAGAAAATATTTGTGTTTTCGTATGTTTGTAAAGAATAAACTCAGAAACTACTTATCTTCATTCTTTTTTAACCGATTTTTTACCATTAGAAAGCTATACTATCCAGAAATGACATAAGCTACTTTTTTCCGAACTAAGTAAAAGTAAGTATTGATTTTGGGTCGCGCAAATGAAGTCGTGTTACTCGCAACACCAAATAATAGAAAAGGAAAGATAAAGTTAAGACTAAGGTCTGGAAGGAAGAAAGAAAAGGAAGGATTGAACACCCCGTTGGTCGAGTGGTTAGCGACCCTGACTACTCAATCGACGGGGCTCGGATTCGATTCCCGACGGGGACAAACATTTGTGTGATGAGTATAAATGTTTGTATTACTGAGTTTGTGTGTTTTTTATGTATGTAACCGTATTTATATGTATTTGTATTTCTATGTATTAGTATCGTAGACTAGCACCCATAACACAAGCAAATAATTTTCTTACTTTGGGGTTAGATCGGTAAGTGTAATTTGTCCCGTGAATATTACTTATAACAAAAAAAAAGAAGGATGGGTGATAAATGTGCACCCACTAGACTTTCGTCACCTTGATGTATATTTGGCCATGTTATAAGCACTTGTCTATCAATAAAGGTGATGTTCCAGTCTAAAGGTAAAGTGACATTTTGACTACTAGGTGGTAGAGTTCCATAACGTATCGCCAGATTTTGGTACTACCGGTTACCTAATTCCTGCCACAACAGAGTCAATGTTTATCACTATCGTGTTCGAGTCTTGTTCTTTGAAGAGTAAGGTAGCTGTGAAACGTACGCATGTGGCACTATCTGTGCTAAATGGATGGCGATTCACAATTAACATTTTTGGGGTTGATAGACAGTGGTTGTTTAGACAGTGGTGTATGTATGAACTTCTATGTACTGATATCGTTTCTAACAAGCAAAACACAAGCAAAGAATTATTGGCAATTATATATATATATATATATATATATATATATATATATATATATATATATATATATATATATATATATATATATATATATATATATATATATATATATATATAACTTAATTTTTTAAGCTGCAGCAATGTTTTTTTATATTAAAGGTACATAACGATATGAAAAAATATCAGTGGACAGATTACTCGAATTGATCCAACACAAAAATATGCCAATAATTCTTTGCTATGGAGTAATGCTAATGGAGTAACATCACGTAAGCTTTCTTGATATTCAGAGTTCAGCCTTTTTTATATCATAAGACAGCAAACAAGCAGATGGCTCTCCTGGTGGAAAAAGAAGCTATCCATTATAGTTACCAAAAATGTCAATGGTGCGTTGCTAGCCGTGTGGTCGGTATTTTTTTAATTATTTTTCTTTTATTAGGAACTTATGTCGCTATGCTGATTACGTCACTTCCATCGGATTAAGCTAATCTTAGGGTTAAAAAGACGGTGGGGGGCATCGCTGTTCTAGGCTTTTTTTGACGAGCTTATACACATCAAGTGCATGTCGATGAATCCGATGTCGGTCTACTAAGAATGCTTTGTATAGGACCTACGTCAAAAATATTGATTTGTCTTCTTGCAAATTGCAATTAATGCCTCTCGCTCTCTCTTGTTCTTGGCACATTCCATCAAGAGGTGATGTATTGGTCCCCGTTGGTCGAGTGGTTAGCGACCCTGACCACGCAAGCAACGGGCCTCGGGTTCGATCCCCGACGGGGACAAGCATTTGTGTGATAAGCATAAATGTTTGTATTTCCGGGTTTGGGTGTTTATTATGTATGTAAAAGTGTTTATATATGTATTTCTATGTATTAGTATCTCTATTCTATGTATTTATATTCTATTCTAGCACCCATAACACAAGCAAATAATTTGCTTACTTTGGGGAACATTGTAATTTGTCCCGTGAAATTTATTTATACTCAGATATCTTATACTCAGATGTCCTCTACTTTGCCACATACATCACAATTAGGTAAATTATTCTTCATAAAAAATATCTTCACGCCCGTATCCCCGAAGGGGTAGGCAGAGGTACAACAAGTGCACCCACGATTAGCCGAAGATACTTCCCGAAGATAAAAATCCCGGGCAACTTTGTTTTTATCAGAAAACTGAAAAAACACTTGTTTTATGTTTCCGAATCGAACCCCGGACCTCGTGTGGTCATCGCCAACGTTGGACCACTAGACCACAGAGGGGATCTTCATCAGGTAAAAAAAAAAACAGTTAATTGGAATGTGATTGGGGCACATTCCATTAAACAGTTTTTCTTACCTAAGAGACTACGTTCTTAAGAAAGAGCGAGAGGCATTAATTGCAAGAAGACAAATTGTTGGAAATGCCACATACATCAGTCTGCCAGCTACCTTACCCTCCAAACCGGAAAACGAAAATGACAAGCATTGACGCTATTGCGGTAGGAATAGGTAAGGCGGGCGAGACGTTGCAAAACTCTACCACCTAGTAGGTAGTCACGATGGTAGTGACTCATACAGCCAATCAATCGCCTCTTACGACCTGCCTGGCAGAACGACAGTTAGTCTATTCTTAAAAGGAGCCCAGACTACACGGTGATAAAGCCTAATTGATTAACAGCTAAGTAATCCAGTAACATCGGTCTAATAATAACGATGCTAGAGTACAATATTGTATATACCCACATGCAATAATTATACGTAAACCTTTGTAGTATTACGCAGTTGGATCATTTTTTTTTGTTCACATATCTATATTTTTCGTCTCATAACGACACTAAATTGGTATATTTATATATTTACACACTTATATATAATTATTTATAAACTGTTTATAACATAACTCTTTTTTTAGCATCACGTAGTCGGGTAAAAATATTTTATTTTATTTTTCCTTGACAAATATTTTAAATGATTCATAAAAATAAGATACAAAAAATATAAGTTGCATGTTTTTATCTACTAAACGAGACCCAAATAACAAAAAAACTATCTACCTGCTCGTATGGGTCGGTATAAGCTTTAGATTCAACAGTGAACGATGTCTATTCTGCACCGATTATCCTGCTTTATAAGTATTAAGTCGGACCCTCATTGAAAAATGTCCACAGTCGGTGGGAGACGCGGCGATCAATATTTTGTTAAGAGGTATACGGAAGTGAGCATTATAATTCAAAACCGCTCAAATTTCAAATGTAGAGTCGATGGCTTGACGTGTTGGAACGGATATTGCTCAGATTTAATTTGTGATTGTACCAAAAGTTGTATAAAGCTTGAGATACTTTGGATTGCTTGCTGTGATTCATTCGGGTGAGCCCCAAGAAGGGGAGTTTATCCATTTTTATATTTACACCGTGTCCCTTGCGGCATGCGCGACGCCTCTTCGCCAGTCTCGTTACTACAGTTTCACGCACCAACACCAGTGCAACGAAAGTGATGTAAATATTACTCATACCACAATATTTACTAACGACGAGTGCTTTTCAAAACATAAACAATATTATTTTGTGAAAGTGATATAAAGTTAAATGAAACATAGTGAAAAATCTGTGAAATCAGTTATCATTCTAGTTTCGAGTCGTTTCACTTCGATCGAATACAATTTCGTATGAGGACATGCTACCCAATGTATTTCAGGAAGCGTTTCAGCAAAGGAACTTTTTGTTCACATAATTTACGCTAGAGGTCAGTATAAAACTTAGTATATTGTAGAGCGTCTTTTGTTTTATAAGAAATCAGATTCATTCTTACAAATATTTCAGTCTATGTAGCTATACATATGGATTAAAATATTGTGCTCTTCCCTTTTGCATCCCTTCTCCGCCCTTTACCTACGCATGATCGACCCCGTAGAGTTTAGGGTTCACTTACGAAGGGTGCGGATAGATATTTCAATATAAGTATATGTTAAAATTTTTGTAGTTATACACAACACTTTTATTTGAAACTACGCTCTACATTTGATAAAAAAAATGAAATGAATTAGACACTTAGCTCTACACTCAATTTAGTAATAATTATAATATATTATGTAATTATACAATATTTATTTGGTATATATTTTTATTAAACAGTATTTTGATGATTTTATCTAATACGATTTGTCATTAGAATATCATTTTAAGTAACATTATTAAAAATTATAATATATCTTAAATATTATACAAAATTTACTATTACTCTGTAGTAACATTTAACACCTCTACATATACACCGCTTAATAAAATGTTTAAAACTTGATGTATGTATTTAAAAACACTATTAGGTATTATATTTTGTTAAATAGCGCTACCAAGACTCTACAAACCCATCCGACCATTTCTATCAGTAATTATTTTAACGAAGCTACAATATTTATATATTTTAATCATAATTCATAACATACAATTAGTACAACTACAAAGTAACTACGTTAAATATTAGATACGGGTTAACACACATAAATGAAAAAACAAGTTACATAGACTACGATAATTTAATTCTAATTTTGATACACCCAACACGAAGTGAAATATTGTTACTGAGGTATTAAAGAGACATAAACGCTGACCTTTATTCAAAGAAAACAATGTATAACAACTAAGTACCTACATGTAGAGAAGGTAAATTGCGCAGATTGATGAAAACATAATATCATTTTTATTGATAAAAAACCTCGATGAGTGAGTGAAGTGACGCATCTATGCAGATAGTTACCATATAGAGCAAGACGTAGCGAACGGCATCAGACATGTTTGTTTTCATACCGGTCCGAATTAACGTCGCGATTGGTTCAAAATCCATAACTGGCCTCCGAGAGCCAGGTGTCGTTCACACCGCGGCCTCGCGCGCCTCGTCTCGTTAATCACTCGTGTTCGCTATTGTTATAGCGCGTCGAACAGCCATCTTTGTCAAATTACGGGCGACTCCTTTCAATAATTTGATTGTAGTAACAAATGGAACAAAACATAGATACTGTTACTAATTCGGGCAATGGTAGAGTCGATCGTATAACTACATTCTCTTTTGTTTTAATGTTGACGCTACGTTAAATACAAGCGTTACGAGTGCTTACGGCTGTAACGATCAGTCGACCATTAAAATGATGGATGATGTTATTTCTTGCAAAAACTTGTGGTGTTAATTTAAGTAAATAATGTGAGGAGTGTTTTTAGTGTTTGTGTTTGATCGTATTTGTGATAAGAACTGCGTTGTAATTTGTTGTACACATTGCATAAATGAGTGGAATGGCGTTGCGGAGCGCGCGGGCCGGAGCATGCGCGCCAGTTTTCCCGAGATCTCTAGGAGCGCATTAAGTGTCCTTCGCTTACGCGTTTATCAAAATGGGAAGGTCCAGATTCCCTGGAAAACCATTAAAATTCCAAAACAGAAAACGTATTAGCGTCCTATCTGGCGCTGTTTATCATGAAACTACTCCTGACAATCATGCAGCGAGCCGAGGCTCTGCTCCCAACGACGTTGTTGGAGAGAAAGAGGTACCTAAAGCTTTTTAAGATAAGTTTAAGTGATAAGCTATTCAACATTGATAGAGTTGTTTACGTAACACGTAGAGACAAAACGAAGCGTCAAATGTATGTTGTGCCAATATGTAAGCGTTTTTTCATTTATATCAAGTGTTACGCGATGTCAACAAAGAAATCTTTAACACCCCATTTATACAACTTGATATATAGTATTACTGAATCATTTACAATATTATTAACTAAGCATGGTTTTGTATTATAGTTTTTGTATTAAAGTAATAGCATCATAACCTAAGTATGTATTGGAATCTAGAGTGTCTTGTACATAGATTATTAATGTAAGTATAAATGTCTCAAACCCTTTGACAAGAGAAATATAGTTTCCTTCATTTAATCTCAAATCTCAATTCTCAATTTTTGTTTTTATTTGTAATTTATGGTCATCTGAACTCTACATTTGAAACTCTACCATTAAAACAAAAAATGGAGCTATTTGCTAGCAGAGTTTTAATTCATTATCTTTATAAAAAATATGATTTAAATTTTTTGGCAACGAATTTTAAATTGTTATGTCAAAATTATTAAGGTTAATATAACGATTTAAAAAAATTCTTTCAGATTTTTATAATAATGTTCCATTGTGACAATTTTATGGTAAATATGCCAATAAATAGATCCGTCGTATATTTCAATGTAACTTCCATCTTCGTATAGTACAGTTATTTTAATCTTTTTGTTAAATTTATGACAGATGTCATATTCAAGAATTTCAATATTTTGTTTACGTAGTATTGTATACTCTTTGGTTTTGTGTTGTTCTGATTGTAATTTGTGATAATTTTAATAAATAAATAATTATTGAAATGCAATGCTTTTTACCCGAGTTATTCAATTGATAATATGCTATTTGATTATTTTATTAATTATATTTTTAACACAGTGAAATCAAACTGAAAACCTAGTGTGAAGTCGTAAAGTTTAAAATAATGTTTTTTAAGCATTTTTAATATAAACAAGAAACAAAACCTTACCAGGGGATTTGTTGGCATGGGGTTATACATTATTTTCACAGATTGTTTTCTAAATATAACAATTTGATGCCACAGTATCAAATTATCTGTAATGCAAAAGCTTTTTATATTTCATTATTGATTATTTTTCTTTCTTCTGTAGTTTACACCCATGCAAGTGGCCATAATAAACCCAAACTAATTTATCAATAAGGTAGGTATAAGGTGTTTATTGAAGATGGTACTTATTTCAACGATCATAGGGGATTATCATTTAAATTTAATTTGCTCCATAAGTAAAATATGTGTAGATGTAAAAGCATAAATGTAATATAACGAAATTAAATAATTTTAAGTCCTCTGATATTACAATCGTCAATTTACACATACATATATTATTTACTTTTATGTAAATAAGCAGTACAACAAAGATATCGCTATAATAGAATCTTTATTGCAGCTTGTATTTAATTAAAAAAGAGTGCATGAAAAGGATACAACATAAGCTTACAGGTTTAATCTATATACATATAATAAGTAGGAAAGTCAAAACAGTACATTGAATATATTTTTTTAAAAATATATGGGGTGTGATCTACAATCTATATCAAAGCCAAAAATATAGTTTTTAGAATTTTTGTCTGTTTGTCTGTATGTATGTCCAGGGTAAACTCAAAAAGTACTGCATGGATTTACTTCAAATTTTGCATAAATATTACTAACAGGTCGGGTCAACATATAGGCTACATATTATCACGCTATCACCCACAGGGGAGGAACTGTGCGAAATAAACGAAGTGCATGCAGACGAAGTCACTGGCAACAGCTAGTAAATTTAATAAATTTAATTACAATTAAATTTGTCGTATTCTGGTTTGAAGGGTAAGCTATATGTATGGCACTACATTCCGCCAGTTGGATAGCAACACACCATTTACATCTTTGATGTGCATAGGCTATGGTTTCTCTTTCCAACAGGAGAGTTATCTGCTTGTTTACTGTCTAATGATATAAAAGGTCCAGGGTATTTTAAACTATCTCCTCACTAAATTTTATCAAAATCAATTCAGCTAGGAGTATTACTAACAGACTGTTTTATATAATTACTAGCTGTTGCCAGCGACTTCGTCCACGGGGACTATGTTTACTCCGCACAACCCCATAGGTGATAGCGTGATTATATGTAGCCTATATGTTGACCCAACTTATTAGTAATATTCATGCAAAATTTGAAGTAAATCCATGCAATACTTTTTGAGTTTACCCCGGACATACAAAAAGACAAAAACTCTAATAACTATTTTTTTGGCTTTGATATTGATTGTAGATCACACCCCAAGTATTCTTTTAAAAAAATATTCAATGTACAGTTTTGACTTTCCTACGATTTTATTATATGTAATATAGATGACTAAGTAGCTGTTACTCATGACCTTGTTCTTGTGACTAAAATCATTACTTCCTTTTGTGCAATCAGGTGAAAAGGTAGGCTATGTCGTTTCTGGATAGGATTTCTAATGGTACTTGTAAAATAATTTTTAATAAATAAAAACATACATAAATACAAAAATGCAAGTGTTTTCTATTTATAATATTAGTTTAGTAAAAAATCACAATTTACAAATTTTCAAAATTATTCTTGATTTATGGTTTAAATCAAGACTGTATAATTATTTCTTATTTAAAAAATTTAATCCCACATATTATAAATATAACTAGCTGTTGCCTGCGACTTCGTCCGCACGGAACTCCACACCGCTCCTTCCCTGTTGGTAATAGCGTGATAATATGTAGTCTATATGTTGACCCGACCTGTTAGTAATATTCATGCAAAGTTTGAAGTAAATCCATGTACTACTTTTTGAGTTTACCCCGGATATACATACAGACAAACAGACAAATATTCTAAAAACTATATTTTTGTCTTCGATACTCATTGTAGATCACGCCCCAAGTATTTTTAAAAAAGATATTCAATGTAGAGTTTTGATATTTCTACGATTTTATTATATGTATAGATTATACAATTTATTTTTCAATTTTTACATGAGCATTTTGAGGTATGCACTTTTAGTTTTTCAAACTATTTCATTCATATTTTTAATGTCAACATCATTTCATAACAAAAAAAATAACAAGACAATATATTGGAGATAGATTTTGAAACACAGCAAAATGTGTTCATAGAAATTTAAGAAACGTGTGAATTATTATGAAACATTTAAAAATGTATTAGAAGGTTATAAACATATAGGGCAAAGTCTTTTTTGCATGAATTTAAATAAACATGAGGGATGAAAGAAGCAAAAGTGATGGGTTAGTATTTTAGATGTCAAATAGCTTAATAAATACACATTCTTATACCCGTAAGTGGTTACTGGTACCCAGGGTATAATTTCATCTTGTTAATGGTTCTTTATTTAACTTGCTAACATATAGCAGTATCTTTCTAATATACCTGTTATTAGGTGTTTAGCAAGAGAGTTGTACTCTGGGCCCCATGATATTTAAACCTGTACCACATTTTGTTAGATTATGTACTAAAATCTTATTGGCTTAGTGTAATGTTTCCCAATCAGTAGTGTGGCACCCCTGTGTGCTATGTGCAATCTTCTATTGAATCAGTCAAGATAGTTAATGTTAACAATAAAAACTTTGGACACAATGATTGCCGAACTATATTCTAGACAGCTTGGGAATCTTTTTTTAAAAATGCAGTAAACTGCCTTTTACGAATAGCCTAGCAGGAAAGCAGATGGGCTTTCCTTCAAAAGAAGCCTGGAGTTTCAACCAACCGCTGGCACACATGCAGATTGTGGCTAATGGGATGCGTAAATTTTAGTTAGATTTTAAATTGTTTCCCAAAAAGATAACTTGATGGGAACTGTTAGCATGTCTAACTATCTATAGGCTACACTCCACTTAGCCACACTACAATCCATAACATGTTTCATACTCTGAAGAACTGGACCCCTGGACTCCCTTGCACTAAACGACGTGGTGAGGAATTTCATTACCGTTGGGGCATGCTCTACGTAGTAGACTGTCCGTAGCCCTATGGCATGCATGTGTTTATTCATATGGGAATGACCCATTATCAGACCACATATCTGTCTCTACTCTGTCCTGGTTGTTTAGTAACTTTCTGATCATACTCAGACCCATTGGCTTAAGCCTTAGTCATCTTGCTCTTGAAACGAAAAATTGAACTTAATAATTTTGTATTAATTTTAAAATCAAACCTGCCCATTCATTTCGCTTGCTGGGCAGTCCAATTAATAATAAAACTTTTTAAAGATATATTTTAAAAGAAAACGAAATGTACTTAATTTTGCCATTTAATTTTATTGCTAGGTTATGTGGCTATTCAAAGTGCAAAAAAGTTTAAATCACTCCATTTTTATTTCCAGGAGGAAGAAAAGAAAGAAAGTAGTGAAAATGAAGGACGCAATTCCAGTGAAACTAATGCATCCATCCCAGTGATTCCAATCAAAGATGATAATGCAGAATCTATGAAAAATCAAGAAAGTGAAACATCAAAATCACCTGTACGAACAAGGTCCCAAAACAAAATGGAACCGTCAATACCCGAAAAACCAAAACCAGTAAAGAAAACAGTAACTTTTGGCACTGTTGAAAGCTGTGAAGATATATTTTTGCCTCTTAAGAAAATTCCAACAAAACATGCACCTCTAGTGTCCATAATTAAGAAAAAATCTGCTCTAAAACAAACAGAGTATTCAACATTCAATAGTATTTTGAAACCAGCTAAATTAACTGATTTAAGTTCTAAGTCAACATCTGAACATCAGGAGGGTTATCTAAGAAAGAACTTAAATCCTTTATCAAAGCCTTCAAACAAGTTTTCACAATTTAGTGATATTCGCTGTACCTCTCCACCTCCTAGAAACATATCTCCGGTTGATAAAGATAGTGGGAATGCAAGAAATTTTGTATTGCCTATTAGAAGCAGTCATTCATCTAGAGTAATAAAACCAAATAAAAAGTTTATTGATGGAGAAGAACAAGTATCTTCAACTAGTTTGTCATCAAGTAAAGTTCTGAGGAAACCAAAATTAAAGAGGCTTGTGTTCAATAATCTACCGAATGAAGATTCACCAGAAGAAGAAACTAATGATAAATTAAATGATACAGACAAAAGTAAAGAAAAACATGCACTTACTACTTCTAGTCTATTTAAAGATAAAACTACTAATTCATTTTCTAATCTCACAAATTCAAGGAAAATTACAAGAGATCT
Source organism: Apodemia mormo (assembly GCA_036924255.1). Taxonomy (NCBI): domain Eukaryota; kingdom Metazoa; phylum Arthropoda; class Insecta; order Lepidoptera; family Riodinidae; genus Apodemia; species Apodemia mormo. The sequence goes on along the minus strand of JAUPFN010000021.1, from coordinate 21,049,529 downwards.
GTTCTCTTTTGACAAAGATCAAGAGTATTCACAAGATGAAAATTCAAATGTAGAATGCCTTGAGAAATTAAAACCATCAGAGCCAAACAAAGAAGACAGATTAGGGCATGCTATGAGAAAGCTAATAGATTCATCAAAGACTAGTTCTTCAAGCAGTTCTAGCAGTGCATCAGAATCAGAAGAAAGTTGGGAGAGTGAGAGCTTTGAAGGCAGTGGCGAGGAAGATGATAAGCATCCCCCTACGAGTCCAGAAAAGGACAAGTCTTCAGCATCACAGCTATTAAGTGGCAAAGTTATTATAAGAGAAGCTAGGCTGCAATTAAATACAACAGCTCCTTCTGCAACAGGATTGGATGGTCCGTTTTCAGCTCTTACACCAGTTTCATGTAAGTTTATTAAAAACTAGCTGTTGCCCACGACTTCATCCGCGCGGACTTCGTTTACTCCGCACTGCTCCTCCCCCGTAGGTGATAGTGTGATAATATGTAGCCTATATGTTGACCCAACCTGTTAGTAATATTCATGCAAAATTTGAAGTAAATCCATGCAGTACTTTTTGAGTTTACTCCGGACATACATACAGACAAACAGACAAAAATTCTAAAAACTATATTTTTGGCTTCAATATCGATTGTAGATCATGTCCCAAGTATTCTTTTAAAAAAATATTCAATGTACAGTTTTGACTTTCCTACGATTTTATTATATGTATAGATAATCATCAAATAGATTTACTGTCCCTATGTTACATTGTTGAAACAGAAAGTAATGTAAATTTTTGTAACACTGAAAAGCTAATCTAATATAATGTAATAAATCTAATATATTAATATTATAATTATAAATGTGAAAGTTTGGAAGTTTGGATGGATGAATTTTTGTTACTCAATCAAGTAAAAACTACTGAATGGATTTGAATGAAATTTGGCACACAGGTAGATGATAGCCTGGAATAGCACATAGGCTTCTTTTTATCCCGGGAAAATTAGGTGGTCCTGCAAGATTCGGCAAAAACTTTAATAATGCAGAGGGCTGCACACAGCAGCTAGTTTTAAAATATGCTTTATTTTCAAACAAAAAATAGGGATTATACGTGGTTTTGTTTATAAAATTTTAGCTAGTATCCACTCCATAAATGACATTTTCGTAAACAAAATTTGCTTTACTAGCTTTCTGTACTTACGTAGTTTTCATTTCAATGTTATACATAAGGATAGTAAAGATGTACATTATCTTTAGAAAAATTGCTTATAGTTCCCTGCATGTTTGACTTGCGGAGAAATGAATAGTCTTGTGTTTGTAATAAGGTGTATTTTGCCATGCACAATCCCCACTCTATAGCCAAGCGCCCAAGAACTCTGCCGAGAACTATAACTTCTCATTAATATAATTTCACCAATTTCTATTTAGCACTAAAAACTTACCTCCTTTAACTACTTGTGTTCACAATGCTAATGATATCGATACAAGTGATTATGATATGTAAAACAAATTGTTAGGGTCTCAAAATGTTTGTCTGATGTGTCTGAAATATTTATGAGTATGAAAGTTTACATTAGTTTTTGATAATCCATGAGATATATATAAAAAAATGATAAAATAAGTCACTTAAAAAACTTAGGAAGGAGGAAGAATCCATAAGGAACATAGGTAAGGTAACTTATTATATTCTTTATAGAGGCAAACTTATTATTATCAAAAACTTAGAATGTCAAATCAGATAACATTTATTCAAAGTAGGTACGCTGAGTTACACTTATGTGTAGCATATAACTTGTTCTCTCAATTGTCGAATCAAAGTAGCAGCGCTTCTTTATTTTCAAGTTGCATTGTTTAATTTTGGCTAATTTTTCTATGAAAACATGAATGATGAAAAATTGATGGCCAAGCACACATTTACAGTATAGTGGTTGAACTAGAAGACATATCACATGTTTAAATTTTTTGGGTATCCTACTCTTCTAATTCGTATCTGCACAGTACTACATCGAAATTGGCAGAAGTTAATACATATACATGAATAAAATGGGGACTTCTCTTTCATAAGTTGTCTACTTTATGAGATTTATCAACAGTATATATATATAGTGACTACAGTTTTTTTAGAATAATTTTTAGTAATAAAATAATTTTATTACTAAGTCATAATAAAACAGAGAGTGTATTGTGATAAGATTTTGCCTGTGTTGGTGGTTAATGCCCCATAAGCAGCTAGCTTTTTCCCCGTGTAGGCCTCGGGCTCCTTTTAAAGAATAGGCCAACTGCCAATCTGCCAGGCAGGTCGTAAAAAGCGACCAATTGGCTATATGAGTCACTAGAATCGTGGCTAATAGGTGTTAGAGTCCTGCATTATCTCCGCCGGGTCTGGTCCCAGCGCCTTACGTATTCCTGCCGCAATAGCATCAGTGCTTATCACTGTCATGCTTCGGTTTAGAGGGTAAGGTACCCTGTAAACTTATGCATGTAGTATTAGACCTCGCCACAAGAAAGCAATGTACCATTAACACCTCTGGTGTCTGTAGGCGATGGTTGACACTCCATCAGGAGACCCATCTGCTTGTTTGCTATCTTATGATATAAAAAAAAAATCTATGGTCGAATTTCGGACACAGGCGATAGCTGGTTAATAATATTCTGTGTCTATTAATAAAGAATAATAATAACAGGGTTTTTACAGAAATATGCAAATTTATATGACACATTAGAATCTTTTTTTTTATATACTATTAAGACAGCAACTTAAAATAATAGTTTTATTCCTATAATTCCTATTGCTTTTGGTATCTATTTGTTTAACAAATTTATAATATATTTGTGTTATTTTGTAGCCAACAACCTACCTACTACTGTAACGTGTGGTGTGTGCGGTGCTGTACGTTTCTACAGATTTGTACGACAAGCCCGTAAATTTGGAATATATTCCTGTGAATCCTGTCGTAAATTTATCTCCAAATTGCTGAAAAAGGATAAAGTGTCACTAAGAACTACACCTGTTATCATGCATTGTGTGAGGGGTGAAGGTATGTAATCTTAAATAAATATTAAGAAATATATGTTAATTCACCCAGATAATTATATTAAAATCTAAATCTAATTGGCTATCTAATTGGCTGTACGTGGTAGAAACCTTACCAGCTCCGCAACGTCTCGCCCAGGTATTTTGTACCGCTTTAAACTTATGCAAGTGTCATTAAGACCTGGCCAAATGGATCAACCAATCCTGAAAATGCTTTGGTTGCGAAGTGGAATGTGCGTTGAGTACATGATTTGAGTGTTTCTGCCTTTGCTTCTGACGTGCAAGAAAGTGTGGTGGAAGTGGGTGGACTATTGTGCCACTGGGGTCTTCTCTTTTTGTCAGGTCTTAAACAAGTTTGCTCATTCCTTACACTATCTTCCATTGTAGTTGCATCACAGCAGTTTGCGGAAATTTTGCAAATTAAATACAACAATTTCTTCTTTAAATTATGGATTTTCACAAAGTAACAACTGAATCTATTAAAAATGCTAGCTATCTTATGATAAAAGAAATTAAAATCTTCAAATTACTTTATAAAGAATATTATTTGTATGAAGAAGTTGGTACTAAAAGGTACATTTGATTTGATATTTATTTTATCATGTTTACATTATTTTTTAAAATGATTGTGGTTCTGCCAATGGCAAACTTATAAAGCAATATAATTGAATTTCAAATACTGAGTAATTACTAGAAGAAGTGAAAAAAGGTTCTATAAAATTATACACACCAGATGGTGCTACAGTATATCCATACTAATATTATAAATGCGAAAGAGTGTTTGTTTGTCCATCTTTCACGGCAAAACGGTACGACGAATTGACGTGATTTTTTAAGTGGAGATAATTGAAGGGATGGAGAGTGACAGGCTTTTTGTCTCTTTCTAACCCCCCACTTCCCTAAAACGAATTTAACGCGGGCGAAGCCGCGGGCAGAAGTGAGTTAATTATATTATGACATATATAAATTCTTATAAAGACGTTATTTGACACATTTACTGTTTACATTTTGAATATCCAATATACATATAATTGTTTGCAATCCTTACTAATGCAATAAAAAGGAAATGTTGTTAATGTCACATTTGCGTCCATTCCATTTTAACAACAACACAAACATAAAGAAAACTCACTATACAGATACTAGAAACAAGCATGATTTTATGCTGTTTCTTATAGATAATACAACATATGCCCTTTGTGCGCAAGTGCGACTCGCACTTGGCCGGCGTTTTTACTTGCCGTAATTTGTAATTAATACATACATACTAGTTGTTGCCCTGTAATAAATTTGTATAAGGTATTTCAGCTTTGAGTATAGGAATGCATTAATAATTACTATCTTAAGTTGGTTTGTGTTCTTTTAGTATTAATCAAGAGGGCCTTTAAATACCTAATTTGACAGCCCCATTAGTCGAGTGGTTAGCGAACCTAAGCTATGAATCGATGGGGTTTGGGTTCGGTTCCCGACATCAAACATTTGTGTGATGAACATAGAAGTTTGTATTTCGGGGTTTGGCTGTTGAATATGTATGTTACAGTATTTATATATGTATTTCTATGTATTGGTATCGTTGACTAACACCCATAACACAAGCAAATAATATGTTTACTTAAGGGTTAGATCAGTTTGTGTAATTTGTCCAGCGATATTTATTAATTATTTATTTGTGTTAAACAAAATGTTTTTAATTTCAGGAAATTGCCATGTTCCTCCAATAGTACGATCTCAACAATGGAAATTATTAAAATGCACTAACAAAACTCGATGTCCAGCATGTTGGCTAAAGTTGTGTCTCAAGGCATTCCAAGTGCCTCCTCATATCAGAACTACACTAACAGCTATGTTGCCTACATACATGAGGAGTGGATCTAAACCTCCCGCAACATTAACTCCGTCTAACCCATTGAGGATAGGTTCTAGCAACACATCTACCACACAACCAACATTCAGTGCGCTGGTTGCTAATGAGAACGAAAATAACATTTTTGCCATAAAATCTAATAAGAAGGTAGCTGATGAAGTTGAAAAAGTTGAGGTATGTATTTATCATAATATTTACATTTGGTAGAGCTACAATTACCATTGTATTGATAATAATTATTACAACAGTATAGAAAGAATTAATTACATACTGGGTTACTTTTAAAAGTCTGGTCAAATTTTCAGAGGCTGTTCACAATCGATAATATGTTCGAATTATGTAATAAAAAAATAATTTCAAAAATTCAAAATTACATTTTTATCCGACACAAGAAACAAAACGCATGGATATAATTTCAATTACACAAAATTCGGACTAAAATATTTTAGTGCCTTCGACCAAATTAAAAGTAATTGGGAAATATGTACTAAGAGCGGCAGATTACATATAGTTATTATCGTAATTATAGGTAAATGTAAAATGACACTGCTAGATTTATAGAGTTCATTCGCAAGACTCGGTGCATGCAATTCATGAATTTAGTGGGATATTTTTTAATGAATATTTTTATACTAGCTGTTGCCAGCGACTTCGTCCGCGCAAACTTCGTTTACTCCGCACAGCACCTCCCCCATAGGTGATAGCGTGATAATATGTAGCCTATATGTTGACCCGACCTGTTAGTAATATTCATGCAAAATTTGAAGTAAATCCATGCAGTACTTTTTGAGTTTACTCCGGACATACATACAGACAAACAGATAAACAGACAAACAGACAAAAATTCTAAATACTATATTTTTAGCTTCGATATCAATTGTAGATCACGCCTCAAGTATTCTTTTAAAAAAATATTCAATGTACAGTTTTGGCTTTCCTACGATTTTATTATATGTATAGATTATCTTGTAATAATTTTACGCCGTTTTAATTTAATATTTAGTTCCTAATTTTTAAATTTGGCTGGACTTTATAAAGTAACACTGTATATTGCAAGATTCTACAAAAGTACAAGAAAGTATGCTTGTCAGTTGCGCTTTCAAGGCTATATTGCTCAATTGATTCTGACAAAATTTGGCATGAAGGTAGTTAAACATTCAGGATCAAACATAGGCTATCTTGTATATATGAAGAATGGACGAGCTGTAATTCTGCCAGGCAGTTCGTAAAAAGCGAAAGACTGGCTATGCGAGTCACTACCATCATGGATACTAAGTGGTAGAGAGCATCGGCTCGACCGGGTCTAGTACCACTGCCTTACCTATTCCTTCCGCAATAGCATCAGTGATGGTCACTGTCACTATGTGAGTCACTACCGTGGCTACTAGGTGGTAGAGTTCTGCAACGTTTTACCCGGGTCTGGTTATTTGGTATCACAGCCTTACCTATTCCTGCCAGAATAGCATCGGTGCTTGTCACTATTGTGTTTCTGTTTGGAGGGTAAGGTAACAGAAACTAATGCATCACATACTAAACAAATTGTGTAATAGATTGTCTGCCTTAGGGGGCATCTATAAATTACGTGAGGTGTTTTTTGGTGAGATGTTGTGAGATTTTATTCAACCCCCTCCCCCATCCCCCAATCTCACGTGAGATTTTTCAAAATTTGGGTTTCTTAAATATGTAAACGTGTTGGATTTTTATTATAAAAAGAAAAAAAATTTGCTTCGTGATTTTATTTACGACTAGTTAAGACTAGTAATCAATATTGCTGAGTTATGTCATAAAAAATTAACAATAGAATACTTAAATCGTAATTACTGTGATTAAAAAAAATGTCTACTCCTCTGACAGTGGCGCGTAAACAAAGGACGGGCTACATTGTACCGTAAATTCAGATTAAGTTGAACTATTTGGTATAAAACAAATATGATGGTTTGGCAGTCAGTAGTAATGTATAGCGTCGAAGTATGAATGAAATTATTTTCTTTCGAACGAATTAGTGGATAATCTTAATCGTATTTCGATTACGCTTAAGATTAAATCTTAAGCATGTACAATCTGGATAATGGACCAAAATAGTATATTTTTTTGTTTCAATCAGAAAAAAAATTGCGTGATATTTGCCGAGACCCCCCCTCTCCCCAATGTAAGATTTGACTCGACCCCCTCTCCCCCTTAAACATCTCATGTAATTTGTGGACGCCCCTTATCTGCAAGACAGTCAAAAAAAAATGATTGGCGGAAAGTGTTATTGCCATCATCACTAACAGGTAGTAAGTAAATGTTTGCATCGTCTCCTTGCCTATTTCTGTCGCAATAGTTTCAGTGTTTGTCATTCTCTCATTTGGCAAGTAAATTAGCGGGTAAACTCAGCATATGACATTTTATCCCAACACAAGTCACATGTCAATGTACCATTTACATCTTTGGTGTCCACAGGTGAAGATTGTTTCTTTCGATCAGCATAGCCATCTACTTGTTGGCTATCCTTTAATATAAAAAAAATGACAACCGCACTTATCAATTTTTTGGTCTTATATCATCTTACTTGCTCCTGCTACCATAATGTGACAAACTGTCACATTTGTTTGATTCACACTATACAATTAGATATCTAGTGGAATAATTTGTCAGTGTTAGTTCTGGGCTCTTTTGAGGAATAGGCCAACTGCCGTTATGCCAGGCAGGTCGTAAAAAGCGACCGAAGTGTAGAGTTCTGCATTGTCTCACTTGGGTCTGGTACCATCGCCTTACCTATTTATGCTGCAATAGTGCTCGCCATTGTCTTTCGGGTTGGAGGGTAAGGTACCTGGTAAGCTAATGCATATAGCATGAGACCTTGCCAAAAGATAGCAACACACCATTGAAACCTTTGATGTCTATAGGCGATGGTTGACAGTTTCCATCAGGAGAACCATCTACTTGTTTGCTATCGTATAATATAAAAAAAAATAGGCATAATGCTTCAATCAGGAAAACACCGGATCCCGGAACATCTATAGTGGCTAATGGCTATACTAATAATATCAGTGGACAAATCACAAAAATTGATCTAAACCCTACGTAAACAAATTATTTGTTTGTGTAATGGGTCTTAGTCAATGATACTAATGCATAGAAATACATATATAAATACTGTAACATATGTAATAAATACCCTAACCCAGAAACACAAACATGTATGCTCATAACACAAATGTTTATGCTTGTCGACAATCAAATCCGAGCTCCATCGATATGTAATTCGGTTCGCTAACCATTCGACCTCGGGGCGGTTAGTATAAGCTTTGGTTACTTATGATCATTGTGAAAAATCAATTTGACTTCTCGCCATAATTATGCTACTAAAACTCAATAGGAAATATACTTTTTACAGGTTTCAAAAGCTCAAAAAAGTCCTGAGACACACGAAGAATCAAATGAAGACACAAACACGAATAGAAAACGTCGTCTTACAAGGGTGAAAGTTAGAAAGAAAGAAAAAAGTGAATCAAAACAAGCAGAGGATCCTAAAAGGCAAAAAGTTGAACTTAAAGGACCTAGAGTCAAACATGTTTGTAGGAGCGCATCAATTGTTTTGGGCCAACCTATTGCTACATTCCCTGTACAAGATGACAAAGAGAAAGTAGAAAAAATGCTTCAATCTGATGAGGATACTAATACTCAACCTCCAATTGAGAAGGATAGAGCTACACCAGATATAACAAGTGGAGATTCTGAAATTGAGGATAAGAAGCCTGTACAAGTACCAGAGGCTGCTATTGTTTCAGAAACGGATCAAGAAAATATTGAGCCTAAGAAACGAAAGATAGAGCCTCCAGTGATCAAATCACAAAACAAAGTTGATTCTAGTGAGGATGAGACAATAATGGATTTGGTTCCTAAGAAGGCACCTTTGAAACTTTCCAATACTACAAATGTGAGTTACACATTAATTTTACTAATGATAAATCTACCTATAAATTAGGCATGGCATTACGCATCACTGGTTATATCACTCGTTATAACATAATTCACGTGCCACACCACTTATATACATCGCAACCGTCGGTTACATATATCGCGAATGGGATTTTATTTCACGCGTGTCAAGCTACTACTTAAGCTTATAATTCGCAAAATTTCATCGTGCGAAAGAGACAAAGTAGCAAAATTTGAGCGACACCGATATTTCTTTTTATTAATCACTTATAAATATAGTATAACAGGCAGAATTAAGTGCACCCACTGTGATAATAATCATCATTAATAAAATATAACGGTCGTGATTTATCACGCATAATATAACAGTGACAAAAAACAAATAACTTCACAATGTGATAGTGAAATAAAAGTAGTTTGACTCCCATCCGTATTATAAATCGCCTCTGTGGTCTAGTGGTCCGGCGTCGGTGTTGTCCGCATGTGGTCCCAGGTTTGATTCCTGGGTCACATAATTCAAAAATGTGTTTTTTTCAGTTTTCTGAAAAAAACAATGTTACCCGGAATTTTTGATATATGCCCGGTTGGCGGTAGGCTTGCCACCTATCACATTATAGGACTAAATATCTTCGGCCAGTTGTGGGTGCACTTGTTGTACCTCTACCTGCTTCTTCGGGAATGCGGGTGTGAACTGTGAAGTAATACTACTACTACAGAAATTAAAATTTACAATTAATATTTGTTTTAGGTACGTGGTCGGTCGCAGAAGTACAATGAAAAACGACCGGAATTAATTTGTGTGGACTTTTGGGAGAGTTACGATCCCGATGAAGTTTGCAATTCAGGCTTTGGACTGATCGGCACAACTCCATTCACAGTGGCAAAGCTTTGTTTTCTGTGTGGTAGTGCTGGTAAAGAAAAGGTAAAGTATTTACATCAAGTAAAATAAAAAAATATTATCACGCCAGCTCCCATGTGTGCTAGATAGAGTAAACCAAATATCGCGAGTTCAAAAACACCTCAATTCACTAGATTTAGCCAATTTTTTACACCTACCGCAGTTTATTACTTACACCGAAAACCTTAATAGTTTTTTAAAACTAGACCGTTTAGGATAAACAGCGTGTGATATGACGCGCGAGAGAGGAGATATTTAATCAATAATAATAATGATAATTTCTTTATTTGTATAAAATAGGGTACATAATTAGATTTTCTTAAAAATATGTTGCTCTTAATTCCTATTTTGCTCGTAATAAGAAGAACTTTTCGTTATCCCTTTTATTCTAATACGTCAAATAAACTAGATATAAATTCTTATTCCTGAAACTTTCATGCGCATATCTCACGCTTTCTATCCTAAGCGGCCGGGATCAAACCTAGGATTTCGTGACCTGAGCCAAATATATAAATAACAACTAGGCGACGAGGGATAGATAATTGACACCAACATTGTTGTGTTAGGCTACTTGCTTTTGCTTTTGAATTTTTTTACATACGTTTTTAAGGCCTGTTATGACTGATACTTGGTGTTGTAACAATTACCAGAATATTTTTGAAGTGAAATGAAAAAAAAAACGCTTTAGACTGTTATTGTTAGAGGAAATATTATGAGTTTGCGTCAGCAACATTCGCATGTGTTTCTTACATATATAGAAAAGGGTGCAAACGAGCAGTAGGTGTACCTGATGGTAAGTGATCACCGTGGCCCATGGACATCCGCAATACCAGAGGTCTTGCAGAGTTGCGTTGCAGGCCTTTTAAGAAAAGTAAGCTCTTTCTTGAAGGTCCCTATGTCTTATCCGTTCGGAAACACCCCTGCCGGTAATTGATTCCACAACAGAGTAGTGCGAGACAAGAATTGTCGGGAGAATCGCTCGGTTGTGGATTTCCAGATATCGAGATGGTAAGGATGGAACTTCAAAATTTGACGTGAATGTCCGGTGATGGAATTCGGCGGCAGGAATTAATCCAAACAACTCGTCGGAACACTCCCCATGATAAATACGAGAAAAGACGCAGAGTGAACCTACATCTCTTGTACAATGCCAAAGATTCAAGCTGTTCCCGGTCGTCAACGATTTGAACCGCTTTACGCTGAATGCGATCAAGAGGAAGAAGCTGGTACTGGGGAGCTCCGGCCCAGAGATGAGAACATTACTCCATGTGAGGCCGAATCTGTGCCTTATAAATTTGAAGGCGATGTACTGTCTCGCTCTGCTGAGCACACTGAGCTTTTTGGAGGCTAGTTTATAGCCTTACCTTCCAAATGACCGCGAATCTAAACGTAATTCGATATGTTGACTCCCAGAATTCCGACACTAGTAGAGGCTGTCAGGAGAGTATCCTCAAATCGAGGTGATACGACAAAGGGTGTCTTTTTAGCGGTGAACGCGCAAATTTGTGTCTTTTTGGGGTTAAAAGTAACCAGGTTTTGACGACCCCATTCCGAGACATCAGTAAGTCGATTCTCAACTTCAGACACAGGCTTGTTTCAGCACTCTTCGACGTTCTCGAGAAATACCACTACGGCTGGAGTATGTAGCATCACCAGTACTGTTATCCGCATAGCAATGTATGTTGCGAATTTGGAACATGTCATTGATATGCAGAAGGAACAGTGTCGGTGATAGAACGCAACCTGGGGGAACACCGGCATTTACAGATTTAATGTCGGAGCACACACCGTCAACTACAGCTTTGATGCTTCGATCAGCCAAAAAACTGGTGATCCATTTCCATAATTTCTCAGGAAGCCCATAGGAAGGCAGCTTCGAGAGAAGGTGCTTTATGCCATACCCGATCAAAGCCTTTCGCTACGTCCAAACTAACTGCCAGTGCCTCCGCCTTGGACTCAACTGCTTCCGTCTACCGATGAGTTAGGTATACTAAAATGTCACCAGCTAAGTGGCCACGACGGAAACCGTACTGACGATCACTAATCAGCTGGTGCTTTTCTAAATACTTGAGGAGCTGAGAGTCGATGATTATCTTCATAATTTTGCAGAACAAGGAGGTTATGGCTATGGGCCGATAGACAGATTAGAGCGATCTCCTTTTTGGAGATGATATGTACTAAACTGTCTTCCATGAATTCGGTACCACGCCGAGTGAGTAGGAGAGCCGGAATAGGCGTGTTAATACTGACGCCAACTCCGGATCACACACTTTTAGCACTATCACAAGGATGCCACCGGCCCACTCAATGTTTAAGATATATCTGTAACTATGAATATAATTCAAAATACAGTTTTAAGTTTTCAACCTCTGTCCACAGTCCTCATGCCCCTGTTTTTTTTATTAAATTTAAGGTGGTTTTTTACTATTGACTCAGACGTTACTTTGCGGAAATCCATTATTAAAAAAAGTGAAATTTAAATGTTTACTAGCCGTGAACTGTTCTATGTGATGTTAAGCTAATTTTATTTTCGGTAATCAGATGTTGGCGTGCTCGACATGCTGTGAGTGGTACCACAGCTGGTGCGCGGAAGATGCGGGTGCAGGGGCGGGCTGGGCGTGCGCGCGCTGCGTCTGGTGCGCTGCGTGCTCACGACCCGCCGCCCGCCTGCGCTGTCGCCGTTGCGCAAGACTGTACCACGCCGCCTGCCTACCGGCGCCACGCAGTCGCGACTGGCCACAGGTATGTACCGACACCTGTTGTACGCGACTGTACCACGCCGCCTACCTGCCCGCGCCGCGCAATCGGGACTGGCCGCAGGTATGTATCGAAATCTGTTGTACGCGACTGTACCACGCTGCTCGCTTGTCAGCGCAGTGCTTTCATGACTGCCGCAAGTATATACCGACTATGTTATATATGCGCGACTGTACCACGCTGCTCGCCTGCCCACGCAGTGCAGTCGCGACTGAAGCACGTATGTATCGGCACCTGTTGTACGCGACTGTGTCACGCTGCTCGCCTGCCCGCACCGCGCATTTGTGAACTGCCGCAGGTATGTACCGACACCTATTGTACGCGCCTGTACCACGCACCCTGCCTGCCCGCACCGCACAGTCGCGACTGAAGCAGGTATGTACCGATACCTGTTATACGCGACTGTATCACGCAGCCTGCCTGCCCGTCCACACCGCGCAGTCGCGACTGCAGTAGGTATGTACCGGCACCTATTGTATGCGTTCGTACCTAACCGCCTGCCATTCTACGCTGCGTGGTCGTGCTCTTATCGCTATGCACCGGAACCCACTGTACGCGACGTTATTTATAACGCTGCCTATCTACCCGCGTCGCGTAGTCCTGATTGGCCGCAGTTATGTACTGCCATCTGTTGTACGCGACTGTACTACGCTAGTTGCCTGCCCGCGCCGTGCATCATGACTGACCGCAGGTTTGTACCTAAACATATTGAACGCGGCAGTACCACGTCGCCTTTCGGTTCCCTCTGCGTGGTTGCATCGGACTGTTACGCACCGGAACCTGTTTTAAGCGACTATCGTGCCGCCTGTTTGCCCCTACCGCGTAATCGCGACCAGCCTATATCTACATAATAGTTGTGGTAGTTATGTAGGTGAAGTGTACCTATTTAACTTAGAGCAGGGGTCGGCAAACTTTTGAGTCGGAATAGCCAAAAATTACAATTTACTAAATTTTAAAGAGCCAGAAAAGAAATAATTTTTTTGCTAACAATGATGCGTGTCAACAGGAGGGTGGGGGGTTTAAAAGCGAAAACAAAAGGCTGAGAGAAGAAATGGTGCCTAATCTTTGATAATCGATTCAGAACGTGCGTATTGCGGAACTAAAAAGCCGAAAGTCTCACATCCAAAGAGCTGCATGTGGCTCGTGAACCACATGCATGTGAAACTCGCAAGTCGCAAGTTGTCGGCCCCTGCCCTAGAGCATTCATGCTGAGACTCGCTGTTGAGAATTGTGTGGCTGTTCATCATCATCATCACTAATCCATTATCATTAATTCGATATTTGAGCAGTGGTATGGTCCGGATTTAAAGGTAATTTACAATTCCTTGTATATATGTTGAGTATACAGCGCACGAATAATCAATAGGACCTGATTTAATTATTATTTTGCACTAGCTGTTGTCCGCGATTTCGTCAGCGCGGACTTCGTTTACTACAGCTCCTCCCCCGTAGGTGATAGCGTGATAATATGTAGCCTATATGTTGACCCGACCTGTTAGTATATTCATGCAAAATTTGAAGTAAATCCATGCAGTACTTTTGGAGTTTACCCCGGACATACATTGACTTTCCTACGATTTTATTATATGTATAGATAATTTTCAGCGTTCTTTTATTTCTAACCCTTTTTAATGAATATTGCGCCTTGTGCGGTATACCACGGAATTTTATACATTTTTTATTTATTCCTTTTTAAATTATTCTTGTATCAGGATGCGATGTAATGTCTCACTCATGTTGTAGAAAATTATTTTGAGTGATTTTTTTTGTGCACTATAAAATTTTAAAACCATAATTACTTCTTACTTACTTGATTGTATTCAATATTTTCTCCTAATTCTACAATATCCCAGTACATAAATTATTAATAAAATTATAATTTAATCCTATTACAGATCTGCAGTGCATGTTTAAAATGTAAGAGTTGCGACAGTAACCGCGTGAATAAATTCGTCGGCAGTTTACCATTCTGCAAGCCGTGTTTTAAGCTTCGGCAAAAGGGAAATTACTGTCCTCTGTGTCAAGCTTGTTACAGAGACAACGATTTTGATAGTAAGGTAAGATGCCACTATAATATTACCAAATACTTAAGCCATTGTTACTTAAAGCTATTTATTTCAGTATTACTTTGAATTTGAATATTATGTAGTAGTTTTTTTTTAATATTATAAGATAGCAAACAAGCAGATGGGTCTCCTGATGGAAAGAGCAACCACCGCCTATAGACACCAAAGATGTTAATGGTGCGTTGCTATCTTGTGGCGAGGTCTAATGCCACATGTATAAGTTTACCGGCTACCTTACCCTCCAAACCGGAACACGATAGTGACTAGCACTGACGCTATTGCGGCAGGAATAGGTATGGCGGTGGTACCAGACCCGGTCGAGCCGATGCAGAACTCTACCACCTAGTAGTCACGATGGTAGTGACGCGCATAGCCACTCGGTCGCCATTTACGACCTGCCTGGCAGAACGACAGTTGGCCTATTCTTCAAAGGAGCCCGGGACCAATACGGGGACCAATAAGTTTTAACTCATTTGGTGTCCATTTTTATTTTACTAGCTTCTCGGACCAAAACTGGGTACCTACCTGATATAAGTATGTTTAGAAATGAATCCTTCCCTAATCTTGTCTTACAATGAATAATTTAAAAAGTTTTTTCAATGGAAAAATTATGTTTAAAATACGTTTCCCATCTGTTACAGATGATGGAATGTGGCTGGTGCAGCAGATGGGTTCACGCCAGCTGTGAAGGCTTATCGGGCGAAGGCTACCAACTTCTTTCCGCTTTACCACCATCCATTGAATACATATGTTGCAAATGTATGCCCAATGATCCTCCATGGAGAAAAATGATTACAGAACATTTGAAGAGTAGACTTCTACACCTCCTAAAATTACTTGCCAAGAATAAGAAAGCATGTGCCCTTCTAAAATTGACACCTCATAAGAATACTCCAATTTTAAACAAACCATACAGACTTATGTCTCCACAAGCGATTAGAAAACTTCACTTTGAAAATGTTGATGATTCCATCAAAAACACATCAGAGACAAAGGTTTATAGAAATACGTCAAGAGGTCGGAAGAATAACAATGTTCCTCCTAAGTTATCAGAAGATCCTAATACATCTGAAATATGGCAGCCAAGTATAATATCTGATGTAAATATTGAGAAAAAAGACATTCCACATCCTTCTCATAAGGTTGTAAATTTACAAGAGCCTTTAATGCAAAATAAGGAGATATGCTTTTCAACTGGCCTTTACGATACAAAAATTGACTTTAGTACTCCATGTGTTGAGGTCCACGAGAACTTTACACCTCAAATTAAAATGGAACATACAGCAATGACCTCTTCGGAACAACAAATTGAAAAATATGAGCCAATATCAGATGATGAGGAGCCTGTTAAAAGTTTTCCTCAAGCCAGAAGTGAACAAGACCTAAGTCCAGCTTTGATAAGGCATTCTAATGTGACAACCGATATGGCTATGCTCAATGAATTAAATAGGATGGTGGCACCAACTTTATTAAATATAAAGAAAAGAGTCAACAGTGATGAATATGTCTCCTTAAAAGATTTTAATCATGACATGAAAGATGTTATTGAAAGAACAACTAATACAGATCTGAAAACCATCTACAAAGAATTGTTTTCTGAGACATTTCCTTGGTTTGATTGTGAAAATAATTGTCTTCAGCCCAATTTAGAAGTCGAGGGAGAGTTAGAAGATTCTGATTCATTGAAAGATATGGAAATGGTAGATATCAAAGGTCTCAAATCTACACCAAATTCTACAGATGAGCCTATGGATCAAATAGTACCAAAACTAGAATGTGAAGGAACAAAGCAAGATGAAGATTTACTTGAATTTTATCAAGTAACGGATTCCAGAATATGTGTGCTATGTAAAACTGTTGGTGACGCATCTCCTTCAATGGAGGGTCGATTACTATATTGTGGACAAAATGATTGGATTCATGCAAATTGTGCTCTCTGGTCTGCTGAAGTTTTTGAAGAAATTGATGGATCATTGCAAAATGTTCATTCAGCAATATCTAGAGGAAAGATGATTAAATGTGCTGTATGTGAAGTCAAAGGTGCCAGTGTAGGTTGTTGTGCTAAGAACTGTAGTGAAACATATCATTATGCATGTGCAAGAAAGGCCAATTGTGCTTTTATGGATGATAAACGAGTTTTTTGCCCTGCGCATGGTAAAGATGTACCTAAGAAAAGTTTACAAAAAGATAGTGATTTTGAACTCACAAGGCCAGTTTATGTAGAACTCGATAAGAAAAAGAAAAGATATAGTGAAATTAATAAAGTACAATTTTTAATGGGATCATTGACTGTACAAAGTCTAGGTAAAATTGTTCCATCTGTCTCAGATTTTGAAGATTTTTTAATGCCTGTGGATTTTTCTTGCTGTCGACTATTTTGGTCTTGTAAGAAACCATCTAAAATTGTGAGATACACTATAAAAACGAAGTTAATTTTAGCAGAACCAATGCCAGGGTTTGATTTTGGTGTTAATATTACAGTTGACCATAGTATGGAAGTTCAAGTTATAGATAGAGTTATGGCTGAAATTGGGGCATGGCACGAAAGCTTAGACATGACTTCTAGAAAAACTGTGCTCTTACTTAAAAATGATAAGTCCCCAATAAAATTTGGAAATACTGTAACATTGGAAGATTTGGCTGTAAAACAAGTTGTGGAATATTTATTGGATAATGTCTGTAAACAAGAACAACAAGATGACGAAGAACCTCAAAACACAGCAGACTTATTACCACCTGAAGTCAAAGATGCTATATTTGAAGATTTAAATCATGATCTTCTTGATGGTATATCAATGCAAGATATTTTCCCGAAGTTGATGTCATATGAAGACCTTGTCGCAATGGATTTGAAAAACGAATACTATGGTGCAATAGGCCAAGCCGATGATAAGTCTGATTCTCGCTGTACAGATTTTATTGACGAATTGCTAAATGCTCGATTAGAATCAAACAACAAGGAGTTAAAAAGAAGCAAATCAGAAATGTTGCTGCAAAACCCTAATATAAAATCATTGACCACAGGCCGTGGACAGCAGCGCTCCACAAGTCTTGCATGGAATAATAAATTTGATACCAGTTTACTTTCTTCAACTATTAAGCGATGTAAAATGAGTAAATCATCAACAGTAACGGGAAAATTAAGTCCAATTCAAAAGATTCTGGACAACCCCTTAGATGTGATTAAACCAGTGGAAAAGCATAATACTGATAAAAAACCTAAAATTGAAACTAATACGAGTAGCTCCAGCATTTGTACTGAAGTACCTCATACTTCTGGGTTAAATTACCGAACTACATCACCTAAACAAAAAGAAGAATCTACTTCAGAAAAAAACGATAAAAATGAAGGATACTATACAGATGTCATTGATTTCTACACAAAGATCCAGTGCAGCCCTATTTCTCAACTGGATGGTGCTGCTGATTGGTCTAGTTCAGAAAGTAACTGCAGTTCAAGACCAAGCAGTCCTCGAGAGGATTTCACACCGATTCAACAACTCGATGGAGCAGATGACAATCTTTCAAATAATGAAAATATTTTAAAAAATCAAACTAATCAGTTTTTATATAGAGCTAGTGGTTCTGAAAGCTCTTATACAGTGACAATTGCTGGAAATTCAATAAGTGGGCAGCCAGAATTAGTAATGCGTCCATTGGATGACGTATCTGGAATGTCAGGACAGTTGGAACAACTTGTTAGATGCGACAGATGTCAGTGTACGTATAGAAATAAACAGTCATACGATCGGCATTCTTGTGATATGATGTCAACAAGTGAGAGTGAAAGTGAAAATCCAAAATCACCTGAAAATAGAACATTAACAACTCTCCAAAATGCATTTCAAGGTGCTTTCGCTCAACCAATGATTATACACGCTGGAATGGTTACGGGTAATGAGAATACAGTAAAGGCAGAAACAATTTCTGCGAGGCGAACATCAATCAACACTAGACAAATAACCATTAATGGAACTATAGTAGAAACACCATCTCCAGGTCCGGCAAATGAAATGACGATGACTTTCACTGAACAAATGAAATCAGGTACTGTTATATTTGATCAGAGTAAAACCACTAATGTCCAAGTATCGGCAAATCAGCAAGTTTTGTCATCACCTCAAATTGTTGTTACGCCACAAATGTTATTGCCGCCAAAAACAAGTTCTGCAAGTGGACAAAAAATGGTTACCCCACAAATAATTACCCAACCAGGTATTCTTCCATACAACATTTGCGTGAAACCAGGAAACGGCAATCCGAATTTGCAACAAATTCAGAGTAGCGCTGATATGACACAACTTATATCAGGAACGGGTGGTATTCAAGTGATATCTTCAAACTCTAATCAAGTGCTAGCTATACCTTCAAACCAAACCGGTAACATTACACCAATGCTACAAGGCAAAAGTCAAGTAGCAAACTTCCCAAACATGGCAAGTGCTTCATCAATTGCGTTGCCAGTCAATTCAATACAAGGCATGCCAAATACTTCTATCATTCAAAATATACAACCGATGATTCGTCCCCAAATTCAAGGGAATCCCACTATAGTTGTGCCGGCTATGACTGCACAGAGACTTAGTTCTCCCAATTCTCAAAACAAACAACAAATTTTACTTCCTAGTGCTCCGCAAAAATCTCCGAAAAAACAACCAGCGCCAGTACAACCTAAACCTATTTTTCAGGCTGCTAATAGAGGTAGAGGAAGACCAATACCAAAACCCGCTACTATCACTAAACGCCATACAAAATTGGAAAAGACATTTACCACTATTAATCAAACTCCTCTTGGACCTGGCAACACTGTTATACAGTTGCAAACAAATAATCAAACTGGACAACCTTCAATTATTGTACAGCCAGTTACAAATCAAAATATTATGTCTGCTTATGTAGAAGCACTTTCTCAACAACAGAATCAAAATATGCAGTATATAGCCACTATAGCACCTCAGGGCGATTTTAAACCTGGTCCTACACAGTTTATTTCACAAAGTGGTCTTATGCCCCAAACTTTTCAAATACAACAAACTGAATCTGGAGGGCTCGTTGCCGTACCCAGTGGCGGTATACCTGTTCTTCTTCCTCAAGGTAATGTTGGTATTTTACCACAAGCAATTCAGCAAGGTGCTACTATCCTGCCTCAAGGTGCCATTCAAACTCAAGGAATTATATCTCAAGGTCCAAATGGACCGACTATTTTACCCCAAGCCATACATACTCAAAATGGTACAACAATAATACCACAAGGAACACTACAAGGGCTTACTTCTGGGAATATATCTTCACAAACTGCAACTATTTTACCCAATAGTACATTACAAACAGCGGGAGCCACTGTTGTGCCGCAAAGCGGAATTGGAAATGGACAATCAACAATAATACAAAATGGTACTGGAACCACAATATTACCTCAAGGCACAATTTTGCCACAGTTCTGTAACGATCAAGTTTTATTAGGATCTACTCCTACTTTAGAAATGGTGACAGATCCTTCTGGTTGCATGTATTTGACAACTACTCAACCTGTTTATTATGGATTGGAAACAATAGTACAGAATACGGTGATGTCTTCTCAGCAATTTGTATCAACTGCAATGCAGGGCGTTCTCGCGCAAAATAGCAGTTTTTCAGCAACAACAACTCAAGTATTCCAAGCAAGTAAGATAGAACCGATTGTGGAAGTCCCTACTGGCTATGTTGTGGTTAATAATGTTGGTGAGAATGTAACCACACAAGTTTCCTCCGCTGGAAATGTTACTGGTCCGTCTGTACAATCGTCGCCACAGACATTGAAAAATGTGAAGACCACAGTACCTAACTTGACCTTACAACCATTACCTGATAAACAGACAAATAATAATCGTCAAACGCCCAAAGTAATTCAAATGAGTCCACTGCCATTGGCATCACAAAATGGAAATAATTTAAATAAGAGTTTAAATCCAATTACATCGCAAATTCATAACATGAATTTATCAAATGCGACACATAATTTACAACGAGCAAATATTACTAAAACCAATGTTTCTCTGTCGCCAAACGTAACACTAGTCTCATCAATTGGACAACCAGTAATGGCTATATCTCAATCAGTGCCCCATTCGGTGCCTTCTTTTTCGATGCAGTCTATTCCTTTGTCCCAGCCTATAGTATCAAGTTCAATAGCACCACCTGTTAAAAATAATGGAATGAAGATTGAAAATTCACATGTAATTGAGATAAGTGGTAATATAAACGAAAGCTCTAATTGTACAAGCCTACCAACTATAAGCGTAACACAGAGCTTAAAGTCTCCGACGCCTTGGAGGCAAATCAACACCTCCAATAATTTAAACTCTATGGATAACAAAATGGAATTACATAACATTGGGATGAAAATGAACGCCACTTCAAATGCATCTTCAATAAGTCTTAATAATATGGTAGCTAGCAGGCAAATGCATCACAATGAAACTGGAAAAGATAATTCAAATTGTTTGATGTCAGTGAACAACCCATCTAATGTTTTACATAATCATCAATTTGAATCCAGTGTCAGCAATCATTCTTCTGCTCATACAGCATCGAATATGATTCAAATTACAGCTGGAAATATCTATACACCTTCATCCACATTGCAGAGTACTTTTGATGCTGACACTACACTGAAACTCAGTAAGATAAATGCCTTATCGAAGGCTGAAGGAGGTCATTTGAATTTTTCGCAAGAAATAATGGCTTCTCACTCGCAACAGCATACGCAAAGTGATAAGAACTTTCAAAATATGGGACCAAATGATAATAAACATAATAATGACAACATGCAAAATCAGATGAATATTCATAAGTTAAGCAGCTGCCAAGTTGCTAGTAATATTAATAACTCACCTTCTATTAGCATTATACCCCATAATTCGATTCGTCCTCAAATTCAGAGTAATCAAAATTCTATGATAATCAATAACAATCAGAATCAGAATTTGTGCTCAATACCAAACAGTACTGCAAGTAATCAAATACAGCTGTTAAATCAGCATAACAATTCTATACAGAGTATGAATTTGTCTTGTCATGAAATTGCTAATAGTCGAGTAAATATGTCTGCCTCTACACCTAATGACAATCTAATGCAAAACAGCCAATCGCATGATGTTGGAAATACAATGAATATGAATAATATGCCACATGGTAATATGCAAATCATGTCACATCATAATAATAGTCAAATGACGTCACCAAATCAAATTCATATTATGAATGGGCAAATACAACATAATCGTCAGTCTGACAATAATAGTCAAATGCAACTAAATCAGGGCCCAAATAATAATAGATCTTACCATGACAATTTGATCAACAATTCACAAAATCATAATCAATCTAATTTGATTTCAAATAGAGGTTCTCCTGAAGGAAGTCTTATGAATCAAAATATGAATTTACATAATATGACGAATTCTCATATGGCTCGTCCTGATATGAGTGAAGTTAATCATATGCATATGAATCAGACATTGCCAAGTATGAGTAATATGCAAAATAACAGAATGTTAAATGATAACTTGCAATCCCATGGCATGAATAGTTTAAATCATCAGTTACATGGTAACAGGTCAATAGAATCTTTACATAGTCAACAAATGCATTCAATGCAACAAATGAATCATCATATGCCTCCTCCTACAAATAGATCTCAAATGGAAAATAACATGCACATGAACCAACAAGTCTCGATGCAGTCTAATAGACAGATAGATAATGTTGTTCACCATCACACCCATCAAATGTCTAATCAAATGCAAATGCAAGGAAATCGTATACATCTTGAAAATAATTTGATGGGTATTCATCAACATGTATCCAATCAAATACATAATAGGCAACAAATGGATAGCAATTTGCACATGCATCATATGGCAGGAAACAGTTCCAATATAAGTGTGAGTAATCAATTAGAAAATACACCTGTCTTAGGAAATATGCATAATGTTAGACATGATAATAATTCCATGTCGATTCAGAATTTGAATACAATGAATCAAATGCAAGGGAACAGAAATTCTATGGAACACAATAATATTATGCAGCACCAAATGAACAATGTTAGTACATTAAACACTATGAACTTACATAGTAATGTAAATAACTCTATGCAAATGTCAAGTTCCAATCACCAGACAAACAACAATTTGTTGAATATTCCAAATATTCCTGATATTAAAAATGATATGCAGGGCTCATGTAGTGGAAGCTGCTCAAATACAAATACTCAGTATAATAATAATAATAGCCAAAACTCATTTGACATGTGTACCAACATGAATTCAAATAATAACATGAATATGGGAACTGCTGCTAATATTATACATGGAATGAATGTCAATAACACAAATATGATTATGAACAATGTAAATAATAGCTCTATGTATGGGAATAATAATCAAACCAATATGACACCTCATGATGTGTTAATGAACTGCAATAATACCCCGGATCATAATGTTAATAGTCTCATTACATCTAATTCTAATCACATGATAATGAATAACTCCCAAGTACATAATAATCAAAATCAAATACTGAATAATCCAATTGGAAATAATTCCCAAATAAATATTAACAGTTGTAGTATAAGTTCAAATAATTCAGGGCAAAATCAATTACCAGGACTGGAAAATCAGTTAAATAGATCCAGTGTACCGATAAACGATTCCCCTAAATTTGCACAAGAGGGAATGAGGAAAAATTTACCAGGCCCATCAAATACTAATTCAAATATTTCCTTGGCAAATATTCCTAGCAATGACTGTGCAAAAGTAAATATGGTTAACAATAGTGAAAAGCAAAATCACACATTGTCGGTAAATAACCAAATAGGTTATATGATGAACCCCCAAAATAATAATAGGGTGATCAATCTGCCAGAAAGAAACAGAGTAAGTAACACACACGTTGATGGTAATATAAATTCACATGTTTCGCAACAACACAACATACGGGTTGTTACAAATAATACTGGAAGTAATGCAGTCTCCAATATATCGGCAGATTCACTGTCTTATCAACAGAAGAATGAAACGAGTGGGACTACGATAAACGTTCCTTTCCAGGCTATACCTAATAGTGCTCCAATGAACATCAATGTAAATTCTAGTAATAACACGGTTAATATAACAGTACAAAACAATCTGGTTGATCCAAAGATAGCATCGAAAGCAGCCGATTTGAACTTTCCACTGCAAACAAATACAAATTTATTACAAAATCAAAATAATGCTAATAGTATGATTTGCATACCAGTTCAAAATAGTACCATTAATTTACCTACTCAAAATAGCTCCAGCATTTCTCTTCCAAAAGCGCCGCCTACACAACAGTCTGGTATTCCAACTAATGTTGTTAACCCTATGTCTATGAGGCCAATGAACAGGGTACTTCCGCTGCACAGAGATGGACAAAGTAAAGCTGCTAAATCTCAAGGCAATAAAACTACTCTAGTTCCGAAACAGAGACCCCTAAGCAATGATATGCCAGATTTAAATATGAAAGAAGAAAATATTGATAGCGATCTTGAAAAGGCTATTGAAGAATCTAAACGTATGATGGAGTTGGAGAAAGTGAAAAGAGAAAAAGAAGAACTCGATGCAGCACGTGCTATTCAATTATCAACTGAGGTTCATGTAGCAAACACGAGTACAGCATCTATAGAGCCAGAAGACGCAAATAATAGACCTGTAGTTGGACTTCCCCCTAAAATGACTTCTCTACCTAGTTTAGACGCAGATATAGAATCAGAGGCACCAAAAGTATTAACGGAGAAAGATATAAACAAAACAATTATACCCAAGGTATCAAATTCTTGCAACAAAATACTTAAAAGACCATTAACAGACAAAAAAACTGAAAATGAATCTACTGTTACGAAGAAGCAAACAAAAACTAAAGGGCAAGAAAATAAACCTACACAACCCAAACATACTCCAGACCCACCAAAGGATGACGGCCCAAAATTAATATACGAAGTGACTTCAGAAGACGGTTTCCATTACTCATCCTCTTCATTGACAGATTTATGGACCAAAGTTATTGAAACAGTCCAAAGTGCGAGAAAACAATCTGGCCTTCCTTTGCTACAGTATAATCTTCCATTAACACTCACAGGAGCTCATCTTCTTGGATTAAATAACAACGCATTGAAATATCTGATTGAGCAGTTACCAGGGGTAGGTTATATTCAAGTTTTATACTTTAATTTTATAGTGCTTCTAAAAAGACTAGGAAGAATTAACATTTACTTTTGTTTCTCAGGCAAATCGTTGCACCAGATATAAAGTAAGACAAGGTCGTCCACTTAACAGCTGGGATAATGACCTCGACCTAAGTGAAGGCTTTAAAGAAAGTCCATGGGGTAGTGCTCGCACAGGCCCTGTGGCGAAAAAGTTAAATCACGACATGTTTAGTTGGATGGCATCTCCATTTAGAGAAGAACCTCCACCACTTAATGGACAAGAGGGTGAAAGTTCTATTTCTAGGTAAAGGCACTTTAATATATTTTGATAATACAGCCCAGATAAGGCAGGAGGAGCCATTAGAGATTAAGAAACCTTTAATTCCATCATTCGTGTTGGTCCCGGTCTCCTTTGAAGAATAGGCCAACTGCCGATCTGCCAGGCAGGTCGTAAAAGGCGACCTAGTGGCTATGCGCGTCATTACCATCGTGACTACTAGGTGGTAGAGTTCTGCATCGGCTCGACCGGGTCAGGTACCACTGCCTTACCTATTCCTGCCGCAGTAGTGTCAGTGCTAGTCACTGTCGTGTTCCGGTTTGGAGGGTAAGGTAGCCGGTAAACTTATGCATGTGGCATTAGACCTCGCCAGAAGATAGCAACGCACCATTAACATCTTTTGTGTCTATAGGCGATGGTTGACTCTTTCCACCAGGAGACCCGTCTGCTTGTTTGTTATCTTATGATATAAAAAAATATCGAATATTCTATTCCTAAAGTATGTAAAAATATTTTAACGCGTCTGAAGTTCTGGATGGCTGCCAGATTTATGTAAACACATTATGATACCACTCTAAGAGTGAAAACAATCTGCCAATATACCATTTTAAAAGATATTTTAAAATGTTTGCACTAAATTATATTGCAAGAATAAAGAATAAAATTTGAGAAACTTGTTGGTTTATGTGTCTCGGTACTTTGCAGGCATTTACTATGAAAATTTTATTTACATTTTACGCAATCTTATGCAACCAAAGCTCTGTTTGCCTTATTCGAGTTTTGAAAAAAATCTTGAAATTGACTATTGATTTGGTGTTAAGGTTTTGACGTTTTGTTGGGCTTAAGATTACTTATCACTTAAAAACCATCATTAAATGTTTCAAATCAATCTTCGAGTTACACTTTGCATTGTTGAGAGAAGTGACTTTAAAAACTGCTTCATAAATAGTGACGCACACCATAAGAGAGTGAAAGGATGTTATCCTGATAATTTTTGTTCACTTGCCAATCTATGAAATTAGTAGGATCTACGATTTAACTTGCGTGTCTCGACTGATAAAACAGCTGTCATTGAGTCCATATAGTTAATATTTACTACGGAGTTTGACATAAAAATTTAATGCACGGACAAGTTTTATGGAAATTGCGAAAATTATCAAGGCGTTTAGCTTAAATCGTAGCGCCGTACATTATAAGCAAACAACATTCGTTTTGGCCTGGAAATCTTAAGTTAAATTCCGTAGATTCTAATAAATATTTTTATAGCACTTTGTAACCTAAGTCCGCACTTTAACCACGATTTTTGGTGTATAAAGTAAAGACCTCTGGTATTGTGGATGTCCATGGGCGGCAGTGATCACTTACCATCAGGTGCACTTCTTGCTCGATTGCTCCCTCTTCTATATATTAAAAAAAAACGTATAACTGAAGTTATTATCGTGTCGTCCAACAACTTTCGGGCGCCAATTTTACGCCGTGCGATAATAGACAACTTAGGACACACGTAATGTAATTTGCTATTATTAAATATACAATACAAATTACAGGCGGCTGGCAACGTTACCTCCAGCAATGCGGTTCAGACAACTAAAAGAGACCGCTAAAGTATCTGTGGGCGTATACAGATCGCACATCCACGGACGTGGCTTATTCTGTAAACGGGATATTGAAGAAGGTATGTTTTCATTATTTTTTTACACCGTGCTCATTTACAGTACAAAATAGAAAATTCTAGAAAATTCTTTTAATAACGAAATATAACATCGTGATTTAACCTGCATTCCTATACTTATAAAGCTATAAGTAATGTAATTCTCATTAGGTTAACATAGCGGTGTTGAGAGTCTATCGGCCGGTTTCCGAAACGCAAATTAAATTTAACGAGCAATTAATCTATTTTGACATATTTTTTACAATCAAATGGTCTGTTAAACTCATATTGATTGTTTGTTAAAATTAATTTGAGTTTCGAAAACCGGCCGTATGAGTGGTGTATATTCACTGTGATGATCCGGATGCACCTTTGAAGAATAGTTTAACTAATTTACTGCTAGGCATCTCTTAAAATGCAAGAGAGGTCTAATACGTGTAAATAACTGTGTAGTATACTACCACATTTACTAGATAGTATACTACAGAACTTTACTTTTGAACGTATCGAATAAATTTAGTATCACCGCCTTACTTATTCCTACCGCAATAGCGTGCTACTTGTTCTCGTGTTTCAGTTTAGAGGGTAAGGTGGTTGGTAAAAAGTGTTTTGAATGAATTAATTAATTATTACTCTTTATTGCGCACCAAATTTAACAAGACAGTAGTGGGTACACAAAGGCAGTCTTATCGTTAAAGAGCGATCTCTGTCAGACAACCTTTAGGTAGAGATCTTATCCGTACTAATATTATAAATGCGAAAGTAATTCTGTCTGTCTCTTCTCCACGCCTAAACCACTAAACCGATTTTGATGAAATTTGGTACAAAGATAATTTGAGACCCGAGAAAGGACATAGGATAGTTTTTATCCCTGAAACCCCACGGGAACGGCAATTATGCGTGTTTTATTTTAGAAATTGTTTCACGGGGACGAGGTCGCGGGTACGGCTAGTAATTAATATATTTTAGGTAGTAGTAGTAGTAGCTATTAAATTAAGTGAATTTAGTGAATCTATATTATATAATATAATATTATAAATGCGAAAGTTTGGATGTTTGGATGGATGTTTGTTACTCAATCACGCAAAAACTACTGAACGGATTTGAATGAAATTTGGCACACGGGTAGATGATAACCTGGAATAACACATAGGCTACTTTTTATCCCAGAAAAATTAGGTGATCACCAAAAACTTTTATGATGCAGCGGGCTGCACGCTGCAGCTAGAAAATGTAATTTTGAAATGTTATCTATATGACTTTATGACATTATAGGTGACATGGTAATCGAGTACGCAGGCGAAGTGATCCGTGCGGTGTTGGCGGACCAGCGCGAGAAGAAATACGAGGCCATGAGCGGCCGCCGCGGCGTGGGCGGCTGCTACATGTTCCGCATCGATGACAACCTCGTCGTCGATGCCACGCTCAAAGGCAATGCTGCGCGATTCATTAACCATTCCTGCGATGTAAGTTAACTGTTACATTACATTTTTAATATGTATAGATACAGTAATGAAATCACTCACCTCGGTGTTGGTCTGGGCTCCTTTGAAAAATAGACCAACTGCCGTTCTGCTAAGCAGGTCGTAAAACTCGCCCGGGTACAGGAATAGGTAAGGCGGTGGTACCAGACCCGGGCGAGACAATGCAGAACTCTACCACCGAGTAACCACGATGGTAGTGACTCGCATAGCCAATCGTTCGCCTCTTACGAACTCTGACAGAACGGCAGACGGCCTACTCTTTAAAGGAGGCCAGGAACATCTCGAAGAAGAGTGAGAGTTACTGCTTTATATTATAATACAATTACATATACATACTAATGTGATGATATTTTGAATACATATACATACTATGGTGTTGATATATTTGATTTCATTATGTGATTTATAAAGAAACAATGCTACTTTTTTTAGCCCAACTGTTACTCTCGCGTTGTCGACATTCACGGCCACAAACACATCCTAATCTTCGCATTAAGACGGATCTCAATCGGCGAAGAACTTACCTATGATTACAAATTCCCATTTGAAGAAGTGAAAATACCCTGCACTTGTGGCGCTAAGAAGTGTCGGAAGTATCTTAATTAAATGATTCAAATTAGTACCTATTTGTGTCAATTATGTCGTTCATATGCAGTTTCAATGAAATACTGCCTATATGACAGTCAAATATAAGCGATTGTAGGTATAAATTTACCTCTTAGGCGTGTAAACTTGCGTATCTATATGTAATTTTCGTGAATTAATGTTATATTGTGTTATTTAAATTTTAACTTAAATGAAAAGAATTCCATTACAATAGATTTTTAAATTACTGACTTTTCGGAATGTACGTCCAAAACAATTTCTTAACGTACGTTGTAAAAAATGTTACTAAATTAAAACGAAATAAAGAAATTACTCTACATTGATACCAGGTTGGACGCCAGAAGGGTACTGAAATTGATTTATATATCAACTCGCTAATGTCACATTACAAATTAGTTTTTTGGTGAAACAGATGTGAATATTTGACGACTTCAAACTGTGCTAGACTTTATTACCGTTTATATGACATTGATAACATGAAAAGAGACTCCTTACGTAATGTGTAATATACAAATCCCGGTTTGGAGGAAAGATATTAATAGGTTTATAAGGTAGAACAATAAAGACTAATGTGTCACTTAGACGATCAATCTGTAAACTTTATTGTGAGTTATTTGGATAGTGTTTAAAATATCGAGATGTTTAATTTTAATTTACTAATTGTCCTGATATTTTAGAATATATTCATAAATTTTTAAATTTTATAAGTGACCGTGTCAATCCCTAAATGATTGACATTAAATTGAGCTCATAAAGATTGAACGTCTAATGGCCGACTAAGAAAGTAAACTATTCTGACCTCTTCTCTGTTTACGTTACCTTGATTCTGTAAAACAATAGTAAAACATTTCCACATTAAAACGACAAAATGTTAACGAGAATTGGAATAAAGATATATTTTATTTACAGAGTCAAGGAGCTGATGCTCTGTTTTAAATATATTTAATAGCACCACTGATATTTAAGTAGTTTTTATTTTGACCAAGTAGGATGGAAATTTTATTAGATGTAATTAGATGAGATCTTACGGAGGTAGTTTTTGCAGTTTTGACATACATATCTTTTAATTTCCAGTCGCATATGGAAGCTTTAATTACAATGTTCTTGTGATATGAACGCATTATCCCCTAAGTTTGTTGAATGCAAGAGGCGTTTACTATGTTTAATATGTTAAAATTCTTTACATCAAAGTCCTTATTGCCTTGCAAGAAAAAGGCAAAATAGTGTTAAAACAATACGTTTATTAGCTTTATAAGCGAGCATTTGGTACAAGCATAGATCGAACTACGTAGTTTCTTAGGTTCCTCATTTATTTCTTATTATCTCCTATAATTTTTTTATATTTTCAATATTCCATTTCTATTTTCGCGCCCCAGTATAAACGATGCGCGTTAAAAATAATTGCTAGATAGCTGCTTGTTGGCGTTCGATGTCATGTGACTAAAGGACTATGTACTTCAGATAATACATATGTGATAATTAACATGAACTGATTCGAAATTTATCTCGATCTCAAAATTTGTTTACAAAACGAAATGTATTAGATGTTGTACAATTTACTGATTGTAAGAAACGGACACGTCACTACTGTTTCGCATTCGCGTGGTGGTGACGATTTAGGCAGCAATTGTATTGCCATATTAGTATGCACTGACTTATTTACAATTTTCTTAGAGTGTTGAAAAAAAGTGTTACAGGGAAAATACTATAAATAATTTTGACATTAGACGGGATTTAACGGAGTGATTCTCGCAAAGTTATGACATATCTTTCAATTTCCAGCCGCATGTGGAAGCTTTAATTACAATGTTCTCGTGATATGAACGCATTATCCCCTAAGTTAGTTGAATGCAAGAGGCGTTTACTATGTACTTTTATATTTAATATGTTAAAATTCTTTACATAGACGTTCTTATTGCCTTGCAAGAAAAAAGCAAAATAGTGTTAAAACAATCAGTATTCTTACAAAAATTACGCTCTCGGAAAGATCCGTCTATTTACAAAATCTAATAAACTATAATTTTAAAACAATTTTGACATCATCCTCAATCCGTGAATTGCATAATATTAGAAGTACATGTAATATTAATAACGTTTTAAATTCTGATGAAAGAATAATGAGTGTATGATCAATTTGGAAAAAGTATGTTAAAGAAACATCTAGTTTTATGTTTGGAACAAAGGGACCGCAAAGGTGTGGACTGTAATACTGGGTCGAGCACAATTTTTTTATATGTATATATTTGTATGACAATAAGTCCAATTCACATATCGAAATCCCACCTTAATTATTGACAGTGCCACTTGGAGTATTGGACGAAAAAATCATGAATCTTGTTATGATCTCTTATTGAATCTACCCAGTGTTTAAATGTTGGATATATTGGTTCTACATAATACTTATTTTGTGATTTATATTGTGTAAATATTTTTAAGTCGTATTATTTTAAATAGATTAGAATGTTTGCGAACGGCTTAAGTTTACCTAAGGTGTCTACATTTGATGTGATACGTGTATCCTGAACTTGGGTAAGAATTGTTAGTGTATAGTGTATTTGTTCCTCATTTTGTTTTTTTTCTTCTTGTGATCAGTTAAGTCTCGACTAACTTAGTGTACGTGTACATAGAAGGAATTTAGAAATAAGTACATTCGAATGGAGGGTAGTCGTACAAGTACAATGTTACTTTTTAGAACTTTCGATAAGTATTGTATAGCAAATTTGTAAATAAGAGATTATAACTGTCATAATAATGACCTTTTGGTTAAGCGACAAATCGTTTTATTATAGTCATAGTGGTATGGTTACAGAGCATTATGTACTGTATATAAAATAAGTTATTCGGTTTGTAAACTGACTGGAGTTTTGTTTAAAAGAAAATTAAATGTGTAATTATGTTGAACTCCAAGTCGATATGTTTTAAAAGAAATGCACATTTTGTAGCTTTATGTGTTTTAGCACAGTTTGGTATGAACATATATTTTTTATGTGATTCAGAACTTAAACATCACAATAATCATCACATAAACAAATCACAATGTTAGCAATAATTTTTAGATGCAGAAACCATGAAATAGTTACTAGAACAAATTTACTGCATCTAACAAGCAGTATTAACATAATTATAGTTTATCCTAAACCAGTAACTTAGAATTAATAACGAGTAGAATTTGTACAGCAAAATTGCAGTATTTTTAACCAGTCTCATAATTTTGACTTATTTTCAGTACGACTCTAAATTTTACGTCATTAATTTTTACTCGATACCAAAATATTGGAGACTAGTTTATGTAACAAGTTGAGACCTTCCTAACGAACTAGAAGCTTTGAGATAAAAACAGACTTATCATAGATAATATAAAATAATCATAGATTTTTATAAAAGCACAGTGTGCTTGATGACTAAAAGAGTTTAGTATACAGTACCTTGTCTATGCTCTGTTTATAATTTTCATTATCTATGATGTAAAATGTATGACTCAAGCTTTTGTCCGTATCTAAAGTATAAAAACTGCAGCATATCCTTACTATAATGTGACAACCTTACATTTTTATAACTTCCGTCTTATCTATGGCTTTATTAAAAATAGTGATTGAATTGTTCGTAGTATATTTTAGGTTTCCAAAATCGCTGAAACTAATGCGTTTTGTAATTGGATTAAATATGAATTCAGGAGTCGTGGACTAGTCTTAATTTTTAATAAAGGTAAGCTGGAAGAATAATATCATTAATGTTTGGTATGAACAACACTCAAAAGCTTCATCCAATCCAACGCATAGAAGCATCAGAAAAATATTAGCAACAAGGCCACCTTACTTTGCACAATTGAGAAAAGATTATTAAAATGATTGTTATTTTATTGAATTACGAGTTATTGTCTAAATTTTTCATGACTATATGAACACAAAATTAATATGTTTCGATATTCCATAAATAATTTAAAACTGCTCAGAGCTTAAATAAAAATTCTTAACGGGGGATTTTTCAAATCTATTCAGCTTATCACAAAAAACCCGATGTGATTATATTTTTTAATGTCTTAATATAATTAATAAATCATGATGAAAATTTTAAAGAAAATGTGAGTTTATTTAAAATAACTGGTGATTAAACCTTTTACTAAAAGAACTTTATCAACCCACCTATACATGGATCTCTGGTGGTGGTTTACGAGTGTCTGTTTGCCATGTTTCTGATAATAAGAAAAAAAAAAGATTTATAAGTAATGTAATAAATTATAAAAACGTCAATTAAACAGTTTGAATTTATTATTTTGATAAAATTTGTTGTTCATATTTTGTAAACGGAGAGAGCAGTATTCCATGTTTTTTGATAAAACTAATAAAAGAAGACAATTAATATGTATATATGTAGAAAGTAATTCAATAAAAACATAATTTTTAAATGTGCCCATATTGTTTGAGTAAAACAGACAAAATTGCCAATTGCACCAACATTATTTTAGCTTAAGAAAATCCTAAATAGTATGCTGTCACTTTTTGTCTTAAATGAAATGACAGCACGTCACTACAGATTGTCCTAAGCTAAGACATTGTCGGTAAAATTAGCCATAAGTGTTGTTATACTGTGCATTTTTGAATCATATAAATAAATTTATACATCGAGTAAAGATAATAAGTTACAAGTACAGTAAAGATAATATGAATTATTGTAATTATTGTCATCTATTTTTTAAAA
Source organism: Apodemia mormo (assembly GCA_036924255.1). Lineage (NCBI taxonomy): Eukaryota > Metazoa > Arthropoda > Insecta > Lepidoptera > Riodinidae > Apodemia > Apodemia mormo. The sequence goes on along the minus strand of JAUPFN010000021.1, from coordinate 21,016,075 downwards.
TTAGTTATATATTTTATATTTCTTAATAAAATGAATTTATTTTCTTATTCATGTATGTACCTTCTGTAAAGATTTAATTCTGATGATTTTGTTAAATAATTGATTTGTGTATGAAATTGTAATTAACATTGAAATAACATAATTCTGCATAAGGCGGTTTTACACTACTTCGTTTCACGACCTAACACGTTGCTTTTTTATCGTTGAATCTTTGTATCGCAGATTTGAATGACACGCGCAGTCTGACACATTAAAATGCCTTGCGCGAGGCTCTATGGTTCTCCCGCGAACATCGCGTGATGCGGCGCAGTGTAATAACCACCTCAGGCGGGTTTAAAAACGCAAACAGCCTTGTGATTAGATCTTCACCGTGTCCGTAAATTCATAAATTGTGCGAGTTTAAACTTGACAAATGGCAGTTGTTAACGCCTATGCTATAAAAAGAAAAAAATCGGGCGAGTTTCAATTCCAAAAAGAAAGAACGCGTAGGATATTCGTTATTACTGTATTTCGTTTTTACTTTATCACGAGCCTCGTGCTAAGATTGTGTTCAAAATTTTAGTACGATTCTCAATATCGCCTCTGTGGTCTAGTGGTCCGGTATTGGTGTTGATCACATGAGGTTTTGTTTTTTCAGTTTTCTGATAAAAACAACGTTGCCCGAGATCAGAAAGAGTCCGGTCGGCGATAGGCTTGCTAGTTGCCACTTATCATATTACGAGACGTAGTATCTTCGGCTAATCATGGATGCACTTGTTGTATCTCTTCTTAACTCTTCGCAGATACGGGCATGAAGATACTTTTTACGATTCTCAATGACGATTAAACGTTGTTATAATATGTCAAGTAAACTTTCCTACCCCATAACCATTTCAAAATCGTGTAATATTTCAACAAGTTTAAATTATAACTTTATATTTTACAGCGCTGATCACTTACCATTAGGTGAGTCTTGCTCATTTGACCCTTATTCTATATGAAAAATATTGCGCTTTTGTTTGTCATGTACATATGGATATTATTTTTAAACATAGATCTCTGATCTACTTTGATGATGATGATCTATTTAACGGAAATCCATAAGTCAATAAAAAAACTAGTTGATTAGCAAATTAACTAGTTTTTTCTTTGTAATTTCTGAGGTTTTTTTTTTACATTTTCATATTGTAGATCCGCATTTAATCATAGTTTCAATAAGGCACCTATTAGCTTACCTCTACGTGCAGACAGTCACGCACGTTCGACGTAGGATTGCGTATATAACTGTGTCTTTTGTTATTAGAGAGATAAAAAAAATTTCAAGAGATGATTTTATAAAAATCTATCATTGACAGGTGGATGCATTCGTCTTTGTTTGAACAATAATTAATAACGAACTTTTGTTTATATTAGAAGGTGGACAACATATTGCGGAATATTTTTAAAGGATCGTAATAAGCAAAAGACTTATAAATCTAAAATAAGTAGAAAAAGCGTTTAGTATTTAGATTTTAAAAAGACTTATAAATCTAAATAAACGCTTACATCAAATCAAATATTTATTCATCAAATTTGGTAGGATACACAGAAATTAGGATTATTAATAGCTCGAATATGTAAAGTCTACATAAAAGTTTGGTCAGTTTGACACACTGACTAAGGTCACCTTTTTAAAATTTAACAACGAGGTTAACGTCTATTCCAAAATCAAACTTAACGAGGCTCTTTGAAGTTTTTGGATCTATATTCCATTGATACTCGTATTTGCTTATACCTATTCCACAGCAAAAATCCTGTAAGAATCATAGATATAGTATTTACGATTATAATTGAAAGCCGATGAAATACAGAATTAAGCAAAGACGTACTGTACATGTGCATTTTATATTATATTGAAAACCAAATCACTTAGTGATAAATAAATTGTAAAAATGTCTGCTCTATTCGTATTTTGTGTTAAAGCTTTTATTTTTAATGGACATGCCATTTTGCCAATTGTTATAAATTATATTTTATTGCTTTAAAAGCACTATTTTACAATGCAAAGTCCTACGACCTGTCTATACAATTTTATTACTTTATTTATTTCTATCATTATTTTGTAATGTGGTAAATTTTACCAAAAATAAAATACTAAAATGTGCTTTATTCGTTTGTGTCATTGTTTTACCTGAAAGCTACGAAGCAAGCTGCCTCCCGCGGGGTTATCACGTAATACGCAATGTGAAACTGTCGTAATTATTTACTTATTGCAAGACACAAAACAGTATATTAGACACCTTGTATATTAGTATCAGTCGTTGCCGCTTGATTAGTTTTGGTGCTGTGACATTGCAAAAAGTGCATCTAGGAGCCAGCAAACAATTGGCGACGTTTTTGACGAATATTTCGTCACGCTTAAGAGTCACTGCTGATCACTAGCGGATTACAAACGTTAGGTGATACGCCTGCCGTATGGTTTGTACCCTTTTGAAGTATAGACCCACTCGCGTTCTGCCAATCAGGTTAAAGGCGACCGATTGGTCACACGTCACTACCATCGTGACTACTAATCAACGTCTCGGCCGGGTAATTGGGTACCACCGCTTTATCTATTCCAACTGCAATAGTGTTATTGTCTTTGTCGTGTTCTAGTTTGGAGGATAAGGTAACGGGTAGACTAATTCATGTGGTATCATCTCGTCATACGGGTAGCAACGTATTATTGACATTTCCATTGGGGGAGAGCAATTTGCTAGTTTACTAATGATAAAAAAGAACGCTGAAGGAGCCTGGATCGACACGGAAATACAAAAAAAAAACGCTCAAGTTTAGCGGTATATAAATGTATAGCTAATATCTTCTGTCTTGTCTGCCTATTCTAACAACGATAATTATTTGCTTACTTTGAAGTTAGATCAGTAGTATAGTAATACATATATAAAAACTTTTATATACATAATACCCAAACTCGGAAATACTATCATTTATGCTCATCACACAAATGCTTATCTCACTCTGGGATCGAACCCGAACCCCGTCGATTGCGTAGTCAGAGTCGCTAATCACTCGACCAACGGGGCAGTTGGTTTGGATGGATGGATGTTTATAATTTATATATATATATATATATATATATATATATATATATATATATATATATATATATATATATATATATATATATATATATATATATATATATATATATGTGTGTATGTATGTATATATATATGTTGTTAATAACACTCAATAGTTTTGTCTATCGCTATATTTTTTTCAATCAGAATAAAATAACAGAAAAATGACATTCCATCTTGATGCGATCGTACCATGTTTTCTTATTTTGAAAACCCGCGCCGTCACCCATATTCTTTTTTTTGTAGTGCTCGATGCCATAAATTATAGTAGCGGCGCGTTACATCGGCCATCCTGCAAAGTGAATACCATCAAGGTATTCACAAAAACACATTAGAAAAGATTTTGATTACTCTAGTACAGCTGAATTGACCCTACTGCTTAATTACTTTCTAACTTTCTAAGAGATCAATCAAATCTTGTGTGTCCACAATATCTTTATCGCTATCGGCAGAGTCTGTATCATAGTCAATAGCACTTTTATAGGGTCGCAAAGCATCAGCATGCACCATTGCAACGAAGTTCTTATATCCCTTCATTCCCTTTATACTGCGAATCTTATAGCGATCATTAAAGCAAACTTGTACTATTTTGTAGGGACCAGCATACAGTTTATCTATCTTACGATTAACTCCAACTTCAGCGTTTGTATATGCATTATTCCATAAAACCAAATCGCCCTTTTGATATTTGGTGGCTCCCTTCCTATTTGTATTACACTTAACAGCCATATATTTTTGTTTGCTTTTGATATTGTCATTTGCTTTCCTTCGTTTTTCCTTACAGTCAATATCTGTAACTTTTCCTGCTATTTCCGGCACCAAAGTCTTTTTATGAGCAAACATAAGTTCGTAAGGGCTGAATTTTGTTGTGTCATGCACTGTGTGATTTATTCCCATGACAATTTCTGGTATTGAATCGTCCCAAGTAGACTGTTCAAGGTTAGTTGTACGTAGCGCATTTAATAGAGTTCGGTTTACACGTTCCACTTGCCCGTTAGCTCGTGGCACGGCAATCGCATTCAATGTATGATGGATTTTATGTTTTACACTAGACTTGTGTAACTCAGGAGTGATTAACTCAAAAAGATATAATCTTTACAAAGGAGTGAATATATCAGTAACTCCGTAGTATTCAAACTAACTCTCTATATCTTTATATCACAGAGTGATTGTATTTCATCTAAGCGGAATAGAATGAAAGGAATGATATGTTTATCAGGGAGTAGAAAGAGAGGAAACCATCATTCGGAATGAAGAATGTTGTAGCATCGAACTACATACTGTACACACAAAGTTATACCTTAAACTAATGGGATTAAGATATCTTTAATATTGTTCAAATGCGGATAGTAATAATAAACAGCGATGAGAATTATTTTGTTTGTACTTTGTTTTAAAAACGCACGCATAATAAAAAATAGGCGTTTGTTTTTAAATAATTTAATAAAATAATATCGATTCTGTTCGATATACCATAAATACATCATTTATTTTAACTGTTTATCTTGTCATTATATCGCACCGGTTAAACCATTAAGACTAGAAACTTGAAATCTTTAATATATCGGCGAATACACCTACTTCTCATTTAAAAACATTAAAAGTCGGTTAAATGTAATTTACATAATTTTTTCACACGCAGTGGAAGCCGCGGTCAATCCTTAGTATCAAATAAAACAAGCGTGATTGCTTTTTAAATAATTAAGTAAAAGAATACCAAACAGAACCCATAAATACATATCGTTTATTTCAACTCTTTATCTTGTCTTTAAATCTGTAAATCATTTCATTTCCTTATATTATCATTAAATCTAAATATGTCACCAATCCCAATCACTCTGATTTCTATTGAGTTATAAGGAGTTGAAGATATAAATGAGTGATATATATCCGTAACTCTGAAAGATACATATCACTCTTTTCTTTTCTCGGATATATTTTGCGCAAGTCTATTTTACACAAAACTCTTTAAAATATCGACTCGTAAAGGATAATCCTCTATCGGAAACAATACAGTTTGGGTAACCGAGGATAGCAAAAATTTCTCGTAACACTAAAACTGTTTCTGTGGAACGAAGACTTTTGGTAGGTTTTACTGCAACAAATTTCGTAAAGGAGTCGACAATGACTAAAACATATTGGCTTCCTTTTCGAGACTTAGGAAATGGTCCCATATGATCTATATGCACCGTATGCATAGGCTGGTCTGGTTTGTCTATAGGATAAATTTTGCCAGTTGCTTTACCATAATTTCCTTTTCTAAATAAACACTCCAGGCAGGCTTTAACATATTTTTTTATAAACCGAGACATGCGTGGAAACCAGTAATTTGCCTTTATCGCCTCTTCACATTTCTTCAAACCCACGTGACCGATATCGTCGTGAAACATTTTCATTATACGCCACCGTGCGGCTTTAGGTACCACAAGACGTTCTCCATTTAGAGTCTTTCGATAAATCCGATAGTTCTGGATACAAAAGTTGTTTTTGACATCATTATTAGGGCTTCCGTTATTTAGCTGATTGTAAATTGATTGCACTTGTTCGTCCTGAAGTTGTGCTGTCAGAAACCAATCGTCTATGACTTCAACATTTGAAATTTCGGAAACTGCGTTGCGGCTTAATGCATCTACATGACGCATATTTGTCCCTGATCGGTAAATCACTTCCATGTCAAAATCTTGAACCTGAAGCCACCAGCGAGCAATCCTAGGTACTAAATCTTTTTTTGTAAAAGTGCTTCTGACGGCTGAACAGTCAGTCACAACCTTGAAATGAATGCCAGTAACGTAAATCCGAAAGCGCTTCAATGACTCAACCACAGCCAAGGTTTCTAGTTCATAACTATGATAGTTCATTTCTTCTTTAGTGGTCACCCTGCTAAAATACAAAACAGGCTTAAGTTCACTGTCGAGTTGCTTTTGTATAAGAATACCTGCTATCCCCATTTTGGAGGCATCCGTGTGAATTTCTGTCTCATAATTGCGATTATATAACGCTAAAACTGGTTTGTTAACAAGTAGCGACTTAAGTTTTGAAAAAGCATCTTTTTGTTTTTCTCCCCACATCCAAGGTGCGTACTTTTTTGTCAACTCTGTTAGAGGTTTTGCAATAGTAGCAAAATTGCTAATAAATTTGCGAAAGTATGAACATAGTCCTATAAACTGTCGGACTTGATGAACATTTATAGGTATTGGAAAATTATTAACTGCATCCAGTTTTCTCTCCCCGGGTCGAATCCCATTTGGCGTTACAACATGTCCCAAATAGTTCACTTCAAACTTTAAAAATGTACATTTCTTTAGGTTTAATTTTAGATTAGCCTGCCTCAAAAGCTGTAATAACTTCTCCAAAATTAAAAGTCCTTTCTTTACGTCTAAAGACGGAAGTAAAAGGTCATCCATAAACGTCAAAACTTCCTCGTAGCGCAATGACCCAAGCAGTTTATATACGGTACGTTGAAATACTGCTGGTGCATTAGCAAGTCCAAATGGAACTCGTGTATATTCCCATTGACCATCGGGCGTAATAAATGCTGTATATTTCATGGAATCAGGGGAAAGTGGTATTTGATGATAGCCCTGTGCTAGATCTAAGCTAGTAAAATAACATTTACCCGATAATTTGGTCAACTGATCGTCTATATGAGGCAGTGGAAACCTATCTTTGATTGTTATGCTATTTAGTGCTCTGTAATCAACGCAAAGCCTACTATCACCGTTTTTCTTTTTGACTAAGATTACTGGCGAAGCGTAATTAGAACATGACTCTCTAATTATACCAGCATCGAGTAAATCCTTTACCTTTTCTCTCACAATGTCTAATTCTTTTGGTGCGAGCCTGTAAGGTTTATGAAAAACAGGTTGGTTTGAAGTCAACTGTATATCCATCTCAGATAGAGTTGTAGCTCCGAGATCATTTGTATCCGCAGCAAAACAATCTTTATATTTGAGTAATAGTTCGAACAGCTTAGATTTGTCGTAAGCTGTTAAATCTCCTACATCTACCTCTGACAAGAGCATATTACCAATTTTACATGTATACAATTTTTTTAACGCATGCTCTGGTGCAAGATTTATTATGTTATTTATTTGCATCATCTTATCGATATGACCACTTGATTTTAGTGCATCCAGGTGCTGTGGAAACACAAAACAAAATATAACTGCAATGTTGGTTTATAATTATACCAGAAGTAACTTCCAGCAATACAATTCAGCTGTACGATGTGTTGGTAACGCTAAGCTCAAATACATATAATAATGAATTATATATATAATTAAAACAGAACTGTAGGTACAGAACAGCAGAATCAGAACAGTAAACTATATCAGATTCAGAATAGCAGCATCAGACTTAAAGGTACGTATACATAAAAAAATAATACACAGACGAACAGCATGATCAGACAAAATATCGAATACATACAATATAACAGTAACAGAAATACAAATATTATATGTAAAAGTAGATAACATAGTAAGCATTATACATATTTAAATTTAATGTGTAATAACGTATAAATTAATAAGTGAAACAAATATATACCTTCAAGTTGAAGCATACGAATAATAATACAGGTAAAGGCAGATCTAATAATAAATACGGAGAAAGCAGACGGAACAGTAAGCATACACAACAGGAGTATTCTTATGGTAATCATAGAGAATGCTCTCGATGCAGACAGAATAACAGAAACAGACGTAACAGCAGAAATGCAGAGAATATTTAAAACAGAAAACAGAAAACAGAAAACAGAAAACAAAAAAAAGCAAAGCAGACGGAGTAGTCAGCACAGATAACCGCATAAGCAGTTGTTTAAATTGGTTAATTTACCTAATTGGCTACGCACCTTAACATTATCAGCCTCGAGTATCGCACCATCGCTCCCGTCTGCACCTGTCTCCAATGACTCACACGGTACGGCACGGGTAATTACATTACCCCTTTTCCATAACAATTGTTCCTGGCCAAGGTTGTAAATCCGGATATAGCCTTTTTGTCCACGGAGTAAAGTTGCAGGCACAGCGAAATTTTTATGATCAAGGTCATGGAAACGTGGTGATGTACAGACATCTCTTCCAGAGTTATTTCCAATTATATTTACTTCAACAAATGCAGACGCTTGCGGTGGTAATTGAACGTCTGAGTTAGTGGTAACTTTGAATTTACTATTGGATGGTTCATTTCCAGCCACAGAATCATCCTTTAATACAGCCAAGTTTTGAGTAGTCACTAATGAAATACCTTTGGCGTTAATAATAGGTTGTCCAATAAGTACATCCACGTCAGCGGGTAATTTTAAATGTGTGACTACGGCAGTTGTGTTAAAAGTCAAATTATCAACTGACATTATTAAATTAACCTGTCCCATAGCTGGCACTGCATATCCGGTAAATCCTTTTAGAAATGCATCCGTTTCTTTCACTTTAAAATCTAATTTATTCACCATTTTAAGTGTAACAACATTCAGTTGTGCCCCAGTATCTAAATACCCAGAAAATGGTATTTCTCCTATACGCACTTCTTTCTTATAAATGTCATTCAAGTTCTGCACCATATTTATTGATACAGATTGCTTTGATTTTGCCATTAAAGTTTCTAGTTTAGGGCATCTACTTATATTATGTCCAACTTGGCTACAATATTTACATATTCTCTGATCAGGAACCGGACAATCTTTCACCACATGTTCAGTAGAATTGCATCTAAAACAGGCCATTCGACGAAATGTTGTAATTGACGAGGTACGAGAAGTCGAAGGTGTGACTAAATCTGGAGTACGCCTTTTCTCTACTTCAGTTCTAGGTATGCGTGGATAGTTATGGTTGACATTTCTATTCTCCGCTTTATTTCGATAACTAGCTGTGCCCGCGACTTCGTTCGCGTGGAAAAAATTCTAAAATAAAAACCCGCATAGTTCCCGTTCCCGTGGGATTTCCGGGATAAGGACTATCCTATGTCCTTTCTTGGGTCTCAAACTATATTTGTACCAAATTTTATCCAAATTGGTTCAGTGGTTTGGCCGTGAAAGCGTAACAGACAGACAGACAGACAGACAGACAGACAGACAGACAGACAGAGTTACTTTCGCATTTATAATATTAGTATGGATTTTCAAAAGTAGATAGGTAACCACTATAAAGTTCCTCGGGTGTTTCACATTTAAAAGCTTTTGCATTATTTTGTAAGTCTAGAGGTAATCCTTTAATTAAGCAAGAAAGTGACGCAACATCATCTAGGCGGCAGCGGCGACACATAGCTAACTTGTCATGATAATAATGTGTTATCGTTTCAGCATTTAATTTTTTTCTAGATACTAGCTCTTCCAACATATCGGCATACTCAAAACTTCTAGGAAATGCGTTAGTAAGCAAAGATTTCCATTGTTCCCATGTATAATTATATTCATCTAAACGACAAAACCACAGTTGTGCCTGTCCGACTAGACGAGTTTGCATTATGACAATTTTTGAATAATCGTCCCAATTATGTACTAAACCCAATTGATCGATTTTTGCCAGCCAATTTTTCACATTCATCTCGTGATTATCAGGATCAAAGGTAGGTATAATTTTCTCACCAGAAACGTTCCTTGTAGGGCGTGATTGAACACAAAATTTTTCCATCATTTTTTCCAACTTTGTAGTTAAAAGCCTTTCGAGTAACACATTGGGATGTACATCATCTTCTTCCGAATCATTTTGATTGGAATGACTTTGTATTTCTTCTACACAAAATGTCCCGGTACTCGTAACGGGATTCGAAATAAATCTACATTTTTTTACGGTATCACTATCTTTAGTTGGCACCGATCTTTTCATATTCGGGTTCGATATTTATACGTTTTGTATATTAATCACACTTCTGAATGTTAATAACACTCAATAGTTTTGTCTATCGCTATATTTTTTTCAATCAGAATAAAATAACAGAAAAATGACATTCCATCTTGATGCGATCGTACCATGTTTTCTTATTTTGAAAACCCGCGCCGTCACCCATATTCTTTTTTTTGTAGTGCTCGATGCCATAAATTATAGTAGCGGCGCGTTACAATGTATTAATATCGTTGACTAACACCCATAACACAAGCAAATAATTTGCTTACTTTGGGTTTAGATCAGTAAGTGTAATTTGTTCCGTGAATATTTATTATTATTATTATTTATTATATGCGCAATTCCGTTCGTTCCGGCCGTTCTAGGCGCTAAGTGGCAGAGGGCGCCAAATTCCAAAATTGCAAATGTCGAGCAAAATAAATTTTTCATAGCGTCTTTTAAGAAGCGCGTGATTGCGTTGTAAGGGTTGGTAGTAAATGGCGGGATAGAAATTGCGCTGAAAAACAATCTCACACTACTCTGATTAAGAACTTAACGTCTGCTGCTGACTCCTGGGGTGTTCCGGTGCAGCCCGGCCACAGTCAATTTCGTAATTTATAGACACAAAATTTAAATGTTCTTTTAATGTTCTTGCAGTACCAATGAATAAATTAAATGTACCTCAAGTATATCTCCTTAAAAGAGCACTTTTTGGTGGCCGGGAAGTAACGTATACGCTGCAGCCCGGCCACGGTTATATTTTCCAGTAGGATGCTCAGAATTTTCTTAAATATAAGCCAAATAAATGTACCATTTGCGTTCTTTGGTTTTTTGAATGTAATATACGAACAAAAACGACTATATAAACAAAATATGATTTCAAATTAAAATGTACACTTAGCGCCTGTAGAATTAAAATAGCAAATCTGCTTATTTGTAAAAAGTTGCTATCGCAATTTTTTTAGGAGCAATTCTCCAGAAAACCAGACGTAAAGAAAAACAGTAAGACAGTTTTGATTGTAAAACGATGGTGTATTTTCCTATATGATATATTATTATTATAAACAAAATAATTATAAATATATTATATGTATCAGCTTCTGTGTGGGTAGTCATAAAAGTATATACGTATTTTTGTTTCTCTGTAGTAAAATAACATTTAAAAATATTAGTAATTAACTTTTTATTGATGTTTTGATAAATCTGGTACATATAAGTCACTACTTTACCTTTCTCCTAATAAATTTTGCCCACTGCACAATATTTTCTATTATGGATCTATCTGCTAAAATATATAACAACCTAGAGGAGGTTATAAATTCAATTACTACACGCATAGCTGCACATGAAGATAATCTGGAAAAGGCAATTTCATCAGCTAATTATTCACACACTGATATCACTTCACTATCACAAGATTTTCAGCTGTTTAAAAAAGATGTGTGTAAGACCTTATCACTTTTAAAAACACATGTTGAGTTGCTATCTCTGGGGTTAGATCGTCATGAGGCTCACCTCCGCAGGAATGTCCTCCTTTTCCATGGAGTCCCCGAGGTAGAAAACGACAATCCTCGCAACTCAGTCACTAGTATCTTGAAGAATCAGATGGATTTGCCGGACATATCAAATAAAGATATACAGGTTTGTCATCGCCTCGGTACAAATAAAGGAAAGCCTAGGCCTATTCTGGTAAGATTCTATGACCTTCACCATCGTCATCTTGTGTGGGAAAATAAAACGGCGCTAAAGAGTTCTGGTCTGGTTATATCAGAATTTTTGACTGTGGCAAGGCATCACGTTTTCCTAGAGGCTCGAAAGCATTTTGGCATGAAGAAGTGCTGGACTTCTGACAGTAAGATTATCATCCTACTACCTGATAACACTCGTAGCAAAATTGAGAGAATGTCAGATCTTCAGCCTCTTATGAAAAAGTATCCAGGGCAGGGGAAGCCTGCTGAACCCACAAGTTTAAAAGCCGATACACAAGAGTTGGCAAAATCACCAAGGAGGCCACGACGGAAGCATTAGAAATTTCATGTATGTCTTTTACTCTTTGTGTGTTTTCTAAGTATGCCTGTTGTACTGCTTAATTTATTTGTTATATATTCTTAATTTGTTTGTTATGCTTGGTTGGCTATTTTTTGCTTCTTCTATCAACCTTACGCTACTACTTATGCTTATACTCTCAGAATAACCTTTGTCATTTTTGCTTTTAAATATCATAATACGCGTTCATACTTTGTGCACTTAGTTGTATTAGTTCTTTTATTCGTAACTCACATTTTTGTCGGTCACATGGTTTTTGTAGTTAACCTTCACATTTTTTAATATACTCAATTGTAAAAAACAAATATAATAAGGTAAATAAAACAATTTATTATGACGAAATTGTGTCCAACGCACACTGACATCTGACAACTTCAAAATAAAATAAGTGACATACGTCATACATGACATGAGTTCGACAGTAATAACAGTTTACACATTGTTTATAACGACTTAGACGTATCATCATACAGCCTTGTTATTCTATGTACTTTCTAATAATGCCATAATATTCGTATGTATCATGTATTAAACTTAATGTATGATTGTGATCATAAATGCAGAACAATAAGTGCGTCGTAAAAATACTAATTATTTTTATATGTTCTTTTTTCTATTTTTGTTAGTGTATTGTACTACAAAAAACAAATATAGTAGTCTAGCGCAGTATTAATTGCTTAATTTTAGGTATTGCTTTACTTATTTTTTTTTCTATTTAGCGCATGTGATTGCATTATTTGTAAGTCGGTACGTGTGTTAATATATAAATTCTTCTTTTTTTTCTGCTTGGTTTGTATAGAATTACTTTTAATTACATTTATAATAGTGTTTATAGTTCAGCAGTAGGTATTTTTTCTTTTGTTATTTCGAGTAGCTGACTAATAATGTACCACATTGAATAGCATATATATATAATTTTTGTTTTTATTTTTTATAGTCTTTTGTTATTAGTTTTAGAAGTTGTTTTAGTTTGTAGGTAATTAGTCTTGTTGCATTTTTATGACGCATAATTTGATTGGAAGTGATTTTTTCTCGTGCTCTTCTACTGATGATGATTACCTAAGTGCGGATAGTGATAGTATTAGTAGCCTGTCAGCGCAAAATAAACTCTCGACTGTCTTTTCTACTTATCCTAAAAATTTCAACATTGTGCATATTAATGCACAAAGTGTTCCTGCGCATTATGACGATCTTTTGTTAACCTTTAGTACTGATACATGTGATGCTGTTTTAATCTCAGAATCTTTCCTTAAGCCCTCATTGCCTTCTTCGCAATTTTCGATTCCCGGTTTTAATCTCGTCCGCAATGACAGGGTAGGCAAAGGAGGAGGTGGGGTTGCAATGTATATACGTAATGATATAATGTATAAAATTATTTCTCACTCACCCAGTCTCTACAGTGAATCTTCTGAATATATGTTTTTAGAAATTAATTTAAGATATACTAAAATTCTCTTAGCTGTGTTCTATTGTCCATCTATTCATATTGATTATTTTTCTCAACTTGACATCCTCCTAAACGATTTTAGACCCATTTATGACCATATATTGTTACTTGGTGACTTTAACACGTGCCTAATTAAAAACGATGCACGAGCCCAAAAATTAACGTCTCTCCTCCATTCAGTAAACTTGTGCTCCCTTTCTTTATCTGCCACTCATCATTTTCCTAATACAAACCCATCTCTTCTTGATCTTATCATAGTGTCGCATCCAGAATACGTTAGTACCTTTGGACAATTTCCTTCATCGTTCTCATACCACGACCTCATCTTCCTCTCCTACAAAATAACTCCTTCAAAACGTAAAATAAACTATGCTTTTCGTCGGTGTTATAACAATATCAATTTGGAATCTCTAAAAAACGCTTTTAAAAACATCGACTGGACCGCAATTGTCAATGCGTTTGATCTAGATTCGAAGGTTGAGCAGCTCAACTCTATTATTTTGAAAATTTTTGACCTTTATGCACCGGTAAAAAAACTACGTATTAAACATAAACCTGCACCGTGGATTACTGAGGACTTAAAACGTTTAATGGCTAAACGGGATAAAGCAAATCGTCTGTATAAAAAATTTCCTTCAGAGCTTAGTTTGTCTACCTATAAATCATTGCGTAATCAGTGTAATCGTTTATGCCGTGTTGCCAAACGCCGCTACATTCATGACACAATTACAGCCACTGATTCAAATAAAATTTGGCCGTTCTTAAATTCTCTTGGCATTGGAAAATCTTCTACTTCTCATAATTATAATTCCTTAGATCCAAACTTATTAAATGCCAGCTTCACAGCACTGCCGATTTCGCTGCATGGTCCAGATAAAACGATTACTCTGTCTGACATTTCTTCTAGTACTCGTCCGACGTGTCCATTGTTTGATTTCAAACCAGTTAGTGAAACTGAGGTCAAGAAGCACATGCTTTCAATTAGTTCTTCCGCAATAGGAAGCGACCAGCTTAGTTCTAGAATGTTTCATCTTGTTCTTCCTGAAATACTTTCTATCCTTACTCACATTTTTAATTTTTCTTTATCGTCAAGTACTTTTCCATCGCAGTGGAAAAAAGCATTTGTAATCCCTATTCCCAAAGTTCATAATCCTATATCTACTTCCCATTATCGTCCAATTTCAATTCTTCCGTACTTATCCAAAGTGCTCGAGCACATTGTTCACTCTCAACTGGCTGATCATTTGCGAGTAAATAGCCTACTTAACCCGTACCAGTCGGGCTTCCGGCCTGGACACAGCACTGTCACGGCACTGGTAAAGGTAACTGACGATATTCGTTCAGCTATGGATATTAAACAATTAACTATTGTTGTGCTTCTTGACTTCAGTAGCGCTTTTAATTCAGTGGACTTTGAGGTTCTTATCGCTATCCTCAAATCACTAAACATTTCTAACGATGCGGCTAACTGGTTTAACAGCTATCTCCGGGGTCGCTCTCAGCGTATTCAAGTGGATGAGTTATCCTCAGATTGGGCTAATCTACTGGCAGGTGTCCCTCAAGGAGGAGTGCTTTCTCCCCTTCTCTTTTCTACTTTTATAAATAAAATTACTGAAGTTATCTCTTCTAGCTTTCATTTATATGCAGACGATTTGCAAATCTATCGTCACTTCAGTGTCATGGATGTGGCCAAGGCTATTGACTCGATAAATTTGGATCTTGAAAGGATTCACGCTTGGGCAAAAGCTTTTGGGCTTACTGTCAATCCATCGAAGTCCAAGGTTTTAATTGTAGGCAGTAGGTATATGTGCAAAATCCTTGGTAACATAAACCTTCCTCAGGTTGTTTATGATAACACAGTTATTCCAATATCAAACTCGGTCAGTTACTTGGGTGTAACAATTTCAAACGATTTATCATGGGATTTGCATATTAACAGCATAAGTAAAAAAGTTCACTTTGCTCTGCACTCTCTAAAACACTTACAAAATTATTTGCCTTTTAAAACAAAGATATTACTAATGCAGAGTCTCATACTACCTATCATCGATTATGCGGGTGTTTGTTTTATTGATGCTACTGAAGAACTGGTGAACAAATTAGAGAGGCTGCAGAATCTCTGTATCAGATTTATTTTTGGTTTACGGAAGTACGACCATGTCTCTAACTTTAGAGCTCAACTTAAATGGCTTCCAATACGGCTGCGTAGGAACACTCATATTCTTTGTCTTCTTTTTAATATTCTGTTTAATCCTAATGCACCAAGCTATCTGCGTGATGGGTTTTCTTTCTTGCATCCACCTGGATCACCTTGTAGATTAAGTGTTACTGCCCTTTTAAAATGTCCCCCACACAGTTCAAAATTTTTATCAAATTCTTTCCATGTTCAAGCTGTCAGGTTATGGAACTCACTACCGCCCAAGATTCGTATAAGTCAATCTCTTCCAATTTTCAAAAAGAGTCTAAGAGAACATTTTCTTGCTGGGTCTACATAGTACTTTTATTTTTTATTTTATTTTTTATTTTTTCTTTCATTTGCATCGATTGTTGTTCACTTTTAAATATTATGTGGATAAATTTAATGTATCAAGACTGTTATATTCATATGTATCTAGTTTTATGATTATTGTACACTATTTTAACATCTCAATAATTATTGTGTTTACTCTTATTCGGGTCAGCTGGAAGAAATCTCTTTTTTAGGGATAAGCTCGCCCATTGTACAGTCTGTTTTTAATAATTCTCTATGTACTACTTCTCTTTTAATTGTGTACAATAAAGTATTAAATAAATAAATAAATAAATAGATGTACGTAATTGCATTAATAATTTTGTAGTGAATGGGTACTTATTCTGTTATATCTCATTAAAATATTTATAAAATTAATCGCCCCGTTGGTCGAGTGGTTAGCGACTCTGACTACGCAATCGACGGGGCTCAGGTTCGATCTCCGACGGGGACAAGCATTTGTGTGATGAGTATAAATGTTTGTATTTCCGGGTTTGGGTGTTTATTAAAGATGTTCATATATATATATATATATATATATATATATATATATATATATCTATGTATTAGTATAAACAGTAAAACAGTTTTGATTGTAAAACGATGGTGCATAATTATTAATGCAATTACGTACATCTAGATACATATAATATATTTATAATTATTTTGTTTATAATAATAATATATCATATAGGAAAATACACCATCGTTTTACAATCAAAACTGTTTTACTGTTTTTCTTTACGTCTGGTTTTCTAGAGAATTGCTCCTAAAAAAATTGCGATAGCAGCTTTTTAAAATAAGCAGATTTGCTATTTTAATTCTACAGGCGCTAAGTGCACATTTTAATTTGAAATCATTTTTTGTTTATATAGTCGTTTTTGTTCGTATATTACATTCAAAAAACCAAAGAACGCAAATGGTACATTTATTTGGCTTATATTTAAGAACATTCTGAGCATCCTACTGGAAAATATAACCGTGGCCGGGCTGCAGCGTATACGTTACTTCCCGGCCACCAAAAAGTGCTCTTTTAAGGAGATATACTTGAGGTACATTTAATTTATTCATTAGTACTGCAAGAACATTAAAAGAACATTTAAATTTTATGTCTATAAATTACAAAATTGACTGTGGCCGGGCTGCACCGGAACACCCCTCGCTCGGGTGTTTCGGTGCAGCCCGGCCACAGTCAATTTCTTAATTTATAGACGTAACATTTAAATGTTCTTTTATTGTTCTTGCTGTACCAATTAACAGATTTAATGTACCTCAAGTAGATCTCGGTAAAAAAGCACTTGTTTGTGGCCGGGCTGCAACGTATACGCTGCAGCCCGCCCACGTGAATATTTTCTAATAGGATGCTCAGAATGATCTTAAATATAAACCAAATAAATGTTCCATTTGTGTTCCTTAGTTATCTTATCTAATTTACCAACAGAAACGATTATATAAAGAGATAATTATTTAAAAACAAAATGTTCACTAAGCGCCTTTAGAATTAAAATAGCAACATAATTGTGTAAACAATACCAAGGACGATTAGTATTATACAATTACTGAAAATCCGTAAATATAATTTATTTGCATTAAAAAATCGGTTGTCTGTAAAGTTGGTTTACAGACGATAGTTGAACGTGACAACGTCTTAAGCTCTCGCTTGTACTCCAAGCCATAAACGGAACGCCTCAGAGCGAGGTAACGCCGCATGAGTCATGTTTTTTCGTGCGTGCAGCCAGCTCTATCGAATTATAAGACGTTGTCACGTCAAAAAATCAAAATACATTGTAACTTATATCGGTACTGGTCTAATCAAAGTAACTATTAGAATTAATTTCTTAAAAAATGTGTAGATAATATAGTAAATAAATATAACTGTATTTTTGTTAGCATCAGGGCCCCTAGACCACAAGCGATATTTAATGTTACAATTATATTAAACTTTTGTACTTTTTTGGTACCTACGGTCAAAATTTTAGTGCCTTGACAAAAAAAAACTGTAAAAAAAATGTCCAGACACTGACGTCAAGTTGTCTGGACCACGTTGATTTCACTTGGATCAAAACGAATAAGCAAACTTATTTCTTCGTAAAACTTTGGTACCTAAATAGTACCTCATAACGTTTTTTGTTTAGAATGTTTTGATCTATAAATAAAAAGTTATTTTTTTTTAATTTTTTTTAAATTTGTAGGTAGATAAACAGCTTCCCTATCGAAAAATAAAGTAATTGACATTTTTCCAAAATAGTTTATACTTTCGAAACTTTAACTTCGTAAGGCAAGTAACATTCTTCAATAAAATGGTAATCTAAGATTAAAGGATGAAGCGCACTATGACGGGGCGAAGCGGGACGGAGCGGGCTACATCAAGGAAAAGTGCTTGCTTAGTACAATTGGTGCAGTGCATTGTCGGATTGACATAATGTGCTTATGAATAGTTTTACCAAACATCTTTTTTCGGTTAGTCTATTATTTTAAGTCGAAGTCAGTCTGGCAGCTATGCCAGTTGTGGTAAAAATAAAAAAATGATGTGGTGTCGCGGGACACCAGGTAGGAACGAACTTCCTTTGGCTAAACGGCACTACTCGCTTGTGTACGCGACTGTCGCGCCTGCGCACGTCTCATTTAACGCTTTTATTCCACGCATTTTTCTTACGGTTTTACTATCACATTTTTTCAGTTCGGTCGCGCAGCAAAATCCCTATCCCCTCCAAGCCTGCCGTAAGGAACTTATTACTAAGTTTGAAAATCAGTAACGTGGAAAATATCGTGATCGATGACGATATGTTCACAAATTTCTTAATATTTGAATTATTTTTGGAACGAAGTTCCTTACGGCAGGCTTGGAGGGGATAGGGATTTTTCTGCGCGACCGAACTGAAAAAAATGTGATAGTAAAACCGTAAGAAAAATGCGTGGAATAAAAGCGTTAAATGAGACGTGCGCAGGCGCGACAGTCGCGTACACAAGCGAGTAGTGCCGTTTAGCCGAAGGAAGTTCGTTCCTACCTGGTGTCCCGCGACACCACATTATTTTTCTTTCCATAAAACTAACTACCTACGACAATTTTTTAAAAATAAAACTACTTTTAAAGTAAAAAAATAAAAAGAAAAACTCATCAGAATTCATTTATTAGATAGTATACTATCTAATAAATGAAAACGAAGATAGGGATTTTGCTGCGCGACCGAATTGAAAAAAATGTGATAGTAAAACCGTAAGAAAAATGCGTGGAATAAAAGCGTTAAATGAGACGTGCGCAGGCGCGACAGTCGCGTACACAAGCGAGTAGTGCCGTTTAGCCGAAGGAAGTTCGTCCCTACCTGGTGTCCCGCGACACCACATCATTTTTTTTTCATACATTATCTATAGGTGCCATATCTCATTAGGATTCCATGGCAGCGACGCTAGCAGGGCTTCCGTGGCTACCCTTGGAATCAATGAAATGCCAAAACTAGCTGCCAAAGCGAATGTCAGACGAGATTAGTCTCGCTTGTACTGCGTGTACAAGGATGTTGTAAAGATTGCACTTGTTATCATCGTGTCGTATTAAACACATTTTCCTTTAAATCAAGGTCTGCATATTCATTTAACGATATATCCAAGACTGCATGTCTATTTTTAAATTCGACATTAAGTAAATTTTTGGGTATCGATTGCTATTTTCAATTTTAATAATACCTACTTAGTAATGTTCAACAAACATGGACGCACGTTGAGAATTTTTTAGGCCTAGTGTTTGTACAAACTCTTGGTTTCAGTTTTATATTAATGTATGACACTACGTGTTCACATATAGCTTTCCGGGCTAAGGAGTACTTGGCAATGGAAAATATCCGGGCGTTGTGCGGACCTGCTCAATTGCTAGGCTCAAGATCATCGAACATGCATGGAATATGCACCAGAGACGTGTTTGGGAGAACTTGGACGAAGTGAAAACAACCCAACAGCTGAAGGATTTGCTAAAATTTTATGGAAGCGATTGCTGCAGGACAACACTAACATTTTTTTACATGAGATAGCAAACAAGCAGGTGGTTCTCCCGATGAAAAGAAGTGAGTGTAAAGTAAAATTATCACCTATAGATACAAAAGATGTTAATGGTGCATTGCTATCCATGTGGCGGTAGCCACATCCATAAGCTTACCAGCTAGCTTACCCTCTACAAGCACTGACGCTATTGCGGTAAGAACGGTAAAGCGGTGGTACCAATTACCCGGGCAAGATGTTGCGGAACTCTACCACCTAGTAATCACGATAATAGTGACACTTATAGCTAACTGGTCACCTTTTATGGCTTGCCTGGCAGAACGGCAGTTGGTCTATTCTTCAAATAGTGCAGACCAACCTAAGGTAACTTATTGATTCTATGTATGTATATTCGGTCCTGATAAGTTGTGAACTACAGAAAAGAGCTACATTTTCCATTAAAGTAACCTATTAATTAACATTAAATAAATCATTTGCACTGATTGTCTGTACGTAAGCAAACATTAGCCAAGTCAAATTTTGAGCTAGATATATATTCCAAGTGAAATGAATAAATAGTGTAAATAATTGTCTTAAAATTTAAGAACTTGTATTAATTTTTAAGTAGCCAATACTGTGGTAGTACCAAGAAACAATAAATTGTTCTGTAAATTTATCTTAGAATGATGCATGTTCTTGTAACTAAAATTTTAAGTTTCTTTACAAAACTGGGCACCCAAATAGATCCCAATTCTTTTGTCTGCGAAGCCAACAAAGATGCATACACTTATATTGGACTTGGTTCTCATTTCACATTTGTGTTTTGATAATATTATATTTAGCAATTTAACTTTGTTTTAAAAAGTTAAGTTTTTTAAGTACTTTATTTTGAACTACATATGCGGTGTGACATAGTACACAGTTTGTTGATTTACGTTACTAAAAACAAATTTAAGTAAGCAATTGATATTTTTACATTAGTAAGACATTGAAAATATTATTTAAATAATGCAAAATCAACGTTATAATGTATAAAACTATTGTAAAATTCAAATTAGTTCATGTTATTACACATAAGTACAAACAATATCTCGAGTCTACTGTTTAGGCAACCTTGTGTTCTGGCTGTGTATGAAATTCCATCAAGATTAGTCCAGCCAGTCTTGAGTTATAGCTTGATATATAGAAATACACACAAACAGACAGACAAACGTTTAAAAAATAGTAAAATCTATATAAGTAAGTCAAAGCAAATATTTATGGTGAATTTTTTCAAATGTTTATTTAGACAGACGCTACCGATTTATATCGTAGTATAAGTAAGATCTTATAAACAAATACGTATAACTATTTATAGACATTATAACATGTAAGTACTTGTAAAGATTGTAATCAAACGTACTATCTAATAAATTAACTCTGGTGAATTTCTCTTTTTCAGGTTGGTAAACTAAAAAGGATTTTTGTTTACGGTACGGTACGGTACGGTACGTCACCAATGTGCTAAGCAAGCTTTTCTCGTTGTGATATAGCCCGCTCGGTCCCGCTTCGTCCAGTTATAGTGCGCTTCATCCTAATATCTTGGATCACCATTTTATCCAAAAATTTTCTTGCCTTACGAAGTTAAAGTTTCGAAAGTACAAACTATTTTGGAAAAATGTCAATTACTTTATTTTTCGATAGGGCAGCCGTTTACTCACAAATTTTATTTCGGATATATCTTTTTATTTATACATCAAAACATTCTAAATAAAAAAAACGTTATTGGGAGTACCTCATAACGTTATAAAAAAACGTTATGAGGAGCATCTTACAAATAGTAATTTAGGTACCTACTAAAGTTTTAAGAAGAATAAGTTTGCTTACTCGTTTTGATCCAAGTGAAATCAACGTGGTCCAGACATCCTGACGTCTGTGTCTGGACATTTTCTTTTACAGTTTTCTCTTTTTTTGTCAAGGTACTAAAATTTTGACCGTAGGTACCAAAAACGTACAAAAGTTTAATATAATTGAAACATTAAATAACGCTTGTGGTCTAGGGGCCCTGACGCTAACAAAAATACAGTTATATTTATTTACTATATTATCTACACAGTTTTTAAGAAATTAATTCTAATAGTTACTTTGATTAGACCAGTACCGACCTAAGTTACAATGTATTTTGATTTTTTTTAAATGCAAATAATTGATATTTACGGATTTTCAGTAATTGTATAATACTAATCGTCCTTGGTATTGTTTACACAATTATATTGCTATTTTAATTCTAAAGGCGCTTAGTGTACATTTTGTTTTTAAATAATTTTCTGTTTATATAATCGTTTCTGTTGGTAAATTAGATAAGATAACTAAGGAACACAAATGGAACATTTATTTGGTTTATATTTAAGATCATTCTGAGCATCCTACTAGAAAATATTCACGTCGTGGCCGGGCTGCAGCGTATACGATGCAGCCCGGCCACAAACAAGTGCTTTTTTTACCGAGATCTACTTGAGGTACATTAAATCTGTTAATTGGTACAGCAAGAATAATAAAAGAACATTTAAATGTTACGTCTATAAATTAAGAAATTGACTGTGGCCGGGCTGCACCGAAACACCCTGCTCGCTCTACTCTAAGTTAGCCGGTAGACATGCATATGGCATTGTAATTCCGTGGTAAAACCTATGTAGATACTTTTTGTTTGTGCGTAAATATAAATCAATAAACTTACAATCCAATCTTTCCTCTTTATAATATTAGTGTAGTTGTAGCGTAGAATTCAAAATTTCCAAAATTATGAATTCTTCACTACGACCTATCTACAGAGAGTATTTAACATGGTATTTACAGAGTCAGCAGCAGCCTCAGCCCAGATACCGGAACACGATAATGATAAGCATTGACGCTATTACAGCAGGAATAGGTAAGCGGTGGTACCAAATACCCGGGCGAGACGTTGCGAAAATTCTACTACCTAATAGTCACGATCTGATATTGACACGTAATAGTCAATCAGTCGACCTTTCCAGTCGACCTTTACCAGTCCTTTTACGACCTGCCTTGTAGGACGGCAATGGTCTATTCTTCAAAGGAGCCCTAACAAGGGAAAATGATGATTTAAGTGCTTGGTGAATGGTGATTTAAGTGAGAACGTGAATTGATATTTGTTTCGTAATTCGACGGACCATATTACCGCTCCATCGGGTATGAAACATCACGTGTACTCAATGTTTGTACCTAATATATATATATATATATATATATATATATATATATATATATATATATATATATATATATATATATATATATATATACGATTTTCTCCATTACTTTATAAGGCCAGACATGAAGGTGGGTAAGTAATCGTGTAATGAATACAAAGCATTTACTTTTAAGCTATATTTGTAAAGCAAGAGCCCATACATTTACGATACAATACATGAATTTATTTTCCCAGCGAACAGTGCAGGTTCCATCCGTTGCAGTATCCCAAAAATAAGCGGCTGCAGTGTGGAGACCGGAACCGTTTTTCTGAGTTATTGTCATTCTTACTGTAATTGAATAAAGTTTTTATCTACGTATCATGTTAAAGTATCGGTTGTTAATTTTAAGAATTACAGAACTTCTGACTAGCTAACATCCGCCCGCTTCGCTGGACGTTAATTGACGATAAAAAATACGTACCCATAATTTGCTCATCCACGTGATCTCACTATACATCAATTTTCGTCAAGATCGGTTAAGCCGTTTGAGTAAGATATAGACAGACAAAACTTATAAGGCTTATTATTTGAGCGACCACGTGTTCTCACTGTACACCAGTTTTCATCAAGATCGGTCAAGCAGTCATAGAGCTATAACGGGGCACAGACAAAAAATATTATAATTATTCGCGAGGAAAAATTTTGTACCCCATTTTAGCCAAACACTATATTTTCACAGTCAAACATTACATTGCGACAGACTGCAGAAACCTAATATCTTTTTTTTTAACACTGACTGTCCATGCATTACATGTAATGCACTGAAGACCTTGCTTAATACGTCCATGCATTACATATAATCTGCATGCACTACACTACTGCAGTTACCATCCTGTAAATATTACCTCAACGGGATAAATAGATATAGCAAGAAACTAAATTAGAACGTATAGACGGATTAAAATGATCAAAAATTTTGTGACCTCGTAATAACTTAAAATGTGTTTTAATGTGTTTTTCCCTGTTGTGCACTACAGCCGGGGGAGCCAGCGGACTGTAGATCTGGTTCTTCTCTCTTCGATGCCCCACCAGCCGTAGTGCTTTTGGCCGTGAGCCGGGTGTCGCCGGGAAGATGAAATAGAGACCACAACTGTTCGTTGCAAAGGTGCTTTATTGTAACGAAATAAAGCAATAAAGCTAGCACCGTTGCAAATATTTAACCTATTCTATGGGAGAGCCAGTTCTTGCCCTAACACTGCCCTACTCTAAAGCCGGTACCCTATAGATATATACTAAAGCCCAGGAACTTGTCTGGGAAACATATTGAGTCGTAACGAAACTGTTACTTGATCGGAACGGAACTGGAACGGAACGGAACTGATTGTATGGCCGCGCTCTTCGATATTTATAGCGCGCGGCCAGACGGTCGGCGGAATTCTACAAAGACAAACGGCGCCGGGTGTGGCGCCACAATGTCTGGGATTTGTTAAAATCCCACTTTTTGCAATCTAATCTTAATAATTTTATCTTAGGTAGCTTCTCCTACCTCTAATTAACTAGTGTGGCCCTCTATCGAGTGCAACGGTACTACCTTTTTACAAATATATGCAAAACAAAGTACGTAATGCCCTAAGACCTACCGAAAACGAATTACAATGTGTTATTTCTTATTTATATACAAGGATCTAACACAAATAAACTTATACAATAACAAACAAGAGTGTTATATACATTATACGTTCTTACAGGACCTCGGAAACTCTTACAATTACAGAGTTGTACGCCTTTTCAGGTCGTACTATCCTGTTAACTATCTTTATATTACAGAAAAGTGTCTAAACATATGCCTAAGGCTTATAATTACATTATACATACAATTTACAATCATAAAGCATTTGTTTTAATAAAGAATTTTGCACTTGTCGGATTTTCGTAATTGCGAGTTCCCGCATATAAATACTATCTCGCAAGAGTCGACTCGTAATGTCGCCAACTGCGTGGAACTCGCTTTATTCGTAATATGCCTAATAGGCAAAGATCATAACTACATAAAGCTTTATTCTTTTTATACAACAAAGCTGTATGTAGGTCTTAGGGCGAATAAAAAACGAAATTGAACATTATTTATTATAGAAAACTTACGAACTAAACGAAATATACATTCTATCCTGCCTTACTATATCTATTTACATTAATATTTACAATAAAACATGTCTGTGCTGCACACCTGTGTTGGTCCCGGGCTCCTTTGAGGAATAGGCCAACTGCTGTTCTGCCAGGCAGGTCGTAAAAAGCGACTGATTTGCTATGCGAGTCACTATCATCGTGACTACTAGGTGGTAGAGTTCTGCATTTTCTCGCCCGGGTCAGGTACCACCGCCTTACCTATTTCTGCCGCAATAGCGTCAGTGCTTGTCGCTGTCGTGTTCCGGTTTGGAGGGTAAGGTAGCCGGCAAACTCATGCATGTGGCATTAGACCTTGCCACAAGACAGCAACGCACCATTAACATCTTTCGTGTCTATATGCGGTGGTTGTCTCTTACCATCAGGAGAGCCATTTGCTTGTTTGCTATCTTATGATATATAAAAGAATGTAATACAATTATTGGACATTTTGGTGATGGGAACGGAAATGTGCTTGAGACAGTTAGTGTTAATTATAGATAGGGAATCGCTTAACCACGATCTCACCGGAACGCGCTTCCCTAGAAGTATAAGAAGTATTGTATTCCTTATTATATCTTTGAATAATATGCATTTAAACATAGAGTAATAACGCTTAGAGCGATAATTGCATTCAACGTTTCGTTCATATTTTAAGCCAAAACCGTATCGATGTGTGCATAACCTTCGTCACCCTTAGTGTAATTACTTGCGTTGACACGCACACAAAGACACATTATTGCGTGAATAATGTTGCAAGCAAATAAATATTTTCCCAAAACGGTATTTAAATTAGGTCTACCTTACAAATAGTCTTTCATATTATAACATTAATAGTCATTTAGTATAAACTTGAAACTTATACTTTTATTCGGTTACGTATAATATTTTAAATGTCAAGAAATATTCTAGATGTTCTCAAGATGATATTCCAAAGCTATTTAACCTTATATTTTTTTTTAGTTTTTGTGCTTTCATTTGTAATTTAAAATATTTTCACTTCATTAAAATAAAGATTGTCTTTCTTTCCAATAGTATTATTAGACATATAAAAAACTTAAAACTTACATTTTTTATCCCGGTGAGGTAAAATGAGTAGAATTACAGGGAAATGTTAAAGAGTCAAGATATTTTTTTTGTATATATCAGTAATCAAACAGCGGTAACCAACCAGCACCAACCGTAAATAAAAATATGGCCAATACAAGTATACTATACAGTAAGTAACCGTAAATAAAAATATGGCATTAAAAAAAAAAAAACAAGTTTACATTATTGAAGTTATAAAAACATTTATTGAAGTAATTCTTTAAAAAAAAATTTAAAAAAAATTATTGAAATATATCTTCTAAAATATAATTGTACAATAATAATAATATAATATTCACGGGACAAATTACACTTACTGATCAAACTCCAAAGTAAGCAAATTATTTGCTTGTGTAATGGGTGTTAGTCAACGATACTAATACATAGAAATACATATATAAATACTGGAATATATTTAATAAACACCCAAACCCGGAAATACAAACATTTATGCTCATCACGCAAATGCTTGTCCCCGTCGAGGATCGAACCCGAGCCCCGTCAATTGTGTAGTCAGGGCCGCTAAGCACTCGACCAACGGGGCGGTCAAATGTTATTACAAATTTGTACATTGCTTGGCGAATGCTTGTGTGTCTTTATGTGTACGTGTATGTGTGTATATGTATATATTTAGTGAAAGCTAAACTAGCTTGAACGTCAGCAGATGGGTGGGCAAGCGGAACAATATTTACAAGCACTTTGAGGTAAAAAGTAATAGCATAGGTATGCTTATTAATCAAATTATTTATTTAAATCAGTTTAAAAAGTTAAAATGTTTTAAGCTAAGCATAATATTTCTGACTACTATATTGAGTCAAGCTACTATTGGCTCTGTACACTACTTGAGCACCACCTATCGTGCGCAACTGTTTTGATTCAGATCTTAGAATATAGAAAAACGTAATCCCTGTGCGTAATCTCCTCTAACGTTTTTAGCTGAATCGGAAACAATGCAGCTCTTTATGGCGACTCTTTGGCTTCTACGTGCTATGCTATATGCATTGGAGTATACGGCACAAATTAATTAAGTCGTGTATGAGCAATATCGTCATTCGCAATATAAATTTCAAGCTATGTAGAATTAAAACTTAATTATCAGCATAAACATATTAGGAGGCCAACATTTGGCGCAGACCGATTTTAGGGCACGTTATTCTACATTATTTCGTCGATAAAACTCGAAAATATCGCCAATAAAACTACTTGACACTTAGGAAAACATGAAACAATGCTGTACCATGGCATATTATTTCATAAGAAAAATTAAAAAAATGTCTTTTTAGCAGTAACAGTATTTTTCTGGTATCACTGTGGCATCTAGAATGCTAGTTGGAACATTTTTTTTGCCTTCTAAAAGTCCTCATTATACACGAATATAAGCTTTGTAATATTGGTTTGACAAACGGTTTTGTAATATTTGTGCCAGTATAATGGTAAGTCCCAACACTTAAAAAATATTTTTAATGCAAAAGCGAAGTCCAAGCTATGTAATATCGCACATAAAATAGTAATACACACGTTATTAATTATAATGAAAATAGGTAAAAACAAATACGTGGTAGAATATTTTCCTCTTTGGCTGGCAACATTTTGAATATCGTTCAACTTAGATATTTACGATTTATTTGTTTGGAATTTATACAAAAATATCCGATGCCAAGTAGTTTTTATGTGTGAAATGTGATCTTCAAGCCCTAAATACGCTATTGTGAAGCACGGTGACATACTTTCTCCACACAGTAACTCACATTTTTTGAAATTGCGAGAGCTGTACTCTGTATGGCACGTGTCACATGTCTGAGCGGCCGGCGAGCGTAAGAGGCCTTTTCAGGCTTCTTTGAAATGGCTTAATATAGCGCGGGTCGACTAGGTTTCTATGCGTTATTATTCTATGCATTTAAAATACATTAAGCTAATAAAATAAACATTACACGCACTAAATTCATGTGACATACCACAAATGTACCTACATATACTATATATTTTTCTTAACATTGTCTTTTTGTGATTTTATCGTTTCACTTTTATTTAAAGGGGACCCTGACCAACTTGGGAAAATATTAGTAAAAAAAGTGAACTGATTGTTCGAATCGAGATTATTATCGTAACCTCATGTGATCTCATCTATAAAATTACAAAAATTGAACGCGATGTATTGGTATTTCACGAAATCAGCAGCTATGCAGGGCGGATCTAGGTATACTTAATGTGCGACATGCGACACCACTCGGCATTTATCATACTAAGCTAGTGTTTCCGAGGTAACCATGGAGCAGCACGGAGAGATGGTGTCAAGCGGCGGATTAGCCATTTTGTGAAGGTATGTTCTAGCTGGACCTTAGCCTGCCTTTACTGGTCTAGCTCGCCGCAAGCCAGGCGATAGGTAGGATATGGAGTCTGCGCAAGCTCAATTCTGGCGACTTAAATATAAGCTATAAGTTCTTACAAATTGAGATAGGTAAGTGAATTTCACTTTCTATTTCAAAAGACTGGGTAATAGAAAGTAGAAACCCATCCATCCAGGCCTGTGGGGAACCAACTGGGCCCTTCAGGTCGGTCCCACCCTAGTAGTGCTTATTGCAAAAAGAACTTCCACCTTATGTATCTATTTAAAAATAAAATTTAAATTTACCAATATATTTAAAAGGTTTGTTCAATTTATGAAGTCTAACTAGAATCTTCTCAGTAATCACTGATATCCACTGTGGCGAGCGGGAGTGACTGAATACATTACCTCCGAGGCACATTTCAATATTGTCTCTTACGATATTTTGTACTTCTTCAACATTGAAAGTAATATCCTGCAATACAAATTGTTAACATCAATGATATTGCTTTCCTCGTAGGCGGCGGTATTCAAGCAATCGCCTTACCTATTCCTGGAATCCAGCTGCAATAGCGTCAATGTATGTCACGTTCATGTTGTGGTTTGGAAAGGTAGTCAGTAGGTAAACTTATGCATGTAGTATTAACATCCCGCTACACAGATCACTATTAGCATATTTCCATCAGGAAAGTTATCTGCTTGTTCTCTATGATATAAAAAATCGAAACCCAATTGAATGTCGTCAATCGCATTTCGATCGGTCAAGCCCACAGAACACTTTACTCTCTACGGTCAAGCCGTTCAAAAGTTATGAGATTTAAAATTTACATATACACATACTGTATGTACGTACATAAAAAAATACTGTCATCACCGTAACAACAAACTGATAAAAACTCGATTTTTGAAAATCGGGGTGAAATTAGTAAGTTCTTTTTGCTATCGCGATAAAAGCTGTGGTCATATTACTGCATGTATAGCTACCACAGAACATTACACTCTCTACCAGAGGTAACTACATATAATATGTGTAATACACCTCGTTTCAAATGGGACTGTGTCCTAGTTATAACTATACTGTACACGTGTCTGCAACTATAAAAATATTCCATTTTCCGACATACAACATGACAGTTGTATGGCAAAAAAGATACGACAAATGGCGGCAATTTTTCGTAATAATGAATATCGTCTCGTTTTTGTTACGCAACAAGAATTCGCAACCGGTTGGGTAGAGACGACATCTAACCTATGAGATATAATATGGTAGATAATATCACACAACGGCAACAGATTGCAGTATAAAAGGAGATAGAAAAGGTTTATCAGCTACCTTTCCCTCCAAACTGGAACATAATAGTGACAACTGACAAGCCCTGACGCTATGTCAGGAATAGGTAATGGCTGGTGGTGGCGGTGGTAACGTATAGGATCATAGAACACTTATACTCTCTACGAGAGGATTGTAAGCCCAGACGAGATGTTATAGTCTATCATCTAGCAATCACTAATCTTCTAGTAATCACGAAGGTAGTGACATGTTTGGCGAATCGTTCGTTTTTTATGAACTACCTGACAGCAGGGTAAAATTTTTTAAAAGCAGCTCGGATCAACACGAGAAATTCTTTCTTTACTCATAGAAAGTTTTTCAACTTCAGTAGTTAAATTCTTTAAAAAATTTAGAAATGATCGGTTGTATTTTGAGTTTTTAAGCGACAGTAGCAAGGCTGCAAACCTATAAAAGGACGCGACGGGCGGAAATCCGGATAGTTTCTACATTTTCATTTGTTGATGGTAATGTATTCAATTAATGGTATTTATGTAAAGTATCAGCTGGAGGATTTAAATTCTTGTTATGTTATGCATGGATTTACTTCAAATTTTGCATGAATATTACTAACAGGTCGGGTTAACATTAGGCTACATATTATCACGCTATCACCTACGGGGGAGGAGCTGTGCGGAGTAAACGAAGTCCGCGCGAACGAAGTTGCGGACAGCAGCTAGTATACTAATATTTATAGCAAAAGTAAATTATACCTCCTCATCGTCATCTTGTGCCATAATGCAATAAGTGAATGTTTCTGATTAAGTATAAAATTTTATTTAAATATAATACAATTATTTTTTGCTGTTCCTTATCTTCGAAACTAAATTCACTAAATTAAACAAATCAAAGAAAATGTCACACACCCTTTGATATATATTGCTAATGAATTTTAAATTAAGAATTTGACCTAATAATATAAGTAAGAACTGGCTAGTTTTCAAACTAGTTTATTCTATGAGTATTAAACCATACTCAAAGAGTTTTTACTATCTTTTTATAAATAAAATATGTTGCTTTCTTGAAATATCTGTTAATCATTTAAAGTGCAGTGTGTGCTGCGCTAAATAAAGGTATTTTAAATATTACGATAGATCAAATTCTATTAGACTGAATAGACTAATAATTATTATATATTACTTGCAGGTTGCAGGTTTCTAAACGCATCTTACGTTGCTGGTAACCCAGGGTAACCAAATTTGACACAAATGTCAAATTTTGGTTTGTAATTTTTATTTTTTGCATTGATGGTTTTAATATTTGGTTCATGCTAAACACTATTTGTCCTCGTTATTTGGTATTATTTGCATCAATTTGATGATTCAATTATTATGGTGTAAATTATGGTGTCGTGACACTACGTTCTGTAATCTCGACGTTAATTCATGGAGCTGAAGGTCTGGGTCGAGGGAATACAAAGGATTGTTTGTGGAGTGACTGAGACTACTACTTGTCAGGTTTGTATAGAAATTAGTAAAATCACATTTACGTCATATAGTTTTTCTTTGTAGTTTATTATTTTAAATTTCCATAACATTAACTTCACAAAATAAACTTTTTGTAATTTCTTATTTCATTAAAATTATTTACGTAAAGGAATATTTTGATTCTAAATTTGGGTCGTTTATTTTTGGTCGACAGGATGTAGTTTTTGCCTTAGCACATGCCACAGGAAAAGTGGGCAGATTCACCCTGATTGAAAGATGGAGAAACAATGAAAGGCTACTGGCACCTCAAGAATATCCGCTTAAGGTGAATAATACACAAAATATATAATCACAACTTTGAACAAATACAACCTTAATAATAATCATAATCATAATCATTTATTGCAACAAATATGGTATACATAAAGTAATAAGTAATAATACATAAAGTAATAATAAACAAATTACAATATAAATATCTTTGAGTATATTTATTACACTAGGCATTTTCTGTGGTAAAACCCATGTAAGAACCTATTCTGAATCAAAATTGGGATAAATAGATAAAATGTAGATTTTTACTGTAAAAGGGTTTTCAAAATCAGTTCAGGAGTTTCAGAGATTACTTCCTATAAACAAATAAACCTCCAATATTAGTGTAGAAGTATGGATTATTTATATGGATTATTTATATATAGGTCTAAAGTCAGAGAACATAATTTTAATTTTGGAAGACCATGTACAATGGTTTTTCAAATTGATTATGTTGATTGCTTTGGCACAAGTGTGACATGGGTTTTCTTATACAATATTCAGTTTTTAAATAAAAAATCTGCTTATTGAAGTCGTAAATAAGCAGGGAATGGCGTTATTTTGAAACACTAGATTTTCTCAAATACAGAGATTTATTACTTAAGATTTTACACTTATTGTAGAACAGTGGTTCTCAGCCTTTCAGTGATCATTTTAGATAATAGCTGTCTTAGCTAATATTAGTCTTAGATAATATACTCATATAGAAAATAAATAAAAGTTTGTTCAATAGCTATACAAAAGACGTCTAGGACAATCAATGGTCTGTGGACTACCTGTTATGAACCACTGTTTTAGTTCTTCCACACTTTGAATGTAGTAATGTAGTAATTATATTTTATAACTAGCTGTTGTCTGTGACTTCGTCCACGCGGACTTCGTTTACTCCTCATTGCACCTCCCCTGTAGGTGATAGCGTGATAATATGTAGCCTATATGTTGACCCGACCTGTTAGTAATATTCATACAAAATTTGAAGAAGAAGAAATATACATACAGACAAACAGATAAACAGACAAAAATTCTAAAAACTATATTTTTGGCTTTGGTATCGATTGTAGATCACGCCCCAAGTATTCTTTTAAAAAAATATTCAATGTACAGTTTTGACTTTACTACGATTTTATTGTATGAATAGATTTCATAATAAAAATAACAGTAGATAAATATATTTTTTTATCAATACTCTATACAAATAAATAAAATTGAAGTGTATGTTTGTAATATTAAAATAACCGCTTTTTACTAAATGCATATGGATGCATACACGGTACACATACCAAAATAACACTTTTTACAATTTTTGCCTGTCTGTCTGTTTGTTCTGGCTACTCTCTGGAACGGCAGACTGATTTTGACAGGACTTTCACAGGCAGATAGCTGATGCGACAGGGAGTAACTTAGGCTACTTTTTTCGAAAATTTTCCCTAAGTCGCAGGCTCAGCTAGTTTATTATATAATAAGATTTTTTAATATAAAATTTCAGACATTGTGTCTGGGAAATAATTAATAGTTTTAATTGTCTTTAGAACAATAACCTTGTTTGGAAAAATTCTGCTCATAATTGTAAAATTTAGATTGCAATGTTATTGATAAAAACATCTAATTTCAAATATTAATACATAATAGACAAAGTAATGGTTCTATTAATCACCAGGAAAGTAAACTACAGTGTGATTTTTCAAGGCATTTTTTGGCTTTACTAACTGGCCTACAAGTAGGGTTGCCAGCTCTTAATCACAAATATTTCGGAAACCAGGGGTATAAATGGGACAAAAAAATGAGGGACATACCTATAAAAAATATAGAAAAGAGAAAAACAATTGTAATATTTATTATAAATTTTATTTAAAATTTTAAACATAATTGACAAAATAGATTCTCCACTATGACAAAGTTAGTACCTAGGTATATTTAATCATCTCAAAAAAAAATTTTACACATCTGTGAATATAAAAGTTTGATCGTAATTTGACCTAGTTCTGTGTGACAAAACACAATATAATAACACATGTATTACTTATTTATTTAATATTTTATTGTACAAAACAGTAAATAATATAACAATTACAAACGAAAGAAAAATCGTACAAAAGGTAGACTTATCTCTACAGTATAAAGATTTCTTCCAGCCTACCCAGCTTATGAAGCTATTAAGTAGAAGCAGCAGACATTGTGCACAAAACTAAAAGTAAATCACAACATACAACACTTTAAAACACGATATAGTTAAAACATGTTTTTCTAAAGTTTGTTAATTTACCTTAAAGTGTGACAATTAGCATGTTACAAACACATTTTAGGACATATAATTCAGGCAGGGAATGCGGGACTTCAATCTCAATCGGGACGGTTATGAAACCTACCTGTAACACACTTGCAAGAGGTTTAGTATCGCTACAATTGATGAGCAGTTGTAATCACTTGCCATAATTGTGACACTTTTGCCTTCTTACCCATATGTCTATTAAAATAAGAATTCTGATTGTGCATTAATATTCAGAATTTAGGTCCAACTTTCCAAAACCAGTGTCAACATAAACTAACTTCAACATATTTGTCATTCGAAGGATATACTTTTATTTGTGCTCTTAGGGTATCTGATACCTTTGAGCCAATTTTTTTTACTGTCAACAAATAAATAACTTTTTCTTGATGTACTGTACTCACTGCCGTCAACGGTGCTTATATATTCATTAATTTACCCCTTCCTAAGGATAATTGGCCGTAGTTACACCAAAAAGATCCAATCCACACAAAGTTATTTTAGAGATATTGACGTTTGAGAAGGTTTTAGTGTTTTACATTAGCGTTCTTGTCATTGATGAAATATATATTGACGCTTGAAATGAGTAGCGATTATGAGTAGACTTTATAGGAGAGTGATTTAAGTTCAAATATAAAATAAAAAAATATATATAATAAAATAATAAATATCGTAAAAAATCACCTAGTTATAAATTTAATCACAATTAAATTAGGTTTTTATACACTTTTATTTTATTTTATATTTGAACGTTAAATCACTCTCCTGTAAAGTTTACTCAATGTCACTTAGTGATGATTGCCTTTTAAGCGTCAATATGTTAATATCTGAGGGAAAAACTTTGGATCCCTTTTTAAGACAAATTTGCAAACGGTGGAGTATGAAATGTTGCATAGTTAAAGTTTACATTGTGGACGACTGCAGAAACCTAATATTTTTAAATAATGTGCACTAGAAATACATGATATTAATAAAAATAAACATTACACACACTAAATTCAAGTGACATACATGATATTATGGCATGCATGTCTCACTTTCTTTATTGCTAAAGTCAGTTGTCAAACTTGTCGTATTTCGGTTTGGAGGGTAAGGTAGCCAGTAGACCTATGCATGTGGCATTGCCATCTTGCCACACTCATAGTAACACATACCATTAGCATCTTTGGTGTCTATAGATGATGGTTTCTGTTTCCATCAGGAGAGCCTATTATTTGCTATCTTATTATATAAAAAATATAGGTAAGACAGTGCAAGAAAATTTTAGGCCATTGTCTTAGGCTAGTAGGCATTGAGTTTAACGTTAAAGCTACCTAGTGTATGGTTACTTAATACTTTGTTTGTCACTTTTTTTGTCACTTTTAACGTTAAAAAAATCTGCTCCATTGATCATAATTTACCCATAATATGGGTAAATTAAGCAGTGTATTCTCTTACTCTGTTTTGAAAGCAAAATCTCATTCTAATAATTATATTTAACTTTCTATTTTCAGATTTTAATGAAATGGGGTGAATATTCCAATGATATACAATTTATACTTAGAAGATCTGATAACAATAGTCAAAAACCTTCACAAACCAATAATAACTCTAGATCACCTACTGTAACTGGGTTTGTACACTTTTTTGTTGATTTATTGGTTAACAGATTTAGTTATAAATCTTTAGGCCTAAATATTGTTTCCTATGATTTGCAAGTATTTATATATATTTATAATCCAAAAATTGTAATAGTAAACTAAGTCTAAAAGCTGGTGATATCTAATCAATTGTCCTGTACCTGAATAGAACACTTGGGTAACTTACAAGGGCCACAGAGATCCCCACAGTCTATCTCAGAAACTAGTTCATAGTAGTGAACAGGAATGTCTTCTATTGTACAGTTGACTCTACGTGTCTTGAAAGGGAATATTTGAATTTATTATTAATTTATAGCTAGCGATCAGTACAACCGACGTAATCGATCATATAGCAAAGAAGAATTTCGCCGCCTCGACCCTGTCGACACTAGCTCACCGGAAGAGCGTCCCGGCTTTAGGGAAATGGTCGCAGGTTCGAATCCCGCGTGTCGATATTTTTCTTTGTTGTTTTTAAGGTTTTTCCAGATTCCCAAGCACGGGGTGAGTGCTGTAACAAAAAAATAATTATTAACAATAAAATAAAAAATTCTATTTACATGAGTTTAGTATTAGTGTTGTAAAAAAATATAAACCCTCTTGATAAAAAGTTCTTGGGATTTAGAATTAAATTGTTATAGTTTATGTTTTAATTATTTGGTGGTGGTAGTAATGGTGATTTTTTGCTAGCATTATCACTATTTTCTTTTACCTAGATTTTCCATAGTACACATCCTTTCTCATTAATAATATATTACATTTTGTTATTAGGACTCGCAATACACCAAATCAAAATGCACAAGAAAATCAAAGTTTACCAAGCAAATTAAATACAACACCCACACATAATGCTAATAATATATCACCGGGTAATCCTATTGGTGTGGTGAAGGGCATCCAGCAATCTAAAACACCTGAATCTGATAGTCCTGTGCTTAAAGATGTACCACCCTACAGGTAAGGTTGATGGGACATGGCTTGAGAATAAAATAATAATTTATGTTATCTCTGTTACTTGTATTCAATATAATCATTTTTATCTATACAAGTAGTGGTTTGTGGTTTCAGTTGGTCAATTTATGTAACAAAATGTCAATTGAGTTGAAGTGTTTAAGGTTCTTACAGATAAACTAGATACAACGTTGTGTTTAGCTAAAATGCGGCATAATATGTAAGTAAGAAATTGTGTAAGAAAAGCCCTAAACGCTTTGATTCATTTTGGTATGGGAATCGGACCCGTTATTGCCACTTGATACAACTGACAAGTTGTAGATTAGTTGCTAAAGTTAAGACACATTCAGGGCACTTTTGAATAATATGAATAATTATTTGTTGATGTAAAAACTAAGGGCTTGTGTATTAATATTATATTAAAATATTTATATAGTAGATCTATTTTAACTTTATTAATTATAGTCTTAACATTTTCTCCAGAGAACCGCCACCACCATATAGATCACCTCCACCACCTTCCCAGGCTTTAAGAAAGTCCCCTAATCGCACACAACACTCCCGCCAAACACACATGTCCCCAGTGAACTTGCCTGAAGATGACCGAAACCCAGAAGCTGTTACTTATAACAACCAGTACAGAGAACTTGTATCACTTGTGAACTATCAAAGAGAAAAACTGTCCAGTCAGCAAGTAGATCTTATTAAGGTAGGTTTTTGCTTAATTTGTTTCATATAGTCAAATTAAAATAGCAGTCTTTATAAATTAATATTTTCTGGTCTTCAAAAGTTTGGGCGAGAAGAAAATGAACATACTTATGCTTTTTATATTCAGCAGTAAGTATAAGGTTCTACTAATGAAAGAGGATAACCTAGCATCAACCAAAGTTTATGATATCTGTATATTCCAAGTTGGGATAAGTCTCTTAAAAAGCAATAACAGTGCTTTTAGGAATAGGTAAGATTCTGTACGGTATCATGGCTAGACATCACAGCCATGTACATGTATGCCCTTATCATTTCTTCGTAGGTCCCCTAAATCTAACTGACCAAAAGTCATGTCATCAAAAAACTAACAGAGGAAACAGAACTGATATACCTTTTTTACCATTGCTCAGTACAATCTATTGCACTAATATGGACAGCCTACATATGTGAGTGGTTATGCAAAAAGGGACCTCAAGGGAAAATAATTGATTTCGAGTAAATCACGTTTAAAATGTTGAGTCGAAATGAGAGAGGCGCGGGGTGTTTTATGTTAGTGTCGTTAGTGAGCGACTTCGTCAGTGAGAAATAGCACGTGTTTGCGATAGCTGTATTATTGGTGACTTATTTATTCGTCTTTTACTTGTCTTTATGTTCGCGCTAGAAAAAGAAACTAGTGTGCACTGTGTATAAGGTGTAATATTTTCAAAACTGCCTCGGCTTACATAAAAAATAATTAAAAAAAAACTACGGCACCTAAAATTATTTTGATTAGAACAAAACAAAGATGAAGGACCATAGAATCAGAATTTATCAAAAAAAAAAAACCGTTTCCAATCCCTTCAGGTCCCTTTTTGCGTAACCACTCACATATATGTATTCCAGTGCGACGTCACTTACTAAAGCAATGTCCATTGCTGCAATCGTTTTGAAGGTAAAGCTAATTGCAAATAAATATTTTTTCATTTTCATTTTCATTGCGTTTCAAATAAACTGGGGGTATTATTTTGTGCTTAATGGTACTTCACATCTGGCCATTTCCTAATGCTTTTGCTTTATAATAATCCTATCTAAACCTATCTACTTTTGTTTGCGCATAAATATAAATAAAATTTATTTATATTTATGTGCAAACAAAAGTAGATAGGTTATATTCCTTATTCATTGAAAAATACTTATGCTACTGGCTATGATAATATTAACACAGAATTATTGAAAAATGTTGCTAGTGTAAAATCAAGACCTCTTAGCC
Source organism: Apodemia mormo (assembly GCA_036924255.1). NCBI lineage: Eukaryota > Metazoa > Arthropoda > Insecta > Lepidoptera > Riodinidae > Apodemia > Apodemia mormo. The sequence continues at coordinate 20,977,560 of JAUPFN010000021.1, read as the reverse complement.
ATATAATTAATTTGTCATTTTTGGAAGGTAAATTTCCAGAACGATTAAAAAAGTGTATTGTCAAACCATTGTTTAAAAAAGGAGATATGTGCGATATGAACAATTATAGACCTATTACTTTAATTCCAGTCATTTCAAAAATCTTTGAAAAAATTATGTATGAAAAGCTCGATAATTATTTATTTGATTTTGGCCTACTAAAAAATAATCAATATGGATTTAGGAAAGGTAGGTCTACTACTTTCGCATGTTTTGATTTAGTGAAGAGCATAACTGAATGTCACAATAAGAAAATGTATCCACTTTGTGTATTTTTGGATATGAGTAAGGCATTTGATTTTGTTTCACACAATATTTTACTATCAAAACTTGAAAAATATGGTATTAGAGGGAAGGCTTTAGATTGGATAAAGAGTTACTTAGAAAATAGGAAACAATGCGTCGAAATATCTAAAATATGCGGAAACCGTAAAAAAATATTTACTTCAAACTACCATGTTAACAACTGTGGTGTACCACAGGGCAGTGTTTTAGGACCCTTGCTATTTTTAATTTATATCAATGATCTTCCTGATAGTACACAACATGATTGCTTTTTATTTGCTGATGACACTACTCTACTTATTAAATGTGAAAATAAAAAAGACTTGGTAAACGAAACAACTGAAACCTTACTTCAAGTTTCAGACTGGTTAATTAATAATAATTTAAAAGTTAATGTAACTAAAACAAAATTAGTTGAATTTCAGAACTACCACAGTAATATTACTAAAAACACAAATGTATTTTTAAATAAAGTAAATATAGATGATGTAGATTATACAAACTTTTTAGGAATAATTATTGACAAATATTGTAATTGGAAAGCACACATTGAATCTCTATGTAATAAGATTGATAGATTTGTCTATGTCTTAAGAAGACTAAGAGAAGTAGGAAACGTAAAAGCCTCCCTATTAGCATATCATGGATATGTATCTTCTAATTTACAATATGGAATTCCTATTTGGGGAAATTCTGTTGAATTAGTGCAAATTTTTCAAAAATGTATTCGAGTCCAAAAGAAATGTATTTGAGCAATATGTGGTGTTAATCAGTTACATTCCTGTAAACCACTTTTCAAGTATCTTAAGGTACTTACTTCCCTTACCCTGTTTGTATATTTTAGAGGTATGCGTATTTGTAAAAAAGCACCAAAAGTTATTTAAAACAAATGCTGAAGTCACTGGTAACTCATATTTTAGGAATAGTAAAAAATTATATGTGCCTAATCAAAAATTAAATATTTTTACAAAAAATGTGTATTGTATGCCTATTATTATATACAATCATATTCCTGATAGTCTTAAATCATTACCTATAAATAAATTTCGCAAAAAGTTGTTTGATTTGCTGTTAGATAAAACTTATTATGATATTAAAGAATTTTTAGCCGATAAAATTAAATATTAATGGATAGAAATATAAGTTTGTTGAATTGTCCTTAAAAAATTTCAATGTACCTAGTAAAATTTTGTAAATAGTGAACATTTTGTAAATTATAAAAAAATTAATTGCACAAAATATGAAACTTGTAATTATAAAAAATTCTTTTGTAATATGAAATTGTACATTTATAACAAGTACATAAAATAGAGAAAAAAGACCAGCCCGCTGAGTTTCTTCCGCCGGATCTTCTCAGTGTGTGGCCGCGTTCCGATCCGGTAGTAATTCTAAATAATCGAAAGAATGTTTTAAATGTAATATTATATAATGATAATTTTTTTAAATATTTGCACACCATATAATGGTAGAATATGTTGGTAACTTAGTTTATTTTTAACAACTTGTAACACCCATATTCTTACAAATAAATATTTTCTTTCTTCTTTCTTTCTTATTTAATAAGGAGATAACCAATACTTTATCCTATCTTCTATACATATAATAAAATCGTAGGAAAGTCAAAACCGTACATTGAATATTTTTTTAAAAGAATACTTGGGGTGTGATCTACAATCGATATCGAAGCCAAAAATATAGTTTTTAAAATTTTTGTCTGTTTGTCTGTATGTATGTCCGGGGTAAACTCAAAAAGTACTGCATGGATTTACTTCACATTTTGCATGAATATTACTAACAGGTCGGGTCAACATATAGGCTACATATTATCACGTTATCACCTGCGGGGGAGAAGCTGTGCAGAGTAAACGAAGTCCGCATGGACTAAGTCGCTGGCAACAGCTAGTACTTTATAAAGTGCAAGTTTGCCCTCACATGCAATATTTTTTCGCATCTTTGGGCCCGAGTTCCCCAGTATCAAACCGTTCAATTGGACAAAATTCCATGTAGAATCACAAAACAAATAGGTACAGAAGTCAATCTCGTATATGTACTTCAATTATCATACCTATACTCGGCAGTCACGCTAGGGTTATGAAATTTGGCTTATGCACAAAAAACTGGTAGTGGCATTCGTACCTAGTTGTTTGATTTATTGTTAAGAATGAAACAGGAAAAACAGAAATGTACAGTGATAACTAAAATATTTTAATGTTATTGTTATACCTATTACAAATTTTCTGCACAAATTTTTTAATGTTTTAAGTATGTAGCTTTTTCTGCAAAACATTCTTTTTCATGTTTTTTTTCATGTATCTTTTCTGGTTTTCCTTGGCTTTCTCTACAATAATAACAGAATATTTAAGATTATTATTATTATTTAAGACTAGCTGTTGCCAGCGACTTCGTCCGCGCGGACTTCGTTTACTTGGCACAGCCTCTCCCCCGTAGGTGCTAGCATGATAATATGTAGCCTATATGTTGACCCGACCAATTAGTAATATTCATGCAAAATTTGAAGTAAATCCATGCATGCATCCAGTAAATCCATACTTTTTGAGTTTACCCCGGATATACATACAGACAAACAGACAAAAATTCTAATAACTATATTTTTAGCTTCGATATCGATTGTAGATCATGCCATAAGTATTCTTTTAAAAAAATATTCAATGTACATTTTTGACTTTCCTACGATTTTATTATATGTATAGATTTTTAGTTTTTTCGTGAATGATTAGCATCAGTTATCATTAACAATTTTAGTTTTAAAGTGTTAAATTTAGTTTTAAAACTGAAAATGCTAACTTGGTTTCAAAATAAATAATGCGTTTTTATTTTTAGTACGATGCTGAAATAGGATACTGGGAGAATAAAGGTCGTGAGCAAGACCGCCAAGTAGAATTATTGCAGCAACAAATTACCTCTGCTGATAATCAGTTAAGAATAAGCACAGAACAGGTAATATTTTAAATTATCACACAGTGGCATTTTTACTTTTATGTTATTTTTTGTGTGAAACGGACGCAAAACTGCATGCATTAGTTTAATATCTATCTTAATTTCTGAATGGGAACACAATAGTGACAAATACTAATGTGACGACAGCAATGGGCCACCGCCACTGCCTTGGTGGTTCTAAATCTTTCTTTTTTATATTAAAAGATAGCAAACAACCAGATGGCTCTCCTGATGGAAAGAGAAATCTATAGACACCAAAAATGTTAATGGTGCGTTGCTATCCGTGTGGCGAGACGGCAATGTCACATGCATGAGTCTACCGGATACCATATTCTCCAAACCGTAACACGATTATAACAAACATTGACGCTATTGCGTCAGGAATAGGCAAGGCGGTAGTACTAGATACCCAAGAGAGACGTTGCGGAATTATATCGCCTCTAAAGACCTGCCTGGCAGAACGGCAGTTAGTCTATTCTTCAAAGCGGTCTAGACTAGAGATGAAAACTGCCGAAAGTTTCCGAATGTTTCTATGAATCTTTCTAATACTGCCAATAACATTGCACAATATTGCTTGAAACTTGCCTAAGTTGCCAAATTACATAGGAGATTTTTAATGTAATTTTCTATGTTTATCGAAGTTAGCCCTCACGAAGTTAATTATGTAATTTGTAATTATACTTGTTTGTAGTAAACCTGTCATATGCAGTAATCTCTGCAGTAAATGTAAAATTAATAATGATAACATGTGAAGATAAAGTTATACTATAACACTGGGAACTTTATGGTAGCTGATCCCATAAGTTTTTTTTGGTTTTCATTTCAAATGTATATACAAAGAAAGAGGGTATTGATACTGAATGAAAGAAATATAAATCACACTAGCTGACACGCGCAGCTTCGCCCGCGACTAGATTATCAAGTTGGCTATAAAGTTTGGTGGGTTGTATTGATTTTTTTTTAAAGTTAGCCTACGCTTGACCCTGGATTTTCAGATGTCAAGTTTCATCTCTCCATGTCAAGTTTCATCAAAATCGGTTTAGCGGTGAAAGAGTAACTAATTAGACAGACTCGCATTTATAATATTAGTATGGAAGAATGGACATAATAAGTGAAAAAAAAAATATGAAAAAGTAACCTATGTTTATCCCAAGATTTGGATGTATGGATGTATGTTTGTTACTCAATCACGCCAAAACTAATGAATGGATTTCGATGAAATTTGGCACACAGGAAGTTGATGACCTGGAATGGCAGATAGGCTTCTTTTTATCCCAGAAAAATGAGTTGTTCCCATGGGATTCGTTAAAAACTTTTATAATGCAGCGGGATGCACGGTGCATCTACTCTATATTAATATTATAAATGTGAAAGTATGGATGTATGGTTGGATGGATGGATGGATGGATGTTACTCAACCACGCTAAAACTACTGACGGATTTGCTGAAATTTGGCACACAGATAGATAAGACATGGAATAGCTACTCTTTATCCCGAAAAAATGAGTTGTTTCTGCGGGATTCACCTAAAAGAAATTATATAGATGTTTCGGCGCTTGCATGCATCATGATTATGGGGAACTGAAGTGTTGCTGATAGTAACTTGTAAACTTGTAAGGCAGCCTCAACCTAAGATAGTTCAAAGAATAAATTATAATATTAATTTGCAAAATTTTCGCAAAACCTTATATGAAACTGCTATGATGCAACAGAAATAAAAGTTAGTGTAAAGAATGGGGCAAACTTATCCAAGACCTGAAAATTAGACAAGAAATAGCAGTACAATAGTCCACCCACTTCCACTACATTTTATTCCACATCAGTACCTTCTAGGAAAGCGCGTTCCATCTTAGGCCGCATCTTAGCTTACCATCAGGCGAGATCATGGTCAAGCGTTTCCCTATCGATAATTAAAAAAAAACAGTAGCAAAGGCGGTAACACACAAATTATGTACTCAACGTACATACTTCGCAACCGAAGCATCTTCAGGAGAGTCAAATAGCACTCGACTCTATAAAGGGTGAAGCATTAAATCAAATATTTTTTATTTAGTATTTACGGTTTGTTAATTTTTTTTTAATTTATTAAGTATAAAATAATTTGTTAAATATTTTATAATAAACAGGTTCAAGCACTAAACTATTTAGACGAAGAGACAGAATTAGTGAAACAAAATGAAAAAACATTAAAATCAGAAATAGTGTTAGTGAGATCGAAACTTGCTAACTGTGAGACTGAACTGCTGCAGTGTAAGAATAAAATTAGGAAACTGATGGAGGAAATACATAACGAGCAGAGAGTTATTAGTAGTCGACAACAAGAGAACAGGTGAGAATAGAATAGGACACAGGTGTATGAGACATTAGCGTTTCTTAACCCTTTTCAGTCTGCGGACCCCGAGAAAATCAAGCACAATTTCAAGGAAACCCCTTAATGAAAAATACAGAAATAAATTTATGTCAATTTATTATGTACTGCAAAAAAAATATTAAAATAAAATACTATTAATATGAAGGTATGTGTTGCTTTTTTGCAACGAAATTAGTAATATTTGGGTGGATGTTACTGCTTAGTTGTAATCTAAAATCGTATTCCAATTGCAAGTACGCCGTACCAAGTACGCGTAGCAATTACGAGACTTGCTTGCTTGACACCAAAGATGTTAATGGTGCGTTGCTATCTTGTGGCGAGATCTAATGCCACATGCATAAGTTTACCGGCTACCTTACCCTCCAAACCGGAACACGACAGCGACAAGCACTGACGCTATTTCGGCAGGAATAGGTAAGGCGGTGGTACCAGACCCGGGCGAGACAATGCAGAACTCTACCACCTAGTAGCCACGATGATAGTGACTCGATAGCCAATCGGTCGCCTTTTACGACCTGCCCGGCAGAACGGCAGTTGGCCTATTCTTCAAAGGAGGCCGGGACCAACACGGCGAAGATGCTACTGAGATTTTTTAATTTTCGAGAAATCCAGTGGAGATGGAACCCTGGATCTCATAATCTGAGCCGAATAAGCTAATTCCTAGAGCATGATGTAGCCTAGAGAAAGAGGTTAGTTACTTTATATTGTTTAAACAGGCAGGCGCTAGAACGCACAATGCTAGCTGAAATGGAAAACCTACAAACTCAAATACAACAAGCGAAACATGCAACTGAAATCAATCATCTAACAGCAGAAAATTTGAAAAGAGAGGTAAGAATGCGCAGATTATTTAAACAAACTTTTTGTTTGATTTTTTTAATTCGTGTTTACTTAAGTTCATAAAACAACTAAACAAGCGATCGCCCTGTGGCCCAAATTTGACCATAAAACAACAACACTTAGCCGTAAAGAAAACAGTATACTAATATGGATAGTATTGTATATTATATATATTGATATTATGAATGCGAAAGTTTGGATGGATGGATGTTTGTTACTCAATCACGCAAAAACTACTGAACAAATTTGAATGAAATTTGGGACATAGGTAGATGATGATCTGGAATAGCACATAGGCTTTTTATCCCGGAAAAATTTGGTTATCCCGCGGGATTCGCCAAAAACTTTAATGCAGCGGGCTGCACGCTGCAGCTAGTCATGAAATATGTCACATGCATGCAGTGTGCGTAATGTTTACTTTTATTAATTTAATGTAATGCTGATGTATATTAAAAAATATTAGGTTTCTGCAGTCCTCCAAAATGTCAACTTTAACTGTGTCAAATTTCATCGTTTTATATATGTCATAACTTCATCATATTTGACCGCCCCGTTAGTCGAATGTTTAGCGAACCTAACTAGTAATCGATGGGGCTCGGGTTCGAATCCCGACAGGGGCAAAAATTTGTGTGATGAACGAAGATGTTTGTATTTCTGGGTTTGGGTGTTTATTATGTATGTAACAGTATTTATACATGTATTTCTATGTTTTAGTATCGTTGACTAACGCACAGAACACAAGCAAATAACTTGCTATATGAATCACTATTCTTGTGACGCTTTGGTGTCTATATATATAGGGTGTTTTCTTAGCCGTGGGACGGAATCAAACTCGTGAAAATTTAAGATTATACGTATCGAATAAACATATTTCAAAAAAAGTTAAGAGTTAAATAACCAAGAATACAGTAATTGAAATATCGTCAAAATTTTGTAACTCATGGTTACCGTAGTCGTCGTTACGCTAATCTTTACGATTCATGAATCATCATGACAATATCAGTAGTAGGTAGGTAGATAATGCAAATGTAATCTGCCTCCCTATTTTAGGCTAGTGTGAATTGTAATTAATTTTCCCTTCGTACTTTGTACCTGGTTTGGCTACTTTCCGAAGGACAGGCAAAAATATCTAGGCACTAAATAATAAGAAATGTTTTAAGTGTGTTATAATTTTAGAAAGATACTAGACATGAATAGTTAGAACATAATATTTAGCTCAGTATTTCTGATCCTTTTCACAATGATCTAACTTGATTAATTAGTTATTAGCAACATATATTCATAATTGTTGAATTATTCCTCTGTATTTGGCGATTTGTGACAATCATTTTGTTACGCATAGGCACGTACCGTATTCCAAAATTCTTCATTGGAACACTGCTAGTATGAAATTATTAGTCAAACACTATTACAGAAATATGCGAGGTAGTTTATTGCATTACAAGGAAGCACATCCGGTCGCCGCTATGCTCTGCGCGAAAACTGAAGGCGAGAGAGGCTCTGCGATCGGCATGACGCTTGCTATAGTAATTATTATGTAATTTGTGATAACGTAACGTTACAGGTTATTGGCCCACGTAGCGCGTACGTCGTTTCTATAGGAATATAATTTAATTATTTTTATGGGTTAATTAGGTCAAAAACTAAGGTCATATGTTTTATAGATATTTGGGCTCAAAATCGCGAATACTGAGTACACTCCTTCAATAGGTCCCACGGCTAAAAAAAAATAACCTGTATAAGCGACGGTTTCTTTGTCCATCAGGAAAGCCATCTGCCTGTTTGAAATTCTATACAGAACAAAAAAAATCTTTGAGGATAATAAATATGATGGTATTGTTAGCTCCGCTCAGTATGAAGTTTATTTAATTAAACAATAACTGATAAAATACAGAATTATTTTAAATACAAAACATAAATGATTACATTTTACTATTCACACCATTCTCAATATCACAAACACTAATGCCTCGAAAATATATTTATCAAATCCTTTTATGTTTTACTCTAGTCGATTATTATTGACTTAATTATTAATCCTTACCACCTTAATTAAATGCTTCACTTTATTTTAGGCCAAAGGTAGTATTAATTTGAAATAGTTTAATTAATGAATAATTCTAAACATTTCATAAGATATACGAGTTATTTTAATATGTATAGAATAACACATCTTTATTTTGACACAACAATTTAGAAATTGATGGCCGCATATACTCATTTTATATATGTTTGTGTAAAATATTGATAATAATATGTTTTTCATAGGTTGGCGTATTAGAAAATGCTATTATGGAAAAGAAGCGTCAAGTTGAACGTCTGGTGCAAGAAATGAAGGAAGCGAATCTCCAAAGCTTATCAGGCAGTGTCGACGAGCTTCGACATCCACTTGATGGTAACAATATCTTACATTTGCCTATATCCAGGGATCGGCAACCTGCAGCTCGCGAGCCACAGCTCTTTGGATGTGAAGTTGCGGCTTTTTAGTGTCATACATAAATATTATTTATTTTGAATTTGTTTGCCCAATTGTTTGATATTGAAGTACAAATTAGTTAACACTAAGTACTATAAGTACTACTACAAGTAAATAACTACTACTACTACTACTATAAAAAGTTTAATTGTTTTAATTTTTATTTAAATAATAAGTAATTATATTTTAAAATAATAGCATATCTTATATTATTATAATATACCATCTAATTTGTAATGAAAAAAAACCCTACTTAGATATTAATAAATAGATTAGTTTTTTTTATTAAAAAACTTTATTTATGCAAGTACTATTTATTGTTGCCGAGATTTTTTTTGTGGTTCTTTAAAAACTTTGAAATTTTGTAAATTTAATTTTGGCTCTTCCGACTCAAAAGGTTGCCGACCGTTAGCCTATATTATTAGAAGTTTATAATTTTTAACACCCAATGCAAAAAAGGTGTTTTCTAAGTTTGACCACTATGTGTGTATCTGTGGCACCATAGCTCCTAAGCTACATTTGTTATTTCCGAAATTGGCTTAAGTTTTATGTGTAGGATGTGTTTAAGTGAATAATATTAATTGATCGACCCGACCTGACCATATCTCAAAAACTGCTGAATCGATTTTGATGAAACTTAAACTGTTCCCTAAGTAGGAATATATATGATTTAAATCAAAAAGAATTATCTCGATATGGCTTTTTGTTCTTGAGAAATTTGTGGACAAACATACAAATATAAATAAACATACAAACAATTACGAAATTTAGTACACGTGCTTGGATGCTAAACCTTGGATGCCTAAATAGATGATGATCGTTCTGGAATAGTATCCAATTCCAACAATATTACATACATATATGTCAAATTGATAACCTTTGTTTTTTTGTCGGTTGTTAAATTAATAATTCTAGCGATTGCCTGTGACCGAATTTCGACCATAGATAACAATAATATCTCTTAATTTTGACAACTGACTTCAGTCGTAAAAGAAAACAATATTCATGTGTGTACGAGGATAATATCATGTACGTCACATGAATGTAGTGTGTGTAATGTTTATTTTATTAACTAAATGTATTTCTAATGCATTTTATTTAAAAATATTAAGTTTCTGCAGTTCTCTATTTAACTTTAACCGTGCCAAATTTCATACGCCACCATTCGCGCAATTGTTTTAAAGGGAAAATTTTCTTTCACGTATTAATATACAGGGTACAGTACAGGGAAAGAGGTATATAGGTAGGTCAACGGCATTGTCAAAAAAATAATAAAAAAAATTCTTTTTATTAAAATAAGAAAAATATCTGCCTCATTTTAGTACTAAATTGAGCAACTTCCCCTTAAATCAAGCAAATATTTTGAAAATTTTTGTATCAACATCTATAAAATAATGTCATCTGTGACATTATTTTATGGATATTGATACATAAATTGTATACATGTTTGTATTAAGCTGCCAAATAATGCCTTTGACGATCGGAGAGGGGGTTTTTTACACACTGTTTAGAATTAACATTTTAATTTAATTATGGTAATGGATTTGTTATTAATAAATAAATAAATAGTATGATGTTCCAGGATTGTGTAAAGCTGGCAGTGCTCGCCGGATAATCGGTTCACCAAGACAACTAGAAAATGCTGCCCCTACTAATAAAAATCCCCACGGTGTGTGGGTTTAGTGTGTTATGTATATTTATTGTTATTGGATAGCATTTATATCGCGTATTAACATTTCCTAATAACCACAGACCTAACACCAGCAAACTCTGTATTTTTATTGGTACTATTAAATATTGACCAAATAGATATAAAACGCGTTTGTGTGTTTGCTATCAGAATTGAGAAATGACATGCGGTGAGTGTTAGTAGGACAAAGATATTTTATACATTAGGTGTACGAAAAACGCTCAGTGGCTCAAGACTGTCACTATCTACGCCGTTAATGTGTACTTAAAAAACTTAATAACTATGTCTCAATATAAGAACTGTATTTGTTGAGGTTTCAAGTAATAGGGGAGCCCAAGATGCTATATGGGGATTAATCGGGGAGAAGCTACATGGGGATTACTTCGGTTGTTGTGGAAACCTAATGGAGATACTTTTTTTATTATAGAGAGGTAAGATTTGTTCTTTTTTTTCATTAAAAATCACCAATAATAAGTTACATTATCACTGAAGTACTGTATTGCACTGAAGTAACGTAGGCAATTTTTTACCCGACTGAGTAAATGGAAACAAATTATGTGTAAGTCACGCGAAGAAAGTCGCGGGGAACAAATAGCGTGGTATATTTGGAAGTGTAAATACGTAACCTACGTCCTATATTGCCATGTAACGTGTGAATGGTTTGTTTTTATTTTTGTGTTCAAATTAGTGTCATATTTAATTAATGTCGCAAAGATTTATTAATAAGCATTTATAATTGATTCCTTGTGAACAATTTGTTTTGTATTAGTTAATAGTTATTAACCATCGCACAATCTGTCTTCTGATGATTATTTAGATAAAGTATTGACTTTTGAAATCTTTTAATTTAGTATACGAGAGTTATTTATACTTATTGGAGGCCTTTATCCGCCAGTGGATGTTTAGATAATTATGATCATAATACCTATTCAACAAAATGTGAATATATCTGTTATCAATAAATGATATTCAATATAGATAAACTAATGATTTGGAAAAACTTGATTTGTAAATAACAGAATTACTTGATTAGTGGATTGATAATCAATCTGTCAAATAAGCGCAAACAGACAAAAAACACCATGGCATAGATAACACACAAGAAAACTGTCAGTGTTACTAAACACAGCAACTACTGAGTACTATACACAGCAACTACTGAGTACTAAACTCAGCAACTACTGAGTCCGCTCGTGACTACGGTCAATGTAACTTGGCCGAAACGTTGAGCTTTACAAGTAAGTTCTATATATGTACGCGTTTTTGGCCCGTTTATATATTTTAAAAAATGATAGTAGAACACGTTAGTTTAAAAGCTCAAACTACTGAGTACGTCTAAAAGCAAGAAAATGTGCGGAAATAATAAATACTGAATTCCACACTTGACATTGACAGGATTGTTTCTGATACAGCGACGGTAGTTGCAACACTATGCCAAAAAGTATACTATGTCAAAACCAAAATCTGGAGAGCCATCTGCTTTTTTGCTATCTGATATGATACTAAAAGAAATTTACCACTTTTATTTGGCATTCAGTGTTACATAAAAAATAAACCTGAGCAAGAAATGTACTTTTGGATCTCTTATGGCTCCTCTTCACAACGGACCATGATGGTCTATCAAATGATCGCCCAGCATCGCCGCCATGATCGGGTAACTCTCCACCCAATCGTGTATACTTACTCATTTATTTACTATCTCCTGTTAGGTTATGATGTCTATTGAATATGGATAGCGAGGTGATCGCGGCTGCGGAAATATTTTTACTTAGTTCTTATAATCGTTTTATTTAATGTCTACACCGTCTAGAATATACCAGAGACACAACCAAAGAGTATACAATCACTAGCTTGAGACAACTACGTACTGATTAATCGGCGATTGTATGGATGCGCACGCAATCATGGGCCATCATTCCTTTGATGTACCGACAATATGGCGATTGCGCTCGATCATACCCGATGATGGCCGATTACAGACATTTATGCCCTCTACACTAACGTGCGCTTGCCATTGATATAAAAAACCAAAGATACACAATTAGTGTCTCAAAAACGTCCTCTAAAAATGAGCGCAATATTTTAAATTGTGCGCTCACTTCAAATAGAATCGCGTCGGTCGCGATACTGTCAATTTTATTACTTTTCGTACATTGCGCTGTAAAAACAACTATAAATCTTGCGCTTAAGGTTGGGTATGCAAAAACATATATTTTTGCCATATACTACTACTTGTGTGAGAGTAGCGACAGTTTTGATTGTCAGTTTTGTTAGGGACTGTGCATCTTAAATTTTTTATATAAATGGCGCATGCCTTTAGTCGACCATGATGGCCCACTGTGAAGAGAGGCCTTTATGTCTTGTGTTCTTGCGTGGAGGGTGTTGTTATGTAAGCTCATTTCTGTTGCGCTATAATAGCGCTCATTGCCACTATATCGTAACTGTGGGAAATATTCTTGCATTCATTAACTTTTATCGGAAGAACGAATAAATAAAACAGAGATGGTTAATAACTCAAAGTATTACCATATCTTGCCGTCTATAATGTATTATTATTATTGCTGTAGGAATTAATACATGCAGACTAGTGAAGTTAGAAATACATAAAGAACTTAAATATGTAAGGGCTTACCACACACGACGACATAGCCAATTGACGGGACGAATACATCTGCAGTGCGACATCTTAAGCAATAAATCTGTACCAATATGTATCGCATACAATTGCGATATTTGTTGTATCAAATCATCATATACATAAATATAATATAAATATTCCTCGATCAAATTGATTGACAGAAAAGTAAGCAAATTGTTTGCTTGTGATATGAGCGTTAGTCAAAGATAATACATAGAAAATAGTTATAATAATTCTGAAATATATAAGTAAATAAATATGACGACAAATTACACGAATTGCTCTAACCCCAAATTAAGCAAATTATTTGCTTGTATTATGGGTGTCAGACAACCATACTAATACGTAGAATTACTATTACGTTACATATACAAATACTCAAATAGATTTAATAAACACCCAGACCTAGAAATACAAACATCTATGTTCATCTCACAAATGTGTGTCTCTGTCTGGAATTGAACCCGAGCCTCATCATCATCATCCTTTTCCTCATCAGGACGCATCAGCGTCTTCCTGTCTTGTCCTGCTACTAGTCGACCAACGGGACGGTCGATATATTTAGTGTTTTGTAATATGATGTCTCACTGCTTGATAAATGTTGGATCTTTGAACTAAAGAATATATGTGGAAACGTCAGCCATTCAGTCACCTTTCTTTCTTAAATAAAGGTTTGTGTGAATATGTGAGTACTTAATATTAAGAAAGATTATTATACCCACCGAAATGCTGTATGGATAAATTAATGATAGTATTGGCAAATGATACTTAAATAATAATAATACAATGATAGAATAATTTTTAGCCAAAAAGCTAATAGTGAAAATTAAGCTCGATTATTGTTATAGCAATGGAGAACGATGCTTACGTCGATCGTGTGTGCCTGGCCTAAAAATGTAGTTTAATACAAATGTAAAATATTTATTGAATTAATGTTGCTAAATGTTAAAAAGTAGGCTTAGTTATGTAGTTTGCTCACGAAAAGGATAAGGGTTAACACAAACCGATGGAGTGACGGCTCAGAACATAGGATCACATAAAGGCTTTACAAAGTAATCTCGCCCTTACTATGCAGGTTTTGGCTGTTTAGAGCGCTTGTTTGCTCAATAGCACTTAAAGCCTCACCGTTGTCTTATTTTGCCATTATAATTATGATATTAATATGCAAAATCAAATTAAGTTAAATTTCATTTGTTGGCAAATTATTGGTTTTGCAACCACTCCGTCGATGTGCGCTGACCCTAAAATAGAAGTGAGCGTTTAGAGCAAAAAGTGTCGCTACTGGAAGTGCAAAAATTCCATTCAATTGGTATTTTTACTAAGAATATTTAAACTTGGTACAAGCGAAATATCTTCTTTAAGATTAATTGGTTTTCTTTCATAAAATTATTTGTTAGCTTATCATATTTGTTATGTCTTACAATTAAACACACACATTAAATTTTGTACTATTTCACAATTACACTCATAGGTATTTGAATAGTTTCCAGTGTTGAAATAATAAATTAATTGTATAAGCGTAGTTGTAAAGCATTACAGGCTTTTAATTAAAATAATCCAAAATGATGGGGCTCACCAAGTTAAAAATACAAATTAATACGTGAAACCCTTCTAACTAAATCGGGTTATAGAAATGAAGCAGGATTTCAGCCATTTATCTTTGTTAGATTTCAATAATACCATTTCTTCACTTGGTTTTAAACGCTTTTTCTATGGACTTCTATTCTTAAGTAGTTTGTAATATAGTTTCAATTATAATATTTGAATGTAGCCATACAATTGTATATAAAATTTTTATGTGTCATTTATGTGAGTTTATAAAATACAATTAATGAATTATACTATCGTATATAAAGATGTTATTACTTTATACATGCATTATTTAGATAGAGTCTTTACACACAACCGTATTCTGCGCAGGTGCAGATAGCGCCAGGTAGATAAGGGCTCTAACACACTAGCGTTCTTCCGGCGTAGGTGTTTGTTAAACATCGCGACATCTACTCTGCATATGCAATAAACGTCTAAAATAGTGTGAGGGAGCTCTATATGAGTCTGTGTTTAAAGTCTCTTATGTAGAACTATTTGTATTGTTAATAATCTAGTCGAAGTTATAAGCCAATAATGAAACCAGTGTGGTAATTTCACTTTTATATGATATTTCTGAGGGCCTAAGAAATTATATGCATAATAAATATTAGTAAATTGTTTGATTTTTTATTCATCACGCTTTTTACTCGACTGCGACAGAGAGGGATAATAATAGCACGTTTAAGAATAGTCGTTGCTTGTCACTGTCGTGTTCCGGCTTGGAGGATGAAGTAGCCGGTAAACTTATGCATGAAATATTAACACCACGCCACACGGATAGCAACATTTCGTTAACATCTTTGGGGTCTGTAGGCGCTGATTCCCTCTACAGCTGTGTTTGTTTGTTATCTTATAAAAATAACTATTTTCACGTCCGTATCCTTGAAGCGGTAGGCAGAGGTACAAAGAGTGCAAGTAGCCGAAGATAGACCCACAATGTGATAGGTGGCAAGCCTGTCACCATTCGCCGACCGGGCACTTTTCCAATCCGGGCCAAAGTCGTTTTTCTATTTCGTATCTATCTTATGATATAAAAAAAAAATTATAAGCCGGTTGACCCTGCAGACCATCCCTAAATCTACGAAAAAATCATTATCGTCAAAATTATCGTAAATAATATCAAGTAGCCCTTATTCTATTCGTCATGATAGTACTGTCAACGCGTTGTTGAGCAGGAACGTGACGTAAGAATGATATAAAACAGGCGTATGTAGACCATTGTAGTTTTCCTATGTAAAAACAGTCTTAATTTAAATAACTTTAGACACAGGACTTGAAAAAATAATTTAAATCTAGTGTATTACTAAAGAAATAATAAAAAACAACATAATATACTTAATCTTTTTATTTTATCGTTATATCTCACAGTATAAACTATATTAGAAATTATTTTACAACAAATGGGCTCCAAATGTTGACTTAAGTAAATTATACTTGGACACATTATCCATTCATAAAGCAAATAATGTAGTACTTTATATTTTCCATTTCTTAAATTAAATTATAATTATTTCTCTAATTAAATTATAAATTATGCATCTGTATCGAACATCTCATACCCTTTACACTTTCATAAGATCAAGAATCTAAAATAACACAACCATAACTATACTGCGATCTCGCAGAAATATTATCACGTTACGGAACGCAACCAAGTTGCAACAGCAATTAGAAGGCGCTATAAGAGGCCATCCATAACTTACGTTACACGATTTTCATGTTTTTTCCCCTTTTTAACCCCTCCCCCGTCCTTATCACAGCTGGTCACATTTGTGATACCCCCTCTTTTCTAGTGTGATGTCACATATTTTTGCAATTTTACATTGGAATAATGATCTCATTCGATTATTTTTTATCTATACAGGTGGCTTTTTAAATTTACTACTGCAATTTATATAGTTATTTTGAATAAATGTGATGTCACAAAATCTGGGACTCTTGTCACACAATGTCACACTTCCTCGACCCCCTCCCACCACCTTAACGTGTGACGTAATTTATGGATAGCCCCGAAGGAGCTGGGCGAGCTCAGTTTGACATCTGTCTGAAGTGAATGGGCGTGTCTTGTTTAATTTGTCTGACTAGTCTGTTTGACAAACAAACATACTTAGACCTGTCAGAGTTAGACATGTGTAACACTGCACTGCGCTGCGCCGCGCAATTGCGCTAACTCAATTCACAGAGCTGGTGTGTCAACTCACTTATTCAAATTGTGTTAGCGCACGGCGCAGCATAGTTATACCACAGACTACTTAGAGACTATACGCAGTAAACTCTCATTCATGTGTACAATTATCATGAGTCATGACTCCTATGTATCACGACTCACTAGTTGAGTTACCAATGAACCAACGCAATTCATGCGCTGTGCAACGCAACGCAATTGGTGTGCTCGGCGCACGGCGCACGTTCAGCTCGCTGCTCACTTCCCTTTACCCGCGGGCTGCGTCAGATTTGTTGCGCCATGGCGCAATTTTGAGTTAGCGCAATGAGCCGGCGCAGTACACTGCGCTTGAGTTACTGAGTTAACGCAAGGAATTTCGCTGAGTTACCCATGTCTAGTCAGAGTAAACAAAATTTATCTAAGTTTAGCCGGTTTCTTCCTGACACATGTTTTACTTTGTAACCGTCTAAACCTAGAGAAAAACTAAGAATTATGCAAAGGCGCCTTAACTTAAGGCGTCCCATTGACATACAATAATATTGCGCAATATTATTGACCGTTTAGTGTTAATATTGAAGATTGCACAAAGATTGAACGAAAGTTTGAGCGGATTTAATTTTTATTGTGCAATATTATTTTCTTGCAGTGTGTAGGCTTAATATTGCACAATGTTTTTCCTTGAGTTTGGAGTGGTCACTTTTGGTCAGTCACGGTGTTTAATGTATGGTCGTGACGTAAATGGCGAGCAAGAACGCTATAAAAGATAAAGAACGGGAGTTTGTACTTCAGTATATAGAATTATATAGATATTTATTTAACAAAATCACAAGCATGGATGCCACCAAAACTTTGTCGTTACACATGTTGCTCGCACGAAAATATTGATCAGACTGGTTTGTCAATTTTATTGAGCGAATTTATTGAACATTTGGAATCAAAGGGGTATTCATTATTAGCACAATAAAAGTATTGCGCAATATTATTGTATGTCTATGGGGCGTCTTACTATCTATAGTGTCCTGAAAAGTCTTAGTTACATCTGAAATCTGGCAATGTTTGAAGTTTGAAGAAGTCTTAGTTAAGACATTCGTCAGACTTCCTTCAAGGCTAAAACAATGGGCGTGTGCCCATTGTTTTAGCCTTGAAGGAGACATGAAATCTCTGTTTTTAAAATGTAAAAACAACACTTTATTGTCGTTACAATCTCTTTAACTCGCCCAATTGTCTTACAATGTGAGAACAGTCTGAATAGTCATAAACATGATGATGCCTGAGCGACGCTATACCTAATACGAAATGGAAGTTACTACAAATATTGTTTAGATATATTTACAAAATATCAGTCGCAAATAACTAGTATTATTGTTTCAGTTAGATAACTGTGATAGTCATTCTTTACACGATGTTTTAAGTCATGTACTTGGCAGGAGCTGAAATTTTGGCTATAATTATTATAGTTATTATTTGCGAAAACATATGCCAATAGTAAGCGGCGGAAGTTCAGCATGAACTTTCTTTCATGCTGAACTTCCGCCGCCGCGTTTTGCTTCCTTAATTATTGTGCCGCCATTGTTGTGACGTCAGCCGTGAATTAACGCATTGAATAGATAGTTCAACAGTGTGCTTAAGAATAGTATTCTTAAGCACACTGTCGAGTTAACGAGTTAGTGCCGTAAGAATGACGTCGAAGAAGCGCTAAAAATACTTTACATTCAAATTGACGTCTGAATCGTTAATTTGGGTGTAAAGTATTTTTAGCGCATCTGTACATATTTTTATTTAACCAAAAAAATATTTGAAACATGTTTAAATAGTTTTGTTAAATATAGAGCAGTTTTCTATTTATGAATTTTTAAACTTTTTAAGTGATGACCTCATGAATTAGGCTGATTGGTGAAAGCCAAGTAAAAGAACAAAGAAATACGCTGATTTTATTATTACCTATGACATAAATTTTTGACAGAGACAAAGGATTCATAACGTCATCAATTAAGTTTAAAATTTCATAATTAATAAACTGCTGTGTATATAGCCAAACTTTTCAAACTAGTTGTGTAAAAAAAAAGAAAAAAACAGTTGATTCCGTAGAAGCATTGTGTAGGGTTGATAGAGATTTTACATAATATCATTATCATATTTTAAAAGATGAACAGGCTAAAAAACCTTATGTTTATACTTTTTTATCAGTGTGTACTCAGATACTTTTAAGTTTGCCATCAATTATAAGCCACATGAAAACACGAGTGGAATAAAGTCGGACTTTTCGGAACGTCTGGCACATTTGGTTACTTGTCTACTTTTTAATGGTATGCCATAAAGTTTTGACAAAATGAAGCAAGGCAACCGATTTATTTTTAAACTTTAATGAGCGTTCTACGTTAACTTCAAAAATACCGGTTTTCTTATAAAGCAAAATTATAAGGGTTTTGAATCAATAAACCAGTTTCTAGAGGTTTTTAACAAATATATATTTAACGTTCACGACCCCCAATTTTTGCCCGTACTGTGTGTGTCGTACCATTCCATGGATATGGCTTAAACCGGTTCATATAGATTTACGAAGAGAGAAACCTTTCATAAAAACTGCTAAAAATACCTATATGTACCAGTATTTTTCAAAGCAGTTTCAAGTCCTAAAATGAAGTGTGCCAGTGAAACCAAAAAGGTTGAACACGCCTGGTTTTGTCGGTAAAGATGCCAAATATATAATAGATAGAATAAGCGAGTGCTCATTTGGTACCTATATAAAATAACATATAAGATTATATTATTAGAGGTTAATCGTCACATAAGGTATGAGATGTCCTTAATTTAAAGTGAAAGGGGTGTATGCATATGGTTACATTTTGTATTCGCATTCATCATGCTATCTCACTCTATCATTATTGCAGATAGACCTGCATGTTTTTCTAAATTTTGATATTTTGGATTTAAGCAAGACGGTATTGAATAAGGTTGTGTTTTCTTTGCATATCATTGGACAGTAAACAAGCAGAGGACTCTTCTGATGGAAAGTGATACTGCTCTACCTCGTGGCCGGCGCTGCATAAGAGAAACTTTTTTCCCCAAGGCATAAATTAGGTGCTTCTTTCGTGTGTGAAATATCTCATACTGCATATCCTAAGCGGGTAAGAGAGCTGAAGTGCATTGCTGACTGTATGTTAGGATTATGATTATACGTGCTTAAGTTTACTACCGCTTACCTTTCAAGCCTAACACGAGAGTAACAAGCATTGACGCTATTGCGGCAGGATTAGGTAAAATAGTGGTACCATAACCGGGCGAAAAGTAGCAAAAGTTTACTACTTAGTAGCCATGCTGCTAGCGACAAGTTCGGTCAATCGTTCGCCTTTTTTGAACTGGCTGGCAGAATTGTAGACGGGCTATTCTCCATAGGAGGCCCGGACTAATAAGTGGTGAGCTGTAACATACTATAAAAAAGTGTTGATCGGACAATATTTCCCATGTAGCTCTCATTTGCTTCCACGAATCGCAAACTTCGTTAAAAAACAATAACAAACCTAGAATTAATCCATACTTAATATTATAAATGCGAGAGTAATTCTGTCTGTCTCTTCACGCCGAACCACAGAACCGATTTGGATGAAATTTGATACATCGATATTTTGAGACCCGAGAAAGGACATAGGATAGTTTTAATCCCGGAAATCTCATAGGAACGGGAAATATGCGGTAAAAAGCCCACGACTGTCTAACTTTTAAAACCACGGTAATAAGAAATATATGTTACTCCTAATTACTACATACTTTTATTTTAGAAATTTTTCCACGCACACAACATCGCGGGCACAGCTAGTACCTTATAAAGCACATTTTATCTTTTAGATGATAATCTTTAGGGGCAAATTTATCTGTGAATGAGTACGATACCATGACGAAATACGTATAAAGAAGTCCACATGTACATACTCCCTAAATATTAACATAAATCAGACTGCTGTCAAAACAGATCACTTATAGTCAAATCACTTTAGCATGTACTATGCTTTCTCTTCCTTTTCTCTATTATATCTTTCTAATTCTTTTAGAAATTGTCCTTTAGGCTTCATAACATTGGGACGGTCACCTCTACATTTGGGACAGAACCACTTCCCTTTGGGCTTCGTAGTCAATGACACACACGAAAAGTGGAACCACTCAATGGGACAGAGGTCGTTATCACAAAGTATCATTTCACCAAACGAGATTTGATCACAGAGACAATAGCGGGGCTCGTCGGGGTCTATTGCATCTGTTTCCTCCGGTGGTGTTTCAGAACGTTGTGCTGCTTGCCGGGCTTTGCGTTTTTTCTTCTTCCCCATACCTGAAAAAAGGCATAGTATTTATTTGTTTATATTATTTCATATTTCATAGGATACCAAAGAAGCAGTTGGATCTCCTGATAGAAAGAGACAACTTTCACCTATACATCAATATTGATAGTGAGTTGCTCTCTAAGTGGCAGGGTTGGAATACCACATGCAGAATTTTAGCTGATACCTTACCCTCCAAATCGTAATAAGACTGTAATAAGCACAGGTGGTATTGCAACAGAAATAGGGAAAGACGGGATTTTTCCTCAATTTAGATTCTCGAAAATCCATTCTAATATTATAAATGCGAAAGTCTGTCTGTCTGTCTTTTACGCTTTCACGGCTAAACCGCTGGACCGATTTTCATGAAATTTGGCATGGAAGTAGTTGAAGAGCCGGGGTTAAACAAAGGCTAATTTTGAAAAAAGGATTTTTGAAAAAAAAGGATTTTTTCAAAAATCAATCCTTAAAGGGTCGAAATAGGGGATGAAATGTGTATGAAGCTATCTTGACGACGTGTTAATCTACTCGTGGTGAAGCTGCGCGGGTCAGCTAGTAACAAATAAATGTGAAACGAAACACAGTAGGCTGAATGTACTTTTGTTTGCCTTACATTTATTGTCACAGGAAAAAATATTGATGTGTTCTTGTATTAACTAATGTCTATGTCACTTTGTTTATATAATAACTAGCTGACCCAGCAAACGTTGTTCCGCCTTTTTAACTACTCTTATTTTTTCTTTATTTTATCATCTTTTAAACCTTCCCTGGACTTGAACAATTAATTCAAAACCAAAATTAGCCAAATCGGTTCAGCCGTTCTCGAGTTTTGGCGAGACTAACGAACATCAATTGATTTTTATAATATATATAAGCAGGTGCTATTGCAGCAGAAATAGGGAAAGACGGTAGTATCAAAATCCAATCAAGATTTTGCAGATCTTTACCATCTAGTTAGTTGTTACAATGTTAGTGACAGGCACAAAGTTTTCTTTTCATTAACAAAAGATTAATTTTCATTAAGACAGTTGATCTGTTCTCCAAAAAGATCAACACATAGAATTAGAAGATATAATAACGAAGCCTACAAAGATAGAAGAAGCTTTGTTAAAGTGGTTTAAATATCAAAGGACTAATAATATGCAAATAAACGGACCAATTCAATAATACCACTTCTTAAAAAATAGGACTTCATATCTCGAAAACGTCACCAGTTGTTACGACCACCGGTTTTTACGACAATATGAGTGGTCCCTTCGATGTCGTTATAACAGTTTTTGACTGTAAATGTATATTTGTACCAGGGTTGTTACGGATGCAAGAATTTTGACATCCGCGGATGCGGATTATTAAAAGTTCACATCCGCGCATGTGGAGTTGATACCGATGCGGAAGCGATACGGATGCGGATGCGGATTTTAAAGGGATAATTATTAAAATGTTAAGTGCATAAATAACTGAAAATCAATTTAAACTTAATGTTTTATTTATTTAATCCTATTTCTAAAACAAAATTACACAAGTTTTTATTTAATAATATATAGTATATATTTATTGACAATAAGAAAAAACACAACAACCAAAACCTGTAGGATCTTGTTACCAATGTGCGGCTTCCTATTCGTCAGTTACCGAATGAATGCAATAATAGCAATGACCAAAACAAACGCGAAGCACGTTCCACTCTAGCTCCGCCCACTTTCTTTACATGAAGTTACTTGTTAATTTGAATCTACATCCGTAAAAACTCCGCATTGATTGATGCGGATGTGAATGCGGTTGCAGATGTCTGAATTGATACGAATATTCCGCATTTGCGGATGCGGATGCGAATATTCGTAACATCCCTGATTTGTACCTATATTAGTCTGCCCGTAGGATTAGGTAAATGTAATTACCCTCTTTGTTTAGTGTAAAATTATTTGCAATTGTTCCACAAGACTTTTCTTGTGCACAACCCGGTACAACAATGTTTCTACAAGTGCAAGGTTAACTAGTGGAAAATGTCTTTAGACGTTAAGTTCGACTGTTGTATATTTTGTGCAATAGAGAATTTAGCAAATAAAATAAATAAGATTTTATATAACAGCAAAGTTATATCTGCGCTTTAACCTTCCCAGTTTGTATGGAAACCTCAGTGTTGTCATGAGTCCAACTTGTACTTGGTCTAGAACAACAGTGAAGTCTAGAATTTTCTAATAACACAAAGTTTGTAGAACACTAATAAGCAAATAACTTTAACTTAATCGTGTGGGTCAATTTGCTGGCAACAATTAGAATAGAATATGTAAAAATAATACCTTTTTTATGGGTTGTGTTATGAGTTTGCCGCTCACTGTCTCGTTCACTAGAATCCGCACCATCTGTAGCTGCATTAGTAGTAGTTCTTGATCTCCGTGGACGTTTTGACCATCTTTCACCTGCAATTAATTTGGCTATTAAATTTTTCTAGTTATCATTATAGTTTATACAAGGGTGGATTGAAAAGTATTCGGCCTAACACTGATCTATTCTAAAAATCAAATCTGCCCATATTATTTAGTTCAGTGCAGAGTAGTTAATTGTTTGAAGTTCAAAACATGTGCAATAACTTGTTGTGATTTTATAAATTTTTTAACAAAGCAATTGTACATACTTTTTGCAAATGGAGCAAATCGAGCAGCGTGCTGTCATTAAGTACCTCCATAAGAAGGGGCTATCATCGAAAGCCATCCATGATGATATGGTCAGTACATTAGAGAATTCTGCTCTTTTAGTCATCCGTCAAAAAATAGATAGCAGAATTCAATCGTGGCAGAGAGTGTGAAAGTTGAACCCCGATCTGGAAAGCCTTCGACTAGTGATGTCGATTCTTTCCGAAAAAGACCGATTTTTTAATCGATTCGAATCGTGACCTGATGAATCTAATCACAAAAAAATCGAGGTCTAAAAGATCGATTTACAAAAAAAAACGATTTTTCAAATTTGCTTCTACAATATATGTAATAAATAAATTTTATTAAAAGCAATTATTCACTAGTGATTATTCGTATATAAACGTAAATTTAAATGACATACATGGTTAGATTTAGTAATCACAACTAACAGAACAAACTGAAAATAATAGCATCAAAGTAAAAAATAAGGAGTGCTTTACTTATGTACTGTCAATTAGTTATTATTCCGCAACAAACACTACATAAATTTCTAACACTACATAAATTATTTCGCTAGTCACAGTATTTATATTAAACGGTCACTCAATCAAACAACAAATAAATGAATGATGACGCAATGCCAATTACAGCTACAAAAAGTCAAATATTACAAACGTAACTTTTTTTATTGAAGAGAAGAGTGGTGAAGAAAACTAAACACAGTTATTTCGCGAGTTTTTGAGTAATAAACCGACAGCACTCTTTATAATATGGGCACCTTCAACTAATTGTAAATAATTGTATGGTTTATAACAAAATAGAAAAATCGAATGTCGATTTTAAAGGGTGATATATCGATCCAGTAATACATATCGATTTAAAAAAAATCGATTATTTTGGCTCGAAAAATCGATGTTTCGATTAATCGATCTCAGATTGCCATCCCTACTTTCGACGTTCACTACTGATGAATATATTAAAAAAGTACTTGATTTAATTATGAGAGACCGCAGATTAAAAATTAGAGAGATAGCCGAGATTGTAGGCATCTCTTTTGAACGAACTCAAAATATAGTCAACAACAAAGGGTTTCCACAAAGTGTTTGCGAGGTGGGTTCCGCGACTGCTTTCAGTTAAACAAAAAAGGACGCGATTGACTATTTTACGTGACTGTTTGGAGTTATTTGAAGCCGATGCAGATGATTTTTTGAATCGTTTTGTTACAATGGACGAAACATCGGTTCATTACTGTACGCCAGAAACAAAACAAAATCAAAACAGTGGAGAAGACCTGGTTCACCACCTTCCAAAAAGGCTAAGGCGCTTTTGTCAGCCAAAAAGGTAATGGTTTCAGTATTCTAGGACTCGAAGGGTGTGATTATAATAGATTATCTTGAAAGGGATCAGACTATAAACTCTGATTACTACTGTGTCTTACTACGTCGTTTACGAGAGGAAATGAAAGAAAAACGTCCAGGAATGCTCAGAAGAAAAGTCCTGTTTTATCAAGAAAATGCCTGTGTTCAAACGTCTGTGGTTGAAATCCACAATTGTGGCTTTGAACTATTACTGCATCCGCCTTGTTCACCTGATCTGGCACCGTCAGACTTCTTTCTGTTCCCTAACCTAAAACAGCACTTGGGGGGTCAAAGATTTTCGACAAACGATGAAGTCAAAACAGCAGTAGACACATGTTTTGACTCTATGGAAGAATCGTTTTTTTCAACGGTCTAAATGCTTTGAATGGGAGATGGAAAAGTGCATTGAACTTGATTGTGATTATGTAGAAAAAATAAAAATATAACTGATTTAGTATGTGTTTATTTTCTTGGTTAGGCCGAATACTTTTCAATCCACCCTCGTATTATAGCATATCCAGTAGTAGTAAGCATGCCACATATAATTCCTAGACACCTAATGAATTATATATGCATGCTTTACTACAATGTTTGCGAAAAATGAGAGTGTAAAAAATATCTCTGCCAGTATAATATCCTATTCCTGCAGTACTAATTGAATGGAACTTATCACTATTATAAGTTTAATATATAATACTTAATAAGTTTAATTATATCAGTGGTTGTCTTTGACACAATAGTAATTACAAGGTAATAACAGTAGTTGTCACTGTCACATAATAGTAATTATAAGGTAATATCAGTGGTTGTCACTGTCACCTAATAGTAATTATAAGGTAATATCCAATGGTTGTAACTGTCACATAATTTATGTATACTAATATTATTAATGCGAAAAGTAAGTCTTCTACGCTTTCACACTGACACAGAATTGACGAGGCTGAAAAGGGGATGTAAGTTTGAATAAAAAACTATCGGGAAGACATGTTAACACATGACTATTAGTATACATATAAATACTGAAATACATATATTTAATTAACATCCACAACCAGAAATACAAACATCTAAGCTTATAACATAAACAGACATCCTCATAGGGAATTGGACCCGAGTTCCATTGACATAACGATGACAAGGTTGATTACATAGTCAAGGTCTCTAACCACTTGACCTGTGTCATCATGACATCAATCATCAATGTCAGGTAATTTCTATTTCATTCTCAATATCTTTTTAGTAACCTGATAATTAATATACATTGTACAAACTTACTTAGTAAAATTTTATACCTTTATATATTATGATTATTTATTTAAATGAGAAAAAAAAAAATAAACCAAAAAGTACCTCCACTTTTGTCTTTCTCAATTTTTTCCTTTTCTTTTTCAGTTGTTCTCTCTGGTGGAGGTGGCGGTGGTACATGTTGTTGCTGTGTTTGTACAGGCCCTGTGTCTTTCTCAGTAGTGCGTAGAGATTCTGGTGGTTGTGATGTTTCCTCTTTGACAGTTCCATTTATGTTTACTTCCAAGCAGGAAACTGAATTTGAAATATATCCTATCAATACATTGTGTGATACAGTCACTATACTCCAATCAATAAAGTCAGTATTTTAGACAAAAAGAATTGTAAATGCAGTAGTTTAAAAATTATACCTGTAAATTTTACTTTGACTATATTCCCTTTTTTTAATACACTTGGAGACAATGTTATTAATTTACTAGCTGTCCCGGCAAACTTGTTGTGTATTTTTAACTACTCTTATTTTTATCTATATTTTCTTACCTTTTAAACCTTCCCTGGACTTCAACAATTAATTTAAAACCAAAATTAGCCAAATCGGTTCAGCCTTTCTCGAGTTTTAGCGAGACTAACGAACAGCAATTGATTTTTTAATTATATATATAGATTATATTGCAGATTCAAAAAATTGCAAAGCAAAACTTATGATAATTTGTTGATACAAATAACAGGATTTTTTAAATGTCATGCCTTTTTAGGCATGTAAATAGCTAATATAATTTGTATAACTGAATCTAGCTTACTTTGTTTTTTTTTATTACTTTAATTAACTTTTGTATTTGTTTTGTAGTAATTGTAATCATTTTAATTTATTTGGACGTCTATACAATTTTCACCTGACGGAAAATGCATGTTATCAGTTTGCCATGTATGTATATAAGGCATATGTAATATTTGAATATGATGATCTATTTAGTACCCATGCTTCATGAATAAATAAATAAATATTCACGGGATAAATTACACTTACTGATCTAACCCCAAAATAAGCAAATGCTTAGACAAGCATGTATCTTAAATTTTGTAAATGTATATAAATGTATATATGTATGACCACAAACTTCTCACAAACTAAAAGGCATGCCAAGATATTTTTTTTATTTTAAATCAGATATATATACTTCAACTTAGAGAACAGTCTAAGTTTCTTCAAAATCGATTCAGTAATTTTGAGATTTGGGAATAGTTGACAGATATTAGAAGTTTTCTTTTTTTATTTTAAAATTTTTCAAATTAAATTATTATTATTATAGTTTAGTTAGTCTTTTGACTTTCTAAATTAATTTCGAAATTTAATATTAAATATTGACAATTGGTTATAGGTTATTTAGCTTTATTTTTTAATGAATTTTAATACAACTCTTTATTAACAATTTCATATGCAAATCGATGGTATTTTAAACTTGACATCACTGTATTTAATTTTATTAATTCTGAAATTAAATTAATATAAATTGTTGATTTTATATGTATATTTGCACCTACATGTTTTAATAATTTTTTATGTGTTTTTCAAATTCATTACTCATTTTCGCAGAAAAAAAAAATATCTCTGGTTAACTTGATTTTTCTGTGCTGTAATATATTTTACAAACATTGTACAACTTGTTTTTTTTATTTTTGTTTTAAAAATGATGTTGACAAGCATTCTTGTCTGTACTTATGTCAAATATAGTAATTTGATGTGACTGCAAACACAACCTCTCCTTTAGCACAGTTATGTAAAAATGATATAGCCTATGTCCCTCACAATTAATTGAATCTAAGTACATCTCTCAAACATGGGTGGTAAATTCATTAATTTACCATAAAGCCGTTTAGGCTATGGAATGTGTCAAAAAATATCTTATTAATATTATAAATGCAAAAGTTTGTTTGGATGGATGCATGGATGTTTGTTACTCTTTCACGCAAAAACGCCTAAATCGATTCGGATGAAATTTTTCACACATTTAAATGATGACCTGAAATAGCACACAGGTTACTTTTTATTCTGAAAAAATAAGTTGTTCCTGTGGTATTCATCAAAAACTTTTATGATGCAGCAGGCTGCAGTACATACATATATACATTCACTTGAGAAACATAACCTTCCTTCTTGTGCAGTCAGATAATAAATATTTATTTTGATATATGTATCGAAAGTTCTGTTCATATAAGCTGTCTTAAGAAATAAACAAATTGTTCTTTTGAAATGAACTGTAAATAAAACTACAATTTTTGTACACGGTTTTGATATGCGTAATATTTGTACAGCATGTAAGGAACAGTCTGTTGAAAAATTAAGAATTTCATTTTTGTGGAAAATGAAAAATTTGCATTTTATGATTTTTCCTTAATTTCATGCAACACAATATAAAGTATACATTGCCCAAAATCACCACACTCGTGGTATCTTGAACAAGCCGTTTATTTTGTGCGACATGTGGCACAATAATACATTGCTTATTTTGTGTATTTCCTTAATTTTACTGTTTTTTTAGAAAAAGCACTTTAGAGTAATAGAATAAATCAAATTATACAAAATTAAGGTAAAAATATCGTAAAAATATCCTACACAAATTTCCAATGGTTACAATCTCAGAATCATGGCTCAAAACTACGGTTTTGAGTTTTGGTAGACCATCTCTTATAAAGAAAAAATATTTTTTTTAAACAACAGTAATTTATTGAGTGATTATAATATTCAGGCATGTGTCTTTTTTTCAAGGTCAATGCCTCATCTCTTTAAAATCATCACAATTTAGAAGGTAATATCAGTATATTTTTTATGAGTTAGTAATAATAAAAAATATTTGTATCCAATAATATAGTTTCTGAATTGGATGTAACAGGATACCAATAATATAGTTTCAGAACTCGATATAACAGGTTACAAATAATACAGTTTCAGATTTATTATTTTTCAAATAACATAGTATCAAAAGCAGTTGGTTGATCTATTTCAGTCCAATAGTTAAAAGTAGTGAGAAATAATAAATGAAGTATTCTAGCAGCCAAGCAGAAGTATACAAGAGGAAAGACATAGTTATGACGGCAGGTGAATTAGGCATTATTTACTATTGTAGATCGGAATAAAATGTGCGATTTGCTTAAGTGAGGTAATCTTAGTATGAATGCACCATTGAATCCCACTTGTTTGAAGCTGTATAACTTTGTTTTGCAAAGTTTTACCAGATTTTACTTGAAAACATTTTTTATATGACGTATAATAACAATGATGTCATTTTTCAATTGGTATTGGTTTAATTAATGGCCATAACAAAATAAAATATTATTTATTTTATAAAAAATGAAAAAACTTCCTACTAAAATCTTTTTCATTCAGTTATTGGTAAATTAATTGTCTCTTAAAGAATATCACCAATTTTATTTTGCCTTTTATGCCATAACTAGTGAGATAGTGGGATTAATTTGAGTATCCACACTAAGATAGCCTCAGCATCAATGAAATAAATTAAAAAATAGTTAAAATTTACAAAATGCACTCTTAGTCTTTTTGCAGTTATAGTTAGTTATATGTTTATCAACTGAATTAAACATGTTACTTGTAATACTTGCATCTATAGAAGATACTCTTTAAAAAATAAAAGGGGTAAACCATTTGCAAACATAATTTTTATTAATGTATAAAATTAAAATTAAACTTACTTAATTTTTTGTGATCAGCATCTAGTGACCTTTGTTTATTATCAATAAGGTCTTGTAACAATTGCACAACTTGTAATTTTTCATCACCAATCTCTTGGGCAGCTACTAATGCAGCTTGAAGCCTTAATGCAGCTCTCCCGCGACGACGCTCTTCAGTGTTTGGTCCTATGCAGACTCCCAAATGTGTTTCTGCATCTCTCAGACATTCTAAGATACAAAAATAATGTTAGATGAATTAAAATAACATTATTATCATAAATACAAACCAAGCAACCACATATTTCCGAAATACGTCATTGAAACATGAACATATTTACATTAGTTACACTGAACATACGCCAGAATTAATTTGCCAAAAATATTAAATTCGGAAAGGTGATTTCAAAAGGATTCAAGGAGAATTAATAAACGTAGCATAATCTTTAAAAAACAGGGTACAATATATAACGAGAATAACAAAAAATTGTAAAAATGCCTAAAAACGCAAGTATAATACCTCTGTAAGTAACATCAAGCTCTCGCATTCGTGATAAATGTCGCTGTAGATCATTTGGAAGATTTTCTACACAATCCAAGTAATTCTCAACATAAGTAGCTGATAAAAGCGCCTCAGTTGAGGTTTGATTTAACATTTTCAAAGAATTTTTAGTGATACATATCAACTAACAATAAAAATAAATCAACTCGACTCTTCTCTATTTCGTTCAGTTGTCAAATTGAAATTAAAACTCAAACTTCAAAGTGACAAATAGTGTTGCCAGTGTACTTACAATTTTATCTCATAAAGTGTTTTTATAGTTATGTTGTCAGAATATTATGACATATAATAATATACCTACGTAAAATTATTTTTAATACGACACTGATTCGATTAGTACCTGAATTTTATCAAACGTTTATTTTTACGCCGTCAATTGGATCATCCTAAATGTGCCGATGAAGTGGAATCAACGTCGGCCGTCAAATATCGAGATCAATTAAAGTCAATATCAAAATATTATGATTTAAGTACATACTTAAATAAACCTTTAGAAGCACTTTTAACTAGTCAACTTTTTTATAATTACTAGGTATCTGATCGGTACGCGACCATATACTAAGAAAATTAAAAGTAATTAATAAAGTAAACATTACAGTGAGCACATGTCATTCGTTCGATCAGAAAGAATATTGACAATACTGACCTGTCGTCAAAAAGACTCGGGTCTTATGACCCGTTCAATCGATTGATTGATATAGTTTAGCCATTGATATAATATGTTGTTTTCTATATCAATGAGTTTAAACTTCAATGTAATCATAGGTTTTGAACAAGTATCACAAGTCACAACTCACGAGCAGAGTTACGATTTAATCGATTGATTGGTTTTGTTTAGATTAACACTTATATTGATTAGTGAATTTGCCGAATTTCGGCTGATGCTGAATTTCGGCCGTGTCGATTTTCGGCCGAATGTCGAATTTCAGCTGAATGTCGAATATCGGTGAAATGTCGTATTTCAGCCACATGTTGAATTTCGGCCGAGTGTCGAATTTCGGCCAGTGGTTGAAGTTTCGGCCCATTCTATCTATCTATCTAGTATTCTCCCCGTGTTGGTTCCGGGCTCCTTTGAAGAATAGACCAACTGTCGTTCTGCCAGGCAGGTCGTAAGAGGCGACCGACTGGCTATTGGCTGTTAAATTAATAAGATAAATAACATTATCGTTTTTAAACAAACTTATACCTAGAGACGCGGCATAACTATCTAAAAAACTAACTTTCAGAATTTTTAAATAAGAAATTGTGGCATTTAACTCGCAAAATTTCCGCGAAACCTTATATGGATCTGCTGTGATGCAACAGAAATGAAAGGTAGTGTAAGGAATGGGGCAAACTTAACCAAGAGGTGAAAATTAGAGAAGACCACAGTGGCACAATAAAACACCCACTTCCACCACACTTTCTACACGTTAGAAGCAAAGGCAGTAAGTAACACAAATTATGTACTCAAAGCACGTTTCACTTCGCAACCGAAGCATCTTCAGGAGAGTCGAATAGAACTTCACTCTATGAAGGTTGAAGCATTAATTGCTAAATTTTTGAATTGCTAAATTGCATTTTTTTAAATACAAACTGCGCTGCTAAACTAAGAAATTATCTTGAAAGGCGTATCCATTTAATTCGTGGGAGTAATAAATGAATAGTTACTGATTTGCGAATCGCTAGTTCATTCCATAGGGTGCTTCTTGATTGGCCGGCCCGGCACCGGCCCCGGCCCGACACCGTCAGTACTTGACGCGACGACCCGACAGCCAAGAAGTTTTTATAAGCGGTGATATGTGCGTCATATAGGTAACCGTCATTTACGTATGTTCTTAGTACGAAACATGAAGTATAGGTGGAGCTTGCACTCGTATTAATCACTTGAAATACATATTTACGATATATCTCTGTCTATGAAGTCTCTCCGTCTCTTTTTATACAGCTGTGTTAGAAAGAGAGGGTAAGACCTCAGAAGATGACAGAAGTATTTAAAATTGTATTTCAAGTAGGTATTGGAAGTGCTGTTTCCAGATATAATACAGCTTAATGGTACGAAACAATAAAAGCTGTCTTTTTAGTCCACATTAGCGTGATGGGCAACTTCGGAACCCTACATTGCGTACCCTACTTTACCAATTTTTAAGTTTGAGTGTGGTGACCTAAAAGAATAACGGTGGCACTTTACTTGATATTTGAAAGTATCTTCATGCCCATATTCCCGAAGTCGTAGGCAGAGGTACAAACAGTGCGCCTGCGATTAGCCGAAGACGCTTACTCCCACAATGTGATAGGTGGCAAGCCTATCGCCAACCGAGCACTTATACAATCCTGGACATCGTTGTTTTTATCAGAAAACTAATATCTGAAAGAAATTTGCAATGTCTTCAACAACCTGAAGGTTTTTGGAATTGAAATTAATGCTAAAATATTTCCAGTAAATCGTTTTATCAATCAAAGAGATTTAGATTTCAAAAATGATTTGAAATATTTTGAATTTAAGTAAATAAATTAAAAAATACAAAAAATTTAAACAATTTAAAGATTTCTTTTACAAATTAAGTACAAATAATCATTTTTCCAAATATAAAAAAAATAGTGAATGACTAAGTCCAAAATATAGTAACCTTTATTTACATTAAGCCCGCGATGGGTTTAATGTAAATTATTGGGTGTGTTCAGCAAAACCTAACCTAACCTAACCTCAGTAATCTGAGTTAGATAGACAGAGTTAATAAAACTTTCTCTCACACACTTCATACTTTCCATCTTTAAGTGAACCTAAGGAAAAAGTGTCAGAATCATACCACGATGCGTCGTCATGAATCGTGACATACAAAGTTAAATGGCGGCATTGGGCAGTTTCTAAGTATCTATAAAGTGTACCGGTGACCGGCGGGAATATTAGCTCAGAATTCTGAAGTCAGATTTTTGAGGTTTTAAGTTTCACTGAACACACTTATTATTTGATAACATTTGACAGCTAACATCAGTGACAGATGACAAAGTCATCTGGGTGATCTACAATTTACTTCTATTTTACTGACATTGCAATCCATGGTTCCGGTATTTTTACACACAAAACATAACATATCATGTTCTTTATAGACAATAAAAACTATTCTACACCTAGGCTAACTTCTTAAGTGCGTGCATAATCACAAACTCGTATAAAAATTACTCATTCTAATCTCTCGTAGTTATTATTTTGATATATTCTTTGATCATCCCGTTAGTACGGGGTAGGCAAACTGAGATGTATAAAGTTAGAATACTAAGCTAAAATTTTGTCACGTTCAGGACTTTATATAGATGCTAAACATTCCGGTGTTCCCATTTTATTTTGTTAGTCAAGGCGCCATTCTGATGCTTCTATAAGATTTAACAATTAAAGATTATACAGTACCCGGCGATAAATATTGCACATCGACCTTTGGAAAGAGACAATCGGCTAATTTCAGCTTCGTAGAGCGTTATCTCTGTCGCACAAAATACAAACAGTCCGGTACCTATTAGGAGCTGTAAAACAAGTATGATTTGCTTCTTTAATATTTTTATTCTTTGTATAAAATACACTAATTTTTCTATAAGTGATGGCTTTAGGTTGGGGTAAAATAAATTAAAAAAACATGTTCACATTATATTTACGTATTTAATTATTTTGGAACATTACAGCTTTAGTGTACATAATAAACACCATTATACCTATTGCTAAAATGAGACATTGCAATAAAAGTAATAATAATTCTAATTCTCAATTACTTCCATTTCACTATCTGTGCTCTCAAAGAGGTCAATATCACTGCCACTATCAGCCGTATTTATCACTAATCTATCAGTGTAATTGTCTAAACTGTGTTGAATGCTTCTATATTCATTCTCACATTTGATTGCATGATCGCAAACCTTTTTCCACTCTTCAGCGCCGATCATGTTTACTTTTTCAGTCAATAATGTTTTTACTGTAGTTAAGTTCATACCCACATTTCTAGAGGCTACATAGCCTTTCAGTTGAGACCATATATTTTCAATTGGATTAAAATCCGGATGATATGGTGGCAATCGCAACACAGTGTGCCCATGTTCGGCAAGTACTTTGTCCACAGAAAACTCTGTATACCTCTCCTTGTGCTGACATATAATAGCGTAAATCTGGGTTTTTGTTAATTTTGGATCAACTGGAATTTCGTGTCTGTTTAACCAGTTGATCATTTCCCGTTTAATGGTGTTTGAGTTGGGGGGTCTCTCAATATATTTGTTGTGATAGGGTGCGTTGTCGA
Source organism: Apodemia mormo (assembly GCA_036924255.1). Lineage (NCBI taxonomy): Eukaryota > Metazoa > Arthropoda > Insecta > Lepidoptera > Riodinidae > Apodemia > Apodemia mormo. Next base: position 20,942,449 of record JAUPFN010000021.1, on the reverse strand, counting down.
TAACTAGAACAGAATCACTGGATATATTTGGGATTAATTGGTTAACCAGCCATTTCTCATAGTTATCGTTATTCATTTCATTGTGATAGTCACCTGTAGTGTCCGTGGATTTATACGTTAAAAAAGCACCGGGTACAAAGCTTTTTCATTTCCCGCATGAACTATTATCAAACGTTGACCTTTTGAAATTGGCTTTTTTACTCCTTTTTTCTTATCGTCACTCCAAGATTTCCCTTTAGTGTGGGATGCATGTATATATGACTCATCCATGTAGACGATATTTTTTCCTGTTTCGCGAAATTTGCGTATTTTATCAAGGTATTCCATTCGTTTGAGACTAACGTCGTGCTTTTCCATTAGAATTTTTCGATTATCTTCCATTTTAGTGAACTGAAATCCCATGTCATGAAGTATTTTTCTCAACGTTTTTTCAGACCCATTGTAATTAATAGCTTCAGATAATTTAGCTTTTAATGATTTTATTGTTGGCAGTTCATTAAATCGTAAGTGAAAATCATACACCATTCTTCGAACAACATCGTAATCAAAATCGTCCATATCCAAACGAAATTGCTTTTTTGGTCTCCCTTTTTTTGGAATGCTGAACTTAATTCCAGTCGAATGTGTTTCAGTACTGACTTCGTTTAATATATTGTTTAAAGTTCTTCTTGAAATTCCAGTGGCATTTGCAACTCGCTCTTGAATCTTCTTAAAATAACAACTTACATTTTCATCTACTTTTTTTTTTAATCAGCTATCAGCTTCGGTTACAAAGTATTTATAAACATTGTAGATAATTTCACGTGACTGACCTCGTAAAGGTTTCCCTCTTTTTCCGAAAGATGCCATATTACAACTTTAAATTATTTAAATTTGTGGGTGTTACAACTCTAAATATATATATTTTGATCGGGACGCGACCGCACTCTATCGTACTTGAACAACGACTGACTAAACGTCACATAGGTAGTGTGGGACTGAGATAACGCTCTACGCAGCCGAAATTATCCGACTGTCTCTTTCCAAAGTTCGATGTGCAATATTTATCGCCGGGTACTGTAAGTTATGTCAGTCACGGTATTTAATGTTCGGTCGTGTCATAAATTTAAGCAAAATGGCGAGCAAGAATGCTATAAAAGATAAAGAACGGGAGTTTTTACTTGAGTATATAGAATTGTATAGAGATTTATTTACCGAAATCACCAGCATCGATGCGGCCAAAACTTCGTCGTCAGACGTGTTGCTGGCACGAAAATATTGATCAGACTTGTTTGTCAATTTTATTGAGTGAATTTATTGAACGTTTGGAATCAAAGGGGTATTCAATATTGTTGCGCAATAAAAGTATTGCGCAATAAAAGTATTGCGCAATGTTATTGTAGGTCTATGGGGCGCCTTACAGGCAGTAGAGTACACATTGTGTGACTGGGAAGATCTTCTTTTTCCATGTCACCAGTGTCATTAACCACTACAGTTATGACGTCACCCTGACAGTAGTTGATAGTTTGGTTCCACCGCTAAGCTCTTCAGTGGTACCAACTAGCGGCATTTCGACATTTCAAAAATGGAGATTCGCCGAGTGTCGGAAAAAAGTATAAAATACTTATATCGTTAGTTTTTGCTATATCTGCTATCGACAGCTTAACTACCCACATGCTTAGCAGAGTTACGGGCTCCCTGAAGTAATAGTGTTTTGTGGTTACGGGAGTGATCACACACGATGAATTTAATTTGTATTTTATATCTTTTATATCTTAAGACACTTTATGCATTCTATAACAAAATCGTCGTCTCCTCAGACGTCTGAGGAGACTACGATTTTGTTACAGAATGTGTAAGGTGTCTTAAGATATAAAAGATATAAAATACAAGGTGTAAGGCCGTATCGAATATAGTCAATCATATATAACTACAAAGAACACGCGATCCACGCGAGGCAGATTCGTAAGAAAATAACATATTTTTTAATATGATCGAATCTGAGACAAGTGTGATACCCTAAAATATTATAATATCGTGAGTGATCTGCTTAAATCGCAGCTGAGATTTTTATTCAAAAACCCAACAATGCATGAAAACATATTTCGCTAGATCCGGCAACTAAACCAGTAATTAATAGGTACCTATTAATTTTTCATTTTTCAGCGATTTCTCAAAAAGGAGGAGGATCTCAATTCGGGCGCATATATTATATACCTATTTGTTATGTATACGGCATACGCATAACTTCGTCATATACCTAAGGATTTGCAAAATTCTTTTTTTGCTTGGAAGAGTATTTTTTCCGTTTGGTTTCATATTTTGGAAGATTTGACTCAAGACTCCAGAGATACGGGCGGACACTCTTAATTTGTAATACTTTTCTAGTGGGTGTTTTTTATATGATTAAACAAGCAGATGACTCATTTGATGGAAAGAGAAACCGTCGCCTACAGACACCAAAGATTTTAATAATACGTTGTTATCCGTGGCGGAATGGCAATGGAACATAATATATAAGTCTTCGGCTATCTTACCCTCCAAAATGAAACACGACAGTGACAAGCATAGGCGCTATTGTGGCAGGAATAGGTAAGGCGGTGGTACCAAATACCCGGGCAAGATGTTGCGGAACTCTACCACCTAGTAACAGGTGTGTAGTCTTCAAATCTTAAAGACCCACATTTAATACCCCTGCGGAGTGAGGATAATACCACAATGTGTTTCTGTTTCAAACCATATCTTAAAGAGCGCGACAAAAAGGGGTTTAATTTTTTGAGGCATGACCTTGGGTATTCTTTTCGTAATTGACTCTAAAATATCCTGTGTATATCTTTACTACCTAAACAAAATGAGGAAATCATATTTTTGAAATGATAAAGTCGAGGCCAACATGAACACAACCTACATTTCATTCGCCCACATCTTCTTTGTCATAAAGTCATAATGAACGACGACAGTTTGCCTGGTAAAGCCGACCTAACTGGCATGTGATAGAATAATTATTTTGCTTATAATCTAAGACATCTATGTAAATTCTAGTGACAGTTCACAGTTTTTGTTTAGACATTTTTAGGTCGGGTTATGTCGGGATAAATTTATAATAAAATTGTGCCGTTAAAATTATTAAAAAAATGTCTTCAACCGTCATTTTCGTTGGATTGCCGGAAAATTCAAAAAGCTCAATTACAAAGTAAGATTTTGTTTTATTATTCTTAGTTTTCTAAGCAAATAGATATAATGATTACTCTACAACCATACATTTCATAACCAATTCTGTGGACATTTACATTTATTGTCTCTTTAAGAAATATTAGTCTTCTCACTTGAAATAAACAAAAACCAAAAAGATGTTTTAGCAAATAATAAGGTATTTTAGCAATTAATAAGTACTACTTGCATCTATAATCTTAATACTAGCATCTATAATTAGGTATACATAATTATTTTTAACACTTGAATTTTCTTTTCTGTTTATTATTGGACTGGTAGCATAGATATGATCTTGTGTGCAACGTGCCATGAAGTCATCCATTGTACCGAGAAGTGCATAAAAGTAAATTTGATAATGTGGGGGCGAGCATTTGCGAAGCGTTTTCGCGATAAATTTTTGTGTTCTTGTGTGTGTGTGTGTAAAGCGTTTTCGCGATAAATCTTTGTATTATAAATCCATGCGTATTTCGGCGTAGCTGCCAAAATACGTAACCGCATGGATTTAGTCGACATTAGTTGGGCTGAATACATGTGTAAAATATTAGGTCTATCTCACTTTAGCTTGCAGTGTGCACTAATGCAATAGCGAAACCTCGTCATGGTCACTTGCCCTCGCCAGAAAGCAGTAAAAGGATGCCGGGGCCTAAGCCCCCTTCTCTTGGTTGCTGCCGCTGCCCGTCTATACAGCCACCTGGCGTTGGGTTGAGGTGGAGGTTCCACGATCAACTCCTGCCAGGGGAAACCCAGTTCGGCCCGGCAAGAGCGATCAGCAACTGTGATGGCGACTTATCAGCCACCAGGGGGCGTGGTATCAGTTCTAGGTTCAGGTGATCAGGTCCCGCTAAAATGGCTTCGAGTCCGGGGGACGCGCGTGTCACGGGGCGATGTCCTTCTCTTAGTGTATTAGTGTACAAAACTATCAGCACGTCTAAACATATTATGATATAATTATTTTATTAAGGCGAGGTATTTCGAGTTTCGACGCGTGTCAATTCGCGGCGGTCAAAATGGGTGGCGCGGTATGCTCTGAAACCACTAGGAAACGTTTTAATTTTCGGATACATAAATATAGGACGTCAGATGAGAACTAAAATTTAGCATATTCTTTTTTGTATTTACAACTAAATATCACCATATAAAATCATGTGGAAGATTAGAAATATTATTGACAAATTATTGGTTTTAGAGATTTTTTAGCTAGTTTTCGGAATTTTATATGATCGAGTAAAGTACATTCTACCATGCAATGAGTTAGCACATTCTTTAGATAATATCTTCAGGTATATCGTGTAATTTTTGTGAAATTGTTATTTAACAATCAATACAAAAAAACGTGATTTAACAAACCCGTTTTTTCCCGTTTGTCGCGATGCCTCGTCTTAAAAGCTGTAATGGATTCAATTTAGAGATCTCTGAGTATCACGTCGTTCGAATGTCGTCGGTGCAAATGCGATGATCTGAAATGCGAAATGATCTTAATATTTCTAGTTGTCGTGGTAGAAAACCGACAGAACGTCGAAGCTCTCCGTGTTCACATATCAATGGGATAGTCTTGCATAAAACTAGGAATACAGCTTAATTTTCCCCTATTTTAACATGATGTTCAAAAATTCGGGAAAATTGTATTAATCAAAAGAAATAAGGAACGCTTTGTAGACGTTGGTGGTTGGTTAGATGGCGCTGTCATAAATAAATTAAAATAGAGGGTTGCAGAAACAGCATTATATTCAACTTCAAAAATATCTAGTTTTTTTATATCTACACCACTTCCATTAAGAAAATGAATATGGCAAGCCATTTATTCAAATCAAGATGTAGTTTTTTTAAATTATGAATCCCACGAAACAAAATTATGTAAATTATTGCCAAGACGAGACCATGAAGCGCCCACCGTCAAAAAGTCAGGTCTCATGTAGAGCCAAGCTCTACAAGCTCTAACATCACAAACTTTACAATTTAGTCAAAATGATATGTGGCTTAGCAGTTTCGTTACTACAAAAAGAACAACCTCGAAGAATTTGCTAGTTCAGACTAATAAAAGACTGGGCAGTAAATCTGACTTTATAGTCATACAAACCAGATTCTGTATTTATGCACATTAAATAAATATTAAATAAATTTTATTTAATAAACACATAGCGTGTGAATTATAAAACAGGACGCGTGTCTAAATTTAAAATAATTACTTATTTTGTAGGTTATTATATTAGCCCCTGCAATAAATTTGGTAGCAAGATTACGTCATGTAGCAAAGTACTTATTATTTTCAAAGTATTTCATTATCATTTTTTCATTCATTGTTATCGATGAGAAATGATTTGACCTTTTGAACATTAACAGGCCCATTGGTCAAGTGATTAGCGAACCTAACTACGAATAGAGGGTACTCGGTTTCGGTTCCCGACAGGGACATACGTTTGTATGTTGAGCATAGACATAAGGTGTTTCTGTGTCTGTGTGTTTATTATGTAACAGTGTTTATATATGTATTTCTATGTATTAGTATTCTTGACTAACACCCATACCACAAGGAGATAATTTGCTTACTTTGGGGTTAGATCAATTCGTATAATTAATGGCTCCTCCATTGATGCAAGGTCAAATTTACTTCGATTCCCTGTCGTGTTCTCCTAAATTGACTCGTTTATTCTCCTAAAATGACCCTTCTCATATAAAGTACCTAATATGTACTTCTTTTAATAAACACTAAGCAAAACATGATGTCATATACCAAACTATAAACTGGTCACCTGCAGTCCCTATGAGAACGCCGAGTCGCAAAGTAATAAATAACCTATCGTCAAAAAAACATACGAGTTTGAAACCATTAAAAGGCACAAATTATACACGATACCAATTTTGCTCTAAAAATTTAGCTCGCAGATACCTACACTTGATTGTAAACACACAGCACATTAAATGTTAAACCAGTTAAGCCTGTAGGTAGGTAGTTAGTTAATTACAATGACGTGTAAATCTGGTGCCATTATGTACTTGGTACAGTTTATATGTGATGTTAAGTCTAATTGAATGTGTAGGTTGGACGAGATTCAACTCCGTGTCCCGTGGGCGGGAACGCCTAATCGAGTACACCTAAAAAGGAAAACTGTATCGCTTAAAGTCGTTTAGATTTATTTTAATATAATTGTGCATGTTTGCAGCACTATTAATGAGAAGGTCAAGATAAATACAATTTACTAGCTGACCCGCGCAGCTTTGGTTGGAAGTAGAGCAACATCATGAATATAAGAAATTTCATACGTTCTTTCGTCCGCAATGCAACCCCTGGGAGGTTACTTTTTGAATTTATTTTTAAGAGATTGGCGCGTTAGGTAAAAATAATAAGAGTATTTTTTACAATGCGCACGCACAGCGTTCGAAAAACCGACACCATGAAATTAACTAATCAACAATTTAGTTTAAAAAAAAGTTTAAGTAGAGGACATACATCACCTTTTAATGGAATGCCAAGAACAAGAGAGAGCGAGAGACGTTAATTGCAAGAAGACAAATTAATATTTTTGACGTAGGACCTACGTCATACAAAGCATTCTTAGTAGACCGACATAGGAGTCAGCATTTGATGTGTATACGTTTGTTAAAAGAAGCCTAGAACAACGATGCCTCCTATCGTCTTTTTAACCTAAGATTAGCTTAATCCGATGGGACTGACATATAGCGACATATATAAGTTCCTAATAAAAAGAATATAAAAAAAGTTTTTACATTATTTTTCCAACCGAATGCCATATATCACGATTCTTGCAGGCTTGTGTCGCTTTCTCCACATTCATCACTCACTTCATACACACACGCCGGTTGCGAAGACTCTTGACACCACCATCGGACATTGCTCGATCAATATGATTATAGATGACAGTTTTGGCCTTCCCTTGTTCCTACATCCTTCCACATTCGCATTGTACATCTGTTTTGTTAAACTTTCATCTACCATTCTTTCTACATGTCCGAACCAACGGAGCATGCCCTTTCTAATGTTTACACGGACACATTCTAAAAAACCTAACCTCTCTCTCACTTCAACACGGTCCGCGAGTGTTACACCACATATTTTTCTTAGCGATCTCATCTCGACCGTGTTGATTCTACATTCATGCCCTTTCTGACATACCCAACTCTCAACCCATACTCTCTCTCATATAGCCAAACTATAAGGGTTCCGAAGTAAACTAGGAACCCTCAACAAAAAAGTCATTACCCAAGGTTGTATAAGCATAATAATATTGGTACTTGGAATCTTGTTACAGAGGAAAAAAATCAAGTGACGTCTATTTAATCTGTGATTTGTGAGAAGCATAAATTATTTTGCTTTATTATTTTCATAAATGAACTTTTAAAATCAAATAATATTATGATGCGAGAGATACAAATCTATGTTGACGTTATATTACCAAGTAAATGGATAAAAAATGAATGTAATAAATTATTGTCCAAATTCAAGTTATCTTAACTCCTCAAAATCATTGTTGGTTTTTCGTGGATGATGGATCCTCCATTGATCCAAGATCGGTTCTCTCTCTGCTGTTGATTAACATTTAATAAAAGTGTCTGTTATTCTATTTACATTGCGAAAGATATTTTTTTATATCAAAAGATAACAAACAAGCAGATGGGCGATGGTAGTGACTCGCATAGCTAATCGGTCGCCTTTTAAGACCTACCTAGCAGAACGGCAGACGGCAGTTCACCTATTCTTCAAACGAGCCCGGACCAACACGGGGGATTATTAATCTATCGTACATGTCAATTTTTAACTTACAGCCGAGCCACACTGTTGGAAACAAGCCTTCCACCGGCGGTTTACAACAGTGTAAACACTTGTTTGGAACAAAAACTCATCTGAACTCCACAAGCCTTCCACCAAGGTCACCCGTGTTGGAAGCTTGATTCCAACAGTGTGGCTCGGCTATTACTACCGGATCGGAATTATATTTCGCACATGGAAAGCTCAGCGGAAATTTTATTTTGTGGTGCCTTACAGAAATAGCCTATAGTTTTAATGTTTGTGTAATGCTTTTGATTACAACACCGTTCTAACAATTGGCATATTTTCTTTGATAATTCGCCTCACCCATTTGCGTACAATTGCAAAAGGCAAGATACACCGAAACAATAGAATTGTATCCCTTGGCCGGCGTGAAATTGGCGTTCCTTTTACACTGTTAGCTTCAATTAATAGTGTACACTAGAGTAGATATTACAAACAATAGGTAAAAAACGCTGGAACTATTTTTACTGGTTATACTCTACTTTACTGGCCCTGAAAAAAAACTTGATGGACAGTGTTTTAGAGGTCGAAGACGATATGTTGAGTTAGAAAATGCCTTTTTTCTTGGAAGTCATTATTATTTTTATATTCCTTTTTATATAATTTAGCCTTTTTATTTATTTATTTATTTATTTAAACTCTTTATTGTACAAAATATACAACAGGCGAACTTAACGTCTAAAGAGATTTTCTACCAGTTAACCTTGCACTTGTAGAAACATTGTAGTAACGGGTAGTGCACAAGAAAAGTCTTACGGAACAATTGCAAATAATTTTACACTAAACAAAGAGAATAATTACATTTATCTAAACCTACGGGCAGACCAATAAACATACAAATATTAATATATTATATAAATTTTTATATAATAAATATAATAATCTCATAACTATTCATATAAAATGTAAATAAATAATCATAAAACATAATAATACGAATAAAATAGAATACTATAAAATATAAATTAGTAATATAATAGTGATAATAAATACTTACAATTGCATAACTAAAAGTTAATTAAGAGTTATTTTGAATCTTTAACATATAATCATATATCCTAGATTTAAATATATTTACTGAGGAAGCTTGTTGAATATGCTTTGGGAGGCGGTTCCAGAGACGTATTGCTGTAAGTGTATAGGAATCCAAATAGCTTGCTGTGTTGTGCGCTGGGACCAAAAGGGTATTAGTGTGTAAAGATCGCTGAGTACGACCCTGGGTATTAAGATAATGAAAACGTTCACGTAAATATGATGGAGAGAAAGGGTCTGCATGCAGTATATTAAAAAGTAATCTAAGTACGTGAACATTCCGACGGTTACGTATGTCCAACCACTTCAATTGTGACCGAAACTGACTGACGTGGTCAAACTTACGCAGTCCATATATATATCGTATGTATAAGTTGACCAGTCGATCAAGTTTGTTTAGGAGCTCTTCTGTGATGTCTGTGTAAGAAACGTCAGCGTAATCAATTATTGGTAGCAAAAGAGACTTGACCAAGGTAACTTTAGTTGATTGTGGTAAAAAGTTTTGCATTCTTTTCAGTTGGTGAAAACTTGCCATAACTTTACGGCTAACTTCGTTCACTTGGTCAGACCATGAAAGATCATTTGACATAATGAGCCCGAGATTTTTAACTTTGGTGTGGTACTTAAGTGGTTGGCCATTTAGCAACACCGGTGGAATTTCGTTCAAATTAATGCGTGCGATGTTCATCTTTCGACCAAGTATTATTACTTGGGTTTTACTGGGGTTTAAAGTAAGACCAAAACTTTCAGCCCAGCGGCTAATGGAATTAAGATCTTCAGTCATTTTGTCAATATTAGCCGTAAGCTCTGATGGGTGACAAGACAGATAGAGTTGAACATCATCGGCATACATATGAAAGGAACTATAAGTAATTACAGAAGAAAGTTTATTTACGTATACAGAAAAGAGCAACGGAGAAACGCTATCTGCTCGATCTACAACTTTAAAAACTAAATCGTTTCAAAATCTAAATTAAGTTGAGAAAATAGAATTATATGATTTGCCTGCTGGAAATTGGAGCTCCTTATTTAATGTCTTCTAGACCGTCCCGTTGGTCGACTCTGACTACGCAATCGACGTGGCTCGGGTTCAATTCCCGACGGGGATAAATGTTTGTATTTCCGGGTTTGGGTGTTTATTATGTATGTAAAAGTATTTATATATGTATTTCTATGGCTTAGTATCGTTGACTAACACCCATAGCACAAGCAAATAATTTGCTTACTTTGGGGTTAGATCAGTAAGTGTAATTTGTCCCGTGAATATTAATTATTTATTTATATTCTATGGACAAGATTAAATAATCAGGTACCAGGATGATGGTGTTTGCTAACCCACTTGCGTTGTTCCATTTAACCAATTGCTAAAACGTCGTCCATTTCCATTTAGTTTCGCAAACAAATTTTCATCTCCTATTTCAGCCCTTTAGGGGTTGATTTTGGAAAATAAAGTTAACATTTGTTTAACCTCCGATTTTCAACTACCTTCATGCAAAATTTAATCGAAATCGGTTAAGCAGTTTAGGTTTAAAAGCATAACAGACAGACAAACAGACGGACAGAAAGACTTTCGCATATACAAAGTGCCGCCAACGCAATCAATTTAATTTTGGCTTTTACTAGTTGTACAAAAACTTTGTAATAGTAAAATGATTGCTTGAAATAAAAAAAAGAAAATACAAACTTCAAATTAACTAACTCGTGTTATTATATACCTACACAAACTTGAAACGCCCTATATTATTATTTGTCTACTTACAATAAGTGCAGGTATCGTTATGCATAATTTTTTATCGTTTCCGATACCATTGTAGTCAGCGTAGTACAATATTGTAAATGGTGACAGAATGAAAACAGGTGACAGAAACACATCTTTCCCCCGTGTTGGTGCCGGGCTCCTTTGTAGAATAGACCCACTGCCAGGCAGGTCGTAAAAGGCCACCGATTGGCTATGCGAGTCACTACCATCGTGGTTACTAGGTGGTAGAGTTCTGCATTGTCTCGCCCGGGTCAGGTACCACCGCCTTACCTATTCCTGCCGCAATAGCGTCAGTGCTTGTCGCTGTCGTGTTCTTCCGGTGAGGAGGGTAAGGTAGCCGGTAAACTTGTGCATGTGGCATTAGACCTCGCCACAAGATAGCAACGCAACATTAACATTTTTGGTGTCTATAGGCAATGATTGACTCTTTCCATCAGGAGACAGATCTGCTTGTTTGCTATCTTATGATATAAAAAAAAAATAAAGATATAAAAATAAATACAAATTATTGTGATTCCTGGTTTATTATTTGCGTTGTCTAAAAAATTATCCCAAAGCACTGTGTCCTTTGGACGTCCAAATGGATTCCGTTTCCAACACTCTGTGTAATATTCGTGTGGATGCATTATAATCTATTCCATGTATAATATTTATTACATCAATTTCGTTGGAGAATAAATGTTTTACTAAATATTCTCCAAAACCCATAACATGATATTATTATTTTATTGCATTCGTTCATCAACAATAAATAAGAAATGCGTAACATAATTCCTCGACTACAGTTCAAACGATATTGCAATAACTTGTTTTATCTGTTTCTAATGTAGAATTATTTCTTCCTACAAGAGCTACCTCGTTTAGTAACGGATACCATACGTATTCTTTGGTTACCTCAAGGGATTCTAAAAAGTTTCATGTTTTTTTACACAGATTATATTATATTATACAGATTATATAATATATTTTGATACATATAATCCATGTTCAGGCATATTTTGTTTCTACACTCGGATGATATATAAACATTGTCTCAGAGTATTACGAAATTTGACAAAAATGTTGAATGCACGCTATAGATTTATATAGTAGTGCAGATGGCTTTAGAACATCCTTCCTTGTTATTTGTCCTCGAAAAAAAACTGGCAGAAATACCACGATATAATCAATAATGATTACTGACTTATTTCAACACTTTCAAACTTGCAAACCTATAGAGAAATAGTTTACAAGTACATTAAATATCATTTTATATATAAGCTTAATATATATAAAGTGATATTTTTCGTGTGATATAGTTTTGTTACAGACCGGTCCATTCTAGTTATTCTTTTTATATTAAACCAAACGATTCTAATGCGGAGGTCTACAACTATTATGTAGCTTAACATTACAGCGTCTAATTCTATTTGCACATCAGATTATTGTTTCCGGTCAATCAAAAATGATGTCATGTATAGTGTTTTAAATTATAGCCAACTTAAGTTTTATTTTTAGTATTTCAAACTAACTAATCTTAAACGCTTGTCGTAGTTTAAACATTGAATTAAATTATAAGCACACAATTGCATGTGCTCTGAGTTTTCAATTTTTAAACGCTCGCGATTGTTCTGTTTTGTAACAGTCGATCGTAGGCTGATAAGTTTTGTATTGAGATTTTCATCACAGCGCTGTTTCCGTGCAGCGAGTTTTATTACAATACGGATGACTGGGTGTAATGCCACGGTAATAGACCGACCGACAGCTTTCCATAAATACCTATCCGACCGTGATAAACCGAAACTATTGTAATGATTTGATAAAGATTGTAAAATTAACATAATATTTGTATTTATGATATAACATGAATTAAAGCTGGTTTTTTCGGAAATGCAACCTGCCCGCCTTGGATAATCTCCTGATGATGAGCCACCCATCGTCTATAAACACAAATATTTTAATGGTGCGTTGCTATCTTGTGGTGGTGGTACGAGGTCTAATGCCAAATGCATAAGTTTATCGGCTACCTTACTTTCCAAACCGGAACACGACAGTCAAGCTATTCGAGTCACTACCATCGTGGCTACTACGTGGTAGAGTTCTTCATTGTCTCGAACGGGTCTGATTACACCTTACCTATTCCTGTCGCAATAGCGTCAGTGCTTGTCACTGTCGTGTTTCGGTTTGGAGGGTAAGGTAGTATGTATTGACTCTTTCTACCAGGAGATCCATCTGCTTGTATGCTATCTTATGATATAAAAAAGCGGGATAGCAATGTCACATGTATAAGTTTACCGGCTACTTTATCCTACTAACCGGAACAATGAAAAGCTTTGACTTTGGCAGGAATAGGTAAGGCGATAGTATCAAATCAAATACCCGGGCGAGACGTTGAAGAACTAACTCTACCAATTTTCGCTTCGCTTTTTACGACCTGCCTGGCAGAACGGTAATTAGTCTATTTATTTTTTAAAGGAGCTGGACGGGGGCAGTGAAAAAATTATATCGACTTGTTTTCCCGTCACTGATGATGTTTTCAATACCTACTTGTCTGTTGTAGCTAGACAGTTACGCACATAATGCGTCTTGGATAACACGTCAAAAGTCAAAAATAATACTACAGATTATATTCTAGTTACTATTGATAAATCATGTATTTTAGAATAAACGAGCTACCTATCCTGGTCATCCATAAAAGCGAACCATTGGATATACGAATCACCAACATCGTGATTACTAGGCGGTAGAGTTCAGCAATGTCTCGCCCGGATCTGGTACCAACTTACTTATTCCTTTTTTATATTATAAGATAGCAAACAAGCATGAGTCCCCTGATGGTAAGAGTCAACCATTGCCTATAGACACCAAAGATGTTAATGGTGCATTGCTATCTTGTGGTTAGGTCTAATGCCACATGCATAAGTTTACCGACTACCTTATCCTCCAAACCGGAACACGACAATGATGAGCACTGACGCTTTTGGGGCAGGAATAGAAAAGGCGGCGGCGGGGAGACAATGCAGAACTCAACCACCTAGTTCAAGAATCCTAGAAAATAGAGCACTACCTTAACGCAAAAGAGGTGTGCAAAGTAGTGACGATAAAGTAACTGATTATGCAGCTGAAACCAAAACTTCAGGTGATATTTGTTAAAGAATATGTATGCATAGCTACGGTCGGTGCGTTGTCATATTATTGACCTAGCAACCCCATATCCACTCAAGTAGAAAGATAAATTGTAAGGCTTCTCGGGAAACGGGGTGTACACCTATCCAGTTACTCCTGACTAGACTAAAAAGCCGATGATCCTATTATATAACCTCATCTAATCTTTATACATAAAAAAAATAGCTTTCGTGTGTTTGTTTCCACAAAACTCAATAACTAGCCGATGGCAAAGACGAAATTAAGGTAGGTATTGAATTTGAAAAATTTCCGTGAAGTCTAGTGTCTAACTGTCGTGATGCAACTGAAACAAAAGATAGTGTAGGGAATGGGACAAACTTATCCGATCTGGGAATTAGAGACCCCAGCGGCACAATAATCAATCCACGTCCACCACACTTTTACCAACGTCAGTAGCAAAGTAACACACAAATAAATACTCTGAAAGTAGTAGTAGAGAGGGGCCCAGGTGGGCAAAGCCCACCCCAAAATAGTCTAGTGACCATCCCAGGATGTTGGGTTAACAGTTCGAAATTCTCAATACTCAATATTTAATACTCAATACTTTATTGCGTCATATGTTATACATTTATATGTGTTAAGTATACATTCTAGGAACAACATATGTACCCTGATAGGGTGTAGCAATGCAGAGGCGGACTGATTCACTTTTCTGAATAAAATTTGTTTCTTATTAAAATTTATTATTCGAAAATTCGCTTAAGGTGTAGTAACATTTATTTAACAGTAGGTTCTTAACATCAAGTAGAAATATTTTACAATTTTCTTCCCATTTAAGTTTTTCGGGTAATTTATTAAATATTTTTACAGCCATGACGTTTGGCCCCGAGCTGTGCATTTTAAGGTTTGAGATTGGTAATTCTAGGTTGTGTTTGAATCTTGTTGTAAATTTTCGTGGGTATTCAGTTTGTTTTTTAAAGAACTGGGGATATTTTTTAACAAATTTTAGTATTTCAAATATATAAATTGAAGGAAACGTTAATATTTTTAGTTTTTTGAAATACGGTTTGCAGCTTTCTGGTTCTTTAATATTAACAAGAATGCGGATGCACTTTTTTTGGGATATAAAAAGATCCCTTGCGTTTACACTATTACCCCGTAGTATAATGCCGTATGTTAACCACGAATAGGCATAGGCGTAGTAAACAGATAAGGCTGTATGTTGGTCGGTCGCTTTTCGGAGTTCCCTTAGTGCATATGTAAAGCTTGATAGTTTGGTTTTTAATTTAGATACATGATTTTTCCAACTTATATTAGTGTCTATATCTAAGCCTAGCAACGTAAATGTATTTACACATTCTATTATGGTATTTTTTTATTTAAAATTTATGTCAAGAGTCTTTTTTGATAAGGTCTGAATTGCATTAATTTAGTTTTTGAAAAATTTGTGTCGAGATTATGGTCATTCATCCAATTAACTATATTATTAAAGATGTCAAAAAAAATTTCAGTAATATTATTATTATTATAAGATGTCAAGATAGAAATGTCATCCGCGAATAATACACAATAATTATTTAATATTTTAGGAAGGTCATTAATATATAATAGGAATAATATACATCCGAGGACGCTTCCCTGGGGGATGGAGTTTTCGGTATATATAATTTCTGATCGTACTATACTAATTTTCTCGGTATTAAAGTCATAATTTTCCACTTCTACGAGCTGCTTACGATTGTACAGATATGATGTAAACCATTGCAAAGGTACACCTCTAATCCCTACGTCATATAGCTTTTTTAATAATATATCAAATTTACTTTGTCATAAGCTTTTGACATGTCTAGTAAGATACCGAGGGCGTATTTTTTCTCATTTATTATGTTTAGTATTTTATCTATATATTTATAAGTAGCCAGCAAAGTTGAGCGACTTTTCCGGAAGCCGTTTTGCGAGTCATGAAAAATTTCATATTTTTCACAAAAGGAATTTAAGCGTATTTGCATGGCTTTTTTCAAATATTTTAGATGAGGTGAAAAGCAGCGCTATTGGTCTATAGTTGTTTGGGTCATGTTTTGATGCTTTTTTATGTAAGGGTTTGATAACTGATAATTTAAGTTGGTCAGGGAAACAACCCTCTTGAAAGGATTGGTTTATTAGTATGCAATAAGGTACGCTTAGTTCTTCGGCACAGTGTTTTATTAATACTGGCGGTAATTCGTCTGCGCCGTAGCTATATTTCGTCTTCAATTTTTTAATAATACTATATATTTCGCGCGTATCGACTGGACTGAGATACAACGAGATTCTAGGCTAATATTGCTATTTAGATAAAAAAAACAGAAGATCTATTATGGCATAGCTGCCTAGGTAACGGCGGCTAATGTTTATCAATTAGAAGCAGCTATCTCTGTCTTTTATTTCTAAATTTTTCCAGTGTTCTCACTCTTCACTTTTCTACAATATTCGCAACAATACCAAGACCAAGGATTGTTCTGGACTTAAACTGTATTTATTTTATTCATATTTCACTAATACAATAATGTAATGTAATCGTCGCCTTTGTGGTCAAGTCGTCCAACGTCGATGTTGACCACATGAGTTCCGGGTTCGATTGCTGGGTCAGGCAATTTAAAAAGTTTTCTGATAAAAAACAACTTTATCTGGGATTGGAATGTGCCCGATTGGCGATAGACTTGCCACTTGTTTTGAATTTCTCAAATTTTTAATATTATTAGATAGCAAACAAACAGATAGTTCATCTGATTTAAAGAGAAACCATCGATATAGCTTAGATGTAGCTTTGCCACATGCGTAAATAGTCCGTGGAGATATAAGTTATGCAACACAAGTGTCATGGTTAGGTTAGGTTAGTCCCAACCTAACCATGAAAAGACCCAATCCCTCTCCAGCGTTGTCCCAAGCGGCCATACGTGTGAAACTTCCTTATACGCACCCTGGTCTTGGTGTGACATGACATAATTTTTAAATTTACATTTATAAGTAACTAGCTGACCCGGCAAACGTTGTTTTGCCTTACATATTAGGAATCCATAGCGGACAAACAACGTGACACGTAATTTATATAAGACTACGGGATTGTCCTTCCACGCAGCCTAAAGGGCATTGAGCTTTATACAGTGGTTAAGAATTCTTAAATTTTTAATTTTCCGCGCAATTTTTCAATATTTTCTTTTATAAGAACCTTCTCCTGACAATTACAAACACAACAAAAAAAATTAGCGAAATTGGTCCAGCCATTCACGCGTGATGTCGTGATTTTTATATATATAGATTAAGTATTCTTACATTTTCTAATTTTCTGCGCAATTTTCTTAATATTTTCTTTTATAAGAACCTTCTCATTACAATTACAAACACAACAAAAAAAAAATAATTACCGAAATTGGTCCAGCCATTCAGGCGTGATGTCGTGACCAAAGAAAATAGAGATTGATTTTTATATATATACTAACTGTGCCCGCGACTTCATTCGCGTGGAAAAAATAAAAACCCGGATAGTTCCCGTTCCCGTGGGATTTCCGGGATAAGAACTATCCTATGTCCTTTCTTGGGTCTCAAATTATATTCGTACCAAATTTTATCCAAATCGGTTCAGTGGTTTGGCCGTGAAAGCGTAACAGACAGACAGACAGACAGACAGACAGACAGAGTTACTTTCGCATTTATAATATTAGTATGGATAGATTAAACTGAAACAGCATATTTTCTTAACTAATATTATAGAGACCGGATTTGCTTTTTTTTGTTTGTTGCGATTTATTTCAAAGATTTTGAAAATTACTTTTCACCTTTTCAAAGTTAAACTATCCAAAAGTTTCATAGGTTATAGGCTACTTTTTTACACGACCAAGAAAGAGAAGATTGGTCACGCGAACGAAATCGCGAGTAACTTATAAATGGCTAGTCCTTTATAAATATAAAATCGAGTTAAGTTCTTCATTCATCCTCACCATCTCGATGTCTGGAAATCCACAACTGTGTGTTTCTCTCGACACTTTTTGCCTCGCACTACTTTGTTGTGGAACCAATTACCGGCAGGTGTGTTTCCAAACGGTTACGACTTGGGGGCCTTCAAGAAAAGAGCTTACTCATTCTTAAAAGGCCGGCAACGCAACTGCAAGACCTCTGGTATTGTGGATGTCCATGGGCGGCGGTGATCACTTACCATCAGGTGCACGTCCTGCTCGTTTGCCCCCTCTTCTATAAAAAAAAAAGTTAGTAATATTCCAAAGTTTTTGATTTACATATGATATTTGCCTTTTAATATTTAAATTTTTCGCGGTCATTTGGACGGTAAGGCTAAACTAGCCTCTAAAAAGCTCAGTGTGCTCAGCAGAGCGAGACAGTACTTCTTGCCGGCTCATCGCCTTCAACTTTATAAGGCTCAAATTCGGCCCCACATGGAGTACTGTTCTCATCTCTGGGCCGGAGCTCCTCAGTACCAGCTCCTTCCTCTTGATCGTATTCAGCGTAGAGCGGTTCGAATGCGTTGACGACCTGGCTATTTCGAAACGGCTTGACTCTTTGGCATTGCGCAGAGATGTTGGTTCACTCTGTGTTTTCTATCGTATCTTTCATGTGGAGTGTTCCGACGAGTTATTTGGATTAATTTCTGCCGCCAAATTCCATCATCGGACATCGCGTCAAAATTTGAAATTCCATCCTCACCATCTCGATGTCTGGAAATCCACAACTGTGCGTTTCTCTCGACACTTTTTGGCTCGCACTACATTGTTGTGGAACCAATTACCGGCAGGGGTGTTTCCAAACGGATACGACTTGGGGACCTTCAAGAAAAGAGCTTACTCATTCTTAAAAGGCCGGCAACGCAACTGCAAGACCTCTGGCGTTGTGGATGTCCATGGGCGGCGGTGATTACTTACCATCAGGTGCACCTCGTGCTCGTTTGCCCCCTCTTCTTTAAAAAAATATCATATTTTAAGATTAGATGTCACAAAGTTTTCAACCCCGCCCCCCTGCCTCAGGCCACATGTTGCCCCCGCTGCCCCCCTTCTCTGATTGTGACGCATTTATTTATTTATTTACATACACATAATAAAATAAATAAAATAATTAAATGAAATAAATAAAGACAGTACAAAAGGCGATTTTTTTTAATAGAAATAGGTGGCAAATGGACGCCCATGGACAATTACACTATCAGAAGACTTACATTTGCCTTTCCTGGCTTTTTAAGATAGAGTAGGCTCTTTTCTTGAAGGTTCCGGAGTCGTATCCGTACGGAAAAACCCCTGCATATAACTGGTTCCATTGAGGAGTAGTGCGGGAAAAAAGTGCCTTGAGAATCGAACAGTTGTGGTTTTCCAGACATCGAGATGGTGAGGAAGAAATTTTGAATTTAAAAAACAAAAACACTAAAAAGAGATATCTTACACCTAACTCAAGACAGAGAAAACATGATACCTATAAAAAGAAATGAGGTAGACAACGTTCAATAATAGGGACAAAAAAACAAACAAAACTTTATGGCTTGCCCATTAATACCGTTGGTTAACAGTGGGTGCATTGTATCTCTGCTTAACTTTTCAAAGACGTGACCTTATTTATTATTATAGTGGTTTGCTAATGCAATCTCTATTCGGAATTGATCGTAGGCAGGTAATCCTTATATATAATACTTTAGTTAGATACTAGCCATGACATTTACTTAATTCGAAAATGCAGTAGCCGTTGATATCGATTAATTTTATAAATAACTAGCCGAGCCCGCGGCTTCGTCTGCGTGGAAAATTTCCAAATTAAAAGTAGCCTAAGTTACTCCTTATTACATCAGCTTTCTGCCTGTGAAAGTCCTATCGAAATCGGTTCAGCCGTTCCAGAGATTAGCCGGAACAAACAGACAGACAGGCAGACAAAAATTGTAAAAAATGTTATTTTGGTATATGTGCCGTGTACTTATGTATGGTATGCTTATATATGGACATACCATATATAAGCATTTGGTAAAAAACGGTTATTTTAATATTACAAACAGACACTCCAATTTTATTTATTTGTATAGATGTATAGATAAGTACATTTTACATAGCTGCAAAATACATATATGCTGGCAAAGGTTTACTATGTGTTAGAAGTTTGTTCTCAAAACAGGCCCTAACCACAGAATATATCATAGTACAAGTGACCTAA
This sequence comes from Apodemia mormo, assembly GCA_036924255.1. Lineage (NCBI taxonomy): Eukaryota > Metazoa > Arthropoda > Insecta > Lepidoptera > Riodinidae > Apodemia > Apodemia mormo. Next base: position 20,922,395 of record JAUPFN010000021.1, on the reverse strand, counting down.
CTCTTGATGACAACTCTCACAAAAAAGTATTTTGTGCCACTTGTAAGTTATTATATTATGTAGTTTCAAAGATGGCGTTAATATAAGTCATGTCATGTGATTAGTTTCCGAGGAATTTGTGATTTAGTGTTATATCGCCGTGTTGGTCCCGGCCTCCTTTGTAGAATAGGCCAACTGCCGTTCTGCCAGGCAGGTCGTAAAAGGCGACCGATTGGCTATCGAGTCACTACCATCGTGGCTACTAGGTGGTAGAGTTCTGCATTGTCTCGCCCGGGTCTGGTACCACCGCCTTACCTATTCCTGCCGCAATAGCGTCAGTGCTTGTTGCTGTCGTGTTCCGGTTTGGAGGGTGAGGTAGCCGGTAAACTTATGCATGTGGCATTATACCTCGCCACAAGATAGCAACGCACCATTAACATCTTTGGTGTCTATAGGCGATGGTTGACTCTTTCCATCAGGAGACCCATCTGCTTGTTTGCTATCTTATGACATAAAAAAAAAAACACTTTCTTCTGAGGCTGTCTGACCCTCACTGTCTGAGGGATGCTTTATCAGGGGAGGGTGTCCTGGGAGAATATTACAAAAAGACAAATAGATTTATTTCATTTTTTCTTACATTAAAAAAAACTGTTGTTGATTTAGTGTGTTCTCGAAATTATTTAATGGGGTATAAGTGTTAGCCTATTTGGCTTTTAACATGAAGTCTTGGGTGCAATATCGCTAGAAATAGGTTATAATCGTTATCTGTTTGGTGTCTATAGGTGGTAAAGTTCTGAATTATTTCGTCTGGATTTGGTACCACCGCTTTACCGATGTGATTGTCGTGTTCCGATTTGGAGGGTAATGTAAGTGTTAAACGTACATATGTACCTATATGGCAATAAAACCACGCTATAAGGATGGAAACGCAAGATTAACATCTTTGTTGTCTAAAGCCGACGGTTGTTACTTTTTATCTGGAGAGCCATCTGCAAGTTTGCTGTCTTATATATTTCCATCTATGATGAATATTTATATTATTTTGTTATATTATATGTAAGTATATCTGATAGTTGCGCATGGCTGCGGTAATGTAAACAATGCCAGCACTCCCTTGCGGAAGCTAAAAACCATTTCATGCTCCGCTAAATGTCTACTGCCCTGGAAGTTTATACATATTACTAATCACTTATCGGGTTCGATTCTCGACAGGGACGAAAAAGCCTTTGTGTAATAGGCATTGGCCGGGTCTCTTGCGAAACTGTTTTTTTGTTTTCTAACACCTAACATCATACTTGTAACAAAATATGCGCGTGTCGTATCTGTTTTGTTAGCTCAAACATGCAAACGTGTTATATCATCGTTGCTTGCAAACATTGAGGTGTTGCGTTTCGTATTTATTGTTTTCCTATATATTCCTATTGTAACTTTTTTCATGTGACCAAAAATCATTACTTTGCTTAGTCGGGTAAAAAAGCAGCCTATAGCACTTCTTCATAATGTAGCTTTCTAAAGGTGAAACGCGATTATTTTTTTACCAAAGTTTCTTGCCTGTCTCACGTCAACACCCATTCACAAGATTGCTGTTTTTTTCGGGTTCAAAAGAATAAATCCACGTTTCATCTCCTGTGACAATGTCATAAACAGCATTAGAATGTCCATGGTCGTACTTCAGTAGCATCTGTGAGCACCATTCCACGCGAACCCGCGCGCTTCTCTGTCAGTTCATGAGGGATCCAACGATAATAAAGTTTCCGAACTTTCAATTCTTCGTGTAAAATTTTCTGAATTTGGCTCATACCAATCCCCAATAGCCCTTGAATTGTCTCATAAGTAATCTGGGGGTTTTCTTCAATTAACCGCTTAACAGTAGCCACATTATTTTCGTTGACGGCAGTTGAAGGCCGGCCTTAACGAAATTCGTCATGTAAAGAAACTCGACCTCTCTCAAATTCAGCAAACCATCGCCTCACGGTGCTCAAACAAGGTGCTTCTCTCCCAAAAGCATTTTGAAGACGAGCGCCACAGTCTTGCGGAGAAAGAGAACTTTTAAAATTATAAAAAATCATCGCTCTAGAATCTTTTCGACTTAATTCCATTTTCGTAACTTTAACGTGTGATAAAAAAACATTTCCCGCCAATTGTTTTTTTTTTATTACTAAGAAGGTTGCAACGTTTTAAAAATATAACATTCGAAATTCAAGTAGTTCTGATTAGCTAGAGATGCAAAACTTTTAGTGTGCCCCATGTATAGTAGAGAAATACTGTTATAAATATATTTAGCAAAACGTTTGCTGGGTCAGCTAGTATTATTATAAATGTGAAAATTTGGCACACATATAGATGATGACTTGGATTAGGACATAGGATAATTTTTATCCCGGAAAAATAAGATGTTTCCATTCATTCACCAAAATATTTAATGTAGCAAACTGCAGGGCGCAGTTAGCTAATGACAAATTATAAATTATCTGAAATAATTGACTTCAGCTGCAAAACACACAGACGTTAAGATGATAGTCACGCCCGGCTGCAGTAACGCAAACAATGTCGGCACTCCCTCGCGGAAGCTCCAAACCATTTCATGCTTCGCTAGCTGTCTGCTGCTTTGATACATCAGATGATTTAGTAATCATTACATTTCCGCAATGCCAACAAGTTCGGGATTTTATTCTTCAAGATTTCAAATAAGGGTCACAGCACATTATATCAACTCGAGTGAACGTCGCTGTATCAACCGGAATCGTTCAGTATACTTTGTATTAAACTCCCTACCGAAACGAACACTTATTGGAATAGTAACGTCGTCTCTTTGCGTCGAGACAATCTCGCTTACGCCTTGCCGTCCCAGCGCGAGCGCTTATGGCTAGCCGTCTCTGCGCTTGCGGCTCATCGTTCCCGCACTTGTGGCTCTCCTTACCCTGCGCTTACGGCTCGCTGTCTTTTTGCCTGCTGCTCGCAATTCCCTGCGCTTACGGCTCGTCCCCGCGCTTGCCGCTCGCCGTCTCGCGCTTGTGGCTTACGGTCCCCCCGCTTGCGGTTCACCGTCCCTGCGCTTACGGCTCGTCATCCTCGTGCTTATAGCTCGCTGTATTTGTCCTTGCGGCTCGCTATTCCCACGCTTATGGCTCGTAGTCCCCGCGCTTGCGGCTCGTTGTCCTTGTGCTTGCGGCTCGCCATCCCCCACGCCCCACGCTTACGACTCGCAGTTCCCGCGCTTACGGCTTACTGTCTCCGTGTTTGCGGTTAACCATCCCTGCGCTTGCAGCTCGCAGTCCCCGCACATACGGCTTGCGTCCCGCGCCTGCGGCTCGTCTTTATCAACTTTGGTAAAGAAAAAACACAGGAACTAGTAGTGGCACTCGTAGGTGTTTGTTTTATTGTTGAGAATGAAAAAAAGAACGGAAATGTAAACCAATAATAACTAAAATATTGTAATGTTATTGTTATACTTATCACAAATTTTCTACATAATAAAGTATACTGATGTGTGTTCCAAGCAGGTGGCACTCGCGTTTGCTCTATTCCGAACCATTCCGAAATATCGTGCCACGTGACAGGTGTCTTTATGTGCGTTGCTCGAGTGCCCTTTGTATGTAATTATTTGACTTCTATACGTATTTGTTTTGTGCTACTAGTAACTATTATATAACTTCTGTCGTTGACGTAATCACGTCTTCATCTAGCTGTAAGCGAAGCGTCGCCTAGTGGAGATAACGGTGAGGCGAAAAGCGGGGCGTTGCTGATTATTTTCCGAGTTAGTAGGTGTGCTATGATATGACCATAGTACAACTGAATCCAGAATAGAAAGAATTTTCTTTCTGTTCTGGATTTAGTTGTACTATTTATGTTTGCTACACGCTAACCCGCGCAGCTTTGCCCGCGAGATTGTTAACATGTCATCAGTAGGTATATTTCATACAATTTCCCCTATTTCAGCCTCAGGGGTTAGCTCCCCATATTGGTTACGGGCTCCTTTAAAGAATAGGCCAACTGCCGTTCGGCCACGCAGGTCGTAAAAAGCGATTGGCTATGTGAGTCATTACCATCTTGGCTAGTAGGTGGTAGTTCTGCATTGATTCGCCCGGGTCTGGTATCACCGCCTTATCTATTCCTGCCGCAATAGCGTCAGTGCTTGATACAGTCGTATTTTGGTTTGGAGGGTAAGGTAGCCCGTAAACTTATGCATGTGGTATTAGACCTCGCCACAAGATAGCAACGCACTATTAACACCTTTGGTGTCTATAAGCGATGGTTGACTCTTTCCATCAGGAGACCCATCTGCTTGTTTGCTATCTTATGTTATAAAAAAGCCCTTTAGGGGTTTGATTTTCAAAATAAAGTAGCCTATGACCGCAAGCCTTCAACGACCTCCTTGCTAAATTTTATCAAAATCGGTTCGGTGGTTTGCCGTAAAAGCGTAACAGCGAAACAGACAGATGGATATATAGACAGAAATACAGATTTTTATTACTAACATCGTGACAGCTAACTAGGTGATAGAATAGGCTAGTTAACTGAATAGGCGGTGGTACCAGACCCGGGCGAGACAATGCAAGAACTCTACCACCTAGTTACATATAATAAGATTGAGAATTTCCTTCTTTCTACAAAATTTGATTGAAATTTTGTTTGCTTAAGTTACTCCCTGTCAGCTATCTGCTAGTGAAAGTCCCGTCAAAATCGGTCCAGCCGTTCCAGAGATTAGCTGGAACAGACAGACAGACAAAAATTGTAATAAAAGTGTTTTTTTGTTATATGTACCGTGTATACATCCATATGTATTTAGTAAAAAGCGGTTATTTTAATATTACAGACACTCCAATTTTATTTATTTGTATAGATAAAGATTGAGAATTTCCTTTTTTTGGATATTTATACATATAGATGCGTGCTAAAAACCTAATCCTGCAGTAAGGTAGGTAAAAGGTAATAAGTTTGTAATAATTATACAAAATCTTGGTTATAAATTGTACCATAAATGTAGTTGGGTTCGTAGCCATCATTTCCCCATAAATTAGAAACGTGGTTTTGACACAGGTGCGATGCGACACGTCCCACTGACACCCTCGCGACGTATATGGAGTTCTGCTAGTAGAGCAGTCTCGCGGTAACTCGGTCAATCCATTTAACCGACACATGTATTTATTATGTTATCGATATTCCCCTTGTTTTCAACCAACTTACAAAATAGAAAAAGATTGTTAATTCGAAAAATATTTTTGAAATTATACTTCTTTGGTGCGTTAGGAAAAAATGATGAAAGAAAATTATTACGATGCGCGCGCACACCGTCATGTAAAACCGATATGATGAAATTAACTAGTCAACATTTTAGTTTTTCAAAAAAAATTTGTCCATTTTTTTAATTAAATTTATTTATTTATTTCTTACACACCTATCATTATAGAACATTTTCCAATTCGATAGGGTTGCATTCAAGAATTGATACTAGATTACAACATATTAATAAGAAAAAACCTACAGTCTTATCAAATGCCCGACATAATAACTCTCTCGTCGCACTCTTAGTTCATTGTATCCCACCATTCCTAACACAAAAAGGGTGGGATATATTAGAGAGTAAAAAGGATAGACACCATGTAACTTCGCGTGCAAGTGCCTCATGAATTAGTTCTGGACGCGCTCCAACACAACACTATACTTATATTCATAAGGAGCCCACACAACTGCATTATACTCTAGGTCAGCGTTTCCCATTTGCCGGGTTGCGACCCGGTACCGCCCAAGCAGCAATCAAGCATGTTTAATACCCATAAAGCAGCTCATATATTACTTAAAGTTCTATTGCAGCCGTACAATGGTGTAAAAAGATGCTTTTATCGGTATAAAAGAATTTTATGAGTTTTTATACAGCCTAATGCTGTACAAGGCCTTTCTTAGAGTTTCGCGTAAGCTTTAGGCGTTATACCTGAATATTAACACACTACTGTACAACTTTAAGTATTTTGGAACTCATTAGGCTCATTTTAATACTTAAAGCTGTACATTAGTTGTATTTTGTTTAGCACGGGAATTTATTACAGCTTTAAGTGTTATTATAGTATCACTCAACGCTTATTTCTGTAAAATGGGAGATGCAATCACCGTTCTACAGCTAATATTTATGGCATAATTGTAGACTGTTATGCAGCCAATGGTGTTAAAATATCTGCATACATCTGTATTACTGAGAAAATTGTTATTGGCTGTTTTTATATCTGCATCGTTGATACCATGTGGAAAAAATCAAGAGGAAGATTGAAAAGGAATATTTAAATATTATAAATTACCAACCAAGTAATCGTGATGAAGATAAAGTTGAAAAATTACTAAATCAGGTAACCTACAATCGTCATTTTCTAATATTCAAGGAAAAGGGTTTCGTAACAAAAACATTAAAAAGTGATTGTAGGTTATCTGATTTATTATTTTTTAGGCTTATCTTCTTCATTAAGCTTACTTGGTTGGTAATTTATAATATTTTAATTTTTCTTAATGTCATAAGACAGCAAACAAGCAGATGGGTCTCCTGATGGAAAGAGTCAACCATCGCCTATAGGCAGCAAAAATGTTAATGGTGCGTTGCTATCTTGTGGCGAGGTCTAATGCCACATGCATAAGTTTACCGGCCACCTTGCCCTCCAAACCGGAGCATGACAGTGACTAGCACTGACGCTTTACAGCAGGAATAGATAAGGCGGTGGTACCAGACCCGGTCGAGCCAATGCAGAACTCTATCACCAAGTAACCACGATGGAAGTGACTCGCATTGCCCATCGGTCGCCATTTACGACCTGCCTGGCAGAAAGGCAATTGGTCTATTCTTCGAAGAATATATAAAAAAGAGTTAAAAAGAGAAATAAAAATCATTACGCTAAGAAGATATATATATATTTTTTATTTTTAACTTGCTACTATACGGAGTGTTACAAAAGCGGTATAGTAAGCCGAAAGGGGGTGACTCAGAGGGTCATTCTGAACAACTTTTGATCAACGATTTGTGAAAATTCACGAAAAACAATTTTTTTTTTCATTGTGAAAAGTCACGTGACCAACAAAGTTTCTATGGAGAATCAATATTTTTTTCGCGAATTTTCAAAAGTCATTAAACAAAAGTTGTTAAGAATGACCCCCTGAGTCACCCCCTTTTGGCTTACTGTACCACTTTTGCAACACCCCGTATATATGTATACTTACAATCATTTTAAAAATATTATATACTTAGATACAATTACAGGCAAGAGAGTATGTGTTTCTCTTTGAAGAACTAATAATATTAAATCACAAGCACGAAATAACGTATTCTTCTTAAAAATATTTTTGTGATAGACCAATCTTTAAAGGGCTAGATTTTTCGTTCTTGATCAACTTAGTTATATCATTTTGTTCTCTTGGCCATTATAATTCACCTTTATCCTCCCACAAACTGGGTACGATGCAAATACAGTTTTGGCCTCTCTCAATTGTTTTTATTATTTTATAAGGCATATTTCCCTGAAAAGTAAAGTAAAACATGATTGAAATACATATCCCATAAGTTATAGTTAACAATAAGTTTGTTTAGTTGTAAAGTCAAACGACCGACATCAATACATCACAATAGCGAAATCAAGTGACAAACATATATGTTTTGTATTTAGGGTTCTTCAATTTTTGTACGCATCTCTAAACATAAGTGATTAAAAGCCAATGACTGTATAATAGATTTATATAGGGACTTAGTACAGTCTAAAGTGTATTTGGACGGTAATTAAAAGTCAATAGCGGTATAATAGAATAAAAAAGAGATTAAGTACAGCTATTTGCAGTATATCATCCTCCAAATATACTTTAGGCTGTATAACAAAGCGTCGCCATTATTGTGTAATAAAAACAACATTAAAGAAATATATTGTTAAATAAAAGATATATTTAGCACTAGCTAAAGCTATATCGTGACATGCAACTTATATTATAATCATTATGCCTTTATATACAATATTGTACGATAAATACTTGTATATTCTAACCTTAAACACAAACATTTACCGTATTTTGCAATGATTTTATTTGTGTTATCTTGATTATTTCGTTGGCGCGTGAATATTTTGAGAGTAAACATATATCATTTCACAGTAAATTAGAGTTTGCACTTTGAAAACACCGTCCAATACTGCTCCAAGTCCAAGAATTTATCGTTTATTAATATATTTTTAATTATGGCGTCTGCAGATACGTGATATAATTAATGTTATACAATATCAGAAACAGATTGTTACTTTTTATCATTTTCAAACACCTATTAAAAACATTTAGCTGTACGAGAGAGTATATTTAGTGTTATAGTATCCTTATACACCGAATAACAGCCTTTGTACAGCCTATAACAGCTTGTACAGCTATTGTGCAGCCTATTTAACGCTTAGCTGTACAAGACAGTTACAAGAGAGTATCCTTAGTGTTATAGTTTCTTTATACACCAAATAACAGCCATTGTACAGTTTATAACAGCTTGTATAGCTATTGTGCAGCCTACATAACGCAATAAGCTGTATAACTTGGGGCCCTTTTTGGTGTTATATCGGCTGTAGAAGCGCTTCTACAGTCTTTGTACGGCTTAGTATATAGCTTTAAGTTTAAAAATGAACCTAAATGCAGCCTATATACAGCTTAACGTGCTACTTGGGCGGGCCATCAAAATAAAATGCCGGGTCGCAACATTCCCTCCTTGTTTTAAAAATATTACCTACTATCGATCGACAACAAATAGATTTTTCGTAATACACATACGAACGATAAACAAAATTACCTTATCAAGCAACAACACTTTTAATTTCTTTTTCACAACTTATAAAATATGTAAAGCTAGGTTTTCAACACTAGTTTACCTTAAAATTAATTTAGAAACCTACTTGAAATGGAACCAGACCTTAGGATAAAACTTTCATCATTTTCCGTGAACTAGGATACTTTAATACAAAATAAGCAGTAGCTCCTAATTCGCACTAAAATTTAGTGACTAATTAGACGAAACCAAAATATTTAGTAGTAATAAAACCTTTTTACTATTAATAAATGTATATTATTTTATCTAATGGAACCAGCTTAAGTTTAAGAGTAAGTGGGTCACAGCTGGCTGATGAAAAACCGGCCAAGTGCGAGTCGGACTCGCGCACAAAGGATTCCATTCTATAATTAATAAAAAACCGCAAAAATTACGTTTGTTTTATGGGAGCCCCTCTTAAATATTTATGTTATTTTAATTAATTTATTTTTAAATTAAATATACTTAGATCTAAATATTTTGTAAGTATTTCTGTCATTTTTAAGAAATATTAATATAATTTTTAAGAACTTTAAGTAGGTACTTCGTTTCTACATACCATTTAAGGAAGAATTAGTAAAAAGTTCATTTAATGTTTAGATATTTGATTTTTGCAAATCCAAACCAGATGTCTTTATTTAGAATTTTGCACATGTGATGAAATTTAATAATATAAAATATCCGTTCAAGATCCGCCTAGAAAGTAACGGATACGGATCTTTCTCCTGCCTCGGATATCCGCGGATACGGATACGGATATCCGGCACATCACTAATATTGACATACACCGCTTACAGCAGGAATAGGCAAGGTGTTGGTACAAGACCAGGGCGAGACGTTGCAGAACTCTACCACCTAGTAGTCATGATGGCATAGACTCGTAAAGCCAATTGTTCGCTTTTATCCAACTGCCTGGTAGAATGGCAGATTAAATTTGCGAAAGCAAGTATCGCATGTGTCTTTACCAATTACTTCTGTGGATCAAAGCAACTTGAACTAATTATGATTGTCACCTCACATTGCTTCGTTTCTAAGAAACGGTACAATTGTTCTTTATTAGCTTTAATAAATGCTAGGTGTAATTGAATATAAAACATGAATACCGCTGTGTTTGTGTAAAGAGAGTTGTGTATACTAGCTGCTGAGCCCGGCAGATGTTATCATGTCAGTATATTTAAAAAGCGACACGCTGCAGCGTCATCTGGTGGCAAGGTACAACAATTGGCAAAGTATAAAACCTTTTTGTTGAAATAATATATACTAGCGATCACCCGCTGGTCGAAATTTGACCGGAAGTGTTTGATCCCAGATGATATTAAATTCTTAAGTGAATGGTAGTATGTGTATTGTTTATTTTCATTTTATTGTGTTTAAATAAGTGTATAAAAATATTAGCTTCACCATGCTTCACCATTCACACTATAGTAAGATTTGTCTAAAACTAAATCGAACAGTTACTGTTCGCGGTATTTATTTAACGGTAACGATTTAAGACTACTCCGTTGAAATGTTACATTAAGGTTGCGTTTGTCAGAGGACGCAATTTTATTCTTTTACTGTGTAGGGGGGGGGGGGAGGTTAGTATAAGCTTAAGTTAAAATTTGTGAGGTCACCACCCTTGTGCCCCGGCCGCCACCTTGGAAAAATGTGTGCAAAGAGTTTTCGCACCTTTTTTATATTTATAGATTACCAGAAAAAAGTTATAACACCCAAAAGAAAATATGTTCAAAAATATTATTATTTTTGTTTGTAGCTTTTTTATTTTTCATTTTACGATAGAGTTCCTATTACTAGGAATAAAGCTGTAGATAATTTAATTTGCTACAAAAAATATCTTCATAAAATATTCTGTAGGGTAACTAGTTTACGAGACATAGCGTGAAAACCCTTTGCCTCACTTTCCAAGATGGCCGCCGGTGGACAAAGTTAGCGACCCTACAAACTTGAATTTAAATTTATAAGAACCGCCCAAACATATAATATATATAAAAAAAGCGTTTTTGAAAAACGCACGCTAAGGCCTAAAAAATGAAACATTTCAATGGGGAATATCAGCAATAGGATTAAAAGAAGGATAACATTAATTATTCTAGGCTATAAAAAAAAATTTAGGTAATCTCATTAAGTAACAGAAGGTTCACCAGCTCTATCTTTCTATTTCTGATGAACGATTGCATTGTTTGGACGTTTATGTACATACAACAGTAAAGCTTGTCGTGTCTGAACTGTGATTGTTCGTTGTTTGCACCATCTCGAATCCATGTGGTCCTAGCAAGAGCTTTTGTTATCGATTATTACTAACTAATACGATCAAATACAATCGTATTTTTGTACAATGATAAATTTATATAAACATTTATTCGGTAAGTTCAATGTGAATACGAATATCTCAAATTAAATAAATACCAATATCACTGAAGTAGGGGCATCAAAAGCATTCTTTTAAGCATAAATCTCTTGCATTATTTTTATGTATATTTCTATGTATTAGTATCGTTGACTAAAATCTATGACTCAAGCAAATAATTTGCTTATTTTGGGGTTTTTGGGGCTAAAACGATTCGTGTATATATCATGTATGTCACATGAACGTATATAAAGATACAATAACGATAGTATAAACATACGTATACTGTTTTTTTACGGCAAAAGTTTTGTGTCAAACTTAAAAAAGATTGTATTGTTTGGCCTATGGTCGAATTTCGGCCATAGGCGATTGCTATTGGCTGTATATGAATTAGCTCCTTCACGCAGCTCTTTGGCAATCAATTTTTAAAAATCTTAAGACTTTATTTTTTGAGATTTAACTTATAAGGATTGGTGTGTATTAAGTTTGACCGCGATTTATCTGTGTATATTAGTAATTTATATAGAGTTACCAACTCGTCACGGTGTGATTAGGTTTGTTAACTAACGCATGCAGACATCTAGACAAACTTTGCATTCATGATATAAATCCAATTAGCCACACGTAACAAGTTTAGCGTGTAAATTTTTTACCTCGTGTGTGTTCGGTCCCCCGTTGAAGAACAGATCATTTGACATTCTGCCAGGCATTTTGCGAAAAAGGTAAATTATTGGCAAAATATGTTACTATCATCATGGTTACTAGGTGGTAGAGTTGCGCGTCTTTCCCGTGCTCGGTACCTCCGCTTTGCATATTCCTGTCGCAATAATGCCAATTCTATAAATTACTGTGGTGTTTGGAAGTTAATTAAAATTTATGCAAGTGACGTTACCTACACGGACAGCAACTCACCATTAACACCTTGAGTGTCTATAGGCGATGGTTACTATCATCGTAGTTACTAGGTGGTAGAGTTGCGCAACGTCTTTCCCGTGCTCGGTACATCCGCTTTGCATATTCCTGCCGCAATAATGCCAATGCTATTACTGTCGTGTTCCAGTTTGGAAGTTAAATAAAATTTATGCAAGTGACGTTACCTACACGGACAGCAATTCACCATTAACACCTTGAGTGTCTATAGGCGATGGTTACCTCTATCAGAAGAGCCATCTGTTTGGTGTAGGGGTTTTCTGCAATTTCTAAATGCAAATAGAGATTGATATACTTACTGTCAGATTATGATATGTAATGATATGATTAAAAATGCAAAATGAGTACTGTCGCGTATGATGTCAGTATTTGTGCTGCATTAACTTGCCACGATGCGCATGAGAAGTGAGAACCCATCGATTGAACAAGTTAAGGTGTTCGGTGTTATAACATAATATGGCTCTAACACTTGCTATCTTGGCTACTCTATGATATTTGAAAAAAAAACAAAATAGTAGTGTGCCGATTACTACTCGATGTCGATAAATGTTTATGCTAGGCCTCCGTCTCTTAATTAGAGGTTTCGATACAATGGCTATATACAGGCAGATAGTGTCAATTACAGAGCGGTTTGACAGCGAGCTCTGTTTGTTTCGGAAGAACGATCTATTAACATTTTATTACCTACAAAATGCCTTTTTGAAAGAAAAGATATTCGATTGGCATGAACTTCTTTAATGCAGAGATGGAATTATGATGTTTAACAACATATGACATGCAATAAAATTTGTTTTTCACACCTTCTTTTAACCGTCCAGTGTTAGTGGACGCGTTTGAAAGGATACGAAAGCTGGAAGGAGAATTACAAGATGTCGAAATTCTATTGAATAATCGGATTTATAACATTTCACATTACTTTTTCTACAGTCCAGGCCTTTGTGTATGTTTTATGAGCATTGAAAAAAAAAGGATTGCCTTGTATTTAGTGAAACATTTTTAGATTTTTAGGAGTATATAATTTTTTGTACACGATATTAAAAATAATAATGCTTTGGATTAAAAATAATAATTCGAAAGTAATGCTCATTTGGTCGTGAATGATGCTTGCTTATTCGATCATGAAATAATTATTTAACAGATATAATAATAAAATATGAAAGACTACACATACGTACGCGTTAGGAAGAACAAAAATCAACACGATATATTAAAACATTATATAACCCATTTTCAGGGTTCTGAAGTAAATTAAGAACCCATATAGTTTCACTGTGTCCGTCAGTCCGTTCGTCCATCCGCAGTCTAGCGTAGAGATCACCTAGAAAGCTGTAATTTGGCGTGAACATAAATATTGTTCACGGCAATAAAGTGGTAACATAAAATCTTGAAAAATTTTTTTTAGGATAGCTCCTCTACATGTAAGGTGTAGATGTTCATTTTTTTCTCGTGTACCCTATATTTTGGGATATTATTGAATTGATTTTAAAAATATTGTAGGTTTGTAAAAAGATCTTTTCGATCAAGAGACTTCTTTGGGAAATATTAAACTTTAAAGTGCAAATTTTAAAAGTAAAAGTGCTAAACGGCTAGTTTTGGAGATGTGAAAAAATTTACGTTAGTATTAAATATAATAAAGTTAAAAGGAAATATATCACGACTTCCAAGATTTTACAAGTTTTTAAGTAATAGTCGACCAACTTATAAAATTTACTTGGAGAAGTTTTTAAATATGCTGTGAACCTGTGGTTCGGATATATTTGTCACTGAAGTTAGGTTCAATGTTTATATTATGAAACAATAAAAGTCATTTGCTTAATCCGCATTATTGTGATGATTAACTTCGGAACCATACATTGCGCGTAGCCCGACATGCAGTTTATCATTTTTTTTATAGACTTGTATTGACTTGGAAGGATATTATATTTCAATGTAGTTGATCCGGCAAATGTTGTTCTGCCTTTTTATCTACTCTTATTTTTTTTCTATATTTTCTCACCTTTTCAACCTTCCCGACTTCAACAATTAATTCAAAACCAAAATTACTAACGAGACTGACGAATAGCAATTAATTTTTATATATATATAGATAGCTGTGTTATTGTGATTTATTATGAACTAGCAACACCTGTAGTCTGTATTATATAGAATTTTGGCGAATCCCACATAAAACATTTTTAATTTTTTTGGATAAAAATTATTTAATGTGTTATTCCAAATTATCATCTAACAGTGTGTCAAATTTCATCCCAATCAGTCCAGTCGTTTTTGAGCGATTGAGTAACAAACCTCCATTATACATCCTAACATCCATATATCCAAACATTCAAACTTTCACATTATTAATGTAGATTATTTTTATTGCTTGACGGGATTTTTTTTTATTTTTATTTTTATTTTATTTATTTTTGGGAAACATACAATATGGTATTACATTACTAATATAACAGAAAAAAAATTGCATAAATCAATTAAGTTTCCACTTATAACATTGAAGTTATTTTAATGATTTTTCTCTTTTCTTGATTAAATTGTTTGTACTAATCTTGATTAAATTGTTTGTACTAGTGATATATAAAGTAAATAAATTCTGTGTACTAGCAAGCGTATTACCACAGAACCACAAAAAAAAATATTCTGTAAGTATTTATTACAAAATTTTTCAAAAGTAGAGCACTCTGATACTTCGCATGAGTCGTTCAAATATATGTATCAATCAATGTAAGGTTTCGAAAAACAGGGGATTTGAACTTTCAAGTAAGTTACTGCTGTTGTATTTATGTTATTTATATTAGAAAGAATCATTGATATAAAATATCCAAGATACACAGTTCCGAACAAAACTGACATTCAAAACTGTCGCTAATTAAGTCTAAAAAGTTTATAGTTGGCACAAACGTGTTTTTTCATATTCAACCTTAAGCGCAAGATTTAAAGTTGTTTTAAAAAAGCAATGTACAAAAAGCAATAAAATTTTTGACTTAAGTTAACCGGTAGGACACGGTATCAGTGGAGTCGAATATAAATATTTTTATGCATTGACTTAGGTAGTATTTTATGGGTTTGTAAATTTTACATAAAAAAAATCTGACCGAAAATCTGTTTTTGCGTAGAACATTTATATATCAATAAAGCAAATAATGACCATTAAGATAATTTATTTATATTTCAAACATTGTAGGTTATTGGTTCTATTACACAGAACCTAAACATATCGGCAAACTGTAGGTGTATAGCCATGTAGTATTTGACGTTTGATATTAATATATTTAGTTTGCATAGTCTAATAGATTTAGAATATATTGAAATAGGAAATTTACTGCAATGGTGACTATGACTACGTTATTAAGTTCATAAATTCTTACATTTTTCTTCTGACTTATTATATTATGTATTGACAACATAGTATAGGAAATGCATTAATTTCCTAGAATTAACTTTAGCTTTACGTAGAATTCTTTTTTTGAATTAGATTTCAATTTTTCTGTCGGTTATTTTTTGCAGTATTATGTTACCGAACATTTATTTAGTTATAGTATTTGCAGGCGTACAAGCGAATATTGCCCATAGACATTTGCAATATGAAAGGTTAGTTGCCGGCTTTTGAAAATTTTATTGTTTGTCTGTTTGTATAAAGAAGGTACAAGCAAATTAAACTGGATGTAATCTCTCACTACGGCGTAAGCCAAATTCGGCAAAAGAGTACGGCAAAAATAATGACTTACCTACTTATTTCTGTGTTTTCCAAAATACAAACTCTTAGAGGGTAAAATAGGGGATGAATGTTTTATATAATTTCATAAGTAAAACGCTTAGAGCTAGAAACTTAAAATTTCGCAAACGTATTCTTATGATGTAGGGATCCACTAAGGAATGATTTTTCAAAATTCAATTCCGATGGGCATTAAATAGGGTATAAAATTTGTATGAAAATTTTTATTCCTTGGACATATTTGCATGAAATTTGGCACGAATTGACAAAAAATTAAAAAAAAGTGTTTTTTCGACATAACTTATCATTTTTCGGCTTTCAACAATATTTAAATAAAAATTACACTGTTATAAATTATTTCGTAAATTTTAAAATAACTTTGAGGTTAATATACCGATATATTTTAAAATCTTATCACCTAGCTCCTCTGCTTAAAATACTGCGTCAAATACTGCAAATCGGATTAAAATCGGTTGTTTCGTTCGGGATTTATCAATAACGGAAAATTCTGGAAAAACTTTTTTTACATGTTTTCGACATTTTTAACATAATAACAAATTTAGAGCTAAAAAATTGCGTTGAATGTTATTCGAAAGATCAAACTCGTTAATAATTTTGAAATAATATACATCTTTTCAAATATTGAGCAAAGTATCATTTAAAACAAACTTTGGATTTTTGAACTTTTCGGACTCAAAAGTCTATGCTTAGGCATCGTTTTTTTCTTTGAGCTTAAAATACCTCATTTTAGCGGAAAGTTTCAGGTGAACTTTAGGGTCAACCAGCTTATAGACTTTTTTAATATAGATACATTAGTTGGTTACATAGGTGTGTTATATACATAGCAATCGTAGTAGATAGGTATATTTTGTTTGGAATATAGTTTAGCACATATAATATTATTGCCAAAGGTAATTTTAGTTTAGATATTTCATGTTAATTATAAATTTCTTTTATAATTATTAGGTTAGTTTGCTCGAGAGGTGTGTTACCAATAGGTATTTTTAAATTGTGATATAGTTAGTTATGATATTAGGTATAGAAAATTTAGAAGTTATAGGAAGTTCAGGTCGGAAGGTTTTTACTTAAGTTTTAATAACAAAAATGTCGTATATAAATAATTAAGATGGATATGTAAATATTATTTTTTAAAGTACTAGCAGCCCACCCGCCCATCGAGATTTTTAATAAAATAAAGAAAGGTTAAATAAGTTCTAAAGTAAATATGCGCGAGCAAAGCCGCGGGTAACAGCTAGTATGTAAATAAAACAACTCGTATATATAAACAGTCACTTAAAATTTATACGAGACTAGCTGCAGACCTCTGCATTAGGATAAAAGAATTCTTTGTGCTATTCCAGGTCATCTTATATACGAGTCCAAATCCAAATTGGTACAGCCATTTTTTACGCGAGTGATTATCAAACATCCAAACATACAAACTTTAACATTTATAATATGTATAGTATAAGATATCCGTAATCAAAAACAACATTTTATTAAAATTAGATTATTAAATTAAAAAAAAACATTTTTAACGCAACCTGTTCCTACCACTTAAGAAAGCTTTATCAACAACACGTGTAAACAGAACAAAATTCGATGCTACTTATGATTTCCTATTGTTATATTAAAAGTTTCGTAATATATCTCCAAGGTTTCATATTCCAAATAATTGTGATTCTTACGATGAATCACAATTATATATTGTTATTTTATATTCGTACAAGTAGAATAAAAAGAATCATCTAACTTGGTCCTCAAAATAAGTAATCAATATAATCAAACATTTTAAAATCGTCAAATTGATGTCCTCTTCTCTTTTGGCAGTTGGTTAACAACTATAAAAGGTATTCAAAATTATTAATGAAAAAAAAATAATCTTCTTAATAAAAAAATTAACTTATTAATGAAAAAGAATCGACTCCACTAATAATAACAGGATCAATTTGTATTATTCGACTAAATAAAAAGGAGGTTGTAATGCATTGTCCTTTTACTGAAAAAGTGACCACTGAAATTTTGTCGTATTATATTTGGAGCGTCGAGTAAATTTTTAAGACAAATAAAATAAAAAACATACATTACACCCTATATTTAGTCACATAAACAACAAAAATATATTGATAAACTCTTATCCTTACCGAAAATAAAATATCTTATATTTTTTTAACGTTCATGATGTTGTATTTTACATTTATCAGAGAACAATTCTGTATTTTTGACGTGCGGGCAATGACGTGAGTGACGGGATTCTATGTGAAGTGAGTGCACAATTTTGAATTGTGCACCCATTCTTAGAGGACGTTTTTGAGACACTGATTGTGTATCTTGGGTTTTTATATATCAATGGAAAGAATGCGTGAATGCATTTACGGCAGAAATAGAAATGCGGTTCTACCTTCTTAAAAAAAGGAGCCCGGACTAGCTACGACACTTAATATTGTCCTAACTATCACAACATATAAAAAAAGTAAAAAAGTTAGATCATAAATTGGGCTCCCATACAAATAACTTTAGTTTATATCTTTCGGTGGTACGGAACCCTACGCGTCCATGATTGACTCGCACTTGGTTGGATTTTTGCTTACGTATTTAAAAAAATATTATGTAGGCATTGATATAAAAAGGGAAGATACGTTACCTAGTCACAGCGCCTGGTCCTACAAAATTAGGTCCATAGACACAGTGACAATTGGTGACAATCACTCACACGCGGGACCTCATATCATACACTTATATTTTCCGACTGTTTTTACCATTAAACACGCATCAAAATACCTTCTTGTATATTCAGACAGTGTTATAATCACTCAAGGAAAAAAATAAGACACACGGGATTACTTTGCATTCGTAAGTACGGTTAAACAATTTTTTTGAAAATAAGATTAAATTATTGTTTAGTTCGCCATGTTTGCGAGAGTGAGATAGTACAATACAAGAGTAAGCGAAAGAAACGTAGTTTGCTACGTTCGTCGCATTACTTTGCGTTCGACTGATCGAGCTTAGGATTAGCAATTGAGATATTAGAGCGTAACATATCTTCCCTTTTTATATCAATGTATGTAGGTAGTGTTAAATGTTATACGATGGTGTGATATGATACGAGTATCATATCATTCCGTATCCGTATCGAGTGCCTATAGTGTAACTTGCTCGTTTTATGAAGTTTATTAAAAAGGGTATAAATTTTTAGATAGTTAATATTTATGGCAGTTTTAATACTGTGACACACTGCGATGCTCGGAAAGAAATGAAATTCCACGTATAACTGGAAGATCTGGTTTAGGAGATCAATCTGTTTGACACACGTATCACGCCTGTCTGTAGTATTTATAAGTAAGAGTGGGCAACTTTAATTTATTACTCTTATATAAGACTATGTCGCGATTAAAATATGTTGGCTATCTTGTAAATGGAAATTCAGCGTGAAATTGGAAAGTGAAAAATCTCTGTGAACAATTGGATTCTCCAACATTTGAGAGAAAAATTTACTGTGATATACCTATTTTATATATGCTTTAATATCCGACTTGAACAAAATGGTGTTTTGTTTAACACGTACCAATTTAAACAAAATGGCGTTTTGTTTAACACATACCAATTTGCGTGTCAAAAATTCAGGAAGGCGCCATGCCTTCAAATAGCGTGTTATACTTGTACCTATATAACTTAATTATGATTTTTGATCGCTACTGTGTGTGTGTCACCTTTTGGGTGGTTTCAAACTCTTCATTTTGGCAGTTGTTAACGCCCATGCTAAATATCCATGTAAAAAAGAAATCTTGGTTTCCATTCACGCCAAAATAAAACCCACTGTGGCATGGCATGTAACGTCAAGCCGAGCCATAGGTTCGTGAGTATGAGTTGAGTGAGAAATATGGATTATTGATATACTCGTACTGTGCCAAGGCACAGGTTATAATGATAGGTAGTTACTCAACGGGCCGCGTATTTCCGTGAATGCACAAACCACATTGCTTTTTTTGCTCATTCAATATCATAGATAAATATGTGTATTACTATTTCAACATCTTGATAGACCTAAAGAGCTGTTGTGTTTGTTTTGTTACCTATAATGTAGGTATAAGCTGTATTATTTTTAATAGGATAAAATTAATAAATAATTTGGAAATGGTCTATAACTTTTTATGTCGAAAATTAAACAAAGCGACAGATTTTTCAATGTATTATAATTAAACAATACAAAGCTAGACAGCCACCTGAAATTGAAGGTCTTTTTAGGACAAAACGAGGCTTTAAAAAGGTGTAAATAATGTTTTTTTTTCTTAAGATATCGTGTTCTCAATCCACACATCTTTTATATTGCTGGACGGGATTCTTTTTACTTTATTTTGATAATTTTCTCTTCAGAAATGCAGAATTAAACTTCATAAAATTATTTATACAAATTAAGTAGGTTTTGTGTACTAGTAAAAGTATTAACGCTAGAAACAGTTGCAAAAAGTGGCCTAAACATTTTTTTAGCTCGTAGAGTAGGTACTCTCTAATGCTTCGCGTAATAAGGCAAGCAATAATAAAACAAAATATACTTACATTCATGTAATTTGAACTATAATAGAATTCTGCAACATCTCACCCGGGTTTTCCGGGTCGCTGCCGTTTGCAAAATATTCAATGTTAGTGATTTGTTCTCTCTGGTTTATCTGTTCTGGTCCGTGGTATCATATTCTTATACCTACATTGCATTGCAATTCGTCCTTTGGTCGAAGGTATTCTTGGCAATTTTTTTTATATCATATGATAGAAAACAAGCAGATGGCTCTCCTGATAGAAAGAGGCGACCATCGCCTATAGATACCAAAGATGTTGATGAATATCGGGGTCTTAATGCCACATGCATAAGTTTACCGGCTACCTTACCATCCAAACACAACAGTGACAGGCGCCTACTGATGCTATTGCGGCAAGAATTCTATCCAGTGATCACATAGTGGTTCTAACAATAATCTGCGTAATAATCATTAATATTAATAATCAATCTCGACTACAATTTATGTAATAATCATAACTAGTGATTGCCTTCTGGTCAAAACTTGACCGTAATTCTATTAATGTCAAAGCACAAATCTATTAGACAAATTACAGGATAAACAAACGATGACTCAGCTTGACCAGATTAAAATCAAATCTCTTGCAAGTTTAAGAAAAGATATTACCAAACAATAAAATCTTTCTAAGTTTAACAAAAGAGTTTGACCGTAAACAAAATACTACTAGTTATACTAATCCTACTAATATAATAAATGCAAAAGTTTGGATGGATGTTTGTTACTCTTTTACGCCAAAACGGCTGAACCGATTTTAATGAAATTTGGCATTGGCATAGATGATAACCTGATATAGCACCTAGGATGATTTTTATCTCGCAAAAATAAGTTGTTCTTGTGCGATTTATCAAAAACTTTTTTGATGTAGCAGGTTGCAGGGTAGAGCTAGTACCATATAATATTATGTGTGTGTATGTACTTTCAAAGCCGTGGTAATAGTGTATAAGGTTTTTTTATAAATTTAATTCATTTATAGTACATATTCTATAAAAATATTAGCTTTCTGATCTTTCTTATCCTTATAAGCTTTAACTTTTTAAAAGGACAAACTTTTTTTATGTATGAATTATAATTCATGAAAAAATGTTGTCCTTTTAAAAAGTTAAAAAGTTTTAAATATATAGCAGACGACGTTTTTGCCTTAAAAAGTAATAATAGTTGTTAAGAAAAAACTGGGCATCATCAGGAAGCAAAATGAATGGCTTTTCTATGATTAATTTGAGTTTTTACAGTATACCAAAAACTCCACTAAAATAATGTAGTTTCTAGGTAAGATAGCTATCATTTAATAACTAGTAAACTTATGTATTTAGTATTTCAAGGTACCACACAATGAACCATTAAAATCTATGGTATTTATAAGCGACGGTTGTATCTTTCCATTCTGAGAACTGTGTGCTTGTGAAAAATACCAAAAACAACATTAAAATAATATTGCTACTACGACGCATACTAATATTGTAAAAAAATATTTAATCAATCAATCTATCGCTTTAGAGTGATGTATTATTAAGCAGTAAATAGGTAAGTTTCACCTGCTAATGACCTGTTATATTGCAACGCAGTGCGGTTTCATGCTACCGTAGTTATTGCTGCGGGCCACCGCAGCACAATTCGCGCTGACGTCGCGGCCATTAGCGAATGATTGCATGTCATTGATTTGTGCCCTCTAGTTTATCCGTTCTGGTTTGCGGTTTCATTTTCTTACGTAGAATCTGTGGCATGGACTGACATTTCAATTATTCCTTTGGACGAGGCTATTGCTCGATATCTATCTACATTTTATGTTGAGATTGCGTATTTAATTTACAAACTTTTAATTGCTTGGTTTTATTAATAAATCTATTTGAGCATGCGTGTAGATAAACGATCAATCTATTGCATATGATTGCACTACGACGTAACAATACGTAACAAATAACAATGACATAATGGTTCTGGTTTGCGGTATTTTATAATCTGAGACATGGGCTGACATTTCTATTACTCTTTTAGACGAAGGTATTCTTGATCCTTGATTTTCTATTGAGAATGCGTATTTATATACGCACTTTTAATCGAATCTTAATCGATATTGCACGTACTTAATAGTAACTAATGATACTATTACTAAACCTATTTGAACACGCGTGTAGAGTAACTTTCAGTCTATTGCATTGATGTAATAATACCTAATAATGAAAGAACACTGACTTAAATGATGATGACCGACTGCACATTATCAAAGTTGTTTATTAATACGCACATAATCAAGCTCTTTTAATTAACACTGTGAGAGATTTGTATCAACAAATACATACCAGTAATCCTTTATACAAACCAGTAAAGATTGGAATTCTCTACGAAAAGTGGCGTTTCCTGCCAGCTTAGTATATTATGCCACCTGCGATATGGCGCGCAAGAAATAGGTCTTTTTCGATAGTTAGGTACCGAATAAAATCTTATTTGCGGGCATGCCATGCATACCTATGTATAAGATTTTAGTCGATAGGTATGAACTCAAATTTTGTTTACATGGCTTATTGCCTACTTGATTTTCTTAAGTACACAAATCGGCCACTGATAAGTAAACATTACTTTTATCGCGACTGTCGAGGCGCTAAGTACATCAAATTACATATGCTATAATGTTAGCTACAATAGACAATGTGACTTCAATGATGAAAAAATGAATTGACAACTTTTTCCTACATTGCATATTTATATCTCATTCTAAACGAGTCTGACGGTGTAATGTCTAGATCTTTAGAGAAAAAGTGTGTAGACATTATCTCTATTGATATGGTGTACGTTTCAACTATTTTGTGATATGAGCATTAACCATCAATACTAATACAGGAAGACATATTATATTATGAATAAAATATTTATAAGTAATACGATATATACATATCAGGAATACATATAACATATTGAAATATATTTGAGAAACACCTAGACACAAATACAAACAACTTATCCCGCAAATACCATCGAATCCGAACGTCAACCAGCGCAATTACTCGTACCTATATACATATTGTATAAGTACATTAGCACTACGAATTATTAAATATATTATTAGAAGATATGTCAAAAGCATAAGGTTGTTTATATATTATAGGTATTTGTTTATATATTATTGGTTGTTTATATATTACATTTTTATTATCAGCTTGCACCCTAATTTTTTCACTATTACTTGGGGTTGGCTGGTTGAGAATGCCAATAGGCATTATTAAGTCATCCATTGTACTGTGAGCATAAAGGAGACTGATACCGTTGCATATAACCTTGGGCCCTCTTGTAATAAGATAAAAATTATGTTAATTAATAGCTAGTTTAACATTATATAAGTACTGAAAATTTTACAGATTTTAGCAATCTGAGAACAGAGATTAAGATATTCACTAGAAGTAAGGTTACGGTACTACGATATACTTTAACTCATAAACGTTTACTATTATATAAACAACTGATACCTACTTGTAATACTTGTAATGTTTCATGTTTATAAATTGACACAATAATAAAATATAGATTTTTGGAGACCACAAATTAAAGGATGCCTTCCTGTAAGCTGTAGGTAGTAGGTAGGTACTACGTAAAATAGCGAAGAATGAAGTCCGCGACAGTGATGTCAGTTGTAATTGTCACTTTCGGCTGTATTAAATTCACAGACACTAAATCGCATTAAGTTCGATGTAATGTAATCAATCGATTATTTAAATTGTATCGATTATATTTTTTCTTTTTATATTATAAATGGTTTGTAAAATAATGATGGTACTTACTGTTGATTAAACTAAATATTAATCAAGAATATACTTTTACATACACTTACGAGCTTACACTTCGATTAAAATTATTTACATAAATCGATTATAATATTATCGATTATACGATTATAGTACCGCAAACTTATTTTCGTGTTTTCTTTTTTCTCAGAAAGCGGATGAAGCTCATATTTTGAACTTTGAAATAGAAAAATAGTACAATTTTTTTGAACCACACTTCAACCCTTTACATTTGGGCCCAAAAATCCCCTTCTCCTTTAAATAAATAAATAAATAAGGTTGGTTTTCTATGTCGGAGACACTGTTGTCGCGATAAAAGTTATCAGAAAGAGTGTCAACTTATCCTTATATTTCTTATAAAGGGGAGAAGGTAGTCGGTCCTCAGTACCAGCTTCTTCCTCTTGATCGCATTCAACGTAGAGCGGTTCGAATCGTCGACGACCATTCTATTTCTAATCGGCTTGACTCTTTGGCGTTACGCAGAGATGTAGGTTCGCTTTGCGTCTTTTACCGCATTTACCATGGGGAGTGTTCTGATGAGTTGTTCGGATTAATTCCTGCCACTGAATTCCATCAACGGACATCGATCCTCACACTTCGACACTTCGATGTCTGGAAATCCACAATCGTGCGCTTTTGTCGGCACTTCTTGCCTTGCACTACTCCTTTGTGGAATCAATAACCCGTGGGGGTGTTTCCGAACGGATATGATTTGGAAGAATGAATAAGCTCGTTTCTTGATGGACGAGCTTATTCATTCTTAAAAGGCCGGCAACGCAGCTGCAAGACCCCCGGTATTGCAGATGTCCATGGGTGGCGGTGATCACTTACCATCAGGTGCATAACCTACTCGTTTGCCCCCTATACTATAAAAAAAGAAAAAAGTCAAAAACTAGCAAAAATAGTATTACGTAGTAAAAGAATATCGTGTCACAGGCGAGACGTTGCAGAACTCATTAAAATTGCAGAAAATATTAAAGGGTACATACAATAAACGTGTATTTTTCGTATTTTTTTAAGATGATGGTACGGAACCCTTCGTGTGAGAGTCTTGGCCGTTTTTTTATGTTTTTAACTTAAAGCGATCATTTATGATCCGATTTTAATTTTATTTTGTTTAGAAGGGTATATTTCTCGTGTATTTACAAGTGTGTACACCATCGTGTACACCATTTTAATTTAGTGAAGATCTGATGCAGGGTTTCAGGGAAATTCAGTTGTTGCAGTTTAAAAAACATCCATGCTAATATTATAAACGCGAACGTAACTCTGTCTATCTCTTCTTCATGCCTAAACCACCGAACCGAATTGGATGAAATTTGGTACAAATATAGTTTAAGACCCGATAAAGGACATAGGATAGTTTTTATTCCAGAAATCCCACGGGAACGGCAACGTTTCGATTAGAACCTCGAGACTCTTTTTTAGAATTTTTTCCACGCGGACGAAGTCGTAGGCACAGCTTGTTATTGGGGAGAAGGTAGTCGGTCCTCAGTACCAGCTTCTTCCTCTTGATCGCATTCAACGTAGAGCGGTTCGAATCGTCGACGACCATTCTATTTCTAATCGGCTTGACTCTTTGGCGTTACGCAGAGATGTAGGTTCGCTTTGCGTCTTTTACCGCATTTACCATGGGGAGTGTTCTGATGAGTTGTTCGGATTAATTCCTGCCACTGAATTCCATCAACGGACATCGATCCTCACACTTCGACACTTCGATGTCTGGAAATCCACAATCGTGCGCTTTTGTCGGCACTTCTTGCCTTGCACTACTCCTTTGTGGAATCAATAACCCGTGGGGGTGTTTCCGAACGGATATGATTTGGAAGAATGAATAAGCTCGTTTCTTGATGGACGAGCTTATTCATTCTTAAAAGGCCGGCAACGCAGCTGCAAGACCCCCGGTATTGCAGATGTCCATGGGTGGCGGTGATCACTTACCATCAGGTGCATAACCTACTCGTTTGCCCCCTATACTATAAAAAAAGAAAAAAGTCAAAAACTAGCAAAAATAGTATTACGTAGTAAAAGAATATCGTGTCACAGGCGAGACGTTGCAGAACTCATTAAAATTGCAGAAAATATTAAAGGGTACATACAATAAACGTGTATTTTTCGTATTTTTTTAAGATGATGGTACGGAACCCTTCGTGTGAGAGTCTTGGCCGTTTTTTTATGTTTTTAACTTAAAGCGATCATTTATGATCCGATTTTAATTTTATTTTGTTTAGAAGGGTATATTTCTCGTGTATTTACAAGTGTGTACACCATCGTGTACACCATTTTAATTTAGTGAAGATCTGATGCAGGGTTTCAGGGAAATTCAGTTGTTGCAGTTTAAAAAACATCCATGCTAATATTATAAACGCGAACGTAACTCTGTCTATCTCTTCTTCATGCCTAAACCACCGAACCGAATTGGATGAAATTTGGTACAAATATAGTTTAAGACCCGATAAAGGACATAGGATAGTTTTTATTCCAGAAATCCCACGGGAACGGCAACGTTTCGATTAGAACCTCGAGACTCTTTTTTAGAATTTTTTCCACGCGGACGAAGTCGTAGGCACAGCTTGTTATTAATAAATGAAAATGTTTCTTAGAACGTTGTCGGTTGTGGAGAAAGAGAGCTTGACACAGTTTGTGCGCACCATCGACTTGGCGAGCTCTGGGGTTAACACGTGTGTAGAAGCTGTTGAAAAAGGGTGAGTTTTTGCGTATATCATAGTTAAAAATTTTAAGCGAGTAGTTTTTAGAAAAAGTAATTTTTTTCGCTGTTGATTTGTATCTCTTTTTAAGAATAGACATCTGCCTTCCTGCCAGGTAGTTCGTAATGGTAAGCGACAGTAAAATTGCTTTGCATTGATTTTAGTAAAGTACAATCTTATACTATTTCACAATTGTACTATATTTAAATGGTGCCGTACCTAGGGGTAGTTACCCCTTATTAAATAGCTATTCTAATAAAATTAAATAGTACCTAGAAGTAGTCAGTATAGATAGTGTATCAAAGTCGTTTCTTTATGAATTATGTTAAACTAAGTTTTAATTGAAAACGTATAATAAATTACATAGTAATTTCTTGATTAATAAAGATAAGTAGGTATATTTGCTTATATTGTTTACTTGAAATCGTTTTAAGTTGTGGATTAAGTTCGTTTTTGAAGATTTTGAATAATATTTGCATTACATGGACCAATTATTTTTGTACACTGTTACTATAAGTATTTTATAATCACTTACGGGTGGCTGATAGGTTTATAATTTATATATCATAGACTATAAATATTTCGTATTAAATAAAATTAGAAATACAGCAAAAAGCAATTCCGTTAGAGTACCTATGTGTGTTTGTGTATTAGAATAATCAATTCTTATGTTTATGAACAATATGTAGGAATATGTGAAAATAAAAGGAAGCACAGAATTATGTTATATAAATAGTATAGTTAAGGCGCTTGGCAACAATTATATCGCAATTACAAATTAAAAAGTATATTTATTAAAATTCCACCCGTTTTCATCGAGAGAAGTAGTGTTTGTATTAAGTAGGTATTGATATTGAGACTCACGGTACAATTTTTTATGCAACTAGTTCAGCCCTTTTAGCACACGCACTCTTTTGCGTTTGTGTTGTTTTATATATCATAAGTTAGCAATAAGCAAATGGGTCTCCTGATGTCGAGAGATAATCATTATTTCAATCAATAATCAAGACATCATGCAATCCACGTGTTGGTCCGGGCTCTTTTGAAGAATAGGTCAACTGCTGTTCTGCCAAGCAGTTAGTAAGAGGCGACCGACTGGCTATGCGAGTCAATATCATCGTGGCTACTAGGTGGTAGAGTTCTGCATTGTCTCGCCTGGGTTTGGTGCCACCGCCTTACCTATTCCTGCCGCAATAGCGTTAGTGCTTGTCATTGCCGTGTCCCGGTTTGGAAGAAAGATACCCGGTAAACTTATACATATGGCATTAGACCTCAGCACGAGATAGCAACGCACCATTAACGTTTTTGGTGTCTATAGGCGATGGTTGATTTTCTTTCATTAGGATACGAGTTTTCTTGTTTGCTATTTTATGATTAAAAAACGACACCAAAAATGTTAATGGTTCGTTGTGAAACGTGTAGCGAGTTGATAATGACACGTGCATCAGTCTACTGGCTACCTTACCCGCCAAACCGGTGTGTATTGCGACAACCATTGATCCTGCAATGTCAATAACTAACCTAACGTGGGCAAGACATTGTAGAGGCTCACTCTAGCACCTAATAGTCATGACGGTAGTGACATGTTTGACCAATCGTTGACTTATATGAACTGCCTGGCAAATAAATGGTTAGATGGTCTATTCTTCAAAGGACCTGACTCCACACTGTGTAGTATAAATACAGATTTTTCCATACTTTTACATCAATAAACGAATATCTTGGGGGTTATCGTAAAATAAAAACTCACGTGCGAGAAAATGAATTCAAGCGATTTTATACCAACAGATGTTACATTTAAACGTTTAATCCGAATGCTCGACGCAGTAAGCTGATGCGACAAAGAAAAAGAAGACTAATACAAATCTGCTCTCCTTATAATGCTGTGTCCTATCTCCTATGCTTCCTACATGGCCGAACCAACAAAACACGCCCTTGCAGGGTCGTAATAGGCTGGAAAGACCCGTAGGCGTACTATCTAACGTTTGCAATTCG
The DNA here is from genome assembly GCA_036924255.1 of Apodemia mormo. Lineage (NCBI taxonomy): Eukaryota > Metazoa > Arthropoda > Insecta > Lepidoptera > Riodinidae > Apodemia > Apodemia mormo. The sequence goes on along the minus strand of JAUPFN010000021.1, from coordinate 20,893,574 downwards.
CCAGCGATCAGCGATGACTCTTAAACGTAATGAAAAAAAATCATCAAAAATGTCGCCAATTGCTTGCTGGTCACTATATACACTTTTTGCAATGTCACAGCATCAAAACTAATCAAGCGGCAACGCCTACCACTAATGTACAAGGCTGTTATGTGTCTTGCAATAACTAAACAATCACGATAATTTCGCATTGCGAGTTACGTGATCACCCCGCCGGATGCCCCCCTATAAGCCCGGGGCCCGAGACTGGATGGTACACGGGATGGGATGGGATATTCAGTCTTTCTACTTCATTTATTTCTAATGTATGAACGAAATATTTTATCTAGTTTACATTTAGATAGCAAGAGGTCACCTAGCCTGTGCGGGCGTCTTATCCTACCTACAGCCTAGCTTGTGGCAAGCCCCACAAGCCAGGGCCGTAGAAGGCCACAAACCAACTGCCGTTCTGCCAGGCAGGTTCTAAGTGGCGAATGATTGGGTATACGTCCTCCGTCGTGACTACGAGGTTATAGAGTCCCGCAACCCTGGTATTCGTTATTATCACCTTACCTATTCCTGCCGCAATAGCGTCAATGCTTGTGAATGTCGTGTTCCCGTTTGGAGGGTAGACGATAGATGCCCCATGCATGGGGAATTACTACCTCAATACATGGATAGCAATGCACCATTAACTATAATTCATCACGAAAGCTATCTGATTGTTTGTTATCTTATAATAGGCCCTAGTCTACGCAGACCATTTGTATATACAAATGGTCTGCGTAGACTAGGGCCTCTCTGGCAAACGCCACCTCGATATGCCTTGTCGCCCTTGTTCATTTTACACCGAAAATTTCTTTCAGTCCCAAAGCTAGAGAGATTTGAATCAATTAATCATAAATTATTGCATCAAGTATGGTAGGTTATGGTATGGTAGGTAAATAAAGTTCTTAGGATTATTAATGAATAGTTCACATATTTGACCATTTGGCAAGTTAAATAGTACCTAATTTTATACAATATTTATCTAGTTTCTAATTAAATTGTTAATAACTGTTATAACTACATACCTATTATAAATAACGTTAAATTTTAGCACAACACTCTGTCAATATATACATTTTGTATAGTTTTACTACTTTTAAGGTTATCACTTTTGTTATATTATTGCAATTATTATTTATAAATTCAACATATGTTCGATAAACATTTACCGATTGTAACAAACTACCTTGAAATTAATGTACTATTGCCATTTTTTGTCGTTCGGCAATCGTTACAAGTGGCGAATTAAAAGAAAAGTCATGATACAAAAGAAAACTATACGTGATATTGTGTAAACGAGTGTAGTACAAGCTTAGAATATGCGGAGGCCTGTCTCCGCCTGGTACGTGGCCCAATTTACAGCAAACCGATCTATGCTCGATAGAATAAATAATGCTGTGATTGATGACTACAGACGACTTTATTGTTGCCGATTTCTGACCTGATTCTAAACCGTAATTGTGTATTGTAGCTGCTCTGGTATCTTGAATTAATTTCACTTTATTCAATCAGCTAGCTGATGCCAGCAGTTTCGTTCGTGTGAGGGTCATAACACAGTTTACAGGCATTGCTCTAAAAGAAATAATTGAATTGCTGGAAAAAATACAATATTATATTAGATATCATTTCAGACTAAACTAAACTAAACAAAGATTTATCGACTAGATTCTTGCTGTATATTTCTTGTCTCATAATATTTTCCATTACGCGCCAACAGAAGTTATAGTTTTTTTTACATTATTAGATAGCTAACAAGCAGATAGGTCTCCTGATGGAAAGAGTCAACCATCGCCTATAGACACCAAAGGTGTTTATGGTGCGTTGCTATCTTGTGACGAGGCCTAAAGCCACATGCATAAGTTTACCGGCTACCTCACCCTCCATACAGGAACACGACAGTGACAAGCACTGACGCTATTGCGGCAGGAATAGGTAAGGCGGTGGCACCTGATCCGGGCGAGACAATACAGAACTCTACCACCTGGTAGTCTCGATGGTAGTGACTCATATAGCCAATCGGTCGCTTTTTGCAACCCTGCCTGGCAGAATAGCAGTTGGACTATTTGTCAAAGAAGCCCGGGACCAAAACGGGGAGAAGGTAGAAGAGTTATCTTCTTTCAAAAATAACTTTTTTAAAAAATGTTAATAAATGTATACAATAATGCTGCTTCCAATGCCCTGTGTATATATTTTTATAATTGCACTTATTATTTCACCAATACATATAATTACCTCAATATTGACAAAAATAAGAATTAATTTACCCTAAAAGTAAGCAAATTATTAGGTTGTGATGTGGGTGTTATTCAACGACACTGATACATACTGAGATATATATGTTAATAAAATAAAGATTTTAACGAAATTTTGTGTTTAGATAGTCTTTTACTATTAAAATTGGTCTTGGTAAGGTTATCTCCGTGGTAATCGATTTTTATCATCCAAACGAAGCTTGGTCACCCAGTTAGTTAAGATAATACGAGTAAATATGTCAAGTAAATAAATCTCAAATTTGATATAATTATAGCGACATCCTCATAGCGATATGTCAGTACATAGAGCGTGACCTAAAACTAAAAATGATTATTATTTCTACTTTTGAAGTAATATGTCAAAAGGTGTGTTCAACACTGTTCCCGCTACGTAGTACGTAGTGTACGTAGATAGGAAGTTACTGAATTTGCCCCGATTTTCGAAAATCGAGTTTTCACCGGATCTCCTCGTTTTGAGGTCCTAGGAATCTTTTCCGACTATTTTCGCGATGACGTCAGTATGTCTGTGTGTATGTATGTGTGTGTGCGTATGTGTGTATGTAAACATCGCATAACTTTTGAACGGCCGGCTGGACCGATCGAAACGCGGTTGGTGGCATTCGATTGGATTCCACTGAACTTAGACTTCCTGAAAATTTTAACCAAATCGGTTTGGCAGATTTTAAAACATTTTGAAAAAACCTAAAAAAAATTTTCGGCGAAACAGTATTTTATTAACATAACTTCCAGATTAATGTACCGATTGAGTACAAAAACTAATCAGCTCTATTTTTCAAAAAACTACATCTAATGTATTAATTGCATCAAAATCGGTTTATCCGTTTGGGAGAAATCGTTGACGAAAAATTTTAAAAAGTGTTTTTTCGACATAACTTCGAAACTTTTTCACCAATAATTTTTTTTATTCTAAGATATTTTATAACTAAAAAAATTACGTCAGATGGTATTTCAAGAATCAAAATCGAATCAAATTTTCAAAAGTTTTCAAAAGTTACAGCTTTTCAAAATTAAAATTACGTCATTTTTAGCAAATTTGCTTTATATTTTTAAAATAATTTTCAGGCTTATGGCACTGATGGACTTAAAAACTTATCAGCTTTTCTCCTTTAAAAACTGCGTCAAATATCGTTAATTGGATCAAAATCGGTCAATTTGTTTAGGATTTATTAATGATGAAAATATTAAAAAAAATGATTTTTGACATTGCTACGAAATTTTTCAACCAGTCCATTATTTAGCTAAAGCAATATTTTAGATCTCAAAAATTGAGTTGAATGTCATTCGAAAGATCAGATTAAATCAGCGATCCCAAAATATACAACTTTTCATAAATCAATATAGGTACTGCCATTTTAACAAAATAGATGTTTGAACTGAAAAAAAAAAAACATGTTTATAGTTTTTACTCTTTTGAGCTTAAAATATCTTAATTTAGCGGGAAGTTTCAGGGATAGCCTGTAGGGTCAACGACTTACACATTTTTTTGAATATCGAAGTAATTGTACTAAGTAATGTCTTCAGTGACGAGAAAACGGATCGACAAAATTTTATCACATTGCTTATATCTCTATATCCGATATATTTATATATCCTTTTTAATATTCACAAGAAAAGAAAAGTTTCAACTAGATTACACCACACGCCCGGTTGATGTGGCTTGTAGTGTAGGTACAATAAAAAATATATTTGTGTATATAGCAATGAAATAACTCGGTTTACTATCAGGAATTCGACCCCTATTATACGAATCTTAAATATATTCGGCCTAAATATATATTTTTCTTCATTTCGTTGGTGAAAATTACACAAATATAAAATTCTTCAGAAATCAAATGTTAGTACGTACATAATATAACACATAGTGTGTAGTACTAGAAGTTTAACTATCTTCATCAAACTTGACCTTCATAATACAAGAGAATAGGCTTCGTCTATGATAATACGAAGGCTTAATATATTCGGTCTAAATATATTTTTCTTTATTTCGTGGGTAAAAATTACTAAATGTAAAACTATTTAGAAATCAAATGCTTGCACATACATACATATTAACATGTACCTGATTACTTCGGCGAAAGTATTTCTTTTTACTTTGGTCGACGCCTGATTATACAGCGTGTAAGGGACGGTGTACCGAAAAATTAAGAAAACATGTCATTTTTACGTTTAATCATCATGCTAGTTCCTTTTTTTGTGGGAAATGCAAAATTTCTGTTTTATGATTTTTTCTTATTTTCACAGCACGCAATGTACCTAAAGCATACATTGTTCTGATTCGTTTCGCGCGCGGAATAATCAAAGTCTCGTCGACTCGAAACGCAAATCTGAAACGCAATGACTCAACTGACTTTCACCAAAATATCAGCTCGTGAACTGTCAAATTTTTGTTCTTTTATAATTATGCAAGGGTCATTGCCATAGAAAACATATACCTTTAGGTTATTGCTATCAGCCTGCTTTATAAGTAGTCTGGCTACCCGGCCTGCATCGTCAACAGAATCTATAATGATGAAAGAACGAGTAAACAATATAATCACGTGATGATCCTGAACCGGGCTGGTATAAAGAGATAGCTATCGGTTTAGCTACCTTACCTTTCAAACCGGAATATGATCAAGACTTATTATCTCTAACGAAAAGTAGATTAAATGTGAGTCCACCATAAGATAACATAACATTGGTAAGAATTATCAAATGTTTGCGAGTTTGTCAATCGGATTACTTTCCCAGTAATGGAGCCTTATTACTGTAACTCGTTTAATTCGATTATCGAAGCCCGGTAATCATTTCACATCAATTAATCGAATAAACTCTTTCCGTACGATAAAAGTGGACGTTAATTGTGCAGAGTAAAGTCAATTACTCGCCGCGTGCCGCTTTGGTATCTGATAGTCTAAGAGCTTCTGACTGGGATGAACAGTTTCTCTGTATTTTTTAATAAAACACATTAAATATCAGTACTTATTATTGTCATACTCTAGTTAAAAAATATGGTAGCCGGTAAATTTATGCAGGAAATTTTATTTCCCAGCCACATGCATAGCAAAGAATCTAGTACCGGCCTTAGCCCTTGATTAAGGTAGAGCAAGTAAATCTTATTGTTATCATTGTTTATTTTTATTTATAAGATAAAAAATCTATAAATTTAAGTATTTTTTTGATTTTCCAAACAGCAAGCCTTTCATTCTAAAAGTTTAATATTGCTCAAATTTCGAGAATTTACAAAATCTTTGTTTTTAAAAACATTTTTGTTGAATTAAACATTTTAAAATTTAAAATTAAGCATTTTTTCTCAAAATGTGGTTAACGGATACTTACGAGTAGATATTAATTTTATTTAAATATTTTAAAAACATTAATAAATTCCTCCCATTTTATTTATAAAATGCACCGGTGGGCGTAATCGGCGTATAACTATTTATATTGAGAAACTGCTGCATTGGTGAATGATGCAATGATATTTAAGAAATCAAGAATCAAGTTGTGCTCTTATCATTTGTCCTGGGATTCAGGAGCTCTCCAACTACAAGATATTTGAGCTAGCGGTAGTAACGGATATGTGGTAATTCGTGTATCAAGTATTCCTTTAATCCAAACGTATTATTTAGAGCACGCACTGCGTAGTTAGCTACAATATCGATTAGATATCGAGGTGAGAAAATTCATAATCTTACTTGTAGTTAAGGCATGCATGTACGTTCTGAGCTTAAACTATTATTAAGAATCAAAACTGTTTATCATACAATGCAGTGATTAATAATAAAAACAAATATACAAATAAGACAAATAAAATAAATGACAAAAACCCATATAAAACTTACACGACATTAGTAATTACAATATGTAAATTACAAACACATATATGTACAAAAATAACATAAATACTAATTATATTTGTGTATGATGTTGTGAAGCAGTGTGATGACTGATGATTAAATGGTAAGCCTTTCAGCAAATATTTAAGTTACTTACTGACCCGGCAAATGTTGTGTTGCCATATAAATTATTGAATTAAAAAAATTGGGGTTGATGGTAGAAGGGTCAAAATTTAGGGTTGTATGAATTTTTCAATGCCAAATCATAAACCTCCTCGTATTTTTCCCGTGTTGGTTCCGGGCTCCTTTGAAGAATTGGCCAATTGCTGCCGTAAATATTTTTTGTATATTTTTCAAAGTTCGTTGTGTATATTTTTCAAAGTTGAATCATAAAAAAATAAAATAAAAAAAATATTTAAAAAGATTAAGGGGTCCACCACCTTTAAAATTTAGAGGTATGAATAATAGATGTTGACTCGAACACAATTCATAAGAATCGGTCGAGCCGTTTCGGAGGAATTTGGTAACAAACACCGCGGCACGAGAATTTTATAGGTATATTAGGTTAACTTTCCTGTTCTAATTTCTGATTTATAATAAAAATAAATATGATTGTCATTTTTCATCGTGCTGGTCCAGACTTAGGGTTGCTTGTGAAATAAAAAGCCGGACGTAATCTTCTTAAACATATTCGGCTTCGTTCGATCTCTGACAAGAAGTCTGGCAAAGGCCGGCCGATAGGCCGAACGATACGGTGTTTAAAAAAAAACTTCTCCGGTCATCAGACATTATTTGGTAGCTTAATACAATCATATATGTGTAATTATTTTAATTGATATTGATGGATAAAGGAGATCGGCCTAAAAGGGCTACAAAAATATAGCGTCAGCCGAAATTATCAAATTAATTTAATTTACAATAAGTCGATATTATAATTCACCGGACACTTTTTAATAATAAGTTAATTTTAAAAGGATTTTATTTGGAAAGTCAGGAAAAGGTTATAATGCCTGCCCCGTAAGGAAATCGACGTAATATGTTTTTACATGCTGTTAGTCAAAAATGTCGCTATTCATAATTATTTGTATCTCGTTGTTACTGTTTTTTTATGTTATATTACAGGATAACAAAAAAGCAGATGGCTCTCCTCGTGGAAAGTGACAACCATCACCTACACCAAACGTGTTAATAGTGGGTTACTACCCTTGTGGCGGGATGGTAATTCTACATGCATCTGTTCCCGGATCTGTTCCGGGGACCACTGACTATTATGCATGTGGAAAACGGATACTTGTCTTAGTCCGTCACTCTGAAATTTTCTTTTTGTCTATCTTTATTACTTACCCGATTTGAGATTTTTCGAAGATAGAAAAGATTTGCGCCTTTTTTTATATATCATAAGATAGCAAACAAGCAGATGGATCTCCTGATGGAAAGAGTCAACCATCGCCTATAGACACCAAAGATGTTAATGGTGCGTTGCTATCGTGTGGTGAGGTCTAATGCCTCATGCATAAGTTAACCGGCTACCTTACCCTCCAAATCGGAACACGACAGTGATAAGCACTGACGCTATAGCAGGAATAGGTAAGGCAGTGGTATCAGACCCGGGCAAGACAATGCAGAACTCTACCACCTATTTACCAAGGAGTCTCGTCAAAATGAAGCTGTTCACATAAATTCAGATTGTTATTTATCAAAACAAAAGTTTGTTTCTGGGACCTCGGTCTATAAGTTTACCGGATACTTTACCCTCCAAACAATGACAATAATTGACATGCAAGCGAGTGATGCGAGTGGCAAGAAAAGTTGCTAAATGCTATGATATAAAAATAACTGTTTCATTCATTCAAATATATTGTGACTTCTGAATGGATAAGACAAAATGATTGCTTATTTACAAGCAGGATTTATAATAGGATCGTTAGATATTAATATAACACCATAGAGTTGGTAGAGTTATTTAATTCCCAGATTGTAATTACAAATTACTGTGAGATCGAGTTCAACAATCAATTATTTATCTCCGTCTGATAATACATTAATCTACTCTATGAGCTTCCTGGAGAAAGTCGATTGGATTTATGAAATGATGGGATGACTTGTACGAAGACTTTTATATAAATAAGGTAGACATTGTATTCCTTGACAAATCATAAAGTTAAATACCTAAATTCGATTAAATGAAATCGTTGTAGTAGTAGTAGGATTTTAATTAAGATTGAAATTTATAATACTTACGTACACAAATAAGAAATGAAATTTCAATTTTTTTACATATTGAATAGTAATATTTATGGTTCTATATTTTCCTCATGAGCACTAAATAAGTAATTATTATTATTGTTTTTTCATAAATACATAAATCTAAAATCTTACCGTTTATTAGGTTAAATTATATTAAAATTTGTAATTATACTAGCCGTATATTTAAAGCATTATCAGGTTAGTTTGTGAGCAACTGAGTTTAGTGCCTGGGTCAGGTAAAAGTCTTAATCAGGCGTTTTCTATCTAGAAAAATCTAAATGTTAAAGTACCGACACAAGACAACAAGTAATTCGCAATCAAGCAAGCAAGCAATGCTATTTAACGATGAATCTACTCGTACGTTGGTAACTACCAATCGATTCAGTGCAGAAGTAAAATTTTTAAAGCTTTATTAATAGAAGATCTAATAATCTATATTGATGTTATAAATCCGAAAGTTTGGATGTATGGATATATGTTTGGATGGATGTGTGGATGTTTGTTACTCAATCGCGCAAAAACTACTTAACGGATTTGAATGAATTTTGGCACACAGGTATGTGATGACTTGGGATAGTACCTAGAATATACATAGACTACTTACTATCCCGAAAAGATTAGGTAATCCAGCGGGATTTGCCAAAGACTTTTATAGCGTAGCGGGCTGCACGTTGCAGCTAATATTATTGTGAATGCAAAATGTTGGATGTTTGGATGTTTGTTACTCAATCACGATAAAACTACTGAACGGATTTGAATGAACAACTTTTATCCTGGAAAAATAAGTTATTCCCGTGGGATGTACAAAAAACTCTAGTAATGTAGCGGGCTGTCTGTTACAGTTAGTAAATATATAAAACACCCCCACAAATCATTCTAATTGTTTTTACCAAGTATATGTATGCATATGTGTGTGCATGTATACGTGCATTTGTCTCTTTTTATGGGCGTATGCGTGTGTGTAACCTACAGCAAGTCTATTTATGTAGAATGTATTGATTATAGCGTAATAAGAGAAGCTTCCATTACATACATGCCCCCAGTATTGACATTCGTGACTAGTCCTCTGCCGAACAGTAAGGTTTACACTTGAGCTCATACGTTTTATTTACAGTCAAGTTATAATCAAAGATTTTAGATTTGTTAAGCGCGGATTGCACATTTTTTTATTAGTCGACCTGCAGACATTGTTCTGTGTAAATTTCAATATTTTTATTCTAACATTGAATAATTTTGTTTGATTTCTGATTCACAGAACAATTCGTCTGATTCACAAACAAATCCGAAAACACAAAAATCGTAAAAATTGGTCCTGCCGTTCTTGAGTTATAAATGGTGTAACTAACACGACTTTGTATTATATACATTTAAATTACTATACATACTTTTAGTACTATTTTACTACATAGTTACCATTAGTGGTTTCACTATGTTTATATCCTTAGACAGTTAACAAGCAGATTCTCCTGATGGGAAGAGAAACTATTGCCTATAGACACCAAACATGTTAATGGTGCGTTTCTATCTGTGTGGCGAGACTGGAATACCACATGCATAAGCCTACCGGCTACCTTATTCTCCAAACCGAAACAGGACAATGACAAGCATTGAGGCTATGCAGCAGGAATAGGGAACGCGGTGGTATTAAATACACAGGCAAAACGTTGTGGAAGTCTATCACCTAGTAGTCACGATGGACGGTTTTGAAAGTGATATGGATATTGAGTGCAGTTCACCACATCTAAGATTGGAAACTAAATTACAATGATAACCTGCTTTCAGTGAAGTCAAAACAATAATAGGTTAATTAAATTTATTGCATAAAAAGTATTTTTTTATGTCCTTGCATTTTTTTAAAGAAAAACACTTAATATAGGTATGCCTCGGCGGAAATGGCAATTGCCTATCTCGTATCATTGAAGACTTTGAATGCGGCTCGGTCTTCAAACTCATACTCAATCTGCAATTGCCTATTTTTTTATATCATAAGATAGCAAACAAGCAGATGAGTCTCCCGATGGAAAGAGTCAACCATCGCCTATAGACACCAAAGATGTTAATGGTGCGTTGCTATCTTGTGGCGAGGTCTAATGCCACATGCATAAGTTTACCGGCTACCTTACCCTCCAAACCGAAACACGACAGCGACAAGCACTGACGTTATTGCGGCAGGAATAGGTAAGGCGGTGGTATCACACCCGGGCGAGACAATGTGGAACTCTACCACCTAGTAGCCACGATGGTAGTGACTCGATATTTCCCGGTCTTTACAATAATGCACTATTAAGGTGTAGCCACGGGTAAAAACTAACTTTAGTACTTATTTATAAACTGGCTGGCCCACGCAGCTTCACTCGCGAATATAGTAACATATTAATTTTTTCATCCCGTATTCCAGCGCATTAGCGATTGATTTTCGAAAAACCCGCCTACCTTTGAGGCTAAGTTTTCAATTATCTCTTTGCCAAATTTCATCAAAATCGTTTGAGTGGTTTAGCCGTGAAAGCGACAGACAAGCAGACTTTTGAATTTATAATATTAACTGGACCACTAGACCACAGAGGCGATTTTAGTTACCATACTCCTCCGAAACAGCTTGACTGATTTTCATGAAGTTTCATATTGTGTATATTCAGTAGGCCTGAGAATAGTTTGTTATCTATTTTTTATACTCTTAAGTGATAAAAATGGTCCACACCATTTTTTAAAATTTGTTTTTTATATGTGGCATTAAGAATACAACCTAAGTTTTCACCCTTCTACCATCAACCCCTATTTTTTAATAGGTATATTAGTAATTTAATAATTCATATAGCATAACAACGTTTGCCGGGTCAGCTAGTAACCTTATAATAAAATTGTAATATAACTCAGCAAATATAATAATGTTTTTTATATACACGGCTCCCCGTGTTGGTCCCGGGCTCCTTTGAAGAATAGGCCAACTGCCGTTCTGCCTGGCAGGTCGTAAAAGGCGACTGAGTGGCTAACGCGTCATTACCATCGTGACTACTAGGTGGTAGAATTCTGCATCGGCTTGACCGGGTCTGGTACCACCGCCTTACCTATTCCTGCCGCAATAGCGTCAGTGCTTGTCACTGTTGTGTTCCGGTTTGGAAGGTAAGGTAGCCGGTAAACTTATGCATGTGGCATTAGATCTCGCCACAAGATAGCAACGCACCATTAACATCTTTGGTGTCTATAGGCGATGGTTGACTCTTTCCATCAGGAGACACATCTGCTTGTTTGCTATATTATGATATAAAAAAAAATAAAAAAAAATTATATCATAAGATAGCGAATAAACCGATGACTCTCCTAATGTTAAGAGACAACCAACTGCTATAGACACTACAGATGAAAATTGTGTGTTGCTATCCTTTTGTAGGGTTTTTAATGCCACATACATAAGTTTACCGGCTACCTTACCCTCGAAACTGGAACACGAACGTAAAAAGCTCTGGCGCTTTTGGACAAGAATGGGTAAGGCAGTGGTACCATATCCGGGTGAGACAATGCGGAACTCTACCACCTAGTAGCCACGATAGTAGTGACTCGATATTTCCCGGCCTTTGCAATAATGCACTATTAAGGTGTAGCCACGGGTAAAAACTAACTTTAGTACTTATTTATAAACTGGCTGGCCCACGCAGCTTCACTCGCGAATATAGTAACATATTAATTTTTTCATCCCGTATTCCAGCGCATTAGCGATTGATTTTCGAAAAACCCGCCTACCTTTGAGCCTAAGTTTTCAATTATCTCTTTGCCAAATTTCATCAAAATCGTTTGAGTGGTTTAGCCGTGAAAGCGACAGACAAGCAGACTTTTGAATTTATAATATTAACTAGCAGTTGCCAGCGACTTCGTACGCGCGGACTTCGTTTACTCCGCACAGCACCTCCCCGCTAGGTGATAATATGTAGCCTATATGTTGACCCGACCTGTTAGTAATATTCATGCAAAATTTGAAGTAAATCCATGCAGTACTTTTTGAGTTTACCCCGGACATACATACATACAAACAGATAAACAGACAAAAATTCTAAAAACGATATTTTTGACTTCGATATCGATTGTAGATCACGCCCCAAGTATTCTTTTAAAAAAATATTCAATGTACCTACCTAGTTTTGACTTTCCTACGATTTTATTATATGTTAGATTAGATTAGATTAAATATGGGTATCGTGATTCCTTTATGGCTAGATGAAGTCAAACATCGTAAGATAATCCGATTTACCACAATTCACTAGTTTCGCTGTTAACGAGACGAGTAGATATTTCCAGCGAACTAAACATACGAGTATAATTATAATATACCTGCAGTTACTCGCGATTTAGTTTGCGTGACCAAAAATTATTAGTTCCCGTTATTCAGTTAGGTAAAAAGTAGTATGTCACTCCTGGATGATATGTTTTTAAAGGTGAAGCAATTTAAAAATCGGTCGAGTAGTTTTGATTTATAAATCGTAACAAATATAAAATCAAATCTTTCTTCGGTATTATATTAGTTAAATTTCTTCATATAACAATTGCTTTAACATAACTCATTTTGGACAGACTTCGTAACATATAAATCTTTCCTAATGATTTGGATTTCAAATAAATGAGAGCTAGATGATTTACAGCCGAAGAATGTGGCTATTTATCCAATAAATTGTACGTAAAACTCCCAACGGGATAGCTTCCTTGGGGCGCTTCAAATCTCCTGTAGTCCGCGGGACATTACTCTTTTTCTTAAGTGATGTATACATACTTCGTAAATGGCTTCCTTTTGACGAGTATAAAAGACTTTTTACCAATGACTTATTTCAAAGTGCTGCGAAATATACGCAGTGAAAATGCCATATTTAGCCTATAGGTCTGAAAACACTCTGTAAAAAAGGATTTTTTCAAACAGTTTAATAGCTTAATATTCTTTACGCCCATATTCCCGAAAAGGTAGGCGGAGGTACAACAAGTGCACCCACGATTAGCCGAAGATACTTGGTCCCATAAATGTGATAGGTGGCAAGCCTATCGCTAACCGGGCACTTTCCGATGTCGGGCAACTTCGTGTTTCTCAGAAAACTGAAAAAAAAACCCACTTTTTTTTGAAAGTGCCCGACCTGGGAATCGAACCCGGGACCTCATGTGGTCAACGCCAACACTGGACCACTAGACCACAGAGGCGATTTTAGTTACCATACTCCTCCGAAACAGCTTGACTGATTTTCGTAAAGGTTCATATTGTGTATATTCAGTAGGCCTGAGAATAGCTTGTTATCTATTTTTTATACCCTTAAGTGATAAAAATGGTCCACACCATTTTTTAAAATTTGTTTTTTATATGTGGCATTAAGAATACAACCTAAGTTTTCACCCTTCTACCATCATCCCCTACATTTAATAGGTATATTAGTAATTTAATCTATACATATAATAAAATCGTAGGAACGTCGAAACTGTACATTGAATATTTTTTAAAAGAATCGGTACTTGGGGCGTGATCTACAATCGATATCGAGGCCAAAAATATAGTTTTTAGAATTTTTGTCTGTTTGTCTGTTTATCTTTTTGTCTGTTTGTCTGTATGTATGTCCGGGGTGAACTCAAAAAGTACTGCATGGATTTACTTCAAATTTTGCATGAATATTACTAATAGGTCGGGTCAACATATAGGCTACATATTATCACAATATCACCTACGGGGGAGGAGCTGTGCGGAGTAAACGAAGTCAGCGCGGACGAAGTCGTGGCAACAGCTAGTAATTTATATAGCAAAACAACATTGTAATAAAATTGTAATATAACTCAGCAAATATAATAATGCTTTTTTATATCATAAGATAGCGAATAAACCGATGACTCTCCTAATGTTAAGAGACAACCAACGCCTATAGACACTACAGATGAAAATTGTGTGTTGCTATCCTTTTGTAGGGTTCTTAATGCCACACACATAAGTTTACCGGCTACCTTACCCTCGAAACTGGAACACGAACGTAAAAAACTCTGGCGCTTTTCGGTAAGAATGGGTAAGGCAGTGGTACCATACCCGGGTGAGACAATGCAGAACTCATCTATTACCTAGTAGCCAAGATGATACTGACTCGCATAGCCAATCATTAACCTCTTACGAACTGCTTAGCAGAACGGCAGATAGTGTACTATTCAAAAGGAACTCCCAAAAACACAGGGGCTTTTTTTGAATTGAAGAAAGAAAGTTTGGTAGACTCGTCAAAGGCAACTTATTCATGTGGCATTAGACCTCGCCACAAGACAGCAACGCACCATTATCATCTTTAGTGTGTGTAGGCAACGGTTTCCCTTTCCATCAGGAGAACCATCTGCTTGTTTGCTGTCTTATGATATAAAAAAAAGAAAATGCTATCATCATTTCTCGGTTCGGGTTCGATCCCCGACGGGGACAAGCATTTGTGTGATGAGCATAAATGTTTGTATTTCCGGGTTTGGGTGTTTATCATATATATTCTAGTATTTATATATGTATTTCTATGTATTAGTATCGTTGACTAACACCCATAACACAAGCAAATAATTTGCTTACTTTGGGGTTAGATCAGTTAGTGTAATTTGTCCCGTGAATATTTATTTATTTAACAAACAGCGTGATGTTCCGCAGACTATTGAGCCTGTGCGTGTATTCGGTTTTCACGACTAAAGAATTTTGCAAAATATATCTTGTGTTTTTTTTATCTTATTAGATAGCAAATAAGTAGATGGTTCTCCTGATGGAAAAAGAAACCATCACCTATAGACGAAGTCATAATTTTATATTTTATTAGCATTTTCATATAAGTTTTCCCCGTGTTGGTTCCGGGCTCCTCTGAAGAATAGACCAACTGCCGTTCTGCCAGGCAGGTCGTAAAAGGCGACCGATACCATATACGAGTCACTACCATCGTGGCTACTAGGTGGTAGAGTTCTACATTGTCTCGCCCGGGTCTGGTACCACCGCCTTGCCTATTCCTGCCGCAATAGCGTCAGTGCTTGTCACTGTCGTGTTCCGATTTGTAGGGTAAGGTAGGCAGTAAACTTATGCATGTGGCATAAGACCTCGCCACAAGATAGCGCACCATTAACACCTTTGGTGTCTATAGGCGATTGTTGACTCTTTCCATCAGGAGACGCATCTGCTTGTTTGCTATCTTATGATATATAAAAAAAGTGAATATAGTATATTCTTTATGAAACAAATATCTTAAACCATATAGACATGAAAGATGTTATTGGAGCATTGTTATCAGTGTGGCAGTACGGCGGTGCCACATGCATTAGCCTACCGGCTACCTTACCCTCCAAACTGGAACACGACAGTGACAAGCACTGACGCTATTGCGGCAGTCATAGGTAAGGTGGTGGTACCAGACCGGGGCGAGACAATCCAGAACTTAACCACCTAGTAACCACGATGGTAGTTATTTGCATAGCCTATTGTTCGCCCAAACTGCCCTAAAGGAGTTAGCCTTAGTCTGCTTCGACTGCAACTTATCGCCCTGAGTTCTCTCTGTCTTTCCCGAAAGGGAAATTCCAATACGATGTTGTATTAATATGCAAATTAAATTATGTAAAAGTTTGTACCTTATACTCTCTACGAGAGGTCTTAATTATAGTCGACGATGTTGGATGTACGGTAAAATTCGTAAGAATTTATGGTTACACCCTTGTCTGCATGTTTTTATTGTATTTTTTTGTGTAGAAAAAAATGAATAAATGTATGTATTAATATCCATGTAACATACATGCTTTTTTTTAAAAAAACGTCTTTCGAACTCGACCCGTAATAAGAGCTATTAAAGTAGCATTTCTTTATTTTGTAGGAAGGTTGAGTAACTGATTGACAGTTTCACTGTCCGAAAATCATTAGAATAAAGTCTATTAATCTTTTTAAGTGACAGTTACGTGGTAACACTCAAGAGGATAGTACAGTAGGCACTATACACATATACATCAGATTTTTTTATTTAAATTTGACTGACATGGCAAAAAGTTTGTTTACGATAGATTTAACAAAAAGGAAAAAGTGTTATGATTAATTTAAAAAAAAGTGAATAATATATAACTTTAATACTTTCTGAAGTTGATTAATGAAATCTATATAGATGTTGACTGGTAAAAGACTGAACATACCGAAGGACTTAAATACATACAAGTTGACCTAATTTGATATTCGGAAATCATAATTGATAAGGCCAATTTTAAAAATCTTTTGCTAATTAAAAACTGACATTATCACTAATTATTATGAATCCTTAATAATCAATTTTTTCAATTGAAAATTGTCATTATGACTAATTAACGTAAGATTATAAAAACTAGCCGCTCCCTGCAGCCTACTGCAATATAAAAGATTTTGATGAACCCACGGGATCCGGAAATCAAAATTGACCAAATAAATTTTAAAAATCTTTTGCTAATTAAAAACTGACATTATCACTGATTATTATGAATCCTACGGGAACAACATGTTATCCGGGATAAAAAGTATCCCATGTCCTATTATCTACCTGTATGCTAAATTTCATCTAAAACAGTCTAGTTGTTTTTACGTAATTAAGTAACAAACATCTAAAGACAAAACCTTTCACATTTATTATATGCATGGGATTAGGACTGCCTTTGATACGGACGAATTCATGAGCATTAATTAAAAAGGGTAAATAAAAAAGTAAGCCTGATAATATATATTATTCAAGCGAATGTTTATTAATAATTAAAATAATAACATCGAAGGTATTAAGCGTAAGAGGGCCATTGGACATTAGCAATATGTTAGCTTAAACACCTATTTCAATAATACATTTCTGCTATATAATTCGTCACCTTGTTTGATCATTAGATTTTCATATGGGCTGGCCATTTGGAAGTGTCGACGTGATGAATAGCCTGGTTCTAGAACACGCATGACCAGTTAGCGGGACTAGTAGTTATAACAATGGGAATCACTGTTAACCAAGGCTTAGCTAGTTAGACTAAGTGGTTGCTCGATGCTGTATTTTACGTTGAAGTAGAGAAAGTGATATTGTATATGTATAAAAGAAATTCAGGTAATTTAATTTGTTGCTAATACTACGTTTGTGATTTTTACGGGTTAGAGTAACGAATTTTTGGATATTTTAATGCAATACCAATTAGAGAAGCTATGCAAAGCAGAATTCGTGTTCTATTTCGTTAGCACTCGCTACAACGCTGAAATAATAGTAGCATGCTGGGGGAAATAGAAAATCCGAAACTGGGATCTATGCCCGCAATAAGCGCTATTAAACTATGCAGTATATGTGTGTGTTTGTATATGTGTATATATATAGATACATTTTTTGTAGGTATGTAAGTGTATATGCATTTGTACGTATGTATATGTATGTGTATGCACTATTAGTAATGTAAGGCATTACATATATCTGTTAAATATTTAAGGCAGCATTTCTTAACCTATTTCAGTCCGCGGACCCCTAGAAAATCAAGCACAATTTCAACCTGAATAAAATAGTCCAATAAAAAGTTTAATGAAACCATGATCTGACCAGTTTTGGCGCAATGAGTAAAAATGTGTTTATTAATACTTAAATAATGATATTATGAAAGAAATTCTGATTTAAATTTAGGGGAAAGTAATGAAAAAAATAAAAAAAGGGTTGAAAAATGCCTTTTTTTAAAATAACTTAATAACGGTAGGAAATAGAAAAAAAGTTTCAAGTAAAAGTTGTAGAAAAAAAAAATCTACACAAAAAAGTTCCTTTTCATTTTTTTGTTATCTACTTTAGTTTAGCTACAAAAAATAAAAATTAAATTTGTAGTAAAATATGTAAAAATATATAAATATGGGAAAACATATGTAGTAGTGTTAGTACATATTTATGTGATGCGCGCGCTGCATGGTACAGGGCCGTAATAATTCTTGTAAGTTTTTATAATTAATTACAAAGCAAATTTAATTTTAATTTTTAGTAAGTAAACTAAAGCAGATGACAAAAAAATGAAGAACTTTTTTGTGTAGAATTTTTTTCTCTACAACTTTTACTTGAAACTTTTTTTTCTATTTCCTACCGTTATTAAGTTATTTTTATAAAAGGCATTTTTCAACACTTTTTTATTTTTTTCATCCCTTTCCCCTAAATTTAAATCAAAATTTCTTCCATAATATCATTATTTAAGTATTAATGAACATATTTTTACTCATTGCGCCAAAACTGGTCAGATCATAGTTTCATTAAACTTTTTACTGGACTAAAAAAATATTGGCATTTATTTATTAATTCAAATGTTCATAGATATGACGGCGGACTCCCATACCCATACTCGCGGACCCCCGAGGGTCCGCGGACCACAGGTTAAGAAACACTGACTTAAAGCTGTGCTTAAAGTTACTAGACCGTGGTCCACGAACAAACTTTGTTTTGATTAATAACAAGCTAAATTTTTGTAAACAGCTTCGTTTTGACGAGACAACAATCTTTTCTATCTTCAAAAAATCTTGAATCGGGAGTTTGTTCGTGAGACCACGGTCTATTCACGCATTTACGAACAAATACAAGAAATAAAGTTAAGAACAACGGTCAGTAATGAACGATTCATTTCCTGGCACTGTTAAGTAAAACTAAATACTACATACTGACACTTAAATATAACAAATATCAGCGCAAAGTGTAGGTAATACTTTACATACGATACACCTGCAGGGCGACCAACGGCGCACCGACCGCTTCATTTAAAAACATTTGCGGACCATATTTTGGCTTCTGCGAACCACTGGTGGTCCACGTACCACTGGTGGTCCACGTACCACTGGTTGGGAACTATTGCTATAGTAACACCGTAACAGCACGGCAGGGCATCGACCACTTCAAATTTAGCTTTTTTTTGTAGTTTGTAGTTGTGGGGCGAGCAAAGTGCTCAGTCAGGATTGGTATCAGGGTTGAATATTATGCTCTCTGTTCTGTGGATGTATGCTTTAGAACTAAAGCTTGACTTACGGTGGGGTTTTGAATCGCAATCGTAGAGATTGTGGTGTCGTTTTGTCCTTCAGCTTGTACTGTCTCTATTAGCTGTTTTTGTAAATATATTTTTCATTTAGGTACTGTATTAATTGGTTTTTGTATATTTTTTGGTCTTATTGTATGTTTATTTTGTTGATATTTACTGTACGTGCGTATTATTGTATGAGAAATAAAATATTTCTTACTATCCTGAATTCTTGGTTAGGGTAGAGCGGTGTCTATAATACCATGCCATGGACCTTAATAATAATCTGTTTGATGTATCACGTCGGTTACATTTTGGAGTTCATAAAACACTTTAGTTGAGATTGCAGTTAGTCTCCATCGTAGTCATCATCTTTGAAGACTATTGATTGTTCCTTATGATAACCAGGACGCGGTCGTTGCTACTTTTGGTATGAATTGAGCCTTACATTACATTATATTGGTTATAATCACGTTGTTAAAGTTAGTATTAGGTTTATTCTCTTTCGACATATTTCTAACTGATTGTACTTTTCCACTTGAGCAGCTTTTGCTAAAACCATAGTAATTTTCCCATTGGTTAACTAAATGTCAATTGAGATGTGCATACGGCGAACATTCCTTATCATATTATATGTAATAGTTAAGTGAAGGTGGCATTTACGGTCGGACGGCACGTGTAGCTTTCGATTGTGACACGATATCGGATATCGCTGCGAACACTGCGAGAAAGCCACACGTTTATTAAATCAAATGTTAAATATAAATAATTTTCCCCTAAATTTTATAAATAACAATTCATTGTGATTTATAAAATTTAGGGAAAACCGGAGTAATGTGATCTCTTATAAAGAGATATGATGATGTAACATTAATGTAAATATGGCCATATTTGTCTTTGGACTTTATGTTGCTGTATATCAACCCCCCTAATATTGTGAATGCTAAAGTTTTGTGTGTGTATGTGTTTGTGTGTGTATGAGAAAGGGAAAGAGTTTATTACTTCTTCATGCCAGCATCCAGATACAGTCGGATGGATTTGGATGAAATTTATCAAACAGATACTCGTAACCATGTTAATACATACATAAACTACTATTCATACCAGTAAAAACGTGTTTTTTCCCGTGGATATCATATTTTTATAAAATACAGCGGGCGGCGCGACGGGACAACAAGAGCGGATCCAGAGAGAGCGTCTTAGGGGTCATGATCCATCCCTAGGCAGGGGTCTAGGTATGGATTAATTGCAAACAAGGATTAGAGGCTTTCTTGACTGAATCTCAAATATGTGACATCGCGCCCTCCCCCTTACCCAAAGGCTTGATCCATCCTTGCAAGACAAGTATGAGATGTACATGTAGTATTTTCATAAAAAAATATTTTGATTAATCTCCAGTTTCAGCCTGTGGTTTCGCTCGCAAGGAATTATCCTTATACGGGCTGTTAGTGTAAACACCGTTATCCTTGAAAACAATGGTTTGGTTGCGCTTATAGAACGTAAATCAAATGAAAAAAAAAATGTTTTAAAAGTATACTCTCCATTTTTCCTCAAAATTATTCAGGGACGTGGAAACCAGCTTCATAGTTTATGTGTATTATGTTTTTATTGGAATACTAGCTGTTGCTTGCGACTTCGTCCGCGCGGACTTCGTTTACTCCGCACAGCTCCTCTCCCGTAGGTGATAGCGTGACCTGTTAGTAATATTCATGTAAAATTTGAAGTAAATCCATGCAGTACTTTTTGAGTTTATCCCGGACATACATACAGACAAACAGACAAAAATTCTAAAAACTATATTTTTGGCTTCGATATCGGTTGTAGATCACGCCCCAAGTATTCTTTTAAAAAATATTCAATTTACAGTTTTGACTTTCATACGATTTTATTATATGTATGGATTATGTAAGGTAGTTAAAAAGGACGGCCAGTGCAGCAGGCCAGCGCCCTTTGCGCATAGTATTGATGAATTTACGGAAGGTGGCGGACGTTTTTTTTATTTTCAAATTCATATAAATATATTTATAATTAAGTCACTTACCTATGATTTTAGTGACAACGGTGTTTATCCTAACAGCCTGTATTTTATATATAATATACAGATCATGTTACTAATTGATAATTGGATAAAAACTTGTCAGCAAAGCGGGCTTAATATTTGCTTGAGAAAAGGGCGTTTGTCAAAAAGTAGGAATCAACATATTAATGTACTGTAATACAGTACTGCAATAAATATAAAATTGAACTTAAAACATAATCAGTCACTATCGAGAGTTGAAGTCGAATCCCATCTATTTCGTAGTCACCAATCACTTGAACAACGGGACGGTCATGTGATCTGTCTGCTCACTTAACTGTCACATGACAGCTGACGTTTGTTTTGGGTGGTGTTATCAAAGAGACACCCTTCTGATGTTCTCATCTGACTGTTATGTTAAGTACCTAGAGAATAAAGATAAGAATGACCAACTATGTGAATGGGAGGGCAAAATAAATAGTAAATAGCAAAATAAATACCTAACTTTTCATACCTACACTCGGCGGTCACGCTAGGGTTATCAACTTCAAACTATCAACAACAACACAAAAAAACTGCTGCTTAACAAGTAAAATTAAAAATTTCAAAAAACCCCAATAAATCCTCAGACCGCCATTGTGCTACATATGCAAAGGACCGGATAATCTTCGAAAAGGGATCTTGCAGCATCAGACTAAGGTCACCACGGTTTCTACCCTATGAGTGTGAGTTGTTTTATTGCATGGCCTCCAGCTCAACTATGTAAACCTGAAAATTATTCTGATTCAGAGTGTATGCAAAAATATAACACATGAGACCAACTCAATGGGCTTATTTTGTTTAGTTCGGAGTCCCATGGCCACTTTTTAGTTCCATTATTAAACACTACGAATAACCTAGTAATAAAGGCCAACTATATCAGCCCAATCTCCGATGGCCACATTCCAGTTTCACCATTATTATATCTTAGAAAACAACCGGCACCTAAGTGTTTGAAAAAATAAACCGAATTAGCCCATATTAGATGGGTTGTTCTAGATTATATTAGAAGTTCTCATGGACTTCTTCCAGCTTGATGATAGATCAGACACTGGAAAACATCCTGCTCTAAAGACCTCAAAAGAATGAATCAAACGAGACCAAAATTGATGGTGCTGCTCAATTTTCATTTATCCGTTTGTTTCGTTTCCATGATATTCTTCCCACTTTAATGTAGGAAGCTAAAAATTACCTAACACGAGACTATTGTTAAAATAGAACAAAAATGTCCAAACGCAATTGGTTTATCTCGTTTAGTTTAAAAAATCCTGTAGTCATTTTCCAATTACATCAATAGATTATTAAAACTATTGATTATCAAATAGTATGCCAAAACAATTAAGTTAGCCCATACTCGATGGGTTTATCTGGTGCGAAATCTCATAGACTTCTTCCAGTTAAATCTTCAGAAATTGGAACTCATTCTGTTCCAAAGACCTTACTACAACGAAACAAATGTGTTCACAATCGATGGTGTACTCATAACCTCCTTCCTGCTCCATTATAGGACCATATACATTATCTAACACCAGGGTGTTTCTCAAAACCTAAAATCCATTAGGTTTAAACCCATTTAACCCATCGCGTTCTCTTCTTAGGAGTTCTCGAGTACATCTTCCAGCTATATCATCAGGCACTGGAAGCCATTCCGTTCCAAAGTCCTTATAATAACGGATCAAAAGATCACAAAGTCGATGATGTTGCTTTATTTTATTCCAAAGTTCCTATAACCTACTCCCAGCTCTATCATGAAATTTTGGAAATCATATAGTGCTAGAGTGTTTGTCCAAACAGAACAAACGAGCCCAATTTTGATTAGTTTATCTTATTTAGTTTAGAAGTTCTTATGTTTACCTTACAGTTCCATCATCAGATCTTGAAAAACATTCAGCATTAAGGTGTTTGCCAATACAAGAGCTAATTAAAAACATTATCTCGTTTAGTTTAGGAGTCAATTGCAGTTGCATTTTGAATCTGGATTCTTGAAGTTCCAATGTCTCTTTTTTGGCTCAATCTTCAGAACCTTATCATCATGAGAAAGAACTTACTGTAACAAATGAAATGACTTCAAACACAACTATGTTAGCAATTTCTATCTGTAAGTTACAATGGCACTGTTACGGCTCCTTACACTCCACACACGTCATCAAAAATCCATCCAATCTGAACTTGACTGTATGTTACTGGAGTTCTTTACAGACATTTAAGTCATAATACATTATTAACCCGGTACTTTCTATTAACCGATTCATTGCGGATGACACGGCAGTCGTGTCGTTATTGTTTTTAACGTATGGCGTATGACACGGGAGTCGTGTCTGTTTTAAATCGTTTATAATATTATATCCCTCAAATTGCATTTTAAAAGGTTCTACCCTGAACAGTACCTTTATAATTTTCCAACTAAATCAAGTCTGTAGGCTTCGTTTTTGAATATGCTGTGAAATGAAAAAAATTTAGGGGTTGTCATTTTTTTTAAGCTGCATTAATTGAATGAAAATCGTAAATATACTCAAGTTAAAAACCCCAGTAAGTAGACTTATGATACACATTTTCGTATTGTATAAAGAATTAATTACCAGAATAGCAAATATATATAGCAAAACATTATCCTTTCTCGAGTGGAATCTGGACATTTTCTAATGAACAGACTATACCAATGTTCCGTACAAAGAAGTTAATGTCGCGCCTGCTAGGATTTACACTTACTTTGTCCTTTCCTCTAGCCACGACGTTGTGGCTCATCAGTAAAATACTTGGCGTGGGTAAGATAGCCTTTAAACTTACGCTTATAAGTTTATCCCCTTTGCCTAAACGCAGCAACGCATGCTATATATCATTTTATACCATAAGGTTTGCGGGTTCGAATTGGATTGAAACAGTTGAATCTGATATCAGCGACTTCGGTTCTCTCCTTATCCAACAGAAAACGGTTGCGATACTGTTTAATTACTAAATATCCATTTTATACCAATTGAAATTGAAATTCGACGTACGAGACCTTCGTCTTAAGACTTGTAGAAACTGGCCCTTATAGTTTACGTAATAAAGAAGTTTACAGGTTTACCGACAGACAATAATTTATTTACCGGCTGTTTTACTACTGTGCTATTTATTATCAAAGCCGTATCTTTGGCTGGGCGCATTCTAATTCTCTTGTTAGATGGGAATGGTCGTTCATTACATTAGGATGGATTTAAATGGCAGCAAGACTCTTAAAGATTATTAAAATGGCTCACAAACTGAGGTTTGCCGTCGCAAATCAGATTTTACGTTAGTGGCTTACGGATCAATGAATGATCTATTAATCATTATTGATATTGTAAATGAGAATGTTTGGATGGATAAATGGATGTTTGTTACTCAATCATGCAAATTAGCTGAACCGATTTGGATGAAATTAGGTACACATGTAGATGATAGCCTAGAATAATACAAAAGACTGTTTATCCTGGAAAATGGGTTGTTCCTGCGTATTGATATAAAAAATCCAAGATGCGCAGCCAAGTTTGCTGCAATAGCGTCAGTGCTTGTCACTGTCGTGTTCCGGTTTGGAGGGTAAGGTAGCCGGTAAACTTATGCATTTGGCATTAGACCTCGCTACAAGATAGGAGACTCATCTGCTTGTTTGCTATCTTATGATATAAAAAAAAACTGACACTCAAAGCCGTCGCTAAATTCACACACGTACTTATAGATATGGCAAAAATATGTGTTATTGCATATCCAACCTTAAGCGCAAGTTTTACAGTTGTTTTTACAGTAGAATGTACAAATGTAATGACAGTTTCGCTAACATCGCGATTCTATTTGAAACTATTTGAAATGAGCGCAGATTTTAAAATATTGCGCTCTTTTTTTAGAGGACGTTTTTGAGACACTGATTATCCATCCATCCATCTAAAACTTTTATACTGCAGCGGGCTGCACGGAGTAGCTACTAATATAAATGTGAAAGTCTATCTGTCTATCTGACTGTCCATTTCTCTGTCTATGTGTTCGTCTGTCTGTCTATGTGTCTGTTAAGCTTTCTCGGCTAAATTGCTGAACCGGTTTTGATTAAATTTAACATACCCAACTCTTACTTCCATGCAATAGGGTTGGGATAAGCACATAACTATGCAGGGCTAGACGGGCACCCTGACTTAAAACTGTGCTTTTAAGTAATCTACCTAACACTCCACTCCATTCCCTGCACACACTCTTCTTTCCAAATCAGCGGTGTACCTTCCATCCCTGCTAAAAGCATATCCAAGATATACAAAGTCATCCACTTGTTCCAGCACTTCATCATCGAGCACAACTCTTACATCCGTTCTGGTTGCAACTAGCATTTTAGCCTAAGTTTGACCCTAATATAGGGGTCAACTAAGGCTACTATTTCAATAATAAATCGACCTGTCTCGAAAAAAGTTTGTATGAAAGGTTACACGACGATATTCTTCTTTTTTTGAAAAACAGCTGACTGCAGGTCATCCCTCAAACTTACCACTTAACAAAAAACAAAAACTAAATTTAAGCTTTGTTTGCTTTGTTTTTGAGAGTTGAAAAATCTAAATTTTGTTATAAATGACAAAATAATTTCATTTTTAAAAGCTACTACTAGTACTAAAATATATTTTGATCGATTTTGATTTTTCGAATGGCATTCAAAGCAATTTTTGAGCTCTTACCTACATAATCTAAATGTTTTCTTACCTACATAATCTATAGGCTGAAAAATGTCGAAGTAATATAAAAAACAATTCCAATTAAATCGACTGATTTTGATATAATTTACTGTATTTGACGCAGTTTCTTATAAATAAAAAGCTAATTTGATTTTTAAGTCAATCGATATATTAGTCTGAAAGTTATTTTAAAAATATTTAGTAAGTTTTGCTGTAAACAACTCAATATTAATATTTGAAAAGCTGTAACTTTGGAAAACTTGATTCCATTTTGATTTTTGAAACTGCATTTGTCGTAGTTTTTAAAGTACTAAATTATTTTAGAATGTCGAATTTTTTTTCGTTGGTTAGAAAATCTCGAAGTTTTTCGTCAACGATAACTCCCGAACAGATAAACTGATTTTGGTGCAATTTATGTATTGGATACAGTCAGGAAAATAACTGATTAGATTTTGTACTCAATCGGTACATTAATCTAAAAGTTATATTAAAAAAATACTGTTTCGCCAAAATGTTTTTGAGGGATTTTCAAAGTTTCTCAAAATCTCTTTGACCGAAATGGTTCAAATTTTCAGGAAGTCTAAGTTGAGTGGAATCCTAGCGAATGCCATCAAACGCGTTTCGATCGGTCAAGCCATTAAAAAGTTATGAGATGTTTACATACGCATACGCATACGAATACACACACATACATACTTACATACATACTGACGTCATCGTGAAAATAGTCCAAATTCAAAAATTACATCTATAATCTATTTTGTCAATGTTGCGTCTTCTCTTCTTTCAAAACATATTATTTATTTATTCACATAGATATAAGTGTTCAATGCCGTATGCTATTATTATTGGTAAATCAGATTCGTGATGTTTACCAACATTTTGCTAGCCATTTATATAATACTAACTAACCCGCGCAGCTTCGCCCACGAGTATATTAATAAGTCGTCTAAATAGCTTTTAAGAAAAATTTCATGCCCTATTTAAGACCTCCAGGGACTGATTTTTGCCTATGTTTGACCCCGGATCTTCAACTATATCCATGCCAAATTTCATGAAAATCGGTCCAGCGGTTTAGGCGTGAAAGCGTAACAGACAGACAGACAGATTTTCGCATTTATAATATTAGTATGAATTTAAGAGTCAGTTTGCCATTTAAATTCATCTTAATGCAATAAAATATGATTATTTCCATCTAATAAGAGGAATAAAATGCGTGCAGTCAAAGGAAGGTATGACTTCGATAATAAATAACACAGTACAAGAGACGGTTAATAAATTATTAACAGACAGTAAACGTTTTTAATCCATATTACTTATTACTTAATATTTAACCGCCTTATTACAAAAACATACTTAGTACTGGGTTTAAACCAAGACTAAGAAGTCTAGGTTTGTTACGGTACTAAAGTTAGTTCCAGTACTAAAATTTAATCTTACTTCCTCGGACTAGCGCTAAGCCCGGTTTTATAATAACGTTTTATTTAGTACTAGAACTAAACCTGGTTTTAAGTTCGGTATTATATTTAGACCTCGTTTTGCAATAAGGTGGTAGATTTTTCGTGAAAAGTATCCGTGATACTTTTCACGAAAAATCTACCAGCTTATTCCATAATTTACATTTCAGAAGAAATTAATAATTTACTACAATACGATAAGGATATATCAACTTGCGTTGCTTTTGAGGCCAACTTTGTATGTACCCTCATAATTCTCCTTTAATCGCATTGCCAAATTTCGTACTCCGCCGCCTGCGTGAGTTTCGTAAATTTATACTAGCGATCGCCTGTGGTCGAAATTCGTCCACAGACTAAACAATAAAATCTTTTTAAGTTTGACAACTGACATTACCCTTAAAGAAAATAATATAGGTAGGTACATGTGTGTATTTATCGTGTATGTCACGTGAATGTAGTGTGTATAATGTTTATTTTTATTTATTAATTGTATTTCTAATGCATTTTATCCGCAAAGTAAACTTTAACTGTACAACATTTAAATTTCACCGTTCACGCCGTTCACCGTTATAATTGGACGTGATTAAACAAAAAGGATGCAATTCACAATATGGCCAAAAATGTGTTAAGTGCACCAAACTGATGCTAAATATCAGTACTGTTGGCCAGTAAAAAACATTCAAGCAATAATAGCTCTCTATTACTTTATTTAACACTAGCTGTTGCCAGCGACTTCGTCCGCGCGGAGTTCGTTTACTCCGCACTGCCCCTCTCCCGTAGATGATAGCGTGATAATATGTAGCCTATATGTTGACCCGATCTATTAGTAATATTCATACAAAATTTGAAGTAAATCCATGCAGTACTTTTGAGTTTACCCCGGACATACATACAGACAAACAGACAAACAGACAAAAATTCTAAAAACTATATTTTTGGCTTCGATATCGATTGTAGATCACGCTCCAAGTATTCTTTTAAAAAAATATTCAATGTACAGTTTTGACTTTCCTACGATTTTATTATATGTATAGATCTGGGTGCTAAGTGTGAGTTTTTCTTTTCGCATTCGATCGTGAGCGCGTTTGGAGTTTACTAAGAATTTGTATGTGATTTGTACAGCGCCACCTAGTGGTAAACGTGAGAAATCAGTCTACCACTAGGTGGCGCTGTACAAATCACATACAAATTCCTAGTAAACTCCAAACGCGCTCACGATAGAATGCGAAAAGAAAAACTCACACTTAGCACTCAGAACTAGTCCCCAGAGACACGTTAAGAAATAAACAAATTGAATAATCCAACTTTCCTGGTTTACAACCATTTTTACCAACTTATTAAGTAAAATGAATCAAGGAGCACTGAGGTACTACTACTAGTTTAACATAGTTCAATGACAAGGAGTCTGAATTCTTTTGCCTAATTAAAATTAGTTCAATATTGATACTAACACTTCAATGAAAACCATTGATATAAAAAACCCAAGATACACAATCAGTGTGTCAAAAATGTCCTCCAAAAATTAGTGCATAATTTTAAATTGTGCGCTCATTTCAAATAGAATCGCGTCGGTCGCGACACTGTCAATTTTATTTCTTTCCGTACATTGCTTTGTAAAAACAACTATAAGTCGTGCACTCAAGGTTGGATATGCAAAGACTGTTTTTGCCATATCTATAACTGCTTAAATGAAATTAGGGACACTTTTGAGTGTCAGTTTTGTTCGGGACTGTGCATCTTGGGATTTTTATATCAATGATGAAAACACTAAAACTTATCCAAAATCTATCAAATTTCAAACGTCAATAAATCTAAAGTGATTTTGTGTGTATTGGATCCTTTTGTATAACTATTTCCAATTATAATGCTGTGACTTAGCATGCTTTATGACTGTAGTTTAAGTACATAAACTGGTTTTATTTTTTTTAATTAAATATAACTGTAATGGAATCACGAATGACGAAACATGACGTTCACTACTAATATTAAAAATAAAACCAATCACATTGAAACAAAACGAATAAATATCCACACTATAACTTAGAACTGTTCCATATAACCAATAAATCGATACGGATATCTATAGATCATATTTAATCATTGTCCTCATGGGAATATTGTCCCAGACAGCATAATTATGTGGTTCTCGTCGTAATCTATCAATTTATCATCTAATCGTCTATGCTGAATTGAACAATCATACCACGGCTTATTGCATCGAGTGGAATTAAAATCATAATATCAGGATAATTTTCTTCGTCAACGTTGAAGAAAACAATACCTATATTTTGTATGGATAACTAGATTACATATTATTATATACTATTATAGTATATTTTATATGCCTTGTGGTCTAGGGGACCGGGCGTGATGATACTTACTATATGTCGCCCCGTTGTTGGTCGAGTGGTTAGCGACCTAACTACGCAATCGACGGGGCTCGGGTTCGATCCCCGACGGAGACAAGCATTTGCGTGATGAGCATAAATGTTTGTGTTTCCAGGGTTTGGGTGTTTATTAAATATATTCTGGTATTTATATATGTATTTTTATGTATAAGTATCGTTGACTAACACCCATAACACAAGCAAATATTTGCTTACTTTGGGTTAGATCAGTAAGTGTAATTTGTCACGTGAATATTTATTATCATTTATATTTATTATTATATACAAAGTGCAGTTGTCTTTCAATACAAGGATTTAACTTCACGTATTGATTAAATGTATTTATTATGTCCTGAAAAAGTAGAATTCTACAAAAAATATCGTGTGAAACTTTACACCAAGGTGCTATTTTGAAATATTTTCTTATACACATAATAAAATACTTCCAAATGCAGTATTTGGAACTTTTAAAGAAATGTCTGGCGACTGACAAATAAGAAACTTCTTACGATTACTTCTGTGAGTTATATCTGCTCTCTATTTGTGTCTGTTAATTGAATATCCGTTCATTATGTCATTCATGCCTGACAAAGATCAATACGCAAGTTGAAAAGGGTTCACATATCTGTTAAATTATTATCAGCCTCAGAGTAGTTTCCACTCACAAAAGATTCAACACGAAAACTTGAGTTTTTGAAAAGCTTTGCTATTGAGTAATTTTCACTCACCATTTTATAGTCTATTATACGGTAACTTTTAAAATAAATATTTTTTGTCAATTTTTTAACGTCTTTTTGAGTTCCAAAGTAAACTGGAATAAATATTTTTTGTCAATTTTTTAACGTCTTTTTGAGTTCCAAAGTAAACTGGGAACCCGGCCCCCCTCTGCAGAGTAAACGGTTGGTTTTGGGGGTGGGGCAAAATCATGGTAGTAATAAATATAATGAAGTTAAAAGGAAAACTATCACGGCTTAAAAGGGTTTACTAGTTTTTGAGTAATAGTCGACCAACTTATAAAATGTACCAAGAGAAGTTTTTATAGGCGGTTAACCTGTGGTGCGAATATATATGTGTCATTGGCTTGAATAGCTTAAATGTTCATAGTAAGAACCTATAAAAACCCTTTTCTCAGTCCGCATTATTATGATGGGCAACTTCGAAATCCCGAGTTAAATCCGGGCTCCTTTGAAGAATACACCAACTGCCGTTATGCCAGGCAGGTCGTAAAAGGCGACCGATTGGCTACGCGAGTCACTACCATCGTGGCTTTTAGGTGGTAGAGTTCTGCATTGTCTCGCCCGGGTCTGGTACCACCGCCTTACCTATTCATGCCGGAAAAGCGTCAATGCTTGTCATTGTCGTGTTCCGGTTTGGATAAGCTTATGCATGTGGCATTAGACCTCGCCACAAGATAGCAACACACCATTAACATCGTTGGTGTCTATAGGCGATGGTTGACTCTTTCCATCAGGAGACCCATCTGCTTGTTTGCTATCTTATGATATAAAAAAACCCTACATTGCGCGTGGCCTGACACGGATTTTACCAATTTTTTATTTATCTTGTGAGAGACACCTTTTATCAATTAAAGATTCTCGCCACACGGATAGCAAAGCCATTAACATCTTTGATGTCTATTGGCGATAGTTTCACTTTTCATCAGGAGAACAATCTTGCTTGTTTGCTATCTAATTATGTAAAAAATATGACGCAATTTACACCATATAACTCATAGCGATAACTGAAAAAATCCTAAATATTGTTACCCTTACCAAATAATTGTTACCATTTCTGTATACCTAATATATTAAATTTGTTTAAATCAGAGGAATTATATAAACGCATATGGTTACAACGTTTTACGTTACAACGCATTTCGTGTGACTCTTTGTGATCTGTATCACGAGATGACGGCTCTGACATGTGCAGACATTCAGAGTATGCAAGTTTGTTTGTACCACAAATAGATTCTCTCAAATGCATTTTACACGGAATAGAATAGCGTTCAGAAGTTATGGAATTCAAAAAATCTAAGATTAATATTTGTAGTCTCAGTGATCTCACAGTAAGCTGACTTTTGTGTAGAAAAAGATAGTTTTGATTATATTACATGAGCTATTTTGTTTAATAGCTTGTTGTCATTTCGTAGGTATTGATGTTATGACTTCTGATCTAAACACTGTGGTAAACTAGTATTGACTTAGTCCTCTCTTAATATTAATTTAGCGCTACCTAAAGAATCCTGAAGAAATCGAAACAGATAAAAATCTAAAATTACAAATTAAGGAATATAAAGTTAATGCATTATCTTTTCTCTACTAAATTCTCTCAATATTTAGCTACAATTTAGCTTAGAGATGTTATGGAATTTGTCAAAATATAAAAACGATATTTGTTAAGTCTTAATGATCTATTAGTATTGGCTTCAGTGTAAAGAATAAACACATGAAGTTCAGGGCCCTAACTCTAATCCCGTTTTGGATAAGTTTATAAATTATCTTGAAAAAAAGGAGCGAGCCTTACAATATTCGCATTGGTTATGCATATGATGAGTAACTTCTAGCAACCAAGTAATTTAAATTAGTACAACCTCAAAACTAGTTCTACAATCGCGTGCGCGCTCAGTGGTTAATTCAGATAGTGCGCACTCATTGGTAAAATCAAATAGCTTGCGTTCATTGGTCAATTTAAAAAGCGTGCGTTCATTGGTCAATTCAAATAGCATGCGATCATTGGTCAATTCAAATACACCCGCTCATTGGCATTATCTAGAGTTACTTTTCAGGGGAGCTTAGGTTTCGATTACAAAAAAACCCGGCCAAGTACGAGTTGAACTTACCGCATACCGAAGGTTCCGTATAAGCTTGTATTTTTTGTACTGTAACTAAAAATTTACGGTTTTCGGATTTTTTCTTTATATGTCATGTAAGACATTGTTTCTTGCCAAATTTCATAAGTCTATCCAAATGGTATCAACACCCCGCCACACGGATAGCATAGCACCAGCGAAGAGGTATTCTATGTCGATGCATAGCACCATTAAACATCTATATATATATATATATATATATATATATTAGCATCAACAGGCATTGTGTCTCTTTTTATTAGGAGAGTTATCTACTTGTTCGTATAAAAAACAAATTTAATTCATCTTTTATGATTTGACTGGACGAATAGTAGATGGTCTATTTTTTTGAAGGAGCCGGACCTTACTATTAGAAGGCAATTATTGTGATAGGCACGTCATGTGAAGTAATGTCATAGAAATGTTTTGCTTTAAAAGTGTTCACTATTTTTAAAGTTTCTAGTTTTAGAGAAAATTGTCTTAGTTCTCGTTGCGCAACCTCAAACGAAAATTTAAGTTCCTATTATCACACCTTGTTTGCGTAAATTACCGTAAAAACAGTTAAAAACGTATCTACTTTCTTTCGTAATTTATTGCTTTTAGATGGTTCGATTGTGAAAGTTGTCAACGGCTTGGATATAAATGAAATTTAAATTTAAGAAACTTTGTGCTATTGAAAAATGTTGTAAAGTAATTAAGGCACTTGCACTGTACTTGAAAAAGTTTTTTTCCGCCGGATCTTCTCAATGTGTAGTCACGTTCCGATCCGGTAGTAATTTAAAAAAAATCGACTCACAATTTAAATTTCATAATATATAATTATAATTTTTAAATATTTGCACACCATTTCATGGTAGAATATGTTAGTAACTTAATCAATTTTTAATAATTTGTGACTCCCATATTCAAGCAAATAAATATTTTCATTTCATTTTATTTCTATTCAATTTTTTTTTCAACATTGACTGTCCGGTCAATTTAAATCCAGTCCGTGATACCAGCGAGACAATGCAGAATTCTACCACCTAGTAGCTACGATGATAGTGACTCGCTAAGCCAATTGTTCGGCTTTTACGAACCGCCTGGTAGAACGGCAGATGGTCAATTTTTCAATGGTTTATCTGTTGGAAAGAGACAGCCATCGACAAAAGACACCAGAGATGTTTGTGTGTTGCTATCCTTGTAGCGGGATGACAAAACCACATGCATAAGTTTATCGGCTACCCGGGAACATATTATGTGTTCCGTTTGACGTCCGAAGTCCTTTATGAGAGAGTACGTCATCTTTTTTCTCACATAGCCGTTAGATGTCGCCTCTTTCCGTCACGTGGCCACGCCCCACACGCTCCCCTCCAATCTAAAACTCTATTTGCAACACCAAGCAAGCCACCACTTTTATTCTCATTGTTGCGTCGTTTTTCAAAGCGATCGCATAGTCGTTGGAATTTAAATAAATCTAATCGTTAATTTTTATTTAAAAATTTAACTTTCGAGAATTAAGTAGAAAGTTATTATTTTGTATTTTTTCCGTTACGTGAGTGTTAGTGAATTCAAAAAATGAACAACCGTGACAAAGTGGAAGAAATCGACGGCGAATTGTCTGATGACGATGGCCCTTCAAATCGTACGAGGGAAGATGTCGAAGCAGGCGCATCCCGAAGTGTGCCTTCGGCATCCATTACTCCAGATTCGTCGTCAAACTGCAGTTCAAGCGAAGAAGATGAACCGCCGATAAAACGCCGTCGACGATACAATCAGTCCCACTCAGGGGATTTAGCACGGAACATGGACAGAAAATTTGAACTATTATCTCAACAATTAAATAACATTTTATTTGCACACTATACTGTAAACAGGATGTATTTTTCTACTCCTCCTATATACTTCTGATTAATTTCGTTGCGGGACCCAAGACAGCATAGCTTTTCCCCAGGGCACCCTGAGCTCGCAACTCAGAGGTTATCAGGACGGTTGCCGCTGTTGATTCTGGTTTACAGAAGTTACAGTGGTGGGAACGAGAGGTGGGCCCATTGCCCTTAAAAAAAAAAAATATACTGTAGGACAGGCCAGTACTTCTACACTAAATGATAGGCCAGATTTGAGCTCAACTAATAGGGCGCTAGACGATCCATTTTTGCAAACAAATGATTTTGCCAATAATATTGTTGAGCTAGGCGTTTCCATTAGGAAACCATCTATACCTAAAGCCGATCCAAATCGGGTTTCTAGATTAAATTCATTGCAAAGATTTGACTCTATGGATTGGAATTCTGTGAGGTATGCTGATATCCAAAAGAAATACACAGCCTTTCCGGGATTTATTGACCTAAAAGTTAATGAGGAATTACGATTTTTGGAAGACCAATTTGCCCCATATAAATGGTTCCAAATGGAAAGATGCTTTGCCGCCCTATCAAATGCCTTTCTAGCACAGAATGAGATTATGAATTCAGCTCTCCGTAATATAATAGATTGGATTTCACAACCAAATGTAAAAGTAACAGCGCAATCGATTTACGATAAACTGAAAGAATTATATGGAAGCGATTCTAATTATAAAACAATTTCACACGATATATTGCAAATAATTTGTGGGAAACGTGCCGAAATTTTAGAAGTGCGTCGTAAAGCTTTGCTTAAAAGTTTAAAAAACAAACATGTTCGTGAGGATATCGAAAAAATACCACCGTCTGCAGAATATATGTTTAATCCACAAGCCTTAGCTGTTTATTTGCAAAAAAATCGGTGGCATTGATAAATTAGAAAAAAAAATGTATCTTCACGGCCAAAACCAGCGACGCTTTCAAAATCCCCTGCACGTCCTAGATCGCCAATGCCTTCTACTTCCCGAGAAAAGCCATTTCTTTTTCAGCAGGGAAAACCTAAACAAATAAAACATAAAAACCGAAATCTTGACGAACGAGACAAGAATAAAAAGGGGCGGCGAAGAGACCAAGTTAACAGAAATAAGCACAGGTGACTCGATAAGATTTTCGGGCGGTCAATTGAAATTCTACCAAGAAGTTTGGGCCAAACTGAGACCGCCCAAAGCAATCCTCAAATTAATTTATTCAGCTCGCATTCCTTTCAAGCAAAAACCACCATTGGTTTATCCAACACCGGATATCATGAAAAAATTTCAGACACAAAGCTCAACACTTATGACTTTAGAAATCGGAGTTATGATGCAAAGCCAAATCCTGGAATACGCGCCTTTAACACCGTCTTTCATATCCCCTCTTTTTATTGTGAAAAAAGGTAACGGGAAGAACAAAACAATCTTCAATCTCAAGGCATTAAATCGATTCGTGACATCAAAATATTTCCATCTATTTCACCACCACCAAGTGCCTCAGTTCATGCAGGCCAACGACTGGATGGTGAGTTTAGATTTAAGCCAGGCCTATTATCATTTACCGGTTTCGAAAAACCACCGACGCTACCTGCGCATCAGTTACGAGGGCTGCTTGCTGCAAATGACATGCCTACCGTTCGGACTGGCGGCAGCGCCAAGAATGTTTGCAACGGTCACAAACTGGACTGCCGAAATGCTCCGCCGCAAAGGGCTACATCTGATAGTGTATTTAGATGATTATTTATTAGTCAACCAGTGCAGGAAGACATTAGAAGCCCAAATTCATATTGCTGTACAGTTTCTGAAAAGCCTGGGCTGGAATATCAACATGGAGAAATCAAGGCTCACCCCAACAAAAACACTAGAGTTTTTGGGAATTGCCTGGGACACTCAGACCAATACAAAGTCGCTACCACCAGACAAAGTGAGAAAAATCCGTCAGTTGATATTGACACGTTTGACAGCCGGCAGTTGGACCCTCAAGCAGGCTCAACGTCTCTTAGGGCATCTCAACTTTGCGTCCTTCATCACCCACCGGGGAAGGATGCATTGCCGCACGCTGCAGCGCAACGCCAATCTTTTACAGAAAATGTCCCGTCGTCGTCCCAGTCCGTTGACGAAAGAAGCGAAAGAAGAGCTTTACTGGTGGCTCGAAAACCTAAAGCAAAGAACTCAAATCTTTTCCAAAAAAAAAAACTCCCAGTAAATTACATAGTGACAGATGCATCAGATGTTCAGTGGGGAGCATTGGTAAACAACCACAGTCTAACAGGGACATGGAGCCGCCATCAACTAAAATGGCATTCCAACCTAAAAGAAATGTATGCTGTCATAGCTGCCATTTCGTTACAGGAAAAAGCCCTACAAAAATTCAACTGTAATATTACAGAGCGACAACAAAACGGTAGTGTCGTACATAAAGAACGAGGGTGGGACAAGGTCACGAAAACTATTGAAATTGACACAGAATCTCCTAGCGCTGACTGACAACTTGAACGTTGTACTTCTCCCTCATTACTTACCGGGAATGTACAACACGGATGCCGATCACTTGTCGCGCAATCGCACAGGCACCGAGTGGCATCTTTTAAACGAAGCTACAGAAAGAATATTCAACAGGTGGGGATACCCCAGCATAGATCTGTTCGCTTCAGAAAGAGCTCATGTCGTTTCAAATTATGTCACACTAGACTTGTCCGACTTGAGCGCTTATTATCACGACGCGTTCAGCAGATATTGGATTTACAAACTCGCGTGGGTGTTTCCTCCGCCCGCATTAATTCCAAGGGTGTTACACCATCTCAACATGTGCCAAGGGCGGTTTATCCTAATAGCACCGAAGTGGAGGAAACCGTTTTGGCGTCCAGACTTAAAGAACCGAGCACTGACGCGTCCCATGAAAATACGGAATCTCAGATCCACCTTGATAAACACAGTGACAAACCAACCTCCAGCTCAAATACAAAACTTGCAACTCGAAGCTTGGTTGATTTCGGGTGGGACACTTTGACTGAAGATTGGTCTCAAGAAGAAAGATTACTTTTATCTAGATGTTGGAGAAATTCTACATACAAAACTTACACACCCATTTGGAAGAAATGGTCACAGTGGTGCCTTCAGGTCAATGTTGATTTTCGTCATCCGTCCCCTACTAACGTAGCTAGGTACTTAGCGACACTTTATCTTAAAGATAGACTAGCATACCATACTATACTTAAACATAAATCAGTTATAGCAACAGTTTGTGAAACATTATCCGATATTAAAAATTTCATCTAATCACTTAGTAAAACATACACTAAAAGCTATATCTTTAGCTAGGCCAAGTCTGCCAAAATTACCAATATGGGATGTAAGAATAGTCATTCAGTTTTTAAAGAATAATAACTTAAATAATTTTAATTTATATGAGGTTTCCAAACGTACGGCTACAATCCTTTTATTAGCATCAGGCCGTAGAGTACATGATTTAACTTTTTTACACGCCCAACATTTTATTGACATGGGAGAATCAATTACCTTGCATCCTGTATTTGGTTCTAAAACAGATTCATCATCACATCAACAGTCAAGTTGGACTTTTATATCTGCTCAGGATACGAATTTAGATCCTGTTTACTGGCTGAGGCCTTAATAAATGTATCAAAAAATATTAGAGGTTCTTTAACGAATTTATTCATTACCACAAGGGCACCAATTAGACCTGCAACTGCTGTAATCATAGGCAACTGGGTAAGGCGAACGTTATCTGATGCCGGTATAGAAGCGTCGCCAGGCAGCTGTAGGTCAGCAGTGTCATCCCTAAATTTTTTAGAAAGATACCCGGTTAATGATATTTTAGCCAAAGCTAATTGGCAACACGAATCCACATTTAGGAAGTATTATCAGAAAGATATTTTGGAGAGAGTTGATTGCGATAACGGTACAGAGCCAGAAAAATCTTTATCACGATTTTTTCAACCCAAATGAAATGATTTTATTATTGTTGTACCCAATTAGTTTCTAATTAAAACATGTATATATTTCATGATTTACTACTCAATACAATAAAATTTCTAATCACATTGTTGCGTTTTATTATGCAAGCCACCAGGAGATAACAAACATTTCTCTCATAAAGGACTTCGGACGTCAAACGGAACACACAATATAAAAATTTTACCTGAAAATAAAATTTGTATTATGTTTCCTAAGACGTCCGAAGTCCCAATAATGGCTTCCTGGTGACAAAACACATATATTATTATTATGAGTCGAACAATGAGAATAAAAGTGGTGGCTTGCTTGGTGTTGCAAATAGAGTTCTAGATTGGAGGGGAGCGTGTGGGGCGTGGCCACGTGACGGAAAGAGGCGACATCTAACGGCTATGTGAGAAAAAAGATGACGTACTCTCTCATAAAGGACTTCGGACGTCTTAGGAAACATAATACAAATTTTATTTTCAGGTAAAATTTTTATAATATATCCAAATAAATTGTTTTAAAACGTTTTGTCGACTGGGGAAATAGGTAACCCTATTGCCACATTTGCCAACTTTTATGATTATCTACATCGTTGATCCAGTAGTTAGCCTGTCAGGTTCAAATTATGAGAGTCTTCGATTCCAGCCACCGACCGTACAGGCCATAGACGCCTAATATTTGATTTTTCTGCGTATTGCGTATTCTGAGTATTGAATGCATTCTGGCAACTAGCTGAGGTAAGACGAAGCGGGGCTGCAACGTCGTGATTGGCTAACTCAAGGCCACAGCGAAAGATAGTGATGTACAGAGGATCTAATTGGTCGACACTGATTGAATATTTTTCCGCGTGGACATTTATATCGGAACTATAAGGCATTCTATCAACTATAAGGCTTTGAAAGAAGCCATTCGCCATAAAAAATTTTGAAGTTTTTATTTTAAATTTCTCAAAATTTCGTGGGCCGATTTGGTTCAAATTTTCAGGAAGTCTAAGTTGAGTGCAATCCAATCGAATGTCACCAACTACGTTTTGATTGGTCCAACCGTTCAAATGTTATGAGATGTTTACATACACACACACACACTCACATTCATACATACAGACATACTGACTACATCAAGAAAGTAGTCGAAAAAGATTCTTAGGACCTCAAAACGTGGAGTGAAAACTCGATTTTTTAAAATCGGGGCAAAATCAGTCACTTCCTTATCTACGTATGTAGTGAGAAGATAATAATAATATTTTAAAAAATTAGAATGTGTAACGTAACACACACTTCTTCGAGTTCTTAAATTGTATGCACGTCTATGTTTTCTGAATAAATAACCAGAATTTAGAATATGAATTCAGAGAGACATTTCAGATGTAGAAGGCTGCCCTTAATTATTGTGTCCTTAACAAAGATGTCTGTAGTAGACGAACTTCTACCAAAAATCCATACAAAATACATATGAGAATAAGATACATACTCTTCAAATAAATAACTATACTCTTTGTTCTCGAAGTTTATAACAACTTAATGACAATATTCATACAAACACATTACCCATCTCTACATTGTATTTCCTTGCATGACTGTGCAGTTTAAAAGTAATTTAACATAAATAAAATATTATGACAATAACTGAATGTGATTGATGGATATCTGTTGTTCTGAAACGATATAAATTGATAGCGTTACAGTATAATGCAATGGCCGTTTTACGATGTCGTTTAGAAAGCCTCTGTGATGTATGGCCTGTGAAAATTCTAAAACAGACCATTTGTGCTAACACATTTATTATCTGCACGCAAATGTAGGATCTCAGACTTTTTAAATTTTTTAAAGCGAAAGCTTCTTTAGCCGCGTTAGACGTTTACTTGTAGGGAAAATTCGGATTGATTCGCGTCAGCAACATGCTTGTGTTGGATTGTATGTGAAATATAACTAAGAAATCAATAAGCTGAGAGTTGGAATCCTAATGGGGACTAGTATTGTTTTTTTCAGTATTAATTTCTTTTTTATGTTTTATTTTAATAAAATATTTTTAATTTAATTTTAAAATTTATTTAAAAACATTAGAACAAAAAATTTAAGAATAAGCGTTGTTAAAAGAGCTATCTGTTTGAGAGAGAGGGGGGATAGAGAGTGGGGGAGAGTAAATGGGTGGCAGCAAGAGGGAAAAGCGGGGGTGACGGAAAGGAGAGAGAAAGGTGAGATATAGGTGGGATATATAGGATAAGAGGAGGGATAGAGGAGGAGAGGAGAGATGTGGAGAGAGGAAAATAGAAAGAGGGGAAGAGGGGAGAGATAATAGTAAGGGGTAAGAGTTGGGGAATATAGAGGAATGGGGAGATGGGGAAGGGGAGACAGTGAAAAGGGCGGATAAATGGGGAGGTGTGGTAGTGAGAGATAGCAGGAGAGAGGAGGTAGGGTAGTTATAGGGAAGAAGGGGGTTAGAGGAGGGGAGAGTTGAGGGGAAAGGTGAACAGAGGAGCGAGCGAGCCTCCTGTCCTGGCCAACATTTTAAAACAGACCATTTGCGCAAAGACATACGTTATCTGCTTCCAAATGTGGGATCACAGCCTTTTTAATTTTTTTATATCATTGACTGCTTCGTGGCTTAGGGGACAGCCTATTTGGCTCAGATCGAAACAGTTCGATCCCGGGCCGGGCAAAAGTATTATTAAAGAATCTTTCGGGTGGTGTATTACCAATCCCGTGCCGCGGATAAGCAAGTAAAGCCGTCGTTCCCGGTAATTGCTAGAAATAGTCGATAATCGATTTTGATCGTCATTTCACCAAACGACAAACCGGTGAGCCGTGGTGACTTGAAAAGTCTATAGACGTTTGGTTTACTTTGCCTATCCCGCAAAGATACCGGGCGGGTTCATACTTTTAAATCATAAGACAACAAAGTAGATGGCTCTCCTGATGGAAAGAGTCAACCATCGCCTATAGACACCAAAGATGTTAATGGTGCGTCGCTATCCTTGTGGGGAGGTCTGCCACATGCATGCGTTTAATATAATACGCTTAATATATTACGGCTTCCTATAATCCTATAATTTATTAACCAATTTAATTATAACCAAGGGTTTCTCTAATTGTTTAGACATTTGGTAATTTGAAATTTATAGGAACAGTTGTAGCTGACGTTTCGTAGAAAATGTTATTACTCGTAACTAAAACTAGTCGTTTTGACCGCCCGTTGGTCGAGTGGTAAGTTACCTTGATTACTAAATCGATTGAAACAAATGATTGACAAAAAATTGTTTATTTATTATTAACTAGCTGTTGCCAGCGACTTCGTCCGCGCGCACTTCGTTTACTCCGCACTGCTACTCCCCCGTAGGCGATAGCGTGACAATATGTAGCTTATATGTTGACCCGACCTTTTAGTAATATTCATGCAAAATTTGAAGTAAATCCATGCAGTACTTTTAAAGTTTACCCCGGACATACATACAGACAAACAGATAAACAGACAAACAGACAAACAGACAAACAGACAAAAATTCTAAAAACTATATTTTTGGCTTCGATATCGATTGTAGATCATGCCCCAAGTATTCTTTTAAAAAAAATATTCAATGTACAGTTTTGACTTTCCTACGATTTTATTATATGTATAGATTTATACTGATATAGGAACTGCAATTGCAATATATAAAGTGTTTGTAATATAAAGTTAGTGATGTAACAACGGAAGCGAACAGACGCGCAGGATTTAAAGTAGCCAGTTGTAAGCATCTATGTTAAAATTGAATGACTATAAATTATTGTAATCGTTCTAATAGACACGCATAACTCATGAGAATAAATAGCTCTTTCTGGTCAGTAATAGTGAAATAGTGCAGTCGAATGATTACGACCGGGTTTTGGAGCAACTGTGCATCTGGAGATAAAAGCACTTTGAGATCAATTATAATTTTTATCGCAGTAAAAATGCAGTAACCGACTTCCCATTTTCTATGTCTCTGAAACCCTGAATTACATCTTCATCAAATTAAAATGGATTCAGTTGGAGTATACCTTTACAAACGAAAACGAATTTTTAAAATCAGTTTATAGATAAATAATAATAAATAAATAAATATCACTGGATAAATTACACGAATTGATCTGACCGCAAAATAAGCAAATTATATGCTTGTAGTATGGGTGTCAGCCAACGATACTAATACGTAGAAATACATATTATGTAAATACTCTAATTTATCTAATAAACACCCAAACCCAGAAATACAAACATCTGTGCTCATCACACAAATGCCTGTTCCTGCCGGGAATTGAAACCGGACCCCATTGATTGCGTAGTCAGGGTCGCTAACCACTCGATCAACGGGGCGGTCGTAACGTCATAAATGACCGAGTTCTGAGGTAACGAACGTAAAAAAAACATACAGGCGAATTGATAACTTCCTCCTATTGGAAAGTCGGTTGAAAATAGCGTGACACTGTGAGTTTCCGTGATACAAAGGATCTCTATTACAGAATAGATTATCTTCTTCTTAAGTATAGCTAAAACATTTTTTTATTTCAAAGAATGCTATCCTTCAAGCTGATAGTTTTCGTGATGGAAGGAGATAACTATTGCCTATAGATATCAAAAATATGGTGCGTTGCTATCCATTGGGACGGGTTGGCAAGCCGCGTACATAAGTTTACTGGCTACCTTACCCTCCAAACCGAAAAACGACAGTGAAATGCACCGATGCTATTGCGAAAGGAAATGCGTATTGCGAATGCGAAAACTGGATTTGGTAACAACCAAATACGGTGGAGACTGCCCCTTCCATATTAGTCAAAACGCTACTGCACTAAGCTAATGCCTGGTTTCTCAAGAGACAGACAAGCACTGAACGCTAGCTTTAGTTGCCTAAATTTAAACTTAAACTTAGGCTGAGCACTCTGTTTGATCAAGTTCGATGTCGCTGTTGCATCCCACAGCTATCAGTTATGGTTTTTTCGAATCGAGTGACAAAAAGTTCGAGTGAGTAAAAAAATCAAGTGACTGTTACTGTGCTCTGAGTTTTTGGGGCGAGC
Organism: Apodemia mormo; assembly: GCA_036924255.1. NCBI lineage: Eukaryota > Metazoa > Arthropoda > Insecta > Lepidoptera > Riodinidae > Apodemia > Apodemia mormo. The sequence goes on along the minus strand of JAUPFN010000021.1, from coordinate 20,849,978 downwards.
AATGTACTTAGCTATATTTGGAAGTTAAATTCAGTTACTAAAGTACAGGATATCGGTTGTCTTTGAGACTGCCTGTCGGCTTAGTGCAGTGTCAGTGTGACTTATATGGAGTAATGGCAGTCACACTTCAGAATAAGGCCCTGTTTGACGTACGAGCGTATACCGTAGTTTTAAAGAACGACGGTTTTACACTCAACTCGTTGGTACTGATCGATTAGCGAATAAAACCGTTGTGTTTGAAGATTTGGGGAAAAAATATAGCAAACATGGCGAGCTGCGAGCCAGGCTTGTCGGTATATAAAACCGCGGTATTGCAAAGATACGCGGGCGAGCTTTATCAACGAGCCAAAAAACCATCAGGGCTTTAAAAGTCAAAAATAGGTCTACGCCTATAGCTCAGTTCGAGAATGGAATCTGGACACTATGAGCGCAGCCCACCAGGTCAATTGAACAAAAATAATTAAAGACTATTTTATTTTATTTATTAATCTTAAATCACTCTGCATAAAATTTGTTTGTTCAATTGAAAATATCTGAAGCATAAAACATGACAGATCGGAAACGTATGAATGGTTTTGAAATAATTCAAAAGAATCGATCGAAGAAGTGGTTATAGATACAGATGCGGTCTGATTAATAACTGGCATTCAATATCGGATGCTATACATAGTGCAGAATAAAAAAAAACTAAAAAGATGGTTTCTTTTGTTGCAGGTAAGCGTGTAATTTATAGAAGAATTTAGTACATTAGTAATTAAACTACATACTTTAGTTAGTAAAATATTGATTTAAGTTTTGAATGACTTAAAACACCCATTAACAAATATTTTGAAAAGTCTACCTGGAGTAATTTTTGCTTATACATTCCGATACACATACACATGCACGCACTCAAAGATAATGTCCCTGGATGCACTATTTACTTAAAATACTCTTTGTCTGGACGGTACTTTAAAATAGTAACTGTTATTATATTCTATGGTACTTCTGAAGATTGATCTTCAGGCCAAGTCGGATTAGTCATCGTCACAAGGGGACTTCACAAGATATTTAAAAAACGGTAAGCGAATTTAAAGTATCAATTAATTGGTAAAATAATGTATACAGTTCTAAATAACACAATAAAGGCTTTTATAGTGTTATAATCAGGTAAGGAAAACTTTTTTGCTTATTTATTAAAATATTTTAATTATAATACATACTATTACTTAGTTGGGTTAGACGTAACCTATATATATATATATATATAATATATATATATATATATATATATATATATATATATATATATATATATATATATATATATATATACTCCTTAATAGTTTATTTATTAGATAGCAAACAAGCAGATGGTTCTCCTTATGAAAAGAGAAACCATCGCCTATAGACACCAAATATGATAATGGTGCGCAAACCGTGCGGTGCGATGGCAATGCCACATGTATAAATCTATTGGCTGGAAACTTTTTGTAGTCCGTCACTCTAAAGTTTTCTTTTTTATCTATCTTTATTAGTTACCCGATTCAAGATTTTTCGAAGATAGAAAAGATGAGCGTCTCGTCAAAACGGAGCTGTTCACGAAAATTCAGCTTGTTATTAATAACAAAAAAATTGTTTGTGGAATCACGATCTAATAGTAGATATGATTATAAAAAATTTAGATTCCATAACGGGGCACAGCTAACAGTTTGTGTTAAGGGACTTTAATGACGCAATATTACGTGCAATCATCGCATCCTCAAGGTATTATGCGTCTGGTTAATGAGCTCTCGCAACATGAGGAAGCGACTTTCGTTCGCACTGCCAGTGATATTAGTGTAAACATAGTGAATGTTCCGTTTCTATATTTACGTGGTCGCGTTCTCGTACACACTAGGAAGTGTTGCCGGTCTATTTCAGACATAGCCCTTTGTTGCATGGGGAGCAATTCTAATCTAAAGAAAACGAAAATAAAGTAGCTCTTTTTATATCATTATATAGCAAACAAACAGATGACTCCCTGATTGAAAGAGAAACCATCGCCTACAGACACCAAAGATGTGATGCGTTGCTATCAGTGTTTCGGGATGTCAGTTATACATGCATAAGTCTACCGGCTACCTTACTCTCCGAACAGGAAGATGACAATGATATAAGCATTGACGCTATGTAATGGTGGTTAATATAATGCATAATATTAAATTATAGCACGCTATGTATACTCAATGTGTAGTGTACGCTATTTAGATTTGCATTCGGTGCTATAACATAACGCCACGCTATATATCTGTCGGCTAGCGTTAGCGTTAGTTATAACATTATAACCTACGAAGCTACGAATTACGGGCACAGAATATATAATAGTAGGTACAAGTACAGAAGAGACACTCCGTAAAATCGTTTAAAGAAATAGGGACCTAGAAGTTGCATCTCTTTCTAACGCGTAACTCTTATCCTTTCTAATGAAATGAGGGTAGTCTCAAAGATTCCCCGTGTTAGTTTCGGGCTCTTTTGAAGAATAGGCCAACTGCTGTTTTGCCAGGCAGGTCGTAAAAGGCGACCGATTACTGATTACTGAAGCTATTGCGGCAGGAGTAGGTAAGCAGTGATACCATATACCTGGTGAGACGATGTGGAACTCTACCACCTAGTAGTCACGATGGTAGTGACATGTAGCTATAGCCAATCGGTCGCCTTTTACAACTTGCCTGGCATAGCGGCATTTGCTCTATACTTCAAAGAAACTCTGATCAAGACTGGGAAAATGAATTTTGTTAATAATTAATTAATGTGTAATTTTAAATTCTGTTTATGATTAAATAAATAAATTATTATTATTAATGTTAAAATATGATTTATGGCGTATTTCTAGTTGCAATACTAGGGCATGATAAATCTACGTAATCCTTACCTATAGTACTTAAAACCTAGTTATAAAATTACGAGTGAACTAAACAAAACATACCTAAATATTTGTTACGTTTCAGAATGATTCGGTAAAGTAAAAAACGAAAACTTTGCATCCTTCTGTTTATTGCGACAACCAGCCACACAGCAATTATTTTATACTAGCTGTGCCCGCGACTTCGTTCGCAAGTAAAAAATTCTAAAATAAAAACGCCCCGTGGGATTTCCGGGATAAGAACTACCCTATGTCCTTTCTTGGGTCTCAAACTATATTTGTACCGAATTTTATCCAAATCGGTTCAGCGGTTCAGCGGTTTAGCCGTGAAAGCGTAACAGACAGACAGACAGACATACAGACAGAGCTACTTTCGCATTTATAATATTAGTATGGATTACGTATCCCCCATTTTATAAGAGTACCTACAATAATAAACCTTACGTTGCGACGATGATTGGCAGGCCGTCGTACATGAATAGGTACACGTGTACACATAAGCACGGGGTGGCCCCGACTGATTTGCAAAGCCGAGTTGTCGCACGCTGTAGATGCTTATCGCGGTGGGTATAGGCGAGTGTCAGAGGCTTGCTACGGGATCTAACGAGTAACGTGCTAGACCGTAGACGCTAGGCGCTATAACTTTTTTTTCGAAATGACTATTACCGTTGACCTTATGGGTTGTTACTGCGTCACCGGACTTTTGGGACGAGCAGACTGCTCAGTCAGAGTTAAAATTAACATTGGACCTATAAACGCCCGCGCTAAGGGCTGTCTCCTGTGAGACCGGACCTCGGCTTTGTGCGACGTTCCGACTAGTGGTGGAGGGAGGAGTCGTAGCATTGCGCCCCGTGTTACGCGCGGCGATAAAGAAGTCTTCGTCGTGACACCGCCGACGACGATGTAGTGTGGTGTGTGTGTATATGTCAGGATCGTCATCGGGATAGGAAAGTACATGTCGGGGCTTCCTGAGCCTGGGTATCATATCCGCGGTGACTGTGGTTTCGTAGTCCACCGCGGCTGCGATTTACGGGTTAGTGACGCTGTAACATAGTTTATAGCGTTATAGCGCTCAGTTATCGCTCGCTGTATGACGTTGTGATTAGTCACGCGCAATCTCGGCCGGCTCGCGCGATCAGTGTTCCAGTTACACGTTATAATAATATTATATTTTATAACGTAGCGCGCTAGAAAAATATAGTTTATAGTCTATAACGCAATATCATAAAATAGTTTATTTGAACAATACTAACGCTATAAAATTAAAAATATTAATTGTTCGTTGTCCGTTACCATGCTTGCGGTGCAGTCGATTTTCTGCTCGTTTCAAAACCCTTCCTTACTAGCCTCCGTAACTATTTGTATGCCAATAAATAATAATAAATGAGATGAATTTATCCAGTATTTTGAGGAGAGCGTTTATAGTGTATTCTGGATAGCAAACAAAGTACTTTTTAATTATATTTAGCCTGCTGAACATGCGTGCCATTCATGATAGCAATTCCTTTTTTTGTGCGAAATGAAAAATTTGGTTTTTATGACTTTTTTCTTTTTTTCACGCCACGTAATGTAAAACGTAGGTACATGGGCCGGATTTATCGTGAACTTGCGGATTTGTGGAACTCGCGAATCAGCCGTTTGCATGCACGCACACTGTGTATTTCTTTCAATTTTTTTTTATAAAAAAATCTCAACTTTTCTCTATTATAATATGTACATATTATACATATAACCCAGGGAGGGTTATTGAATCACTCTGTCTATTAATGAAAAACTGCATTAAATTCCTTTGCGTAGGTTAAAATAAATAAGCGAATATACAGTGGAAGCGACTTTGTTTTATACTATGTAAAGATTATTTAGCAGAATCGCCGCACTGGCTTATTTCTGTTTATGTCTCGTTTCGTAAGTTTACGAGCGGGTCGGATGCGCCCGCGCACGCTCCGCCGCTCTTGCACCATAAAGTTATTAACGGCTACCCCGGGGCGGCTCGAATAGCGAAATCTGTTTAACGTTATTCGACATTACATTTAACACGTCGGTAAATTGATTTTTCGTTTAATACCGCTATAAATCATGTGTAATGAGGATTTTATTTGTAATATGAAGTACCATCTTTACTATTATTTTTATTTTATACACGGTTTAATACTTTGTAACAATAAAACAACTGTTTTAGACACAATTGGTAATGCACATGTACTTTGATTTCACTTCACAACGTTTCCGAAACGTAATTTGATTTTAACAAGCAATATTACATCCTGAAGATGCATAAAAAGTGAAGCCGTTAATATAAAATATTACACCCTGTAGATGCCGAAAAAAGGGAAACTGGTAATATAATATATTACATCCTGAAGATGTGTAAAAAGTGAAACCGGTAATATACTATATTACATCCTGAAGATGTCTAAAAAGTGAAACCGATAATATACTATATTACACCCTGAAGATGCCTAAAAAGTAAAACCGGTAATATACTACATTACATCCTGAAGACGACTAAAAAGTGAAACCGGTAATATACTTTATAACACCCTAAAGATGCCTAAAAAGTGGAACCGGTAATATAGTATATTACATCCTGAAGATGCCTATAAATTGAAACTAATAATATACTATATTACATTCTTAAGATGCCTGAAAAGTGAAACCGGTAATATACTATATTACATCCTGAAGATGCCTAAAAAGTGAAACCGGTAATATACTTTATTACATCCTGAAGATGCCTAAAAAGTGAAACCGGTAATATACTTTATTACACCCTGAAGATGCCTAAAAAGTGAAACCGGTAATATAGTATATTACATCCTGAAGATGTCTAAAAAGTAAAACCGGTAATATAGTATATTACATCCTGAAGATGCCTATAAATTGAAACTAATAATATACTATATTACATTCTTAAGATGCCTGAAAAGTGAAACCGGTAGTATACTGTATTACATCCTGAAAGTGCCTGAAAAGTGAAACCGGTAATATACTATATTACATCCTGATGATGCCTTTAAAAAGAAAGTGATTGTGTAATATACTAAAATGTATATGCTGTGAAGTTAAAGTAAAAGTGCATTATCAATTGTGCCTAACAGTAATGGAATTTCACCAATGATAGAAAGTATATAATATATCTGTTTTTATTTAAAATAAAAAAAAACAAATTTAAAACAAACTAATTCGTTGTATATCATATAAAGCTTGAAACAACCTTTAAAATACTTGTTCACTAATCTTGAGCACCACTACGTCACTTACGATGCCTTACGATGCCTAGATTAATGGAGTATTATATATAACGCAATGAAAAGGTTACAACCGCCGTGAATTTAATGGCGTTTAAGTGTTTCATTGTATGAGTTCTGACGTCGGTTCAGTCCATGGACTGCACTATAGTGGAACAAAAGTGGCGTGGCCATGCCTTGTCTAGTACGCTAGTAAATCGAAGTCTTTGTCTTAAATCTATCCTCAGTCTACCTTTTAAGTTCTAACCCTGATGATGCAGTAGTATATATCGCAGAGAACTGCAGAAACCTAATATTTTTAAATATTATGTATTGGAAATACCTATATTAAATACCTACATTAAATTAATGAAAATAGACATTACACACACTACATTTGGAAAATTTAATGTGTCCGTGTTCCGCGTAGAAAATTTCGAAATTAAAAGTAGCCTAAGTTATCCCTTATTACAAAGAAAGTCTCGTAAAAATCGGTTCTGCCGTTTCAGAGATTACCCGAAACAAACAGGCAGACAGACAGACCGATAGACAGATAGATAAAAATTGTAAAAAATATTATTTTGGTATATATACCGTGTGTACATCCATATGCATTTAGTAAAAAACGGTTATTTTAATATTACAAACAGACACTCCAATTTTATTTATTTGATATATTTTATTCTTTATTTATATGATATAACTTCATGTCAGTGATGTTTGTAAGTTTAAAGCACTGCTTTCTTTGGCCGTCCATAAGTCTTGTGAGCCTGACGGCATCTGTCTGATTATGATACGGATTTTAATCGACAATAATAATAATACACATAACAATTATGTAAATACTAAAATTTTATTAAATAAGGTGCTTACTAACCCAGAAATACAAATTGTTTCTTATCACACAAATGAATCAAACTCAAACTCCGTCGATAGCGTAGTCGGGATTTCTTGACCACTTGACCAACGATAAAAATATGGTATAAAAACAAGAAGGCGGTCCACACATTATAGTCTGCGGGACAGCATCCTTTTTGTTATCCAGTCACATGCTTGAAATTTCGTGGTGTGACTTCATTTTGGCGAGTTTACCAAACTTTCTCTCTACGACTTTTTTTGAAATTGCTGCCTTCTTCAAATAAGAAAGATACAAATTATGCCCTATACGTGAGTTTTTCTTTCTTGCACTTACTCACCCAAGCCATTCATGTTTCAAGTATCTCTATATATACAGTTTGATTAGTAAAAAAGTATTAACTGAAGACAGTGTTCAGTACTCGATTCTGATATAGAATTTGTAAAGAAATAGATACTTAAATGTTGACTAATTATCCAATAAGAATGATAAATACAGATACCCACGCATATATATCAAAGTTCATTCTTATAAACAGCAATATACTGCCGTAAGACGTGTAAAACAAGGCGTGCATCTATCGACTGCACGATGGCAATATTTTTTTAATATTACTACACTAATTTCGTTCAGGTTTACCATTAAATAATATTTACTTTTTAGTATATTTCTGTTGGTTAAATATGACTATTAACTATTGTGCCCTGCAATATGTAGTATTTTACGTCAACCTGATAAAATAGTCCTGACTCACTGACTGACATATCAACGCCCAGCCTAAACCCTAGGACCAGATAGGCTAATTTTTCTTACACGAATTGTTCTTACGATGTAGACAACGAATAAGAAATTATTTTTCGAAATTTATCTCTTAATATGGTGAAATAGGGAGTGAAATATTTTTTTTAAATATCATTACCATTAGATAGCAAACAAGCAGATGGCTCTATTGATGGAAAGAGAAACCAACGCCTTTACACACCAAAGATATGCATGATGCATTGCTATCCGTGTGGCCGAGTGGCAGGGTCACATCCATAAGTCTACCTTATCCTCCAAACAGGAACACACCATTGATGAGCATTGACGCTATTTCGTCGGGAATAAATTGTATGAAATTTCTTACATGACGACATACCCAAGGGCGAAGCTGCGTAGGTCAGCTAATATACTGATCATTTAACATTAAAGGCACTATCCCATGGACTATTACAGAATAGATGCAGCCGAGATATGTACTGTTATTGGTCATCTATTAGTTCCCATTGCACGGGAGCGAATTATCGACCTCTGGCCCGTTCCCACATTTAATTCATAGGCGTTAGAAAGCTGCCGTTCGTCGCAGCACCGTTAAATTAAGTAAGGCGGTGATTTTTAGCGATAATGTCTGCTGTTGATTAATTGTTCTTTTGATCAACGGATCGCTTTATTCGCACCAACAATCCTTTGAATATTGAGAATTTGATATATGAATTCGATAACAAATTGTAAAACAACTGACCGATGCCAGCTTCGATCGCAACAATTTATCTAAACTCAAACTCAAAAAATGTTTTACTCAGATAAAACTACAGGCGCTTTTGACGAGTCGACGGTTTTAGAATTACTGTCGGATTGGAACGTGGCTACACACTGAGAAGATCCGGCGAAAGAAGCGTAGCGGGCTTATCTAAGCCTCCGCTGTCTGTCTGTCCGTCAGTCTTTCTGTCACCAGCCTGTATCTTATAAACCGTGATAGCTGGAAAGCTGAAATTTAGATAATTACAAAGTTACAACAATAATTACAGATTATTAAATTTCAAGTACCATTACCATCTCCATTTGACACCACTGACACCTTTAGTATCTACAGCAGGACTTCTCAACCAGGGGGGCACGCCCCCCTGGTTGGGAACGTAATATGGAAGGGAACGTAATATAAGGGAATCATGAAAATATTATTTTTGGCTCGAGGAGGCTCGGCGAAATAAAGGTTGGGAAAGCCTGATCTACAGGCACTGGTTGTTTTTCCTGATAGATTTAGATTGCTCTGTGCTCATAGATGTTACTTTGTTTTTTGTATGTATATGTATTTCAATGTAATTAAGTATAATTTATCATTTATCATTACCGTCCCGTTAGTCGAGTGGTTAGCGACTCTGACTACGCAATCGACGCTTTCGGGTTAGATCCCCGACGGGGACAAGCGTTTGTGTGATGAGCATAAATGTTTGTTTTTCTGGGTTTGGGTGTTTATTAAATATATTCTAGTATTTATATATGTATTTCTATGTATTAATATCGTTGACTAACACCCATAACACAAGTAAATAATTTGCTTACTTTGGGGTTAGATCAGTTAGCGTAATTTGTCCCATGAATATTTATTTATTTATGATATAATTTAATAATATCACTCGCCATCAGGTGAGCCTCTTGCCCGTTTGCCCCCCTATTTCATAAAAAACGTATACATGCAATTTATATAATAATATGGTTAATAATTTATTATTCTGTATTAATTTTGTCGTTTCATAGTAAGTTTATGTTAATTGTATAGAGTATAAGATGCACCACCTCTTTCAATTAATTTTCTTAATACATGAGGTTGGCTAGTATAGAATGCCCTGAGGCGTCAATTTAAATTTATCTAATTTTGTTTGCACATAAATATAAATAAAATTTATTTATATTTAGGTATATAGAGTAAATAGGTTATATTATTTCTTATTTAATAAGGAGATAACCAATACTTTATCCTATCTTATGATGTAAAGAATAACGGAAATGCGTATAGCTTTCCTGGTGAAAAGAGATAAAACCAAACCAGAGAAAAAAGCCATCGTTATACACATAAATAAAAACCATATATATAGTATCCACCAAAGATGGTAATGTTGTGTCGTTATCAGTGCTGCGGGGAATAAATGATTATCTACTATCTATTACGCTCCAAAATTGAACTGGCAGTGACAAGCATTGACTTTATTCTGGCAGGAATATGTGTAGAATAAAGAATTATAGTATCAATTATTCCATCCTCACCACCTCGATGTCTGGAAATCCACAACCGTGCGCTTTTGTCGGCATTTCTTGCCTTGCACTACTCCTTTGTGGAACCAATTACCGGCAGCGGTGTTTCCAAACGGATCCAAGTATCCGGACCTTCAAGAAAAGAGCTTACTCATTCTTAAAAGGCCGGCAACGCAACTGCAAGACCTCTGGTATTGCAGATGTCCATGGGCGGCGGTGATCACTTACCATCAGGTGTACCTCCTGATCGTTTGCCCCCTCTTCTATATAAAAAAAAATCAGGCTTAGGCGAGACATTGCAGAACTCTTATTCTTTTATAGCAAAATTAAATGCTATTAATCATATTCCTTTAACTGAGCAATACTATAAATACTAGATTTGACAATATCTTAATCTCTAGTGTATTAGTTTTGGAATAGACTCTCATGAGTCAGTGTATTAGTTTTGGAATAGACCTCATGGTCCTGAGTACCGTATCAGGCAATCCGCTTTAAAATACATATTTGACTTTTCTGGAAAACGTAATTTTGCCGAGACTGGCTATGTGCCCGATTTTGTGGATAGGTAGATTGGTCGCTACATCTTTGGTGATTAGAGAAACTTTATAAACAAAAACAATTGCGTGGATTGCATTTATTTGTTTTGTATCTATAATATTTGAGCTAAAATTATTAAAATTAATTGTAGTTCTATTGTTCTGAGTGCTGACTGCTGGGTTATCTAATCCACTTAATTTTAAATTCGTTTAATAATCGAAATGCCCCTTGTGGTTCCAATTGTGAGTTACCTTTCTAATTTCTACATTGAGGTAACATTAATAGTTCAAGAGCAAGTCGATTGTCTCACCAAATTGTACTTGTAATGCAGACGATAATATGTAAAAAGCGAAACTGATTTATGCATGTAATAAATAATAATGTTTTATAATTTAGAATTTACATCCATACTTCCATACTAATATTATAAAAGCGAAAGTCTGTCTGTCGTCCTGTCTGATACGCTTTCACGGCCTAACAGCTGGACCGATTTTCATGAAATTTGGCATGGAAATAGTTGAAAATTTTTTTCAAAAATCAGCTCCTAAAGGGCTGAAATAGGGGATGAAATTTGAATTCGAAACTATTTCGATGACTTGTTAAATTACTCGCGAGCGAAACTGCGCGGGTCAGCTAGTTTTTTTATATCATGAGATAGCAAATAAGTCGATGGCTCTTTGATGGAAAGAGACAACCAGCGCCTTTAGATTCTAAAGATGTTAATATTGCTTTGGTATTCATGTAGCGGTATGATAATGCCACATATATAAGTATACCGGCTAGTGACAAGGTTTGATGTTATTGCAGCAGGAAAAGAACAAGGAGGTGATATCAAAACCCCGGCGAGACGTAAAGTTCAAACGTACTTTGTCCTTTCTTACTACAAAAATGCAGTTTTTTTTCAGTTAAAAATGATCTACTGTGATTACGTGTATTTGCTGCGTTATTTATTTATATATCTGTAGTTAGTAGTTATTTATTTATATATTTATATATCGGTAAACCATTAGTTTTAGATATTTTATGGTGGCTAGCATCAAAATGCTTAAATGCATTGAGTCCCTTAAACATGTTTAGCAAATGTCAAATCCCCTTAAAAGCTGTCACTTTAAACGTATTTAGTGTCTTAAAATGATTTAAGAATTTTGGTGCAAGCCGCCCCTAGAATAGAAATTTTGTTTTCATCAGTATTTATAAGTTTTTATTACAGTTTAGTTTTCTACGACTCTGATTACTATTTACTTGTTGTTTAATGTCATTCAACATTAATTATATTTTCCGATAACCTGTGAAATAAAAGTTCATGTAAATAAACTAGCAGTTTCAGCACATATTAAGAAAACTCCTGTTCTATTCATGACCAAAGCAAAAACTTGGCATTTTCACAGCGTCCGATCAACATGAAACTTTAAGATCGAAAATATTTATTTTTTAAAAAAAACCATTAATGTCATAAAGTAATTTATGGTATCTGATTCAGTTCATAATTTTTTGCACATCGATTGAAGATCGCGAGCTCTCCAGCTATAATAGTTTTTCATCGGTTATATAAGCCATTTTTGATTGAGATGCATGTGACTTATCTACATTATTCTGGCAGTTATAATAGCACTTAAATTCATATTTCATTCTAGCTCACTGTACATTCACTTCATTATAATAGATGGTTTTCACTAGACCAATTTGTTATATTTTTTTGTTATAGTTTTTTTGGGGGAATAGATTTTATTTTGACTGACTTTAAAAATGAGAAGGCTGTTTTTATTCATGTTTACAAAGCGTTCGGCTATGTTTCGTATGGATCATATTTAATTTCCAAATTTACTTATGCATGTGGTATTGCCGTCCTGCCACATGCTTTTTTATATCATAGAAAACAAGAAGATGGGTCTCCTGATGGAAAGAGTCAATCATCGCCTATACACACCAAAGATGTTAACAGTGCGTTACTATTTTGCGGCGAAGTTTAATGCCACATGCATAAGTTTACCGGCTACCTACCGGATACATATACATATCTTCACGCCAGATACCTATACGGGGTAGGAAGAGAGAACCAAGTGCACACACGCCGGTTGTGACGACTCTTGGCACCACCTTCAGACAGTACTCGATCAATCTGATCATGGTATGTCAGTTTTGGTCTTCTCTGGTACCTACATCCTTCCACATTCGCATTGTATATCTCTTTTGTTAACCTTTCATAATAGGATTTAAATCTAGTACCGCATACATCGTTAACTATGTAAAATTTGATACTCCTCGGTTCGCGCAATTTTTAGATATATACTATTACGTATTAATATAATACTATTTCCCGTGTTATATAACTAATATTATTTCCCGTGTTGGTCCGCGTACTTTTTGACTTCACCTGCGTTACTTTTGCCTTTTGACCGCTCTGTTGGCCGAGTGGTTAGCGTACCCCAGGGCTCGGCAACCTTTAGAGTCGGATGAGCCAAAAATTACAATTTACAAAATTTCAAAATTTTTGAAGGTATAAAAAAATCTTGCCAACAATAAACAGTACTTCCACGTGTCACGGCGGGGGGTGGGGGTGCGGGGGATTGGGGTAAAAGCAAGGCTGACAGATAGAAATGGTGCCTAATATCCATTCAGGACGATTTTACATATATATTTTTTTATAAAATAAATAATATTTGCGTATGGAACTAAAGAGCCACAGCATCACATCCAAAGAGACGCATGTGTCTCGCGAGCCACAGGTTACCGACCCTTGCCTTACCCCAAATATGCAATCAATGGGGTTCTGGTTCGATTTCCGACAGGCACAGGCATTTGTAAAGAGCATAAATATTTGTATTTATGCTCTTAACAAATATATATTTGTGTATTTATTAAATGTACTTTAGTATTTATATACGTACATACATACATATTTTCACGCCAGATCCCTTACGAGGTAGGCAGAGAGAGACGAGTGCCATACTTGCAGTCTTATCTCGCTTACTCCTCATTCATCACTCTCTTCATACACACACGCCGGTTGCGAAGACCACCTTCACCTTCACACCACCTTCAGAAATTACTTGATCAATCTGATTATGGTGTGTAAGTTTTGGCCCTGTACCTATATCCATCCACATTCGCATTGTATATCTGTTTTGTTAACCTTTCATCTACCATTCTTTCTAAATGTCCGAACTAACGGAGCATGCCCGTGAGTGTTAAACCACATATTTTTCGTAGCGATCTCATCTCAACCACGTTGATTCTACTGTCATGTCTTTTCTGACATACTTCTCACTTCCATACAATAGCGTTGGGTTAAGCACATAATTATGCAGGGCTAGACGGGCACCCTGACTTACAGTTACGCTAATATTAAGTAATCTCTCGTAACGCTCCATTTACTCTGTTCCCTGCACACACTCTTCTTTTAACATCAGCGGTGTACCTTCCATCCCTGCTAAAATCACATCCAAGATACACCAACTCATCTATTTTTTCCAGCACTACATAATCGTCCACAACTTTTAAATCCGTGTTGGTTGCTTCTCTTTCAAATACTTAAAATTTAGTTTTTGTCTGGAGGCTGCCGAACAACTTCTAGACTTATTCACCTCCCTCCAAAAAAGTTTGGTGTTTGCCTCAAAGTTGTTCGCCATTCTCTCTTCCGCTTTTAGACATGTTCTTTCACGCTTTTCTTTCATTAAAGTTTTAGTGGCATTCTTACAACAAAGATACAATTCTTTCTTCATATCTTTCGTACCATTATTGGTTTGCAAACATGATACATAGTTAATCTAGCCATGCTTTCTTCTTTCTCTTAATCGCAGCTTTCACTTCATTATCCCACTATGCATCTTTGCGCGAAACAAGTATATGGTAGTTTTGCACTACCACATACTTCTTTCGCGGCTACTATCATACTATCTTTCAAAACAAAACAAACAAAAGCAAAAAAAATGAATCTCCCTATGAGGAAATATTGTGTTAGCCAAAAGAAGATTCCTTTCCATGCAAAAATCCATAATGTGCTTACCAGCATCGTTCACTCTGCTGTCACCATACGGACCAAGTACGGCATCGAAACCAGGCCGCTTAGTGCCAACCCATCCATTCAAATTGCCACACAAAAAGACTCTTTCGTTGTCATCAACTATATCCCTTACAAAATCCTAAAACTTTTCCAGTTCACTGGACGATGTAGAGCATACCGGTGTATATAAAGCGACCAAAAAGATTCTCGTGATAACGAGTTTGATTCGTACCCAGAAAAGTCTCGGGCCAGCCATCCCATATTCTTTTACATCAGAGGCTAAGCGTGACTATAGAAGAATACTTACTCCGGCGCCTGCATGATCGCTCTGGGAACCACAGAGCCATCATGCCACCTGGGAGATCAGTGGTTTCACTACGTTTACGCTTATTCTTTGTTACACATAAAATATCAAGGCATCTCTACTTACTAGGCATCTTAAGCAAATAAATTGCTTACTTTGAGGTTAGATCGATTCGTGTAATTTTTTTTATATCATAAGATAACTAACAAGCCACCACCAAAGATGTTAATGGTGCGTTCCTATCTTGTGGCGAGGCCTAATGCCACATGCATAAGTTTACCGGCTACCTTACCCTCCAAACCGGAACACGACAGTGACAAGCACTGACGTTATTGCGGCAGGAATAGGTAAGGGGTGGTATCAGACCCAGACGAGATGATGCTGAACTCTACCACCTAGTAGCCATGATGTTAGTGACTAGAATTACCAATCGGTCACTTTTTACGACCTGCCTGGCAGAACGGCAGTTGGCCTATTCTCCAAAGGAGCCCGGGACCAACACGGGGAATTTGTCGGTGAAGGAAAATTTGGGTAATTTGTTCATTGATATTAAATAATCTTATTTTGACCTGTTTTGGCAGGTAAGGTGGTCGGTAAACGTATGCATGTGGTATTCTAACACCGCCATACGGATAACAATGCACCATTAACATCTTTGGTGTCTATAGGCGATGGGTATCTCTTTGTTTGTGACCCATCTGCTTCTTGCTATCCTATGAAATAAATAAAAAACACCAAATCATATCTAAAATCATAAATATGTTAATTTAAAGACTTGTAAAGATAATCTCAAACTGAGATCGATTGCAGAAAAGTTTGATAAATACATTGCTCTAAAGATATACATTACGGAGCGTTATCTCCTGGATCACAATCTCTGAGTAATATTGTGGATGATAAATCTTAGTCGAAATATCTCCAGGGTCTAGCAATTTCTAATACATGTTTGTTAATTACAGTCGTTAAGGAAAGATCGCCTATCTAAAAATATTTTGGCGTTTCTATTAAGTACTAATTTTAATACGAGTAGGTTACCTACCGCGTAGAAAATAATATCGGTTTAACAAAAAATTAAACCGACAAAAAATTGTGCCCTAATCTAAAATAATAAATCTATATTAATTAATTAATATTATAAATGCGAAAGTTTGGATGTTTGGATGGATGTTTGTTACTCAATCACGCAAAAACTACTGAACGGATTTAAATGAAATTTGACACACAGGTAGATAATAACCTGGAATAGCACATAGGCTATTTTTTATCCCGGAAAAATAAGGCAATCCCGCGGGATTCACCAAAAAAAAGTATAATGCAGCGGGCTGCACGCAGCAGGTAGTCCATACTATCCATACTAATATTATAAATGCGAAAGTAACTCTGTCTGTCTGTCTGTACGTCTGTCTATCTGTTACGCTTTCACGGCTAAACCGCTGAACCGATTTGGATAAAATTTGGTGCAAATATAGTTTGAGAAACAAGAAAGGACATAGGATAGTTCTTATCCCGGAAATCCCAAGGGAACGGGAACTATGCGGGTTTTTATTTTAGAAATTTTTTCACGCGAACGAAGTCGCGGGCACAGCTAGTATATTATAAATGCGAAATTTTATATGTTTGTTACTCAATCACGTAAAAACTACTGAAATAATTTGCATGAAATTTAGCACATAAGTATATGATAGCCTAGATAGCACATAGGTTATTTTTTTCCGGAAAAGTTAGATGATCCCGCGGGTTTAGCCAAAAACTTTCATAATGTAGTGGGCTGCACGCTGCAGCTAGTCTAATCTGAAATAATCAGTGAGTGAATAATCAATCAACCTCTGCTTTTACCATTTTGGGTGGTTTTTTTCAAAACTTAAAGGGGCAACTTTTGGGTATATTTTAGCCAATAAAAGAAAATTACAAAGACCGGATCACTTTATAAAAAGTTCTGCGTGCTCATATATACATTAAGACGTGAAGGGAGAACTTTGTACTAGAGATGGCTGAATGTGGTTTGAACCGAATTCGATCTTCGGTTCAATTTTGGCGCGCTTTTTCGAACGCAACACGTCGTGACTTGTTCACGATTTTATTTATATATCGTTAATGGCTTTCGCAGCGCAGGCGAAATAATGACATATCGGCAAAATTTGGATACCTTGGGTTACATTGTTCCAATTTAGGTCTAATTTTTTGAAAATTTAATATAGATTATGTTACTCGGGGATGATTAAATATCTTTCTAACGGTAAAAGAATTATTTAAATCGGTCCAGTAGTTTTTGAATTTATTCGATAGATATAAAAATACAAAAAAAAAAATTTTTTCTTCTCTATGATACTTATTAGTGGAGAAGTACTTTTTTCTGTTGCCGAATGTTTGGCATTTAAACCGAATTTCGGGTGAATGACGAAGTTCAGCTCAAGCTGCCGAAATTCGGTTAAACCGAATGTAAAATGAAATTCGTCCCATCCATTCTTTGTACCCCTTTTTAAAACAATTGCGCCAAAGGTGGTGCATGAACTTTGGCACAGTTAAAGTTTACATTACGGAGGACTGCGGAAACCTAATATTTTTCAATAAAATGCATTAAGAATATAAATTAATAAAAATAAACATGACATACACTGCATTCGTGAGAATTTCTCCCCGTGTTGTTTCCGGGTTCTTTTGAAGAATAGGCCAACTGCCGTTCTGCCAGGCAGGTCGAAGAAGGCGACCGATTGGCTGTACGAGTCATTACCATCGTGGCTACTAGGTAGTAGAGTTCTGCATTGTCTCTCCCTGGTTTGGTACCACCGCCTTACCTATTCCTGCCGCAATAGCGTCAGTACTTGTCACTGTCGTGTTCCAGTTTGGAGAGCCTTACTCTCCAAAAAAGTTAGGACTCGGTGACGAAGGTGAAGGTGAAGGAAGACTCGGGTGAGACAATGCACAACTCTACCACCTAGTAGCCACGATGGTAGTGATTCGTATAACCAATCGGCGTTTACGACCTGCCTGGCAGAACGGCAGTTGGCCTATTCTTTAAACGAGCTCGGGACCAACACGAGGGAGAGCCCGGAATCAACACGGGGAAAAACTTAAAAATTGCTTAAATTATAAATATCAGAAATTACTTAAATTATAAAGACCTAAAAAATAAAACTGATTTACTGATTTTTTTCAGAGTGTCCTTGGGCTTTCAATCTGGATTATTTATTATACATATTTTGTCATAAAATCCGAGTAGCATGCAAGCAGATAAATCTAGAGTTAAGGCGTCAATAATGGTTGTATGGAATAATTTAAATAAAAAAATGCTTTAATACGTATAAAAAAAATCAGGTTAGTTACAAAATTCATACATTTTTAAATTTGTCGGATTTGAAGAATAACTTTAAAATAACATTTACTTATATTAATACAGTCGAAACGAGCATCAAGGAAACCATCATTCATGAGAACAGACATAAGTGAAAATTCAAAACAGTATTTGAGTTTTCAAACTATAGATATAAGTCAAACGTAAGCATGTTGCTGATGCGAACCCATCAGATTTCCCCGTACTAAAAATCGTCTAACGCGCCTATAGAAGTTTCCGCTTCAAAAAATTTAAGAGCTCACGATAAATATCAATACTAACAATAACAAATGAAATTTTTTGACGTGGTAGGCACCATTAAACTATATATTTAGAACAATTAATACCGTAGTATCTTCAGTCGATAGCATCTGATCGCGTAAACATTTGGACGTCCGGCTGCGCAAGCGCGGCTCACGAACTCCATTGTGTAGCATTTCACGCCTGTGTTTGCTTCGGATTTGAAAGCTACGGCCTTTAGCGTGAACGATTAGGGTCTTCTCTCACTAATCTTATATTAGTATATATTACCAGTAACTTTACTAGTTACTACTTTACTAGTTAGGTAGACATGAACACGACAGTCTAACACTTACGTTACTCAAAAAGCACTGCATGGATTTACTTCAAATTTTGCATGAATATTATTAACAGATCGGGTCAACATATAGACTACATATTATCACGCTATCACCTACGAAGGAGGAGCTGTGCGAAGTAAACGAAGTCCCTTCGAACGAAGTCGCGGGCAACAGCTAGTAAAAAATAATGCACTGGTTTACTAGAATTTGAATCGTCGCAGAATTTTACAACCTGGTTACGACAATAGATAATGATACTAGTAGCCATGGGCGTGATTATAGCTTTATTATGGGGGAAGGAAAAATGTACAAAATTTAACCAATTGAATACTTCAGTGATAAGCATTTACGCTATTACGGCAGGAATATGTAAGACGTTAATGCCACACATCCGGGCGAGATGGTGCGGAACTGTACCACCTAGTAGACACGATGGTATAGCCAATTGTTCAGCTTTTACGAACTTACTGGCAAAATGGCAGGTAATGGATTCTTGAAACGGGGTTTGGACTAAAGCGGAGAAAAATATCTTGTTTTTATCTTAAAAATAGTTACAAAAGCTTTTTAGGGCCTCAAAATCGGTGCGGGGTTTATGTCACTGATATATAAGATGAAAATATTTTAACCCAGCATTTGGTACGTCTAATCAAAGATATTCAGCTAAAAAAAGATGTCTTTCAAGGGTGTAAAACTTTTTGATTTGTACGAATAAAATTTCATACAAATCAAAAAGTTTTAAATCCTTGAATGACTTTTTTTTAGCTGGATATCTTTGGTAAGACGTACCGAGTGCTGGGTTAAAATATTTATACCTAATCATGGAATGACCCTATGTAAAAAGCAATAACTCAAAGAAGATTCCGAGCATCTAGGGTGCTCCATACCGCCTTGGTGAAGTCTTTGTATGAGATCAAACCTGTAGTTTTGAAAATTTGCACATAGGGAATAATATGAACGGGAAATTAAATTATATTCTCGAAAAAATTTACAAATCGTCTTTTAAAACGAACGAAACGAATGAGAAAAATCCAGAATACGCATTTTGTATGCAAATGGCTGCTATTATTCAGTCGTTTGTTCACTCCCGTAACTCGTGGGAGTATGCCCTTAAAAAGATTATTTGAAATTACGATATGACTGAGTATCTTAACATAATTGGAATGCCGGACTGGTTGCATCGCCTCAATAGTAATGTTGTGCAGTTTAATAAAATGTTAACTTTGATCTAAAACCATTTAGGAATTCGATTGAATTTAAGATTTGTGTTTACTTGTTTTTAATTTCCTATTGCAAGATAGTTAATTCGCATTACCGTTTAGTAACATTTATGTAATTATACCAACAAATGTTTGATACACAAAATTTTGTACGTGCCTGTCAATTCACATTTAAACTCCTCCATTAAAAAAATTAAACACAAAATACATTTTAACAATAAAACATGAGATGTGACATATAACAAACCCCGTGTTGGTCCCGGGCTCCTTTGAAGAATAGGCCAACTGCCGTTCTGCCAGGCAAGTCGTAAAAGGCGACCGATTGGCTATCGAGTCACTACCATCGTGGCTACTAGGTGGTAGAGTTCTGCATTGTCTCGCCCGGGTCTGGTACCACCGCCTTACCTATTCCTGCCGCAATAGCGTCAGTGCATGTCGCTGTCGTGTTCCGGTTTGGAGGGTAAGGTAGCCGGTAAACTTATGCATGTGGCATTAGACCTCGCCACAAGATAGCAACGCACCATTAACATCTTTGGTGTCTATAGGCGATGGTTGACTCTTTCCATCAGGAGACCCATCTGCTTGTTTGCTATCTTATGATATAAAAAAAAATTATTTAAAATTGACCGTTGTGATGTTAGTGACGTCACTGCCGCTAGTGTTGGACATTGATATTATTCATATGTCAACTTATTGTATGGCAGCGACTTGACCACTGTACTACAGAGCACTGGAGACTACCAGTATTCTGTGACTGTACTTTTTTTTGATAAATTTTGCTTATCAATCTTCATTTAGATATACGCCAATCAAATTTAAAAATAAACTATATTGGACAAAGCTTAGTCTGAACAAATTGCACATTTCGTTTTTTGAAACGATTGAAACCAATTAGGAATACTTTATTTAGGTATATGCAAATGGTAGCCGTTTGCACAGTGGCTTCCATAACTAATGGGAGTAGGCCCTAAAGAAGACTATTTGGAATTACGATAGCACTGAGACTGTTTACATAATTGGAATGTCGGAATGGATGCATCGCCTTTAATAGTAAAGTTGCGCAGGTGAATAAAATGTTAACTTTGATCTAGAACGATTTTCGGAATTTAATTGAATATACAATTTGTGTTTATTTCGTTTCAACTGTCAGTGTAATCGTTTGGTTGTGCTCGGTTTCAATTACATTCTAGTGATGGACTGTTCTTTAACTACTCGCTACGTATTTAGATATAGGGTTTTGAAATATTTACAAAAAATTAGGTTTTGAATTATTAAAAATTCTATGCTTAAGTATAGTTTTTGTTCATTTGAGCTTAAATACCTCAATTTAGCGGGAAGTTTCAGGAATGGACTGCAGGGCCAATCACTTTACAGATGATTAACTTCCCGCTACGTATACAGTAGATTAGGAAGTTATTGATTTTGCCCTGATTTTCGAAAATCGAGTTTTCACCAGATCTCCACGTTTTGTGGTCCTAGGGATCTTTTCTGACTATTTTCAGGATAACGACAGTATGCCTGTATGAATGTATGTGTGTGTGTTTGTGTATGTGTGTATGTAAACATCTCATTAACTTTTGAAAGGCTTGCAGATGGAAATGCGGTTGATGGCATTCGATTGGAGTGTTATTTTGACATAACTTCGAGATTTTTCGAGACCGCCCCGTTGATCGAGTTGTTAGTGACCCTGACTACGCAATCGACAGGGCTCGGGTTCGATCCCCAACGGGGGCAAGCATTTGTTATAATATATAAGGGGGGGGGGGGGGAGCATAAATGTTTGTATTTCCGGGTTTGGGTGTTTGCTTACTTTGGGGTTAGATCAGTAAGTGTAATTTGTCCCGTTAATATTTATTTATTTTTGAACTTAAAAAATTACGTCAAATAAGTCAATATTTAAAATAGCATTATATTTAAAATATAAATATAATAATAGTATAGTAAATAGTATATATAATAGTATAGTAATAGTAATAGTATTTATTATATTTAAAATATAAATATAATCAAGTTTTCAAAAGTGACAGATTTTCAAATATTAATATTTTTAAAATAATTTTCAGGCAGATATAGGTATCGATTGATTGAAAAAATCTAACCAGCTTTTCTCTCTAAAAAAATTGTCAAATACTGTAAATTTGATCAATATCGGTCGATTTATTTGGGATTTATCAATAACGAAAATTTTTTGCTATATTACTTTTGTCATTTTTCATCCTATCATTATGTAGCGAAGAAAACATTTTAAAGCTCAAACATTGCGTCGAATGTTATTAAAAAGATCAAAATCGATCATCGTTTCCAAAATATACAGCTTTTCAAAAATGAAATTACTGTCACTTATAACAATATTTATATATTTGATCTCTGAAAAATCTATGCTTAGGTATAGTTTTGGTTCCTTTGAGCTTAAAATACCTCAATTTAGCGGAAAATTTCAGATATGGCCTGTAAGATCAATCGGTTTACAGTTTTTTTTTATTTTATAAGACTGTACATTAGCAGATGGATCTTCTGGTGGAAAGAGACTCGCCTCTATAGGCGACAATAAAGATATTAGTGGCGCGTTTTTATTTGTGGAGCGTGATGTTAATGCCAAATTTATAAGTTAACCGGCTACCTTACCCTCTAAACCGAAATAAAACAATAACAAGCACTGTCATTATTGCGACAGGATTAGATAAAATAGTGGTACCAGACGATCCCGGGCGAGGCGTTCGACTGTTATGGTAGGTAGCCTTTAAATAGTTATCACCGAATCTCTCCCACAACTTGCATTTCACTTTATATCCGTGCGAACATCCCACGACTGTCAATCAAATACTGCCAAATGATCTTCCAGTACAATCGTTTCGACATCATCTGTCACTGGCTCATGTTTTATCCATTCTACCATTAAATGACACATACTTTCTAAAAAATTCTGTTGTTTAATCAATATATGAATACGTGGAGCGTAAACTTTGAACTATTTTTCTGTTAATGACTCCGCTAATTCTTTAACGATTCTGCCAATGTCAAGGAGTGTAACATTTGGCATACCTATAGTTTAGTTCACAATTTAAAAATGGTGAAAAATAATGAACGGTCGTAAAATATGTACGATAGCTCATTCAGTCCGGAGTGGATATCTTTTTTATAAAATAAGATAGCAAACAAGCAGATGGCTCTCCCGATGGAAAGACAAACTATGACCTATAAACACCAAAAATGTTAATAGTGCGTCGCTATTCGTGTGGCGGGGCGGCAATGCCACATGAATAAGTTTACCAACAGGGATTTATGATTAAAAAAACATGATTTTTATTTACCTGTTATCGGAAAAAAATAATAAACAAATATTGTTAGATAAAAAAACATGGACTAATCTAATTTCAAATTAAGCTAATTGCTTGAAATATGGGTAGTAGTCAACGATAGCAATATCTAGAAATACATACATAAATACTAGAATATATTTAATAAATACTCAAACCCAGAAATACAAACTTCTACATTTATCACACACAAATTTTGTTTCCGTCGGGTACAGAACACAGGCCCAATCGTTGCGTAGTTAGGTCGCTAACCACTCGACTAACGGGGAGGTAAAATGTATAATGATCGTACTCAAGGGGATATTATGATCTGAAAGTATGCGGCTCATTCTTCATTACGTTGGTAATTACACTAGTGTTGGAAATTGCACCACAACTTTTTAATATCCGTAGGAAATGCAAGTAAGTCGTTGTTTGATGTCTGTAAAGCCCCGTTTTCACTTTGATTAGTACGAGTGTGAGTGTTTAATGCAGGTGCTTAGTATTAAGACAAAAAAACGTGAAGAAAGCCGTGGATTAGTGCGAGTGATTCGTAATCAGCGTAGTAAAAGTGTATAGATACTGATTACTTATCACTCGCACTGATCAACGGCTGTCTTCACGTATTTTTGTCTTAATGCTCAGCACCTGCATTAAACACTCACACTCGTCCTAATCAAAGTGAAAACGGGGCTTTAAAACAAGTACTGAAAGTAAGAAAGTGGTCGAAATACGGTAAAAATATATAAGGCTTGTGTAAGCGAAACCGATCGTAAATTAAATATATTATCTTATTGTGAAACAGTACAAGTAGTATCAGCTAGCAAATATTGTGTTAAGAGTTTCATCAAGTGCCGACGATAAAAAGTGTAGAATAGAAAACGTGTAAGTGTATTTTTTCAGTTTTCTAACAAAACAACGTTCGCGTTGCCCGGGATTGTAAAAAGTGCACGGTTGGCGATAAGCTGGCCATCTATCACGTTGTTGGACTTGCATTAACATTGTCTTTTCATTTAAGACAAGAAGTGACAGAATATTATTTAGGATTGTCTTGATCTAAGACAATGTTAATGAAATTGGCTATAAGTATCTTCTAATCGTGGGTGCATTTGTTGCATCTCTGCCTTCTTCGGAGATACGGGCGTGAAGATACTTTTTACATATATACTATACAGTTCGAATAGTAAGATTTTTTATATCATAAGATAGCAAAAAAGCTGATGGCTCTTCTGGAGGAGAAACCATCATCTATAGACACTAAAGATGGTAATGAAGCAATCAGTGTTTTTTTTATAGCAGAGGGGGCAAACGAGCCAAACGGGGTGGTGCACCTGATGGTCTTGCAGCTGCGTTGCCGGCCTTTTAAGAATGAATAACCTCGTTTCTTGAAGATCCCCAAGTCGTATCCGTTCGGAAACACCCCCGAGCGTAATTGATTCTACAAAGGAGTTTTGCGAGGCAAAAAGTGCCGACAAAGGCGCACGGTTGTGGATTTCCAGACATAGAGGTGGTAAGGATGGAACTTTAAGTTTTGACGCGATGTCCGATGATGGAATTTAGCGGCAGGAATTCGTCCGAATAACTTTTCGGAACACTCTCCATGATACATACGGTAAAAGATGCAGAGCAAACCTACATCTCTGCGTAACGCCAAAGAGTCAAGCCGATTAGAAATAGCCTAATCTTCGATGATTCGAACTGCTCTACGTTGAATGCGATCAAAAGGAAGAAGCTGGTACTGAGGAGCTCCGGCCCAGAGGTGAGAACAGTACTCCATGTGAGGTCGAATTTGTACGCCAGTACGCCAAGCCTGTTGGAGGCTAGTTTAGCCTTTCCTTCCAAATGACCGCGGAACTGAACGTTGTTCGATATGTTGACTCCCAATATTCCAATACTACCTGAGGCTGTCAGGTGAGTGTTCTCGAACTGAAGTGATACGATAAAGGGTGTTTTTTAGCGGTGAATGCACAAAGCTGCGTCTTTTTGGGGTTAAATGTAACAAGATTTTGACGACCCAATTCTGAGACATCGGTTAGTCGATTCTCGAGTTCAGACACGAGCTTGTTTCAGCCCTCTTCGACGTGTTCCCGAGGAATACCGCTACATGTAGTTACTAATTCGCAGCATATCATTGATATGCAGAAGAAACAGTGTCGGGGATAGCACGCAGCCTTGGGGAACAGCAGCATTGACAGGTTTGAGGTCGAAGCATGCACCGTCGACTACGACCTTGATGCTCCGATCAGTCAAAAAACTGGTGAACCACTTGCATAATTTCTCG
Source organism: Apodemia mormo (assembly GCA_036924255.1). NCBI lineage: Eukaryota > Metazoa > Arthropoda > Insecta > Lepidoptera > Riodinidae > Apodemia > Apodemia mormo. The sequence continues at coordinate 20,824,449 of JAUPFN010000021.1, read as the reverse complement.
GGAAGCCCATAGGATGGCAGCTTTGAGAGAAACGCTTTATGCCGTACCCGATCGAAGGCCTTCGCTATGTCTAAACTAACTGCCAATGCCATCCCCTTGGACTCAACTGCATCCGCCCAGCGATGCATCAGGTATACTAGAAGATCACCAGCTGAGCGACCACGACGGAAACCGTACTGACGGTCGCTAATCAGCTGCTCTTCTTAATACTTCAGGAGCTGACAGTTTATAAGTGTCTCCATGACTTTGGAGAACAAGGAGGTATTGGCTATTGGCCGATAATTTGACGGATTAGCGCGATCTCCTTTTTTAGGGATGGGATGGACTAAAGCTGTTTTCCATGAATTCGGTACCACGCCGAGTGAATAGGAAAGCCAGAATAGGTGCATCAATACTGGCGCCAACTCTGGAGCACATACTTTAAGCACAATCGGAAGGATGCCATCAGGCCCACTCGACTTGTGGATGTCCAGAGATGACTGCCGAAACTGTGGTTTTGGCATAGAACTATCACACTGCGGGATGGTAGGCGGTGCGTTCCCTTGGTCATCCAGAGTTGAGTTGGCCGCAAAGAATGAGCCCAGAAGATCGGCTTTCTCTTTTGCGGCATGGGCCAGAGAGTCATCGTCTCTGTGCAAGGATAGAAAAGAAGGTTGGGAGAAATTTCCTAAGACTGTCTTGGCGAGAGACTAGAACGCACTAGTGCCCAAAGGAAGGCGAACTAATTTCTCACCAATTCTGCCAATGTTTGGCTTTTGCCTTGGCGATAGCTCTTTTGAAGAACCTTGAGGAAGAGTTGTACTCCTTTCGTAATGCGTTAGTTTTTACATCACGAGATGTCGACGTAGCAGCCTAAGCTCGGTAGCATTCCTGCTTTCGGCGTAAAGCCGCTTTGCAGTGGCGACCAAACTAAGGCTGAGACTTGCCACCGATGGGCACCGCAGAAGATGGAATAAAAAGTTTTATGCCCTGCGGCACCACATCAGCGACAGAGTCAGCGACAGCATTCGGATCATCTGGCGAGAAACACAACCACCCCCATGGTTAGGGTGTAAAGAAAGACCGCATCCCGTCCCAATCTGTTGACCTATAGTGCCCTACGCGGCGACAGCCTGCAAAAAGAGTCCGTGATGGCCGCGTGACCGGCACTTTGCTCCGGATCAGACAGTGGTCCGACGCGCCAACTGGAGCGTCCACCGGTACCTGATAACGATCCGGGTGAGAGGTTAGCAGGAGGTCCAACAGTGAAGGCGTATGTCCATCCACATCGAGAACTCGCGTATGCGAGGTTACCAATTGTGTTAGACCATACGCTAAGGCAAAATCGTGAACAGACCTCCCCGCATGATCGTTGGTGCGAGAACATAGCCATTCGGCGTGGTGGGCATTAAAATCGCCCAAGATCACGAACTCTGCGGAGGGGGTCTGCCTGAAACGGAATCTACAGCCATTTGTAAATGCTCGACGAGCCGGTCAACTTCAGCATTCCCGCTATGGGACCTATATAGGCACGCGTAGCTGCGAGGATGGTCGTCGCAAGCTACGCGTAACTAGAGGATGGATAGATCCTGACCTTCAAGCCTGCCGAGGCGTTGGTAACAGACATCTTCTCTGATGTATGCGCACACACCAGTCCGCGGTACAAAGGAATTTTCCAGTTTGTACCCTGGGTAGGAGGGGTAAGAAGTATCAGCCGGAGAAGATATCTGTGTCTCGGTTAAGAAGAGCAAATCTGGCTTCACTGTCTCGAGATGGTAGTGGATGGCGTTCAGGTTGGAATGAAGCCCCCTGATGTTACAGAAATCCACAGTAAGCGTGGTAGGGGGTGTCAGCCTTCTTGCTCTGTTTGGCTTGAATCCAGAGCACGGACGTCCCGGGGGGATTCTCCAGTGCGGGTGCAAGTGGTACCCCCCTGGGGTAGATTTTTTTCAAATCGCGCATTCATAGTCAGTGTGTGTGTGTGTGTGTGGTGGGACTCTTACAAACCGAACGAAACGGAGCAGCCTAGCTGTTACTTTATGTCGGTGTCAAATGAGAGAGTGGTATCTCCCCGGGCGTGCCAGCCTATTCAGTTGCAAATGCAGTATGGCACTACCACTACTTTGGTTGACTGACTGCACCGGTGTTAAATAATTTTTGTCACAAAAATTATCCCACCAGTGGGCGATGAGGTCGTCACATCCCTACGCCGGAAAAGTGTGGCGGGACGGAAATGCTACATTCATAAGTATACCGGCTACCTTACCCTTCAAACCGAAACACAATAATAACAAGCACTGACTCTATTGCTGCAGAAATAAGTAAGGCGGTGGTACCAAATACCCACGCGAGATGTTGCGAAACTCTATCACCTAGTAATTACGATGGTAGTGACACTAGCCAATCGTTCGCCTTTCGCAACCTGCCTGGCAGAATGGTAGTTGCTCTAATCTTCAAAGGAGCTCTTCATTAGAACACTAAACAAAATGAGCTAAAAAGTAAGAGATATTTGAAATTGTAAAGATATAATTTAATACATTGTTGTGATATAAATTAGAGACACGTTGGATTAGCTGGCTGTTAATGTTAATATTAGTGAAACCGAGATACGTTTCGCGTTAACTGCAGAGAAAACTAGCCGTATAATATATGTTTTTCAGTGTAGTTATTTTAAATGATATAATTATATCACATCTAGATTTAATTATATGTCATTATTACTAGAGAGTGTTGGTACGCGCTTCGCTTACCGTGTTTTGAATTTTTCCACTGATGTTAAAGTTTTTGCGAGTTTTGGATGCACCGTTAATGGTTTATCGACTCGTTCAGTAGAGTGGAGCAACTCTAATTGGCTAACTCTAGTAGCCTTCCGTGGGCACTCGCCCGAGTGTAGTACTTGCTTGCCGGGCACTGCCGTAACTATTTCATCGGTTACAACACCTGAAGTTATCCGTGTCTAGGTCCCGTCCAGTAAACCCTTATATGTTAAGGTTTTTGCGAGCTTTGAGCGGTTGGTTGGCTTATTAGCTCGTTCAGTGGAAGGTTTTTTTCAATTATTCAAAATTCTTTCCGAGTTAACAGCACATGTTTTTAGGTTAAGGATGAATCACTGACCATGAATAAAAGGTGGTAGGTACCTTGTCTTGGATACAATTCACTCGGTTAAGAAAAAAAGTTATCTTGTTCATTGCGACAGATTTGCAATAAAAAAAACCTGCGGTACTTTCTTTTACATTTATTACTGTTGTAATTTCTAAAAGATGATTTTTATTGCAAATCTATCATTTTCAATGAGCTACATAAGCCTCTTTTATCAAGGGAATTTTGGTTTTTTTAATCAAAAAAAGCGTAAAATTATTTATTATTATTATTATTATTTTTATTATTATTAATTATATTATTATTAATTATTTAGTAAAAAAAGCGTTGTTAATTTCAAATGTCAAAATCTGTGATTTTAGCGAAATAAGGGTATGGTTGGTAAAGGTAAAGGTACCTTTTGATTGATTCTAGTCTCATGTCGATGTCTTAAAAATTTTGCAATAGATCTTCATAGGTATTGTTTTTGATTCCAATTTCGGTGTGTATTTTGGGGTACTTACTAGTATATAAGTGGTAGGGTATTCTGTTCATTCAATATTATTTGTCTAATTTCATGACAAATATTTGTCATATTACTTAATAAAAAAAGTATCACGCCCGGTTCCCTTGCGGGGTAGGCAGAGTGAACTGAACATATTACATATGTATTATAATTTCCAGTTCACCAGGATTCACCGGTTTGTCTGTTGGCGAGATAAGTGGTAGAGATGGGCCAAATGTAGTTTTAACCGAATTCGAACTTCGGCCGAACATTCTGTGAAAATAAACAATTCGGCCAAATTTCCGTCGAATTTAGGATCAATTTTGGCGCGCTTTCTCGAGAGTAATACGTCGTGACTTGTTTACGAATTAACTTAAATTATTGCTAGATGTATCCTATCCGCCGCGATCCCCCGTGTGCCTAGCCGGCCGGTCATATATCAGGGATCCCGGTCAGGGATCTCAAATTTTTTCGAAAACATAATACAGCCTATCTTACTCGAGGATGATTTAATATATCGGTCCAGTGGTTTTTGAGTTTATTCGATACATATAAAAATATATAAAAGTACAAATCTCTCCACTTTATAATATAAGTGTAGATTTCAGTCAAAATAGTGCAAGTAGTTACTTTTTTCTAGTGCCGAATGTTCTGCATTTAAACCGAAATTCAGCAGAATATCGCAGTTCGGCTCAAGCTGCCGAAATTCGGTTAAACCGAATTTAAAACGAATTTCGGCCTATCCCTAATAAGTGGTGATCCCCATCACCGCATTTTACCGACTTGATAACGATTATCGACTATTTCTAGCGATAACCGGGACCGACGGCTTACGTGTTCATCCGAGACACAGGAGTGATTACATACCACCCGCCAGACTCCGAACTGCTACTGAGATTTTGAATTTTCGAGAAAATCCTCGAAAAATCTCTGATACTTTCGCACGACTCAGGAATCGAACCTTAGACCTCATGATCTGAGCCGAATAGGTTATCCCCTAAACCACGAAGCAGTTTTACCAATATCTTTTTAAATTTCAGTTTATATGTTTGTATGTCCCATTTTAACTCAAGAAAGACTAGACCGATATTAATAAAAAAAAGATTTAGATTGAGAAAGAAAAAAATTTAAAATTCTAAAGTAATATATAATATATAATTTCTAATAATAATATATAATTTCTAATAATAATAAAATATAAAAATCTGCGTTTATAAATGAATGTGTCTGCGTCCACGTGATTTTCTTTATCGGAGATCTTAAATCTAGATTTTTTGAGATTATCTCTTTTAAGATCATTGCTCGCCCATCGCCCCTGTCTGATTCATAACCTTATGTACCCAAATTGTTAAGCAATACAATATATTAAAAATTTAGAACAACTAGCTGATTCTCATGGCTTTATTGGCGTGAATAAGTACAATCAGAAAATTTAGCCTACGCGAACTTAAGAATTTAATCTTTTTTTTGTAACCGTCGGTAAAAAATATTTTTTTAAATCAGTGTAGTAGGCGTCTTCCTATTAAACGCAGATTAGAATTAAACTAGTTTTATCCTAAGTATCTTTCAAAAAATATCAACATGTAGTTGGATGACAAAGTTTGAATGAATGAATGAAAACTCTTTATTGTGCACAAACTTACAATTTAAAAATACACGTTTAGTAAAATTAATTTCTATATAATAGTCGTACACAAAGGCGGTCAAATCGCCAAAAGAGCGATCTCTTCCAGACAACCTTTTGTGGGTAAGGATAAAATTAAACCTATTATTATGACTATTTACCTATTTTATATCTATACATATATATTATAAATTCGGAAATCATAAATGAGAACATAAAAAAAATTGACATACAGTAAATATACGCTAAGAAAGTGCACAAATAACAAAAATATACAACAGAAAAATCTTAAATAATATTGTCTAATGTATTAAACTTAAATTCAAATAATATGGTTTTAAAAGCGTTTATTGATGCAGTTTTGTTTTAATTATAATTTATTTTGTCTGTTTACTTTCATTTTTGATTATTACTAGTTTTATTTTAGTATGTGACTTAAAGACCTTACAGTTTATCGATTTAATATACAGGCTCCTTATAATGTCTGAATAAAAAGGAAGTTTTCGCTGTCATTTTAATTTTTTGATGTTGCATGATAGTGATGTGAAACCACATTGCAGATCATCATACATGTAAGTTTTTATTAATAGCAGTAATAGAGTTACGGCTAGTGCAAGCATTCAGGATAAATAGAAAATAACCGGTCATGATACGCGTAAAGATTATTAACGGAAAAGTTTATTTTATGTTATTGAGATAGGCAAAGTGGCAGACGTGCCACCTGATGGTAAGTGGTTGGAACTAGCTCAGGTATTCCATTCGTGTGTTGCCTATCCTGAGACATAACATGTTAAGTCTCGGTGCCAGTAATTACACTACACATTGATTGAAAAAATTTGGAAGCTATGTCAAAGTTTCTTAAAAATTTTTCGTCAACGATTACTCCCAAACGGATGAACCGATTTTGATGAAATTTATGCATTAGCCGAGTTTTTTGAGAAATAGAGCTGATTAGTTTTTGAACTCAATCGGTACATTAATCTGAAAATTATGTTAAAGAAATACTATCTCACCAAAATTTTTTTGGAGTTTTTTCAAAATTTCTCGAAATCTTCTGTGCCGATTTGGTTCAAATTGTCAAGAAGTCTAAGTTGAACGGAATCTAATCGAATGCCATTAACCACGTTTCAATCGATCTGGCCGTTCAAAAGATATGAGATGTTTACATACATACACACACACACACACACACACACACACACACACACACACACACACATACACACACCTTACAAAATACCACACGTTTATTTTTTATAATATAGATATAGTAATATTGATTAAATTAGAACTAAATAATTAGAAATAAAATTATCATGTGGAAGGGTTAGCAGATCCTACGACACAAGTTTAGTACTTAGTGTAGGTTCTGCGCGCCAATGTACACCCATTTGTATGTAAGCACTCTAGTATAGATTTTATTATAGATTTTTGATATGTACATGAACATGTAAATCTTGGTTTTGAGAAAATAAACGTATTATATTATATTACATACATGCAAACATACTGACGTCATCGTGAAAATAGTTGGAAAATGTTCTTAGGATCTAAAAACGTGGAATCTGGTGAAAACTCAATTTTTGAAAATCGGGGCAAAATCAGTAACTTCCAGTGTAGCGGGAAGTTAAAAAAACTTTTATCTTTAGAATTACGGAACTCAGTTTCCTATTGTAAGTGGCTTTGTGATGTTTAATTTAATAAAAATGCAGTTTTTTTATTTTATTTATATTTTTATTTTTATTTATTCAGGATAACAACAGCATTTAAGTACATACACTATTAAATTTAAATGATTTACAAATTAAAGCCAGTAATAGTTATCCACTGAGTTTATTACATAATATATTGAGAGCAAAAAGTTTCTTGTTTTTTTGTTGTTCAAAGTTCTTCATATTTCATGATGTGTCAAAATAAACTTCAATCATAATAATTCTTTTATCCTCAAGGTGCAGACTATGATCGAAGGCCAAGGCGATTAAGGCAGCACCCTTTTTTAATTAAACTAATTAATTTTGTTTATTGATATAATTTGACTTTGATATATCTATATATTGTACTTGTATAATATGTAAATATATTTTTTAAATTTGGTTTTTTAACTGTACTGGTTTATATCAGGACTGTACGACTCCTTTCTTATATATAAAAATATACATACAAAGAAAATTTACATGAGGAGTGCGCTTATAAATGATTTTTCCAAACTATTTTTTATCCAGTTTCTATTAGGGGCCATCCATAAATTACGTCACACAAATTTCATGATTTTTTGACCCCTCCCGCGTCCTTGTCACAGCTGGTCACATTTGTGAGACCCCTCCTACCTAGTGTGATGTCACATATTTTACAATTTTACATTGGAAAAATGATCTCCTTCGATTATTTTTTATCTATTCAGGTATTGTATTTTGAAAAAATGTGATGTCGCAAAATTTGGATCCCTTCCGTACCCCTTGTCACATAATGTCACACTCTTCGACCCCCTCCTTCCCCCTTAACGGGTGACGTAATTTATGGATGGTCCCTTAACTAACGGTAACATATTGTGCATAAAATGTGCAAACGATCCAGTATTTTCTATAATTGATTGCCGTGTAATATAAATCTTAGTAGATCAGATATTAGCGATATCTCTTTGAATATCGTTCACGCAGAACTAATGGAGTTTGACTCCGTTAAATATATCTAACCGATGTTGAGTGCGGTAGGTAACTGGATTGCTAGATTTTATGGAGATAACAGTTCTTTTACTATGTTTGTACGAGTTTCTTTTATAGCGGAAGATAGCAATAAAAATCCATTTTACAATACATACAAAATAAATAACAAACAAAATAATATATTTTTCGCAAACACGCGCGGAAATTACTAGTGTTATTACGTTTGAATAAAGAGCATCTGAAGTATCGTATTTACGTACACAGAAAAATGAAAGTTATTGTCTATGCAACGCGGTGAAACAGTGAAACGCGTTTCTTTGTTTCTTGTTTCAAATTCATTTGTATGAAACGGCATCCCAGCATCCCTTTTTATAATTAACTAGGTGACTCGGTAAATGTTGTTCTGTCAGCTTTGTGTCTACTTTTCCGTTTTTTTCTATATTTTTTCACATTTTAAAAATAACCTCAACCCCCATGAATATTTTAAAACCAAAATTATATATATATAAATATAAATATATATATATATATATATATATATATATATATATATATATATATATATATATATATATATATATATATAGTGGAATTTGTAATTTGAATTAAGAACTCTTTTATCTCGACACAAGTAGCGTTCACGTGGATGTACCTATAGCCACAAATAAAATTTATTACATGAAAAGTTTTTTTTCTTTGCATTTTTTTAAAAAAGCACTATATAGGGTGAAAACCCTGTCCGATCCGCAAGAGATATATAGGTAGGTCACTGACATTATCAAAAAAGTATATATATATATATATATATATTTATTAAAATAAGAAAAATAGTCGTATATATATATATCGTATATATACGACTATTTTTCTTATTATATATATATATATATATATATATATATATATATATTATATATATATATATATATATATAATAAACACAACATATATATATATATATATATATATATATATATATATATAATAAACAAAATTAATTAGTTTAATTAAAAAAGGGTGCTGCCTTAATCGCCTTGGCCTTCGATCATAGTCTGCACCTTGAGGATAAAAGAATTATTATGATTGAAGTTTATTTTGACACATCATGAAATATGAAGAACTTTGTATATATATATATATATATATATATATATATATATATATATATATATATATATATATATATATATATATATATATATATATATATATATATATATATATATATATATATATATATATATATATATATATATATATATATATATATATATATATATATATATATATATATATATATATATATATATATATATATATATATATAGTGGAATTTATGTAATTCGCAGCGCAGCATGTTGTGGTCTAACCTTTAACCAGTGGACTTTCTTTTATCAAATACAAACTTAGCCGTGTCTTGTTCAAGTTATCTTATTTTGCGGCCAATGTACAGAGTGTGCAAGAGATTTGGTAAGATAAAATGATTTTAATTGTGCTACGAGTATAAAGAAGAACGCTGAAACTTTTAATGTGGTCTGTGGCTATAACAATGTCGATCCAAATAGATTTTATTTTACATTTTTATTTATACAATAGTATAGTTAGGGTTTGCAATCCAGCAATACGGGATCCTGCATTCCCGCGGGATCCCGCTTTGCTTATTAATTTGCGATCCACGGATCCGCGTTTTGAAGGTGCAATGCGCTTTCAAAACGCGGATCCGTGGATCGCGCAAAAAAATTGGCGCTAAGACTTTCGTAGAGTTTCGATGAGATTTTTTCATATATTTATTTATTTATTTTATTAAAACCTATACAAGCATAAAATATGAAGGTGCTACAAAACCTGGCTTGAATTTTTATTTATTATAAGATAGCCCTAGAAAGGAGACCCTTCTTATGAAAAGAGTCAACCATCGCCTATAGACACCAAAATACCTTACCCTCCAAACCGGAACACGTCAGTGTCAAGCACTGACGCTATTGCGTCAGGAATAGGTAAGTCGGTGGTACCAAACCCGGGCGAGATAATCCAGAACTCTACCACCTAGTAGCCACGATGGTAGTGATTTGTATAGCCAATCGATCGCCTTTCACGACCAGCTTGGCAAAACGGCAGTTGGCCTATTCTTCAAAGGAGCCCGGGACCAACACAGGGGATAAATAGTACAGGCGATATCGGCGCATGAGTACCAAAGCTGTTTCACCTCATTTTTTATATAGTCCTCTTCAAATAGTCATAGGTACTGATGATATATATGCATGTTGCCGTGGGGTAACTCGATGACACTGTTTGAACTAATTTTTCTTAAACAGTGGCAAAGAATTTTTATTTTCAAATGAGTCATTGTTTTTATATTCTTTGATAAAATACATCCAAAAAAGGTTACGCGATTTTTTAAGACTGAGTTGATATTTTTGAAGATACAAATTTTTTAATGTTAAAAGAATCCCAATTATGATGGTGTTAACTCATTAAAAATAGGTACAACATCAAGAAAAAGATTAAATTATACATGATGTCTTTTTGTATATTATTTATGAAATAATTAATGATATCCTTAAGCAATAATGAAAAATATTTTTACTCCTGTTTTTTAACTTCCTCTTAAGGGCATAAACGTTTTTTTATTTTATTTAAAATTACTTTCTAATTTATAATATAAGCATGGATTAGTATAGATTATAAATTTGTATAATATTTATAGTAACTACATATTAAAAATTACGTATATAGTATACTTAATTAAATATGTAAATATATATATATATAAAGCTTGAACCATTATCTTTTTGTAGACGCCCGTTTAAAAGATTAAACCATCTGCCATTCTGCCAGACAGTTCGTAATAGGCAAACAATTGGCTACACGTGTCATTACCATCGTGACGATTAGGTGGTACAGTTCCGCAACGCCTCGCTCGGGTATATGGTACCACCACGTTACCTATTTCTGCCGGAATAGTGTCAATGGCTGTTATTGTCGTGTTCTGGTTTGGAAAGTAAGGTAGCCGGTAAGAATTTGCAAGTGGTAATGCCATCCGGCTACATGGATAGCAACGCACCATTTACATCTTCGGTGAGTACAGGTGTTGTGTTATCTTTCCAAAAGAATAGCCTTCCGCATGTTTGCTCTCTGATGAAATATCAGAAGCCAGCCAACGCTTTGACCAACGTGTCGGTTTTGTGAACACCTGATTGGAATGAAGTTCCTTTCGCTATATCTAAGATCGTGTCTTAAACCCTGTTTTCACTTTGATTAGTGCTAGTGTGAATGTTTAATGCAGGTGCTTAGTATTAAGAAAAAAATACGTGAAGATAGCCGTGGATTAGTGCAAGTGATTCGTATTCAGCTTAGTAAAAGTGCATAGATGCTGATTACTTATCACTCGCACTGATCAACGGCTGTCTTCACGTATTTTTATCTTAATACTAAGCACCTGCATTAAACACTCACACTCGTACTAAAGTGAAAAAAAGTGAAAACGGGGCTTTACACGAGGTGTCAAGTTTAACTAAACGTATGAGTCATTTGTATGAAAAGATCGGTATATGCCGTAGCAGTAAGGCCCCCGTTCACAGTTGTGTCGTAGTAATTCTTATTTATAATTATAAGAAAGTGTATTTAAACCATTGATATAAAAAACTCAAGATCATAAACAAAACTGACACTCAAAAGTGTCGTTAATTTCATTTAAGTAGTTATAGATATTGCAAAACATATGTCTTTTCTTATCCAACCTTAAGCGCAAAGTTTATAGTTGTTTTTACAAAGCAATGTACAAAAAGAAATAAAATTGAAAATAACGCGACCGACGCGATTCTATTTGAAATGAGTGCACAATTTTAAATTGTATAGTAAATTTTAAATTGTGCGCTTATTTTTGGAGGACATTTTTGAGACCCTGATTGTGTATATTGGGTTTTTTATATGAATGATTTAAACGTTAAATTACAAAATATTTTTGGAACGAAGTTCCTTACGGCAGGCTTGGAGGGGATAGGGATTTTGCTGCGCGACCGAACTGAAAAAAATGTGATAGTAAAACCGTAAGAAAAATGCGTGAAATAAAAGCGTTAAATGAGACGTGCGCAGGCGCGACAGTCGCGTACACAAGCGAGTAGTGCCCTTTAGCCGAAGGAAGTTCGTTCCTACCTGGTGACCCGCGACAACACATCATTTTTTGCATATTTTCAAAATTGGCTCAAGAAGCATATTCTCAAGCTGAATGAATCTATTCAAAACAGTACCTATTAATTTCCTAGGAGATCGGGAAGTGACTCAAAAATTAATGCAAAATGGTCGGTTTTTGGTATCGTTTTGTTACACATTTTTCGGTCTAGCCTCTCAACCTGTAAACAATAACGTGCGATAAGGAACTCCGTTCCTAATTCCTACACGAGTAGATAAAGGCAATTGCCATTTCCGCCGAAGCTTTTACGGTGTCTATAGAAAACCCTGTCCGATCGTCAGAAGCATTATTTGGTAGCTTAATACAAACTTATTTGTGTCATTATTTTATGGATATTGATAGGTACATAGATTTTGAAAATATATGCCTGATTTAAGAGGAAATTGCTCAACTGGAACGAAGTTCCTTATCGCGCGTTGTGAAAGGGGGCTAGACGAAAAAATTCTCACGAAAAGTTGTAACGACACTTTTTGCTATAATAAGCTATTGTAAGCTTTGCGGCGTGCGCATGTTTCTCTGTCTGTCTCTCTCCCTCTCTCTCTCTCTTATAGAAAGCAAGCCAAAATTACATTTTATTGCAATTTAAAACTTTATTACAATTCCTTCACTAATTAATCGAAAGGAACTTCGTTCCATCCGGGTGTCCCTTGACACCTCTTAACTTTTTTAGTACTAAAATATGGCACTTAAAACTACATATAAAAAACCCTTCATATAAAAAACCCAATATACACAATCAGGGTCTCAAAAATGTCCTCCAAAAATAAGCGCACAATTTAAAATTTACTATACAATTTAAAATTGTGCACTCATTTCAAATAGAATCGCGTCGGTCGCGTTATTTTCAATTTTATTTCTTTTTGTACATTGCTTTGTAAAAACAACTATAAACTTTGCGCTTAAGGTTGGATAAGAAAAGACATATGTTTTGCAATATCTATAACTACTTAAATGAAATTAACGACACTTTTGAGTGTCAGTTTTGTTTATGATCTTGAGTTTTTTATATCAATGGTTTAAATACACTTTCTTATAATTATAAATAAGAATTACTACGACACAACTGTGAACGGGGGCCTTACTGCTACGGCATATACCGATCTTTTCATACAAATGACTCATACGTTTAGTTAAACTTGACACCTCGTGTAAAGCCCCGTTTTCACTTTTTTTCACTTTAGTACGAGTGTGAGTGTTTAATGCAGGTGCTTAGTATTAAGATAAAAATACGTGAAGACAGCCGTTGATCAGTGCGAGTGATAAGTAATCAGCATCTATGCACTTTTACTAAGCTGAATACGAATCACTTGCACTAATCCACGGCTATCTTCACGTATTTTTTTCTTAATACTAAGCACCTGCATTAAACATTCACACTAGCACTAATCAAAGTGAAAACAGGGTTTAAGACACGATCTTAGATATAGCGAAAGGAACTTCATTCCAATCAGGTGTTCACAAAACCGACACGTTGGTCAAAGCGTTGGCTGGCTTCTGATATTTCATCAGAGAGCAAACATGCGGAAGGCTATTCTTTTGGAAAGATAACACAACACCTGTACTCACCGAAGATGTAAATGGTGCGTTGCTATCCATGTAGCCGGATGGCATTACCACTTGCAAATTCTTACCGGCTACCTTACTTTCCAAACCAGAACACGACAATAACAGCCATTGACACTATTCCGGCAGAAATAGGTAACGTGGTGGTACCATATACCCGAGCGAGGCGTTGCGGAACTGTACCACCTAATCGTCACGATGGTAATGACACGTGTAGCCAATTGTTTGCCTATTACGAACTGTCTGGCAGAATGGCAGATGGTTTAATCTTTTAAACGGGCGTCTACAAAAAGATAATGGTTCAAGCTTTATATATATATATATTTACATATTTAATTAAGTATACTATATACGTAATTTTTAATATGTAGTTACTATAAATATTATACAAATTTATAATCTATACTAATCCATGCTTATATTATAAATTAGAAAGTAATTTTAAATAAAATAAAAAAACGTTTATGCCCTTAAGAGGAAGTTAAAAAACAGGAGTAAAAATATTTTTCATTATTGCTTAAGGATATCATTAATTATTTCATAAATAATATACAAAAAGACATCATGTATAATTTAATCTTTTTCTTGATGTTGTACCTATTTTTAATGAGTTAACACCATCATAATTGGGATTCTTTTAACATTAAAAAATTTGTATCTTCAAAAATATCAACTCAGTCTTAAAAAATCGCGTAACCTTTTTTGGATGTATTTTATCAAAGAATATAAAAACAATGACTCATTTGAAAATAAAAATTCTTTGCCACTGTTTAAGAAAAATTAGTTCAAACAGTGTCATCGAGTTACCCCACGGCAACATGCATATATATCATCAGTACCTATGATTATTTGAAGAGGACTATATAAAAAATGAGGTGAAACAGCTTTGGTACTCATGCGCCGATATCGCCTGTACTATTTATCCCCTGTGTTGGTCCCGGGCTCCTTTGAAGAATAGGCCAACTGCCGTTTTGCCAAGCTGGTCGTGAAAGGCGATCGATTGGCTATACAAATCACTACCATCGTGGCTACTAGGTGGTAGAGTTCTGGATTATCTCGCCCGGGTTTGGTACCACCGACTTACCTATTCCTGACGCAATAGCGTCAGTGCTTGACACTGACGTGTTCCGGTTTGGAGGGTAAGGTATTTTGGTGTCTATAGGCGATGGTTGACTCTTTTCATAAGAAGGGTCTCCTTTCTAGGGCTATCTTATAATAAATAAAAATTCAAGCCAGGTTTTGTAGCACCTTCATATTTTATGCTTGTATAGGTTTTAATAAAATAAATAAATAAATATATGAAAAAATCTCATCGAAACTCTACGAAAGTCTTAGCGCCAATTTTTTTGCGCGATCCACGGATCCGCGTTTTGAAAGCGCATTGCACCTTCAAAACGCGGATCCGTGGATCGCAAATTAATAAGCAAAGCGGGATCCCGCGGGAATGCAGGATCCCGTATTGCTGGATTGCAAACCCTAACTATACTATTGTATAAATAAAAATGTAAAATAAAATCTATTTGGATCGACATTGTTATAGCCACAGACCACATTAAAAGTTTCAGCGTTCTTCTTTATACTCGTAGCACAATTAAAATCATTTTATCTTACCAAATCTCTTGCACACTCTGTACATTGGCCGCAAAATAAGATAACTTGAACAAGACACGGCTAAGTTTGTATTTGATAAAAGAAAGTCCACTGGTTAAAGGTTAGACCACAACATGCTGCGCTGCGAATTACCTTATCGTTTCGTCTTGTATTCGTGAAAGTTGATAAATTCTGTTCTAATTTACGAGTGTCTTGATAAATTGAGAAGGCGTATGAAATTATAAGAAGTCTCACATCTAAGAATCTCGATCGAATAGAATTTATTATGTAGCTAGTTAATTTACCAGCGTTTACCCACGACTTCGCCTACGTTAAACATTATTTTTCTATCCTTCGGGAACATTACTTTTTTCTGGATAAAATATATCCTAAGTATATCAGAAGAAGCAAACCAATGGCATGGCGATATAATATTAGGGGCACACCACTGATCACTAAGTATTTCCAAACTTCCGTAGTGCAATAGCAATCAGGCTTAACCTGATTGTATAAGTCTCATTTCGTAGCATTTTTATGCTTTTAACATTTTGTTGTCTCCTGTTGAAACAGGAGGGAAACAGGATGTATTTTCCTACTCCTCCTATATACTTCTGATTAAATTCGATGCGGGTTCCAAGACAGCTTAGCTTTTCCCCAGGGCACCCTGAGCTCGCAACTCAGTGGTTATCAGGACGGTTGCCGCTGTTGATTCTGGTTTACAGAAGTTACAGTGGTGGGAACGAGAGGTGGGCCAATTGATCATTAAGTACACTATAAAGTATTATATTATAAATGAAAGCAAAAAGCAAGTTTATAGCATAATCTATGGCCGCAACATCGTCCGCTTGGAAAAATCTAAAATATAAGTAGCCAAAATTACTCTTTGTTACCGTGGTTCAAAAGATAGACAGTCCCTGGGTTTTACCCACATAGTTCCCGTTCCCGTGAGAATTTTGGAATAAAAATTATCCTATGTCCTTGGACCGAGACCGAGAGGTCCTCAAGCTATCTGTGTACCAAATTACTTCCAAATCTGTTCAGTGGTTTAAGCGTGTAGAAGAGACAAACAGACAGACATAGTTACTTTCACATTTATAATATTAGTATGGATTTTTCTATACATATAATAAAACTGTAAGAGGTCGAATTTTGTACATTGAAGATATTTTGAAATTCCTTTTTAATCGGTACTGAAGCGAAAAGCGTATTTTTTTTAATTCTTGTAGTAGTATGGATTATGATTATTTATATCATAGGATTATGTATATCATAGGATAACAAACAAGCGGATATCTCTCGTGATGGAAGGAGAAATTATCGAGGTAGTATAGAGAAAAAAATATATAAAAAAACTTTTAAATTTATAATATTTAGTTTTATTTTCCCAATAATCACGAAAACTGAATTAGACTGCACGTAATGGAGTCCCCATTACTGATTTACTTATTTAGAAAAAAATACACGTTGTTACATAAACATTCGCCACCTTGCCCTTGCATCTTTAAACTTCAAACTTCAAACTTATTTATTTTGCATAAATCAGGTTTAAAGCTCTGCATCTTTAAAAAGTAAAGTATTTTCACGCCCGTATCACCGAAGAGGTAGGCAGAGGTACAACAAGTGCACCCACGATTAGCCAAAGATACTTGGTCCCACAATGTGATAGGTGGCCAACCTATCGCCAACCGGGCACTTTCCAATCCCAAGCAACGTTGTTTTTATCAGAAAACTGAGAAAACACATGTAACCGATCAGTTAAGTAGTTAAGGAGTGAAAGCGTAACAAACAAACTTACATTCGCGTTTGTATCTCTAAAAAATTTTCCTGAAGAATCTGTAAAGAATTTCCCTGTGTTGGTCCCGGGCTCCTTTGTAGAATAGGCCAACTGCCGTTCTGCCAGGCATATCGTAAAAGGCGACTGATTGGCTATGCGATTGACTATCATCGTGGCCACTAGGTGGCAGAGTTCTGCATTGTCTCGCCCGGGTCTGGTACCAACGCCTTACCTGTTACTGACGCAATAGCGTCAGTGCTTGTCAATGTTGTCTTCTGGTAAACTTATGCATGTCGCATTAAACCTCGCCATAAGATAGCAACGCAGCACTAGTAACATCTTTAGTGTCAATAGGCGATGGTTGACTCTTTCCATCAGGAGACCTATCTGCTTGATTGCTATCTTGTGATATAAAAGAAACGAACAGGTAAGTCCTGTAGCAGGCTATTATCACATAAGAATGACGTATTTTTTGGGTATAAAAGTGGCAACTAGTCCGGTTTGGGCACGCTAAGGTTTCGGCCCGTAGGCCTAAATGACTTATAACATTTATAACATAAAGATGTCATATTTTTGTCAGTCGTTTGTGCCCAATATAAAAAAAGGAAGGCAACAATAGATTTGTGTACAGTCGAATGATAAATGTTCTTTGTAATGAAATAAAACCATGAAATATTGGTACTAACACATGCACACATATTTTCACACCGAATCCCGTGTGAGGTAGGTTGAGATAATTGAGTGTCATACAACGCAATCCAGATAGAGACCTTTCTCCCTCCAGTCTAGTACATAGCTTCAGTACTTCGGTGTATTTAAAAATCAACAGTGTCCAAAATATAAAACTAATCATTAATTAAAAATTAAAATTGCTTTCAAAATCAAGTACTATCTACATATTACTTGTATGCTTCATAAGTCTGCTAGGATCGTGAGGTTTGGCAGTTGGGTTTTTCTGCATGTACATATGTAACAATTTGATTTAGTATACAAAATTACGATAGAATTTCCAATTATTCTATTCGATATGCGGTGACGATCTTTGTTATCGGGCTTTTAAAAGTACTATTGTTATGTATTAATTTAAATTTTAAATAATAATGTCTGAACATTAAAAATAACTAACACCCCCTTACCCCTACCCCTTCATTAAATCACGTGTCTGCTTCATGTACAACATTTCCAAAGCATCAAAATCTATTCAATGAGCCCAAACACAATAAATTACTGTAAATTATCGCAAAGTTGGAACACCTTTGTTCACGATTATATTAAACCTTGAATAATAAGGACTAGGAGAAACTAAATTCGTTTAGGCGCTTAGGAGCTTAAGATGCCACTCCTTAAACTTATGACAAACGAGGTGTTACAACATTTTTCTTCGGAAGTAAATAAATAATGTAAAAATATAAGAAATAAAAGTATTTTCTACATAACTGTACATAACTTCAAAAATTAGAGTGGGCAAAATAGTAACAAAATATATATTATATATACAATGTGAATGTGGAAGGATGTAGATACCGGGGAAGACTAAGACTGGCATATCATGATCAGTTTATTCCGGTACTATCCGAAGGTGGTGTCAAGAGACTTCGCAACCGGCGTGTTTTTAAGAAGAAAATTACAAATGTAGAAAATGCAAGACTAATCTGCAAGGATTGTGAACTAATTTATATTATAAAAAATAAAATGGTATCTCCTCCATGGATTAGTATTTTATGAAGGCGTTTTAACACAAGCGGTAACGAGACGCATTCCTAAATACTGTATCATTACTAATTAATTTTTACTAGTCTATATATTAATAATATAAATAGAAAGCATTCGTGTTCTCCATGTTTGTAGCGAATAAACTCCAATACTACAAGACTGATCCTGAAACCTCTTTTAAAAAAGTTACACTCTCCAGGAATAAGATAGGAGTAAAAAATCGATCGAACAAAATGAAGTAAATGATTTTGGCTCATTATGGAAAATGGCAAGTAACAGAAAGTAAAAAAGTAGCTAATAAGAAATAAATAATAATGCAAATAATGATACTTGCAATATCTGAAGGATTTTTCTTTTCGAAATTAATTTAAGCAGTCGGTTTATATGACCGTTACTATGAAATCAGGCTTTTGTAGACAAATACATCTATGTCCTAGGGTACTAGACAAGGCATGCGTTACGTCAGTTGTGTTTCAACGAATTTGATGTATCTACATCAAATCCTATCTAGGTGAATAAGTATTTAAATTTGTGTTAATTTTCTGTTTACAAAAGTGGGACACTTTAGCTCTCGTTGAGGCAGCGGGACGGATAGCCGGAAGGACCATACTCCGAAGTGAACATTTAGCTCCTAAAAATCTACCGGTGTCCCATTTAGATCGAATATAATAACAATATCAAAACATCCAAAGTAATTGTTGGTTACTTAATTGCATGTCAGACATGAGACATTAATTTCTTTGTTACACAGTCATTGAGTACGTAATTCGTGTACACTTTGTTTCGCCCGTGGGCAAAATAAAATTTATCGTCGACGTAGGTACTTATATTATTACAGGTTTCCAGATAAATTATTTGGACAATTACATGTTTTAGTCGTACTTTTCGCTACATAAATTTGTTAAATTATAAATCTAGTTATTAAATATGTTATGGTTATAAATTTTATGTAGTTTCTATTAGCACTTGAAGATTAATGTTTATACGATTATAATAATTAAACTAACTATTAATTGGCTACATTTTTCAAGTGAACAGTTAACACCGCATGTATTAAACGCAGTAAATTGCAATAGAATTCCAATCTCCCCTATTTTTGGAACCCTGGATTAGATTCTTCTAACCTTCCGAACAAAAATATAGCTTTCGAAATCGTTTCTTACTTCTGAGGTAAGAAATATATATTTTTTTTATATCATAAGATAGCAAACAAGCAGATGGATCTCCTGATGGAATGAGTCAACAATCGCCTATAGACACCAAAGATGTCAATGGTGCGTTGCTATCTTGTGGCGAAGTCTAATGTTACATGTTGAAATTTACGGGCTACCTTACCCTCCAAACCAGAACACGACAGTGACAAGCACTGACGATAATGCGGCAGAAATAGGTAAGGCGGTGGTATCAGACCCGGGCGAGACAATGCGGAACTCTACCACCTAGTAGCCACGATGGTAGTGACTCGCATAGCCAGTCGGTCGCTTACAACCTGCCTGGTAAAACGGCAGTTGGCCTATCCTTCAAAGGAGCTCGAGACCAACACGGGGGAATTATATAAAATGTATTTAAGGTATTTAGACGGATTTTTGCTATGGGGCCCAGCCCGTTGAAGTTAGCCTCGGTGTCCTTCTTTTACTGTTTCAAAACTCACACACTTGCAGTCTTGCAGTTGTGTTGCCGGCCTTTTGAGTGTCATCCTAGAAAAATGGTGATGGGTCCAATATTTTTTCTTTTGTATTTGTAATTTACGAATAAAAGCTCAATAATTATCTTCGAGGTCCATATTGTTAGACATAATGGTCATAACTAGCTGAACCGGCAGTAGCATTTCATGAAATCACTTCCACAGATAGCAGGAAAGATGTTATGTAAGATGATCAATAGATTGTTATAGATAGCCGTCATTTGATTTCAGTCGACACAATCTGGGGTCCGATACACGTAACAAAACGTTAATCGAATCGAAGCCTTTAGAGCTCTATCACATTTTCTTACATATTATGTCACATCGTAGCTAAGGATTCAAAACGTTATAATATCGATATGTTTGCTGTTTCGTGATTAGTTCGCCGCGTTTTATGCTGTTTAGTGATTGGTTCGCCAACTAGCGCTAGAAGACAACGTCGTAATATTATATACCATAACCAATCACGACGACGCAAACATATCAATATTATAACGTTATAAATCCTTATTTGTAGCACAATGCTACGTTATATGATTGTATCGTGTTTATGCGTGGTGGAGCCCTAAACGTTTAGATTTGATTGTGTGTTTAAATGCGTGTTTATGCGTGTTAGAGCCCTAGATGCTTAGATGACGTTTTCTTACGTGAATTATGGGGCTGGCCGTGGCAGCCATATTCCCTCATGTGTGGTAGACCTTCTTACACTTGCATTATTTGGCTTATAGTGTTACTTGCTGACCCGCGCAGCTCTTCCCGCGAATAGATTAAATTGTCGATATTTTTTTAAATACAAACTTTCCCATATTGTAGCTCTTACGGGACTTTTTTAAAGCCTTTATTTGATCTAGAATCTAAAACTATCCTCATAATAAAAACTATCTACTAACTATACTTATATTATATATATATATATATATATATATATATATATATATATATATATATATATATATATATATATATATGTATATATATATATATATATATATATGTATATATATATATATATATATATATATATATATATATATATATATATATATATCATAAGATAGCAAACAAGCAGATGGATCTCCTGATGGAAAGAGTCAACCATCGCCTATATACACCAAAGGTGTTAATGGTGCGTTGCTATCTTGTGGCGAGGTCTAATGCTACATGCATATGTTTACCGGCTACCTTACCCTCCAAATCGGAGTACGACAGCGACAAGCACTGACGCTATTGCGGCAGGAATAGGTTAGGCAGTGGTACCTGACTCGGGCGAGACAATACAGAACTCTACCACTTAGTAGCCACGATGGTAGTGACTCGCATAGCCAGTCGGTTGCCTTTTACAACCTGCCTGGCAGAACGGCAGTTGGTCTATTCTCTAAAGGAGCCCGGAACCAACACGGGGAATATAGTATGGATTATTATAACTTTTTTATAGTATAGTTTAAATTCCATCCTCACTACCTTGAAGTCTGAAAAACCACAACCGTGCGCTTTATCTTGGCATTTTCTACCTCGCACTACTCCTTTGTGGAATCAATTACCGGCAGGGGTGTTTCCGAACGGACACGACTTGGAGACCTCAAGAAAAGAGCCTACTCATTTTTAAAAGGCCGGCAATGCAAATGCGAAGTCCCTGGCATTGCAGACGTTCATGGGTGGCGGTGATCACTTATCATCAGGTGCATTCCTTGCTCGTTTGCCCCCTCTACTGTAGAAAAAGTTATTATTATAGTACCTTACTCATTCTTAAAAGGCCGGCAACGCAGCTGCAATACCCCCGGTATTGCAGTTGTCCATGGGCGGCGGTGATCACTTACCATTAGGTGCATCACCTGCTCGTTTGCCCCCTCTGCTATAAAAAAAACTACTACTAGTAGACTGTTTCAAAATTGTTTCTATTTACATATTTTGCAAGGCTATAAATGCGTCAACCATAACAATATCAAAATAACCCTGACGTAAAGTGGTATAGTGTTCGGAACCTTTAAAATAAATATAGAAAGTGAGGAACCGACCTTGGGTGTTGTGAAGTGAAATGATCATACAAACAATTTACATGTAGGTGTTAACGTGGTGTTTCACGGAACCCACAGACAGCTGAATAAATCATTGTTCGTAGCAACAAACGCAGCCTCTGCGCTATAGTGCGCGCGAAACTAGTTGGCCGCGCCATACGTAATACGTAATACGTAAGGCGCGGCCAACTAGTTCCGTGCGCACTATAATGTACTAGCGGTTATCTTAACATTTCAACAGCAAATTGTCTGGATTAAAGAGCGCGTTGTAAAGATTGTTTAGCCGATATTCACTGTAAATGTACTTATAGATCGTGGTCCCACGAACAAACTTTTTTTTGACAATTAAAAATTAACAACAAGCTGAATTTTGTCAACATCTTCGTTTTGACGAGATAACAATCTTTTCTATCTTTAAAAAATCTTAAATCGGGTAACTAATAAAGTTATGAGGTTTTGAAAATTTTGATTCGGTGAAGGAAAAATATTTCGACGGTCCCTACGTATAAAAGGATATATGTCAAAAATGTAAAAATTTTTTATTACATATATGGCTTTAAATTTTCCAAACGCTTAAATCTATATAAGACTTTTTCTTTTATTGTATGTATTTCGCTATTCATAGAAATCGAATAACAGAACAAGTGTAATAATAACAAACAATAGGTGTCGTATATGCAGATATCTAAACTTATCGTTCTATACGGTGTTTTAAAATGCGCGTTTTAACATTTAAAACACTGTATTAAGAGGCATGACTTTATTATTGTATTTTTAATATTTTTGGATGGTGATCTTAAGTTGTTTAAGGTATGGTATTTAAAATGAAATACGTTGCTGTTTTTCACAAAATATTTATATTTTATGAATTTATCGAAATTATGTTTTCAGCTTTTTTGTTTTCAGCGTATAAAGAGGTATCTCCGACTTGTCTGATATGAATGTCAATGTAAAAACAGTCATCTATCAGTTTTTCCGGGAAGATATTAAAAAAAAATTAAATTATTTAAATACTATTTTGGACTCCCTAAATAGAATAAACTCGTAAAAAAATATTTATAATTTAAAATATGCATAGAATTATTTCAAGAGAGATTTGAACATTAATTACGCTCTCCTGTAAACCTCAGTTTTTGACATGTCTCTTTATACATAGAGACCGTTGATTTATTAATAAAATAATAATTATTATTTTTCGACTTTAATCGCTTGATAAATTATATTCGGTATTATGAAAAATACGATGAATCTTTTGTTCTATGTATTCGATGGTTTTTCTGACGAGTCCTACTCTCTGAATTTTCGGAATTATAAGATTTTTAAATTTATATCAATCAATTTAAAAACAACCTAATTTTCCCACAACCGCTTGTTAACTATTATTATAATTCAAGGGCTATATTGTCCTACATGTAAAGTGGAAACTTTTCTTAGTCCGACACTCTAAAGTTTTCTTTTTTCTATCTTTATTAGTTACCCTATTCTGGATTTTTCGAAGATACAAAAGATGGGCGTCTCGTCAAAACGAAGCTGCATACAAAAATTCTGCTTGTTCTTAATCAAAAAAAATTGTTCCTGGGACCGCTGTCTATTAGAGAGAACGCCTAAGCTCGGCTTGTGCTAATGTGATCTCTTACATAAAATTTGAAAGTTTAACGTCCACATTTAAAAAAAGTTTTATTTTTTATATCAGATAATAGGGAACAAAGAGTCGTTCTCAGCCTGAAATACTCTTTAAAAGTTATACCAATATTAACTGACCTAGCAAACGTTATTTTGCCATTTAAATTACTAGCTGCAGCTTGCAGCCCGCTGCATTATAAAAGTTTTTTTTATATCATAAGATAGCAAACAAACAGATGGGTCCGGAACACGACAGTGACCGCTATTGCGGCAGGAATTGGTAAGGCGGTGGTAGACCCGGGCGAGACAATGCAGAACTCTACCACCTAGTAGTCACGATGAGAGTGACTTGCATAGCCAATCGGTCGCCTTTTACGACCTGCCTGACAGAACGGCAGTTGATCTATTCTTCAGAGGAGCCCGGAACCAATACGGAGGGGAGTTTTTGGTAAATCCCGCGGGATCGCCTATTTTTTACGAGGTAAAATTAGCCTATGTGCTATTTCAGGTCATCATATACCTGTGTACCAAATGTCATTCAAATCGTTCTGTAGCTTTTGCGTGATTGAGTAACAAACATCCATCCCTCCAAACATCCAAACTTTCGCATTTATAGTATTAATATAGATTGAATTACTAATATTGAATTTTAATATCTAAAAATAGGGGTTGACGGTAGAAGTGTATAATGTGTGTGTTTATGATGTAGTATTAAAAATGTATGTTTTTTTAATACTAGGTACATCATAAAAAATGAAATAAAAAAATTGACCAAAAAATAAAAAATATAATGAGGTGGATCACCCTTATCACTTACGGGTACAAAAATTGATAACAACCAATTCTCCGACCTGTTACATGTAAAATTTCATCAAAATCGATCAAGCTTTTCTGATGAATATGGTAAATAAAACTGGATCCAAACATGAGCCATGGCATTTTTTATCCCCTAGGCCCACAGGGGATAAAAAATGACATGGCTCCATGTTCTACATTCACATGTGATATATTTATTTATTTAGAAATATAGCGCAATTTCCTTCGCTTTGGTGTTTCTCAAGGACCAGGTGTTACGACTTTGTCCTGAGCACCGATCGAGACGTCGCAGACCAAAATTTCGTCTGCATCATCTGCGATGTGACTATCAGATTTATCACACGCATCTTCGTTTTCTTTTTCAAAAATAGTCGCCGTTTCTTCCTCTTTGTCTTAATTATATGATGGAATTTACGAATTATTACAAGCACCACTACAATTTCTGCATATAACGGAGCATTTTAATTCAGTAGTAATAGTAGAATATTTTAGAAAATATGTGAAAAACACGTAGTGGTGCAGATGAACAATACTTTATGACGCTCGTGCGCCAAAATCTATTGATTTTATGAAAAAATTATAAATACATAAATTGTAAAATTTTTTTCTAGTTTAAATTAAACATTGCATTTATGAAAAAATTATAAATACATAAATTGTAAGACTTTTTTCTGGTTTAATTTAGCACATAAATGTTTTTTTCGTAAAATGCGTCGGAAAGGAGGTATTCCCAAAGAAACTGTTATAAGCCGCCATTTTTTCGATAAGGCGGCGCGAGCGGCGGAGATACGAGGTGGCAAAGTTGAAATTCAAAAAGAGCATGTTTACCGATATTCATAAAATAACCAATTTTTATAACTCCCGGAAAACTTTCCAGGTAACCCCCTTTTTTGACCAAATAACTGGGTTTAGCCCAGTCATTTGGTCAAAAAAGGGGGTAAAGGGGGTAAGGGTAAAAGCGAATATATCCGTCGTTGACATGAACAAGATTAAATGCTCAAATAAAACATTATATTGATGATGGGTAACTACGAAACCCTACATTGTGGGCGACCCAACGCGCACTTGGTCGGTTTTATGTAAGACTATAAGCATTTCCATCAAATCAACAATCTGTTAGTTCTTTGTAAAATAGTATAAAAATTTATAAAAGTCATTGTTATTTATTCATTGAATGTAGGAAAGACTGATATGCGCCGGCTTTAATGTAAATCAACTATCAGTATGAATGTTAGAATTTATCTACAATTTGTCATTAATGAAGATTAAATAGTGAAATATTCCTTGGATTCTCGGGCCCGGTAAATTTTTGTAAGTTTTTCTATCGAGGTAAATCTTTTTTATATTATAAGGTAGCAAACAAGCAGATGGGTCTCCTGATGGAAAGAGTCAACCATCACCTGTAGACACCGAAGATGTTAATCGTGTGTTGCTATTTTGTGACGAGGTCTAATGCTACATGCATAAGTTTACCGGCTACCTTACCCTTCAAACTGGAACACGACACTAACAAGCACTGACGTTATTGCGGCAGGAATAGGTAAGGCGGTGGTACCAGGCTCGGGCGAGACAGTGTAGAACTCTATCACATAGTAGCCATGATGATCGTGACTCGTATAACCAATCGCTTGCCTTTTACGACCTGCCTAGCATAACGGCAGTTAGCGTATTCTTCAAAGGAGCCCGGGACCAACGGGAAAACATCTCAATAAGTTATGACAGACGGACTTGGTATCAGAAATACTTAAGACCGTAAGTTTTTTATCTATAGGCGATGGCTCTTTCTATAAGCTATCTGTATGTTCCATATCTTATGTACCGAAAGAAATTGATGTACACGAATTCTTTGTTTCAGCCCGCTAACACTTGAGACCCAGGTCATGAGTCTTGTTTAATTCTAGCTAGCAAACAGATTATTAAACTAAATTAAGTACTTATTATTAAAAAGTCTTTATTAGGTACCAGTGGATGACATAAAAGGTTTCCAGTGAATTGAATAATTGCAACCAATTATTGAATAAAGGATTTAAATTTATTTATACTTTGTACCTATTTATTTATACAGATAAAGCACGTTTCATGTTAATCGTGATACAAGTTTTAATAATCA
This sequence comes from Apodemia mormo, assembly GCA_036924255.1. Lineage (NCBI taxonomy): Eukaryota > Metazoa > Arthropoda > Insecta > Lepidoptera > Riodinidae > Apodemia > Apodemia mormo. The sequence continues at coordinate 20,797,520 of JAUPFN010000021.1, read as the reverse complement.
AAACAATTTTGTTGAAATTAAGCGGCAGTTTCCGTCCTTAATAAAATCTAAATTACGCTGGCGTAATTAACCAAACTGATAAAATAATTAATTTAAAATACTCATTAAATTGAGCGTTCGTGCGCATTAGTGTTTGCTATTAAGATACGAACTAAACATTCAAGAAAAGTTAATACATCCAACACATTTGCTATTACAACTTAACATTGTCTTGTTTGTATTGTTAAGTTTTGGATAAGATTCCCGAAAAGGAAATTTAAAAAAACTGAGTCAAACAAAGTCGAGTAAATTACTTTATTACATACAAAGTCTGAAGTCTTTGGTTTCTGTAACTCTTCTGAAACCACCGTCGAATAATCTACCACCAAAACAATTTGATCATGTATGATAATTTTCTGTCTCTTGATCATTTTGATCTCTCCCTGTACCTACATCCGTCTACATTTCCATTGTATATTTGACAATATTTTATCTGCTATTATGCATATATATATATATATATATATATATATATATATATATATATATATATATATATATATATATATTATGTTTTAAACCGATAATTGCTTTCGCACTTGCTCTTAATATATCCAGTCTTGCTTATATCATATGTTCAGATTATTTTGTTCAGGGAAAATTTACTTTAACTAGCGATCGCCTGTGGCCGAAATTCGACTATAGTTAAACAATAAAATCTCTTTTGATTTTGACAATTGACTTTAGTCGTAAAAAAGCAGCATTAATGTGTGTATGTATGTCACATGAATGTAGTGTATGTTATGTTTATTTTTATTAATTTAATGTATTTCTAATGCATTTTATTAAAAAATATCAATTTTCTGCAGTCCTCCGCAATGTAAACTTGAACTGTTCCAAATTACATTTTCAACCATTTAAGCAATTGTTTTAAAAAGGAGTCAAAATTTTTCTTCACGTATTATTTACTTTAATAAAGTTGTATGTTAAATAAAGTAGCCAGTGGTGTTACGAGTGCTGTAAACATAAATTAAGAATGAAAACTTACTATATGACTTTAGTTGCGGTAAAAAAATGGTGGTTCATGTGTTTTATTTCATGTTGTTCATGTTCATTTACCAAATCTTAATCACGTTAAAAATCCTATAAAAATCCATAAGCTTCAGACGGAAATCCATAAGCCTATTTATTTGTTGTCGTTTGTGATGTAATTAAAGAAAACGAGGCCAGTGATATACGGCTGGACTATAATATTTATATTATTTAACTAGCTGTTGCCCGCGACTTCGTTCGCGCGGACTTCGTTTACTCCGCACAGCTCCTCCCTCGTAGGTAGGTGATAGCGGGATAATATGTAGCCTATATGTTGACCCAACCAGTTAGTAATATTCATGCCTTTGAAGTAAATCCATGCAGTACTTTTTGAGTTTACCCCGATTACATTGACTACATACATACATACATACATTGACTTTTGTACGATTTTATTATATGTATATAGATGGCATAGTTTTTTGTGTAAAATATGTTAGCAAGCAAGCAAAATATGACTCTCCTGATGGAAAGAAATAACCACCGCCTGTAGTTACCAGAAGGTTCATAATCTGTCGCTATACGTTGGCAAGGAAGTGATGCCACATGCATAAATTCATCAGTAACATTATCATCAAAATTAGAAAACACATTGACAAGTACCGAAGCTATTGCCACAAAAATAAGGCGATGGCATGAACCGGGGCGATATGTTGTAGAATTCTACCATCACATTAAACACAAATCATCCTATTAATGTTTTTTACACGTAAGATAGCAAACAAGCAGATGGCTAAAACTATTGCCTATAGACATTAACGATGTTAATGGTGCGTTGTTATTTTTGTGGCGATGTCTTAATGCCAGATACATAAGTTTACCGGCTACCTTACCCTCCAGACTGAAAAACGACAACGACAAACACTGACGCTATTGCACCAGGAATAGGTAAGGCGGTGGTGCCAGACCCGGACGAGACAAAAAGTCTCTCACTTTTGCTAACTGCTTGGCAGGAAGGCATCTGCTCCATAGCACAAAAGAGCCAAGAGGAGGATGGAGGTAAATTGTTAAGTTGCTATTTTTTCTTGCGGTCCCTTCCCTCGCGAAAATTGTTATAAAATTTAGTCTATATTACTCAGGAATAGCTTAGCTTATTTAGTGCTGAAGGAATCTTCAAAATCGGTTTTGTTGTTCCAGAAATCAATTCTTATAAACAACCTCAAAATCTACTGTAATGATTTAACAAGTTGTACTTTTGCATCTTTAATATTTCCTAATTAATGCTAAGGACTTACGGAAAAGTTAATTTTAGAATTGAGTAGTTTGCCGGGAGTCACACTTTGCCGGATGGCCGAATGTAATGATTTAACTTTGTAATGATTTTGTTCATCAAAAGAATATGTCTCAATTGTTTTATATTAGAATAAGTGACAAAATATGGCAACATTAGGTGTCATCTTCCTATTCGTTAAAGTTGTAAAAGCTAAACGGCGCGACAGAACGCGGCAAGATGGTGCGTAGTGGGGTTTACGATATAAGAGACCTCATTTTCAGCGACATACGGTTCTGAGCCATGAGCTCGACAACTTGTGAACACACAGGTCTATACTTGTAATGTTAAAATAGTCTGCAAGAAGTACATTAAAGAAATATCAAGCTTGTATTATATTTTATTCACGAAACTACCTTTTTATATTGTAAGACAGCAAACAAGCAGATGTAAAGAGACAATCACCGCCTATAAATACCAAAAATTATAATGGTGCGCTGCTATTCTTGTGGCGGGATTAATCACACTTGCATAGATTCACCTTAGACAAGATAGCAAACAAGCAAATGGCTCTCTTGATGTAAAGACAGTTCAGAAAGGTCTAGGCATTGCCATTTGACCGCCACGTTGGTCGAGTGGTTAGCGACCCTGACTACGCAATTAACGGGGCTCGGGTTCAATCCCCGACGGGGACAAGTATTTGTGTGATGAGCATAAATGGGTTTGGGTGTTTATTATATATGTAAAAGTATTAATATGTATTTCTATGTATTAATATCGTTGACTTACACCCATAACACAAGCAAATAATTTGCTTACTTTGGATTGATGGATGGTTAGATCAGTAAGTGTAATTTGCCTCGTGAATATTTATTTTATTTATTTATATGGTGGACGTTCCACGTACCCGAAGAAAGCGTTTCGACTCGACATTTGATCCGAACCGCAAGGGACTGGAATATGCTTCCTGAGTCTGTGTTCCCCGACGGGTACTGCCTGGGGATCTTCAAGAGAAGAGTGAACAGGTACCTTCTAGGGAAACGCGTTCCATCTTAGGCCGCATCTTAGCTTACCACCAGGCGAGATCGTTGTAAAGCACTTCCCTATCAACAGTAAAAAAAAGAAAAGAAAACCATTGCCTATAGACACCAACGATGTTAAAGGTGCGTTGCTATCCTTATGCCGAGGTTTTAATGTCAGATGCATAAGTTTACCGGCTACCTTACTCTCCATACCGGAACACAACAAGAGACAAGCACTGATGTTATTGCGGTAGTAATAGTTAAGGCGGTGGCACCAGACTCGGCCAAGATAATGCAGAACTCTACCACTTAGTAGCCACGATGGTAGCGGCAATCGTTCGCCTCTTACGAACTGCCTGGCAAAACGGCAGGTAGTTTATTATTCAAAAGGGGCCTGGACCAATAGGGGGGAAAATCTCTTCATAATCTACGTATATTATTATTAAAAATATGAAAGTTTGGATGTTTGGTGGAAACTACTGAACGGATTTGAATAAAATTTGGCACATAGGTAGATGATAGCTTGGAAAAGCATATAGGCTACTTTTTATCCCGGAAAAATGAGGTAATCCCGTGGGATTCACCAAAAACTTTTATAATGTAGCGCGCTGCACGCAACAGTTAGCATTATAAATGCGAGTTTCGGTGTTTAGATGGATGGATGTTTGTTACTTAATCACGCAAAAACTACTGAGTGGATTTTGATGAAATTTGGCACAAAGATAGATAATGACCTGGAATAGCAGACAGGCTACTTTTTATCCCGAAAAAAGGAGATTCCGCCGGATTTGCCAAATACTTTTATAATGCAGCGGGCTACACGCTGCAGCTAATATAAGAATAAATTATTACAGCTTGCGTGATATTGCGTCTAATTTATAAAGTACTTTCACAAAAACATACACAAGTAAACTGCAATAAACGTTAACATTTTGTGGAAATCAAGCGGTAGTTTCTATCTTTATTAACAGCGAAATTAACTAGACGCAGTCAATTAAACTGATAAAATAATTAATTTAAAATACTCGTTAAAGTTTGTGCTGCTCGGGAGTCATTAACGTTCATTATCAAGATATTATGTACGTTAAGTTAGAGTTTACGCTTTTAATATTGTTACGAATAATCTAGAAGCGTGTAGAGTTGGAGCGCGCGCGCGCTAATTATCTAGAAATAAAGAAAGAGGTAGCTACGCCTATTGACAAACAAATAGTTGACCTGGGCCATGCCATAATGGACTTTGTGGGATTATGGCATAAGGTTGAAAGTAGCGTGTACTAGGATTTATGACTCATAACATGTTTACGATAAGAAGTGATTCATTGTTTCCCGATACATTTAGATTTTTCTGGATCCAGCTAGGACTTTACCCTGCCTATAAATAGAGAGATGTTGACAAACACAAGGCAGTTTTTATCAAGCGATCGAGAGCGATAAGTGTTTTATTGTGTAGTGTTCTAAGTTCAGTGATAGTACAGCGAGTGACTAGGCTGTAAAGTGTATTTTAGTATTACGTTGTGTTGTGTTGTGTTGTGTAAATACACGGATTTAATATAAGTGGTGTTTTCTTACAATTACGAACCCGAGTACGTAACAATATGCTGCAACTATTTGCTTTAATTTGTTTAAACCTCTTTTTATTTCGTAGGACAGCAAGTAAATAGATGGTTCTCCTGATGGAAGATAATAATCACCTATAAAAACCAAAGATGTCAAAAGCGCGTTGCTATTCATGTGGTAGGATTGAAAAAAAAACCTGCAAAATGTTACCAGCTACCAGCTCCCTCCGAATTAAAAAATAGCGAACTCCGAACTAATTTTTTTTTATAATAATCATAAGATAGCAAACAAGCAGATGGGTCTCCTGATGGAAGGAGTCAACCATCGCCTATAGAACCCAACGGTGTTAATGGTGCGTTGCTATCTTGTGGAAAGGTCTAATGCTACATTACCCTCCAAACTGGAACACGACAGTGACAAGCACTGACGCTGTTGCGGCAGGAATAGGTAAGGCGGTGGTACCAGGTCCGGGCGAGACAATGCAGAACTCTACCACCTAGTAGCCACGATAGTAGTGGCTCGTATAGCCAATCGGTCGCCTTTTACGACCTGCCTGGTAGAACGGCAGTTGGCCTATTCTTCAAAGGAGCCCGGGACCAACACAGGGAATATTACACTAGAAGTATATATGTGTATATATTATTATGTATCTCACATTAATGTAGTGTGTGGAGTGTTTATTTTTATTAATGTATTTTTTATGCATATTATTTAACAATATGAAGTTTCTGCACTCCTCCGCAACGTAAACTTTAATTGCCAAATTTCACACACTACCGTACGTGTAATTAATTGCCTTTAAAGGGGTACAAAGGTTTTGCTTCACATATTAAGGCGAGGCATCGCAACAAACGGGAAAAAACTGGTTTGCTAAATCACGTTTTTTGTTTTGATTATTAAATAACAATTTTACAAAAATTACACGATATACCTGAAGATATTATCTAAAGAATGTGCTTATTCATTCCATGATAGAATGTACTTTACTCGATCATATAAAATTCCGAAAACAGGCTAAAAATTCTCTAAAACAAATAATTTGTTAATAATATATCTAATTTTCCACATGATTTATATAATATTTAGTTGTAAATACAAAAAGAATGTGCGAAATTTTAGTTTTCAGCTGATGTCCTATATTTTTTTATCCGAAAATTAACACGTTTCTCAGCGGTTTCAGAACATACCGCGCCACTCATTTTCTATAGAATTGACGCGCGTCGAAATATTTTACCTGTCTGCATAATTTTTGAATAAAAGGGCACAGTAACGTATTATTTATTATTCATAGTATTAAGTTAATTAAAATAAGAATTTGTAGTATTTTTGTTGGGTTTGCTGGAAGAAATCTCTTGCCTGGTGTCACCGTCTTAACTATTCCTGCCGCAATAACAGCAGTGCTGTAGTGTGTGGTGCTGTGTAGTGTTTTGGTTTGGAGAGTAAGGTAGCCGGTAAACTTACGCATGTGGCATTAAATCTCGCTATGAAATAGCAACGCACTATTAACATCTTTGGTGTCTATAGGCGATGGTTGACTCTTTTCATCAGAAGACCCATCTGCTTGTTTTTGTCAGTCAGTCAGTTGTCAAACTTTTAGGAAAGGTTTTATTATTTAATCTGTCGTCAAATTTTAACCGAAGGGGAATCACGAGTATATTTATAAGAGGATATATGAGGTTTCTTGCTAATGTCGTCCTCATATATAAACAGCCTATTTAAACCAGATTATTATAATATTGTTAGGTCGTTTACTTGCTAACGTTACTGTTGTTGAGGATAAATTATCTAATTGAGAATATTTAATCATTTTTATTTTAGTTATCTAATAAAATGTTTATAAAATAATTTGAGAAACCCGATTAAAATAATCAGTACAGCAATTAATTATTTTTTATTTAATCACATCCCTAATTTACGTTTACGAGATATGACGCTCCACTTAACATGGGCAATTAGTTTAATAGAACTGATAAAGCTTAAATGAATTCGCTATATTTATCTTAAGGTTATTAATATCGGCAGCGGGCTAGGTGGTAGAGTTCTCCAAATTCTAGATCGGCAGGCGTATCACGTAACGTTTGCAATCCGCCAGCGATCAGTGGTGTCTTTTAAACTAGATGCAATTTTTGCGATGTCATAGCACCAAAAATAGTCAAGTGGTAACAACTGTCACTAATATACAAGGCTATTATGTCCCTTGCAATAACTAAACAATTACGATAATTTAGCATTGCGAGTTACGTGATAACCCCGAGGGTTTTGGTAATACCGTCTTATCTATTCCTGCCACAAAAGCGTTTATGCTTGCAATAGCGTCGACACTTTTAGCGCTGTCCTGCTCTGGTTTGGAGAGTAAAATAGCCAGAAAACTAGGGATTGTAATTCAGCAACATTTTTAAAACAGCTGGATTTTGGCTGCATTGGCCTGAATCCAGCTGGATCCAGCGCGGATTCAGCAAATTTTGAATCAAAATAAATACACTATTTTACAGTACCCGGCGATAAATATTGCACATCGACCTTTGGAAAGAGACAATCGGCTAATTTCGGCTTCGTAGAGCGTTATCTCTGTCGCACAAAATACAAACAGTCCGGTACCTATTAGGAGCTGTTAAAACAAGTATGATTTGCTTCTTTTGATATTTTTATTCTTTGTATAAAATACACTAATTTTTCTATAAGTGATGGCTTTAGGTTGGGGTAAAATAAAATAAAAAAACATTTTTACATTATGTTTACGTATTTAATTATTTTGGAACATTACAGCTTTAGTGTACATAATAAACACCATTATACCTATTGCTAAAATGAGACATTGCAATAAAAATAATAATAATTCTAATTCTCAATTACTTCCATTTCACTATCTGTGCTCTCAAAGAGGTCAATATCACTGTCACTATCAGCCGTATTTATTACTAATCTATCAGTGTAATTGTCTAAACTGTGTTGAATGCTTCTATATTCATTCTCACATTTGATTGCATGATCGCAAACCTTTTTCCACTCTTCAGCGCCGATCATGTTTACTTTTTCAGTCAATAATGTTTTTACTGTAGTTAAGTTCATACCCACATTTCTAGAGGCTACATAGCTTTTCAGTTGAGACCATATATTTTCAATTGGATTAAAATCCGGATGATATGGTGGCAATCGCAACACAGTGTGCCCATGTTCGGCATGTTTTTTTTTCCACAGAAAACTCTGTATACCTCTCCTTGTGCTGACATATAATAGCGTAAATCTGGGTTTTTGTTAATTTTGGATCAACTGGAATTTCGTGTCTGTTTAACCAGTTGATCATTTCCCGTTTAATGGTGTTTGAGTTGGGGGGTCTCTCAACATACTTGTTGTGATAGGGTGCGTTGTCGATAACTAGAACAGAATCACTGGGTATATTTGGGATTAATTGGTTAACCAGCCATTTCTCATAGTTATCGTTATTCATTTCATTGTGATAGTCACCTGTAGTGTCCGTGGATTTATACGTTAAAAAAGCACCGGGTACAAAGCCTTTTTCATTTCCCGCATGAACTATTATCAAACGTTGACCTTTTGAAATTGGCTTTTTTACTCCTTTTTTCTTATCGTCACTCCAAGATTTCCCTTTAGTGTGGGATGCATGTATATATGACTCATCCATGTAGACGATATTTTTTCCTGTTTCGCGAAATTTGCGTATTTTATCAAGGTATTCCATTCGTTTGAGACTAACGTCGTGCTTTTCCATTAGAATTTTTCGATTATCTTCCATTTTAGTGAACTGAAATCCCATGTCATGAAGTATTTTTCTCAACGTTTTTTCAGACCCATTGTAATTAATAGCTTCAGATAACTTAGCTTTTAATGATTTTATTGTTGGTAGTTCATTAAATCGTAAGTGAAAATCATACACCATTCTTCGAACAACATCGTAATCAAAATCGTCCATATCCAAACGAAATTGCTTTTTTGGTCTCCCTTTTTTTGGAGTGCTGAACTTAATTTCAGTCGAATGTGTTTCAGTACTGACTTCGTTTAATATATTGTTCAAAGTTCTTCTTGAAATTCCAGTGGCATTTGCAACTCGCTCTTGAATCTTCTTAAAATAACAACTTACATTTTCATCTACTTTTTTTTTAAATCTATCAGCTTCGCTTACAAAGTATTTATAAACATTGTAGATAATTTCACGTGACTGACCTCGTAAAGGTTTCCCTCTTTTTCCGAAAGATGCCATATTACAACTTTAAATTATTTAAATTTGTGGGTGTTATCAACTCTAAATAAATATTTTTTTTCGGGACGCGACTGCACTCTATCGTACTTGAACAACGACTGACTAAACGTCACATAGGTAGTGTGGGACAGAGATAACGCTTTACGAAGCCGAAATTATCCGATTGTCTCTTTCCAAAGTTCGATGTGCAATATTTATCGCCGGGTACTGTAATCAATTTTCTGTTAATTTATTTAAGCTTCGTAATACAAACTATTAAAATAAAAATCTTCACTAATATCATGGTAGCTACCTCTTTTAATCATGGTTTGACTTTTTAATTCTTAAAATTAAAATTTCAGTAATTTATATATTAATACATGAAGGAAAAGCTTTGGACCTTTTTTTAGACAATTGAGCGAACGGTGGAGTATGAAATTTGGCAATGACCGACTTTCACTCCTTCAACGTCATATACGGTAATTTCCTTTTTTTATATCATAAGATAGCAAACAAGCAGATGGATCTCCTGATGGAAAGAGTCAACCATCGCCTATAGACACCAAAGATGTTAATGGTGCGTTGCTATCTTGTGGCGAGGTTTAATGCCACCTGCATAAGTTTACCGGCAACCTTACAACCGACAAGCACTGGCGCTATTGCGGCAGGAATAGGTAAGACGGTGGTACCAAAGTCTTTTCTTAATCTAACAGAGAAACACTTTTTTGTTCATAAAAGTTTTTCCGGTCTCGTTTCAGTTCAATTTCAAGTTCCTGTTCTAATGTAAAATTCACGGGTTTTAAAATAAACAGGTTTTAAAGTAAAATTAAATGGCTACATAGCCGACTCATACTTTTGAAAGATATAAAGTTCGAAATTCGAATGTGTTCAATTTTTTCGAATTTCATACGTTTTTCAGAACAATAATATTATACTCGGTGTTACATTACCAAGTTGTGAAAGTCCCGTATAAAGATTGCAAAAGTAATAAACAGTTTAATAAAAAAGAGGGCTTTCGTTTTTATAAATACCTCCAAAAACTATTATCGGATATTAAAAAAAAAGATTCTTAAAAGGCAGGAAATTCCTTAAAAATGTTTTACCTCCCTTTTTATAATGCATGCTTTGTTGGCAATACTTTAAAAAAATAAAAAAACAGCATATGTGAACTAGATTTATTATCATAGATCTGAATATGTAGGTAGTTCTATTTGCCGGGATTGTGTGACGCTATTTAATATGGATATGTAATTGAATCCCACTACCCCATTAGTTACGAAATAAAATATAAAATAAAACTGGTGGCATTCTTTAAGAGGCAATTGATTTATCAATAAGTAAGTACATATTTACTTAGTGAAAAATATTTTAGTATAAAGTGTTTCTACATTTTTAATATCATTTATTATTATTTTGATGCGGATATCGATAAAACCTATTCCAAACGAAAAATAACAATTTAAATAAGAAATATTATTACGTAAAATACAGTATAGTGTCGCGGAACGAAGTTATAAGGCTTCGAAAAAATATAATGAACCTCATAAATGTAACTACTTTTATTTATATTTTGTGTAACCATTTATTGCACACAAATAACAAAAGTAAACATATATATGTCGCAGTGAAATTGTCAATAGCCGTTAGATTATAATCTACCTAGGGATTTTATAATTTGGTTAGGTTAGGTTAGCAGTTAAATTATAATATCACTTAGGTAGATTATAATCTAACGGTATTGACAATTTCACTGCGACATATAAAATAACAAAAAGTATATTTACAAGATTCGTACAAAGGGCAGCTTTAGCTCTAAAGAAATTTCTTCCAGTAAGCCAAAATAAGAGAAAAAATATAGCCAAAGAGAAAAAAAATAAGCTAGTGGGATTGAATGGTGTATCCATACTATATTACGTCACTCAGTCCCGGAAAATTGCATTACCTATTTCGATCTATGATTATTATGCATGACAGATGCAATCAAATCAATTTTTATTCAAATAAACATTTACGAGTATCTGTCGAAAGTGATAGGTTAACAAGTTTATAGCTACTATCGAATCGGAAACGCGGCGACACATTGAGAAGATCCGTTGGATAAAACTCAACAGGCTTGTCTTTTTTATCTGCTATTTTCAAGCAAAAGTGTGAAAGTTTCGTAAATCGTTATTTGTAAATTATGAACTTCGATATATTTGCGTGGGTGTCCACACTAAACATTTTTATCAGATAAAATTAGGTCCAAATTTGTTTATAATATTTTTGAAGTGAAAACTTCTTTAGGCGCGTTGAGCGTTTTGGTAGAGGGTAAAATCCTCGGTTCGCGTCACCGACATGCTAATGATAATAGTATATATAGATATACTATTATCTATTTTATAGCTATAGAGCTATGTTTTGCTTATAGTTTTAATTACTCTCAACTTAATAGTTCCGTTTTCACTTCTATCGGCAGTCCCACGACTGCTACTGTTTTTTTTTTTTAATTTGCGTACTGGTTAAATCTCATAAAGCTTTGGACGCATTATTGAAAAACATAGTAAGTCGTTAACACGCTTTTATTAGTTTGATTCGTATCTTAGTATGTAAGTATGTAACGAAAACTTAGAACATGGATTTGACGTACTTTTAAACGTCAGGTTAATTGACAACATTTCGTTTTTCTAATAACCTTATATTATTTTTTTAACTGAAACTAGATAGAAAAATAGGATACCCGTATTTTTTATTTTCTCAAAATTCGTTCATTTTAATATTTATTTAATATTTATTTATTTAGCTTTTAAAATTTTTCCTATTCTAAATAGACGTAAGTGCCAAATGAAGTCATTTATACGGCTGAGTGATGCTATGCCTTTGCTTTTTGACCCGACAAAAAAATATGTCATCTATGACATTTATCAAATCAACATCAAATCATTATATCATTAATATATAAACCGTTGATCATATTTCTATAAAGCGTTCTAGTTTGCAGTAATATTGTTGCGAAATATCAAATAAATCCAGGTGATGATTACAAATAGACCAGAGTGGAATCGCTAAAGCAGGTCTTTGATAATTTTCTAACATAAATAAACAATACGAAATATTTGACATTATTGTATGATGACATTCCCATTATACTTTTTAAACTATATGTTTTAGCAAAGAAAAGTAATCATTTATTCTGCCGTTTAAGTGACGTCATAACACGTTTTTTCATTATTATTTTTTTTTCTCCAGTAACGAAAAAAATTAAAAAATATATATTACTAATCATAACTGAAAAATAAAGAAACGGTATTTTTGACGACTTTACAATTTTGAAATGTTGTCAATTTGAAACTTTGCAAGTTTATCAAGGACCGATGACAATATAATATTATAAATTCAGTCCTGTTATCCTTACCAGGACTTTCAGGATTAGCGATTTGTTTTTATTTACCCGATTAGTTTAATAGTTAATAGAAGTAATTTAAAAAAATAGTTAAAAAAACTTTTATAGAAAATTGAAATAAAAAGAAATAGTAGTTTAAAAAAATTAAAAAGACTAATAAAAACAAAACTAAAAAAAATAAGAATAGGATAAAAACTTTGAATTAAGAATAGTGTAAATAAAAAAAAAAATACGTTGTAAAAAAGCGTGGTAGGCATGGTTTTGAATAGATATCTTTTAAAGCACCCCAAGCTTTTTTACCATGCAATACATTTTTTTCTTATTTACACTATTCTAAATTCAAACTTATTAATTTTTTTTTACATTTATTTTTATTTTTGTCTTACTAAAGCGTGTTTTTAGGGTTCCGTACCTAAAAGGTACTAAGCCTCCGCTGTCTGTCTGTCTGTCTGTCACCAGGCTGTATATCATAAACCGTGATAGCTAAAAAGCTGAAATTTTCACAAATTATGTATTTCTATTGCCGTTATAACAACAAATACTAAAAATAAAAAATGAAAATATTAGGGGGGGGTCCCCATACAATAAACGTGTTTTTTCGTATTTTTTGCTATGATGGTACGGAACCCTTCGTGCGCGAGTCCGACTCGCACTTGACCGATTTGTTTTTGTTTTTTAATCTATTATTTATTAATAACCCTGCAATGGTTGAACCGCTTTGCATGAAATTTGCAGCAAACTTTTCGTATTAAATTCTTTCTTTTCCAGAATTTTATTTAGTCGATAACAGGCTACCAGACATAAACCTTAAAAAAATATATAAATTCCGAATCATTCTTTATAAAGTTACTAAACGCGGTCATTATAACTGATGATATCTCAGAGTAAACCTTTTAGTTTAACGAACAAACTACCGAGTAAGATCATCTTATTAAGATGGATTGGCTTTGATTAGTAAGCAGTTTGGTGAAAGTAATGTTTTTATCTTGGTCTTTGTTTCATAATGTTTTAGAGTTTCACTGTTTAGAAATTATCAAAAAACACTAACTCAATTTATTAATATTTATATTTAACTGAATACAGAAAAGCTTTCGCTTTTGTTTTAGAGAAAAATATACTGAAATGCACACTTTATATCATTGAATGGTTCTTTAGGATATATATTTCTTCAATTTTTATATTGAAAGATAACAAATACGATGATTCTTCTGAAGGAAAGAGACGATCATCGCCTTTAGACACCGAATATGTTAATGATGCGTTGCTACCCATGTGGCGGGATGGTAATAACAAATGCTTAAATCTGCCAGCTACTCTCCAAACTGAAACACAATAATGACAAGCATTGACGCTATCACGACAGGAATAGGTAAGGTGTTGGTGCCAAATGCCTGGGCGAGACGTTGCAGAACGCTACCACCTAGTAGTCACGATGGTAGTGATATGTATAGCCAATCCTTCGCCTCTTGCGAATTTCCTGGCAGAATGGCAGATGGTTTATTCTTCAAAGGGGGCCCGGAACAACACCGGGGCAAAATATGAATAGGTAAGGCGGTGGTACCAGATCTGGACGAGACAATTCAGAATTCTACCACCTAGTAGCCACGATGGTAGTGACTCGCATAACGTCAGTTATTATTTTTTTTATCATATATGTTATTAATTACATCCATTCTGTTGGCCCAAACGTTGGTGGACAGTGCCAACAGGCATTAAATTCGCCTTTTGTACGAAAATGTATACACATTTAAAATATTTTTGGTATTAAATAAATTTAAAATAAATAAATATATAAATATGCTAAGCTTCCAAGATTATTTCCTCAATCTCACAGTCCCATTGTTTATACGTGAAAGTTAATAGTAAATATTACAAGATTATTTTGATTTGCGTGTCGTTTAAAGTGTAATTTTTTACTACTTAGAAAACAATTAGCCGCGCTTTCTATGAGTGCACTGTCTACAGTTTTACAGTCTATTTAACCTCTTGGCCGGAGCTAACCTCGAAAGAAAGTTACATGCTGCATTAAATGCTGAAGCCGCCCAAATTATTGTTTGGCGTTGTAGTCTAATTAGCACTGTCAAAAATGTACCGGTCATCGCGTTGAGCTATCAGGTTGCTTAAGTTCTTAGTGGCACGCATACATGTACTTGATGAGCTATCCCCCTTCCCTCGCTGAGTGTATAGAGTATAACTTGCGTCAAGTAATTTCTATGAGTTATAGTTTTTTTTAATCATTAGATAGCGAATAAGCAAATTGCACCCCTGATGGAAAGAGAAACCATCGCCTAATCACCTAAGATGTTAATGTTGCGTTAATATTCTTGGGGCGGGCTGGTAATAACACATGTATAAATTAACCGGTTAATTTGCTAATGACAAGCAACTACCTACGCTATTGCGTCAGGAATAGGTAAAGCGGGGAATTTTCACTAGAGAGACCGTCGCGCGTCGGACGCTACTATAGGTCTGTGCAAATGTCTGTCAAGTGTATTACCGACAAGGGCCGTCAGGCTATAGTAGCAAAGTGTGGCGGGTATGTTTGCGGGTTTGCTCGCGGGCAGTCCGTCTAGTAAATTCCCCGCTTTAAGGCGGTGGTACCCAAAGACTTTTATGTACTATCTTCCTAGACAAGGCATCGCAACGCCACATGTATTTCACTAAAGTACAGTCTATGGAATGAACCTACGTCAGAGCTCGCTGAATGAAAGCGTAAGTGCCTTGAAATTCACGGCGGCTAAAATCTTAACTGCAAATATATATTACATTCTATTATACGCCGTCGCAGCGCTGCTTAATTTCGACTTTGGTTGGACGATTTATTATTATAGCGCTGCAAAGAGTGTTAACGAAATGGAACACGATTTCTGCTTAGTATAGCCCGTAGTACATTAAACTCTCTGGTGGTACCACACCGGGGCGAGACGTTGCATAGCTCTACCACTTAGTAAGTGTTGTTAGAGTTCTTAGTTGCACGCATAGATGTATTGTATGACGCAGAGTAGGTAACACTTTTGCTACCCACTGCCCCCGTTCACCCAGGAAATGGATAGACTGTCTCTAGCGTCAATTTATCCCTATCTAATACAGTGCCGTAAATTACGTCACATATATTACTATATAAATCTGTAGCGTCAATAAATTGAATTGTTTTGTCAAATATCATGATAGTTTTTTTTTTGTATTTAACATCAATTTTACAATTATGAAAATTTTTGTCTATCCGTCTGTAGTTCTTACTGTAACTTGAGAATGGCATGAACAATCTTAATAAAACAGATACAAATGATGACCTATATGATTTTTTGTTTGTCTTCATGCCCGTTACAACATTGGTCTTGCGAATATAAAAAATATTTAAAATCATGTTATTTATCTGTACTATTATATAAAACTGTCGTGTCTATCTGTATATCACATTTTTGTCAAGTTTCTTGAATATTATTTGTTTGTGTAAGACTCACTTCAAATTTATTATTTTCAAATTTTTCGTCTCTTTGTATGTACGTGTGCGGCTAATGATTTTACGCCTGGTGGAGCAGGCGGGGATTATCTAGCATTAGTATGTGACTCGAAATAACTTGACGTGTTGAAGTTATCCGCTAGGGCAATTGACCCACCTCTCTCTCCCATCACTTTTACAGGTAACTTTTGTACACACTATGTCGATGTGTACACCAGAATCAACAGCGACAACTTCCTGATGACCACCGAGTTGCGAGCTCATGGTGCCCAGGGAAAAAGCGAAGCTGTCGTGGAATATGAAACGAAATTAATCACAAGTACTTATATCCATTTTCTCCACCTCTTCGGCTAAGTTAGCCACTACTTCTTACATATATATGAAGTAGGTTTGTTAGGTAACATGTAGGTCCTACACCTAGAAAAAGGAGCAACCACGGTAGGGCTCCAAAATTGTAAGTGACACGGTAATTGTGACACTGTAATGACATTTGAGAGATATTTCTTTACGGTACTGTAAACGGTCGTGCTAATTTATCTTTAACAATGTGCATAGACTTTAGAGCGTGTCCATCACGTTATTCGATTTGATATCCGTATCGGACGCCAAGTGCGGAAACGATATAGTGGCGAGTAAAATATATGAAATATATGTCTTTCACATTGTCCGTACCGATATCGAATATCGGAGCAGACACCGATATGTTAGCGATCATTTTGAGTTTGTTTAGTCTAAGTTTGATTATAAATATAAGCAGATATTTTTTTGTGTCTCAAATAAAATAGGTACAGAAATTACAATTTTCTATTATAGTCTACCATAACCCTGCAAACAGAGAGAAAATGGTCGAATCGGAACGATTTCCTCGGAAATATTTAAAGATACCACAATATACGAATGTCGGTTATCGGCTACCCGTGTCCGAAAACGATATGGAATCAGATAGTGTGGAAAAGCTCTTACGGTTCTTTAACGATAGTGCGGAATGCCGACTAGCCCAAATAAAAATTACTATAAATGTATGTCCCCTAATCACGTCAAAACAGCTCCTTCTATTTGGTTAATCTTGGGACAAGGTGTTTAAAAAAATAAATACAACTTCTTATATATAATACAACTTCTTATAATTCTTATATAATATATAACTTCTTATATATAATATATATAATACAACTTCTTATCTTATGCTTAAAAAATAATGGTAAACCCAACAATCGCTACACAACAAGTGTCTAACGTTTCGTGAAATGTCCCAAAATTATATTTAATGACGAAAGTGAGATTTAAAAAATAACAACGAAATTGGCCGCAACCACACAATTACCATTCCGGTGCTCTATTGTTACGCATTTAAAGTGCATGCTATAAACTCATTTTTATTTTTTCATATAAAAGACACTCACTTTTCATAAACGGTAAAATAATAATAGATGTGGCAGCCAGCGACCCACTATCCCAAAATTACAAGCAATTTAAAATGTTTTTGTGTCAGGTCTAATTATCTGACTTATTATGAGTAAAAGTGAAATTTTCGATGTAAAGCAAATTTGATTTGGTATAGTGTTGCGGATTTTTTAGTCATAGCCCCGCCCCGTTGGTCGAGTGGTTAGCAACCCTGACTACGCAATCAAAGGGCTCGGTTTCGATCCCCGATGGGGACAAGCATTTGTTTGATGAGCATAAATGTTTGTATTTCCGGGTTTGGGTGTTTATTATGTATGTAAAAGTATTTATATATGTATTTCTATGTATTAGTATCGTTGACTAGCACCCATAATACAAGCAAATAGCTTACTTTGGGGTTAGACCAATAAGTGTAATTTGTCCCGTGAATATTTAATTTAATTTATTATTTAATAGCACAAAGAAAGGCTTGTTTATTGGGTGAAGTTCCGTAGTACTGGCAATACTTAATTTTCGAGTTGTGGTGGTTAATATAACGCATAGCATTATAATAATAGCGCGCTATGTGTACTTAACGTAAACGTAGAAAAATGTAGTTTTTAGTCTATAACGCGCTATCATATAATAGTTTTTACGAACAATACACTCTACCTCTACTCAGTTTGGATAATGTTCGTCCCATACAACATGTACAGCTATCTTGTGTTAAAAACTGTTAAATGGCAGAAAGTCCATAAAAAGCGTTATTTATTGGGTGACCAGAACATAACATAATGGATACAGATGGAACAGAACATAACATAATGATATTTACTATTTGACCAGAAGTTTCAAAATATTGGTAATATTCCGTTTAGATTGTGTATTGGGAAAACAAGTACAACTTGCTGTCTAGCGTTGCATCAATCATATTTTTCTACGAGTTAGTAGCTCCTATTTAAATATTATATTTTTCGATTTTCTAATTGTGATAGACTTATCGATTTTAATATTAATTCAAATCCTAGTCGGAATTATTAATCTATTTTTAAAGAATTAATGAACTAGGTTAAATCTCACTAAAGGCGGAGTTCACGTTATGTCATTAATTAAAACTCCGAAGTCAAATACGGGTTTACACTTGCTTGATTCAATGTTTAATACGAATGCTTTGTGTTGAGATTAAAAATTGTTAAGTTATAGAGCGTGTAAGATTTTTTATATATATATATATATATATATATATATAATAGATTTTTTTATTTTATTTCATAGTATAGCAAACAAGCAAACGATTCTCCTGATGCAATGATGTAGAGAAACAACCTTTACCTATAGACATCCAATAAGTTATATAAAAAAACGGTGTCTCATAAATGAATTACTTTTCTATGGAGACGAGATGCATGCACATTATTTCAAAATTCGTCTTGTTCCTTTAAATTATTTTTAGTGCGGTATATTACTCGCATATTGTATGCAAATGTGCAAGATCATTGGTGATATTCTGAAAGCAAATTCGAATGCCCCTCTAATCTCAATGACGACCATGACACGTCAAATTAAAGCGCATTTTCTTCTTTCATTTGGACTATAGTGTGAATGTGACAAGTAAATGAACTCTTTGTGTACATCAATCAAAAACGAAAGTACTTATGTATTTAGCATTATGACATGCGTTTTTTTTGGTAAAAAATAATAAAAACATATTTTGATATGACTTGCTTTTACTCATAAGGAATCGGGTAAATTATACGTTCTATATTATCCATACTATACACACAATGACATTTTACCAATAGACAGATCATACGCCGACATTACTGCGATTAAAAACAGCGTAAATATTACTACAGCTACATAGAACAATATGTACGCACTTTTACATAGACAATTCGCGAAGAAAGAGATAAAAATACGTAATATTTATTGTTAAAAAGAGGAACAATCATTAGCTTTACCGGTGGGACGGATGCGCTGCGCCGCGCTCCCGGCTGTATGGGTACTACCACCTTGCCTATTTCTCCCGTGAAACAGCTTTGCTGTGTTTCGGACAGAAGGGCAAGACAGGCAGTGTAATTACTGGCACCGAGACTTAACAACTTATGTCTCAGGATAGGTAATACATGAATGGGATGTCTGGGCTAGTTCCAACCCAGGTATATTATTTATGTTCATTGGCGACGTCGACCATGACTTACCATCATGTGGAATGGCACCAAGCGTTTTTTATTTTAGTGGGATAGGCAAACTGGCAGACAGTTTGCCTATCCCACTAAAATAAAAAAACGCTTGGTGTGATGATTAATGAGCCGAATGAATTATTGAGAGCATGGGTAACAAATGAAATACTAATCGAGGAAAGTAGGGTAAAGTGGACACCCGGTTTTACCCGTTATTAAACATAAAGAATCTTTAAACAGGTTAACCTTGCGGGCCATTCCTGAAATTTCCCGCTAAGTTATATTTTAAGCTCAAAGAAGCAAACTCTACCTTACTCATTCTTAAAAGGCCGGCAATGCAACTGCAAGACCTCTGGTATTGCAGATGTCCATGGGCGGCGGTGATTACTTACCATCAGGTGCACCTCTTGCTCGTTTGCCCCCTCTTCTATAAAAAAAAAACTCTACCTCAGTATGGATTTTAGAGCGTTCAGGATTTGCTTGTTCAATGCTGAAAATTTAAAAAATAAAGTTTTTTTTTAAATATTATTTCGACAATTTCTAACCAATTTATATTGTAGCTAGGACGCCATTTTAGAGCTCAAAAAATATGAAGGATATTCGAAAGATGAAATCGATCAGCATGTTTAAAATAAACAAGTTTTCAAAAATTATTCTTATTCTAAATTAGAGTTGACAAACCAGATTTTTTAACTTTTTGAGCTCAAAAATCTATGCTTAGGTATAGTTTTTACTGCCTTGGGCTAAAATACCTACATTGAGAAGGAATTTTTAGAGACTACAGGGTTAACCCATTTACAGTTTTTTTTTAAAAACCAACCCTATAAGGTTGACTTTTTTCAAAAAAAACAACCCCTATAGGTTGAAATCAGTTTTACTCTGCTTGTGGCAGAAGCCGCACAAACAAGAAAGTTATTAATAAAGGCAAAATTTTAATTTCCCGCTACGTATGTAGATAAGGAAGTAACTGATTTTGCCCCGTTTTTTCAAAATCGAGTTTTCACCAGATCTCCACGGTCCTAGGAATCTTTTCCATCTGTGCGTGAAATTTAAAAAAGTGTTTTTTTTTTTAAATAACTTCAAAATTTTTCAACCAATATTTTTTTGGTACGCTACGATATTTGAGTACTAAAAACTATGTCGAATGCCGTTTCACTAACAAAAATGGAATCTAATATTCAAACAATACAGCTTTTCAAATACCTATTAATATTTTGGTGTATACAGCAAACTTAATATTTTTAAAATAACATTCAGGCTAATATACCAATTGATTTAAAAATCTAATCAGCATTTTTCTCTAAAAGCGTATTATATCGTAATGCGACTTATATCGTAAATTGATTTAAAATCAGTCGATTTATTTTGAATATGTCAAAGATGAAAATTTTTGAAAAACAATGTTTTTTGACATTACGTCTAAATTTTTCAACATACTTATAACAAAATTATAAGTTCTACACATTTTATTCAGAACTTTTTTATATAACTTTTACCGTTTTTGAGTAATTACAAAAAAAATCAAATACTTTTTTTTTCAACTCTTGCCGATGGTTGCCCACCAAAAAATCTTAACATATCGTTTTGATACTACATTATATCCAAAATGCAAAGAAGAGTGACGTGTTTTGATTTAAAACTTTATTTTAGTGCAGTATCTCTGAAACCTTGAATCAGATTGTTATAAACCTTTTGTGGGACCAAATGGGAATAATGAGTAAATTTCCTACAGAATGTCCTAAAAGTTATGCCCGATACAAAAAAAATGAACATCCAAATTTAAAAACTCCTCTTTTTCGGGTGTTCGGTTGAAAAGTTTATTATTCTCTTGCTATTTACCAAAATATTTTATGATTCAATAGTCTGCGGGGCGCATTAGTATATAATCATACCATACTTTGTCCATTTTATTAATGGTTTTTTGACAGCTCGACGATTTTTATATCTGTGCCTAAGAAGCATTACACTGTAATTGCCAAAAACCAGTTTTTCAGGAGAAGAGATTTAGTAAAAGAAATACGTAAGTTTAAAGTTTTTGCCACTCACAGTATTATGCTTCTCAGGTACAGATAAAATTAACCTATTCTAAAATATAAAGTCTTCGAACTGTCAAAAAACCATTAATAAAATGGACAAAGTATAATAGACTTGTGATTTCAAAGCAAACGCTAATACAGTCGTGCACAAAATATTAACGGTGCAGACTCAATATGAACCTAAATCTAGATATGAGCGTGTCGCGTGTAAGCGGTCCATTTGTTGTGCCTCCACCGTTATCTCGACTGCTACTGATGTTGTCTCGTGGAACCAACTGTACTACTTATCTGCTGAAATTATCACCGATTGTTTTGTTTTATGACTTTGACAATTTGAGCTTTGAGGTGAGTATTTTAATGGCACAGTGCAGTGTTTTTCAATCTCTTTAATGGTGGAACCCCCTTAGCAGCTTAACTTTAACCTTAAAAATACTGATTTCCTTATGGAGCAAAATTATAGGGATTTTCATTCAATAAACCGGTTCGTAGAGGTTTTTCAAAAATATTTCTTTTATGTTCCCAATTATTGTCTGCACTGTACGTGACGTACAATTCCACGATTTTGGCTTAAACCGGCTTATATAGGCTAACCCCTAGACTACGGCACTGGCTCACCTAATCTAACAACAAAGCAGAATTAATAGTTGAAGTGAAACAAACAAATTCATTTATGCAAATATTATATAAGAAGATCAGGGTGGTGTAAAGCAAAACACGATAGTTCTAATATAATTGTAATACAGTTTTACAGTTATGAATATCTCCATACAGTTTACTTGCTCTATATCTAAGACAAAACCAAAAGCCCATCCATCTTTATGTTTCCTTGTTCTCCCCCCGTATTTCCCGCCAGTATTCGATTTTCACATTTTATTGCGCAGCAAACGTTCCTTATGAAATAAATAAACGTTTAAGGTGCCCCACAAACCTACAATAATATTGCACAATACATTTATTGTTAAAATTTCTTGCTCGCCATTTTGCTTAAATTTTCGACACGACCATACATTAAACACCGCGACTGACCAACCATGACCTTTCCAAGCTCTGAAGTAAAAAATATTGTGCAATATTAAACCTACACATTGCAAGAAAAAAATATTGTACAATAAAAATTAAACCCGCTTGAGCGGGTTTAAATTTCGTTCAATCATTGTGCAATCTTCAATATTAACTCTAAACGGTCAATAACATTGTACAATACATAATATTGCGCAATATTATTGTAGGTCTAGGGGCCGCCTTACATGAGTTCAATAATAATGACGTTACCTTAAATTAACCAATCAGAACACGGAGGGTGATACCAGCTCTTTACAACGTAGATTATATAAATATTATCTTAAATACGATTACCAAATGTATAAATGCCATTGTATTATTTTAATAATACCTAAACTCTAACAATTAGTAAGGATTATCTTTTATTATATCTTTTGTCATATACCGTTTGTAAGATAAGAGATTCAGCTTTAATTGTCTGGGTTTATCTGTCTTTTATTACTGCTGATACCGCATCTGTGCAGTACCTACCTATCATATTAATCTCTTAAAAAACAAAGATCGATTAATTACTCATTTTGTGATGCGATTACATTACAATGAAAATGAATGTTTACCCAAGTGTGGTAAAAGGAAGCGTATGTTTCTCGACTGTATATGTTTAGATCAATTAGTAAATAGGGGCATTTTTCATAATACCTTTTCATTAGGAGATTACTCCTCCAGGGTTGGCAGGATTTATTCACTTGATTTAATCATGAATTGTGATTGAAATTGCATAAAAATCAATGATTTTATCAAGTGTCTTTATTTTTAACTTTATATGATGCATCAACCTTCAAAAAGTAAAATCTAACAGTATCATTAAATCATATATTTTTTAATATCATAGGGTAGCAAACATGGAGATGGGTTTCCTGATGAAAAGAGACGATCACTGCCTATAGACACCAAAGATTTTAACGTTGTGGTTTAATCCTTGTGGCGAGATGTTAATGCGACTTGCATAAGTTTACCGTACTTTACCCTACCTTACCCTCTAAACTGAAACACAATGACAACGAGCAGTGACACTATTGCGTCAGGACCATAGCCGGGCGAGAAGTTGCGGAAGACACACGTATA
This sequence comes from Apodemia mormo, assembly GCA_036924255.1. Classification (NCBI taxonomy): domain Eukaryota; kingdom Metazoa; phylum Arthropoda; class Insecta; order Lepidoptera; family Riodinidae; genus Apodemia; species Apodemia mormo. The sequence goes on along the minus strand of JAUPFN010000021.1, from coordinate 20,773,891 downwards.
GCCAATCGATCGCCTTTTATGACCTACCCGGCAGAACGGTAGTTAGCCTCTTCTAATGTTGGCGAAATAAGTAATTACAATTAGAATTTCCTTATTCACCATATTGCCACGTTATGAATATTTCCATGTGGTTTTTTCGAAATGAATTTTGAAGAGTCGGTCCAAATGAGCTCCTCTCGAGTGATAGCAGACTGACACAATGGGACGAGTCGCCGCCAGCGGCGACGCTAGGGAATATACGAAAATTGAGAAATGAAGGCTATGATGGAATGATCAGGATCAGATAGGATGCCAAGTGATTTGCGAGCAATCTGATAGGTGAATACCTAATACACAAGCACAATGCTCGGGATGTGAGGAGGTGAACAAACGCGTGATACTCGCAAGACGCGCGCACGCTGTGCCCGTGGTGGTTACGGGCCTTAAAAAATTGGACACGATGGAAGGAACCAAATACAGACAGCGTTATTTTTTATATCATAACAAACAAGCAGATGACTTTCCTGATGGAAAAAGAAAACCATCGCTTATAGACACCTAAGATGTTAATATGGCGTTGCTATTCGTGTGGCGAGATGTTTATGCCGCAAACATACGTTAACCTTACCCTTCAAAAGGGAAGCACAACAGCAACAAACATTGACGCTGTTTTGGCAAGAGGTAAGGCGGGCGGGTATCAGACCGAACTGCGAACTGCGGGCAACTGTTACAGAACTCTGCCACCTAATGGCCATAATGCCAGTGACTAGTATTTGCGTGCGTGCGTACGTGTGTGCGTGCGTGCGTGCGCGTGCGTGTGCGTGTACATATAATTACAAAATCTAGTCAGCTTTATTCCTCAAAAAATAGCGTGCAATTCCGTAAATTGCATCAAAATCGGTTTATCCCCTTAAAACTATTGCTTACGTTGCAGTAAGACCAATTCGTATAACTTGTGCAGTGATATTTATAGAAATAAAGTTTGTAAAAAAATTGAGTTTTGCTATCCGGGTAGCAGTATAGTAATACCACATATATAAGTTTACTAGCTACTTAACCCTACCGACCAAAATACAATGGTAAGGACGTATATGCATTTGTCATATATGTCTTTGTCAATTACTTGTAGTGATAAGTGACGATATTTTACGTGGAAAAGGTGTGGCAATGGTTTTAAACGCGGTCGAAATTGTACAGGACTCTAATATTACGTAGTTAACTATCTATTATTCTTATTAAGATGTATTTAGTAACAGGGAGGTTGCAGGAAAACTGAACAGGTGATGATATTGTTTAAACAAAATTGCAATTGGAAAATGTTTATTATAATTGGACAATTATTCCATTTACGACTCTTCCATAATCTATTTAATAGCTGGAGCAGTAAAGTGGATGCAATTAGTTACATTAATATCCGGATGCTAATAATTTTAAAGGCTTCAATAGAAGCTTGCACGGGGCAATTGCAATTATACATTTACCATTAATAATAATTTCATCTCGAACAAGTTATGGGAACAGCTGCTATGTTTATGTTGCAGATTGAAAGATACATAATATTCTATTAGTACATCATTAGTATAATTTGTCTATGGTATGACAAAATATATTTACTGTGTGATTCCCCGTATCGATTTTTTGTTGTTTTTACTTTTTTATATTACCGCCTCTGTGGTGTAGTGGTCCGGTGTTGGAGTTGACCACAGAGGTTCCGGGTTCGATTCCTGGGTCGGGCAATTCTGAAATGTGTTTTTTCAGTTTTCTGATAAAAACAACATTGCCCGGGATTGGAAAGTGCCCGGTTGGCGATAGGCTTGCCACCTATCACATTATGGGACCAAGTATCTTCGGCTAATCGTGGGTGCACTTGTTGTACCTCTGCCTACCCTTTCGGGGATACGGGCGTGAAGATACTTTTTTATATTATATGACAGCAAACACATTACAAGTTGCGAGTTTTTAGGAAAATTGAATTTTAAGATACAACCTTATATAAACTTTTAATAAGCACTCTTATATTATCTAAGTTAGAAAGTATGAAAGCAATCTATTGCAATTAATTAATAGAAATTTGTAGTTACTACATATTCAAATACAAACACCTATCAAATGTAACACCTATCAAATTACTAGGTTTTGTAACATTTAAGCAAAACAAAACAAAATTCTCTCTGGTTGACGTTTTTATGAATTCTATTGTATTTTACAAATATTATATAAATTGTCTTTTATATTTGTCTTGAACTCTTTATATATAATATGTTTTTTGACGTCGACAAGCGTTATTAAATATATCTACTCGAATAAATGTTATATTTCGATTGATCTATTAATTGGTAATTAATTACATTAAGTAAAATGATTAACCGACAATACATTTAATTTTGCATGCACAATGTTTCTTTAAACTATCAAATTGTCAATCACTAGTAATTGACCGTGATCCCAGGAACATTTTTATTTTTGATTGATAATAAACTGGACTTTTGTGAACAGCTTCGTTTTGAAAATCTCGAATTGGGTAACTAATAAAGTTAAGTAAAAAACAAAAGTCCAAATGCGAGTTGGACTCGCGCGCGACATGTTCCGTACCATCTTCTATACATATAATAAAATCGTAGGAAAGTCAAAACTGTACATTGAATATTTTTTTAAAAGAATACTTGGGGCGTGATCTACAATCGATATCGAAGCCAAAAGTATAGTTATAGTTTTTAGAATTTTTTGTCTGTTTGTCTGTTTATCTGTTTGTCTGTTTGTCTGTATGTATGTCCGGGGTAAACTCAAAAAGTACTGCATGGATTTACTTCAAATTTTGCATGAATATTACTAATAGGTCGGGTCAATGTACGGGGTAGGTGCTGTGCGGAGTAAACGAAGTCCGCGCGGACGAAGTCGAGGGCAACAGCTAGTCATCTGTAAAAAATATAAGCGTGTACCTGTTACCATTATTAATATTGAACAAAAAATACGAAAAAAACACGTTTACTGTATGGGGATAATTAACATTAACATTTTTTATTTGAAATATTTGTTGTCACAGCGGCGACGGAAATACATAACTTATGAAAATTTCAGCTTTCTAGCTATCACGGTTTATGAGATACAGCCTGGTAACAGACAGGTAGACAGCGGAGGCTTAGTAATAGGGTCCCGTTTTACCTTTTAGGTACGGAACCCAAAAAAGAAAAATTTAGAGTGTACGACTAAGAAAAGTTTCCACTTCACGCGTAGGACAAAGTTACACTTGAATTACAATAATTAACAAGCTGTTAAGAGAAAATTAGGTTGCTTTTAAATAGATTAATATAAAGTTAAAAAATAATAATTATTGTTACAAATCTATTTTCTTTCTTCACCAAATTATATTTTTTAAACCCTTAACATTATTAGTTACCAGATTTGGGAGTTTTCGAAGAGAGAAAAAAAGACGGGCGTGTCATCAAAACGAAGCTGCTTACAAAAATTCAGCATGTTATTAATGAAAAAATAAAAATGTTTCTCGGACAACGTCCATGTGTAGCAAGAAATAAACGGTTTTTTTATTTTTGTTTATTTATAAAACAACAAACAAACAGATGGCCAGGTCGAGTTCTTATTATAGTAGGTTCTTATACTATATATTTGATCCCGGATCTTCGACTATCTCCATGCTCAATTTCATCAAAATCGCTTCAATGGTTAATAGCCGTGAAAATGTAACAAAAAATCAGACTTTTGCATTTAGAGTATTCAATATCATAATTGTTGTTGTGTAGTAACTTAAAAATTTTAAAAACATAAACCAAATATTAATAATCGTTTGATCATTCATTGTATGCAAATGTCCATGTAAAAGTGGCCATTCTCTCCTGATTTGGTAAACAAATCGCCGAGATAACGAATGCGAGCTACAAGTGTTACCATGACTTAACTGTTTATTACGCAAACAACAATTTACAAACATAACATGTTCTTGTTCTTAGATAGATCCAATTTAGAGGCAAAATATTTTCCCTGTTTTGGTGGTGATTCATTGATCATTCCTTTAACATCTTTCTCTCTCTAATCGTCTATACTCTAAACTATCTGTCCCTGTCGCATCGTCTATATCATCTTGATTTCTTTCTATTATATTAATTATTTGTCACGCCCCATGCGTTCCAATAAAATGTAGTGCATGGACTGCACTTAAGTCAGAGCTCGTGAGTGCCATAAAATTCACAGCGGTTACGACCTTTTGGTAACGAATATATATTCGTAACCAAAACGGCTGCATTATTCCCTAGAGGTGCATAGAAATCAACTAATTTTGTTTTTTCATTTGCGTGAAAGCTAAATATAAATAATATGTATTTAAAAATATAGCTGACTAATAATGTAGCTCTATTATTAGGCAATTATATAATATAAAAGGGTATATGCTGTGGTATATGTGTAGGTCGATGACATTAACAAAAAACGTACTGAAATGGTTCTGTTCATAAAAATAAAATTATTGTGGAAATTTAAAACGGCTCGTGCTTATCCTTTGATTTTACTAAAAGAACGCCGGCAAACTCTAACGCATCACAATAGCGGAATAGCTTCTTATAATGAGAAAATATCTGGTTGACCGGCTCGGTTTTTCACATACCCATATCTTGGGAACCGAGCTTTTCTTGTACCTGGAACTTTGATAAATCGATTCCTTGACCCGAAAAACCCCTAATTTGTGACTTTCATGAAAATCGTTGGAGCCGATTCCGAGATTCCAATTATTATATATACAAGAATTGCTCGTTTAAAGGTATGATATCCAGATCTTTTTATTTTAAATGTCTTAAAAGTTACCTTATTGACAGTAGTAAGTAATATGACAACTCCAGAACTTAGGTCGAAAACAGAGTATCTGTGGATAATTTTGATACATATTGCAGCAAAATCTGCGTGGATTTCACACTTTACTGTGATTAAAACACTTTATAATACAATTTGTAGTAGAAAGAAAGCAAAGTAACAGTTTTAAACGATGTCTATGCCGGGTGCAGTCCAAAAAGTACTTTAAAATATATTGTTTTTTCTATACGAGTCATACCGTCGTACGATACAAATCAGTGTTGTCAACATGGATTTTTGTAAAACCCTTAAATCAGACTAATAGAGATAGACAATTGGTAGGAAATTTATAAGATGTTAAAAAGTATACATAATTTAATGCTCCTAAACATTGAAATTATACAAGAGTATACATATACGAGCGCGATAATGTACGAATGTTTTGTAGCTAACCCCAGTTAAAGCTTTATTATAAAAATATTTTAAGTTAAAAATAATTTTACTTACAAAAATAAATATTTAGGATACAAAAATATTCTACTAATCTTAGGGGAAATATCGATTGGCAACATTTAGTTTACTGCATAAAAAGAATATTACAATTATTTTTTTATTCTAGATTCGATTAGGGACTTTTCTTCATGCTGAATAAGTCAGCCCCATCGTAGTCTAATATATAATGATTACCATTATATATTAGACCACGATGGGGCTGACTTAAATGTTGACCTAAATTATGTAAACTACTTAAATAAAACTTATTAGAAGAAACGCTGCCTCTTTACAGGTTCAGCTAGTATACGTAACTCATAACCTATATCTAAGCAATTCGATTTCAGTAATTTTATCAAATTATATCTCTCAGCCTTGTTTCGTTCACACTTTACAAGGATGTGATACACATCCTCTACTGTACCACCGACCTCGCAGTTAGGTGAGGTTGTTTAAGAATATTATTTGATTGTAGTCAGTTTACTAAATTTTAAATTAATATTTTAACCTGGGAGATAAGACTAAAGTTTTTAATTTCAAAATAAGTAACATTTGAAAATAGTCGCATATATATATGTAATTGTTATTTCAAGACGCTATAGAAAATAAAGCAAAATTTTTACCGGTCTACTTCAGTGAATACCTTAAACTGAGCAAACTCTTAGTCGCTTCTATGTCTGCCGAGATGTTTTGTTCAGCATTTTGTATGGCCATAGTAATATTCGAAATATGATTTAAGATAATTATTTTGATGGGTGAAAATTTGTCTTATCTATATCCGTAAAAAAATATACACTATATCTAAAAGTTAAAAGCTTAAACTGTATTTTAAGCTACAATTTTTGTTAGAAAACTGTACTGGTTCTATAAGAATTTCACCAGTAAATGTACAGTGAAGGACTCGAATACTACGTATAAACGTATAACTTAAAATATATTATTAAAGGTTGTGTTTAAAATTGTACGTGACATTATACTAAGTTATAATGAAAAATGTACAATGAGTTGTAGAGAGTTTGGATACATAAGTGAAATAATTATTATTATCCTCGGAAATAGTTCTTAGTGATTCATCACAGACTGTATTTTAGAAACTACAATATAAAATGCATTTTGAAGGAGTTTCGACGAATTTCACTTTCAATATTTTAAATAAGTAACCATAGACACGAATCGACTAGTCACGAAAATGTTGAAATATTCTATTTCCCCGTTTCAGATTGCTAACGTTCTTTGACATAATCTTAAACTAGATTATATGCGATTTAGAAATTAGATTATATCCTCATTTCTATCGAAGCTTACAATATAGTATTGTGATGTAGTGATAGTGTGTGATATTGTGTGATTGTGATGATGTGAGATTGTGATTGAGAGGCGATAACCGAGTTGAGTAAAAAATGTTAGTAGGGTTTTTAGAGAAAAATCACAACAATATACCGTACGTTCTTCTTATTCATCAAACCTGTCTTCTTTCGCGCACGACATATTACACGCCGTTTACTCTGAGTTAATTTGCTTATATGTGAAAGATCACAGAAGCGCAAGCCGACACAGAGTTTAGGCGTTCTCTTTAAGTGCATTTACAGTGAACACGGGTACAATGTAGAGGATATCGGCTAAACAATCTTTACAACGCGCTCTTTAAGCTAGACAATTTGCTGTTGAAATGTTAAGATAACCGCCAGTACATTAGAGCAATGTAGCGTTTGTTGCTACGAACAATGATTTATTCAACTGTCTATGGGTTCCGTGAAATGCCATGTTAACACCTACATGTATATTGTTTTTATGATCATTTTACTTTACTACACCCAAGGTCGGGTTTATCAGATTTTATATTTTTTTGAAAGTTACAGGGAGCTTTTTACAGGCGTGTAACATTTTCCTGCAATCTGTAGGAGCTATTTTGTGAAATGCTATGAAATTTTGTAATAGAAAGCTGAGGAGGTGCACTCTATTTGAATTGACTAATAAGCATGCGCTATTTGACTTGACCACTTGTTGGCGTGCGGTGGTAGAGTTGGCCATCAAATTGTATCAACTTAATCACTTAGATATCAGATGTTACACATAGTGAAACTTCTTTAGAATCATTGTGATTTGAAACATGAAACGAAAATGCGTCGTGATAGAAAATACTAAGCTGACAAGATAATGAGATAGAATGCGTCTTTATTATTTAAGTTGTATTTTTTACTTCTAAAGTACAAAAAAGGAGCCGAAGAAAAAGGCTCCTTAAATAATTTATTGATTAATCTCTTAATAAATTAATCACTTTCTCTCTCTATTTCGTTTTTTCCTACTTCAATCAAAATATTTTTATATCACAGTTTCGCACAGTGCTTCGTGGTCTGGGGGATAGCTCTAGTTCGATCCCTGGGATAGGCAAAAGGTGTTTCTCGAACATTCAGAACACAGTAGCAGCTCGGAGTCTGGCGTATGGTGTGTTACCACTTCCGTACGAGATGGGAGTTGGTGTATTCTTCGAAGGGTCTCAAACCAACACGGGGTAATGGTATGGTTGGTGATGGTGATTATGGTAATGCTTATGGTGATTATGATGAAGATGGTGGTGGTAGAGATGATATGAATGCTAAGGCATTTAGATTGCTTATTGTTCGTTTGGATTTGTACGGTTGTACATTGAAATTAAACTATATCTATAGTGGACTGTATATTTTTATTGCTCCGCTAGTATAAACTACGAAGAAGTAGCTGGTGGGCTCAAGTGCGCGATAGCCAAAGTAATAAGATGAAAATTGCAGACGTAGCTTGTTGTTCGTGACGATTCTTGGCGGCAAGTGGTGTGCAGCGTGCGTGGCGGACGGCTCGTCGCTGGCCTGCGTCCGCGCCCCGCACACCGGAATCCTATGTACCCTATATACATATTAATTTATGCCTCTGGTGTGTTAAGTCACAACAGATTTTCTAAACTGTTTTCTCAAAGTGTAAAACGGGACCCTATTACTAAGACTCCGGTGTCCGTGCGTCTGTCGTCTGTCTGTTTGTCTATCTGTTTATCTGTTTGTCCGTCTGTCACCTGCAGGCTATATCTAAACCGTGATAGTTAAGACAGTTGTTTATATAAATGGGAGCGGGTGGGTGTTAGCTAGTAGTTATATTATAAAGGACGCAAAAATCTTATTATCTGCTATAGACTTCCTGACGCTTGTTTGCCATTTTAACAGTACATAAAAATATATCATTTCACGTCCAGTCAGCCATTACCATTCATCTTTTCTCTAGATATCGCCAGCGAGTGCACGATCGGAGTTATTATTAGTTCATTAATTATAGGCAAGTGCCGAAGAATCTAACATCTCTCTATAATTGGTATTATTATTATCTGATACTGTAATTTTAGGTTTTGATTGCATAGGAAACATTAACTTTTTGCTAAATGAATATACCGTCTAGTCTGCACTATCAATTTCGTTACATTCAACTAACTACAACAACGGCGCCTGATTTCGGCCGACGTTTGGCAGAATATTCTTTTGGCAGAAAATATATTTAGACCACGGATTAAATGGATCCGCCTTTCAAGACAATTTTTTAGTTTGTTAGTGTAGCTTGCATTTACACACAAAAATACAGAGTTATACTACTTGTCGATAAAATAAATCACTCCAAGGGTAATTTTTAAACCTTGTCATCTCATTCGGTACGATAAAACAGGACAACATGGTTTGTTTCTATTTCTTTACAATATAATATTATAACCTACAAATGTATGACACTTATGACAGTAATAAGAGCATTTGCTTATATGCCCGGCGACACGTTTCCTTCCCAATGGAATGTCTATTAGTATTCATGTGGTCTGTGATTTAGACCTAGATGACCCGCGCACAAAAAGTATAAAAATATTAATTATTTAAAGAACGCCATTTTGCGTGGATTTTTTGATGGACTTTGGACATCTATGTTTAGCACACGGTAGTTATAACTTGTTTATGTGTGTGTGTGTGCTTTTATGATATTTGCATGTGTGTTTCCTTAGATTCATTATTTTCGCAAAATTTTCAGAAAACTTAAACTGCATTTTCAGATTTAAAATACGTAATATTTTAACGTGTTTCAGATCTGAAAATGGACTTAATTATCTATATAACCCGTATGGTATAATCTATATGCATATATATATAATTATATATATATATATATATATATATATATATATATATATATATATATATATATATATATATATATATATATATATATAATATCAATTTCTGTTCATTAGTCTCGCTAAAACTCGAGAACAGCTAAACCGATTTGACTAATTTGGTTTTGAATTAATTGTTGAAGTACAGGGAAGGTTTAAAAGGTGAGAAAATATAGAAAAAAGGTGAGAAAATAAGAGTTAAAAAGGCAGAACAGTAGAGTTCTGCATTGTCTCGCCCGGGTTTGTTACCACCGCCTTACCTATTCCTGCCGCAATAGCGTCAGTGCTTGTCACTGTCGTGTTCCGGTTTGGATGGCAAGGTAGCCGGTAAACATATGCATGTGGCATTAGAACTCGCCACAAGATAGCAACGCACCATTAACATCTTTGGTGTCTATAGGCGATGGTTGACTCTTTCCATCAGGAGACTTATCTGCTTGTTTGCTATCTTATGATATAAGAAAAAAAACTATAGACAGCCAAAGAACAACTACTTAGAAGTCCCCTAAACATAGATGGCGCAGAAATAAAACGCGGATGGAAAGCCACTGCTCGCGCAGCTTCGTCTACGAGTACATTAACATGTCCTCAATAAGAATTTTCGTATAATCTTTCATCGCCTATTTCAGTCAAGGGGTTAACTTTTAAAAAACAATATGGTCTACATTTGACCCCGGGTCTTAAAAATAGAATTATAGAATTTTTCCAACGGAAGAAGTCGCGGGCACAGCTAGTATTTAATAAATTGTACGAATTGATCTAACCCCAAAGTAAACAAATTGTTTACTTACGATATGGTACCTAATAGGTAGAAAAACAATATATTATAAATCTTTATTAAATATATAAAAATCAATTGCTGTTCGTTAGTTTCGCTAAAACTCGAGAACGGCTGAACCGATATGGCTAAATTTGGTTTTGAATTAATTGTTAAAGTCCAGGGAAGGTTTAAAAAATGAGAAAATATAGAAAAAAATAAGAGTAGTCAAAAAGGCAGAACAACGTGTAATGATTTAACTTGTTTGTAATGATTTTGGTCATCAAAAGAATGTCTCAATTGTGTTATATTAGAATAAGTGACAAAATATGGCAACACTAGGCGTCATCTTCCTATTCGTTAAAGTTGTAAAAGCTAAACGGCGCGACAGAACGCGGCAAGATGGCGCGTAGAGGGGCTTACGATATGAGAGATCTCATTTTCAGCGACAGACGGTTCTGAGCCATGAGCTCGACAATTTGTGAACACCCAGGTCTATACTTGTAATGTTAAAATAGTCTGCAAGAAGTACGTTAAAGAAATATCAAGCTTGTATTATATTTTATACCCGAAAAACGTTTGGCGAGTCAGCTAGTACCGAATATATTTTTGACGTAGTAAAACTGCAGCAACCGATTTCCCATTTCCTGTATCTCCGGAACCCTGTATTAGATCTTCGCCAAATTAAAATGGGAACACACGGCGAATTTATCCTCGAATAAAAAAATTGTGTGTGTCAGCTCCGACGCACGACTTGTCAAAACAGACGCAAAACTAACGCACGATCTAGTTGCACTGATCACACCAAATTAGAAAGTTGTCAAAAATGTGCGTCATATAAGGCCTCGCTTTGCTGGCTGTAGACGCGTGTGGCACTACAGGTCAGCGGATTGGGATGGGATGCGGTCCTTCTTTGCATCCTACCCATGGGCGCAAATATGCTTCTCACTGGATGATCCAAGTGCTGTTGCTGACTCTGTCGCTGATGTGGTGCTACAGGGTATGGAACTTTTTATTCCATCCTCTGTGGTGCCTATCGGTGGCAAGTCCCAGCCCTGGTTTGGTCGTCAATGCAAAATGGCTTTACGTCATAAGCAAGAATGCTACCAAGCCTGGGCCAGTGCATCAGCGGCTTATGATGAAAAAACCAGTTTACTCAGAAAGAAGTACAATTTTGCGTCTAGGTCCTTCAAAAGAGTCATTGCAAAGGCAAAGTCGGAGCATATTAACAGAATTGGCAAGAAATTAGTTCGCCTTCCCTCGGGAACACGTGCGTTCTGGTCCCTTGCCAAAGCTGTTTTAGGGAATTTCTGTAAGCCTTCCCTTCCAGCTCTCCACAATAATAATGGCTTTTTGGCCCACACAGCAAAAGGAAAAGCCGATCTTTTGGGCTCACTTTTTGCAAGGAACTCGACTTTGGATGACCATGATAATACACCACCAACTATCTCAGTATGTGATAGTACAATGCCAGAGGTTAAATTTCTTCAAACCTCTGTTCGAAAAGCTTTAGTTTCCCTGGATACCCATAAGTCGAGTGGGCCTGACGCTATTCCACCAATCGTGTTAAGAACGTGTGCTCCCGAGTTGGCTCCGGTGTTGACGCGACTTTTCCGGCTCTCACATAATTCAGGTGTTGTACCAAATTCCTGGAAGACAGCTTTAGTACACCCAATACCCAAGAAAGGTGATTGTTCAGATCCGTCCAATTACCGGTCCATAGCTATCACCTCCTTGTTCTCAAAGATAATGGAATCCATTGTCAACTGCCAGCTCTTAAGGTACCTAGAAGAGCATCTGCTGATAAGTGACCGTCAGTATGGTTTCCGTCGCGGTCGTTCGGCAGGTGACCTTTTGGTCTACCTTATTCATAGATGGGCGAAGGCAGTTGAGACCAAGGGGGAAGCGCTAGCTGTTAGTTTGGATATAACGAAAGCCTTTGATAGGGTGTGGCACAAAGCACTTCTTGCGAAACTTCCATCTTATGGACTTCACGACAAATTATGCAACTGGATCGCCAGTTTTTTGACAGATCGTAGTATTAAGGTTGTTGTCGACGGTGTATGCTCAGACCTAAAATCGGTCAATGCTGGTGTTCCCCAAGGCTGCGTGCTATCTCCTACTTTGTTTCTTCTGCATATCAATGATATGCTGCAAATTAGCGGCATTCATTGTTATGCAGATGACAGTACAGGAGATGCTGTATATTCCGGCCGTGCTAACATTTCTCGGGAACATGTTGACGAGTGCCGGAAAAAACTTGTGTCTGAAGTCGAGGATTTATTGAACAAAGTCTCGGAATGGGGTCGACTAAATTTAGTCCAATACAACCCAAGGAAGACACAAGTTTGTGCGTTTACCGCCAAGAAAACACCTTTTGCCGTATCCCCTCGTTTTGAGAATACTCCTTTGATTGCCTCAGCCAATATTGGAATTCTTGGTATCGACATATCGAGTAACGTCCAGTTTCGTGGTCATTTGGAAGGTAAAGCAAAGCTGGCGTCCAAAAAAATTGGTGTTCTGAACAGGGCGAAACAGTACTTCACACCAGCCGACCGTTTGCGACTATACAAGTCGCAAGTCAGGCCTCATATGGAGTACTGTTCTCATCTTTGGGCAGGGGCTCCGAACTACCAGCTCCTTCCTCTTGACCGCATACAGCGTAGAGCATCTCGTATTATCGATGATCGGGCTCTTTCCGATCGGCTTGATCCTTTGGCGTTGCGAAGAGATGTTGGTTCCCTCTGCATCTTCTATCGCTACTACCACGGGGAGTGTTCCGAGGAGTTGTTCGGCTTAATACCACCCGCTGATTTCCACCATCGGACATCACGCCAAAATTCTAAATTCCACCCTCACCATTTGGATGTCTGCAAGTCCACTACAGTGCGATTTTCGAGGCATTTTTTGCCCCGCACGACTGCTCTGTGGAATCAATTACCAGCGGATGTGTTTCCGAACCGATACGACTTAGGGGCCTTCAAGAAAAGAGCGTATTCATTCCTTAAAGGCCGGCAACGCACCTGCAGTACCTCCGGTGTTGCAGCTGTTCATGGGCGGCGGTGATCACTTACCATCAGGTGACCCTCTTGCCCGTTTACCCCCTATTCCATAAAAAAAAAAAAAAAAAAAAAGTTGCGCACGATAGGTTACGCACCAAAAACGTAACGAGGTCATTCGTTCAGTAGATTTTACTCCTCACATTTTTTTCATACCGGGCGCCTTATATCAAAAAACCGATTCTTAAGGAGTAAACTCCAAAAAAGAATTTTCAAAATCGGTCCATAAATGACCGAGTTCTTCTGTACCGAGTTTCTGATGTAATGAACATAAAAAAAATACAGTTGAATTGAGAACCTCTCATCGGCATGTCGTTAAAAAATAATATGTTGGTCTCAGGATAGCATAAAGTGGTGGTCCCGGGCTTGTTTGAAGAATAGGCCAACTGCCGTTCTGCCAAGTGGGTTGTAAAACGCGTGTTAGTCACCGTCGTGTTTCAGTTTAGAGGGTAAGGTAGCCGATAAACTCATGCATGTGGCATTAGACCTCGCCACAAGATAGTAACGCACCATTAACATCTTTGGCGTCTATAGGCGATGGTTGACTTGACTCTTTCCATCAGAAGACCCATCTGCTTGTTTGCTATCTTATGATATAAAAAAAAACAAATTAAGTAATTCAATACCTATGCAACAAGCCTAAATTGGAATTCAACGTACACTTTTCAATGGCATATACGTTTTAAAAACGAATACTCTACGGAAGTCATGAATTCTTCAAACTTGTATAGGCACATTTTTTTTGTTTAGTATCTTCACGCCCATATCCCAGTAGGGGCAAGCAGAGGTACAACAAGTGCACCCACGATTAGCCGAAGATACTTGGTCCCACAAATGTGATAGGTTGCAAGCCTATCGTTAACCGGGCACTTTCCAATCCCGGGCAACGTTGTGTTTCTCAGAAAATTGAAAAAACACTTTTCTTATGTGCCCGACCCGGGATCGAACTCGGGACCTCATGTGGTCAACGCCAACGCTGGACCACTAGACCACAGAGGCGACTTTACTTTAGAAGCAGCAAATATCATTCTTTAAAAAAAGTAACGAAATGAATTATTTTGTGTCAGTTACTACATTACGTTACTATATTACTATTACTAGTAGTTTTGTATAAGTTTTCAAGTTAATTTTACGTATTACCACTGTTTTTTTTGCTGTTTTTTTTTGTTTTTGTGTATAATGTTGTTACAGATGTTGCTTTTATTATAAATTTTTGACTTTTATTTAAAAGCATAAAAACTGTAAAATTTCTTGTGGTTAACACCACTTTTCCGAGTATGTTGCTATCCTTATTACAAAAGTTGGCTGGAAGAGATCACTTTATTAGTGATAAGACCGCTTTTGTGTATTTTACTTGTGAATTTTTTTTGTAACCCATATGTTGTCATTTATTTTGGTGCACAATAAAGAGTTATTGTCTTGTATTGTATACTGACTCATAAGTTTTGATTATGAACACGAAACTGATAAACAGAAGGAAGAGTTAGTAATTTATTATTTTATGTGCGTCTGATAGTCATTTGTGGTTTGCGGTCACCAACCGCATCGTTTGCCAGTAAACAACAGTGTGAATCGGCGAATTTCCCCAGATACTTTTCTATAATGGGCAGTTTTCGATTCAACTGAAAATTGATTTTCTAATGCAGTTTCTATTTTTGTATCTATTGTATTTCATCTTTTGCCTTACTCAATTGACCGACAAGTTTCTCGCTGTTGTTTGTGGTTTGTGTGTTTTTAAAATTACCTCTAAGGCGTTTTGCAGACGACGGGGCGGTGCGGGCTTTTTGTTCGCGAAGTAATAAAGACCGCGTCTGGCCGTCGATGTCTGCAGCTGCCCTCGCCGCGTACACATAGCACACGACGGGCGGAGGCAGTCAGTTCAGGACGTTCAATTATTTGGCATATTTGGTACCACAATTTTTTTTTTTCATGTACGTCGTGATACTCTTTTAACGACGTATCATATACGGGCGATCTTTTCTGCACTTCAGCAATTAAATCATCTACATCGATGATGTCCATCACTAAAAAGCACGTGGCGCGGACTGAGCTAGCCGCCCCGCGCCGCCGTCTGCATTACTGCATATAAACTGGTTTGTGTGATCCACGACGGGCAGCCGCGGACATGCCGCGCCGCCTGTGCCCGCCGGGCACCTGCGGCGCGGTTTTTTTGTCCTCTGTGTGCGTTGGTAATATAGGATTCTTTTTGTGCTATCGTTCGCGGCGAAAATGACCGGCCCGCCCCGCCCCGTCGTGTGAAAAGCGCCTTAAATGTATCTTCACGCCCGTATCTCCGAAGAGGTACACAGAGGTACAACCAGTGCACCCACGATTAGCTGATGATACTTATGACCAATTGCGATAACATTGTCTTAGTTTAGGATAATCCTAAATAGAAATAAATGAAAATAATGTGAATCCTGTCACATTATTTTCATTTAAGACAAGAAATAACAGCATAATATTTAGGATTTTCCTAAGCTAAGACACTGTTAGTGCACTTTGGCCATTAGTCCCACAATGTGACAGGTGGCAAGCCTATCGCCAGCCGGGAACTTTTTCTAATTCCGAGTAATATTGTGTTTATCACAAAAACTGAAAAAAACATAATTAGAATTACCCGACCTAGGAATCGAACTCGGGACCTTATGTGATCAACACCGACACCGGACCACTAGACCAAAGAGTCCGTCTATTCCATTCTTATACCAAAAACTAAATTGGTATTTGTTTATTGTCACAATATATTTTCTATTCCTAATGAATACCAACTTTTGAATATTGAAATAAAGTTCAAAATCTATTCCTAACGAATACCTACCAAAACATAACTTTTTGTACAGTCACATAAACAATTTATTTGAATTCTAATAATTGATTATTATGATCTTAATACAATCCTAAACATTCAGTTCACTTCATTTCAGCATTTTTATTTAAAAGTAGCTTAAGTTAACTTGAGCTAAAGTTAATTAATCTATACATATAATAAAATCGTAGAAAAGTCAAAACTGTACATTGAATATTTTTTTAAAAGAATACTTGGGGCGCGATCTACAATCGATATAGAAGCCAAAGATATAGTTTTTAGAATTTTTGTCTGTTTTTCGGTTTTTCTGTATGTATGTCCGGGGTAAACGCAAGACAACAACTGCATGAATTTACTTCAAATTTTGCATGAATATTACTAACAGGTCGGGTCAACATATAGGCTACATATTATCACGCTATCACCTACGGGAGAGGAGCTGTGCGGAGTAAACGAAGTCCGCGCGAACGAAGTCGCGAGCAACGGCTAGTAAAAAATAATTTTCAAAAATTTTTTACTACCATAAATTGTGTTTGTTTTTTTAAGCGTTCCATACCTAAAAGGTAAACGAGACCCTCTTACTAAACCTAAATGCTTTAAATACATTACGTAAAAACACATTTAAAAGCATTTTTATCACTGACTGTATCATCTCATACCATGTGATTTGTTTTGGGATTCGTTTATGAGTGGTATTCGTTCGGAATAAAAAATATTAACGATATTAAACTAATACCATTGGTATTAGTTTTTGGTATTAGAAAGGAATACATCCTCTAAACTCTTTTATTATGCGGCATTTTAAGAAGAATAGATAATTTTGTTGCATAATTTATCAGTAGTTAGTTACTAAAAAAAAGGTTTTAAAAGGCTAACAGGCTTTATAGTAGGAGAGCCAAAGATCTAAAATGGACATTTATTCGGGCTTCGTGGGGCTTATTGGATTTTGTAGATTAGATGAAGGGAAAAGAAAGTTTTACAATGTTTTACATTTCAATGGTGGGGAAAGCTTCTACAGATTTTCAAAAGTGTAAAACAAGCAGTGACATGGAAAATGAGGTCAGTATGGTGGGTTAATTGCGAGGTAAAAAAGCAGGTAAGCTGGTTAGGAAGTCGTAAAAAAGGTTGTCTAATGTCATGAAGCGTGGTTAAATTTTTATTTTATTTTAAATGAAATTATGTAAAAGTAACGAAAAAAATATCTCATAATTTGGACAAGTCGAAGTTATTGGTTTTTTACCGCCCAAGATGCCCAGCTCTATATAAAGGGCTTATATTTGGTGTAGAACCTCAACAGTATTCGAGGTATCCCCCCTATGTTACTCTGGCTAACTCAAGTAAATCTCAAAACCCGCTCTTAGGCTTGCCTGATATTAAGAATAAGAATAAGAACTATATTATTTGTCACACACTAGTATGCAATATGCATATACAGTTAACAATAAGAAAAATTAGACAAAAAATATACAAAACCAACACATACTGTAAAGACCAAAAACACTTTTAAAACATTGAAACACACGAAAAAGAATATACCATAGAATCTATATCCATACTAATATTATAAATGCGAAAGTAACTCTGTCTGTCTGTCTGTCTGTCTGTTACGCTTTCACGGCCAAACCACTGAACCGATTTGGATAAAATTTGGTACAAATATAGTTTGAGACCCAAGAAAGGACATAGGATAGTTCTTATCCCGGAAATCCCACGGGAACGGGAACTATAAGGATTTTTATTTTAGAATTTTTTCCACGCGAACGAAGTCGCGGGCACAGCTAGTCATATATAAGTTCCTTGCTTGAAACACATATTTACATTATATCTCTATCTATGAGGTCTCTCCATCTCTTTTTATACATCTTTGTTAGAAAGAGAGGGTAAGACCTCAGAAGATGACAGCAGTATTTAAAATTGTGTGTCAAGTAGGTATTAGAAGTGATGTCTCCAGATATAATACAGCTTCATGGTTCATCATTTTAAAATAAAAAAATTCATTTTTCATTATCTCTATATCATAATCATTATCTATATAAATATCAATATAATAAAACTAAGTTGATAAAATGTGCGTGCCGATAAAACTTAAAAAGGAATCCCGGCACGATAAAGGGACTTATATAGTGTGATAGCCCTTTATCCCCCCTCGAACAAGAAAGTTCCCGTTTTAACCTAGAGGGCGTGTTTTTAAAGAAGAATAAGGGCTTTTCCAACCCTTCAACTTGGAAATTAAGTGTAGTGGTGCCATCTGTTGTCGAGAATTTGAACTTCATTCAGAACAACGATTATTTGGGATGCATTTAGAAAGGCGCCGCGAACAATGGCAGCATGTGTAGTAATGGCGCACAATTTAAAATTCCATTTTCAATAAAGTCTTATATTACATTTGTTATATTTCAACTACCACGTAATTTCATATCAACCCCCGAGCGAAGCCGGGCATCATAGCTAGTATATAATAAAACTAAGTTGATATAATGTGCGTGCCGATAAAACTTAAAAAGGAGTCCCGGCACGATAAAGGGACTTATATAGTGTGATAGCCCTTTATCCCCCCTCGAACAAGAAAGTTCCCGTTTTAACCTAGAGGGCGTGTTTTTAAATAAGAATAAGGGCTTTTCCAACCCTTCAACTTGGAAATTTAGTGTAGTGGCGCCATCTGTTGTGGAGTATTTGAACTTCATTCAGAACAACGATTATTTGGGTTGCATTTCGAAAGGCGCCGCGAGCAATGGGAGCATGTGTACAGTACCCGGCGATAAATATTGCACATCGAACTTTGGAAAGAGACAATCGGATAATTTCGGCTTCGTAAAGCGTTATCTCTGTCCCACACTACCTATGTGACGTTTAGTCAGTCGTTGTTCAAGTACGATAGAGTGCAGTCGCGTCCCGAAAAAAAATATATATTTAGAGTTGATAACACCCACAAATTTAAATAATTTAAAGTTGTAATATGGCATCTTTCGGAAAAAGAGGGAAACCTTTACGAGGTCAGTCACGTGAAATTATCTACAATGTTTATAAATACTTTGTAAGCGAAGCTGATAGATTTAAAAAAAAAAGTAGATGAAAATGTAAGTTGTTATTTTAAGAAGATTCAAGAGCGAGTTGCAAATGCCACTGGAATTTCAAGAAGAACTTTGAACAATATATTAAACGAAGTCAGTACTGAAACACATTCGACTGAAATTAAGTTCAGCACTCCAAAAAAAGGGAGACCAAAAAAGCTATTTCGTTTGGATATGGACGATTTTGATTACGATGTTGTTCGAAGAATGGTGTATGATTTTCACTTACGATTTAATGAACTGCCAACAATAAAATCATTAAAAGCTAAGTTATCTGAAGCTATTTATTACAATGGGTCTGAAAAAACATTGAGAAAAATACTTCATGACATGGGATTTCAGTTCACTAAAATGGAAGATAATCGAAAAATTCTAATGGAAAAGCATTACGTTAGTCTCAAACGAATGGAATACCTTGATAAAATACGCAAATTTCGCGAAACAGGAAAAAATATCGTCTACATGGATGAGTCATATATACATGCATCCCACACTAAAGGGAAATCTGGGAGTGACGATAAGAAAAAAGGAGTAAAAAAGCCAATTTCAAAAGGTCAACGTTTGATAATAGTTCATGCGGGAAATGAAAAAGGCTTTGTACCCGGTGCTTTTTTAACGTATAAATCCACGGACACTACAGGTGACTATCACAATGAAATGAATAACGATAACTATGAGAAATGGCTGGTTAACCAATTAATCCCAAATATACCCAGTGATTCTGTTCTAGTTATCGACAACGCACCCTATCACAACAAGTATGTTGAGAGACCCCCCAACTCAAACACCATTAAACGGGAAATGATCAACTGGTTAAACAGACATGAAATTCCAGTTGATCCAAAATTAACAAAAACCCAGATTTACGCTATTATATGTCAGCACAAGGAGAGGTATACAGAGTTTTCTGTGGACAAAATACTTGCCGAACATGGGCACACTGTGTTGCGATTGCCACCATATCATCCGGATTTTAATCCAATTGAAAATATATGGTCTCAACTGAAAGGCTATGTAGCCTCTAGAAATGTGGGTATGAACTTAACTACAGTAAAAACATTATTGACTGAAAAAGTAAACATGATCGGCGCTGAAGAGTGGAAAAAGGTTTGCGATCATGCAATCAAATGTGAGAATGAATATAGAAGCATTCAACACAGTTTAGACAATTACACTGATAGATTAGTAATAAATACGGCTGATAGTGACAGTGATATTGACCTCTTTGAGAGCACAGATAGTGAAATGGAAGTAATTGAGAATTAGAATTATTATTATTTTTATTGCAATGTCTCATTTTAGCAATAGGTATAATGGTGTTTATTATGTACACTAAAGCTGTAATGTTCCAAAATAATTAAATACGTAAACATAATGTAAAAATGTTTTTTTATTTTATTTTACCCCAACCTAAAGCCATCACTTATAGAAAAATTAGTGTATTTTATACAAAGAATAAAAATATCAAAAGAAGCAAATCATACTTGTTTTAACAGCTCCTAATAGGTACCGGACTGTTTGTATTTTGTGCGACAGAGATAACGCTCTACGAAGCCGAAATTAGCCGATTGTCTCTTTCCAAAGGTCGATGTGCAATATTTATCGCCGGGTACTGTAGTAATGGCGCGAAATTTAAAATTCCAATTTCAATAAAGTCTTAAATTACATTTGTTGTATTTCAACTACCACGTAATCTCATATCAAATTCCGAGCAAAGCCGGGCATCATAGCTAGTGCATATATATATGCTTATCCCCGACGGGGACACGTATTTGTGTGATGAGCATTAATATTTGTATTTCCGGGTTTGGGTGTTTATTAAATATATTCCAGTATTTATATATGTATTTATATGTATTAGTATCGATGACTAACACCCATAACACAAGCAAATGATTTGCTTACTTTGGGGTTAGATCAGTAAGTGTAATTTGTCCCGTGAATATTTATATTTATATATCAATATAATGGTAAAACGGTAAACCTCTCAGCGTATAGATATAAAAAACAAAAAAAAAATAGTGTGATAGACGACAGTAATAGACAGATAGACCATTAACATTTTCTCGATGAACCCATTACCATCAACAGTTTAGAATTAGGTACATGCAACACTACATCATCGTCACCGGTCTCGACTCTCGACGACGAAGAACTCTCTGGCCTCGCGCCTAAGCAGGGCACAATGCCACGACTCGGTCCACAGAAGACTGCCCTTAACGCGGACATTTATAACCCCAATTTTAATTTAAACTCTGGCTGAGCGCTCTGCTCGCCCCTTAAGTCCGTTGATGCAGTAACGACCCATAACATAAGGTCAATTGTAATGGTCATTTCGAAAAAAAACTATTAACATATTTGATGTCTATAGACGATCATTATGTCATTCTACTTTTTATGCAAAAAAAAATTAACATATTTGGTGTCTATAGACGATCATTATGTCATTATACTTTTTATGCAAAAAAAAAAACAAATAAAAAGAAATTCTCAATACATCACAATCCTTACTTGACTAAGCTAAGCACTGGTAAAGGCACTCTAGATTAGTTGAATCGAGTTTGTGTTAGCGGGCAATAAATACCGTCGTTGTTGGTGGACAACTGTAACTAATTATCAGATAGCTCAATTTACTATCCATTCTCTAAAAAGGTCAAGTTTTGGTGAAAGTGGCTTTTATTCTTTGCTCTATTTGTTTAAACAAACGTTCATTTGTCAGAGTAAAATTTTTTGTGAGTGTTGATTGTGAAGGAGTCTACTAATGATTACGTAGGCAAATGGCTATAACAACTTTAAAATTTCACAAAGAAATTTTCAACACGACAATATTGGAATCTGCGACCCTGTATTTGGCCAGTATACTCTAACCAACTGAGCTACTGTCGACTGCTTCAACGTGGCGTAATTCTTCTTTGCTATGTGATCGATTCCGTCGATTGTACTGATTACTACATACAGACACGTAGTTAAATAAGTTCATCGTTACAGATAAAATTCATATATATTTATAATCTGGATCAATTTTGGTTCCCTATTCCTGTAGAAATAGCGTCATAGGCCGGGAGATGATGACACAAAGTATTAGATTATTTATACCAGTATGGCGGTTCTTCAGGGGTCTAATTACGTAATAACAAAAAGCAAAATAATGTTTTTAGCGTTAGTGCCCGCGGCCCAATCGCTTGGCCGTTAATCGAACGTGTCGGATAAATTACGAGTGTCGAACGACTTGTTCCACAATAATTCTTGTTTTTCGATAATTTTCCGATAATCGATAAAAAAGAAGTAATCGGTAGGATTACGCCATACTTCTCCAGAGTGAATTACAGCCTACCATATGGACTCCAACACATAATTAAAAAAAACGATTCAATAGTCCGCCTCTAACGAACTGGCTGGTAGAACGGCATATGGTCTATTCTTCAAAGGAGCCTGGACTGATACGAAATAATATACGTGTCACAAACATCGTGACTACTAGTGAGCGTTAAACTTTGAAGAATAGGCCCACTTCCGTTCTGCCAGGCAGGTCGCAAAAGCCGACCGATTGGCTTTGGGAGTCACTACCATCGTGGCTACTAGGTGGTAGAGTTTTGCATTGTCTTGCGCGGGTCTGATATCACCGCGTTACCTATTCCTGCTGCAATAGCGTCAGTCTAGTCACTGTCGTGTTTCGGTTTGGATGGTAAGGTAGCAGGTAAATTTATGCATGTGGCATTAGACCTCGCCACAAGATAGCAATGTACCATTAACACCTTTGGTGTCTATGGACGATGATTAACTCTTTCCATCAGGAGACCCATCAGCTTGTTTGTTATCTTATAATATAAAAAATAATAATTTAGTTTTTACTAGCTGACCCGACTAACGTTGTTCTGCCTTTTCAACAACTCTTATTTTTTTTATATTTTCTCACCTATTAAACCCTGCCTGGACTTCTACAATTAATTCAAAACCAAAATTAGCCAAATCGGTTCAGCCGTTCTCGAGTTTTAGCGGGACTAACGAACAGCAATTGATTTTTATATATAGTTTGTTACTTAAATACTTGGTCATGTATGGATCGATTTTGAAATATTTTTTTTATTTGGAAGTGGAGTACACTTCCTGTGTAGTCTCATTTTAATTTAGCGAAGATCGGATGCAGGGTTCAGGAAATAAAGGTATGGCAAGTCGGTTGGTGCAGTTTTACTGCGTTAAAAATTATAACACAATGTTACAATGACGTTATATGTAAGCTTTACTCGTTAGCGGCGTTAGTCATTTAACTTATTAAAACAAGTCTGAAAAATACAACTGAAAATACCAGAGACTACATGAATACTAATAGACACGCCATTAGGAAGGAAACGTGTCACCACGCAACGTACGGTTTTATCGTACCGAATGAGATGACAAGGTTTAAAAATTAACCTTGAGGTAGTTTTATTTTATCGGTAAGTAGTATAACGCTGTATATTTGTTATTAACGATCATATGCTATTTTCTTATTTATTTTATTATTTAAAAGAATACTGTTACCTACTGCACAGCGGTGTGAATCAACTCAATACAATAAGTGATTGGGCGATTCGCACCGCTCCAACTTGCGGTCCGAAACGACTAATGCCAAAAGAGCTCTTGGGCAAGTCATACCGCGGTCCAAATCGCTCGTGGTGCGAAACGACTAAAGACCTATGGTTATGGTGAGTGTGCAAAAGCTTTCTTCGAATTTATTGAACCCTCACCAATCCTTTATCGGATTACGAGACGCAGGCAGAAATTCCGTCTTTGCGTTGTTGATATTATACCAAAAAATCGAACAAAATGGTTTGACAACTCCGTTAAAGTTCGAGTCGCTAAGGTTTGAAACGAACTGCTTGCGCCAATTTTCCGGGCAAATATAGTCCTGAAACTTTTAAAAATATAGTGAATAGGTTTCTTTTGAAGAGGCGTGTACCACCTTCGTCTTCATCGACACTTTCCATCGTGTGAAATAGAGAAAGTATATATCAATTAAAATTTAAAAGAAAAAAAAGCGCTTAATATTTTCAAGCATTTGCTCATATAAGCAGCTACACATTTTCCACCCAACAACGTTTCTATGAGGATGTATGTGGTCTGTGACTTTTTTTCTTTTTAAATAGATAAATATAAATATTTATAAATATTCACGGGACAAATTCCACTTACAGATCTAACCCCAAAGTAAGCAAATTATTTGCTTGTGTTATGGGTGTTAGTCGATGATACTAATATGTAGCAATACATATACATAAATACTTTTACATACATAATAAACACTCAAACCCGGAAATACAAACATTTATGCTCGTCACAGAAATGCCTGTCCCCGTCGGGGATTGAATCCGAGCCCCGTTGATTGCGAGTCAGGGTCGCTAACCACTCGACCAACGGGGCGGTCATACTTAGATAAAGTTAGTTGTGTAAAACACATAATTAATACAATTTAACTAGCTGACCCGGGGAACGTTGTTTTGCCACAGAAAAATACTTGTATTTAATATTTTGGTGGGGTATTTGAGAAGGGGACGGGGGGGTTAGTAAAGTTAAAAAAGATATACTATTTTTAAGTTAGACCAAACAGTAGATGTTTACAAAATTTCATTGAAATTGGTTCAGTAGTTTCGGAGTTCATTGCGGACAAACAACGTAACACGTAATTTATACTTATATATTAAGATGACATAGGCAGTAAATATAAGTCTGCATATAATGATGTATCTACGTGTGCATTTTTATAGCATAGGATGGCGAACAAGCTGTTGGTTCTCTTGATGAGAAGAGATCAAGACAGACATCGCCTAATGGACGCCAGAGATTTTATCGATACGATGTTTTTCATGTGGCAATGATATAATGTCAAATGCATAAGTTAGCTAGATACCTTTTCCCAAAATCGGAACACGTCAGTGCTGGGTACCGACGTTGTTGCGTCAGGAATAGATAAGGTTTTGGAACCAAGCTCGTTTAAGACTTTGCAGAACTCAACCACCAAGGTAGTAATCAGGATGCAAATGATACGTAGTACTCTTTACGAGATGCTTCGCAGGAAGGCAGTTAATTTTTTTGAAAATTGGCTCGGATTATGAAGGCCAACATAACTCATTTGGTGTCTTTAGACGATAGATATGTCTTTCCGTCAGCAGGGCCACCTGTTCGTTTACTATTTTATGATATTTAACCCAGAATATAATGAGGGAAATCAGGATAAATATAACATTTTATTTTCAGTCTATGCTTAAATTACGCAGTAATTCTTACTGTTGAAAACATAATAAATTATCGTCTTTAGTGCACATAATTTAAAGTGATCAAGAACTCATAAAACTTACTGACTTCACAACACACCATTAGCCGCTGTAAACGAATAAAATGTGTATAAAATTATTGTGTTTAATAAAGTTAGTCGAGAGAAACCTTAATTTTATGCTGCATATACTCAAGACTTAGAGTTATTTTTGATGGTATAATTTAAATTATCTTAGTTATGTAATTTTCCCCGTGTTGGTTCCGGGCTCCTTTGAAGAATAGGCCAAGTGCTGTTCTACCAGGGACGTCGTAGAAGGCGACCAATTGGCTATACGAGTCACTACCATCGTGATCACTATGTGGTAGAGTTCTGCATTGTGTCGCCCGGGTCAGGTACCACCACCTTACCCATTCCTGCCGCAATATCGTCAGTGCTTGTTACTGTCGTTCTCCAGTTGGAGGTTAAAGTAGCCGTTAAACTTATGCATGTGGCTTTAGACCTCACCACAAGATAGCAACGCACCATTAACAACTTTGGTGTCTATAGGCGACGATTGACTCTTTCCATCAGGAGACCCATCTGCTTGTTTGCTACCTTATAATATAAAAAAATATATAAGTTCTTCTATAAAGTTCTTCTTTTTTTTTTGAAAATTATGAAATATATTATCTTCTATTATATGTTTGGGTAGTGTCTTTTTACTGATGTTTAAACTGGAAAAAAGGTTTTTAAAAATTAAAGATATATAGAAAAATTCAGCTTTTGTGTGTTTGTGATCACAAAACTTGACAAATACAAAATTATTATTAATGCAAATAATTAAAATTACAAATAATTATTAGTATATAGTACTAGGCAACTTCTTTCGCGTGGAAAAAATTCGAAAATATAAGTAGCCTAAGTTACTCTTTATCACATCAGCTATCAGGCAGTGAAACTCCCGTCAAAATCGGTTCAGCCGTTCCAGAGATTAGCCGGAACAAACAGACAGACAGACAGGCCGACAGACAAAAATTAAAAACATGTTATTTTGGTGTATGTACCGTGTATACATCCATATGCATTTAGTAAAAAGCGGGTATTTTAATATTACTAACAGACACTCCAATTTTATTTATTTATATAGATGATAGATAGATTTATAGAAAATATTTTTATATACTTTTTATTTTATATTTCCCAAGGAAACAGGAAATTTCTAGGATTATGGGATGAAGAATTACTTAGTTTTGTATAGTTTGAGGTTTAGTGATTATCTTATTCAACTCAAATAGAACCCCTAAGGTTCGATCCCCAGGTCATGCAAAAATGTAAATGAGATTTTTAGGGTTTTATCGAAAATAAAAAATCTCAGTCGTAGCTTAGAGTCTGGTCGTTGTATGTTACCACCCACATGTCTTGGATGATACGTTAAGCAGTTGGTTCCGGTTATCGATAGAAGTAGATAAGCGGTAATCTTCATCAGGTCAGTAAAATGCATCAATGGGATCGTTACCTATTTCGTCAACCAACGATCCGGTAAACCGTGGTGAACCGGAATTTCTAAAGACATTCTGGTCACTATGTCTCCGCAAGGGAACCGGCGTGATATTTAGTTATTTATACTGTTAAGAGAACGGCGGTGATCACTTACCATCAGGTGCACCTCCCGCTCGTTTGCCCCCTCTTCTATAAAAAAAAAACATAAAAAGTTTTTTTTTACTACATAGGTAATTTTGCTTACTTATACCACAGAATACTTAGAGACTATCAGAAGTTAATATTACCAGAAGTTACCAATGTTACATACAAGTATTATTCGAGCATAGCACACATAGATACCTCTCACGGACGCGATATCTCCGACTAGTGCAGTACAAACTGTACCGAACCTTTCCGAGATATCGCGTCCGTGAGAGGTGTCTATATGTGCGTTGCTCGAATATCACATGTATGTAGATTGACTACTGTTAGTCTCCAGTATACTGTGCTTATACAGTGAGTAACAGAATACTAATCCTGACGAAAGGGGCATATAGGAAGGTCGATAACCCATTAAAAATAATAATTAATTATTCTATTTATGAAAATAAATGTTATTTAAAATGCTCGTATTCACCCTTGAATTTCGCTAAAATTTAGCGAATATTTTGAATCATACAAAACCACGACAAGGCAGCGCCTATCAGATCAAAGGGAGCACAGGCTTTGTTGTTGAGCTCGTAGAAAGTCGCCTCGGTTCACAGTTACCATACTCCTCCGAAACGGCTTGACCGATTTTAATGAAATTTTATATGTATATTCAATAGGTCTGGGAATAGGTTTTTATCTATTTTTATACCATTAACTGATAAGGGTGGTCCACTCCAAATTTCATTTATTTAGTTTTTGGTCATTTTCTTAAATTTTTATTTTTTTATGATGTCTCATTAAAAACAAACAACCCTATTTCCACCCTCCTATCATCAACCCCTATTTTTAATGGCGAAATTAGTAATTCAATAAATTATATGGCGAAAACGTTTGTCGGTAATTTAATCTTATATATATATAAAAATCAATCCCTATTTTCCTTGGTCACAACATCACGCCTGAATGGCTGGATCAATTTCAGTAATTTTTTTTTATTGTGTTTGTAATTGTAAGGAGAAGGTTCTTATAAAAGAAAATATTAAGAAAATTGCGCGGAAAAATAGAAAAATTAAGAATACTTAATCACCATATAAAGTTTAATGCCATCCCGTAGACTTATATAAGTTATGTGTCACGTTGTTTGTCCGCTATTGATTCCTAATATGAATGGGTCAGCTAGTATATTATAAATTCCAACGCTTCTTCATTTGGTTAGTGATATTTGAAACTTTTCAACCTCCTTACAACGATAATTTAAAAGTAGAAACGCAAAACACATAAAACTAATCAAACGATTGATATAAATTTCGAAGACATTATCTATGAAACAATCAGATATCACTGGATGGTGCTTAAATCAGTTTTCTCCGGAGTTATATAAACAAGATACAAACACTTCTTTTAGGCCAAAAACTTGTCGCTGTCATTGCTTCAATGCAATAAATCTGAATCAGCCATGACGAGGAAAAATATAGCCTGCCTTTCTATCTTTGTTTATTGCGGCACGACTCTCGGTGGCTAATAATAAAATAGCTCTAAATTTTGCCCTCAATTTAATAGCAATTTAGTTGCTTATCGAGAGATTCTTGATATACATTGTATGAAGGCTTACAATCTATATTTGTGACAAACTTACCTAGTATGAGTTAAGTTTTTATTTTGTTAGCATAAAGTTAATAATTTAATAGAAATAGCTATATAGATATTACTAACAAATGTTTTGCTGCTATAAGTGTTAAGTTTTTATTTTAGTCAACTATTCATGGCTTTGGATGCTTAGACTCACAAATTAAAGTGGATACGCCTTTCAAGGCACTTTCTTAGGTTGTCAATGTCGATTGCATTTGCACTGAGAAATACAGAGTTATAATACTTACTGATTAAATAAAATGACTCCAGAGGTATTTCTTAAGCTTTAGCTTTTTGTTTGACACGATAAAATAGCACAATATGGCATATTTCTATTTTTTACGATATATTTACAAGCGTTTGACATTAACATACATTTGCTACATCGTCTTCTTCGTGTGCTTTACACCCAATACCGTGTTTATCGGTATTTGTGTAGTCTGTGCTTAAACTAGATTCTTATTCGATTTTAATTAAAGAAAAACATAGTGACCCACTGATAATATAGCTTTCGATTGGTAATTTACTTAGTAATAATGGCAATAATATTGGAGTTAATCCAATACAATTTTCTTTTGAAATTAGTAGTAGCTATGCCTGAGCTTCCCTCACGTTCGGCTTATTTTCTGTCCCTCGGCAACAGTAATTTATATTCTTAATTAAGGATATATATACTCTGCTCTCTTCTGTATACCTGCTAACTTGTATGCAATATTTCACAACGATTGGTTAAGTAGTTAAGACGAACTATAAATACAATAGTAACTCTAACAAATTTGTATTTGTAATATGAGGATAGATTGGGTTTTTCTTTGAATCTCCAAAAATTGATGGAGCCTAAAGATGTCTCCTGTGAGACCGAACCTCGGCTTAGGGCAGTATCTTGACAATAAGTTGGAGAGAAAATTTTGACTCCTTAATAACTCTTGACCAGTGTCTTGAGTGGTGGTGGGCCGAAACAATGAGCCGAGTCACCACCGGCGGCGACATTGGCGTGTGCTTTTTCTTTCTTTTCTTTTGTATCATAAGATAGTAAACAAGCAGATGGGTCTCCTGATGGAGAGTCAACCATCGCCTATAGACACCGAAGGTGTTAATAGTGTGTTGCTATCTTGTGACGAGTTCTTATGCCACATGCATAAGTTTACCGGCTACCTTACCCTCCAAACCGGAACACGAAAGTGACAAGCACTGACGCTATTTCGGCAGGAAAATATAAGGCGGTGGTACCAGACCCGGGCGAGACAATGCAGAACTCTACCACCTAGTAAACGCGTGTAAATTGTTAAGCTTAGGCTGTGTTGGAATCATCAGGATCGGATGGGCTGATAGTTTCTGTTATCGTAAGTAAATAAAGTTGAAGAAAGAAATTGTAAAAATCTTGCTACTACCTTTATAACTTGCTAGCTGACAAATTGATGAATGATCGTGGTGAACCTTTAGGGCTCTACAACCTGTACCTCTACTTACATTAAAAGGATTGAGTGTAGGTACACTTTCTAGAACAAAATGATATAAAAACAACATGATTATATCCCCGTGCATCTGGGCAAAGTAGTCAGGCATCTACGATTAGCCAATGATGTCCCATAGTGTGACAGCCGGCTAACCTATAGACAAATCCGACTCATGTCTTATTTCGGGTAAGTTATGTTTTCCAGAATAATTGAAAAACTTATTCGGATCAATTTAATCAATCAAACATTGGAATTCAGGATTTCATACATCTACGCCGAAGCCGATACCTCTAGACCACAGAAGCGACAGTAGAAAATAGCAAACAAGCAGATGGCTCTCCTTATAGAAAGAGTCAAGCATCATCTATAAACATCAAAGATGTTAACGATGCATTGTCATCCGTGTGGCGGAGATTTAGTGCCAAAAGTTTGTCAGTATTCTCGCCCTCCATACTGGAATACGACAGCGACCAGCCGATGAGCAAATTGGTCGTCTCCATCAGTTGGCTCACTCACTCATATGCCATCTTACGCAATAAAAAAATAAAATATGTATTTGAAAAAAGATATTTAAACGAAGAATTGCTGCAAAATAGAAATAAACTAAATGATTCACTATACATTTTTGTCCTACGCTCCTACTATATGAAGACAAAATCTTTGTTGTCAGAGGTTCTAATACTATAATGATTAGTTTGTGCAAATACAGATCAAAAGGTTTCGAATCTAAAGCGTTGATCCTGACCAGAATAGCGTCTGTTGTGTTCACAAGGTAATGTAACCTGTAAATTACGAATGAAGCATTATATTCATACCACACAGATTAGTACGCAGTTTTTTTCAATTAGTACGATGGCTAACAAGCAGATGATTCTCCTGATAGAAAAAAATAAGGATCGCCTATAGACACTAAAGATGTTAATGGTGTGTTGCTATCTATAGGACAGAGGTGGAATGCTATACGTGTAAGATTATCAGCTATTTATCCCTCCGGAACACGACAGCGATAAGTGACGACGCTGTTGCAGCAGGAATTTGTAAGGAGGTGGTACCGAACCCAGTCGAGATGTTGCAGAACTCTACAATCTAGTTGTTAGTCATAATGTTAGTGACAAGTATTAGCCTTCTCTCGCCTTTTACGAGATGCCCAGCCATTACGCAGTTGATCTCTTCTGCAAAAGGCATCCGGATCAAATTGCGTGAAACATGTTTGACAAGCAAGCATGAGATTAACTGTTCCTCACATCAGCAATCTTTATTATTATTGTAGCTGTAGCGCCGCTGGTTCGTACCGCTGAAGGGTCATAGTGATGGAACCAGCGGGCCAGCTGCTTGTCAGGTGACGTCATTACTATGGAGGTCGATGACGTCACATAAAGACAAGGACGGGGAAAAGGAAGATCTTCCCAGCCAGACAAGGTGTACTGCCTGGGGACCGAAGTCCATTTGAGAAGCGTTGAAAATTGTATATAGTGTTACAAGATAAATAATTATGATATCGCGATTCAGGATTTTATTTTTGAATTTCATTTTTTCCATTTGTTATTGATTTTTGTCCATTTTTTATTATATTTTCTTGTAGCGTTTGTGATTGTTTTGAGCCGCTACAGTAGCAATTACTTTACAAAAATATTATATCATATCTTACTTAAAAAACAAGGCTTGCGCCGGAACTTCTCTGTGTGTGGCTGCGTTTTCGATCCGGTAGTATATTTTAAAATATATTGTTGACGAGTCAAAATGTAAAAAGTTTCATTGAGTAAAGTATTTCTAATTTCGTATTTCTGGCTTCTGAATATAAGGAATTATGATTATGCCTCTTTTCTAATATAAAAAATCGGTAAAGAGCGTGTCGGGCCACGCGCAATATAGGGTTCCGAAGTTGCCTATAAAAATAATGTGAATTAAGAAGAGGGCTTTTATTGTTTCATATCAATTAATCAATGACAAATATATCCGCACCCTAGGTTCACCGCCTATGAAGTAAGTACATTTTATATGTTAGTCGACTATAAGCCGTGATAGTATTCTTTTTAACTTCATTTTATTTACTCCTACTGTGAATTTTCTCCCACCCCAAAAACCAATCGTTTAGCTTTTTTTATAACATACTAGCGACCTGCCCGCGGTTTCACCCGCGCAGCTTTTGTTCCCGTGGGAATATCAGAAAGGTTTATATACTTAAACCTTCCTCAAGAATCAATCTATCTATTAAAAAAACCGCATCAAAATCCGTTGCGTAGTTTTAAAGATTTAAGCATACATAGGGACATAAGGACATAGGGACAGACAGAGAAAGCGACTTTGTTTTATACTATGTAATGAAGATAGCAAACAAGCAGATGGGTTTCCTGATTGTAAGAGTCAACCACCGCCTATAGACAATGGAGTGTTGCTATCTTGTGGCGAGGCCTACTGTCACATGCATAATTTTACCGGCTACTTTACCCTCCAAACCGGAACACGACAGTGACAAGCACGGAGGCTATTGCGGCAGGAATAGGCAAGGCGGTGGTACCAGACCCGGTCGAAATAATGCAGAACTCTACCACCTAGTAGCCACGATGGTAGTGACTCGCATAGCCAATCGGTCGCCTTTTACGACCTGCCTGGCAGACCGGCAGTATGTCTATTCTTCAAAGGAGCCCGGAACCAACACGGGGAAAAAACACTGACAGAGGGAGCGGGATGCTTGACTCTAACAAAAACTAGCAATCGAATGAACTAAAAATATTTATGAAAGAACCGACAATATTTTTTAAAAACCTATCCAACAACATCACCGTTCCATGTAGAGGAACTACCCTAAACAAACGTTTCTCAAGATTTTATGTTACTACTTTGTTGCCGTGACTAATATGTATACTCGTGCCAAATTACAGCTTTCTAGTGCTAATTTCTGCGCTAGACTGCGGACAGACGGACGGACATAGCGATGCTGTTAGGAGTTCCTAGACCCTAGTTAACATCGGAACCCTAAAGACATTGATTTTAATCCTGTAATAACTCAATTTATATTCATTTCCCGAAGCTCATAAGATCCTCAAATTATAGTGCTCCGAAGTCACGAAATATAAAAGGAATAATAATATTTCATTTTACTTTGATCATGCGCTGTCGCGACATTAGGAAAGTCTCTCATTGTCTCTTAATGTTCAATAGGGCATCTGACGAATGGCTGTGATGCCCAGGACGTTTGAATAGCTTTTTCTTGCTTCATTTTAATTTAAGTTTGACTTAACGGAGACCATATTTTTCTGTTAAAAGTGGGATATTTTTATTATGTTATTAAAACTGATAAGGTCTTTTTGTAAACCTTTTTTTTATTAAATGTTCAATAGTACATCTAAGGAATGACTGGCACGTTTGAATAACTTTGTCTTGCTTTATTTTAATTAAAACTAGCTTTTGCCAGCAGCTTCGCTCGCATTAAATTCATTGTAGGGAAGTGGTGGGTTAGAAAGAGAAAGAAAGTAGCCTATGTCACTCCCCATCCCTTCAACTATCTGCAGTTAAAAAATCACGTCGATTCGTTGCTCTATTTTGCCGTGAAAGTCGGACAAACAAACACACTTTCCTATTTATAATATTAGTATGGATTGGACATAACGAGGATTACCTTCTTCTGTTGAAAAATACCATTTTTAGTACGTTAATAAAACAGATGAAAGTTTTATTTTTGAAACCTTTTTTAATAAATTTTCTATAGTAAATCTACCAAGATTAAGATGTGAAGACGTTAAAATGGCTTTTTATTGCTTCACTTTAATTTAAGTTTGTCTGAACGCACACCTTTTGTTGAAGCAAATTTTAGTCAATTATTAAGACTGTTAAAATTTTTAATTAAAAATCATTGATATAAACAACCCAAGATACACAATTAGTGCCTCAAAAACGTCCTCCAAAAATGAACGCACAATCTAAAATTGTGCGCTCATTTCAAATAGAATCGCGACGGTCGCGACGCTGTCATTTTTATTTCTTTTTGTACATTGTTTTGTAAAAACAACTATAAATCTTGCGCTTAAGGTTGGATATGCAAAGACATATGCTTTTGCCATATCTATAACTATTTAAATAAAATTAGGGACACTTTTGAGTGTCAGTTTTTTTTTTAAATGTTTAAATGTTAATTTTTTTTTTAAATGAAATGTTCAATAGAACATCTGACAAATGGCTGAGATGTGAACATTTTCGAATGGCATTTTTTGCTTAATTTAATTTAAGTTTGACTTAACGGAGACATATTCTTCTGTTAAAGAGAGAGTAAGTCACTAAAACTAATGAAAGTTATGTTTAAATTGAAAAATTATATTACACTTTGCAAAAACTGTTCGAAGAAAAATAGCCGGTTGGAATCAAATTAAGGTTTAATATCCGAGCTGAAAAAATGTCATTGCTTTTGTGCAGATTGTTTTATTGTTTTCGAGTTTACGCTTCGCATCGCAAGAAGTATCTTCACACCATTTCTTTTGCGGGATATACAGAGAGAACCAAACAGTCTATAAACTTTACGGTTCACCACGATTAAAATATGGCGATGGAGGTTATCACTCATCTCGTTCAGTG
Organism: Apodemia mormo; assembly: GCA_036924255.1. Classification (NCBI taxonomy): domain Eukaryota; kingdom Metazoa; phylum Arthropoda; class Insecta; order Lepidoptera; family Riodinidae; genus Apodemia; species Apodemia mormo. Next base: position 20,739,234 of record JAUPFN010000021.1, on the reverse strand, counting down.
ATACAACCTACGGTGAATCTTGGTAAACTGATGAGTCTAAATATATTCACTTTACTTTGCCGGAGCCGCAATCGAACTAGATTTATTATATTTTTTTATTACTTTTGATTAAAATAAGACTGTCCCATGCTAATATTGTCACATTAGTCTTATTATTAAACTGTCTCTACGTTATGTCAGTAAAGCGCCTGTGGACGCGTTTACTTTCTTTACAGTACCAGATACAGTTTTATTTCAAGTGCCTTCCTGCACTAGCCATAAAGGTCAAAATTGCTTACCTTAATAAGTCTACCGCACTACACACAAAGCATTGTTGATTGAATCACAGAGTTAGCCCTATTCAAATACGGCTATTGTTTCTTTGGTGTTTAAAAATGGGGCTTCATTCAAGATGTATGTGTGGAATGTTAGGGTTGTCAAAATGTTTGAGTTTATAGGCTTTTAGAAAATTATGTATAAACAACCTAACAGTCCTCTTGATGGTAAGTGATAACTCCAAATAGACACCAAAGATAATAGTGTGTTTCTATTTGGGTGGATTGGAATGCCTTAAAAGTTTAACGGTTACCTACTTAACTCTGACACGAATATAACAACGGTGAGCACTGACGCTATTGCGGCAGACACAGGTAAGGATACCGAACCACGGATAAAACTGGATACTGCTTACAAGGCAACTTCTTAGGTTGTCAACGTCGCTTACATTTACACAAATAAATACAGAGTTATAATACTTACCGATGAAATAAATTACTCCAGAAATATTCCTTAAGCTTAAGCTTTTTATTCGACACGATAAAATAGCACAATATGGCATATTTATATATTTTTATCATGTAACAGTCTACAAGCATTTGTCATTTACATACATTTGCTTTTATGAGCGGCTACATTAGTGAGGCATTGCAGTGTTTTACTATCTAGTAACTAAGATGGCAGTGACACATTTTGCAAATCTTTCACCTTTTATGAACTGTCTGGCAGAAAAAAAGAAGGCCTGAATAAACTTGAGCGCTTACAGAATGTAGGAATTCGCTTTGTTTTTGGTTTGAGAAAATTTGACCATATTTCCAATTTTAGAACGCAACTCAAGTGGCTTCCTATTCGGGAGCGCAGTAACACTCATACGCTTTGTCTTCTTTATAATATTTTATTTAGCACAAACTCTCCATACTATCTTCGTGAATGCCTTAATTTTCTATACGATTTGGAGTCAAATTGTCGTTTACATTTACGTGGAATTTTACAATATCCATCACAGTCTTCCATATTTTTTGGTAATTCTTTCACTATCAACTCTGTGAAAGTTTGGAATTCACTTCCTTTTCATATCAGGAGTAGTCAGTTAATAGTAATTTTTAAAACTACCTTAAAGGAATTTCACCTGTTTGCATAATTTTTTATTATAAGGGCACAGTAACGTATTATTTATTATTCATAGTACTGACGACAATTAAGTTAATTAAAATAAGAATTTGTTTTTTTTTTTTCATTTAGTTGTATATTTCTAAATTAATAATTAGTACACTGTATATCCTACATTTCTTTTACGCATTTTTATCTTTGGGGTTTGCTGGAAGAAATCTCTTGCAGAGGTAAGCTTGACTTTTGTAAATGTTCACAACTAAAAATGTATCATGACTTTTAAGTGTATAATAAAGTATTAAATAAATAAGTATTAAATAAAGACATATTTTGTCTATTCTATTATTTGAAAGGCGTGAGCCTGTAGCGGCTCAAACAATCACAAACGCTGCAAGAAAAAATAATAAAAAACAGAAAATGATGGAATTCAAAATAAAATCCTGAATTGCGATATTACAGTTATTTATCTTGTACAAGCTATATATAAGTTGCAACGCTTCTCGAATGGACCTCGGTCCCCAGGCAGTACACCTTGCCTGGCTGGGAAGATCTTCCTTTTCCCTTTCCTTGTCTTTGTGTGACGTCATCAACCTCCATAGTTATGACGTCACCTGACAAGAAGCTGGCCCGCTGGTTCCATCACTATGACCCTTCAGCGGTACGGACCAGTGACGCCACAAGCCAATACGTGATTTTATTTTTTTGGAGTTTGAACAGCCCTTGAATGGAGGGAATCAGTTATTACGCTACGCTTATATTTTTTTGTATGTGGTTGATTGTATGTTAGACTAGCTGTTGTTTGCGGTTTCGCTTGTATTAATTTTTATTTTGCTCTTTCTACGCTGGAAAAGCTATATGTATGTTAAACAGCCTGATAAGAGCTGAATCTTGATAAACATTCAGTAATAACTAGGTAGAGCTAAGATTGTGTTTAGCCCAAATGGGTCAAAAACGTAACATAGGTATATTAAAAAACATTGATATACAAGACGTGCAACTTTACATGTATTCACCAATGTTTTTCCCGTGTTGGTCCGAGCTCTTTTGAAGAATAGACCAACTGCCGTTCTGTGAGGTAGGTCGTAAAATGAGACCGATTGGTTATGCGAGTCACTACCATCGTGGCTTCTAGGTGGTAGAGTTCTGCATTGTCTCGCCCGGGTCTGGTACCACCGGCATACCTATTCTTTCCGCAATAACGTCAATGCTAGTCATTATCGTATTCCGGTTTAGAGGGTAAGATAGCCGATAGGCTTATCCGTGTGGCGTTGCCATTCTGCCACACGGATTAACATCTTTGATATCGGCGATGTTGTTTCTTTCCATCAGGAGAGCCTACTGCTTGTTTGGTACTGCTTGTATACATATAAATATTCACGGGACAAATTACACTACAGACACGACGAACGGGATGATATAAATATAACACACATTATTTGTATGTATTATTTATATCGCCCCGCTCGCGCTGGTAAAGTGAAGTGTCTGTTTGCAATATAAAAATAACCGATTTTAACTATTAAATGCATATGTACATATACCAAAATAACATTTTTTTACAATTTTTGTCTATCTGTTCCGGCTAATCTTTGGAACGGCTAGACCGATTTTGACGGGACTTTTACTGATGGATAGCTGATGTAATAAGGAGTAACTTAGGTTACTTTTTATAGAATTTTTCCCACGTGGACGAAGTCGCGGACATAGCTAGTTTGAAATAAAAATAAATAAAAAATATTTATAACGTTTAAAATCAAAAAAAGGACTGACCTTAAAAATATTTTACTATTTGAAAGCTAGACTATCCAAGAGTAACATAGGTTACTTTTTATCCGGTTAAGCTAAAGAAAGTAATAACGTCCCGAGTTAGCTATTCCATATCCCAAGCTATTAATTAGGTTGATGGTGTAATAAGGTTGATTGAGTGCTGGCCGAAATTGGTGACATGTCTCTGTAACTGACGTGGTTGTATAGAGACTTATAAATGTGGCGGAGGCAATGTAAATCTGCAAGGATCGTGATAAATGGCAACCGGTTCCCTCTGCCTACACCATAAAAGAAAGGTGTGAAGATATGTGCAAAGAACGATCTACATATTTTAGATTTATGCCTTCCAGCATCTTCCGTATCCAGTCACTCATCGAGGAAGCTTAAAGTAGGTGAAGACAGGCGTTTTGTGAAATGCTTTCTAGGAGGTAATCTTATTCTTAGCAATTAATTTTTATTATGAATCTTTTGATAAGCATTTGGCAATTAACATGAAATGTAATTTCCGTTTATTTCTTGTTTTATAAAATGGCAGTAAAACTAATTCCGTCTTGAAGAAATTTAAACGATGATGGGCAAAAAAAATTGGAAACGAGTAGAATCCCCGTGTTGGTCCCGGGCTCCTTTGAAGAATAGACCAACTGCCGTTCTGCCAGGCAGGTCGTAAAAGGCGACCGATTGGTAATACGAGTCACAATAATCATGGCTAGTAGGTGGTAGAGTTCAGCATTGTCTCGTCCGGGTCTAGTACCACCACCTTACCTATTCCTGCCGCAATAGCGTCAATGCTTCTCACTGTCGTGTTCCGGTTTGGAGAGAAAGGTAGCCGCTAAACTTATGCATGTAGCATTAGACCTCGCGTGTTACTATCCAACATACCATTAACATCTTTGGTGTCTATAGGCGATGGTTGACTTTTTCCAACAGGAGACCCATCTGTTTGTTTGCTATCTTATGATATAAAAAAAATCTAAGTCAAATATTGAGCTAAATTATATCATAAATGAAATAAATACTTTGTGTAAATAGGTAATTGTCTGTAGATGGGGTCTCCTGATGGAAAGAGTAACCATCGCCTATAGACACCAAAGATATTAATGGTGCGTTGCTATCTTGTGGCGAGGTCTAAGGTCACATGCAAAAGTTTACCGGCTACCTTACCCTCCACACTGGAACACGACAGTGACGAGCACTGACGCTAAAGCAGTGGTACCAGACCCGGGCGAGCCAATGAAGAATACTACCACCTAGTAGCCACGATGTAGTGACTCGCATATTTAATCGGCCGCCTTTTACGACCTACCTGGCAGAACGGTTGTTGGCTTACCGTTTAGTTTACCGGCTAAGCTTATGTATGTGGCATTAAACCTTGTCACAAGATAGCAACGCACCATTAACATTTTTGGTGTCTATATAGGCGATTATGATATAAAAAAAGCTGAAGACACCAGACATGTTAATGGGGAGTTGCTTTTAATATGGTAGGGATGGAATGTTAAATGCATAAGTTCCAAGGATTTAAAACGTTATAATATCGATACGTTTGCTGTTTCGTGATTGGTTCGCCGCGTTTCATGCTGTTTCGTAATTGGTTTGCCAACTAGCGCTAGAAGACAACGTCATAATATCATATACCATAACCAATCACGACGACGCAAACATATCAATATTATAACGTTATAAATCCTTGATCAGTTCACTGGCTATCTTAACCTCCAATTGCAAATAAGGTAGCGAAAAGCACCGACTTTATTTCGGGAGGTATCGGTAAGGCAGGCCTCGATTCACTTTTTAAGAGCCCCGTTGGTCGAGTGGTTAGCGAACGTAACTGCGAATCGAGGGGGCTCGGGTTTGATTCCCGACAGAGACAAACATTTGTGATGATCATATATATATATATATATATATATTATATATATATATATATATATATATATATATATATATATATATATATATATATATATATATATATATATATATATATATATATATATATATATATATATATATATATATATATATATATATATATATTTCTATGTATAAGTCTTTTGTTCTATGTATAAGTTGACTAACACCCATAACACAACTAAATAATTTGCTTACTTTGGCGTTAGGCTAATTCGTGTAATTAGTCCAGCAATATTTATTTGTTTACGAGATGCCTACAAGTAAGGCGGTTGATCTATTTTACGAAAGGGTCCAGATTATAATGGGAGCGGTGGATCTAAAGGATATTAGTCGAACTACTATATTTACTTTGCTTTATATTTAACTGTCTTTGATTCGCGACTTTATTCGTATGACCCAAAATCATTTCCTTTTGCTCAGTCCGGTAAAAAAGTAGTTGGATTGTGTAGCTTTTTAGTGGTATAATAATTTGTAAGATCGGTCCAGTAGTTTTTGTATATATTCGTTACGGATATTTTTTTATTTATATCATATAAGATAGCAAACAAGCAGATGGGTCTCCTGATGGAAGGAGCCTGGGCCTAAGAGAGATGGGCCTCCTGAAATATCTTTACAAATTATTTTCAATATATTTCTTTTGCCCGAACCTAGCATGAAGGATATGAGTTGAACAAACACAATATCCTGAAGTTATACAAAGCAATACATTCAACATAAATTATCTAAAAAATGTAGAGCATTTAAAGGTATAAGGGCTGGGCGCATATTTAGCAACCTATTGTTTGTAACAATGCACCATAAGATGAGATCTAGACATTTTAAGACCCATTCATCTTTTCCTTGAAATTAAAACTATTTTTGTGTAATAAGTTAAAAAGCACACGGATCTTTTGCTGATGGTTAAAATCTTTTTTTGAGATGTGACATACAGTAACGTATAAAATCTAAAATATGTTACTAGAATGTAATAATTTTCATTTCTCAAAATTTACTATGAAAGAATTGCTCATTTTTGTGAATTATAGCACTTAAAATAAATTACCAATTTGCATTAGTTGCGTTGGTTTCTAGGTGAACTTCATTTGAACACCACAAATTTCCTTTTTGTTTCTATAAAGGTTTAATAATAAAACTAGAGAGCTGCTTGAAACTCGATCTTCATTCTATTAACATTGAAGCATCAGCATCTATTAAACAAATTTTTGGATATACAAACAAATATGAATCAATTTGATCATAGACTCTATTAAAATTCTTTTAAATTTAACAAAAGACTTTCACCTTGAACAAAATAGTACTTATACACGGGTGTATTGTATATGTTAATCGCATGTTGTGTGTAATGTTTTCCATTATTAATTTGATTTATTTTTAATGTATAATATAATTAATATAAAACTATTAGATTACTGCATTTCTCCATATTTTCCCCGTGGACTAACACAGACTCCCTTTTTTTAAATAGACCATATGCCGTTCGGCCAGGCAGTTCATAAGAGGCAAACGTTTGGCAATAACGGCAGTGCTGGTCAGTGTCTTTTTCTTTGGAGGATAAGGTAGCCGGTAAACTTCATGTGGCATTAAGGTTCAGCCACAAGGATAGCAACGCATATTAACATCTTCGGTGTCAATAGGCGATGGTGTTTTTTTTCCATCGGGAGAGCTATTTGCTAGTTTGTTATAAAAAAATATGAACATCATCTGTTCCATACATACATACAAGTACGTTTAATTTTCGTAATAAAGGATACAAAATTTTCGCCTTACGTATTAATCTGTAAAAAAATAAAAAGTATAGCTCCGTTCACGTTTTTCGAACAGGCGATTACCGTCAAGACATTGGGAATATATTAATTACTTACAGTAATAATTATATATTGTTTCAAAGAGATTGAAATATTTACCAATAACAGCTGGTCAGTTGATAAGTAAAAAAAATTGTTGACTCTTTAAAATCGATGGGATTTCGTTTCGATTCTTGTAATTTGATTATCATTAACTAAATAACTCAAAATTAAAAATGATGACATTTTTTTTTTGATGACACCTAGACCTTACCTTTCTGCTTCTTGTGCATTATTTGCGGAGCAAAATAAACACTCTGTGTGTGTATTTTTGGTAATGTCATAAATAACAGAATTTCATACTTCATACAATCAGGTCTCTACAAATTGCTTAAATCTTTTCTTCAAGTTACAGAGTTGATGATCTGGAAACAGCTAAAAAGATTTTATTGAATTATAGTTAAGAATCAGCTCGACAGACAGGACTTTCAATCAAAAATATCGCAACCAAATCGAATCATCTATTTGAGAGTTACGATGCCACAGACACATAAGTTAAACTTATAACACCGCTCGTTTTTGCGTCGGAAAATGAAGAAAAAATATTTGTATTTTTGTCTGCGTGTAACGTATAAACTAAAAAATTCTGGACGATTTTAATAATTGAAATTGAAATTGAAAAAAAAAATTGAAATTGAAATTGAAATTGAAATAAAAAAAATAATCAAAATTGTACCTCTCATAATCTCATAACATAATTGTAGATATTTTAACCTTCATGATTTCCCAGATTCATTGGTTAATTTTGCGGACATGTATATTAATGAAATATGCAATACGCAAGCATAGTAACCTTTTTAAAATTTGAAAAAAATTTTACCATTCATAATATTCTTTTCGCAAAATCAACCAATGAATCTGTGAAAACATTCACAGATTCATTGGTTGATTTTGCGGACATGTGTATTGATGCAATATGATTTATTATATATATATATATATATATATATATATATATATATATATATATATATATATATATATATATATATATATATATATATATATATATATATATAGGAAACTCAGGAAAATCAGGTTTAAAGGGTGAGAAAATATAGAAAAAAATAAGAGTAGTTAAAAAGGCAGAAAACGTTTGCCGGGTCAGCTAGTGAATAATAATTCTTTTACATATAGAAAGTTACACTATCCAGGTGCGACACAGATTACTTTTATCCCACTGAACTTTTTTGATTTTGGCTCACGCGAGCGAAGTCGCGAGTAACAGGTTGTAAGGTACTTGTGTATTATCCCGTTATTTATTTACGATTTATACATTTTAGGCGTCGGGTTCTTTAGTTCCTTAGTTAGCCACAATACCATAAGTAGGCAATAATTTAACAAGAATTTATCTAGGCAACGTTGTGTCTTTATGCAATTGTGAATTTATTGCCAGAAAATGCAATGTTCTATACCCTCGCGAACACTATCTCCAGTGTACACGGCCGCTTATTTTCTTCGCGCTGCTAAGTTAACTGTATTGTATGCGAGTCGTATATCTAATTCAAATGTTACTACTTAATAATTCAGTGGGTAGATAATGAGGTGGAAACATGAACCAGGCCATTATAGCCAGCGCTAAAATTATGATCTTAAGTAGAAAATCGTTTAATAATATGCCTTCGGAGCGGTTTTTATGTGACGTAAAATAGGTTGATGTTTATCGAGATAATGATATTAAATATGATGTAGGGAATTTTGAGTGGATGTTGATATTAGGTTACAATGTACTTGGTAGAGTGGTAAGCGAATCTTACTACGCAATCAGATGGGGCTTGGGTACGAATACCGACAGGGACAGTCATTTGTTTTTTTTTTATGTCATAAGATAGCAAACAAGCAGATGGGTCTCCTGATGGAAAGAGTCAACCATCGCCTATAGACACCAAAGATGTTAATGGTGCGTTGCTATCTTGTGGCGAGGTCTAATGCCACATGCATAAGTTTACCGGCTATCTTACCCTCCAAACCGGGACACGACAGCGACAAGCACTGACGCTATTGCGGCAGGAATAGGTAAGGCGGTGGTACCAGACCCGGGCGAGACAATGCAGAACTCTACCACCTAGTAGCCACGATGGTAGTGACTCGATAGCCAATCGGTCGCCTTTTACGACCTGCCTGGCAGAACGGCAGTTGGCCTATTCTTCAAAGGAGGCCGGAACAAACACGGCGAAAACGCATTTTTTAAAATTATTACTGATATGATAGATCTGCCTCGTGGTCTAAGGGTAGCTTATTCGGCTCAGACCATGAGGTATCGGGATCGATTCCCAGGTCGAGTAAAAGTGTTATTCACGTTTTTTCGAGGTTTTTCTCGAAAATCTAAAATCTCAGTAGCAACTCGTAGTCTGGCGGATTGGTGTATTGCCACTCTGGTGCTTCGGATGAGCACGTAAAGCTGTCGGTACCGGGTATCGCTAGAAATAGTCATTAATCGTTAACATGTTGGTAAAAGCGGCGATGACAATTACCACTTATCTCGCCAACCGACAAACCGGTGAATTGCGATGAACTTCTAGAAATTCTAGAGATGTTCGGTTTACTCCGCCTACCCTGCAAAGGAACCGGGCCTGATGATACGTTAGATCTGTTATAGCACTGGAAAGTTTATTGTAGAAACAAACACATTGCCCCATAAGGAGTTACTTCTATAATTATATCGAGATGAGATGCATGCACAACAAGATTGTTTTCGTTTCTTGTATTTAAGGAGTGTATGTATATCTCTTTTTTTAAACAGTCAAATATTCTTACGAACTTTTAAGTTCTCATATATATTGAGATATTACAGTTAGAAAATTGATTGCTTTGAATTTTCCTCTCACGGAAACCCTCAGGATTTATGCTCTAATAACTCTCTTTTCTGCAATACAAATACAGTATTCATTTCAGCAAAATTTTCCCTGATGCTATTTTTACGTTCTAGTTATGATGACAGTTCCTTTTTTTGTGTGGGAAATGCAAAATTTGCAATTTATGATTTTTTTATTTTCACGCCACGCAATGTAAAGCGTACATTGCCCGGACTTGTCGCGACTGCAGAACTTTCGAATCAGCATGCATGCACAGCATATGATAATACATTGCTTATTTTGTGTATTTCCTTAAATTTTACTAATTTTTGTAGAAAAAGCTGTAGAATATTACAATAAATCAAATTATACAAAATAAGATAAAAAATCGTCAAAAAGAATAAATGTAGGTACATAGAGCAGTAGTGCTGAATTTTCCATTCAGCACTATTTCTCTATGTACCTGCAGATGTAGGAAAAGACGGTTCAAGAGAAAAAAGAAACAGAGGCGAGTTCATACTTATTTAGCCAAAAAACTGACGTAATCGCCATAACGAAATGTTCCTAATGAAGAAATATTAAAAAGGCTAATTATGACCGCATCATTTTTGAAAGTTGATCTAAAACAAACAAATTCCGCTGAATTCCATCCGCTGCTTCTATCGCGATAAGTATTTTTATCCGGTAATAAATTCTTAAACCGTTACCATCTCGAATTAGCAATAATTAATAACCAATATTTAATGTCTTTATTTATCTCATGATATAACAAATGCAAATTTGTGTATGTGTGTGTGTGTGTGTGTGTGTGTGTGTGTGTGTGTGTGTGTGCGGGCGCATGTATATGTGTATATGTGTTATTTCTTAAGACTTGAGTCTCAATGGTTGGACAGACTTCGATAATAAATTTTGAAGTATATTTTCCAACTGGTTTTATGAATAATGCGAAAATTTGTATGTTACTCCATTCCGAAAAGTTAACCTGTTCAGCTCAGATCATGGTTGATATGGTTCTGGATTCGATTTTCAAATGTTTATGTGATTTAAACTTATATTCAATATTTCATCCAAATCTGAAGAAGTATATATGTACGTTCTCGTATACATATACTAGCTGCACCCTGCAACTCGTGGTAATATAAAAGTTTTTGGTGAATCCCGCGGGAATCGCGTGGCAACCAACTCAACTTTCAAACAGACACTAGACTAAAAGTCACTTATATGCTATTCCAGATCATCATGTATATATGTGACAAATTTCATCCAAATCTGTTCTGTCATTTTTGCGTGAAAAAGTAACAAACATCCATCCATACAAACTTTTGGATTTATGATACTAGCTACAGTATGTAGCCTACTGCATTATAACAGTTTTTGGAGAATCCCGCGGGAACAACCAATTTTTCCGGGATAAAAGCCTATGTGTTATTCCAGGTTATCTTCTACCTGTGTGCTAAATTTCATCCAAATCCCTGCAGTAGTTTTTGCATGATTGAGTAATAAACATCCAAACTTTTGCATTTATAATATTAAATAATATAGATTAGCAGGATAGTATATTATTACGTAATATTATAGTTCAGTTGATGCCGAATACATATCTAAAAGTCTATTAGACTATTTCTCTATTGTTTGATAATTTATACTCTCCATCGTCGGCACTTGGTGAAACTCCGTCGTAATTATTATTTTATTTTAAACACTTGTACTGTTTCACGATCACAAACTATACAATATATTTATTTTATATAATATATTTATGACCGCTCCGCTGGTCGAGTGGTTAGTGACCCTGACTACGCAATCAACGGGGCTCGGGTTCGATCCTCGACGGGGACAAGCATTTATGTGATGAGCATAAATGTTTGTATTTCCGGGTTTAGGGGTTTATTAAATATATTCTAGTATCTATATATGTATTTCTATGTGTTAATATCGTTGACTAACACCTATAACACAAGCAAATAATTTGCTTATTTTGGGGTTACATTAGTAAGTGTGATTTGTCCCGTGAATATTTATTATTTATTTATTTTTAATTAAATAGCCAACCGGTTTCACATTTGACTGCATCTTCAGGGCTAAAACTGGTTGACAATTTAAGTTTTATATATATATATATAGTTTGTGGTCGTGAAACAGAACAAGTGTTTAAAATAAAATAACAATTATTTTTCTATTACCTAAAACCTTCTCGAGTTGTTATTTACCGTTTCGCCACTTTCTATGTACAATCGTCAGTACTTGTCACTAGTAACGTAGCCGATAATTGGTGTAACCGTCCTGAGATTTGTTGTTATTAATAAAAAATAAAATTACCGTATTTCTACTACCTAATTTTTTTAAGTTACGTTTTTCCCTTAAACTTAAAACCTTTTTAACTCGGTTAATTTTGACCGGAAGAGCAAAAGCTATTTAGCCTTTGATGTTAAATTATAAGTACTTACTATATATTTTATTTAAAACTTTATAGTTATAGTAGAAAACACTTTGTATTTTTTTTCGACTCTATTTGCCGACCAAAAAAACCGTTACATATCGTTTAAATATTACATCTTTTTATATTACATTAAGACTATATCGTAACGGTTCAAGCAATCTACAAACGCTGTAAGAAAAAAATAAAAATACAAAATAAAGAAATTCAAAAAAGTCCTAAATCGCGATATCACAATTTTTTTTCTTGTACACACTATATACAAGTTTCAATGGACTTCGGTCCCCAGGCAGTACACCTTGCCTGGTTGGAGAGAACTTTCTTTTCCACATCCTCGTCACGAGTGTGACGACATTAACCTGCGTCACTTTGACAATAGCTGGCCCACTGGTTCCACCGCTAAGCTCTCAAGTGGTATCAAACTGCGGCGTCACAATATTATATGCAAAATGCAAAGTAAAGTGACATATTTTGATTTAGAACCCTATTTTACTGGAGTAATATGTATTAATTTACTTACTAGTCGATTTGTATATGGACATAGAATTTTTCCCTAGAAATTATTAACAAAACAAAGCAGATAACAAACAAAGAATGTTATCTTGTCCCAAAAACCGGTGTTTTTGCATGACAAATACAAAAGGAATGTTAACCACTGTGTAATGCCGATGTAATGCCCAATGCATGAGTTTACCAACTGTCTTACACGTCAGCCACAAGCAGAAAGGCAACTGGAGAAGGAAGAAATAAGTAAGTACCAACAAACCGATTCAAATAAGATAATATGGATTAGAATTAGTCTTGATAATATAATAATTTACATTATGATCTAATTACGATTTTTGTTGTTTTTATTATTCCTGTTTACGAAAATACTTATATATCTTATACAGCGGGAAAAAGAAAATTAAATCAAATGTTTTTATGTATATAAAATGTGTAAGAGCCCCAATAACTTCGTCTCGATTTACGTCATATTACGTGAATCGGGCCCCTGAGGTAACAAACATTAAAAAACATACACTTATTACCTCCTCCTTTTGGTAAGTCAGTTGAAAATAACGTTGCGATTATGTTTGCTTTGTACATGGATAAAGAAATAAAATTATTTTCAATGCGTATAAATGTATCGTAGATGCGTGTGATTTGCATGTTGCTCGCAGATATACATCTAATGTATTAACCAAGCATGGAAAATGGGTCTGTTTGAAAAATATAAATCAGAGAAAGTGTATCTTATTATTTCTAAACATTCCAGATACTTGTTTTGTAATTCTAATTCTTTTATACTAACTTTAAATAATGGAAGCACTTTGAAAAGACATTGAAGGATGGTTGAATCGGATTTAATCTGCTTTAAAACGTTATTATAGTTAGTGATCAATTTGTCTGCTTTATTGATCTAGTTGTAACAGACTTCATCGATCCCTTAAGAGGTTTAGTGTATTAAAAGAAAATAATAAGAATCTATACTTTTTTTTTCTTTTATTACACTAAACCTCTTAAGGGATCGATGAAGTCTGTTACATAGTGTATTTTGGATCTTGGATAGAATCAAAACTGAATATCATTGGTAAAATTTTATCAACAATATCTTAGTACATTCTCTGAAAATTGAAACATGGTGTATCAATTCTTGATTGCCTCGGAGATAATGTAAGACCGTCTACCTTGCTTGTTGAGAGTAACAAGCCTAAGATCAATAAAAAAAGTATTGTTTTGTTGGTCTGAGTAAACAGTGATATTTTTTTTTCGAAATAACAATAATTGATAATTGAACTGCAATGTCGAGGCCAGATTCGTTATAGTACTAATCATACGAGTACGTGTTTATTGGATTAGGACTAGGCTTGCCACCGTCCTGGATAATCCGGGCGTGTCGCTTTGGGGTCAATTTTGGGCTGTCCCGTCGTATCCCCTTGCGGGAGGGACGCTTTTTGTCTCGGAAATCAGTGATTATATGATATTGTGGGACCTATCTATCTATCTTCGACTAATTGTGGGCTTTAACCTCTGCCTACCTCACGTAAAGATACTTTTATAAAAAAAATGTGTTAACGGTTGACCCTACGGGCCATCCCTGAAGCTTCCCACTAAATTAAGGTATTTTAAACTTAAAAGAGTAAAAAATATAAGCATAGTTTTTTCAGTTCATACGTTCAGCTATTTTGTTAAAAATGGCAGTATATTAATTTTTTAAAAGCTGTGTATTTTTGAAAACGATGACGGCATTTGTAGTGTTCACTGGTATACCTGGGCGTAGCCTCTCAAATACTATACACGCGTATGTACTTATTGACGCTTCGAATCGTACTGTGATACCAAACTATCAGTGTTGTCAGTGACAGATAGTCAAATATAACATGAGACAGCTCAAAAAGTAATGGTCCAAGAGCCCGTGAGTGCCAGACCTTCGGATTTTAATAAAAGTTGAAAATTTTTCTATGTGTGTCCCTAGTACAGGTAAGAATGATCCCCACCCATGAAGCTGAGGCAGCGGTGGCTTTGGCAGGTAACAGGTAACAAAGGTGTATACAATTCCATCTCAAATTAATCATAAAATAAAACTGATTTTTTTATATTTGATTCATAATAATATCAAAATTCGCGTTGCTCATTGCCAGACAGTTAGTATGGTTGCAACCCTCTGCCGGACACCCTTAAACTATCATCATTTATAATTATCCTTACGTTATATTATAAAACCTTAATTTTATATATAATTTTTTGAGGGGCTATTAATCTACGTTTACATAATAGCCGGACAGATTCGACGGTTCTATCATCTTGCCAGACGACATTCAAAGTGAGCAGTAGTTCGGAGAGCAAGGAGCATATACAGTAACTAGTGCGAGTTAGACAGAGCGCTTGGTCTATTGCGGCCCTTCACTGCGTATCCACTGTTATTAAATTTAAATTGTGCAGTTTATTTTTTTATTAAACAGAGATTTGTAAACAACTTTATTTTTTGAAGAAACATGAAAGGAGTATTTTCGCTATCATAGTACAATACAAGAAATAATAACAAATTAATGGAACCTCCGGCCAACCTTAGGCTAAGATTGTCTAACAAAAACAAAATAAACGAGTCATTTCTTGGACTTTCGTGTATACTATCACAATCAAATTCTCGAAGAAATTATACATTATAAAATTGAATGTATAAAATAATCGGTGTTTTTATTGTTTTTACAATTTACTTAATATAAGCTATCTCAATGCCAAATTTCATCTAAATCTGTTTAACCGATATTGCTTGAAGGAAAGACAAACAAATATTGGTGTTATGATATTACTAGTGACCCTTTCCTGCACAATTTTTTCTACTGTACGAATTATGAGAATATATTTTAACAATTTTTCTTTAACATATATCTCACCTGATAGAGAAACAATAGCCTATATACAAAAAAGATGTTAATGGCACGTTGCTACTTGTACCTATCCTTCAAACTAGAACACGATAATGACGAAATCGACGTTATTGCGGTAGGAATAGGTAAGGCGATGTTACCAAATACCTGAAGTGAGACGTTAAAAAATACCTGAAGTGGAACTCTATCTCCTCGTAGTAACGATGGTAGTGATATGTAATAGCCAATAGGTCAATTTTTACGACCTGCCTGGCAAGAACAGCAGTGGGGATATTCTTCCATGGAGTCCCGGACAACACGGGGAAATTTTTATATTGAATAACTCTATATATATATATATATATATATATATATATATATATATATATATATATATATATATATATATATATATATATATATATATATATATATTATATATATATACCTAGCTGTAAATATTAAACAATCGATAAACTTATCGGAGATGTCGACATGTGGGAATCACTAATTTTAGTTCCATGGACGCACGCATCGGTCTACAGCGCCAAAATGGCGATATTCCAAATAGGCACAAAAATTCTTTGGCAGCAGCAAGTCCAGTGGTAATATTATACACTTCATTGCTGTATACGCTCCTTGCTCTCCGAACTACTGCTCACTTTGAATGCGTCTGGCAAGATGATAGAACCGTCGAATCTGTCCGGCTATTATGTAAACACAGATTAATAGGCCCCCAAAACATTATATATAAAATTTAGGTTTTATAATATAACGTAAGTATAATTATAAATTATAATAGTTTAAGGGTGTCCGGCAGAGGGTTGCAACCATACTAACTGTCTGGCAATGAACAACGCGAGTTTTGATATTATGATGAATCAAATATAAACAAAATTCAGTTTTATCATAAATTTGAGGTAGAATTTTATACACCATTGTTACTTGTTACCTGCCAAAACCACCGCTGCCTCAGCTTCATGGGTGGGGATCATTCTTACCTGTACTAGGGACACACATAGAAAAAATTTCAGCTTTTATTAAGATCCGAAGGTCTGGCACTCACGGGCTCTTGCTCTATAACATTTTGACGAGAAAAGTAACATTTTCTTATTTTATGCGGAAAATGACCCTAATAAAATAATATGGCACTTTAATACACAGAAACTAAAAGAAAAAAATATCTGTCCCATTAGTTAAGCTTCGAAAGAATCGTAATAGGTTATTTTTAATCAAATAATTGGCTGGTAATCCATATAAATAAAGATAATTGATCAGTTTATAGAAAATAACCGCATCTTTAAGCACATCAATTTTATTTGATGGAAAATATAAATAATTCTATAAAGTCCTAAAAGTAACGTAAAAGTAACATGAGTCGTGTAACATGGAAGTAACATGAGAGGGTCAAAAGTAACGCAAAATGTTACAAAAGTAACATTCTGGCAACGCTGCAAACCATAACTTATCTACAATAGTGCGTGCCCCCACTTCCTCGTACGCACAATACAGATAACGAACTGTATCCACAGATAGCACATACACTACAGCATTCAACTCAATTTTTGAGATCTAAAATGTTGCTTTAGCTAAATCCTAAGCTTGGAAAAATCCCAAACAAATTGACCGATTTTGATTAAATTAGCGGTATTTGACGCAGTTTTTAAAGGAGAAAAGCTAATAATATTTTTATGTCAATCGGTGAATTAACTTCAAAGTTATTTAAAAAAATTAAGTAAGTTTATTAAAAACATTAAATCAATTTTAATATTTGAAAAGCTATAAGTTTTGAGAATTAGATTCGATTTTGATTTTTGAAATAGCGTTTGACGTGTCTTTTTAAGTACTAAAATATCATAGAATACCAAAAAATAATTGGTTGAAAAATTTTAAAGCTATGTCGAAAAAACACTTTTTTCAAAAATTTTCGTCAACGATTACTCCCAAACGAATAAACCGATTTTGATGCAATTTATGTATTAGACGTAGATATTTTGAGAAATAGAGCTGATTAGTTTTTGTACTCAATCGGTACATAAATCTGGAAGTTATATTAAAAAAAACTGTTTCGTCAAATTTTTTTTGTGTTTTTCAAAACTTCTCAAAATTTCCTGGACCGAATCGGTTCAAATTTTCAGAAAATCTAAGTTGAGCGGAATCCAGTCAAATGCCATCAACCGCGTTTCGATCGGTCAAGCCGTTCAAATGTTATGAGATGTTTACATACACACATACACACACACACACACATACATACAGACATACTGACGTCATTGTGAAAATAGTCAGAAAAGGTTCCTAGGACCTCAAAACGTGGACACCTACTGAAAACTCGATTTTCGAAAATCGAGGCAAAATCAGTAACTTCCTTATCTACATACGTAGTGGGAAGTTAAAAAATACATTGGAATTATAAAATTAGTTCTTAACATTGTATATTATTATCAGATTTTTAATTATGAGATAAAAGCACACTTAGTATGTCATTTGGTCGCCATTCTACATTCATTCAGTAACTGTTTGAGCGATTAAGACCAACGGCTACACAGATAAGATTATATCTCATTAACCTGGTGCTAAATTTGAAGTCGTCATATGAATCAACAAACACACACACACACACACAGAAACTAAGGAAAATCCTTCGCATTTTTAGGGTTCCGTACCTAAAAGGTGAAACGGAACCCTATTATTAAACCTCCGCTGTCTGTCTGTCACCAGGCAATGTCATCCCCGTGTTGGTCCCGGGCTCCTTCGAAGAATAGGCCAATTGCTGTACTGCCAGGCCGGTGGTAAAAGGCGACCGTATGGTTATGTGAGTCACTACCATCGTGGCTACTAGGTGGTAGAGTTCTACAACATCTCGCCCGGGTCTGGTACCACCACCTTACTCCTACCGCAATAGTGTCAGTGCTTGTAACTGTCGTGTTACGGTTTGGAGGGTAAAGTAGCCGGTAAACTTATGCATATGGCATTAGACCTCGCCACGGGATAGAAACGCACCATTAACATCTTTGGTGTTTATAGGCGACGGTTGACTCTTTCCATCTGGAGACCTATCTACTTGTTTACTATCTTATTATATATTTAAAGAAAACAAATACTAAAACATGTATCGATTAATTTTGTTATGACTCAAGTGTAGATTGTAGTATTATTAATCACGATTACCACAAACATACAACACAATATTATCAGATTCGTGTTATCGTGCCTTGATATCAACACTGACAATGAGGCAATGACAGATATTAATAAATCTGTGTTGACACATCAATTATTACATTGTTCAATGATATTGAAAGGATTTTTATTGATATGAAAATTACGTCGACTTTTTTATTTATTTTTATAGTCTAGGTAACAAACAGGCAAGTGGTTCATCTCAAGGCGGGTTTAGACAGGGTCAGTAACTGACTTCGATTTCGAGACAAGTCAGCGCTGACCCGAAAAATACCCAATCTAAACTGATTTGAAGTCAATACAGCGGCGAGAAGTCAGCGCTGACTTCAATATTCGCAGATGAATATTTTGAGGTCAGTTGGCGCCCCCCGCCACCCGTGCCCTCCCGCGCCAGTGGTAAACACCATGTAAGAACCCCGTGTAAATGGGGAAGTCGGCGCCGGGTCAGTCACTGTCGCTGTGTTGTAGGTTGACGTCGCATTGCGTAGACGCTAAAATGTCTCGTAAACTAAGCGACTGACTTCACAAACGTGCAGCCACCGTACTCAGCTTACCACGACTACTGTCTCCATGTAAACAAATGAAGCGGCAGTGTCGGCGCCGATACTGATTTGTGCACTGACCCTGTGAAAACGCGGCTTCATGGTAAATAATCACCGCCACCGGTGAACAGCTACAGTACCATGTACTGCAACTGTCTGCGTAGCATGGCCGGCTTTTGAGGCATAACTTCCTATGTTCCTCATATATGGGATCACTTTTGAAAAATTGATTGTTTTGAGTACTATACACAGACAATAGAGAAACCTCTTACTATCTCTACTCTTTCGTTACGTAATGCACTAAATTGCACGAGTTATTTTTTATAGATAGGTTCAGTATGAGGTTCTAAATGTAAGTGTACAAAATAATTACAAATTAGGAAGCCGAAAGTGTCGCCGTTTCGCGAAAAACCGTTTCGGCTTATACTATGCGTTCCAACTGAGAATATATCTGTCACGACATATTGCTCCGCATTTTGCAAAAACTTAATAAGTAATGAGTAAGGTGTGTAAAAAAATTCTAACAAAGAAATACTGTAAAAAATATTTTCATTCTAACTGGTATATTTCTTATTTAGATTCCCATCAGATCATGTTACTATGTATTAAAATAAGGTGAAAAATAACTAACACGATTTTTTTATACACATATATTTAGATGAACGGATAGACTGATATATTTTTCTGTTTATTTTAAGAATGAATATTATGTTTTAATACTTTTTAGCCTATTTTGGACAAAAACAACCCAAACCCACAAAACTCGCAACAAAATTGACTCCGTCGTTTTTGACTTATAAATGGTGTAAATAACACGACTTTTTTATATAATATATAGATGAACAGCTAAACTGATGTTTTTTACTAATTTTTATTGATAAAAATAATATTATTAAATTATATTACAACAAATACGTTATTTGTATTATATTATACAATTTCTTCAATAAATACAAGTTCTTCAATAAATCAGGAATATTTTTTAAACAAATATTTTTTTGCACACATTACTAATTTCACACTTGTTGTATGAAGTTGATAACAAATGCGATCCTATTCTCATTTGGAACGCATAGTATTTCCGTAACCGTGCACTGGGGCCAAACATGGTAATGGACCTTTATTGTTTTGTATTGTAGATGATTAAATGTAATATTTTATCACTAATACAGTTGTACTGTTTCACAATAAAGTTATTAAACTTATTACCAACCGGTTTCGCTTACACAAGCATCATCAGGGCAATTTATAGTTCTTAAGTAGATGATGCTTGTGTAAGCGAAACCGGTTGGTAATAAGTGATAATAGCTTTATTGTGAAACAGTACAAGTGTATGAGTGATAAAATATTACATTAAAATGGAGTTTCACCAAGTGCCGACGATGAAAAGTGTAGAATATAGATGATTAAACCTATCTTTCCTTGTAAAATGCCGCCCCGTTGGTCGAGTGGTTAGAGACCCTGACTACGCAATCAACGAGGCTCGGGTTCGATCCCCGACGGGGACAAGCATTTGTGTGATGAGCATAAATGTTTGTATTTCCGGGTTTGGGTGTTTATTATATATATTCTAGTATTTATATATGTATTTCTATGTATTAGTATCATTGACTAACACCCATAACACAAGCAAATAATTTGCTTACTTTGGGGTTAGATCAGTAAGTGTAATTTGTCCTGTGAATTATTATTATAAAAAAAAAGAAAAAATAATAATAATTTTAATCTATCGCTTATCGTATACGATTTATAAGACTATCACTATATGGTAATTGATTTTTTTTCTATTCTTTTTTATTTTGTGAAAAGCCTTTTTGGAAAAGTTTTTTTGCAAAATTACGGAACCTATTTGTAAATATATGTGGATTTATATTCAGTACGTTATACTGAACCTAATCTATAAAAAAGTTCCTGCAATTTAGTGCTGGAATAATTCCTCTATTGCCTGTAGGCGGAAGAGTTCTATAACATCTTGCCCAGGTTTGATAATAACTGCCTTCGTTATTCCTGTTGCAATAGCGTTTTGCTGATTTATTGGTGGTGGTAACTTTCGTGTGCCAGTTTGGAAGCTAAGGTCATACGTGGTAATTAACCGCCGCATGGGTGGTAACGCATAATTAACACCTTTGGTTATTTTATATCATAAGATAGCAAACAATCAGATGGGATTTCTGATGGAAATAGTCAACCATCGCCTATAGACACCCAAGATGTTAATGGTGTGTTGCTATCTTGTGGCAAGGTCTAATGCCACATGTATAAGTTTATCGGCTACCTTACCCTCCAAACCGGAACACGACAGTGACAAGCACAGACGCTATTGCGGCAGGAATAGGTAAGGCGGTGGTACCAGACCCGGACGAGACAATGCAGAACTCTACCACCTAGTAGCCACGATGGTAGTGACTCGTATAGCCAATCGGTCGTCTTTTACGACCTGCCTGGCAGAACGGCAGTTGGTCTATTCTTCAAAGAAGCCCGGGACCAACACGGGGAAACACGCTTGTAGCGTTTGACACTTACATACATTTGCTCATATGAGCGGCTATGCATTTTCCGCTCAACACTGTGTCTGTTTGTGTGATCTGTGATAGAAACAATCATATGACGCAGTGGTCGGCAACCTTTTGAGTCGGAAGAGCCAAAATCTACAATTTACAACAGTCAAAGTTTTTGAATAGCCAAAAAAAATGCTTGCCAGTAACAGATAGTACTTGCATAAATAAAGTCTTTTTATTAAACACTAATCTATTTATTTATAAGAAAAATTTCTATTTATCTATACATATAATAAAATTGAAGGAAAGTCAAAATTGTACATTGAATATTTTTTTTAAATAATACTTTGGGCGTGATCTACAATCGATATCGAATCCAAAAATATAATTTTTAGAATTTTTGTCTGTTTGTCTGTCTGTATGTCCGGGGTAAACTCAAAAAATACTGCATGGATTTACTTCAAATTTTGCATGAATATTACTAAAAGGTCGGGTCAACATATAGGCTACATATTATCACGCTATCAGCTACGGGGGAGGAGCTGTGCAGAGTAAACGAAGTTTGCGCGGATGAAGTCGCGGGCAACAGCTAGTTTATATATAAAGTATATACCACTTTAATTTTTAACATTGGTGTTTTTGAGTCCAGTAAGCCGTTTTCAGGAACTTAATAAACTGTTTAAAATTCGGTTCGAATAATTACAAACATTTTGTTATCTAATCATCTTTAGTTTATCTCCGAATATACCTGATAACAGGAAGCGAAAGCTAAACAATGATTTCCGTGAAAGTTTCTGATGTTATCCGTGTGCTTTCAGTTGTTTGTATACAAATATTCGAGTGCATGCCCTGCGTTTTGCTTTTGGTTAATTTTAGATGCGATTAGTTTTATCATTGAAGAAAATTCGCCTTTCCCAATTTTGGTTTAAGGTTCAGAATGTCTCACGTCGAGTTGCAAATGAATGAAATAGTTGTTTAAATTGTATATGTTGTAATGGGCGAGTGTTGAAACAGGGAAGCTCTCGATTGTTTGACGTGTGCCGTTGCGAAGATAGATGGCGGTAATATGTGGATAATTTTGAAAACATACGGAGAATAAAAGCACTTATAAACTGGAAATTAATATACGTATAGTTCAGATTATTAAGTATATACATATACTTTGTAATCAGAAATACTCCAAGTCTTTCGCCATACCCTAAATAAAGTAAATAAATAAAATAATACTTAATAAAATATATCGATGGCCAACCAATCAATCTAACTTCAAATTATCAAATTATTTGCGTGTGAAATGATTGTTAGTCAACAATACTAAAACAGTATAGAAAGAAGTTCATATATACTAAAATATATTTATCAAATACTCAAACCCAGAAATACAAAGATGTTCATCATAAAATGCTTGTCCCTGTGAGGAATCGAACCCGATACTTGCGTAGTCAGGGTCTCTAAACTCTCGAACAATAGCCGCCCCGTTCGTTATATCCATTATCATTATACACAAATGCTTAATAATGCCAATAAGACTACACGCAATTATTGTTCCGTCGTCGGCGGGAATGTATACGATTCTTGGTAATCACAAAACATTGTCGATGTCAGAAATTGCGTCATACATTTTATCGAATAAAATTTTTAAGACGTATGTGGTATAGCTCTAAGTGGTAAAGCTGGACAATAGATAAAGCAATTTCAAGGGAAACTAGCTTTTGACAACTTTAAAAACGAGTATTGTTGATAAAAAGTCAATTAAACTCCCATTATTATCTTAAGACTTTCCTCATACTATTTAGTGTACTGAAACTTTAGTAATACATAAGTTAAATATATTATCCGAGCACTAAAGATATGCTTTCTCATTTTTGGCACACCTCAAAAAAGCAAGGAGGAGTTTTCAATACAAATAAACGGAATCTTTTTCATCGTGTATGTTTCCCGATTACTCCAACAAGATAACGGCGGTTTAAAATATTTTATTATGGTTATAGAGGAACAGTGTACTTTCCATTTGATCTCTTAATCTCATTAGATAAATTTAGTGAATATCAAGGTTTCCAGAGGTACCTACATGAGATTGCGAGTCAGTTCTTGCAGTTTTACTACGGTTAAATTATTATAATGCATACGGAATTATGTGTTATTAAATTATTATAATGGATAATGCGATAAATTATGAATTTTAATTTTATACTACGGTAGAAGTTAATAGGAAGTTATATGGGTGGACAAACAAACTGGACGTAAGTAAGTAATTTAATTTTGCTATCTTAGTTGTGGAAAACTAGTATCAAGTTACGGTAGTATTTTTATCCGTGTGTTTTGGGAAAAGCATTAGTTGATATTTACGGTTCACTATCTAATGGATGCAACGATTTGACCGTAAAATACCTTAATATGAGTACACGCACACCTTAAGGTGATCAACTTAAATATAACATAATTTACTTGTAGATTACAATAGAAGAATACCTTACTGTAATCAAATTAAATACATACATCAAAATTTGTAAGTTGAGGCTAGAAATTAAGCTGACAAAATACCTAAAACCATTGATATAAAAAACCCAAGATGCACATTCAGTGTCTCAAAACCGCCTCTATAATGAGCGCACAATTTCAAATTGTGCGCTCATTTCAAATAGAATCGCGTCGATCGCGACACTATCAATTTCATTGTTTTTGGTACATTGCTTTGTAAAAACAACAATAAAACTTGAGCATAAGGTTGGATATGCAAAAACATATTTTTTGCCATATCTATAACCACTGTAAAATTAGGAACAGTTTTGAGTGTAGTTTTGTTCGGGATTGTGCATCTTGGGTTTTTTATATCAACGCCTAAAACAGAAAAACAGAAAAGCTCGCACACCCTACGGCGACCAGCTTCATTAAAACCTGATTTACTTTTAGATGCTAAAAGTTAAGTTACACAAATACTGAAATACAAGTGCACGCACAACTGTGGCCAGCTTAAATAGAACTTGTTTTACTTGTAGGTGCTAGAAGTAAAGTTACCCAAATACCTACGTTAGAAGTGTTCACAAAACGTACTATGATCAAATTACTTTTTTTATATTATAATTAATTTACTAGGTGGTAGAGTTCCGCATCGGCTCGACCGAGTCTGGTACCACCGCCTTACCTATTCCTGCCGCAATAGCGTCAGTGCTAATCACTGTTGTGTTCCAGTTTAGAGGGTAAGGTAGCCGGTAAACTTATGCATATGGCATTAGACCTCGCCACAAGTTAGCAACGCACCATTTACATCTTTGGTGTCTATAGGCGATGGTTGACTCTTTCCATTAGGAGACTCATCTGCTTGTTTGCTATCTTATGTTATAAAAAAAAAATAAGTAGAACTTGACTTACTCGTGGTGACTAGAAATTATTTTTTATACAAGAAAAGAGCATACTCCTTCTTAAAAAGCCGGCAACCTGCCGTAGTTGCCGATCACAATAATGCGGACTACGAAGTGGTTTTTTTGTTTTATACTATGAACATAAATTATCTAATCAATTTAATGCGATTTGAACCTGCGACCATTTCCCTAAAGCCGGGACGCTCTTCCGCTGATTTTTCTTTGCTGTTTTTAAGGTTTCTCCAAGTATATTTTATGAGTTGGTCGATTATAATTACTCGTAGACTTGTAAAGCCTAATGCTACTTAGCCGTGATAGTTTTCATTCAGTTACATTATACTATGTAGTATATACTACTAGCGTGAATTTATTCACACGTACAAAAACAATGGTTTAGCTGGCAGAGGGGCAATTTTCATTAGATCCAAGTATCCCCTGTACTTGGTTCTAATGAAAATTAATACTTTAAAGCTTAATATTTTACGAACGGATCCCTAAATCGAGCACTTGTTTTAACAAGCTTGCAATGTTTTTTCAAAAATGTTAGGTAGTGGTCCCAGTAACAGACATTTTAGGGTTCCTTACCTAAAAGGTAAAAACGGGACCCTATTACTAAGCCTCCGCTGTCTGTCTGTTCGTCTGTCTGTCTGTCACCAGGCTGTATCTCATAAACCATGATAGCTAGAAAGCTGAAATTTTCGCAAATTATGTATTTCCGTTGTCGCTATAACAAAATATTAAAAATAAAAAAATTAAATTATTAAGGTGGGGTACCCATACGATAAACGTGTTTTTTTCGTATTTTTTGCTCAATATTAATAACGGTAACAGGTAGACGCTTAAAACTTTCACAGAATATTTATAAGTATACATAAAATATTTATAAAAGTTCACAATATATATAAAAATAAAACAAATATTAAAGGGGGCTGCCATACAACAAACGTAATTTTTAACCATTTTTTAACTATCTTAATAATTAAGTAGAAACTTGAACAGGGAGGCTACGAAAACCTTCGTACGCGAGTCTGACTCACACTTGGCCGGTTTTTTTATTAATAACAAGCTAATTTTTTTGTGAACTGCTTCGTTTTGACGAGACGCCCATCTTTTCTATTTTCGAAAAATCTCGAATCGGGTAACTACTAAAGATAGATAAAAAAGAAAACTTTAAAGTTTTAGACTAAGATAAGTTACCATTTTACTTGTAGGACAATGTAAGCCTTGAATTATTATAATTAACAAGCTGTAGTGAGAAAATTAAATTGTTTTTAAATTGATTAATATCAATCAATTTAGAAATTGAATATAATTCTGAATCTTTAGAGTGGAGGACTGGTTAATAAAACCAATGAATGTGTAGGACAAAAGTTTTTTCGTGTTTTTCATAAAATAATGAAGCGATTAAAGCAAAAAATGATTATTGTTATTAATAAAAAAAAATCTTTCACCGAATTTATATGTTCGAAGCCCCCCAACTTTATTAGTTACCCGATTCAAAATTTTTCGAATATAGAAAAGATTTACGTCTCGTTAAAACGAAGCTGTTCACAAAAATTTAGCTTGTTATTAATTAAAAAAAATGTTTCTGGGATCACGATCTATGTATCCAACGATACTCCACACTATAGGGTACGGAGGAAAAAAATAAACACCCCCATTTACGTGTAGGGGAGGTACCCTAAAAATATTTTTGAAGATTTTATTCTACCACTTTGTCCGCATCACTAATATAGGTATATTCGGTAATAGGTATATTCATGCTAAATTACAGCTTTCAACACTAAGAACTTCTGAGCTAAGCTGCGGAGAGACGGATATGGCGTAACTATAAATTAACTATATAGTTATATAATTATTATTAATAACTATATAGTTGACTTCGAAACCCTGAAAATAATAAAATAGATGAATTTATAAATATCATCTAGGAGTTCATCTAAGCATACAACTTCCAAAATTGCCAAATCTTTAATCCACATAATTCAGGATGCGATGGGACAACAACCAGATTAAAAAAAAACAAATTTATGTGAGTCGATAAAATTAATAATTATCATGAAATTTAACATAAAGTTTGAATGTACAGACACTACAGATGTAATCGTAGTATAGATTTACTTATACAGTCTTGATATAACTTACCCTATTTGAATACAATATATTCAGTCGTAGAGCCAATAAAAGTAAGTTAAAAATTAAGCCGACTTCAAATATCTGTCAACTATATCCAATCTCAAAACTACCAAACCGATTTTGATGACTCTCGGACTGTTCTATAAGTTATAATGTATCTACTACCTGTTTTAAATTAAAAGAATTATCTCCATATGGCTCTTAGTTCCCGAGAAATTCGTGGACAAATATACAAATATATAAACATACAAACATACACACACTTATGAAATTTAATACACGTGCCGAGACGCCTGAATAGATCACCATACTCAAATATTATTCAATTCCAACAATATTACATATATACAGGTCAAACTGACAACCTTCGTTTTTTCGTCGGTTGAAAATAACTTACACAGAACTCACAATTAGTAAACTTTCTATCAATTATTGTCAACACTGAATATCGTCGGTAACTCCATTTTAACGTGTATTTAGGTTATATTGTGTTATAAGCACTAGTATTGTTTTGCTTGGTTTTTTAGGTTCTAAAGGTAACTGGGAACCAAGGGCGGGTCCAGAGGGTCATGGGGGTCATGACACCCCCCCCCCCCTCCCCCTAGGAAGAGGTCTAGGTATGGATTTATTAGGATTAGGTAAGGATTAGAGCCTACCATGACTGAATCTCAAATATGTGACCCCCCTGAAACGAAAGCTAGATTGGCCCTTGACTATAAGGGTTCTCAACCCTTATAGTTTGGTTATGACCGTCCGTCCATCCATTCGTACACTAGCTCAGTATTCCGAGAGTAGTAGGAAGCTGTAATTTGGCATGAATAAACTTATTAGTCACGTCAATAAAGTGATAACATAAAATCTTGAAAAAAATTAGTTAGTAAAAAAATTAATTAGTATTAGTAGCGCCTTTGTATGTACAGTGGGGATGTAATTTTTTTCTCTTGTATCCCATAGTTTGGGATATCGTTGGATAAGATTTTTAAAAATATTCTAGGTTTGTTAAAACAATTCTTCAATTAAGGGACTCGTTTGTGAATTATTAAGCTTTAAAGTGATAATTTTTGTAACGGTCAAGTGTCTTCTACCTCTGTTAGCTAAAAGGTTGGTTTTGGCGGTGAAAAAAAATTCACGGTAGTAGCAAATACTTGTGTGAATGTTAGTGAAGTTAAAAGGAAAATTATCACGGCTCAGAAGGCTTTACAAGTTTTTAAGTAATAGTTGATCAACTTATAAAATGTACTTGAAGAAATTTTTTTTAGATGGTGAACCAATCGCTGTCGTTAAATAGGTTAAATTTTCATAGTTTGAAACAATAAAAGCCCTCTTCTTATTCCACATTATTATAATGGGCAATTTTAGAACCCTACATTGCCTATAGCCAGATACACTTTACTTTATGTTTATTTATGTTTATGTTTATTAATGCCAACTGATTTCGCGTTTTCAATCATTACGGCAATGCGTATCGATTTGTTGCCCCCATGAGTGGTAAAAACTCTACATATTGAAGGACAAGACAGTTAAGACGCTGTCAACACCAAATTCGCACACTCTGTCTATTTCTATCAGAGTAAACGAGAGCTTATATTATCAGTGTAACTGAGCGGCTAGGTCTTATTATTAAGTAAATTATATTAAAATTAAAAAAGGGGTTATTAAGATTATTTGTCAAATATGATGCGGTAGCGGTTTAGGTATGAATATGATGACTTCATGTTTTTAATTGCAGACCAATACGTCAAAAAAATAAAGATAAAAAACCGTTAATGATGATTTTAAGACTAATCTTCGCAATTATTTTCTATCGACCCAATTTTGTTCAATTCAATACTTATACATGTGGCATTAGACCTCGCAACTAGATAGCATCGCACCATTAACATCTTTGGTGTCTATAGGCGATGGTTGACTCTTACCATCAGGAGACCCATCTGCTTGTTTGCTATCTTATGATATAAAAGAAAATATTTAAAATTTTATGTAAAAAAAAATATGGATCGGGTTCGGCCACGGTGATGAATATTAACATATATTTTTTGTGACATGCTATAACAAATAGTTTTTCTTAAAAAACTGCTTAAATAACATCAATTTCAACAAACAAGGTCTTGTCAGCATCTTAATGGTCATGTCTAACAAGTAAAAGTATAATAAAAAGAAAAAATTGCTTAACTATGTAGTAAACCTTAACGACATCAGTCTAATCCGTACTGAGAACTGTCTGTCTGTTCTCTCTTCTTCGTCTTAACCACTGATCCGAATTAGATAAATACAAAGTTAGCTTGGAACCCGAGAAAGGACATAAGATAGTTTTATTCCGGAAATACCCCGGAAACGGGAACTATGCGGGTATAACCCCCGCAAAGGCTACTTTTATTTTAGAATTGTTTCCACGTAGACGAAGTCACGGGCATAGCTAGTCAGTAATATCAATAAAATTTAGTCTCCGTGTGGGCAATATGCAAGTGGCCCATACATACGCGAAGACAACTCGCTGTTCAATTAACTGTGATATCTACAAAAACAAACATTTTTATTGGATAATTAGGTCAATTTTTAGGGTTCTGTACCTAAAAGGTAAAACGGGTCCCTATTACTAAGCCTCCCCTGTCTGTCTGTCAGTCTGTCCGTCTCTCACCAGGCTGTGTCTCATAAACCGTGATAGCTAGAAAGCTGAAATTTTCACAAATTATGTATTTCCGTTGCTACTATAACAACAAATACTAAAAATAAATAAAATAAAATAATTTTTATATTATAAGATTGCAAATAAGGAGATGGGACTCTTGATGGAAAGAAAACCATCGCCTATAGACACCAAAGATGTTAATGGTACGTTGCTATCCATGTGGCATGATGGCAATGCCACATGCATAAGTTTACCGGTTACCTTAACCTCTAAACCCGTATACGACAATGAAATCGTTGACGTTATTGCAGCAAAAATTATTAAGGCGGTGGTACTAAATACCCGATCTGGATTTAAAACTCTACCACTTAGTAGTCATGATGGTATTGACAACTGTAAGTAATTGGTCGCCTTTTACAACCTGTCTGGCAGCACGGCAGTTGGTCTATTCTTCAAAGGAGCCTGGACCAACGGGGGAACCTTTTTTTATATCATAACAAAGCAAATAAGCAGATGAGTCTCCTGATGGTAAGAGTCAACCATCGCCTATAGACACCAAAGATGTTAATGATGCGTTGCTATCTTGTGCCGAGGTCTAATGCCACATGCATAAGTTAACCGGCTACCTTACCCTCCTATTGTTTACAAATTCGGTATCAAAATCAAGTACTGAACTCCCTCCTTTGGTATGTTAAGTCTTTTACTATTCGTCTTGTAGAGACACAGACATTTTATTTACAAGGAAAACCCAAAGATAACATTAATTTTTACTACCCGACCATATAATTGAACCTGAAACCTCATAACCTCAATCGACCAGCCTAGCCAACAGAACATAAAAATTATTAATGTTTAGAAGAAAGGTAGCAAAGAATGTTCACATCATTTGTAAGTGTGTCATGCAAAATAAGTACCTACTTACGTATCACAAAAACTAGTAACAATGCCTTGTGGTCTAGTCATTTATGCTCATATCATGCGGTCTAGAGTTCGATCCACGTATTTTAAGGGTTCTGTACCTCAGAAGGAAAAACGGAACACTTATACCAATATACACAACGTCGGAAGCTCAGGATTTTATGCACTTTGTACTCTATTATTTATGATCCTCTATCCCCTGCATACCTCAAGTCCAAATTTAATTTTTTATCAATCACCCATAATTTAAATCTTCGATCGTCTGCTTCCCAAGCTCTTTCTATTCCGCTTCATCGCGCAAATTTTATTTCACTCTTTTCTTTTGAGTCATTTTTTGAGTGCATCTAGATTATGAATAAATTACCTTTATCTGTAAAACAATCGGCTATTCAAAAAAAAAAGTACACGATCGATTACTTAACGATAATATATTATAATTTTATTTCCCACTAGCTGTTTCTTGCGACTTCGTTCGCGTGAGGCAAATATATTACTTACATTTGCTCAGTTGGGTAAAAAGCTTGCCTATAGCCTTCCTCGTGAATTTTGCTATCATAAAAAATATTTTTTTTAAATCTGACTGGTACTTCAGAGATTAGTGCGTACACCACGCTCGCCGTGTTGGTCCCGGTCTCCTTTATAGAATAGGCCAACTGTCGTTCTGCCAGGCAGGTCGTAAAAGGCAACCGAATGGCTATCGAGTCACTACCATCGTGGCTACTAGGTGGTAGAGTTCTGCATTGTCTCGCCCGGGTCTGGTACCACCGCCTTACCTATTCCTGCCGCAATAGCGTCAGTGCTTGTCGCTGTCGTGTTCCGGTTTGGAGGGTAAGGTAGCCGGTAAACTTTTGCATGTGGCATTAGACCTCGCCACAAGATAGCAACGCACCATTAACATCTTTGGTGCCTATAGGCGATGGTTAACTCTTTCCATCAGGAGACCCATCTGCTTGTTTGCTATCTTATGATATGAAAAAAAAACACCAAATAAACAAACAAACGCTACAGCTTTATAATGTTAGTAGATATAAATTGTTTGTTGTATTAAATTATGTCTCAGGTAATTACGATAATTATTTAATACATAGTGTTTTCATTTTAAATATTGATAAGTCTATTATAGTATGTATGTATTTATTTTATATAATTTGTTTATGTAGTCTACGTTATTATTTAATATTATATTAGTATATCCGTTTATGTATCAGTATATTATATTTGTATATTCTATTCATAGTAGTATTTATGTATTATTACTTACATAATTATTTAAATATGTATTCTTATTTAAATTTTATATATGTATCTATTTCTTTATACCTACACACTACTATTTCTGTTAGCCCAACGGTACTCAACCCAAGGGAGAGAATGCAACTGGCATTAAGTCTGCCTTTTGTACAATTTTACTTATGTAAGTGTACAATAAAGTTTAAATAAATAAATAAATCACTTCATTCTCCGTCTGTCCGTCTGTCAAGCCTCTTTTTTCAGAAACGCGAGAAGATATTAAGTTAAAATTTATACCGAATACTTGAGTCTACAGTCTCTCTTAGCGGTGAAAAAATCATACTTGTAAGTCAACGCGATAAAACAATTAGACCATTTCGACGGGACCTACGTAAACTAGTACAAGTGCAATGACACAACTTTACAGGAGAGTGCAATAAACGTTCTCTAACTAGTAATTTTGACATAAATCAATTGAAGTATTGGAAAATTTGTACTTTTGTACAAACACAGAGCCAAAATGACGAAAATATTGTTGTTAGATATTAAAAAATAATATTTAAAAATTTAAAAATTAGTTTAGTTTAACATTGTTTTTCACCAGTAAGTATTTCAATAGAAACCTAAAATATTTATTACTAGCTGACCCGGTAAACGTTGTTCTGCCTTTTTAACTACTCTTTCTTTTCAATATTTTGTCACCTTTTAAACCTTCCTTGGACTTCAACAATTAATTCAAAACCAAAATTAGCCAAATCGGTTCAGCCGTTCTCGAGTTTTAGCGAGACTAACGAACAGCAATTGATTTTTATATATATGTAGATAAGATATATGAATTAAGGTAATGTTCAATATATTGATTTTTTTTCAGTCTGTTATATGAACTAATTTATTTAGACGAATTATTTTAAAAATACTATAAATCCTCGCGCGCAATCGTTTGCCGATCAAATTTTGAATCTACGGTTAATCGAATAATTTAGACTTAATCTTGCAAAAAATGTAATATCCTTCGAATAATGTGCTCACATTATGACGATATTGTTCTGGAAAAAACTTGAAAGCATGAAGTTTTCGTTGCGAATCGAATACGCGCCCTTAATAATAAAAAAGGATATTACGTCCTGAAGATGCTTTAAAAATCGAAACCGGTCTATTAATTTAAAATAATTTAGTCTATTGCTGCAATGAAATAAAAATACAAGTGCATTATTTACTAGTTTCAACTAATAATTATGGAGTTTCGCCGACAATCGAAAGTAAAATCTCCAGACAAACCATTCTACACAGCTAATCTCATGAGAGAGAATTAATGCATACACACTGTCGTCCGAACTCATCCCACCTGAAGAGTCGAAAAGAAGATGAAACAATGTAAACGCCATTACGGCTTGGCAGGGTTAAGGCCGGACTGAGTTGTTTTGAGATTTGTCAGCCAAGAGAGAAATCAGAGACCAATAGGTCATCCAGTCCCTGTGCTGGTTTAGGCGTAAGCCAAAACTCATAATCGTTGGCTTATGACAAAGCGTTTCGTACTTCATGTACTCATCAGATGGGCGACAGCACATTACGCTGTATACAAACCATATGTATATTCACGTTTCTGGATATATAACGATATCCGAGATGAGGGATTGGTGATTTGACGTGCCAACACCGGTCTTAGACAATTCATTGTTTTAGTTTATTATGCTAGTACGGGCTATATAACATTAGTTATTGTACTCTTGTGAGAGAAATAAAAAAATCAAATAAAAAAACGGCAAAGTGCGAGTCAGTCTCACGCACGAACGTTCCATCGTCGTTAAAAAATACGAAAAAAATCCGTTTATTGTATGGGGATAATATTATTTTCATATTTTTGTTTTTCGCATTTCTTGTTATAGCAGCAACGGAAATACATTAGTAATTTTTTTTTTTATATATCATAAGATAGCAAACAAGCAGATGGGTCTCCTGATGGAAAGAGTCAACCATCGCCTATAGACACCAAAGATGTTAATGGTGCGTTGCTATCTTGTGCGAGGTCTAATGCCACATGCATAAGTTTACCGGCTACCTTACCCTCCAAACCGGAACACGACAGCGACAAGCACTGACGCTATTGCGGCAGGAATAGGTAAGGCGGTGGTACTAGACCCGGGCGAGACAATGCAGAACTCTACCACCTAGTAGCCACGATGGTAGTGACTCGATAGCTAATCGGTCGCCTTTTACGACCTGCCTGGCAGAACGGCAGTTGGCCTATTCTACAAAGGAGGCCGGGACCAACACGGCGAATTTTGAATGTTATAATTGTCAAACTTGTGAAAATTTCAGCTTTCTAGCTATCACGATTTATGAGATACAGCCTGATGACAGACAGACAGACAGACAGCGGAGTCTTAGTAATAGGGTCCCGTTTTACCTTTTAGATACAGAAACCTAAAAAGGAAAAAAAAACAAATATTTTTGTTGCTAACCGTGCAGGCAGGATAGCAATGACGCGACCTTACCCTCTAAGCCGGAACACGACATTGACAAGCATTGAAGCTATTGCGACAAGAATAGGTAAAGCGATAGTATCAGCCCCGAGTGAGACAATACAGAACTCTACCACCTGGTAGCCACGATGTTAGTGACTCGCAAAGCCAATCATCCGATCTAGTGGTAGAGTTCTACAACACCTCGCCTAGGCGTATGGTATACACCTGGGCGAGACTTCTAGAACTCTGCCACTCTATTCGCAATGATGGTGACAGGTACCTACAGCTAATCATTCGTCTTTTATAAACTGCCAGGTAGAATGCCTGGTAAAGTGGTAGAATATATTTGCGGGGTGTCGATTAGGACATTACCCAAATGTGTGTCACTGCAATGATATTTGACAGATACTTAACGGTATTATAAAAAGGCGTGTTAATTAAAAAGTGTAAGCTCTGCATCATCCCACCCGAATTTGGTACCGGTACCTCGGCTATTCCTGTCGCAATAGCGTAAGTGCTTATCGCTGACATTTTCTGATTTGGAGGGTTTGTGATTTGGAGGGTAGCAGGTGAATTAATGTATTTGTGCATGTGTAGGAACACTGTGTTGGTCCGGGCCCTTTTAAAGAATAGACCATCTGCCATCCTGCTAGGCAGTTCGTAAGAAGCGAACAATTGGTTATGCAAGTCACTACAATTGTGGTTACTACTCCCCGTCTTGGTTCCGGGCTCCTTTGAAGAATAGACCAATTGCCGTTCTGTCAGGCAGGTCGTTAAAGGCGACCGATTGGCTATGCGAGTGACTACCATTGTGGCCACTACGTGGTAGAGTTCTGCATTGTCTCGCCAGGGTTTGGTATCACCACCTTGCCTATTCTTGCCGCAATAGAGTGAGTGCTTGTCACTGTCGTGTTCCGGTTTGGAGGGTAAGGTAGGCGGTAAACTTATGCATGTGGCATTAGACCTCGCCACAAGATAGCAGCAACGCACCATTAACATCTTTGGTGTCTATAGGCGATGGTTGACTCTTTTCATCAGGAGACCCTTGTTTGCTATCTTATGATATAAAATTAGGTGGTAGACTTCTACAACGTCTGTCTCGGGTATAAGGTACCATCGCCTTATCTATTTCTGTCGCGATAGCGTCAATGCTTGTCACTGTCGTGTTGCGGATTACAGAGCATGGTAGTCGGTAAACTTAAGCACGTGATATTAAGACCTCGCCACAAGGATGGAAACGCACTATTAATATATTTGGTATTTATAGGCAGTTGTTGTCTCTTTCCATCTATTTGTTTGCCATCTATAATGTAAAAAAAGTGTTGAGCATAATTTTTTACGAATTACTTTACGAGTATATCCTGAAACGATACAAAACAATGGCTCCAAACACAGACAAAGACACCAAATATTTTATTAGTGCCGTTTGCAGAACTCTACCACCTTTGTAAACACCAAACATGTTAATATAACATAAACATGGCATGTTCCTCTTGCCGAACTTTACCACCTTAGAAGATACCAAATATGTTAACAGTGCCGTTTCCAGAACTCTACCACCTTAGTAGACACCAAGTATGTTAACAGTACCGTTTCCAGAACTCTGCCACCTTAGTAGACACCAAATATGTTAATAGTGCCGTTTGCAGCAATTCACCACCTTAGTAGACACCAAATATATTAACAGCGCTATTTCCAGAACTCTACCACCTTAGTAGACACCAAGTATGTTAACAGTGCCGTTTCCAGAACTCTGCCACCTTAGTAGACACCAAATATGTTAATAGTGCCGTTTGCAGCAATTTACCACCTTAGTAGACACCAAATATGTTAACAGCGCCATTTCCAGAACTCTACCATCTTAGTAGACACCAAATATGTTACAGTGCCGTTGCTAGAACTCTACCATCTTAGTAGACATCAAGTATGTTAATAGTGCTGTTTGTAGGACTCTACCACCTTAGTAGGTACCAAATATGTTAATAGTGCCATTTGCAGAACTTTACCACCTTAGTAGACACCAAATATGTTAATAGTCCCGTTTGCACAACTCTACCACCTTAGTATTCACGATGTTAATGACAACATCTATCAAGGCGGTTACACCGCACTTAACCATACTAAGGATCATTGTGTGCATAGGTGATAGTGACTATTCTAGCCCCCAAGTCCATGCTAGTAACACAATTAGCCATTTTTGACGAGCTGTATGGCAAAATAGCAGATATTTTTTTTTAAAGGTAGTCTGAACAACATAAGGGACACATCTATCTATCTATCTATATAATCTATCTACATATATATTTATAACTCAAGAACGGGTTCACCTATCCAAACCAAATGTTTAGGCTTTGTTCGAACAATTAGAAGATGGTTTATGTGAAGTTTTATACCGATTTTTGTATTTATATATATCGGTATATCGGTATCTATAAAATCGGTAGAGCGGTTCTTGATTTATCACATTTATTGTAACAAATGAATTTATTAAATGGCGATACGTAGCGAAGCACGTAACGGGACACTAGCACACAATGTAAGGTTAAGGGGCTGCCAAAGGCTTTTCTTAGTGATCTTTACGTATACAAGACGTCTTAGACAAATTGAACATATCTAAAATATGCTTGACACATGCAAGTAACTTGTATATAAACTACTAAGCTCGGATATCACTTGTCATATATTTTCCAAGCACAGATGTCACTAACAGGAAAGGATACCAGATGGTAGGTGGTTAAAAAAAGAAAAAGAGGAAGTGGCGCATGCGCGGCTTACATTTCGCGCGCGGGCGGAGGGTGCACCAGCGACTTAAGGAAGGGTACTGTAGGCGCGCGCTCAGTCAGCTGACGACCGTCATCGCGTACGCACGTTCCCTATTCCCTGCCTGAAACGTGCAGTGACCGCAGTGTTAAAATCACCGTGAATTAAAAACAAAAGCAAAATGGCAACTTACGCCCAATTCAAGCATGTCGAGCTCTACAAAATTGGTCATGGAAAAAACAGGTAAGGAAAATTCGATTTCAGACGAGTTGCGCGGATGCTGAATCTTTCAGGGGATGTGATCTTTGTTTACGGTCATGCGTTATGGTATTTAAATGCTAATTGATTTTCATTACTTCATAGATGTCAAAAGTTTCAATTTGATTTTATATAAACAATTTTTTGATTAACATTAATATAATGAAAGTATTTCAGGGTGTTTTTCCGTTTAGGGAGTTCGTGTTTAAGACTTTTACATTTTATTATTGCATTTTTACATTACTCATAAAGACATTATATCTAATTTTATCGAAACATGTTATTTAGGATAAAATTCATACAGTGATAAAAGATTACCTACCATAAGATTAGAATCTTTTTTAAAAGAAAATGCTCTTATTTTATTTTTGTACATTAAATCAATTTTCCTGAGCGATGTAGAAATATTCTGGCGATGTTCTTTTTGTTATAAAAATCATAAAGTTTTATATATTTTTGGACTTTTCAATTTCTTTTTGAAAGAACTAAATTTAAGGGACGTCATTGTAGGATATTTTAGCGCTGTGATGGGTATCTCTTTTGCAATCATGCATCATCATAATTATTTTATCAGATAGTAAATATAATTAATAATAGGTTTATTTTAATTCTAGTCCTTATTTTTTTATTTGTAATACGTTTATTAGGGGCAGGTTGTATAATAAAAATAGTAAATATATGAATATTTTGTTTGCAATGGAATTTTTAATATTTGGAGTTAGTTGGTGAGTTAGTATTTCACGCCCGTATCCCTGAAGAGATATGCAGAGGTTTAACCAGTGCACTCACGATTAGCCGAAGATATTTAGTCCCACAATGCACTAGGTGGCAAGCCTATCGTCAACCGGGCAGACCGGGCTCTTATCCCCTTTTTTTAATTTTTGAATTGCCGACCCGAGAATCAAACCCGGGACGGGGATCTCATCTGGTCAACACCTACACCAGAACACTAGACCACAGAGGTGATTTAATTCAATTTAATTAAAAGATACAATTTGAATTTCAGAATCATAGAATAATATTATAAGAACTCTTTTTAACAAAGAGTAACAAAGCATAGTTATAATATTATATATTCTTATTTTATATTTATTCTCAGTCATAAAAATATTATTCACGTGAATCTTAGGTGTCACATAATTTACCTTAATATTTTATTGTATTTGACGGTAACCAGACATCAGTACAATAGGTAAAGTTCCCCTCTTCCTAAGTGTAATTATAATAAGTAATAAATATAAATATGAAATGTTATTGACCTCGCGCTGTAACCAAAAGGAACATGCGTCACGACAAGCCGCAATTTAGTTTTCGGCCAATAAAACACGAAAAATTTGTGCGTCTACGAATTCTATGTACATTGTACAGTTATGTTCATTAGTATGTAATGTGCAGTGTAAAAGCTTATATAAACGGGAGTACTAATTTTATTTATTAATAAATACGATAGATATCCATACTATTATTATGAATACGAAAGTCTGTCTGTCTGTAATGCTTTCACGGCTTCAACCTTTGGTCCAATTTTAAAATAAATAATTTGACAATGTGATAGTTAAAGACCCAGAACAAAGAAAAAATTTTTTCAAAATCAACCCCCAAGGGGCAGATTTTTTTATATTATAAGATAGAAACTGAGCGAATAGCTCTCCTTATGGAAAGAGACGACCATCGCTATCATTCATTAGGTGGTAGGGTTTTGCAACATCTCGCCCGGATATATGGTACCACCGTCTTACATGTTTCTGCCGCAATAGCGTAAATGCAATGTCATTGTCGTGTTCCGGTCTGCAGGATAAATTAGCCCGTAGATTTATGCATGTGACATTGCTATCCCGCCACTCGGATAGCAACGTACTATTAACGTCTTTAGTGTCTATAGGGATGGTTCATTATTCCTCTCTCCATCAGGAAAGCCATTTGCTCGTTGATATCTAATGATATATAAAAAATCGCCTATAGAACCAAATATGTCAATGATGCGTTGCAATCCTTGTAGCGGTGTCTAAATGCCACGCATAAGTTTACCGGCTAACTTACCTTGCAAAACAGTACACGACAGTAAAAAGCACTGACGTTATTGCGGCAGGAATAGTTAAGACGGTGATACCAGAAATGGGCGGTACAATACAGGACTCTACCACCTAGTAAAATGGGGGATTAACGCTTAAATGAAAGAATGTATTGAATAAATTTTACCTAATCTATTTTAGGTGAAGTTGCTTAGATCAGCTAGTATTAATATAAATGCGAATGTTGGTGTATGTGTGTATGGTTGTTACTCCTACGTGCTGAAGCGGCTAAACCGACTTAGATGAAATTTAGTGTTCTGTTAGTTTGTGCGCAGTCTTGTCACAGACATCTATTTACCCCAGAAAATGTGTGATTCCTGTGGGATTAACAAAAAAAATAATAACGCAGGCTGCGTAACGGATTGCTAGCTATTAAAAAAAGTTTTATTTTTGTTTTTAATGTATCTATAATTTGCTGTTTTAATGAAAATACCCAAAAATATTTGTCACAATTATACATTTTTTTCCCCGGCGAAAACTGCTTTATCTGCGCATAGGCTATATTTTTCTAAAAGTTTTTTCCGCGGGCTTGAACACGAACATAGCCAGTACCTATTAAAAAAATAGTACAATTTTACAAAAAAAAAACACATAAAATAGCATTTTTAATTGTAAAATTAATTAAGTTGAAAATTTTTAATTTTATTTTTTTGATAAGTTAACAAGTTTTCGAAAATTCCAAAAGCAACGAATTGTTAATTTTTTTTTGGTAACTTGAATAGGTAGGTATATATAATAATTATTTTTTATTTAAGATTAAGAACAATTTTAACAGTCTTAGACAGCAATTGCAATTTATGTATTTATATTTCTTTTTAATATACAAAAACTATTTGCCATATATTTAAAAGTTTTATGTTATTTAAGTTTTATTTGCCAAAATGTATCTTTCTTAAAATATATATTTATGTGAATGTGGCCACATACTTTTTTAAAAATCGATTTTTACAACAAATCTTAAAAATGTTAAGGCTTTTAAGATTTATTGAAACAAAATTAGCAGATTAAGCGACACATTATGTTTAAAATTTGAGTTATATTTATATAACTTTGGCTAGAACTTTCTTTTAAATATTATGAGAGTTTCAAACAATATCTGAATAATGAGCAATGGCAGCAAACATTTTCACTTAGTATATTGTTATAACAACAAATTATCCTATTGTTTTTGTGAAAAATATACGATGGCGACGAATAAGTTTGTATGCTTTAAAATAACTATATTTTTAGAAGAAATAATAATAAATTATTGTGTAGAATATAAAATGAGTTTATTTTCCACGATCCGTTTTTATTTTCAACCAAAAAAACGGTGGTTATCAGTTTGACCTATATGTATGTTAAAGTGAGTGTATGTATGTTTCTGTGTTTATTAAAAAATCCCGACAGCTATAAGTGACTCGTATATCGAAATAACTATATTTTTAAATGACTATTATTTCGCACGTTACTTGACACCAAATCCCTTCCGTGGCTGGCGGAGAGATAGAGTGACTTTACAATCCAAGCAGTGCTTCTATCATGTTTATAACTTTCTTTGTGAAAATACGCCGATTTTGGAGATTATTCCCTTTTTTTCTTCCCCTACGTGTGCTGTAACACGATAAATTTATTTTTTTAAATAAATACATTTTTTGAAGGCTTCATTATTTAATTGGTGTTACTGCTATCCTTGCCTTCTTGGTCTAGTAGTCTTTTAGACTCAGGTCACGCGGTACCAAGTTCGACTCATGAGTAAAACAAACTGTTCCATAGGTTTTACTATCTAGAAAAATCTTAGCCTCCCGCAATATAGTGGTAGTGTTTTAGTAATCTTCTGCCTCGTAAAAGCACTTTAAACTGGTCCCGGTGAACGTAAGAAACGGCAGTCGTACCAGTTAACGAATGTAGATGGATCACCACCTATTTCACAAGCCAACAAGCTGGTTGGGCTTGGTGAAACTGAGCGTATATTGACATTTGTTCTATTAAGTTAATTCTGTCTACCTTGCGAGGTAACCAGCGTGCTGGTATTTTGATTTTTTTCTTGTAGAAAGAGATTTTTCTCTACTTAGAATTCCAGAAGAATCCTTGACCTCATTTTCCTAATTATAAGTTTTCGTTGCGTTTGACCTTATTCATGACATTTAAAAACTTTATGTGAAAGAAAAGCTATGAAGAAAATGTGACTTATTACAGATTATAATGAACTTTAAAACCTTTTATTACATTTCTATTGCGTGCTGTCTTGCATTAACATATGAATACAATAAATATTTATGCATACGGATGGCAATGCACAATTAAAATCTTTGGTATGTATGTGTGACCGACCCCGTTGGTCGAGTGGTTAGCGACCCTTAATACGCAATAAACGATTCGATTCCTGACAGGGATGACCATTTGTGTGATGAGCATAGATTTTATTCTTGCGTTTGGGTATATTTATTTTTATGTATTGGTATCTTTGACTAACGGTCAGTTCCTGAAACGCAAAATAATTTTATCAAGCAATTCATCTATGTTTAAGATAATTTTTACAAGAAAATGATCTGTTAAACGCAAATTAATTTGCGTTTCAGAAACCGGACGTAAGACTCATATTTTAAAAGTCTTCCAAACATGGTATAAGCATTAAAACATGTAAGTACAGTTAAAAATTAAAATACACAATCTTATCATCAGAATTATCGATATTATGTATTAATTTATTATTATGTATGTTTTATAACTGTCAAAAAGTCTAACGCTTATCCTAATAATAACGCCTTATTACATACCATTATTCTATGTTACAGAATTATATATATATATATATATATATATATATATATATATATATATATATATATATATATATATATATATATATATATATATATATATTCACTTACGAGGTAGGTAGAGTATAGAGAGAGTATAGGGCAAGAGAACTTCCGATTCTCGTCTTCATTCTCGTTTGGCTTGTCCCATCATCGCAATTTACCAAATTATCGCTTGTTCAATGTGACCCAGAACTGACTGGGACCGATAGCTTTACGTGCTCATCCGAAGAACAATTTTTTTTTCTTTTTTTTACGGGATAAATTACACTTACTGATCTAACCCCAAGGTAAGCAAATATTTGCTTGTGTTATGGGTGTTAGTCAACGATACTAATACATAGAAATACATATATAAATACCAGAATATATATAATAAACACCCAAACCCAGAAACACAAACATTTATGCTCATCACACAAATGCTTGTTCCCGTCGGGGATCGAACCCGAGCCCCATTGATTGCGTAGTCAGGGCCGCTAACCATTCGACCAACGAGGCGGTCAATAGTATTAATATTCCTCCACCAGACTCCGAGCTACTGGTACTAAGATTTTTGTCGAGCTTCTAAATATTTTTATTATATTTTATTTAACTCTGGACCTTGCAATTTGAGTCGTACAAAGTAATCACTAGACATTCCTCCACCAGACTCCAAGCTGCTGCTACTCAAATATTTCGTCAGGCCTCTCAATATTTTTTTTATTCGATCCAATTCAGGACCTTGCGATCTAAATCGTACAAACTAATCACATAATAAAAGAAATGAAACTACAATAGGATTAGATTAAGAAGGCTAAATCGTCCATTATTATTCTTTTGGTTATACAATAACAATAAATAATTCTAGATTTTGTGTTGATATATTTAAAAATTACAGCCTTCGGATTGAAACCATCAGACCTTGCCATGTCCTTGGCTTAGATATATGGCATGCTTAAACAGAATTCTCTAAATATATACCAAGGTGGTCATTTATATAACGTGATTGAAAAGGCAGATAGTGTAATATATTGGTTAAAATCCAACTTAGGCCTCACGCCATATCGCCTCGCGGTCAATGTTGCTAGAATTTTCCTTGTTAATTATATTACTTTGATAAGTTTATACGTTATTTCTATTGTCATTTTATATTCATTTTCTCGTGGTCTGGTCCTTTATCGATAAGTTGACCATCTTTGCTTCTGCCAGGCTGTTCGTGAAAGGCCGACGACTAGCCAAATATATCACTACTATCGCGACTATTGGGTGGTAGACTTCTGCAACATCTCATCCGTTTTGGCACAAAAACTTTACTTTGTCTGACGCAATAGTGCTTATCATTGATGTATTTCAGTTAGGAATGTATGGTAAACTTATGTGTGTAGTATTACCATCTCTGCACATAGGAACGCACTGTTAACATCTTTGGTGTCTATAGGCGATGTTTATCTCCTTACATTAACCCCGTAAAATAGCTCATTTTTTGCTCTGGGCTGCTTTGAAGAATAGACCAACTGCCGTTCTACCAGGCAGGTCGTAAAAGGCGATTGGCTGTATATGTCGCAGTGAAATTGTCAATAGCCGTTAGATTACAATCTACCTAGGGTTTTTATAATTTGGTTAGGTTAGGTTAGCAGTTAAATTATAATATCACTTAGGTAGATTATAATCTAACGGTATTGACAATTTCACTGCGACATATACATCACTACCTATTTGGCTATGCGAGTCATCGCATCGTGGCTATTAGGTGGTAGAGTTCTGCATTGTCTCGCCCGTGTCTGGCACCACCACCTAACTATTACTGTATAATAGCGTCAGTGCTAGTCACTGACATGTTCCGGTTGGGTTAAGGTGGCCGGTAAACTTATGCATGTAGCATTGCTCTCCCGCCACACGGATAGCAAGGCACCATTAACATCTTTGGTGTTTACAAGCGATAGTTTCTTTGTCCATAGGGATAGTCATCTGCTTGTTTGCTATCTCATGATATAACAAAAAAAAATAAATAAATAAACGTTACACATACTACCATACTACCATTTCGCAAACAAGCTCAGTTTGGCTAAATTTTATTGTGTAATTAATACACTATATTTTTGATTATAAATAAATCTAAAAAAACTCGTTTGATACCCATCATAACAAAATAATAATATTATATATGTATAATGTATATATTTTCCACATATAAATAATAATAATAAATGTATATTTACGGG
Organism: Apodemia mormo; assembly: GCA_036924255.1. Classification (NCBI taxonomy): domain Eukaryota; kingdom Metazoa; phylum Arthropoda; class Insecta; order Lepidoptera; family Riodinidae; genus Apodemia; species Apodemia mormo. Next base: position 20,694,701 of record JAUPFN010000021.1, on the reverse strand, counting down.
ACAATTTACTGATTAACCTCAAACTAAGCCAATTATTTGCTTGTATTATGGGTGTTAGTCAACGATACTATTACATAGCTATAAACACTCAAACCTGGAAATACAAACAATTGTCGCCTCTGTGGTCTAGTGGTCCTGCGTTGGCGTTGACCACATAAGGTCCCGGGTTCGATTCCCGGGTCGGGCACATAAAAAAAAGTGTTTTTTCAGTTTTCTGAGAAACACAAATTTGGCGATAGGCTTGCCACCTATCACATTTGTGAGACCAAGTATCTTCGGCTAAGCGTGGGTGCACATGTTGTACCTCTGCCTACCCCTTCGGGGATATGGGCGTGAAGATTCTTTTTATACATTTGACACCAAAGGCGGTACCAGGGGGGTTTAAGTCTAAGATGTTGGGGAGGGGGGGGGGTCATGGGGGTCATGACCTCCTTGGGTAGGGGTCCAAGTATGGATTTATTAGAATTAGACAAGGTTTAAAGCCTATCATCACTGATTTTCAAATATGTGACCTCCCTGAACAGAAGAATGGATCAGCCCTTGTATTTTTGACCCCCTGTATACGTGTCCCCCTGAACCGAAGGCTGGATCCGCCATTGTCTGACTACACCATAATCACACATATATAAAGTCTGTTGTACAACTAACTTAAGGTTGTTAAGGTGTGGTCGAAAGAAGTCATATTTAACTTCCCACTATGTATGTAGATAAGGTATTTACTGATTTTACCCCGATTTTCGAAAATCGAGTTTTCACCGGATGTCCACGTTTTGCGGTCCTAGGAATCTTTTCGGACTATTTTCACGATGACGTCAGTATGTATGTATGTATGTATGTATGTATGTATGTATGTATGTATGTGTGTGTGTATGTGTGTATGTAAACATCTCATAATTTTTGAACGGCTGGACCGATCGAAACGCGGTTGATGGCATTCGATTGGATTCCGCTCAACTTAGATTTTCTGAAAATTTTAACCGATTCGGTCCCGGAAATTTTGAGAAATTTTGAAAAAACAGCAAAAAAATTTTGACGAAACAGTATTTTTTTAATATTATAACTTCCAGATTTATGTACCGATTGAGTACAAAAACTAATCAGCTCTATTCCTCAAAAAACAACGTCTAATACATAAATTGCATCAAAATCGGTTTATCCGTTTGGGAGTAATCGTTGACGAAAAATTTTGAAAAAAGTGTTTTTTCGACATAGCTTGGAAATTTTTCAACCAATCATTTTTTGGTGTTCTACGATATTTTAGTACTAAGAAAACTACGTCAAATGCCGTTTCAAAAATCAAAATCGAATCAAATTCTCAAAACTTGTAGCTTTTCAAATATTAAAATTACGTTGTTTTTAGCAAACTTACTCAATTTTTTTTAAATAACTTTCAAGTTAATTCACTGATTGACTTAAAAATCTTATCAGCTTTTCTTCTTTATAAACTGCGTCAAACACCGTTAATTTAATCAAAATCTGTCAATTTGTTTGGGATTTATCAATGACAAAAATTAAAAATAAAATGTTTTTTTACGTAGCATCGAAATTTTTCAAGCTATCGATTAGTTAGCTAAAGCAATATTTTAGATCTCAAAAACTGAGTTGAATGCCATCATCGTTTTCAAATATACATCTTTTCAAAAATTATAATATACTGCCATTTTTAACAAAATAGATGTTTGAACAGAAAAATCTATGCTTATATTTTTTACTCTTTTGAGCTTAAAATACTTTAATTTAGTGAGAAGTTTCAGGGATGGCCCGTAGGGTCAACCCTAACACATTTTTTTATTGTGTAAGATAGCAAACAAGCAGATGCTCCTGATGGACCTACTAGCCACGATATTAGAGACTCGTATATATGGAGACTTGTATAGCCAATCGGTCGCCTTTTACGACCTGTCTGGCAGAACGGCAGTTGGCATTCATAGAATAATGGTCGAATTTTGACCAGAACTTGGACCATAATTCTATCACCCACAAATAGATATAATAACAGAACCCATCGCTAATCCTATTAATTACTTGACTATTGAAATCTGATCCCTTTTTTCGCTCCACGTCTTACTCATTTCTTGCTATTCGTTGTGATCGCTTGTGTGCTAGCTCTACCGGCTTTGGTAAAGACTAAAGAGGCCAGCTATGCTAGTATAAAAGCCTTGGGTTCATATCCTGTGTCAGTCAAATAGTTTTAAATAAGTTTTACATTTTGTTTAAAAAAACAACTTGCCCGAGACCGAATATGTATAACATTTTCTTTGCAACTCTCCCACTCCCTTACAAAACGTCAGATTTTCTAAATTTTAGGTGGCAATTAACCCACCATACCTTAATCTGACACGATTTAGTGTTTCCACCACTGGTGATTTAGTGTGAAATCACCACGCGCTAAATGGTAGTAAAGATATATCGACTAATTTTATGCTGTAACTTTCGTGTCTCTTTTTTCGCACGCATCGTAAAAATTCCCGTTTATTTTTTTCCTTAACGCAGCAGAACAGTAAAACCTTTAAAAACTCAATGCTGTAAATGCTTCCTAACAGTAAATTGTGTCTTTCCTCATTTCTTAAGTTGAATTAAGTAAATTCAACTTACGAAATCATTTTGTTAAATACTGCGTATTGATAATGTAAAAGGTTACTTTATTCTCAGCATTAAGAAAGTAATAAACATTACGTCTCCGAGAAACGTATATGAACCCAACAATTTCATAAATTTCGTAACTTAGAAAGTCGTGACACATTTATCTAAGGTTTCTACGAACGACTGTAGTTTGTCCAAAAAACCCATAAAAAAGCCCTAAACACAGAAACTGGAACGCATATTAATTTTACGCAACGTTCGTTGACAAGAAGCAGTGTTGATTCCTTTAACGACTTCAAATTAAGCACAAGCCTAATGATATGTAATGCTATCTGTGGAGGCGTTGGTCTTATCGATTTATCGATTTACAGTTATTGAATAGGCGATGTAAATGATATATTAAATATGCTTTTATGTCATAATTAACCAGTAATGATGTAATAATTGTTATACATTGATATAAAAACCCAAGATACACAATCAATGTCTCAAAAACGTCCTCTAAAAATGAGTGCACAATTTGAAATTGTGCGCTCATTTCAAATAGAATTGCGTCGTTCGCGATACTGTCAATATTATTACTTTTTGTACATTGCTTTGTAAAAACAACTATATTTCTTGCACTTAAGGTTGGATATGCAAAGACACATGTTTTTGCCGTATCTATAACTACTTATGTAAAAATTAGTGACAGTTTTGTGTGTCAGTTTTGTTCGGGATTGTGCATATTGGGTTTTTTATATCAATGTTGTTATATAAATATTTTTAAATGAGTAGAGTTCTGCATTGTTTTGTTCGGATCTGGTACCACTGTATTCCTGTCGCAGTAGCGTCAGTGCTTGTCACTGTCGTGTTCCGGTTTGGAGGGAAATGTAGTCGGTAAAATTATGCATGTGGCATTAGATCTCGCCACAAGATAACAACGCACCGTTAACATCTTTGGTGCCTATAGGTGTTTATTGACTCTTTCCACCACGAGACCCATCTGCTTTTTTGCTATATTATGATGAAAAAAAAAAATTAATAAAAGTGTAGCTTTATTTTAAGTTTTAGAATTTTTAACTAATTCAAAATGCTTAAATATTTGCACACTATATTACAGTAATATGCTTGTAGAATTAAATACTATTACAACCCGCGTAATATCACATTTTTGCAAATAAATCATTTAATCGGGTTCTCGAAAACTGCTCTAATGATTTTGATGAAATTTGCGATTTTGAGATTTACGGGGCTAAAAAATCAATAGGTAAAGCTAGGTATAGTATCTGGGAAAATTCGTTTTGGTCTGGATTTTCAGGAAAAAGTAATTTGCCCGACCTGTATACATCATTCATAATTGCCCCGGCACCACAAGAAATCTCTGATTGTTAAGACATTAATTTTGTTGAAGGAAACAAAAGCTGTGATTTTATTTATAATATTAAATAAAATTATTTGTTTAGGAATTTACGCTGACAAAATTTGCTTTGACTTTTTACTTTTTAATTTCCTTAATAAATTCCAAATTTGGAGCAACTAAACTGTCAGAAAGAACGGGGAGAATGCAAAACTTTTACTATTTATCAAAACACATACATATTCAAATATTATGAGTCTTATTAATTCACTGTTTTATTATGATTTTGAAGTGTACGTTCTATCTCTTTTACTTAAAATTCATCTCACTAACGAATGCATTTAGGTATTATTAAGGAAATTTACAAAAACCTTTGGAGATTGCAAAATTTTACGATCATAATTTCCTGTATGGTTTTATTTGCTAATTATATTTCAATTTTGCTTTCAAAAGTTATTAAATGTTATCGCATCTTTGATTGTTTGTCAACTTTCACGATCACGTATGGCTAAAGTACATGTTCGATTTGTTTTCTTAGTGGTCTTACATTGGCAATTAGTGGTTTCGGAATAAACACTTAGGCGTGAGGCTTTTATAGAAACGTTCCTATTTATTTAGCTTTTACTTTAGGTATGTAGATGGTTGGTCGTGTGAGTGCCGTAAAATTGTACTTTGAAGTAGTTTCCCTGACGCTCCATTCACACACACACACTTTTATATATTAACGATGTACTTTGCATCCCTGCTAAAAGTACATCCAAAATACACTAACTCATTCATTTGTTTCAACATGACATTTTTTAAATTATTAAATACATCTTTTGTACGTATTTATTAGGTAAGCTATTTGACCGTAGGTGTACATAATAATATATAGTGGATTAAGGAATTTGGTGTTTTTTTACCCTGAAAAATTTAAGTATAAACAAAACATTGAAATAACCGGATACTATTTTTTAAATGGGATCAGCTGATGTAGGAGTAGGTTGACTTCCTGATATATAAATGATAAGTAGAAGCCACTTCCTATGAGCAATGGACATTTGTACCATAAGGAGTTCTTGTCAATACGATTTTAACTTATGAAGTATCTGTTTATCCGCCTTTAAAAATTATGTATCCGTATCAAATTAGAAATTGCATACAAACTTCTTACATCTTATTACCGCTCAATAACTATGTATCTCTTAAGAATTTTTACGCCACCATTGGAAAATTTGATAAGTGAAATTTAATAACCTAAATTTGTCTCTTATCTCATCAGTCAGACATTCGGTTTCCTAAATGAAGCTTTACATGCTACATTCATTTTATATTTATACTCGGTAATTAATCTATGGAACTTTCTTAATCAATATAGACTACGGAAATATCACATGTATAATGTCTGATCAGTCACTGAGAGCTCCACCGCGTATCTTAATTTGTCAGTTATTTAAAGCTTAATAAATATAAATTTATTTAAAAATAACGTGTTTACAGTTCCACTTGATATAAATGGTAAGTTAAAACAATAAATTTCGATATAAAATTTGTCTCAATCTCACAAGTCGACCATTCGTTTTCCTAAATGAAGTAATATAAATTCCAACTCCTGTTATTCCATTTTTAAACGCCGTTGTTAGTTGTGGAATGTCATGACTTTTTTAATCCATGTCGGCAAAGGAACTTTAACTCGACAGCGTAGTAAAAAGTAGATAGGTCCATGCGGCCGCAATAACGCGATAATCGATGTATTACAAAAACTTAATCGATATATTGAAAAACTTACATCATTTGCGTTACTCGACAGTGTTCCGTATTTTCTCGCTTGCATGTTTATCGTGGACTCGCATTCCTCTTTGCTTCAACGATTTATGAGGGCATATGCTAAGGATAGATTCTTTTTAAACCTCATTTTACGTTACTATTAAATAATGATGCTGGTGATATTTAAATAAAGACACTGTCTGCAATAAATAGACGAATAGACAGCGATGCCTTGTAAGTAATTGCGATGACAGATTCTTTTATTAGTGATGTCACAGAAAAAATTACATAAATCGATCTTTTATCTGATCTAATAGTTCTCTGACAATTACTTTCCCTGTCCTATGCAATTTGTGGTGAAGCTATCAATATTATGAATATAAAATCTTTTTACAATTCTATTGATCCAGGCCGTAATTTAAGTTTTAATGCAAAAATGTCCGCCCAAATGACAAGGCCAAACGTCGCGTGCCATCATAAAGCGAATGTCGGCGGATTTTCATGCCGCATTACATTATTCCACGATAATCCGCTCTCATACTACATAATATCAAGATAAATGTCGTCGTTGTGGTTGAAAATTATGATTAATAACTTTCTCCATGTTATTTTTATTTCATTTTGACATAAGTTCATAAACATAACTAGAATTTTTATAGACTTATGCGTTACTTTGTGCAAATCCATAACTACTTACATACCTAATTTGCAAATTTCCGCAAAATCATATACATATTACATTTTTCTACTGTGATGCAACTGAATAAATAGAAAATAGTGTAAGGGATGGGACGAAATTACCTAAGGTCCGAAAATTAAGGAGACCTCAGTGACACAACAATCCAACCACTTCAGTAGCAAAGGCAGTGATATACAATAGTCGATGCACGTTTCTCTTCATAACCGAAACGCCTTCAGGAGAGTTAAATGGTACTTCACTCTATTAAGGTTGGAGCATTTGTTCAGAGCGTAATTAAAAATTCAGACTAAAAATTAGAAATACGAATGATGTGACCTTTCTTACAGATTGTTTTAAGTAAGGTAAAGTTGTCTAAAATAACAACCCTAATAATCTTCAGCCGATGTTTAGTCTCACATCGCTCAGAGTTCATTCTCATGTAATGCTGCGTAGTGCATCGTAATCGATGCAATAGAATTATCACTGAATTACCCCGACTAAGCAAAAGGAAGTGATGTTCTTGGTTTACGCAAGTACATTCCTTATTTGGGTCGCGAGCAACAGATAATATTATATGTAGTAACAATTAAAGCAAGTAATATTAATTATTGTAAGAATGTTGTCGCCATAAACATACAATCTAAGTAAGAAATAAATTAAGTTGGTCAAACAAAAAGTAGTAAATGACAGTGCGCGAGCGCAGGCGACGGTGTTGACGGGTGAAGCGCAACGCGCGTTCCGTTATGCGCTTGGTTTTTTTATCAACGATTATCGCCGCGCCGTTAGACCACCGCACGCGCTGCCAACCACTGGAAAACATCTGCTGCTACATTATAATTGTGATTTTTAATTACAGAGGTAAAGATCGTTCACCGCTCATATAGACCAGGAATTGTATTAACATTAGGTGTCTTTGGTAGGGTTGCCACCTGCCATTTCTTAAAATAGGTATTGCAAATAAACTTACTTGTATACCAAATACCTCAAATAAATTGTACTCTTTTTGATAAGATTTACGCGAACGGAGGAGTTTAAAATATAGCCCAGTTTAAGTTTACCTTGCGGAGGAATGCAGAAACCAAATATATGTATATAAATAATATTTACAAGAAATACATTTTTATAAAATTAAAAGTTACGCACACTATATTCATGTGACATACATGATGATATCCTTAACTATACAGTAATACCCTGTTTTTACGCGATAGGTGGGACTGAGCGACAACCGCGTAAGTCGAATTTGCGTCAAACTTATAAGAGATGATATAATTTAAACTATGCTCGAATTTCAGCCACAGAACGATCGCTTGTATATATAAAAATAGGAACCAAATTGTTTCGCATGACTCCTACCGAGGCGATAATAACCGGTCAGCTACACACGAGAAACAGTGTATGGTCATTATCAGTCGCACGTGATTGATATTGTATGCAGTCTGATAGCAATGTTGTCTTGATGCATTGCACCCGTTTTTGTCATTTGAATTCTAACGGAACTTACATACTGAGGCCCATCGCACGTATTATGTATATTAATATTATAAATGCGAAATTTGGATGTTTATGCTTGAACGTATGGATTGATGTTTGTTACTCAATCACGTAAAAACTACCAAACGGATTTGGACGAAATTCGGCATACAAGTAGATGATAACCTGGAATAGCTCACAGGCTACTTTTTATCTGTGAAAAATGAGTTATTCCCGAGGGTTTAACGAAAAACTTATTTTAATACAGCAGGCTGCACGCTGCAGCTATAAAATTATATATTGCTAATCCTAAATACATTTCGTGGCTATTTACGTTCCAAATGTTTCTTTGGAAGCATAATTACCAGCACCGGCTCTTAATCAGAGTAGAGCGATATTGTCGTTTAGCGCCCTTTGGTCGATAATTTCACCATTTGAAACTAAAGTAAATATACTATTACACCCTTCCACGAAGCTCAGCGCTTCTCAAAAGGAATCATTAAATTTTATTATTCGCTCTAATTTTTATTTCTGGTTTTGGTGTTCTAGCCCCCAAAGAGATCGCTCTTCGCGCCACAGAGCCAGCGCTGATCGTTACGCCGGTATCTAGCGGTACATTAGGATAAATGGATTTACCTCGTGTTGGTCCCGGGCTCCTTTGAAGAATAGGCCAACTGCCGATCTGCCAGGCAGGTCGTAAAAGGCGACCGGGTGACTATGCGCGTCACTACCATCGTGACTGCTAGGTGGTAGAGTTCTGCATCGGCTCGTCCGGCTCTGGTACCACCGCCTTACCTATTCCTGCCGCAATAGCGTCAGTGCTAGTCACTGTCGTGTTCCGGTTTGGAGGGTAAGGTAGCCGGTAAACTTATGCATGTGGCATTAGACCTCGCCACAAGATAGCAACGCACCATTAACATCTTTGGTGTCTATAGGCGATGGTTTACTCTTTCCATCAGGAGACTCATCTGCTTGTTTGCTATCTTATGAAATAAAAAATAAAAAATGGAATATCAATAAACGGTCAGATACACTAGTTTTCAAGATTCACCAGTTTGTGAACTGGTGGTGGTCTGTACTAAATTGTATGTCCGCTAGTATTGTTTAAATCACAGACCACTCAAACAATAGTAGACACGGTGTTGGGCGAGGAACGTGTAGCCCCTCATTTGAGCAAATGCTTCTAAATGTCAAATTCTTTTAGATATATCGTGAAAAAATAGAAAAATGCTGAAAAGATATTTTGCCGCACCAAATAAGAAGGCAAGGCTTAAAAAATACCCCTGGCGTCATTGACATGTTATTACTATGAACTTCGGGTCTGCGCTAAAAAATGTACGAGTCAAACGAGCTACAAAACGCAAAAAGAGCTACAATTCTGTCGTCGAAATTAAACATTGATAAAATTATTTAGTGTTTAATTTACCTTGGTAACATAATATCTATTCTTGTGATGTGTACCTAGGACATTTTTCTCGCGATTTTAGTATGAGACCCGATGTCCATAGTAATAGTATGTCAATGCCTGGTGTAATTTTATCAGTAAGTTTTTTTATTTTATTGGTAATAGACTTACTGGCTAAAGCCAAATGTAACATTGTACGATGGCCCTAGCATACAATTTACTCATAATACATTAACTTATAATACACAATGACAGATCCGATCAATATTGATATATTCCACATCTGAATAATCTAAAGTCGAATTAATACGCCTATGTATATTTTATAGCCGTAACATACGTTATCATTCAATAGTTATTTCGTAAGAGGTCTAGTACTTACTTTCATGTAAGCTATTGGGGTAATCTACTTTTTATAAAGACATCAATACACATGTTCCTGTAAATTTTCCGAATTAATCAACAGCCCGCTTTTACTATCTATATAACCGAACTAATACAACACGAACAAAAAACGGGTCACGATTTTTTCGTTGTTTTTTTTATTAACGGCTTGCAACATTTTATATAGTGGTAAACAGATTCACGTTACGACGAGTACATCACAACCCTTAAAAATAATAAACCTAAACATTTACTAAGGTAATAATACAATAATAGAAAAAATAGATTAAAAATGTGAGCAAAATACTGCTTTAACACACTTATACAATAAAACAATTAAACAACAAGAAGCTCTCGAGGCTAAAGATAATGGCAAATGTTCATCACTTATAATTTTATAATGTATAAATAAAAATTATGATTAATCTTAACTCTACTAAAACATCGACAATTATAAACAACATGCTTCTAAAACTTTGAAAAGAAATCATCCACCATTTTGCCAGTTCGTAAAAAGCGATTAGATTAAAAATTATAAACAACATGCTTCTAAAACTTTGAAAAGAAATCATCCACCATTTTGCCAGTTCGTAAAAAGCGATTAGCTATACGTATCTCTACCATTTTGATTCCTAGGTGGTAAAATTCCGCATCGTCTCGCCTGGGTTTATTACCACCGCCTTAACTATTCCTGCTGCCATAACATCTGCGATAGCCACTGTTGTATAGAGGGTAAAGTAGTATATATGACAACAACATGTAAAATTAGGAGAAAAATAAAGCAAACTGTAAAATAGAGTTAAGTAAAAGAACAATAAATTAGAAAAATAGCACCATGGTAAAACCAGATGTAAAAAAGTAGTAAATATAACTAGCAATAATAGGAAGTAAATGTAAAAGTAAATAGTGTAACAATATATGTAATAGATATTAGTGAAAACAAAGAAAAAATAAAATACAAAAAAAGTAAATAATTGAAATAAAAAGGACAAAAGGTCTCTGAAAAAACTTTCATTAGAGGGATGTTATAAATAAATAAATCAAAACAGAAAAAAAGGTAGCCGGTAAACTTATGTAAGAGGTATTACCATCCTCCTACACTGATATCAACGCACCATTACCATTATGGCGTTTGTAGATGAATATATCTTTCTATCAAGAAAGACATTTGTTTGTTTGCTATCTTATGAATAAATAAATACAATCTTTTTTCTTGTATTGGTTTAGTGATGGCGTTGTTTGTCTGATGACATAAGATTGGTTTAATTCAAAGTTCAGCCATTAAAAAATGCAAATGGGTTGTTTTTATGTAGAAAACACTAGGTGGTAGAGTTTTGCCCACCCGGGTCTGGTAACACCGCCTTACCTATTCCTGCCGCAATAGCGTCACTGCTTGTGTTACTGTTGTGTTGACTCTGTAGCGGCTCAAAACAATCACAAACGCTACAAGAAAAAATAATAAAAAATGGACAAAAATCAATAGCAAATGGAAAAAATGAAATTCAAAATAAAATCCTGAATCGCGATATCACAATTATTTATCTTGTTAGACTATATACAAGTTTCAACGCTTCTCAAATGGACTTCGGTCCCCAGGCAGTACACCTTGCCTGGTCGGGAAGATCTTCCTTTTCCCTTCCTTGTCTTTGTGTGACGTCATCAACCTCCACAGTAATGACGTCACCTGACAAGCAGCTGGCCCGCTGGTTCCATCACTTTGATCCTTCAGCGGTACGGACCAGTGGTGCCACAGTGGTGACCCCGACGTGATTATCACCACTAACAGCTATCAACATGCCACAGTGGTGACCCTCGGCAACACAACACGCATCAGCCTTCTGACCATCAGCGACTCCTGATACCCCCTCTTCTTCCAAACAGCATCAGCCAGCTTCACAAGCTACGCCTCAACTACGCTTTCCGGAATCCACTTCGAACTGCCTACGTTCACTGGATCTCCATGCAGCAACTCTGTCCCGCTCGTTCCGACTCATTGCGAACCACAGCGGAGGCGCACTCGTCCCGACTCACCGAGGACCGCGCTTATTCGGCTCGTCTCGATGCACCGCAGACTCGAGCACTCAAGGCACATACGCTTCACTGGCTCACCTAGATCGACCTTCGGTCTTGGGGGAGAGTATTGTAGCGGCTCAAAACAATCACAAACGCTACAAGAAAAAATAATAAAAAATGGACAAAAATCAATAGCAAATGGAAAAAATGAAATTCAAAATAAAATCCTGAATCGCGATATCACAATTATTTATCTTGTTAGACTATATACAAGTTTCAACGCTTCTCAAATGGACTTCGGTCCCCAGGCAGTACACCTTGCCTGGTCGGGAAGATCTTCCTTTTCCCTTCCTTGTCTTTGTGTGACGTCATCAACCTCCACAGTAATGACGTCACCTGACAAGCAGCTGGCCCGCTGGTTCCATCACTTTGATCCTTCAGCGGTACGGACCAGTGGTGCCACAGTATGTGCATCTGCTTGTTTGGTATCCTATAAAAAAATGCTGGTCTAGTAGCAAATAATAAACAGTTTTAAACCATATGTAACCATTTAATATTTTTGAAATGAAAGCCTAGTAAAAGGTGTGTATTTAAAGTAATAACATACAATTTTAAATGCAACCCATTTGTAGTAAACGACCTATTGTTAACTAAACATTAATTGCTCACAATTTTCACTCTGTTTCCGTAAATTGTTTGTGAAGTGTATGATTTTTTTCAATTTATCCGACTCAAATTGCTTTCAAAGCGACTGTCATTTAAAACGTATTTTCTCATCTCTTGTGTGAAATGTCATTGTTACGTAATAAATATGGAGGCCAGGCTGCATAACTGTGCAATCTTAATGTTATTGATAAATTATAAAGCTAAAATTAAAATTGACTATCCCAGTTGGTTTAGACTCTGGTTACAAATTCTTTGGTTTAGTGATAAGCGCGTTTGTCTGATGTCGTGAGATAAATTAAATTAATACTGTCCCTGTCAGGAATCGAACCCGAACTCCAATGATGTCGTAGTCAAGTTTGCTAACCACTTGACTAGCGAGGCGTTTAATGTGTTTCCGACTTTTACTTTTTTTATATCGTAATTCATAAGATAGCAAACAAGCAAATGGCTCTCTCGATGGAAAGAAAACTATCCCCTATAGACAGCAAAGATCTTAATAGTGCATTGAATCCTTGTGGCAAGGTCTTAATGTTACATGCATAAGTTTTCCACCTACCTTACCCTGCAAACCGATACAACACAGGGACAAGCACTGACGCTATAGCGGCAGGAATAGGTAAAGCGGTGCCACCACTACCACCACCACCTAGTAGCCACGATGATAGTGACTCGCATAGCTAATCGTTAGCCTCTTACAAACTGCCTGGTAGAACAGCACTTGATTTATTCTTCAAAGGGGGCCCAACCAACACGCGGCCTTTACTCTAATAATTCTATAACTTCTATCTCTTAAACCCATATATTCACTATATTTTTGTTGATAGGGCAGTTTAAAACGTCAACTATTAGCTATATAGATAACCAAATCCAATCACCGATCCAAAACCGAAAATTACATTCAATATGCGTGTGCACTAATAAATTTAGACAATGAAACATAATCATAATTTATCGATATCGATAGACTTATTCGATATGATTTAAATAATAATATAGATTTGAATCCTTCATTTAAATTTTGTAGCATCAATGTACTCTAGAATTTTTCCGTCTTGGTCCGAGTCCACTTTAATAATTCAGTTATTACAAGATGCAGTTCGAAAGAGGTTAACGATTAGCCAGAAGAATCACTAAAATTGTGATTACGTGGTTTTTACAGATTCGTTTGTTGCACCAACAGACCACATGAATACTAATAGACTCGCAATTGGGAAGGAAACGTAACACCGCGCATGTATATAGAGCATTCGCTCCTATCGATGTTAAAAATCTCATACATTATATCATGATATATTATATCGTGAAAAATTCGCAATAAACCATATTGTGCTATTTTATCGTACCGAATGAAATGACAAGGTTTAAAAATTACCCTTAAAGTGATTTTATTTCATCGATAAGTAGTATAACTCTGTTTTTTGTGTGTAATCGCAAGCTACACTGACAAACTAAGAAATTGTCTTGAAAAGCATATCCATTTAATCTGTGGTCTCACCTGATTGCGTCAATGATGGTCATAGTTGTGTACCAGTTTGGAAGACAAGGAAGCCAAAGACTAATGTATGTGACATTTTCATTCCGCCAAATGAATGACAACGTACCATTATTATATCAGGTGTTTATAGACGATGGTTATCTCTTTTAATCAGGGAGCCATCTGCTTGTTTGTGGTCTTAAGATCTAAAAGAAACCTTTTGGATTAATGTCTAAGGCCTTTCAAATTGTTTCAGAAAAACCTACTTATTATTATTTTTTTCACTAGCTGCAGTGTGCAGCCTGCTGCATTATAAAAGCTTTTGGTGAATCCTGTGAGATCACCTATTTTTTTCCGGGATAAAAAGTAGCCTATTTGAGATCATCATCTAGCTGAGTGCCAAATTTCATTTAAATCCGTTCAGTAATTTAAATAAATCCACAACCGTGATAAGGTGAAATAAATTAAATTTGCTATTATCCTCGAACTGTTCTATGTATCCTCCGTGATGGTACCGAAAAGGAAGACGTCGGATTAATAACTGGAGTATAAATTCAACATTTTGCAGTTTGTCCTTACAAAAAAATGATGTGGTGTCGCGGGAGACTAGGTAGGAACGAAGTTCCTTCGGCTAAACGGCACTACTTGCTTGTGTATGCGACTGTCGCGCCTGCGCACGTCTCATTTAACGATTTTATTCTACGCACTTTTTTCCACGCATTTTTTCTTACGGTTTTACTATCACATTTTTTCAGTTCCGTCGCGCAGCAAAATCCCTATCCCCTCCAAGCCTGCCGTAAGGAACTTCGTTCCAATAATAACAAATTGCATACATTCAAAATAGGATATTTTCTCATAAACGATTACCGTTTTCCAACAGTAAAAGAAAAGATCGTGAGGATATGACGACATCTTACAGGCCAATTGACAAATTCCGTCACATCAATACCTAAGGCTAATTTATTTTTTACAAACAGCGAAAGTGGCTATGTTCGTGTAAATGGGATTTTACGGCGGGCCCCGTCGTGACTGACGCGTGCGCATGCTACGTCTAAATTTACAGGTGCGCTTGCGCACGAAAACCACGATCTGTCAAGAGATAACCGACTTTATTACATCGCTGAGTAATGGCAATCCTCTGCTTGAGACTGCACTCTTTATTAAATTGACTTTTTAGCATAGCGAAGATGAAAGCGGGATAGTTGAGTATATTTTTTCGATTCAAACCGTTTTTGGTAGAAAGCTTAGCAGAGTTTTCTATAAGCCTAACAGCGAGTCTTAGGAGGAAATGGTGGCAAAAGTGCAGAATTAATGAACAATAAAAATCAAATTAATTCTGTTGTACTCATATAATTAAATAGATAGCACTCAACTTTTAACTCTACGAATTATTCTTAAATAGCAAATTCTAACTTTATAAAGCTAAAATTAAGACAATATTATTTTTTCTACAAAGACCGGACAGTGTATAAAAATGGCAGTATTTAAAAATATTTAAGAAAGTATTGATGCTATTAATATACTTACATTTACTACAATAAAAGCCGTATTCTCAATTAACGTCAATAAAACGTCACCTGTCTTAATTATGAAAGTGTTAAGACAACTAGTATGTTGCAAAGTTGTCTACACACGCTTATTAATAAAATACTTATAATGTTTCTGATTTTTGCATTTACCGTCATTTCCACCTTCTTTTTTTATATTTTTAGGATTCCGTACCTAAAAGGTAAAACGGGATTTTATTACTTAGCCTCCGCTCTCTGTCTGTCCGTCTGTATGTCGGTCACCAAGCTGTATCTCATAAACCATGAAGGCTAGAAAGCTGAAATTTTCACAAATAATGTATTTCCGTTGCCTCTATAACATCAAATACCAAAAATTTATACACACATACAATAAACGCGTTTTTTTCGTATTTTTTAGAGATGATGGTATGGAACTCTTCGTGCGCGAGTCCGACTCGCACTTGGCCGGTTTTTTAACATTTTAGGCGGTCCAAGTATAATTTTGGCGTAAATTAAAGATTTACTGTTTACATTATATTACACATACAGACAAAACTCAGAAACTTTTATATAAATGTCTAAGTTTCCGTTTCTAATTGCTTATAACAATTTAATAAACAGCTTAGTATTACTATTCTGTTAACAAAGTATTATTCTATAACTACTCAATACTCAGTAGATAATTAATCGCTCTCGCTTTAGCCTTGTCTGTGGTCAAGAACGCGGTTTTAGAGGGGCATGCGATGCACTTAGCGGCGAAATAGATGAAAACTGGATAGGGAATGCACGATGCGCTCCGGAAATTAGAAATACCTTCATATTAGTACAACGAGGTTATGAGCTTATCGTAAAGGTGTTGATTTACTGTTGTTGGGTATTTATCATTTAATGTAGTCGTGAGTTCATCTTAGAAGTCCATCGCGGGATAATAAATCAATATTTTACCTGTATTTTCATAGAATAACTTAAGAGAAAAGCAAAGAAAAAATAACTTACATTTTGTTGTTGTTTAATATTTTGCATTAATTTGCATTTACTAATTTATGTTAGTCCGAGCCCCCATTTGAAAAAAGATTAATTAACTAAATTTGCTATGGTTTGCGAACTATTCTATGTGTTTTTCGCGATGGCCCCAAATAAATAAACAATAAATGGATAAAACTCATCGATAGTCCGGATAAAAAAAAGACCCCAGCGGGGCACAATTATACACCCACATCCACCACACTTTCACACCCACGTCCCATGCCGGCACCATGCACAAAAGCACACAATTTACGGTTTTGAAGTGAAACGTGTGTTGAGTACGTAAATTGTGTGCTTTTGTGCTTGGTGCTGGCGTGGGATATGGGTGTAAAGGTGTGGTGGATGTGTGTTAAGTACGTAAATTGTGTGCTTTTGTGCTTGGTGTCCGCGTGGGATATGGGTGTAAAGGTGTGGTGGATGTGGGTGGATAATTGTGCCGTTGGGGTCCTCTTTTTATCCGAACCATCGGTGAATTTCTTCCATTTATTAAACTGACGCCTTTCTTTTTGGTACCATTGCGAAAAACACATAGAATAGTTCGCAGATCATACAAATTTAATTAATTTCATGTTTTTTAATAATGGATTTCCACAAAGTAACGCCTGAATCAATAAACTACCCCATTTGAAGCACAGACTATCTATCATTCTGTCAGGAAAATCATAAAAGACAAACGATTGGCTATTTATTGTGACTACCATCGTGACTACTTGATGATAAAGTTCCGCAACGTGTCGCACGGGCATTTTATACTCCCGTCTTATCTATTCCTGCCACGATAGCGTTAATATTTGTAGTATTCTGTTTTGGAGGGTAAAGTTGCCATTAAACTTATACATATGGCAATACCATCTTTCCACACGGATAACACTGCACCATTAATATTTTTGGTGTCTTTATGCGACTCTTTTGGAGATTGCTGTTTAATAATATAAAACAAAACATTGTTGCTATTTAATATATTTTATACAATGGTATTTATTTATTTATGTTTAACATTGTTGTTGTTTAATATGTTTTATGAAATGGTATTTATCAATTTATGTTTCATATTTTTGTCGTTTAATATATTTTATTAAATGGTAATTTTTCGATTTAGGTTTAACATTGCTGTTCTATATTGGTTTTAATAAATGATATGTACAAACTATGTATAAAGTTGTTGTAAACAACAATACAATATCAAATTATACAAAAATAAGGGTAAAAAAATCGTCAAAAAAAAAGTCCCTACACAAATTTTCAAGGATTTTCATCTCTAATCATAATTCAAAGCTACGTTTTTAATTTTCAATAGACCGTCCCGAACACCCTATATTTTACTATATGGTATAGCAAACAAGCAGATGGCTCTACTGGTGGAAAGAGACATCATCGCCTATAGAATCCAAAGACGTTAATGATGCGTTGCTATCGTGTGGTGAGATAGCAATGCCACATGCATAAGTTTGCCAGCTACCTTACCCTCCAAATTTTAACACGATAATGACAAGTACTGTGGCTATTGTGGCAGGAATAGGTAAGGCGATAGTACCAGACCCGCGCGAGACAACGCAAAATTCTACCACCTAGTTGGTAGTCATGACATAAGTGACACAGTGGCAGTTGATTTTCTTTCAACAGGGGCCCGGACCAACACGGGAGAAAATATTTATATTCATATTATTGAATATGCTTCTATATTACAAATTATACTTACTGATCTAACCCCAAAGTAAGCAAATTATTTGCTTGTGTTATGGGTGCTAGTCAACGATACTAATACATAGAAATACATATATAAATACTTTTACATACATAATAAACACCCAAACTCGGAAATACAAACATTTATGCTCATCACACAAATGCTTGTCCCCGTCGGGGATCGAACCCGAGCAACTCAACGCAATCAACGGGGGCTCGGGTCGCTAACCACTCAACCAACAGGGCGGTAATATTATTCTTGACGCGCGGCTGATGGCTATACAAATTTCAAAAAAAATCTCTCTTTTACAACACTAATACTTAAACACCATTTTTTTACTTTCTCAAGTGTTTTTTTTTTCATATAAACGTTGTACTGGTGATTACAAATACAAAAAAATAAAAAAAAGGAATTAGTCCAATAGGTGCAATTGACCAAACCAAAAAGTGGAAAGACATTAATGGCAATTGATCTTTTTATGTAAATTTAGGTGCAAAAAAATAATTGTCTTTTTTTATAATATAAAATAGCAATCAAGCAGATGACTCTCCTCATGGAAAGAGAAACCATCGCCTATAGACACCAAAGATGTTAATGGTGCGTTGCTTTCGTGTAGTAAGATATCAATGCTACATGCATAAGTGTACCGGTTACCTTACTCTCCAATACGGGACATGACACTGACAAGCATTGACGCTATTGCGGCAGGAATAGGTAAGGCGGTGGTATAAAATACCCGGGCGACTTATTGCGGAACTATACCACCTAGGAAATACCACATATTGTTTATTTATATATTGAGGAAATTTCATATACTACATATATAATTTAAAGTTATAGTTTTAAAAAACATACAAGGGATGTTTGTGATACAAACATTTATCGTACTTTGGCAAGAATGATATTTATGGGATAATTTCATCTCAAAATGAACGGTGCGTAATTGCAGTGTTTTCAATTGAACATAACAATTATCGGTCCCAATACAGCATGCCCAAATTGTATAATTGCGGTATTTACCCAACTCTATATAGAGTTTTATTTTACTTTGATACTATCTTATGTGTGTCATGGACAAATTGAGTGTTTTATTAGACTTTTATTTGAAAAACCTTATAATTTAGAAATTGACATGTTTATAGATCTTAATTATGTAGACATGTGTTTGTGTTTGTAGGCTTACGTGAAGGTGAGTGACTCTAAAAACAATAAATCATAATACAGCATGTATATTTTTATTAATTTTAAAGTTTCGCACTCAAGTGCGACTTTAAAAATAATTAGCCTCTCTAAGCGCTGAATATAATCAGCATGAATATTTTTAACACCTCTTATTAGCTTCGGTCGTATGTAAGTATGTACTTAAGTATGTAACGGAAAGTTTGAACAAGATTTTGACGTACTTTAAATTGGCGGATTAATTTTAATTTTTGCATCTTAGCAAGGGCCGATAACAAAGCAATAATATGAAAAAAATATCCGTTTTCCTTCTAGGACCTTCATAATTAGCGAATTTGGGTTCCGACTGTTTTCTTCGCATAAAATAGCTAGTTTTCAGATTCCCACTCCACATATTTCATTTTATTAACCGCGCTAACATACTTTTTTTTTTATAGAAGAGGGGGCAAACGAGCAAGAGGTGCTCCTGATGGTAAGTGATCACCGCCGCCCATGGACATTTGCGATACCAGAGGTCTTGCAGTTGCGTTGCCGGCCTTTTAAGAATGAGTAAGCTCTTTTCTTGAAGGACCCTATGTCGTATCCGTTCGGAAATACCCCTGCCGGTAACTGGTTCCACAACAGAGTAGTGCGAGGTAAAAAGTGTCGGGAGAAACGCACAGTTGTGGATTTCCAGACATCGAGATGGTGAGGATGGAACTTCAAGTTTTGACGCGATGTCCGATGATGGAATATATACGATAAAAGACACAGAGAGAACCTACATCTCTGCGCAATGCCAAAGAGTCAAGCTGTTTCGAAATGGCCTGGTCGTCAACGATTCGAACCGCTCTACGCTGAATGCGATCAAGAGGAAGAAGCTGGTACTGAGGAGCTCCGGCCCAGAGATGCGAACAGTACTCTATGTGAGGCCGAACCTGTGCCTTATAAAGTTGAAGGCGATGGACCGGCAAAAAGTACTGTTTCGCTCTGCTGAGCACACCGAGCTTTTTGGAGGCTAGTTTAGCCTTGCCTTCCAAATGACCGCGAAACTGAACGTAATTCGATATTTCAATTCCCAGGATTCCGACACTAGCTGAGGCTGTCAGGAGAGTATCCTCAAATCGAGGTGATACGACAAGGGCGTCTTTTTTGCGGTGAACACGCAAAGCTGTGTCTTCTTGGGGTTAAAAGTAACCAGGTTTTGGCGACCCCATTCCGAGACATCGGTAAGTCGATTCTCGACTTCAGACACAAGCTTGTTTCGGCACTCTTCGACGTGTTCCCGAGAAATACTGCTTCGGCTGGAGTATGTAGCATCACCAGTACTGTCATCCGCATAGCAATGTATGTTGCTAATACGCATCATATCATTGATATGCAGAAGGAACAGTGTCGGTGATAGCACGCAGCCTTGGGGAACACCAGCATTGACAGATTTAAGGTCGGAGCACGCACCGTCGACAACGACCTTGATGCTCCGGTCAGCCAAAAAACTGGTGATCCACTCGCATAATTTCTCAGGAAGCCCATAGGAAGGCAGCTTCGCGAGAAGCGCTTTGTGCCATACCCGATCAAAGGCCTTCGCTATGTCCAAACTAACTGCCAATGCCTCCCCCTTGGACTCAACTGCTTCCGCCCATCGATCAGTTAGGTATACTAGAAGGTCACCAGCTGAGCGGCCGCGACGGAAACCGTACTGACGGTCGCTAATCAGCTGGTGCTCTTTTAAATACTTGAGGAGCTGAGAGTTGATGATTGTCTCCATAATTTTGGAGAACAAGGAGGTTATGGCTATGAGCCGATAGTTAGACGGATTAGAGCGATCTCCTTTTTTAGGGATAGGATGCACCAAAGCTGTCCAAGGAAGGCAGCAGAAGCACAAATTATTTTTAGCGCGGGTAAATTAAATTACAGTTTAAGAAAACTAAAAAACGTGCTCTTGTAAAAAAATCGAATAGAAAAGTAAAAGATAAGTAAAAGCTGAAAGTAACTAAAAACACGCATTAGATGTAATAAAAGTGTTTTTTAAACAATCATTATTTTTATTTTCGTTTTTAGGTTTCGATCCCAAAGATTTGTGACTAAAAATAATAAAATTATACACGCTAAACATAATATTTCATGTACATTTTTACCGCGATTAGAATTTTGTACCGAAAGATACAAAACTCTAAAAATAAGTTAAACTATGCACGCTGTGCTAAAATCATAAAATATTGCATGCTGAACATATACACATACAGCATGTATATTTTTACTTATTGAAACCAACGCCTCGTGTTGGTCCAGCCCTCTTTGAAGAATAGGCCATCTACTGTTCTACTAGGCAGTTCGTAAGAGGTAAACGATTAGCTATGCAAATCACTGCCATCGTGGCTACTAAGTTGTAGAGTTCTGCATTGTCTCACTCAGGCCTGGTATCACCGCCTTACCTATTCCTGCTGCAATAGCAACAGTGCTTGACGCCCCTGTTTCCGCCCGCTAACACTCGAGCGTTCGGTCAAGAGCTATTAACGAGTCAAAATCCTGATGTCACTTGTTCTCCCACTAATCGTCAAGATACTGCCCTAAGCTGAGGTTTTTGCTTGTCACTTACGTGTCCCGGTTTAAAGAGTAAGGTACCCGATGATCTTATGAATGTGTGCTAAGACATCGCCACAAGAAGTGCCAGAACGCAGCATTATCACCTTTAGTGTCAACAGGCGACGGTTATCTATTTTCATCAAGAGAGACAGAGATTTTTTCAATATTTTTCTTGAAAATCCAAAATCTCCAAAAAACAATAGATGCTAGGAGTATGGAAAGTAGTGGATCTACTCACGTCATTAGGATGAGCATGTAAATCTGTTGGTCCCGGTTGTCGTTATAAATAGTCGATAATCGTTATGAAGACGGTAAAATAAGTTCCGTCGTGTTGGTTTCGAGCTCCTTTGAAGAATAAATCAACTGCCGTTCTGCCAGGCAGGTTTAAAAGGCGCCCGATTGGCTATGCGAGTCACTAACATCGTGGCTACTAGGTGGTAGAGTTCTGCATTGTCTCGCCCAGGTCTGGTACCACCGCCTTACTTATTCCTGCCGCAATAGCATCAGTGCTTGTCGCTGTCGTGTTCCGGTTTGGAGGGTAAGGTAGCCGGTAAACTTATGCATGTAGCATTAGACCTCGCCACAAGGCACCATTAACATCTTTGGTGTCTATAGGCGATAGTTGACTCTTTCCATCAGGAGACCCATCTGCTTGTTTGATATCTTATGATATAAAAAAAGGCTATGGGGATCACTCATCTCACCAACAGAAAACCCGGTGAATCGTAGTGAACTAGAAAGCCTTCGGTTTTCTCTGCTTATCCCGCAAGGGAACCGGTTATGATGACTACTTGAATTCAAATATATTAATTTATGGTTTTTCTCTTTTCAGGTAAGCTCCTTTTATATAACGCTAGCCGGCATCCGTTTGCCCTTGCTGGTACGACACTAACGTCACCTATTGTAAGTTAATTAAATACATACGATCTTCCTCTAGAATGCCAGTGCGTTAAATACAAATGTACAAGCAAATATTAATTTTTGCTTATTATACTATAACTCTAACGTTAAAGTGGTAAATAGTTGATAAAGTTTCGATTAATGTTGTGTTTTTGTAGAATTAGAGCAAACGATCATAAAGCTCACTTGAATGAACAACAACATGAATACTAGCCCCTCAAATCAAGTAATTCAGTCTATGCGCTTAGAGCTCTCACACACATAAACACGATAGAACGTCCAGACGTGCTACGACGCGGCATAATAAGTAAGAAAATGTGTAAGTGTCTTAAACGCTTCGATTCAATTACCATTTAATTACATGAGTTAGGCCCTGAGGTCTTGCATCTTTACACTGCCGGCCTTTAAAATAAGTAAGCTCTTTACTTAAAGGTGCCGGTACCTAGGTGCTATCCGTTCGGAAACACCCCCGCCGGTACTTGATACAAAAGTAAACAAATTATTTGTTTGCGTTATGGGTGTTGGTCAATGATGCCAGTATGTACATAGTAATACATATAATACATATATAAATAATACAACATAGATACATAATAAATACCCAAACTCATAAATACAAACTCCTATGTTCATCACACGAATGGAATATATATATACTACAGATCTACTGAGTCGTTTTATTATTTATAGAGTTTTTTATAATATAATAATATGAATAATAATGAGTTTATTTTCCACCAATTTTCAATTACAAGTTCTATTTTACAATTTCAACTAGTATTACAATAAACGGTGGACTGGAGCCTAAACTAGGTAAAACCTGTATTTCAGGACTCCAGGTTTCTCACCATGGCACATTAAGTAGTAAAATCAGTGAAATCGTGATAATGATAAGTACATATATGTTACAGAAATGATATATGATATTATATTCAAGAGAAACATTAATACTATTTTTCGAGAATATTATATATGATATTATAGAGAGACTATTATTATATATTCGAGAATATGAGGTATGATATATAATATTATATTTAAGAGAAACATTAATACTATTTTTCGAGAATATTTTTTGCCTGTAAATGAAGTACGTAGCCTCTGTGCGCTAAGATTTGCAAAACTCTGGCTGCGTATGTCTTTTTGTAGTCCTTTTCTATAAAAGGTTTAAAGTAACACTTTCGCTACGTGTCACTTTCACGGGTAGGGTCATATATAATTTATCTACCATATTATTATTAACACACTATCAACGTTTATTATAAGAAATATAAAACAAGGAAAACGCTTTGAAGATAATGTTCGAAAGCGTCTCTGAGGTTCCGATACAATATGTGAATAGCCATTAAACACGCGTCAAATGTGTCTTTACCGGTAACATAACCCTTAATAAGGCGCGAGGCTGTATACGAGTAATTTTGAAACTGAAGGTGATTTTAAGCTGAATTGATATCGTAGAATCCAAAAATCTTGTCAAAAAAAGGGAGGGGAGGGGACTAACAGAAGATCCTGATTTTTTGGAGGGATACAATTTCCCTTTCCCTGATAATGCCTGTAAATTGTATCTATAAGTGGGAAAGTAATTCCCCTTGCCCGATAAGGACGAGCATTATCACGTTACGTTTACGTTACGCTTACGTTACGTTTACGTTACGCTTACGTTACGTTTACGTTACGCTTAAGTTACGTTTACGTTACGCTTACGTTACGTTTACGTTACGTTTACGATACGTTTACGTTTAGATCCTTCCTGCTAAATCTTTCCACCCTACCTATCTAATGCAATCATTGTAGGATGACAAGGGTGGTTGGGAAGTAAGGTAAGTAGAGTAGGTATGTGCATTCACGATTAGCCGAAGATACTTGGTCCCAGAAATGTGATAGGTGGTAAGCCTATCGACAATCGAGCACTTTCCAATCCCGGCAAACTTTGTGTTTATTATAAAACTGAAAAAACGCTTTTTTTATGTTGTCCGACCTGGGAAGTGGGAAAGTAGGAAAGAAGAAAAAGAAAAGCTCTGTGGTCTAGTGGTCTGGAGTTGGCGTTGGCATTGGCGTTGGCCACGTGAAGTCCCGGGTTTTGGGTCGTCTTTCGCGAACTTTTTCTAACACCCTGGGTAAACAAATTGTAGAATACCACTCGGCATTAACACTCTTTTGATCTTCAAGTGGAATTGTACAGATGGGACCCGTAGCTGAGAAAAAAAACGCGATCATTTTTTTACCAACGTTTCTCGCCTGTCTCACTTTTGTTGGCCTGTTTTCATTTTCAAATACCCAATTACAAGATTGCTGTTTTTTTTTCGGGTTCAAAACAATAAATCCACGTTTCGTCTCTTGTGTCGATGTTATAAACAGCATTAGAATGTCCGTGGTCGTACTTTAGTAGCATCTGTGAGCACCATTCCACGTGAGCCTGCTTTTGCTCTGCTGTCAGTTCATGAGGGATCCAACGACAACAAAGTTTCCGAACTTTCAATTCTTCGTGTAAAATTTTCTGAATTTAGCTCATACCAATCCCCAATAGTCCTCGAATTGTCTCATAGGTAATCCGGGGGTTTTCTTCAATTAACCGCTTAACAGTAGCCACATTATTTTCGTTGACGGTAGTTGAGGGCCGCCCTTCACGAAATTCGTCATGTAAAGAAACTCGACCTCTCTTAAATTCAGCGAACCATCGCCTCACGGTGCTCAAACAAGGTGCTTCTCTCCCAAAAGCATTTTGAAGACGAGCAGCAGTCTTGCGGAGAAAGAGAACTTTTAAAATCATAAAAAGTCATCGCTCTAAAATCTTTTCGACTTAATTCTATTTTCGTTGCATACGTAGAACTTTGATGTGTGATAAAAAAACAATTGACAAATCATTTCATACTAATATTATAAATGCGAAAGCCTGTCTGTCTGTTACGCTTTCACGGCTAAACCGCTGAACTGATTTTCATGAAATTTGGCATGGGTATAGTTGAAGATCCAGGGTCAAACATAGGCTAAATTTTTTTTCAAAAATCAGTCCCTGGAGGACTTAAATAGAAAAAAAATAGGGGATGAAATTTTTATTAAAAGCTATTTGGACGACTTATTAATATACCCGCGGGCAAAGCTGCGCGGGTCAGCTAGTTCAGTATAAAAACGTCGTCTTCAATACACCTTCCAGTACAAAAATATACAAGAATTTTTCACTAACAAACCAAATTTTCACTGTTATAGAAGCACAATATTCACAGAACACGTATTACTTGCAACTAAACTAGCCGAGAAATTCCATTGTACATAGCAGCTGTCGCTTCGCTCTTCCCTCCACGTTTTTCTATCTGTTCAAAATCCCTACTGCTATTTTTATACACAGGTATCTTTAAAAAATGTTCTTATATGTCTACTCAGGTAAGATTTAACATATAAATTAAAAAAAAAAATACTGTTTAAAGTGAAAATATATGGTCAAATATTAATTTTACATAATAATTTGTTTAAACAATGAAACAATGGAGTGCACAAAAAATTTTGCAATTATTGCAATTTATAGTTTATAAAACAATATCCCACATCGATCATATTAATTAATTCACTATAACTCTAATCCGAGGTGAAAACCCCCAGGCCCTCCACTATATACTTTAATACTATAGCATTGATAGAACTAACAAAGTTTAGTAATATGCGATAGTGGGTAGAATTGGAATACGAATAACAAAACTGCCAACAAATCGAAATATATAATTTATATATTATATTGAAAACGAGAAAGTATAAAGACACCATCAGGCAAAGGGAATAATTTTCCCACTTCTTTATTTGATCATATTTCAGATAAGAAATCATAAGAAGGCGTAGAAAACAATACAAAATAATGCTAATTAATCAATCTACTTGCAATATAATACAGTTTCCATTTACCGAATTTTTTCGTAGAACATTTTTTTCCTTTTTTTATGCAATAATCGAATTAATTTGAGTTAACCGTTCTAAATAACATTAGTTGTCAAAAGTTTTGGCAAATAAAAATAAAAGACCTACTAAAAAGTGAGTTGCTAGTTAAAGTTTATTTTAGTGATAACTAGTGAGCCAAAAAAAAAACATTTTTAGAAGAAAGTGGTGGTGGGAAACAATTTCCCCTTGCCTTATTAAGGGAAAATCTCTAACTAGCTGGGTGACCTAGCTTCACACGGATGATATTTTTTTGTGTAAAACAATTTATCACGAAGATTTCACCTAGGTTAATTTTAATAGTAATTGACTATCTGATAACAAAATTTCGTTTAAACTGTTACAGCCGTTTCGGAGAAACCAATTACATCCAAGTATATATTATGAAAGAATTACTCATTTTATACAAAACTATTTTATAATTTTTTAAACATACAATTTTGATATAACCATTAAATACTTTATTAAACTTACAATATTCTCCTGCGTTGGTTCAAAGTGCTGTTAAAGAATAAACCATCTGCTCATCTGATAGGCAATTCGTAGAAGGTACTAAGTGGTAGTTTCACAATGACGCATTTGATTGATTAAATGACATGATTTGGAGAATAAAGTAGCCAGTAAACTTGTGTAAGTAGCATCACCATCCCGCCACACGGATAGCAATGCACCGTTAGCATATTTGGTGTCTATAGACGATGGAAAGGATAATCGTCTCCATCAGGAGAGCCATTTGCTGTTTTTGCCGGATAGTTAATAAAAGGCGAGTTCGATTGGCACATATCTCTACGATCGTGAATACTAGATGGTAGAGTTCCACAACGTGTCGTCTGAGTTTGCGTCTATTCTTGCCGCAATGGCGTCAATGCTTGTCGCTGTCGTATTCAGGTTTTGAGGGTAGGTAGGCAAGACACTTTTGACAACGCATTAAAATCTTTTGTAGACGACATATCCTGCCATCAAGGAAGTTATCTGCGTACTCAGTAGTCAGTACCCTATGATTATGTGTGAACTTTTTATGTAAGCACGTAAGAAGTTGTTTTCCTTTGGTATAAGAAAACAATTTATCGATATAAAACACATTTGTGTACAAATAATACTTCTAACTAGATACAAAAGATGAAGTACTATAAAAGTATTATTACATGATAAATTAACAAAACATAAAAGAAAAAAGGAATAAAAATGCTGTGTGAGTTATTGGTAAACCATGGTAAACTTAATTGTATCAATGATGTTGCGTAATTATTATCACTCTACGCGTTAATGAATGCTAGTATTCTGATAAAATATCTGAAGGTGAATTTACTGAATAAAATATCTGAAGGTGAATTTTCCCTTTCTACATCCATCATAGTTCTCTAATTTCCCAGAAACTATCGAACATGAGTCATTTTTATTTGCAGATTACTACCAACTTCATTAAATGTAAAAACGAAAATGTTTTAGTAAAGTAAACAATTGAAAGCTTACTTAAAGTTTCAGAATAGTTCAAAAGTAACACTGAAAATTAACTATTAAAATAGTTGAATTTCAAAAATGTTACAGTAATAAAATCAAACGTTCAAATATATTTTTAATAATACCAATATAGAAAATGCAGATTTCTAAGAATATTGATCAACATTGCAATTGGAAAGCGCATATTGATTCCTTTTGTAAAAGAATTGATGGATGTGTATGTTTTGAGAAGAGTAAGAGAGCTAGCAAACTTATATGCTAGCGTGCTACGGACGGTATTGCAATTATATTTTCCTATAATTTATACTCTCCGTCATCGGTGCTTCGTGTAACTCCATCGAAAATTATTTAAATTTAATATCATTACCTTTTCCAATACACAGTCATAAGGCTTATTCTATATTACCGAGGCGTACTCACAATACTACGTGTTAACTTATCAATCCGAACGGTACCGTTAGAGGTGTAATGTTCAGACATTAAAAACGCAAGTATCGCTGCAATCGCATATAAAATATTTATGCACATTAAAATAACAGTTAGCATTGCAACGCACTACTTTCTATGCACGAAGAGATTTCTATTACACTGGTGAATTTTTATGAAAATCTTACGCGAAACGGAACGTTGCGGGCGGTGTTTCTCTGCGTGTAGGCGCCATGCAATATTTACGGTGTTTTTTAACACATAACGATGTGTATGTAGTTTTGTTAGTCCAACGAGGATAACAACAATTGACAACGACGCAATCACGCCAGTTTTGGAGACTGTTGACACCAGAATCAGACAACACACAACCAATTTGATCATAGCGCATCTTTGTCTCCCCCGGTCCCTACACCCATCCACATTCGCATTGTATATAATATGTATTATATTAATAACAAATGAGTTCTTGTACATGCTAAGGTGTTATTAGTAATTTACATTTTAATGAATGGTGTCTTATGTCCTAACGATAAAAGTCTATAAGTTCTCAGAAACATGACGTGCTCTTCTAGGTAGGTTTAAAAGAAATAAAAGTTTATATTTTTTTTGAAAGTGGACAAATGCATTTGTTGGAATAAAAACATTACACCACAAACTTAAGCTGGTTCAAAAAATAAGAATAGAAATTTAATGTCTAAAACATTGTCAATTAAATTATTATTACTATGCTAAGACATCTTTTACTAAATGACTAAAACGACTGAACTCACGTCCAATTATTGTGGGTTCTTCTTCCGGATAAGTTGGATGAGTTCGCGGTCGAACCCGAACACCAATTGGAGTTTAGACGTTTTGATTAAATTAAAACTCAAAATTTTATATAAAACTCAAAATTTAACCGAAATTGTTTTGTGCACAATTTTTTGTGTAAAATAAATTAAACAAGACGTCACAAGCGAAAATAATTACTAGAATAAACAAAAAATATGCACTCAATCTTCACTATCAGTTAATAGTCGCTACTGATCTTCTACAGGCCAAATCTAAGCTTTCACTTAGTAAATTACTGCTTTTTAAAAGTAAGAGAGCAAAGCCTTTGTACGCAGGCAAGTAATAATTTTATAGTCTCAGAGCTCGTGATGAATTTTCATTTGACTCTTGATCAAATTTGCATTGTATTGATATTTGGTAGTATTTTTTATAATTTTTCAATTGGATTGGATTTAGTAAATATTTTTGGTAGAATTTTATAGACGTTTTAAAACTCTGACCACCTAATAAATAGGGACTAGTATAGCAATCCGATCGACTTTTTCGAACTATCAGGTAGAAAGACAGATTTATTTTATTATATTAATTTAGGATTAATATAGGAAAGTAAACACATGTATTGGTTAATCTGATTTCAATCTATCTCGAAAAATGACATGTTTCAAGGTGCAATTTTAAAAGTCAAATTTGTCCTCATGCTACTTCATTTTCCAAAATATAGTTTATATAATAGTTTCATAGGACTTTGAGTTTTTGCTTATTTATGTAGATTGTATCTACATACTCGTAAATAAGAACAAAATAAAAAGCGACTTTATCTAAAACCACTATGTACTTACAAAAATTTAATTTCTATATTGCGATGAACTTTGTGAAATTTGTATTTAGTAATAAACTCGATTATTGCAAACTTTTATCAGTTTTTATTTATTGAGATTGTTAAATTCGGTAATTATTATAAAAATAATAGTATCTTTGTTATAAAAAAAAATGAAACCGACGAAAACTTACGCGTGGTTATACATAAAAATCTGTGAGTGAATAATCATTTTTTTATTATACGAGACAATTCTCGGAGTATATTCTATCCAATAAAAGCAGAATTATCAAAATCGGGTCACTCTGTAAAAAGTTATGCGTCGTCATACATTAAAATGGCATAATTCACATAAAAACATACAAGAGTGTACAATCAATCATCCCTTGTTTTTGTACCCTCATGGTTGGATTTTTTTTAATTAAATGGGACTACCCTGGGGATATACCCATTCCAATAAAAGCGTATATAGCGTAATAAACATATACGCCTCGACTTGAGAACAACCTGCATTTTTTGTCGATTGAAAAAACCCATCTTTATCCAATTTGTAGAACGTTGGGATTGAGTATTTGATGGCATTCGCGGTTCACTTGTCTTAAACAGATTGGAACACGGCTCGCCTATATTTATATTTTCTCTACAAGCTCTCAAGTTATTAGTACGAAATTATTTATGTAAGTAGCATAGTAATGGATTCATTTTTGCTCAGTCATTGGTTGTCAATTGAGATGTGGCGGATTTTGATTTCACTTTCACAAAAGGTTGAATTGCACTTATAAAACATGAATTGAATTTGATTATTTGTAAAAACATGAGCATTCGATTAAACTTCAATCTCGTAGTGAACACTTACATTTCGATTTTAGATTACATCTATTACTTTTAGGTTCGTACATGTGTATAAAAAAACGTGACTCATTAATTTCAATTTACCGAGCCAAAGCTTTTTATTAATTTGTTAATTTATTAAATTAGTTCTTCTAAATAACGTAGTGGGTTTTGTTACGGTATAATCATTTGGAAAATATCATGGAAAGTTTTGTATGTACAATATAATAATAAATCTATTTTAAACAACTTTTTTTTTAAATTTACGTACAACATATTTCAAACAAGAATAAATGGTAGATAATGATATTTATTAATACGTTTATTTATTTACTCATACTAGTCGTATTTAGTCGCGTTAGCTTAAACGTCACTATAAGAATAGTTTTTTTATAGTCATAAGATAGCAGACAAGCAGATGGGTCTCCTGATGGAAAGAGTCAACCATCGCCTATAGACACCAAAAATGTTAATGGTGTGTTGCTATCTTGTGGCGAGGTCTAATGCCACATGCATAAGTTTACCGGATACTTTACCCTCCAAACCGGAAGATGACAGTGACTAGCACTGATGCTATTGCGGCAGGAATAGGTAAGGCGCTAGTAGCAAAAACTCCAGAGCCTCGCTCATCGCCGCAGAGTGACTAGTTTATCGGTTTTTTATCGAATACACTTTGGAGAGTGCGCTGCGGAATTGCACGACTTAATTCCGCCATCCCCGTTTTTCTATCGATCGTCGAGGTGCACAGAATCTAGAAGTCGTTATATGGTAGACGTTCCACGTACCCGGACAAAGCGGTTCGACTCAACATTCTTCATTCGAACCGCAAAGGACTGGAACATGCTTCCTGAGTCTGTGTTCCCGGACGAGTACAATCTGGAGAGAGAAGAGAAGAGTGAACAGGTTCCTTCTAGGGAAGCGCGTTCCATCTTAGGCCTCATTTTAGCTTACCATCAAGCGAGATCGAGGTCAAGCGCTTACCTATCGATAATAAAAAAAAAGACCCGGTCGAGTCGATGCAAAACTCTACCACCTAGTAAATAATAGTCCTGCTTTAGGTCATTAGGTCCACATTCGAGTTACAGGTCGGACAAATATTATTGAGTTTTAATTTGTACCTAGTAAAATCTAAGTAATTCCGAAATGCAACTTTGCTCACAGAATTACTTCTCCACTCTCGTATCTTAAAGCGTTATGACGAGTCCGAGGTCCCTTTGAAGAATAGACCAGGTATTTTGCCAGGTATTTGTAAGAAGCGAACGGTTGGCTATACTTGTCACTAAAATTGTGGCTACTAATTGATAGTGTTCTGCGTTGTATCGCTTGGGTCTAATAGTACGGCCTTATCTATTCCTAATGTAATGGCATTAATGCTTGTCATTGTCTTCTTCCAGTTTAAAGGGTGAGATAGAAGGTAAACTTATACATGTGGCATTAAAACTCCATTATAAGGATAACAACGCATCGTTAACATCTTTGATGTCTATAGGTGATGGTTGTCTCTTTCCATCATAAGAGCCATCTGCTTGTTTTCTCTTATATAAAAAAGAATTGTGACTAACGGATAAAACTCTCTTGTTAATATGCTTATTTATACCTATAGCTTCGCGCGCTATACTCGTAAATAAGTAAGAATAAAAATTGTTATAGCAAACTTTTTGATGTAGAATTAAAGGAAGTTAGCGTATAGAATTAAAATTCGTAAGTTATAGAAATAATAATCGTGTGCTATAGAATTAAAATTTACGTAGGAATCCCATGCCTTAAAATAAAATATAGCCTAAGATACTTAACAATATGCTCGTAGATTTTTATGGGTAAAAAATTTTCATACTTTTATTCAATATAAACAAAAATATAAAGAAAAACCTTTTAAATATTAATTTAGTTTATAATAGAGGAAATATTTAATCTCATTATATCTATAACTTTTAAGAATCCTAATTTTTGTAAGAAAAACTAAAGAATGAAGTTTATTTCAAAGAGTAAGGAAATGTTCCGACAAGCTATGATTATACTATTCCCTTTGTCGAATCGTCTGCAGTCTGTTCTATTTTCATTGTCTGCGTGCAAAAGTCCGCCATTACCAAGATGAAAAAAGGAAAATGTTTCATAACATGTATTTTATATCGCAAGGTAAAATATTTGTTAATTCAAAATAGTTAAGTAGCAATAAATATAATCAAAATGGGATTTTAAAGCTGAAATCTATACAAATGTAGTAAAGCTGAAGAGCTTTTTTGTTTGTTTATACGTGCTTATCTTTGAACAACGGAAACAATTGGATATGAAAAAATCCTTTTATTTGTGACACCCGACTATAAAAAACAATAAAAATACATGCAATGTAATGTCACGATGGGACACGCGAATGAAGCTCTGCGTCACAGCTAAAACTAGCAATAAAATGAATCCTAATTAGTTAAAAGATTACACCCTAAATATAGTACATATATTAGTATAGTATAGTTCAGTTTATAAAGCAAAGTTTATATGGGAATCGATGATCGAGGGTTCCAGCGTAAGCTTTGTCGATCAACCTTAACTAGACGTTTTTTTATATTAATCAAAGCAAACAAGCAGAAGGCTTTTCTAATAGAATCCACGCCTATAGATACCAAAAACGTTAATGGTGCGTTACTATCCGTGTGGCAGTCTGGTAATGCCACATGCATAAGTCTACGCTACCCTCCAAACCGTAACACTAAAATGACAAGCATTAACGCAATGCCCGTGTTGGTCCCGGGCTCCTTTGAAGAATAGGCCAACTGCCGTTCTGCCAGGCAGGTCGTAAAAGGCGACTGAGGGGCTATGCGCGTAACTACCATCGTGCCTACTAGGTGATTGAGTTTTGCATCGGCTCGACCGGGTCTGGTACCACCGCCTTACCTATTCCTGCCGCAATAGCGTCAGTGCTGGTCACTGTCGTGTTCCGGTTTGGAAGGTAAGGTAGCCGGTAAACTTATGCATGAGCCATTATACCTCGCCACAAGATAGCAACGCACCATTAACATCTTTTGTGTCTATAGGCGATAGTTGTCTCTTTCCATCAGGAGACCCATTTGCTTGTTTGCTATCTTATGATAAAAAAAAAAAAAACGCAATTGCGGCAAATATGTAAGGCGGTGGTACCAAATAAAAAGCGAGACGATGCGCATATCTAACACTTAATTGTCACGACGGTAGTGACGCGAATAGCCAATCATTCGCCTTTTAATAATTGCCTGGCAGAGTGGTAAATGATCTATTCTTCAAAGGAGGACCAACACGAAGGAAAATTACTTTCATTTACACTTCTATACTTATACAGAGAAATGATTTTATATACTTACCAGCTGACCCGGTAAACGCTGTTCTGCCTTTTTAACTACTTTTATTTTTTTCTATATTTTCTAACCTTTTAAACCTTCCCTGGACTTCAACAATTAATTGAAAACAAAAATTAGCCAAATCAGTTCAGCCGTTCTCGAGTTTTAGCGAGACTAACGACCAGCAATTGATTTTTACATATATCACTTAGGTAGATTATAATCTAACGGCTATTGACAATTTCACTGCGACATATATATAGATAGATATATTTCTGTAAAACATCACCTGACTCTTGTTTCAATAACTCATTGTAATCACCAAAAGAACTCTGTAAATCTAAAAAATGTCCAAACCGAGTATTGAACCCGGGACCACATGATCCGAGCCGAATGGTCTAACAACTGAAACACGAGCTTAAAAGATCCATACAAATGTATAATGGATTCGTAATGCGTTCTGAACTCAGATATATAAGAATAAGATGAACTAAGGCCAGGTTTATTGACCGTAATTTTGTGGTTAAACGAAGATAATTCCGGACCGCTTATGGCTGCAATTGAAGGCAATTTCCGTAACGCTACACTGATCACTGCACTGGCCAAACTTTTTATTAAATTACCGTTTCTAAAAAAATGGTAATCGAAGATTATCTATTTTATTACATGTTCGTATAAAATTTGATTGCTTTGCTTTGTATCTTAGATTTATTGACTTTCAAATATGGAGAGTTAATATAAACACTACATGTTACCATGACTGTGGCTACAGTTTTTTTTTTATGGGAAAGAAAGATTCAAAGATTTTTGACTTTCAAAAATGGAAAGTTAACATATACACTACATTTTACTATAACCGTAGCTATAGCGTTTTTATGGGAAAGATCACAGACCACATGAATACTAATAGACACGCCATTGAGAAGGAAACGTGTCGCCGCGCATATGAGCAAACACTCCTATTACTGTCAAAAATTTCATACATTTGTAGGTTATATTATATTGTGAAAAAATAGAAATAAACTATGTTGTACTGTTTTATCGTACCAAATGAGATGACAAGGTTTAAAAATTACACTTGGGGTGATTTTATTTCATCGGTAAGTAAATCTCTGTATTTCTGTATGTGAATGCAAACTACGCTGTCAAATTAAGGAATTGCCTTGAAAAAAAAACACGTGTTCAATATTTTTTGAAACTCTATCCAACCATGCTAAAAACAACCGCCACCCCTAACCCCCTGTTAGAGTTAGGGGGTGTAACTTTAAAAAATCATATAGAAACCTCTATTTTTCATTGCAGATTTCGATAATTTCTCCATCTACTAAAAATCAATAAAAAATTTTTAGACAAAATGTTTGTCATTTGTTTTTTTAAAGTTACACCCCCTACCCCTAACAGGGGGTTGGGGTTCGGGTTGTTTTTGGCATTGTTTGAACACGTGATTTTTCTTTTCATTTTTTTTGAAACTTTCTAGTAATCAGCCTGGACGGGTAGTCTGGAACACCCTATATAAAATATAATGCGTGACATATGCAAAGCATTACCCCATAGGGCAAACATTTTTATTGTTTAATGAAAATACACGTCCGCCTTTAATAATGTTTTTACTCCTTTTACGCCATATGCACGAAGTAAGGAAACGCACTTCAAACAATACGCCATTGTTTTTTGGATGAATGGTTGATTTTTGTTGACTTTTTGAACAACGACAATTATTGTGAGCTTTGTTTCCTACTGTGTAATTGATTTCAAAGGCGTTCCTATGACGCAGCCAATGAAGGGTACTGAATTAACAATCTATGAATATCGCCTTTGTGGTCCGGTGTCGAAGTTGATCACATGAAGTCCCGGGTTCGATTCCTGGGTCGGGCAATTCAAAAATGTGTTTTTCAGTTTTCTGATAAAAGCAACGTTGCCCGGGATTGGAAAGTGCCCGGTTGGCGATAGGCTTGCCACCTATCACGTTGTGGGACCAAGAATCTTCGGGTAATCGTGGGTGCACGTGTTATACCTCTGCCCACCTCTTCGGGGATACGGGCGTGAAAATACTTTATTTTTGTATTAATGGATGTTCGCTCGTAGCTCGAAAACAAGTTGTAACAACTAAAGCGGTTTTGGAAGGAATCTTGTCGCGGAGTTGATGTGGGATATCAGTAGACGCTGATGATCAGAAGTTTTTTGCGTTGTTTTTGTCGAAGGGTCACCACTGTGGTAAGTGATCACGTCGGGGTGACGTCATCATTGTGGAGGTTGATAACGTCATGAATGGACGTGGAAGGGGAGATCTTGTTGGCCAAGGTGTACTGCCTGAGGACCGAAGTCCATTTGAGTAGCGTTAAAATTTGTATGTAGTGTTTACAAGATAATAATTTTTATATCGCTTCGACCAAAGTATATCGCTATTTAGGATTTGACTTTGAGTTTCATTTTTTAAATTATTATTTCTTGTAGCGTTTGTAGATTGCTTGAGTCGCTACAATCTACTGTTTCATTTTTACGGTGAGATATTTTTTTGCTTACACACAAAGCGAAGAAAGTGTAACATTTTTTGGTAGGCGGATTTTAGAACTTCCCGCTACGTATTAGTTACTGATTTTGCTCCGATTTTTGAAAATCAACTTTTCACTAGATTTCCACGTCTGTAATTCCATTTGTTAAACGGTTCTAATCTAAATTTTTAATTATTTTGAAATTGAAACAGGATACCATCTGTAAGGTAAGCTTCCTATGTATCTACATATATAAAATAGTTTTATTAATATTATTTCAATATGTAGTTATATATGGCTATTTTTTTATATCATAAGATAGCAAACAAGCAGATGGGTCTCCTGATGGAAAGAGTCAACCATCGCCTATTGACACCGAAGGTGTTAATGGTGCGTTGCTATTTTGTTGCGAGGTTTTATGCCACATGCATAAGTTTACCGGTTGTCTTATCCTCTAAACCGGAACACGATAGCGACAAGTACTGACACTATTGCAGTAGGAATTGGTAAGGCGGTGGTACCAGACCCGGGCGAGATAATTCAGAACTCTACCACCTAGTAGCCACGATGGTAGTGACTCTCATAGCCAATCGGTTGCCTTTTACGACATGCCTGGCAGAATGTCAGTTGGTCTATTCATCAAAGGAGCCCGGGACCAACACGGGAATATGTATAGGTAAGCTTCCTATGTATCTAGATATGTTATAAAATAGTTTTATTAATATTATTTCAATATGTAGTTATATGATGTGGTTATATGTTTAGGTAAGCTTCTTATGTATCTACATATACAAAATAATTGTATTACTGTTATTTTAATATGTAGTTATATGATGTGGTTATATGTTTAGGTAAGCTTCTTATGTATCTACATATAAAATATTTTATTACTATTATTTCAATATGTAGTTATATGATGTGGTTACAATATACAGGTAAGCTTCCTATGTATCTACATATATGAAATAGTTTTATTATTATTATTTCAACATGTAGTGTAAGGCCGCGTTTCCGATTCGGTAGTGACTCAAAAAATGTTGACTCGTCAAAAGTGCCTGTAAACGATAATTCTACTTATATTAAGAATGCGAAAGTTTGTGAGTATGTATGTATGGATATTTGTTACTCTTTCACGCAAATGCTACTGCACCGATTACGATGAAATGTAGTATGTAGATAGTTGAAGACCCGGAATATCACATAGGCTATTTTTTATCCCGGAAAAGTTAGGTGATCCCGCGGGATTCACTAAAAACTTTTATAATGCAGCGGGCTGCACGCTGCTGCTAGTAATTTGGATAAAAATGTTTTGACTTTGACTATGACTGGAAATACTCGTATTAATAAAAATAATTTAAAAAAACGTTTTATAACTCTATAATATATGAGTGTAATGAATCGCTTCAGATTGTATGAAAAGTGCCATGATTATTTTTATTGTTCATAAAAATGTTGTAAAGGCGGTATGCATTTTATGACTGCAGGCTTTAAAATAAACTTACAACTTTAGATGGTTAATAATGTTCAGTAAATATACGTACCTGTTTTAGTTTCACACTTATATTGGTCCGGATTCCCTTTTAAAACTAGACCATTTGCCGGTCTATCAGGCAGTTCGTAAGAGTCGAAGGATTGGCTGTGAGAGTCACTACCATCATAGCTACTAGGTGGTGGCAGTTCTACATTGTCTTGCCGGGACCTTGTTTCACCACCTTGCATAGTCCTGCCGCAATAGTGTCAGTGTTCATGCTTGTGTTCCAGTTTGGAAGATGAGGTCGCCGATGCATGTAGCATTAAAACCCCGCCACAATGATAGCAATGCACCATTAACATCTTCGCTGTCTATCGACGATGGTTGTATATTTCCGTCAGTAGAGCCGTCTGCTTGTTTGCAGACAGCTCTATTTTATGTATATGTCGCAGTGAAATTGACATTACCGTTAGATTATAATCTACCTAAGTGATATTATAATTTAACTGCTAACCTAACCTAACCAAATTATAAACTCACTCGGTAGATTATAATCTAATGGCTATTGACAATTTCACTGCGACATATATATGTATGTCGCAGTGAAATTGTCAGTACCGTTAGATTATAATTTACCTAAGTGATATTATAATTTAACTGCTAACCTAACCTAACCAAATTATAAAATCCCTAGGTAGATTATTATCTAACGGCTATTGACAATTTCACTGCGACATGTATACTAAAAACGCCTGCATTCGTTATCTATTTGGTCTTTATAATAAGTCTGAATAAATTTGTAAGTAATGAATTTGTAACCCAATGCAAATGGCTCCCAATTTCTGTTGTTTCCCTTTCTTAACTGTGTAACAAATTATTTAACTCTGCTTTCCTACTTACCTAGGTTATTTTTTTATTACTTTAATTCATATGATTGTATAATTCGATGAGGTTTTATCAAAATTAATCTCACAATTACAGTTTTTTCAAAAGTCTTTTACTCTTCAGGTTAAGGCTAAGGCTCATACGGCTTTTGAATTCACTTCCGCTTTAGTTATAATCTAATGAACCATTTTGTAACTATTTAATAGATTTATTATTTATAGTTTATAGTTCGCAAATATTCACTGGTTTATCAGCTGGCGATATGAATGATCCCCATCGTTGAATTTTACCAACCTGAGTGCTAAGTGTGAGTTTTTCTTTTCGCATTCGATCGTGAGCGCGTTTCGAGTTTACTAGGAATTTGTATGTGTTGTATGTGATTTGTACAGCGCCACCTAGTGGTAAACTGGTTTCTCACGTTTACGAGAAACCAGTTTACTACTAGGTAATATTATTAAACTACCATTTAGCCCTAAAATCAGTTAAAAGACGTAAGTAGTCCACCGACTGACAGAATGAATGATACATTCATTACAGAGTTAATAAGATTATGAAGTGCCACGATTTCTTAATTGACCTTACGATTTATATTTATTGAGGTAATTTAATTAAATTTCTATGTATAAAAGTTGATTTTATTCAATCATAATAAATTATAATTTTATGTTGAGTAGTGCACTGCATAAAGCAGCATGGCGGCCGTCAAATCAATCAGAGTTAACTGTAGTTGGACAAATAAAAAGAAATTAATAATACATATTTAAAACAAATTTGTTTAAGCCAATTATATAAAAGGCGACTTTATTCAATCATTATAATAAATTATTATTTTATGTTGATTAGCGCTATGCAGAAAGCAGTATAGAGGCTGTTAAATCAGAGTTAACCGTAGTAAGTTAAACAAAACGACTTTAATATTTAAAAATATTTTCTATATTTAAAAACATTTCTATATTTAAAAATATTTTCTTCAAGCCTTTAGGCGAATTATTATTTTAACACGCTGTTATATATAAAAGGTGATTTTATTCGATTGTAATAAATAAGTAACCCCCCCCCCCCCCCGTGTTGGTTACGGGCTCCTATGAAGAATAGACCAACTGCCGTTCGGCTAGGCAAGTCGTAAAAGGCGACCGATTGGCTATGCGAGTTACTAACATCGTGACTACTAGGTGGTAGATTTCTGCATTGTCTCGCCCGGGTCTAGTACCACCGCCTTACCTATTCCTGCCGCAATAGCGTCAGTGCTTGTCACTGTCGTGTTCCGGTTTGGAGGGTAAGGTAGCCGGTAAACTTATGCATGTGGTATTAGACCTCGTCACAATATAGCAACACACCATTAACATCTTTGGTGTCTATAGGCGATGGTAGACTCTTTACATCAGGAGACCCATCTGCTTGTTTGCTATCTAATGATATAAAAAAGTAACACCCGCGCGAATAATTCACACTAAAATATAATAATTATCACTTTATAAAATTACAAAAATTATTTATTTATTCTTTAGTTCATCGAGCATAATTAATATAACCATTCTTTTAGGGATACAATTGTATTACTGTAATGCTGGGGCCACACTTGCGTCTATTGTCACAAGGTTTCGTGCAATAACACGATAAATGCAGATGTCACATCTGCATTTATCGTGTCATTGCACGAAGCTTTGTAACGATAGACGCAAGAGCGGCTGAGCCACAATGTTTTAGATAACATTACCGTGATTGTATTATTGCGGCACAATTAAAATTAAGTCATTTTCGAGCGCTAGGAATGTTTTCATACTATGAGTTTGCTGTTTAATTAAACATTAATAAATAAGTAGCGATCGTCCTGTGCAGTGGCGGATTTACAAATTTACCGCCTATAGGCTATTCAAATTTTGCCGCCCCTACCGACCTCCAGTAGTGTCAGATTCTAGATTATTTTTACAATCCACAAATTTACTTAAGATTTTTCTTATATCATAGAAAACAAGCAGGCGACTCTCCTGATGAAATGAGGCAACAATCGCATATAGACACCAAAAATGTTAATTTTGGAATGGTAATACCATATGCACTAGAATTTAAGAGTGACAAGCATTGACTCTATTACGACTGGAAGAGGTAAGGCGGCGTTACCAAGCCCGAGCTTGGTGTTGCGGAACTCTACTATCTAAAAAAAATATGGTGGTAGTGACATATTTAGCCAATCTTTCAAGCAATTAGAGCAATCACGAAAAACCAGACAGAATGCCAGATGATGTACTTATTCTTTGAAGTAGCCCGGGCCAACAATAATTTTTTTTCCAATATTAGAATATTTTGAAGTAAAAGCTCAATCACAAGTAAGGCTGGGTGAGGTATAGTTTGATTATTGTCCTATACACAACGTAGTATGTCGTTTACAATATTAAGTAATATTACATTCGATATATCTTTCGTTTTACTTACTTACAGAGTATCCAAGTGATGATGACAATAATTTTTATTATGTACTTGTGAAAATTATAAAATATCTTTATACCCGATTTTCTACTTTCAAAATTATCAATGAAATTGTCATACAAAAATAGTTGGGCTAAACATTTTGATAAGTCTGTGTTCTCCAGAGTGAAGATGGTAGTTCCAATAAAGCAAAACTTAATTTTAACAATTTTTCTTAGAAGAAAGGTAGCATTGAAAATGAAATGTATATTCTTAAAATAAATTTTAAAAGCATTTTTTAAAACGCAAAGAATTTTTTGGCTAACCCTTCGAATTTTGCCACCCCTAAAAATTTGCCACTCCGGACACTAGTCCCGAATGCCCTAAGTGTAAATCCAGGCCTGTCAATGTACCTGGGCATAGCATAATACACTGAGTGCAAAAAGTGTAAAATGTTTACACTGTGCAAAATGATACTGTAAATATCGGCAAAAATTTTAAATTGAATATGGGTGAGTTGGATCTGATATCAATATTTGTAGAACTAAGTTGATGTCAATTTTTTTTATTGTTCGTGAGTGTAAGAACTTCTTACTTAGATGTATTCTTCTGTTTAAAATGTCTGTTGTTAGTTCATGCTTGCAAGTACTTGTAACCATTCTTAAGTGGATCTAGATTGTAAATGCTGTGCGAAATATTTGCATGGGTCAGGTAGTCTATATAGAAGTCTATATAGACTAAAATATATATTTTCTATAGGACATCTCAAAATTTGCCGCCCCCCAAAATCTGCCGCTCTAGGCTTCAGCCTACTCAGCCTACTGGTAAATCCGCCACTGGTCCTGTGTCGATTGACCATAGACTAAACAATACAATCTACTAAGTTTGACAACAGACTTTATAAAATAATAAACATATGTGTCTATATAGGGTCATTCGATAATAGGTGAAAATATTTTAACCCAGCATTCGTACGTCTAATCAAAGAAATTTTATTCGTATACGAAATTTTAGACATACAAATTAAAAAGTTTTACACCCTTGAATGACGTTTGTTTTTAGCTAGATAGATCTTTGATTAGACGTACCGAATGTTGGGTTAAAATATTTTCACCTATTATAGAATGACCTATATATATATTATGTTCTATACTTTTCCTCGTTGGCACTTGGTGAAATTCCATTGTTATAAGACACTACTACTATTGCACTTGTACTTTAAAGTAAAATTTAAATATAAGTGCAATAGTAATAGTGTCTAATGTGTGTATGAATATACATATACTATATTCACGCATGTCACATGAATATAGTATATGTTTATTTTTATTAATTTAATGTACATATTTTTAATCCATATTATAATAAATATTAGGTCTTAAAAAGTGGGTACAAAATTTTTTCTTCACGTATTAATAGAGATATAAGTAATATTTACGAAATTGATTATATGTCTGCTATACAAATTAATTATCACGTATTTTGTCAACACCCATACGTGATTTTTATTTGACTTGTTATCAAATACGGAATCCGCGATATTGACGCATGAGACAATGGGTGTTCCGCCATACAATAACCGGAAATGGCATGTATTTCATATTTAATGAGGCGTATGCATTGATCTAAGACGATATTAGCTAAGATAATGAATCTCTTCCGTTACAGTATTTACATTGATATTATAAAGATAAAAGATTTGATTGTATGTTTTTAATGGATAAACTCAAAAACTACTAAAACGTTTTTTAAAATTCATTCACCTATAAAAAGCTACATTATTCCAGAATGAATATTTATGATAT
This sequence comes from Apodemia mormo, assembly GCA_036924255.1. Taxonomy (NCBI): domain Eukaryota; kingdom Metazoa; phylum Arthropoda; class Insecta; order Lepidoptera; family Riodinidae; genus Apodemia; species Apodemia mormo. Next base: position 20,651,471 of record JAUPFN010000021.1, on the reverse strand, counting down.
ATACTACAAGGCATAATAAAACTAATATTCCCATGATCGTGGCGAGCACTGACGCTATTGCGGCAGGAATACGTAAGGCGGTGGTAGTAGACCTGGGCGAGACAATGCAGAACTCTATCACTTAGTGGTCACAAAAGGCTAACGATTGGCTAAACATGTTACATGTTTAGGCAATCGTTCATATTTTACAAAATGCCTGAAAGAATAACAAAAGGTCTAAAGGGGACCCGGACCAACACACTTAACAAACTTTAATTTTACCGCATGGTGTGAAGTAAGGGTCCTACCGAAGTAAGCGAACTAAACGCCGCGATAATAGACAACTTCAGATCAGACACACGTATCGTATATTATTTATTTACTAGCTGTTGCCCGCAACTTCGTCTGCGCGGACTTCGTTTACTCCGCACAGCTCCTCCCCCGTAGGTGATAGCGTGATAATATGAAGCCTATATGTTGACTCGACCTATTAGTAATATTCATGCAAAATTTGAAGTAAATCTATGCAGTACTTTTTGAGTTTAACCCCGGACATACATACAGACAAACAGACAAAAATTCTAAGAACTGTATTTTTGGCTTCGACATCGATTGTAGATAAAGCCCCAAGGATTCTTTTAAAAAAATATTCAATGTACAGTTTTGACTTTCCTACGATTTTATTATATGTATAGATTTTATAGCTCATTGCGACCTAAAGCAATTTAGCCATGTTTTTCGATATAAAAGAGACTATTTAGTTGATAGAAAATATGGATGCGATAGAGAGGCGTGCCAAGAGGCTCATAAACGACGATGATCTGGTAGGCAAAAAACTCCAGAGCCTCGCTCATCGCCGCAGAGTGTCTAGTTTATTGGTTTTTTATCGAATACACTTTGGAGAGTGCGCTGCGGAATTGCACAATTTGATTCCACCATCGCCATTTCGCCACACCCGGACAAAGCGGTTCGACTCCACATTTTTCATTCGAACTGCAAAGGACTGGCAAACATGCTTCCTGAGTCTGTGTTCCCCGACGAGTACAATCTAGGGATCTTCAAGAGAAGAGGGAACAGATACCTTCTAGGGAAGCGCGTTCCATCTTAGGCCTCATCTTAGCTTACCATCAGGCGAATTCAAGATCAAGCGCTTACCTATCGATAATTAAAAAAAATATGGTTTTTTCAGTTTTCTGATAAACACAAAGTTGCCCGGGATCGGAACGTGTCCGGTTGGCGATAGGTTGGCCACCTATCACATTTTGTGGGACCATGTATCTTCGGCTAATCGTTGGTCCATTTGTTGTGTACCTCTGCCTAATACTTTGGGGATACGGGCGTGAAGATACTTAAATATATATATATATATATATATATATATATATATATATATATATATATATATATATATATATATATATATATATATATATATATATATAAGAGCGGGCTTAGGTCACATTATCCTATAAAATAAATTTCAGTATTTATATATGTATTATGTATCATTGACAATATATCCGCTATAAGTTTGTACTCGAGAGACATTAAATGCTTGTAGTAGTGATACTGAGGGTTGGGAGAGGCTCACCTCAAATAATATGTCATCTTAGCGCAAAATATTAAGTCATTAAGAAAACTCGAAACTATTGACGAAAAACGTCAAACACGAAAAGAAATACCTACCTAAATCTTCCCACACCTACATGCTTAATTCTGCATGCCAGCTCTACTGCAGTGATTGTAACCGGGTATTTAAATCCAAATTCCGTAAAAATAAAGGTCGCCGTTGTCGAAATCGATAGACTATTGTTGACATTAGCAAATAATTTGTTTACATTGGGGTTAAATCAATTCGTGTAATTTGTCCAGCGATATTTATTTGTATCGACAGCTACGTTGGTTGAGTGGTTGGCAACCCTGTCTACGCAATCGACGAGGCTCAGGTTCCACTCCTGATAGGGACAAGCATTTTTGACTTGCACCCATAACATAAGCAAATAATTTGTTTCATTCATGTTCAAAACAAAATCAATTCGTGTAATTTGTCCAGCGATATTTATTTGTATCGACATCTACGTTGGTTGAGTGGTTGTCAAGCCTGCCTAAGCAATCGACGAGGCTCAGGTTCGACTCCTTATAGGGACAAGCATTTTTGACTAGCACCCATAACATAAGCAAAAAATTTGTTTACATTGGGGTTAAATCAATTCGTTTAATTTGTCCAGCGATATTTATTTGTTTCGGCAGCTTCATTGGTTAAGTGGTTGGCGACCCTGACCACGCAATCGCACGATTAATATCTTAAACAAATATATTTTTGTAGTTTAGTTAAAAAGTATTTATATTATACCAACCGTAAACAAAGACGCCTCAATTGTATTACGGAACAAGAGAACGAACGCTTTTATTACCTGCCAACTGAACACTACTGTACCTAACATGAACTCCGTGGGAGTGTTTAATGCCCGCACTAAATATAACCCTAACGAGGATATGTTTATAGGATAGTTAATATTTTAACAGATGGCCATGCACTTAATTGTATTTTCCGTAAATATTGTTTATACGATACAATATTAGGGACGCACGTCGGCTTTGTAATATTCCTTTGAAGCCTATTCCTGGGATATAAATTAATAAAATTCATTCAATTATATACCAGAAATGTGTTAACTACATTATAGTGATATATTATTCTTAATAAATAGATCCACACACATTTCATCAACTCCCACGAGCAATTCTTATTAAATAAAATCAATAACTTCTAAAATGTTTTTAACAATTATTATTCTACTAGGTGCTATTAATTCAATTTAAACTTATACTTTAAGGGCGGCTTGTACCGAAAAGCTTAAATGCATTTAGTCCCTTAAACATTTTTAGCAAATGTCAAAACGCCGCTGTCACTTTAAACGTATTTAGTGACTTAAAATGGTTTTAGCATTTTGGTGCAAGCCGCCCTAAGAATTCAATAATGTTTATTATTAATATTTTTTAATATGTAAAACAAACGAAAATCTCTTTCCATCAAGAGAGTCATCTGTCAGTAAGTAAGTTATCTTGTAAAATATTTTATAGCGGGAGTCGGTCTGTGTGTTTATTACATATTTATTCATTTTAACAAACGGAAAATTGGAGAAGTTCAATTTGTCAGAATCTTTTTTTATGCATTTTCCACGATTGCTCAAAGATGTCTGGACAGATTTGGAAAATTATTCTTTCGTTTGGAATGGTACACTGTTTAGTCCCATATAAATTTGGTAAATATCTAATTCAATGTTCCAGACATACAGGACTGGAAGTTAATCTTTGCAGTTTACTTGCGCTTAATTATTCAATCCACTTTCGATTACAGCGTTAATATTCGTATTTTAACAAGTTTTTCCACTAACTAGTGATGTATTAGTTAGAATTATTCATATCAGAACCTACAAAGGTCGTAAGATTTTAATTTATTCCATCATAGTTTAGCGAGACCCTTTAACCTTTGAAAATTGGAAAGTGATAAGTACTAATCAGTGAAAATGTGAAAACTTGAATATACATACATATTTATATAATACTTGCTGTTCCACTACTTTTTCGCGTGACCCAAATAGATTATTTATGTTCAGTCGGATAAATGACTTATGGTTACTTGCACCAACCTTGTCTTTGCTTAGGACAGTTTTGAGTTAAATGCTGTCACATTCTTTTCATTAAGACAAGAAGGGACAGCATACTACTAAGGAATTTCCTAAGGTAAGTCCCCTCGCCCACGGCGACTTTTCGTAGCGATGCTGTCGCGGGTCCGCATCGATACAGTCGCAAAGCGGTCGCTAGCTGTGTGCGGTCGCACACATAACCACGATTCAGTCAGGATGCAAACGCGATACTGTCGCGCTACTATCGCGATGCAAACGCGATTCAGTAATGGCGAAAATGTACCTGCGATCGCTTCAGTTGCAAGATGGACTCCGTTGAGGTAACATCATTAGTTACGTTGTCTTCGGTACTATTTTTACGTAAACAACCGAAGCGTAAGTAATGTAAGCAGTGTCAAAATTCCGACAATGCCCGATACGGTCGCGCGTTTGCATCGATACAGTCACGTTGCAGTAGCGCGTTGGCATCGCTACTGCAGCACGTTTGAAATGCGACTAACACGCGTTAGTAGCAATGCTGTCGCGTGGTTAGCAAACGCGCGATAACACCGCTACAAAAACTTGCCGTGGGCGAGGGGCCTAAGACAATGTTGGTACTGAGAGGTACGCGGGATCTACTACTTCTTACTATTATATTAAAATAATAAAAGATATTCTCTAATCTTCCATTTATTTGGGCATCCATCTTAGCCCAGTGAAAAAACAAGACTAATTCTATCTTACAATGTAAAATCATAGAAAAAAACTATACAATTCTACGGTTCTACGTTTAAACATATTTAAAAGCAGACAAGGCTGCCAGCATACTTGTAATACCTCACCATAGAGGTATTACACTACCGTTGTGCCAGGCAATTTTATCATCGTGACTATTAGGCAGTAGAGTTCTTTATTATCTCGCCCGTGTATAACCGCCTTGCCTATTCTTGCTGTAATAGTATCAGTACTCGTCACTATCGTGTTTAGCTTTGGAAGGTAAGGTAGCTGGTAAACTTATGCATGTGGCACTAAGACCCCATTGCAAGAAAAGCAATGCACCATTAACATTTTAGGTTTCTATATGCGATGGTTGTCTTATTTCATCAGGAAAGCTATCTGCTTGTTTGTTATCTTATGATATGAAAGAAAGAAATCTATTTGTTATTTATTGTAGTACCATATTTTAGTATCAGAACATTTTAGGATGACTATTTGTGCAACAACAATGGTGATACTATTTTGGGCTTAAGGATATTTATTGTTACAGTATAATTTTCCCATATATACCAAACATAATTTTCCTCGTTAGCGTATTGCATGCAAATGAACTCATCAGTTGGAATGCCCCACTTTGATTATGAACTAAAGTCTAAACAATATGTGGCGCAAGTCCGTACCACTGAAGGATCATAGTGGTGGAACCAGCGGGCCAACTACTGTCACGTTGACATCATAATTGTGGAGGTTGAATGACGTCACACTAGGATGTGGCGTGGAAATGGAAGATCTTATCAGTCAGGCAAGGTATACTCTCTTGACACGTGTTAAGGACCAAAGTCTATTTGGTAAGCGCTGATACGTTGTGTATATAGAGTTTTTCAAGATGAATAATTGTGATATTGCGATGAAGGATTTTCCCGCAACTTCGTCCATGTGTTTTTTTTTAATAGACTAAGTTACTCCTTATTACATCAGCAATCTACCTGTGAAAGTCCCGTCAAAATCGGTTCAGCCGTTCCAGAGATTAGCCGGAACAAACAGACAGACAGACAGACAAAAATCGTAAAAAGTGTTATTTTGGTATAGATATGTACCGTGTATACATCCATATGCATATAGTTATAACCGGTTATTTTAATATTACAAACAGACACTCCAATTTTATTTTTTTTGTATACATTTCAAAATAAAATCCTCAATTTTATTTTAACACTCGCGGACCGGGTTTGCAATATGGAAGTGAGAGAGAGGTTTGACTTGAAAGTGTCGGTGTAAAGATGAGAAAGGGCATGCTCCGTTGGTGCGGACATGTCGAAATAATGGTAGATGAAAGGTTAACAAAACAGATATACAATCCAAATGTGGAAGGAAGACTAAGACTGACATATCACGATCAGATTTAACGAACACTGTCCGAAGGTGGTGTCAAGAGTCTTCGCAACCGGCGTGTGTGTGTATGAAGAGAATGATGAATGTGGAGAAAGCGAGACAAGCCTGCAAGGATCGTGATGTACGGCACTCGGTTCTCTCTGCCTACCCTGTAAGAGATCTGGCGTGAAGATATGTATGTATATATGTATGAATTTTGAATTTCATTATTTTTTTATTATCTTTCTTGTACCGTTTGTAGATTGCTTAAACCGCTACAATTATCTAAAAATACGCCACTCTATATTTTGCATTTATAGCGGACTAGCTGTTCCCCGTGACTGCGTAAGCGTGACACACACATTACTTCCTTTTATTTAGTTGGGTAAAAAATTAGCCTGTGTTATTCAGTGATAATATTACTATAATAATTTTTATAATCAGTCCAGTATTTTTCAACCGACGAAAAAACAAGAGGTCCGGTGTCGGTGTTGACCACGTGAGGAGGATTTTATTAAGTTTTAAGTTAATATTATATTAATTCATTTATTCGCTTCCTTGGTCTAGTGGTCCGATGTCGAAATTGACCATATGAGGTCCCAGGTTCGATTCCCGATTCGGACTTATTTAAAATGTGTTTTTATCAGATTTCTGATCTGATCAGAAGGATTTTTTTGGCAAAAGGGAACCTAACTAACAATGGGGTATATTTTTAATTTAAATATTTATTTTTGTTTACTCTTTTCAGGTAAGCAAGTTTTACATCATTATCAGACTTGGCGAGAGTTTCGGTCGTAAGTAGCTAATTGGTTAGCTAATTTGGTGGCTTTAATTAAAAAAGAAACTATGTTGAAAGATTCAACGTTATTAAAATATATAAATTGGTACATATTGGTATTGAATAGATTTCTATATAATATATATTTTTTATTTATTAATTTAACTTTATTTTACACCTTAAATAAGTTTGTACAAAATATATTAATCACAAAAAATATGCCTATGTCCGTAATAGACTTTGAAACCTTATAACCGATGTGACCCAAATTGGTTTCATTTAGACCAACTGCCATTCTGCCAGGCAGATTAAAAAAGCGACCGACTGGCTATGGATACGTGTCACTACCATCGTGATTACTAGGTGTTAGATTTCTGCAGTTTCGCACGGGTATACCACCACCGCCTTACCTTTTCCTGCCTCAATAGCGTCCATGCTTGTTATTGTCGTGTTCCCGTTTGGAGGATAAGGTAGCAGGGTAGACTTATGCATGTGGCATTGCCATCTCGCCACATGGATAGCAACGCATCATTAGCATCCTTGGTGTCTATAGACGATGGTTTCTCATTCCATCAAGAGACCCATCTGCTTATTTGCAATCTTATGACATAAAAATCCGAAAAGGGGGAAGATTATCAATGTTAACAGTGTTCTTGACATACATGGAATTAGAAGATGGTTATTGCAATTTTACTACGATTAAATGATTATATCACAGTTTGCACGAAAGTAGATGCCCCTAATGGAAAGAGAGATGTTTAGGAACAAGAAATTTTCTATGTGGATAAAATGTAAAACCACAAGTATAATTTTACCGGCTACTTTGGAGGGTCCAAACCGAAACATGGCAGTGCCACTATTGCGGCACGAATAGTAAAGGGGATGATATTACCAAACTCGGACTAGACATTATATAAGGTCCTTCCAAAATAAGTGATCATATTTCAACACAGCGTTCAGTACATTTAATCAAAGATACCCACCCGAAAGTAACGTTATCCAGGAGATTAAAACTTTTTAATTTTTACGAACAAAATACTTTTTTTCGTGCAACGACTAACGCTTTTGGTATATAAAATAATCCATTTTGTGGTTATTTATTAACTCTTGCATTAAAAGTGGATTATTTTGTGCAAAAAGGCTTAAATCGTTATGAGGAAATTATTTTGCCTTTGTATCACATTCTTTCTAGGCTGGATATCTTTGGTTAGACGTACGGAATGCTGTGTTAAAATATGTTCACTTATTTTGGAAAGACCTTATATAACTACCACCGATCACCGTTACACTGATACCTATTTACAGATTCGGCCAATCCTTCTTCCCCATCAAACTTCGTTCTACTAAGAAACTTAATTTTTATTTTATTTTCATTCACTTCGTTTCAATAACAAATTTGCTAATTATTTAATGGCTCCCATAACTTTCTCTGATTTGACATTCGAAACCATAAAATATTATCAATAAAAATGTTTACAAGATTTCGGTATCTATACATACTAATTAGGAATAAGTAATCATTAATATAAAGGCTAATAAAATCAATCAGTTTATATCATATTAGATTAAATTGTATACTTAATAAAATAAGACAAGTATTTTAATTTTGACATTAAACAGATGACATGCTTTCTAAAGCTAAGTTCACACTATACACTGTATACTTGTATTCAGAAGTGTCTTTTTGTGATGCAGATGTCTTCTTTAGGGTTCCGTTACTATTGGGTACAAACAAAACCTTATTAATATACTTACATTTCTGTCACGGTAATATGCTGATTTTTTTTACAGAAAGCGTGTTACAGTGCCCGCTTAATATAACAAATTATAAAAAAATTACATTATAAAGGGGGTATGACTAATACAAGTGCGTCAAAATAATATCTCTGGATGCTACTGAACCCTCTGAGTGTGAGTCTTGTCGCACTTGACCGGTTTTTGCAGGTATTGTCATTTTCCAATAGGAAATATCTGTAAGGCAACTCGGTAGATTTCGTTAAAAAAATGCAAAGAGATGTTTGCATGACAAACATCTCTTTGCATGACGATAGATATAAAAATAATAATTATGTTACATCAATCAACTTATACGTAAATTTTTATTTTATATATTTATTCGCCGTGTTGTTTTTCGCCGTGTTGGTCCCGGCCTCCTTTGAAGAATAGGCCAACTGCCGTTCTGCCAGGCAGGTCGTAAAAGGCGACCGATTGGCTATCGAGTCACTACCATCGTGGCTACTAGGTGGTAGAGTTCTGCATTGTCTCGCCCGGGTCTGGTACCACCGCCTTACCTATTCCTGCCGCAATAGCGTCAGTGCTTGTCGCTGTCGTGTTCCGGTTTGGAGGGTAAGGTAGCCGGTAAACTTATGCATGTGGCATTAGACCTCGCCATAAGATAGCAACGCACCATTAACACCTTTGGTGTCTATAGGTGATGGTTGACTCTTTCCATTAGGAGACCCATCTGCTTGTTTGCTATCTTATAATTTAAAAAAAAAAAAATTATTCGTGATAGAAATTTGATTCTAGATGATTTGAATAAAAAAATTTAGAATCTAAGAGATGTAAATTTGATTTGGTAGAATATTTTTATAACTGTACATAAATTAAAATAACATCCATAACCTTGCAAATAAACTTTAAAATCACATACAAATAGTAAAATACTTTATTAAAAATGTAATGTGATCAATATTTTAAGATAAATTCATTATCATTAACCATATTTAATTTAAAATTTTCTGAAACTAGATGTACTCTATCACGCTATCCTTACATGATACATACACATATTGTCTATAAGGAGTGTCTGCAAAAATAACAGATATACGTATCGCATTTCTAAAAATTTCTTAGTATAAATTTACCTAAACGCTTTCGACTTTTACTAAATTTTCTTAAAGGATTCCATTAGTGTTATTATAAATATACTAAACCTCTTTGTTGTCTATAGAAGATGATCGTCTCTTTCTATTAGGAGATTCATTTTGCCTACTTTATTTTTAGCTAGCTTTGCCCACGACTTTGTCTGCGTGGAAGTTTCTAAAATTAAAGTCCCATGTTTTCATTCGCATAGTTCCCGTTTATGTGAGATTTACGGGGTAATAACTCTCTTATATCTTTTCTCGGATCTCAAGCTATCTTTGTACCAAATTTCATCCAAATCGGTTCAGTGGTTTAGGCGTGACGAAGAGGCATTTTTAATATTAATATGGAATCAATATGGATTCGCTAAGAAAAATATAACTTCTATAAATTATACTAATACAAAATATTTCCGTGAACGTCATGTTTAATTCATGGTATGCACGTTGTATGCATATATTATTCGAAAATCCATGTTAATATAAATTTAAATGACTTTAAGTAGTATTTATTTAGCATTAAATTTGTTCAGCTATTCTTTATGTTAGTTAGGCATTGCATAATGAAGTGTAAGTTATTTTAAAAGAAAGTAGGTAGGTACTTTTGCTTTATAATGCGTCTTGTTGAATCGTGTTTTTTTTAAATATTATATTTAGATACAATCACATACTGATTAAGTTCGGCTTGCACGGAGTTATCTAAATACTTTTTAAATAAGTATAATGTATTATGTACAAATGTCGTATTTTAAGTATAAGTTTTACCTACGAAATTAAAAATACCTATTTGACTTTTGAATTTTTACTATGGACCAGCGCCATCTTATTATTAACGTAAATTGGAATTTGGAAAAAAATTTGACCTTACTGGTTTATTTTGTATAGCAAGGTATATTTAGTAGATAATAACTGATTCGCTTTTAGATATAATCTTAGAGGGTATTATAATTTTCGAAAATTATGAAAGTGCTTAAGATGGGATAAAGTGGATCATGTCACCATGACAAATCAAAACACATATTTAAATTGATTTGTCCCCTGTTTATAAATAAATAAATAAATATTCACGGGACAAATTACACTTATTGATCTTACCCCAAAGTAAGCAAATTATTTGCTTGTGTTATGGGTGTTAGTCAACGATACTAATACATAGAAATACATATATAAATACTTTTACATACATAATAAACACCCAAATTCGGAAATACAAACATTTATGCTCATCACACAAATGCTTGTCCCCGTCGGGGATCGAACCCGAGCCCCGTTGATTGCGTAGTCAGGGTCACTAACCACTCGACCAACAGGGCGGTTTATGGATCCTAAATTCAATTTAATTTCAAATCATTTGCACGTACAAAAGGAAGACTGATACTGGAGAATGAACTCAGGTAAAATGAGAGAGACCAGACTTGGCCACACGGGTAAAACTGCCTAGCTGCTAAAAGATCACAGGCGATTTTGAGCTTTAACATACTTTGCGTGTCAAAAGACAAGAGTGCAAAATATTACATAAACTACAATAATTTTCTATGTTTTTTAAAATAAATAAAATATATCACTAGGAATGATCATATAAAAATTTGAGACTTTAATTTTATTGACTTCTATCATCATATTTAGGTAATACCAATGTACAAAACTCTAATTTCATATGTATTGGAATATCAATAGTTTTATATATATCTTAATTTTCATTATAAGTCTAAAATAAAAAATTTCCCTGTTTTGCGCTAAAAATAGTTTAAAGCTAAATAATTACTTTTTTGTTATTTTAAGTATCTATAAAGTTTCTTTGCTAAATCTTAGCTCAGTATTTTGCCAATCTAACTTAGATTTCTGAGATTAGCAGTTGTAGTGAAGACACCCAATGACAAGATAAATCCTAAACACAGGCTACTAAGGAAAGAACAGAATGTTTTCCAACTATATTTAGCTATTATTCCCCAAGCTTAAAAAATATTTTTAAATGCCGATAAGTTAATAAGTTGAAATCTCGAGGAATATTTTAAATCTAAAGCAAACGATCTATGGGGTCTCCCCGTGTTCTTTGTGAATACATGAGCTTACGAAAAGTCTTTTTCTACAGGTAATCACTAAAACCTATCTCATTATTAATTATTACAATATTTGTTAATGATTCCAAAGCTACTGAATTAAGAAAGTTTAAGATAATTGCTTTAATATGTACGATCCGATTAGCCTCTGAAGTTGGGGCGAATCAGATAGGTACCTACTATTAATTTTTTACAGCTTGATCTCTAATTCGAAGAATTCATAAATTATTTACAGTTTCAAATGTTCACTTTGTAGCTTAATAGTTTCTGATTCCTATTTCCTCAATTAATATATCATATAGAGAGCACTTTAATATAATTGTTCGATCTTCAAACATTAAGTGATCTGATTTACCTCGGTCTACCTTTGTCTTAAAAATAAGACCTTATCTAATTAAAAAATTGCATCCGAATCGTTGTGGTCATTTCGGAGATACGGGAAACATATTTTTTAACGACAACACGGGGGCACCATAGTATATGCGCAACGTAGACCTTTATAAAGATTTTGAATTGCCGAGCTTAGCAAAGCATTTCAAAGAAATTTCTAAAAGATACTTCGATCGTACCATTTCGCACCTGAACCCACTGGTAGTAGCCGCGGCAGACTACATACCAGATCCTAATCCCGATCCCAAATTACGTAGGCCCGCCACGTTCTCACCAATCCCTATGACTTGATAACTCTGGCCAACGGTACACACAAAAACATTACACACCTACATACGCGACACCGTCGCCGCCGGCGGCAACGAGGACTCCTGTTTCGCTCACCGGCGAACCGAGCCAAGGGCAAGGATCAGCCGATGGACTAAATAATACCACTAGCTTCTTATCGCATATCACGACCCAACCCTAAGCCTCGCAGGAGACATCCTTAGGGCGGAGGACGTACAGCTCCACACATTTAAATTCTGGTTGAGCACTTTGCTCGGCTCCGCGACTTGTGAAGCTGTGACGGCCCTTAAGGCCAGCAGTAATTCAGACGTTCCGAAAAAAAAAAGCATTTTGCCGACTAATGCCGCTGTTGTCCGGGATGCTGAGATTAATTTAAATAGACACAAGTAATTATCATAAAAAATAAATCGTGGCTGCGATCCGATTCGGAAAAAAATGTAGCACTTTATTTAGACCAGGTCGGGTAAAAATTGTATAACCTATGTCAATCTCATCATTGACACGAATCTAAAGATACTTCTTAGATCTGCAAGCCATGTGACAAATGCCACTCTATTCTTTCTGTCTTTCCCACAAGGGATCTTATATGAAGATATGTATGTATGTACCTCTTAACCTTAAATCCATCCAATGTTTAGGCTATCGAATCTCGGTAATGAAGTGTTAAGCGCGTTAAATGTAATAATCCGGCAACGTACCTCCAAGACATTGAGGATGTTCATTGGCGGTGATGATCACTTACCATCGCGTGAGTTTTCTGCACATATTCCTCCTCTTTTATAAGAGAAAACTAATTAAAAATAACTCATTTGAGTTAACGAGTTTTTTTGCACATATAACTCCTCCTTATAAAAAACTAATAAGAAAATACTTACCAAATTCAAGTTAGGTTCAATCAGGACTTGAAAGCTACTTAGATTTTAATGGCATTTAAAGCCTACTAAGGCATTATAAGCTTAAAATTCAGGACAAAATACAGACATCTTTTGTTAACGGTTTTGTGTTACATTTGAATAATAGTAGCCGATAATCTATCATCACTGTCATTCTAATTCCATCAATCATGATTAGGCATTATTAAAGAGTTAAGTTTGTTTTAAACCACAACACTGATTAGATATTTTATCTGTGACCCGCAAATGACCCGCTTCACCATTTTGATTTTTTGTGAATGCAATACATTTTCCGCGTAGCCTTTTAGTTTCTGCGTACATTACCTGTTATACTGAATGTCATTCGAACCCATGTAGATGTATAAGTGTAAAAAAGTGATAAACGAACACATACACTAACACATACATTTACACACAAAATTTCACAAATATAGTAATAGTAAAACCAGCTTTGTCCCCCAAATAAAAGATTTTTGTAAAAAGTTGTTATTTCTGATGCAACCCGATTGCAGCGCCACCTATAGGGTTTCATTGCGAATCTAATATATCCAGGGATCCACTCAAGCATATACAAAAAATAATTAAAATCGGTCATGCAAGTATCATAAGAATCAAAATGATCATTTTTTAGATTATAGGATAGCAAACTTACTAATTGTTTCAATCAATGTTCAATTTCAATTGACAATAGTGGCAAGCATTGAAGCTATTGTGACAGAAAATGGTAAGGAGGTCATAATATCAAGCCCTGACGAGACGTTGCAGAAAAAGAAGTTTTTCTTAAACTCCAACGTTAATAGGCCCAAGTTTCCATTTACAATTAGTATTGTCATCGCCACCCTGTTACATATGTAAAAGTATAATTATGGCAGCTATCTGCGCGGTAGGTAGACTAAACCTAACGTCAATTGGTAAAAGCTTTACATGCTTCTTCGAGACATCTTCGGACTTTACAGACTTTACAGACTTCGAGAATCTGGCGAAAACACCTATATTCGCCAGATTCTGTTGAAACTGAGATTTTGATTTTGTAGGATAAACCTGGAAAAACTTCAATAACATTTTTTCTGACCCGGGGATTGAACTCCGGATCTAATGATCTGAACTGAAAGAGCTAACCATTAAACAACAAGGCTTAAATACAAAGATAACGAGTACGATAGATAGTTTGAATAATGTCTCAAGCAAATGTTTATTCTATTCTATTCTAATTGGCGCTTAGTCCCACCCCAGATTGACGTTGGATCTGATAACGCCCGCCGGTAATCTCGTATCTGGCAGATAGATTGTTCGACCATGTCTCTTTTATCATCTCATTGCTTATGCACAATGTATTCAGTTCCATATGTAATGATGATATAAAGATTTGTTTTACATCGTGTTATGACTGTTGAATGAATTCATCATTTGATTTCATGTGAATAAAATTATACATACAAATAGAGGGTACCGCAGAAAGACTGTCCGATCGCTTAATGCATTGTTTGACAGCCAAATACGATCATGCATAATCTATATATATATATATATATATATATATATATATATATATATATATATATATATAAATGTATCGCTAATTTGTTTTTTCTTATATCAGAAGATAGCAAACAAGCAGATGGATCTCCTGATAGAAAGAGTCAACCATCGCCTATAGACACTAAAGATGTTAATGATGCGTTGCTATCTTGTGGTGAGGTCTAATGCCACATGCATAAGTTTACCGGCTACTTTACCCTCCAAATTGGAACCCGACAGTAGCATTGATGCTAATGCGGCAGGAAAAGGTAAGACGGTGGTACTAGTCCCGGTCGAGCTGATGCAGAACTCTACCACCTGGTAGTCACGATGGTAGTGACGCGCATAACCACTCGGTCGCCTTTTCCGAACTGCCTGGCAGAACGGCAGTTGGCCTATTCTTCAAAGGAGCCCGGGAGCAAAACGGGGGATATATTTTGCTAAGTGCAAATCTCGGGAACGGCTGTACAAATTCGGCTAATTTTTATATTGAAATATTGGTTAAAATTCTAGGAAGGTTTTTTACGGCGACAAAAATGGAAAAATTGCGATGAAAATAACGAATACAACACTTTTTTGTTCTATAGAAACTGTTCCTAGCTACCAAATATTTGAATATTTTTTTTATATTAAATCTGTTCTAAGGCAGTACAAAGGCGTCGCGTCGGGTCGGCTAGTAGGTATGTTATATTTTCTAACGCCTTTCCAAAAGAGAGAGGTGATCGATTCGAATGCATTTTTTGTTTGTTACCTCAGAACTCGATAATTTATGGATCGATTTTGAAAATTATTTCTTGTTTCGGAGAATATTCTTCCCGTGTAGTTTGGTCCCATTTTAATTTGTTGAAGATCTGATGCATGGTCCCAGAAGTACAGGATGAGATGACGGTTACTGCAAATATACTGTATAGTATAAATATATTTGCATAGTCATAAAATTACTACCTTTGTGCCAAATATCGACTTTCTAAGTAATCTAGAAGTGTGTTAGGTTTTTGATATATATATATATATATATATATATATATATATATATATATATATATATATATATATATATATATATAGATGAGTCAAAAAAAGGCGGTTGTTAATAATAACTCAATAACAGCTGCTTATGCTACATTTATAAAACTTTGGATTCTAAATGAGATAAGAGGGTTTAATAAAGGTGCCAAATTTCATGTATGTAAGATAGTTTTTGAGTTTGAAGGGATCATAAGTAGCTTGCGTTGGTTCGTACTTCGTATAATATTACACACGGGTACTGCGTCTCCAGTTCCTTCTTTGAACTTGGCTGGACACGCGCCCGTGTGTCTTGATATGTAGAAATACCTAAAAATACTGACATAATATTTCATAAACACCACAAACCCGAAAATACAAACATGTCGGGAATAGAAACCGAACCCAATCAATTACGAAGTCAGGGTCGCTGTCCTGGTCACAGGCCTTTAATGTTTTCAACTATTTTTTTTCATGTTTAGAAACATCTGTGTTGGTATTTAATTTGACATGAGTGTGTTATTGTAAACATTGCGATGATAATCGCCTACCGTAAGAATAACCGTCAGTCTATTTAAAAAAAATACATCACGCTAGTTCCCTAGCTAAATAGGCAGAGTTCCCTTGAGTTGTTCCTAGTCCATTTTGAAGAAGAGTTCCCCTGAGTTGTTCTTAGTAGACCTTCGTGAAGAAGAGTTCCTTGTGTTGTTCCGAGTCCTTTTTTAAGAAGAATCCCCTTGAGTAGTTCCGAGTCCTTTTTTGAGAAGATTTCCGTTTTGTTGTTCCGAGTCTGCTTAGATGAAGAGTTCCCTTAAGTTGTTTCTAGTCCTTTGTTAAAAAAAAGTTTCGCTGAGTTGTTCCGAGTCCTTGTTGGCGGTATTGGTCAAATGTATAACTATCATTATAAATTCTAGGTAGGATAGCAGCGTTTCGCTTGGGTTTGGTGTCATTCCCGCAATAGCACCTATATATGTCACTGTCGTGTTCTGATTGGCAGAGAGGGTAAAGGAACGTACCTATACTATGTGACCTTACCTCACTTACCTCTCCCCCTCCCCCAGTTCAGATGGGGGAGGGGGAGAGGTATGTGATTGTGATCTCTTTTTGAAACAAATGAATAAATGTCTATTTCGAAACGGCTTGTGTCTTTGGAATTACGCAGAAATGTAGGTTCGCTCTGCATCTATTATAATAGATGCAGAGCGATAATTATCGCATCTATCATGGAGAGTGTTCCGACGACTTGTTACGATTATTTCTGCTGCCGAATTCTATCTTCGGACATAGCGTCAAAATTTGAAGTTCAACCGTCACCATCTCGATGTCTGGAAATCCACAACCGTGCGGTTCTCCCGGCACTTTTTGCCTCACAATACTTTTTTGTGGAATCAATAAGCGGTAGGGGTTTTTCCGAACAGACGTGACATGGGGACCTTCAAGAAAATAGCTAACTCATTTTTAAAAGGTCGGCAACGCACCTACAAGACCTCTGATATTGCGGATGTCCAAGGGCGGAGGTGATCACTTAACATCAGGTGTTTCGCCTGCTCGTTAGCCTCCTCTTCCATAAAAAAATGTTCAAATCAACGGAGTGTGCAAATTTTTATCAAGACACTTTCATTGTTTCTCTAACCTTTATAATAACTTTATTTATTTATCTTTATTGAACCACATACAGAATGTATAGGGTACAAATGGCGAGATTGATGCATAAAGCATTCTCTACCAGCTAACCATATGGCTAACCAGAAAATCCCACAGAGCGGTTAAATTTTCGAAATATTCTTAAATCTAGATTAAATAATATATACATGCATTCTTACATATATACATTTAAAAATACTCGAATTTCCGAGTGTTACACCGGTCCGGTAAATTTATTAATGTGGCATAACTAGCTCGCCACACGGATAGCAACGCACCATTAACATCTTTTGTGACTATAGGCGATGGTTTTTTGTTTCTATTAGCCATCTTAGTCATTAGCACCGACCACACAGCCCATAGACACCTAATAATAGGCGAATGACTTGTGTCAACACATCTGACTTATAGTTCCGATGTAAATGTCCACGCGTCAATGAGTAGTAATTGGGTAACCAGTGTCGACCAATCAGATGCTCTGTACATTACTATCTTTCACTGTGGCCTTGAGTTAGCCAATTACGCGTTACAACCCCACTTCGTCTTACCTCAGCTAGTTGCCGGAATGCATTCAATACGGAAAATCAAACATTAGCCGTGTATAGGCTGTGTGGTCGGTGGTCATTAGTCATATGCTTGTTTGCTATGATATGAAAAATATATTGTTACGCGCCGCTGTTGTAGTCTATGACATCGAGCGATATAAAAAAGAATACTTGTGACGGCGAGGCAACGTTAAGAAAATATCTGACGATCGGATGGATTGGTTGTCATTCTGTTATTTGGTTTACTGTGAATTTAATACAAAATTCTAGTGATTGACAAAACCATTGGCTGTAATTAACAATATCTATATCTATACATATAATAAAATCGTAGGAAAGTCAAAACTGTACATTAATTTTTTTTTAAAAGAATACTTGAGGCGTGATCTACAATCGATATCAAAGCCAAAAATATAGTTTTTAGATTTTTTGTCTGTTTGTCTGTATGTATGTCCGGGGTAAACTCAAAAATACTGGATGGATTTACTTCAAATTTTGCATGAATATTACTAATAGGTCGGGTCAAAATATAGGCTACATATTATCACGCTATCACCTACGGGGGAGCAGCTGTGCGGAGTAAACGAATTCCGCGCGGACGAAGTCGTGGGCAACAGCTAGTAAAAAATAAAATTCAGAACAGGTAAAAAACTGAAGACGTAAATCTTTAACATATAAGTCTTAAAATAGAAAGCTTCTATTAAATCGACAATCTATTGACTAAAAGATTACTTCCCTATCGATATTCGATCTTAGTAATACAGCTGTTCTCTCAGTAGTCGATATTGATATAAGACGAGACTCGATCGTAATCCTATCACGGCGTCTCTCGGAATAATGCTACTGGCATCATCCTACGCATTTATGATCCTGTTCTAAATACACTAAGTAAATACACGACTTGCATGTTTGTAGGTACAATGATATTTTGCTCGTAGACTGAACGCAACATCGATATTTGATTATATTTTTATACACTTCACTTGCATATTTTTTGTATTATAGTATTTGAGTACTTTGTAATATATCTATTTGAGACCTAATGCTCTCGAAAGGCACAGCACGCTGCTGGATTTTTTTCATCATAAGCTTGCAAACAAAGATGGCTGTCTTGATGGAAAGAGGCATCCGTCGCCTAAGCCCTACATACACAAATTTTTTAATGAAGCGTGGCTATCCGTAATCCATATTGGCGGAACGGTAAGCCAGATGCACAAGTTTACCATATCTACAAGCTACCTTATCCTTCAAAGCTGAACACGACAGTGATAAGCACTGGTGATATTGCGGCAGGAATATCCGTTATTTTTTAAATTTCGCTCTGGCGGTCTAAGGGGGCTTGATTTTGGTCGCGATTAGGTATATTGTAGCGGTTCAAGCAATCTACAAACGCTACTACAAAAAATAATAAAAAATGAAATTCAAAATAAAATAACGAATCGCGAGTTTCAACGCTTCTCAAATGGACTTCAGTCTCCAGGCAGTACATCTTGCTTGGCTGGGAAGATCTTCCTTTTCCCCTTTCTTGTCTTCGTGTGACGGCATCATCCTGCACAGTTATGTCGTCACCTGACAATAGTTGGCCCGTTGCTTGGTTCAATCACACTATGACCCTTCAGCGGTAAGGACCATCGGCGCCACAATATATTATATTCAATTACACGCTGCAGCGCTTCTTAATTTTGACTTTGATTGGATTATTTATTATTACTTCGGCGCTGCAGCGAGTGATAGTGAAATAGAACATGACTTTTGCTTATCATAGTTTCCTAGTACTTAGTAAATTAAACCTTTGGCTAATACTATTAGCAGATTGACAAGAGACGAATATAACGGTATACATATCATAACGTATTTTATTTATAGGGAATTAAATGTATTCACTTTCGAACTAGAACTTAATAGAACCTTTAGGGAATATAAACTGGTGTATTGCGTTTTCAATATTAATATGACCACTTATCAATTCGATCACGTTTCGATTGCATCCTTTTCTCGATATAACGGGATACTTTATGGTTATAATAATAGATTAGTAGGTGGGAAATTCGGGTCGGTATTTCGACATCCTTTCACTATTGTTCGATTCGTGGAACCTCATTAGTTAGACGCTAGTACTGGTGAGTGGGTACTAGCCATTGTTATAAAAAACCCTAGAGGCACAGTCCTGAACAAAAATGATACTTAAAAGTGTCCCTAATTTCATTTAAGTAGTTATAGATATGGCAAAAACATATGTCTTTGCATAATGCATATCCAACCTTGCGTGCACGACTTATAGCTGTTTTTACAAAGAAATGTACGAAAAGAAATAAAATTGAGTGTCGCGACCGACGCGATTCTATTTGAAATGAGTGCACAATTTCAAATTTTGCACTCATTTTTGGAAGACGTTTTTGACACACTGATTGTGTATCTTGGGTTTTTTACATCAATGGTACTAGCAAATTTTTTGATTTTTTACAACCTTAATTTCGATTGGAAATAAAAAAGGAAATGATAATTTGATATGCATTGTAAATATTTTATTGAAAAGTAAATTTTCGTTTTCCTCAAAATAATAATGAATTATATTGAGAAGTGAACAAAATTTCGTCAACTTTGTTGACTTCTCCAGGGCTCTACAATGAGAAATATGTTTATACATTATTATTACCGCCCTGTTTGGTCGAGTGGTTAGCGACCCTGACTACGCAATCGACGAGGCTCGGGTTCGATCCCCGACGGGGACAAGCATTTGTGTGATGAGCATAAATGTTTGTATTTCCGGGTTTGTGTGTTTATTATGTATGTAAAAGTGTATATATATATATATATATATATATATATATATATATATATATATTATATATATATATATATATATATATATATATATATATATATATATATATATATATATATATATATATAAAATTGGAATCTCGGAATCGGCTCCAACGATTTTCATGAAAGTCACAAATTTTTCGGGTCAAGGAATCGATTTATCAAGGTTCCAGGTCCAAGAAAAGCTCAGCCACTTATGAACTATGTGACATTATAGGAACAGCCTTAGCTTACATTTCGTAGCAAATGTTTCTATTCGTAACTAAAACGAGTCGTTTTACTGATATACTGGCAATAATCTGGCACCGTAAATATGTATCACGTTTGTTCAGAAATGACACCTCCCAGCAGATGTTCAGGATAACACCGTTCAGAAGTTATTTCTAGAGATGTTGACAAACGAAACTGCAATTAGCCCTTAAAGTTACGCAATCGAAACTCGCCCGGACTTTATAAATAAGTTTGAGCGTGTGCTTAAGTTAGCGCTCATTCTGTCTCGGTCATTCCTACGTGTTGATACGTCGTAGTCAATGCGACAGAAAGAACATTAATCTACACACATGCTCAGACAGGTTTATTCATAACTAGCTGTTATCAGCGACTTCGTCCGCGCGGACTGCGTGTACCTCGCACTGCTCCTCCCCCGTAGGTGATAGCGTGATAATATGTAGCCTATACGTTGACCTGGCCTGTTAGAAATATTCATGCAAAATTTGAAGTAAATCCATGCAGTACTTTTTGAGTTTGCCCCGGACATATATACAGACAAACAGACAAAAATTCTAAAAACTATGTTTTTGGCTTCGATATCGATTGTAGATCACGCCCCAAGTGTTCTTTTAAAAAAATATTCAATGTACAGTTTTGACTTTCCTACGATTTTATTATATGTATATAGATTACTAGTTGACCAGCGCTGCTTGGTCCGCGAGTACAGTAACTTGTTATCAACATTATCTCTTATACATAAGCTTTTATCCTTTATTATTATCCCCTAAAAGACTGAACCCTTTAGGGGTCGTTTTTTGGAAAAAAGAAGCAAGCTAAAAGCCAAAGCTAACATCTTGAAAGTGAAACTGATAGACTCGCATTTATAATACTGGTATTATATATTATTAATATAATAAGCACCATCAATTGTTGGCATCGTTTGTATCATTTCAATGATACATAATATATTATGTTGGTAATTTTAATTTAGTTCTGATGAAGCAGCAATATGTGATATGATATGAGTATTTAGTTTAAAAATTGCTTTTCCCACGGCTTTACCCTCGTGATTATTTATGGAGTTTTATGGAGTTTTTTGGACTTTTATGGAGTTTCTGAACACGTACCATGATACTATAGGCTACGGTAAAATCTTTTTGACGGTAGATCTTATTTTTTTATCATTTAATCCCATTTTAACACGCCTATGAGGTAAATTTTGGCGTATGCTGTAAATTCGCAAAAAATTGAGCAAAAAATGTAATGATTTTGGGTTACACGAATAACAGCTAGTACTATGTCTTAGAAAACTTGAATTTATATACACATATTTATTGATAATATTTATCTTTTCAGGTAAGCACTTTTATATAATTACTAGCTGGCAAAGAGCGCATCGCTACTAAAATATTATATCAAATACATTTACTGTAACGACGCGGGCCAACTATTTATTGTAAGTTAATAAATTGTACTATGATTATTTTTTGTTGCATGTATGTATTATAAATTTTAATAGTATATATGCAAGTAAATGTAATTTAAATATATTATATGTATTTGTACGTCACATTTCAAACGAATAAGACACGATTTTCCCCATCGTAAATTTTTGACGACTTAGAATTATCACCTGTTTCTAGCGATAACCGGATCCAACCGCTTTACGTGGACATTTAAGCCACATGAGTAGTTTGTTTAAGCCACGGGGGAAGTATAACCTCCCGCCAAGCTTCGAGCTGCTACTGAGATTTTAGATTTTCCAGAAAACCTCGCAGAAACTTCAATATTCCCTTTACCCAACCCAGTGATCGAACCAAAGACAAGGACTGAGCCGAATAAGCTAACATCTGCACTAGGTTCTATTATCCTTTTTACGAGTTTCTATTCCAATTTTATGCAATTTTACTAGATAGTAGAGTTCTGCATTGTCTCGCCCGGGTCTGGTACCACCACCTTACCTATTTCTGCTGCAATAGTGCCAGTGCTTGTCGCTAACGTATTCCGGTTTGGAGAGTAAGGTAGCCGGTAAACTTATACATGCGTCATTAGACCTCGCCACAATATAGTAACGCACCATTAACATCTTTGGTATCTATAGGCGGTGGTTGACTCTTTCCATCAGGAGACCCATTTGCTTGTTTGCTATCTTATGACATAAAAAAATAATGACTGAAATTAATAATTCTAAACCTTTCTAAATACTATATAATGCATTGCAATATAAACGTGTAAGGAAATAATGATCTAATTATTCGCAAATATCCATTTTAAATGTTAACACGTGAACTCATTTATCAGCGTTCAGAAATATCCACACAATAGATGAAGCTTCGAGCTTCAAACATGTGCTTGCCGCCGTTATTTCTGAATTGACACCGCCTACAGTTCCTGTGTTCTGTAACCGCGGCTTAATTTCCGGCTGTTAGCGCTACGGGTACTTGGTTATAAAACTTTAATCTCCTTTATGTGTAGCACTTATAATTTAACTCCACCATAAGAACTTATCATCCGTGCCACTAAATGTATAATAATTCATTTATGAACTATTTTTTGCATAATTAAAGAACCTAGGAATACTTAATTTGAATTCATATTTGAATTTATGGATTGAGGAGGTTAGATAAGTGCGTAGATTATTTACAAATGCCGTTGGTAGGTACGCACCACACTTCAGCTTCATCGCCATGACGTATCAAAGTGGATAAGTTTATACCTTAAGAAGTAAAGGCATTATGTAATATTCGTAAAAATCAAAAGGTAATAATCCTTTGAATCACATTTTTTTGGCTTGATATGATTAGTTAGTGGTATTAATCACTGTGTAAAAATTTTATCACCTATTTCAAACAGACCTTATATACTCGCAGACCCGGCCACACGTTGTAACGGCTAATTTATACGTTTGAACTCTTAACACAATGCTATGTATGACCTACGTTTTGTACCATCTTATGACATGAGTTGAAAAATATGACACAAAATACGCAACGTTAAAAACGTTGATTCGTATTTCTCATGCTAATATTATAAAGCTGATATTTGTATTTTTGACGCGACAATATCGATTTATTTTAGACAGATTTTTAAAACAAATTATTTAAATGAAATTTGGCACACTGAGTGGAGCAAATTTTATCGAACTATTAGTCCAACTCAGACTTAGCATAATAATATTATATTTTGTATAATAATATTAAGTCTGTTTCATATTCATATTATGTCATATCATATTATTATACTTTTTATGTCAAATAAATTTATTAATCCCGTGGGATTCACAAAAAATGTAATCCCGTGTGTTCGATTCGGTGTAAACGGTTCGTAAATAATATAAAAGCCAAAGCTTGTAAATATGTAGTTTCTACTGTAGTAATGCACATAAAATGAAGTTTCTCTAAAGAAAGTACGTTACATATTTTTTCGAACCCATACTTTAGTTAATGCTAATTGGCGTTGAGCGTTAATAACTAATTATGAAATTAACAACTGCTTGGAGCTATGCTCTTCTTTTAAATGAAAAAGAATTTTAACTTATTATAAGTTTCGTAAGTAATAATGAGATTTTATTTGTTTGAAAGTTGTAATTCATTAGTTTTATATTTTGTGTAGTTTCCCGAGTGGGTTTGGGCCCCTTTTGAGGAATATGACATCTGTTTTCTCCCAGGCAGTTCGTAAAAAGTGAACGATAGGCTAAACATGTCACTAGGACTCGCCCGGGTTCAGCATCACTGCCTTACCTATTCCTGCTGCAATAGCATCAATGCTTGTCATTGTCGTGCTCTGGTTTGAAACTTAAGTTAACCGGTAAACTTATGCATATGGCATTATCATCTCGCTGCAAGTGTGACAACGCACCATTTACATCTTTGGTGTCTATAGACGATGGTTGTCTTGACTTGTTTACTGTCCAATGATAAACTAAAAAATTAATGCATAACATATACATTCACTTATGTGCATAACATTACAAAAGAATGCTTCCGAAAGAGCTCGACTGATTTTTAAGCTTTTTTTAAATCTTTGGTAGGTATGGGAACAGATATTTCATACAACAAATTGATTGAGGTTTCTCTATCAAGATTTTTTCTATATTTTTTACGATTTTATTTTACATTTTTTTAACTGGTGTCAAAAAACCAACATATAACCCCAAACTTCACCCTTTTACCCATCTCCCATCAACCTTCACCCCATCAAAATATTCACTAGAAATAATTGGTATGCCAGAATAATGTTTCCCGGGTGTGCTTTATATTAAGAAAACACTTTCGCACAATTATTCACTTGGCAGGTGACAGCATTTGGTCGATGCCACTGACACAGTTCACATATGTGTGCAGTTACAGGAAACGCCTAGAATATTCTTTTGTAATTAAATTAATTATTGTGTATACTAAGATGTCCCTACATTACTTGCCGCTTTCCAAAAAATGACGGTACAAAGTTGTTTCACGTGTTATAGAGGAAGCGGTAAATGCTTCCTCTATTTTACTTTTCACCAAAATTCCCTAGGATTCTAATGTACATCTATGATTTTCCCTCAAATGCAGAACGGAAGATATGTCTTTATAACGCTTACTGATTAAAAAAATTTAATATAGCTATTTCATTTCTCTGCATGTTCATTTATACATGTTCATTGATGTTTTTGTAAATTGTGGACAGCTTTTATTTTCTTTTTTTTTATTAAGTTTATTACTACAGTTTTTACTTTTATCATGTCTGGATATGATAGAATTTCAGACAAATGAGAAGTAATCATGATATTTATATGGTAATTAAGGTGCATTACTTATTTACCATCAGGTGCACCTCCTGCTCGTTTGTCCCCTCTACTATAAAAAAAATCTCTAAAACTTATATATACATGGTTTTAAACCAGGTTAAAAATGCCGGTTAATTGAATTAGCGATTTTTATGAGTTTCATTTGGAGCGTATTTGAAATAACAACGATTCATCAATTGTACGTCACGTAAGGAGCGGACAAAAATTAAAAACTGCAAACATTAAAGATAAATTAATAAGAAACTCCTATAAACCGGTTCATTGATTTAAAACTCTTATAATTTTGCTTCACAAGGAAAACGGTATTTTTAGTTACCTCTGAATTAGGGTACTCAACGCAATAGTTTATTGGTTCACATAGAATAGTTCGCGGATCATAGCAAATTTAATTAATTTCATCTTTTTTACTCAACGCAATGACCACAGCGTCGTTACAACTCGACTTTTCTCCCATATTAAATAGTGGGTCACCTGTCTGGTGAAGCTTTATTATTTTTTCGATTTTCTTATCAATTTTGTCATGTTCACTGTCTCATTACTTTTGTTATTTTTATAACGCTAAAGAATATGTACTTACTCCAATAAAATGTAGCAAATAAAAATTTTATTTAAATTATTGACCAAACTGGTTTACGCCTAGTCTCGGTTTAATTGATTACTTGAGGTGGACGATGTCCAATTTACTCCATTCTCAGATACGGAAATGCATTAGTGCGATAGCTGTCACTTTTTCCGTTAGTCCTATCTATACAATGAGTGCGGGCAGGCGTGATGTGCCTTCGATGCAGGAATTCTCACGAGACACTGTCATTTTGCTAGTCTGCGAGAATACGAGCCACTGCGTGTAATAATTAATAGTCTTACATTTCTTTAATTTTTTTAATTCTTTAAGTTTTGACCACCCCGTTGGTCGAGTGGGTAGCGAACCTAACTACGTATCGATGGGGCTCGGGTTCGATTCCCAACAGGGAAAAACATTTGTGTGATGAGCATAGATGCTTGTATTCCTAGATATAGATATTTATTAAATATATATGAGCATTTATATATGTATTTCTGTATATTGGTATCGTCGACTGATACAAATATTATAAGCAAATGATCAAATATTTTGAGGTTTGATCAATTCGTGTAATTTGATCAGTGATATTTTTGTTTTCATAGGATTGTTGAAATCCAGTATTTAGTGCCAAAAATACTTACCTATATTTATGGCTGTTAAATACTGGATTTCAGTGATAATGATTTTAATTATTTTTCTTAGTATTATATTCACTTTTTTTATATTTACTTGATTTTAATTATTTTTCTTAATATTAATTGTTACAGTAATTATTACTGTCTATTCTGTAAGTCTGTTTAACCAATGTTTATAGTTGCTCGCAACAGTATTTTTTTACTATATTGACAAATCTTAAATAAAAATAGTTTATTGATTCAGGCGATACTTTGCGGAAATCCATTATTGAATAGATGAAATTAATTAAATTTGCTATGATCCGCGAACTATTATGTATGTAGTATGTATGTAGTGTGTAGTATAATATGTAGTATGTGTTTTTCGCGATGACACCAAAAAGAAAGACGTCTGTTTAATAAATGGATAAAATTCACCGATGGTCCGGATAAAAAAGAAGACTCCAGGCGCACAATTATCCACCCACATTCACCACACCTTTACACCCACGTTCCAACCGGAACCAAGTACAAAAGCACACAATTTGCGTACTCAGCGCACGTTTCACTTCGAAACCGAAGCATATTCAGGATAAACGAACACTACTTCACTCTACGCGATTGTAACTGTACTTACACCATCATCATCCATCGGACCCATCGGTGAGTTTTATCCATTTATCAAACCGACATCTTTCTTTTTAGTGCGTTCGCGAAAAACACGTAGAATAGTTCGCGGATCATAGCAAATTTAATTAATTTCGTCTTCTTAAGTAAAAACACCTTCGAAGAAAATTTATTTACACTAAGAAATAGTGCGTGGCAAAAAGTGCCTCAAATATCATGCAAGATGGTATTCCTAATGGGAATTTCAGCTACTTACTACTCAACCAACAAACAGGTCGGTCATATATTAATAAAAATAAACAAAAAATGGCATGAAATTAATAAACATGTTACTTTCAAATAATAAACGGTTTCGTTTTTTATCTAATTAAAGAAGTTATTTCTTTAAGCTTCGTTTCCATAAGCAATAAAATATTTGTAGTTAACAAATATTTATTACCTAATTTAATTATATTCAGACAATATTTTCATAAAAAACAGCATTTTTTCCTAGTATACATCAGCCTCAATTTATTTAACGTATCGAATATTTATTACCCCATAAACGATCTAATATTATAATTAAAACATAGAGATAGTTTATCTTAATGTGTTAAACGTTATAAAAAATGTCTGAACTAAAGTGAGCCGTACATGTTGACAAGTCAATTTAGCCGTACGATGATCGATGGACCCGTTATGACTCGATCATGACACTCAAAACTATCCTTTCATCAAGCCACGCAGGTTTTTTGTGCGAGTTTTTTAAATATTTTTTGAGAAAGTCGCTAAACGTGTATAGTTATTTGCTTTTTGCTTATCTAAATTGATTAATCCTTATAATTTTTAATGTTATTCAAATATTTTATGAAGTTGTTTGTTAAGGAAATGACGTGAATTTTGTTCTAAAGCCGTAACCACACAGTGCTGATACAACTGGACTAATTGACTAATATCATGTACATCAAGCACATGGTAGTGGTACCCAATACTGTAATTGGTATTATAAGTAGTGTTGTTATTAATAACGGATAAAATTAAGAAAAATTGCACCACGACCCAATACCGTGACTGCAAATGCAATAGATATTGTTTTTTTTTATTAATAACAAAGAACAACGTATTAAAGCATATAACAAAGAGGAGGAGTAAAATATCCTACTTATTTGGCATATAGGTATGCTAAAAACACATTATTCCATTATGCTATTTGGCACGACTTTCTCTAATAACAAAAAAATGCCCCCAAAAAATCTGCAACATCCAATGTGTTGGACGATAAATTGGTTTATAATATATTGAAGATTTTTCACTGCTTACCTTAGTCCTTTAGATTAAAATACGGATGCAATAACTAACGTTAAAAGAATGCAAAAATGGCAGAAACGTAAATTAGTATTATTAATCGCATCAAACTTGACAATAAATTTGCAATGGCTATATTGCAATCAATCAGATATCAGAGCTTTATCAGCACTAAGAGCTGACAAAGCTAAGAGCTGCAGAAAGGGCGTCCTTGTTACAGAATAGATAATACTGTGGTGCAATATATTCAATTATCTAAATTAAACAATATCGAATAAGTTTTAATTAAAGCTTCGATGTGCTACTCAAAATATTAACTTAGATTGTCAGTGTAATCCTTCTTGATTAATTTTTATAGGACATAGATTGATTTCAGCTAGAGACAGTCAAATGTATTATTAAAAACTTACGATTTAGTAGTAAGTATATTGTGTTATTAAGATTTTTCTACTTATATCAAGTGAAAAAAATAGAATTATTGTAATATAACTGTAATTGCTGGTAATGGTCAAATGCTAAATATAATTAGATAGTATAAAGTCAAATCCTTCTCACTTCAAGTTTTCCCTTAAATGTTTGAATTTATTACATAATAGCTTAAACGCAGGAAAACTGCAACAATTGACTTATATACCCCTGTATCTCTGGGACCAAATATATGCTACTATCTCTTCTATTAAATACAAATATATCTGGGAATATATTTGTGTTTAGTAGAGTAGTCTTCATACCTACTCTACTAGACACGAATATATTTTTCTGAATCGATTAAAAAATTACCAAGTTCTGAAGTGACAAACATGAAATATACACCCGAATTGAGAACCTCGTTTCTTGGAAAGTCTGTTAAATTTTTTTAAATTTTTTTTTCCTAAAAAATATCTTGTTTCCCAATAAAGCCAATTTTATTTATAAGAAGGCTATAAAATAAAAATTCGTGGCTTTGCAAAAAAATGTTGAGAGGTTTCCGAAATTGTTCTGGAGTCTTAATTCAGAGCACCTGCTCACAGTCCGCTGACTTCGAACTGTAAGATAAACATCTATAATATATAGTAAAAATAAACATTATACACATACATGTGACATACAAGATAATATACACACATGTATACTATTTTCCTTATGCCTAAAGTATCAGGCAATCGCTATATTTATTATTAAACCATCTTTATGTTTATTGGTGTAAAGTCATTTTGTGCGAACTTCTGATAAATGGGGCGTCGAAAATCCGAGATCGTTCAATAAAGTTCACGAACGATTAAATTGTTTGACAAATATTATACCACTAGCTGCAGCGTGCAGCCCGCTGCATTATAATTTTTTTTGTGAATCCTGCGTGAATTTTTTCGAGATAAAAAGTAGCCTATGTGCTATTCCAGGTCATCTACCTGTATGCCAAATTTCATTCAAATCCATTCAGTAGTTTTTGTGTGATTGAGTAACAAACATCCATCCAAACATCCAAACTTTCGCATTTATAATATTAATCTATATTAATATTATAAATACGAAAGTTTGGATGTAATCTATATTAAAGATCGCTTAATGATGTCCGATGCTATACCATGGATTAGTTACCTAGTTGACTTCAATGTTTTTGTTGAGTTATCAACTTACAAGTTGGTTGGTTGGTTATATATATATATATATATATATATATATATATATATATATATATATATATATATATAATCTATGAAAGTATATTATTATTTTTGAAATAATTATTTTTTGAGGATTGAAAATAGTTAACAATGAAACGCCTTCAGTGTTGCCATTTTTTAAGTTATAAATTTTAACTGAAAGCTTTATAAGAAGCTCAATATACTTCGTCATTCAAGCTCATGCTCATCAATTTTCCTTCTATTTTTGGGCCTTTTATACGTCTGTGTGCAGTCACGTATGAATTATTTTCACAAAAATGCGTTAAAAAAATACCAGATTTTGCCAAAAGACCGCCACCATAGTGTCAGTGATTGTATGTTTAGGCGATGGTTTTCTCTTCCTATCATAAAAGTCATATCATGCTATCTTAAGATGTATTTTTCTATATCATAAGTTAGCATGATATAAAAAATGACTTGGTTTGGAGAGCCAGGTTCATCTTTTATCCCATGCTATAAAAGATAACACTAGAGAAATATTTTCAAGATTCTCAGTCCCTCATTAATAAATGTCAGCAAGCCAAACATAAAAGGTTAAACGTCAAATACACATGCAAAATCATCAACGCAGCATTTACCTCGACGTTGACTTTCAAACAGCCTGACAATAGTGTAGTAATAGTAAATAAGCCTTTTTACACGTCAAAAATAACATAAGCGCTGTCGAGTGTTTGATGAGATCGAATACAAATAACCGCGCTAAGATTATATTTTCTAAATATTTAGAAAACGCAACTCATGGCGTTGATGCTTCTCTCAATTTTGAAAGGGATACTGTATTTTAAATGTAAACTTACTATTTGTGGTTTCACACAAAAAGTACGAATCAGTCGCAACTAAATAAAAATAAAAAATAGTTTATTGATACAGGCGTTACTTTGCCGAAATCCATTATTAAAAAAGATGAAATTCATTAAATTTGCTATGATCCGCATTCTTTATGTTTTTCGCGATGGCACCAAAACGAAAGACGTCGATTTAATAAATGGATAAGACTCACCGATGGATGGATAAGATGGACTCATTAGGTGGCACGTCTGCCAGTTTGCCTATATCAATAACATAAAAAATTACACAGCATACAAATTCATTATTATAGGTACAATTTTATATAACATTTATAATATTTTAAATATTGATATTCAAATTAAACTTTTTTTGAAACGTAATGTTTATTTTTATTAATCTATTTCTAATGTATATTATTTAAAAATATTAATTTGTACATCCTCCGAAATGTTAACTGCAATTGTGCCAATTTTCATACATCGTTCTCGTGATTGCTGGAAAAATGGGTACAAAGTTTTTGCATCACGTATTAATAAATAGTAAAAGGCATCGTGGCTACTAGGTGCTAGAGTTCTGCATTGTCTCGCCCGGGTCTGGTACTGGTACCACAACAATGTCAATTTTTTTTTCAAAAATTTTCGTCATTTATATATATACCAAACAAATTGACCGAGTTTTATCTAATTAACGGTATTTGACGTATTTTAAAGGAAAAAAGCTGATATGATTTTGAAAGCTAATACACCGAGTATCAGCCTGAAAGTTATTTCAAAAATATGAAATAAGTTTGCTAAAAACAGCTAAAAACAACGTAATTTTAATATTTGAAAAGCTGTCAACTTTTGAAAATTAGATTAGATTTTGATTTTTGGAACGGTATTCAAAGTAGTTTTTTTAGCACTAAAATATCATGGAATACTAAAAATGATTGGTTGAAAAATTTCGAAGTTATATCGAAAAAAAATACTTTTTTTCAAAGTTTTTGGTCAACGATTACTTCCAAACAGATAAACCGATTTTAGTGCAATTTATGCATTAGACATAGTTTTTTTGCGAAATAGAGCTGATTAGTTTTTGCACTCGATCGGTACAACAATCTGGAAGTTATATTAAAAAAATACTGTTTCGCCAAAATTTCGCAATATCTCATAGGCTCATTTGGTTCAAATTTTGAGGAAATCTAAATTGAGCTTAATCCGATCGAACCAATCGCCAAATGCCATCAAACGCGTTTCGACCGGTCAAGCCGTTCAAAAGTTATGAGATGTGTACATACACACATACCCACACACACACACACACACACACACACACACACACACAAACGTACAGTCATACTGACGTCATCGCGAAAATAGTTGGAAAATATTCCTAGGACCTCAAAATGTGGACATCTGGTGAAAATTCGATTTTCGAAAATTAGGGCAAAATCAGTAACTTCCTTATTTACATACATAACGGGAAGTTAAAAATCTGTAAACGTTTGTCGCTACAGGCCATATATATATATATATATATATATATATATATATATGCTTATAATTTTTACTAGCATATATATATATGTAACATCTCATAACTTTTTAATGGCTTGACCGATCGAAACGCGGTTGGTGAGATTCGGTTGGATTTTGAAAGTTTAACCGAAACAAACTTGAACGATCTATACAAATAAATAAAAGTTGGAGTATCTGTTTGTAATATTAAAATTAACCGCTTTTTACTAAATGCATATGGATGTATTATACTAAAATAGCATTTTTTATCATTTCTGTCTGTCTGTTTGTTGGAAAAATTGATCCAGCCGTTTCAGAGATTCTGAAACTGATTTTGACGGGACTTTCACTGCCAGATAGTTGATGTAATAAGGAGTAATTAAAGCTATTTTTATTTTCGAAAAATTTCCACCCGGAAGAAGTCGCAGGTACAGTTAGTCTATTATTACGAAAGGAAATGCACTTATGAACGGATTTGTTTAAAACATAACAGTAAGAACACATGTGATTGTTGATAGTTTTCATATTCTATTAATAGGTAATGTTTTCTTTAAATATCTTTTCCTTATTGTTCATGGCGCGTGTGCTGTCTAACGATAATAGTAAACAGGGTCGATGCAGGAGCGGAAGAATAAACACACGGTGGGGTCGTCAGCACCCACGGAAATAGATACAAGCCTGGGTGCGTTAGTTATTGCTGACTAATAATACTTTAATACAAATATGGTGGATATGGTGAAATATTTTATTTATTTACTTTTTTAAATAACAAATAAATAATAAAAAATAAATATTCATGGCTTTACGAGTCACTACCATCGTGGCTACTAGGTGATAGAGTTCTGCATTGTCTCGCCCGGGTCTGGTACCACCGCCTATCTATTCCTGCCGCAATAGCGTCAGTGCTTGTCACTGTCGTGTTCCGGTTAGGAGAGTAAAGTAGCCGGTAAACTTATGCATGTGGCATTAGACCTCGCCACAAGATAGCAAGGCACCACTAACACTTTTTGGTGACCCATCTGTTTGTTTGCTATCTTATGAAATAAAAAATAAATCCTATCTTTTATGTTGGACCAAATAGCAAACATCAACAAAATTTCATTAAAATCGGTTCAGTAGTTTAGAAATCCATAGCGGACAAACAACGTGACATGTAATTTATATATATTAAAGATTTTAAACGAAAGTAGGTACTAAAACTCATATATAGCCACAACAATATAACACATAGGATGACAGGAAGAGAATGCATCTAGCGTTAAGTCCGTCTTTTGTACAATTTTACATTATAGTGTATAAGTTTAACGTATTGTTTTTTTTTACATAAGTCTATAACAAAGTTTGATATAATAGTTTTTTTTACATAAATGTACAATAAAGTTTAATGTATTAGTTTTTTTTACATAAGTGTACAATAAAGTTTAATGTATTAGTTTTTTACATAAGTGTACAATAAAGTTTAATGTATTAGTTTTTTTACATAAGTGTACAATAAAGTTTAATGTATTAGTTTTTTTTACATAAGTATATAATAAAGTTTAATATGTTTGTTCCTGTCGGGAATCAAACCCGTGCCACATCGATGGCGTAGCCTTGGTCGCTTACCGCTCGACCAACGTGGCGGTTACCTAAGATAAACATTTACTTCCAACTTCAATTAATAAGGCAAAGATAAAAGGAAAGTTATTCCGTGACGCTTTCAAATATTTACGAACGTTCCGCCGGACCGCGATCTGCTTTTCATGACGAACTAATCACGAAGCCGACATTTGCTAGCTGTCGTCCAACTATTTAAATGGTATTTAGTATAGCACCACGGTTTTTGTGAAATTGGAGTTTGTTACATTCGCTATTTTTGTCACTTTTTTGTATTATATTACAAAATATATATTTATATTTTTTGGTCCGGTCTTCTTAAAGAATAGACCTACTGCCGTTTTGCCAGGCAGATAATAAAACGTGACCGATTGACTTTACTTGTCAGTACCATCGTGACCACTAGGTGGTAGAGTTCCACAACGTCTCGCCCGGGTATTTGGTATAACCGCCTTACTTATTCCTGCCGCAAAAGCGTCAATGATTGCCAATCTCATGTTTTGCTTTAGAGGGTAGGATGGCCGGTAGACTTATACATTTGGCACTGCCATTTCGTTACAAGGATAGCAACGCATCCCTCACGCCCTTGGTGTTTATAAGTCGATGGTTTTTCTTTCCATTAGGAGAGTCATCAGCTTTGTTTGCTATCTTATATAAAAAAATAAAAAGTTTGGAAAATCTAAAAGAGCACGCCGCAACGCTTTTTTTCTCTTTAAATTATTTATTATAAAAAAAAAACAGATCAAGTGGATAAGATAATATTATATTTATATTTATATAGATTATAACATAAAGTGAATTCATAAAACCAATTAATCTATTTCGTGTTAACAGACATAATCAACTGACGGCCATCAACATTTTTTTTCAACGAGATTTTTTAGAGTTCTTAACTCTTTTCAAAGACTTAAAGTTCTATGGAATTTGTAGAATAATTAAGGTTTCTCTTTATATCATATACTTTTTATATCAAATTAGTGTATGAATTTAATACTGAGTGTGATTGAAGTTGGTTGAGTCATACATTTTCTTTCAACCGATAATAGCCGTGCCGCGTCGTGCAATTTACACTAAATATACGGATATTTTCATTTGACTCCCCAAAAATAAAGAGGTTCCCGATTCGATGATTTTCTTTTATGTTTGTTACCTCAAATCTCCGCGACTTATTTATCACTAGCTGTGCCTGCGACTTCGTCGGTTTTACCCGGGTTACGCTTTTACGGCTGTTTAGCGGGTTTTACCCGCTAAACAGCCGTAAAAGCGTAACAGACAAACATTCACATTTATCATATTAATAAGATAGGATTATTATAGATTAGTAGGAAGGATAAGAAGTAAGATTAGTATGGATATACATACAATGGTATGACGAAAATAAGTTGCTGGCGACAATGTAACGCATCAGGTTCTAGCTAGTTTAGAATAAAAAATCAGCCAAGTGCGAGTCGTACTCGCGCACAAAGGGTTCAGTACCATCTCTATTCAAGTTTCTACAAGGTATACAACTAAATATTATGTAAAAATGTTAAGTGTCTACCTGTTATCGTTATTAATATTGAGCAAAAAATACGAATAAACACGTTTCTTGTATATTACCCCCTTATTATTATTTATGTTTAGTAGGTATTTGTTTTTGTAGCGGCAACGGAAATCTATGAAAATTTCAGCTTTCTAGCTATCAGGTTT
Source organism: Apodemia mormo (assembly GCA_036924255.1). Taxonomy (NCBI): domain Eukaryota; kingdom Metazoa; phylum Arthropoda; class Insecta; order Lepidoptera; family Riodinidae; genus Apodemia; species Apodemia mormo. Next base: position 20,615,644 of record JAUPFN010000021.1, on the reverse strand, counting down.
AATGAGATACAGCCTGGTGACAGACAGACAGCGGAGGTTTAGTAATAGGGTCCCGTTTTTACTTTTAGGTACGGAACCCTTAAAACGGTGTACATAAACGCACTCACCTATCCCCGTCGGATATCATATTTATTGATGTGAAGACAAACAGTCGGTCGTGAAGCTGGAACTATCCAAACAACTATTTCAATACAAATATTGACCTCGATGCATTAAATGTCATTAAGGACAAGTATTAGATGTTTATCGTTTGCTTTTGATTATTACCGTTATCACCTAGTGTCTTCGAGTTTAAATAAAAAATGCAGTTATGGGGATTCAAAGTAGTAAAAACTTAAACGTATCTTCACGCCCGTATCTCTGAAGAGGTAGGCAGAGGTACAACAAGTGCACCCACGATTAGTCGAAGATACTTTGTCACACAATGTGATAGGTGGCAAGCCTAGCGTCAACCGGGCACTTTCCAGTCCCGAGCAACATTGTTTTTGTCAGATTTTTTTATTTTATTTTATATTATAAGATAGCAAACAAGCAGATGGGTCTCCTGATGGAAAGAGTCAACTATCGCCTATAGACACCAAAGATGTTAATGGTCTATCTTTGGCTATCTTTTGGCGGGGTCTAATGCCACATGCATAAGTTTACCGGCTACCTTACCCTCCAAACCGGAAAACGACAGTGACAAGCACTGACGCTATTGCGACAGGAATAGGTAAGACGGTTGTACTAGACTCTGGCGAGACAATGCAGAACTATACCACCTAGTAGTCACGATGGTAATGTCTCGCATAGCCAATCGGTCACCTTTTACGACCTGCCTGGCAAAACGGCAGTTGGCCTATTCTTCAAAGGAGGCCGGGACCAACACGGTGTAAAGGCGTAAAGGTGGTAGAGCTCCGCAACCACTCGCCCGAGTATTTGGTACCATCGCCTTACCTATTCCTGCTGCAATAGCAGTAATGATTATCATTATCGTGTTCCGGTTTGGAGGTTAAAGTAATCGTTGACTTACGCATGTGGCATTGCCATCTCACTACACATATAGCAACGCACCGTTAACATCTTTGCTGTCTATAGGCGATGGTTTCTCTTTCCATTTGGAGAGCCATCTGCTTGTTTGCTATTTATTGATAAAAAAAAAACAAAAAAAAGCACTCTACTGCTTTTTTATTTATTATTTATCTATGCTCATCACACATATGCCTGTCCCTGTCAGGAATCGATATCGGTACCCATAATTGCGTAGTCATTGTCGCTAAGCACTCAAACAACGGGCTGATTTAACCGCTACTCGGTTTTAAATATTTCTTTGCTTTCTGCTTTCTAGATTTAACGCTCAGTGCTGGTACAAGCGCTGACATAGTCGCCACCTCATTTCGCGCTCGGATTCGACACACCTCGTTAGCACATTTACATTCCATGCCACTCTACTTCCCATTCAAACTGATATCGATCAATCGTTTAATCTTCATAACTATCTAGTGCCTTCACTAACAGGACCACCTGGCGATAAGTATTTTAAAATTTAAAAATATTCGTTCATCCATTAACATAGCCATTAGCTATGGATATCTTTCTATATATACAAAATTTAATTGCTGTTCGTTAGTCTCGCTAAAACTCGAGAACGGCTGAACCGATTTGGCTAATTTTGGTTTTGAATTAATTGTTGAAATCTAGAGAGGGTTTAAAATGTGAGAAAAATATAGAAAAAAAATAAGAGTAGTTAAAAAGGCAGAACAACGTTTGCCGGATCAGCTTGTGGGGTAGGAAGAGAGGATTTATAGTCTATATCAAGGCTGGTCAAATGATTATACAGAAGGGCCTCAATTTCGAATCTGTGTTAGCCGGCTGGCCAGTTTTGCTTGTATGTAATTTTCACTTTGTCGAAATAAACCAGCAGCAAAAATAAACCGCAGATGTTCACGGACAATTCAAAATACGTTGGCCAGCCACTGCGTGCCAGGTACTTGGCGGGCCTGGGTTTGAGCAGCTAGTCGAAGTCCTGCCGCAATAGCGTCAATGCTTATCACTGTCGTGTTCCGGTTTGGAGGGTAAGGTAGCCGGTAAACTTACGGCGTTAGACTTTGCAACAAGATAGCAACGCACCATTAACATCTTTGGTATCTATATGCGATGGTTTACTCTTACCATCAGAAGACAAATCTGCTTGTTTGCGATCTTATGATATAAAAAACATCATGATTCACCGGTTTGTCTATTGGCGAGATAATATTTATACACTTATCTTTTATATCATAGGATAAGCAAACAATCAGATAACTCTTTTGTAAAAAGACAATCATCGCCCATAGACCCAATGATGATGTTAATGGTGGCTAACTATTCGGCGAGATGGTAATACCACATGCAGTATTTTACGAGTTATCTTACTCATCACACCGCAACCTGACAGTGACGCTATTACTGCAGGAATAGGTAAAGCCCACCACCGCACCACCGCACCACCGCCACCAAACCCGGGCTAGACGTTGCGGAACTTTACTTCCTAGTAGTCACGATGCTAGTGACTCACATAGCCAATAGGTAGTATATAATATATGCAGCCAATCAGTCGTCTTATACGACCTGCCTAGCAAAACGACAGTTGGTCTATTCTTCAAAGCAGCACAGAGAATAAAGGAGCTATTTTACGGGGTTAATGTAAGGAGATAAACATCGCCTATAGACACCAAAGATGTTAACGGTGCGTTTCTATATATTATGACATATTTAGCCAAATATTCGCGTTTGAGTTTCTGCCTGCCAGAAGGGCCATTGTGTAAAGGGGGACTGAACCAACTCGGGGAAATTCGTTTACGGTAATTGTTTTTTCTTTACCATAGAGCTAATAATACTTTGTAATACTTTGTTGTATCGCGAGTCTTGATGTTCGAAATTGATCGTAGTCTTTTTAATATATTGTTTGATGCTAAACATTAACAAACCACAAAATATTATTGAAAAACTTCGAACTACCAGAAATGATTAACCTTCTTTTTACATGCGTAGTCGATAAAATTATATATCAATGCTACTTCTACAATAAAAATAAATTAGTTATACTTCAAATATTTAAATATTTTTTATTATTATATGGTACGCCCTTATTTATTACTAGCTGTGCCCGCGACTTGGGGGATTTTCGGGATAATAACTATCCTATGTCCTTTCTTGGGTCTCAAACTATATTTGTACCAAATTTTATCCAAATCGGTTCAGTGGTTTGGCCGTGAAAGCGTAACAGACAGACAGATAGACAGACAGACAGACAGACAGAGTTACTTTCGCATTTATAATATTAGTATGGATAGTATGGATTATTTGGTAAGCTTTATTATTATAATATAGTACGCCCTACAACTCTAAAAAGATTATATTTAACTAAATATTGTGTTTAACCAACAAATGAAAATAAAAGCAAATGTAAGTACCTAATACTTCAGAAAAATACGTGCAACGCAAATGTAAAAACTTCAGTGAAACAAAAAAAGCTTTGTATCAAATAGCATAGCATCAACAAACAAAATTTAATTTACAATAAAATCCCTCAGAGGGCGGATCAATCCCTTGAGGAAAAAAAACCATCGTATCCATAACACAAGCAAATAATTTGCTTATTTGGGGTTAGATCAATACTTGATCAATAATTGACCTAACCCAAAATAGGTAAGCAAATTATTTGCTTGTGTTATGGGTACGATGATAAACGATACTAAATCATAGAAATACATATTATAGGTATAAATAATGAAATAAGTATAATAAAGACCTAAACCCAGAAATGCCAACATCTATGCTCATTGCACAGATGCCTGTCGTATCGAAAATCGTGCCGGAGCTCCATTGATTTTAGTTAGACCCACTGAAAGCTATCCGTTACAGAATATAAAGTTTAGATGAGTATTAGAATATTAATGTAATGGCTGGAATTAAAAGTATCATTACGCCCGGTTACCTTGCGAGTAGGTAAACCGAACGTCTATAGAAATTCCAGTTCAACTGGATTCACCGATTTGTCGGTTAGCGAGATGAATGTTGATCCTCATCACAGCATTTTACCGACGTGATAACGATTATCGACTATTTCTAGTGATAAACGGTACCGACGGCTTTACGTGCTCATCCTAACCACCCGTCAGACTCCGAGCTGCTACTTAGGTTTTGAATTTTTGAAAAAACCCTCGAAAAAACCTCAATAACACTTTTGTCCAACTCAGGGATTAAACCCGTGTGCTCATGATCTGAGCCGAATAGGCTATTCCCTAGACCACGAGGCAGTCAAATTAAGATAAATTCAATGACACCTCATTAAAATCCGTAATGTCGTTTTTACTATAGGGTATGTCAAAACCATTCATACATACATAAGCTTGCAAAATATTACTCTAATTCAAGCTCCGTGGAGTAGAAAATGATAAAATATCACAAAACACCGCTAAAAGATACTACAAAACTATGTCACGTTTATCTAGAACGGCCGCAAAGTATGATTATTAGTCCGATACACAGATACAAGGCAAAGGGCTCTCCATATTGATAAAACAGCGAGTTGTGAAGGGGACCGTGCCTGGTTCGGTTATCACGAAACCTGAAAAACGCTATAAAAAACAGTACACCCCTTACGTAACATTGGATCATGCGATGTCACTGCTTTTCTTAATTTAGAAGCTTGTGGATTGAGGCTTGTCTAAATATGGAATTCGCATGATGTGAGTAAATAATGTGGAAATATTTTTGAAATTTTAGTCAATTTGAATAGCTTTTAATACTTTAGGTATGTATATTAAACAAAAACTTTAAAAAAAAGTAGTTTTAATTCCTTCTTAATAAAGCTTTTTATTCTTCTAAATATCTAAATATTGTACATTTATTATATATATATATATATATAGACGGGCTCCTTGAAAGAATAGACCAACTGCCGTTCTGCCAGGTTTGTCGTAAGAGGCGACCGATTGGTTAAGCGAGTCACTATGATCGTGGCTACTAAATAGCAGAGTTTTGCATTGTCTCTCTCGCGTCTGGTACCACCGCCTTACTTAATCCTGCCGCAATAGCGTCAGTGCTTGCCAGTGTCGTGTTCCGGTTTCGAGGTTAAGGTAGCCGGTAAACTTATGCATGTACCATTAGACCCAACTACAAGATAGCAACGTATAATTAACATCTTTGGTATTTATAGGCCATATAGATACAGGTTTTTAGGATTCAATACCCAAAGGGTAATAAAAGGAACTCTAAAATTATACCTTTCCTATGTTTCTTTCTATGTTTGTCGCAGGGCTCTAACTCTTGAATTGAAAAAAGTTGACACCTGTAATTTTCATAGAATGAGTATTACTGTGGCTACTATCACAAAAAAATCCTGAAGTTCACATAAAAGTAACCTCGGTTAATATAGCTTGGTGGTACGAAAACCTATGTACCCGAGTCCGGTTCGCACTTGACCAGGTTTTTAAGCATTAAGGCTTCACACAAATAAGCCTTTGCCCATTAAAGCTTATTACAGTGGCTATAAACAAGCAACAAACACTGTACTCGCTCCTTTGACAACTCCATTCAATGGGTAAAGGAAATTATATACAATTACCGTTTAAATGTTTATGTTTCAAAGAGACATACGAGTACTTTCTATAAGCGTGCATTCGATGAGCATCTATAAGGGATGTCATGATTACTAAAAAGTTACTTTAATTAGTTACGCCCTGTGTTTTTCTAATAATTTATATATTCATCCTTGTATTCAATAATTCATGTATTCATTCAGGAGTGTTTTAAAGATACGATATTAGAACATCAGAAACTCATATTTAGTCTATCTAAGATGCCAGATCTTGTGATTTAAAGCTCAAAAAGACTGACAAATAAATCATTACGACAGTCAACGTCAAAAGTATATAAAACTAATAGTATCACAGGACAAATACAAATCGATCTAATCCCAAATAAGCAAAGTATTTGCTTGTAATATGTGTATTAGTAAATGATAATAATACATAAAAATACATATATAAATACTGAAAATACATGTAATAAACACCCGAAACCAAAAAATACAAACAATTTCCTCATCACAAAAATTCCAGTGTCTGTGAGAATCACACCCGAGCCCCATCATTGTGTAGTCAGTGTAACCACTCAATAAACAAGGCGGTTTTAAGTATTGCGGTAGATATCATAGATATATTTGTATCGCGTTCGTTCGGGCTCTTTTGAATTTACAAACTGCCTGGCAGAATCTGCCATTCTTCCAAGGAGTTTGTAAAATGCGAACGATTGGCTAAAATTGTCACTACCATGGTGACTACTAGGTGTTAAAGTTCCGTAACATCTCGTCCAAGTTTGGGTCCACTGCTATTCCTGTCGCAATAGCATCAGTACTTGTCGCTGTTGTGATTCATTTTAGAGGGTAAGGTAGCCGGTAAACTTATCCATGTGGTATTACCATCACTTCATACGGATATCATTGTACCATTTACATCTTTGATGTTTAGACACAATAGCTACATTTTTACCGCTGCTGCTACTGACTATCTTACGATAGATAAAAAAACTAGTTAGTGTACAAAACTCGATCTGCGAAATTTGACCCCAAATTACACGGCAATAAATAAAAGTTTGAAATGAATAATTACTGCAAAACAAATCAACAAAACGGTATTCGCTTGATAAATTAATATAATTGCTTAATTATACGGCAATCTTGTTTGAATTGATTGCTAATTTAATTATCTGTGTATCAAAGAATAATTTAAAGAATCATTAATTATTTTATATAATTCGATAGCAAACAAGCAGATGGCTCTCCTGATGGAAAGAGAGACCAACGCCTATAGACACCAAAGATGTTAATGGTGCGTTGCTATCCGTGTGGCGGAATGGCAAAGCTACATGCATAAGTCTAACAAATACCCGGTCGAGACGTTGCAGAACTCTACCAGCTAGTAGTTACGATCGTAGTTATTCGCATAGCCAATCGGTCGCCTTTTACGACATGCCTGGCAGAACGGTAGTTGGCTTATTCTTCAAAAGAAGCCGGGGCTAATACGGGGGAATAGCGTGTTAAAGATGATTTTTGAAAAATTCAAGAGGCGCTTGCAAAAAATTGCAATAGTTATAAACAATGAAGTGAAAAAAATGGTGTTTGGTTTTTGAAATTATTTTTCATTCAAAAGGAAAAGACAATTTCCCAAAAAATGTTATCTCCCGGAACTATTAATTGTTTATAACTTTTGCAAGCGTCTCTTGATTTAAAAAAATCTACACACTATTTCTTTTTTTATCTACACACGAATTCAACGACGCCTCGTTCATATTCTTCGAAGGCGGAGAAAAAAAATTGACCCAAAAAGCACTTGTTAACTAGACTTCTAGATTATAGTCGTTTATACATGTATTCTTTATTTTTATAATCACTGGTTTCCTGTCATAAATCAACGTTTTCCAGCGTCAAAAGCTTATACGTAGCCTAATTGGCATTTCTGAGCAGGTCGGCTACGTATATGCGACAGCGGGGCCTTTGAACAAGCCGCTACTTTAGTGTTTCTATGACGACATGTGACGTGACAAAGCAATGGCACAGACTAGATAAATGCAGTTTGATATCATTGTTGCATTTAGCAATTGTTTCGCGTTGCAATAGTTTGTGTTATGGTTTGCTATTATTTTTATATATAGGAGCAAGCAGATACCTTACTCGATATAAAGTGATAGCGTTTGTATAGATAACAATTATTTTTAGTATAATTCGATAAAAACTCAAATTGCTTTCCGGATGAGAAGAGAAATCATCGCCTATAGACGCCAGAGATGTTAATAGTGCGTCGCTATCCGTGTGGTGGGATATTGATACCACAAGCATAAATTTATCGGTTACCTTACCGTCCAAATCGGTACACGATGCAAGTTTCGACGCTATTGCTGCAGGAATAGGTATTGCGGTATCCATGTACTCGGACGAGATGTTGACGAACTGTACTTAGTAGTCACGATGGTAGTGATACGTGTAGCCAATCGTTCGCCTTTTACGATCTGCCTGGCAGGTTGGCAGATAGTCTATCACTCAATGAGAGCCCGGACCAACACTTTGGATTACTATCCAGTTGACAGAAATTAAATCCCACACAATTTTCCTCTCAACATACGATATGACAGTGAGAAATACCAACATTAGTCCCCGTGTTGGTCCCACGCTCCTTTGTAGAATAGGCCAACTGACGTTCTGCTAGGCAGGTCGTAAAAGGTGACCACTTGGCTACACAAGTCACTGCCATCATGGCTACTATGTGGTAGAGTTCTGCATTGTTTCGCCCGGGTCTAATACCACCACTTTACCTATTCCTACCGCAATAGCGTCAGTGTTTGTCACTGTCGTGTTCCGGTTTGGAGGGTAAGATAGCCGGTAAACATATGCATGTGGCATTAGACCTCGCCTCAAAATAGCAACGCACCATTAACATCTTTGGTGTCTATAGGCGATGGCTAACTCTTTCCATCAGGAGACCCATCTGCTTGTTTGCTATCTTATGATATAAAAAAACATTATTGCGGCAGAAATATCAAGGCTGTGATGCTTAACACGAGACTACAGTAAATTGTAAAGTAGGATATATTTCCCGTGTGGCCCCATTTTAATTGGTGAAAGTTCCGGAGATATTGGAACTGGAAATCGTTTTTTTATATTATAAGATAGCAAACAAGCAGATAGGTCTCCTGATAGAAAGAGTCAACCATCGCCTATAGACACCAAAATGTTAATGGTGCGATGCTATCTTACGGCGAGGAATGCCACGTGCATAAGTTTACCGGCTACTTTACCCTCCAAACCGGAACACGACAGTGTCTAGCACTGACGCTATTGCGGCAGGAATAGGTAAGTAGGTGGTACCAGACCCGGGCGAGGCAATGCAGAACTCTACCACCAGTTACTGTTACTGGATTTTAACTACGTTAAAAAAATATTTAATCACAAAAGGATATTGTATACAATTAGGTACATCACAAAAAAAAACCGAGAAAACGCACGTAGATAAAAAATATAGACATTTTAAAGTTGTTTTAACTGCGTATTGATACTGTCGAAATGATTGACCAATACAAATTCTTTGTAGTCTGTAAATGCGAGCTGTTAAAGTCTAAACTTTAAACAAAGATTAAACTTTCTATCTCTAGCCAATACAGGTAAATTTTAAAATGGCAATACCGTTTCAAAGTTTACGTAATATCAAAACGCAATCGTTACTAAAATTTTATTTTATCGACACGGATATTTTAATTGCATTATTTGTGCATTAACAATTTTATTGGCATAAAAATATAGCCGATTATTTTTCTCACATCCTTACATGGTTAAATTATGTACAGGCAAATATCTATTATCTCTTGAGTGTCCGACACAAAACTCGAAACGATTATGTTACAAATTCATTAAAAAACCGGCCAAGTGCGAGTCGGGCTAGCGCACAAATGGTTCCATACATTGATGTATTGTTTTATATCAATGGTTCCGCACTAAATAGTATAATTATAAAAAATGGTCTTAACATTACATGAGAGTTCATGAGATACAGCCTGATGACAGACAGACAAACAGACAGACGGACAGACAGCGGAGTCTTAGTAATAGGGTACCGTTTTACCCTTATAGATACGAATCCTAAAAATCATATAAAAATCACACATAGAAACGAAATCCCAGTGTTGATCCAATTCCATTTTGAGGAAAAGACCAACTTGAATAGCCTTCAAAAATAAAGAAGTCGGTCAGAAAGGTTTGCTTACAAACGCCATTGCGGCACAAAAATATACCTATACCTGTCGCAATAGCATCAGTGCATGTGATCTCGTATTTCCGTTGGGTGAGTGGGTTCCAGGTAGACGCTAAAGTTATGATTTTGGGATAATATCTCCGCCACTCAATAGGCACTGCAGCATTAACATCTTTTGTGTCTATGGGCGATGATTATCTCTTTTGATTAGAAAGATAGCTTATTTGCCGATCTTATAATATAAAAGGGAGTGAGACACAGTAGTTTCATATGATGTTATTACAATTTGATTGCCAGCTCCAGCTAGCCAGGTCGATCGTTGAACCCGTCCTTACAGGCAGTCTCCTATTGGGGCGATGCCAATCTGGTCAAGTTTAATGCAACTAAGACCCAAACGTGTCTATTCTTCGCTAAATGGAGTCCGTTTCATCTATCTCCGTCTTTCCAGGATGTGTCCGTGCCGTTAACTGACCACCTCGAGCTCCTTGTTATCACCTTAACGCCTACTCTCAACTTTGGTTTCTACATCGAATCTAAAGCCCAAGTTGCCTCAAGACAGCATTTCAGCCCGGGACAGTTGCTCAACCTTTATAAAGATATGTCCGTCCGTGCATGGAATAACTACTGCTCTCACCTCTGGGATGGATCCGCCAAATATCAGCTGGAGACACTTGAACATGTTTCCTGAGTCTATGTTCCTCGATGAGTATAACCTAGGGATCTTCAAGAGAAGAGTGAACAGGTACCTTCTAGGGAAGCGCGTTCCATTTTAGGCCTCATCTTAGCTTACCATCAGGCGAGATCGAGGTCAAGCGCTTCCCTATCGATAATAAAAAAAAGCTCTACTACCACGAACCCTCATTAGTCAATTAAAAAAGCGTGAGGTCATTGGTCAATTCAACTAGCGTATACTTCCGCGGCTCTCTTCGCATTTCACGAAATCACAACCACGGGTTTCAGGGCGGCGAGAGGAAAGATATTACACAAAAATACACATTACTTTTACTTGTACAACTTTACGCAATCGTTATAAAAGTAAAATGTAATCGACACGAGATTTTAATTGCACTTTTTATCGATTATCAATGTTATTAGCGTATCAATATAACCAATTTTTTTACACTTTTACGTGGCAAAATTGGAGCAGCGATCAATTATGCACACTTGCTTCCGTTTCGTTAGCGTTAGCGTATTCGTGACAATTCGTTTCAGCACGTTTTGTTCCGTTTTTGCCAGTTGTTAGGTAACTGATATTATTTTGATGATAAACAAAGGAACTTACTTTAACTGTTCGAAGTTTTTTCAGTAAAACTTTTTTAGGAGTGTTGTGATTTGCAACTCGTAACGAAAATACATTGCGATGAAGAAAAAACATTTTATGTTTTTTTTTTGTCGTGACGCATTTTAGTTTCGAGTTGCATTCATTGCTTTTATATTGCCCGCTCCGCTGATCGAGTGGTTAGCAACCTAACTGCACATCAATGGAGCTCGGGTTTGATTCTTGACAGGGACAAAAATATATGTGATTTTACCCGCGTAGTTCCCGTTCCGGTAGATTTTTCGGGAATAAAATTATCCTATGTCCTTTTCGGGTCTCAAACTATTTTTGTACCAAATTTCATCCAAATCGTCTGAGTGGTTTAGGCGTGAAAAAGAGACAGACGGACACACAGACAGAAAGACATTTTATTACAGCATATATATTAGTTATTATTTATATTGTGCTGTTTATTTTGTTGATACTTATCTATTAAAAAGAAAAAAATGAACTAGTCAAACAAAAATTTTTTTAAGAACCTATATGGGTGGTTTTGCTGGAAGAAATCTCTTAAAGAGATAAGCACGCCATTGTGCATATATTTTCTTTTTAAATAAGTATTGTTTTGTATTTCTGTGTGTACAAAAGAATGAATAAATAAATAAAATCTATATATTTATTTTATTGTTACCGATTTCGATATCGGCAATAAGTAGTCAACCAGCTACAGCTTTGACTATTTAACTAAGTCACAAATGAAACCAGTTAAGTCTGAATGAATATATACTCTTTACTGCGAATCAAAAATTAACAAAAGACAAATGACAGTGTAACTTACAATTATTATTAACAAGGGTAAACAGAGGCGGTCTTATCGCTAAAGAACGACCTCTGCCAGACAACCTTTAGGTGGAGATATTCAAAAAAATATTTTAGTAAGTACTATCCATTACATTTAACAAATAAAATTCTTAAAAAATAGTCAAGCTGATCGGTTCGACTTCACCGGCCACTTTTTTTAAGTATATATGTGTTTTAGCACTTGTTGCTATTCCCTATCATATATATAAAGGATACAACTGGATTTGAACCTTGCCTTGTCGACTTTAAAGGCGGGCAACGCTTTTACCAACTGAGCTACTACTTCTACTACCTACTATCTCAACTTTGGTTCGTACATCGAATCGAAAGTCCTAGTTTCGTCAAAAAAGCTGTGTATTCTGGCAAAAGTGAGACACTGTCTCACCTTTTCAGCTCGGGACCCAATATTTAAATATTGCTTTAGCTAAATAATCGATAGGTTGAAAAATTTCGATGCTATGTTAAAAAACATTTTATTTTTAATTTTCTTCATTGATTCAGATCACCCAAACAAATTGACCGATTTTGATTAACAAAGAATCTCAAAAATTGAGTTGAATGCTATCATAGTTTTCAAATATACAGCATTTCGAAAATTAATATACTGCCATTTTAACAAATTAGATGATTGAACTGAAAAATCTATGGTTATATTTTTTACTCTTTTGAGCTTAAAATACCTTAATTTAGTGGGAAGTTTCAAGGATGGCCCGTAGGGTCAACCGTTTACACATATTTTTTACCGATCGTCGAGGCGCACAGATACTAGGCATCGCCATATGGTGGATGTTTCACGTACCCGGGACAAAGCGGATCGACTCAACGTTCTTGATCCGAACCGCAAGAGACTGGAACATGTTTCCTGAGTCTATATTCCTCGATGAGTACAACCTCGATGAGTACAACAAAAATCTTCAAGAGAAAAGTGAACAGGTACCTTCTAGAGTAGCGCGTTCCATCTTAGGCCGCATCTTAGCTCACCATCAGTCGAGATCGTGGTCAAGCGCCTATCGATACCAAAAAAAGCGGCGTGTCAGTTTTTCGACATGACGAAATTGTCCTTTGCTTTGTGATCGATTTTCTTAGTAAACAATCAATTCTACGAAATTCTCTTTCCCAATCTTTGTAACGTGAGTAATCGTATTATATATTACAGAGATAATAAACTCTTCGGCGAGAATTCATCTTCCCGAAACATTATAACACGTCATTACAGCTATTCGGGACACAGTCTAGTCATTACGTGAGAAAATCAATCTTCCTACTAGGAAACTCAGTAATGTCTCTCACGTGTAAGTAGGGTGACCAAATCCTTATCTTTTACGATACGTACTATTTACTATTTTTTTAAAATGTTTAATATAATTTTAGAACCAAAAATTTTCATTGGTTTAAGTAATTTTAGTCGTAACCCTTAATTTAGCAAACGTAGTAGATAGATAATATTAATAAGGCCTGGTTTGATTTCATAAAGGTACAGGACATTATCATTATATATCATACTAAAAGTTTATTATAATATATCTATTCATAACTCAATGTATGTAAAATAATATTGTGGTTTTTCAAGGAAATCCCACATCCATCTATCCAGTCTATTGATATTGTGTTTAATAATAAATTAATAAACTTTTAACCAAAGAACATGGGCGCTATCATATAAGAATTATAATAACATCTTATATGTAAAAATCTCGTGTCACAATGTTAGTTACTATACTCCTCCGAAACGGCTTGACCGATTTTTATGAAATTTTATATGCATATTCAGTAGGTTTGAGAATCGGCTACTATCTATTTTTCATACCCCTAAGTGATAAGGGTTGTCTACCCCTAACATTGTTTTTTAATTTTTTTAACATTATAATTTTTTTTATAGTGTCGCATTAAAAATTACACCTCTAAAACCCTAAATTTTCACCCTTCTATCACCAACCTCTATTTTTTAATCCCATAATTTATATGGCAAAACAACGTTTGCCAGGTCAGCTAGTATAAAAATAAGAATACATTTATTTAAGACTAGCTGCAGCGTTCAGCCCGCTGCATTATAAAAGTTATTGGTGAATTCCGCGGGATCACCTAACTTTTCCTGGATAAAAATTAACCTGTGTGCTAATCCAGGTCATCATCTATCTGTGTGCCAAATTTCATTTAAATCCGTTTAGTAGTTTTTGCGTGATTGAGTAACAAACATCTATCCATCCTAACATACATCCATCTAAACATCCAAACTTTCGCTTTATAATATTAATGTAGTTAGCAAGTAAAAAAAGTTAAAAAGCAAACAACATTGATACGCAACACTTAAAGAAACAAACGAACAAAAAAGAGAAACAGATATAAAAATAATATGAAAATAGAATATAATGTGCACCGCCATTCGACATCCCAAAATGGCATTACCACTCAGCATACCCCCGTGTTGGTCCGGACTTCTTTGAAGAATAGACTAACTACCGTTCTGCCCACTGACCACATGAATACTAATAGACATGCTATTGGGAAAGAACATGTCACCGCGCATATGAGCAAACGTTCCTATCACTGTCAAAAATGTCATACGTTTCTATATATGTTTTATCATGAAAAAATAGAAATAAACCATGTACTGTTTTATCGTACCGAATGAAATGACAAGGTTTAAAAATTAAAATGATATTATTTCATCGGTAAGTGTAAATACTATAACTCTATATTTCTGAGTGTAATTGCTAGCTATGCTGACAAATTAACTTGAAAGGCGTATCCATTTAATCCGCGTTTCTGCCAGACAAGTCGTAAAAGGCGTCCGATTGGCTATACATTTCACTACCATCGTGACTACTAGGTGGTAGAGTTCCGCAACGTCTCACCCGGGTATATTGTACCACTACCTTACCTATTACTGCCGCAATAGCGTCAATGCTTGTTATTGTCGTATTCCAGATTGGAGGATAAGGTAGCTGGTAGACTTATGCATGTGTCATTGCCATCCCACTACACGGATAGCAACGGACCATTAACACCTTGTATCTGTGTGTAGGTGTCTATCCAGTCCAGGAGAGCCATCTGCTTGTCTGCCATCTTATAGTATAATAAATACGCTGTAATAATACGCTGGCACTATTTTTTGAATAAATACACCCAATTAAATTTTGCTCGATTCGGTATTGCATATATACCTGCGGTTGTGATTACGTCAGAAGCGTTTTTTAATCAGTCAGACTGGAAAGTTTTTGCTGGTCATTATTCAGACCGCGACTGGGGTACCGTTTCTTACTGTTCGTAGTGATTAGATGAAACCAAGCGGCCGGAACACTGTAATGAGTCTTTACGTGCCATAATTATGCAATAACTTGGTAAATTTCGAAATTTCTACCATTTTCAACCAACGTCCCAAAATGGAGGATGGCTCAAATCGGATGTATTTTTTTGTTTGGTACCTCAGAATTTAATCAATTGTAGACCAGAATTAAAAATTGTTTTTTCTTATTCTTCTTTTTTGGACAGTTATATTTTCTGTTTGGTTTTTAAATTTAGCGAAGATTTGATACGAAGTTTTAGAAATATAAGAAACCGAAAATCGGTTGTTGCAGTTTTACTGTGTTTAAATTATGGTTATGATATAGTGGATTCTTTTATATCGTAGGAAAACAAACAAACAGATGGAAAGATAAGCATCGGCTATAGACACCAGAGATGATTGACGCTATTACGACAATAATAGGTATAGCGGTGGTAACGCAGTGAACTACGGGGCACAACTATTTGTACTTAAATTATTAAGGCACTTGCTCAATTGTAATTTGCAGACAAAAGGATGCGTTAATACGCAAAACTGGTTGATGTCTATAACTTTTATATAATATTTAATATAAATATAATATTAAATAAGTGTGATAAAATTATAACACTTCTATAATATTATAAAAATCTTTAGTGACTATCTCTACATTCAATTTTTTTTATTCAAATGGTAAAATTGATGTTAGTGTCATTTCAATTCAAGTCTGCAATTCACTGACATTTTACCACTTTTAATTTCTTTCATCAGTATGTCTACCTAACGTCCCGTTATAATTTATGAACGGCTTGACTATTCTTGACGAAAACAGTGAGAACATGTGATTGTGCAAATGACGGACCACAATCTTTTTATCGAGAGTAAATTTACACCCGGCTTATTGAGTGTGTGTTAAGCTCGTAATTATTTAAATATATAGTAATAGTATTTATGCATATTCTAATACTCTAGTATTTATGCATATTCTAATAAACTAGAGCGGCAGCTTTGTGCTGTTTTACAAGTGAATAATATTAAATGCCTACATGTTTAAATGCCTAATTGTTATATTTGACCGCCCCGTTGGTCGAATGGTTAGCGACCCTAACAACGCAATCTACGGGGCTCGGGTTCAATCCCTGGCGGGGACAGGCATTTGTGTGATGAGCATAAATGTTTGTATTTCCGGGTTTAAGTGTTAAATATATCCCAGTATTTATATATGTATTTCTGTGTATTAGTATCGTTGACTAACACACATAACAATAGCAAATAATTTGCTTACTTTGGGGTGTCAGTAAGTGTAATTTGTCCCGTGAAAAAGTATTCAAATTTAAATTTAATTTATTTATGACAAGTTATGAAGTGTATTTTAACATCTTTATTTTTTTTGTTTCAGGTACGAAACAAACTTACTCATTTGCATGTCAACTGTCATACTTAAACGAAGGGGGGTATGAATGAGGGTATAAATTAATATGAACTTTATTATAAACATTATGAATTTACAAGGTAATTAACATATCACATAAAAGCATTATAATCGTGAAAAAACTCTCTTTACCTATGATGAATGATAACATTACCTTAATAAGTAATTGATTAAACAACAAAATATTTTGTACGACACTCATAAAAAACACATTTCCCAAAATGCATGGTTACCCTTTATGGTAAATATAATAAACTTATACATTAATTGTAAATAATGCAAAAAGTTATGTATGTATATTGTATTATGTATTTCTGGAAAAAAATTATATATGTATATTGTATTGTGTATTTCTGGAACCCTCAATTAAATCTTCAACAATTTCATACGGAACCAAATGGGAATATAATCTCCCAAACGAAACAACGAAATCGATTATGTAAATAAACTACAGAGTTCGAAGGTTACAAACGTAGAAAATATAGCCGAAATCATAAACTTCTTTTTAGGGTTCCGAAGTAAACTAGGAACCCTTACAATTTCGCAATGGCCGTCGGTCCGTCCGCTCGCACGATAGCTCAGAGATCCTTAATACTAGAAAGCTGTAATTTGGCATGAACATACATATTAGTCACGTCAACAAAGTGGTAACATAAAATCTTGAAAAATATTTTATTTTAGGGTTGCTCCCCTACATGTAAAGTGGGGATGTAATTTTTTTCTTATGTACCCCATTGTGTGAGACACCGTTGGATAGGTTGTAAAAAATAAAAAAAAAAGGCATTTGTTCGTAAAATATTAAGCTTTTCAATGCTAATTCTTGGTAGAGTCAAGTGTCTCCCCCTCTGCAGACTGAACGGTTGGTTTTGGGGATAAAAAAAAATCATGGTAGTAGTAAATGTAATGAAGTTAAAAGGAAAACTATCACGACTTAGATAGCTTTACAAGTTTTTGAGTAATAGTTGACCAACTTATAAAATGTACTTTGAGAAGTTTTTACATGCGGTGAACCTGTGGTGCGCATATATATTTGTCATTGACGTTGAATAACTTAAATGTTCATAGTATGAAACTATAAAATACCTCTTTTTAGTCCGCATTATTGTGATGGGCAACTTCGGAACCCTATATTGCGTGTGGCCCAACACCCACTTTACCAATTTATTAATAAGTAGATTTAAAACGCTTTCTTTCCTTTAAATGATAATTCTTTATTATTAACTAGCTGTTGCCCACGACTTCGTCCGCGCGGACTTCGTTTAGTCCGCACAGCTTCTCCCCCGTAGGTGATAGCGTGATAATATGTAGCCTATATGTTGACCCGACCTGTTAGTAATATTCATGCAAAATTTGAAATAAATCCATGCAGTACCTTTTGAGTTTACCCCGGACATACATACAGACAAACAGACAAACAGACAAAAATTCTAAAAACTATATTTTTGGCTTCGATATCGATCGTAGATCACGCCCCAAGTATTCTTTTAAAAAAATATTCAATGTACAGTTTTAACTTTCCTACGATTTTATTATATGTAGAGATATGAAAAAAGTGATTGATTAAGCATGATATAAAAAGTACGAAGTACATAAAATCAACCTTGTCTTCAAAAAATTCATTTTTCCCTACAGAGCGTCATTATTATAAAAATAGCTGAAGAGCCACTATGTTTATATGTAGAATTCAAATGCCCTTTTATACAATTTCCTTTATAAATCTAATTAAGGTGTATTCATCGAACGCGGAAATATCTAACGATTATTTGTAAATGCGAGTGCGTATTTCTATTTTTGTCTTGAAATACTTCCTCCTCTAAAAAGTAAAATACTTCCACATCCAATAGTTTATATAAGCGTTTGGGACACGTTACGAAGTTTTAGAGCAGATTCTAGCAATTGCCGGGATTAACTCACGTACTCTTCCTATACACATAAATAAATATTCACGGGACAAATTACACTTACTGATCTAAGCTCAAAGTAAGCAAATTATTTGCTTGTGTTATGAGTATTAGTCAACTTTAGTAATACATAGAAATACATAAAATATAAATAAGAAAATATATTTAATAAACACCCAATCTCAGAAATACAAACATTTAAGCTCATCACACAAATGCTTTGTGTGATGAGCATGCATATAGCATATATATATATATATATTATATATATATATATATATATATATATATATATATATATATATATATATATATATATATATATATATATATATATATATATATATATATATATATATATATATATAATATAATATAATATTATAACAAGCATTAATTAAAATTAACCTAATACAAATCTATATCTATCTATACATATAATAAATATATATATATATATACACATATATATATATATATAAATATATGTATGTATATATATATATAATATATATAAGCTCCAAAAAAAGATCGGTTCCAAAAATATGTGAAAAACCGAGCAAATCTCGGTCAACCAGATATTATGTATATTAATACTAGTTATGCTTCGATTTTTATCGACACAGACACATTATCTTTATGATCTTTATGGATAACCAGCGACACCTTTGAGTGCCGCCACGTCCCAAGGCGTCGCCGCGTCGGACGCTACGCACAGTTTAGGAAGCCCTGCGATACATAATTATTAATTACAGATACGCCTAAGAATTACTCGTTAATAGTAGGTGTATGATTGTGTGTAAATTGAAATTTTGAACTTAATTCGTGCCACTGCGCCGTTTAATCCTACAGTAATTCACAAGTAACTAACAGCACAAAGAGGAGGCAGACAACAATACTAATTTAATTTATACCGTGTTTCACTAATTGGCTTGTCACAAAAAGGTCTGAGGGCATGAAAGTAAAGTCAGTCTCAACACGAAGGTTAGACCTTTGTGGGCGTCGAAAGTAAGATGTTATACAGATTTAATGAAGACCTTTCGTTCGAAAAATGTTTTAATTTACATTTTTAATGATGACTTGTGAATTGTCGAAGCATTTTAAAATTTCACAGTTATAATTAATTGAATTATCGATTCTCGATGGATATGTGCTTTATCACGAAGATATATCTTTATTTATAAATAAAAAAACTATTGTGTTCGTCGTTAATTAATAAGGCCACCAAGTATTGATTTCTGAACATCCCTAAGTTTTAAATTTCAAGAAGCTACTTCAATGTATCATTGCCCTGTATATATTCATTTTACTTGGCCTGTATATATTTTTCTTGACATTTGATTTTATAGCCCATATGCAACTTCAAGCGAAGCTCTACTCTTTACGTTAATATCATATCAAAATCCACAAACAATCAGACAATATATTGAAAATCATTGATTCGTAATCTACTGACTTTCTCTCGACGTTTACCCTCCATTTTTTTATATCATAAGATAGAAAACAAGCAGATGGGTCTCCTGATGGAAAGAGTCAACCATCGCCTATAAACAACAAAAGTGTTAACGGTGCGTTGCTATCTTGTGGCGAGGTCATATGCCACATGTATAAGTTTACCGGCTACCTTATCCTCCAAACCAGAACACGACAGTGACAAGCACTGACGCTATTCCGGCAGGAATATGTAAGGCGGTGGTACCATACCCGAGCGAGACAATGCAGAACTCTAACACCTAGTAGCTAAAATATTTTTGATAGATACCTTGAACTTACACCCATACCAGTCTCTACTGTTCCATTAAACGATGATTATCTCTTTCCATCACGGGATAATCTGCTTGTAAATCTGCTGATAAATCATAAAATGGTATATAATTTTAAGACAAATAAACTAGCAATTTATCGTGGTATAACACGCGTAGGTTTCAATCTCGCAACAAAATTGGGATAAAATGTAGCCTATGGCACTAAGAAGAATTTTCGTTATCAATGTAGTAAATCCAGATATTATTTTCTAGAAACAAATTAAAAGACTTACAAACTTTATTTGTTTTTCAATCAATTTTTCAGCTGTTTTATATTAATTTAATCTCAGTTCGGCTGTATGACGTTTTTTATGTTTGTTATCTCAGAACTCGGTCATTTATAAACCGATTTTGATTTTGTTTTTGTTTGAGAGGGTATACTATTTGTTGCGTTTCATCATTTTAATTTGGTGAAGATTCGACTGCCGGCTCGGATATATAGGAAATAGGAAGTTGGTTGCTGCAGTTGTATACCGAGTGCATGTAGAAATTTTATTTCATAAAATTGATTATTAGATGTACTGACCACGGCACCGTAGGCAGGTAACTTTACTGCACAATAATCTGCCTAAGACCGCAATTTGCAGCCAATTTCATCACCTCGTCGATCTTCCAGTGTTCCCACGTTGTTACCGCAACATTCTAATGATTAAACCGGGCCAGAGGTGGCATAACATGGCTGCAGGTCGCAGACGTGCCTACACCTTGTAAACATAGAATATAATTAAGCTTGTAGCATCGAGTGCATCGAAATATCTTTTAAGCGAGAACGAGGGTCCTAGTTCTTGATAATTAATGTGATCCTACTTATCTCTACGTGTTATAATATTTTGATACTTCTTCTTTATTTTATATTAAACATAGATTAAAATGATACAAGTATTCGAAGTAACGGTAATAGGCATTTAACTTTGTCATTCAAGTATGAGTCTATTTTTTTATTTTCACGTTAGGTAATAAGATACCAAACAATCAGATGGCTCTCCTGATGGAAAGAGACAACCATCACCTATAAACACCAAATATCACTATCCATATGGCGCATCACTATCCATATGGCGGAATGGTAATGTAAACACTCATGTCATTAAATGACAGGAATATTGTTACGAAAAAATAATTGATAAAAGCAAAACTGACAAATTAACGATGTATAATTAGTCGTAGCTATTGCAAACCATACATACCTAACGGCTGTTACGCGTTTATGGACATCCACCTTAATAAATAAATGTGACAAATTATCACATCGTTTATTTAATTAAAGCCGTCTATCAAATAAAAACGAGCGGCAATTACAGTTTATTTTAAACGAATTTACTTCCTACGCAGATATTTGATAGTATGAGAATTTGTCTCTACAATTTTGTCTAATTTGATATAAAGCCAAATAAATCAGCTACTAAGACATAACCAAGATTAAAACTGCTTTCATTTTTCTCTTGTCAACTTTTAACGTCTTCTATTATGACAAGAAACAGAAAGTTAGAGATGAATAAGTCAAAATACAACCTAAGCTAAGTCTAAGTTTGGTTGCATTTTTCTTTATCCTAAGACCCACAGTATTTTTATTAGTTCACAAGCAACCCGCCCTTGCATTACATGCGCATAAAAGAGCATAAACTCGCGGAACTGGATTATGGACTACTAGGTGAAAACCCGGCTTCGCTCGGAAGTCTCATAATACGCAATCTTATACACTAACTCAAATAATAGATATTAAAAAGTAGCAACACTGTAGTGACGTCTTTTTGTCAACTATTACGTTGGCTTAATAAAGAAAACACTATAGTGTTGCTATTTTTTAATTTCTACTCTTTTATGAACAAAGAGAAAATAAGTTTCACGATAATCTGCGCTTCGTTCTACGATACTTTAATAAATGCTTACGCCATCTACCCATGAAGCAGTATTATATCTGGTGGCAGCACTTCTAATACCTACTTGAAACATAATTTAAAATACTGCTGTCATCTTCTGAGGTCTTACCCTCACTTTTTAACACAGCTATATAAAAATAGACGGAGAGACATAAGGTCTCGAGCATAAACTCGCGGAACTCGTACGCCAAACGTATATGGGATTATGGACTACTAGATGAAAACCCGACTTCGCTCGTAAGTCTCATAATACGCAATCTTATATACTAACTCAAATAATAGACATTAAAAAGTAACAACACTGTAGTGACATCTTCTTTCAACTATTATGTTGGTTTAATAAAGGAAACACTATAGTGTTGCTATTTTTTAATTTCTACTCTTTTATAATCTGCGCTTCATTCTACGATACTTTGATAAATGCTCACGCCATCTACCCATGAAGCTGTATTATATCTGCAGGCAGCACTTCTAATACCTACTTGAAATACAATTTAAAATACTGCTGTCATCTTCTGAGGTCTTACCCTCTCTTTCTAACACAGCTGTATAAAAAGAGACGGAGAGACCTCATAGACAGAGATATAACGTGAATATGTGTTTCAAGTGATTAATACGAGTGCTAGCTCCACCTATACCTACAAATACTTCATGCATCTACCCCACATATTTGCAACCTTTAACGAAATGTGGCCGATTTGTCTGTCAGCACCGTTAGAATTTTTAATCACTATTTTAACAAAATACTCGACAATCCAAATTTTGCGGATATATGTTGTCAACTCAAAATTATTATTTTTTACGCTTTATAATTTAGGTAAGGTTCCAATTGAGTCTACCGTAACCCTTGACGAAATTATTAAGATTATACTACGTAAGCGAGAGTATGAACCATTTACTATTTGAAGGAACAGTTGATTTATTCTTATTCAGAACATTGGCCTTGTAGAAAATATAACTACTCGTGCAATTCAATTCTGATGATCCCAATACTTCACAATTTACACGCACGCTAAAGCCTTCGGCAGCGACTCGGCTCACTGTTTCGGCCCGCCAAACTCGAGACGCTGGTCACGATTCACGAAATCCTGATGCCACATACGCTCCCACTCATCGTCAAGATACTACCCTAAGCCGAGGTTTGATCTCACAGGAGAGACCCTTAGGGCGGGCTCTTAGCCCACTTAATTTAAACTCTGGTTGAGTACTTTGCTCGCCTGAAATGCCCGATTTTCTTTGGAATTTTGACCAACTGCTTAATTTAATTCCCAAGAAAATGTTACAACTCGTAACTAAAACGAGGTGTTTCAATGATATAGAAACCGGGCGTTGGTAGTTGAGCTTACTAATGTTTTCCCCGTGTTGGTCCCGGGCTCCTTTGTAGAATAGGCCAACTGTCGTTTTGCCAGGCAGGTCGTAAAAGGCCACCAAATGGCTATATGAGTCACTACCATCGTGGCTACTAGGTGGTAGAGTTCTGCTTAGTCTCGCCCGGGTCTGGTACCACGACTTTACCTATTCCTGCCGCAACCGCGTCAGTGCTTGTCACTGTCGTGTTCGGGTTTGGAGGGTATGGTAGCCGGTAAACTTATGCATGTGCATTAGACCTCGCCACAAGATAGCAACGTACCATTAACATCTTTGGTATCTATAAGCGATGGTTGACTCTTTCCATCAGGAGACCCATCTGCTTGTTTGCTATCATATAATATAAAGAAAACTTACATGTGATATTGTTAGTTTTTTTGTCCCCCGTATTAATTTGGGTCTCGGAAGAATAGATCAACTGGTTTACAGCTGGAAAAGACAATCTCATAAAAGACACAAGAAGGCTGATACATGTCACTTATATCATGACTCCTTACTAGATGGTAGAGCGTTGTAA
Source organism: Apodemia mormo (assembly GCA_036924255.1). NCBI lineage: Eukaryota > Metazoa > Arthropoda > Insecta > Lepidoptera > Riodinidae > Apodemia > Apodemia mormo. The sequence continues at coordinate 20,591,590 of JAUPFN010000021.1, read as the reverse complement.
TATCTCGCCCGGGTTTAGTATCGCCGCCTTATCTATTCCAGCCTCAATAGTATCAGTCCTTATTGATGTCGTATTACGGTTTGGAGAGTAAGGTAGCCGGCAGCCTTATGCATGTGGCATTTCAAACCTGTCGTACGGATAGCAACGCACCATTACCATTTTGATGTTTACAGACGATGGCTATTTCTTTCTATCAGGAGAACCATCTAATTATTTGCTAAGTATCTTCACGCCCGTATCCCCGAAGGGGTAGGCAGAGGTACAACAAGTGCACCCACGATTAGCCGAAGATACTTGGTCCCACAATGTGATAGGTGGCAAGCCTATCGCCAACCGGGCACTTTCCAATCCCGAGCAACTTTGTGTTTCTCAGAAAACTGAAAAAACACTTTTTTTTTAAGTGCCCGACCCGGGAATCGAACCCGGGACCTCATGTGGTCGACGCCAACGCTGGACCACTAGACCACAGAGGCGACTAATTATTTGCTATATTACAAAATACTAGCAACTTCATTGGCGTGATCCACATGCGTTATTTTCATTGTTTTACTCTGTCGGGCTAAAAGTGGTCTGTTACTCAGTGCTGCAGCTTTATATTAGTGAAAGATTTTTTTCATCGACCAAAAACAAAACTGCTGTTTATGAGTTCATCCATAACAAACAAGTCTTTTTTCCTACATTTATACCTCATATTTCTTTATGCTTCATATTAGATATAAGCTTCCCCGTGACTTCGTCCGCGTGGGAAAATTTCAAAAAAAGTAGCCTAATTTACTCCCTATCACATAAGCTCTCTTCTAGTGAAAGTCCCGTCTAAATCGGTCCAGCCGTTCCAGAAATTATTCGGAACAAACAGACAGACAAAAATTGTAAAAAATATTATTTTGATATATGTACCGTGTATACATCCCTATACATTTAGTAAAAAGCGGTTATTTTAATATTACAAACAGTCACTCCAATTTTATTTATTTGTATAGATAAAATATTGTTTAATGAACTGCCTGCAGTACGGCAGAAATCTTAATAGGCGCGAATAGAAAGGGAAAAACTAACACAAAATATAATTTTGGTATATTCTGCAACGTCGCGGCTTGGCGTAACTCCTTTATAATGTTTATTTTGAAGTAATTTCTATTGTTTTAGAATTTACACACAGTCACAACGAAGTGTACAGTCCTCACACACTATAGAGTGTGAATTGTGAAACAGTTCAAGTTTCTCAATCCACATCTATATCCGTACTAATCAATACTAAAATTAAAAATGCGAAAGTCTGTATGTCTGTCCGTCTGTCTGTTACACTGTCACGATTTAACCACTGCCCCTATTTTTATTAAGTTTGGCATGGAGATAGTTAAAGACCCGGGGTTAAAAACCAACTTGAAATATGTACGTGATGAAAGATTTTATGAAAATTTTGATAATCGACACAAAATGATACCTTTAAATTTAAATTTTTTAAAGTAAAATGAACTTACAAAAGCAAAGTTTCTAAGAGTGGTTAACAAAGAAAATGTTCTTAGCTGAATCGGAAGTAGGTATAGATACTATGAAGTCTGCTGGCCGCTCGCCAACTTGGCGGGCGGTATTGATTGATGGCAGCTGTCAGATCTACAGGGAAATGTTCCAATATGGCTGATTATTATGACCATCTTATTTACCTCACATCCTGTGTGTTGTTACAACAAATACTACCATGTGGTCTAATAACTAGCATATTCGACTCAACTCTGAACTCATGAAGTTCCGGATTTGATTGCCATGTCGAGTATAAGTGTCTTTTTGGGATTATTTCTAATCAAAATCTCAGTATTAGTCTAGCGGCTGTGTTAATACTCCCGTATCACGGACGAGTAACCTGTCAGTCCTGTTTTAGCAGGAAACTAGCAATGGTATCCTTATAACGCCAAGATGAGTTGTAACACTACCGTATGTCAAAGTGACGCCACTATTTGATACAAGTGTGAGTTTACTGTATGACGCCTCTATATGCACCAACTGGGATTAATTTGGTTTAGACTATGTGTTGTAGGCGTTGTTTTTTTACACGGCTCAACTTGGTTTTGAGACTTCAGGTTTTGGAGCCTTCAATAAAATGTTCGTAGCGCTCTGTCTGTCTATGTTTTACTTTTTGGTCTCAAGAAGGAATTGTAGCGGTTTAAGCAATCTACAAACGCTACATGATAAAATAATTTTAAAAAAAAATCATAAAATTAAAAAATAAAATCCTGAATCGCGATATCACAATTATTTATCTTGTGCACATTATATACAAGTTTCAACGCTTCTCAAATGGACTTCGGTCCAGAGGCAGTACACCTTGCCTGCCTGAGAAGATCTTCCTTCCACGTCCTTCAGTGACGTCATCAAACTTCACAGTGATGACGTCACCCTGACAAAAAGTTGGCCCGCTGGTTTCATCACAATGGCCCTTCAGCGTTACCAACCAGCGGCACCACAGAACATTAAATTCTAATTGTATTAAAATAGGTTAGATTTTAGGGCCCTAATTTATGAACAATTAGTATTGAAAAAAAGTCTTTTCAAATAATTGTTAAATGTTCGACTATTATATTATAGCAGTAAACAGAATCTTTGTACTTACCAGATCCAAGAAATTAATTCATGCGTTCCATTATTATTAGTCATAGATACCTATACTATAAGCTAATAAGAAAATCGGATTTGTGTGGGTGAATATCGCTAACCGGAAGAAACAAATCGAAGATAAAACATATACATAATAAATTATTTTTATTTAACGAATTTCAAATTTAAATAATTTAATTCGAAATAGAATATATCTTGATAAGAATCCGATACCATAAGCCATAATCCATAAAAGAGCTGGGATAATTACGTAGTTAATCTGTTTTATGATCATTATCACACCCATTAAGAAATGTTTAAGATACATATTTGATACTAGCTGTTGCCTGCGACTTCGTCCGCGTGGACTTCGTTTACTCCGCACTGCTCCTCCCCTGTAGATGATAACGTGATAATATGTAGAGCTTACCCCGGACATACATACAGACAAACAGATAAACAAACAAACAGACAAACAGACAAAAATTCTAAAAACTATATTTTTGGCTTCGATATCGATTGTAGATCACGCCCCAAGTATTCTTTTTAAAAAATATTCAATGTACAGTTTTGACTTTCCTACGATTTTATTATATGTATAGATATCAATTCTTCGAGTGCAATCAAAAGCTAATAGCGACCTCTGTCTCGTCTTAAAAGCGTTTTAACCTACTACCATTACGTCGCAGCCAAGGAAATGTAATTTATTTAAGGCGATTACAGCTGCGAACGACCTTGAGTTTCTGACAGGAGCAGCGCAAAAATTATATCGCGCGCTAGCTTGCTCAAACGTCAAAGAGTATTTACAGTGAATGCAGATACCTACGTTTTAACATTTTTGTTCACCTATATGAACTTTTATCATCATGAATCGACTGAATGTTGTCAAACTCAAAACTAATAACCACTAATCGCTCATTTATCGATTACATATACATTCGTTTTAGAAAAACGATAAATATCTAAAGAAAAAAAATGTACCGAAAATCGACAAAAAATCATATAACAATTTACACAATAATAACAGTTTCGTTTCCTATTTCTTTGAAAGTGTTGTAATATACAATACATCCCGTGCAGCACTTTATTTTAATACATACAATCAACAATTAATATTTAACAAAACCTTTCAAAATTTGTCGCCTCTGTGGTGTAGTGGTCCAGCGTTGGCGTTGACCACATGAGGTCCCGGGTTCGATTCCCGGGTCGGGTACATAAAAAAGTGTTATTTCAGTGTTTTGAGAAACACAAAGTTGCCCGGGATTGGAAAGTGCCCGGTTGGCGATAGGCTTGCCACCTATCACATTGTGGGACCAAGTATCTTCAGCTAATCGTGGGTGCACTTGTTGTACCTCTGCCTACCTCTCTGGGGATATGGGCGTGAAGATACTTTCAAAATTTGATTTGGTTAAATATAATCTCTTGAATAATATTTTAAAACTAACTAGCTTCTTAGTTTTTGTTTCAATATCTCGTAATAAAAAAGAAGATATATAATTTGATTTAATGTTTATAGAGGAAACTACTAAATAAGTTAATTTATTTAGACTATTTGTATGTATAATATATTTAATTTATTTATTTTTAGTTGCGAAGTCCTTACTACCTTCAAATAGTACCAGTTTTTTTTTTCTTTAGAGTTTTGCTTTTTATTCGCTTGCTTGAATTATCTTCGTTGTTTATATGTTTTATTTTTTATTTATTTTTGTACATTTATACAAAATATTGACAAAATACTTATCTATCTATAGCTAATAAAACATTCAAGCGTAAACGTAGGAAAGCGTAAACATGAATAGTCTCAAAATATTATTCAGCGTCTACTCGCAAACAAAACTATTTATAAAGTACTAGCTTTCAGCCCCTTTAATACCCTCTTTTACCTCTTTAAGAGATAAAACTCACAGCATCCTTACATGCACGTTTATTTAATTGAATTAAAGATCATGACTAATAAATTTGAAGAGATTTTGATTAAACATATTTTATTTTTTCTACAAACTTTACCACTTTTTTCATCCTTTGAAGAGATGATATTTGAAAACCTTAAACTCGTATTCATTTAATTCTATTAAAAATCATAAATACTAAGTTTTAAATAATTTCTACAATATTCTACAATAAACAATCTATTTTTTATACAAACATCAATGCTTTTTTTACCCTTTAAGGAATAAAATTTTAAAAAATCCCCAACTATATGATTCTTAAATTGTGTTGAAGATTATAAGTGCCGAATTTCAAGTTATTTTCACCATAAACCTTTGATTTTTCATATAAATTGAAACACACACTTTTACTCCTTTAATGGATGAAACTTCGAACATTACATGCGTGTTTCTTCAATTTCGATTGAAGAGCATAAGTACTAAAAAAATCCAAAACTTCGTACTTCTTAATTGTGTTAAAAATCATAAATACTAAATTAAAATAATTTAGATTTTATAGTAATGCAATAAATAAACAATTCATTTATGATACAAACTTTAAAGCCTCTTTTTACCTCTCTATAGGCTAGAATTCCAATAAATATTAAATTTATATTTAATTTTTTTTCAGTTAAAGGATAATTTAATTACGGCATATCATTCTATTTGAGTTGTAATAACTCAAAAATGACAGACTTTCAAACAAACTTTCACCCCCTATTTCACCATCTTAGGGGATGAATTAAAAAAATCCTTTCTTATTCCTTGTCTATATCATAAGAACAACATCTGTAAAAAAAAACAGACTCTCGGTCCAAGCTCATTATCTACTATAAAAAAACATCCAAGCGTAAACGAAATCTTCAATTTCCAAACGGCACAATCTTACTATTGTGCCAAACGTTCTATCTGTACTATTACTCTTTGACTCGAATATGGAGAGCGGAGCATGCTAACATGCGACACAGCCTCCCCGTATGAACGCTACCGGGAGACTGACTTTTGACGCGAGCGCTGTCCGCGAATTAAATAATAAGGTTTTTATTGATTTAATAGCACACTATAATGATTTTGTAAAATTTTGAACTTAAATTTTATAAAGCAATAAATTGTCTGTAATAAAAAGAAAAAATCATCAAAATCGTTACAGTAGTTTGGAATTTATAAGCAATTTTTTGTGTAAAAATAAGAAAGATATTCGATTTTTTTCCGTCAAAAATAACAATAAAATTTGAAAAAACGAACTTAAAATTTAAACTTAATTATATTATACGTATAATGCATATTTTTTTTAAATTATTGGACCAATCGGTTAGCAGTAGTAGGCTTTCAAATAGGTGTCTATTTCGTAGTTTGGCATTACCTATCGCCTTAACAGGCCTTTTTTAAATTCATTGGATAACAAACAAGGATGTTTTATTAATCAGACAAGGTTTCAATCGAGTCCTTACCCCTTGACCGAATATAGAATAAGATTTGTAAAACAGCATTTATTAAGATGGTCGACTATTACTCGTAAACTGGTAAAACCTACTTGATCTATATATTGATAGTTTTCCTTTTAAATTCAATATATTTACTACTACCGTGAATTTTTTCCCACCTCTAAAACTAACCGTTTGGCTGGCAGAGGGAAGGGGGGGGGGGGGGGGGCATTTGCCTCTAACAAAAATGAGCGCTTTAAAGCTTCACATTTCACAAACGAGTCCCTCAATCGAAAGATTGTCTTAAGTTAGTAAGGCTTTACAAGACCAGATCAAGATGTTATAGAACTCTGTCACCTATCACTTGTCTCTACTTACTCTACCCATAACTTCATTTTTTAATGTTATTAGAAAGCAAACAAACAGATGACTCTACTGATGGAAAAAGAAACCATCGCCTATAGACAGCAATGGTGTTATTGGTGCGTTGCTATTTTACCCACCAGACTTGCGATAAGAATAGGTAAGGCGGAGGTACCATATACCCGGGCGAGACGTTGCGGAACTCTACCGCCTTGTAGTTACGATGTTAGTGACAGGTATTGTATACAGGATGGTATAGCCAATCGGTCATTTCTGTCGACCTGTCGAGCAGTTCGGCTGGTGTAGACCAACTTATTTAGCTTTTTCTTCTTTTAAGCCCGCTGTTCACAATCCCGCTGAGTTTCTTCCGCCGGATCTTCTCAATGTGTGGCCGCGTTCTGATCCGGTAGTAGTTGTAAAAAAAACGACTCACAGCATTTTTAATTTCATAATAAATAATTATAATTTTAAAATATTTGCACACCATATCATGGTAGAATATGTTGGTAATTTAATCAAATTTTAATAAGTTGTAACTCCCATATTCTGGCAAATAAATAATTTCTTTCTTTCTTTAATAAAGTGTTGATGATTGAACAAGCGGATGGGTTGGGTAAAAAGTGACTCTTTCCATCAAAAGACCCATCTGCTTGTTTGCTATCTTATGATATAAAAAATATGTAGTGTTAGGTATATTTATTTGTAATATGAATAATATTGGAAATAATGCTTGACTGTGTTATTAATATTCGTTTATCTCGCATAATAGATATTAGAATTTGTTGTTATCAAAATGCTGCATTACAGTGGCGCCACTTCCGCTACGAATCGCTAATCAAATTAAAAACTTGGAAGTGGTGCCATCTGAACTGATATGTTTGAAGTTGACACTTTTCAATCTACCTTACTTTTAAATATTGTAAACTGTGTGATACTATAAAATAAATTGTACGTAAAACTGTCTATTATTAAAAACGAACCTTACAGTAGATATAAGTTATGAGTAGAGTAAATAGAGTTAAGTGATAAGTGATAGAGTTCTGCAACGTCTCGGTCGGGTCCTATACCGCTTTTCCTCTTCCTGTCACAATAGCGTCAATGCTTAAGAGTACATTTAAGAAAAATCTAAAGCTGCACATCCTAACAATGAGGTCAGCACCTGCTATCTCATTGTTAGTTATTTAGGATTAGTTAGTTAGGATTAGGTAGCCTGTAAACGTATGAATGTGGCATCGCCATCCCACCACATTTTCAGCAACGCACTATAACCACATCTTTGGTGTATATAGTCAATGGTTTTTCTTTTAATCACGAGAGCCATTTGGTTGTTTATTATATATTACAGGCAACATCGCGTGCACACAACCATAAACAAAATAATTGTCTCGAAGATTACGGAAGTTAATCACTAATTAGATGGATGTATTACTCCGGCTCTCGCAACAGATTATTATTTTATAATAGATACCGTGCTCGAAATCACGATCTTATCGATTCGACAATAATTCGCCAACAGATATCGATTTCTCTTCCCGATCGTTATCGGACGTCGGATGGACGAAACGCCTTGATCGCAAACATGGCGAGATGTTATCAATTCACTGACGTGAACGGTGAACATTCGAGTTAATGTATAGAGTAAACAACCATCGATGACCTTAGAGCGTATACCCGTATAGTGCGTGAACAAATATACAAGCTTTATATTTTAACTTGTTTGTGTCTATTGAATCTCTTACCGCTAAAAGATACGTCTGTTTGCTTAAATATTAGAGATGCCAGTAAAGTGGTTTTGCCGAATATCGAATATCAAATATCCAGTCAGATCCTTGGCCGCATATCGAATGGTCGGCCTCCCAATATTCGGCAGCGTACTTGTTTCATTAGTGAGTTGATCGTGACACAATATTTATAATATTATTTTTGTATTGCAGATTGAGTGACTAATAATCTTGTATTGCTGAAAATATATCTGATTGTCAAAAGAATATAATTAGTATCAAGAAGTAACGTAAAAGAATAAGCACTGAAAAAGATGTTTTCATTCATAAAAACTTAGCTCTGATAAAAAGTATTGAATGTTATAGTTTTTGGTAAAATATACTTTAATTTTATAAAATATACTCTATCTTAAACTGTTATTCTTACTAACAAAGATTGTCTAGTAGGGATAGCTCTTTGGCTATAAGACTGCATGTGTGTACTACAAGGCTTTAAATTGTCTATACTAAGCATGATTTTTTTATTGTAAGTTTGGGCACAATAAAATTTATCATTCATTCATTCATTAACTTTAAATAATATGTTCGACTTTTTCTCATGATCAGGTATTCGATATTCGTCTGAAAAGTTCGAAATATTCGGCTAAATTCCGAACACCTAAGAAAGTGGACGAATAGTAACCGAAAATTTGGAGCATCTCTATTAAATATAAAAACGTTTTGACAATTGGACTGTTACTAATAACGCTATTTGTTAGAAGACTAAGTGACAACATCGATGTGAATATAATATTTGATTAAAAAAGCTGGATGTTTCCGGTTAAAAATAAATAAAATCCATGCATTAAATTATATAATAATATAAAACTGTCTTAAAAATTATTACTAGGTAGAAAAACTTTCATATATATTTACCTTACCTTACCTTATTATATATATTTATACCCTATATAATTACATTTCAAATTCCAATAAAAGAGAATTCAATGATTTTTAGGCTAGTTAGAACGTTAATCTTTTTATCGTTTAATTATGGTAGATGCGCACGTAATATATGTGCCGCATTTTCTAATGCCATTTATACTCTAATACATATATTTCTAGTTCAATAACTTAAAGCATATAGGCTACCATTGTATCGTTGTACTTGAATACCATTGCGCTCTTTTCAGTCACTTCAATAGTATTCCGCCTTGTTAAAGCTCAATGGTTGTGGTAATTTCATGTACTTCTTTGATGCATATAAAGCGTTAGTCAGTGGGTAAATGTAAATTGTAGACGCCTACCAGACGTCAGACGCTCGGCTAGGGGTTAATGGCCGGATTTAATGCCTAAAGCAGTTCAACGAAACTGTTAGTTATTCTGATTTCATTAATGTGTTTTATTTATTATTTACATTAATTATGTACATAATGACAATCAGACTCTATTACAACGACAGACTACTGCCTTTTCATCAGGCAATTGGTAAATTAGACGAATGATTGAAAAGATCAATTGCCTCGTATACCAATGAATGTGAGACTCGGTTTCGATTCCTTCAGGGATAGGCGCAATAGATACTAGCATTTCTTGGTCTCGATATTTATTAAGTATTAGGTTAAGTGGTTATTTTGATTTTTTCCCACGACAACGAAGTCGCGGCCATAACTTGTAATATATAAATATGAAAAATCATCACGAGCAATGAAATAAATAGTAGGCATGGATCATTTAACAGGTAACACATTAAATTTCGTACTAATTGTTTTTAACAATTAACAACTGTTATTTATATTAGCAAACACTGTTAAAATTTTATGCGTCACTAAAATTACCAATAACTTGATTTCGGATAATAATGTTATTAAAAATATTTGAGAAAGCTTTTTCTTACTCGCTACCTTGATTTATGATAATAATAACTGTTAAAAGTTATAAAACTATTCCAGAGGACCTTTTTTTGACGCTAACTCGATAGCTTTGCGTTTTTGCTACTTCTAATACTTTATATAGGCTACTGATATAATATAACATAAATAAATAACTGTTAAATATTAATTAACTTTAACAACATAACAGTTAACCTAACTTAACAATAATTTCCATGCCTAATCTGCATCTGTATTGACATATTAATGAACCGTATCCAACCGTATTCTTCTTAAAACAGTAACATTATTAAATCATGACAGTCAAATTCGGCCAACAGCTTCAAACTAAATCGTATGATCTTTCAGTCCTATTAATAAACAGGTTAAAATGAAATTACTAAATTACTATCGATCAGGTCAGATTAGATCAACCATCCAATTCACCTAACAAAACATCAATCGTGTCGAAGCGCTTAGGACTATTACCACAAAATACTAGAGACTAACAGAAGTTAATGTTTCATACAAGCAATACTCGAGCAATACACACATAGATACCTCTCATGGATATATCTCGGACTGGTTCGAAACAAACTGTCCCCGAACTATTCCGAGATATCACGTCCGTGAGAGGTGTCTATGTGTGTGTTACTCGAATATTACTTGTATGTAGATTGACTTCTGTTAGTCTCCAATATTCTGTGCTATTATACACGTTAACACTTAACACGATACAACGTCGCGTCGTGCTACGACGCGCGACGTGGCATAATGTGTAACAAAATTTGCAGAGCCCTAAACGCTTCAACTTGATTGACGCATTGTTACGTGAATCGGGCCCCAGAAGTAATGTTTTTTTTTATATCATAAGACATCAAAGAAGCAGATAGCCTCCTGATGGAAAGAGAAACCTTCGCCTATAGACACCAAAGATGTTATTGGTGCGTTGCTATCCGTGTGTTATCCGTTGCCACATATATATATACGTGTATTGGTTACCTTTCTCTCTAAACCGGAACACGACAATGACAAGCATAGACGCTATTGCAGCAAGAATAGGTAAGATGGTGATACCAAATACCCGGGCGAGGTGTTGAAGAGCTCTACCACATAGTAGTTGCAATGGCAGTTTTTTTTATAGTATAAGATAGCAAACAATCAGATGGGTCTCCTGATGGAAAGAGTCAACCATCGTCTATAGACACCAAAGGTGTTAATGGTGCGTTGCTATCTTGTGGCGAAGTCTTATGCCACATGCATAAGTTTACCGGCTACCTTGCTTGTCACTGTCGTGTCGTTGTCGTGTCGGAACACGACAGCGACAAGCACTGACGCTATTGCGGCAGGAATAGGTAAGGCGGTGGTACCAGAACCGGGCGAGACAATGCAGAACTCTACCATCTAGTAGTCACGATGTTAGTGACTCGTATAGCCAATCGGTCGTCTTTTACGACCTGCCTGGCAGAACGGCAGTTAATCTATTCTTAAAGGAGCCCGGATTAGCACGGGGAAAATGTTAATATTTCGTTGTTATGTCACTCTAATACGCTTAGGATTTGCTTTTCACATACACGAGTATTTTGAACAAAACTAGGTTATTAGTCCACTAAAATTGTACATTTATAGGCATAACGTGCATTTGGCAGAGGACGTAGTTTATTTTTAGATGTCAAGGAGGGATTCATCAATTTGGGGTCACAACACTTGTCGCGCAGCCACCATCTTGTAAATACGCTAAGTCGTTTTTTTGTCGAATATGTGAATAAGCCTTTATAGATTATTATTAATTGTTATCGTTATTTTTGGTTGAAAGTTTAGTTTGCAAGAATGTTCCAAGAAATTTTCTGTGCGACGAATAGTTTGCTCGACTTTAGATATAAGAACCTTTTTAAGATATGACGGCCGCGGGACAAAAATCGTGAAATACGGATTTAACTTTATACGTTCTAGTATATTATGTCTATTTATAAAACAAAAGTATTATGGTATTTTAAAATGTTTGTATTTACTTATCAATTTCGCTAAACTTTAGGGAATATCTTAAACTGGACAACATTCCGTCGTGTCTGCGGCCGCGCGTAGCGGCTTGCCACCTTCCATCATTTTTCGGGTGACATTTTGTGTTGCCATAGTAATATTTAAAATATCATTTAGGATTCATCGGGAAAACATATCTATATACATCGACAAAATAATTATTGCAGATCCCATTAAGCTACGACCTTTAAAGATGGAACAGGGTTTTTGTTGTGCACTGTATAAGATGTAAACCAAATTTCGAAAATTACTGTAATTCATCAAGTTATACTCATAATTTTCTAATACGAGTGCCTCTACTCTACTCTACTCTACTCTTTCTCTCTCTCTCTCTCTCTATTTTTTTTTTCTTTCACTTGAAGACCGAGCCTTGCATTTGGAGTTTATATTTTAACATAAATATAACCTATCAACATGGGACGTGCTCATTTTAATTTACAATTTTTTGCCCGCTTAGAAATCGAATTCAAGACCTCGTAATCTGCAGAAGGAATAGGCTAACACTTGAACAAAAGTCATTAATGCTTTGGGAACTACGAATTCTTTCAAGCTTAAGTATTAAAATCACATTTATTCCGTTGTGTGATAATGATATACCAAATATCTTTTCTTACATCAAGATGATTAAAAACGTGATACAGAGACGAAGTGACAGGTTAATGATACGTATACGTTTCTTCCGAACTTAGCACTTGAGAAATTTTAACTCCTATTATTATGTTTCATAAGTACATTTCACTAAAGCTTCGGTCACACTGGAAAAATATTCTTTTTAAATGTTCATTCTAAAATATTAATCGCCCTGTTAGTTGAGTGGTCAGCAAACCTAATTACAAATCGGTGGGGCACGGGTTTCATCCCCGACAGGGAAATTTTGTGTGATGTTTGTCTTTCTGAGTTTTGGAGTAGAGGAGAGTGAAGAAAATCATTAGTATGGATTCCGCCATACTAATGATTCTCTTCATACTACTTCCAAACTCTGCTTTCGCAATGCAAATCTACAAGAATTGTGGTATTTGCTTACCCGGTAAGGGATCTGACATGAAGATATATGTGTAAAATGCGTTGTTTCTGTGAGATCCAAAAAAATGTTATCACGCAGAGGTACTTGACGGGTTTATTTAATGGTTAAATATTTCATTCACAAGCAAAGGAAAGAAATATATCCCTAAACAATTGTCATTAAATACCATCGTGACTACTAGTTAGAGTTTGGTCGCACTCGATATGGTACCACATTTTACTATCGCAATGGTGTCAGTACTTGTCATTTTCAATTTCGATTTAATGGGTAAGGCATTGATTGCATCTTATGATATAAAAATACCACCATTGTTACCTACTATAATGACAAGCATATATTCGTAATAAGGCACTGTGTGACTGCATCTTTAGCTTCAATTCGAATGAGAGAAAAAACCTTGTCGAAAGAAACAAGAAGCTGCGTAATTTGATCTACTCTATACAAGTGTAATTTCATCTAATTTGTTTTTTTTTTTGTAAACAAGTGTAAGGCGTGAAGGTATTCGAGTCGCATATTAATCTAAGGGCCTACATGAACAACAAAAAAGCTTCTCAGTATCTACTCAAACCAGTGGCAATGAATTTTTAACTTTCCGCTAACTATGTAGTATGTAGATAAGGAATTAAATGATTTTGCTCCGATTTTTGAAAATCGAGTTTTCACCAGATCTCCACGTTTTGAGGTCCTAGGAACCTTCTCCATTTTCGCGATGACGTATGTATGTATGTATGTGTGTGTGTGTGTGTGTTTGTGTGCGCGCGCGCGTGCGTGTGTGTGTGTTTGTGTGTGTGTGTGTGTGTGTGTGTGTGTGTGTGTGTGTGTGTGTGTGTGTGTGTCTTTTGAACGGCTGGACCGATCGAAACACGGTTGATGGAATTCGTTTGATTTCCTCTCAACTTAGACTTTCGGAAAATTTGAACCAAGCCAGCCCAGGAGATATTGAAAAATTTTGAAAAAACCCCAAAACAAATTTTGGCGAAACAGTATTTTTTATTATTACTTCCAGATTAATGTACCGACTGAGTACAAAAACTAATCAGTGTATTCCTCAAAAAACTACGTCTAATGCGTAAATTATATCAAAATCAGTTAATCTGTTTGGGAGTAATCGTTGACGAAAAATTTTGAAAAAAGTGTTTTTTCGACGTAACTTCGAAATTTTTCAACCAATCATTTTTTGTATTCTACGATATTTTAGTACTAAAAATACTATGTCAAAAAACGTTTTCAAAAATCAAAATCGAATTTTATTTTCAGAAGTTACAGCTTTCGAATATTAAAATTACGTTGTTCTTTAATATTTTTGAAATAACTTTCAGGCTAATAAACCGATTGACTTTAAAATCTTATGAGCTTTTCTCCTTTAAAAACTGCATCGAATACTGCTAATTGGATCAAAATCGGTCAAATTGTTTGAGTTTTATCAATGACGAAAAATCGATTAATAGCTACAGCAATATTTTAGATCTCAAAGATTGAGTTGAATGCCATTCGAGAGATCAAAATCGATCATCGTTTCCAAAATATACGACTTTTCAAAAATACACGATACACAACCATTTTTTACAAAATAGATGTTTGAACTACAAAAATCTATGTTTATAGTTTTTACTCTTTTGAGCTAAAAATGCCTTAATAAATTAAGGCATTTTTAGCTCAAGCGGGCTTCAGCTAAAGCGGCAAGTTTCAGGCATGTTTACACATTATTTCCCCGTATTGATTCGGGCCCTCTTTGTAGAATAGACCATCTACCATTCTGCCAGGCGTTCGTAAAAGACAAACGATTGGCTATCACAGCTATATTCGCTCGGCGACCATTAATTACATTTATTGTTATTTACTAATAATTATTAACTTTGATAAAGTTTTCACTTTTGTCGGGTGGTCTTAAGCACACAATTTTTTTAAATATACGTTAATTAATAAGGTTATGAGTAATTGATGTTAACGTGATAGAGAATTAAGGTCACCGATGAGATAGCAGGTGCTGATCTCAGTATAATCCTGATAAACCAATGTTTCTCTTTACAGTTAGATGATCTTACGGATATAACACGTTAACGCCAACGAAGTGTCTAGTAACTTTATCATACGTGAAGAGATTAGAGAAATTTCTTGTCTTACGAAATGCAATACGTTGACTTGAAATCGAGAGGTAATCGAGACTTTCACGCCAATTCGATTTTATTGGCAATCATAACAAACGCACTGATAATAAACCAATATAATTAAATACTGATAGCGAGACATAAACAATAAATCTTCTTGAAGTTGGATTCTGGAGAAACTCTCTTAAAAATAAAATTACGTAATGTATTTAATGAATAAAAATATTATTATTCTTATAATTTAAATTCCGCTGTGAAGTAGTCTGAGTTAACCGATCGTTATAGACTTTGCGGCTTACCACGATACACCGATCGGTAATTATGCAAAGTGGTTAGTGATCGTCAAATGGAATTTTCATTTTCGAGAATAACCGAAAAATCTTCCATAATTCGTTCATTTCTTGAGAAAATTTTGAGACTCGGGTGTAATTGCATACAGCCGCGCATCAATCTACTACTAGGACTGACGACGACAAGAAAATATTATAAACAAAATAATAAAATGATTCTACTTATTGAAATTAAACTTTTATAGTAGGTTAAAATGCTGGTATTTATCGTTAAATCTCTCTTAAGTTTTCTAGATATTTTAAACACGACGTATCGATCGTGTAAATGTATCGATCAATATCCACAAAATAATAACACACACTTTTTTTTTATTTCATTAGATAACAAACAAGTAGATAACTCTCCTAGTGGAAAAAGAATCCATCGCCTAGACGCTAGTTACGACGGTAGTGACACATATAGCCAACCGTATGATTTTTACGACCTGCCTGGACGAAAAGCAGTTGTTTTATTCTTCAAAGAAGCCCGGACCAACAGGGGAATCATGATCCTATTATTTTATTTATTTATTTATTTATTTATCCACATTTACAACTATTATTACAGGTTGCCCTAATGCAATAGTGTAGTCCTTATAGTATTACAGCAAACATATACTTTAAAAAAATAGAAACAGATATTCTAAAAAACGTCATAGATCATATATATATATATATATATATATATATATATATATATATATATATATATATATATATATATATATATATATATATATATATATATAAAGGTATATACAAATAATACCTTTGAAGATCAGAGTTTTTGTTATTCACTGTTAGTATATATGTTTTTCTAAAGAATATAATTTGGCCGGGATATTTGTATAAGTGCACTATTTGTCAATCTGTCATAATATAGGAGTTCACAATATCGGGGCTAATCGGGCTTGAACTTATTGTAAATATGCCTACCTCTTCGAAGACATGAGCGTGAATTAGATAGGAGACCGAGCTTCGATATTTGTATAAAACTAGCTGTAGCGTGCATAATAAATGTTTTTTAGTAAATCCCGCGGGAATGTCTCATTTTTCCGGGTTAAAAAGTAGCCTTAGTGATATTCCAGGTCATAATCTATCTATGTGCCGAATTTCATCCAAATTTTTTCAATAGTTTTTACGTGACTGGGTATCAAACATTTATCTATCATCCATCCTAATATCCAAACTTTCGCATTTGTAATATTAAATATACTCGTAGATTAATAAAAATAAATATTACACACACTACCCATAATAATTACCTATACCTTATATATTCATTAGCAGCCAGAGTAAAATACTACTTCTAAAAAAAGAAAAAAGATGCATCGGAAACATGTCCCCTTAGCCAAAAATCCAGTCGTTATATATTAAAGACTGGTTTTGTACTATGATGTCTAAATTGTTGCGTAGGTGCATACTAATTCAACTCGTCTCGTGTTAAGTACTTTCAACCCTTCGTATGGATGTGCTTATGCTATTCGCTGCAGATTTAGAACTATTATTTCACCCCTTCGAATATGTAAAGGTGAATCTGACAACAAAATACTAGTTTTTGAGATAAGAATTTATCTATATTTTGATATGTGAAGTTAAAACTTTATACCCCTTTTTACAACAATAGCGCGAACCGTTGAGTATGAAATTCGACACAATGTTACGTGAGGTGGAGTGCAAATAACTAAAATTTTTATATAATATGCATTAGAAATACATTAAATTAATAAAAATAACCATTATACACATTACATTCATGTAAAATACATACACACATGTATACTATCGTCCTTGCTGCTGAAATATGTTGTAAAACTTTTAAGAAATAAAAAAGTATCTTCACACTCGTATCTCCGAAGGGGTAGGCAGAGGTACAACAAGCGCACCCACGATTAGCCGAAGATACTTGGTCCACAATGTGATAGGTGGCAAGCCTACTAGGCACTTTCCAATCCCGGGCAAATTGTTTATCACAAAACTGAAAAAACACTTTTTTATGTGCCCGACCCGGGAATCGAACCTGGGACTTCATGTGGTCAACGCCAACGCTGGACCACTAGACCACAGAGGTGATAAATCTTTTAAGAGATTTTATTATTTAGTCAATGGTCAAACGAATTAATAGAAATAGCTACTAGGTGGTAGAGTTCTGCATTGTCTCGCCCGGGTCTGGTACCACCGCCTTGCCTATTCCTGCCGCAATAGCGTCAGTGCTTGTCACTGTCATGTTCCGGTTTGGAGGGTAAAGTAGCCGGTAAACTTATGCATGTGGCGTCAGACCTCGCCACAAGATAGCAACGCACCATTAACACCTTTGGTGTCTATAGGCGACGGTTGACTCTTTCCATCAGGAAACCCATCTGCTTGTTTGCTATCTTTTGATATAAAAAAAAGAAAAAAAAAGATACTTGGTCCTTATTTACAAAAATATTTATATAACGCAAAAAACAAGCAGATGGCTCTCCTGATGGTAGAGACAACCATTCCTTATAGACTCTATTTGTGCGTTGCTATGAGTGTGGCGGGATGGTAATGCCATATGTATAATTTTACCGGCTACCTTATCCTCCAAACCGGAACACTACAGTAATATATTAAAAAAATAGCTCTAATATTGCCACCTTGCCTTGCCTACCAACCTACCAGCGGGATAAGTGTCCTGCTGGTAAATCCAACAATTTTAGTTAAATATAAACCCAGACAGTTCGTAAAATTGGCTATACGTGTTACTACCATCGTGACTGCTAGGTGGTAAAGTTTTGCAACGTCTCGCCTGAGTTCAGTGCCATCACCTTACCCATTCCTGCCGCAGTAGCGTCAATGTTTATTATTGTAGAGTATTTCGGTTTGGAGGAAATGGTAGTATTTATGCATGTGACATTGCAGCAAAGGTTAACATCTTTGGTGTCTATAGGCCGTGGTTGCCATCTGCTTGTTTGCTATCTTATGATATATAAATTACACTAATACTGCATACACAAGTCATGCGTGTACATGTAAAACAACAACTTCACTTTCTCTGTTACCACTTGTCCGTTTGTGACAACCTCTTATTTTTGTAACTGCTCGCTGCCCAAGGGCTAACGTTTATATTTCCTCGTGTGTGTGGCACACGCGTGCTATGTCCATCACAAAATTACGACATATAATCTCACGCGTTAACTTCTATTTTATTTCACGTAGACTTGCAATACTCTCGCACACGTGTTAAAAAATAAATAATGCACTAAAACCTTGCGCGATAGGTAAAATGGAATTATATTTAAATACTTAGAAAATAATTTAAAAAAACAGAATAGTTAATTGAAACACACTATAGATCAAAAATAAAAAGGGAAATTTTGAAAGAATGGCAGATGAATGATTCACAAAACAGATATACTGCGCGAATGTAGATGAATGTAGTTACCGGGGTAACTAAAACTGACGTACCATTATCATATTAGTTGGGTGCTATTTGAAGACGAGGTCAATAGTCTCCGAAACCTGCGTGTTTGCATTAAGAGAATTATGAATGTGGAGGAAGCAAGGCAAGTCTATTTGGATCGTAATTAATAGTATTCAAGTCTCTATGCATACATCGTAAGAGATTTGCCGTGAAGATACTTATGTACTTAAAACAAATTAATATTGCCAGTTCCCATAATAATACAAGTGAAGAGAACGTTGACAGATTTTTCTGGTTCACTACGACCAGTTGTAGACCAGTACTAGCAAAATGGGTAATGAACCCCTACTTCACAATTGTCATATTTATCAATTATCGTATGCTACCTACTGTAGCTTTGCGTGCCTTTTCTAAGACACAGGAATACGCAACTTCAATATGACGCACCTGTAAAGATCTGTGGTGACATTAAGCAACGATGATCACGTACAATTAAGTCAGCTACTGACTTGACATCTTTTTTATAAAAAAAACCTTTATGTCATGTCATGTCATGCTATATCAGCCATTAAATAAATAAATATAGCTGCACAGATTACAGGGTTTGACAAATAATGCAAATAATATGCTTGTGATATGAACTATAGTCAACGATATTAATTTATATATTAATACGTAAAGGAAAAACTTTGTACCCATTTTTAAGACAATTGCGTGAACGGTGAAACATGATATTTGACACAGTTAAAGTTTACATTGCGGAAGACTGCAGAAAATTAAGATTTTGAAATAAAATGCAAAAGAAATACATTAAATTAATAAAAAAAACATTACACACACTACATTTATGTGATATCCATACTAATATTGTAAATGCGAAAGTAACTCTGCCTGTCTGTTTGTCTATCTCTTTTTCTCGCCTAAACCACTAAGCCAATTTGAATAAAATTAGGTACAGATATAGTTTGGGACCCGAAAAGGACATAGGATAATTTTTAAAACTATGTGGGTTTTATTTTAGAAAATTTTCCACGCGAGTGAGGTCACGGGTACAGCTAGTACAGCTAGTGACGAATATACACACATGTATATTCATATCATGATATTATATCATGATAGTATATGAATATACACACATGTAAACTATTTTCTTTAAGGCTAAAGTCAGTTGTCAAACTTAAAAGTGATTTTATCGTACAATCTATGGTCGAATTTCGGCCACAGGCAATCTCTAGTACATAGAAATACATATACCAAATCTAAATTATATAAATTAACCAATTTGAATCTTTTGCGGATTTCGTCACGTCTGCTTTTGCTAAGTAGATATATCACATCTGCGTCGCGAAGCGTCTTCAAATTCCATGTCATGTCTACGTTAATTTTTTAAGATTTTATGTCTATATAATATGTATACTACGATCTCACGCGCTTTCTTTCTCAGGTCTAATTATTGCTGACCTTAGTATTTGTCAGTGTTAACAACTTGTTTATGTGAATAGTCGAATATCTCACGATAATTCGTAAGTGTGTCTGTTTTCGACTACATATTGTGGTCTTGTGGATAGTTTTTTTTTTTGTTACACAATAAATGATTAAAAGATGTTTTAAAAATTGTTTCAGTCACTCTTTTATTGAGTTCTTATTTTAATTTGTCAAAGTCTACTATTATATAGGCCAAATAGGTTTAAATTTTCGATCGGTCAAGCTGTCCAAGAGGCCAGGTAACATACACATACACAAACGTAAACACAAACACACACCCAAACCCACAAACACACACACACACAGAGAGAGAGTCGAAAGAGAGAGAGAGAGAGCTACAGACATAATCGTGAAACTAGAACAGATACTAGGACCTCAAAACGTAGATATCTATTTTCAATCTTCTTAGCAGGAAATTAAAAAAATATTTTACAAGAGGTAAGCTTCTTTCACTACGAGATTTGACGCACCTTAACCGCGCAGAGAAAACTGTAAGCAATTACCAAATAGACAAATTTGGTAATTGCTTACAGTTTATAGACATTTTTATACATATATATCATATCACAAACAAACAGTTGACTCTCCTGATGGAAAAAGAAACCAAAGCCTATAGACACCAAAGATGTTAATGATTTGTTGCTATCCGTTTGGTGGAATGGTAACGCCACATGCATAAATTTACCATATTATGTATTATAAATCATATCGCCTCTATCGCCTCTGTGGTCTAGTGGTCCAGCGTTGGCGTTGACTACATGAGGTCTTGGGTTCGATTCCCGGGTCGAGCAATAAAAAAATTGTTTTTATAGTTTTCTGACAAACACAATGTTGCCCGGGATTGGAAAGTGCCCGGTTGGCGATAGGCTTGCCACCTATCACATTTGTGAGACCAAGTATCTTCGGCTAATCGTGGGTGCACTTGTTGTACCTCTGCCTACCCCTTCGGGGATACGGGCGTGAAGATACTTTTATAAATCATAATATACATACATATATGCCTACTAAGAAAGAAAGAAAGAAAAATAAATATTTTCTTCCTTTCTTTTTACTATTTTGTAAATGGCTAAAGTCTGTTCTTAAACTAAGAAGTGATTTTTTTTTATATCATAAGATAGCAAACAAGCAGATGGGTCTCCTGATGGAAAGAGTCAACCATCGCCTATAGACACCAAAGATGTTAATGGTGCGTTGCTATCTTGTGGCGAGGTCTAATGCCACATGCATAAGTTTACCGGCTACCTTACGCTCTAAACCGGAACACGACAGTGACCAGCACGGACGCTATTGCGGCAGGAATATGTAAGGCGGAGGTACCAGACCCGGTCGAGCCGATGCAGAACTCTACCACCTAGTAGTCACGATGGTAGTGACGCAAATAGCCACTCAGTCGCCTTTTACGACCTACCTGGCAGAACGGCAGTTGGCCTATTCTTCAAAGGAGCCCGGGACCAACACGGGGATTGTTGTTTTTTTTATTGTTGTTTTTATTTATATAATTTATATAATATATTACATGATGATTTTATTGTTTAGGCTATCGTCAAGCGGAGTCATAGAATTATGGTCAATTTCCACCATGGACCGATTGTTAGTAAATAGAATCATGTAAAGCGAGAATCAGTTAAAGCGGCACTGCATAGCGTCAGTCTGGTAGGACGAAAGCCGCACTGCCGCGATATCGATTCCGCCGTTTGCGATGCGGACGGGTCAAATACTTAGTCTTATCACTGTAACATACAGAAATTGGAATCAATTTATTGATAGACATATTACAATGTAAAATATATACAGTACAACATTAACTACTTTTGTCAAATATTGTCATACTATGAACTCCCATCTCCAGAATAAAAATTAAATCCGGAGCGCCTCTATGTTTTACTTATTTTTTGTATGTATTTGTGTGAGTTTGTTGTCAGTGTGAACAAAGAAACAACAAGGTATATAACAAAACAAAAAAAAAACAATTGAAACATTAAAATAGTTCAGAATTTATGTATGGGAAAATTATAACAGGAATTCCTTAACTATAGTGTAGTCTAGATTGTTTAGCAAATTCGTTACCTTCATCTGACATAGCCGTTACATAGTAGTCTTACATAGTAGTTACGTATGGTTTGCTTTATTGTAGAGACGTATGAAGTAGTGATAGCGACGACTAATGCCGCGTTCCTATAATCAACAATCCGTCATTCATAGCAGTAACCATTAACAACTTTTTAATTATGACGAGGCGAATCGTACTATTTCACAAGTTTCTAGAGACATTTAGTAATTTGACATTTATGGGGACGTTTTAACCTACGCCTTTTAAAAATATTACTACCTACCTATTACTAAAACGAGTCGTTTTATTGATATAGGAACAGGACATTAAAGAAAACAGACAAGCTCTTTCGGTTTCACAGATTTTGTAATGTCTTTGTTTATCCTTAGCTATATGAAGGTAGTACGCGACAATAAACAAAATTATTATCTATATTGGTTTTACAACTCTTCCTGTTATTCCTAGAAAACCCCATCACTATTAATAGCATGCTTTGCTTTTTATAAACGTCTCTACTTAACAGACCTCACATTTACAGCACTATCTAGAGATCTAGTAGCATGTTGCATTAAACGACCACCTTGATTTATAATCGACGGTTTTCTGCTCGAAGAAAATAGCTTATTAGTTGCACCCACATCGCAATCGATGGAACGGGTAATATTATTTTCTAGAAAATTACTTTTTGAAACGGTCGCTTCCTTTATTAGTGTTCTTAACATAATAGGACGTGGTTTCAATATCGGATTTTATTTAAAGATGGTTAGTTAGTAGACCTAAATGTAGCAGCTTAATATCACCTCAATAAATAACAATTCAAAATAACGTTGTTTTAATTACCTTTCTATAATTCGAGCTCCTTTTGAAACAAGCAGTTGGTAAAATGTCAATGATTGACCAAACATGTCACTAACATCGTGACAATAAGGTGGTAGAATACCACAACGTCTCGTCTAGGTCTGGTACCACGACCTTACCTATTCCTACCACAATAGGGTCAGTACTTGTCGCTATCGTGATACGTTTTGGAGGTAAGGTAGACGGTAAGCTTGACATAAGTATGCATGTGTCATTACCCCATCCATAAGCTTACCATCGTTTTCTGATTTGGTTGATAAGGTAACCTGTAAACTCATACACGTGGCATCCCACCACACGGATAGCAACGCACTTTTAACATCTTTAGTGTCTTTAGGCAATGGTTCGTCTCTTTTTTATCTTATAAAAAATCTATGCTATCTTTTGATATAAAAAATCCTTTACACTCATATATAAAAAAGAAGATAACATGTTAGTATTTAATATTATTAGACACAATTGATTAAGCACTTGTACTTTAATTTCACTTCACTACATATATATTTTAGGTATATTACTCAACTGGTTTCACTTCTTAAGCATCTTCAGGAGGTAACTTAATTGATTATTGCCTGTTGGAAGATCTTATGGAATAATGGAATTTCACTAAGTGCCGACGACGCATAGCTGTAAGATCTTACAATAGGCAATGATCAATTAAATATACTGCATTCTGAAGATACTTGAAAAGTGAAACTGGTTGAGTAATATAATAAAAATATGCTGTGGAGTAAAATTAAAGTGCAAGTGCTTTATCAATTGTGTCTAACAATAATGAAATTTCACGAAGTGCTGATGATGGAAAGTATAGAACATGTTATTTAATACTTTAGTTACTTAGTTTACTAACTTAGTATACTTTGTGTCGCACCCATGTGAACGGATGGTCAATGTATACGTACATTGACCAGACACATAGAAGACCCTCATGCTACCGAAATTCGATATGATTGGAAAATAATACGTAAATATGAATAGAACACAATGGTCACCCCACCTGAGTGGACATGCATGGCCATTACCGCGCAGGAGGGGCCCACTTCCGCTGGGGGAAAACTTTTCTGGTTAGGAGAATAGTTTAGCGATTGTTTTGTGTTAATATGAATTTTTGTAATCATAAAAGAAAAGATGACGTGAATAATAGGAATTTATTTAGTGCTGCTCTGCCAGGCAGGTCGTAAAAACGACCGATTTGCTTATCGAGTCACTACCACATTGACTACTAGGTGGTAGAGTTCTGTATTGTCCCGTCCGGGTCTGGTATCACCGCTTTACTGATTCCTGTCGCAATAGCGTAAATGCTTGTCAGTGTCTTGTTCCGGTTTAGAGACTAAGGTAGCTGGTAGACATACATGTGGCATAAGACGTTGCCACAAGATAGCAACGGACTGTCTATAGACGATGGTTGACTTTTTCCATCAGGAGACCCATCTACTTGTTTGCTATCTTGTAACATAAAAAACACATAAAAACAATGATGTGACTTGATGCTTTTAAGCATTGTTTAACAGTCACTACCATCGTGGCTACTAGGTGGTAGAGTTCTGCATTGTCTCGTCCGGGTCTGGTACCACCGCCTTACCTATTCCTGCCGCAATAGCGTCAGTGCTTGTCGCTGTCGTGTTCCGGTTTGGAGGGTAAGGTAGCCGGTAAACTTATGCATGTGGCATTAGACCTCGCCACAAGATAGCAACGCACCATTAACATCTTTGGTGTCTATAGGCGATGGTTGACTCTTTCCATCAGGAGACCCATCTGCTTGTTTGCTATCTTATGATATAAAAAAAAAAAAGTTTACCACCAGCAAAACTGAAAAAAAAAACTTGGGTAGTACTTAATAAACTTATTACGATCTAGTGGTAGAACTATAGACTATATAAATATGGATATAACAAACAAATACATGGCTCTGGCGCTATTTCGGCAGAAAAAGATAAGGCGACGTTACCAAATACTCGGACGAGACATTTAGTCTTTTTCTGGTTATGATGACGACGTTAAATAATTAATCTGAACATTAGTGCCCAGTAAATAATCATAAAAAATATATAATATAAAGTAGGGTGACTTTTTTAGTCTAGAAACTTAAGGAATTATAGGTAAGCATTAAAACTAAAAAGTTGTTTAAAGCAAATAACGAGACGCTACCGTAATAAATATATAATTTTTTAGCAAATCGCACGTTTATTGTGCGAACGAGTATAGATCAGAACCAACAGCAATATGTTAATTAAAAAACCTGCTAAATAATAGCCACTGTTAAAGAATCCTCTAAACAAAATGCCACAAACCAATTCATATATTCAACTTTAATAGGCGTTTAAGGGCGCAACAGTTCATTGACACTGCTGTTTGAATCGATTCGTTTTGATCTTAACCCCGAAACCTCACACTATGGTAGTTTCTAGAATAATTGACCTGAAGTGAGAAGTCACGCCATTAATTTAGTCGCCATTTTCATACCTAAGCAAAACAAGTTCCCTATAGATATAAAATACAATTAATTTTAATTAAATCTTGCACTAATACTTTATTAGTTGTTGATATTTTTATATCATCAGATAGCAAAAAGCAAATGGGTTTCTAGAAGGAAAGAGACAAATGACAGTGACCGGCCCGAAAACGACGAGAAACATAAATGTTAATGGTGCGTTGATTGGTTGACAGAATAATAGCGCCATATGCATGAGTCTATTGGTTACCTTACCCTCCAAAACGGAAAATACAGCGATAAACGCTGACGTTATTGTGGCAGGAATAGATAAGGCTAGGGTAGGTACCAAAACCCGGCCGAAACGTTGCAGAAATCTACCACCTAATAGTCACTATGGTAATGACACGTATTTGCTTTATCTCAACTTTTACGAGATGCCTAGCTGTTAGGCAGTTGATCTATACTTCGAAAAGTATCCCGGATCAACATGAGGAGAATACGACTATGGAAGTGTGAAGTACAGCCCAGGAGTGTTGTGGTGTACTACCAGAGAATTGGACAAAGCTCTACCAAATTTTTTAACCAAAAACCACAGAATATACAATAATATGATATTTTTTCCCTTTCCAGAGTTCCCAATGCACCAAAGAGCTGCATTGCTGAGATTTTCAATGGGGATGTGCCAGACGGCGGCAGTCCCGTTAAAAATGGCTCCAGCCGTCCTCGCGTCGTGCGTGACACACCAACCCGCCCAAGAGACACGCATTCCCGCCTTTTTGGACAGGTAATATGATCTTTTTTATATCATATGATAGCAAATAAGCTGGTGGGCTTTGTGGTGGAAAAAGACGGCCAACGCCTATAGTCACTAAAAATATTTATAATGCGTTGCTAAGGCACCAATCAAAGTGTAACACTTTGATTAGTGCGAGTGCGAGTGATTAATGCGGATGCTTAGTATTAACCGAAAAACACGTATAGGCAGCCTTTGATTAGTGCGAGTGATTAGTCTATTCACTTTTACTAAGTTGATTACTAAATAATTTTTTTTTCACAATTCGCACGTTTATTGTACGAACGAGTTTAGATCAGAACTAGCAGTAATGTGTTGACGGCTATCTTCACGTATTTTTGTCTTAATACTAAGCACCTGCATTATACATTCGCACTAGCATTAATCAAAATGTAAGCCGGGCATTACACGTAGCGGATGTAATGTTATATGCTCAAGTTTACCAGCTGTCTTATCCTCCAAACTGGAACACTACAGTTACAAGCACATACACCTATAAGACGTTGGTACCAAACTCGGACGAGATAGAACGCTACCGCCTTGTATTTCCCGCGATATTGATATGTTTAGATGATCATCTATTTTTCAAAAGGGGTTTAACTAGAACAATTCCAGCCAACCTCTCATCTTGTGTGGTATACATACCTACTCGCTCAAGAGATAGTTCCAACTTTTTAGTAAATGAGCCGTTTATTAAAATCTCTTTTCAAATTGAGAGGCTCTACGATCAAAGATTCGAAGTACTTCATTCAATAAAACTTTTTACAAGTTATTTTGATACGTCAACATTTTTTTAAAAAACTACTACCGGATCAGAAACGCGACCACACACCAGGGCAGTTTTATCAAAATCCGCCCTGTCTTTCCAATGAGTGTGATACACCAACTCGCTCACGAGGTAAACATGCATCTCGATTTTTCAATTTTGTTGTAAAATATTCAATGAATCACTCGTCAGTAATTTTTGGGAATCGACTACTACATTTTTTATAGCATACCTAGTCAGGAGAAATGAACATAGATTTAAAACAACTTTCATTAAATTTAAAAACATAAAACAATGAGTGGATCTAATTGGTACTTATCCTACCTTGCTTACTACTTGACTTTACAACTCTAACCACAATGATTCCTGTTAAAAGCTTAAAGATTTTTAAGATATATAAAAATAGTCATCTTCGTCCAAGTATCGTAAACTTTATGTTGATCTGAACTCAGCAATAAGATGCAATCAATACACAGCTCATATAGAAAAAAATAAGAGTAGTTAAAAAGGCAGAACAACGTTTGCCGGGTCTGCTAGTATATAATAATTTGTATAGTATAAGTAGTATTTATAATTTATACTTTCCATCGTCGGCACTTGGTGAAACTGCATCATATTGATTATATAATATAAGCACTTGTACTGTTCCACAAATGTAATTTAAATTTTATTTATTACACAATCACTTTTAAACTGACAGCCAACCGGTTTCGCCTATATATATATATATCTAATAGACGAAACCGGTTGGCTGTCAGTTTAAAAGTGATTGTGTAATAAATAAAATTTAAATTACATTTGTGGAACAGTACAAGTGCTTATATTATATAATCAATAGTATATATTTAATTTATTAAGATCTAGGTTCTTATATGACATATATTTTCTGAGGCACCGTTTACATACTTTCTGTTTGCCCAAAGATTGACTGGAGGAGAATGCCAATATGCATTATGTCCGCCTTTTGTACAAATTTATTTAAGGTGTACAATAAAGTTAAATAAATAAATATCAGCGTATGGAACTCTCGTGTTCCATTTTTGGTGTTATTTATTGTCTACGAAATAAACAAATACTAATAGACACGGTGTTGGACGCAAAATGCGTAGCCGCTCATATGAGCAAATATATGTATATGTCAAACGCATTTAGATATTATATTATATCGTAAAAACTAGAAATATGCCATAAAAATCTGAGACTTAAAGAATACCTCTGGAGTGACTTTATTGCATCGATAAATATGATAATTTTGTATTTCTGTGTGTAAATATAAGCGACATTGACAACCTAAGAAATTATCTTGAAAGGTGTATCCGGTTTAAATTCATAGAAATAGACTTTAAATGACTGCAAGTCATAAGAGATGTTAGGTCAGGACAAAGCTATTTCCAGGAATATCACTGAGACACATATGAGCAAGTGAGTATAGCAAAATAATAATTTGAAGACATTAAAACTCCAACGACCGTCTTCCAATCTCCTTTATATCTATTACCCAGGATCAGTAAAAAGTATATTATTTAAAACAAAAAAAATATTATCCAAATCGATTAATAAATGATCGAATTCTGATATAACAAACATAAAAATACAACCAAATTGAGAACCTCCTCCTTTTTTGAAAGTTGGTGTGAGAAAAGAGTCATCTTAATATACCTATATAATTTACGTGTCACGTTGTTTGTCCTCTATGGATTCTTAAACTACTGAACTGATTTCAATGAAGTTTTGTACATGTAAATTTTGTAAATTTTCTATTTACCCCAACTTAAAAGATAGGATAGTTTCATCTCAATTAACTATAAGTACCCCAACAGAATATTCAATACAAGTAATTTGTATGGCAAAAAACGTTTGCCGGGTCAGCTAGCATGATATATATTTTAAAGTTAATGTTAAAATATTATATGTGATGTTATTAAAACTATTTTTTTCTGTTTTTCAGGGAGTGAAAAACTCACAAGTTGCACCAATGATTACAGACACCATCCGCAGCAATATACACTTTGGTGATGCGCAAGCGAACGGTGGCAGCCCAGCACATTCTCCCAAGCTGAATGGAAGCGTCAGCTCAACGCCCAGCCGAGGTGAGATGGAGCTCGGAGACCACTGTGAGTCGATTCAAATGTAGGCACGTCCGCACCAACACCATCCCTAATTTTTGAAATTAAATTTCAAATAACAATTCATGTAATTGTTTGTTGGGGACATCTGCGACTGCGGAACAGAGCATTATTCTAAAATCAACTAATAAAAACATGGCATGGTTTATTTCGATTTAAGGCTTAGACTGTAATTATAATAAAAGTTATTAATTAATCTAATTGAGATCCACATAATCTAAAATTGCGTTATTAATTAAAATCAATTTTACCATACATTTTACGTTACTATAAATTAGTATATATACCTCTTAATACAACCACCGTACCTAGAAATCATGAAAAGCTAAATATCTTGACACATATTCCTTTGCGGGCTAGGTAGAGTTTACCGAATTTTTATACAATTTGGTTTACCAAAACTGATATGTTTGATAATATTTCTGATAAACTGACTCACGCAGCTTTTCCCGCGAGATATTATGTGTACTCCTTTTTAAAATAAATTGTTTATGACTTTTGCAATTTTTATCGGCCTCTTTTGGCACTTTTCCTTAAACTTTCTACATAATATTCTGAATCGAATGACAACTTGATCGTAATTTTTGGTGACTATACAGAAATTTCATGAAAAATTATACATGTTCATCAGACTACATCCATAAGAAACTAGTATCGATCTTTAAAAAATAATTTATTTATTACAAAATTAAAAAATGAATTTGACACCGAACGTCAACGTTCTGGTCCATTTAAGACGCGCTAATTATCAAGCAGCTTTATCTGTCATGTCCTAGCAAATATTTACTTGGTGCTCAGATACCCTCCTTGAGATGATATTCTAAGCAAATCCTTAACTTGCGGACAAATCTAAAACTGGCTATTTATTTTTTTCTAATCTAGTCTTTAAGAGCAAATCCTATTTTGTACATAAGTAATAGCAAATAATCATAATTATTCGAAGCAATGAAAAAAATATATATAAAGCAAGACTTTCTTAGGGTTCCGTACCTAAAAGGTAAAACGGAACCTTATTACTAAGCCTTCGCTGTCTGTCTGTCTGTCACCAGACTGTATCTCATAAACCGTGACAGCTAGAAAGCTGAAATTTTCACAAATTATGTATTTTCGTTGCCGATATAACAGCAAATACTAAAAATATAAAAATAAAAATATTAAAATGGTCGTCATACAATAAACATGTTTTTTTCGTATTTTTTTTTTGCTATGATGGTACGAAACCCCTCGTGCGCGAGTCCGACTCGCACTTGGCCGGTTTTTTGTAATGAAATTCTATTGTTGTTCTTTTGTGTATAAAAAAGAACTTAACGGTATATTCAACTTTCAAAACAATTAAATTTTACGCAATGGTGGTTATCGTCACAATCAACGTTTTTTCATATTTTTAAGTTCCTTTCAAATGAGATGCTCTCGAAAATTTCTACACGTAGCACATTGCACATTAGTACAGTCGTGCGTACTAAATTTGACCTTAAATTATCTAAATTTTAATATATTATATACTAATGCTACAAAGTACTAAAATGTCATCACGCTGATTAATACAATTAAACAATAACTATCACAAAAGTAAGGCATGATATGGTCAATTCAAGTGATAATATATCAAATCAGTTATACAATACTAATAAAAAATATAAATGTATCAGAATAATATACATTAAGGAATACGTATTAGATTAGATAAGAAAGACTTTTCGAAGCGAATGAAAATATTTATTCTGGATGGTCAGTATACGGGCCACCGAAGCGGAATCCGGTAACCGGGGACGGAGTAGTATTGCCGCCACCACGACGCCGGCATCCAGCCGCCAGTCTACGAGGTGCAACTCCAGATTTATCCTATCCTGATATCCATGTCATAGACGAAAATCTCCAAAATCCACAACCCACACATAGATACTTCACTAAAGAATGGCCCCCAAAACCTGGTCAATACAATGTGATGTCTACAACTAAACTTTGTCCTAATGTGCGACAATCTCCATATACTTTACTCGGTCTTAAAACCGATGATCCTGAAAAAGTTCATCCTATAATAGATCCCGATTCGCTTTCACCTCAATTAGCGTTGGACAGACATTGGCCTCCATTTCCAGCACAACATTATCTCGAACCTCAGGAGCATTATATTCCTCATCGTCCGCTATCTTCTCACGCTTTTATAGGCATGACATCAGCTTTTGGAGATCGTCCACAACCCGACTATAAATACAACCCAATTCCGACCTTAGACGGACCCGTGGATCCCTATCTAGTTGCAAATACTAATAATCCTCTGCCCGGTCTTTTTAAATACGAACGTGACGCTCCTATACCAGATTTTACGCCCTTACAAACAAACTCCGGGCCTGGTCCAAGTACCTTATCTGGTTTTCCTCCTATTTTTCACAAATATGTCCCAGGATACCTTTTCGATCGTAATCGGCATGCTGAAGACCTCAAATATAAGACGTACTATGTAGACTATATGCTCCAACGAGAATTGGGTGGGTGCTTAATTTAAAAGAAGGCACTTGTGACAAATTTTTTCTACACTGTCGAATAATTTGCACTAAATCCACTAAACGCTAATTTATAGCTTTGTTTGTGTAATGAACCTTTTGACGATTCTTTAAATTAAGCACTCGATGCCATGTTATTATTTGCTTACGATTTACAAAATAGTTCGTATGTAAACATTTGATAGTACGTTATAATTAGTTCGTCAAGAATGTTGAAATAGTGGTCGAATTTTCCATATTATTTCAGTATTATACTTGATCGCTTTATTGTGCTGTTTGTAATGTAGGAATTTCTATGACTGTTAAAATTTTGTCATGCTATCGTAGGTATTTTGGATTCTTTAACGCACGCATTTACTATTGTTAATCTCCTTCATACTTTCTTGTGTCTATTAGATATATTTCTGTTTATTGTTTAGGTGATATTGTTTTTTGAATAGTTAGTAGCTTCGATGATAAAAAATTAGATTATTAGTACAATTATAAAATTTCACAATTGCATGTTTAATTGATATTCTAAATAGTCGTTAAAATTGTATCCTAGATGTTTTAGGTTGGAGGATATCGTAATAAACTTCAATATTATCTGCTATTTCGCACGTTGTCAACATTGAACTATTGTAGGATCTCTTTGTTAGACTTAACATTTATTATTCACTCATAAGTAACTAAATCATTTTGTAATAAAAATATCCAGATCTTATCATTCATTTTAAAAATTTTGCTTTGATAATATAATTTTAGTTCTCATTTTACAATTACAGAAGGCAACCCTATCACCGGCGATGGCTACAAATCCCTGAACGGTCAGATCAACACAGTGACATCGATAAATGGCAATAGCAGCATTTTACACAACCGTGTACCTCCAGGTGGCTATTCTTCAGGACTTTGGTAGATACCCCTCTAAGAAGCTCTCTAAATCACAGCGGCCAAAATCAACCGCAGTCACGCATCCGTCAACAAGTATGCGATTCTAGCTAGAATGGTGCAGATGTACAGCTTTCAAATATTCATCTATTAAAGAAATAGATATGTTTTAGGTCACTATTAAAAAAATCACTCGTAATAAAATTACAACTATTTAGGTAGGTATTAAAACTATTTTGTAATTTTATAAATATCTACTGAAATAAAATAATTATTACGAAAAAAAGAAAAAATACCCTTGTATAAATTATATTCGTGTAATAAATGATGTCCCCTTTGAGAAAGTTTTAAAAGACAAAGCTCAGAAGACAAACATTGAAATCTTAGAAATATTCAAATTTGTTTGTCAAGATTTTTTTGATACCAGGAAAAAATAAGTAAAGTTGTGTCAATCCTACCTAAAATGTTATTTAATGTAATTTTAATTATGTTATTGTAAATGGTAATAAATTAATGATCTGCTATTTATAAACTGTTCTATATAGAATCGCATTTAACATTATATTATACTTTTAAGCATTTACTTCGCAAATTAAGCATTTATTTTATAACAGTATTCAATTCAAGATTAAATTCCTGCATTTTAAAGTATTGAGAGATTGAACGCACCATAAAAGACAACGTCCAAAATTTTAAAGGTATTTGTTGTTTAAAAAATCCTTAGCCTATTCCAATAACATTTTGATTCAATTTAGAATAGATAATAGATATTTTTGTAATAGCAATATTTCTAGAAGTATTAAATAGATTTATCATGGAGAGTTTTGTATTTTAAAGTGATAACATTGAAAATACAAATCTGTTTATGGCCTAACATTAATCTTACACAAATTACGCATGTTACGCAAAGGAGTTGGGATGTATCAGCAATATACCAAAATGTAATGTGCCTTTGATTGGTTATGAAAAGGAAATTGTATATGTATGATTTATGCGTTGCGTAGAGGAAGTGATTATATATCTATATTTCACGGTATAGAAATAGTAATCATTCGGCACTCCGGCTAATTAATAATTTATATTAACGTATTGTAATACTTTACACTATATTGTAAGGTTTAATATCGTTTGTTAAATTGTATTAATTTAAATAGATGGTTTATGGAATGCATTTATTTTGTCTGTTTATACATTTTTTTAAGTTTATTTTCTACTCGTTTAGATGTAACTTGAAAACCGGGAAATTATCTGTTAACAAATTGGACATATACCAGAGTGCTAAGTGTGAGTTTTTCTTTTCGCATTCGATCGTGAGCGCGTTTGGAGTTTACTAGGAATTTGTATGTGATTTGTACAGCGCTACCTAGTGGTAAACGTGAGAAACCAGTTTACTACTAGGTGGCGCTGTACAAATCACATACAAATTCCTAGTAAACTCGAAACGCGCTCACGATCGAATGTGAAAAGAAAAACTCACACTTAGCACTCAGATGTATTTCGGTGTTTTGTCTATGTGAGTATTGTATTATCCTCCTGACTTAGTGTAGGCATATCAATTGTATAAAAATAACTTTAGATTTAATATAATATTCGCTGACTCATTGGCCTAACTGTAACAATATTGTTATAGATAATAACCACTGTTTCAAAATAAAGTTTTTTTAACAAATCGCTTTTTTATTTCTGTCTTCGAGACCCACAAGCACATGTGAACAACACATCGTAGCAAAGTAAATAAAAAAAATCATAGTCATTGTAGTTATACAATACCCGAAAAGCGCATTTTTTATATCAATAAATTACAAACAAGCAGATGACTCTCCTAATAAAAAGAGAAACTATCGCCTATACACATTGCATTGCTATCCGTGGGGCAGGACAGCAGTGCCACATACATAAGTCTACCGGCTATCATAGCCTTCAAAAGGAATACAATAATAACGCTATTGCGGCAGGAATAGGTAAGGCAGTAATATTATATATTTTGGCGAGACGTTGCGAAATTAGGTGGTAGAGCCATCTAGTTGTTACGATGGTAGTGACATTTTAGCCAATCGTTCAAGGGCGGATCCAGGGAGGGGGTTATGACCCCCCCTAGGCTGGGGTCTAGGTATAGATTTATGCAAACCAATAAGAATTAGAGCCGAAGCCGAATATCTGAGCCGAAGGCTGGATCCGTCCTTGCAATTGTTCGCCTTTTATGAATTGCGTGGCAGAATTTTCCCCGTGTTGGTCCCGGACTCCTTTGAAGAATAGGCTAACTGCCGTTCCCGTGAGGTCTTGAAAGGCGACCGATTGAAATACGAGTCACTAACATCGAGGTTACTAGGTGGTAGAGTTCAGCATTGTCTCTCCCGGGTCTGGTACCACCGCCTTACCTACTCCTACCGCAATTGCATCAGTGCTTGCCACTGTCGTGTTCCGGTTTGGAGGATAAGGTAGCTTTATGGTAAACTTATGCATGTAGCATAAGACCTCGCCACAAGATAGCAACGCATCATTAACATCTTTGGTGTTTATAGGCAACGGCTGACTTCCATCAGGAGACCCATCTGCTTGTTTGCTATCTTATGATATCTTGCCAGTCATTTTTTTTAAGGCGAGTGAAGATTGTGCGATTGTGAAGAATGGTAGTGACCATATGACTAGACAACGGAGTAACAAAGTTTACATTAATTGTCATATGGATAACATATCACCGTCTTCTAATCTTCTGCTACAAAACTCAGTGCTTGTCGGCTGTCCCTTAGGAGTTGATTGTTGAAAAAAAATTAACCTATGTTTTTTGACCTCGGTTTAGCTATGAAAGCGTAACAAACAGACAGACAGACAGACTTTCGCATTTATAATATAATATTAGTATGGATATGCACTGCTATGATTCATAGCAATATATATATATATATATATATATATATATATATATATATATATATATATATATATATATATATATATATATATATATATATATATATATATATATATATATCATTATCATTATCATTATTTGCGTGCCGATAAAACTCGTCCGTCGATAGCAATCCATAAAACGTAGTCAGATCGCAAAATAAAATCACTATTTATTTGAAACAATCCAAAACGCATTCTTCACAAACACAAAAAGTAACAAATCGGCCATGTTTGACTCGAATAATAACATTAGTCGTTCCGTTCCTAGCATATCGTTGTTTTCGGAATAACAATATTAAATATTAATTTCTTTTGTAAATTTTAATTATTTTTCCATACACTTGTAGTATTATTAACTTATTTGTTAAAAAGATATATTTTAAGTTAGAAATTTTATACATAAACATTATTTTTGATATTGCTTTCAGTAGATTATTATCTTCAAAGCGTAGAATGAAACGTATAACTGTATTGTGGTTAATCGAGTGTTGCCTTTCTATTATTAAATAATATGTGAGATGTTTATTTTATTTTATTTAATTTAGTGGCAAAATACAATTATTTAAACTTAAGTAACATATAATTTATTTGAACGTAAAAATCACAACTCAAATAAATTTACAGTTGAATGAAGTGCCATCTATTGGCAAAAGATGAAACTATAGCATATAATTATTTTTCTATACAAACTATGATTGTATGAAGCGATGAGCCCGTGGGGAGAATGCGGGCGCCCCGCGGATCAAAAATCACTTAAATAATCGATTAAAAAATTAATAGACTTACTACTACTAAAAAAACGATCGGATGAAAGACATCCAGTTACATGTGAACTTTATTTTGGTAAATAAATCATAATATAAAATCTGTTGTTTTAAAAATAAAACCGAAAATAGTAAATAAAATGACCCGAAAAGAGATTTTATTAGATTACAATTTTAATGTTTACTATTTCAAAAATGCATAAGAAAAAAACGTATTTTGCAGGAATACCTGAATCACCTCCCCTTAAATAGCGTGAGCTTATTGGTCAATTCAAATAGCACGTGCTTTTCCGGCATTTACACAGATAGACCATATTCTGCCTTTCTACCAAGCAGCTCGTTACAAGCGTTAAGCATTCTAGGAGACTCCATTACCATCATGACAAGTAGTAGAGTTTTACGACGATTTTCTCGACATCAATCTCGACAAAAAAGCAAAGAATAAATTGTGTCAATTACAACTTTTTGTTCTTCAAGAAATTATATTTTTGAAATCATTAGTACCATTAGTAATATTTGTTGTTTCTTTTAGAATTAAGTTTTTACGAAATGACTATATCTGATGGACTGTAGAGCTACAAAACCGACACCGAGGTATGGGGCAAGTAGAGTACTTAGTTAGCGTCTAATTTTAAATAACGGCTACTGACGCCAGCGATACAGGCTACAGGCAGATCTCCTGTGAAACTGGACCTCGGCTTAGTGCGGCGTTTTAATAATAGGAATATAGGTTGGTTGGATAGTTAAGTCTTTTTCGCCGAGACCCGCAGCGACGGTGCTGTGCACAGAGTTACTTTCTGTTAAATCTGTAGTGTAGGGTGATTTTTATCGTTAGCCCTACAGGCTTCAACTTTGACGTTAAATTTTTAGAGGCGAGAAAAATGATCAAGGCGAGTTTAAAGTTTCTAAAGCTACTAACGCCCACGCTAAGAACTGTCTCCTGTGAGAACGAGCCCTGACTTATGGTCGTAGCACACATATCAACTCGTAATCGGAACGTAAACGTATCAACTCTTGCATTTCAGTATTCATTGTATAAAACTCCCTACTGTAAAGCACACTTATCGAAAACGTAAAGTAATCGCCTCGCCTCGAGACAAGCACACAAACCGCTGTACGGTGCGTGAACGACCTTCGACTTTCCGTTAGCCGAGTCGACTCGGAGCTGTTGGTCGGTTAGTAACGCGCTTACGTTAGGTTGACGGCGACTTGATATGTGTGCTACGACCATATGTTTGATGTTTTGACTAATTATTATGACAGGATTCGTTGGACTGAGACGGTGTCAAGATACGTATTTTATCGGTATATTAGCATTGGGATCATCGGGACATAATATATATAGAGGCGCCTTTAATATCAAGACATTTGAAACGTTTCTTCTATTTGTTGTACAACTACTTATTCTAAAGGCACTATAGTAGCGACATATAAAATCTGCGGACAGTCACAGCAAACGAAATTTTCTATTTTTTATTTTACAATAGAAATTTACTAATAATAATTATAAATGCGAAAGTCTTTTTTCTGTCTATCGGTCTGTCTGTTACGCTTTCACGGCTAAACCGCTGAACTGATTTCGATGAAATTTGGCATGGAGAACTATGAAACTTCCTTGAATATGCGGGGTCAAACATAGGCAAACCCCTAAGGAATTAAAATAGGGAATGAAAGTTCATATGAAAAACTATTTTGACGACACGTTAATCGATTTGCGGGCGAAGCGGCGCTGCTCCTGTGTCTACTCTAAATATTAGTGGAGCGCCGTAAGATTTATACTTCGGAATCCAGGGCTAGTCAATGGATCTATATAACGAATGTTTCGAACGAATGTCAGCATAATTAAAGGCTCAAATAAAAAAAATTACCGATCTCGATTACAACATTTTTTTAAACAATTTACTGGAAATGGGAGGTTCCCACTTTTCCGACAAGATGTATACTTTCAAAATGACGATCGGTTTTATTCCATTGAATAGCGTTCAAAGCAATTTTTGAGCCCTAGGTGTTTTATTTAGCCACAAAATTTATCAATGGCGAAAATTGAAAAAAAAAACAGTATTTTTGAACATTATCTACTTCGACACTTTCAATCAATCTATTTTATAGCCAAGATATGAACCATTTTAAAGCTCAGCAATTGCGTTGAATGCCCTTCGAAAGATTAAAATTGCTCATCATTTTCATCAAAATACGCTTTTCAAAAATTAAAATATTGTCACTTTTAACACACTTTACATTTCAAAAATGTTAGTTCGGAAAATTTTCCCGCTGCGTAGGTAGATATGTAGATTGGGGAGTTACTGATTTTGCTCCGATTTTCGAAAATTACGTTTTCACCAGATCTCCATGTTTTGAGGTCGTACGAACCTTTTCCGGCTATTTACGCGATGACGACAGTAAGCCTGTGCGTATGTGTGTATGTAAACATCTCGTAACTTTCGAAAAAGTCTATGTTTAGTTAAAATTTTTGTTGATCTTAAAATACCTACCTCAAATCAGCGGGAAATTTCAGGGATAGCTTGCATATTCAACCGGTTTACAGATTTTTTTATTACTTGAGTTGAAAATACCTTATTTTAGCGGGAAATTTCAGGGATTATTGCTCAACTAGGTTTACAATCTATATCTATAAAATTAAATAAATAAGGGAGTGTCTGTTTATAATATTAAATTTACCGCTTTTTGCCAAATGTGTATATACCTACATGGTACATACACCAAAATAACACTTGTAATATTCCGGCTAAGTACTGAAACAGCTGGACCGATTTTGACGGGATTTTCGCTGGCAGATAGTTGGTGTAATAAGGAGTAACTTAGGCTACTTTTACTTTAAAAATTTTTCAACGCGGACGTGGACGCGAGTAGATACTTAATTTATAAATAAAATCATATATTAATGGTAAAATTAACTATTATATTTTAAGAGCAAGACTAAGCTTGAAGTACCTCCAGCGGTACCCATAACTACATACAGCTCCATAAAACACAAAATCCACTCCTATTAATCTAGGTCACAATAGTAACTATTATATAATCTGCCCCCAGACCTCCAAATCCCAGCCCTGATTAACAACTGCCTCGTCACCGAAATGTTTTTTTTTTAAATCATAAGATAGCAAACATGCAGATAGGTCTTCTGAGGGAAAGAGTCAACCATTGCCTATAGACACCAAAGGTGTTAATGGTGCGTTGCTATCTTGTGGCGAGGTCTTATGCCACAATATGCATAAGTTTACTAGAATGAATTACTAGAAGCCCAAGTTTTTTCCCACATCAACTGAAACCTAGTTGACACTTAAAGTGGAGTAGGCAAATACTTCCCAATCTCTTTTATAGAGATCTAAGAGGCTTGAGATTGGATTGTCAACTTTTTTTTGATTGAATTGAAAAAATTGATTGAACTATCAACTTGGAAATTTCTTTATTGTATCTATTTGAGTAAGTTTTTTATTTTAGTTAATATTGTACATTGCCTATCTGTTTTAACATTGTATTTCTCTATCTTACAGCTAATGTAAGAATTATCGCTTATTATAAAGGTTTCCAATTGTACTGTTTTTGTTTGTTGTTTTCACGTAATGTCATTGATTTAAAAAACCCAAGATACACAATCAGTGTCTCAAAAACGTCCTCTAAAATTGAGCGCACAATTTTAAATTTTGCGCTCATTTCAAATAGAATCGCATCGGTCGCGATAATGTCAATTTTATTACTTTTTGTACATTGCTTTGTAAAAACGACTTTAAGGTTGGATATGCAAAAACATATATTTTTGCCATATCTGTAACTACTTATGTGAAACTGGGGACAGTTTTGAGTGTCACGTTTGTTGGAGACTGTGCACCTTGGGTATTTAAAATCAATGCGTAATGTCAATGTTTGTACCTACAAATGTGTTAAACAAATAAATATAAGCTGAATTAAGGAAAATAAAAATCAACCACATGCAACATTTAATTCGAAATAATTTAACATTAAATAATATCTGTTAACTAAGAACTAATTTTTAGCTCTATTTGACTTATATCTTTAGAAACTTTTTCTATATCACCATTTGTTTGAGGTGCTGTGGGTTTTTCCTTCTTTGTTTTAACCTTTTCTGGTTGGACATTTGATTCTAGTTCTAATGTTACCGGTCCATCATTTTGTAGCGCAATTTGCATATAAGCACCAAACACACCATCTAGAACAAAATAATAATTACTGTGTTATTTTTTGGTGTCCATCATACCTATAACTTTATTAACCTGGATTAGGTCTTTTGATAAAAAGACCAACCGACCTCCATTCAGGCATTATGGTCTAGGTACTTTCGAGTTAGATCATTTCCGTGATTTTTTTTTTGTAGATTCAATGATACGTACGTATTATATAACATACATACTTTTTTTTCGGGTAGGCGCCATATTGAAATTACAAGTTTATTCTTTTATCCATTAATATATTGTTTAAAATTAGTAAATAGCTTTTGTAGTTAAATAAAATATGTGATAGTAATTGTCCTTACCTGCCAGCACAAAATACTCTAATAATTTCACTAAATAAAGTTTGTTTTTATTATCAACTTTGATTATAAACACTGAGCAAATGTCACATACAAATATGGATGTCATAAAACATAGTTTTGCTGAGTTATCTAAACCATTTTATGAGAAGATGATGGAGTTCCAGATGAGTCTGGATAAGGCAGCACAAACTCAAAACTCAAGCACAATTACTGAGATTGCCAATGATTTTGCCACTTTTAAATCGTTCATGGTGGTTACTTTGCACAGTTTGCAGCAACAAATAGATGCACTATCAGCACAATTTGACAAATTTGAGATGAGATCTAGGAGAAAGATGTTACTTGTGCATGGGATACCTGACATCAAGGATGAAAATTTATCTTCTACTCTACTTAAACTTTTTGCTGATCATGCTGCTGATGTTGGAATTACTGAAAACTCTTTCTCTCGCTGTCATCGCATGGGTCGCTTCAATCCAGATAAAGCCAGATCTGTAATCTTGAAATTTAAGGATGTGTCTGTACGGGACAAAATTTGGCATTCCAAAACTGTTTTCAAAGGCACTGGTGTCACCAGCTCTGAGTTCCTGACTAAGGATAGGCACAATGCTTTTGTAGCGGCACGAAAGCGGTTTGGGATCACCAAATGCTGGACAAAAGATGGTGTAATTATTATCCTGGGACCAGATGGCTCTCGTCTTCGTGCTCTGTATACGAAGGATGTAGATGCTATCTCACAAGCCGAACCTGCTGTTACTGGGAGTGTCTCTGATGCTGGGACTGCCTCTGATGCTGGCACTTCCATCCCTCTACGTAAGGATGGTAAGAGCTCCCCACCACAGAGATCAAAGAGAAACGCTTCAAAAAATCAAGCTAAGAAAAAATAGTTTATTTTTCTGTTATTTTGTTTTCCCCTTTTTATATCTTCATATTTGTTTCTTTTTTTCTATTCAAGCTAGTAAAGGTAACAGTGAGTTACTAATAATAAATAGACACATAACTTTTTTTCCTCTTGCCTTAAATAATTATGCTAATAAATGTCTTAAATGTCAGAAACAATCTGTAGAAAGTTATCTTGTGTTAAATATATCATCAACTCAAACATGAATGCAGGGTGCTATATAGATATATATATAATAATTTAGTTTAAGTAGCAGAATACCCTATTTTAATTTATCATTGCAGTTTACATTTTCTTATATATTGCTGGTATTCGCATTCGAAACTTATGTGCCTAGTCAATTTCTACAGTAAATCACTTAGTTTTAGTCTTGATTTCATAACATTTTTAATTAACTGCTGACATTTTGTAAGGAAAAGATTACTGTTACAACATAATTTGCTTTTATAGTGCATAATGTAATGTTTCGTGTACATTTAACATTAAGAATTTAAAATGATATCAATTATCAATAACATGTTATTCTTGCTGTGACAGGTGACTTATGACAGTTGCCACTTGCCAAATTCACTTGTGTCAAACATTACGGCAAACAACTTCTTCTTTTTTGTTTTTCGTTTCGAGTTGACAAACGTTGACATATAATGTTTATTTCGCTATACGCTGGCGGGTAAAGGAGATTATTATATACTTATATTTTGTATTGTATTTATTATACTTACTTTTATTTATTTTTATTTTAGTAAATAGTTATATTTATACATATATTTATCGTTATATAATATATTGTATATTATATACATACATGGATGTTATTTTAGACGAAAGTTTTTTTTCACTGTCCTCTCACGATAGTACAAATAGTAGTGACAGCTTTCACAGTACAGAAGATGTCTCCATTGAAAAAAACCTCGCCTCAAATTTTTCAGATGTGGTAAAAAATTTTAATGTCGTTCATATTAATGCACAAAGTATACCTGCACATTACTCGGATCTCCTTACATCTTTTGATGTGCCTAATATCCACGCAATTTTGGTTTCTGAATCTTGGTTGAAACCTTGCTTACCGTCTAACTGTTACTCATTGCCTGGCTTTCAATTGATTCGAAATGATCGAACTGGTAAAGGTGGTGGTGGAGTGGCAATCTATTTACGTGCCAATATTTCGTATAACATAGTTAGTACTTCAAATCAACCTCCATCTGACGATGAGGCTGAGCACCTTCTTATTGAAGTTAATACATCCCATGTTAAACTTCTTCTTGGAGTATTTTATAGCCCATCTCTTTCAGTT
Source organism: Apodemia mormo (assembly GCA_036924255.1). NCBI lineage: Eukaryota > Metazoa > Arthropoda > Insecta > Lepidoptera > Riodinidae > Apodemia > Apodemia mormo. The sequence goes on along the minus strand of JAUPFN010000021.1, from coordinate 20,548,552 downwards.
AATTATTTCTCTTCTTTCGAAAATTTAATTCATAAAGTTGTCCCTGAGTATACTCACGTTATATTTATGGGTGACTTCAATACCTGCTTATTAAAAGCTGACAGCAGGGGTGCAAAGCTCAAATCTATAGTAGAAGAGTGTAATCTGCATCTTCTTCCTCTAAGCCCTACTCATCATTTCCCTAATTGCAACCCGTCCTTATTAGACCTTATCATTGTTTCCTCGCCTGAACTAATTACCAAGTATGGTCAATGTGATGCGGCTGCTTTTTCTTACCACGATCTATTATACCTATCGTATAAAATTCGACATCCCAAGCCTAAACCTAAGATTTTACTGCAACGCAATTTCAGTAGGTTAGATATTAATCTCCTTTGCGAGGATGCACAAAAAATCAACTGGTCCTCCATTCTTGATGCTTCCACAATTACTGAAAAACTTAGTACTTTTACCACTTTGCTCACTCAGCTTTTCGATAGACATGCACCTATAAGGCCGGTCAGATTAAAACATCTACCAGCACCTTGGCTATCGGATGAAATAAAGTCCCTAATTAATAAAAAAATATAGCTAAGGCAAAGTATAAACGTACTAATACTAACGAGGACCGGGAAAAATATATTCGACTACGAAATCGCTGCAATACAATGTGTCGAGATGCACAGAGACGCCATATTCATTCGTCTGTCGAAAACGGCGACCCTGCAAAAGGCTGGAAATTTCTCAAATCACTTGGGGTTGGGAGGCAACACCAAACTTGTACACCATCTAATACAAACGTCAATTTATTAAACAATTTTTTTCCAATCCACCCTGCACACTTGATGATAAGCAAAAAGCCTTGACTTTAAAATTTCTTTCACATCTCCCATCTCCTAATTTTCATCCGTTTAATTTCGATCAACTAACCGTATGTGATGTTGAGAAGACCATTTTATCCATATCGTCAAATGCTGTTGGCATAGATAATGTAAGCCGAAATATGATTTTACCAATTCTGAAAATTATTTCTCCTTTTATTACACATATTTTTAATCAATCCCTAAATACTAGTGTTTATCCAGACGTATGGAAAGAAGCTAAAGTAATTCCGCTACCTAAAACATCAAATCCTGTAGCCCCTTCTGATTTTCGACCGATATCAGTGCTTCCATTTCTATCAAAAGTTATGGAAAAACTAGTTCATAAACAAATTCATCATTACCTCTCTGAAAATAATTTACTTAATTGTTCCCAATCTGGCTTCCGACCTGGACACAGCACGACCACTGTCCTCGTAAAGGTAACTGATGATATACGTCATGGTATGGATAACAAGCGACTTACCGTACTTTCCTTAATTGATTTTAGCAATGCATTTAATACGGTCGACCACGATATACTGTTAAGTCTCTTGAGGTCTATTAACATATCTCCATCGGTGGTTGAATGGTTTCGAAGCTATTTAAAGGAACGACGACAACGTGTTCAGGTAGGGGAGTTGTCCTCGGACTGGTCCTGTAACACTGTTGGCGTTCCCCAAGGTGGCGTTCTGTCTCCTCTTCTCTTTGCTGTTTTTGTTAACTCTATAACCAATCATTTATCTTCGGTCTACCACATGTATGCAGACGATCTCCAAATTTATACCCAATCGGCCTTTGATGATCTTCATTCAGCTATTTCGCAGATTAATAATGATCTGGCAACTATTTCGGGCTGGAGTAGAAACTATGGGTTAGCTATAAATCCTAAAAAATCTCAGGCTATTATTATTGGGGGGAAAAAACAAATTGCAAAAATAGACTGGACTGTTTTGCCACAACTTGAAATTGATGGTGTAACTATACCCTACAGCAAGTCTGTTAGAAATTTAGGAATACAGTTAGACGAAACTTTATCATGGACGCAACAAATTCAGGAGGTAAGCAAAAAAGTTTTTGCCACTTGGAATTCGCTAAAACGATTGCGTAACTTACTTCCAGTTCCTACTAAAATTGCGATTGCAGAAGCTATTTTTATACCTATTTTAGATTACGCGGATGCCTGTTACGTTGACCTTACTAGTGAGCAGTTCAATAAGCTTGAGCGACTCCAAAATTTATGTATAAGGTTCATATTTGGTCTACGTAAATATGATCATGTCACTGAATACCGAACAAAACTCAAGTGGTTGCCAGTCCGTCTCCGCCGTAATGTCCACATTCTTTCTCTTCTGTACTGTATTCTTTTTGATTTTCGCACCCCTAACTACTTAAAAGAGAGGTTTGAGTTTTTGGGAGGTGAATTAAGACAGTTAAGATCGGCGGATAACCTACTTTTGCGGGTCCCCTCTCAAAATCTTAATTATTATCACCAGTCTTTTACTTGTCAAGCTATTCGGTTATGGAACTCCCTTCCAACTAACATCAAAACAGCTCTTAGTTTACACTCCTTTAAGTCAGCTCTTAAAAATCATTATCTTAATCTATAAATAAATCATTACAGAGTTTTCTAGTTTAGTTTGAATTGTAATATGTAAGTTTGCATGTGTATGTGTGTAGTATATGTATATGAATATATGTCTAGTACATATCTAGTACAGTTTTATATATGTAATTTTAATATAGTGTATATGTAATGAATTGTATTTATGGATATACAAATATGTTTATTATGTATATAATATGTATGTGTATGTGTGTATGTGTATATACATTTATATATATTATATATATTTATATATATATCGTCGTATGTATTTATATTATTTATATATTTATTTAGTTATTATTAAAAATTTCATAATATAGATTGTATTAGGAAATTATGTCACTGAATTTAATGGCACCACCACCTTAAATATATTAATTATAAGATCTCCTCTACCTAAAGGTTGTCTGGCAGAGATCGCTCTTTAGCGATAAGACCGCCTTTGTGTACCCACTATATACATAATTATTAGCTATAAGTATTTTACATAATCTATTTTGTTAAATTTGGTGCGCAATAAAGAGTATTCATTCATTCATTCATACATAATATGTAAGTATATGTATGTTATATAATTTATAGTTATTATTTTGTTATTTTAATTTAATCGCATTTAGTTTAGTCATAACAAGTAAATGCAGCTTAATCATTATTTCGTAATAACTTGTTACGCACTACCCAAGCTTTTTCTCTCAGCATCACCAAAGGTAAAATGTGAGAAAATTTTTATAGCATAAGTTACGCCTTTGTACTCATTGGTGCAATAAAGTATTTAAATAAAATATATCTGTGATCAACAGGGTCTGACACCAGCTCTAATAGATATATAGAACAATATAAATATTAACATTAGCAAAATTTTACTGCTAGCAAAAAACGTCATTTTCAACTGACTTCTCAAAAGGAGGAATTCAATTCAACCATATTATATGCTTTCTAAATGTGTTTGTGGTTAACTTCGTCGTTTAAGAATATATTTTAATGTTTAGTTTACATGGTCTATGGTTTAATTTTTTTAAATTAAATGGGAAGTTTAATTATTTTTTTTAATTAAATTAAACTTGGGGTATATCCACTCCAATAAAAAAAGGATTATGAAAATCGGACTACTCTGTAAAAAGTCTAACATAAAAAAGTATATACGCATCGAATTAAGAACCTCCTCCGTTTTTTCGTCAGTTGATGAAAATAAAGCTTATTATTAATCCAACTGGTTTTGTTTACATGAGACTCATCAGACTTTAATAACTATTTACCAGTTGGATAATAATAAGTTTTCTTTTGTTGTAAAACAGTACATAATCAACGCGGTCGAGATGAGACCGCTACTAAATATATGTGGCGTAACGTTCGCAGACCGGGTTCGTTATGTGGAAGTGAGAGAGAGGTTAGGCTTGAAAGAAGTGTTGGTGTAAAGACGAGGAAGGGCATACTCCATGGGTTGGACATGTAGAAAGAATGGTAGATGAAAGGTTAACAAAACAGATATACAATGCGAATGTGGAAGGATGTAAGTACCGAGGAAGACCAAGACTGACGTACCATGATCAGATTGATCGAGTACTATCCGAAGGTAGTGTCAAGTCTTCGCAACCGGCATGTGTGTATGAAGAGAGGCGAACGATTGACTATACCAATCATTACCATCGTGACTACTAGGTGGTAGAGTTCTGCATTATCTCGCTCGGATCTGATTTTATCGTTTTACCTATTCCTGCGTTAGTGCCTGTCACTGTCGTGTTCCGGTTTGGAGGGTAAGGTAGCCGGGAAACTTATGTAAGTGGCATCGACACCTCACCACATGAACAGCAACGCACCATTAACATATTTGGTGTCTATAGATAATGGTTGTTTCCTTCCATCAGGAAAGCCATCTGCTTGTTTGCTATATCTTATATATAAAATTCTCGAGTCACTATGTTAGTTACCATACTCCTTTGAAACGGCCTGACCGATTTTATGAAATTATATATACATATACATTAATCTTGAGAATCGGCTAATATCTATTTTTCATACCCCTAAGTGATAAAGGTTGTCCACCCCTAACATTTTTTTTATTTTTTGAACATTTTTTTTTATAATGTGACACTAAAAAATACATACAACCCTAAATTTTTCACCCTTATATCACCAATCCCTATTTTTTAATTCAATAATTTATATGGCAATGTTTGTAGGTTCAGCTAGCTATGATATAAAAACCTATAGCCTTGGGTTAATAATTTACCTTTAATTTTATCTGGTTTATAAATCTTTCTTAATTTTTCTATTAATTCTTCATACATTTGTTTAGATTGTTCTCCAGGCATAGCATGATGGAAATCCGGTTTATTACCCTGAAATTTTTTTTTGAATTAATTAGTTATAGTACCACTAAAACTAAATTTAGGATACCATTTATGTAAGGTACCAGTAGCAGATTCAGATATGAGACTTTGTTTGAGGGAGCTTGATTTAGCTAAGGGCAGACTTTATCAAGATATTTTTTTTGAAAACATAAGATAGCAAACAAGCAGATGGGTCTCCTGATGAAAAGAGTCAACCATCGCCTATAGACACCAAAAATGTTAATGGTGCGTTGCTATCTTGTGGTGAGATCTAATGCCAAATGTATAAGTTTACCGGCTACCTTACCCTCTAAACCGGAACACGTCAGTGACAAGCACTGACGCTATTGCGGCAGGAATAGGTAAGGCGGTGGTACCAGACCCGGGCGAGACAATGCTGAACTCTACCACCTAGTAGCCACGATTTTAGTGACTCGCATAGCCAATCGGTCGCCTCTTACGACCTGCCTGGTAGAACGGCAGTTGGCCTATTCTTCAAAGGAGCCTGGAATCAACTATAGAAAGTGTTCTTCATTTTTGAAAGATACTTAGAAGTTGCGTACCTATTTATTTTGTTTCAAAAAAGTTTCTTTTTCGCCAAAATTGAATCAAGAACAGTTTATGTTTTGTAAGAAGTTCCTAACGGTGAAATAAAAATACTATTTAAATGTTTTAATACAACTCATATGTTAATGACTTTTCAAACTGCCCAAATAGGATTTTTGAAAATTCATCCATTCAAACATCATAAGGGTGGAACTGTTGTCAGCATTACTTTGTAGCAATAAAAAGTGTAATTATAATAATGTTTGTTAGTTGATTGTTGTTGAAGTCTTCTTTTAAGCATATAAGAGCTTCAGAAAACTCTAAATGATTAATAGAAGAATCTATCTTTTATTAGAATAGACAACCACCTTGCAGCACCCATTATCATTTCTGAAGTCCTAAGGTCAGGTGAGAGGTCAGGATCAAGGGCTAAACAAGATGAAGAGCCTCACGCTCTCACATATATATATAATACAATCTCAGTTCCATTGGATACAGGGAGGTAGGTATATGAGTGCACCTGTGTATAACACAGGCGTTTCTACGTTTTGTGCACTTTAATATCTCCTGCGCAAATGACTTGGCTTTGACTTTTATAAGACAAATTACAATAGTTGTAAAATACATTAAAATAGAAAAAACTCAAGTCCGTGTTGGTCCCAGGCACCTTTGGAGAATAGGCCAACTGCTGTTCTGCCAGGCAGGTCGTAAAAGGCGACGGATTGGCTATGCGAGTAGGTGGCTACTAGGTGGTAGAGTTCTGCATTGTCTCGCCCGGGTCTGGTACCACCACCTTACCTATTTCTGCTGCAACAGCGCCAGTGCTTCTCGCTGACGTATTCCGGTTTGGAAGGTAAGGTAACCGGTAAACTTATGCATGTGGCATTAGACCTCGCCACAAGATAGCAACGCACCATTAACATCTTTGGTGTCTATAGGCGAAGGTTGACTCTTTCCATCAGGATACCCATCTGCTTGTTTGCTATTTTATGATATATAAAAAAAAGTCAAAAACTTTGTTAATAGAAAATATTTTGACAACTTTATTATTACCTTCCATATGGCACATAAAGTAAATTGACTAATCAACAACACCTCAAATTGTTTATCAACAATACTTTTTTTCCATCTCTTATCATTATCATCAAACAGCTTGATACTTAAAATCTTCTTAGCCCTGAAAGCATAAATACATAATTTTTTTTTTTATGTCATAAGATAGCAAACAAGCAGATGGGTCTCCTGATGGAAAGAGTCAACCATCGCCTATAGACACCAAAGATGTTAATGGTGCGTTGCTATCTTGTGGCGAGGTCTAATGCCACATGCATAAGTTTACCGGCTACCTTACCCTTCAAACCCGAACACGACAGCGACAAGCTCTGACGCTATTGCGGCATTAATAGGTAAGGCAGTGGTACCAGACCCGGGCGAGACAATCCAGAACTCTACCACCTAGTAGCCACGATGGTAGTGACTCGATAGCCAATCGGTCGCCTTTTACGACCTGCCTGGCAGAACGGCAGTTGGCCTATTCTACAAAGGAGGCCGGAACCAACACGGCGAATTATATTGCTATATATCAATACTGTTATTGCAGGAATTGAGAACTGATTTCCGAAAATATATCAAAACCCATGAAACCAACCTTACATATTCCATATTTATATGCTCTTCATGTAACAAAATTTTCAGACAGTCATACATACTTTATACCAAATCTATGGACCTAGGCCTCTGGAGTAAGTTGGGTTGGTTAAATAGTAAAGCTAAGTGAGTTTATCTTTGATAGATATATGTGGAATCAATGTGGATAACAAGATGGGCTTATATCAACACAAAAATAATATTAATACTAAACAAAGATGCATAGACGTTGGTTTATCGATTCGAAATTTTAGGCTGAACACTTAAGAATCTTTACACAAATATAGCAAATAATTTGCTTACTTTTTTTGCTTACATAAATTACACTTACTGACCTAGATCAGTAAGTGTAATTTGTCCCATGAATATTTATTTACTAGCTATTGCCAGCGACTTCGTCCGCGCGGAGTTCGCTTACCCCGCACTGCTCCTCCCCCACAGGTGATAGCGTGATAATATGTAGCCTATATGTTGACCCGACCTGGTAGCAATATTTTGCATGTAAATAAATTGCATGCATGCATATTTATTTACATGCAAAATTTGAAGCAAATTCCATCCAGTACTTTTTGAGTTTACCGTACATACATACAGACAACATACATACGTACATACATACGACAAACAGACAAAAATTCTAAAAACTATATTTTTGGCTTCGATATCGATTGTAGATCACGCCCCAAGTATTCTTTTAAAAAAATATTCAATGTACAGTTTTGACTTTCCTACGATTTTATTATATGTATAGATTTGATATTTCGTTTATAGTCATGGAGAAATAGCATTTGCTTCCAGTTAATATTATGACTTCAATTTTATTGGCTCGAAATTTATGCTGACTACTGTCACGCTGACGGCCGTCAGCGCTAAGCGGTCAGCGTGACTCAAAACCGCTACCTATGACTACATCCATATTGACCCATCAGCGCCGACTGTCAGCTTGCAGTTAGGGTGACACTAAAACCGGCCTTAGTCAAACATGCATACAATATAAGCCTAAAACCTTGACCATGAGATTGAACCTTGTTACAAATAAAATCCTATCTTTTATGAAAAAGATAGGATTTTATTTGTAACAAATAAAAATAAAAACTGGTCTTTTTTCATTTTTTTGGCAAATATGGATCTAATAGATGTGATGTATAATTTGTTCTAAAAGAATTTGTTTCTTAAAAAAAAATATGCGAGAATAGGCTCTTGCGAAGATTCACAATTTTGTTTTTATTGAAAAATTTTTCAAAATTTCACAAATAAACCAATTTTCATTGAAAATGAATGAAAGTTCTGGGAAACGTAGATGTTGGAGTGCCTAAAATATACACTAAAGTCAGACTACAACAAACAATAAGGCAACTTATTGCATATTATTTTGAGTTTTAGTTTAATTTGATTATTTATAGTAGAGGCCTAGGCATCTAAAAAATTAATCTAGACACACCAACGATACTAATAATATAACTTACATATAGTCAACATCCTTTGAAGTGTCTTCATTTGTGATGCCAATAAAAATACATGCTCCCTGTCCAATACTATTTATTAGTTCACCATTTACTGAAACAAACAAAATGTTGGTTTCTAGTTTAGAATCATGCTTCTCCAATAGTCCATAATCAGAAATCAGAAGTAAAAAAAGTAAATATAAGTTTTTACAAGTTATTTTGACAAATAAACTTTTTTTTTTAAAACTACTACCGGATCGGAAATGCGGCCACACACTGAGAAGATCCAGCGTATCCGTATTCCATAGTCCTCAATAGATGGTGAGGTGATGAGTCTGTCACCCTATTTTCCAAAAATTCATATATTTTTAACCTTTGTTACAATTAAAAAAAATTGAAGCGACTAGCAGTGCATGTGCTGTGGGAATATAGGCATAACAAAGCCTACTCACATAAGTAAAGAGACTACAAAGATCCTAAAGTTGGAAAATAAAGTCAGACTTTATAACAGCAGGCAAGGTCTGCTTCTCCCTGTATACTTTTGCACTACTAGTAGAGTATACTACTACTACTACATAAAAGTAGGGCTCAATGTATGACGGTTACAACCACAGACCACATGAATACTAACAGACACACCATTGCATATGGGCATATGCTCCTATCTATCACTGACAAAACTGTCATACATCTATATATTGTGGAAAAATAGAAATAAAACATGTTGTACTGTTTTATCGTACTGAATGAGATGAAAAGATATAAAAATTGCCCTTGAAGTGATTTTATTTCATCAGTAAGTACAATAACTATATATTTTTGTGTGTATTTGCAAGCTACACTGACAAACTAAGATATTGTCTAAATAGGCGTATCCATTTAATCCGTGGTTACAACCATTATTAATTTTTTATTAACTGTATTTATGATCCACAAAAATTTTGCATTTTAACACTATTTTAAAATTTTCTAATATAGCTGAATCAAAATTATAAAAACATTAGCTGTTAAGTCATACTTTGCTGGAGCATAGTCTAATTTTAGTTTTCCGTTGGACCTTTATTATAAAAATTATATAAAATACTCTCCTGTTCAACAGCTATGTTGTGGAAAAAATATTAAGCCAATCTATCGACAAGTTTTTGAGTTTTGTGGATACAAGCACGCAGAAGCAAAATTTTTTAGTATATATCGACACCCTCTGCAAATATTCTAGTAACAGAAAAACACAAATTGTTCAGGAAAAATAAAATAGTGTTTTTTAAATATTAACTTTTAAACAGTTTTTAAGCTGTCTTCATATAGAGACAAAATACACTTGCTCACAAAAGTGCTATATGTTTTTCGTTGATGGATAGAATAAATTAGATTAAAACCGTATTATTCGTTTATATAAAGATAAATAGTATTTTCATATCTTTGTAAATATCAATAGAAAAAGTGTGAAAAAAATTGACAAAGTGAATCATGACCTCTAAATGCTAAAAAAACACATAACACAAAAAACTCAGTAATAGCTTATTACCATAATATTCGTGGGGGGCGTTGATATGAGTACTGAGTATAATAGGAATTGTATTAACTTTCAATCCTACTCAACCCCTATTTGAATAGGATAACAAGGATAGACGGGTGCACATACCCCAGAGTTGCAGCACACAAGATCCTAGTCTTTACATAAACTTTTGAGTCAAAAAATGCAATCAAATGGGAAGTATGCCCTCCAAACAAAACAAGTTTTCAAATTGCTTAATATTTGTCAGACTTCTGAGGTAACAAACATAAAAAAACAGCTGAATTGAGAACTTCCTTCTTTCTGGAAAGTTGGTTGAAAACATTATTACATAGTTTTGACCCTGCTGAAACATGTTATTACCAAGGATAAGAATCTTTGACAGATGGTATTTTTATAACAACCCTAAAAAGAAATTATATTTGCTCACCCAATATTCTTATTGGTCCAAAAAACTACCAGGCCCCGCAGCCCATTGCAATATATGTTTCTGGTGAATTCTATGAGAACAATGTATTTTTAAAACACTCATCAGATGAATGAGTAACAAATAAACTTTCAACATTTATATGATTGGGGAGGTGGATACGGAAGATTGGGAAGACATTTGGCATTTTTTTATACTTACCTGCAATATTACATTTTAATCAGACCACGAGCTGTGAGGCAAATATGTTAAAGTTCACACTTACCACTAACTTTAGCATTCATAACGCGCTGAATTATTGCTTTCATTTTAATAGTTAATTAGTAAATAATAGTTCTGTCGGAGTAAAAAATATTCTATGTATGTAAAAAGTATAAATATGTATGAAGGTTTGTTTTTGTTTCTTTTGCAAGTCCTGATTCACCACATCCATAAATTACAACTGAAGATACTAGCCATTAACCAGTACTATTTCTGGTGAGTGGCACCTGCAAAATGGATAGATAGTCGGATAACAGATGATGTTTGATTTTATAATTTTCATTTAAATCAGTGCTTTTAGAATATTACACAATTCGTCAAGGTATAAATTATACAAGGTACTCTGTCTGAGTCGTCAAGTTTCATAATTCATAAATAAATACAATATTTACAATATTTATTACTTAATCTGTGAATACAATTCAATTGTATTGACGTGGTATTGACAATTGACCAAGGAAGTTATATTCTACCTGGAAGGTCCACGTGTACCTCAAAATCGTTCCGAAGAGTACCACGACATGAGTGGAGTGTGTCTCTTTCTACTAGGGTGTCCATACATATTTGTGCAACAGGACAATTTCATTCTAAAAAAGCAGAATAACTATACTACTAACTATTATATAACTAGCAAAACAGCTACGATAAGTCCTGGATAGTACCCACGGCTATCAATTTTTGAAAGTCGTGTAGGTTAACAATGTCTGTTATCGCTCTTATTGACGAAGGAAAATGCACATTCATAATATGTTGTTTTGACTCACACCCATAATTTGCTAACTTTAGGGTTAGATCAATTCGTGTGATTTGTCTAATGATATCGTATTATTACGACAGGCTGTAGTGAGGTGGAGGAGGCCGGATTGCAACTATAAATGCTAGCATATTAGTAACGTGCCGGGTCGCAACACATTGACTAGTTTTGTGTACAGTTAACTGCCGAACTGCATGTTAAGGCTAGTTCTTTGTGGCCTTTAATCGTTCTTAACCCATAATTTCTGATTTTGTAAATGCATACTTAAAACACGGAGAAAATTGTGTGCGCTCAATTCCGCTCTGCAAATCTGCCGCACTTTGGCCCGGCATAGTGTACGAGAGTTTATATAAAATGTATCAAAGTGATCTAGGTGAATTTTTGCGAAGCACCCTGACCAGCTGCGGCCCATCTTAATGTGTTAGAGCGTAAAATAGGATTATTAAAAATAATAAAAGTTAGAATAATTTTACTTGATATGTAACTGAAATAAATAGCTAAATTTGTTTTCATACTGAGCTGTTTCGCGGGTAAAAAGTGTGGTAAAAAAATCTTTGCATGTGTGGTCTTTCTGCAGAATTGAGCATTATACATACAGATAAAAGATCAAAATACTCTTCTAGAAAATGTATGCATTAATTACGGACAGATGACAATTACATTACATTGCTTTAAAATTTGTTCGAGTGAAGCAGTCCAGCGATACTGAAGAATCAATAAAACCTAGAGGATACGGCGAGAAATATTGCAAAGTCTTAATGCCAGTCTACTGACAGGGTCCTGGATAAAATACTTCGGTTCCGGTTCCAACGTTCAAGTTCAAAATGTCCAATTCCCAAAATATACAATATTTTCAAAATGCCTATTTCCTAAAATGGTCCATTTTTTTTCCATGTTGGTCTCATGCTCCTTTGAAGAATAGGCCAACTGCCGTTCTGCCAGGCAGGTCGTAAAAGGCGACTTATTGGCTATAAGTGTCACTACCATCGTGACTACTTGGTGGTAGAGTTCCGCAACGTCTCGCCCGGGTATTTGCTACCATCGCAGAAGCTATTCCTGCAGCAATAATGTCAATTTTATATCATAAGATAGCAAACAAGCAGATGGGTCTCCTGATGGAAAGAGACAACCATTACCTATAAACACCAAAGATGTTAATGGTGCGTTGTTATGTATTGACGAGGTCTAAGGCCACATGCATAAGTTTACCGGCTACCTTACAACCCAAACCGGATCACGACGATGACAAGCATTGTCTCTATTGCGGCGAAAATAGGTAAGGCGCTGGTGCCAAATACCAGTGCGAGATGTTGCGGAACCACCTAGTAGTCACGATGGTAGTGAAATTATTTCTTGTCAAGAGTTAAGTAAACTTTTTGACAAGCAGTTACGCTATTGCGGCAGGAATAAATAAGGCGGTGGTACCAGACCCGGGCGAGATAATGCAGAAATCTACCACCTAGTTGTCATTGTCGTGCTCCTGTTTGGAGGGTAAGGTAGCTGGCAGACTTGTGCATGTGGCATTGCAAACCCGCCACACGGATGGGAACGCACCATTTATATCTTTGATGTCTAAACGCGATGGTTTCCTTTCCATCAAGAGAGCCGTCAACTTGTTTGCTATCTTATAATATAAAAAACAAATATTCATTTTAAACACTAATCATCTAGACTAATAACAAGTAGTTTTTTCGTTTCACATCTGTAAATTATATTGAATTTGGCTGATAAAAACCGTACATACTAAAGGAGAGTGTTCAGTAGTTGATTTTAATACCAAATGTGTAAAACAATTAGGTACTTAAATATTGAGCTAATTATCCTATAACATGTTTATAGTCATACGGACGCCCACGCATAGGTATAATTTTTATTCAAATTATCCTTTATAGGCACTATTGAAGTTCATTATTTACAAACAGTGATTTGCTGAACTCGTGACTAGACTCATTAGCTATTAGTCACCGCGCGGATGATAACGGAGCTATCACTCGCTGTCCCGGGATTCGTGCGATTCGTGGGATTCGAAGAAATAAAAGTGACCGTATTTTTTGAATATTACTCTACTAAACTTGTGGTTGACAACTACATAATAGTCAAGCAATATTTGATAATGTCATTTTCCTCTCTATTATACACCCGAGTAAATTTTCCATTATACAAGGAGTAAATTTTCCTTAAAGTAATCCTAAAAAACTGGTATTTTTCATTTTATGTTTTTTTATCTTGTGCGCTTATATACACCCCAGTACACCCGAGTAAATTTCCTTTAAGTAATCCTAAAAAACCAGTATTTTTCATTTTTTTTTTATCTTGCGGGCCTGTTATCATCTAAAGAAAGCAATATTTTATTTATTTACTTATTTTAGTTTACTTTCTTTCGTATTAAAACAGGGCGGTTACAAACTTACATCATAATATTCGACCAGGGTGGGTTTGAGATCACCTATTTTAGCAAGTGAATTAAACAAAATTCTTTCAAGAAAACGTGTGGCCGTAAACTGATGAGATGCATCTTTATGCTTCTACAACATCAGATTCTAAATTATACAATCATGAAAGCATCATTGAGATCATAATAAGCAAAATATTTTATAGCCTTAAGTGTCCGAATGTGACCACATGGCCGCTTTCGAGCGTATTAGATATTTATATACTTCAGTTTGCGACCACTGGATTTAAAAAGAAATATAAGCTAAAAAATGATGTCACTACAACTTTCCAACAAACAATGTTCTATAATTGAAATAATAACGCTTCTTGTTTGAGTGTAACATTAGTATAAGGTAACAAAAGGTAACTTTGTTCGCCAGCCGGTGTGGTATTTTTATTGCAATACGCGACACATAAACACACCATTAAGTCATCACTCGAACTCGGGCACTATTTTCAGCTTTAGCAGATAGGTTTAAATTTATGATTTTCTTGTTACATAATTATTCATTGAATATTCAATGCTTACTGTTCATTGTTTTCTCATGAAAAAATGCTATTATCTTGAATTAAGAAACCTAGGCCCTCAAGTGGTCGCATACTAAAGGCGGTCGCGATACCGACGCAATGACTCTATATTTCGTTTGTATGTTTAATTAAAAAATATCTTAAATAACACTAAATGATTAAGCTTACAACAGGGAATATAGATGGAATAGCATTTGGTTTCAGTGTTGATCTTATCTTATGGATTATTAAATCCTCGTATTTAAAATGACGGCTGCAAATTAAACTGTAATATGAATTTTTTTTCTTAAATGGAACAACTTCAATCCACCGTTGTCGAAGAATCTCATTTCTTGAGAACCTGCAAGAAAATAATGAACAAGAGATTAGGTATCTACTACTAGTTAACAGTTACTACCAAAAAGTATGTAGGTAATGTATTTAGTTACTACAACACAATGATTTTAGTATTAAATAACAAAATTACGTAAAGTAGGTTCTTATTTGATTACGATGACATTCCTTAGGGACGTATTATGAAATGTTAGATTGAATTGTAATTTCTTTGTATTCACATGTCCGAATTTTTGTGTTATTATTGCTACCCTACTTAAGAAACTTGTAAATACAATAAAAAACTTACTCAAAATATGAAATTCCGCAACCAGCATACGCTTCACTATTACAGCACTTAACGCTACAATTTTTCACCATTTTACAACAGAAAAACTTATAGCAGTAAGCAAAAAGTATCAGCTATATTTTTAAATAAAGCGCGCCAAAGCGACCGGCCACCTGAGTGTGGCCGTGCATAGTTTACAAATTACTACTAATTCTACTGATTTGAGAAAACAGTTTTTACATTACATAAATAATTACGTAATATTTAAAATAAGCACATTTAAGAACTCAATATGATAATTACAATACATTTTATGCTAATATATCTATAAACGTGTATGAATAAAAGGGATTTAACGGTTACCGGATATATAAAAAATCTACCATCCGAAAGTTTTATTTACACTGGCAATTGCAAGAAAGGGATAACATCCACTCATGTCGTTGTCTCGCTCAGAACGTTTTTCCCCTCTGTTAAGTAAGAAGCAAATGTCAACTTTATTGCTAACGAAATAAAGTACAATTTTATTTTTCAAATATTGCTTCGTAGTAATTCCAGATATCGTATATAAGTTCCTTGCAATTGACATTAACATTTCTAATTTGTAGCCGACCAGTGTTTGCAGACTCATAACAATATTATTGAACCAGAGGCGTAAAATTTTTGAACTTTAAACAAAATGGTTGTACATTATAAAATTATATTTCATTTTTATTTAAAGACATTATTCCTTGAAAATGTAGTTTGAATATGGTCATATTATTCAAAATTTGCCATAAGGTTAGTCTAGAAAACCGATAAAACTTGTAAACGATGAAGTTTTAACCGGTAAATTTATTTTATTTTTCTAAGAATTGTACGCTTCGGATTGACGACAATAATAATAACTAGCAAAAAGCAGAGCTTTGTAAGGGCTCGCAAAGTTATACTATCAAGTAATATTGTTAGAAAAGTATTTTTATGAGAATTACATCTTTTAATGTATAGATTTTATTTATAATAATAAAGTCTATAATCATTTAATGTATAGAAAAATAAATAATAAAGTATTGCATCTCTCGCATTGTATATCTGTTTTGTTAATCTTTCACCTACCATTCTTTCTATATGTCCGAATCAACGGAGCATGCCCTTTCTCATCTTTACACCAACACTTTCTTTCAAGCATAACTTCTCTCTCATTTCAATATTACGAACCCGGTCCGCGAGAGTTACCCGACATATTTTTCATAGCTATTTGTTTCATCGACTGCGTTGATTAACGTACAATATCACTTTCATACAATATCGTTGGGATAGGCACATGATTATGCAGGGCAAGACGGGCACCCTGACTTAAAACTGGGCTTTAAAGTAATCTCTCTTACGCTCTTTTCACTTTGTTCACTTTTTCACTTTGTTCCCCGCACACATCCCTGCTCTAGACCTAAAATCCCCTTGTGCCTAAAACAACATTCCTTCGGACTTCCCTTGCATTCTCCTTTCCATGTTTTACTATACACCTTCGATGCTAAGCTAATCAAACTGATGGCCCTATAGCTATTTCAGTCTATACGTGAACCCTTGCCTTTATATAAGGGCCCGATGACCGCGCGCCGCCAGTCAAATATAAAGAAAAGTATTTTGTGAAGTAGTCTCTTAATAAGTTCAAAAATCATTGATAAAGAATCTTTAAACCGGATGATCCTGCAAGCCATCCCTGAATCCGTGTTTAAAATGATACTGTTTTAATTTTTAAAACTTTTGTATTTGATTATTGATTTTGATCTTTCACCGCAAACCGTTTTTCGATCAGCCAGGCCGTTTAAAATCTGTGAGAGATTTAATAACGTGCGCACATACAGATATATACTGACGTCATTGAAAAAATATAATCACGTTTCAAGAATCTCAAACCATGGAGATCTGATGAAAGTTCGATTTTTGAAAATCGCGGTTAATAATTATAATTTCCTGCGTAAAGTTTTAAAATCTTTTAAAAATATTTTTAAACATGTTATTTAAAATGGTTCTAATAATACTATACAAATATGAGACAATTTAAACGCAGAAATCTTGCAAATAGTTGATTTCCCACTTCCAATATCTCCCGTACTCTGCATCAGATCTTCGTTTATTTCAAATTAAAATTAAATGACCTGAGAAGTATCTAGGTACTCACTGAAACAAAAAAATTCTTATCGGTTAAGGCATCTTCGAATAATCAGTGAACATACTTAAAAAAAGATTCCGACCAAATAGGAACCTCCTCCTTTTGGGTAGTCAGCTAAAAATAGTGAGTAGCAAAAAATGCTCAGGTACCTAATTGCTGGAAAAGTTGAAACAGAGTGTTTTTTTATTTTTTTTTGCACGGGACAAATTACACTAACTGATCTAACCCCAAAGTAAGCAAATTATTTGCTTGTGCTATGGGCGTTAGTCAACTATACTAATACATAGAAGTACATATATAAATATAAGAATATCGAACGCGAGCCCCATCGATTGCATAGTCAGGGTTGCTAACCACTCGACAAACTGGGCGGACAAGAGTGGAGTTGGTAAAAGTTGTCTCCAGAATTGCATAATTATAAATCACAACTCTCAAAACATCAAGATGGCAAGATTTAAATTTTAACATAATCTGTATTATTAGTTACAATTTGCTTATTTATTTTTTGTATCACTAATCTGGCAAAAGTGATGACTCAAAATTTGGAGGCGCCTACCCTCAATCGATTTTAACTCGTTAGTTTTATAATAGATGGCTTTACTAGAAATAAGATTCTAATACAAATCGTATCTTCTATCGATTTTAACTCGTTAGTTTTATAATAGACTAGCTATGATTCCCAGCTTCGCTCGGGAGTTGATATAAGATTACGTGGTAGTTGAAACATAACAAATGTAATTTAAGACTTTATTGAAACTGGAATTTTAAATTTCGCGTCAGTACTACACATGCTCCAATTGTTCGCAGCGCCTTTCGAAATGCAACCCAAATAATCGTTGTTCTGAATGAAGTTCAAATACTCTACAATAGATGGCGCCACTACACTTAATTTCCAAGTCAAAGGGTTGGAAAAGCCCTTATATCTTTAAAAACACGCCCTTTAGGTTAAAACGGGAACTTTCTTGTTCGAGGGGGGACAAAGGGCTATCACACTATATAAGTCCCTTTATCGTGCCGGGACTCCTTTTTCAGTTTTATCGGCACGCAAATTTTATCAACTTAGTTTTATAATATAGTAATGATATCGTTAGTAGTAATAAGATTTTAATACAAATTGTATCTTCCATTTTTTAAGGTCTGTAAAATGGTATTTTTATGGTAGATAACATATCTAGACATGAATTTAAACTACTACGTCGAAGCACAAACCTAAAAGTCCAATAATTTTTCAGTAAAATGTACCACAAAAGTGCATAGAAAGTGGCCTAATGTAATAATAATAATAAAATTATCCACCAAGAGTTTGCTCTGAAATATGGCCTTCGTGATCTGAAACTGCCTTTTATAAAAGTACTCGCCTATGTCGGTCCTTGAAAACGATCGTGCCATAATGTACTGGGACCGATCGCCACGGATCGAACAATTCTGATGAATAAACCCGATATTGTGCTGACGGAGCGAGCATCATTCAAGATTTTCTTTGTAGATATTACTATCCCACATGACAAAAATCTTGTTAAGGCTGAATCAGATAAGAGGCTTAAATATCTGCACTTGGCGCACGAGGTTGTCGACATGTGGGGTGATACGTCTGCTGAGATAGTTCCAATAGTTGTTTCCACCAATGCGATTGGGCTAATTCCTTCTTACTCGAAACTTTACTTAAAAAAATTGAATTTACCACCCAAGCCCATTATGGCTAGTATCCAGCGGGCAGTCCTATTAGATAATGCTCGGATATTCCGTAGATTTCTCGCCCAGTCGCTTTAGACTTCGGTCGTTTGACTTCTATGCCGGAGTTTCTTATACACACCGCTGCATGGCGACATAATTCCTATAATAATAATAATAATAATATCGCTGAACAAATTACATAAATCAACCTAAACCCAAAATAAGCAAATTATATGCTTGTGTTACGGAAGTTAGTCAACGATACTGTTGCGAATAATCTAGAAAAGTGAAGAGTAAGCACAGGAAAATCTAGAAATAAATGAAAGAGACAGCTGCTCTATTGGTAAACAATAACCGCCTTTACCCAAGTAGCTATATCATGGATCTTTGTTATAGAGCATAAGGATGAAAATAGCGTGTACTAGGACTTGTCTACATTTAGAATAATAATTGTTTACGCCATATTTTCTTTACCTTGTGTGTAAATAGGGTTGTGTTGGCTAATTTATAAAGCGATCGGAAGCTATACTTGGGACGATCAGTGTAAAGGGCTATATTAAGTACAGTGAAGTGATCCGGAAAATGCTTTAGTGATTCAGTGTAGTCGGTTAGTTCGTGTAAGTAGTGAGTGTGATTAGTGTTTGTCAGGGTATTTACGTGTTGCATTGTGGTTTATTGTACAGTTGTTTTGTAAATACACGGTTATAATATAAGTGGTTACTTTTCCTAGTATATTGTTGTCGTTATTATAAAGGTTGTCTGGAAGAGATCACTTTATTAGTGATAAGACCGCCTTTGCTTATCTTACTTGTATAATTTTTATGTTGTAACTTATAATTTTGTCATATGTTTTGGCGCACAATAAAGAGTTATTGTATTGTAATTGTATTGTGGTATTTTATTGCACAATACGAACTCGAAGCTCGTAACAATACTAATACATAGAAATACATAGGTATATAAATACGTTTACATATATAATAAACACCCAAACCCAGAAATACAAACATTTATGCTCACCACACAACTATTTGTTCCTGTCTGGAATCAAATCCAAGCCCCATCGATTGGTAGTTAGGTTCGTTAACCACTCGACTAAAACGGGGCGGTCATTGAAAAACACCATAAAATTATGGTATACGTACAATAATATTTATTGTACGTCTGCCAACACTGTCAGACGTCAATTTGACATCCAAGAGATGAGAATACTCACAGATAGTAAATAATAGTAATGTTGGAATAGGTGTATACCATAAACAGTACAATATTGTTCAAAAAATCAAATTTCCACCGGAAGCATCTGTATTTACAGGTGAATGTTATGGACTTTATAAAGCTGTAGAATACATACACATTATGAAATTACCCAAGTGTATGATTCTGACTGATTCACTGAGTGCTCTACATTGTTTGCAAAAGTTTCCTTTAAAATCCAAATTTATTCCTCCTATTATTTTAGACTTAAGAAGTCTTTTATACAAATGTACTTTTAAATATAATCATATTATTTACTTTGCCTGGGTTCCAAGCCATTTTAATATCACTGGAAATGAGCGAGCTGATCGGTGTGCTAAAGAGGCAGTTCAGTGTGGTGATTTATACCCCTACATTAATTATTGCCATGATCTAGCTGCTCTCCCTAAACTCCATCTTAAGCAGTCATGGCAAAGTGTCTGGGATAGTGGTACGTTGGTGAAAGGCAAAACCTATTCCCAATTACAACCATTGATACCTTCTAAGCCTTGGTTTTCTGTAGTGAAATTAAATAAGTTGTCAACATCTGTTATCACCAGAATGAGGCTTGGTCACACTAATATTCCTGAACACCTCTTCAAGCTACACATCAAAGATAGCAATGTTTGTGAGTGTGGCACTGATATTGGAGATCTCAATCATATATTTTTTGCTTGTCCTAAATACAATCATTCATCATTATATAACAATCTATATTCTAATGACATTCCTTTACCTACAACCATTCTAACCCTGTTATTAAACCCTTGTATGTATAATATTCTTTCATTATTCATTCAAGAAAATAATATTAATATTTAAGCGTAGTTAGATACATTTAGTATCTAATACCAAATTAATATTAACCCACTTGTAAATATTATACAAATGACTAAGTATTATCTCTGTAAATATTATATAAATATATCTAAATATTATTGTTGTAAATAATTTATAATTTTAGTATCTACGTTATTTTGATTACTTTCTGATCCTCTATTTTCCTGTCAATCCAAATTCCAAATCCTAGTTTATTGTCTAAAAAATGTTTCCTCGTTTTACTTGATCATGGCAGTTGCTTAACGCCCATGCCAAAATAAAAAATAAATAAAAAAAAAACGAATAACGATAGTGCTACTGTACTTAATAATCTTGATGTTATTTAAACTTTCGTGAGACATTATTTACTAAATAATTGATTACGGCTAAAACTCACGTATAAATCGGTATAGGTTCCGACTAGTTTCGCGTCGAGTCGCTGTCGCGGCAACAGCGTCGCAATCGCCCTGATGAAGGACCTCATATAGGTCCGAAACTAGTCGGAACCTATACCGATTTATACGTGAGTTTTAGCCGTAATCAATTATTTAATCTTGATGTTTATCATAACAAAATCGGCCCAAACTTTTAAAACACTAATATTATAATTCTGTTTAAAATAATATGTTAGATTGTTACTAAAAAGTATATATATATATATATATATATATATATATATATATATATATATATATATATATATATATATATATATATATATATATATATATTCCTGTACTTACGTAATTTAAAAACATAGATGTGACTGTGTTTTCCTTTTTTTCACTTATACTCACTTTCAATTTTTTATCATAGATTTTGTCTCACTGTCACTTTTTATAGAAATCATTATCAAAGAAGCAATTTTACCTTGCATTTATCCTTGTTTGTTTTGTTAAAATTTGTTTTAGTTAGTTTTAATCTCAAATGTACACCATGCCTGCTGTTTATAACTAGTGATTTTTTTAACAACCTGTATGGTTGGTTTTGCTGGAAGAAATCTCTTAAAGAGATAAGCACGCCATTGTACATATATTTTCTTTTTAAATAAGTATTGTTTTGTATTTCTGTGTGTACAAAAGAATAAATAAATAAATAAATAAATAAAAAGTAATAAATTGAGATGTGTCTCACGGACACCCAACTTGCACAGTTTCTTTCGCTACATCGTAGACTGACTGTGAGGTAAAGCTGTAGATGTCATGTTTAACCGGACGGATGAGTCATTTGTAGGAAAACGAACAGGTTGTAGGCAAACGAGCAGGTGGTGCACCTGATGGTAAGTGATCATCACCGCCCATGAACATCTGCAATACCAAGGGCCTTGCAGCTAGCTGCGTTGCCGGCCTTTTAAGAATGAATACGCTCGTTTCTTGAAGGTCCCCAAGTCGTATCCGTTCGGAAACACCCCCGCGGGTAATTGATTTCACAAAGCAGTAGTGCGAGGCAAAATGCCTGACAAAAGCGCACGGTTGTGGGTTTCCAGACATCGAGGTGGTGAGGATGGAACTTAAAATTTTGATGAGATGTCCGATGATGGAATTTAGTGGCTGGAATTAATCCGAACAACTCGTCAGAACACTCCCCATGATAGATACGGTAAAAGATGCACAGCGAGCCTACACTTCTGAGTAACGAAAAAGAGTCCAGCCGATTAGTAATAGCCTGGTCGTCGACGATTCGAACTGTTCATCGTTGAATGCGATCAAGAGGAAGAAGCTAGTACTGAGAAGCTCCGGCCCAGAGGTGAGAACAGTACTCCATGTGAGGTCGAATTTGGGCCTTGTAAAGTTGGAGGTGATGGGATGGCATGAAGTACTGCTTTGCTCTGTTGAGTACACTAAGCTTTTTGGAGGCTAGTTTAGCCTTTCCTTCTAAATACTGTGGAACTGAACGTTGTTCGATATCTCGATTCCCAGAATTCCAATACTGGCTGAGGCTGTCAGGAGAGTGTTCTTGAACCGAGGTGACATGACAGAGGATGTTTTTTTGCGGTAAACGCACAAAGCTGCGTCTTATTGGGGTTACATGTAACAAGGTTTTGAAGACCCCATTCTGAGACATCGGTTAGTCGATTCTCTAGTTCAGACACAAGCTTGTTCCGGCCCTCTTCGACGTGTTCCCGAAAAATACCGCTACGGCTGGAGTATGTAGCATCATCAGTACTGTCATCCGCATAGCAATGTATGTTATTAATTCGCAACATATCATTGATATGCAGAAGAAACAGTGTCGGTGATAGCACGCAGCCTTGGGGTACACCAGCATTGACAGGTTTGATCTCGGAGCGTGCACCATCGAATATGACCTTGATGCTCCGATCAGCCAAAAAACTGGTGATTCACTTGGATAATTACTCGGGAAGCCCATATGAAGGCAGCTTCGAGAGAAGCGCTTTATGCCATACTGATTGAAGGCCTTCGCTATGTCTAAACTAACTGCCAATGCCTGCCCCTTGGACTCAACTGCCTCCGCCCAACGATGAAATTTGGTACCATCACCTTACCTATTCTTGTCACATTAGCGTCAATGTTTATCATTATTATGTTTCGGTTTGGAGGGTAAAGTAGCCGGCGAACTGATGCATGTGGCATTGCAATCCTGACACACGGATAGCAACGCAACATTACTGGTTTCTCTTTCCATCAGGGGAGCCATCTGGTTGTTTGCGCTCTTATGTTTGCGCTATTATATACAAAAAAACATGCGATAAGGAACTCTGTTCCAATTATATTTCTGTCTTACAAAACTACAAAGCAGTTTTACTTATAATAAAGATATACACAGATTTTCTTTCTTTAATGTCATAAAAAATTTGCTACATTTTCTAGGAGAACTTAGATAACAGAAGTATGTAAACATGTCAGGGCACGGAAGGGCAAGGCCTCACGGTTCTGTTATGCTTAGGGTCATCGAGTGTGGGTCACTTTTTTGACGTTTCATTCCTGTAGTCAAATGTCAATAAAATTTGTTTGAATATATGTGAGTGGTTACGCAAAAAGGGACCTGAAGGGATTGGAAACGGTTTTTTTTTTCGATAAATTCTGATTCTATGGTCCTTCATCTTTGTTTTGTTCTAATCAAAATAATTTTAGGTGCCGTAGTTTTTTTTAAATGATTTTTTTTGTAAGCCGAGGCAGTTTTGAAAATATTACACCTTATACACAGCGCACACTAGTTTCTTTTTCTAGCACGCACATAAAGACAAGTAAAAGACGAATAAATAAGTCACCAATAATACAGCCATCGCAAACACGTGCTATTTCTCACTGACGAAGTCGCTCACCATGCTATGGTAATTTAGTACTATAAAATATTTGATAATTGTATTGAAAATAGCGTCATCTAGGACACGTACTGAAAAAGATTTTATTTCAAAAGACTTAAGATCTGGATTCAAGGTTTTTGCCACTACATACGAATATTAAAAATAACCTTTTAATGTCTTAAATATATATTTTTAAATAAGATATCACATTACATTATAATTTTTGACTATCTGAACTATAAACATATATTGTTTTGTGGTAAATACGCTTATTTTTCAAAATAACAAAGTTTGGCCAATCTATCAAACAAAAAACCACACAATTACAAATGGCGTCGTTATGGTGTTAAATGTTGATACTCGTGCGCATTTTATTATTGAAATTCAGTTTGTTTTGTGTGTATTAGTGTTATTTTCGTTGAGTTTGAACTTTTATTCTCCGGATTGCTTAATCGTGACACAAAACTAATATATTGTGCTATTTATTGTGAGTTAATAAAGGCTTAAATTATGAATGTTTTTATTCTGAATATATAACATTATACAGCGTGGCAATCAAACGAAGTTGCAAAAGGACTTGTCAGAGTTACATTTTGTTTGAATGGCACGCTGTATAGTGTTTGATAAATTCCTATTTACTATTAAAATTTTAATAAAAAAGTAGGTACCTATATTCAGCTGCCGAAACAAAATAGTTCTCAGGCTATAAGATAGATGACGCCAGTAGTAAGCCATTATAGATTTAGAAAGTTGCCTATCTATACATATAGTAATACACATATTTATCTATGTCGCTCACTAACGACACTAACATAAAAAACCCCGCGCCTCTCTCCCGCACTCATAGATAAATATGTGTATTACTATATGTATAGATAGGCAACTTTCTAAATCTATAATGGCTTACTACTGGCGTCATCTATCTTATAGCCTGAGAACTATTTTGTTTCGGCAGCTGAATATAGGTACCTACTTTTTTATTAAAATTTTAATAGTAAATAGGAATTTATCAAACACTATACAGCGTGCCATTCAAACAAAATGTAACTCTGACAAGTCCTTTTGCAACTTCGTTTGATTGCCACGCTGTATAATGTTATATATTCAGAATAAAAACATTCATAATTTAAGCCTTTATTAACTCACAATAAATAGCACAATATATTAGTTTTGTGTCACGATTAAGCAATCCGGAGAATAAAAGTTCAAACTCAACGAAAATAACACTAATACACACAAAACAAACTGAATTTCAATAATAAAATGCGCACGAGTATCAACATTTAACACCATAACGACGCCATTTGTAATTGTGTGGTTTTTTGTTTGATAGATTGGCCAAACTTTGTTATTTTGAAAAATAAGCGTATTTACCACAAAACAATATATGTTTATAGTTCAGATAGTCAAAAATTATAATGTAATGTGATATCTTATTTAAAAATATATATTTAAGACATTAAAAGGTTATTTTTAATATTCGTATGTAGTGGCAAAAACCTTGAATCCAGATCTTAAGTCTTTTGAAATAAAATCTTTTTCAGTACGTGTCCTAGATGACGCTATTTTCAATACAATTATCAAATATTTTATAGTACTAAATTACCATAGCATGCCCGCACTCGTGGCGAAACTCATTTCGACTCAACATTTTAAACGTGATTTACTCGAAATCAATTATTTTCCCTTGAGGTCCCTTTTTGCGTAACCACTCACATATTGTATATTTTATAAGCTTTCAGAATATTACTACCATTGACCTGTAGTAACGTAAAACAAAGTAAATAATTTATAACAATTGAATTGACCCAAGTAGTACACCGGCTGGTCAACAATAATTCGACCCCTTCAAGTTTCAAAAGCATGTCAAAAATTCATAAAAGTATTTCGAATTACATATTAATATGCTGTTAGAGTTCATGCCTGCTTTATTGTTAATACTAATCTGGTTCATAATACTAATCGTGCTTAAATAGCAGAATTACTTGTAATATGGCCACCCAAATTCAGGTAAATTGTCCGTGCCAAATTAATCCTGTTTTTTTTTCTGTCTCGAAGAAATCTTGAACCGCGTGAGGAAGGCTACAACCAATGGCTATTCTGTCTTTGAAGTCACTAAATAATTTCGTGATTGATCTTGTTACAGTAGCATAGAATCACAAGAAATCATAATTGATTTAACTAATCGCATTAAACAATCGCACTAGCTGACCCGTAGGCGTATCATCTAATGTTTGCAATTCGCCAGCGATCAGCGATGACTCTTAAACGTAATGAAAAAAACATCAAAAACGTCGCCAATTGCTTGCTGGTCACTAGATGTACTTTTTGCAATGTCACAGCATCAAAACTAATCAAGTGGAAACGACTACCACTAATGTACAAGGCTGTTATGTGTCTTGAAATAACTAAACAATCACGATAATTTCGCATTGCAAGTTACGTGATCACCCCGCCGAGCAGCTTCGCCCGTCGTCAATGTATGAAATTTCATATAGACAGTATTGCACTGCCCTAAGGGATAAACTTCGAAAAATCCTAGCCTTTTTTGTCCAAGGGTTTAGGCTGAGCATTAATACGTCAGTCAGTGAGTCAGGACTTTTCATATATACAGATTACGACGACGACACTAATCGATCAATTTTGTTCTTATTAATCCCGGTCAGAATTCTCCAATACTCATGAGAATTAACCTAGTTTCCCAAGAGTACATGTGTGTAGTAAGTATATATTCCGTAAATAAAACGACCAAGATAAAATATTGAGGAGATGTAATCTTTAAAAATTCATGGTTCGAGAGGTAGCCTTCAACACTGGCTAGACTCGAATTTTCAGTCGGGTTGTATTATTGGAATCTAGTAGACCTGGAAGTATTTTGAGTAGGTACCTACACCTTTTGTAAAAATGCAAATTTTTCTCGTGGTTATTTAGGTGGTGGAATCATAATGTCGTATGATTCCAATTATTAGGGGGGGATAGGGGGGTTGCCTCGCATACTGTTGAAGCTCTCCACCAATTATAAGCCCTTTATAATTTATATAGAGGCGGGTTATTATGGCAGAAAAAAAACATAATTTTAATAACTTCGGCTTGTGGAAATTGTCAGATTATTTTTTTTTCGTTATTTTTACATCATTTCCTATACAGGATGTAAAGAAAACCCTGTCCGATCCGAAAGAGGTATATAAGTAGGTCAATGGCATTGTCAAAAAAATAATAAAATAATTCTTTTTAATAAAATAAGAAAAATATCGTAGTTTAAAGTGCCTCATTTAAGTACTAAAATTGAGCAACTTCCCCTTAAATCAAACAAATATTTTGAAAATTTATGTATCAATATCCATAAAATAATGTCACAGATATGTTCGTATTAAGCTACCAAATAATGCCTTTGACGATCGGACAGGGTTTTTTTATACAATGTATATAAAAGTATATAAAAGAAAATTCAGGCGTGCTCGAGAATGTCAAAACAACGTTTTCTTTGCAACTTTGTGATCCTCTCAATCCCTTACGCTACACTTGAATCGCCAGATTTTCTTAATTTTAGGTGGCAATTAACCCACCATACCTTAATCTGATACGATTTAGTGTTTCCATGTCACAGTTTTTTTAATTTTTTTTATCCGTAGATTTTTTCTTCACCATTGAAATGAAAAACACCAAATAACCTTTTATTTTTCCTATAATTTAATCTACAAAATCCAATAGCAAGCACCTTACTGACAAAAGCTTTGCATATTTTTGTAGGGAGTTTTATATATTTATCTGCACCGACACCCTAAAATTATAAATTATGAATATTATATAAAAGAAAACAACTTAGTAAGCATTCAGACTAGTTTATTTTTATAATTTAAAGAGTCCATACAATTTATGACCCATAGAGTTCATAAACAAAACGTTAAGCGTAAAAACATCGACTTATAAACTAAACACAGGGAGTGTTGTGCTTTTAACAATAATAACAATAATATAATACTTGGCACAATATTATTATATACCCTACTTGAATATAAACGTGTTACGTTATATTCGTGAAGGAGATAGTTTCGTAACCAACTCGCATCTTTTAGTCTTAATTTCGAGACTAGTTTTTTTAAAAGGCGTGATTTATAACTTATAAACTTTATTTTCACTAGCTTTTTAATTCTTTGGTGCGATTAGTTTTTTTAAGCCATATATAGACCAAATATGTTGTATATAGATCAAATAGTACTTTGTTATCCGTGTGGCGCGATGGCAATGCCACATGCAAAAGGTTACCGGCTACTTTACCCCCCAAACAGAAACACGACAGTGACAGAGGTAATGCGATGTTGCCAGACCAGGGCGTGACGTTGCAGAACTCTACTACTTACTTGAAGATCTTTAAAGTTATTTATGTCTTCAGTTCGTTAAACCATTCGAGTTTTGGATATCATCAAGATCTTTAAGCTCAAATGAGATTTTTACAATAGAATTAATTCAGAAAATGGCTTAATAAGCTATGATTAAATAAAGGTTTAAAAAATGGCACTACTATCGCCTTGTGCCTTTATTTTTATTGATCAAACGAGTCAGTATGGAGTTGTTTTTGGTATGACTCTTCTGTCTGGAAATGCCAACATTATGGTTTTTAAATTTTGTCACAATTTGAGACTTAAGTCATAAAATCACAACTTAATAAGATACGAAATCAAGATTAAATGACGCGAGTATTTAACATCATCACTTGTAGTTAATAACATTTTAGCTGAAAACACAATAACTAAATTTAATCTGGGGTATCTTAATCTTTTAATAAACCACTATTTATTTAGTCATATATGTTCTAAAGAAAATGTCTATTGGTTTTTTTATTGAATTTGTAGGCATACTAGTGAATTCTGATGGAAAGAAGTCACCAGTACCCATGGATATTTACAATACAAATCCAATTTGTTTTCAGTGTTAGGAAATCAATCTTGTTAATTATTATTACTATAGGTACATCCAATACTCAAAACTTTTGAAAATAATACCAATACTCGTTATTAACATAGATAAGAAGTGTTTGTAAATGAAAGTACCTACTCAA
This sequence comes from Apodemia mormo, assembly GCA_036924255.1. NCBI lineage: Eukaryota > Metazoa > Arthropoda > Insecta > Lepidoptera > Riodinidae > Apodemia > Apodemia mormo. Next base: position 20,519,411 of record JAUPFN010000021.1, on the reverse strand, counting down.
GTATTCAGTTAAGTGATAAGCCTAATGTAGTTAAACTTGTTTCAAGTATAAATAATATACATAAAGTAGTGTGTGCTATAGAAGCGAATATATATAACACGGATAATTTAAAAATACATTTGTTACTTAAACACCGTTTTATTAAAGTACAAATAAAGCAAACAAGCAGATGGTTGCTTAATGATGACCATCATTTATAGACATTAAAGATGTTAACGGTATTTGCTGTCTATAAGGTAGGGTTGTAGCCACATTGATAACTACCCCTTGCCCTCCTAGTGACAAGCACTGACTACTGAAAAAATATATGGTATTGACACCTTTAGCTTTCGTTCGCCATTTACGAGGTGCTGGACAGGAATCAGAATAGTAATTTATTTTTTGCCGGTGTGCAGCACTTCTAAAATTCCAAATTGCATGATTATTGATTACATAAAAATATTATCGATTATAAAATTAATTAGGCGACCGAAATATATTGAATTTTATATTGTTAAAACTTAGGAATCACTATCGATAAGCCGTTCTATATATTGCGTGTCGAGTAAGCGTACACTTGTTCTCAATGTATTGAGTACGTGTGTACTCGTCAAGTGAAGCACTTTACACCTATTTTAAATTGAAAATTAAACCACCAAGTTTAATCTCCTTTAATAAATTTTAATAAACTACTGTAAATTACACTACTTTTTAATATTCTTTATACTTGATCTATACATTTAAGAAGGGTTACAAAACAGTAAATTTTAATATTGTAATGTAAAAATTTTGTGAAAACATTTCTAATAAATAAGATGTACTTATTAAACTACATCATGAACACAATGTTTGGTAGATCTGTGCATCATTAATAACTAATATCTACCTATTAAATGCAACATAGATTAACAAACAAAGTGCATTGTCGATAAAAGGATTTACATTAGAAATTTATGACCAAAGAATAGCTTATATCCTAGGTAAAGATACTAGAAAGACGTTTTATATCTTAAATTCATTATTTTATCTTTTATTTTAAGCTTGCATTAGATGATCAAAATGATAACAGAAAGTTTTACAGAAATACTGTCCAACTAATTTTCTAATGTAATTTATAAAGCCACTATACATATATATAATTAATATTTTAACGCCCTTTGCTCTTAAACCTTATCGTAACGCAGATCGTATTTAAATTAAGAATAGGTTAATTTTTGCTATTTTTGAAAGATTTTTGTTCCAAATTGTTTTTTTTTGCCATTTAATTTACTTTATTAATATCTGTCTAAACTTATGAAAATTTTACGTTTTGAGTGAGTGTTAAAATGTTTTTTGCCTCAGTCTTATTGGTAGCGTATCTGTGTAACGAAATCAATCAAAACTCGGCTCGGCTTAAATCCCCGTCAAGAGAGATACACATTTATATTTCTAGGTCTGGGTGTCTATTAAATATATTACACTACTTTATAAGAATTTCTGTAAATTAGTTGCGTTCGGAACACCAATGACACACATCACAAGCATGTTTATGGTTAGGGACATCAACTTTATAATTTGTCCAGAGATATATTTTTTTAATTTATTAAAAAATTATGTAAATTTGAAGATAAAATGTCTCTACCCTTTTAGTATTTACAAAAAAAGCTGTATTTGTGTAAAACTTAAGAAGTGTATTTTTTTGTAAATATATTCTGTTAAAATTATTTGTCAATGTGTATGCAATATTGTATTTGAATTTTTAACCTATCAAATCTATTAAAGATCTATCATTCAAGGGGTAAGAACAATTAAATATTAGTATTAAATAAATGAGACTTAACTATAAATGAAAAAAAAACTATGCCATAAGTTTCAAGCGATAATAGGTATCCAAATTTAATTTATTTGGAATAATTTTTAGCGATTTCATTGTCTCAAATCATTGTGTCTAAGAATAATAAGTCTTAAACATTAATGTAATTGAATAGATACAAAGTATCTATTACAAGATGATTTATCATTAATACAAATACACAGTAGGCAGTGTTGTATCCAAAGGGCAAAGGTCAAAAATATCGCTCGTGTTAGCGAAATATTTTTCTTATTTTCCTTAGTCGGTTCCACACTGATCCGCGTCACGCAGCGGTACGCGAAAAACGCAACGGCTCCACCCGTTCGAAATTGTGTTATACAGGTGTTATAGTGTTATACATCAAAAAGAAGAACTTTGGTTGTTCGCTGCGTTATAAATATGGTACTTTATATAAGCAATCCGTAAAAACTTTTAACATCTGTATTTTTTATAAATAACGTGTTCTTCCAAATAACATTTTTTCTTCTTTCTTTCAACATTAAAAAATTAGATACCGCGTAGGTACTGTCACGTGATGCGGAACAATGTGAGAATCAACTCATTTTGTTATTACTTTCGCAGCGTTTTTGTGCCGTCAGAATATTTATAGAGGCTCGTTAGAAGAAATACCGATTCAAAAACAATAATTTAATTTACTGTTATTTACTAAGGGCCCATGATGATTGCATATTATGTTGAACCTATTTTAAAATCTATCCATTCGTTTGTTTTTTTATTTAACAACCAGCAAACAAATAGAACACAGAAAGTAAATTCAAAAACGAAGTAACTACAAACATTTACAGCCTCATATTTTACAACCTTGAAAAATTCTGTAATCCTATATTAACCACAACATTTTTAATTAAGACACTGATTTTTAAGCATTATTGCTGAAGAGATTTTTTCCCTTAAATGAAAATGTATTCTTCTATAACAAATTAGATCAACAATTAAGTGTTTCATAATAAAGCATCAAACTTTTTTCCCTCGGGTCGAAAGAGAACAACAACCAGCGCTTTCTTCAAGGGATTGTCAAAATATATTAGACGATTCAAAACCAAGAACCACATGTTAGAAACTTCACATTTTTACACACCACGATCCATTTTCAATGGTAAATTTTGACTCTTTGAGATTTGAGATCCTGCTTGTGCTGCTAAACCATAGAGACGAGTTTGTTCTAAATATTTTTGTCTATTTTCTGGACTTTGCATGACAGAAGCGACGAATTCCGATGTTTCCCTTTGGAGAGTGATAATTTTTTGTTGAATAAGCCGATTTTTGTGCATAAGAGCAATAGTTTTCCATGCCAATTCCAAAATGACTCGGTGTTGGGCAGCTTTGTTCACAGTTGGTTGAGGGCAGGGGGCAGGTGTTGGTTCTTCAACTGGAGCAGGTGGCGATGACGCCAGCAAATGCAGCCTTTGCATACGCCTCGCTTCACGTAGACGGGTTATATGAGACCCTGAAACAAGGAATAAAATAAATTATTAACGGTAACTTAATGCTAAAAGTAAGAGCTACCACCTCCTCCGCAATTCTTTAAATTAAAACCTATATCTATTCAGATTTAGAACTCATGCCATGTTATAGAAAAAATATATCGTTTTCACACAATCATATTTTATAACACGAAAATATTGAGCAATATTTTAAATGTGATTTTCATCTGAAACGATGTATTGATTATATAATATGTATAGCTGGCAATCATTAATCGTTCACAAAGCGAAGATTTCGCTACATGGAATCATCGAGACGTAATTCAGTTGGAAGAGTGTTGTCTGGCCTTAAGGCAAGATGGCCGCTGGTTATATACCAATAGTGTCAACATTTTTCTGTTAAAAAAATTAAAAAAAAATCTTATGCTATTTTGAAATTTCAAAATACATAATTTCTTGAGACTGGGCTCGTAGTCAACGGTATTGAACCATAACAAAATTTATATAAAATACAACATCGCAACCCAGAAATACAAACTATGCTCAAACATCAAAATACCTGTCCCTGTCGGGAATCGAACTAGAGCTTCGTTTCGAATTTCGATCAACGTCATTAGGCGTATACTAAAGGAGGGTGAGGACGAGGAAGGGGCAAGTGTAGAAAGTAGCTGAATGTTAGGTCTAGAGATACATGTAACATGACCTCGTTGGTACCACCGCTGCAACAGCGTTATTTTTTTCAATTTTAATTATTAAGATTAATTAAACCTTAATCCAGAAGTCTTAATTGTTTTTAAAAGAGAAAAGTGAAGTACTTTTACGGATATTATGAGGGAGCGAGTTCCAGAATTTTATAGCAGTGTCTGTAAAAGAGAGAAAAAATACTGGAGCTGTGCATGAGAATACGTAAAAGGGTGGAAACTGACGGACGACTTGAACTATGTGGATGTTGCAGATCTGTACACTCTAGTCAGTTGTCACAACATTGGTGGCAGACACAAAGATGCCTAGCATTAAGGCAGTTGATCTGTTTTCCAAAGACCATATACAAAAAAATCAACCCAAGAAACAAAAAAAAATCCTGTGTCCAAACCATTGATGGTTAATCAATGAATCATAATCATTAATCAATCGATAGTGTAATCGAAAAAATAATAATGTTTTAGATTTTAAAATTTCAGCACAACCTGTATGTTCAATCAGATCTAGATCTAGAACTAGGTACGTTGATTATTCAATTGTTTTGTTGTGTTGTTGTTCAATTGTTTGTGTAATTCTTTTGCTTACGATCTAGTACTACGCGTCTACTGGCTGACTGTCTGTTAAGATTTTGATGAAGTTGGCAAGGAGATACTTGAAAGCCAGGAGACAAATATAGGCTACATTTTTTTCAAAAATCAACCCCTAAGATGCTGAAATAGGGATGAATATTAATATGAAAGATTATAATGACGACAATCCTACTCGTGGTAACGTATTAACTCGAAGCTGCGCCGGTTTGCTAGTTTGAAATATTTATAATGAACTAGCCGCAGCGTGCAGCAGACTGCATTATAAAATTTTTGGAAAATCCCACGGGATAACCTATTTTTTCCGGGATTTCCGGGATGAAATGCTTATATGCTATTCTAGGTCACTATCTACCTGTGTGCCAAAATTCATTCAAATCCGTTCAGTACTTTTTGAGTGATTGAGTAACAAACATCCATCCAAACTTTCGCATTTATGATATCAATATAGATAAAGGGTTCTTGTGAGTCTTATAAAAAACAAAATTAAACCTTCCTGCTTCCGGATGTCATCAACAGCGGTATAAAGGTCACTGTTAACTGGCTGTTAAGGTCTTCAATAAGTATGTCATCAATATGTATAGCTTATGTATACATATTTTTGGCGCCATTGCAGGTAGGCACAACCCAACAGATGTAAAATAATAATAAACAAAATATAAACAGTATATTTGTAATACGACCTTTGTGACTCAGCTTGCGATGTAGGTAGTCACGTTTACAGAAATGCGATTCTGTTTATTGACGAGTATAATCGACATAGTATTCGCTGACGAGAATACAATAAAAACATGATGTAGCCTTTAAATTATTGAAGATATTAATAAGGACTGGTTTATTTATAAGGAATTCGTGGATTAATAAGGAAGGACTACCTGGAAGGACAATCCCGTATATACTTATATAAATTACGTGTCACGTTGTTTGTCCGCTATGGATTCTTAATATTTTATTTAGTTATAGTAGTATAAGTTTTAAAAATCCTATTTGTTTGGTTCTAAATACCTACGATCCTATACCTTAAACAAGCAATTCTTGTACATTTGTATGTAATTTGTTTCTCCGAAAAGGCACAAACCGGCAACAAAAGATTTTGATGATTTTTTTTTTATGGAAGAACGAGAAAACCAGGGTGCACCTGATGGTAAGTGATCACCGCCGCCCATTGACATTTGCAATACCAGAGGTCTTGCAATTGCATTGCCGACATTTTAAAAATAGTTTTAAAATAAACAGTTTCAAAATTTCTTCCTTGAAGGTCCCCATGTCGTATCTGTTCGGAAAAACCCCTACCGGTATTTGATTCCACAAAAGAGTGCGAGGCAAAAAGTGTCAGGAAAACCGCACGGTTGTGGATTTCCAGACATCGAGATGGTTAGGGTGGAACTTTAAATTTTGAGGCGATGTCCGATGATGGAATTCAGCAGTAGGAATGAATCCAAACTATTTGTCGGTACACTTTCCATGATAGATTAGATTTTATATTTAGATAAGTCTTTTTCTTTTTAAATTGATCTAGATAAGCGTCATCTCCTTGATTATTGATCCAGCAGTAGGAATGAATCCAAACTATTTGTCGGTACACTTTCCATGATAGATTAGATTTTATATTTAGATAAGTCTTTTTCTTTTTAAATTGATCTAGATAAGCGTCATCTCCTTGATTATCCGATTTTATACAAAAAAAAATATCGTTCGAACGAAATTAGGTCGCCCATCTAGTTATATATTAATTTAGGTTTATAAAAAGAAAACGCGAAAAATAAATTTAAATATGAATTCGATAGCATAGTCAAATATCGTCATATCTATACATATAATAAAATCGTAAGAAAGTCAAAACTGTACATTGAATATTTTTTAAAAAGAATACTTGGGGCGTGATCTACAATCGATACCGAAGTCAAAAACATAGTTTTAGAATTTTTGTCTGTTTGTCTGTATGTATGTCCAGGGTAAACTCAAAAAGTACCGCATGGATTTACTTCAAATTTTGCATGAATATTACTAACAGGTCGGGTCAACATATAGGCTACATATTATCACGCTATCACCTACAGGGGAGGAGCAGTGCGGAGTAAACGAAGTCCGCGCGAACAAAGTCGCAGAGGCAACAGCTAGTATTTGATAATAAGATTAGTTTTACGAGCTCACTCGTGTCTTTTACTGGTACTTTCATTGTGTCCGTTACGTTATACACGCCTCAGGCACTTTGTAGGATTGAGTTGAATGACTTGCTGTGTCGCCCCCACTTTTAAAGGATCAATTTAATCCTTTAATACCGTTACAACATACAGTAATTGACAGTTTGAAATTTCTATATCATGTAACTACTTGACCTATAAACTTTTGCAAGTGGACAAGTTTAAATATCACAGTCAAGCAACATTCCATGCGGTCATGTCTAAGATGGGTAATAACCAAAAAATCTACGTACCTATTCTGCACTTGGAAATTCCCAACATAAAATTATCTAATTATACATATACATGTAGGTACATTACATACAGACAATACATCCACCCCAAATACCTATCGCGATAGAGAACCAAAAGGTCAAACAGAACGTTCTGTTCTGGCACAACGTGCATTATTTTCTAAACATTCGTAGGCTACGAGTCGTAGCTCTTCGTGGATTACGCCGTCTCGGCGTAGGAAACTTTATTCCGTGGAAACTTTCGACTTTAGTCGAAGCTTTTTTTTTGTTGACAAAATTTAGATTTATTGCAATTAGGCGGTAACGAAACTTATTCGAAGATTCTGCTTTTTCAGTACTTGATCTGTTATTTGTGCTACTTTGCTTTTACGGTACTAGCGACCTGCAAGTGGTTTCACCCACGTAGCTTTTGTTTTCGTGTGAATATCGGAAAGGTTTATATACCAAAACATTTCTCAAGAATCAATCTATCTACTAAAAAAATTCGCATCAAAATCCGTTGCGTAGTTTTAAAGATTCAAGCATACATAGGGACAGACAGAGAAAGCGACTTTGTTTTATGCTATGTAGTGATACGCTCTGTAGGCTGAATATATTTTGAAAGACGTAATTTTACCGCCATCATCTTTTTTCTGATTAACGGGAATTAAATTAGCAATTAAATAATTTTAATTTATTTACCCTGTGTTGGTTTGGTCGGGGCTCCCTTTGATAACAGACCATCTGCCGTTCTTCCATGCAGTTCGTAAGACACGAACGATTGGCTATGCGAGTCACTATCGTGGCTACTAGGTGGTAGAATTCTGTTTACCTTGCCCGGGTTTGGTACCATCGACTTGCATATTTCAGTCGCAATAGCGTCAGTGCTTGTCACTGTCGTTTTCTGGTTTGGAGGGTTAGGTTCTACCTTATGCATGTGGCATTAGGCCTCGCCCACACCACAAGGATGCATCATTAACATCTTTGGTGTATACACGATAGTTGTCTATTTTAATCAAGAGAGTCATCTGCTTGTTTGTTATCTTATGATTATTAAAAAAAATAAACTTATAATAGAATTTGTGTTTGCAAGATTTAAAAAAAATTGTAAATAAATTATGTACCTAACTGATATGATGTATATATATATATATATATATATATATATATATATATATATATATATATATATATATATATATATATATATATATATATATATATATATATATATATATATATATATTAAAACAAAAGTAAACAAACAGTATACAATAGAGCCCGCCCTAAGGATGTCTCCTGTGAGGCCAAACTTTAGCTTAGAGCAGTATCTTGATGTTAAGTGGGACAGTGAGTGGTATAGGGATTTAGACTCGTTATTAACTCTTGACCAAGGTCTCGAGTGCTAAAGGATCGCTTTGCCGCCGGCAGTGAGCTGACATGTGTGTTTGAACTGTGACGGATCCGGATCCGAAAGAATCAAGCTTAGATGGAAAATCGTCAATAGATGTGTTTTTTTTTTGTGTTCAACAGATACTTGATTAGGTGTAATCTGCCTCTATTAATAACTGTTCAACTTTCATGCAGTTTACGCAAACCCAAAGAAATATTGACATCATCAGCAATATTATAATCTACATCCATATCCATACTAATATTATAAATGCGAAAGTCTGTCTGTCTGTCTGTCTGTTACGCTTTCACGGCTAAACGGCTGAACCGATTGTCTTGAAATTTGGCATGGAAGTAGTTGAAGAGCCGGGGTCAAACATAGGCTATTTTCTTTTCAAAAATCAACCCTTATAGGGTTGAAATAGGGGATAAAATTTGTATTAAAAGCCATCTTGACGACGTGTTAATCTACTTGCGAGCGAAGCTGCGCGGGTCAGCTAGTTAATATTATAAATGCGAAAGCTCGGATGTTTATTACAAATCCCACAAAAATGGCTAAACCGATTTGGATGAAATTTGGCACACATGTAGATGATGACCTGACACAGCATATATGATACTTTTTATCTCGGAAAATTTAACTGTTCCCGTGGGATTCAGCTTGAAAAAATTTAATGTAAAGTATTTGTAAAAAAATATCACGCCGGTATCAAACGTTCCAGTGTACCTCGATTCACTGGTTTATCGGTTAGTGGTCCTTGAACTAGGAAGTTGTTTAAATAATTCAAGCTTTTTTATGCCTTAAAAATCGGTAAAATAACGGATGATTGCTTGTTTATTGTTGCATATTTACACACATGTAAAATTTTATAGAGTGGTATTTTTAGGATTTAACTTCAGAAAGTACCTACCTATTAGAACTTAGAAACTAATTTCTGCAACTACCATTGAGATTCAAAATAAATTGTGTTAAAAACTACTCAACGCCTCTGTTGTGTTATGACGACTTACACCAGAGATTATGAAATATGAATAAACGTTTATTGAAACATATCGCGGCTCAAAAAAGAATTAAATCCTTTTTATTTTCAACAGATGGCGTGATTAGCTTTGAAAATGTCAATTGTATTGACTAGTATTATTTTTTTCTGAATAATAACATAAAAAATATATAGATTCATCAAACGGCGTGTGAATTGCTAAACTTTTGGGATACATTCATTGGTCTCAAAGAATGTCTCTATTTTGTTTCATGTTAAAATCTACTTCATACCGTGGAACAGAAATATCTGCATTTAAACTAATACATAGCATAACTAAGTATGATAGGTCAGTGTCTTTTAGTAACAAGACCATGAATCAGTTTCCCTTGTCCTAATTCTTTCTAAAATAAAAAAACTGACCTTTTTTGATTTTCCGTATTCTTTTTTCACACATATTTAAAAAACCCAGCTTGCTGTATACACAAACAAATTTATTCGAAAGTTAATCGCGTTTATTTTGAGCGCACGTACGAACAGCTCAGAATTTCAACGTGAAATAAACTGCCGGGCTGGGAAAATCGAAGGCCTCGTAATTCTGACTGCGGCGCAACGCTGAGCGAGAAAGAAAACGTATGGTCATATTGTAAATTCATTTTCCCTATTTACTTATTGTATTTAACACTAGGCGTTTGAGGTAACTCGGTATTTCTATACGACAGGGGTAAAAGGTACTACTTATTTAATTTCTTGCACCGATTAGTCTAATTTAGATTAAAAGTCATTTTTTTAAATTCAAATTTACAAGCACTTTTGACGGTTTGGCAATATAATAGTTACTACCGACGGGGCTATCATGTATCTCGCAATGCGTAATCATCGCAATTGATAAGTTTTCGCAAGACACATAATAGCCTTGTATATTAGTCGAAGTCGTTACTGATTGTTTGTTTTTGGAACTATAACATCGTAAAAAGTACATCCAGTGATTAGCAAGCAATTGGCGACGCTTTTAAAGATTTTTTATTAAGTATGTATAACAATCATCGTTGATCGTTGGTGAATCGCAAATTTTAGGTGATATGTTTGTAGATCGGAATGCGGCCTCACATTGAGACGATCCGTGGAAGAAACTCAGCGGATTTGTCTTTTTTTTTCAATTGCAAATTTTAATCAGTTATAATAAATATTAGACTTTGATATGAGGACCAATAAAATTAATCCTAGGTATTTGGTTTTTAAAATAATCTGAAATTGAATAGAAATTTTTTACACAATTTTGTCTTAATATATTTTTTGAATTTATTTATTGGTAATTAAATTTAAAAAATATCTTTGAGAATCTGATTGTAAAAGCGTATACATTGGCCCATAAAGTAGTTACTTATTCTGTGAAGACGAGTAGCATGTATTATAAGATTATTTTTGTTCCTTTTCTTTAGCGAGTGAACATCAGCATTTTTCTTATAGAGTCTAATATCTTTACATACATTAAATTTTCAAATATACACTGGGATATTACAGGAAGAAATTGAATTCTTTGATTTTTTCCTTTTGGTAAACTCTTAGGTTTTGATTGTAAGCTGCCTTCATAGCTCTGTTTTGTAATAAAAATATAGTATTTATATCAGCGGAATTACCCTTACGAAGACATAATACTGTGAAAGTAACTGAATTATATGTACAATTCGAGCAGTATCGATATCTGTCTCTAATTTTACTCCTGCAAGCAGCTGAAAGCAACTGCCTGGGAGAATGGCAGATGATTCTTCCTGATATCGGGAACCTTGACCAAAACGGAGCAAAAGTAATGCGTCTCAAAAACCAGTTACGTTTAAATTCTGGGCAACAAGTAACAGAAAAATGTATTTCAAGTCTGTCAGTACGTTTTAGTGAATGTACTACTACGATTACGTCTTACTACGATTGGTTTCATGTTTAGTAGGAAAGTATGATATAGTAATACAATAAACGGGATGCTTGTTGGTCATAATAAAATGGATCACACCGCATGGCACTCGTTTCACACCTTAGACGCTGGCAAGATTTATGTGTGTGCATTATTTTTAATTCGTTTCCTCATAATTTGGGAAAATATTAGGTACAGGCAACACTAAAATGCAAAGCGGTTTTGTAGGCGCACCTCGCATGGTCTAACACGTGCGTATTGACAGTCACCGGAGACCGCTATCTGTCTGCCATTGAGCTGCGTAAATTGGAGGTGACACAGTAAAATATATATTAAAAATTAGAATGTTCATTTTTTTTTAAATTCAAATGGTAGTCATTATTATAAAGATAATTTTCGTAGTAAAAATGCAGTACTACCATTCAACATACCGCTTTAAACAAAAAATATAGAAAATTATCTTATTAACACCTTTATTACAATGAAATATGCAAATTTCAAAAAAATGTGATGGTTTGAAACAACAGAGGATTGTCTTATCCTGTTTAAGGACAGGATACAATCTATATTTTTATTTATATTATTTTCATGATTAACATTAACATGATTTCATTTTTTGGCAAAATAAATAAACTTTCTGCTTTTGAATTTTGCTTTCTTTTTAGCATTACGTAACAGAATACAAGTAGGTATAGGAGAGTGTCCTAAATTGTAATAAATTATGTAATCTAATCTGTGTTTGCAAAGCAAATTTTTAAACTTATTATATTGGTGGTTTTAATTAATTTAATATGAATTTTTACTTTCGAACATGCAATGTTAATACTTAGTTAAATTATCTGGAAGGTTTCGTTTCTGTCAAATAAATAGAAATAACCTAAATTGTAATAAATTATATAATCCAATCGGGGTTTGCAAAGCAATATTGTTATGTTATCTAGGTGTTTTTAATTAATTTAATTTGAGTTTTTGCTTTCAGACATGCAGTGTTAATACGTAGGTAGTTAAATTATGTGGAAGACTTCCTTCCTGTCATATAAATAAAACTAAAAGAAATATTACGCTAGCTCGCTTATGGGTTATGCAGATTTATCAAATAACATTGTATAAACATCATTAGAAATACCTGTTCACCACGATTTACCCTTTTATTAGGAGGCGAGATCGGTGACCACTACCACATTTATCAATTTAATATCTGATGCTTTATCTAGCACTATAGTGTTTCGGTCCCATCTATCGAACTGCGATAGGCATGATGGTATACACTATTATGTTATATACGATATAATTTTATTTAACAATACAAATAGGTATAATACAACTATAAATCAAAGTTACGGAATACAATATTGCAAATCCAATTAAACTTGACCAGTATTATCTAATAAGACTGATATCCGATGAGAAATATGATTCACCAAATGTTTATAAATGTATGTTCTTACATATATCCAAGTTAAGAATTATTATAATGCGTTGTTTGTATACAAGCTACAAACTATTATATTACAAAGCAGAAAAATTACATTTTTGTTTGGACGCGCAATTCTTCGCAAACTTCTTTAGAGGAGTTGTGAACTGAAACTCGATGTAGCGAAAAACGACACTAAAATAACAAACACAAAAATCTATAGGATTTTTATATATAGACTTTTTTTATCAATCATATGATAGGAAACGAACAGATGGGTCTCCTGATGGAAAGAGTCAACCATCGCATGTAGACACCAAAGATGTTAATGCTGCGGAGCTATCTTGTGGCGAGGTCTAATGCCACATGCATAAGTTTACCGGCTACCTTACCTTCCAAACCGGAATACGACAGCGACAAGCACTGACGCTATTACGGCAGGAATAGGTAAGGCGGTGGTGCCAGACCCGGGCGAGATTAATGTAGAACTCTACCACCTAGTAGTCACGATGGTTGTAACTCGCATAGCCAATCGGTCGCCTCCGACGGCGACGACCTGCCTAGCCGAACGGCAGTTGGGCTATTCTTCAAAGGAGCCCGGGACCAACATGGGGAGATTGCAACAAGATTTAAATACTTTAAGAAAAAAATTGACATGACTCTATTTTTTATATGGCCACTAGTGTTTTGGCCATTTCTATTTCTTGTCTAAGAAATTTCTTTGTTAACCGCTTTTTTTTATCTCATGGTCTCTCATCTCATCTCATAACCGCCATTTTTCATCCATTAACTATCTCGTTGAATGTCTTTCTATTGTGGAATCTTAGACTAATATTTCCGACACTGGAAGTTACAAGTGATACAAAAAGGAAGTAGATTTTACGGTTTTTATACGATCGTGTTCATTCACTAGGTTCAGGTGGTAGAGTACTGAATTGTCTCGCCCGGTTCTGCCTTATCTATTCCTGCCGTAATAGCGTCACTGCTGGTCACTATGGTGTTCTAGTTTGGAGGGTAAGGTAGCCGGTAAACTTGTGCATGTGGCAATAAATCTCGCTACAAGATAGCAACGCACCATAAACACGTTGGTATCTATTGACGATGGTTGACTCTTTCTATCAGGAGGCCCATTTGCTTGTTTGCTATCTTATGATATATGCTTTACGGTTCTTTATCTAATATAGATATAGCGTCGCTGACGAAACCCTACACTGTTTTTACTTACTAGAGTTTACCGGAATTATGGAATCCAACAATCCCACAAGACATGAAGGAGACTAGGGACGCATAAAAAAGTATTATATTATTTTACAATAATATACTTTTTTATGCGTCCATAGTCATCACAAACACTGCACTAATGACCCAAAAATGATATACAATATCGATAAGTATATAGGGAGATTTGGAATGTTATTACTGAAGGAGGGAATTATAGTTTCTTTTGATAACATGATATATCTATTTTTTGTCCTCTTGGCCTATTAGTACTATATGAATACTTCAACAGTTTGTCGTTTGGCCAGACATGTGGTGGTCCATAATACTGCATTTTACCGATCTAATGACGATTTTATCATTTGTTTTTTTACGATAACCGGAACTTTAAACTTTATCTGCTTATCCAAGGTATATAAAATCTGTTAGTGGTTTTAACACTTCACCACCACACTATTGGCTATTACCTCGAAAATCACATCACTTTTCCGTCCCAAGGTTTGAATTTGGGATCTCATAATGTGAAACGAATAGGCTAGCCACTGTATCACGAGGCAGCTATGATAATGACTAGTAATTTGACACGAATGCGCGTAATCCTTTTTTGTTCCAATTTTGTAGGTGGTAAAAAAGGCTCTCCAAAAGTTTTAGTAGCTCAGTGTCGGCGCACGTTTTTGATGACGTATAGGCAACGCGACTTATGAGTTCTGACTCACGTATATATGTGTGCATTTTCTCACATGGATGTTACCGGATATATATGTGAAATATGAATTAATGTATACTTCCTAGTAATTATACATTCCTGTTAGGATACGTGTGATTAAAACAGTCACATTCTAAAAAATGCTTAATATTGTTTAAAGTACATTACTTTTAATTTTAACGGCTGCCTGAACAGGAATTTTAAATCTAGGTACTGGTTTTTACTTACGACTTCGTCCGCGTAGATTGAATGTAGGTATTTAGTACTGATAGGTGGTAGATTTCTTCCATCGGCTCGACCGGGTCTGGTGTCACCGCCTTACCTATTCCTGCCGCAATAGCGTCAGTGCTAGTCACTGTCCTGTTCCGGTTTGGAGGTTAAGGTAGCCGGTAAACTTATGCATGTGGCGTTAGACCTCGCCACAAGATAGCAACGTACCATTAACATCTTTGGTGTCTATAGGCGATGGTTGACTCTTTCCATCAGGAGACCCATCTACTTGTTTGCTATCTTATTATGTAAAAAAAGAGATTAGGTTATTTTTTTGACAACATAAACTTACCTCACATATTTCACATCACAAAATCATACCAGAGGAACAAAAAGGCTGCTGTAAGAACTCAAGGGGTTGTAAGGAATTATTGGTGATTGACTCTGAAATACACAGTCAAGTAAAACATAAACACAGAAATCTGTACTACTCATATATAGATTACCAAAAAGCCTTCGATAGTGTACCACATTCATGGCTCTTACACGTTCTCAAAATATACAAGGTTGACAGTAACATCATAAAGTTCTTACAACAGGCAATGATAAAATGGACCACTACATTAAACTTAAAAACTTGTGATAAAACACTCTCTACAAGCCCCATTAAAATAGCACGTGGTATCTTCCAAGGCGACTCACTCAGTCCGTTGTGGTTCTGTTTAGCTCTAAACCCACTATCCCGAATTCTCAATAGAACCGACTATGGATATAATATTGATAGGGTTAATAATATTAAAATTACACATTTACTTTACATGGACGACATAAAACTTTACGCAGCTAGCAGAAATCAACTGGACCAACTACTAAGACTTACTGAACAATTTAGCAATGATATTAAAATGACTTTGGGGACAGATAAATGTAAAGTTAATAGTATTATTAAAGGCCAACATAATCAGACTCAACAAATCACTTAGAGCTAAACAGAGGACTGATAGAGAGCATGGAGCTAACAGATACATATAAATATCTAGGCTATCAACAAAATACAGCAATAACTCAACCAGATATTAAAAATTCTCTCATAAGTAAATATAAACATAGACTAAATAAAATACTTAATACCCAACTTTCAGCCCGAAATAAAACAAGAGCTGTAAACACATACGCTATCCCAATTCTAACATACTCTTTCGGAATTATTAAATGGAGTGACACGGAATTAAATGCCCTTAACATTGCTACAAGGATAGCTTGCTATAGACACAACACCCACCATATACACTCATCCGTAGAAAGATTTACACTTAAAAGGAAACACGGAAGCCGTGGTTTTATTGATATTAATAGTCTACACTATTCACAAATTGAAAATCTAAGAGAATATTTCTACACAAAATCCCAAGAAAGTTCATTACATAAAGCAATAGTAAATATTTCTAACTTAGGATCACCTCTACAACTTAACAATCGCCAATTTGATCCAAAACAAAAAATAATAAGTGATGTCCAAAAATTGGAAAACTGGAAAAAGAAAGCATTGCATGGAAGATACCCTCACCAACTGGATCAAGATCACATCGATAAAGACGCATCTTGTTCCTGGCTCACAAAAGGAAATATATTCGGCGAGACCGAAGGCTTTCTTCTAGCAATACAAGACCAAGTAATAAAAACTCGCAACTATACAAAACACATCTTAAAACAAACAATAGAAACGGATAAATGTAGATTATGCCATCAAACCACGGAAACAATAGACCATATTACGGGAGGTTGTAGCGTTCTCGCCAATAAAGAGTATATACACCGCCATGATAATGTCGCTAAACATATACATCAACAGCTTGCACTTAAATTTAAACTACTAGACTCATATACCCCCTACTATAAATATAAACCAAAAAATGTGTTAGAGAACAATATAGCAAAACTGTACTGGAATCGCGATATTATCACTGATCGTACCATTCTTAGTAATAGACCTGATATCTCGTGTACTCTGAAATCTACAAAAACCTCATATCTCATTGACATTTCTATCCCAAACACACATAATTTGAAGCAAAAATATACAGAAAAGATTCAAAAATATATTTCCCTGGCAGATGAAATTAAACAAATGTGGCACCAAGAAACTGTCACCATTATCCCAATTATAATCTCGTCTACTGGAGTAATACCAAAAACCCTTGAAAAGTCTTTGAGAATTCTCGAGCTACATAAAAACACCTACGTAACGTTACAGAAATCGACAATACTTGACACATGCGCTATAGTCCGTCGATTTCTAAACTCAACCTCTCTCGCACTTCAAAATACTCAGAACACTAACACAAATACAAATCATCTCATAAACACACATACATCAATACGTGACTCACAACATACTTTCGCACAATATCTTCAAGCACCAATCACACCATATACAAATACTTCACAATCGGAGCCTAACATATGAACTAGGTACTTGGCAAAAGCCCGTACCTTTTTCAAAAAACCCGACGCCAGTCGAGAACAAAAATCCTTTTTTAAATAATAATAATAATTTTATTTCTGTGATAGGGGTAAATACAAAGTTGGTTTTATATATAATTAATCTCCACTATCTGCCTTTTGGCGTACAGATTCCAGAATATAGAGTACATTATTTAAATATTAACATAATTTCACTATTTTATGTATTACAATTTATTATAATTATTATAGGCGTTTTATATAATTTTAGCTTTATTTCACAATTAATTATACATATATTTTTAATTTATTAATATTCATTCATTATGTCATTAAATTGAATACTAAATGTATTAAAATTGTGTTGAAACTAATTAAGTTAATATAATAGCAAATGACTAAATGCAGATTTCTTCCATATCTTTGTAAATATACCTATTTTGGAATGGCATAAAATGTTCAAATATGTCAAAAAGTATACAATGTCTAAAATGTTAATAAAAATACATCTAATTTATGTCTATCCTATGCCTATAATAATGTGGATATCTACATAATTAAACTTAACAAAATCTTAAAATCAAAAACCCTGTTGTGAGCTAGAGTATCTAAAAGCGTCCATTTCAATCTATCTTCTACGAAAGAAGAACCGTCATAATTATATTATATTATCAATTTATTTTTTTGTAAGAAAATTTATATACAGCGTGTAAAGGACGGTCTACCGAAAAATTAAGATAACCTGCCATTTTTACGATCTTATCATTTAACGGTAATTTCTTTTTTTTTTTTGTGGAAAATGCAAAATTTCTTTTTTTGTGGGAAATACAACATTTAAATATCAGCCAAATTTAATTGAAATAGGTTGGTTCAGGTTGCGGAATAGACCATCTGCCTTCTTGTTTCCTGCCAGGCAGTTCGAAAAATTTACTTAACATGTCACTCCCTCAGTACTAGTAGGTTGTTGCATTGTCTTGCTCGGGCCTACACCCTTCAAGAAGAAGGGTACGAGAGCGCCCACCTTGGTCCAATTAGCTTCTTTGGGTGCTGGATTGCACCCTTGATACTGAGCCCTCCCGCCACGACAAGGCTTGGGACCATGAGGGGCTCACTTATTAACCTAACCTAACCCAAAATAATACCAACAGTAATTAAAGCAATATAATAAGCTAATATTTCAGTAATTAAAGCAATCGGAGGGATTTATAAAATTGTAGTAAATAAAGTATTGAGGTTGGTAGTTATTAGATAAATTACCTTTTATACCTACGTTCACGAGAAATTAATTATTTGTATTGAAGTTACTAGCTATAAAGTAAACATATTTTGCAAAGAACGTAACGTTCAATCAGAAAATCTTAACGTTTTAATTTAATTGGAGATTTGGCGTTCGGCCACCACTACCATAGCACACTCGATTCGCTCGCTCGGCTTCGCGCGACGGTCACTGTTCTGACCTAACCCATGTGTATCAACAAAAATAGTAAGTATCTGACAAAGGTGTATAATATATAAGGAAACGAAAGCAACCCTTAAATTACTTGAATTTGAAAAAAATTAAAAATATTCATAATTAGTTTGGCCCAAGCAAACCTTGTTAAACCTGAATTACTAAGCCAAACAAGATTGTCCTGGGCTAAACTGGTATATCCTGACACGCTTAATATGAACCGGTTTGACCGGAAATCGGGCTTGACCGGTAACATATTATGTATACCATTTACAGTGATTTTTTTCTCATATTATCCTGAAACAACGCTTAGCTTACAGAGAGAGAGGGAAGATTGGCACGTTAAGTTTCATCACAACCATCTTTTTTACTTTTGAAAAATCTCGAATCGGGTACATAATAAAGAGAGATTTAATTAAACATTATTAATAAAAAAAAGTTTAGAGCGTTGGACTAACAATACTGCTGTGAGAAAGAACAAGCTGTTGTGAGAAAATCAGGTTGTTTGTAAGTTTATTAATATTAATTTAAAAATCTCAAAATTCGGAATCTTTGAGTGGAGGACTCGTCAGAAAAACCATCGAATGTGTAGGACAAAAGTTTCATCGTATTTTTTATAATATAATTAAGCGATTAAAGTCAAAAAATAATTATTGTTATCAATAAATATTTTTTTCTTTACCGAATCAAAATTTTAAAAACCCCATAACTTTATTAGTTACCCGATTCGAGATTTTTAGAAGAGAGAAAAGATGGTTGTCTCGTCAAAACAAAGCTGTTCTCAAAAATTCAGCTTGTTACCTGGTCTTTGCTTGTTACTAATAAAAAGTTTGTTCGTGGTACCACGGTCTTATTAATGTTTAGCAAACGGATCCCAAAAAAATTGTTTTGATAATATTATTTGATGACCAATCCAAGCACACCCCACGTCAATTGATTCTGTATTGAATCACTAATATGTCTTCATCAAATCTTCAAAGCTGTTCAGAAAGTTCCCCATAATAATTTATGTCCCGCTTTGTATAATATTTCAGTAATTAAAGCAATCAGGGATTTATAAAATTGAAGTAAATAAAGTATTGAGCTTGGTAGTTATTAGATAAATTACCTTTTTTATCTACGTTCACGAGAAATTAATTATTTGTATTGAAGTTACTAGCTATAAAGTAAATATATTTTGCAAATTACGTAACGTTCAATCAGAAAAACTTAACGTTTTTAAATATTCTATTTTTTTACTTTTATATTAAATATTCTGAAGCAAAAACTTTGTGCCCCTTTTTAAATCAATTACGTGAGTTTAAATTGCGGAGGATTACAGTAAAATTTTGAATAGCATATATTAGAAATATATTAAACTGGCTGTTACCCGCGGCTTCGCTCGCGCATATTAATTATTTTAGCACTTATTTAATCTTTCTTTATAACCTACTATATTAAAAATCTCTACATAATCCCGGGCTCCTTTGAAGAATAGGCCAACTGCCGTTCTGCCAGGCAGGTCGTAAAAGGCGACCGAGTGGCTATGCGCATCACTACCATTGTGACTACTAGGTGGTAGAGTTCTGCATCGGCTCGACCGGATCTGGTACCACCGCCTTACCAATTCCTGCCGCAATAGCTTCAGTGCTAGTCACTGTCGTGTTCTAGTTTAGAGGGTAAGATAGCCGGCAAACTTATATATGTGGCATTCGACCTCGCCACAAGATAGCAACGCACCATTAACGTCTTTGGTGTTTATAGGCGACTGACTTGGTTGGTTGACTCTTTCCATCAGGAGACCCATCTGCTTGTTTGCTTCCTTATGATATATAAAAAAATGCCAAATTTCGATTTGTTATTTGAATTAACTTCAAAGTTACAGATTTTTGAGACGGTACGGGCGATTCTGACTCATAGTGGACCGGCCGTAGCAAAGTCCATCGGGCATGTCTGCAGGCTTGCCAGCGGGCTTGTCCATCTAGTGAATTCCCCACTTTAGTGTCAACGTGGTTATCACTATCGTGTCCTATTTTGGTAGGGAAGGTAGATTTATGCAAGTGAAATTGCCTTCTCGCCACAGCGATAGCAACGCACCATTAACATCTTTCATCAAGCGATGTTTTCTCCTTCCAAAAGGAGATCCATTTGCTTGTTTGCTGCCAAAATGGCGTCATCACGTGCCTTTGTCGTGTTCTAGTTTGGAGGGTAAGTTAGCCGGTAGGATTATGCATGTGGCATTGCGATTCCGCCACACAAATAGCAACGCACCATGAACATCATTGGTAATTACCTAAGACATTTAAAAAAAAAGAAAAACGCCATAATAACTAACGTAAAATCTAATCATTTTGTCATGGATGTTTGTAAATTACACGCGTAAAGTTACTGTAGTCTTGATACAGCGTGAATTATTACAAGGCTAAAAGATGACTGAATTCGTTACGTAAAGCTATGTTCAAACTATAAAGTGTATAACTTATAGAAAATATGTTGTTTTGCATTTAAA
This sequence comes from Apodemia mormo, assembly GCA_036924255.1. Classification (NCBI taxonomy): domain Eukaryota; kingdom Metazoa; phylum Arthropoda; class Insecta; order Lepidoptera; family Riodinidae; genus Apodemia; species Apodemia mormo. Next base: position 20,498,221 of record JAUPFN010000021.1, on the reverse strand, counting down.
CTCTTTCCGTTATGTACGAGTATTTATGCCATACTAACGGTTTTCCTTTTAGTTCAGAGGTAATTATGATTATTTTTTTCTATCGATGGAACAACAAATTATCATGTTTCCAAGTTGTATATTTATGGCGTGAATCCTTTAGTATCTTACTCATAGATCTCACAACTAAGTCTTTAACGACATAGCAAGGGATCTACCGAAAGCACTTATTTCGAAATTAGCTCGGCGCAGCCTTAAATACGTACAGGTATGTATCTAGTCATTTGCAATTTGTTTTTGTTTGGGATAGTATACTGGGTCCCATATTTTGATGAAGATATGATCCAGGGTTTCAAAATTGCAGGATATTGAAACTCCGATATTTCAGTTTTATTGTGTTTAAATTATCTATCTTAAACATTGACTTACTTAATCAATGATATTAAATTATAAATGCGAAAGTTTGGACGTATTGGTGAATGTTTGTTACCCGATCACACAAAAACGGCTGTACCGATTTAGATGAAATTTATCACACAAGTAGATGATGGTCTAAAATAGCACATAGGATACTTCTTATGTCAGAAAAATAAGTTGTTCCCGTGGGATTCACGAAAAACTTTTATAATGTAACAGGCTGCGGGTTGCAGCTAATATTTTGTAAAAAAGCATTTACGATTTACATAACGAATTCAGTCATCTTTTAGCCTTGTAATAGTTCACGCTGTATCAAGACTACAGTAACTTTACGCGTGTAATTTACAAACATCCATGACAAAATGATTAGATTTTACGTTAGTTACTATGGCGTTTTTCTTTTTTTTTCAAATGTCTTAGGTAATTACCAATGATGTTCATGGTGCATTGCTATCTGTGTGGCGGGATTGCAATGCCACATGCATAAGCCTACCGACTAACTTCCTCCTCCTCCAAACTGGAACACGACAAAGACACGCAACGCAATTTTTGCAGCAAACAAGCAAATGGATCTGCTGATGGAAAGATAAAACATCGCTTGATGAAAGATGTTAATGGAGCGTTGCTATCCCTGTGGCGAGAGGATAATGCCACACGCATAAGTCTAGCTTACCTTCCAAAATGGAACACGACAGTGAAAAGCATTGACGCTAAAGTGGGGAATTCACTAGACGGTCTTACCCGCGGGCAAGCCTGCAGACATGCCCTACGGACTTTGCCACGGATTAGCTTACACTTGACAGACATTGCACAGACCTATAATAGCAAATCCGTCAGGTATGTCTGCAGGCTTGCCTACGAGCATGTCCGTTTAGTAATGCGGCAGGAATAGCCGGTGGCACCATACACTCGTGCAAGACGTCATACAACTCTACCACCTAGTAGTTACGATGGTAGTGACACGTATTGTCAATCGGTCACTTTTTACCATCTGCCTGGCAGAACCAACACGGTGAAAAATTATTTTTATTATTGTCCGAGTGAAGCTAGGTGGCGCGGTTAGTTAATATCTATCTGTGTTAGTGCTAATGTTAATAGACCATCTGACGTTCTACCAGGCAGGTCGTAAAAGACGTACGAATGGCTGTACGTGTCACTGCCATCGTGACTATTAGGTAGGTAGTAGAGTCCCGCAATGTCTTACCCGGTTATGTGGTACCACCAACTTACCTATTCCTGGCGCAATAGCATTAGTGCTTGTAACTTTCGTGTTTTGGTTTGGAGGGTAAGGTAGCTGGCAAAAATAAGCTAGTGGTAATTATCATCTCGTCACACGCAACGCACCATTAACATCTTTGGTGTCTATAGGCGATGGTTGCCTCTTTCCTCAGGAGAGCCATTTGCTTGTTTGCTACCTTATAATATGGAAAAAAAGACTCCTGATCTTCAACTATCTCCATACCAAATATCATCAAAATTTGTTAAGCAATTTAGCTATGAAAGCGTAACCGACAGACAAACTTTCGCATTAATAATAATAGTAGTAGGTACCTATAGTATTATAATATAATAGAAGTAATCTATAATATTACTAGCAGCAGAGAGCACCCTGCTGCATTATAAGTTTTTGAGGAATCCCGCGGGATCACCTAATTTTTCCGGGATAAAAAGTAGCCTATGTGCTATTCCAGGTCATCATCTACCTGTGTGCCAAATTTCATTCAAATCCATTCAGTCGTTTTTGCGTGACTGAGTAACAAACAACCATTCAAACATTCAAACTTTCGCATGTATAATATGAATATAGATTAATTTTATATATATTATTACTAGCTGACCCGGCAAACGTTGTTTTGCCATATAAATTATTGAATTAAAAAATAGGGGTTGATTGTAGAGGGTTGAAAATTAAGAGTTGTATATATTTTTCAATGCTGAATCATAAAAAAATTAAAAAAATATATATCTAAAATTGAAAAAAAAAATTAGGGGTGGATTACCCTTAACATTAAGGGGGATGAAAAATAGATGTTGTCCAATTCTCAGACCTACCCAATATGCATACAAAATTTCATGAGACTCGGAAAAGCCGTTTCGGAGGAGTTTAGTCACAAACACCGCGACACGAGAATTTTATATATTAGATTTGCTTATAATTAAAAGTATAAAATTAATTAACGCGAGACCGTGTTACAACACGAGGTTAAGGCAGGTCGGCGCCGCACGTTTAAAAATGCACGTTTCTCCACATGTGTGCACATTGTAAAACACGCTTTGATTCGTTCTGGTTAGTGGCTAGCCGACATATTGAAAAATACGACTGATCGCCCATTGGTCGAAATTGAACTATAATTTATCTGTTGTTTGTGACTTCATCCGCGCTATATTTCGTTCATTTGCTATAAGGACGACATATCTCAATATTGACCATTTTTGAGTTAATGATACAGTCGTGCAGAAAAATTAGTGCTTTGTTTACTGAAAAACGTAGTTTCTTTAGGCTCAATAAAAATAATTAATAATAAATAATAAATATTCACGGGCCAAATTACACTGACTGATCTAACCCCAAAGTAAGCAAATTATTTGCTTGTGTTATGGGTGTTAGTCAACGATATTAATACAAAGAAATACATATTATATATTTAATAACCCAAACCCGGAAATATAAACTTTTATGCTTATCACACATATGCTTCTCCCCGTCGGGATCGAACCCGAGCTCCGTCGATTGCGTAGTCAGGGTCGCTAACCACTCGATCAATGGGGCGGGGGGGGGGGGGGGGAGGATAGGTCAACTATCGTTCTACGAGGGAGGTATTAACAGTGGACCGATTGGCTTTACGTGTCACTACCACCATGACTACTAAGTGGTAGAGCTCTGCAACTTCTCGCCCGGGTATATGGTATCACTGCCATACATATTCTTGCTGCAATAGCGTCATTGCTTGTCATTATCGTGTTCCGATTTGGAAGGTAAAGTAACTTCTGCATGTGGCATTGCGATACCACTGCACGAATAACAACGCACCATTAATATCTTTGGTGCCTATAAGTTATGGTTTCTCTATCCACAGGAAATCCCACTGCTTATTTGCTATCTTATAATATAAAAAAGACTTGCAAAACAAAATGGTGGCATTGGATTTTTTCTAAGTATTTATAAGGTTTCCTGGTGAATTTTTAGCTTAGAATTCTGACAATCTAAGTAAAATTTCTAAAATAAAATATTGTGCTGAAAACACCCATGCCGCCCGAACATTCGTGGTGGTGTTATGCGTGAAGAACAGAACTCCGTCGATAACAGTCTATCTTAATCGCGGTAGAAAACCCGAAGATTCGGGAATTATCGAAGCGATTGGCGACATGTATCGCGATATGGTAAACCTGTCTGTCTTCTGTTAGAAAGAGGCAACAATTGCCTATCTATATCTATAGCTATACATGTAATAAAATCGTAGGAAAGTCAAAACTGTACCTTGAAATTTTTTTTAAAAGAATACTTGGGGCGTGATCGACAATCGATATCGAATCCAGAAATATAGTTTTTAGAATTTTTGTCTGTTTGTCTGTTTATCTGTTTGTCTGTTTGTCTGTTTTTCTGTTTATCTGTGTGTATGTCCGGGGCAAACTCAAAAAAGCACTGCATGGATTTACTTCAAATTTTGCATGAATATTACTAACAGGTCGGGTCAACATATAGGCTACATATTATCACGCTATCACCTACGGGGGAGGTGCTGTGCGGAGTAAACGAAGTCCGCGCGGACGAAGTCGCTGGTAACAGCTAGTAGACGATAAAGATGTTAATGGTGCGTTGCTATCTTGTAGCGAGGTCTTAATGCCACAATATGCATATGTTAACAGGCTGTCTTGCCCTCCAAACCAGAACATGACAGTGCCAAATAGTGACGCTATTGCGGCGGGAATAGGTATGGGTGGTACCAGACCGCGGTGAGACAATGCAGAACTTTACCACTTAGACAAGACAAGATAGTAGTGATTCGCATTGCCAACGTTCGCATCTTACAAACTGACCGGCAGAACGACAGATGGCTTAATTTTCAAAAATTGCCTGGACCAAATACCGAAATACGATTGTGACAAGCCTGGATGCAATTACAGCAACAAATCGGTGGTACCAAAACCCCAAAGAAACGTAGCAGAAGTCTACCACATAGTAGTCATGACGGTAAGGATACTTTTAACCAATCGGTCGTCTTTACAGACTGCCTGGCAGAATGGCAGGTGGTACCAAACACTCGAGCGAGACATTAAGAAACTCTACCTCCTAGTCGATTGAAAAAGGCTTTAGTTTCGTAGTAGATCAAGAAACGTTTTAAAGATCACTTCAAAATGGTCAGCTTTTCGTGTCATTCTTTGTTACGAATTTTTCTTTACATAAAGAAGTCCATTTCAAAAATACAATAGAATTGAGAGCCGCCTCCTTTTGGAAAATCAGTTGGTGAACAAAGGCGATCGGTGTTCCAGGTGCTTACCGCTCGCCAATTTACTAGTTTCCTAAAATTATTTGTATTTGAACGCGCCGTGTCCACACTGAGTGCTAAGTGTGAGTTTTTCTTTTCGCATTCGATCGTGAGCGCGTTTCGAGTTCACTGGTTTCTCACGTTTACCACTAGGTGGCACTGTACAAATCACATACAAATTCCTAGTAAACTCCACACGCGCGCACGATCGAATGCGAAAATAAAAACTCACACTTAGCACTCTGTTGCCGCCGCACCACCTTGCAGAAAAGTGACCGTGACTGCGGCCTTAAATACCATAGTTGACATATGTGTTAATCGATGTCACGTTTAACTCCATGTTCTCATAGCAACGTGTCAATAAATACGTCATGAGCCGCTCATCGTGTCTGAACACGATTCTTATTCAAATTACTTTCCTGTATAGGTAATTTATAGGTTGTTCCTTGAGTTGTGAACACTATCTCGTTTGAGATTACTCTGTTAATATTAAGATTACCTAATTTGTTATTGGTATTTTTTACATCTTGATAAATCTCGGCAGTTTGAAATCTGTAAATGTTTCATTAGTCTCGTTATCCTCAATAAATTTGAAATCACAGAGTAATATTCGTATCTCCACCAATCATACCGGTGAAATGTTGATGATACGGCTGGATATCACCCATATTTATTCAATTTTTAAGGTTCTGTTCATAAAAATAGAAGTTCATAGAAAAATGGAACCCTATAGGGTCACTTGTCTGTTTGTAAATCCGCCTGTCCGTATGTCACTGACAATTTATTCCGAATACTCCGAAAATACTGGACCGATTCAGTTAAATGTGATGATGACAAAAACGCCAGTATTTTTGTATACAGTATGTGTGTATGTATTACTTCTCATAATTTTTAAATGGCTTGACTGATCGAAAATCAGTAAATGTGTTTAACCAAATTAAGACTTCCTAAAATTGTAACTGATTCTGCCCAGAACATTTTGGGAAATAAAAAAAACAATAGATAGGCAGAAACATAATTTTTAGATCACTAAAAACTGGGTTGAAAGTCATTCGTACCTATCATTGAGCAATTAAAACCTATCATCGAGCTCCAATGTTACAGTTTTTAAGCTTCCGTACCCAAGGAGTAAAGCCCTATTACTAAGACTTCGCTGTCCGTCCGCCTATCTGTTTGTCTGTCTGTCCGTTTGTCACCAGTTGTGTATTTTTAGGAATATTTCGCCACGATGATTTTTCCGATTGCAATTCTAGTCCCAAGTGATACCTAGGAATTTTATATATTCAACTTACTATATAATTTCATCGCGATATTAGGTATCAGTTTTGAATATACAACTCTATTTGAGAACTGGATTATTTTAGTTTTGCTGATATTTAATGTCATTTTATTTAAATCTAGGCATGTCTCTATACAACCAATCGCTAAGAATACTTCTTTTTCAAGGTCTTTGTTTCCAGACTTAAGTACCTACTTGTTACAGTCATAATGTCTCCAGCAAATAAAATTAAAAAAAAAACATTAATCATTATATAATATGCATGTCTGTTACATAATATTATGCTACAGTTGATTTGTTTTCTTCATAACTGTGTTGGTTTTCTGACGAATTTGAAAGTAATACCATCACAACAAGGAAGAGTTTACAGAGTGACGAAAGAACGAGTCGACCAGTTTATAAAATGTGCTTAGAGAAGTACAAGGGAAAAATTGTACAAACACCCTTGATATACCGTCATTGGTAATACATGTAATAAATGTGAGTTGATGACACAAGTAGTACGTAAATATTGATCATTAAATATGGAAACCTACACCTCGAGTGACGTGGCTTTCTTTGCATGTGTCTGGCATGTGTCTGGCATGTGTCTGGCATTCCAAACATTCATAAAGTTTGTTGTAAGTATGTGAAATTTCATTTTTAAAAATTCCACCACAATTAAAATTTTAAAATTTCTGTTGCCGCTAAAACAACAAATACTACAAACAGAAAAAAATAATATTTAAACCATTCTACAAACCTAATTATTTGCCGTTTTTTATAGGTAATGGTATGGAACTCTTGATGCACGAGGTCGATTCGCACTTGGCCGCTGTATTTAAAAATTGTAATAGTGCTGTTTTTACAATCTCTAGATTTTTGTACTTTTATAAGCTCAAAAATCTATGCTTAGGTATATTTTTGACTGTTTTGAGCTTAAAATACCTTAACATAGCGGCAAATTTCTGGAATACTCTGCAGGGTCAACCGTTTAACATTTAAGGACTGGAATGAGAAGCAATTAATTCCAAGCTTATTTTCTAAAAAATAATCTAAAAATTTGGATTAAGATATTTATTTTCTTAAAACAAATATATTATACTTACTTATTTGTGAATTACAATCACAAAGCAAATATATAATAAAAGAATTAAGCAAGTGAGCCATTTTGGTAGGTTTTCTTTTTTGACCTGCCGCGGTGCAATAGCAATCAGGCATAACCATTATTCCAGAAATTTCCAGAGTATTCCAGAAATTTGCCGCTATGTTAAGGTATTTACTTTAACATAGCGGCAAATTTCTGGAATACTCTGCAGGGTCAACCGTTTAACATTTAAGAACTGGAATGAGAAGCAATTAATTCCAAGCTTATTTTCTAAAAAATAATCTAAAAATTTGGATTAAGATATTTATTTTCTTAAAACAAATATATTATACTTACTTATTTGTGAATTACAATCACAAAGCAAATATATAATAAAAGAATTAAGCAAGTGAGCCATTTTGGTAGGTTTTCTTTTTTGACCTGCCGCGGTGCAATAGCAATCAGGCATAACCTGATGTATAAGTCTCATTTCGTAGCATTTTTTATGCTTTTACTATTTTGCTGTCTCCTGCTGAAAAGGGAGGAAAACCGGATGTAGATTTTACACTTTGGTGAAAATTAGTTATTATTTATTGAAACTACTTTACAATACACTTATACTTTTATTCCACTATAAGTATCCACCAAATTATTTAAATTTTAAATAATTTGGGATACTTATAGCATCCACTAAATTACTATTTAAATTTTAAATAATTTGGGATACTTATAGTATCCACTAAATTACTTAAAATTTATTTAAAACTAGCTGTGCCCGCGACTTCATTTGCGTGGAAAAATTTCTAAAATAAAAACCCGCATAGTTCCCGTTCCCGTGAGATTTCCGGAATAAAAACTATCTTATGTCCTTTATTGGGTCACAAACTATATTTGTACCAAATTTTATCTAAATCGGTTCAGCGGTTTAGCCGTGAAAGCGTAACAGACAGACAGACAGACAGACAGACAGACAGACAGAGTTACTTTCGCATTTATAATATTAGTATGGATTTAAATAATTTGCTGGATACTTATAGTGAAATAAAAGTAAAAGTAAAGTAGTTTCAACAGAAAAAGTGAAACAGGATGTATTTTCCTACTCCTCCTACATACTTCTGATAAATTTCGTTGCGGGCTCCAAGACAGCTTAGCTTTTTCCCAGGGCGACCTGAGCTCGCAACTCAGTGGTTATCAGGACAGATGCTACTGTTGATTCAGAGTGCTAAGTGTGAGTTTTTCTTTTCGCATTCGATCGTGAGCGCGTTTGAGTTTACTAGGAATTTGTATGTGATTTGTACAGCGCCACCTAATGGTGAACGTGAGAAACTAGTTTACCACTAGGTGGCGCTGTACAAATCACATATAAATTCCTAGTAAACTCGAAACGGGCTCACGATCGAATGCGAAAAGAAAAACTCACAGTCAGCACTCTGGTTTACAGAAATTACAGTGATGGGTACCAGTGGTGAGCCTATTTATTGTCTTTTGCGGGGAATAGCTAGTGAGCTATAAAATAAGTTAATCAAATTAGTGGTCTAGGCCCTAGGGGTTAGTTTATTTAGATCTAATTATAAGGTTCCGAGTTCGATGAAAGTGTTGTTAAAGTTTTTCGAGAATTTTTTTTTTGAATATCTAAATCTCAGGAGCAATTTGGCGTCTGATGCTGCATACCAGAACGCTCCAGTGCGTCGGATACCCAGAAATAAGAGGTCTTCATTGCCAGGTTAGTAAAATGCAGCGATGAGAGTCGCCATTCATCTCGACGAAAGAGTGAATCGTAGTGAACCAGAAGATCTACAGTTTTTTTTCAATAGGTAATACGAATTAATCTAACCCCAAAGTAAGCCAATTATTTGCTTGTGATATGAGTGCTAGTCAACGATACTAGTAGATAGAAAAAAAATACTGTTATACTCGTATATATATTGTTACGAATAATCTAGAATCGTGTAGAGTTGGAGCGCGCGCGCGGTAACTATCTAGAAATAAAAGAAAGAGATAGCTACTCCTATTGACAAACAAATAGTTGACCTGGGCTATGCCATAATGGACTTTGTGGGATATGGCATAAGGTTGAAAGTAGCGTGTACTAGGATTTATGACTCATAACATGTTAACGATATTACATTACATTGTTTCCCGATACATTTAGATTTTTTTGGATCCAGCTAGGACTTTCCCCTGCCTATAAATATAGAGGTGTTGACAAACACAAGGCAGTTTTTATCAAGCGATCGAGAGCGATACATCAAGTGACCAGTGCGAAGCGAGAAGTGTTTTATTGTGTAGTGTTCTAAGTTCAGTGATAGTATAGCGAGTGACTAGGGTGTAAAGTGTATTTTAGTATTACGTTGTGTTGTGTTGTGTAAATACACGGATTTAATATAAGTGGTGTTTTCTTCAATTGGGAATCCGAGTACGTAACAATATTAAACACTCAAACCCAGAAATACAAACATTTATGCTCATCACACATATGTTTGTCCCTGTTGGACATCGAATCCGAACCCTATCGATTCGTAGTTAGGTTCGTTAAACACTCGACTGACGGGGCGGTCGAATTTATTTCACTCTATCGCTCTATATGCATATAGAGTCAGTATCTTTATAGGTTTACCTTGCATAGGGAATTGGGGTGATGATATTTCTTTAGTTTAACTATCGTGTGTTGGTCTGAGCTCCCTTTTGAAGAATAGATCATCTGCCGTTTTGCCAAGCAGCTCGTAAAAGACGATCATTTGGATATACGTTTCACTACTACCCATATATGATACCGCTGTCTACCCTATTTCTGCCGTAATAGCGTTAGTGCTTGTCATAACTGTCGTATTCCAGTTCAAAATTAGCCGGTAGTTCCCATCCTGCTACACGGATAGCAACGCACCATTAACACCTTTCCGCCACTCTGATAGCAACGTACCGTTAACACCTTTCCATCACTCTGATAGCAACGCACCAGTACCACCTTTGGTATCTATAGGCGACAGTTTCTTTTTCTATCATGAGAGCCATCTGTTTGTTTCCTATCTAATGACAAATATATATAATAAATTTAACTATTAAACTGTACTTTTGTAGTGTACTGTATCGTACACAGACCACATGAATACTAATAGACACGGCATTGGGAAGGAAACGTGTCGCCGCGCATATGTGCAAATGCTCCTATTACTGTCAAAAATTTCGTACATTTGTAGGTTATATTATATTGTAAAAAAATAGGGATAAACCAAGTTGTACTGTTTTATTGTACCGAATGAGATGACAAGGTTTAAAAATGATTTTATTTCATTGGTAAGTAGTATAACTCTGTATTTTTGTACGTTTCGCAAGCTACACTGATTAAGAAATTGTCTTGAAAGGCGTATCCATTTAAACCGTGGTATCGTACTCCTGTCTCTACTTGCAAGTAATGATAAGTTATCAATATATTGGGTAATCGATAACCGTCTGTTAATGTATGTAATAAGACGTGTAAATATGTTATTACGTGATTAGAGGAGTTATTATCATTGAATCATGTATTCCAAGTTTTAGAAGAGATTAATTCGCTTATTCGACTCAGATCACGAAGTCACGAGTTCGATTACCGGGAAGAGTAGTGTTATATAGCAAAAGAGCAAGCTGTCCTGGCTGCTAGACATAACCATTGCCGGTAGCCACTAAAGATATTAAGGAGGGTAACGCTTTCATCTAGCTGGGTTATTATGCCACATGCATTTGCCTGAAACCAGATACCACTGGAGAGCTTAGCGGTAGAACCAGCGGGCCAACTACTGTTAGGGCGACGTCGTAACTGCTGAGATTGATGATGATGACGTCACGCTCCGGGTTCACGTGGAAAAGGAAGATCTTCCCAGTCCGGTAAAGTGTTCTGCCTGGGGACCGAAGTTCATCTGAAAAGCGTTAAAACTTGTATACAAGCTGGTATTGTAAACACCGTTATCCTTGAAACCAGTGGTTTGGTTTCACTTATAGAACGTAAATTCAATGAAAAAAAATTTAAAGTCGCCACTTTTCCTCAAAATTATTTCACCCTATACAAGTGAAAGGCAAAGTGGACGGAGCGAAGAAATATTGGGGAATATTATGTAGGTAGTTAATACGGACGGCCAGTGCGCAGGTCAACGTCCTTTGCGCATAGTATCCATGAATTTCCTGCCATATTTTTTTGTTGTTTTAAAAAAGTTTTCATCTAGTAGTAGCTACCGTTAATAACGCAAAGCAAGGATGTATTTTTTTAAATCATTGAATAGAAAACCAGTAAATGGATCTTATAATGGAAAGAGACAACCATCGCCTATAGGCGCTAAAATTGTTAATGGTTTTTTTTAATGTTAATGGTTTTTTTAATGGTGCGTTGTTTATCGTGTGGCGGAATGATAACGCTCTAAGTGTAAGTATCACCTTGCCTTCCAAAACAAAAGTCGAGAGTGACGAGCAACGACGCTATTGCTGAATGAATAATTATAGCCTTTTTTATATCATAAGATACTTATAGCAAACAAGCAGATGGGTAGAGTCAATCATCGCCTATAGACACCAAAGATGTTAATGGTGTGTTGCCCTCTTGTGGCGAGGCATAATGCCCATGCTTACGTTTACCACCTATCTTACCCTCCAAACCGGAACACGACACTAACAAGCTCTGACGCTATTGCGGCAGGAATAGTTAAGGCGGCTGATACCACCCGGTCGAGCCGATGCAGAACTCTACCACCTAGTAGTCACGATGGCAGTGACTCGCATAGCAGGTAGTTGGTGTATTCTTCATAGGAGCTCAAACCCAACAGGGGGAAATGGTGGTACTAAACCCGGACGAGATGTCGTGGAACTCTGTTACCCAGGAGACACAATGTTAGTGACATATTTAGCCAATAGTTCGCCTTTTACGAACTGCCTGGCAGAATGACAGATGGTTTATTGGTTAAACGAAGCTCGGATCAATAAGTAGAAAAATATTTTGAAAAGTTATATATCTTTTTGTTTGCTATTTTACAATTAAATTATACACAAATAGGAAGGAATTGTAAATAAAAATGTTTACATAAAAACAATTCAACAAAGAGGTGACTCAAGAAAAATTTAAATAAATAAGTCTGAAAATCTTATATAAAAATATAATTGCTTTCGGTAACTTTAAACGGTTCAAGTTCCAGATTTCAGTTAGCGTAAGTTTCATTCCTGAACGCGTGACTTCGCTGGAGATCCTAATCGTTTCGATTCACGTTTGCGAATTGCACGTTGTTGTGTTTTGAGGGCACGATTTAATAAGCGTGCAGAGAAGTTACTCCCGTTTAGGAATATTTATTAATAAGATCGTTATGCTTTATTCATTACAAATAAAAATAATTATTTCATTACTAGCTAAGCCAGCGAATTTTGTTTCGTCCTAGAAAAGATTTAAAATCATTAAACGTTTCTCAGTTAGAAACTGTTTTATTGAAAAATAAAAGTTTTTATTAGGGGGCGTCCATAAATTACGTGAGGTATTTTTTTTTAATTTTCTGTCCCTCCCACCCCTCCTGGTGAGATGTCGTGAGATTTTATTCAACCCACTCCCCCATCCCCCAATCTCACGTGAGATTTTTAAAAATATGGGTTTCTGAAATATGTAAACGCGTTTGATTGTTATTGTAAAAAGAAAAAAAAATTCGTGCTTCTATTTACGATTAGTTAAGGCTGTATAACGTCGAAGTATAAATGAAATTATTTTCTTTCGAACGAGTTAGTGAATGATCTTAATCGTATCACGATTACACTTAAGATTAACTTAAGTATGTACAATCTGGGTAATGGACCAAAATAGTATATATTTTTTGTTTCAATATGAAAAAAAATTGCGTGATATTTGCCGAGACCCCCCCTCCCTCCAACGTAAGATTAGATGAGATTTGTCTCGACCCCCTCTCCCCCTTAAGCATCTCACGTAATTTGTGGACGTTCCCTTAGTTTTGCTGCAATTGACAAAAGAACTACTTTTAATTGCCTTGATTCTTTAGCATTGCATCTTCTATCGGATCTATCACAGGGAGTGTTCCGAGGAAACGATTGGATTAATTCCTGCCGTTGAATTTCCCCATCAGACATCATGATATAATTCAAAATTTTATCCTCTCCATCTTGATGTCTGGAAATCTGCGACTGTGCAATTCTTAAGGCAATATTTCCCCCGCACTATTTCTCTATTCAACCAATTATAGGCGTGGTTTTTTCCGGACGAATGTGACGTAGGGACTTAGGGAATAGACTCAGGGATTACTAGGTTGTAGAGTTGTGTATTGTCTCGTCCGGGTCTGGAACCATCGCCTTACTTATTCCTGTATCGTGTTTCAATTTGGAGGTAAAGGTAGCCGGTAAACTTATGCATGTGGCATTAGATTAGACATTAGACCTCATCACAAGATAGTAACGCACTAACATTTTTGGTGTCTATAGGCTTGTTTGCTATCTTATGATATATATGTATATAAAGGGCCATTTAAGAAGTGGTAGTGTGATTTTCCATGGGCGGCGGTGATGAATAACCATTAGGTGAGCGGCGAGCCTCCTGTATGTTTGCCTCTTCTTTAAAATAAAAAAATATATAAAAAACAACTTGCATTTCATCCTGTTATTTCCATTCAATGGCAGTTGATATTATATTATATAGACCTACGCAAGCCAGCAACAGATTTTCATGACTAAGTTTACAATTCATGATACAACTTTCTGAAGCATTTTACAAGTTATCGCCCAAGAGGAAATGATTGACCAAATTTTGTGCCCTGGATATTTTCGACTATTAATTGATCCGCCCGTGTTGGTCCCGGGCTCCTTTGAAGAATAAATCAACTGCTGTTCTGCCAGATAGGTCGTAAAAGGCGACCGATTGGCTATGTGAGTCACTACCATCGTGGCTACTAGGTAGTAGAGTTTTGCATTGGCTCGCCCGAGTTTGGTATCACCGCCTTACTTATTTCTGCCGCAATATCGTCAGTGCTAGTCGCTGATGTGTTCCGGTTTGGAGGGTAAGGTAGCCAGTAAATTTATGCATATGGTATTAGACCTCGCCACAAGCTAGTAACGCACTATTAACACCTTTGGTGTCTATAGGCGATGCTTGACTTTTTCCATCAGGAAGCTCATCTGCTTGTTTGCTATCTTGTAGTATACATTAAAAACTGCGAAATATACAAATACATACAGATTCATGGTACATATTTATAAAATCCTAATTTTATATAACAGTAGCCAACTCAGCTAAATGATGATGTAACATAGTTTACCCCGTTTTGGTCCGGCGGCCTTTGAAGAATAAACCAACTGCCGTACTGCTAAGTAACTCGCAAAAAGGTTCAGGTTGACCGCCCCGTTGGCCTAGTCCATTGCCTGATCCTGACTAGGCAATCGACGAGGCTCGGGTTCGATTCCCGACGGCGACAAGCATTTGTGTCATGAGCATAAATGTCTGTATTTATGGGTTTGGGTGTTTATTAAATATATCCCAGTATTTATCTATGTATTCCTATGTATTAATATCGTTGACTGATACTCATAATACAAGCAAATAATTTGCTTACTTTTGGGTTAGATCCATTTGTGTAATGCGTTGCGTATCAGTAAGTAATTTGTCCCTTGAATATTTATTTTTTATTTATATTTTATTTTAAAAAAGCGACTCATTGTTGTGGAATATAGCTAATTCTATTACATATATTAATGATTTTGTAATCAATCGGTATATTAATTTGGAAGTTATTACAAAGAAACACTGTTTTTCAGAAAAAAAATCCGAAAATATTTCAAAACTTCAAAATCTCTTTGACCAAATCGGTTCTAATTCATTTTGAAATTATAAGTATGGTGGGACGAAACGAATGCCATCAATCACCTATTGGTTAAGCCGGTCAAAAGTTATGAGATGTTTGCATAGAAAAATACACACACATACATACAGATATCTGACGTCACCGTTAAAATAGTTGGAAAAGTTCCTAGGACCTCAAAACGTTGAGATCTGAAAATTCTATTTTCGAAAATCGGGGCAAAATTATTACCTTCTTTATACTAATGTTGCCGAAAATTAAAAAGCGCGTATGTCAGTGAAAATGTTCCGATGATAGAAACAGAGAGAACATACATTCGTTACTCGTGTTTACATATGTTAGATAGAGAAACATGTACCAAACATTTCCTTTCTATCTCTATCAACGGGACGACTTTTTGCTTTTCTTACCTACTCTATGTAAACAATATCTATTAAAAAGGGAACTAGCTATCTTAACGCCATCTTTGATTTACTTGTGTTTTACATTGCGATCCAAAGCGATCACTAGTTGTTATAAAACCCTTATTACATAAAATGTACAGAAGTAGGAAGTATATAAACAGTGTTTGCTGACGCGGGTCACGTTGTCTCCACGCTTTTTCATGGAATGTGTGAGTCAAATCAGCATCTACAAAAACGTATTTGGTTTCATTTGAATCTAGGGCTGCCATTTTATTTTAATTTTCAACAGATTCCCCAATAATATAAATTCAGTAAAACTGCAACAACCAAATTCTATATCACTACATAGGGGCCGTTCAAGTATTACGTAAGCAGATTTTTTAAAATAATGCCTCCCCCTCTCCCTCATGTCAGCAAAAGTAAACAAATCACTTAACCCTTCCCCCTTTCCTTACGTAAATATTTGTGAATTTATTTTAATTTGTTGTTCAGTTTTGTGATTTATTTATGAGTTTTTAAGTTTAAATGTAAGTAATTGAGTTAGGTAGGTAAGATAAAAGAGTTTAAGGCAAACATTTTAATGTAGCAAGCAGTAAATTTGTAGAAAACTCGAAAGTAATGAAAGTGAATTTTGGTGACATAATCCCCACTTATACCCCCCATCCCCCTTTTCATCAAAAATAAGCAAGACACTCTCCCCCCCCCTCGACCCCTCGTAGTGCTTACGTAATACTTGAATGGACCCACAGCATAAAACAAAGTCGCTTTCCGCCGCGCTGTCTGTCCCTATTTATATATTGATTCGATTTTTTTTAGACTGATTCAAGAGGACGGTTAATATGTGAAATAACATCCATTATATAGTAGAGAAATACTGTTGTAAATATATTTACCAAAACAACGTTTGCCGGGTCAGCTAGTACATATATACAGGGTCATTCCATAATAGGTGAAAATATTTTAACCCAGCATTCGGTACGTCTAACCAAAGATATCCAGTTAAAAACAAAAGTCATTCAAGGGTTTAAAACTGTTTGATTTGTATGAAATTTTATTCGTACAAATCAAAAAGTATAACATCCTTGAATAACATCTGTTTTTAGCTGGATATCTTTGATTAGAGGTAGCGAATGCTGGGTTAAATATTTTCACCTAATATGGAATGACCTTATATGCAGTGTAAAGAAAACCCTGACGGATAGTTAAAGGTTATTTGGCACCGTAATACGGTTACATATGTGTAATTATTTTATGGATATTAATTAATTAGTTTTCCCAATAAAAAAAGTTAATTTTAAATGGCATTTTCATACATTAAGTACGACAACACCTACAAATAAGTAAATTCTACTACCAAAGAATGCCGCGCATGTCGTATGCTACCGAAGGTCACGCTGCACGTTTAATCCTTTATAAAAAGCCGAAAAACGAAGACCGTGCCTTCGCGCGGTGTTTGTGCGAAAGTCGCCAAACGAAACAATGAAACAAGCAGCGACAAAGTGTTGTCATTTATAAAATATTTGCTTAACGCTAGGGTATTTCCCTAGGGCTAGCTAGGGCAGTTGTTCTATTCTTCAAAGGAGTCCAAATATCCGGGCGAGACGTTGCAGAACTCTATTCACGATGTTAGTGACATGTATAGCAAATCGGTCGCATTTTACGACCTGCCTGGCAGAATGGCAGTTGGTCTATTCTTCAAAGGAGCCCGAACCAACACGGAAGAAAGCGTCTGTATTTCTTTATAATTAAAATGCATTTTTCTGTTGTATAATAAAATGCATTTTCTGTTCTAACTTGTTTTATTACGGGATCGTTGTCTCGAACAACTAATTGTGGTACTTTGAGACATTAGTTTGAGAAATATTGCTCTACTGCAATAAATATAATTTACAAATTTACATTATGTAAACTTGTATTCGCATTTATCTCTCTAATGCATTTCCACTCTGCGGCAGATTAGTTTTTTACACACTGTGTCATTTATATTTTTGATATTTTTCCAGCGTCAATAAGCTTTTAAAATCAATTAAAAATACTAACAATTATAAATCATAAATATTGTGTCTGAAGTCCAGAATCAACTTACCGATGTCTCGGAATGGGATCGTCAAAACCTGATCACTTTTAACCACAAAAAGATACAGCTTTGCGCGCTCACCGCTAAAAAGACACCCTTTGTTGTATGTCCTCAATTTGGGGATACTTTTCTGAGAACTCTAGCAATTAGCTTAGTGTCAGAATTATGGGAGTTGACATATCGAATTACGTTTAGTTTCGCGGTCATTTGGAAGGTAAGGCTAAACTAGCCTCCAAAAAGCTCAGTGTGCTTAGCAGAGCGAGACAGTACTTCTTGACGATCCATCGCCTTTAATTTTATAAGGCACAAGTTCTGCCTCACATGGAGTAGTACTATTCTCATATCTGGCCCGGAGCTCCTCAGCGTAGAGCGATTCAATTCGTTGACGACCAGGCTATTGCTATTTCGGAATGGCTTGACTCTCTGGCATTGTGCAGAGACGTAGGTTCACTCTGCGTCTTCTATCGTATTTATCATGAGGAGTGTTCCATCGAGTTGTTTGGATTAATTCCTGGCACCAAGTTCCATCATCGGACATCGCTTCAAAATTGAAAATTCCACCGTCAATATCTCGATGTCTGGAAATCCAAATTTTGCGATTCTCTCAACACTTATTGCTTCACACTACGCTGTAGTGTCAATCAATGACCGGCAGGGGTGTTTCCGAAATGACTTAGGGACCTACAAGGAAAGAGCTTCTTAAAAGGTCGGCAAAGCAACTGGAAGACCTCTGCGGATGCGGATGGACTGCGGATGTCCATGGGCGACGGTGATCACTTGCCATCAGATGCAGTTCCTGCTGGTTTGCCCCCTCTTCTATAAAAAAAAAAACCATTTGTAAACTTGCGATTGATAACCCTACGTCACGTTGCGGATCTGATCAGTACCAAATAACATTGCACATGGCTGAACATGCTTCACGTTGCGATATTTACATCCTCGATATATCACCGACGTTTATACGACTGAATATATATTGTAACAAACCATAACATATTCAGTTAATATTTACAATCACTACACATAGTATAAAACAAAGCCGCTTTCTCTGTCTGTCCCTATATATGCTTAAATCTTTAAACTACGCAACAGATTTTGATGCGGTTTTTTTAATTGATAGATTGATTCTTGAGGAAGGTTTTAGTATATAAACTTTTCCGATACCTAAGGGAACAAAAGCCACGCGGGTGAAACCGCGGGCAGATTACTAGTATTATATATAACACATATTGGAAGCACTCGTACCTCGTTTAAAACTATCGCATTAGGGTAATTTTAAACGATGTCCAATGTCAAGAAAAATTTACTGAGGTTATTTTTACGTGAACTTTATAGTCCTTTTTATGACAATTACGCGAACGGTGGAGTATAGAATTTGGTACAGTTAAAGTTTATATTATGGAGGACTGCAGAAATTTAATATTTTTAAATAATATGCATTATAAATACATGTATATCGCCTCTGTGGTCTAGTGATCCAGTGTTGGCGTTGACCACACGAGGTCCCGGGTTCGATTCCCGGGTCGGGCATATTAAAAAAAAGTGTTTTTTCAACTTTCTGAGAAACACAAAGTTGCTCGGGATTGGAAAGTTGGCGATAGGCTTGCCACCTATCACATTGTGGGACCAAGTATCTTCGGCTAATCGTGGGTGCACTTGTTGTACCTCTGCCTACCCCTTCGGGGATATGGGCGTGAAGATACATAAATACATTAAATAATAAAAATAAACATTACACAATATACACACTACATTCATGTGACATACACGATAATCACTACATAGTATAAAACGAGGTCGCTTTCTCTGTCTGTCACTATGTATGCTTAAATCTTTAAAACTTTGATTTTGATGCGGTTTTTTTAATAGATACATTGATTCTCAAGGAAGGTTTTAGTATATAAACCAGCTCGCTAGTAATGTACCTGTATTATTTTCTCTATGGATGAAGTCTGTCGTCAAACTTAAAAGAGATTTAATTGTTTAGTCTATGGTCGAATTTCGACCATAGGGCGATCCGTGGTATTTTCTCTATGATCCGTAGTCTATATTAATACGTGAAGCAAACACTTTGTACGCCTTTTTATGACAGTTACGCACACGATCTAGTTTAAAGTTGGCACAGTTAAAAGTTAAATTACGGAGGACTACAGAAACTTTGTGTTTAAAAATCCATTAGATTAATAAAATAATGAACAAAAGTTTATAAATATAAACTAATTAACTTAAATACAAAGTACTAATATATACTGGATCTAGTACCACCGCTATACCTATTCCTGTCAGTGCTTGTCATTGTCGTGTTCCGGTATGTAGGGTAAGGTAGCCGGTAAAGTTATGTAAGTGGCATTATCATTCCACCACACTGATAGCACACCATTAACATCTTTTGTATCTATAAGCGATGGTTTCTCATTCCATTAGGAACGTTTTTTGTTTGTTTTCTATGTAGGTAATGATACTAGCGACTGAAAATTCTGCTAGAAATTCAACTTTAAACTTGACTTTAAAAAGATCAACCTCGAGGCACGCATTTATCACCACTATATATTCTACACTTTTCATCGTTGGCACTTGGTGAAATTCCATTGATATTAGACACTTTACTATTACACTTGTGCTACTAAAAGTTAATTTAAGTAAATTTAAGTACAAGTAATTAATAATTAAAGTTTTTTTTTAGTTGAAACTAGTTTATCACACACTTGTACTTTTATATCACTATTATTTTATACTAAATTATTTAATTTTATCGACCGATTTCGCTTTTTAAAGCATCTTCGCGACGTAATATTCTTTACTTAAAGTAAAGTATTTAAAAGTAAAGTAAAGTATTTAAAAAGTAAGTCTTTAAAAAAGAATATTACGTCCTGAAGATGCTTTAAAAAGCGAAACCGGTCGATAAAATTATATAATTTGGTATATAATAATCTATATACATATAATAAAATCGTAGGAAAGTCAATGTATGTCCGGGGTAAACTCAAAAAGTACTGCATGGATTTACTTCAAATTTTGCATGAATATCACTAACAGGTCGGGTCAACATATAGGCTACATATTATCACGCTATTACGGGGGAGGAGCTGAGCGGAGTAAACGAAGTCTGCGCGAACGAAGTCGCGGGCAACAGCTAGTAGTGATATAAAAGTACAAGTATGTGATAAACTAGTTTCAACTAAAAATAATAAATTTCATCAAGTGCCGACAATTGAATGTGTAAAATCTAATAATTAAAGTAGTATTGTCTAATATTATCACTACCATTATTATGATTCCACAATAACTGTTACAAGCGAACGACATATTATGGTCGGAATTCGACTATAAACTAAATAATAAAGCCTATTCTGAGTTTGACAACAGACTCGATCCATGAAGTATTAGGTAATGGTGGAGTTAGCACTCGTATTAATCACTTGAAACAAATACCTTCGTTACATCTCATTCTATGAGGTCTCGTCATATCTTTTTATACAGATTTGTTAGAAAGAGAGGGTAGGACCTAGGAAGATGACAGCAGTATTAAAAGTTGTGTTTCATGTAGGTATAAGTGTTGCCTCCAGATATAATACATCATTGTTTCCCAAACATTGTTTTGATATGGCCCGGTAATTTTCACACTGCTCCTTCGTGACCCACTTAATACTTTTAAACCCAAGCTGGTTCTATTAGGTGAAA
Source organism: Apodemia mormo (assembly GCA_036924255.1). Taxonomy (NCBI): domain Eukaryota; kingdom Metazoa; phylum Arthropoda; class Insecta; order Lepidoptera; family Riodinidae; genus Apodemia; species Apodemia mormo. Next base: position 20,477,023 of record JAUPFN010000021.1, on the reverse strand, counting down.
TAATACATATTTAATAATAGTATTTTTACTATTATTAAATATGTATTATTTCACTTTAATTTAATTAATGCTACATACTTTGGTTAAATACATACTTTGGTTTAATTAATGCTACATACTTTGATGTCGCCTATTTTGTCATTACTCAACGCTTACTAATTTTCGTCGCGTCGGTCGTCGCGTTGCGTTGCGTCGATCTATAGTAGATAATATTTTAAAAGCAAGGCAGGAATGTTGCGACCCGTAGGCGTATCATCTAACGTTTACAATTCGCCAGCGATCAGCGATGACTCTTAAACGTAATGAAAAAATCATCAAAAACGTCGCCAATTGCTTGCTGGTCACTTGATGCACTTTTTGCAATGTCACAACATCAAAACTAATCAAGCGGCAACGACTACTACTGATGTACAAGGCTGTTATGTGTCTTGCAATTACTAAACAATCACGATAATTTCGCATTGCGAGTTACGTGATCACCCCGCCGGTATGTTTCTTTTTGATGGCCCGGTACCGGGTCGCGTACCGGCAAATGGGAAACGCTGTAATACATCTTCATGATTTGATCCATTTACGTAATAGTTTACATGTTTTTTTTTTATAGAAAAAAGGGGCAAACGAACAGGAGGCTCACCTGATGGTAAGTGAATACCACTGCCCATGGACAGCCACATTACCAGAGGTCTTGCAGCTGCGTTGCCGGCTTTTTAAAAAGGAGTATGTTCTTTTCTTGAAGGTGCCTAAGTCGTATCCGTTCGGAAACATCCGCCGGTAATTGATTCCACAGAGGAGTAGTGCGTGGTAAGAAGTGCCTAGAGAATCGCACGGTTTTGGATTTTCAGACATCGAGGTGATGAGGATGGAACTTTGAGTTTTGCCGCGATGTCTGATGATGAAATTCAACAGCAGGGAACAATCCAAACAGTTCGTCGGAACACTCTCCATGATAGATGCGGTAAAAGATGCTAAGCGAACTTACATCTCTGCGTAAAGCCAAGGAGTCAAGCCGATTGGAGACAGCTTGGTCGTCAACGATTCGAACCACTCTACGCTGAATGCGATCAAGTGGAAGACGCTGATACTGAGGAGCTCCCGTTCAGAGATGAGAACAGTACTCCATGTGAGGGCGAATTTGCGCTTTATAAAGTTGCAAGTGATGAGCCGGCAGGAAGTACTGTCTCGCTCTACTGAGCACACCGAGCTTTTTTGAGGCCAGTTTAGCCTTTTCTTCCAAATGATCACAGAACTGAACGTTGTTTGATATGTCAACGCCAAAAATTCCAATATTGGCTGAGGCTGTCAGGAGAGTGTTCTCAAAGCGAGGTGATACGACAAAGGACGACTTTTTAGCGGTGAACGCACACAGCTGTGTCTTCCTGGGGTTGAATTGGACTAAGTTGATGTGTGTATAATATTATATGTCGAATGAATTTAGTGTGTGTAATGATAATATTTTTTATTTGACCACCTCGTTCGCGTTGGACGAGTGGTTAGCAAACCTTACTACGAATCAAGGGGGCTCGGGCTCGATTCCCGATAAGGATAAACATTGTGTGATGGGCATATATGTTTGTATTTCTGGGTTTGGGTGTTTATTATGTGTGTATGTGTGTATTTATATATTCTATACTATTAATCGTCAGCACTTCGTGAAAATGCATTTTGATTATAAAACACTTGTACTGGTTTCAGTAGATATTTACATATGTACAGTATTTATATATGTATTAGTGACGTTGACTTAACACAATCAAACAATTTGCTTACTTTGGGTAATTTGTCAAGCAATATTTATTTATCATTATGCGATGTTTCTATTAGGTACAATTACATAATTTAGGTAGTACCATATGAAATAAAAATGTAAAAACCTCGGAACCCAAGTTCACTAATTGGAATTTCGTAAAATCTTTATGGAGAAGACAAAAATTTTCTGTCTTAACATTTACATAAACGTATTCTCAATTTATACCAAGTCTCAATTTATTCTCTCCCCGTGTTGTTCCCGGGCTCATTTAAAGAATAACTGCCGTTCTGCCAGGCAGATCGTAAAAGGCGACCGATTGGCTACACGAGTCACTACCATCGTGGCTACTAGGTGGTAGAGTTCTGCACTGTCTCGTCCGGGTCTGGTACCACCGCCTCACTTATTTCGGCCACAATAGCGTCATTGCTTGTCACTGTCGTTTTCCGGTATTGAGGTTTTTTACTGGTTTTAAAGGTAATTAGCCGGTAAACTAATGCATGTGGCATTAAACCTCGCCAAAAGATAGCAACGCACCGTTAACAACTTTGGTGTCCACAGACGATGGTTGACTCTTTCCATCAGAAGACCCATCATTGATGAAAATTGGCATTTTTTCATAAGATAGCAATCTTATTAAAAATGCCAATTTTCATCAAGATCGGATCATCGGATAAGCAGTTCTTGATTTATAACTGAACTGAAAGACTGACAGTTAGAAAAGAAAAACTATCACTTAGGTATTCGCGCAATGACGCGCGCAAATAGATTAAAAAAATCCAGTTTTTGTTTATGAATCCACGTGATATGAACGGAACGGAATGTATTTTGTAAATAGATGTTTTGCACTTGCGATGGCCTTGACTACACGTTGTAGTAAATAATGCATTATCCCAACCAATGCATTATTAATGTGTCTATCACGTTCAATTTTTACTTTGGATCTCGTATTACCAAAGACTTCTATGTACTAACGTACTAGACAAGACATACGCAACGCCACTTGTGTCCCACTAAAGTGCAGTCCATGGCCTGCACCTGCGTCAGAAAAACCTCGTTGAATGAAGCGGGTAAGGGCCTTGAAATTCACTGTGGTTACGACCTTTTGGCCGCAAATATAAATTATACTATAATATATGCTGCAGTGCTTCTTAATTTTGACTTTGGTTGGACGATTTATTATTATTTCAGCGCTGCAGAAAGTGTTCACAATTTCTACTTAACATACCCTCTCTAGTACCTACGTAGTACCTACATAAACTCTCTGCGTATTACCACAGAATACTCTAGACTAGAATTAAAATATACATTAATAACCTTATTTTGCGTTGCTTCTATAATAATTACACACATAGTGGAGTATCGTAAGACATATTAACAAGCCAAGAGCGAGTCGGACTAATTTAAGAAGGGTTCTGTAGCAACAATAACACATATGCGTAAACATGTATTGTATTACTTTAAAAACAACAAAGAAAAAATTGGATACGTAGGGTTTGAACCTACGACGTTCCCTCGAGCCGGGACGCTTTAACCAACAGAGCTAGTGTCGAACTGTTCTTAGTGGCGAAATTCTTCTTTGCAATGTAATCGATTACGTCGATTGTACTGATTGCCAGATATACATACGTATAACAAGTTAAATAAGTTCATCGTTACAGATGAAATTCACATTAATAATTTTGATCAGTACTCTCGTGTTTCTAATTATATTTTTGTTGTAGCACTCACCCCGTGCTTGGAAAAACTTGAAAATCTTTCAAAACAGCAAAAAAATTTCGACACTTAGGATTTGAACCTACGACATTCCCTCAAGCCGGGACATTTTTCTTTGATGTTTTTAAAGGTTTTCAAGTTTTTCCAAGCACGGAATAAACATTTTCTAAAATACAAATAAGTATAATATATGTATCACTGCACAGTATAAAATAAAGTCGCTTACCGCTGTCTGTCCCTATGTAATGCGTAGATCTTTAAAACTACGCAACGTATTTTAGTGTTTTTTTTTAAATATATAGAGTGATTCAAAGAAAGGTTTATATGTAAAATATATAAGCTGGGAATCTTCATGGTATAGAGTAAGGGAAATTGTTTTACTCCGAATTTGACGCGTGCACAGCCGTGGGCAAAAGTCCCGTGTTGGTCCCGGGCTCCTTTGTAGAATAGGCCAACTGCCGTTCTGCCAGGCAGGTCGTAAAAGGCGACCGATTGGCTATGTGAGTCACAACCATCATAGCTACTATGTGGTAGAGTTCTGCATTGTCTCACCCGGGTCAGGTACCACCGCCTTACCTATTTCTGCCGCAATAGCGTCAATGCTTGTCGCTGTCGTTGTCGTTGTCTGCTTTGGAGGGTAAGGTAGCCGGTAAACTTATGCATGTAGCATTAGACCTAGCCACTAGATAGCAACGCACCATTAACATCTTTGGTGTCTATAGGCGATGGTTGACTCTTTCCATCAGGAGACCCATCTGCTTGTTTGCTATCTTATAATATAAAAAAAGCTAGTTGTATATAATGTAAACGATATATATATTCTATTTTCATAGAAATAAAAATAGATTTTAATGGTGCGTTGCTATCAGAGTGGCGGGATGCCAATGCCACATGCATAAGTCTACTGGCTACCTTACCGTCCAAATCGGAAATGCTAAGCATTGACGCTATTGCGACAAGAATATGAAAGAGGTGGTACTAAATACCCGAGTAAGACGTTGCGGAACTATACCATCTAGTATTCACGATGGTAGTGACACGTATGATGTCTTTTACGATCGGCCTGAAAGAACGACTGTTGGTCTATTCTTCAAAGGAGCTCGGACCAACACGGGGAGTTTCCAAATAAAATGACTGTGATATACGGATGGACCGACAGACGGACAGACAGACAGACGGACATGACGGAATTATACAGGTTCTGTTTTTTTGCCAATTTGCTACGGAACTCTAAACATATACCTAGCCCGTTTTACCTGCACTTGCTATACGATCGCATTGTGTTCGATTGTCAGTTGCTATGGTGCTGGAAAATAGTTTAGTTTGACCGACTTAGTTAGTGCATAAATATCCACTAACTAAGTCAAGTAAAAGCTGAGTAAGCAACGTCATAGCAGCAAAGGTTTAAAATCTATTAATTTTTCAAAAGGGTAAAACGAGACTCAATTATCAAGACTGCACTGTCCGTCCGTCCGTCTGTAACCGGGTGGATTTCTTCTCTAAATTTTTCAGAAACTAAAAGAAACATTTTGCTAAAATATAGCTAGTCATAAAATTAAATAGTCTAGTCATAATTTATACACAAACATACACATATATACAAACACAAGTCACGCGCAATGTACTTAGCAAACTAAAATGCTGTTATTTTCCTTGAAGTTATGTAAGCGTTTTAATTTTTTTTATTGTGTTCTTTCTCTTGTGTTCTGCCTCTCGCGATCTTTTTGTTTGTTAATTGTACTCAGTGAGTTAGAAGGGATTTACTTGAGCGCATCAAAGTAACATAAGGAGGATATTGTTGAGGTTCTCCACCAAATATAAGTCCTTTATGTAGAGTTGGCCATCTCGAGCAGTAAAAAAAAATCTAATAACTTGGGCTAGTGGAAATTGTCAGATTATATTTCGTTATATTATACAATATACGATTTCAATTGGGGATATTTTATGATTTATTCATTTTATATTTGAACTTTAAATCACTCTACTGTAAAGTTTCAATATATATATATATATATATATATATATATATATATATATATATATATATATATATATATATATATATATAATGATATGATAATGATAAGAATAAGCCAACTACGGTTGGCTTATTCTTCAAAGAACTTCAAAGAACCGATTGGCTGGAGTCACTACATTCGCTAAAATGGCTACTAGGTGGTAGAGTTCTGCATTGTCTCGCCCGGGTCGTGCCACCGCCTTACATATTCCTGCCGAAATAGCATCAGTACTTGTCACTGTCGTCTTCGGGTTTGGAGTGTAAGGTAGCCTGTAAACTCATGAATGTGGCATTAGACCTCACCACAAGATACTAACTTACCATTAACACCTTTGGTATCTATAGGCGATGATTGACTCTTTCCATCAGAAGACCCTTCTGCTTGTTTGCTATTTTATGAAAAAAACGTTATTCTTATTTTATTTCAGTCAGAGTAGTACATGGTCTATTCTTAAAGAGAAATCTTCTCTATACTGGAATATGGACATTATTTATAAACAGCATAAGTATTTTTAGTAAAATAATTATTATGTCAATGCTACGTAGAGTATTTTTTACAAGCGGTATTTGTATAGTCATTGTTGATAACGTTACCACTGCGTTAGCCAACACGCCGAATTATATCACGTGGCGTTGAACGTGCGAGAGCATACGATCGCAACCGCAGCATGACCCCTCGTTGTAATTGAAATGTTTTTGGCCTGAGTTAGGAATTTATTACTTTTTCTCGTGCCTAAAATACATATAATAATAACGTATTTACCTTCTTCCGATGACATCTGTTAATGAGAACAAGTTTGGTTGATAAGGACATATATGTGTTTGTTCCGACTAATCTCTGAGACGGCTTAACCGATTGTTGGTTTGTGTGGTTGTGTGGTTTACCCCATGTTGTTCCGGGTTCCTTTTAAAAATAGGTCAACTGCCATTCTAACAGCCAGGTCGTAAAAAACGATTGTATGGATATGTATGAAAAACTGCGCTACAGTTTTTAACTTTAGCAGTTGAGAGTGCTAAAACTGTTTGTATGTGTAACGATTTTTGTTCCGAATATACTTTATTATTATTATTATTATTATTATTATTATTATTCGAGTCACTACCACCGTGGTTACTAGGTGGCAGAGTTCTGCAGTTTCTGGCCCGGGTCTGGTAAAACCGCCTTACATTTTCTGCCACAACAGCATTATTGATTGTCACTGTTGTGTTCCGGTTTGGAGGGTAAGGTAGCTGGTTAACTTATACATGTGGCATTAGATCTCACCACAACATAGCAATGCACAATTAACATCTTTGGTGTCTGTAGACTCTTTCCATCAGAAAACCCATTAGCTTCTATGCTATCTTATGATATAAAAAAATACAAACATTTATGCTCATCACACAAATGTTAGTCCCTGTCGGCCCCCTCGATTTACAGTTAGGTTTTCTTATCAGACCGACGGGGCGGTTGAAAGATTTCCGAGTTTAATTTAGAGACGGATCAATACAACGATTCAGCGGTAGTATCTCGGTCTGGTTTGGTACCAACCACCTATAACAGCTATATAACAGCAATAAAGACAGTGCTTGTCACTATCTAGTTCTAGTATGGAAGATAACGTAGCGAGTAAACTTATGAATGTAACATTACATGCCATACCGAAGGCAGCGACACATTAACATCTTTGGTATCCATACTTGATCCATAGATCATCATTCCACCAGGAGCACTATCTGCTTATTTGCTATATATGTATACATATACATACATACATACATATATATATATATATATATATATATATATATATATATATATATATATATATATATATATATATGGGGATTCCTCTTAATATTTTCATTTTTTATTTTTTTAGTATTTGTTGTTACTATGCTTTCCAACTGGGAATAAAACTGTCAGGAAGACATATTGCTCCGCATTTTGCAAAAACTTCAAGTGATGATAATGTGTGCAAAAAAATCTAAGAAAAACATAAAAAATATTTTCATTCTAATTGGTATATTTTTTATTTACAATCCCATTAGATCATGTTACCAATTATTAAAATAAGGTGTTAAATAACTAACTCGACTTTTATATATATTATATATAGATAAACAGCTAGACTGATATATTTTACTGCTTTGTTATTGATAAATATTATATTTTAATACTTTTAGCCTATTCTGGCCAAATACAACCCAAAGCCGCAAAAATCGCAACAAAATTGGCCACGTAGTTTATGACTCATAAGTGGTGTAACTAACCCGATTTTTTATATGTAATTATATAGATGAACAACTAGACGGATTTTTTTTTATTGATGAAAATAACATTATTAAAACGTTATTTGTTCTTCAATAAATCAGCAATATTTTTTGAACAAAAATGTTTTTGTTGACATTACTAATTTCACACTTGTGGTATGAAGTTGTTAACAAGCACGATCCTATTCTCAGTTAGAACGCATAGTACAGCAGCAACGGAAATAAATAATTTGCGAAAATTTCAGCTTTCTAGCTATCACGGTTTATCAGATACAGCCTGGTGACAGACAGACGGACAGCGGAGACTCAGTAATAGGGTTACGTTTTACCTTTTAGGTACGGAACCCTAAAAATTATATATCTTTGTAATTCTATGATTACGTCAGCAATAGTATTTTTTAGTTTTTCGGGTTTTATACAAAAAGTCGATTTTGATTTGAATATATATTGCAACCTGGCTTGTCTGTGCTCGAAAGTGAAACGCATCTTCAAGGATTTCACAACATGGATATTGCTTACTGAGTAAACACAATCACTTATTGTAGCTAACATCTAATGATATCTAATGCATGTGGGTTGAGGACTGTCAATTTGACTTTATATACAAAAATTTAAAAGAACGAAACAAATGAATGTGAGTGATTTCATCATCAACTTTAACCATAATATATATTATTGACCATAAATAACATAAAGTATCATCACGCCCGTTTCCCTTTCGGGGTAAGCAGGGTAAACACAACGTCTAAAGACTTTCCGGTTCACCACGATTCACATATTTGGTTGGCGAGATGAGTGGTGATCCCCATCGCCCATTTTACCGACCTAATAACAATTATCGATTATTTTTAGTGATAACCGGGACTTTACATGCTCATCTGAGGCATGGGATTGGTAACACACCACTCCTCTAGACTCCGAATTGTTACCGAGATTTTGTATTTTGGAGAAAACTCTAGAAAAACCTCAATAGCACTTTTGCCCCACCTGGGGACCCAGAAACTCATGATCTCACCCGAATAGGCTTACCCCTAAACCAACCATAATTAATATAAAGAACTAAATCTAACTACTGAACCTAAGCGAAATGTTCTTTAAAAGCTATTTTATTGATTCAGGTGTTATTATGGGGAAATCCATAATGAAAAAGAGAAAATAATTAAATTTGCGTCTTTCACAAACTGCCAGCTTACGAAAGATAGGAAATTTAATTAATTTCAGCTTTTACGTTGAAAGCTCTGAAATGTATCAACAAATAACTGCCACTCAGGAGGGTTGGCACAAAAAATTTACCGAGTATTTTAAATAAATTTCCAAAAAAGGAATTTTATGTAATAACTAGCTGCATCGTGCAGCCCGCTGCATTATAAAAGTTTTTGGTGAATCCCGCGGAATCAACATTTTTTCCGGGACATAAAGGAGTCTATGTGCTATTCCAGGTCATTATCTAAAATTGTGCCAAATTTCATTCAAATCCGTTCTGTAGTTTTTGCGTGATTGAGTAACAAACGTCCATCCAAACATCCAAACTTTCGCATTTATAATATTAATATAGATATATATTACAAAACCACGTTTCCTATAAAAATTTGGAAAATGGTTGACGCTGCAGGCCATCTCTACAACTTTCCGCTATTTTAAAAATATTAGAAAAACATTTTCTTACAAATTTTCTATTGGCATATTCTTAGGAAAATTTTTAAAAGATATTTAGGGATTTTTTTGTTGACGTAGTTTTTTAAGAACAACATTATTATACGGCATCAGAAATTTATTGAAAATTTTTGATTACGTACTACAATTTTTCCTGTGTTGGTCCCGGGCTCCTTTGAAGAATAGGCCAACTGCCGTTCAGCCAGGCAGGTCATAAAAGGCGACCGATTGGCTATACGAGTCACTACCATCGTGGCTACTAGGTGGTAGAGTTCTGGATTGTCCCGCCCGGGTTACCTATTCCTGCCGCAATAGTGTCAGTGCTTGTCACTGACGTGTTTCAGTTTGCAGGGTAAGGTAGCCGGTAAACTTATGCATGTGGCATTAGACCTCGCCTCAAGATAGCAACGCACCATTTACATCTTTGTTGTCTATAGGCGATGGTTGACTCTTTCCATCAGGAGACCCATCTGCTTATTTGCTCTCTTATGATATATAAAAAAAAGCTTTGCTCCGATAATATTTTTTCATGTCGGATTATTACTGAGGTAACACTTATCTACATCAATTTTCTTATAAAAAGACTACCTAAGTACAAAATTTCGTCAAAATCGTCAGAGTGGTTCCGGAGAAACTAATTACATACAAATATACACATATATTTACAATAAACATACGTAAGGATGGGAGGATAGGGGTTAAAGTTTTGCTTACATTTGATGGCATGGGGGAGGGAGAAGTTAATAATTGTACAAAAACCGGCCAAATTTATTTTATTTTAATTCAATTATTTATTTTGCTCGTACCATTGAAACTCGCACGAAAATGAATTTTTAGGTTTTTGCACTTCTCGATAATCGCCTGTGTGATCAAGTGCTCTGGTGTTGGTGTTGACTACATGAGGTCCTGGGTTTGATTCCCGTGTTGGGTAAATCAAAAATGTATTTATTCAGTTTTCTGATAAGTCCAACGACGCCCGAGATTGGATGAGTGCCTGGTTGGCGATAGGTTTGCCACCTATCACATTGTGGGGCTAAATATTTTCAGCTAATTGAGAGTGCACTGCTTGTACCTACCTCGTCGGGTGTGAAGATAATTTTTTTGAGTAAAAACTTTGCTGGCCATTTTTCGAGGATTGCGCCGGTGGAGTATTATTATTTTTTTTTATATCATAAGATAGCAAACAAGCGGATGGGTCTCCTGATGGAAAGAGTCAACCATCGCCTATATACACCAAAGATGTTAATGGTGCGTTGCTATATTGTGGCGAGGTCTAATGCCACATGCATAAGTTTACCGGCTACCTTACCCTCCAAACCGGAACACGACAGCGACTAGCACTGACGCTATTGCGGCAGGAATAGGTAAGGCGGTGGTACCAGACTCGGTCGAGCCAACGCAGAACTCTACCACCTAGTAGTCACGATGGTAGTGACGGGCATAGCCACTCGGTCACCTTTCACGACCTGCTTGGCAGAACGGCAGTTGGCCTATTCTTCAAAGGAGCCCGGGGGAAATTCGGAACAGTTAAAGTTTACATTGTGGAGGACTACAGACCTAATATTTTTAAATATTATGCACAAGAAATATATAAAATTAATAAAAATTAAAATAACACATCCTACATTCATGTGACATGCATGATAATATGTAAACACGTGTATAATATTCTTCTTACGGATACAGTTTATTGTCAAACTCAAAAAAAAACATTTTATTGTTTAGCCGAAAGTCGAATTTCGGCCACAGACGATTGGTAGTTTGCATTAATAGGGTTACAATTGTGTTTTTTTACTAATTAAAAGGTACTTATATCCTACTCGGTCACACTAAAACTCTTTTGTTTAGGCAGATACAAAAATTTTTTTACATCATAAGATAGAAAACAAATGGGTCTTTTGATGGAAGTCGCCGAAGAATCCGTCGCCTTTTACGATCTGCGTGGCAGAACTGCAATTGGCCTATTCTTCAAAGGAGCTCGGGACCAACACGGGTAAAAAACAATCGGTCCGACCCAGGAAATGAACCCGGGATTTCATGAGGTCAACATCAACTCCGGACCACTAGACCACAAACGTGACCTTATAAATACGAAATATACGAATCCCCCACTTTCACTACCTCGTGGGCTAGGGGATAGCCTATTCGGCTCAGTTCGATCTCGAATGAGTTCGCAGTTTCGATTCCGGGGTCGTGCAAAAGTGTCATTGAGGTTTTTTTTCAGGTTTTTCTCTAAAAAACCTGGAAAGTAGTAGTTCGGTTTACTCCGCTTACCGCGCAAGGTAACCGGGCGTGATGATACTACTGTAAAATCTCAATCTAATCATTGAAAAGGCTTCGACTTTACTCACTGATTGTACAGGATTATATTCAAACTTTTTCCTAAAGCCTTTCATAATCAGTAATCACCCAGTATACTGGAATGAAGTTCCTTATCGCGCGTTGTGAAAGGGGGCTAGACGGAAAAAATTCGTACGAAAAGTTGTCACGACACTTTTTGCTATAGTAAGGTATTGTAAGCACAGAAATATCCAGCCACTTCCCTTTAGCTCGTGCATTGAAAGTGAAAGAGTCTATCTACTATTTGATTGAGTTTACTTTTTTTCTAGTGCCAAATGTTCGACATTTATACAGAATTTCGGCCGAATGTCGAATTCCGACCAAAAATTGAATTTCGACGGACAGTCGAATTTCGAACGTGTCGAAATTCAACCGAGTGTCGAATTTCGATCGATTGCCGAGTTTCGACCACCGGTCGAATTTCGACCGGGTGCCGAAATTCGACCGCAGGTCGAAATTCGACCTGGTGCCAAAATTCGACCGTGGGTCGAAATTCGACCGGATTCCGAAATTTGACCGGGTGCCGAAATTCGACCGTGGGTCTAAATTCGACTGGGTGCCGAAATTCGTACGCGTTTAAAAATTCAACCGGGTGCCGAAATTCGACCGTTTTCCGAAATTCGACCGGGTGCTGAAATTCGACCGTGGGTCGAAATTCTACGAATTTTGACCCACGAATACGAATACTTTAATTACGAATACGAATAAATACGAATTCGCGTTGTGAAAGGGGGCTAGACGGAAAAAAATTCTTACGAAAAGTTGTCTCGACACTTTGCTATAGTTAAGGTATTGTAAGCTGTGCGGCGTGCGGATGTCTCTCTCTCTCTCTCTCTCTCTCTTATAGAAAGCAAGCCAGATATTTTAATTTCTATTTCGCATTGAACAGTGTGGTGTCGCGATGATTATTTTTGTTGAGTGTATACAGGTTTTTTGTAAAAAATAATAAAAGGAACTTCGTTCCGTTCGGGTGTCCCGTGACACCTCTTAAGTTTTTTTAATTTTTTAACGAATCCACTTTCGTTAAAAAAAATATATATACTGGTTATGAATGGATGGATACATATTTGATACGCAATCACGTCAAAACTACTGAATGAATTTAGATGAAATATATATAGGATACTTTTTATCCCGGAAAAATTATTTGTTCTCGTGGGACTTCGCTAGGCAGGTCGTAAAAAGCTCCCGCTTGTCTATATATGTCACTACCATCGTGACTACTAGGTGGTAGAGTTCTGCAAAGTCTCGCGCGGTATTTGGTACCATTGCCTTACCTATTTCTACCGAAATAGCTTCAATGTTTGCCGTTGTCGTGTTCCGTTTTGGACGGTAAGGTAGCCTGCATTGCCTTTCCGCCACACGGATAGCAATACAACATTAATATCTTTGGTGTCTATAGCCATCTGCTTGTTTGCTAAGACATGGTATGAAAAATTACTTCTATTTGTGACTGCTGTCACAGTAACACGAATTTTACGACAATTTCAGATATGCACCTTTTTCCGTTCAAGAGATAGACAAACAGAGTAAAGGCTTATTAACTTCACGACTTCGTCCGCGCGGACTTCGTTTACTCCGCACAGCTCCTCCCCTGTAGGTGATAGCGTGATAATATGTAGCCTATATGTTGACCCGACCTATTAGTAATATTCATGCAAAATTTGAAGTAAATCCATGCAGTACTTTTTGAGTTTACCCCAGACATACATACAGACAAACTGACAAACAGACAAACAGATAAACAGACAAACAGACATACAGATAAACAGACGAACAGACAAAAATTCTAAAAACTATATTTTTGGCTTCGATATCGATTGTAGATAACGCCCCAAGTATTCTTTTAAAAAAATTTTCAATGTACAGTTTTTTGACTTTGCTACGATTTTATTATATGTATAGATTAGGTTCTATTTCTCATCAATTTGGGTACAAAACCCTAAAATCCATTAATCTCGTATTTCTGAAGGGTTGAAAAGAAGCCTAACTACATATTTCGTCATGCCGATTCCTTTGCGACTATATCCCTAGTTTTTAATTTGAATTGGTTAGAGCCGTTTTTTGAGATAATATGTGAAACAAATTTATAAATACAATATCTACCTTACCTTCCAATCAGGACACGACAGGGTCTAGGACAGACGCTATTGCGCCATATATTAAGATCAAACTAGTCCCGGGGAAATAATGTAACGAATACCTCCGTATAAGTTTAGTTACTGAAAATTTTAGGACGCCTAGGTTCTCCCTAGCGCTTATACGTACACATTCTCATAACAAACACAGTGTCGTAAATGTGTTACGTGACATACCGACGCAGGTGTATAGTACAGGCAAAAGAAATTTTTCTGCACTAAATTGCCAGAGTTATATTTATACAGTAGTTCAGTACTGAATGTAAATGCACAACACAATCACAAATTAAAGGGGTGGGGGGGGGGGGGTGAAGTGCCTCCAAGTTTAAAAATCTAATCAGCTCTTTTATTTAAAAAATTACGTCAAATACCGTATATCGGAATATATCAATTACGAAAATTTTTGATTTTTTTTTAATATCATAAGATATTAAACAAGCATATAGCTCTCCTGATGGAAAGATATACTATTGTTTATAGACATAAAAAATGTTAATGGTGCGTTGCTCTCCGAATGGTGGGATGCTTTGTTATCTTGTGGCAAGGTTTAATGCCACATGCATAAGTTTACTGGCTACATTACACTCTAAACTGAAACACGACAATGGCAAGCATTGACACTATTGCGGCAGGAATAGGTAGAGTGGTGGTACTAAATACCCGTACGAGATGTTGCAGAATTCTACCACGTTGTAGTAAAAATATTAGTGCCATGCAGGGTTCCCAACTTAGGGGTTTTCCCCCCAAATTTAGGGGGAAAAAAAGTGGGATGGGATTTTTTTAGGGGTGTTATATTTTTAGGGGTATTTTTAGGGATTTTTTTAACTTCAAATATGTATGACTTTAAAAAATCAGAATCCGAAGAAAATGATTTGTTACTTGAAGTTTTAAATAATTTATGAATAAAAAATATAAAAAAATGTTGCTGAATAAAATTATTTATTGATTGTTTTGAATTTATTATTTGTTTAATGATATTTTAGTATTTATCAATTATTTTTAATGTATTATTTATGTAAAAATATTTAATTATTTATTTTATAAATAGTGAAATTTTTTAGGGGGAATTTCTAGTAATTGTAGGGATTTTGGGGGTTTTTGATTGGGGCTATAGGGAGATAAATTTTTGAGAGTTGGGAACACTGGTGCCATGTATAGCCAATTAGTCGCCTCTTACGATCTGCATGCCTGAACGGCAGTTGATCAATTCTTTAAAGGAGCGTGGACCAACGCTGGGAAAAAATGTTCAAGTAATGTAAAAAATTAATTTCTGACATTACTTCGACATCTTTTTACCAATATATTTTTACCTGACACCATTTTGCAGCTTAAAAATTGCATTGAATGCAAATTCGAAAGCTCAAAATTGATCATTATTTTCAATATTAATTATAGCTTTTCAAAAATTTAAATACTGTCATTTTTTACAATCTTTAAATTTTTGAAGTCTTTGATAAAATCTGTATAGATATAGTTTTTGCGCCCTTAGCTTAAAATAAATCAATTTAGCGGTTAGTTTTAGAAATAGCCTGCAGGATCAACCGGTTTACAGATTTTCGTATTAGAAGTAAAGTCCTTACTCTACCTCTAATTCTATTTTACTTTAAAATCTTTCCATATTAACAAAAGTTGTCTGGTAGAGATTACTTTTATGCCGATAAAATTTTGGTCTTTGTATACTACGCGTATAGTAACTAATTGTACTAAACACGTATTTTTAATTTGTAAGTTTGCGCACAATAATTTTCACGCATTCACTAATGTATTAAATTCAAAGCTAAAAAAACAGTATTCCGAAAAATTTATTCCAGAGATGATGAAAACATTGTTTTGGATTCATTTAAAGTATTTTCACTCCCATATCCCCGAAGGGGTAGGCAGAGGTACAACAAGTGCACCCACGATTAGCCGAAGATACTTGGTCCCATAAATGTGATAGGTGGCAAGCCTATCGCTAACCGGGCACTTTCCAATCCCGGGCAACTTTGTGTTTCTCAGAAAACTGAAAAAGCACTTTTTTTGTGCCCGACCCGGGAATCGAACCCGGGACCTCATGTGGTCATGTGTTAATGCAAAAATAAACATTACTGAAGACAAGAGCATAGATTAGTAAATAGTTACTTCGTAACAAGAGTAACGGACTTCTCATTTGCCTGTATTATTAACGATGTTCACGTTTTCAATACTAGACATGTGTAAATGTGTGCGAGGAACGTATGTAAGTAAACGTGGCTGTACAAGTGAATGAGTTAATTATGTCACTGCGTAGCCGCCACAACACGTGCTCGGCAGTCACGTGCGGCTCTCGGAGATTAGATCAAGGCATTTGATGTCGCTGTTCACGTTATCTTAACATTCGTGCCTCACTAAAAATGGAAGCGCTAGTTGGGGTAATTTCACGTTTGTTACTGTGTTCTAACTGGAAATATATAATGATGTATTTAGTATTAGCTGAAGTACTTAAATCCACAAATGTTAATGTGAAATAGGTTTTTTTTTATGTCATAAGATAGCAAACAAGAAGATGGGTCTTCTGATGGAAAGTCAACCATCGCCTATAAACAGCAAAGATGTTAATAGTGTGTTGCTACCTTGTGGCGAGGTCTAATGCCACATGCTTACCCTCCAAACCGGACACGACAGTGATAAGCACTGACTATTGCGGCAGGAATAGATAAGGTGGTGGTACCAGACCCGGGCGAGACAATGCAGTACTCTACGACCTAGTAGTCATGATAGTAATGACTCGTACAGCCAATCGGTCGCCTTTTACGACCTGCCTGGCAGAATGGCAGTTGGCCTATTCTTCAAAGGAGCCCGTAACCAACACGGCGAATCTTTGAGACAACCCTGATTTCGTTAGAAAGGATAAGAGTTACGCGTTAGAAAGAGATGTAACTTATAAACATAGGTAATCAAGCGCCGCGCGATCTGAATTCGACTCAGTTGTGTCGTAGCAAGAGTCCCTATTTTTTTAAACGACTTTACGGAGTGTCTCTTCTATACTTGTACTATTATATATTCTGTGACGATGGTAGTGACTCGCATAGCCAATCGGTCGCCTTTTATGGCCTGCCTGGTAGAAAGGCAATAATTTTATTTTTCAAAGGAGCTCGGGATTAACACGGGGAAAAAGACTTTCTAATATTTTGTCAGATAGTTGGTAAAAGGCAAACAATAGCTGTACGTATCACTACCATCGTGACTAGCATCGAAGTGTGAAAGTAGTCATAAAGGTATCTAAGCATAAAAGTATCACCACACCCGGTTCCTTTGCGGCGTAGGCCACCAGTTTGTTGGTTGGAGGGATGGGTGGTGATCCCATCGCCGAATTTCATCGACCTGGTAACATTTTTCGACTATTTCTAGCAATAACCGGCACCGAGTGGTAAGACACCATCCACTAGACTCTAAGCTGCTACTGAGATTTTCGAGAAATACCTCTAAAAAACTTCAATTACACTCTCCAACTCGGGAATCGAACACGGGACCTTATTATCGGAGTTAATTAGGCTAAACCCTAGACCACGAGGCAGTCAAGACATAAAAATTTATGTGATGATAAATTTTGGTCTTTCGAATGACATTCAATGCAACAGCGATTCAAGTTATAATCAACTCTTTTCCTTATAAAACTGCGACAAACGCCGTCAATTCTAATTTGTTCGACAGTTATTATTGACAAAATATTTTAGAAACAATATATTTTTTGACATAACCACATGAATCTTTGACATAACTTCGAGATTATTTAACTAATCGATATTGTACCCAAGTTAACATTTTTAGAGTTAAAAAACTTCTTTAACTCTAAAAAGGTTCCATTCTCAAAAAAAAGTGAAGTAAATTTGTTGGAAAGTGTGTATTTTAATCTATATCTTCTATATATATATAAAAGGCAAAAGTGACTGACTGAGGTATCAACGCACAGGCCAAACCCTTAGGGCTACAAATTTGAAATTTCGCACACATATTTTGCTTATAGAATTTTTCAAAATTAAATCCAGAAGGGGATGAAATAGGGGATAAAAGTTCGTATGAAACTTTTTATTCCCTGGACATATTTGCATGAAATTTCGTAAGAATTGAGTAAAAAATAAATAATGAATTATGTGTTTAAGCGTTTTTCAAAATACGATCTCTAAGAGTGTAAAATAGGGGATGAAAGTTTTATATAACCGCACAAACCGTTGCCAAACCATTAGTGTTAGACACTTGAAATTTTGCACACGTATTTCTCTTATGACGTAAGAATCCACTAAGAAAGCATCATTAAAAATTCAACCCTCAAAGGGGTGAAATAGGGGAAAAAGTTTTAAACATTTTATTCCTTAGACATATTTGCATGAAATTTCGTATAAATTGAGTATGACAAAAATAATGAGTTATGTATTTCAGCGTTTTCCAAAATTTCACCCCTTAAAGGGGAAAATAGGGCATAAAAGTTTTATATAAACGTATAGGCCAAACCCCTAGGGGTAGAAACTTGAAATTTCGCACATGTATCCCTGTTATGACGTAAGCATCCACTAAGGAACGATTTTTCAAAATTCAAACTCCAAAGGGGTGAAATAGAGAAAAAAATATATTTGTATAAAACTTTTTATTTCTTGGACATATTTGCATATTTCATATGAATTGAGTACAGCAACGATAATGACTTATGTATTTAAGCGTTTTTCAAAATTCAACGCCTAAGAGGATAAAATAAAAAAAATAATAGGGTATATAAGTGCACAAACCAAACCGTTAGGTAAAGAAACTAAAAATTTCCCACACATATTCCTCTTATAACGTATGCATCCACTAAGGAGAGACTACGAGTTAAATTTTGATAATAAAAATAATATGAATATTTTGATAATAAAAATAAATTTGATAATAAATAACTAAGATGAATATGTAAATATTATTTTTTATACAAATAAAGTCGACTTTGTAGAGATTTTCAAGTAGCTTATAAAGAAAGGTTCTAAAGTGAAAATGCGCGAGCGAAGCCGAGAGTAACAGCTAGTATTTTATAAATGTAACTTTCGGATACTTAATTAATTAATTCACTTCAGTCATTCACTGTTCAAATGGCATTTCAAAATATAGTAGTATATTTAAAATTGATTGGTTGAAAAATCTCGAAGTTACGTCGAAAAAACACTTTTTAACTTCCCGCTACGTATATAAGGGAGTTACTGATTTTGCCTCGATTTTCGAAAATCGAGTTTTCACCAGATCTCCACGTTTTGAGGTTCTAAGAACCTTCTCCGACTGTATGTGTATGTATGTATGTAAATATACATATAATAAAATCGTAGGAAAGTCAATGTATGTCCGGGGTAAACTCAAAAAGTACTGCATGGATTTACTTCAAATTTTGCATGAATATTACTAACAGGTCGGGTCAATATATAGGCTACATATTATCACGCTATCACCTACGGGGGAGGAGCTGTGCGGAGTAAACGAAGTCCGCGCGAATGAAGTCACGGGCAACAGCTAGTAACTTATAACTTTGGAACGGCTTGACCGATCGAAAATTTTTGAAAAAAAAATAGTTTTTGACATTGCCTCGAAATTTTCAACCTGACGAATATTTAGCTGAAGCAATATTTTAGATGACAAAAATTAAGTTGAATGCTATTCGAAAGATCAAAATCGATCATCGTTTTCAAAACGCACATCTTTTCGAAAGTATACTGCCATTTTTAACAAAATAGTTGTTTAAACTGAAAAAATCTATGCTTGTAGTTTTACTCCTTTGAGCTTATATCTTAATTTAGCGGGAATTTTTAGAGATGGCTTGCAGGGTCAATCGTTTACAGATTTCTTAAAATGTTTTTTGAGAAATTGATTAGATTTTAGAATAAATCGACACATTAATTCACAAGTTATTTAAAAAAACATTCTTTTGTCGACTTTTTTGAGGTTTTGTTGAAGTTTCTTAAAATCTACTAAGTTGAATTGGTTTAAATTTTTAGACGTCACACAAACCCACAAAGACATACGTACGCTGAGGCCTTGATAAAAATTGTCTCTTAGAAAAGCTTCCTAGGACATTCATACGTGGATGTCCTAGGAAGCTTAACTAAGTGTTGGAAAATCCGATTTTCGAAAATCATGGTTAATAAGTTAACCGGGTTATTATACGACTTACAAAAAATGTAGGATTGTAAAGTGTTGCAGAATGCAATGAGTACTTATTCAAAAAACAAAATATTTTTCGCGCAGTGAATTTTGTGTGACACCTTTTTATGTAACGATGCGAGGCCAAGACCAGGTAAAACAAGGATTTGTGTATTTGCAAGTGACTGGGGATGAGACATAATTCATCGATATTAATTCTATCGATTTCTTGTATTACAACCGCGTGAAGCTAATGTTATGTCTTAAGATAGGATACCCACAAACTTACATATAACTAAACGTAGGTATTTTATTTTTCCTTTTGCAGTTAAATTTTTGCGATACAATAGCAGATGATTTAAGACATTAGTGTGAGACTAAGACCAAGGCAAAGATTCGTGCACCCACGGGTGACTAGAGATGTACCTACTTGTAAACGTAAACATAAAAATTTGATTATATTAGTATATCGAGTTTGCCTGTTGAAAGTCCATAAAGATACCTATTAAAACGTATATTTTATCTTTGGTTTTATAGAACAGCATTAATAAGACAAGAATATAGATAATATAGATATTGATTTTGTATCAATAATATCTAATAAATTTTGAATGCATACCTACTATTCGCTCTGTGCGCGACTTCAGCGCCATGGTATGTTTAAACTAAAGGGGGCTATTGTAATATATTTTACTAAGTATTGAATGGCTGTCAGTAATAATAATATCGAATGATAAATAAAAAAATGCTTTTTTAATTAAAGGGAATATTTATAATAAATATTTGTTAATGTAAAGTGTTCTTGTGCATTAAAAAATAAAATGTAAGTATAGTTAATACCGAAAAAGTAGCATAGAAGTTAGCACACATAAAGATAGGTTAACTGAAATCAGACTGAATCGATTGACAAAAAATTGACATCAGACTCTGAATCGAAGTTAACTTGACACTCTTGATCAACTCTCAAATGAGTTACTGTCGGCGGATCTTCAGTAATCATTTCTTGCAATTCATTAACTTCAGGCTTACGATTGAGTGCTGAAGATGCATTTTTGTTCTGCCGGCGGTCCATTAAGCGCTTAAATCTGAAAAATATATTACACAAAAGTTCATATTATTAGATTGTTGATAGTCACAAATTTTATTAGCGACAGTATTTGTTTATAAAATAATATCTAAAATTTATAGAAATACTCTCCTATTTAGTTTTTAAATTATGTAAATTTCAATATATTATTGCTCACCTATTCGTAACCATTAACTCATTAACTTTTCGAGATTTATAAGCTGTAGGAAATTTAGTAGGAATGTAGCTGGGACTCGATTCTATGTCAGATAATCCTCCTCCAATAAAATGATCACTACAAATATAATCATGTGCCTTTGGAGTCCACAATGAGCCATCAATACTGCAAGGAAAATTGAAAATTTTTAATATTTATTATTTAAAATTTATGATCATTGATATGGATAATCTTTTTGTTTAATATAATAAGTGGCAAAGAGTAAATAAATCTTAAATAATTAATGAAAAGTTTATAATAAAAAAATTCAATCTTATTTTTTAATATATAATTATGCTAAATTTAAAAATGTTTAAAAACATTTTTTTTTATTAATAATAATATTTCCTAGCATTTTCTAAACTTACTATTTTTTTAAGCGTTACTCCTTTCAAGATTTTTATTATTACGGATAGTAAGGTTACGATTCTACTTACTTTTGTCTCCTAACAGCGGCTATCCATTTTTTCCTTTGATTTATTTTCCAACTTGCTGTTGGAAATTTATAAAAATGACAAGCACTTTTTCTACCTGTATTCTTACAACTTACAACACAATAACTTTTGTGACTCATTTTATGTTATTTTATTTAAATAAATTTTAAATAACAATTCACTTGTATATTTAGCTAACTCGACACATAAAAACAGCCCCCCGTAGTACCGGATATAGCCACGGGTAGCGCTGACGGTAAATCAGTTTCTCCCCACCATGGCTTCGCACGGAGCGAATAAAACAATATAACTTTTTATTATAACATATTTAATTACTTGGCTCTGACATATTTTATATTTTAATTTAACATGTAATATCGATTATTTACTTTACCATTTCACAATTATTTTGATTTAAATTCAACAATCAACTCAATTATTTTCATATATAATAGGCCAACTGCCGTTCTGCCAGGCAGATCGTGTAAGATGACTGATTGGCTAAGTAAGTTACTTCTATCGTGGCTACTAGGCAGTACAGTTCTGCATTGTCTCGCCCTGGTCTGGCTTCACCGCCTTACCTATTCTTGCCTCAATAGCGTCAGTGCTTGTCACTCTCATGTTCCGGTTTGGAGTGTAAGGTAGCCGGTAAACTTATGCATGTGGCATTAGAACTCGCCACAAGATAGCAACGCACCATTAACACTTTTGGTAACTGTAGGCGATGGATGAGTCTTTCCATCAGGAGACCCATTTGCTTTTTATAATATAAAAAAATAGTATATCATGTCACGTGTATAAATTAATGAGCTTAAAATCAAAACATAACAATGACAAACACTAATAGACAGTGGTACTAATTCCAGCCAAGACGCTGCGGAACTCTGCAGTCTGGTCTGACCTAAGGTTAATTGTAGCGACGGTAGTGGCAAGTTCGTTCGTTTACTTTGAACTATATAGGTACAGGTAGTATATAATTAAGAAAAATCGATATGTGTTTGCATCACTAGTGATGACTTTGAATACTCCATTTTAGCATTCAACTCGAATAGTAAGGTCAGGTACCAATATACATACAATTAAAGTTTCCGAATAACATCAATACATAAACAAAATAACGTGTTTCAGCCACGTGATGCATAATTCGATTTTAATAATTTATAGTCGACTGCTTTAGGAGGATATTTTTATGAATGCTGTTAATTGTATGAATATGAAAAAATAATTCATAGTTGTAGAGTTTGCCTCGTGTCTGTCTGAATTCCTTTTGAGGAATGGACCATCTGTCATTATGCCAGGCAATTCGTGAGATTGGCTATGCGAGTCACTACCATCGTGGCTATTAGGTAGTAGGTTTTGCATTTTTTCGCCCGTGTCTGGTTCCACTTAATCCTGTCACAATAGCGTCAGTGCTTGTTACTGTCATGTTCCGGCTTAGACGGTAAGGTATCCGGTAAACTTATGCAAGTGGCATTAAAACCCTGTCACAAGGATAGCAACGCACCACTAACATATTTGTTGTCTTTAGGCAATGGTAATCTCTTTTTATCAAAAAAGCCACCTGCGTGTCTGCTATTTTAGATAATCGCAAGAATGTGGAGTAATTATTCGGCTGACTGTTACCTACTTAATATCCTTTTTTTACATGGGGAAACTCTCATGGGTATATTTATTTATTTATTTTTTATGTTAGTTGGATCGACAAACTGGCAGATGTGCCACATGCTGGTAAGTGGTCGACGTCGCCAATGAATATAAACTAGTTTACCTGGAACTAGCCCAGGTAACTCGTTTATATGTTGCCTATCCTGAGACATAAGATGTTAAGCCTCGGTCCCAGTAATTACACTGCCTGCCTTGCCCTTCTCTCCGAAACACAGAAAAGCTGTTTCACGGAAGAAACAGGTAAGATGGTGGTACCCATGCAGCCGGGAGCGCGGCACAGCGCATCCCTCTCAACGGGGATCTGGGTAGGTTATATTGGATTGCCTCGAAATTGCCCTTATCCACAAAAACCCCACTATGTTCACCTCTATGTTAATGGAAGGCCTTCGGAATCAGCTTGGCTATTGTACCGCTGAACTCCCGTAAACATGGATCCAGCCCTGTTATAATCACTTCACGAAGCGATGTGCTGGAACACTGCAGCACATTTCTCATTCTCTGGATCCTGTGTGCAATGAGTGGTGTGTCCCCCGAAATCACCACCCGCAGGTCCCCTTATGGAGGTTGGAAATTGGTGATGTAGGTACGCTCTTCTCCGCCGATTCATCCTCCGCCGCCGCATTTGGACAGCCCCTCTATTGTCCTCCCGCCTTCTCTCGGCCATCTCTTGCACTGCTCTCAAGAGAGTTGTACTGTTGTCAAGGTTATTTTTCGTTATGTGTGTTTTGCCATTTATCCTGTGCTTGGAAAACTTAAAAAATATGTTTTAATAATCAGTATTGATTTGTTGAAGGTGCGTTGAAACGCGAAATCGGTTGACAGCAATTAATAATAAACCGGGGTTCCATACCATCTATAAGAAAAATGGCAAAAAAATACTTTTGTTGCATGCAGTCCCTTTATATTTTCATTTTTGTTATTTTTAGTATTTTTTATTGTAGCGGCAATGGAAGTACATAATTTAGGACAGCTTTACAGCTATCACGGTTTTTGAGATACAGCCTGGTGACACGCAGACAGATGGACAGACAGACAGCGAAGGCTTAGTAATAGTGTCCTGTCTTACGTTTTAGGTAACGAACCCTAAAAATGTACTTGACGTTTTATCAATTTCAATTTGAAAATCTGCTTTGGCTACTCATAAGAGTCATTGGTATGTTAAAAAACTCATAGTTATACAGGTGTTGAGATGTACCTAACTCTTAAAAATCCTTATTGCTTTTTGACAAAGGTCAAAGGTCCAACAGTCAAGTCGTTGCTTGACTGTCTTCGATATAATGTCGCGGGCCTAAAATGTCGCTAGTTTTAGAGTCATTAACATTTTCGTCTCACGGAAGCAGCGAGCGGTGGGATCGGACTGCTTAAAGCAGTGTGTGGCGGCTCGAGCAGTTATTTACTGCCGGCAGCACGGCAAAACTCGACCGTACGCTAACTGTATTCTTAGCTGCGACTGCAAAGGAATAGCTTGAGCGGTCAGTGTATTGAGAATAACAATTTTCTATTGAAATTGTAGATCTCTTAACAGCGACCGCAAAAAGCTGACACTGAATGTTCTAAGCAGTCCGCCTATGGCGGCCCTTAGTGTTTTTTAAGTATTTAGAGCCCCTGTGCCCTCTAAGCCCAGCACTGCGTGTATATACAATAAATCTGTACAAATTGTGGAATAGTGTAATTAAAATATGGCCGTCCTTTGAAGAATAGACCGTCTGTTTTCCTGCCAGGCAGTTTGTAAAAAGCGAACTACCAGATGATATATTTTTTATATCATATGATAGTAAACAAGCAGATAAGTTTCCTGATAATAATAATAATAATATCTTTATTTGCATATGCATGATGGAAAGAGTCACACCCATCGCCTATAGACACAAAAGGTGTTAATGGTGCGTTGCTATCTTGTGGTGAGGTCTAATGCCACATGCATAAGTTTACCGGCTATCTACCCTCCGAACCGGAAGGCGACAGTGACAAGCACTGACGCTATTGCGGCAGGAATAGGTAAGGCGGTGGTACCAAACCCGGGCGAGACAATGCAGAACTCTACCACCTAGTAGCTACGATAGTAGTGACTCGAATAGAAAATCGGTCGCCTTTTATGACCTGCCTGGCAGAACGGCAGTTGGCCTATTCTTCAAAGAAGCCCGGGACCAACTCGGGGAAAAGGGGATATAGTTCCGCATTGTATCGATCGGGTATTTAGTACCATCTTCACTATTGCTGCCTTAAGTCAACGCTTTTCAGTGTCGTGTTTCGGTTCGGAGGTTAAGGTAGCCGGTAAATTTATGTATGTAGCATTACCATCCCGCCATGTGGATAGCAACCCACCATTAACAACTCAGAAGAAAGATACCTATAGTAGTCTATAAGCTATATATATAAGAAACCATAGCCTATAGATAGTCTATAGGCTATGGGTTCTTTCTTCATCGGGACAGTCAATAGCCATCTCGTAGTTTGCTATCTAAAGATAAAAATGCTACCCCCACCACCACCATCTATGCCTGTGGTTCACCCGTATTAACTGCACATTAAATTTGTTTCTCCTAAGAATACCTTTAGACAAGAATAATATAATATTTCTAAAGTAAAACAATAATCCTGATAATTTAATTTATAGTCTGTGAATCGCTTATGGTTATTTTGATAAATAGGTCGATTACGTGGTGTGAACGGGCCGGATAAAGTTGCCCTCAATACGTAATCCGCATAGCTGGAGGCGGGTAGCATCGACCTCCAGTCACGTGCGAACCGCGGGCTAATAGAAACTGTACTTTATACAAATGCATTGTGTTTTATTTATAGGCTGTTTACCTTGTTCATTAGGTATTGATAGACGCTAGCTATTTCATTCGGAAATCAAAAACGACAAATTCAGTTCATTAGGTATTAGGTATCAAGTATTGGGTAAATATAGTTCCTTAGGTACAAAATTAGTTCATCAGGTATTGGGTAAATACAGTTCCTTAGGTACAAAATTAGTTCATCAGGTATTGGGTAAATACAGTTCCTTAGGTACAAAATTAGTTCATCAGGTATTGGGTAAATATAGTTCCTTAGGTACAAAATTAGTTCATCAGGTATTGGGTAAATACAGTTCCTTAGGTACAAAATTAGTTCATCAGGTATTGGGTAAATATAGTTCCTTAGGTACAAAATTAGTTCATCAGGTATTGGGTAAATATAGTTCCTTAGGTACAAAATTAGTTCATCAGGTATTGGGTAAACATAGTTCATTAGGTACAAAATTAGTTCGTTAAGTATTGGTAGATGCTAGCTATTTTATTCGATAATCAAAAACGACAGATTCAGTTTATTAAGTATTGGGTAAATACAGTTCATTAGGTGCAAAATTAGGTACTATTATTTATTATATATTATATTATATTATATATTATATATTATTTATATTACATTAGGTACCTATTGGTAGACGCTAGCTACTTATTTCATTCGGAAATCAAAAACGACATATTTAGTTTGTTAGGTGTTGGGTAAGTACAGTGAATTAGATGGAAAATTAGTTCATTTGGTACAAAATTAGTTCGTTTAGTATTGGTAGATGCTAGCTATTTTATTCGATGAACAAAAACGACAAATTCAGTTTATTAAATATTGGGTAAATACAGTTCATTAGGTGCAAAATTAGTTCATTAGGTACCTATTGGTAGACGCTAGCTACCTATTTCATTCGGAAATCAAAAACAACTTTATTAGGTGTTGGATAAGTACAGTGAATTAGATACAAAATTAGTTCATTAGGTATCTTCACGCCCGTATCCCCGAAGGGGTAGGCAGAGGTACAACAAATGCACCCAAGATTAGTCGAAGATACTAGTCCCAGAATGTGATAGATTGCAAACCTATCGCCAACCAGGCACTTTCCAATCCCACGTAACATTGTTTTTATCAGAAAACTGAAAAAACACATTTTCTTAGTTGCCCGACCTGGGAATCGAACCCGGGACCTCATGTGGTCAACTTCGACACCGAACCACTAGACCATAGAGGCGATAGTTCATTAGGTGTTGGGTAAATACAGTGAATTAGATACAAAATTTG
The DNA here is from genome assembly GCA_036924255.1 of Apodemia mormo. Taxonomy (NCBI): domain Eukaryota; kingdom Metazoa; phylum Arthropoda; class Insecta; order Lepidoptera; family Riodinidae; genus Apodemia; species Apodemia mormo. Next base: position 20,449,604 of record JAUPFN010000021.1, on the reverse strand, counting down.
TTCATTAGGTACTGGTAGACGCAAACTATTTCATTCGGAAATCAAAAACGTCAAGTTCGGTTTATTAGGTATTGGGTAAATAGGTCATTAGGTATTGACTAAATACAGTCCATTAGGTATTGGATAAATACAGTTTATTAGGTACAAATTAGTTTATTAGGTATTGGTAGGCGCTAGCTACCTATTTCAATCGGAAATCAAAACAACAAATTATATTTTATGAATAGACAGCAAGGCTTTATACCAGGGAGCTCATAGTAAATCAGCAAACACCAAATATGTCTCACCTTTAATATCTTTGATGTCTAAAGGCGATGATTGTCTCTTTCCATTACCAATTTCACTTAGGAGAAAACGTGAAAATATCTGTGGATTTCATTTTTAGGGTACCTAAAAGGTAAAACGGAACCCTATTATTTACTAAGCCTCCGCTGTCTATCCGTCTGTCTGTCACCAGGCTGTATCTCATAAACCGTGATAGCTAGGAAGCTGAAATTTTCACAAATTATGTAGGTATTTCTGTTGCCGCTATAACAATAAATACTAAAAATTCAAAAAATTAAAATATTAAGGGGGTTCCCATACAATAAACGTGTTTTTTCGTATTTTTTGTTATGATGGTAAGGAACCGTCGCGACTCCGACTCACACTTGGCTGGTTTTTTTTACTTGTTTTTTGAAGTCAACATGTTGAGAACTATATAGAGTCAAGACACAAGTTGAGAACTATATAGAGTAAAGACGTGAATCCATATTAATATTATAAATGCGAAAGTAATTCTATCTGTCTGCTTGTGTTTGCCTGTCTGTCTCTTCGTCACGCCTAATCGATTTGAATGAAATTTAGTACAAAATTTGAGAATCGAGAAAGGACATAGGATAGATATATTATAATTATAATTATAAATACTGAGTGAACATTTTAACGCAGCATTCGGTACGACTAACCAAAGACATTCAGCTAAAAACAAACGTCATTCAAGGGTTTAAAATTTTTTGTATGTTTGAAATATTATTCGTATACGAATTTTATTCGATAAAACTACGATACAACTAAAACAGATTTTTAGCTGGATTTCTTTGATTAGACGTACCGAATGCTGGGTTAAAATATTTTCACCTGTTAATGGAATGACCTTATCTATACATATTATAAAAAAGTCCTCTGCCGCGTCTGTCTATTCACGATAAACTCAAAAACTAATGAATGGATTCGCATGCGATTTTCACAAATGGATAGAGGAATTCATGAGGAAGGTTTATGTGTATAATTTGTCAAGATATTTTTGTATATATTATCCATGCGAAGCTGGAGCGGGTCGCTAGTATATCATAATATGATAATATGCAAGCCATGTACTCTGTGTAAATATCTCGAACGCGACATATTTTACGTATGTACATATCCTAACGGACCTCAACTGTCCAAAGAACAAAAAAGCTTGATATTTGTTCTGCGGTCAAAATGGTCAAAATTAACATAGACTATTTACATTTTGGAAATACGCATAAAGTCCCACAAAACATTTTCATGTGAAATTTTCCTCCGACAAGATCTCATCTAAAACCAAGCTTCTAACTCTGCACGCCCTCTCTCTACAAGCCCTAACTTCACAAACTCTAGACCTTAGTCAAAATCATACACTATTTTATATCGATAACACTTGTACTGTTTCACAATAAACTATTATATATATTATCCAACCAACACAGATTCTGGGCATCGCCACATGGTGGACGTTACACGTACCCGGACAAAGCGGTTCATAATCATAATAATCATAATCATAATCATTTATTGCAACAAATATGGTATACATAAAGTTGTTCTTAATTAAGTTTGTTCAACATATTTCACCTTATGGCATGCAATAGCTATAAAAAATAAGTAAAATTTATACGTATAAAAAAACTGTATAATATTTAATTTATAACATTATTATCTTATTAAATTATTAGCATATTTTATATATTCATTTTTCTTTGCACAATATTATCATTTTTGGATTCTGTAAAAAAAAATGTTACATTTATATTATAATATTTTTTTAAACAATCACATATTTTTTAAATCAATTTAAAATTATTTTAATCATATTATTTTTTTTCGACTCGACATTCTTCATTCGAACCGCAAGGGACTGGAACATGCTTCCTGAGTCTGTGTTCACCGGCGAGTACAATCTGCGGATCTTCAACAGAAAAGTGAACAGGTACCTTATAGGGAAGCGCGTTCCAGCTTAGGTCGTATCTTAGCTTACGATCAGGCGAGATCGTAGTCAACCGCTTCCCTATCTATAATAAAAAAGGTGAAAATTTTATTTAATGTACATTGCTTTTCTGTTATACAAATAGTAACAAAACAGCCCAGTCACATATTTTGATTAAGGTGTAGAGTTTGTGAAGGCTTGTAGAGTGAGGGCGTGAGAGTTAGAAGCTTGACTCTAAATGACTGGTAACTTTTTGACAGTGTTAGCCACGGATAAAATAGATACGCCTTTAAAGACAATTTCTTAGTTTGTCAGTGTAGCTTGCAATTACACACAGAAATACAGAGTTATACTACTTACCAATGAAATAAAATCACTCCAAGGGTAATTTTTAAACCTTGTAACCTCATATGGTGCGATAAAACAGTACAACATTGCTTATTTCTATTTTTTCACGATATCTACAAATGTATGAAATTTTTGACAGTGATAGGAACGTTTGCTTATATGCGTGGTGACACATTTCCTTCCCAATGGCATGTCTATTAGTAGGTATTCATGTCTGTGGTAGTCATATAGTCATATCATAATCATATGATTTTACATGAAAATACTTTTGGTAGGATTTCACTTCTTTTTGCCAGTTGCTTATTATCTGTTTTTTCATATATGTATTATTTAATTTGTTATAAGGAGAATATTATTATCAGATCTCTAGCATAAAACTAAGTTTCTATGGGATGAAAAACCCATATTAACTCCCATCCCCTAATTCAAAGATAGGGACAAGGGTGCATATACTTAAAAATTCTGTAAAACATATTTTATTATTTATAACAAAAATGTTCAGAGTCTAGCATCGAAATTTTGTAGAAGTCTCATACAAAATTCCATCCCCTAGTAAAAGGGATTGTAGATTAAAAGTTCCAGATATTATATTTTTGTTGTTGTTTATGTACTAACAGTAACTTAGATACCAAATTTCAGCTTTCTAGAGCTACATAATACCCTAAGAGTTTTGATGTTCATCAGAGAGTGATTCAGAGGACAGTAACAAAATCGGTGACTTGGATATTAATAAAATTAGAAGTATAAAAGCTATATAATCGAAACTTCATACGTTTAATATAGCAATAGTCACTATTTACATCATATCTTGAGAATTTTGTTTCTCTAGTATAATCCAAACGCAAGTTATGAGGGTTTCAAAAAAGCGACGAAGCGCTTCGAGAAAAGTTAGGTAGTTCTTGCGTTTTTTTATATTATAAGATAGCAAACAAATATATATGGGTCTCCTGATGGCAAGAGTCAACCATCGCCTATAGACACCAAAGATGTTAATGGTGCGTTGCTATCTTCTGGCGAGGTCTAATGCCACGTACATAAATTTACCGGCTACCTTACCCTCCAAACCGGAACACATTCACTGACGCTATTGCGGTAGGAATAGGTAAGGCGGTGGTACCAGACCCCGGACGAGACAATGCTGAGCTCTACCACCTAGTAGCCACGATGGTAGTGACCCGCATAGCTAATCGGTCGCCTTTTACGAGCTGCCTGACCGAACGGCAGTTGGTTTATTCTTTAATGGAGCCCGGAACCAACATGGAATTAAACGTAAAAATATTAATCACAGTGTAGGATGCAGGTAATGTAAGGTGGCTATCCTTTTAAATAAAAACAGAACGATTAGTTAGACATAATAACTAAGGTAACTTCTACCAAATGTAAAAGATAATCATAGATTTGTTAGATTGTCATTAAGTGATTTAATGTGCAATTATTTATTGGCTGCCTCGTGATGAGATAGTTTATTCGATTTAGATCAGGTTCCTGATTTAATCCCTGGGCCGGGAAAACTCGTCATTAAGGGTTTTTCTCGAAAATTCAAAATCTAAGTAGCAGCTCGGAGTCTATCGAGTGGGGTTTTTACTTTCGTGCCTCGGATATGCACGTAAAGCCGTAGGTCCCGGTTATCGATAGAAATACTCGATACCCGGTAATCGTTATCAGGTCGGTAAAATGCAGCGATGGGGATTACTACTCATCTTGCCAATCGTCGAGGCGCAGATTCTAGGCATCAACATATGGTAGACGTTCTACGTACCCGGACAAAGAGGTTTGACTCGACATTCTTCATTCAAACCTGCTTCTTGAGTCTGTGTTCCCCGACGAGTATGATCTAGGGATCTTCAAGAGACGAGTAAACAGGTACCTTCTAGGGAAGCGCGTTCCATCTTAGGCCGCATCTTAGCTTACCATCAGGCGAGATCGTGATCAAGTGCTTCCCTATCGATAATAAAAACAGACAAACCGTAAATCGTGGTGAATCGAAAAGTCTATCGTCGTTAGGTTTACTCTTGCTACCTCACAAGGGAACTAGGTGTGATGATAATACTTATTATGTAAATATGTATATATGTAAGTATACACGAGCGAAGACGTGGACAATAGTTCTAATAAGTTATACGACAGGCATTGAAATATTTCACAAAATTCAAGTCAACTGACGTCCAATTTTAAAGTCATGGGTCTCGACCCTCGACCACGCCGCATGCCTCGTGCCTTCATTTAAATCAATGATATGAAAATAATAACAGTGTAAGGCTACGTCCACAATGTTTGTGTTACGGTTAATAATTTTACAAAAATAAAATAAATATACATCTAGTCAACTGGTTTTTTTTATGTCATAGGATAGTAAACAAGCAGACAGATAGTTTAATGTACTACGTACCTACTAGAGCAGGTATGGTAAGTAGAAGCCATGTTCTATTTCGTTAACACTCACCCATCCAACCCGATCCAACCTCCGTGTTGTTCCCGGGCTCCTTTGAAGAATAGGCCAACTGCCGTTCAGACAGGCAGGTCGTAAAAGGCGACCGACTGGCTATACGAGTCACTAACATAGTATAATATTTATTCACGAGCTAAGGCTCGTAACCGCTGTAAAATTCATGGCGCTTACGCATTTCATTCTACAAGCTCTTATATAGGTGCAGTCTATGGACTGTACTTTAGTTTCTTTTTAAATCATAAGATAGCAAACAAGCAGATGGGTCTCCTGATGGAGAGTCCTTATTCTTCAACGGCCGGCAACGCAACTGCAAGACCTCTGATATTACAGATGGCCATGGGCGGCGGTGATCATTTACCATTAGGTTCGGCTCTTGCTCGGTTTCCCCTTCTGTAAAAAAGCTTACATTTTACAGAAATACAGAGTTATAATGCTTACCGATAAAATAAAATCGCACTAGGGCTATTTTTTAAGCTTTGACTTCTTAGTCGATATAATATACGACGGTAAAATAGCACAAAAAGGCATATATAGAAATGGTTTCCCCGTGTTGGTCCCGGGCTCTTTTGAAGAATAGGTTAACTGCTGTTCAGCCAGGCAGGTCGTAAAAGGCGACCAACTGGCTATACGAGTCACTAACATTGTAGCTACTAGGTGGTAGAGTTCTGCATTGTCTCGCCCAGGTCTGGTACCACCGCCTTACCTATTCCTACCGCAGTAGCATCAGTACAGTGACATGTCGTTTTCCGGTTTGCAGGGTAAGGTAGCTGGTAAACTTATGCATGTATCATTAGACCTAGCAACTAGATAGCAACGCACCATTAACACCTTTGCTGTCTTTAGGCGATGATTGACTCTTTCTATCAGGAGACCCATCTGCTTGTTTGCTATCTTATGATATAAAAAAAACTATAAAACGCGAAATATATAATTATAACAAATATTTGTTTCTTGTTATCTCTATATCATAATTAATCATTTAAAACTAAATAGGATTCATTCTTGGTGGACACAAGCTTATTATTTTTGCCATTTTTGACTTCCCACTACGTATGCATGTAGAAGTTATTGATGTTGCCTAGATTTTTTGAGCCGGAAAAGGTTCCTCTGTTCCGGCTATTTTCACGATGACGTCAGTATGTCTGTATGTCTATATGTATGTATGTGTGTGTGTATGTGTGTATGTAAACATATTATATCTTTTGAATGACTGGATCGATCGAAATGCGGTTGATTTTTCGATTCGATTCGCCAATCGAATCGAAAAATCAACTCTACCTTCTTCTATTCTACTTAACTTAGACTTCCTGAAAATTTTAACCAAGTCGGCACAGGAGATTATGAGAAATTTTGATAAAAACCCAATAATAAAAAGCGACATTGAGTAAACTTTACGAAAGAGTAATTTAAAGTTTAAATATACCTAAAATAAGAAAATTATAAAAATTACTTAATTTTATTATAATTAAATTTATTATTTTAATTGTAATTAAATTTACTACAATTAGGTGATTTTTTTATGATTTTTTTATTTTATATTAAAACTTTAAATCACATCTCCTATAAAGTTTACTCAATATCGTTTAGTCAGGATTGCGTTTTAAGCGTCGATGCATATGCAAAAGTTCAAATACATTCATCCAGAGAGAGAAATGAGAGATGTATTTAAGTACATATGAAAAATTTGTGCGTAAAAATAGCTTTATGAGTCATTAGAGAGCAAGCAAGAAGATGGTTCTCCTGTTGGAAAGTTATAACTAACCTATAGACAAAGACCTACAAAAATTATTTTTTGTAGGCTTTGCCTATAGACATGGAAAATTAGTAAAACTCTATCTTATCTACTCATCTTAAGACCATGATCTTAAAATATTTTTTCATGTGTATAGACCGCCTCGTTGGTTGAGCGGTTAGCAAACTTAACTACAAATCGATGAGGCTCGGCTTCGATTCCCGACGGGGTCAAACATTTGTGTGATGAACATAAATGTTTGTATTTTTGTGTTGTCACAGTATTTATATATGTATGTCAAATGTATGAACGTATGTCACAGTATTAATATATGTATTTTTCTATAACATATTTGTATATGTATCGTTGACTAGCACTCATAACACAAGCAAATCGACAGTCCCTTTGTATAAAACAGCATGTCAAAAACTGAGGTTTACAGGAGAGCGTAGTTAATTTAAAAAATTATAAACATTTTTTTCTACAATGAGTCCATAATAATATGTAAGTTTTTTTTCTTAATTTTTTCCCGAAAAAACTGACATGTGACTCTTATTACATTGACGTTCATATTAGATAAGTTGAACATACCTCCTTACACGCTGAAAACAAAAAAGCTCAAAACATAATTCGATGAATTCATAGGATATAAATGTTTTATGAAAAACAACAACTTATTTCATTTTAAATACCATACCTTAAACAACTTAAAATGACCACCCAAAATTATTAAAAATACATTAATAACGACATGTCACTTAATACGGCGTTTTAAATTTTAAAACGCGCATTTTAAAACACAGTACAGAACGATAACTATAGATATCCACATCTACGACATCTATTGTTTGTAATTATCACACTTTTTCTCTTCTTCGATTTGTATAAGTAGCGAAATACATAAAATGAAAAAAAATCTTATATAGATGTGAGCGTTTGGACAATTAAAGCCATATCTGTAAATACATATAATAAAATCGTAGGAAAGTCAAAACTGTACATTGAATATTTTTTTAAAGGAATACTTGGGGTGTGATCTACAATTGATATCGAAGCCAAAAATATAGTTTTTAGAACTTTTGTCTGTTTGTCTGTTTGTCTGTATGTATGTCCGGGGTAAACTCAAAAAGTACTATAATATGGATTTACTTAAAATTTTGCATGAATATTACTGACAGGTCGGGTCAACATATAGGCTACATATTATCACGCTATCGGTGCGTAGTAAACGAAGTCCGCGCGGACTAAGTTCCGGGCAACAGCTAGTATGTAATAAATCAAATTACATTTTTGAGATGTCCTTATATACGTAGGGACCGTCGAAATAATTTGTAAACTTTGGCTTAGATCGATGTGTGTAATTTTTTCAGTGATATTATTATAAAGTTTCTCACCATCGCTGCAAAATATTTCTGAAATGTTTAGACAATTGTAACAAAAGTTCACAGATAATCAATGTGAAAAAAGCATTAAACGATTACACGTGCCGAGCCACGAGTACCTTTAATAAATACGAAAATTTTCCACTACATTACCAGACAAAAAATGTAGATGACTATGTATTATGTTTTGTAACTAAATGCACCTTAGGAAATTTCCACTAGGAACTATTTCTTATGTACATAATTATGAAAGTTTAGTAGGATTACATTTATATGTGCATATGTTGTATAAAATTATTATGATTAAGAATGAAATCAACTTTCAGTGTCTACTTCTGTTTTAAATCTAGCATAAGTGAGAGTGTAACTATCTTAATATTAAATGATTATCTTATTATATTATTATTCCACTAGGATTTTTTGTCTGGATTAGTATTTAATGTTTACTAAATACTATTCCGTATTTTATACTATAGTATTTATTAAAATAATAAATATTTTAATAAATACTATAGTTGACTCTATGGTCCGTATTTTATACTATATAGTATTTATTAAAATAATTAATATTTTAATAAATACTGTAGTTTGCATAGTTTGTATCTCAAGTAATTTGTATGTCAGCTATCTTTTTTTTATATCATAAGATAGCAAACAAGCAGATGGGTCTCCTGATGGAAAGAGTCAACCATCGCCTATAGACACCAAAGATGTTAATGGTGCGTTGCTATCTTGTGGCGAGGTCTAATGCCACATGCATGAGTTTACCGGCTACCTTACCCTCCAAACCGGAACACGACAACGACAAGCACTGACGCTATTGCGACAGGAATAGGTAAGGCGGTGGTACCAGACTAGGACGAGACAATGCAGAACTCTACCACCTAGTAAACTTAACTTATATAAATTACCTACGTGTACCTAAATCTTAACATATATAAATTACCTACGTGTCACGTTGCTTGTTCGCGATGGATTCCTAAACTACTGAACCGATTTCAATGAAAGCTTGTAAATATCTACCTTTTGGTCCAACTTAAAAGATAGGATAGTTTTTGTCTCAACAACCCCCCACCCCCCCCCCCCCCCCATAATATTTTTTGCGTAATTTGTATGGTAAAACAACGTTTGCCGCGTTAGCTAGTAATAATAATAAAGATTGCTGATATGAGGAGTAGTTAATCCCACCAGACCACATGGAAAGTATATCCTCGCAAACAAAAAAAAAATTTTTAATCGATTCATAATTGATGTGGTTCTGAAGTAACAAGCACAAAAAATGCGACCGAATTGAGAATACGTTTTGGAAGTCAGCGATAACCGCGGGACGATATAAGAGGGCATTATTTGATCTGTGGTAGTATTGTTCAAATAAATTATTTTATGATAGGGCGTTATAGACTATAAACTGTATTTTTTTAACGCGCTACGTAACAGAATATATAACAGTGATCGCTTGAGCCGGCAAAGATAGCGCGTGACTCATCGCAACGTCCACGTCATTACGACAAAAGCTAGCACGCAGTGACCAGCGTATAAACTGCAAACTACGCTATAAACTATATTATATTATATTCGTAACGTCTAGTGTCTATAGTCTAGCACGTTACTCGTTAGATTGCGTAGTTCGTAACTTCGTAGGTTATTACAATGTTATAACTACGGCCTGCGCTAGCCGCTAGTTATATAGCGTGACGTTATGTTATAGCGCTGAATGCGAATCTAAATAGCGTCCGCTTTGTGTTGAGTACACATAGCGCGCTATACGCTATGCTTTATATTATCCACCTTTAGTCTGTGGTATCTATAAGCAATGGTTATAGGACTATAGGGTCAAGTACGAGTTAAATTCGCTGACGTAAGGGTTCGTAGCCGTGCGATATCAACACTAGTTATTTTGTCATACTTGTATAGGGACAGGGAATACAATACTGTAAGAAAATTTTAATCCCGGTATTTACGGGACTGGATATTTCAATCCCGTTAGATCCAAATATTTGCTGGATTCCGTGTGGTTAGTACGATTTTGCAAATATTTCTGAACAAATTCAACCTATGAAGGGACTTACTGAAAGTGATAAAATTTTTTAGAATCAAAAATTTTAATAATGTCTTTAAAGACAATTTATGATTTACACGATTTCAATAAATAGGCTTATATTTACTAATAACTTAGAGTAATTAATAATAAATCGGATATGTTACAGTTTTTAATGATTCACAAAACAATAATATTTGTTATAAAATGTATGGATTAATAATATTTTTGGGATATTAATTCGGCAAAAATAGACATTAAACACGTGACTCACTGTCAAATCGCAAATCTGAAAGCGCTATGTTACGCCCATGAAGCTATAATAATTAGTACTTCATGATATTACCACGGCGTGATGTCATTAGAACGGCATGACAGTTCAGAGAGTTTTCCATAGATATATTGTACCTATATACTCAAAGGAGTTTTCGCTGTAAATTTAATTTAAATATAAAACGCGAAACTTTTAATATAAATGGACGTTATTTAATAAAAATTAAAAGTTTTTTTTGGTCAGTATATCTAATAAGGTAAATTATTAAACAGTTTTTCAAATTTAGTCAAGTAGCCTATTGTAAAACCTATCTGAAGTCCTGAAACACAGCTTAAAGAACTGGAGTCCTGAAATACAGGTTATTCCTAGCTTAGATTCCAGTCCATCTGATCTGGTCTGATTCCAGTTCACTGTCTATTTTAAGTTGAAATTGTGATATAAAACTCATAATTGTAAATTGGTGGAAAATAAATTCTTATTACCTATTATTACTAGCGGTCGTCTGTGGTCAAAATTCGACCATAGACTAAACAATAAAATGTCTTTTAAGTTTAACAACTTACTTTAGCCGTAAAGTATACATGTGTGTGTATTATCATGTAGGTATGCTACACACAAATGTTGTGTGCGTTATGTATATTTTTATTATTTTAATGTATTTTATTTAATAATATTATGTTTCTACAGTCCTCCGCATTGGGAACATTAACTATGAAAAATTTCATATTCCACCGATCATGCAATTGTCTTAAAAAGGGGCCAAAGTTTTTTCCTTCACGTATTAATATTTTATTATTATTAATGCACATTAATGCAATTGTTATTAACAAATGGTGTTACACCAAGTGCTGACGACAAAAAGTTTAAAATGTATTAGTAGGGTTCGTTTGCCATCCTTTCAGTACGGAACTCTAAGAAATGCGAACAAGATTATAAAATGTGCTTATTACTTTGTTATTATCAGTATATATAGTACGCGTGCAGTGCAACGTGCGAATGCCACACCTCACGTGGGAGGCCACGCGTGCGAGCGAGCGCAACGTTTTCCAATTTGGTTGTTAGCGTGATCAACTATACCTACAAGTATAAATAATATAATGGACAAATTACACGAATTGATCTAACCCCAAAGAAAGCAAATTATATGCTTGTTTGTCTGGGTCAACGATATGTTATGGGGTGTTGTGCATAGACTTATAACGCATGTATGCGTTATAACTCTACTAGCTTTTGCCCGCGGCTTCGCTCGCGTTCGCTCGCTGGGCTAGAAAACGTAGCCTATGTCACTCTATACCTCTTCAACTATCACCACTTAAAGAATCACGTCAATTCGTCGCTCCGTTTTGCCGTGAAAGACAGACAAACAAACACACATATACACTTTCCCATTTATAATATTAGTATGGATGCATGTAATAAAAGTTATGGTTTAAGCAAACTTAGATTTTCTGAAAATTGGAGTTGATTCGGCTCAGTAGATTTTGAGAAATTAAAAAAAAAATAACGATTAGTTGAAAAATTTTATCACCTTTTTGCTTAAAAATTGTTTTTATTTTATTGCAAATCGGATCAAAATAAGTTGATTCGTTTGAGAGTTATCTTTAGCAAAAACTTTAAAAAATATTTTTTTAACACAGCTTCGGGATTTTAAAACCACTCCATTTTGTGCCCAAGCAACATTTTTAGACCTCAAATTGAAAGAAATATCAAAATCAATCATCGTGTTCTAACATTTTTGAAATGTTGCAGCTTTTCAAAAATTAAATAGTATTGTTTTTAATAAGCTTTAGATTCCTGAGCCCGTGTTCCCCGACACCTGGGGATCTTCAAGAGAAGAGTGAACATGTACCTTCTAGGAAAGCGCGTTCCATCTTAGGCCGCATCTTAGCTTACCATCAAGCGAGATCGTAGTCAAGCGCTTCCCTATCGATATTAAAAAAAACCGTTAGCGGGAAGATTCAGGGATGGCATACAGGATCAACCAGATTAAACATTTTTTTGAACGCCTTTAATTTTAGACAGACCAGTCGGATTTGAAAAATTCTTTTTGCCTCTGATACTCACGTTCACGAGGAAACCTATAGATATTTTATCTGACAATGAAAGGAAGGTGTCTTTGGGTAACAATAATAAAGCCGATAATAACGTCGAGTATACTAATAACATTAATAAAGAGAAAACATTGTATTTTTTTATGTTTGTAACGAATAAACTAAAAAACTATAGGAATCAGTCCTATAGTTTTTGAGTTTATTCGTTACAAAATTATTTTAGTGTTAGAAAGCTACACTATCCAGGTACGACATGAGCTGTTTTTTACCCGATCGAACAAAAGGAAGTTATTAAAAATTGAAATAAAGATTTTGGGTGAAGCGAACCAAGTCACGAGTAATAGCTAGTACTAAATAAAGTTATTCATAGACTCGTATCAATGTTCTGGACTCTAGACCATACCTCTAGATATCTGTATCCGATAGATAGATCTATAGCGATAGATAGATCTATAGTCGATACCTCTAGAGTCTAAAATCTAGACTCTAGAGGTATCGGCTAGAGATAATAGTATCGGCCTTAGAATATACGCGTGAGGTCTTGGGTTCAATTCCCGGGTCTGGACTGGTTAATTTGTTCTTAATATTTTTTGAAGTTTTTCTTGAAAATAGTCTTTTCCGAGACTATATTATGTGCTCGATTTGTCTACTGTTAGCTGCCCTTTATATCGTGGGTTTTAATATTGTGGATATAACGCCAATTTTCTTACATTGATAACTTATTAATTTACTCGCGGGGCTGCTACTCTAGACTATGGTCCCACGAACAAACTTTTTTTAAATTAATAACAAGCTGAATTTTTGTAAACAACTTCGTTTTGACGAGACGCCCATCTTTTCTATCTTCGAAAAATCTCGAATCGGGTAACTAATACAGATAGATAAAAAAGAAAACTTTAGAGTGTCGGACTAAGAAAAGGTTCCACTTTACGTGTAGGAAAATGTTCACTTGAATTACAATAATAATTGACAAGCTTTTGTGCGAAAATCAGGTTAAGTTTATTAATATCAATTTAAAATTCTCATAATTCCGAAACTTTAGAGAGGAGGACTCGCCAGAAAAAGAATCGAATGTGTAGGACAAAAGTTTCATCGTGTTTTTCATACTATAATCAAGCGATTAAAGTCGAAAAATAATTCTTGTTATTAATAAATATTTTTCCTTTACCGAATCAAAATTTTCAAATCCCCATAACTTTATTAGTTACCCGATTGGACATTTTTGGAAGATAGAAAAGATGGTTGTCTCATCAAAACAAAGCTGTTCACAAAAATTCAGCTTGTTATTAATCAAAAAAGTTTGTTCGTGAGACCATGGTCTACTCCTAAATATAAGTTTTGGTGTGATTTATGGTTCAAAGAAACGTAGTATGTAAAAAACTATTTATTAAATTATTGGTTCCTATGGTTCAAGCCAAAATTCAAAATTATTAAAGAAACTTTCGGTAAAGTTTCATTACTAATTTTGATTTTTCTGTATCACTGTGTAAGACATCTGTGTAAGATGTCTGTGTAAGACATCTGTATGTCTATATTGATAAAATTTCTTGTACGTTATCTATGGTTCTGATATAAATTCACAAACATTGTTTCGGAGTTTCGAAAAATATATCCTTTCATAATGAAACAGAAGACTAAAATATGAGAAGTAAATACATATGTTAACGGCCAAACCCGATTTTAGGCCAAACTAGTTTGTCCTAGCACAAACTGATTCATCCTAAGCGTATCAGGATATACTAGTATAGCCTAAGGCAATCTAGTTTTGCCATAATACTTAAACCAAACTATTTAGGCCTAAGCTGAACTGACTTTTAATTATTATTAAAGTAGATTAAAAAGCATACAATTGTATCGCCAATATTTATTCATACATTATGTAACTATTAAAAGAGCTTGCTGAAAAGTGTATAGTAAGTGTTCTATATAAAGTTGAAAAAAGTTTAATGTTTAAAATAAAGATACTATGAAAAACAAAAGCGAAAAATTACGTTCTACGTAGGTCACACTATAAGTTTTGCGTAACTTAAACAAACAACATGTTATAACCAAAATATTATGTTTATTGCTTTTCGAAATAATCTCTTTTACATTTTAAACATTTTTACATGTGATCCCAATATTTTTTAAAACAGGAGGACCACAGATCTGAAGGCATGTTTTCTACGTGCTGATTGAACGCTATCACTGCCTCTTCGGAGTTGGTAAAAGTAAAACCTCTCATCAAGTCTTTGATTTTGGGAAAAATACAGAAATCACAGGGTGCTAGGTCGGGGCTATGCGCAGGATGAGTGACGAGATGTACTTTTTCGGAAGCTAAAAATGACTTTGTATTGTTCGCCGTGTGTGAAGAAGCGTTATCGTGGTATAGGAGAATGCGGCTTTTGGGTCGTTTTTCGCGAACTTTTTCTAACACCCTGGGTAAACAAATGGTAGAATACTACTTGGCATTAATACTGTTTTGATCTTCAAGTGGAATTGTACAGATGGGATGCGTAGCTGAGAAAAAAAACGCGATTATTTTTTACCAACGTTTCTCGCCTGTCTCACTTTTGTTGGCCTGTTCTCATTTTCAAACATCCATTCACAAGATTGCTGTTTTGTTTCGGGTTCAAAACAATAAATCCACGTTTCGTCTCCTGTGACAATGTCATAAACAGCATTAGAATGTCCGTGGTCGTACTTCAGTAGCATCTGTGAGCACCATTCCACGCGAGCCCGCTTCTGCTCCGCTGTCAGTTCATGAGGGATCCAACAACAAAGTTTCCGAACTTTCAATTCGTCATGAAAAATTTTCTGAATTTAGCTCATACCAATTCTCAATAGTCCTCAAATTGTCTCATAGGTAATCCGGGGTTTTCTTCAATTAACCGCTTAACAGGAGCCACATTATTTTCGTTGACGGTAGTTGAAGGCCGCCCTTCAGGAAATTCGTTATGTAAAGAAACTCGACCTCTCTCAAATTCAGAAACCATCGTCTTACGGTGCTCAAACAAGATGCTTCTCTCCCAAAAGTATTTTGAAGATGAGCAGCATAGTGTTGCGGGGAAAGAGAACTTTTAAAATCATAAAAAATCATCGCTCTAAAATCTTTTCGACTTAATTCCGTTTTCGTTGCGTACGTAGAACTTTGATGTGTGATAAAAAAACAATTGACAAATAATTTCCCACCAATTGTTTTTTTTTATTACTAAGAAGGTTGTAACGTTTTAAAAATATAACATTCGCAATTCAAATAGTTTCGAATAACTAGAAGTGCAAAACTTATGCCCCATGTATGTCAATGAAATGTATCCTTTAAATTTTGATTTACCTGAAAGTATCGAAATATACTTTTTTTGGCGCATAAGCGAACGTATCTTTATTACGTTACTAGCTGATCTGGCAAACGTTTTTCTGCCTTGTTAATTATTCTTCAACAATTAATTCAAAATCAAAATTAGCCAAATCGGTTCAGTCGTTCTCGAGTTTTAGTTATATATATATATATATATATATATATATATATATATATATATATATATATATATATATATATATATATATATATATAGATTACTAATACGTCAGTACTTGTCACTGTTGTGTTCTGGTTTGAAGCGTAAAGTAGCCGGTAAACTTACACATGTAGCATTAGACCTCGCCACAAAACAGCAATGCACTATTGACATCTTTGGTGTCTATAGACGACGGTTGACGATTTACATCAAGTGACCTATCTGCTTGTTTGCTATCTTATGATGTAAAAAAACTGTTTTTTATAAGATAATAATTTCATTCCGCAAAAAGCTATTTAATTTACTACCACACAAACTTTTTCGCAATGTAAATTATTTACACTAATTATGAAATATTAGTGTATATCTTTTATTAGGTATATATTTGTAAAAAATATGGCTATTTTTCAAAAATATGTTTATTTTTGTTTTTCCATGATAATTATTAAATTTAATTTTTTATTTTAAAATTTGTACTTACTTTTATTCTTGTTAACAATATTTTATATAGATTTATAAAATTGACAATTTTTTAAATATTTGTACCTACCCCATACAGTAGGGAATTTTTTGAAATTCGAATAATATAGGGAGAGCAAAATTTTAGTTCGCACGTAACCCACCATAACTTAATTTAACGCGCTTCAGTGTTATCTTGTCACTGTTTTTTGGACGAAGTTCCTTATCGCACAATACACACTTGGTAAATGGGATTAGGTGAAAAAAGTGTAACAATTTTATCCTACGAGTTTTTACACGGGTTTTTTGCCACCGCCAACTCGTCGAGCTGCCGATTCGAGATCCTTATTGTAGACGATTTTAAAAAACTTGAAACAAATATACAAAGAAAAATAAATAGTCCTTAAAAAGAGGGGAGTTAGAGGAACGGGCAAACACGCCTAAACAGATGGAAAGAGCCAGAAACAGGTGGAAAAAGGGAAAAAGAGACGGAAAAATGTGAAAATAGACAGAAATAATAAGGAGGAGGAAGAAAGTGAGCGGGGCACAGAGAAAGAGGGTGGGGGAGAGAGGGAAGTGGGCAGAGGGGGAGGACAATAAAAAAGGCGACATTAAAATACTTTGATCAAACCGAGTGTTATACTTTTTATATTTTCTTTACTTGTAGACGTTTTTCGCATCGTTGACATGAAAAACGTTATATAACCTTTTATTTTTCCTATAATCTAATCTACATAATCCAATAGGTTGCCTTGAGGTTGAATAATTCACCATTTAGCATCTTGGGCTCCCCTAGTAATATCACGGGGTGCGAGTCAAGCTTACTTCCTTACGTTTTAACTAATGTTCGGAGGCTGCTGTTTGTATACAAATATACAACAAATAGTGGTTAATAAAACACATAGCGTTAAATTATAGCGCGCTATGTGTACTCAATGTATAGTGTACGCTATTTAAATTCGCATTAGGCGCTATAACATAACGACACGCTATATACCTAGCGGCTAGCGTAGGCCGTAGTTTAGTTAGTTAGTTTTAGTTAGTTTTAGTAGCCATAACATTATCGTAGTTAGTTTTAGTAGCCATAACATTACCTACGAAGTTACGAACTACGCGATCTAACGAGAAACGTACCGTAGACGCTAGATGTTATTACATAGTTTATAGCGTTATATAGCGTTATAGCGCTCAGTCATCGCACGCTGTATGACGTTGTGATGTTGTGTTATAATAATATAGTATAATATAACGTAGCGCGCTATTGAATCATAGTTTATAGTCTATAACGCGCTGTCATAAAATAGTTCATTTGAACAATACTATATACAATGAAATGCACGGGTGTCCATACATATACATTTTTAATGGGTATATTAGGTCAAATTTTAAGTATCAATTTTTTTACATAATACCTATGTATTCGGTATCACAATCTAGTACTGACAAGCGGGTGTTTAGTATAAGACATACTGAACACCTATATAAAAAAAAACTTCTGACTAACATATCAACGCCCAGCTTAAACCGTTGGACTAAGAAGACTGAAAGTTTTAATAAGAGTTTTTCTAATGATGTAGACGAGAAAGAGAAAGGATTTTTTGAAAATCATCCCCTAAGATGGTGAATTAGGGTGTGAAATTTTAAATGAATTTTTTTACACTGATTGTGTAAAAAAGTGCGCAAGTCAGATACAAAAAAAAAAAATACCTACTTTAAAAGTTACTTTATCATGGATCTCAACATCACATCTTGATTATTAACACTAAGTATGTAAGTCCTATAGTATTTAAATACTAATTGCTATTATGTTTCTGTAGTAATCATTAAGAAGACATTACTTGTACTAATTAAATTGAATTATGGTTTTGTTTATTAACATTAATTATTGTATTTAATTAAACAACTAAATGGACGATCGTAAAATGGAAGTTAGCTCCTTAGATGAGCGAGGGTTTAATGTACCGCAGGGTAAAAGACTTCTGTGATTTTTTATTATCATAAGATAGCGAACAAGCAGATGGATCTCCTGATGGAAAGAGTCAACCATCGCCTATAGACACCAAAGGCGTTAATGGTTCGTTGCTAACTTGTGGCGAGATCTAATGCCTAAGTTTACCGGCTACCTTACCCTCCAAACCGAAATACGACAGTGCCAAGCACTTCTGTTGCGACAGGAATAGGTAAGGCGGCGGTACCAGAACTGGGCGAGACAATGCAGAACTCTACCACCTGGTGGTAGTAGGTAAGTCTAATTAATAGTCTAACTAACTCTACCACCTAGTAATGAATAACTCGCATACAATACCACTCCACTATTCTCCATTCTTCTCAAAAAAAATACGTACATAAAAAACATCATACCGTCACATTTTCTCACTAAATAGCATTTCTCTTAGATATTCAATTTTAAACTTTTAATTTCACCCTGATCTTCGAAAATCGGCTTTTCATCCAAACTCAATGTTTTTAGGTCCTAACAATCTGTTCTATTTTTATGGTGAAATTAGAATATTTGTATATGTACAGGTGTGCGTGTATGCGTTTCTGTGCATGCGTGTGTGTGTATGTGTGTGTGTATGTATGTGTTTGTAAACCTCTCTTGACTTTTAATCAGTTTGACGGTATTCCATTGTTAAACTTAGATTTCTTTAAAATTTGAACCTAATGTAGCCAATCATTCTCATTTTACGAAGCTCTTGCAAAATGGTAGATGGTCTATTCTTCGGAGACCCGGACCAATACGGGCCAATACGCAGAGAAATCTAGGCACGACCTATTTGAACTTTCAAGACATACCTATTGCGGAATAGGTTAACCACTTGATCAGAGTGCCAGCTACGTGCAACAGAATATCATCTTTAAAAAATACGGAATAATTATTTTCAGAGTGTGACCTCAGCTTAACTAGTCTAATTTATTCAGGTAGCCCTGATGACCTTGCTTCTTCGACCGTGAGATTTAAAATATTATTACTCTGAGGAATCTTATATAACTTACGAATATACACGTGACATTAAAAACAGTAAATTAATTAAAAACAATGCCATGTGACTAAAACGACATTGGTAATTAGCGTATACATACTCGTACTCATTCGTACTCTTTAAATGAGCGGTTAGCGCATACGCTTAGCGACAATGGTAGGTTCGTTCGAAAAAATCTATCTTCACGCCCGTGTAGTATGTATGACACGTTGTCTGTACGACACATTGACCTTAGGTTACGTCCGCACAGACAGGCGGCTTGCTTAGCGTCTAGTGCCTCGCGCTTCATGACAAAAATAAACACGTTTGTTTACTTTGATAGGTCGCTAAGCAATGAGCTAGGCGCTAAGTACGCAGTGTGGATGATCAAGAACATTTTTTTTATAGAAGAGGGGGCAAACGAGCAGGAGGTGCACCTGATGGTAAGTGATCACCACCGCCCAAGGACATCTGCAATACCAGAGGTCTTGCAGTTGCGTTGCCAGCCTTTTTAGAATGAGTAAGCTTTTTTGTTGAAGGCTACCAAGTCGTATCCGTTCGGAAATACCCCTGCCGGTACCTCGCACTACTCTGTTGTGCCGAGAGAAAGTGCCGAGAGAAACGCACAGTTTTGGATTTCCAGACATTGAGATGGTGAGGGTGGAATTTCGAATTTTGACGCGATGTCCGATGATGGAATTCGGCGGCAGGAATTAATCCAAACAGCTCGTCGAAACACTCGCCATGAAAAATACGATAGAAGATGCAGATCAAGCCGTTTCGATATAATCTGATCGTCAGCGATTTGAACCGCTCTACGCTAAATGCGATCAAGAGGAAGAAGCTAATATTGAGGAGCTCCGGCCCAAAGATGAGAACAGTACTCCAGTGAGGCCGAATTTGAGCCTTATAATTTGAAAGGCATAAGCCGGCAAGAAGTACTGTCTCGATCTGCCTAGCACACCGAGATTTTTGGAGGCTAGTTTAGCCTTACCTTCCAAATGACCGCGAAACTGAACGTAATTCGATATGTCGACTCCAAGAATCCCAACACTAGCTGAGACTATCAGGAGAGGATCACCAAATCGAGGTGACACGACAAAGGGTGTCTTTTTAGCGGAGAACACACAAAGCTGTGTCTTCTTGGGGTTAAAAGTGAATTCTTGGGTTTTTGACGACCCCGTTCCGAGACATCGGTTAGTTGATTCTCAACTTCAGACACAACCTTGTTTCGGCACTCTTCAACGTGTTCCCGAAAAATGCCGCTTCGGCCGATGTATGTAGCATCACCAGTACTGTCATCTGCATAGCAATATATGTTGCGAATTCGCATCATGTCATTGATATACAGAAGGAACAGTGTCTGTGATAGAACGCAGCTTTGGGGAACACCAGCATTGAAACATTTAAGGTCAGAGCACGCACCGTCGACTGCGACCTTGATGCTCTGATCAGTCAAAAAACTGATGATCCACTTGCATAATTTCGCGGAAAGGCCATAAGAAGGCAGCTTCCCGAGAAGCGCTTTATGTTATACTCGATCAAAGGCCTTCGCTATGTCCAAGCTAACTGCCAGTGCCTCCCGCTTGGACTCAACTGCTTCCGATTACCGATGTTTTAGGTATACTAGAAGATCACCAGCTGAGCGGCTGCGACGGAAACCGTACTGGCGGTCGCTAATCAGCTGGTGCTCTTCTAAATACTTAAGGAGTTGAGAGTTGATGACTGTCTCAATAATTTTGGAGAAAAAGGAGGTTATGGCTATAGGCCGATAGTTAAACGGATAAGAGCGATCTCCTTTTTTAGGGATGGGATGCACTAAAGCTGTCTTCCATGAAATCGATACTACGCCAAGTGAGTAAGAGAACCGGGATAGACGTGTTAATACCGGTGCCAGCTCTCGGGCACACTTACTTTAAGCACAATCGGAGGGATGAAATCCGGCCCTCTCTACTTATGGACGTCCAAAGAAAAACACTACGCACGGAAAACTGCAGGAGTTTTAATTCTGTCAAGGAACAAAAACATTCTAGAATGTTCGTTTTATAAGCTTCTCGCTAAGTGGTGCGCTAAGCTCTATGCGCTAAGCAAGCCGCCAGTCTGTGTGGACGTAGCCTTATACCTACTGCGGCCGCACTTGCGTCTATCATTACAAAACTTCGCACACTTATGCAATGTAACATGCAGATGTGACCGGCTATTATCGACTGTCGTCGCAAACATTCAGACTGGGTGTGCCATATCGCGCGGTTGGCGGCACGTCAAAGGGTTTCAGCACGCTAATATCTTCTGGACGATATATGCAGGTGCGGCCGAAGAGTTACAGTTCTTTCGTTTACGGGTGCATATCCAGGATTTGGTTCATGGGGGACAATCTTAGCTTAATTCAAATACTAAAATTTGAAGAATTGGACGTAACTCAGGGCGGCGATGGAGTATATATATACACGGCCCGCGGGTTCAATCTCACTGAGTTTCAATCCCCAATCTCCTAAATGGTTGACGAGAACCCCTCCTTTTTGAAGAATAGACTGTAGGTGATAGATGTCTCTTTTCATTAGGAGAGCCACTTGCTTGTTGGCTATATTATAGATGATTGTCTCTTTCCATCAGCAGAGCCATCTGCTTGTTTGCTATCTTATGATATTAAAAAATTAACTCATTCCGTAATAGGTAAAAATATATATATACACACAATTACACACACACACATATATATATATATATATACATATATATATATATATATATATATATATATATATATATATATATATATATATATATATATATATATATATATATATATATATATATATATATACGGTGCGTAAAGAAAATCCTGTAGGATAATTAAAGGTGTATGTCGGATAATTAAAATTAATTAAATACGATTACATATGTGTAAATATTAAGTAATTAGTTTTCCCAATAAAAAAGTAATCTTAAATGATATTTACATACATTAAGTATAACAACACATACAAATAAGTAAATTCTATTATTAAAGAAAGCCGCGCAAGCCGGATGCTACCGAAGGATAGGTGGCGCTTTAAAGTTCGTTTGTAAAAAGCCGAAAAATGAACACCGCGCCTTTGCACGGTGTTTGTGTGAAAACCGCCAAAGCGAAACAATGAAACAAACAGCGACAAGGTGTTGTCATTTTTAAAATATTTGCTTAACTCTAGGGAGATATATGTAAAAATACGAATATTAAAAAAAATTATCTTTTTTATTTTATGAAATAAAGTTATTTTTTTCAGTAATGCCTTTAACTAACCTATATGCCTCTTTCGGATCGGACAAGGTTTTCTTTACATATATATAATTAATATATATAATTCTTGTAATTGCTTAGCAGTTTTTGTGATAGCAGCAGAGTTAAGCCCTATTTGTTTTGTTGCCATCTTAACAAAGGTTTTACTAGCTTTAATTACATAGTCATTATGCCTCAAGACCTGTTTGGCTCAAGGTAAAGTGATTTCATTGATGTTATCAAGACATGGAGGAAACCATGTCAATAGCAATATAGCAAATAACAATCAACTAGGTACTAAAGCTGCGTGTCGAGCATTTGAATGACAAAGAGAAGTGAACAATATGTTTTGTCGCTATCGTATTGACTTCGGGGTAAATTATTGGTTTGTTATATTGAATAACCGGTTATTCAATATAACAAACCAATAATTTACCCCGGATTTACGATTCTTCGGAGATTTATTTTTAGATATCTGTGTAAAAAATAAAATAAAAAAATAAATTATACAGAAAACCTTAAGAATTGTCATATTTTTTAAGTTTAAAGGCGTTAAATTTAAAGGCGAGTCCTGCATTATATGTCTTATAAATGACACTCTTTTTAAGTTCATAATCGGAACGTTACGGAAGGAGCCTAAATAAAATAATTTATTTTATAGCTAAAATCGTGAAATTGGGCGTGTACTAACAAAATAGTCTCCGGTTATTACAAAAAATAAGTTTTGCCAATCTCCAATTTTTTTTGCAAATCAGCACCGGAGTAAATCCATATCTATACTAATATTATAAATTTGTGATATTAAAAATGCGAAGGATATTGAAAAACCGGAGATTCTCCGGAGAGTCTTTTTTTAAACAACGTTTGTGTAAAAAATAAAATTGAGAGGTGTCAAGGGACACCCGGATGGAACGAAGTTCCTTTTATTATTATTTTTTATTATTTACAAAAAACCTGTATACATTCAACAAAAATAATCGTCGCGACACCACACTGTTCAATGCGAAATAGAAATGAAAATATCTGGCTTGCTTTCTATAAGAGAGAGAGAGAGAGAGAGAGAAAAAAAAGAGAAACATCCGCATGCCGCACAGCTTACAATACCTTACTATAGCAAAAAGTGTCGTGGCAACTTTTCGTAAGAATTTTTCCGTCTAGCCCCCTTTCAAAACTTCGTTCCAAAAATAAATTATGCAGAAAACATTAACGAGTCATATTTTTTTAAGTTTAACGGTGTATAAAATGCCTGTCATTATAAAATTCTTTTTGAGTTCATAATTAGAACGATGTGAAATAAAATCTATGTGAAACGTGTGAAAGATGTGAAATAATACATATATAAAAATTAATTACTGTTCTTTAACTGAAACTGCTTTTGCTAAAACTCAAGAACGGCTGAATTTTGGTTTTGAATAAATTGCTGAAGTCCAGGGAAGGTTTAAAAGGTGAGAAAATGTAAAAAAAAATAACAGTAGTTGAAAAAGGCAGAACGACGTTTGCCGAATCAGCTAGTACATTGTAAAATATTTTATCAAATAAAATATTTTATTTCATAGTTAAAACCATCAATCAAAATAACATTTCTGCGAGATTTTTCTACCTATCGATTATGTAGCTAAAACATTTTAGATCTCAAAATTTGCGATGAATGCCATTTGAAAGGTCAAAATCGATTATCGTTTCCAAAATATATAGCTTTTTCAAAAATCATGGTACTGTAATTTTTCAAAAACTAGATGTCTAAACTGAAAAATTCTTTTTACAGTTTTACAGTTTTGAGCTTAAAATACCTCAATTAATGGGGGAGTTTCAGAAATGGCCTGCAGGTTCAACCGGTTTACAGACATTTTTATGATAGACTACGCACAACTTTTTAAAGAATACCTAGCCCATAGACCACGTACAACTTTTCAAAGAGTAGCTACCTAGTCCGATTTTCATAATTTCTTTTTATTGGAATGGGTATATCCCGAGGGTGAACCCATTTAATTTTTGAAAATTCCAACCATAAGATTATGTAAACAAGGAATGATTGATTGTTCACTCACTGACTTTATGACCATGTACAACTTTTAAAAGAGTACCTAGTCCCATATTCATAATTCCATTTTATTGGAATGGGTATACCCCGAGGGTGAAGCCATTTAATTTTTGAAAATTCCAACCATAAGGGTACGTAAACAACGGATGATAGTTCACTCCCTGACTAATGAATGACCACGCATATTTTTTTTACAGAGTGATCCGATTTTGATAATTCTTTCTCTATGTCTCTTCTCTATTATTCTTTATTATTAATTTAACTTAATATTATAAATGCGAATGTTTGGATGTGTGGATCGATGTTTGTTACTCAATCACGCAAAAACTACTTAACGGATTTGAATGAAATTTGGCACACAGGTATATTATGACCTGGAATAGCACATAAGCCACTTTTTATCCCAGAAAAATTAGCTGATCCCGCGGGATTCACCAAAAACTCTTATAATGCAGCGGGATACACGCCGCAGCTAATATATTATATAACAAATATTAGCTTTTTGCACTTCTTCACTTTGTAAACTTCAACTATAGGTACTAAACTAAACTATAAGTATACAGTTTTTTCTTCACATATTAATTTTATATACATATAGACAGACATACAGACAAATGATGTTTACTTTTATATCAAGAGTTTATCTGCGTGTTTGCCAAATGTCATAATATTATATGAAAAATTAAATTGTAGTATGTATGTATGTAGGTCTAGGCTGTAAGTCTACGCTAAATATATACCCACGTGCGCGGCGCACGTGACCGGCGCAAACGCAGCAATAGAGGGGAACGACCTGACGTTCTCCTCGACCCTCGAGTTGAGCAAGCTGTTCAAGAAAATACAGATAAAATCCAACAATTTGTTTTGTTTTTCATACCTATTAACCCAAAAGATAATTCATATAAGGCCTACATTTTTTATGGAATTTTCAGGCAAACGAGCTTGTAGGCCACCTGATCGTAAGCAATCATCGCTACCCACTATTAGATACCGTGTGACGTAGGCTGGTCCAAAGTTTAACTGTTCCAATGAAGAGCAAATCGAACAGTCGTTACGTGCCCAATCGTCAAGATTGGGTGTGTTTGGAATAACTGCTAATCTAAGATATTTGACTAAGATAGTGAACACCTGACAATTCGGAATAACTGCTAACATGTGATATTTGACTAAGATAGTCAACATTTGGCAATTCGGAATAACTGCTAACATGAGATGACATGAGAGAAATGAAAGAACGCCGTGTTGGTCGCGGCCTCCTTTGAAGAATAGGCCAACTGTCGTTCTGCCAGACGGATCGTAAAAGGCGACCGATTGGGTATTGAGTCACTAGCATCGTGGCTACTAGATGGTAGAGTTCTGCATTGTCTCGCCCGGGTCTGGTACCATCGCCTTACCTATTCCTGCCGCAATAGCGTCAATGCTTGTCGCTGTCGTGTTCCGGTTTGGAGGGTAAGGTAGCCGGTAAACTTATACATGCGGCATTAGACAAGATAGCAATGCACCATTAACATCTTTGGTGTCTATAGGCGATGGTTGACTCTTTCCATCAGGAGACCCATCAGCTTGTTTCTATCTTATTATACAAAAAAAATGAGATTTTTAACTAAGATATAATTTATATTTTCCATCGTCGGCACTTGGTGAAACTGCATTAAATTTATTTTGTCAAACACTTGTACTATTTCACAAATATTTCACAACTAACCTTTAAATTATTGTGAAGCCAACCGGTTTAAACGTCGGGTAACGTAGTAAAAAACGAAAATTGTAGAATATTTGCAATTGGTCACACTGCGCGCTTGTCGCCTAGACCTATCTAATTGCTTAGCAGCCTATCAAAGTAAACAAACATGTTGGTTTTTTGTAACGAGACGCGACGCACTGGGCGTTAATCAAGCTGCCTGTCTGTGTAGACGTAGCCTTAAAGAAGATTGTTATTAATACACAAAAGCTTTGTCTCTGTTCAGTATAAGTATTTAGTGAATCATGTACAAGGTCAGTGCCACTAAAAAGTTGTTCAGTTGCCTCTGCGCCAGGTGGATAATATTAATATTGGCAAGCAATTGAGAACAATGATTGAAATCTTGTATACAGTCTTCGTCATAGTAAACGATCATCACTGATATGATTACGTGCTTTGTTATACTCATTAAGTACGCTCTTCCATATAATAAAGTTAACATGATTGTTATCGGTTGTGGCGCTAGAATCCTTATTATCGCTAGTTGTTAATATATTATTTGATAAAATGGACTGTATATTATTATTTAGTACTGTATATTATTATTAGGTACCTACATTTGCTGATGACGCGGGCGGGACATTTCCTATTATTTATTCCTATCTGCTTTATTTATAGAGTGATCTATGCTGTCAAGCAAACTTGGATTTTCTTTAATCATTTCGTTAAAAAATATTTTTAACGAGAATCCAAGTCAGAAATCAGAAGAACTTTATTCAATAAAACTTTTTACAAGTTATTTTGACACGTCAATATTTTTTAAAACTACTACTACTGATCGGAAACGCGGCCACACAATGAGAAGATCCGGCGGAAGAAACTCTGCTGTTGTGTGCTATAGCTATTGTAAAGATTCCTAACCCTAAATCTTAAATTTAAATGATACATTCTTCACGTCAGATCTATTATGGAGTAGGCAGAAAGAACCAAGTGCTATATGTTACGATCCTTGCAGGTTTGTTTTCCTTTTTCGCATTCATTGCTCTCTTTGATACATTTTATTGTAGTTATAAATGTTTAATTTAGGTCTGGTTTACTTTCTACCAATGATAATGATTGTTTTAGAGTATTTGGTAGTGTAATTATCAATAAAATGCTAGTATTACTTTTAGTCATGTTTCTGGTATCTTTTTAAAAGGTTGAAGAATGGACACTAATTTATTGAACATGCAATCATTCTTGAAGATGTTGTGATGAACCGAGACAACACTACGATTGCAGTCACTCACTTTGTTTCATTCTTCGTTACGACCCCCGATTGAAAATTATCGGAGCTAAAATCGGATTCGGAGTTGTATCTAAAATCAATCGGGAATTCCGAGTAATCGGAATCAAATATGAGATTCCATAACATCTCTAGTAACAACCTTCGCCGTCTACGGCGCACCCAGATCGTGTTCGAACTGTCGGTACGAGTCGATAACCAAAGTGGAAGCAGCTATATATAACAAACTAGCTATGATACCCGGCTTCACTCGGATGTTGATATGAGGTTACGTGGTAGTTGAAATATAATAAATGTAATTTAAGACTTTATTGAAATTGAAATTTTAAATTTCGCGCCATTACTACACATGCTGCAATTGCTCGCAGCGCCTTTCAAAATGCAACCCAAATAATCGTTATATTATATATAGTGCCCTTAGCGTGCCGAAACTCCTTTTTAAGTTTTATCGGCACGCACATTTTATCAACTTAGTTTTATTATATATAATGATATATTTATATTGCGTTGCTGACCAAGTTACAAGATAGTATTGTCATTTGCATAAGTTTACCAGCTACTTTACCCTCCAAACTGAAAAAAAAACAGTGACGAGCATTGACGCCATTGCGGCGGGAATAGGTGCCATCAAATCTCTGTAGAACTCTCTCCCTCTCCCTCTCCCTCTCCCTCCCCCTCTCCCTCTCCCCCTCCCCTCCCTCTCCCTCTCCCTCTCCCTCTCCCTCTCCCTCTCCCCCCTCTCTCCCCCTCCCTCTCTCCCTCTCCCTCTCTCCCCCTCCCTTTCTCCCTCTCCCCCTCCCTCCCCCACCATCTCTCTCTCTCTCCCTCTCCCCGTCTCTCCCTCTCTCTCTCTCTCTCTCCCCCTCTCCCCGTCTCTCCCTCTCTCTCTCTCTCTCTCTCTCTCTCAAATTGAGCATCTTATTTATTACAATTAATTAAAATAAAATGTGTATTATATTGCAAGTAAAACCACAGTTGTTGAGACAGAGAAGCGTAACTTGTAGTAAATTTATACTATTATAATAATATGACAATTTGGATGGCAAGGTTGCTGTTAAAATTACGGATGTTATATATAAGAAGCTTTGAAGTTGCGTTTTCATTTTTAAAGCGTCAAATTGTTAACCATACTGACCTTAATTTTGTACTTATTCTAGGACGTTTTATGACTACGAATAGAAATTGGAACACCTGTTATTAACAACTTTCTTAATTAGTCCTACATAAATCCATACTAATATTATAAATACGAAAGTATCTCTGTCTCATCTTCACGGCTAAATAACAGAATCGATTTAGATGAAATTTGGTACAAGGATAGTTTGAGACACGCCAAAAGAGATAGGATAGTTTTTATTCTCAAATTCCCTCAGGGACGGGAACTATAACGGTGAAAGCCCAGAACTGTCTATCTTTTAAACCACGGTAATAAGAATTAACTTAGGCTACTTTGTATTTTAGATTTCTTCTACGCGGACGAATCGCGGTAATTAATAAAAATGTAATTTAACTCAAAAACGATTGGACCAATTTTGATAATTCTTTCACCGTTAGAAAGCTATCAGCCAGGAGTGACATAGGCTACTTTTCTACTTTACTGAGCAAAGGGAAATAATGATTTTGGTCATGCGAACGAAGCCGCAAGTAACAGCTAATATGAAATAAGTTTGCAAAGTGTGTAATAAAAAGCATAAAGCTTAAAAAAATCCAGATGACATTACTTAATTTAGCGCCATCTAAACTTTTATGATAACAATATTTTAATAGCGAGCAATGTAAGACACAGCGCCATTTTAACATGTAAAGGGCGACGTACACGATCGAAAAAATATAGGACCATAGATTAAAGTGTTTATTATTATGTTTATTAGTAGTCTGGTTTAAATTTTAGGAAAAAATATTAAATCTCATAATTTTATTTTAATAAAAGGACTACTAATTGGAAGGTATTTATGTAAATTGTGCACTAATTCATAAGTCGGACAGAACTCAGCCCCTAGTATATGTAACTAATAAATGTTGATTTTTTTAAATTTCAATTAGAATAAGCGTTTGTCTTCCATATACTCACCAGATAAAAATGCCGATGAAAACGAAGGTGGTGCACGACTTTTCATCTAATTTTGATACCATAGGATAACAATACAAGCAGAAGTTCTCGTAATGAAAAGAAATATCCATCGCCTATATCCATGTAAATATAACGGGGTTGGAATGCTAAATGCTTAAGTTTACCAGCTACCTATCCTTCCTTATCCTTCAAACCCGAAAACGACCGCGACGATTGTCGACGTTATTGCAGTAGGTAAAGAAAGCAGTGGTACCAGAACTCGACCGATTTAGGAGTCACGATTTAAATTATACGCTTGCTTTCACCTTTTATAAGATGCTTCGCAGTAAGGCTGTTGACTTATTCTTCAAAAAGCGACCTAGATCAACACGGGTAAAACGTTATCTTGAATCGGCTATAAACGAACAGCAAAATAAATACCCTATGCGATACCCTAATATGCGAGCACATCTGATATAAAAACCGGCCAAGCGCGAGTCAGACTCGCGCTCGAAGGGTTCTGTCCCATTATAGCAAAATAATACGAAAAAAGCACGTTTATTGTATGGGGATTTCATATTATTATTATATTTCCCTTAATATTTTCATTTTTTATTTTAAGTATTTGTTATCATAGCGGCAATGGAAATACATAATTTGTGAAAATTTCAGCTTTCTAGCTGTCACAGTTTATGAGATATAGCCTGGTGACAGACAGACAGACGGAGAGACATACAGCGGAAGCTTAGTAAAAGAGTCCCGTTGTACCTTTTAGGCACGGAACCCTAAAAGCAGAAGTATGTAAAGAAGATTTTTTGATAGAAAGAGGTAACTATCTAGTGTGTTAGTTTGCTACCTATTTGTTAGTAATTGAATGATACGAGTACAGGTATAAGCCACTAGTTATCCGGGAATTAGGAACGCAACAGTCACAAACGCTGACATTATGGCAGTGAAATATAACTTTTACGTCTAGGTATATGGAGTTCTTACATAATTTTAAGCTACATAATAATTGTTACTTATCATTTTCATCTAATATATCTTGAAGCGACTAGAAACGAACAGCAAAACAAATAACCTACAAAGTACATAAAGAAGATTTTTTGATAGAAAGAGGTAACTATGAAGCGTGTTAGTTTGCTACCTATTTGTTAGTAGTTTAATGATGCAGCTATTACACTGGCGCTGTATGCAGATGATGCCGCGTACGTCAGCACATCACTAACAGCAGACCACGCAGTACTCAAGATCCAGAGGATATTAGAAGTACTAGAAACGTGGACGAAGAGATGGAGATTGACAGTCAACGTCACAAAAAACCCAGGCTATGATAGTAGGTAGTCAGGCAAGGAACGTACGGAAACTGCGATTCACAGATAAAGACATAAACTGGCAATTAAATTGCATATACCTGGGAGTCACCATAGACTATTACCTCAACATGAAATCCCATACCAAGAAGGTAGTGGATCAGACGCGGGTAGCCAGAGTCCTACTCTATCCCATACTCTCCTCCAAATTACCATTGACTCAAAAGCTGGCTATTTATAAAATATATTTACGATCACGCCTCACCTACGCTGCTCCAGCATAGTATCAACTTCTTAGTAAACAGAGCAAGAAGACCATAGAGGCCCAGCAGAACCAATCATTAAGGACGATAGTAAATGCATCTAAATATATGAGGAACTCGGTCGTCCTCAGGGACCTTCGTATAGAACCTGTCGAGAACTTCACCAAGACGCTGGCGAAGAACATGTTTAGCAGAGCTGACACGTTAAGCCACGACAACTTTAAAAACATTGCCCGAAGGAGATCCATGGCATTGGAATGAAGGTTATATCCTCGAGATATAATCACCCAGATAGCTGAGGGTATAACCTGAAAAAGCCGCTTTCGCTGTTGGTCGCCTGCCGGGCTTCCCCAACGGATTCCACCCAAAGTGGATGGCCTGCGCGGAGAATCGTGAAGATTCTGGGAGTACCTTTGGCTAAACGAGAAGACCATCACAACAAAGAAAACCAATAACACGAAAACATCAAGAATAAATCACCCAAATACCGTTGTGTAGTAATACAGTGCGAAGAAACCACGGTCAGGGGGCAATGCCCCGAAGCCGTTTCCCCGCACCCGAAAGGGCGCACCTTTCGGGTGCGAGAAGACCACGACGATGATACAAGTATAAGCCACCAGTTACCAGGATAAGCCTGGAATTAGGAACGCAAAAGTCACAAACGCTGACATTATGGCGGTGAAATATAACTTTTACGTCTATATCGAGAACGACAGGTAACGACAATAATACCCATGAACAAAAGCCTGTAAAGACAAAACGATCGTAATAAATAATAATATATTATGATAATATATATATATATATATATATATATATATATATATATATATATATATATATATATATATATATATATATATATATATATATAATAATAAATTGTTATAATTGTATCGCACTTTACGCACCCTTCATGTATGAATTACCATCAAATATGATCAAAATTCAGAATCTTCACTAACATTATAAAAAGGTCTGATTTTGTCTGTTTAAAATGGATAAACTAAAAAAACTACTGAAACGACTTTAAAAAATGTTTTACCAATATAAAGCTACATTAATAATATAAAATAAAATATAATAAAGTGTAATTAATTTAGAATGTCTATTGACGTTAGGTCTGCTCTGTGTATCCTGCAAAGGAACCAGTGTGATGATACATAATTTTTATTTATAGACTAGAGTATAAACCAAACATAAATAATAATTTCACTGTCAATAGCACTTTACATAGTCAGTACCAAACAATTTTCACAGACTTTTATGGGTCGTCTGTGTGTAACTTTAATTTTGTAGATTTTAACTTAAACGATTATAGATGGCATTAGTAGTAATTGTAAAACCTCTTGGTGTTTGTAGACTACATACACTATATTTAATATTATGTTTTGTATACTAACTTTCATCCCCCATTTCAGCCTTTAAGGGCCGCTTGCGCGTTCCAGAGTTAAATTATTTAACTTTGAGTTAGCTGCTAACGCAGGGTTATATTTTTATTTTTTCTTGCACTGACAAGAGTTAACACCAAACCATAGGTTAAATAGATAAATATTTAACCCGCCAAAGTTGGGCGGTTAAATTTCTAACTCTGGGTTAAAAACGACAAAATTGTGAGATTATACCGCGTTGTGTTGTGTATTTGATAAGAAATAACAGTTTAATTATGTTTTATTCAATCGTGAATGACTTTTTGTATTCTGACGATGACGAAAAAATTGTCGAATATATTGATTTGGATTTTTTTCAATAGAAGAGTTGCGGAACGAATTGCCCATTTTAATTTGCAGAGAGACAAAGCATTGAACTTACTTCTAGCCAAAACTTTTGCTTTTGGAGAAGATTAGCGCCATCAGTTTTTTTATTTTTAATTATGTGTTTCTATTTTGATATAATATCACAAAGAAGAGAACTGTCACTACTTGTAAAACTTGGGCCACGTAAAAGAGATTTTTTCCAAATTTTTGTAGAAAATAACACTGATTACAAAATGCAAAATTATTATTTTATTAACACGATTCATGAAACTGACGCTTAGGTTTTACAATATATAAAGCCCCCAAAACGCCATATTACGCCATATGACGCAAGAAAAGGATATAATAAGCAAAATATGGTTGTGCGAAAGAGAGAAAAACTTTTGTATTTAGCCGCAGGTAGCAACAGCAGATGAATTTGGATTTGACAGAAAGAAACACCACAATGCAGAGTTAAAACGTTGGGTTAGTATACCTTGTGTTAATTTCTGTTCGTGCAAGATACACCCCGAGTTAAAAAAGTAACAAATTAACTTCGAGTTAGTTAACTCAGAGTTATTTATTTAACTCAAGATTTACGTGCACATTTGCTTGCGCTTTATACATTGTAAAACCTAAGCGTCAGCTTCATGAGTCGTGTTAATAAAATAATAATTTCGCATTTTGTAATCAGTGTTATTTTCTACAAAAATTTGGAAAAAATCTTATTTACGTGGCCCAAGTTTTACAAGTAGTGACAGTTCTCTTCTTTGTGAAAATAGAAAATAGAAACACATAATTAAAAATAAAAAAAACTGATGGCGCTAATCTTCTCCAAAAGCAAAAGTTTTGGCTAGAAGTAAGTTCAATGCTTTGGCTCTCTGCAAATTAAAATAGCCAATTCGTTCCGCAACTCTTCTATTGAAAAAAATCCAAATCATTATATTCGACAATTTTTTCGTCATCGTCAGAATACAAAAAGTCATTCACAATTGAATAAAAGATAATTAAATTGTTATTTCTTATCAAATACACAACACAACGCGGTGTAATCTCACAATTTTGTCGTTTTTAACCCAGAGTTAGAAATTTAACCGCCCAACTTTGGCGGGTTAAATATTTATCTATTTAACCTATGGTTTGGTGTTAACTCTTGTCAGTGCAAGAAAAAATAAAAATATAACCCTGCGTTAGCAGCTAACTCAAAGTTAAATAATTTAACTCTGGAACGCGCAAGCGGCCCTAAGGGATTGATTTTTTAACTTCCCACTACGTATGTAGTTATGGAAGTTGCTTATTTTGCCCCGATTTTGAAAATCAATTTTTCACTAGATCTCCACGTTTTGAGATCCTAGAAACCAGTCTGGCACAAGTCATTTGAAAAAACACAAATTGGCCGAGCCGTCTTTACGAATACATAATATTACGAAATGCGCAAAAATCTAGATTATGTCAGCGCCATGACCAGGGATTTAAAACGTTATCAAATAACAGAACAAATTTTTCGATACATAACGTTATTATTGTAGCGATACCCCAGTAACAAAATTATTTTAGAACACTATGTGTATCGCTATCAAAATAACAGAACGAAATTATGAGCGGTAAATAACGTTATAAATATTGATATTTATGCGACGTTGCCGCGTTTCATGCTGTTTCGTGATTGGTCGTTCGTACTACCATGACTGCGAGTTGGCAACAAGGTACCTACGCAAATTTACAAGTTTGATGTAATGAGACATCGCGATTTACGATTTACGAGACACGCATTAAAAATATTTACAAGCGGTACGCATGGTTTTCAAATAATTATTTTTAAAGGATTCCAACCTACATATAATTAGAAAACAATTCTAACTTTTAATACATATTATTATACCTACATAAGACAATGTATCTTTATGAAACATGTATTTTTCTCCCGTGGGTTTTTATGTAATAAGAAATGTTACTAGGTATCTTAAGTTTTCTTTAAAATGCAAATTATTAACGTAATTTCCCCGTGTTGGTTCCGGGCTCCTTTGTAGAATAGACGAACTGCCGTATTCCCAGCCAGGTCGTAAAAGGCGAGCGATTGGCTATGCGAGTCACTAATACCGTGGTAGAATTCCGGTTTGTCTCACCCGGGTCTGATACCACCGCCTTACCTATTCCTGCCGCAATAGCGTCAGTGATTGTCACTGTTGTCTACCCGTTTAGAGGGTAAGGCAGCCGGTAAATTTATGTTTGTGGCATTAAACCTCGCCACAAGATAGCAACGCACCATTAACATCTTTGGTGTATATAGGCGATGTTGACTCTTTTCATCAGGAGACTCATCTCCTTCTTTGCTGTCTTAAGATATAAAAAAATAAAAAAATGTTTTTTTTTTCAAACAAATGTGTTAATTATTAACTAGCTTTCGCCTGCGGCTTCGCCCGCGTTGTATTAGTAGTAAGTAGCCTACCTATGTCCTTCCCCAGAATTAAGGCTATCCAT
Source organism: Apodemia mormo (assembly GCA_036924255.1). Taxonomy (NCBI): domain Eukaryota; kingdom Metazoa; phylum Arthropoda; class Insecta; order Lepidoptera; family Riodinidae; genus Apodemia; species Apodemia mormo. Next base: position 20,414,096 of record JAUPFN010000021.1, on the reverse strand, counting down.
TTGAAATATCATCACACACAGCTTTGCAGATTAAACATGACCATGAATCATACATTTACAAAGAAACACAAATAGACGGACAATTAGACGTCACTTTAATTTTCATTATGTAATGTGAGAATTCTGTAAGGTTAGAAAGTATCTTCACGCCCATATCCCCGAAGGGGTAGGCAGAGGTACAACAAGTGCACCCACGATTAGCCGAAGATACTTGGTCCCACAAATGTGATAGGTGGCAAGCCTATCGCCAACCGGACACTTTCCAATCCCGGGCAACTTTGTGTTTCTCAGAAAACTGAAAAAACACTTTTTTTTTATGTGCCCAACCCGGGAATCGAACCCGGGACCTCATGTGGTCAACGCCAACGCTGGACCACTAGACCACAGAGGTTAGTATGCATATTATTGAATTTATTGAAGAGCGTGGTTTATAGCAGTAGCAAAATATAAAAATCTGTAAAATATAATTCCTGAAATTTTCCGCTAAATTATTTAAGCATAGATTTTTGTTGGTCTTTTATTATAATTTTTGAATTAAAGCTGTTAAGCACGATGATCCATTTTTTGAACTGTAAAATGTTTTCTTAGTCACAAAATTTATTAATTAAAAAATATAGATGTAGGGTCACTGCGTCGGTAACACGACCGCCTCCAGTATGCGACCACTTGAGGGGCTAGGTTTCTCTAATTAAAATAGCATTTTGACATAAATACGTCTTTGAATTTGCCTTCGTAGACGGGACAGTTCAAAAAACTGATGATAAAAAATTGGGGGATACAGTTTGATGTTATTGCTACATAACTATCACCAACATCCAAAATATATAAAAACCTTAAAAACAACAAAGAAAAATATCGACACGCGGGGTTTGAACCTGCGACCATCTCCCTAAAGCCGGTACGCTCTTCCACTGAGCTAGTGTCGACAGGCTCGAGGCGGCGAAATTCTTCTTTGATATATGATCGAATACGTCGATTGTACTGATCGCTAGGTATACATACGTATAACTAGTTAAATGAGTTCATCGTTACAGATGAAATTCATATTTATAATTTTGATCAGTACTTTCGTATTTCTAAATATTTTTGCGTTATAGCACTCACCCCGTGCTTGGGAAACTGGAAAAACCTTAAAAACAACAAAACTGGCTAGGAGTGCATTAAAGATGCACACTAGTAGGTATATAGAGGAGGGAGGTGTTTAACTACCATATTTGTGATTTTATCCGGCCCCGGGGCCTTTTTATTGTGAAGGTTTTTGTATTCTTCGGTTTTCGTAAGTAATAGGTGGTACCTTACGGTGGTAGCGCCACCCTACGCTCTACTTCGCTATCCAAATGATGGACGGACGTGGTCTAGGTTCGTAGGCAGGTTTGATGGGGAACATTGTGATTGGAACGATGAATGAAAAATGTGACCATCGCAAGATATTAACCGTGACGTCGTCGTATTCACGTAAAAGATGCACGGCTGTGTCCTCAACACAGCCACAACCCGTTTTTTTTTCAGGAGAAAACAATGATTAGTAAGCATTAAATATTCATTGAATACTTCTTCTACAAATCTAGAAAATAGTGCCTGAGTCGGGTGATGACTCAATGGTGTGTTTATGTGTCACGTAGTGCTGCAAAAATACCACGCCGGGCGGCGAACAAAGTTACCTTTTGATACCTTACACTAATGTTACACTCAAACAAGAAGCGTTATTACTTCAATTATAGAGCAATGTTTGTTCGAAAGTTGTAGTCATTTCATTTTTTAGCTTATATTTTTTTAAAATCCAGTGGTCGCAAACTGAAGTACATAAATATCTAATACGCTAGAAAGTGGCCGGGTGGTCGCATTCTGACACTTAAAGCTACATAATATTTTGCTTGTTATAATCTCAATGATGCTTTTATGATTGTATAATTTAGAATCTGATGTTGTAGAAGCATAAAGATGCATGTCATCAGTTTACGACCAAATGTTTTCTTGATAGAACTTTTTTCAATTCACTCACTAAAATAGGTGGTCGCAAACCCACTTTGGTCGAAAATTATGATGTTAGTTTGCGACCGCCCTGATTTAGTACGAAAGAAAGTAAATTAAAATAAGTAAATAAATAAAATATTGCTTTCTTTATATGATGGCAGCCCCGCAAGATAAAAGAAACACAAAATGAAAAATACCAGTTTTCTTAGGACTACTTTAAGGAAAATTTACTCGGCGAGGAAAATAACGTTATCAAAATATTGCTTAACTCTTATGTTGTCAACCACAACCAAATTAGTAAAGAAATATTAAGAAAATACGGTCATCGTGCGTGTAATAGCGTTGTTATCATCCGCGCGGTGACTACTGACAAATGAGTCTAGTCACGAGTTGGGAAAATCACTGTTTGTAAATAATGAACTTCGATGGTGCCTATAAAAGAGAATTTGAATAAACATGTTTTGTATCTATGCGCGGGCGTCCGTATAAGTATAAACATGTCATTGGATAATTAGCTCAACGTTTAAGTACCTACTTTTTTTTTACATATTCGGTATTAAAATCGAGTACTGAATACCCTCTTTTAGTAGGTAGTTTTTATCAGCCAGTTTCTATACAAAATAATTTACAGATGTGAAACGAAAAAACAAGTTGTTGTTAGTCTAGATAATTAGTGTTCAAAATGAATATTTGTTTTTTATATCATAAGATAGCAAACAGGCTGATGGCTCAAGGCAAGACATAATGATATGGTGTCCTGTGATGGCCCCTGATGGTATGAGAAACCATCGCCTATACTCTAGACATCAAAAATGTTAACGGTGCGTTGCCCTCAGTGTGGATGTGTTTGGTGGTGTGGCCACCTTACCCTCCAAACCGGAACAAGACAAAAAACTTGAGAGGTGTCAAGGGACACCCGGATGGAACGAAGTTCCTTGTATTATTATTTACAAAAAACCTGTATACACTCAACAAAAATAATCGTCGCGTCACCACATTGTTCAATGCGAAATAGAAATGAAAATATCTGGCTTGCTTTCTATAAGAGAGAGAGAGAGAGAGAGACAGAGAAACATCCGCACGCCGCACAGCTTACAATACCTTACTATTGCAAAAAGTGTCGTGACAAATTTCGTAAGATTTTTTTCCGTCTAGCCCCCTTTCACAACGCGCGATAAGGGACTTCGTAGAATTTCGACCCACGGTCGAATTTCGGCACCCGTTCGAAATTCGACCGGCGGTTGAAACTTGGCAACCGATCGAAATTCGACACTCGGTCGAAATTCGACTGTCCGTCGAAATTCAACTTTTGGTCGATATTCGACATTCGGCCGAAATTCTGTATAAATGTCGAACATTTGGCACTAGAAAAAAGTAAACAATCAATCAAGTAAAATGTATAATACAATATTTCTGTGCTTACAATACCTTACTACAGCAAAAAGTGTTGTGACAATTTTTCGTAAGAATTTTTTCCGTCTAGCCCCCGTTCACAACGCGCGATAAGGAACTTCGTTCCAATAACAAACAAGTGGTAGATTTCTGCGTTGTCTCGTCCGGGTATTTGGTACCACTGCCTTACCTATTTGTGTCAACGCACCGTTAACATTTTTGATGTCTATAGGCGATGGTTTCTCTTTGCATCAGAATGGCTCTCCTGATGGAAAGAGAAACCATCGCCTATAGACATAAAAAATGTTAACAGTGCGTTGCCATCCGTGTGGCGGGTTTACAATGCCACATGCACAAGTCTACCGGCTACCTTACCCTCCAAACCGAAACAAGACAATGACAAATAGGTGGTAGATTTCTGCTTTATCTCGCCCACGTATTTGGTATCACCGCCTTACCTATTTGTGTCGCAATAGAGTCAATGCTTGTCATCATCATGTTCCGGTATGAATGGTAAGGTAGCCGGTAAACTTATGCACGTGGCCTTAGACCTCGTTACAAGATAGCAACGCATCATTAAGATCTTTGGTGTCTATAGGTGATGATTGACTCTTTCCATCAGAAGACCCGTCTGCTTGTTTGTTATCAAGATATAAAAAAAATTGACATTATTGCGGCAGGAATAGCTAATGCGATGGTATCAAATACACGGGCGAGACGTTGCGGAACTCTACCACCAAGTAGTTATGATGGTAGTGACACAGGGTGAAGTAGGGGATAAAAGTTTGTATGAAACTTTATATTCCTTGGACATACTTGCATAAAATTTCGTATGAATTGAGTAAAATTGTCTGTTTATTTAAGACAAAAAAAAGTGTTATTTGTTATATGTACCGTGTATATACATCCATATGCATTTAGTTAAACCCGGTTATTTTAATGTTACAAACAGACACTCCAATTTTATATATTTGTATAAATTACTTTAGTATGTTCGATAGGTATGTTACCAATAGTTAGTTTTATTTTTCGTGTTTTACTTAAATTTTGATAATAAAATATATTTTAATAAATAACTAATATGAACATGTTAATATTATTTTTATACAATATTAGCGGCCCACCCGACTACGTCGAGATTTTTAATAAAGTAGCTTATAAAGAAAGGTTAAATAAGTCTACCCCGCGTTGGTCCCGGGCTCCTTTGAAGAATAGGCCAACTGCCAGGTAGGTCGTAAGAGGCGACTGATTGGATTTACGAGTCACTACCATCATGGCTACTAGGTGGTAAAGTTCTGCATTGTCTCGCCCGGGTCTGGTACCACCGCCTTACCTATTCCTGCCGCAATAGCGTTAGTGCTTGTCACTGTCGTGTTACGGTTTGGAGGGTAAGGTAGTCGGTAAACTTATGCAAGTGGCATTAGACCTCGCCACAAGATAGCAACGCACCATTAACACTTTTGGTGTCTATAAGCGATAGTTGACTCTTTCCATCAGGAGACCCATCTGCTTGTTTGCTATCTAATGACATAAAAAAAAGTTCTAAAGTAAATATACGCGAGCGAAGCCGTGGGTAACAGCTAGTCTCGCTATGAAAGGTATAAAGGAATAGGTACTTTCCTGTTTATAATTACGAAACTTCACACTAAATATAAATGTAATATTAATTATTTAAAAATTTGAAAAACAGTATTTTAAAAATAATAGTCCCAAAAACTGGTACATTCAACAAATACTTCAAACTCGGATGAAAACCTCTAATTTTAAATCTAACTTGTCCGATATGTGAAATACAAGAAACAACAAGCGGAGCACAAATGAGTGAATCATAATACCTACCATATACCATAACGAAATTTTTTGGATATAACAGAACGTAATGAATAACGTTATTAAATAGTAACAAATTCTGTATCATTATTGTATAGCGCTATGCTTGAAAATATCGTTATGTCTTGCCATGACCAGGGATTTAAAACGTTATCAAATAACAGAACAAATTTTTCGATACATACCGTTATTATTGTAGCGATACCTCAGTAACAAAATTATTTTAGAACACTATGTGTATCGCTACCAAAATAACAGAACGAAATTATGAGCGGTAAATAACGTTATAAATATTGATATTTATGCGACGTTGCCGCGTTTCATGCTGTTTCGTGATTGGTCGATGGTTCGCCTACTACCATGACTGCGAGTTGGCAACAAGGTACCTACGCAAATTTACAAGTTTGATGTAATGAGACATCGCGATTTACGAGACACGCATTAAAAATATTTACAAGCGGTACGCATGGTTTTCAAATAATTATTTTTAAAGGATTCCAACCTACATATAATTAGAAAACAATTCTAACTTTTAATACATATTATTATACCTACATAAGACAATGTATCTTTATGAAACATGTTCTTTTCTCCCGTGGGTTTTTATGTAATAAGAAATGTTACTAGGTATCTTAGAGTTTTCTTTAAAATGCAAATTATAAACGTAATTTCCCCTGGTTGGTTCCGGGCTCCTTTGTAGAAAGACGAACTGCCGTACTCCCAGGCAGGTCGTAAAATTCGAGCGATTGGCTATGCGAGTCACTACTACCATGGTAGAATTCCGGATTGTCTCACCCGGGTCTGATACCACCGCCTTACCTATTCCTGCCGCAATAGCGTCAGTGCTTGTCACTGTTGTCTTCCCGTTTAGAGGGTAAGGCAGTCGGTAAATTTATGTTTGTGGCATTAGACCTCGCCACAAGATAGCAACGCACCATTAACATCTTTGGTGTATATAGGCGATGTTGACTCTTTTCATCAGGAGACTCATCTCCTTGTTTGCTATCTTAAGATATAAAAAAATAAAAAAATGATTTTTTTCAAACAAGTGTGTTAATTATTAACTAGCTTTCGCCCGCGGCTTCGCCCGCGTAGTATTAGTAGTAAGTAGCCTACCTATGTCCTTCCCCAGAATTAAGGCTATCCATTTGAAATATCATCACAAACAGCTTTGCCATGACCATGAATCATACATTTACAAAGAAACACAAATAGACAGACAATTAGACGTCACTTTAATTTTCATTATTTTCATTATGAGAATTCTGTAAGGTTAGTATGCATATTATTGAATTTATTGAAGAGCGTGGCTTATAGCAGCAGCAAAATATAAAAATCTGTAAAATATAATTCCTGAAATTTTGCGCTAAATTATTTAAGCATAGATTTTTGTTTGTCTTTTATTATAATTTTTGAATTAAAGCTGTTAAGCACGATGATCCATTTTTTGAACTGTAAAATGTTTTCTTAGTCACAAAATTTATTAATTAAAAAATATCGATGTAGGGTCACTGCGTCGGTAACGCGACCGCCTTCAGTATGCGACCACTTGAGGGGCTAGGTTTCTTTAATTACAGTACCCGGCGATAAATATTGCACATCGAACTTTGGAAAGAGACAATCGGATAATTTCGGCTTCGTAAAGCGTTATCTCTGTCCCACACTACCTATGTGACGTTTAGTCAGTCGTTGTTCAAGTACGATAGAGTGCAGTCGCGTTCCGAAAAAAAATATATATTTAGAGTTGTAACACCCACAAATTTAAATAATTTAAAGTTGTAATATGGCATCTTTCGGAAAAAGAGGGAAACCTTTACGAGGTCAGTCACGTGAAATTATCTACAATGTTTATAAATACTTTGTAAGCGAAGCTGATAGATTTAAAAAAAAGTAGATGAAAATGTAAGTTGTTATTTTAAGAAGATTCAAGAGCGAGTTGCAAATGCCACTGGAATTTCAAGAAGAACTTTGAACAATATATTAAACGAAGTCAGTACTGAAACACATTCGACTGAAATTAAGTTCAGCACTCCAAAAAAAGGGAGACGAAAAAAGCAATTTCGTTTGGATATGGACGATTTTGATTACGATGTTGTTCGAAGAATGGTGTATGATTTTCACTTACGATTTAATGAACTGCCAACAATAAAATCATTAAAAGCTAAGTTATCTGAAGCTATTAATTACAATGGGTCTGAAAAAACGTTGAGAAAAATACTTCATGACATGGGATTTCAGTTCACTAAAATGGAAGATAATCGAAAAATTCTAATGGAAAAGCACGACGTTAGTCTCAAACGAATGGAATACCTTGATAAAATACGCAAATTTCGCGAAACAGGAAAAAATATCGTCTACATGGATGAGTCATATATACATGCATCCCACACTAAAGGGAAATCTTGGAGTGACGATAAGAAAAAAGGAGTAAAAAAGCCAATTTCAAAAGGTCAACGTTTGATAATAGTTCATGCGGGAAATGAAAAAGGCTTTGTACCCGGTGCTTTTTTAACGTATAAATCCACGGACACTACAGGTGACTATCACAATGAAATGAATAACGATAACTATGAGAAATGGCTGGTTAACCAATTAATCCCAAATATACCCAGTGATTCTGTTCTAGTTATCGACAACGCACCCTATCACAACAAGTATGTTGAGAGACCCCCCAACTCAAACACCATTAAACGGGAAATGATCAACTGGTTAAACAGACATGAAATTCCAGTTGATCCAAAATTAACAAAAACCCAGATTTACGCTATTATATGTCAGCACAAGGAGAGGTATACAGAGTTTTCTGTGGACAAAATACTTGCCGAACATGGGCACACTGTGTTGCGATTGCCACCATATCATCCGGATTTTAATCCAATTGAAAATATATGGTCTCAACTGAAAGGCTATGTAGCCTCTAGAAATGTGGGTATGAACTTAACTACAGTAAAAACATTATTGACTGAAAAAGTAAACATGATCGGCGCTGAAGAGTGGAAAAAGGTTTGCGATCATGCAATCAAATGTGAGAATGAATATAGAAGCATTCAACACAGTTTAGACAATTACACTGATAGATTAGTAATAAATACGGCTGATAGTGACAGTGATATTGACCTCTTTGAGAGCACAGATAGTGAAATGGAAGTAATTGAGAATTAGAATTATTATTATTTTTATTGCAATGTCTCATTTTAGCAATAGGTATAATGGTGTTTATTATGTACACTAAAGCTGTAATGTTCCAAAATAATTAAATACGTAAACATAATGTAAAAATGTTTTTTTATTTTATTTTACCCCAACCTAAAGCCATCACTTATAGAAAACTTAGTGTATTTTATACAAAGAATAAAAATATCAAAAGAAGCAAATCATACTTGTTTTAACAGCTCCTAATAGGTACCGGACTGTTTGTATTTTGTGCGACAGAGATAACGCTCTACGAAGCCGAAATTAGCCGATTGTCTCTTTCCAAAGGTCGATGTGCAATATTTATCGCCGGGTACTGTAAAGATAATAGCATTTTGACATAAATACGTCTTTGAATTTGCCTTCGTAGAGGGGACAGTTCAAAAAACTGATGATAAAAAAATTGGGGGATACAGTTTGATGTTATAGCTACATAACTATCACTAACATCCAAAATATAGAAAAACCTTAAAAACAACAAAGAAAAATATCGACACGCGGGATTTGAACCTGCGACCATCTCCCTAAAGCCGAGACGCTCTTCCACTGAGCTAGTGTCGACAGGCTCGAGGCGGCGAAATTCTTCTTTGATATATGATCGAATACGTCGATTGTACTGATCGCTAGGTATACATATTTATAACTAGTTAAATGAGTTCATCGTTACAGATGAAATTCACATTTATTATTTTGATCAGTACTTTCGTATTTCTAAATATTTTTGTGTTATAGCACTCACCCCGTGCTTGGGAAACTGGTAAAACCTTAAAAACAACAAAACCGGCTAGGAGTGCATTAAAGATGCACACTAGTAGGTGTATAGAGGAGGGAGGTGTTTAACTACCATATTTGTGATTTTATCCGGCCCCGGGGCCTTTTTATTGTAAAGGTTTTTGTATTCTTCGGTTTTCGTAAGTAATAGGGGGTCACTTTACGGTGGTAGCGCCATCCTACGCTCTACTTCGCTATCCAAATGATGGACGGACGTGGTCTAGGTTCGTAGGCGGGTTTGATGGGGAACATTGTGATTGGAACGATGAATAAAAAATGTGACCATCGCAAGATATTACCCGTGACGTCGTCGTATTCACGTAAAAGATGCACGGCTGTGTCCTCAACACAGCCACAACCCGTTTTTTTTTCAGGAGAAAACAATGAATAGTAAGCATTAAATATTCATTGAATACTTATGTAGTAAGAAAATCATAAATTTAAATCTATCGGACTTAACCCAAATCTAGAAAATAGTGCCTGAGTCGGGTGATGACTCAATGGTGTGTTTATGTGTCACGTAGTGCTGCAAAAATACCACGCCGGGCGGCGAACAAAGTTACCTTTTGATACCTTACACTAATGTTACGATCAAACAAGAAGCGTTATTACTTCAATTATAGAGCAATGTTTGTTCGAAAGTTGTAGTCATATCATTTTTTAGCTTATATTTTTTTTAAATCCAGTAGTCGCAAACTAAAGTACATAAATATCTAATACGCTAGAAAGTGGCCGGATGGTCGCATTCTGACACATAAAGCTACATAATATTTTGCTTGTTATAATCTCAATGATGCTTTTATGATTGTATAATTTAGAATCTGATGTTGTAGAAGCATAAAGATGCATCTCATCATTTTACGACCAAATGTTTTCTTGATAGAACTTTTTTTAATTCACTCACTAAAATAGGTGGTCGCAAACCCACTTTGGTCGAAAATTATGATGTTAGTTTGCGACCGCCCTGATTTAATACGAAAGAAAGTAAATTAAAATAAGTAAATAAATAAAATATTGCTTTATTTATATGATGGCAGCCCCGCAAGATAAAAGAAACAAAATGAAAAATACCAGTTTTCTTAGGACTACTTTAAGGAAAATTTACTCGGCGAGGAAAATGACGTTACCAAAATATTGCTTAACTCTTATGTTGTCAACCGCAACCAAATTAGTAAAGAAATATTAAGAAAATACGGTCACCGTGCGTGTAATAGCGTTGTTATCATCCGCGTGGTGACTACTGACAAATGAGTCTAGTCACGAGTTGGGAAAATCACTGTTTGAAAATAATGAACTTCGAAGGTGCCTATAAAAGAGAATTTGAATAAACATGTTTTGTATCTATGCGCGTGCGTCCGTATAAGTATAAACATGTCATTGGATAATTAGCTCAACGTTTAAGTACCTAATTTTTTTACATATTCGGTATTAAAATCGAGTACTGAATACCCTCTTTTAGTATGTAGTTTTTATCAGCCAGTTTCTATACAAAATAATTTACAGATGTGAAACGAAAAAACAAGTTGTTGTTAGTCTAGATGATTAGTGTTCAAATTAATATTTGTTTTTTATATCATAAGATAGCAAATAAGCTGATGGCTCTCCTGATGGTATGAGAAACCATCGCCTATACTCTAGACATCAAAAATGTTAACGGTGCGTTGCCCTCAGTGTGGATGTGTTTGGTGGTGTGGCCACCTTACCCTCCAAACCGGAACAAGACAAAAAACTTGAGAGGTGTCAAGGGACACCCGGATGGAACGAAGTTCCTTTTATTATTATTTATAAAAAACCTGTATACACTCAACAAAAATAATCGTCGCGACACCACATTGTTCAATGCGAAATAGAAATGAAAATATCTGGCTTGCTTTCTATAAGAGAGAGAGACAGAGAAACATCCACACGCCGCACAGCTTACAATACCTTACTATTGCAAAAAGTGTCGTGACAACTTTTCGTAAGAATTTTTTCCGTCTAGCCCCCTTTCAAAACCCGCGATATGGGACTTCGTAGAATTTCGACCCGCGGTCGAATTTCGGCACCCGGTCCTATTTCAGAACCCGGTCGAATTTCGGCTCCGGTCGAATTTCGACCCACGGTCGAATTTCGGCACCCGGTCGAAATTCGACCGGCGGTCGAAACTTGGCGACCGATCGAAATTCGACACTCGGTCGAATTTCGACACTCGATCGAAATTCGACTGTCCGTCAAAATTCAACTTTTGGTCGAAATTCGACATTCGGCCGAAATTCTGTATAAATGTCAAACATTTGGCACTAGAAAAAAGTAAACAATCAATCAAATATAATGCACGAGCTAAAGGAAAGTGGCTGGATATTTCTGTGCTTACAAAACCTTACTATAGCAAAAAGGGTTGTGACAATTTTTCGTAAGAATTTTTTCCGTCTAGCCCCCTTTCACAACGCGCGATAAGGAACTTCGTTCCAATAACAAACAAGTGGTAGATTTCTGCGTTGTCTCGTCCGGGTATTTGGTACCACTGACTTACCTATTTGTGTCAACGCACCGTTAACATTTTTGATGTTTATAGGCGATGGATTTTCTTTGCATCAGGATGGCTCTCCTGATGGAAAGAGAAACCATCGCCTATAGACATCAAAAATGTTAACGGTGCATTGCCATCCGTGTGGCGGGTTTACAATGCCACATGCACAAGGCTACCTTACCCTCCAAACAGAAACAAGACAATGACAAATAGGTGGTAGATTTCTGCTTTATCTCGCCCGCGTATTTGGTACCACCGCCTTACCTATTTGTGTCGCAATAGAGTCAATGCTTTTCATCATCATGTTCCGGTATGAATGTTAAGGTAGTCGCTAAACTTATGCATGTGGCCTTAGACTTCGTTACAAGATAGCAACGCATCATTAAGATCTTTGGTGTCTATAGGTGATGATTGACTATTTCCATCAGAAGACCCGTCTGCTTGTTTGTTATCAAGATATAAAAAAAATTGACATTATTGCGGCAGGAATAACTAATGCGATGGTATCAAATACACTGGCGAGACGTTGCGGAACTCTACCACCAAGTAGTTATGATGGTAGTGACACGTACCTACAGTCAATCGGTCGCCTTTTACGACTTACCAGGCAGAACAGTAGTTGGTCTATTCTTGAAAGGAGACAGGACCAACACGGAGAAATATAATATTATGAAAGTTTGAGCAGGGTTCTTTTTTTTTGAGCAGGTTTAATTTTTATTGCGCAATATTTTTTTTCTTGCACTGTGTAGGCTAAATATTGCACAATATTTTTCAATTCAGAGGTTGGAGCGGTCGAGTTCGGTCAGACACGGTGTTTAATGTATGGTTGTGTCATAAATTTATGCAAAATGGCGAACAAGAATGCTATAAAAGATAAAGAACGGGAGTTTTTACTTGAATGTATAGAATTGTATGGAGATTTATTTAACTAAATCACCAGCATGGTTGCCGCCAAAACTTCGTCGTCAGACATGTTGCTCGCTCGAAAATATTGATCAGACTGGTTTGTCAATTTTATTGAGTGAATTTAATAAACGTTTGGAGTCAAAAGGGTGTTTAATATTATTGCACAATAAAGTATTGCCCAATGTTATTGTTGGTCTATGAGGCGCCTTAGGGCTAGAAATTTGAATTTTTTTTATATCATAAGACAGCAAACAAGCAGATGGGTCTCCTGATGGAAAGAGTAAACCGTCGCCTATAGACACCAAAGGTGTTAATGGTGCGTTGCTATCTTGTGGCGAGAACCAATGCCACATGCATAAGTTTAATGGCTACCTTACCCTCTAAACCGCAACACGACAGCGACAAGCACTGATGCTATTGCGGCAGGAATAGACAAGCGGTGGTACCAGGCCCGGGCGAGACAATGCAAAACTCTAGTAGCCATGATGGTAGTGACTCGCATAGACAATTGGTCGCCTTTTACGACGTGCCTTGAAGAACGGCAGTTGGTCTATTCTTCAAAGGAGCCCGAGACTAACTCGGGGAAAACACGTATTTTCCTTATAATGTAGGCATCCAATAAGGAAGGATTTTTCAAAATTCAACCTAGAAGGGGGTGAAGTAGGGGATAAAAGTTTGTATGAAACTTTTTATTCTCTGGACACATTTGCATGAAATTTCGTATGAATTGAATAAAAAAAATAATTAATTACGTTAAAACCTTAAAAACAACAAAGAAAAATATTGACATGTGGGATTTGAACCTGCGACCATCTCCCCAAAGCCGTTTTTAAGGTTTTTCCAGTTTCCGAAGCCCGGGGTGAGTGCTATAACACAAAAATAATGAATAACGTGTTTAAGCGTATCTCAAGGTTCGATCCCTACGAGGGTAAAATAGGGGATGAAAGTTTTATACGACCGCACAAACCATTGCCAAACCATTAGTGTTAGACAATTGAAATTTTGCACACGTATTCCTCTTATGACGGATGAATTCACTAAAAAGGATAATTAAAAATTCAACCCTCAAAGGGGAAATAGGGGATAAAACTTTTAAACATTTATTCCTCAGACATATTTGCATGAAATTTCATATGAATTGAGTATGTCAAAAATAATGAGTTACGTATTTCAGCGTTTTTCAAAATTCCACCCCGTAAAGGGTAAAATAGGGCAAGAAAGTTTTATATAAAGTTTTATATAAACGCACAGGCCAGAAGAACTATTCAAAATTCAACCCTGAAGGGGGTGTAATAAGTCTGTTTAAGACAAGAAAAAGTGTTATTTTGTTATATGTACCGTGTATATACATCCATATGCATTTAGTTAAACCCGGTTATTTTAATGTTACAAACAGATACTCCAATTTTATATATTTGTATAAATTACTTTAGTATGTTCGATAGGTATGTTACCAATAGTTATTCTTATTTTTCGTGTTTTACTTAAATTTTGATAATAAAATATATTTTAATAAATAACTAATATGAACATGTTAATATTAATTTTTATACAATATTAGCGGCCCACCCGACTATGTCGAGATTTTTAATAAAGTAGCTTATAAAGAAAGGTTAAATAAGTTGTCTTGTAAGAAAGGTTAAATAAGTCTACCCCGAGTTGGTCCCGGGCTCCTTTGAAGAATAGGCCAACTGCCAGGTAGGTCGTAAGAGGCGACTGATTGGATTTACGAGTCACTACCATCGTGGCTACTAGGTGGTAGAGTTCTGCATTGTCTCGCCCGGGTCTGGTACCACCGCCTTAGCTATTCCTGCCGCAATAGTGTTAGTGCTTGTCACTGTCGTGTTCCGGTTTGGAGGGTAAGGTAGTCGGTAAACTTATGCATGTGGCATTAGACCTCGCCACAAGATAGCAACGCACCATTAACACCTCTGGTGTCTATAAGCGGTAGTTGACTCTTTCCATCAGGGGTCTCCTGATGGAAAGATCTGCTTGTTTGCTATCTAATGACATAAAAAAAAGTTCTAAAGTAAATATACGCGAGCGAAACCGTGGGTAACAGCTAGTCTCGCTATGAAAGGTAGGTACTTTCCTGTTTATAATTACGAAACTTCACACTTAATATAAATGTAATATAAATTATTTAAAAATTTGAAAAACAGTATTTTAAAAATAATAGTACCAAAAACTGGTACATTTAACAAAATCTTTCAAACTCTGATGAAAACCTCTAATTTTAAATCTAACTTGTCCCATATGTGAAATACAAAAAACAACAAACGGAGCACAAATGAGTGAATCATAATACCATATACCATAACGAAAATTTTTGGATATAACAGAACGTAATGAATAACGTTATTAAATAGTAACAAATTCTGTATCATTATTGGATAGCGCTATGCTTGAAAATATCGTTATGTCTTGCCTTGAGCAATAACGATATCACATAATACCGGTATTTCAATCCTTGGCCATGACCCAATAGATGCCAAATGTCAATTATGTTAGCTGTCGTTTCAGAAGTTGTAACATCTTGCCAATTTTTAAAGTGATTTTATTGTATTGCTCAATAAATATATGTAACTTACAACGATTTTACATTATATATATATATATATATATGTGTATATATATATATATATATATATATATATATATATATATATATATATATATATTTGTTGATCGTAGAGTGTTAAATATAAGGGTTATATATAAATTTTTAATGCTGGTTAACTCTTTTCACTAGGAGACCAGATGGTCTCCCGGTGAAAAGAGTCAACCATTACCTAAAGACACCAAAAATGTTCATGGTCCGTTGCTATCTTGTGGCGAGGTCTAATGCCACATGCATAAGTTTACCGGCTATCTTACCCTCCAATACAGACTAACAACATTGCGGCAGGAATAGGTAAGGCCGGGGTGCCGGACCCGGGCGAGACAATGCAGAACTCAACGACTTAGTAGCCACGATGGTAGTGAGTCGCATAGCCGATCGATTGCCTTTTACGACCTGGCTGGCAGAACAGTAATCGGTCTATTCTTCAAAGAAGCCCAGACCAACACGGGGTAAAGTAGAGATAATATTTCAGTGGCAAGAAATCGAGTCAATAAACATTTCAATTTTTCTCACATTTTATATTTATATCATTAGATAACAAACAAAAAAGCGGCTCTCCTGATGAAAAGGAAATCGTTGACTATAGACTCCATAGATGTTATTATTGCATTGCTATCCGTATAGGGGGATGGCAATGCCACATGCATAAATCTACCACTTACTTTACCCTCCAAACCAGGACACGACAATACTAATGTCGTGTCCTGCTTTAGAGAGTAAGGTAGCTGACAATGACAAGTATTGTTGTTATTACAACAGGAATAGCTAAAGCGGTGGTATCTGGTAGTCATGGTGGTAGTGAGACATATAGCCAATCGTTTGCATTTTATGAACTGCCTAGTAGAAGGTCTATTCTTCAAAAGGAGCTCAGACCAGCATGTGGGAAACAGCCCGCAAAACTAACAGGAAAGCAAATAACTTATTTTTAAAAGGAACTTGAGTCTGTCAGGGGAACCTCTTCGCCTTGCCTGTTGTTTACAAACTACCTGGAAGGCACAAAAATATTTTATAAAATTATGAGAAAGCCAGATCGATGCAGGAATTGCAGGCAAGACATGTAAACTGAGTAATGTTAATGGATTACCGCAATCAAGTTACCTTCAATGCGGTGAGGCAAGGTTGTGATGGTTTAAAAGCAATAATATAAACAGACCTATTAAATCTTCATAGCTTATTAGTTATCTGAAAAATCGGCTAAGTGCGAGTCGGACTCGCAAATCGAGGGTTCTGTACAAACTTGTATAAATGATAGCAACAACATATCAACCGCAAAATAACCAAAATATTTTTAATATAATAAAAATCAGTACAATCGACGAAATCGATCATATAGCAAAAAATAATTTCGCCACGTCGAGCCTGTTGACACTAGTTCAGTGGTAGAGCATCCCGGCTTTAGGGAAAGAGTCGCTGGTTCAATTCCTGCGTGTCGATATTTTTCTTTGTTGTTTTTAAAGTTTTTCAGGCTACGCAGGCTACCCCTAGATCACGAGGCAGTCAATACGTTATTAGAATTAAATTAATTATAATAATAAGTTGTTTTTATCTTCCCGCTACGTTACTGTTATAAGTTACTGATTGACTCGCTTTTCGAAAATCAAGTTTTCATCTAGTTCCCCCGTACTGGTTCCGGGCTTCTTTAAAGAATATACCTACTACCATTCTGCCAGACAGGTCGTAAAAGGTAACCGAATGGCTATGCGTTTCACTACCTTCGTCACTACTAGGTGGTAGAGTTCCGCAATGTCTCACCCGGGTAATTGGGACCACCGCCTTACCAATGCTTGTCAGAATAGCGTCAATGCTTGTCATTGTTGTGTTCCGGTTTAGAGGGTAAGCTAGCCGGTAGACTTAGGCGTGTGGCATCAAGTAGACGAGGGGTCTACACACGGTCACATGGATAGAAATGCACCATTAACATCTTTGGTATCTATAGATAATGGTTTCCCTTTTTATGAGGAGAGTCATCTGCTGCTTCCAATCACGGGACAATTCTGAAAAAAGGTTGTTTCCTTCTAGAGATCCAGCAAAAATACACTTTCCCATTTGTAGCACCGCCTTTTATCAAAGAAATTGTCGTGGGATGATAATAAAAGTTTTTAATTACATGCCACAAACTATTAGGGAGCTAAGTTCCAAAAGACTTACAAAAGAACTAAGGAAGTGGTTAATTGATTTTTCGTTCTATACTTTCGAGGAATTATTTTCATACAAGATTAAAAAGAAATCTTAAGAGTTCAAAATACCCACCTGTTGTAGGGTTTTATTAGAATATTAAGTAAGTTAAACAAAATTAAGTTGTAAACTATAGTTATTTTTAACTACATATATCTATATATTAGTCAGAATAGGTTAAATATTGTTAAACTTCTCAAATATTCGAATCAAGAAATAAATGAAATAATATTTTCATATTAATGTTATTAACAAACAATATAGCTTTTTTATATTTTTATTTATGAAAAATATTAAACATAGATTATAGATTCTTAATTAATATATACACTTTTCTTAAATAAATTTTTGACGATTTTATCTCTGATTATATGTAATAATTGCCTTTAACATGTAGGTTTGTAGGTAAGTAGTTATATAAAGTTTGAGTATTTGATAAGTATGCCACCTATTCATAACTAAATACTGAAGAACTGTAATTAATAGTTATGGAGTAATGTAATTAAATGGAGCTTCTAAGCAAAATATTTTAATCTAAAAATAATTTTAAATGACAATATTATCCCTTTGATTTAATGAATATAATTTGTTACAATTATTTATATCTAATACCGTAATGTTTTTGGTTAAAATTTTTGCATGTCAATACTTTGACTAACTGTGTAGAACGTTATACTTTTTAACATCTATAATAATAATAATAATAATATTTATTTGCCAAATGTGCGTACAGCACATTTGGCAAATAAATATTATTATTATTCTTTGCTATCTTATGATAATAGGTCGGGGCAAAAGTATTTCATATTGTTACGTACTCGGGTTCGTAATTGTAAGAAAACACCACTTATATTAAATCCGTGTATTTACAAAACACAACACAACGTAATACTAAAATACACTTTACACCCTAGTCACTCGCTATACTATCACTGAACTTAGAACACTAAAAATAAAACACTTCTCGCTTCGCACTGGTCACTTGATGTATCGCTCTCGATCGCTTGATGAAAACTGCCTTGTGTTTGTCAACACTTCTCTATTTATAGGCAGGGTAAAGTCCTAGCTGGATCCAGAAAAATCTAAATGTATCGGGAAACAATGAATCACTTCTTACCGTAAACATGTTATGAGTCATAAATTCTAGTACGCGCTACTTTCAACCTTATGCCATATCCCACAAAGTCCATTATGGCATAGCCCAGGTCAACTATTTGTTTGTTAATAAGAGTAGCGATCTCTTTCTTTTATTTCTAGATAGTTAGCGCGCGCGCTCCTACTCTACACGCTTCTAGATTATTCGTAACACTACCCCCCTCTTAGTTATGTTCGTTCCGAACATCATTACTTCCATTATAGATATATAGATCAACATGAACAATCTTCATGGTCCCTCTTGGTTGCTTCTGCACTCGGTAGGTTACGTCATTGATCCGTGTGATTACTTTCTATGGCCCATCCCAACATCGCTGTAACTTAGGTGATTTTCCTTTTCGTCGAACCGGATTATGTAGCCAAACAAGAGATCCTTCCTGAAAACCTCGATGATTGGCGTTTCGGTCGTATCTGGTCTTCATCCGCTGATTTGATTCTAATGCGTTTTCACTTATTAACGAGTGTATATCGCGTAACCTCTCACGAATGTCTTCAACATGTTCCGGTATACTTAATTGGGTCTCTGCATTCGGTGGCGGGCCTCCAGTCATTAAGTCTGCTGGTATACGTAACTGTCTGCGAAGTTGGCATAGGCTGGCATCACTTTTATGCTTTCGTGTTCCGCTGTTCGGTAAGCCAGTAAGAACAGAGGTATGTATTTATCCCAGTCCTTTTGGTGATCTTCTACCAGCTTGGCTAAGTGTCTTTCCAAAGTTTGGTTAAATCGTTCGAGCATTCCATCAGATTGCGGGTGATAAGGTGTAGTTCTTGTTTTGTACACTCCTAATAATTTACACATTTCCTGGAATACATTAGATTCAAAGTTTCTGCCTTGGTCTGAATGAATCTCCAGCGGAACGCCAAATCTGCATATCACCTCATTGACTAATTTCTCAGCAACCGTCGTGGCTTCCTGATTAGGGATTGCGAACACCTCCGGCCATTTCGTGAAGTAATCCATCACGACCATAAAATACTTGTTTCCGTTATCTGTCTTAAGAAATGGCCCAGCCACGTCAATCGCTATCCTTTCTCAGGGGACTCCCACGTTGTATAGTCTAATGTTGCCTCGGCTCCTAACCTGCGGACCTTTCACTGCTGAGCATAACGTATATTTTCGGCACCAATTCTCGACATCTTCTCGGCAATTCAACCAGTAAAAATGCTCTCGTACCTTTACCAATGTTTGTCGTACTCCAAGATGTCCCCCAGAAACCCCATCATGCAACTCACGTAATACGCCCTTGATAAGTTTTCTTGGCACGACCAACTGTAGATGATGTTCTCTTCCTGAAGGTTTTTCCCATTTGCGGTACAGTAAGCCATTTGCAATACAAGGCTTTCCCACTGCGCCCAATAACTTTTCGTAATGGCGCTGAAGGGAGCCAGCTCTTGCCATTCGGGTTTTCCCGTTTCTTGCTTCATCCAATCTATTAGAGGCCGCAAATCTCTATCTTCATACTGGGCCTTACGCATCTCATCAGTTTCCCACCTGTCATCCGTAGGCTTAGCTCGCAGTACTTGAACCCTTTCCTTCGTCTCCATCCTTACACAATGCTTACAATCTTCCGTACAAGGTCGTCGTGATAATGCATCCACATTCAAGTGAGACCTTCCACTACACTGTACTGTATTCCTCGATCTCAGATTACCATTGCTAGCCGCTTCTGATGGCCCTACAGTTCTTGTGGCCCCAGTGTTCCGCGTTGAGCTGCAGTTCTTGCCATTAATCAATCCCTTAATGGATAAACTGTTGCGTTCGCTTACCTGGAGTACCACAGCTTTTGGGGCTGTTTCTCGATTAGCCAGCACCTGCTGTTTGACCTTGGCTGTTACTCGTTTCCTTGTTGGTTCAACAGGCTGTTTAACCTGCCTGCTCTCTTCAGCTGCTGAGTCTCCTGCTGCTCGCTGTCGCCAATTTACTGAAACAGTAGGTTTAGGTTTGGCTGGGTAGTTAACCTTAATGTGTCCACGTTCACCGCAAGCGTAGCACATGGGGCCCAGTCTCCTAGGTTCCACTTCCTTTGTTTAAGCCACAACTTCTGTAACCTCACGTACTTTATGTGCTCGAGGTTCGTGGCGAACAGCTTCTACCTCCAGCGCATGAGCCAACGCCTCCTTCATCGTCACGTGGTGCTGAAAGCGAACAGTAGCACGCACTTCCAGGTCTCTAATTCCATCAATAAACGCCTGGACGATGGTGTTATTCACTGTATTAGCGTCGGCTGAAGGATACGTTTACCTCACAAGCTTCTCAATTTCCACGGCCCATTGTTGAAGTCCCTTGCTGCTCCTTTGTACAAGGTCCTTTAATTGGGCACGGAAAACATGCTCCAAGTGACGCTCACCGTAGCGATATAGCAAACTGATACTCTTTAGGCATTGCATCCAACACAGAGAGCACCTGTCCCCGTAACGCCGTGCTCAGGGCTGTAAGACAATGTTCGTCCATCCAACCACTGGCTTTCGCTGCTATTTCAAATTGAGTCCTGTACGCACTCCATGAAGTAAGACCGTCATAAGTGGGTACCTTTACCCGAGGACCTACCTGGTGAGAACAACTATTAATGGCAACACCTGATTTAACACCAGTGATCTTCATTTTCATAAATTCCTTCTCAAGTTGGTCCATATTCACACTTATTTTATCGCAGTTAGCCTCCAACTGGTCAACCCTCTTCTCAACACCCTTCACATCGCGCTTGACGAGGCCCACGTCGCGTTTTAACTGGTCTTGCTTCGCCACGATAACTGACAATTTATCATCAAAACCAGGTAAATGTTCCTTGATCTGTTCCCGTAGCGTTTGTTGTATAGCCGTCAGTATAACAGAGAGATCAGTAGGCGCTGCGCTCGACGATAGTGACGTGCTGGCAACACTTGCAGGTTCATCACCAGCACGCATCTCGGTGTCCTCTGACACCCTCTGTGTCTCAGCCTGAGACCTGTTGGTAACACCTTCCTTCGGAATAAGTGGCATTTCACAATTTCACTTCCGACACCAGTTGTTACGTACTCGGGTTCGTAATTGTAAGAAAACACCACTTATATTAAATCCGTGTATTTACACAACACAACACAACACAACGTAATACTAAAATACACTTTACACCCTAGTCACTCGCTATACTATCACTGAACTTGGAACACTACACAATAAAACACTTCTCGCTTCGCACTGGTCACTTGATGTATCGCTCTCGATCGCTTGATGAAAACTGCCTTGTGTTTGTCAACACATCTCTATTTATAGGCAGGGTAAAGTCCTAGCTGGATCCAGAAAAATCTAAATGTATCGGGAAACAATGAATCGCTTCTTATCGTAAACATGTTAGATTCATAAATCCTAGTACACGCTACTTTCAACCTTATGTCCCCCATATCCCACAAAGTCCATTATGGCATAGCCCAGGTCAACTATTTGTTTGTCAATAGGAGTAGCTATCTCTTTCTTTTATTTCTAGATAGTTAGCGCGCGCGCTCCAACTCTACACGCTTCTAGATTATTCATAACAATATTTTGAATGTATTATTAGTAATCAAACCTCTTTGGCTGTACTGAATGTAACTGGCTGGTTTTAATACCATTAAATGTGACCAAGGAAGTTATATTCTACCCGGAATGCTTACACGTACTTCAAAATCGTTCCGAAGAGTACCACGACATGAGTGGAGTGTGTCTCTTTCTACTAAATAAAGCGCGCCAACCGCCATATATAAGTGTGGCCATGCGTAGTTTGCAAATTACTACTAAGTAATTCTACTAATTTGAGAAACAATTTTTACATTGCATAAGTAATTACGTAATAATTAAAATAAGCACATTTTAGAACTCACTATGTTAATTACAATACATTTAATGCTAATTTATTTATCGACGTTTATGAATAAAAAGGATTTAACGATTACCGAATATATAAAAATCTACCATTTAGATAGTTTTATTTACACTGGCAATTGCAAGAAAGGGACAACATCCACTCTTGTCGTTGTCTTGCTCAGAATGATTTTCCCCTCTGTTAAATAATAAACAAATGTCAACTTTATTTGTTACGAAATAAAGTATATTTTTATTTTTCAAATATTGCTTCGTAGTAATTCCAGTTATCGTACATAAGTTCCTTGAATGTGACATTCTGAAGATGCATCATAAAATAAATTAAAAAAAAACTAGTTACCGCCATTTTTCAATTGTTTTTCAAGCAAACAAAATGAACGTATGTGACGAAGAAATTCGGTACATTTTAAAGTTTTATTACAAAAAAAAAGGTAAAAATGTGACGAACGAAGGTTTACGAACCTAATGTGGTATCAAGAGTAGCACAAAATATGTGGTTCAAGCGTTTCAAGTCTGGAAATTTTAGTGTGAAAGGAGAGGTTCGCTCAGGACGCCCTGTCACAGTAAAATCGGTGCCATCTTTGAGAAAGTGGACCAAGATCGACATATTAGTAGCTGCTACGACATTTCTGAAGAACTGGATGTTGATCATAAAACAGGTTTACGTCATTTACGAAAGTCTGGGTACAAGAAAAAACTTGACATTTGGGTATCACATGATCTCACTGAGAGAAACCTAATGCAACGTGTTTCCATTTGCGATTCTTTATTGAAACGTAACAATTCCGAACCATTTCTAAAACAATTGATAAAAAATGAGTGACTTACGATAAGAATGTGCGAAAAAGATCATGGTCGAAGCATGGACAAGCCCCACAGATCGTGGCACAGCCCGGCCTAACTCGGAATAAAGTGATGCTATGTACCTATATGGTGGGATTGGAAAGGGATCGTCCATTATGAGCTTTTCCACCGGGTAAAACAATCGATTCTAACTTCTACTGTCAGCAACTGATGAGGTTAAAAAAAGATTTAAAAAAAAGTTATTGAGGAAAACCGGCCTAAGCTGGTGGTTAGGAAGGGCGTGGTGTTCCACCATGACAATGGCAGACCGCACTCATCTATAGCAGTGTTTCTTAACCTGTGTTCCACGGACCCCTTGTGGTCCGCAAGTATATGTATGGGGGTCCGCCGTCTTATTAATGGGCATTTGACTTGATAAATAAATGCAAATATTTTTTTTTATTATGGGGGTCCTTGAAATTGTGCCTAATTTTCTAGAGGTCCGCGGACTGAAAAAAGGTTAAGAAACGCTATTCTATAGCCACGCAGCAAAAATTGAGAGAGCTTGGCTGGGATGTGTTGATGCACCCTCCGTATAGCACTGACCTTGCTCCATCAGATTTCCACCTGCTTCGGTCATTGCAGACCTCTTTAGGAAGCATAAAGCTAACCTCAAAAGAACACTGTGAATACTACCTGTTAGATATTTTTAATCAAAAATCTCAAAATTTCTACTGGAATGGGATCATGGCAACAAGTCATCGATCTTAAAAATTATACTTAAAAAAATATTATCCTTTGTATGAAAAATACGAAAATACTTTTGCCCCGACCTTATATAAAAGAACTTCACATTTCTCCACGTCCAAAAAAGTTGAAATTGAACAAGGACATTTTTCATAAATTAATCTTTAAGAGGCTGCCACAGGAAATGAAAGTTTATATGGAAAACTACATCATTGACATTTTAGTCTATTCGTTAGAGTATGCGTGGGTCAGCTTTTATATAGATATCTACATTTTTAACGATATCTACTTTTTTGATATTTCTAATTGACTAGTTTTCACATCAGATCATCTTACAAGCAGCATGAGAAACGAAAAACGAGGAAAATTAAACTCCTTTTTTGCTAGATATAATTTCTTTGTTTTTCCAGTGAAGCCTAATGTTCGTGACGATTCTTCAGAAAACAATAAGGATGAAATATTAGTGTAAAAATATTTCTTTTTTTTCTTTGATAAATCATATCAATATTTTTGATAAATGTATTTATTTCAATCAATATTATATCCTTTCATATCCTTTAGAAATATGTCAACTACATAAAATAATTTTGGCCACCTAGATTGCCCAAATTTAAATCCGGTTCTCGAGAATAATAGACTATATTATATCTACTAAAATATCAAACAAGCATTCCTTGATAGAAAAAGATAGCTATATTATAATATATTGACACCAAACATTTTAATGGTGTGTTGCTATCCGGATAGCAAAAAATAGGGTTGTCATCAAATAAAAATAGCTTGGTTCTGCGCTATTACAAGACGCTCACATTACCCTAAAAACCAGACATTTTTTTACTTTTGTCAACCAACTTCCGAAAAGGAAGAGGTTATCAATTCCGCTGTATGTTTTTTTTTGTAATGTTTAACAATCTGTAGGCATATGTAAAAAGATACTACCTAACTGACTGACTGATATATCAACGCACAGCCTAAACTGCTGGACCGATACGGTTACATTTTTACAGGAGTTGTTTGTATGATGTAGACAAGGAATAAGAAAGGATTTTTTGAAATTTATTCCATAAGATGCTGAAATAACGGGTGAAAGTTTGTATGAAACTATCATTTCGAAGTTGTGGTAAATTAGCTTTTAAATTAAAAATAATGTAACGCGTAATTCACATTTTTTGAACTCTACCTCATAAAATGGTGATAAAATAATTATTGAAAACAAAAAACCGGACTGCATCTTGAAAAAAGATTCATTGCTTAAAATGAAAACTAAAAAGAAAGAAACAAGCCCAGTAGTTTAGAATCATGTTAAGTAATAATGAATAACTACACCACTAAAATAGTTTTATAATCGATGTAGGTACATATAAAACAATCCATGAATTTTAATTCATCACAGAACGATTAACAGTCGGGGCCCTTTGTGAAAATTTAATAGTTAAATATTAGATTTTTAGTTTTCAATAATTATTTTATTTTATACTTTTTAGTTAGGATTCATTAACTTCGACATTAGGATTATACGATGGTAAATTACGCAATCTTATCATTTGATTCAAAGAGTGAATATTGTGGGGATTAGTAAGTGGTGGTCTAAACTTCTTATTATTGGCCCCTCTAGATACCTAACTCAGCTCAAAGCGACGCATGCTTGACCTTTAGAAAAAATCCGCGAATATAACTCAACCACAGCTCGGTCTAAAGTAATTCCTTGGAGCTTGTGTACAGTTAGACCCCAGCACAATATCAATGGCAGCATTTTTCGTTTTATTTAACCCTGTCCACGAAGTGCATCAAATTCTGTCGTCAATGGTTCGATTATAACTCCTACTCCAGGAACATTGATTTTAATTGCTTCGTGGTCAAATTCTAAGTAAACAGTCTGTGGCAATTTCCCGGTTTTCAATTGGTCCTTTCGAAGAACTGGCCATCTATTGTCATATATAACCTCCATTGCTTAATATGATATTCAATCTACATATATGCTGCAGATTCCTACTTAGCAGTCACCTAATAATATGACGTCAAAAGTGAAGGCTAATATTTTGTCTTCTGGCAATTTCCACTATGTTGAGGCACTGATGTCCTCAACATAGTGGAAACATAGTCCAAGACCGAATTCTCGCTCAACGAAAAAATTCATAGAGGCGAAAGATTTTGAGGATGATTTGTGAGGTGCGGTTCGCCCCTTGATGTCGGATGACTCTTTCGCTGGTCGGAATCCTAACACGCTAGCTGCTTTGGAGCTAAAGCACGCTTGCATAGCGGCGTCTGTCACTGTATCAGACGTGATTTGGGCGCTTTGTTTGTTTTATACAGGATCAGCGGCAGGCTTGGATGGGATCCGGCTGGGTCACTTGAAGGAGTTGATTTCAGTATCAGCCGGGGACAACGGGAAACGCCTTGTAGGCTTACTGGGCTTTACTAGGTTAGTTAATTTTTTGCTGCTTGAGTGGTCAATTCGCTAAACTTATGGTACTATGACGACGGTACTATAGGGGTAAACAGGAAGATGTGTTGCAGGATTTGGAGGCCCTTATCCTGCGGCTCAGAGTCTTGGGTCTGGAGGTAAACCCTACAAAGCGCGAGTATTTCCCCTGTGGTCCTGAGGCTCGAACACATTTTCCCTTTTTAATAATCTTCTTCCTAGTCTCAATGAACTGTTTCCTTCTAATTTTAACTTGTTGGGAGCTCCAATTTTTTAAGTGCAGTTACTGAGTCCATTACTGCTCGTGTACAACTTCTTCTAACTGCTCACTAACGTCTTAAAAATCTTTCCGCACACGTGGCGATTGTCTTTTTGCGCATGTGCTTTTGTCTTCCAAAATTCACGTAGATGTTGCACACCACCCCTACCTGGTTCTGTTCCGAGGAGGTCTCCTCGTTTGACGACGCCCTGAAATCGATTGTTGAGTCAGTCCTCAATATCTCCCTAGACGGCACCCAGTGGAGATAGGCGACTCTGTAAGTCCGATATGGTAGTCTCGGGGTGCGTTACGTGTGTGATATGAGCTTACCGGCTTTCCTGGCGTTAGCGCATGGTATTGCAAACCTTGTCACTGTATTACCTAATTCTAATAGTGATGTGGGAAACATTCCTTTTGCGTCTGATGCTATGACAGCTTGGTCGGCCCTCAATTCGGGCGCAGCTAGCCTCGAAGAAGTGCACATACAGCGGGCGTGAGACGACGTAGGTGTACAGCGATTCAAAGAGCAGCTGATAAATGATGAGAAAGAAGCAGATCAGGCCAGACTGCG
This sequence comes from Apodemia mormo, assembly GCA_036924255.1. Classification (NCBI taxonomy): domain Eukaryota; kingdom Metazoa; phylum Arthropoda; class Insecta; order Lepidoptera; family Riodinidae; genus Apodemia; species Apodemia mormo. The sequence continues at coordinate 20,386,949 of JAUPFN010000021.1, read as the reverse complement.
GGCTTTGTCTCAACCAGATTCAGGGGCGTGGCTGCAGGCTTTGTCGTCACCTCACCTGGGCACCTTACTTGATGACGACTCTCTGCGTGTAGCGGCATATATGCACCGGCGAATTCATGGTAGAGGCTGATAGTCACCACGCGACGCGTTATCGTCGTTGTACGGGGAGGTTGCAACGACACTGTGCTCTAAATGACATAATCCGTAGAGCCCTAATTTCGGCTAAAATTCCTTACGTGCTTGAGCCTCCTGGTCTATGCAAAACCGATGGTAAGAGATCTGACGGGCTGACCTTGGTGCCATGGAAAAACTGCAAGTATCTTATATGGGACGCAACTTACGCCAGTACTATTGTCGCTAGCCACCTCGGATGCAACGTCCACTCTCCATCGGCCGCTGCGGAGGACGCTTGTACTTGTAGAGGCTCAAATACGCTGCTCTGGAATCGCTGTACCATTTCGTTCCAGTGGCCGTAGAGACCTTGGGTAGTAGTAGTATTACATATTTTATTTATATTTTACACCAATCTCCCTATTGTAAAGGCAGAATAACGAAACACTAATTAAAGTATACGTATAAAGTACTTGTTATAAGTAGGAAAATAAACGAGTATGATTTTAAACAAATTTAAGTCCTTATACATAATATTTCCCTATATCCTAAACTATTAGATATACCTTTGTGTTACCTACCTATTTAAAATTATCAATGAAATCGATATCTTAATAATTCGGGCGCCCCGGCGATAAAGGCAGGCTATATGAATATTTGTGTTAAAACAGCGGTATAAACATGTGATATATGTTTCTAAACTGGTCTTTACACTAGCTTTCATCTGATACCCATATCACATGAGTAGATAAGGGGCTCATATTGCTACGGTAAAAAAAACACCTCCCCCTCCGTCCATTCCGCTATTTGCGGGTGCCATTTTGAACATTTGTATAGCCTATGTCACTACTACAATTTAGACAAATCCAACGACACCTCATATGTCAAAAACCGTTCAGCCGTTTGGGCTGTAGGGCGTGCCAAAGAAATGGATACATACATACACTCGAAAAACATATATACAGAATATATTATGGTCCTAAAGTGCAACACAGAGCCAACATGACGAAAATATTGCTGTTAGATATTAAATAATAATATTAAAAAAATACAAATTAGTTCACTTTAACATTTTTTTTCGCCAGTAAGTATTTCAATAGAAACCTAAAATATTTATTACATGTGTATTAAGGTAATGCTCAAAATACTGATTTTTCTGTTTGTTATATGAACTCATTTATTTAGATGAATTATTTTAAAAGCACTATAAATCGCGGAATCGTTTGTCGATCAGATTCTTAACCTGCGGTAAATGGGATTATCAAGAAAACTAATATACTTCGAATATTCTGCTCAAATTATTACGATATTCCTCTTTAAAATTAAAAAATTAAAAAATGAAGTTTTCATTGCGAATTAAATACACGCTCTTAAAGGGGCAAACAAAGTGTAAAATTTGTATGAAAAATAATCAAAATCTTAAGAAATTTAGTATTTATTCTCTTTAATTTAAATTAAAGAACCATGTATGTAAGGATTGAGTTTTATCCCTAAAATAAGTAAAAGGGTGTGTTATAGTTTAAATATGAAAAAATAAACGTTTGTAGTCAAAATAACTAGAAATTTTGTAATTATGTTCTTTATACAATTTAAGCATCATACATTTATAGATTTTTGAATTTCGTCCCTATAAGATGAAAAGGAGCGTTGACTTTTGTATGAAAAAAAAATTGTATAATTTGGACATTATTTTTAACTTAGTACTTGTTTTTAATACAATTAAAGGAATATAAGTTTAAGGATTTTTTCCCTAAAAGATCTTCTGTTTCATCCCTAATAAAAAAGGATCAAAAGAAGTGGTAAGGTTGGTATAAAAAATATATTGTTTATTATCATTTTTTTTAAATTATGTACTTATGCTCTTCGATCCAATTACAAAAACATCCATGTAAGGATGTTTTGATTTTCATCTCTTAAAGGGGAAAAAATATTTTCAAATGAAAAATTATACGTTTATTGACAAAATATATTTGACATGTTGTATTTATGGTCTTACAATTTAAGAAACATGAGTATTTATGCAATTTTGAATCCTTTATGTGACAAAAAAGTGCTAAATAAATTGTTTATAATCCAAATCGCTTAAAATTTAGTACTTTTGCTCTTTATTCAAATAAAAGAAACACGTGTGTAAGGAATTTTTGAATTTCATCCCTTAAGGTATTGTTTATAGTTAAGGTGGTAAACGAGCAGGGGGTGCACCTGATGGTAAGTAACCATCGCCGCCCATGAACATCTGCAATACCAGGGGTCTTGCAGTTACGTCGCCGGCCTTTTAGAGAATGAATAAGCTCTTTCTTTGAAGTTCGGAAACACCCCCGCTGGTAATTGATTCCACAAAGGAGTAGTACGAGGCAGAAAATACCGACAAAAGCGCACGGTTGTGGATTTCCAGACATCGAGGTGGTGAGGATGGAACTTTAAATGTTGACGCGATGTTCGATGATAGAATTCAGTGGTAGGAATTAATTCGAATAACTTGACGAAACACTCCCTATGATAAATGCGGTAAAAGATGCAGCGCGAACCTACATCTCTACGTAAAGCCAAAGAGTCAAGCCGATTAGAAATCGCCTGGTTGTTGACGATTCGAATCGCTCTACGTTGAATATGATCAAGGGGAATAAACTAGTACTTAGGGGCCCCAGCCCAGAGGTGAAACAGCACTCAGTCTGAGGTCGAATTTGGGCGTTGTAAAGTTGGAGGTGATAGGCTGTCATAAAGTATTGCTTTGCTTTGCTTGTTGCGTCTTCTTTGGATTAAATGTAACAAGGTTTTGACGATCCCATTCCGAGACATCGGTAAGTCGATTCTCGACTTCAGACACAAGCTTTTTCCGGCTCTCTTCGACATGTTCCTGAGAAATATTGCAGTATATGTACTATAATATGAAGAAAGAAACAGCATGCGTATCAACACAAAATAAACGCGAAAAGAGAACCGAGAAACAAGTAACAGAAAAACAACCCAAAAGTTCATAGAGCGGTGGATATAAGATATGAAATAAATAGACGACTTATGTCATATCTTATATAATAGCAGATATATGCAAGAAAGACTAAACAACATGTCCATCTATAGCAAATAAAAATTTAATCGGATATGACATATAAACCAATTATAAATTATAAGGTTGATATGGATGGATCACACTACTACAATTAGATGTAGTGTGCTTTAGTAAGTACTACAAAACGCTTAATGGTAAATTAAGGTAAATGCCCGAGAATATGCTGCAGTGCTGGAAAAAATTCATCTTTTGAGCTTTTTTACAGTCTGTAATGAACATGGGCGCATGTTCTTTCAATTTAATGATATTCGTATCGACGTATGTACAACGGTTGCTTTCAAATAACATCATTTGAAGCAGTTTATACTCTTTTTATGTAAATTAAAATGTAATTTTTATGTTTCGATATAACAATAAAGTTGGTTTATATAAATAAACACACCGGCGGGAAACTATGCATGGATATTTGCAATATTCCGCCAGAACTGGAAAAAACAGAACAAACAAAATGCTTTAGTTAACGCGGTTGAAGCCACGGGCTGTAAGTTAGTCATTAAATAAAACATACAGTTGAATGAGATCGAACCTCAGAACTCAGTAGTTTGTGAACCGATTTTGAAAATTATTTTGTTGTTTAAAAGGGTTATACTCCCTGTGGGTGAAGATCTAATGTAGGGTTACGGAGATATAGGAAATGGTAAACCGGTTGCTGCAGTTTTACTGTGTTAAAAAATTATAGCCAAATATATTCAACATTGCTTCGCTCGCTCTGCAGGCGCTGCGTGCAACGCGTAACATTAGTAAAAAGCTTAACAAAGGCCGGACAGGTTGGACATAAATATTAGGCCGCTCACGACCTATAAAATCAAACGTGTCCCACTAAAACCAGATAGATGGCAACGCTATGCAAGGATAAAGGGATAAGTTTACCAGTTACCCAAGCCGACGGTGACGAGTATTGACTTTTAGCTACAGGAAACAAAACACCATGTTGATCTCGGGCTCCTTTGAAGATTAGGCCAACTGCCATTCTGCCAGGCAGGTCGTAAAAGGCGACCGATTGGCTATACAAGTTACTACCATCGTGGCTACTAGGTAATAGAGTTCTGCATTGTCTCGCTCGGGTCTGATACCACAGTCTTACCTATTCCTGCCGCAATGTCGTTAGTCTGGATTGGTGAGTAAGATAGCCGATAAACTTGTCACTGTCGTATTCCGGTGGAGCGTAAGGTAGTCGGTAAACCTATGCATGGGGCGTTAGATCTCGCCACAAGATAACAACGCACCATTGCGTCTAAAGGCAACTCAACTTTGGTGTCTCAAGGCGACTCTTTTCACCAGGAGACCCGTCTGCTTGTTTGCTATCTTGTTATAAAAAAAAGCCAAACTTTGAGCAGTTATTGAGATTTTGAATTTCCGAAAAAAACCTCGAAAAAAACGTTAATAACGCTTTCGCTCGACCCGAGGAATATATTTCTGAAAGAATTTTTAAATCGGTCTAGTAGTTTTTATGTTTATGCATTAGAAACGAATATTACCTCCTAATATCAGTTTACATTATGCCAATAACATTACAGTTTTTTGATTAAACAAACTATAGTTAACTTTAATACTATTTTTAGCATGCTAAAAATAGCAGGGCATGCTAAAGTACAAGAGTAATTCTCGAGTTTTCGAGGCGTTGAGAATTTTTTTCTTATCTTTACTAAAAGCAAACTTCTCGAGGATTCTCAGTTCGAGAATTTTAAGCCAGAAATCCTGTATTCCAGGTTTTAGTCTCCGGGGTCAAGTTTGACTATTGCTGAGCTTTTCGGGGGAGTAGCGGTCTTGAGTCTTATGATGCCTCGAATCATAAAGCTGTCTTTCTCGGTTATCTCTAAAAAAAGTCATTAGTCGTTATCAGAGTGCTAAGTGTGAGATTTTCTTTTCGCATTCGATCGTGAGCGCGTTTGGAGTTTACTAGGAATTTGTATGTGATTTGTACAGCGCCACCTAGTGGTAAACGTGAGAAACCAGTTTACCACTAGGTGGCGCTGTACAAATCACATACAAATTCCTAGTAAACTCGACACGCGCTCACGATCGAATGCTAAAAGAAAAACTCACACTTAGCAGTCAGGTCGATAAAAGTTGCAACGAAGTTCACCACCTCTCCAATTAATACAACCGAGTGGTAAACCGGAACGTTGATATATTGGTTTATACATATACCGGTACACTTTGCCTACACAGCATGTTATCCTGCGTGGTGATATTAAGATATATAAGAAATTGTGTATTCACAAATCTATACTAAAACAACAAATAAATCACATAAAACTATATGACCCTGACTAGAGCATGAAGGTTAAATCTGTGTTATTATTCCTCAATGTTAAATCGAAAACTTCCTATAAGTTTTAATTATTTTAACTATTCTATTTCTCACAGCTCTTAAGTTCTATTATTTTATTAATAAATGGCATAAAATGCATGTTAAACAAATCTAGTGACTGCTATTATTCAGATTCAATGAGACAGACTTTAGTTGTATAGTCGCTATGACAAAATGCGATCGTCAATGGCGAATACGGGATAAATAATCGCGCAAAGTTAACAGATAAACCATTAGATAAAAGAAAAAAGTGCTTGAATACAGTTCAAAGGTTATAAATTTTAAGGCATTATATTCACAACATTTTTGCTGTAATAATAAATTTAAAAAAATATTCCCAAATCAAACAGAATGGACTATCTGTAAAGTTTATTCATAGAGTCTAAAATTACGATATATGTAATACAAAGTGATTAGGTATACAAAAAAGCAACGTTTCAATTTTTGTAGGTTATTACAAAATTGATATAACAAAGGTATTGTATATTATACAGTGATTTTATATATATTTCTAAGTTAAACATGTGGATTGCACAATTGTGACTCAATATTTTAAGATAAATTTATCGAATTAAGCGTTTTAATGAAATTTAGCCTAAGCTACTTATTTTTAAATAAACTTAAAAAACAAACGTACTTTTATTATAACGCATTGTGACAAATGACAAAACTATAAAAATTATGTAAAATTAACATAATAGTAAAACGGGTATTAAATATATAAAATTGAACCGGCAATGTGTGTAGTATAGGAAAATATTAGGAAATCTCTATCTATATCAGTATTATAAATGCGAATGTTTGGATGTATAGATGGATCGATGTTTGTAACTCAATCACGTCAAAACTACTGAACGGATTTATATGAAATTTGACAAACATGTAGATGACATGAAATATTTACTAAATATACTTACTTAAAATATACTTTTTATTCCGGAAAAATAAGTTGATCCCGTGGGATTCACGAAAAGTTTAAAATGCAGCGGGCTGTAGGTTGCAGCTAGTTATAAGTAAATCCGTCTAGAAGAAGTTACAAATAGATAAACTTTTATCTATATTAATTAACCTTGGATTTTCATATATACAATATTAGTCTCCAGTATTCTGTGATGTTAGCCTATGGTTTTTGCGAAGCTTTGAATTTTCAAATACACAATATTAGTATATGGTTTGAATGTATGGGTGGTTGTTTGTTAGTCAATCACACAAAAACTATTCAACTGATTTAAAATAAAATTTGGCGCACAGGTAGATGATAAACTGGAACAGCACACAGGCTTCTCTTTATCCCAGAAAAATGAGTTGTTACAGCGGGATTCACCAAAAACTTTTATAATGTAGTGGGCTGCGTGGTGCAGCTGGTTACAATATAGTAGGTATTTTATTGAAAGTTACAAAGCAAGCATTTTTTAATGTTTCGTGGTCTAGAGGCTACCATATTTAGCTCAGATCACGAAGACCTGGGTTTAATCCACGAATCAGACAAAAGTATTGTTTTTTTTTCAAGGTTTTACCTTAAAATTCAAATGTCAGAGGCAGTTCCAGAGACAGTGGTGCTTAGCTGAGCTTAGTATGAGAGACGTATAGCTGTCGGTATCGATAATTGTTAGAAATAAGTGGTTTTTGAAATCGAGTCGATAAAATGTGATGATGGATATCACTACTTTTCTTGCTAATCGACGAACCAGTAAACCGGAAATGTATGTGAGACATTAACTACCTAAAATACGTTTATCTGCTGACTCTCTTGATATAAAGAGAAATTCAGCTCCTATAGACATCAAAGACGTTAATGGAACTTTGCTATCCATGTAGCGAGGATGTAATGCTACATGCGTAAGTTTACCGGCTACCTTACGAGCGACAGGCATTAACGCTGTTAGGCATGAAATGATAGGCTTTGGCGCAAATCCCGAACGAGACGTTGTAAAAATTTACTACATGTATTTTTTGTAAAAAGGAGTAAAATCTTAGTATTATCATAAAAGTCAATCCTTTGATATGTAGGTGTGAATGTGTTTGTTGTTTTATGACACTTCAACTACTAGACGGATTTAAATGAATTTTAGGTAAGACTTAATAAGTTTTTTTATCATATACCTAATTTGCATCATTTGCGTGGGATTTACAAAAACTGATTCCGCATCATATTGCGTGGAAGTTATTGAAAGTTTTAAGCGAATTTATAGCTAAGTACCTACTCCAAAACCAACCGTTTTGCTGGCAGAGGGGGGGGGGATGCACTTGACTCTAATAAAATTTAGCACGCTATATTTGATCGAAGAATTTAAAGCTTAATATTTCACAAACGAGTCCCTCAACAAAATAATTGTTTTCTGAAACCTACATTATTTTTTAAAAACCTATCCAACGATACCCCACACTATGGGGTATACGATAAAAAAATTAACATCCTCACTTTAGATGTACTCTAAAATTATTCTAAAAAATATTTATCAAGATTTTAATATGTTACCACTTTGTTGCGGTGGCTGGTGACTGGCAGACGGACATAGCGAAACTACTAGGGTTCCTAGTTTATTTCGGACATAAAAATGCGAACCCTCAACCGCCGCCGTCTAACTGGTATTACAACAACACAGTTTGTTTAATCATTTCATTTATTAGCAGGGTTATGATGTTTCTATCTTTGTTTTTTTCTGATGCTCAAAGACTATTCATGACCCCCTTTTAGAGGCTTTTTGACACTCCAGGGTGTTGCCTCCCATGTCTTAAAACACTAGTAGGGGAGAGTGGAGTAATTGAGTATATGTCTTTTGTGTATATGTCGCCGCGTAATTGTCAGTACCGTTAGATTATAATCTACCTAATTTGGTTAGGTTAGCAGTTAAATTATATCACTTAGTTAGATTATAATGTAACGGAATTGCTTTTTAGTTAGATTATAATCTAACGGTATTGACAATTTCACGGCGACATATACGTGACAGTAAAAACAGAAGGATACATGCTAACTGTCACGGTAAATCAAACAGTTTTTTCTGCATTTTTGTTATAATTTTTACCGTGTGTTATAGTAGATGAAAGCATCATACTTTTGAGTTTAAAGACGTCGTATTTCATTACAATCATGCACACACTATCTGTTTTTGAATCACAAGTAATTTGAAGTAAACCAAAAATACTGTTTAAAGCAGAAGCTATTTTGATGTATATTGACTAGGTACTTCGAGCAATTGGGAACGACGTTAAGCGGGTATTCTCTAAAATTGATTTTGTGAAAATCATGAAGCTGTATTATATCTGGAGGCAACACTTCTAAAACCTACTTGAAACGAAATTTTAAATACTTCTGTCATCTTCTGAGGTCTTATCCTCTCTTTCTAACACAGCTGTATAAAAAGAGATCTCCAGACGTCATAGACTAAGATATATAAATGTAAAAATTTGTACCAATTGATCAATACGAACCTTTACCTAATACTTCATGGTGAAAATTAACTTCAAAAAGGGTGCTAAATGACTATCGTTGGCACCCTTTTAGAGGCTTCTTGACTTCCTCCAGGGTGTTGCGTCCCATGTTTTAAAAAACACTAGTACCTATACATTAGGACTATCTGCCTAAATTTAAATAATAAACCATTTTGTTTGATGCATTCTGATACTAATAAATAATGTAAACGCAATAAAATTGCAACAATCGACTTCCAGTCACCTGTATTTTCCTGTATTGGTCCAGGCTCCTTTGAAGAATAGATTGTCTGCCGTTCTGCCAAGCAATGCTATGATCTACGATCGTAAATACTAGATGGTAGAGTTTTGTATTGTCTCATCCGGGTCTGGTACCATCGCCTCACCTATTCCTGCCGTAATAGCGTCATTGCTTGTCACTGTCGTGTTCCGATTTGGAGAGGAAGGTAGGCGGTAAACTTATACATGTGGCATTAGATCTCGCCACAAGATAGCAACGCACCATTAACGCCTTTGGTGTCTATAGGCGATGGTTGACTTTTTCCATCAGGAGACCCATCTGCTTGTTTGCTATCTTATGATGTAAAAAAGTCTAAAATATTTGTTTAAATAACTATCAATGGAATGAGAATATAATGAATTCACTGAAATTTGTCCAAAATTCTTAAAAGTTCAATTAATCAACAATGATGGAATCACTGATAAACCTAAATTCTTAAATTTGACATAACGATTTTACTCTGATGTAAAATAACACCAAAGCAAAAACGGGGCTTTTCTAAATGATGATGATATAGTCGTGCTCAAAAAAGGGCAGTGGTGACATCAAAATGATAACTTTAAAACCGGTTTATTTCAAATACCATGCTTTGCCGTCGTCGTCGTGCTGTTAATTTATACTGAAGAGTACAAGCTACGTATCTATTAATACTAAGTGTTCTTGGTATTTGCATAATTTATAATATCGCCATAACAGTATAATCAATTTTAATTTGTTTTTAGACGTGTAGTTAGTGCCTTCATAAATTATGTTTAATGACAGTCTAGTAGTTAGCTGCTCTAATAATGCCGCAGGTATTTGGATTCGATTCTCAACATAAACTATTGTTGTATTATGATCATAGTTTTAAATTGATATAAAACGAGATATTTGTGATTTTTATAATCATATTATGTTTAATGTTTTTTTTAATGATAGTCGTTGGTTCGAGTGGTTCGTTGCCCTGATAAAGCTGCAGTCACTTGGCACCAAATCTTAACATGGACTGTAGTTGTATTATGATTATGGTTGTAAATGATTATATGTATATAAATCAAGGTATTTGTGACCTTTATCTCGCCTCTATGGTCTAAAGGTCCGTTGTCGGCGTTGACCACATAAGGTACGGGGTTCGATTCCCGGGCCGGACAATTAAAAAATATGTGCGTTTTTCAGTTTTCTGAGAAAAACAACGTTGCCCGGGCTTGGATTATTGCCCGGTTGGCGATCGGCTTGCCTCCTATCGCATTGTGTAGGACTAACGGCCGATTTCCGAAACGCAAATTAATTTTAACAAGCAATAATTAATCTGTGTATAAAAGATCATTTGCTTGTTAAAATTATTTCAAACACAGATTAATTGCTTGTTGAAATTAGTTTGCGTTTCGGAAACCAGCCGTAAGTATCGTCGGCTAATCGTGGATGGGCTTGCTGTACTTCTGCCTCTCTCATCAAGGATACGTGATGATGCTTTTTTATTAATCATAATATGTTCAATGATTTTTCCTTTAATTATAGTGTAGTGGTTAACTTACCTGATAAAACTAGATACTTGGCGCCGACTTTCATCATGGACTATTGTTGTAATAATAATTGTAATTGTAAATTATTACAAATCTAGGTACCGGTAAATGAGAACATACATGATAGTACGCATACTAACTAGTACCGATCTATAGTTGTCTGCTTATAACTTACTCCACTGCTGAATCCGGATGGGACGCTGGCTTACACTGCCGTAGAGAAAGCAAACCTGTTCGCTACTCTATTCGCGGAAAACACGCGTCTGGATCCCGAATGTAAAACCACCCAATCTAATAGAATGCGACGTAAATATGCCGGAAATTTGCATCCGTCAGACTGAGGTCCTTAAAACGCTACGGAATCTGGACGTGAACAAAACCTGTGGCCCTAATGGGATTCCAGCCATAGCCAGCTCAGCCATAGTATTAAAAACCTGTGCGCCTGAATTCACTCCTGCACCTAGAAGCGAACGATCTACTCAGTGACCTCCAATACGGGTTTCGCCGAAATCGGTCTACTGGGGATCTTCTAGTGTATGCCACCTACATCTTGAGCGCGGCCATCGAGAATCATGGTGAAGCACTTGGTGTCTCCCTTGATATCTCGAAGGCCTTTGACAAGGTCTGGCATAATAGTCTTATTGGCAAATTTCCATCTTATGATTTGCTTACTGGTCTATGCACCTGGATCTCAGATTTTCTGAGTGGCCGGTCGATTAGAGTAGTCGTCGACGGCTGCTTGTCCGACCAAATGGCTATAAATGTTGGAGTCCCTCAGGGATCACTTCTCTCCACAACTCCATCCTGCTACACATTAACAATCTGCTGAAGCCTGGTATCTATGGGTACGCAGACGATAGCACTGTTGTGCAGAATTACGTATCCAGTACAAGAGCCAGCACGGCGCAAATCCGGTTTCTCAGAGAGGCAATGCTCTATCGTATGAACCTGTCCTTGCAGGCAGTCTCCGATTGGGGCGATGCCAATCTGGTCAAGTTTAATGTGGCTAAGACCCAACCTTGTCTATTCTCCGCTAAACGGAGTATATTCCACCTATCTCCGTCTTTCCAGGTTGTCTATGCTGATAACCAACCACCCCGAGCTACTTAACGCTTAACCTTAACGCCTACTCTCAATTTTGGTTCGTACATTGAATCTAAAGCCCAAGCTGCCTCAAAAAAGCTTGGTATTCTGGCGAAGGTGAGACAGTATTTCAGCCCGGGACAACTGTTCAACCTTTATCAAGCACAAGTCCGTTCGTTCATGGAATACTGCTCTCATCTTTGGGATGAATCCGCCAAATACCAGCTGGAGACACTTGAGGCGATAGAGAGGCGTGCCAAAAGTCTCATAAGCGACGATGATCTGGTAGGCAAAAAACTCCAGAGCCTCGCTCATCGACGCAGAGTGGCTGGTTTATTGGTTTTTTATCGAATATACTTTGGAGAGTGCGCTGCGGAATTGCACGATTTGATTCCGCCATCCCCGTTTTTCTATCGATTGTCGAGGTACACAGATTCTAGGCATCCACGGACGTTCCACGTACCCAGACAAAGCGGTTCGGCTCAACATTCGAACTGCAAAAGACTGGAACATGCTTCCTGAGTCTGCGTTCCCCGACGTGTACAATCTAAGGATCTTCAAGAGAAGAGTAAACAGGTACCTTCTAGGGAAGTGTGTTGCATTTTAGGACGCATTATAGCTTACCATCAGGCTAAATTGTGGCCAAGCGCTTCACTATCGATAATAATAAAAAAACTATCGCGAAGGAATCAGTTCCTCGTTCATTGAGCTCCACACTATGCGTCACTACTAGGTATCTTCATTGTAATCAGAGGTTCAGAAACAAATGGCTCTCTTGATGGTTCAACTATAGACCCATTATTTTCAAGACATAAAAGAATTAGGTTGAGATATCACAGGCCTCATCTGCAAATTAACAGGCTGCAATTACTAAGATTTCGCTGTCCGTCCATCTGTCTGTTTGTTTATCTGTCTATCCATCTATCACCAGGCTGTAACTCATGAACTGTGATAGTTGAAATCTTCACATATGATGTATGTCTATTGCTGCTATAATAAAATACAATTAAAACAGAATAAAATAAATATTTAAGTAGAGATCTCATACAACAAACGTAAATTTTTGCCGTTTTTTATAGATGATGGTACGGAACGCTTCGAGCGCGAGTCCTACTCGCACTTGGCCGGTTTTGATATCATTAAATAGCAAGCAAGCAGGTGACTGTCCTAACTAACAGAGAAAACACATATAAAGCCTAAATATGTTAATGGTACGTTATCTGTTTATAGGATGGTAATGCCAAACGCATAAGTTTACTGGCTATCTTATCATCTAAATCGGAACTCGAGAACGACAAGCATCGCCGCGGTAAGAAAAAATTTAATTCCTATCGAAATATTCGGTTGTAACTATTTTTTGAGGTGCCGCGTAGGCGCGAGCAACTTTAATTATACATAAATAACCTATGACTTTAATGAGCCGCAATTCCAAATAGTACAAAGCTCTAGTTCAGTGATTCCCAACCTTTCCATATGATATAATATGTAGGGAAACAGACTTTATCTCGAACCTAAAATTTTTTTAAGCAAACAGCCATTACAAGTATCTATAATAATCTACAAATTACTAACCATTAATGATTTTGCGTGGTTAGGTAACTTATAAAGAAGTGTACCATATTGGGCACCCGCTTAAATGGCACCTGAGAAAATGGCACCTGAGGTATTCCACATACGGCACCTCTCAATACTTTTAGCAGGTGTCATTAGTGGAATATTTTATTACTTTAAGTTTTATTCCCCAAATGGCACCCACGGATCAGTAGGTCTCAACACTAGGGATTTACTTAGGAAATGAACATTAAACAAATCGATTAAAATCAATACAGAACTTAATAACATGATAAAAATATAACTTCTTTTGTAATAATTTTAATATCACAATTAGTTTTCTTAATCACATGCCTTGCAAAATCAATCTTGAACTACAATAGAATTTAAAAACAAATACTTTTAGGTTTATTTACGATTATTTGTTTCTCTTCTTAGACCGTCATCTCACGAACAAACTTTTATTTGATTAATAATAAGCTGAATTTTTGTGAACAGCTTCGTGTTGACGAGACAACCATCTTTTCGATCTTCGAAAAATCTCGAATCGGGTAACTAATAAAGATAGATAAAAATGATTGTCATTCTATGCGCTCTGTACACGTACACATTTTATTTACGATTATTTGTTTCTCTTCTTAGACCATGATCCCACGAATAAACTATTTTTGATTAATAATAAGCTGAATTTTTGGGAACAGCTTCGTTTTGACGAGACAACCATCTTTTCGATCTTCGAAAAATCTCGAATCGGGTAACTAATAAAGATAGATAAAAACGATTGTCATTCTATGCGCTCTGTGTACGTGTGTGTGTGTGTGAGGGAGAGGCACACCGGCGGTCCTTTAAGCCACACCGCGTACATAGAGCTGCCGCACCTCCAGGTTTGACTTGGGTCGGGTTTTGCGAAGTGTATGTCTGGGCTATGGGTTTAACATCACTGTCTCCGGGTCAGAGCGGGCAGTGAGTGGTAACAGCAAAGCGACAGCCGACCATCACGACTCACGCAGCGGTATGTGTGGTGGAGTGAGTGCGGTGGTCGGTCGGGCTGAGCGAGAAGAAATGGAAAGGGAGCAAGGGAGGGGTGGGGACCGGGGTTATCAATTTGTGGTAATAAAATGATTAAAAACATAAAGAAGCTATATTTTTATTATGTAATGAAAGTCTGTACTGATTTTAATCGATTTCTTTAATGTTAATTTCCTATGTATGTTCCAACACTAGTACCTACTGATCCGTGGGTGCCATTTGGGGAATAAAACTTAAAATAATAAAATATTCCACTATTGGCACCTGCGAAAAGTATCGAGAGGTGCCATATGTGGAATACCTCAGGTGCCATTTCCTCAGGTGCCATTTAAGCGGGTGCCCAATATGGAATACTTCTTTATAAATAATATTAAACGAAAAATATTTATTTGCCAGAATATGGCAAATGTGTTACATGTTATTAAAACTAATTAAAAAACAAGCATATTTTGCCATGCAATGCACATATTAAAAAATTCTTAAAATATATTCCACGTAGTTTAAAAGTGTATGCACTATTAAGTTAGATATTACTATTCAGATATTGGGACACGTTCTATTAATAAAATAAAAAAATACTTTATTCTTTTTATATTCAACTAGCTGACCCGGAAAACGTTGTTTTGCCTTACATATTAGGAATCCATAGGGGACAAACAACGTGACACGTAATTTATATAAGACTACGGGACTGTCCTTCCACGCAGCCAAAATGGCTTTAAACTTAATATGGTGGTTAAGTATTCTTAAATTTTTTAATTTTCCGCGCAATTTTCTTAATATTTTCTTTTATAAGAACCTTCTCCTTATAATTACAAAGACAACAAAAAAAATATATCGAAATTGGTCCAGCCATATATATATATATATATATATATATATATATATATATATATATATATATATATATATATATATATATATATATATATATATATATATATATATATATATATATATATATATATATATATATATATATATATATATATATATATATAATCGTATCAATATAATCGTATTTATATTGTGTGTAGCAATCGAAAAAAAAAAATAGAAAGACCTATACTCTAGTAAAAAAATATTTATTTACATACATAGTGGACTTAGATATTTTCTTTTTTATGTATTACAAAAGCATTTTTTTTTAAATTAAAATTTTGATATTGTTACTTGTTTCTTTAATATTTATTTATTTACTAACAACCACCACTTACTTACACCGACGTGGGGCATGAACATTATTATTTTAGATCATCGCGTCATAAAAACTACTTTAAAAATTCCTCCTCTAATCGAAATTAGCCTTATATCCAATGCTTATATCACATTATTTATTTTGTTTAAAAAAATGATGCCAACGTTCGTACGCGTTCTACTCTACGCCATTAGCAACAAAACAAAGAATATTGTTCTTGTATTTTATGGATTCAGACGGAACCATTCAAACGCAGACAATCAAACACATGCTTGTCCTTTTCGGGGCTCAAACATGTCTTGTCTGGCATCGTTAAGATTACGGTTAGTGGGAGAAAACTGGTTGATTTACTTTTTATTATGTTCCGGGAATACAGTATAGTCGCCTACGATATTATGGGACTTTTTAAATCAAATTTTTCATATTATTATAGACGAAGCAAACAAGCTGATGTTCATGGTACGTTGATGTCCGTGTAGCGGGATATCAATGCCAGATGTATAAGTTTCCCATTTGCCTTAGCCTCCAAACCGAAACACGACATTGACAAGCATTATCGCTGTGGTGGCAGGAATAGGTAAGGCTGTGGTACTATATATCCGGGCGAGACGTTGCGGAGCTTTACCACCTAGTAATCACCATGGTAGTGACACGTATTTTTCGCCTTTTAAGAACTGCCTATTCTTTAAAAGGGCGGACCAACACGAGGAAGCCAGAAATTTAATTTTTGTGTTCTTAGGGTTCCATTACCAAAAGAGTAAAACGGAACCCTATTACTAAGATTTCGCAATCCGTCTGTCTGTCTGTCTGTGCGTCTGTTACCAGGCTGTATCTCATGAATCGTGATAGGTGATTGAAATTTCACACATGATATATTACTGTTGCCGCCATAACAACAAATACTAAAAACAGACGTACAATATAATACATATTTAAGAGAAGCTCCCATACAACAAGCTTGTTTGTTTTTGCATTTTTTCTAGATCTTAAAAACGATAACTGGTAGACGCTTGAACGCACAGAATATTTACTTATATATTCACTTTAAAAATAAAAAATTAAAATGAAATAAATATTCAAGGGCTCCAATACAACAAACGTGATTTTTCCCCATTTTTTATAGATGATGATATGTTTCACTTCACTTCATGCGTGAGTCAACACATTTAGCGATTAGTTTTTATTTATATAGATTTCTCCTCTACTCTCCGCCTCTGTATTCTAGTGGTTCAGCGTTGGCGTTGACCACATGAGGTCCCGGGTTCGATTCCCGTGTCGGGCCCATAAAAAATTGCTTTTTTTTGTCAGTTTTCTAATAAACACAAAGTTGTCCGGGATTGGAAAGTACCCCGTTTGGCGATAGGCTTGCCACCTATCACATTTGTGGGACCAAGTATCTTCTGCTAATCGTGGGTGCACTTGTACCTCTCCCTACTCCTTCAGAGATACGGGCGTGAAGATACTTTTTTTATATAGATTTCGTCGAGTTGCTGGTTGCCACGTCGGCTATGGACACCAAATATGTTACGTGCGTTGCTATTCGTACGACGAATTGGTAATGTAAGCTCCAGTTTGGAAGGTAAGATAGCCGATAAACGTATTAGTTTATAGGCTATCTTACCTTCCAAACTGGAACACCACATCTACAAGCTCTGACACTATTGTTGCAGGAATAGATAAGGTGGTACCACCACCACCAGGTCTGGCACCATCTAGACCTGGGCGAACTGTTGCAGAACTCTACCTACCTAGTAGTCACGATGGTAGTAACAATTACGGCCAAACGATCGCCTTTTACGAACTGCCTAGCAGAATGGCATGCGGTCTATTCTTTAAAGAGATCCCGGACCAATATGGACCAATAATACCAAAGTTGTAACGTCAAAATAACTTGTAAAAAGTTTTATTGAATAAAGTACTTATGTAGCAAAGTAGAGGACATATATCACCTTTTAATGGAATGTGTCAAGAACAAGGGAGAGCGAGAGGCATTTGCAAGAAGACAAATTAACATTTTTGACGTAGGTTCCATACAAAGCATTCTTAGTAGACCGACATCGGAGTCAGCATTTGATGTGTATAAGTTCATTAAAATAAGCCTAGAACAGCGATGCCTCCCACTCTCTTTTTAACATAAGATTAGCTTAATCCGATGTGACTGACGTAATCGCCATAGTGACATAAGTTCCTAATAGAAAAAAGTTGAGAGGTTTCAAGAGACACCCGGATGGAACGAAGTTCCTTTCGATTAATTAGTGAAGGAATTGTAATAAAATTTTAAATTGTAATAAAATGAAAATCTGGCTTGCTTTCTATAAGAGGGAGAGAGAGAGAGAGAGACTGACAGAGAAACATGCGCACGCCGCACAGCTTACAATAGCTTACTATAGCAAAAAGTGTCGTTACAATTTTTCGTGAGAATTTTTTCCGTCTAGCCCCTTTTCACAACGCGCGATAAGGAACTTCATTCCAAAAGCACTTCTGATTTTCTGAGTTCTGATGATGTTATTTCTTCTTCATTGAATTCTTCATTTTTTAGAAGATACCTATTCCAAGCACGGGAAAATTGCTTAAACAGATTTGTAATCTTATTAACAAACAACAATTCTGTTGTAATCCGGATTACATCTTTGTAATGTAAATGTAGGAGGATTGAACTAATTTATCACTGTAAAAATATATTTACATAAAAACTAACGATATTGATATATTATTGATATGTAATTACTTTTATTGCTTAATAGGAAAAAATATAAAAACAATTGATATAATAGTTAAGTTTATTATAGACTAGCAGTTACTCGTGACTTTGTTCACGAGCACAAAAGTCATTACTTTTCATTTGTCCAGTCGATTAAAAGAGTAATCCATGTCACTCTTGAATAATGTAGCTTTCTAAAGGTGAAAGAAATTTTAAAATTAATCGGGTACTCTTTGAGTTAAACTGTAACAAACAAACGAACAAAAATCAAATCTATCCTCTTTGTAATATTAGTTTAGATAGTAAAATATAGGTAAGTATTTATAGTGGCTTTAAATGCCTTGATTATTATATTAAACACGTTATTTTAGTAACAAAGAACACAGGCGATTTTTGTTTTTTACATCCCTTGCGTGTCTTTCGGAGTAACGAATATTAGATAAAGTTGAATAATTTTTCACGTTTTTTAAATTAATTAAGTAAAATATATCGCTAGAAACAATCATATAAAAAATATTCAGACTTTAATTTGATTGACTTCTAACCAAGGAACTTATATATACGATAACTGGAATTATTACGAAGCAATATTTAAAAAATAAAAATGTACTTTATTTCGTTACGAATAAAGTTGACATTTGTTTCTTACATAACAGAGGGGAAAAAACGTTCTGAGCGAGACAACGACAAGAGTGGATGTTGTCCCTTTCTTGCAATTGCCAGTGTAAATAAAACTATCTGATGGTAAATTTTTATATATTCGGTAATCTTTAAATCCCTTTTATTCATACACGTCGATAAATACCTTAGCATAAAATGTATTGTAATTAACATAGTGAGTTCGAAAACGCGCTTATTTTAATTATTACGTAATTACTTATGCAACGCAAAAACTGTTTCTCAAATCAGTAGAATTACTTAGTAGTAATTTGCAAACTACCCATGGCCGCATTTATATATGGCGACTAGCTGTACCCGCGACTTCGTACGCAATTACCCTACCTGCAGTGTAATTATTTGTATTTGACTACAGTATTTCTCATATTCAGCAATACTTTGGAAGGCGAAGCACTTTTATCAAGAAAGAAGCTTTTTTGTTTGGATTTGAGAACACGTTGACTTTGCTATTTACTCTTGTACCTTGTGGAGCTTTAGGCAGTGTTGAAGTCAACACAAAATAACTTTGGAACGCCAAACATAGGCCTGTCGTAACGCCTCATATTTTTTACAGTCAAGCTAACAGTTTTCTTTGTCTGCCAACATATACTCATGCCATATGACTATATTAGATTATAGAACGTTTTTGCAAAACCTATTTTTTATTGAAAGGAAACCTATTTTAACATGACTGCAGCTAAAGGGGCTACGAATTTGAATCTAATTTCTAAAAAAATGTGTCTAACTCCAAGTCGGTTCAAGAAAAATATTTCAATTCCCAGTTGTTTACGGCATTATCGCTTACTCCGTTGAAAGCTGTCCTCTGTTTAACAGCTGCAGGGTTTAGTTTATATTTGTTATATTATCATATAATAAAACTGTAAGAGGTCGAATTCTGTACATTGAAGATATTTTGAATTTCTTTTTTGGATTAATCGGCACTGAAGCGAAAACTGTATAACTTCCAAAGTACTGCTGAATATGAGATATACTGTGGTCAAATATAAATAATTACACTGCAGGTATGGCAATTGCGTACGAAGTCACGGGTACAGCTAGTATGTTATAAGTTTACTGTAAACAACGTAATTTTAATGTTTGCACTGGACGCAGTTTTTAGAAGTAGAGCTGATTAAATTTTGTACTCTATCGGTAGATTAAGCTGAAAATTGTATTAAAAAACACTGTTTCGCCAAAAACTTTTTTGAGGTTTTTTATATATTTCTCAAAATCTCCTTTACTGAATTGGTTAAAATTTTCAGGAAGTCTAAATAGAGTGGAATTCAATCGAATCCCATTAACGGCGCTTCGATCGGTCAAGCCGTTCAAATTTATAAGATGTTTACATACACACATATACACACACTCACACACATACATACATCACCATGAAAATAGTCGAAAAAGGTTCCTAGGACCTCAAAACGTGGAGATCTGGTGAACACTCGATTTTCGTAAATCGGGGCAAAATCAGTAACTTCCTTATCTACATACGTAGCGGGAAGTTAAAAATATATATACCTAATTAGAAGGATGAAAAGTTATTTATTCAGGGTTATTTTTAACTTTCCGCTACGTATGTAGATTGAGACTGATTTAGCCCCGATTTACGCCTTTGACTAAAAAGCTTATCTTGTTAATTGAAAACAATTTGCAATAAAAAAATCTTGTTACACTTTTCTTAAATTTATTATTATTTTTAATATCTAAAAGATGTTTTAAGGTAAATTTGTATCAATAATCAGTCAAGGGTTTTTTTATTAACAACAAACTACTCTGCCTTGTGGTCTAGGAATAGACTATTCGGCTCAGATCATGAGGTCCTGGGTTCGATCCCCGGGTCAGGAAAAGGTGTTATTGAGGTATTTTTGGGGATTTTCTCGGAAATCTAAAATCTCAGTAGCAACTCGGAGACTGGTGGAGTTGTGTATTAGCCTCGGCTAAGCACGTAAAACTCTCGGTTCCAGTTATCGCTAGTTATATGTATAGATAAAATTTTTACCCTCTTTTATGGCCTCGATGTCATCGTTGACCATATGAGGTCCCAGATTCAATTCCCAGGTCGGACAAAACAAAATGTGGTTTTTCAGTTTGCTGATAAAACGATGTTGCCCGGGATTGGAAAGGGCGCGGTTGGCAATAGGCAGGCCAGCCACATTGTGTGAGATAGTATTTTCGGCTAATCGTGGGTACAATTCTTGTATCTCTGCATACATATGGGCGTGTAGATACTTTTTTACCCTTTTTTACGTTATGCAATGTAAAAACAAAATAGTGAATTTTTGCAATAGCCTATCCTTACGTTAAATTTTATAAAGAACAAATTTTATTAGTATACTCAGTTTCGATTAGATGCATATTTTCTGAGACATTAGCAAAAACCTGAAAAATGACCTGTTTTATTTTCAAATATATTATAATTATATAAATAAATAAAATGTATAGATTTATATATTACACATATTTAGTAAAATTGCATTTATAATAATAACATTTTAATAAAAAAGTACAAATTTTGAAATGTTACGCTAACTTATAATGAGCCGTGCATTCAAAGGTTCTGTATACATTCCGGGTGTCACGTTCAACTGGACTCACCACCCGAAAGCGTTGAAATTTGTGATGTCTGTAACTTCTAAATTAAAAAACTCATGACCTTGAAATTTTTAAAGGATAATCTTTATAGTATTTACTTTTGAACAAAAAATAATAAAGGATTTCGGACCACAGGTTAATGAATTAAAGCTAAATATACGTTTTTGTTTTCATCCCCTATCCTACGGGAACCGTACTGAATTGTGGGATAAAAAATATCCTATAACCTTCTTCGGAGTATGAACTCTAATTATGCTAAATTTCATTTGAATCCGTTCAGTAGATTCGGCGTGATGCGCGGCCTTGATACAGACAGACAGACAGACAGACAGACAGACAAAAATTAAAAAAATTACATTTTTCGCTTCAGTATCGATTAAAGAGTATCTTCCAAAAAATTTTTTTTAAATATCTTCAATGTACAGAAATCGACCTCTTACAGTTTTATTATATGTATATATATAGATTGGCGCTTTATTAAGTAGAAAAGAGACACACTCCACCTATGTCGTGGTACTCTTCGGAACGATTTTGAAGCGCGTGTGAACATTCCGGGTAGAATGTAACTTCCTTGCTTCTATCATATTTAAGTGTTACCACTGTATAAAACTTTAACATTTGCATTAAAATAGCAAAAGTTTATATATTATAATTTTCATTATAAGTATCAAATAAAATTTCTACCTGTTTTTGTATTAAGAAATAGTTTAATGTTAAGTTTTTGTTCTTTTAAGTATCTAAAGTGTCTTCATAAAACCTTAGCTTAAAATTCTGTCAATCTTAGATTCCTGAGATTAGCAATTGTTGTACTGAAGACACCAATTACAAGAAAAATTCGTAACCACAGACTACTAAGGAGAGAAATGATTGTTTACGTTAACCTTACCCAAATTCCAACTTTATTTAGCTACTATTCCCCAAATTTAAAAAATATTCATTAAATGCGGATTTGTTAAGCAGTTGATATAGAATCTTACGCAATATATCAAACTTTAAGGAATAAGTAAAAAAACGATGTATGAAGTCTTGACCATGTTCTTTTTTTATTTATTTAACACTTTATTGTACATAAAATACAATTCTTTAGAAAATTACGAGGGTCAAACTAAAAGTTTTTAGAACTGGCCACTTGTAAACAATATAATAAAAAAATAAGTGTAAACTTTGAAAATAGAAGTCTTTGCTAATATTATTGACTATGTATTTCTTTCTTTTGTCAATTGTTTTAAGATTTGGCAAAAAATTGTGTCACGTCAGCATGAATATAACGCGAGAAAATTTACCTGTCATGGTTTTTTAAGAATAAAAATATAAATACTATTAGGGTACAAAATTATTTCATCATTGCACGGTGCGAGACGTCTCAGAACTCTCCCACAAAGTATTTACAATGGTACTGACCACAGACCACATGAATATTAATAGACACGCTATTGGGAAGGAAATTTGAGCAAACGCTCCTCCTATTACTGTCCAAAATGTCATACATTTGTTGGTTTTATGGTGTTGTGCAAAAATAGAAACAA
The DNA here is from genome assembly GCA_036924255.1 of Apodemia mormo. Taxonomy (NCBI): domain Eukaryota; kingdom Metazoa; phylum Arthropoda; class Insecta; order Lepidoptera; family Riodinidae; genus Apodemia; species Apodemia mormo. The sequence continues at coordinate 20,363,897 of JAUPFN010000021.1, read as the reverse complement.
ACCATGTTGTACTGTTGTATCGTACTGAATAAGATGACAAGGTTTAAAAATTACCCTTAAATGATTTTATTATCGGTAAGTAGTATAACTCTGTATTTCAGCGTGTAAATGCATGCTACATTGACAAACTAAGAAATGGTCTTGAAAAATGTATCCATGTAATCCGTGGTAGTGACACTTATTGCCAGTCGTTCGAATTTTACGAACTGCCCGACAGAATGTTAAATGGTCTATTCTTCAAAAGATTAGGTGATTAAGTTCCACGTCTTGTCTGAATTTTGTACCATCGCCTTACCTATGTTTGACTCCGTGTCTTCAAATTATTACTTTATCAAATAGCATTAAAATCAGTTCAGCAGTTTAGCTGTGAAAGTGTAACGGATAGACATACAGATAGACATATAGACAAATAGACTTCCGCATTTATAATATTAGTATATATATGGAATTATGGATATATTTATATCGATGTGCTAATTTATTCACATAAAAAAGGTGTTACTGACTAAAAGACGCATATTAAAATGTTATTTAATTACATCCAATTAAAATAATTAATGGATTTAGGTGTGCGAGGTACGGCTTTGAAATGGTTCCATTCCTACCTCACAGATAGAAAACAAATAATCAACTTTGAAAGTATTAATATTAAAAGTGACCCTCAAACAATTTTATATGGTGTGCCGCAGGGTAGTGTCCTCGGTCCTACTCTGTTTCTCCTGTACATCAACGACTTATGCAACTTATCTCTGAAACAAGCACAAATAGTAACGTTTGCTGATGATACAGCTATTATTTTCCATGCAAATAGTTGGAATGAAGTCATTGATGTTGCCGAGGAAGGTTTAAAGCGCGTGTCGATTTGGCTCCAACACAATCTGTTAACTCTGAATATAAATAAAACTAAATATTTAGCCTTCAAAGTTTCACAGCGCTCTGCTCCATCTTTCCCTTTATCACTAAGATTCCACACATGCCTCACGCCAAAGTCTGACTGTAATTGTTGTATAATTGAACAATCAAATAAAATTAAATACTTGGGTGTCCTAGTTGATGACAAATTAAATTGGGTCCCTCAAATAGATGCTTTATCCACACGCTTACGAAAACTACAGTATATTTTTAAAAGGCTGGGTGCAATCGCAGACAGTAACACACTTAAACTCGTATACAACAGTCTGTGTGAATCAATAATTCGCTACTGTATAACCGTTTGGGGTACGGCAAACAAAACTCACCTTCTAAAACTAGAAATTTGTCAAAGAAGTATACTAAAAACTGCTTACAGGAAACCATTTAGATATTCAACTGAATTACTATATCGAGAATGTGAAGTTCTAAGTGTAAGGCAGATTTTCATTCTTTCTACTACCCTCCGATTTCATAAGACTGCAGAATTAACGCAAAAATCTTCAACTAGGACACATCGACACCATACTTGGAGTTACCCCAAAAGAAAAACTTACTTCGCAAGCAGAAACTATATTTTTTTAGGACCATTACTGTATAACAAATTACACAGAGAACTTAATTTGCTACATGACACGAGGTATAAAGTAAAAAAAAAATTAAGTACATGGCTGGCAGGCATAAGCTACGAGGAGACAGATAAACTACTCATAATTACCACCTGATTCTAAAAATTACCTAACAACCAGCGTTATAGCTTATATTATTATGTTATTGTTTGACATCACTTACCTACTTACTTTTTATTAAATTAAAAATTTTTACTAAACACCCAATAATTAAATCTAATACGTGAAACTTTTTAAACCTCCTATATTAATAGCCCTTTATTTATGAAAATTTGTGTGGACAGAGGAGTATGAGATACTCAATTTACTTTGTCTAATCCATTGTATTTAAAGGAGTATATGTTGTTCGTCGTTTTAAGATTGCTAAATTGTTATCATTATAATTATTATAATTTTTTTTGTTTGTATAATGTTTATTTATCAGTATTTGATTTGTTCACTGTAAGTCTACTTAGATGTATTATTTTTTTCCCTCTGGGTCTTACACGCACCACATCGTATTTTATAGTAATCCCTGGAAGTGAATTGTTACCCACGACACAGGGTAACCTAGTGTGGGGACAATGTATGATATAATTTATGTTGTAAACTACTTTTGGTCAATAAACTATTATTATTATTATTATTATTTCTCTATTGATCAGATTTATAGATAAATAAATAATCAAAGTAGATAATTTTTACTTTAGAAGCTAAATAAACATGCTAGTATGCTTATTTAAAAGCATTGTGAGTTTTTACCCAACTGCACTATTAGGAAAGGAGCAAATAGTCAAGATAGTACTGGTAATGGTAACTTGAATAGCCAATCGTCCGTTTTACAGTTTGTAACAAAATGGCAGATGGTATTCAAAGAGAACCCGGATAAACACAGGGTATTAAAGAGAAATGAAATAGAAAGACTGTTGTCTTTTTATTTTATTTCACTTATTTTCCTTTTTTCAAAATAAAACTAAACGAAACAAAAAGAAATGAAATGAAACGAAACGAACGAAACGAAACGAAAATAGGGAAGAAAGAAAGAAAATATTCATTTGCAAGAATATGGGTGTTACAAGGTATTAAATTTAATAAAAGATAGCAGCATATTCTACCATGACATGTGCAAATATTTAAAAATTATTTATCCGCTAGATGCTACTTGTCTGGTACCACCACGAAATAAGAAAAACAAGCGGAAATGGCAAGTACAAACATTTGTATCAGCACCGCGATCGCCACACTCACACATAAAATAAGCATTATTGCATATAAACTACTAATGCAAATATTGTTTCATTGGTCGTTTTCATTTTAAACAGCAATAATCCGAAACACACAAACAGAACATTTAAAAATATACCAAACTGCGTTACAATTAATTTTATTTTGCTACAAAAAAAAAAAGAGTATTTACGTCCTTTTGTAGTCTATTCAAAATAGACTCATCTATGTGTACAATAGTGAAACTTAAGATCGTAATAGTTTCGCTATTCTACAATAGATGGCAGCATTGATTTTCCGTAGTTATCAGCAGGGATTTAAAACGTTATCAAATAACAGAACAAATTTTTCGATACATAACGTTATTATTATAGCGATACCTCAGTAACAAAATTATTTTAGAACACTATGTGTATCGCTACCAAAATAACAGAACGAAATTATGAGCGGTATGTAACGTTATAAATATTGATATTTATGCGACGTTGCCGCGTTTCATGCTGTTTCGTGATTGGTCGATGGTTCACCAACTACCATGACTGCGAGTTGGCAACAAGGTACCTACGAAAATTTACAAGTTTGATGTAATGAGACATCGCGATTTACGATTTACGAGACACGCATTAAAAATATTTACAAGCGGTACGCATGGTTTTCAAATAATTTTTTTAAAGGATTCCAACCTACATATAATTAGAAATCAATTCTAACTTTTAATACATATTATTATACCTACATAAGGCAATGTATCTTTATGAAACATGTTTTTTTCTCCCGTGGGTTTTATGTAATAAGAAATGTTACTAGGTATCTTAGAGTTTTCTTTAAAATTCTAATTATTAACGGCTCCTTTGTAGAATAGACGAACTGCCGTACTCCCAGGCAGGTCGTAAAAGGAGAGCGATTGGCTATGCGAGTCACTATTGTTTCACCCGGGTCTGATACCACCGCCTTACCTATTCCTGCCGCAATAGCGTCAGTACTTGTCACTGTTGTCTTCCCGTTTAGAGGGTAAGGCAGCCAGTAAATTTATGTTTGTGGCATTAGACCTCGCCACAAGATAGCAACGCACCATTAACATCTTTGGTGTATATAGGCGATGTTGACTCTTTACATCAGGAGACTTATCTCCTTGTTTGCTATCTTAAGCTATAAAAAAATAAAAAAAATGATTTTTTTAAACAAATGTGTTAATTATTAACTAGCTTTTGCCCACGGCTTCGCCCGCGTAGTATTAGTAGTAAGTAGCATACCTATGTCCTTCCCCAGAATTAAGGCTATCCATTTGAAATATCATCACAAACAGCTTTGCAGATTCACCATGACCATGAATCATACATTTACAAAGAAAAACAAATAGACGGACAATTAGACGTCACTTTAATTTTCATTATGTAAGGTGAGAATTCTGTAAGGTTAGTATGCATATTATTGAATTTATAGAAGAGCGTGGCTCATAGCAGCAGCAAAATATAAAAATCTGTAAAATATAATTCCTGAAATTTTCCGCTAAATTATTTAAGCATAGATTTTTGTTTGTCTTTTATTTTAATTTTTGAATTAAAGCTGTTAAGCACCATGATCCATTTTTTGAACTGTAAAATGTTTTCTTAGTCACAAAATTTATTAATTAAAAAATATCGATGTAGGGTCACTGCGTCGGTAACGCGACCGCCTCCAGTATGCGACCACTTGAGGGGCTAGGTTTCTTTAATTAAAGATAATAGCATTTTGACGTAAATACGTCTTTGAATTTGCCTTCGTAGAGGCGACAGTTCAAAAAACTGATGATAACAAAATTGGGATACAGTTTGATGTTATAGCTACATAACTATCACCAACATCCAAAATATAGAAAAACCTTAAAAACAACAAAGAAAAATATCGACACGCGGGATTTGAACCTGCGACCATCTCCCTAAAGCCGGGACGCTCTTCCACTGAGCTAGTGTCGACAGGCTTGAGGCGGCGAAATTCTTCTTTGATATATGATCGAATACGTCGATTGTACTGATCGCTAGGTATACATACTTATAACTAGTTATATGACTTCATCGTTACAGATGAAATTCACATTTATAATTTTGATCAGTACTTTCGTATTTCTAAATATTTTTGTGTTATAGCACTCACCCCGTGCTTGGGAAACTGGAAAAACCTTAAAAACAACAAAACCGGCTAGGAGTGCATTAAAGATGCACACTAGTAGGTATATAGAAGAGGGAGATGTTTAACTACCATATTTGTGATTTTATCCGGCCCCGGGGCCTTTTTATTGTGAAGGTTTTTGTATTCTTCGGTTGTCGTAAGTAATAGGGGGTCACCTTACGGTGGTAGCGCCACCCTACACTCTACTTCGCTATCCAAATGATGGACGGACGTGGTCTAGGTTTGTAGGCGGGTTTGATGGGGAACATTGTGATTGGAACGATGAATGAAAAATGTGACCATCGCAAGATATTACCCGTGACGTCGTAGTATTCACGTAAAAGATGCACGGCTGTGTCCTCAACACAGCCACAACCCGTTTTTTTTTTCAGGAGAAAACAATGAATAGTAAGCATTAAATATTCATTGAATACTTATGTAACAAGAAAATCATAAATTTAAATCTATCGGGCTTAACCCAAATCTAGAAAATAGTGCCTGAGTTCGGGTGATGACTCATTGGTATGTTTATGTGTCACGTAATGCTGCAAAAATGCCTCGCCGGACGGCGAACAAAGTTACCTTTTGATACCTTACACTAATATTACACTTAAACAAGAATCGTTATTACTTCAATTATAGAGCAATGTTTGTTCGAAAGTTGTAGTAATATCATTTTTTAGCCTATATTTTTTTAAAATCCAGTGGTCGCAAACTGAAGTACGTAAATATCTAAGTAAGAAAGTGGCCGAATGATTGCATTCTGACACATAAGGCTACATAATATTTTATATTATATTATATTAAAATCTTTCAAACTCTGATGAAAACCTCTAATTTTAAATATAACTTGTCCCATATGTGAAATACAAGAAACAACAAGCGGGGCATAAATGAGTGAATCATAATACCATATACCATAACGAAAATTTTTGGATATAACAGAACGTAATGAATAACGGTTTAAATAGTAACAAATTCAGTATCATTATTGGATAGCGCTATGCTTGAAAATATCGTTATGTCTTGCCTTGAGCAATAACGATATCACATAATACCGGTATTTCAATCCTTGGTTATCAGTTGATCATATTTGATTAGAGAACTTTCTAGAACGATAACGTAATAACTGTCATTACGTATATCTTTCTAGAAAAATTAGGTCAACCTAAAATGAACTTTATATGTAAGGTGTACGGCTGATTTTAGTTTGACTTTCTATTATATCATTAGAGATTATATTAAATCAGGAATTTAATTAAAATAAAATGAAAATTGTACTTTCGAATGATATGAAATATCTCCATTTTTAATCATCTGTATTCTACTATCATTTCTGCATTCAAGAATGGCACAATACGGCATAATTCAGTGTATACTAGATTTTCGCACGACGACTATCTCCTAATGATATGGTAAGTATCACTAAAGCAATTTAGAGTAAAAGCGCATAATAGTGGCGCACGCGGCACGCCCACTCTTCACTTCCCCTTGTTTTTCTTATTTCGTGGGTACCACCATATAACCGATTCCTGTTGCAATAGCGTCAGTGCTTGTCACTGTCGTGTTTCGATTTGGAGAGTAAGGTAACCGGTAAACTTATGCTTGTAGCATTACAAATACACATGGATAGAAACGCACCATTAACATCTTTGGTGTCTATAGGCGATGGTTTTCTTTTTCCATTAGTCTTCTCGCCTGTGTGGCCTAGTTGTTCTGAGTCAGTGTTCACCACATGTGCTCTCAGGTTCGATTCCCGGGTCAGGCAATTTAAAAAATGTGCTTGCCAGTTTTCTGATAAAGAAAACGTTGCCTGAGACTGAAAAAGTGTCCGGTTGGTGATAGGCTTGCCACCTATCACATTGTGTGACAAAGTATCTTTGGCTAATCATGAGTGCAATGGTTAATACGGGTGTGAAGATACTTGTTTTAAAGACATTTGCTTGTTTGCTGATGATATAAAAAAAATATATTTTATCATCCAATCTTGGGAAATGGCTTATGGGGACTGGGGAGCCATCGGGGTTATCCGGTAGGCGTATCATCTAACGTTTGCAATTCGCGAGCGATCAGCGATGACTCTTAAACGTAATGAAAAAATCATCAAAAACGTCGCCAATCGCTTTCTGGTCACTAGATGCACTTTATGCAATGTCACAACATCAAAACTAATCAAGCGGCAACGACTACCACTAATGTACAAGGCTGTTATGTGTCTTACAATAACTAAACAATCACGATAATTTCGCATTACGAGTTATGTGATCACCCCGCGGTTCAGTTCAACTCTGTCTCCGGCATCCAAGTCCGGTTCGTTAGTAAAGTGTTTTCAGTTTAAATTGAATTTATTTAGAACCAGCTGACCCGTGCAGCTTCGCCCGTCAATCAATAGTACTCTATTTTATATATACAAATTGGAATTTCTCTTTGTAATATTAAAATAACCGCTTTTTACTAAATGCATATGGATGTATACACGGTACATAAACCAAAAAAGTATCTCCACGCCCGTATCCCCGAAGGGGTAGGCAGAGGTACAACAAGTGCACCCACGATTAGCCGAAGATACTTGGTCCCACAAATGTGATAGGTGGCAAGCCTATCGCCAACCGGGCTCTTTCCAATCCCGGGCAACGTTGTGGTTATCAGAAAACTGAAAAAACACTTTTTTTATGTGCCCGACCCGGGAATCGAACCCGGGACCTCATGTGGTCGACGCCAACGCTTGACCACTAGACCACAGAGGCAATATACATAAACCAAAATAATATTTTTCGCAATTTTTTCCTGTCTGTCGTTTGTTCCGACTTATCTCTGAAACGGTTGGAATGATTATGACGGGACCTTAACTGGAAGATAGCTGATGTACGAGTAATAAGGAGTAACTTAGACTTTTTTATTTTAGAAATTTTGTACACGTGGACGAAGTCGCGGGTGCAGCTCAATATAATCTTTCATACAAATTATCGTGTTACCTTGTGTTTGGCCAGGCTCTTTTGAAGAATACAACTGCCGTTCAGCCAGGCAGGTCGTAAAAGCCAGGATTGGCTATGCGAGTCACTACCATCGTGGCTGCTAGGTGTTAGAGTTCTGCATTGTCTCGCCCGGGTTTGGTACCAATTTTAATTTTTTAACCATTAGTATTTATCATACTTTTTTTTAAATTAAGAATGTACACGGACATGTATATATACAGTACCCGGCGATAAATATTGCACATCGACCTTTGGAAAGAGACAATCGGCTAATTTCGGCTTCGTAGAGCGTTATCTCTGTCGCACAAAATACAAACAGTCCGGTACCTATTAGGAGCTGTTAAAACAAGTATGATTTGCTTCTTTTAATATTTTTATTCTTTGTATAAAATACACTAATTTTTCTATAAGTGATGGCTTTAGGTTGGGGTAAAATAAAATAAAAAAACATTTTTACATTATGTTTACGTATTTAATTATTTTGGAACATTACAGCTTTAGTGTACATAATAAACACCATTATACCTATTGCTAAAATGAGACATTGCAATAAAAATAATAATAATTCTAATTCTCAATTACTTCCATTTCACTATCTGTGCTCTCAAAGAGGTCAATATCACTGTCACTATCAGCCGTATTTATTACTAATCTATCAGTGTAATTGTCTAAACTGTGTTGAATGCTTCTATATTCATTCTCACATTTGATTGCATGATCGCAAACCTTTTTCCACTCTTCAGCGCCGATCATGTTTACTTTTTCAGTCAATAATGTTTTTACTGTAGTTAAGTTCATACCCACATTTCTAGAGGCTACATAGCCTTTCAGTTGAGACCATATATTTTCAATTGGATTAAAATCCGGATGATATGGTGGCAATCGCAACACAGTGTGCCCATGTTCGGCAAGTATTTTGTCCACAGAAAACTCTGTATACCTCTCCTTGTGCTGACATATAATAGCGTAAATCTGGGTTTTTGTTAATTTTGGATCAACTGGAATTTCATGTCTGTTTAACCAGTTGATCATTTCCCGTTTAATGGTGTTTGAGTTGGGGGGTCTCTCAACATACTTGTTGTGATAGGGTGCGTTGTCGATAACTAGAACAGAATCACTGGGTATATTTGGGATTAATTGGTTAACCAGCCATTTCTCAGAGTTATCGTTATTCATTTCATTGTGATAGTCACCTGTAGTGTCCGTGGATTTATACGTTAAAAAAGCACCGGGTACAAAGCCTTTTTCATTTCCCGCATGAACTATTATCAAACGTTGACCTTTTGAAATTGGCTTTTTTACTCCTTTTTTCTTATCGTCACTCCAAGATTTCCCTTTAGTGTGGGATGCATGTATATATGACTCATTCATGTAGACGATATTTTTTCCTGTTTCGCGAAATTTGCGTATTTTATCAAGGTATTCCATTCGTTTGAGACTAACGTCGTGCTTTTCCATTAGAATTTTTGTTAGAACGACGTTAGTCTCAAACGAATGGAATACCTTGATAAAATACGCAAATTTCGCGAAACAGGAAAAAATATCGTCTACATGGATGAGTCATATATACATGCATCCCACACTAAAGGGAAATCTTGGAGTGACGATAAGAAAAAAGGAGTAAAAAAGCCAATTTCAAAAGGTCAACGTTTGATAATAGTTCATGCGGGAAATGAAAAAGGCTTTGTACCCGGTGCTTTTTTAACGTATAAATCCACGGACACTACAGGTGACTATCACAATGAAATGAATAACGATAACTATGAGAAATGGCTGGTTAACCAATTAATCCCAAATATACCCAGTGATTCTGTTCTAGTTATCGACAACGCACCCTATCACAACAAGTATGTTGAGAGACCCCTCAACTCAAACACCATTAAACGGGAAATGATCAACTGGTTAAACAGACATGAAATTCCAGTTGATCCAAAATTAACAAAAACCCAGATTTACGCTATTATATGTCAGCACAAGGAGAGGTATACAGAGTTTTCTGTGGACAAAATACTTGCCGAACATGGGCACACTGTGTTGCGATTGCCACCATATCATCCGGATTTTAATCCAATTGAAAATATATGGTCTCAACTGAAAGGCTATGTAGCCTCTAGAAATGTGGGTATGAACTTAACTACAGTAAAAACATTATTGACTGAAAAAGTAAACATGATCGGCGCTGAAGAGTGGAAAAAGGTTTGCGATCATGCAATCAAATGTGAGAATGAATATAGAAGCATTCAACACAGTTTAGACAATTACACTGATAGATTAGTAATAAATACGGCTGATAGTGACAGTGATATTGACCTCTTTGAGAGCACAGATAGTGAAATGGAAGTAATTGAGAATTAGAATTATTATTATTTTTATTGCAATGTCTCATTTTAGCAATAGGTATAATGGTGTTTATTATGTACACTAAAGCTGTAATGTTCCAAAATAATTAAATACGTAAACATAATGTAAAAATGTTTTTTTATTTTATTTTACCCCAACCTAAAGCCATCACTTATAGAAAAATTAGTGTATTTTATACAAAGAATAAAAATATCAAAAGAAGCAAATCATACTTGTTTTAACAGCTCCTAATAGGTACCGGACTGTTTGTATTTTGTGCGACAGAGATAACGCTCTACGAAGCCGAAATTAGCCGATTGTCTCTTTCCAAAGGTTGATGTGCAATATTTATCGCCGGGTACTGTAATAAAGTTTCGCACGTGCTGTAAGCTTGTTTGCTGTCAAATAAATAAGGGATACTGAAAACCAGTGTTGAGGTTCAATAAGCCTCAACAAATACTGAGTTATTCCCTTTTAATGGACTCGAATTACCACTCACTATTGGTATCATTTTTTGCTTTTTCAACATCATTTACTTATATCTAAAAGAGATATAAGTAAATTTATTAGCATATGCTTCGATTTTTTTAAATTTATTTAGAATATATTTGTTTTGTACGGTAAATGTCCATTAATAAAACAATTCTTATTCTTGTCCTCATTGATGACCAGCTGCAAACGGGGCGGTAATAATTAATTTTGCTATTTTATCCGTACCTACAAAAAAGATTTCAATGACATGAAGGCGGACATTAAAATGTTAATAACATCTAATAAAAATAAATAATTGCAAATTCCACCATTGACAAAAGTCATAGACAAATAAATAATCAAAGTAGATAACCTTGACTTTCGAAGCTAAATACATATGTTATAGACCGGGAGACGATGACACAAAATATCAGATGATTTGTACCAGTATGGCGGTTCTTCAGGGGTCTAATTACGTAATGACAAAAAGGAAAATAATGGACACAGCGTTGGTACCGGGCGGCCCAACTGTGTAGCCGTTAACAACCAAACGTGTCGGATAAATTACGAGTGTCGAACGATTTGTTCCACAAAAAATACTTGTATTTTCCGATAGTCGATATTAAACAAGTAGGTGGTAGCGTAATGCCATACTTTTCCGGTGTGGCTTACAGCCTGCCATACAGACGCCAATACATTAATTTAAAAAAGACAATTCAACCATTTGCATAATATTTGCACAAGTAAGATCATCGAGTAGCTATTTACAAAAATCACCATGCAATACTTTTCTGACGGTTCCAAAGTGCGGCCATACCGCTGCCACCGCGCGTTTTGTGCCAGTATTGCATTTGGATTTTTGGAAAGTATTTGATAAAATATGACCGTTAACTGTTAACGGAAAAATTAGTGCTATACTGGTACAAATCGGTCGAAATAGGAATAAAATCTTACAATTTAAAAAATAATATTGTTCCCATTCGCCACCTCCCATAATTATGGCATTAACAGACTTCTATTTATGGTCATAGAGAGAACTGTTTAAAAAACTTTTTGGGTGATACAAATCGTTTAGTAAAAAAAGTTTACTCCTTTGCGGCGGGGCGGTATGGCGGCCATTGGGAACCGTCGGAAAAGTATGGCAAGGTAATTTTAGTGAATGGCTACTCGACGATGATTAGCTATGCAAAAATTAGCTTGGTACAAATGGTTAAATTATTTTTTTAAAATTAACGTGTTAGCGTTGGTATGGCGGGCTGTAAGCTACACCGGAGAAGTATGGTATCATGCTACCACATACTTCTTTTTTATCAACGATCGGAAAATACAAGTATTTTTATGGGACAAATCGTTCGACACTCGTAATTTATCCGATACGTTCGAATAACGGCCACGCAGTTGGGCCGCCGGTACCAACGCTATGACCATTATTTTCCTTTTTGTTATATCGTAATAAAACCCCTGAGGAATCGCCATACTGGTACAAATCATCTAATATTTTGTGTTATCATCTCCCGGTCTATTAGGAGACTTACTTAAAAGTTTAATGAAGTTCACCCAATAGCATTAGTAGGAGGGTTATGTATGTATGTAAGTATGTATGTTTTTTTATTATTATTAAATAGCAAACAAGCAGATTCATCATCAAAGAAAAGAAACCGTCTTCTTTAGGAACTGTTTGGACTAATTCCTGACGCCGAATTTCACCATCGGTCATCACGATAAAATTCAAAGTTTCATCCTCACCATCTCGATGTCTGCTGTTAAACATAATACGATTTTCGAATTCGAACCCGTTTCTGAAAGTCTTGTTAGAAAAATCATACTCTCCACATCCACAAAAGCTGTTGGTTGCGATGAATTGGGCAGAATTATGATTCTGCCAATACCTGACATTATTTTACCCCAATTCACTGAAATCATTAATTTGTCTTTATCTTCTGGTAATTTTCCGATTTCATGGAGTAAGGCTTTCATTACCCCACTATTCAAGAAAAGTAATCCCACAGATCATTCTCATTTTAGGCCTATATCTATTTTACCCTACCTACCTCTCAAAAATTTTGGAACGCTTTGATTATATTCAATTTTCTGATTTTCTTTCAACACACAGCCTGTTAAATAATTTTCAGTCAGGCTTTCGCCCATGTCATAGTACGACAACGGCTCTTATAAAAATGACTGATGACATACGATGGGCCACAGATGAAAGAAAGATCACGATTCTTATTCTCCTTGATTTTAACAACGCGTTCAACTGTGTGGATCGTGATATTTTGATAGCTATCCTTCGTTCCTTAAATTTGTCTCATCAGCAATGACATGGTATCGTATCTCAGTGAGCGACAACAACAGACCCGGATTTATGAAATGCTGTCGGACTGGTGTGATGTTTTAGCGGTGTACCACAGGGCAGTGTGTTATCTCCATTACTTTTTTCTGTCTTTATAAATGTAGCCACTTTTTACATACTGCATTGTTCTTACCATTTGTACGCAGGTGAAAACAGCTTTATCTGTCGTTTTAACCGAATGATCTAGATAAAAGTATCCTAAATATAAACACTGATTTGGTGCAGTTTACACTTGGGCAAAAACCATGAGCTTGTGTTGAATCCCGAAAAGACGCATGTAATGTTAATTGGGCGCGATAGATACCTAGCACAGTTTGATTTCCTTCCCCCTGTGACTCTTAACGGTAAAAGTATCTCCTCCCTTAATTCTGAAAAAAACTAAGGAATTTATATGACCAACAACTTATGTTCCTTTAAGTAAATGAACTTGTTCGTAAAGTTTTTGCCTCAATGCATGCACCAAAAGCTCGGCTGCTTAATTTATGCATACGATATATTTTCGGGCTGCGTAAATATGACCATATCACTCATTTTTGATCACAATTGAAATTGCTGAATTATCGTTTTCGGCGAGACATGTACGTTCTCTCATGTTTATTTAACATTCTTGAGAATCCATCATTTCCAATATATCTAAAAGAACGTTTTGAATACATTTCAAGTCAAGGTAGGCCTCAGCGCTCTCACCATTCTAGTACGCTGATGTATCCGGACCACCATACGACAACATAATATTTTAATTCCTTTACCGTTATTGCGATAAGATTATGGAATGATCTTCCGTCTCAGATGCGTGATCATCTACACTATCAAGTTTTAAAACTGCAGTATATGATCATTTTTAAAAACGTCAGTATTCTTAATTGTTTGTATATGTGTGTATTTTATATTATGTTAATGTGTGTAATTATTTTGAGCATATTTCTATCATAACTATCGGTATCGGAGTATCGGTTTATGCATATTTTTTCCTATGTAAGTAATCAACCTATATTTAATTATAGTATAGATTTTATATGTAGGATTTAAATGAATTTTCTTATAATTCTTACATGCTTTGTTGTAAAATAATGTTTACAATTAATCGGTTAATAATTATAATTTAGTATGTAGTATTTAGTTTTATTGATAGCTCGTAATTAATTTATTATGCACTACCCAAACTTTTTCTCTCAGCATCACGGAAGGTAAACTGTGAGAAAATGCTTAATAGCATTAAGTTATGCCTTTGTACAATTTTTATGCAATAAAGTATTTAAATAAATAAATAAAAAATGTCTGGAAATCCACAACCGTACGATTCTCGAGGCACTTTTTGCTTTGCACTACTTTTATGTGGAAACAGCTAACGGCGGATTTTTTTTCGAACGGATACGACTTAGGGACCTTTAAAAAAAGAGCCTGCTTATTCTTAAAAGGCCGGCAACGCAATTACAAGATCCCTGGTAGTGTAGTTATCTATGGACGGCAGTAATCACTTACTATCAGGTGAGCCTCCTCTCAGTTTGCCCCCTCTTGTTTTTTTTTATAGAAGAGTGGGCAAACGAGTAAGAGGTGCACCTGATGGTAAGTGATCACCACCGCCCATGGACATCTGCAATACCAGAGGTCTTGCAGTTGCGTTGCCGGCCTTTTAAGAATGAGTAAGCTCTTTTCTTGAAGGTCCCTATGTCGTATCCGTTCGGAAATACCCCTGCCGGTAATTGATTCCACAACGGAGTAGTGCGAGGCAAAAAGTGTCGGGAGAAACGCACAGTTGTGGATTTCCAAACATTGAGATGGTGAGGATGGAACTTCAAATTTTGACGCGATGTCCGATGGTGGAATTCGGCGACAGGAATTAATCCAAACAAAAAAAATTAAAAAAAATATATAGATATATTAATAGTGCTTTCCTATCTATGGGACAGGATGGCAATGCCATATGCTTTATTATGCCGCTACCTTACTCTCCAAACCGGAAAATGACAAGCAGTGACGTTATTGCGACAGGAATAGGTAAGGTAGTAGTATTATTTACATAGGTGAAACTTTACGGAACTCTACAACCTAGTGGTCACGATGGTAGTGACATGTATGTTCACAATTGTTCTCTTTTTACGAAGTAGAATGGCCCATGGTAGCCATTCTTCAAAGGCGGCCCGGATAAACACGGAGATTAATGTTTGTTGCTGCAATATTCCATGGCCCTGTAATAGGTTTTTTTTTAAATTATCGATAGGTAAGCGCTTGACCTCGATCTCGCCTGATGGTAAGCTAAGATGAGGCCTAAGATGGAACGCGCTTCCCTAGAAGGAACTTGTTCACTCTTCTCTTGAAGATCTTGATATGTTCCAAAGTATAAGCACAGTTTTATTTATTTTTAATTATGCACAAACAAAAAGTACATAGGTTTAACATAACGCCCAAGGGCATTCTATACTAGCCAATCTCATGTATTAAGAAAATAATTAAAAGAGGTGGTGCATCTTAACTCTATTCATATAACTTAAACTTACTATGAAAAGACAAAATTAATACAGAATAATAAATTATATAAATACACGTTACAGTAATACATATTACTAAACTATACGATACTTAATTACATACATATATACATAAACACTCATATACATACATACAAATATAAATATATATATACTTATTATACATACATACAAATAACAAAGTAACATATATGAGCACAAAGCAATCTAAATACCAACTAATTAATAAATGTCACTATTTTTTAATAATTAAAATTAAAAAATAAATTAAAAATAATTAAAATTATATTTCAATGCATAAAAATAGTGACATTAATTTAGTTACAGTGTTTAGATTGCTTGTTTGTTGAATTGTTCTATTACAATCAGTAGCCAACCATCAAGATACTGCTCTAACCCGAGGGTCGATAGTCCAGGAGACACCCTTACTGAACACTATGTTCGCCAAAAAGAATGGTACGCAGTAAAGGTCAAGAAAACCATCTGATGAAAGACATTTCAAAATAAAAAATAGACTCAGTAGCCTTTTAAAACTAATTTACTATGGACATAAATTAATTATAATGATATATGCGTGTATATATAGTTAATGTATGTCCATAGTTTATTAGTTTTAATTCTCATTTCTCATTATCAATCATCTCATTATCAATACATATAATTAATGTATGTCCATAGTTTATTAGTTTTAATTCTCAACCTTTTTTCTCTGTTAATATCTTAGATGAAGGAAACTACTAGATATGAAATAAGTAAGGTAAAACCGTGTGATTTCGTCGCCAA
This sequence comes from Apodemia mormo, assembly GCA_036924255.1. Taxonomy (NCBI): domain Eukaryota; kingdom Metazoa; phylum Arthropoda; class Insecta; order Lepidoptera; family Riodinidae; genus Apodemia; species Apodemia mormo. The sequence goes on along the minus strand of JAUPFN010000021.1, from coordinate 20,347,597 downwards.
TAATGGCGGACTTAAGTACAGCTATCTACTAACAATTGACAAAATGTCAAGACTTAAATCTAAAAAATATCGACATATGTTTATCGATATCTTTAATATTTTTTAATTCAAATAAGATTGAATAAAACCCCGGTTAAAAACAGAACACGAAGACGTATTTAAGTAACAGATTTAAACAATACGTACCGGTTCAATGATTCATTTGGCGATTTCGATTTATTACGCGTTCTACATCCTTATAAGGCTGCAATTAGACATCATCCTTTATTTTTTTCACGTTTATATTTAAATTACATACCACAATTATGGAAAACTAGAATCATTTAATTAAAATCGGTAAATATTGATGCGAACAATCATTATTTGAAGTTTTATGTACATTGACAGCGTGCCACAGTAATGGCGAATCGGCAGCAAGCTGTTCAATGTGTCATTATTTTCATAAATGATTTGAAATTAGAGCATTGACCATGAAGTATTAGGTATAGGTGGAGCTAGCACTCGTGTTAATCACTTGAAACACATATTTACGTTATATCTCTGTCTATGAGGTTTCTCCGTCTCTTTTCACACATCTGTGAAGAGAGGATAAGACCTCAGAAGATGACAGTAGTATTTAAAATTGTCTTTCAAGTGGGTATTAGAAATGCTGCCTCCAGGTACAATACAGCTTCATGGCACTGACAACATTTTTGTAGATTTGTCTATTATGAAATTTTGAACTTGTTCAACAGAGATAAAGTTATTTTTATATATTCAGCGTTGGAATGCATTCTATTTTATAATTTTGATTGCTGATCGAAATTAATGCCAAGTCCTTATCTTTTCGTGTCAAAGGTTAATATACTCGAAAGTCTTGTTTATGTAATACTAGCTTACGAAGGTAAGGTTATGAAAACCATCTGCTGAAGGACATTTCGAAAAAAAAATAGGCTATTATTGTGTATCATTCGTCATAGTTTAAAAAAAAGCATCATTACGGCCGCTTCCCTTGCGGGGTAGGCAAAGTAAATCAAATGTCTATAGATTTTTCGTTTCACTACGATTCCTACATTTATGATATGAGTGGCGATATCCATCGCCGCATTTCATCGACCTGTAGGGCTATTCTTGAAAACCATTTCAATTTGAAATAAATATTTAATGAGTTTTGAAGTATTTCGTACTCTGGACAACTATATTCAATTATTGGATTCGGCGACAGCGCCACACGGATTTCGGATTTTTTTGAAACTACTCATTATTGCTTTTATTCGTTATTTTGTTAAAAACGGTACTTAAAATTTCCACTTGTAACACTAGCTTGACGTGTAACGATGACATTTATTTCTAATAATTAGGTCGTTACTATACCGAATCAACGTGGGCATTATTGGTTTCAAGAGTACCGTTTTTTGACGATATTCGAAACTTATTGTTTTTATCAATATTGGTCAAAGGTTTATATTGTTTTCAAGAGTAGGCCTGCTGGTGACGATTATCGACTATTTCTAGTGATAGCTGGGGCCGGTGGCTTTACAAGTTCATCTAAAGCACGGGAGTGGCAACACACTACCAGCTAGACTCAGAACTGCTACTGAGATTTTAGACTTTCGAGAAATATTTCAAATAAATATATGTGTATCACCTTTATGATATACTGGTTCGGTGTCGCTGTATACCACATGGTGACCCGGGTTCGATTTGGTAAATCAAAAATGTATTTTTTAGTTTTCTGTTAAAAACAAAGTTGCCTGGAATTGGACAAGTGACTGGTTGGCGATAGGCTTGTCACCTATTATATTGTGGGAGTAAGTATCTTCGCCCAATCATAGGTGCACTAGTATTACCTCTGCCTACGGGGATACGGGTATACGGGTGTGAAGACGAACATATCACAAGTGATAAAAAAGAAAACCGGGTGAAAACTCATTATAATTTTAAATAATGTACTTACTTAAATGTATGGGTATCAATCACAAATCTCTTAATATAGTACTTTGGCACTAATAAAAAGTACTTTGCATTTTATTATTATTATTATTATATATATACAATATATCTTTGACATTAATTAACATTTTACTTTCACTAGTTCCATTGTAAATCTTCACCGTAGCACGACCCAAACAAGTTACCGGAATGATCGATATATGTCCAACAGAGTATTTATTATAGAAAATTCGCTCCAAACAAAGGATGCTCCGCAGGCATATGACATATAATCTTAAATCTCGTAGACGTACCTAACAAAAAATCATCAAAAACGTCTCTAATTGCTTGTCGGTTCCTGGATTCACTTTTACGATGTCACAAGGTCACAGCATCAAAAACAATAAAGCGGCAATGACTGCCACATACATACAAGCCTATTAATAGTTTGCCACTAACATACGAGGCAAGAGGTTTGCAATATCTAATCTATTACCTACGATAATTGCGCATTGCATGATGTATGTGAGAGCCTCGCCGATTATAAGATAGCAAACAAGCAGATGGGTCTCCTGATGGAAAGAGTCAACCATCGCCTATAGACACCAAAGGTATTAATGGTGCGTTGCTATCTTGTGGCGAGGTCTAAAGCCACATGCATAAGTTTACCGGCTACCTGACCCTCCAAACCGAAACACGACAGTGACAAGCACTGACGCTATTCCGGCAGGAATAGGTTAGGCGGTGGTACCTGACCCGGGTGAGACAATGCAGAACTCTACCACCCAGTAGTCACGATTTTGAGAAAATTAAAAAAAATATCAAAACAAATTTTCGCGAAACAGTATTTTTTGATATAACTTTTTAATATAACGTAAATTTCATCAAAATCGATATATCCGGTAGGAGGTTTTCGTGTATGTAAAGTTTTTAAAGTATTTTTTCGACATTACTTCGAGATTTCGGAGACGTTTCGGAACTCTACTACCTAGTAAAGGTTTTTAAAATAATACGAAACCACAAGTAAGTTTGTTTGTAATATTCTTTTACGAAAATAGCATTTTTTGATAAAAAATCACATATCTACACAAAATTAATTAAGGACTACAAGCTATTTTTTATACACGAAAGTTCTCTAGAAAACTAGGTACTATTTAATAACAAACAAAAGTTCACAAATGGCCAAAAGTGGAGACTACTAATTAAAATGCATTGACTGCGAGGATAACATAAAGGAAATAAGTAGATATTTTGCAGCCAGAATTAAGAAAACTGACAGCTGATGCAGGCGTTGGAAAAAAAGAGATTCTGAATTCGCAAAATACTAAAGGCCATGTCTTTGATATTAATAATAATAATAACTTCTTTATTTGCATAAAATAGGGTATATCATTAGATTTCATTAAAAAATATGCTGCTCTCTATCCTATTATCCCCGTGTTGGTCCCGGGCTCCTTTGAAGAATAGGCCAACTGCCGTTCTGCCAGGCAGGTCGTAAAATTGGCTATGCGAATCACTACCATAGTGGCTACTGGTAGGTAGGTGGCAGGGTTCTGCATTGTCTCGCCCGGGTCTGGTGCCATCGCCTTACCTATTCCTGCCGCAATAGCGTCAGTGCTAGTTACTGTCTTCTTTCGGTTAGGAGGGTAAGGTAGCCGGTAAACTTATGCATGTGGCATTAGACCTCGCCACAAGATAGCAACGCATCATTAACACCTTTGGTGTCTATAGGCGATGGTTGACTCTTTCCATCAGGAGGCCCATCTGCGTGTTTGCTATCTTATAATCGGCGAGGCTCTCACGTATATCTTGCAATGCGCAATTATCGTAGGTAATAGATCAGATATTGCAAACCTCATGCCTTGTATGTTAGTGGCAAACTATTAATAGCCTTGTATGTATGTGGCAATCGTTGCCGCTTTATTGTTTTTGATGCTGTGACCTTGTGACATCGTAAAAAGTGAATCCAGGAACCGGCAAGCAATTAACATCTATTGTGTGTATAGGCGATGGTTGTCTCTTTCCATCAGGAGATCCATCTGCTTGTTTGCTATCTTATGATATGAAGAAATATATATTTTGCCAGTTTATTTTATTTATAAAATTAAAGAAGTAATTCAGCGGCGCAGGTAGCACAGATATCATCAAACATATTTTTAAATTTAAAATTTATTGATTATTAAATTGAAATAAATAGCGTACTTACATATGGTATGAGATCCCTTGTGTTTTGTTAACTTTGGTATCATAATTGGTACACTTTCTAACTACGCACTATGGCATTTTAATGGCAATTTCGTAACTTAACACTCAACACTCGTCGCCAGGAGATCCTGTAACCATGCGTGACGCAGACTAAAGGCAATACGTCCTAATTAGGAAGTTTTCGATTCTTCATGATTGCGCGTTTATAACATATCTGTTATTATTATAATGTCATTGGACAGAACACTCTAGAATAAAACAGGCCTTACCTTTAATAGTTTTATATAAAAAATCTCAGTAAATTATACATTTATGTAGTAATGGTAAAAAAAATGTAACAGCTTTTACCTGCTTTCGCGTAACCCATGATGCCACCAGCAGCTGCAGTAGCTGCATACGCAAAACCCAAGATATCCACACCCATTATGCTCTATAAAAATATTTAAAATGATCAATGATTATCCCAAAAGATAAATTATCAAGTTTTTACTTAAGCACTGACTTAATATTTAATCTTCAACGAAGTTTAAACACTCTTAAAGTATTACACTAAATTTTTTACTCTAGGCAAAAACATAACCTAACCTGCGGGATGTGTTATCTGATAACAACATATTTTTAAATTTAAAATTTATTGATTACTAGCTGACCCGGAAAGCGTTGTTCTGCCCTTTTAACTACTCTTATTTTTTTCTATATTTGTTTACGTTTTAAGCCTTCCCTGGACTTCAAGAATTAATTCAAAACCAAAATTAGCCAAATCGGTTCAGCCGTTCTCGAGTTTTAGCGAGACTAACGAACAGCAATTGATTTTTATATATATAGATATTTCAAAACAATATTGATTTGTTGCCCTGACGTTACATTAAAACGCAAAATTATTGGTGTTAATAAATAAAAGCAAAGTAAAACAGAACAAGTACTCCTAACATTTATATAATAATATGCACGCTAACATGACTTTTACCAAGTGCCGACGTAATTCAGTGTTGAAAGTTTGTAATAATCTGTCTTAACCTATTTCAGCCTCTTAGGGGTTGATTGTAGAAAAAAAACTTAGCCTATGTTTTGAATCTGATTTTCAACTCTTTCCGTGGAAATTTCATCAAAATCGGTTTGGCGGTTTAGTAACACCGACAGAGAGATAGATAAATAGACAGACTTTTGCATTTTAAATATTAGTATGCAAACGTCTTCCTCCTTCGGTTGCAATCCTTCGGTTGCAAACGTCTGTTGCAAAATCGCATTTATGATATGCGTCGAGGTCCCGGACAATTTAAAATGTGTTTTTTTCAGTTTTCTGATAAAAACAACACTGCCCGGGATTGGAAAGTACCCGGTTGGCGATAGGCTTGCCACCTATCACATTGTGGGACCAAGTATCTTCGGCTAATCGTGGGTGCACTTGTTGTACCACTGCCTACCCTTTCGGGTATATAGGCTTGAAGATACTTTTTCCTCTGTTGCAAACACCTGCAGGTGTCTATAATATATTAAATTGTGGGGAATGCCAGTTACCTATAACACGTCCTGCAAGCTTCATCAATATAACTTAATAATGTAAATTTAATATTAGTCCCTAGTACGGCATGCAATTTTTTCCAGAGTTCAGAATAAATTTCCATTTGACACGTTTTTAATGTCATAAGATATATATATATATATATATATATATATATATATATATATATATATATATATATATATATATAAATCAATTGCTGTTCGTTAGTCTCGCTAAAACTCGAGAACGGCTGAACCGATTTGGCTAATTTTGGTTTTGAATTAATTGTTGAAGTCCAGGGAAGGTTTAAAAGAGGAGAAAATATAGAAAAAAAATAAGAGAAGTTAAAAATCAACTAGTAATTAATAAAAAAGCAACCGATTGACTATACTCATCACTACCATCATGACTAACAACTAGGTTAGGTTAGTTTAGGTTTTGTTTTGCAAAATCTCGGCTGGTTATTTGGTACGACCGCCTTACCTATTCCTGCCCCAATAAGAACTATCTGCTAGTTTGCTATCTAATAATATAAAAAATATCCGTTTTCACATAAAGAAAACTGTAAATGGTTGACCTGTAGGCCATCCCTGAAACTTCTCGCTAAATTAAAGTATTTTAAGCTCCAAAGAGTTTAAAACTCTAAGCACAGATTTTTTTAGTTCAAACATCTATTTTGTTAATAATGGCAGTATGTTGATTTTTGAAAAGCTGTATGTTCTGGAAATGATCGACTTTGATGTTTTGAATGATATTCAACTCAATTTTCGAGATCTAAAATATTGAATTAGTTAAATAATCGATACGTTGAAAATTTCGAAGTAGTGTAAAAAACATTTTTTCAAACATTTTCATCATTGATAAATATCAAACATATTGACTGATTTTGATCCATTTGATGGTATTTGATGCAGTTTTTAAAAGAGAAAAGCTGTTAATATTTTTAAATCAATTTGTGTATTAGCCTAAAAGCTATTTCAAATATATTAAATAAGTTTGCTAAAAACAAAGTAATTTTAATATTTGAAAAGTTGTAAGTTTTGAAAATTAGATACGATTTTGATATTTGAAACGGCATTCCACGTAGCTATCTTAGTACTAAAATATCGTAGAATACCAAAAAAAATTGGTTAAAAAATTTCGAAGTTATGTCGAAAAAAATGCTGTTATCAAAATTTTTCGTTAACGATTACTCCCAAACGGAAAAAACTATTTTAATGCAATTTAAGACGTAGTTTTTTTAAGAAATAGAGCTGATTAGTTTTTATACTCAATCAGTGTATAAATCTTTAAATTATATTAAAAAATACTATTTCGCAAAAAATTGTTTTGGGGGTTTTTCAAAATTTCACAAAATCTAATGGGCGATATGTCTGGCGATAAAGTCTAAGTTGAGTAGAATCCATTCGAATGCCACCAACCGCGTTTCGATCGGTCAAGCCGTTCAGCTGACGACACACACACAACTCATCAAAATCGTGAAAATATTCAGAAAAGGTTCCTAGGACTTAAACGTTCAGATCTGGTGAAAACTCGATTCCTTATCTAATATCTTTCCCCGTGTTAGTTCCGGGCTCTTCTGAAGAATAGACCAACTGCCGTTCTGCCAGGCAGATCGTAAAAGGCGACCGATTGGCTATGCGAGTCACTACTATCGTGACTACTAGGTGGTAAAGTTCTGCATTGTCTCGCTCGGGTCTGATATTACTGCCACGGTATTAGACCTCGCAACAAGATAGCAACGCACCATTAACATCTTTGATGTCTGTAGGCGACGGTTGACTATTTCCATCAGGAGACCCATATGCTTGTTTGCTATCTTATGATAAAAAAATACGTACGTAGCGAGAAGTTAAAAATATCATCCGAGCAAAACTTGGTCGCTCATTAGTAATTTCTTAAATGTGAACTGCTTAATAAATAATAATTATATTTTTTTAAGTGTGAACGATTAAAAGCTTGATATTAGTATCTTATTAAAATAATAATATGTCGTGCGGGAAACTATAAAACACGTGGTTATCCTTGACACTATTTACACATTGAAATCAGTTAAAGCTCATCAACTACATAATATTGTCTTAGCATTCGAAATATAGAATAATCATTATAACGTTAGTTATGTTTTGTATTAGAGGATAGCAAGCAAGCAGATGACTATGTTCATGTTAAGAGAAAACCATCGTCTATAGACCCTAACGATAGTAATGGTGTATTGTTATCCATGTAGCAGGATGATAACGGCTACCTTACTCTCCAACATGGAACACGATATTTCCAAGAATTAACGCTCCTGCATTTGAAGCGTACCGGTGGGAGGGATGCGCTGTGCCGCGCTCTCGGCTGCATGGGTACCATCATTTTGCCTGTTTCTTCCGTGAAACAGCTTTGTTGTGTTTTGGACAGAAGGGCAAGACAGGCAGTGTAATTACTGGCACCGAGACTTAACATGGTATGTCTCAGGACAGGCAACACTTAAATGAGTTACGTGGGCTAGTTCCAGGTTAACTAGTTTATCTTCATTGGCGACGTCGACCATTTACCATCAGGTGGACAGTCTGCCAGTTTGCCTGTCCAACTAACATAATAAAAAAATCTAGCAAAAATAATTCTTCACCTATTAGTGTACTGTATGCAAAGGTACCAAACACGCACGAGGTGTTATGGAACTCTAGTCTAGCCAACAAGTAGTCAAGATGAGTGACACGTTTAGCCAATCTTTCGCCTTTTATAAACTGCCTAGAAGAAAAGAATAAGGTCTGTTCTTCTGAATGCTATGCTAATATATATATATATATATATATATATATATATATATATATATATATATATATATATATATATATATATATATATATATATATATATATATATATATATATATATATATATATATATATATATATATATATATATATACAGTGTGCCGCTGACTATACACCAATTAATTAAACTTAGTATATGTAATAATGTTCTCAGCCTGAATACAAAAAATCAGACAAATACATCCACTGGTTTAGCCACAGGACATTAGTTTTCATTTCTAATTTTGCGAACATGATGTAGATTATCAGCTGTACGCATAGAAATATATAGAGGTCAATGGCTGTACGTGACCCGAATGGTTTGAAAGAACTATTATAAGTAAGTTGCCAACTCGCAATACTAGCAGAAAATCCTTGCATTCATTGGTTATTTTAATTTTTTATCCTTTACAACTGACCAATAACAACCCGATATTGTCATTAGGAGAATTTGAAAAGAAAGCGAAAAGTCGCTTTATCTTGAGTGCATACACAGTGTGTAGTGATACAAAAAAGCGCATTTTGCGCTTTCTTGATGAAAGCCGTTGATTACACGTGTCACGTACCTACGGTACGTAGGTCACGGTCATTATTGTTTAATGTTATTGTTTAGTACGATCAAAGATTTTGCCGTGGTAATTGATATTACGTTATTACTTGTAATGTACTGAGTTTTTCTTTTTTTCTTTTATTATTCTAGACTTATAAATTATGCGAAAGTAGACGCTTCATTTTAATTTTTATTATGGTAAAATACGAGTTAAATTGTGCGAAAGTAGACGCTTAATTTTTATTGTGATGGCCGGCCATGGCCATGATGTTTGTGCTAATTAGTGCTATTTTGTGATAAGACACGTTAGGTACCTATTATTATTATTGTGAAGTGAACAACATGTTTTTTTCTTCTTTACTTTTAGTCAATATGTGGCACGAAACCTAGATTGATACGGTCTTTATTCTTACAATATACGCAAAAATAATTCTATAGCTACGTAATTACTTATTGTACAAAATGATTGTGATTAATAATAATAATTTATCAAAATAATTATTGAGGATGAGTGTGGTTTAAAAAGGCGCCTAAATATTATGTCACACGTAAAAATAATAATAATAACATGAGGCGCTAGCCGCCAAGCCGCGCGTGCGGCGTTGCCGTCCTGGTGGTGATAGGTAAGTCAAAGGATGTTTTATCTTTATTATATTTTCGTGTCATTAATTTTGTTCGAAATTTTTGTTTTTTTAATTTCGATGTCAGGACTGATTTAATAGACTAAAAATACTAGTACTAACTAGTACTACCTTAATTCTCACTTATTGGTGTATGGTCAGCGCCACACTGTATATATATATATATATATATATATATATATATATATATATATATATATATATATATATATAAAAATCAATTGCTGTTCGTTAGTCTCGCTAAAACCCGAGAACGGCTGAACCGATTTGGCTAATTTTGGTTTTGAATTAATTGTTGAAGTCCAGGAAAGGTTTAAAAAGTGGGAAAATATAGAAAAAAAATAAGAGTAGTTTAAAAGGCAGAACAACGTTTGCCGGGTCAGCTAAATAAATAAAAAGGGTCTCAAAAGGGTAACAAAACTTGGCGTATTATATGAATAAAGTATAATGATTTTGGAAGGACTGAACTTAAACAAGATAAAGCTAGGTGGCGATTAAATACAATGTTTTTTAAATAACAATTCGATTAATAATTTAATTGCAATAAATATGAACATTATAAGATTTATTAACATATTAATCTTGGTTTTTTTCTTATTTATGACTACCTTATTCATCTAGTTGTAAGCCGGTTCAGCGGGAGCGTCGCTGCCGTTGTATCTGCTGTATCGATTATAATACGGGGTGCATAAGTAAAAATTAATAAAAACTTCTTAAATGGCAAAAGTAAAAAAAAAAACAATTAATTTTTTCAAAAAAAGCAAGGAAAGTAATTATTTAATTTGAATTAATAAAAATTAATAAAAACTTCTTAAATGGCAAAAGTAAAAAAAAAACAATTAATTTTTTCAAAAAAAGCAAGGAAAGTAATTATTTAATTTGAATAGTATGTAAAAATTTTGGAAAAAGTGACAGACAGATTAATACCAACACTTTTTTATCTTTTGTGAGAAATCTTAACTATTCATAAGGGTCCCCAAACAAATTATATATACGGGGCCTCACCAAGGCACGCTATGCTACTCCGGTTCAGTTCAGTTTATTAGGTTCAGGGTCCTTGAGTTGAACAATACTAGTTAGGGACTTATAAAGGTTTAACATCGAATATCTCAGTACCAATTTGGAATCTGGTGGTGGAAATAAAGAAAAAGCTAAGTATGTGCATTGTGCAGCCAAGCTGAATTGCATTACATTGAACGCTCTACTTGCGGGTAATTTTTAAGGTGACAGTAGTAAATACGATAGAGGAGAATGATGAGGGTTCATACAAAGTTAGCCTAATAAGCAACGCATGTTGATAGATGCTCATCGTATTGTTATACATCATTAATTTCTTCTAAAATGTAAGTTGTATCACGGACACTTCTTATAATGTTAAATTTCACAAAAAAAATTTTCAAAGATTTATATATTACTTGAATTCTCAATTATTACTTACTATTTTTATTATATATATATATCCGTTTGTTAAATAATAAGCTTTAAAGTGCTAATTTTTACTAGAGGGACCTTTTTTGTATCATAAGATAGCAAACGAACAGATTGATAGCCAATCAGCCGTTTTTTACTACCTGCCAGGCAGAACGGCAATTAGTCAATTTTTCATAGGAGCCTGGACCAACTATATAAATGTGTATACATATATATATATATATATATATATATATATATATATATATATATATATATATATATATATATATATATACAGTGTGGCGCTGACCATACACCAATAAGTGAGAATTAAGGTAGTACTAGTTAGTACTAGTATTTTTAGTCTATTAAATCAGTCCTGACATCGAAATTAAAAAAACAAAAATTTCGAACAAAATTAATGACACGAAAATATAATAAAGATAAAACATCCTTTGACTTACCTATCACCACCAGGACGGCAACGCCGCACGCGCGGCTTGGCGGCTAGCGCCTCATGTTATTATTATTATTTTTACGTGTGACATAATATTTAGGCGCCTTTTTAAACCACACTCATCCTCAATAATTATTTTGATAAATTATTATTATTAATCACAATCATTTTGTACAATAAGTAATTACGTAGCTATAGAATTATTTTTGCGTATATTGTAAGAATAAAGACCGTATCAATCTAGGTTTCGTGCCACATATTGACTAAAAGTAAAGAAGAAAAAAACATGTTGTTCACTTCACAATAATAATAATAGGTACCTAACGTGTCTTATCACAAAATAGCACTAATTAGCACAAACATCATGGCCATGGCCGGCCATCACAATAAAAATTAAGCGTCTACTTTCGCACAATTTAACTCGTATTTTACCATAATAAAAATTAAAATGAAGCGTCTACTTTCGCATAATTTATAAGTCTAGAATAATAAAAGAAAAAAATAAAAACTCAGTACATTACAAGTAATAACGTAATATCAATTACCACGGCAAAATCTTTGATCGTACTAAACAATAACATTAAACAATAATGACCGTGACCTACGTACCGTAGGTACGTGACACGTGTAATCAACGGCTTTCATCAAGAAAGCGCAAAATGCGCTTTTTTGTATCACTACACACTGTGTATGCACTCAAGATAAAGCGACTTTTCGCTTTCTTTTCAAATTCTCCTAATGACAATATCGGGTTGTTATTGGTCAGTTGTAAAGGATAAAAAATTAAAATAACCAATGAATGCAAGGATTTTCTGCTAGTATTGCGAGTTGGCAACTTACTTATAATAGTTCTTTCAAACCATTCGGGTCACGTACAGCCATTGACCTCTATATATTTCTATGCGTACAGCTGATAATCTACATCATGTTCGCAAAATTAGAAATGAAAACTAAAAAATTGTCCTGTGGCTAAACCAGTGGATGTATTTGTCTGATTTTTTGTATTCAGGCTGAGAACATTATTACATATACTAAGTTTAATTAATTGGTGTATAGTCAGCGGCACACTGTATATATATATATATATATATATATATATATATATATATATATATATATATATATATATATATATATATATATAAAACATATTTGTTTTAGGGTAGCTCCTCTACAAGTAAAGTGGAGATGTTTTTTTTTCGTATACGCCATAGCGTGGGACAACGTTGGATAGGATTTTAAAAAAAATTGAGGTGAATCTGTGGTGTAGATATATTCGTCATTGACGTTAGATAGATTAAATGTTCAAAGTATGAAACAATAAAAGCCATCTTCTTAGACCACATTACCATTATTATCACAATAACGCGAACTATATTGCGCGTGGCCTGACATGCACATTACCAATTTAGATATCTCATTTTATAAGTTCTTTATTGTTCCAGTCTAAACCACATCGGTTATTTGTCTGCCTGTAAGGTTTGTGGTTTCATTATAGAAAGGTTTCATAGAGTATATCTATCTAAAAAAAATATGGCAGCTAAAAGTTTGGCGGTGTATGACCACTCGGCTACACATAAAGCAGCTAATTTTGGTTATCGCAACAAGTAAAAATTGTGACAGGTTGCTTTGTAGTTGGCTGGTAAAATGCAGTGGTGGGCATTTCCATTTATCTCACCACTTTATGCCTATGATTTTTTTTATATTATAAGATAGCAAACAAGCAGATGACTCTCCTGATGGAAAATACACACCCATCGCCTATATACAGCAAAGATAATTTACCGGCTACCTTACCCTTCATACCGGAACACCACAGTGACAAGCACTAACGCTATTGCGGTAGAAATAGGTAAGGCGGTGATAGAGTTCTGCATTGTCAGACCTGGGTGAGACAATGCAGAACTCTACCACGATGGTAGTGTAGTAGCTCGTATAGCCAATTATTCGCCTCCTACAAAATGCTTGGCAAAACAGCAGATAGAAGAAGAAGAAGAAGAAGAATAGCAGCAGAGAGAGAAATAGAAAGAACCTATTCTTCAAATAGGGGGAAATGTGATGAATTAGAAAATTGAATTTTAGTTAACTCTGGCTACTCTAAATGGAAACCGTGATGATATTTTATACTAATTTCCATTCATTTGTTTAACTGGATATGTTGTATTCGGTTTCATGTTTAGAGTATACATTGGCTTAATCTTAAGTTTCATGTTACCGTATGCAATTTACGTTCCATTCGATTTCACAATAAAATTTGGTGTTATATTGCAGTATAGCATTCCTTTAGTAACACATTATATGTGAATCTCATACGAAATGTAATTGTTCATTGCAAATGTTCAAAATATTAGGACACATCAAATCGCAATTAAAAATCCGTGTTTTGCGCGAAAGAAATATTAAATCTCACAAATGTCTTTCACGGTCTGAAATTTCATGATTCTTCAAAAGTCTCGAACCAATACGGGACAGAACGTAATCTATATATACGGCCAGTTAAAAGTCATATAATATTATAGAATATAGAACTTTACGTGAATTTACGATTCAATGAGATGCAGTTGAGCAAACGCTAAGCAAGGTAAATGTTCAATCGAAACATTAACAAAATACGAATAATATAACGTTTCCAAACCTGTCCTGATAAAGTTAGAATCTAAATTCGTATTTTGTTAATGTTTTGATTAAACATTTACCTTCCTTAGCATTTGCTCAACTGCATCTCATTGAATGTAATTGACATTTGAACACTCTTCTTCAATTGAATTAATCTTCAAAATACCAATCGAGCAATAAGTGAGGCTAAATTTTATTATGTAATACTCGTAAATCCATGTAAAGTTCTATATTCTATAATATTATATGACTTTTAACTGGCCGTAAAATGTAAACACTGATCAAGGAACTTGTATACAATAACTGGAATTACTACGAAGCAATATTTGAAAAATAAAAATGTACTTTATTTCGTTACTCAACTTTATTGACATTTGTTTCTTACTTAACAGAGGGGAAAACGTTCTGAGCAAGACAACGACAGGAGTGGATGTTGTCCCTTCTTACAATTGCCAGTGTAAATAAAACTATCTGATGGTAGAATTTACGTATTCGGTAATCCTTAAATCCCTTTTATTCATACACGTCGATAAATACATTAGCATAAAATGTATTATAATTAACATAGTGAGTAACATTCTAAAATGTGTTTTTTTGAATTATTACGTAAATACTTATGCAATGCAAAAACTGTTTCTCAAATTAGTAGAATTACTTAGTAGTAATTTGCAAACTACGCATGGCCGCACTCATATATGGCGATTGGCGCTTTATTTAGTAGAAAGAGACACACTCCACTCATGTCGCGGTACTCTTCGGAACGATTTTAAAGCGCGTAAGAACATTCCGGGTAGAATTTTACCTCCTTTGACACTGATACATATAAAAACCCTTCTTTTTTCAAATCTTTAATTATTTTGAAAATGGAACATGTTCTTCTTTTAATTTCTCGAAATTTTACGGTCGGTCGGTCGGTCGGTCGATGTCGGTATAAAAGCAATTAATATGAATACCTTTTAATATTATTGTTCTTAATACGCATAATATTTAGATTGTAGATTTGCAAGAAAAACAGTTGTTAATCGTTTTATTGAAGAGTAGGTAAATGTATGTTTAGTGGCATCTTTACAGAACAATAATTTTAAACCAAGAGCTCATACTACAATATTCAGAACACAAAAACATCCATTACGTACTATTGTGCATAATATCTATATTTGGTAGCAGATGTATATTATCTATAAATATAAATAAAATTGAAATATTTGTCGGTGATTTCAAAATAACTAGGATTTTTCAAGTACAGTGTGTTTTTTGTACGATACTAATACCTAAATAAACGTTTCTAAAATTTCTGTCTGTCAGTCCGTTTGTATGAGGTAATCTCTGGAATGGCTGATCCGATTAAATGGAATTTTCACTGAAAGGTAGAGGAATTTATAAGGCAGGACATGGGCTATTTTTGACCTGAGTGAGCCAAAGGAAGTAATGATTTTGGATTACGCTAATAAAATCACGAGTAATAGCTAGTAAATAACTAAAAACAACATAAAGAGTAATAGCATAAGGCAATAAGCAGGCTATTTATGTCGAATAGCAAATAAAACACTCGTCATCTGTGGGCATCAAAGATGTTTATGGTGCGTTACCCTTCATATGTATTACCTTATCCTTCAAACCGAAAAATGATAGTGACAATCATTAATCGAAGGGATAAAGGACGGTGATACCAAACTCAAGCGAGACGTAGCCTTCAACCATGAGTCCTCAACCAATACATAGTCACGATAGTTGTTTTACTTTTGGCCAGTTCTTCGCTTTTTACGATATGCTTCGTGTTTTTATTACTTCGAATCTTGTTGAGTAAAGTAATATTTATTTTTCCTGAAGATGTTTCAGTTGCGAAGTAAAACGTGTGTTGAGTATGTATACTGTGTTTTTAATTTTGCCACTTACGCGGAAAATGGGCGAATAATTGTGCCACTGGGTTTTTTATATTTTCCGGATCTTTGGTGAGTTTTTTCTATTTTTTACACTCCATCTTTTCTTTCACTAATCAGAAATCAGAAGTATTTTATTCAATGAAAATTTTGCAAGTTATTATGACGCGTTGGCATTTTTTAAAACTACTACTGGCTCGGAAATGCGGGCTTGTCTTTTTTTTAGCATTTTTTTCACAATATGACCATTAAAAAAATATATACGAGAACAATTATTCCCAGGATTTTTTGTCTTCTAAATAATCTCAGATTTTATAACACCCTTTTTTTACACAGTTTTCTTATAATACATTTAAAATTTATTGGCTACTAGATCTCTTATAGTTTCGAGATGTATATTGTAAGAACATTATTCTGTGGAGACGAGATGCATGCGCAACTAGGTAACAAGTAAAAGTTCACGAAAGGTTACAAATTAAATTGATTTCTTTGGGTTATAGATTCAGCATTTATTAACAATATACCTAAAGCAAATTATTAAGTGATCTTTACTAAAACTAATACAGTGTATAATTGTAGATTAAATTATACACCGAAAAGATAGTACCCTAGAACTCTCGGGTTATATTTGACGTTTTTAAGCACTAGTTTGTCGATGCACTGCATGTATGTACTGGTTTTTCCATCTTTATCTTAGGTAATCTTTATTGTTCGTCTCATATGTAACAAACGATATTTAATACTAATAAACAATTTAACATATCACTAATTTAAATATACGCTCATTTTCTCTATGGAAGTAAATAAACAAGGAAAATGCTCTGAATTAATATGGTTGTATGTCTTTCGCTGTTGATTATTTGAATTTATTATTTACAGCTACTCATTTTTGGTTTTATAATATATTTTTTACTTTATATAATTTTAAAAATAAGACTCCCTGGAATAGTTACTTAAAAAACGCTAATTTTTGTATCATTTTGTATCATCGTTCATAACGTTACTTTTTTTTGTGTATCATAAGATAGCAAGACTGGACCGATTTATGAAAGTACATAATAGCGAAATATTAAATAAAGTGATTTTAAAGAAAAAGCATAGACCACCTGCCAGTTTGCCAAGCAGTTCGTAACAGGTGAACTATTGGCTATATGTGTGCCTATTATCTTGACTATTAAGTGGTAGAGTTTTGCAACGTCCGCCCGGGTATTTCGTATCACCGTCTTACCTATTTCTGCCGCAATAGCATCAATGTTTGTCAATATCGAATTTCAGTTCGGAAGATAAGGTAGCCGGTAAATTTATACATATATAACTTTGCCATAAAGATACCAACGTACCATTTACATTTTTGGTTCCTAAAAGTGATGGTTAAGTCTGGCCATCAGGAATATGTATCATCAACTTGTTTGTTGTCCTATAAAATAAAAAACAAATCGCCGCTGTGGTCTAGTGTTCCCGTATCAGTTTTGACCACATGAGATCCCGGATATAATTCCCGAGTCGGGAAATTCAAAAATGTCTTTTCAGTTTTCTGATATAAACAACGTTGCCCGGGAAGTGCCCGATTGGCGATAGAATTGCCAGGTATCACATTGTGGGACTAAAAATCTTCGGCTAATCGTGGATGCACTTGTACCTCTGCCTACCTCTTCGAAGATACGGGCGTGAAGATACTTTAAATTAGATGGGATAATGTGTGATGGTTGGAAAAGAGACTAGGCAGATACTAATATACACGGTTTTGGGCGGAAAACGTGCAGCCGCTCATATGAGCAACTGCTTATACTCGTAAATGTCAAATGCTTGTAGATATATCATGAAAAAATAAGAATATGCCTTGTGTTATTTTATGGAGCAAAATAAAAGGCCAAGGCTTAAAAAATACCTCTGGTGTAATTTTATTTCAACGGTAAATACTATTAACTCTGCATTTTTAACTCTGACCGTCCAGTTTGGTGAAGTGGTTAGCGAACTAAATTACGAATCGATGGGTCAAGTGTTTAATTCCCGACAGGGACAAACATTTATGTGATGACTACAGATTTTTGTATTTCTGGGTTTGGGTGTTTATTGTGTACTAGCTGTGCCCGCGACTTCTTCCGCGTGGAACCCGCCTATTTCCCGTTCCCGTGGGATTTCTGGGATAATTTCAAATTTCATTCGAATCAGTTCAGTGATTTAGGCATAAAGAGAAGACGGACAGACAAAATTACTTTCGTATTCATAATACTTGTTAGAATGAATGTTAAAGTATTTATATAAATGAATAAATAAATAAATATGAACGGGACAAATTAGACTTATTGATCTAAACCCAAAGTAAGCAAATTATTTGCTTGTGTTATGGGTGCTAGTCAACGATACTAATACATAGAAATACATATATAAATACTGTTATGTTATGTATTTCGATGTATCTTTGACTAATATTCATAGCATAAGCCAATAATTTGATTACTTTGAGGTTAGATCGATTTGTGATATTAGTCCAGCGATATTATTACAATAACGAATTCAAACTACACTGATAACCGAAGAAATCGCGTTTAAAGTCATATTTAGCTTGATCCGTAGGATAGGATATCAATTTGTTTAAAGCCAGATCAATAGTAAGTTTTATTTCACTCGCGTTTTTCATTTTCAACACGATCCTATTAAGAACGTTGATACAGCCATACATGTGCGTCGAGTTCAGACGACAGTAATTAGCTTATTGATTGGTGTACATCACTTTTTGATTCCTGTGAAACTAACGGACTCGCGCAGCTTCACTTGAGAGTAGAATGGCATGTCATCGACATAGTTTTTTTTATACAAAACTAGCTGTAGCGTGTAGCCCGCTGCATTGTAAAAGTTTTTGGCGAATCCCGCGGGGTCACCTAATTTTCCGGGATAAAAAGTAGCATATGTTCTATTCCAGGTCACCATTCATGTGTGTACCAAATTTTATTTAAATCTGGTTAGTAGTTTTTGCGTGATTGAGTAACAAACATCCATCCAAACACCCATCCTTCCAAACACCCAAAATTTCGCATTGATAATATTAACAGAGATTCCATCCCCTACTTTAGCCCCTGTGAGATATGGAAATTGTAGGAAGTTGCACGCACTTGCGAAAAAAAATCACGCGAAAATAATTTCGCAACCTGTGTTTCGCCACAGAAACCATCGTACCGCGACGCGATATAAATTCGCACAAATATTTTGTACACTAAGGAGGGCTAAAATACTCTTAAACATTTTACTATATTCTCGCAAGGCTTGTTAATTTACATAAAAAAAAAACCTTTCATAGTTCTTAGTGCCGTAAAAGATGAATCCCGTATTGGTGACATCTTAGAGGGTGACATCTTTTGACATGTCTTTTACGCCGTATTAAAAGGAAAATCTCGATTTTCGTTCGATCGTACATTAGGTACGTGCGACTCGACTGAGAACTGAGTAGAAACAGACAAAAATTGCAAGGCACTGGGTAGAAACAGATAAAATTATTCGCAATGCGTGTTGGTTAACAATCAGTAGGTACCCGATTTATAAATCGTCAGAAAAAAATGGCGGCAATAAAATTCGCAATTCGTGCTAAGTCTAAGTCAATAAGAAGTCTTTTCAATAACCATTTTGAATTTTTTTGTGCACCAAACAACCCCACTAAAATATGTTTCCATAATATTAATAGGTACGTGAAGTGGAGCAAAATTATTTAAGTGGGGGTTTTCTATTTTAAGATTTTGAGATGAGATTCAAAACCTTAAAATGTAATAATCATTGACAAAGTTTCTATTTCATTTAATGATTGTGCTCATTTTTGTTCTAAAGCATTTTATAATCACCAAGCACATTAATAACATGTCAGTTTAAGCCGGTCTTGAGGTCTAAATTGTCATTATAGTTCGAGAGCTGCTGATGAAATTAGACGAGGCATTTTAGGCAAGTTGAAATTATAATAAAACCGGCCAAGTGCGAGTTTGACTCGCACACAAAGGATTCCGTACCATCATCTACGAAAGAAAATCACATTTGTTGTAGTTATACTTATATGTTATATTTATTTTTATAGTTAATATATTTCCTAATACTTATTTTTTTTTTAAATATTCAAGTTTCTGCCTCTTAAATAAGATCGAGTAAAACATTGCTTAAAAATTACGTTTGTTTTATTGGCTTTTGGCTTTAATATTTACTTTTTTTATTTAATTATTTATTGTGAAAGGTAATATACAACTAAATATTCTATGAAAATTTTAAGCGTATACCTATTACCTTTATAATATTGAGCAAAAAAAATACGAAGAAAACACGTTCATTGTATGGAGACCCCCCTTAATATTTTCATTTTTTTATTTTTAGTATTTTTTATTATAGCGGCAATGGAAATACATATTTTGTGAAAGTTTCAGAATCAAAAAAAAAATCGTAAGCATGCATTTCTTTAGACCCTTTTTGCCTCGCACTGTGGCTTTTGCAAAATTAATTACATTTTTGCATGAGTTTAAGTTAGCACTCATTTTATTACACAGACAATGACGTAGCAATACGTGATATTGAAAAAGACAGTATAAGCGCTTAATATTGTTTATTAATATTTTTTATTTTTTCCACGTTTGTTTTTTATTAACTAACTAACTCTTCTGGCTCAGTGACCCGAAGTGAGTCTTGGCCTTCGAAACCAGAGCTTTTCACCTCTCACGATCTTGCGCAATATCCCGCCAATTGTTAGCTTGGATATTACACAAATCTGCTTCCACCACATCACTCCAGCGGTACCTGGGGCGACCCACTGGTCTCCGCCCAGTAGGTCGACCCAGATACGCCCTCTTGACTGCCGATCCTCCCCCATGCGTTCGACGTGTCCAAGCCACCGCAGTCAACGGGATTTGGTAGCGCCGATGATATTTGGCTCAGACACTAGATCTTCAATTTCGGCATTCGTTTTTATTCTTCAGCTACCATCTTGCCTTCTAGTTTGTTTTTTATTATTGGTTTTTTATTATTTCTTCTTGCCAGAAATACCTTTCCTAAATTCGTCTTCAGCTCTACAAAAATTATTGTGACATTGCACAATATTTTGTAAGTAGTCGTTTTGTTGGTACAAACTATAAGTGAAACTGGTAAAAAGGTTCGTAATTCATTAGTTTTTTTTTAAATTATGTGTTATGTATTTGTTTAATGAATATGTATCATTGTGCGTGTTGCAAAAAGCATTTTCTTGATGAAGTGGTATTGCTAGTTGTGAAACATAAAGTAAGTTCCAACGATATTACAATATTTCTTTAATAGTAGGTTTGTAGTACTGGAAGTAAAAATGGGAGAAACTTTCAAGGTTCCTGAGTTTATTTTAAAGACATATATGTGACATTGCAAATGTTGTTAATAAAGTGCTTTTTTTTAATATGGTGAAATATCAGTTGCGCAACGATATGGAAGTTCCAATGACAACATGGTTAACATTTTTTGTTAGTAGACTATGACAGTAACTATTATATAATCTGTGGTAAGACATTAATTACTTCAGACATTAAAGTAATATCTCGGATGATAGTTCCATGAGTAATATAAATTGCAATATTATTTATTGTTTACCTATGTTCTTGATTCCTATCACAGACTACATGAACTAAATGATTGCTGCAAACATTACAGTAAAATAAAAAAATAATCATGTTTATTTTTTTACCTATATGTTTCATTGCTTTAAACATTATAATATCTAATACTAGCTGTTGCCCGCGACTTCGTCCGCGCGGATTTCCTTTACTCCGCACTGCCTCCCCCCCGTAGGTGATAGCGTGATAATATGTAGCCTATATATTGACCCGACCTGTTAGTAATATTCATGCAAAATTTGAAGTAAATCCATCCAGTACTTTTTGAGTTTACCCCGGACATACATACAAACAGACAAACAGACAAAAATTCTAAAAACTATATTTTTGGCTTTGATATCCATTGTAGATCACGCCCCAAGTATTCTTTTAAAAAAATATTCAATGTACAGTTTTGACTTTCCTACGATTTTATTATATGTATAGATAAACTACAATAAAGTTTATTTTTTTACCTTGTTGTCAATATTGTACACAAACATATATGAAATATATGCGGCCATAAATTTTTAAATTATTATGTCAAAATAAAGCTGATGTGTTATTCTTTACGTATTATTAAAATAACTCGTATATCTTATGATACGTTTAGAATTATTCATTATTCAACCTGTTTTAAATTAATTTTATCTTTGGCCTAAAGTAAAATCAAGTATTGAAATAAATAATAATTAAGGCGGCTTGCACCAAAATGCTTAAATCATTTTAAGTCACTAAATATGTTTAAAGTGATACATTTTGAGTCACTAAATACGTTTGGTGCAAGCTATCTGTCAATATTCGACTAGAATAAAACATTGTAAAAGGGTTTGACAAATATGCTCTAGACTCTAGAGACATTCGTGAAATTGAGAATTGAAGTGTGAAAATAATATACAAAGTGTAATCAGTTTTATGTTTTGTACCTATTTAATATAAATATGTATTTTATCAATTGCTGTTTAATTAAATAAATTATATGCCTTTGATTAACTGGAATAAACAAGCTTACTTATTTTAAAAGTAAATGTTTATTTTTTGTACCTATAAGTTAATTACTTCAGACATTAGAATAATATGAATAAACAACAGTGTTTAACTTTTTTATCATCAACTATAAGCACACAGTTCTTCTTATTAAAGAGATAACCTCATACATACCTATATAAAATTCAAAAAATGTTAATACTATTTGTTGTTTCCGTGACCTGGATGTAAGGATACATGCACAAATAACCGGACACCTTACAATTTAATTTACAATACCACGGGCATAAAAATAAATCAAGCTGGTTTTCTTCTGAGGTGGTCAGAGTGAACTGGAGTTGTGCGTTGTCCGTGAAATGGTTTGCCCGTTTGTGATATGGGTGGTGATCTTCATCGTCGTATTTTATCGACTTTAACCACGATTATTTACATTTACTATAACTGGGACTGAAAGCTTTATGGCATTGGGGTGTAAACATACTATCACTGGACTCCAAGTTGCTACTGCGTCATTTTCTTGAAAAACCTTAATAGCTTATATTTTTGACCGATCCGGCAGATTTTGAGGAATCCAGCCTGGTGGTATCAAACTAATTATCTTATAATCTGAAGCAGAATAATATAAAGTTGTTATGTCGTTTTGATGGCGAACAGAAACATACGCTGGGTACATTTCTACGTTTTTGATTGTGAAATAGATGCAGTGGAAAATATTGTAGATGAGTAAGGAATAATATGATAAACTTTTCTTTAATTTCTAGTCATTACAGTAGGGGATCCTAAGAGGTGATTTCGGGATTCATATAAGAGGGATACCTCGTATACTCTTAAAGCTCTTCGCCAAATATAAGCCCTTTATAAAGAGGTAGGCATCGAGGGGAGTAAAAAAATATTCCAATAGCTTCAGCTTGTGGAAATTGCCAGCTTATGTTCATTATTCTTACATCATTTGCTTCGTTTGTTGAACTACTTTTCTAATTGCGTAACTACTACAGTTGTAACATGTCCAAATCAGAAAGTTGTAAATTATATATGGCATAATTACTTATTCGTATTATTGAACTAATCACGTGGCATAATATAATAGCATTATCTTCGAAGTTACTTATGACTTTATGTTTAAGGGTGATTCTTCAAAAATGTGTTCTCCGTGTAATTTCCATGGTATTTTTGAAATCGCTTAATTAAAGTAAATTACACAAACATTCTAAAAGTTTATGCAAATTTAAAGAACACATGAAAATTCGACACGTAATGGATCTATACTTTTCCTAAAAAAAAAAATATTGAACCTTTGCGGTCCATGGAAATTACATTACAGCCCACGGAAATTACCCAGCAGGTAAAATTTTGCTAACGGTATTTTTATATAATCAGATATGAAAATTAGATTAGATAAAAGTGGTTTAGGGAACTATGAACGGCTGCAATATATATTAATACGATATTAGGCAATTTTTTTTCAGCAACTCTTTTTTTCTGAATTTCACCTCTCCGCTAAATTTAGATACAGCAAAATAAATTAACGATAAAGTGCGTGTTCTACAATTGCGTGAAATGTGTATATTTCCTATTACCTTTTGCTTTACTAAGCCATGCAATTGAAAGTGTGTGAAAAACTTAGTGTTCGTATTTTCATAAAAATTATTACAATTGTAGCGACGATGTAATCATATTGGTACATAAGTAAGTAGTCGAGTAACGAAGAATTGCAGGATTAGCGAAAAATATGAATGTATATTCCACCGAGCAGTTACCTAGCATAGCTTAGGCGTGGTACTATACTTTACGTTGAATACTTTCCTTAACATCTTTTTTTTATTTTTTTTTTGTTTATAACATGTTATAGTAGATTTATGTAAACATTATTTGTTTAAATAGGAGATAAGAATCTGTTAAGCTCAAAAATTGAACTCTGAAGAATAACCCTTAAGTGAAACTTGTTTAAAGTTTTGCCACAGTTTCTAAGAAGTTACTTAGATCACGTTTCCGCTAAGCCTAACTAGTTTAAAGTTCAAAACATAATATTTATCATAGAACACATTCTAAAAATAAATCAATGGAAACTCACCGCAAACATAGTAGATAGTAGAACGCGTTAGTTTAAAAGTTCCTAACATAGATCAGATTTCTAAATGTGAACTACGCTTTTAATCTTTGCTTGGGTAAGTCTTAAGCGTCTTTTTTATATCATAAGATAGCAAACAAGCGGATGGGTATCTTGATGGAAGGAGCCCACCATCGCCTACATAATAGACACTAAAGATGTTAATGGTGCGCTGTTGTATCTTGTGGCGGGGTCTAATGCAATATGCATAAGTTTACCGGCTACTTTACCCTCCAAACCGGAACACGACAGTGACAAGCACTGACGCTATGGCAGCAGGAATAGGTAAGGGCGTAGTACTGGCCCAGGCGAGACAATGCAGAACGATATCACACTATAGCCACGATGATAGTGACATGTATAGCCAGTCGTTCATTTTTTACGAATTGCCTGACAGAATGGCAGATATTCTAAATCTAATATCTATAATATCTAATATAATCTAAATAATTCTAAATCGAGTAAACAATTGCTTAAAATATATTCTACATTTTTCATCGTCGGCACTTGGTGAAACTCCATTTTAATGTAATATTTGATCACTTACAGTGAAACAGTACAAGTGTATAAGTGATAAAATATTACATTAATTGCTTAAAAATTACGTTTGTTGTGTGAGCTCCCACACTCCTCTCCCCCCTTTAATATTTACTTTATTTTTATTTTTTTATTTATTTTGATAGATAATATACAACTAAATATTCTATGAAAATTTTAAGCATCTACCTATATCCGTTGTTAATATTGAGCAAAAAATACAAAAAAAAAACACGTTTATATGGGGATTATGGCCAATTGTGAATTTCGATAGCTAGAAAATGTATGGGCCCCGACTGTTAATCATTCTGTGATGAATTAAAATTCATGAATTGTTTTATATTATGTACCTACATATATTATAGAACTATTTTAGTGGTGTAGTTATTCATTATTACTTAACATGATTCTAAACTACTGGACTTGTTTCTCTCTTTTTAGTTTTCATTTAAGGCAATGAATCTTTTTTAAGATGCATGCAGTCGGGATTTTTGTTTTCAATATTTTTTTACATTTTTTTTTATCTATAAATACCTATATATAAAAAACACGATCAAACTTTTGTCTTAAATATTCAATGGTTTTTCTGACGAGTCCTCGAGTACGAGTAAATTGAATTGAATTCCGATACCAATGATATCGGAATTCAATTCAATTTAAAAACAAAATTATTGCTAATTTTATCACAGCTTTTTTATTATTATATATCAAGAACATTTTAGTTCTACACGTAAAATGGAAACTTTTTTTAGTCCGACACCCTAAAGTATTTTTTCTTACCTAACTTTATTAGTTACCTACTCGAGATTTTTCGAAGATAGCAACGATGAGCTTCTCATTAAAACAAAGCTGTTTGCAAAAATTCAGCTTGTTAATAACACAGAAATTATAGGATAAACAATATCTCAGCCTGATCATCTCTTCTCTATATATATAAAATTCTCGTGTCACAATGTTAGTCTCCATACTCCTCCGAAACGGCTTGACCGATTTTGATGAAATTTCGTATGCATATTCAGTGGGTCTGAGAATCGGCCAACATCTATTTTTCATCCCCCTAAATGTTAAGGGTTGTCCAACCCTAAAATTTTTTTTTTTACTTTATGGACAATTTTTTTTATTTTTATTTTTTTATGATTCAGCATTAAAAATACATATAACTCTACATTTTTACCCTTCTATCACCAACCCTTATTTTTTTATTAAATAATTTATATGGCAAAACAACGTTTGCCGGGTCAGCTAGTAGACTATAATATTAATAATATCGGTGGATAAATTCAAACGAAAAGGATTCAACCTACAATATTTAAAAAATGAGTTAAGAGCACCAAACTGATACTAAACATCAATGCTATTATGGCCAGTAAAAACCATCTAAGTGAAAATAGCTCTCTATTACTTTATTTAACGTCAGAACCAGTCCCCATGTATGGCACGTTAAAAAATTAAAAAACATCCAACTTCAAACTTCAATATTTCTTAACTGATTTTGTGTGGATTGAATCCTTTTCGTGTAAATGCGTCCAATTACATGAATTGATGTAACCCCTAAGTAAGCAAATTATATCTTGATATGGGTGGTAGTCAACAATACTAATACATATATGTTACAACAATACTAATACTACTGCATATGCGTATTCTACAATATAGTAATCTTGCCATCCAAATTATTTGTACTGAATTTTTTTTTATTTATATCACAAGATAGCAAACAAGCAGATGGGTCTCCTGATGGAAAGAGTCAACCATCGCCTATACACACCAAAGATGTTAATGGTGCGTTGCTATCTTGTGGCGAGGTCTAATGCCACATGCATAAGTTTACCGGCTACCTTACCCTCCAAACCGGGACACGACAGTGACTAGCACTGACACTATTGCGGCAGGAATAGGTAAGGCGGTGGTACCAGACCAGGTCGAGTCGATGCAGAACTCTACCACCAAGTAATATTTTGGTGGAGTACTTGAGAGGGGTGGGGGGAATGGTCATTGAGATAAAAACTGTCCTATCTTTCAAGTTGGATCAAACAGTAGATAACAAAATTGAAAATGTAAATTGTATAACAAAATTTCACAGAAATCAGTTTGGTAGTTTCGGAGTTCATCGCGGACAAACAACTTGACGCTTAATTTATATGTATTAAGATGTATAATACAGCAACATACATAACATACACCCACACTCAGAAATACAAACATCTATTGCTAATCACACAAATGCTTGTTGCTGTCAGAAAATGAACCTGAGCACCATAGATTTGTGATTAGGTTCGCTAATTCTTCGACGGACGAGGCGATATTCTAATTTTTACAGACTTTTTCTTTGTCATGAAGAAAATAGTACATAATTCAAAGTTCTAAAAGTAATGTAGTAATGGTGTTTTGATAAATTTAATTTATTTTTAGTGTATACTAGCTGACCCAGCAAACGTTGTTCTGCCTTTTTAACTACTCTTTTTTTCTACATTTTCTCACCTTTCAAACCTTCCCTGGACTGGAACAATTCATTCAAAACCAAAATTAGCCAAATCGGTTCAGCCGTTCTCGAGTTTTAGCGAGACTAACAAACAGGAATTGATTTTTATATATAAGATACCTTTAGATTATATGAAAATTTCTCCACATATATTTTACACTCCTTAGTCCTCACAATCCTCGTAAGAAAGAGAACAAAGTTTTCCTTTACGTATTAAAATTATATACATCTGAATACGGCATGCTTGTGATACATATTCAATCAAATTGTAAGCAATCAAAATTTATTTATTCCAATCATCGACTATTCAATGACTCAAATGATTTGTTTAAAAATTTTACAGTTTTATCTCACTATACAACATATTCTATACACTAGTTTAGAGTTATCAATAACAATGCTAATTTGTATTTTCGGATAACATATGTTTTGTTTTGTAACATACATTTTATAGAGCTATATTTTATGGAGATACGTATTTGCTTCTACCATAAAATTGATGAACGATGATTTTAAAGTTTACCTAATGAGAAATTCAAGAAATGAATTAAATCAAAAGTACCTAAATTGATCGCGTTTTACGAGAAGTTTAAATATTAGAATTTGAAGGAGAAGTAATAATAATGTTTTCTAAAGCCGTAAACTTATACATGTGGTGTCATATTATCCTCGTCATGTAGATGATGGGCATCGTTTTCCACCAGTGACAAACGCCTCGACGAGTTCAAATATATAATTTGTTATGTGAGTAGTTTATACTCAAATGTACTTTTATCCCGGAAAGATGTTTTATTAAATACCATCCAAATTCATCCAAATCCGTTCAGTACTTCTTGCGTAATTGAGCAACAAACATCCATCTATCTAAACATCCATCTATCTAAACATCCAAACATTTGTAGGTATTTATGATATTAATATAGACAAAAATATTACCGGCATCAGGCTGTGTGACAAAACTGATGGACAGTGGTCTCAGGAACTAACATTTTTTTTATTAATAATAAGCTGATTTTTATGAACAGCTTTCGTTTAGATGAGACGTCCATCTTTTGTATCTTCGAAAAATCTCGAATCTGGTTACTACGAGTGATAAAGTTGTTTACGCGTAAAATAACTTGTATAAATTGTTATTGCATGAAGAATATTTAATTTCTAATATCTCATTAGTCATTAAATAAAATCAGGTAAGTCATTATATATTACAGTCATAAATTAAATCAGAGTCAATACTTGAAGCATTATAATTATTAATAATACCACCCGTGAGTAATAAATTACATTTAAATAATGTGATTAATTATGCAAAGTGTGACAAATACTAGCCAAAAAACTTATGTTATATCCTTTGACATTTTACTATGTGTCATTGATGATTTCAGTTAAATTTTTAACATTTCTTATTTCAGTGTATTAAACCCTTCCAGTAAGATAACTTTCAAGCCATTTATAAGCATTTCCACGAATACCATATTATGTATCCAGTTTTTTTTAAGTATATAATAAAGTATATTGTGATGTGCAACTAGGAAATTTTTATCGCGATTTTAGTATGAGACCCGATGTCCATAGTAATAATATTGACAGCTATATCGCGTAGTAATACGTCAACTTTTAATTTGCCAAATTAATTGTGACTTTTAATATATATGTATTCGATTTCGCGTAGTTTGTATTAATTGAATGAAGCATATATTTTGCTCTACTCTTTAATTTGTTTTTAGTAATTGTATTTTTTTAAATTTAGTAACTTTTCATTTGACACCTGTTTTGACATTACCTGTAATTTTTGTGCTAGCTTTATCTTTTAATTTGCCAAATTGTTTACGACTTTTAATACATATACATATTATTATAATACATGTATTCAATTTTTGCTTTTGTTTTGATTTTATTAAAATTTCACAATTCTTTATCCATATTAATTGTGATCACTAAATTTTTGTCTTAGTAAATACCAAATTTAATTTATATCAATTTAACAATTTATATAACACTAGCTGTTGCCCAGTGCCCACGACTTCGTTTACGCGGACTTGATTTACTCCGCTCAGCTCCTCCCCCGTAGGTGATAGCGTGATAATATGTAGCCTATATGTTGACCCGACCTATTAGTAATATTAATAATATTGAAGTAAATCCATGCAGAACTTTTTGAGTTTACCCGGGACATACATACAGACATATAGACAAACAGACAAAAATTCTAAAAACTATATTTTTGGCTTTGATATCGATTGTAGATCACGCCCCAAGTATTCCTTTAAAAAAATATTCAATGTACAGTTTTTAATTTCCTACGATTTTATTATATGTATAGATTTGCTTCTATGTTTACTTAATTTTTATATGTTATTTTCAAAATATTTAAGTATAAGTCATTTCTGTTGACAAAGAATTCTCTTTATTTTTCTGTATTTTACCTTAATGTATTTTATAACTATTGTATAACTTGTCATTTGACCGCCCCGTTGGTCGAGTGGTTAACGACCCTGACTACGCCATCAACGGGGCTCTGTTTCGATCCCCGACGGGGACAAGCATTTG
The DNA here is from genome assembly GCA_036924255.1 of Apodemia mormo. NCBI lineage: Eukaryota > Metazoa > Arthropoda > Insecta > Lepidoptera > Riodinidae > Apodemia > Apodemia mormo. The sequence goes on along the minus strand of JAUPFN010000021.1, from coordinate 20,317,371 downwards.
TGTGATGAGCATAAATGTTTGTATTTCCTTGTTTGAGTGTTTATTAAATATATTCTTGTATTTATATATGTATTTCTATGTATTAATATCGTTGACTAACACCCGTAACACAAGCAAAATAATTTGCTTACTTTAGGATCAGTCAGTGTAATTTGTCCCGTGAATATTTATTATTTGTTTTTTTATGTATAATTTTGCTTATAAACTAGCTGTTGCACACGACTTAGTCCACGCGGACTTTGTTTACTCCGCACAGTGACAAAATGTAGCCTGTATGTTTACCCGACCTGTTAATAATATTCATGCAAAATTTGAAGTAAATCCATGCACTACTTTTTGAGTTTACTCCGGACATACATGACTTTCCTACGATTTTAATATATGTATAGATGACGTCGATAAGTGTTCTTATGTGTACCTACGTCGAATAAAAAATGTGTGAACGGTTGACCCTACGGGCTATCCCTGAAACTATCCACTAAATTAAGGTATTTTAACCTTAAAAATATAAGCATAGATTTTTCAGTTCTATTTTGTTAAAACTGGCAGTAAGTATATTAACTTTTGAAAAGCTATATATTTGAAATCGATAATGGCATTCAACTCAATTTTTAAGATCTAAAATATTTCTTTAGCTAAATAATCGATAGGTTGAAAAATTTCGATGCTATGTCAAAAAACATTTTATTTTTAATTTTCTTCATTGATAAACCCCAAAGAAATTGACCGATTTTGATTAAATTAACGGTGTTTACCGCAGTTTTTAAAGAAAAAAACCTGATAAGATTTTTAAGTCAATCGGTGAATTAACTCGAAAGTTATTTAAAAAAATTAAGTAAGTTCGCTAAAAACAACGTAATTTTAATATTTGAAAAGCTACAAGTTTTGAGAATTAGATTCGATTTTGATTTTTGAAACGGCATTTGACCCAGTTTTTTAGTATAAAAATATTGTAGAATACAAAAAAATTATTGGTTGAAAATTTTCGAAGCTATGTCGAAAAAACACTTTTTTCAAAATTTTTCGTCAACGATTATTCCCAAACGGATAAACCGATTTTGATGCTATTAATGTATTAGACGTAGTTTTTTTTTTGAGGAAAAGAGCTGATTAATTTTTGTACTCGATCGGTACATAAATCTAGAAGTTACACACTAGGGCATTTTGTATGCACTTTTGTAGTATCTGTTACTGAAAAAGTATTGCATTTTGAGGTTTGAGGTTTGACGTAGTAGTTTAAATTCATGTCTAAATATGATCTACCCTTAAATTACCATTTTATAAACATTAAAAAAATAAAAGATACGCGTTGTATTAGAATTTTATTACTACTAATGCTATCTATTATAAGACTAAAGAGTTAAAATGCTAACGAGATAAAATGGAGTGAATGAAAATGAATTAAATTTAATTCATTGTCTTTCACTCCATTTTAATACAATATTAATCTATTAATACACATGTACTTTTTAACTTCCCGCTACGTATAAGGAAGTTAGTGATTTTTCTCCGATTTTCAAAAATCAATGTCCATGTTTTGAGGTCCTAGAAAACTTTTTCGACTATTTTCCCGATGACGTCAGTGTGTCTGTATATGTGTGTGTGTTTCTGTATGTAAACATCTCATACCTTTTGAACGGCTGGACCGATCGAAACGCGGTTGATGGCATTCGATTGGATTCCACTCAACTTAGTCTTACTGAAAATTTGAACCAAATGGGCCCAAGGGATATTGATAAAATTTTGAAAAAAACCCCAAAAAAAATTGGCAAAACAGTTTTTTTTTTAAATATAACTTCCAGATTAATGTACCGATTGAGTACAAAAACTAATCAGCTCTATTCTTAAAACAATACGTCTAATGCATAAATTGCATCAAATCGATTTATCTGTTTGGAAGTAATCGTTGACGAAAATTTTGAAAATGTTTTTTCGACATAACTTCAAAATATTTCAACCAATATTTTTTTAGTATTACACAATATTTTAGTACTATTAAAATTACGTCGAATGCCGTTTTAAAAATCAAAATCGAATCTTATTTTCAAATTTACAGCTTTTCAAATATTAAAATTACGTTATTTTTGTGTTATAGCACTCACCCCGTGCTTGGGAATCTGGAAAAACCTTAAAAACAGCAAAGAAAAACATCAACACGCGGGATTTAAACCTGCGACCATTTCCCTAAAGCCGGGACGCTCTTCCGCTGAGCTAGTGTCGACAGGCTCGAGGCGGCGAAATTCTTCTTTGCTATATGATCGATTACGTCGATTACTACTGATCTGATGATACTGATCGCTAGCTATACATACGTATAACTAGTTAAATGAGTTCATCGTTACAGAGGAAATTCACATTTATAATTTTGATCAGTACTTTCGTATTTCTAATTATTTTTGTGTTATAGCACTCACCCCGTGCTTGAGAATCTGGAAAAACCTTAAAAACAGCAAAGAAAAACATCGACACGCGGGATTTGAACCTGCGACCATTTCCCTAAAGCCGGGACGCTCTTCCGCTGAGCTAAAATTACGTTGTTTTTAGCAAACTTACTTAATATTTTTGAAATAGCTTTCAGGCTAGTATACCGATTGACTTCAAAATCTTGTCTGCTTTTCTCCTTTAATAACTGCGTCAAGTACCGTTAATTGGATAAAAATCGGTCACTTTGTTTGGGATCTATCAATGACGAACATTTTTGAAAAAAAATGATTTTGACATTGCTTCGAAATTTTTGAACCTACAGATTATTTAGCTAAAGCAATGGTTAAATTCAGTTAAATGCCATTTGAATTTGATCATTTGCAATTTCATAAATTTAATTATCGTTTCCAAAATATACAGTTTTTCAAAAATGAATATACTGCAATTTTTATCAAAATAGACTGCATGTATGAATGTTTCGTTGGTTCATTCGTAAGTGTTTTCTTGCTGTTTTTTGTGACTAAGCAGTTGAGACATTTCAATATTTCTTAGAACTGAAAAAGTCTATGCTTATACTTTTTACTTTTTTGAGCTTAAAATACCTTAGTTTTTAAAATACCTGAATTTAAAATTTCAGGTATGTTCTGCATGGTCAACCGTTTACAGATATTTCACAATATAATTATTGTGAAACAGTAGAAGTGTATTAATAGATTAATATTGTATTGAGATCAATTTTCAATCTTAGCCCGAGGGTAAAAAGCTAAAAAGAAGTATATTCATGTCCGTATCCCCGAAGAAATAGGCAGAGGTACAACGTGTGCATCCACGATTAGCCGAAGATACGTCTTAGTCCCACAACGTGATAGGTGACCAATCTGTTACCAATCGGGCACTTTGCCAATCCCGGGCAACTTTGTTTTTATTAGAAAACTGAAAAAACACATTTTTGATTTGTCTGACTCGGGAACCTAACTCCGAGGGTTTCTCTGAGAGAAAAATTCGAAAAATTTATTCGCTCCGTTTCAACCGCCAATACTTCGTGCCTGCGGTAAGTCCAATATTAATCCTAAAAATTTTGAAGGTTAATAGAAAAAAAATAAGGAAGAAAAATAAGACATTTTTTGATTTCAAAAATCGATGTGAAACCAGGACTTCCCGAATTTAAAATAAAAAATATTTATCTTAACGAAATGTTAAAAATATGTTTTTCTTTATTAAATCAACTTTCAATTTTAATACCCATGTTTCCTTGAAAACTCTTTTACATACTTTTTTTTTTTACTACCATATTATATACCATATATATTTTTTACCATATATATATATATATACCATATATATATTTTTTTCTTTTTACTACCATATATAAAAATTGATTTCTATCAATACTTTAAGAGCGAAGTGGTGGTGTGAGATGGATCTTGAGTTGCTACATATTATAGGTAGACCAGAAAATATGGTGTAAAATTTTAGTAGATAACCTTTATATTTGTTCTGTGTAGATAACATTGATAATAATAAAAATCGTGTTTTTAATAAGTCAAGAAAATTTTAAAGAATTTTTCTTGTAAGTACTAAAATAATTTAGTCCTAGAAACATGTTTTTTTTTTATTTTGGTTTTATTTTCCGGCGCCCTCCTAGACCAAAGCCTGACGACGCCTTTGATGCGAATATAATGTTTGGGTAAAATACGCTGGATTTTTTTAGGTTAGATAATTATAAATGAAGTCATTACATAAAAGATGTAATTCTCATAAAAATACTTTCCTAACAATATTACTAGGTAGTACAATTTTGCGAGCCCTTACAAAGCTCTGCTTTTTGCTAATATTAAAAAAATACTGTTTCGCCAACATTTTTTGGTGTTTTTTTCAAAATTTCTCAAAATCTGGACCGAATCGGTTCAAATTTTCTGGAAGTCTATTCTTTTATATAAAAAATGATGTAAGAATTACGAAAAAAATATAATCTGACAATTTCCACAAGCCGAATTTATTGGAATTTTGTTTTTTTTTTTTGCCCTAATAACCCGCCTCTGTATAAAGGGCTTATATTTGGTGGAGAGCCTCAACACTATGCGAGGCTAAAATTGGTAAAATCGTGTTAGTTCACGCGCAATGTAGGGTTCCGAAGTTGCCCGTAACAATAATGTGGACTAAGAAGATGGCTTTTATAGTTTCATATTATGAACATTTAAGCTTTTCAACGTCAACGACACACACACACACACACATACACACATATACAAACATATGTGTGTGTGTGTGTGTCATTATCATATATCTTTACCACAGGTTTACAAGGCCTACAAAACTTCTCTAAGTACATTTTAAAAGTTGGTCGAATAGTACTTAAAAACATATTTTACAAACGAGTCCCTTAATCGAAAACCTGTTTACAATATTTCTTAAAACCCATTCTTTTAACTAACCGCCCCATTGGTCGGGTGGTTAGCGACCCTGACTACGCAATCGACGGGGCTCGGGTTCGATCCCCGACTGGGACAAACATTTGTGTGATGAGCATAAATATTTGTATTTCTGGGTTTGGGTGTTTATTAAATACTAGCTGTTGCCCACGACTTTGTCCGTGTGGACTTCGTTTACTCCGCACAACTCCTCCCACGTAGGTGATAGCGTGACAATATGTAGCCTATATGTTGACCCGACCTATTAGTAATATTCAAGTGAATCCATGCAGTACTTTTTGAGTTTACCCCGGACATACATACAGACAAACAAACAAAAATTCTAAAAACTATATTTTTGGCTTCGATATAGATTTGTAGATCACGCCCAAAGTATTCTTTTAAAAAAATATTCAATATACAGTTTTGACTTTCCTACGATTTTATTATATGTATATGTATATGTGTGTATATATATATATATATATATATATATATATATATATATATATATATATATATATATATATATATATATACATAACATAAAGAGTATTTATATATGTATTTCTATGTATTAGTATCGTTGACTAATACCCATAACACAAGCAAAAAAAACTTGAGAGGTGTCAAGGGACACCCGGATGGAACGAAGTTCCTTTCGATTAATTATTCGCGAAATAGAAATGTAAATATCTGGCTTGCTTTCTATAAGAGAGAGAGAGAGAGAGAGAGAGACGAACAGAGAAACATGCGCACGCCGCACAGCTTACAATAGCTTACTATAGCAAAAAGTGTCGTGACAACTTTTCGTAAGAATTTTTTCCGTCTAGACCTCTTTCACAACGCGCGATAAGGAATTTCGTTCCAATAATTTGCTTACTTTAGGGTTGGATCACTCAGCGTAATTTGTCCCTTGAATATTTATTATTTATTTATTTATTCAAATCCTAAAATAAAATATTTTTCAAGATTTCATGTCACCATTTTGTTGCCGTGACTAATATGTATAGAGTTCCCTAACGTCTTGATCGGGTTTAATGCTACTTCCTTATTCCCGCTGCAAAAGCGTCTATACCTATCGCTCTTATTGTTGTAGTTGTATCCTTTTGGAGGTTTTTTAACTTCCCACTACGTATGTAGATAACATTTTACCCCGTTTTTTGAAAATCGAGTTTTCGCCAGATGTCCACGTTTTGAGGTCCTAGGAATTTTTTCCGGCTATTTTCATGATGACATCAGTGTATGTCTGTATGTGTGTGTGTGTGTGTGTGTGTGTGTAAACATCTCATAACTTTTGAACGTTTGGGATTAATCGTTTGACGAAAAATTTTGAAAAAAGTGTTTTTTCGACATAGCTTCGATATTTTTCAATTAATCATTTTTTTGGTGTTCTACGATGTTTTAATACTAAAAAACTACGTCAAATGCCGATTTAAAAATCAAAATCGAATCTTATTCTCAAAACTTATAGCTTTTCAAATACTAAAATGACGTTGTTTTTAGCAAACTTACTTAATTTTTTTTAAATAACTCAAATTAATTCACCGATTGACTTAAAAATATTATCAGCTTTTCTACTGTAATAACTGCGGCAAATACCGTTAAATTAATCAAAATCGGTCAATTTTTGTGGGATTTATCGATGAAGAAAATTAAAAATAAAATGTTTTTGACATAGCATCGAAAATCTTCAACCTATCGATTATTTAGCTAAGGTAATATTTTAGATCTCAAAAATTGAGTTGAATGCCATCATCGTTTTTAAATATACAGCTTTTCAAAAATTAATATTCACTGCCATTTTTTACAAAATAGATGTTTGAACTGAAAAATCTATCCTTATATTTTTATTCTTTTGAGCTTAAAATACCTTAATTTAATGGAAATTTCAGGGATGGCTCGTAGGGTCAACCGTTTACACATTTTTTTAATTAGTATGCCGCATGCTCTCTGCTGCTACGACTTTTACAGAAACTTTAAAACTACGTACGGAAAATAAATATATTATTCATTCATGCTTAGTTTTTTTTTTCTTTATTTTTTACTATTCAAATGTATAGTTTTTCTTTTCAAATCTTTTTTATAATACATACACATATCTTTGATTTAACGTACCGAATGCTGGGTTAATATTTTCACTTATTATGGAATGACCTTATATATAGGTATAGGTATAGGTATAGGTACAGGAATAGGTAAAGCGGTGGTATCAAATCCAGGCGAGACAATGCAGAATTCTACCACCTAGTAGCCATGATAGTAGTGACTCGCATAGCCAATTGGTTGCCTTTTATGACCTGCCTGGCAGAACGGTAGTTGGCCTATTCTTCAGAGGAGCCCGGGACTAACACGGGGAACAACAACAACCAACAACAATATGTTAATTAATTTCCTTCCAAAGTCAAATGACATCAAAATTAGATCCTATTCGAATTTTCGAAGATCAATATAGTAATATTCGAAGGTGTGTTGAGATGGAATATTCTGAGACATGTAGGTAAATGGCTGTCTTTTTTTGGTGGTTCAGACATAAACCTGTGTATTCTGCGCATTATAAGTAACCGCGTTTTGCCTTAAAAAGTGATACAAGTTTGAGGAAAGACCTCATATAGGTTCGAAACTAGTTGGAACCTACGCCGATTAAACGTGAGTGTAGCCGATTTTAATTAATAGATACAAAGTTTTTGCTTCACGTATTAATATATAAAGATTTTCTCGTACTGATCCTGACCCCTTTATGAAGAATAGATCAAACGCCTTACTGCTAGGCATTTTGTAAAAGACGAGAAAAGGGTATCATTGCTATTGTGGCTACGAACTTGGTGGTAGAGTTCTGTAACGTCTCGACCGTGTTTTTGGTACCTATTCCTGCCATAAAGGCGTCGGTGCTATCTTCTTCCAGTTTGGAGGGTAAGGTAGCTGACAAACATATACAGTGTGTAAAGAAAACCCTGTCGGATAATTAAAGGTGTTATTTGTTACCGTAATACAGTAGCATATGTGTAATTAATAATTATTTTATGGATATTAATGAATTAGTTTTCCCAATAAAAAAAGTAATCTTAAATGTCATTTTCATACATTAAGTACGACAACACTTACAAATAAGTAAATTCTATTATCAAAGAATGCCGTGCAAGTCAGATGCTACCGAAGGACACGCGGAGTGTTTAAAGTTCCTTTTTTAAAAAGCCGAAAAACGAACACCGCGCGAAGTGTGTTTGTGCGAAAGCCGCCAACGCGAAACAATAAAACAAACAACGACAAGGTGTTGCCTTTTTTAAAATATTTGCTTAATTCTAGGGAGATATACTTAAAAATACGAATATTAATAAAACGATGTCTTTATTACTTTTAGAAATAAAGCCATTTTAATATTTTTTTCAGTAATGCCTTTAACCAACCTATATGCCACTTTCGGATCGGACCGAGTTTTCTTTACACACTATATATGTGTTATTCCAACGCCGTCACTTGGATATAAACACATTAGGTGTTTGTTGGTGATTGGTATTTCTTTCCATCAAGCAAACAACCGTCTTGTTTGTTATCTTACGGACCGCCTCGTTGGTCGAGTGGTTAGCGAACCTTAGCTAGGTTCGCTAACCACTCGGAATGAACGGACGGGGGAAAAAATGAATGGACGGGGTTCCCGACAGGGAAAAAATATATGGAAGTGTTATGTTCGCCAAGTTGATATATTTCCTAACGTGGTGAAATTCTACTTGCGATAAAAGTAAATGGTAATCACTAATAACATGCCTAACGAGTTGAATTATATGTTGGGCAATCGTTAGATAATTACTAATAGTTTTTTAAGCGATTATTGGAGTTGATATTTTTTATTAATTAATAATTTAATTTGATTTTAATAACTTATTCATTATACGATTTTTAATGATTAAAAAGCCATTTATTTGGAATTTTTACTCGACTGTTGTCTGCTTTTGTCTATCAGTTTATTTGCTGCCTTATATCAAAAGACAGCAAACAAGCAGATAATTTTGATGGAAAAAAACAACCATCGCCTATAGATACCAAAGATGTTAACGGTGTGTTGCTATTTGTGTGGCGGGGTTCTAATGCCATATGTGTAAGATTACCGGCTATTTTACCCTCCAAACTGAAACACGACGGTGACAAGCACTGACTTTATTGCAGCTGGAATAAGTAAGGATCCCTTATGAACTGACAGCGGATCAGAAGCGGGCAAGCGTGGAATGATGCTCACAGATGCTACTGAAGTACGACCACAGATATTCTAATGTTGTTTATGACATTGTCACAGGAGACGAAACGTGGATTTATTGTTTTGAACCCGAAAAAAACAGCAATCTTGTGAATGGGTGTTTGAAAATGAGAACAAAATGAAAACCAGATACTCATATATAGGACTATAAATGAAGAAAAATGTCACAAAAAAACTCCTTACATTTTTTAACGTTCTTAAACCATAACAAAAAATATAACTTGATTAGTACTGCTGATGTAAAACTATGAGTATAAAGAAATCTCGAAAAAACGTTTAAATGATCAAATGAGGCTCCTAATTCATTGAGTTTTCTTAGATTAAAACGAAGAAAGTAACTTAATTAAAAACGGAATAATAATAAGCCTTAAGGAAAGAAAGAGATTTCAAAAAGAAATGTATAAGATAAAATCTGTTTGAGTATAACTTGAAAAAGGCAAGAGTCAAGTGCCTCCTCATGCTTGTCATATTTGTACACGAATATCTTTCATTAAAAAAAACGACCGAATAGATCGGCTGACCGAACTCATGTTAGTTTCTATCAATTCTTTTAATACTTACATATTTATATTTATAATATATATTCTCTCTACTCGCTGTTTTAGATTGGAATGCTACTGAGGAATATATTAATGTAATACTAGCTATTTAAGTATAAAAATATCAGCATATTATATGGAATGATGTGTTAATCAACATTCTATTAAAAGCTGTGACTATTCAGCTTATAAGTTCCAAGGCTGAAAGTAATTTGAATGTAGGTTTGATGGCGTCGTAAAAATAACTAAAATATTCAAAACAACGTCAAAAACACGTATAATTTATATATTACGGAAGACAATTTAGGCGAAGAGAGGGGGGTCGACCATATCCTATTTTTTCTTACAAGAGGGTGGGAGGTAGATTATGTAAGATTACCAAAATGTACAAGTGCCGAATTGCCAAAACATTATGAACTTTTCGAGAATTAGTGTTTTAAAAAATTGGTATTTTTGTAACATTATAATAACCGCTTTTTACTACATGCAATGGATACACGGTACATATATCAAAATAACACATTTTATAATTTTCATTTTACAATCTGTCTGTTTGTTCCGGCTAATCTCTGAAACGGTTGGACTGATTTTGACGGGACTTTCACTGGCAGATAGGTAATGTAATAAGGATAAACTTAGGCTACTTTTATTTTAGAAATTTCTCCATGTGGACGAAGTCGCGGGCACAGCTTGTATAAAATATTTGCGTATGGAACTAAAGAGCCGTAGTTTCATATCCAAACAGCCGCATGTGGCTTGCGAACCGCAGATATGCCGACCCCTGGTATAGGTGAATGATTAAATCCAAAGTTTATTATGTCGCTAATCGACCTATACCGCAGACTTTATGGTCTGAGCCCTCGACACAAAACTTATGGCCAAAAGAGCAGAACCTTTAAGATCCTGATCGACGAGCGACCCTATACCGCGGTCTTATGGCTCGTCGGTAAAGCTCGCCCGTGTATCATCACAATACCGCGGTTATATGTGGTGCAATTGGTCTTAAGTTTTGTGTCGAGGGCTCTTAGACCATTAACACGGCGGTATAGGCTCGCCCGTCGATCAGCACCTTTATTACCGTAAAAACTGAAAATTAGTAAACGATTTGTAAGTACGAACTAATATTCCTAAAATTGTTACTTTAAAACATTGACATTAAAATAAACTAAACGTATTTATTTTTTCCGTTCCATTCTTATTTAGTTAACAGGAGGATGGAGTCGGCCTATTTTTTTTTGTTCATTGGTAGGAGGGGTCAAATCTTACGTAATAAACGAATGGAGCCTTAGGAACCAGTCACACCTTAACAAATTTTTTATATGATTTAGTCATTTTTAAATTTGGTATAATAAGATAACACTAGCGATCGCCTGTGGCCGATTTAAACAACAAAATATCTTTTAAACTTAACAAAATTTTGCCAATTTACCAATTTTTATTAAGACATGGGTATAGTTAATAGACGCGACTATTTATAGATATTTATCCGCCCCCGCGTCTGTCGAGTAGTTAGCGAACATAATTACAAATCAATGAATTAACATGTGTCACTACCATCGTGACTACTAGGTGATAGAGTTGCGTAACGCCTGCCCGGGTATTTGGTACCACCGCCTGACATGACACTTTTGGTGTTTTTAGGTAATGATTGATCTGATCTTGATGAAAATCAGGAGAACTATCTGCTTTTTAGGCTATCTTATGATATAAAAAAATTACCTGCCCGTTTCCTAAACGTAAATTTAATGACAATGAAAATCATTTTGCTGAAACATACAATGCATAACGGGACAAACACACGAAAAGATACACACATAAACAGACAAACAAAAATTACAGTGACAAGGGATCTCACTGTTTTTTAATTTTTGATGTATCTTTCCATCATTAACCTGCCTGCAATCTATGTGAGTGATTTCGTGAAGTGCAACGGAAGTGTGTAATACAAGGCTAGGGATTCGTACAAATAAATGAGCGTGCGCGGTGGTAGAGTTGGCCTTCAGTTTGTACTAAATTAATCACTACTGTAAGGCTTGCTCATTTTTCATCAAGATCAATTATTAGTCCAGAAAAACACATTAATCTTGAAAAAATCTTGTTCTCTCTGTAACTCAAATCTAATTTTTTCTCTAATTCCTTTTCTGTTCATGCAGTCAGGCTGTGGAATTCACTTCCATATAACATTCGTACTAGAGAATCGTAATCCATCTTTAGAACACGATTACATGATTATTATTTGACGCGAAAGTAGTTAGCAAGTTAATTGTGTAATTTTTGTACTATTTTTTGTTTTATTTTCTTGTCTTTTAAAGTGTGTTATTTTTTTGTCTCTTCTTTTTACTTTTTTTTTGTTAATAGCTTTTTAAGGCCACATTTGTTGTTTGTACGCTTTATAATTATGCCGTGTTAATAATATGTGCACAAGAGCCTATGGTTGTCTACTGTTTTCTACATATGGGTTAGCTGGAAGAAATCTCAAAATGAGATAAGCTCGCCTTTTCTTTTAATATATATCATTGTTTACTGTAAATGTTTTGTGTACAACAAAGTGTTTAATAGATAAAAATAAATAAATAAATAAAATTCTTTTATTACAATCTTGTAGTCGTTAGTATATGTAATATCCTTCATTAACAAACATTCATTTTCATTTTAAGAAGTTTTCGATAGATTCAACGTAATCAAATATTCTTATCCATTGCATTACAATAAATTCAAGATAACCACTTACTTATCCGTAAAGTATCAAATATAGAACCGTCCGAGTCGACTACCAAATAAAGAACGATTTTCTCACCCCCGAAACCATTAGGTTGAGGCGGTATTCTAATCACACCACCGACAAATAGGTGACAGGCGGCGCGGTTTACTTTAAATTTTAACGGCTTTACCGTTAAATTTTAAACATCCGTTATTATTTAAATATTAGTTAATATATTTAGTTGATAAATTATTTATTTATTTATTTCTAACACACTTATCATTACAGAACATTTTCCAATTCGACAGGGTTGCATTCAAGAATGAATATACATACATATCTACTAGATTACAAAGAGAAAATAGTAAAAGTAAAAAATACAAAAAAAACTTAAATAAGATTCACATTTCATAAATAACTGACTATATATAAAATAATTTTGGCTAATTCACTCACATGACAAGTAAACATGTCATTTCTTTCATTTACCTTATTAACAGTACAAATAGCTTGGGTCAGAGGAGTTTTTGCCGGAAGATTAGTCCTTGCTTTTGGTACAGCTAGCAGTGGTGGACTCTCCAAACGTACCGATCCGAAACACAAAGGCTCAACTTCCCTAGTAATCTCGAATTATGTATTATACGCATTTACATAATTATTAAAAATATTCTAACACGTTACAACGGAACATACAGATACGACAAAATATCCAAATTGTAAAATTGGTATTAGTGAGTCATAAAATAAAACTTATGAAATTTGACAAAAAATACTGAATGAAATGCACATGACGCTACAGATTTGTATAGCAGTATAAACTTTTATCTAATCCCTTGACTAACACCCATATCGCAAGTAAATATTTCGCTTACTTTAGAGTTATTTTTTCCATTCGTGTATTTTTTTAAGCGATGTTTATTAATTTTTGTATTTTATTATTAATTAGCAATGTAGAAACGTGTATAGTTGGTGTTGCTGAGTATATGTATATGCTGTTTGTAATCATATCACAAGATCCCAAAGAAGGCTGGTCAAATTGGAATCTGTACATACACGCATACATATATTCACGCCAGATATCTTACGGGCTAGGCAGAGAGAACCGAGTGCCATACATCAGGCAGGCACCATCCTTGCAGGCTTGTCTCGCTAGTCTCTGTGTTGTACGAAATCGAGACATGTCTTAAAATTGAGACGATATTTTGCTTTACAAACTAGCGTTATTAATCATCAATACATAGTATAAAACAAAGTCGCTTTCTCTGTCTGTCCCTATGTCCTTATGTCCCTATGTATGCTTAAATCTTTAAAACTACGCAACGGATTTTGATGCGGTTTTTTTTAATAGATAGATTGATTCTTGAGGAAGGTTTAAGTGTATATTCCTTTCCGATATTCCCACGGGAACAAAAGCTGCGCGGGTGAAACCGCGGGCAGGTCGCTAGTCTATATATATAAAAATCAATTGCTGTTCGTTTGTCTCGCTAAAACTCGAGAACGGTTGAACCGATTTAGCTAATTTTGATTTTGAATTAATTGTTGAAGTCCAGTGAAGGTTTAAAAGGTGAGAAAATATAGAAAAAAATAAGAGTAGTTAAAACGGCAGAACAACGTTTGCCGGGTCAGCTATTCCAGGAACAATTCTTTTTTGATTATAACAAGCAGAAAATTCTGAATTTGGTAACTAATAAAGATAAGTAAAAAAGAAAACTTTAGTGTGTCAGACTAAGAAAAGTTTCCAATTTACGTGTAAACAAAGTAACCTTTGAATTAAAATGATAATTAACAAGCTGTTGTGAGAAAATTAGGTTGTTTTTAAATTGATTAATGTCAATTTAAAAATATCATATTCCAAATTAACTTTATAAGTTACCGGATTCAAGATTTTTCAAATATAGAAAAGTTGGTTATCTCGGCAAAACGAAGCTGTTCACGAAAATTCAGCTTGTTATTAATCAAAAAAAAAATTGCGTGCAGTGCTTGTCAATGTAGTGTTTCCTTTTGAAGGGTAAACTTATGAACACGACAATACATCTGACAGATGACAACGCAGCAGTGACATTTTTGGTGTGTATAGGCGATAGTTACTAAACAAATATAGCAAGTCCTTTAAAAATGCTATGATATAGCATTTTTAAAGGACTTGCCCTATTTGTTTAGCAAAAATAGTTAGTTTAAAAACAAATTAACTGTATAGTTAAACAAGTGTTTAGTTCTTATTAAATTTTGTAAATTTTAAGTTAAAAGTACCTACTAGGAAAGGTTATCGAAAGTATAAGAAAGCAAAAACATAAAAAAACTATATTAACAATATTTTGTTCGTCGTTTTTAATAGATAGTGTCTTAAAAATCCTAAAACAAGCAAAAAAGTTAGTTTAAAAATAAAAATAATTTTCTAAGCTAATAGTACTGGTAAACTTTTTAATGAGAAAGTAAGAATAGTATGTTAAAATTATAATTACAATTATTATAATATTTCCTCGTCACAACTTACTTGTTAACATTATTTAAAAACGAACGAAAATAGTTGGTTTAAAAATAAAAAATGACAGTGTAGTTGTACACGTGTCAAGTTCTTATTAAATTTTGCAAAGTATTTTAAAAGAAATTTAAAACATATCAAAATTATAATACCAAATACTTTTACGTCACTTGTTATAGCTACGCAATACCTTAAAAAATACTATAACAAGCAAAAATAGTTAGAAATCAAAGTAACAGCGCATAGTTGCACAAATGTTAATTTTTTTTAATAAATTTCGTAAAATATTTTTAAGCTACCAGTACTAAAAGAGGTGTCTACAAAATTATAGTTGAAATACATTTTAATCATAATACTCACTTGTTGGTCCCGGATTCCTTTGAAGAATAGGCCAACCGTAATTTTGCCAGGCAAGTCGTAAAAGGCGACCGATTCACTACCATCGTGGCTACTAGGTGGTAGAGTTCTGCGTTGTCTCGACCGGGTCTGGTACCACCACCTCACTTATTCCTGCCCCAATAGCGTCAGTGCTAGTCACTGTCGTGTTCCGGTTTGGAGGGTAAGGTAGCCGATAAACTTATGCATGTGGCATTCGACGATAGCAACGCACCATTAACATCTTTGGAATCTATAGGTGATGGTTGACTCTTTCCATCAGGAGACCCATCTACTTTTTTGCTGTCTTATGATATAAAAACAAATTTTTTTCATCACTTGTCATCTATACATATAAAAATCAATTGCTGTTCGTTAGTCTCGCCAAAACTCGAGAACGGCTGAATCGATTTGGCTAATTTTAGTTTTGAGTTAATTGTTGAAGTCCAGGGAAGGTTTAAAAGGTGAGAAAATATAGAAAAAAAACTAGTTAAAAAGGCAGAACAACGTTTGCCGGGTCAGCTAGTCTATATATCTATATATATAAAAATCAATTGCTGTTCGTTAGAGTCGCTAAAACTCGAGAACGGCTGAACCGATTTGGCTAATTTTGGTTTTGTATTGATTGTTGAAGTCCAGGGAAGGTTAAAAAGGTGAGAAAATATAGAAAAAAATAAGAGTACATAAAAAGGCAGAACAGCGTTTGCCGGGTCAGCTAGTAGATAATATTTTAAGAATGCTATAACAAGCAAAAATTAGTTGAAACATAAAAATAGCAGTATAGTTCTTATTAAATTTAGTAAAGTATTTTTAAGCTTACATTACTCTAATTACTAAACCGGTCTCACATAACTATCAGCTTTTTTAGTTAACTGAAATAAAGAAACCTTTTCGTTAAACAGTCACAATGCGTTACTTATCAATAAGAAAAAGACGTGTATTCATTACGGCGCGGCGGGCTAAGTAGATTTAATAACATGTGAAATTAATTTAAAAGAACCCATCCTAGTTTTAAGTTTGTCATCTAAATAAGAAAATTATTATAATATTGACCTATTAAAGTACCTCATTCTAACGTAAAGCTAAAAATGCACAACATCTTTCCAATTCATAGTTAAAAGCTTGATAAAACGGAATAAAGGGACCTATAGTTAATAAATATGCGTGAATTATATTTCAATATTAAAAAGTAAGTGTTCTAAATGATAAATACTCAAAGCAACGTAGACATTATTAATTTTATGTGATTTAATAAGATTAAAATAAACAATTCTTAAGAAGTGTAAAAATTGTGAATAGTGAAAAAACTTTTTTAAGATGACGACTGAAAATGTTCCAAAAATACCTGTAAGTCGAGCAAGAAGTGTTTTCTCACAGGTATGTTTTTTATATTTTTATTATTATACTCTGTTATAAATATTTAAACAAAGTATTTAAGTAAAGGTTAGTTAGAGAGAAGGTAGAGTGAACCTAAAGTCTATAAACTTTTTATTTCACCCCTATTCTCTCCACGTGTTGGTGCGGTCCCCTTTTGAAGACTAGCCCATCTGCCTTTCTGTCAGACAATTCGTACATTGCGAATACTTGGCTATACGTATCACCACAGATTACTAAATAGTTACTTGGTATCACTACCATCGTGAATACTATGTGGTAGAGTTCTACTTCATCTCGTCCGCATTTTGGTATCACCGCCTCACCTAATCCTGCCGCAATTCATGCTAGTCACTGTCGTATTCCAGTTTGATGATAAAAGTAACCGGTAAACTTATGCGGCTGGCATTACCATCTCACCATACAGATAGCGAAGCACCATTCACATTTTTGGTATTTATTGACCATTCTTATCTAATTCCATCTAAAGAGCCACCTACTTGTTTATTAATTATTATATATGTATATTATTATATATGTATATATATATATATATATATATATATATATATATATATATATATATATATATATATATATATATATATATATATATATATATATATATATATATATATATATATATATATATATATATATATATATATATATATACTGCCGTTCCACCTGCCAACTGCCGTTCTGCCAGGCAGGTCGTTAAAGGCGACCGATTGGCTATGCATGTCACTGCCATCGTAACTACTTGGTGGTAGAGTTCCGTAACGACTCGCCCGGGTATTTGGTACCACCGCCTTATCTATTCCTGCTGCAATAGCGCCAATGCTTGTCACTGTCGTGTTCCGGTTCGGAGGGTAAGGTAGCCGGTAAATTTATGCATGTGGCATTAGACCTCGCCACAAGATAGCAACGCACCATTAACATCTTTGGTGTCTATAGGCGATGGTTGACTCTTACCATCAAGAGATCCATCTGCTTCTTTGCTATCTTATGATAAAAAAAGACCGTAAGGTCGCGGTTTCATACCTTTGGTAGGGCGAAGTGTTATGAAGCATTTTCTATTTTTTTTACCATAAGATAGTAAATATGTAAGTAATTAAGATTCCAATTATTATTTACATATCTATATTATATACGTGAAATAAAAATGTTATACCCCTTTTTACACCAAGTACGCGAACTAATGAGGTTGAAATTTGGCACAGATGAAGTTTACATTGCGGAGAGGCTGCAGAAACCTAATATTTTTATATAATATTCATTTGAAATACGTTAAATTAATAAAACTAAAAATTACTACAATTAAAAAATAAAGTAAAAAGTGCAACAATTACATTAATGTCACGTACATAATAATATACGCACAGGTCAATCAATTATTTTGTTTTCAGGTAAAGTCTGTTGTCACAATAAAATAGATCTTATATTTAAGTCGATGGTCGAATTTCAACCACAAGGCGATCGCTCGTTAATTATAAAATATAAATATTTAACATTACCATATCCGTAATTTCGAACATCTTGCTTTAACGACTCTTTTTTTGGGAGATCTTACGAGTTAAAAGGCTAGGGGCTTTAAACCGTATCTGTTCGGAAATATCTCCGCTTAAAACTGGTTTTATGGTTTTTTATCACTTTTTATTACATTGTCTTAAGAGTTTGTTTAACTATATGGAACTATATTTTTTAATGAGACATCCGAAAGGTCTCAATTTTTAAAAAATTTGTGTTGATGGTTGACGGAATCAGTTTGACATGATATAATAAGCTAGACCGGGGCCGATCTCTCTGAAATTAATTGAAATGAAAGAAAATAATGATAGAATGAAACCCATTGATAAAAGAAAAATATAAAGTCAAAATAAGAGGAAAAATAAATTACGGGTGATTTGAGTTCGGTAAGTGTGACTTCGAAGGGGGGAAAACGGTTTATCACGATTTTCGGCAAGACCGCTATCGAAAAAAGTTTATTTGCAAAATTGTCGGCAATAAAATCTAAAACTTTTGTAATTGCACTTTTTCCATATAACCTCAAAATTATGCGAAAAATTTGTAAAACTAACTTTTTGGTTTTTTATTTTTAACTTCTACAAAAATATATTTCTTTTCACGAAACTTAGCACAAAGTTGCTTTTTTTTATCCCAAATACACTGTATTATTTTATTTAAAATATTTTTTTCTCCTCATTTTGACTTAATAAAAAAACATCATAATTTTCAATCGAAAATTCACCCGTCAAAATATCTGATGTTTTTCTTTTTTATCGATCTCTACTTTCTAATTTATCAATGTGACATGGGAACTTACAATTTTTGAGTAATTAAAGTGTAAAATTTAATAAATAGCTTAAAATTTTACATTATGATGAATAAATTATGATTTTTTAAAAACGTTATAACGTAAACGTATTAATGGTGCGTTGTTATCCGTGTGGCGGATGTTAGTGATACGATTACCTAATGGTTCACACACTACCATACCTATTCCTACTGCAATACCGTCAGTGCTTATCGCCATCGTATTCCGTTTTGGAGGGTAAGGTAGCCGGTATACTTACGGAATTTCAATCTCGCCACATGGATGGATGAATCAACGCACTTTTAACATAATTGGTGTTTATAGACGATGGTTACCTCTTTGCACCGAGAAAACCATCTCCATGTCTGATATCCTATGAAACAAAAAAAGTCTATTTGTTAACTGATTGACCTTGCAAGCTATCCCTGCAAGCCTTTCCGCTAAATTAAGGTATTTTAAACTCAAAAGAGTAAAAAATATAAGCATAGATTTTTTCACTTCAAACATCTACTTTGTTAAAAATTACAGTACATTGATTTTTAAAAAGCTGTATGTTTTGGTAACAACACGGTAATTGATTTTAATTTTTAGAATGCCATTCAACGCAATGTTTGAGATCTAAAATGTTATTTTAGACAAAATCGACCGGATTTTGATCCAATTTACGGTTTTTGGCGTAGTTATTTAAAAGAAAATCCGACTAGATTTTTAAATCAATCGGTGTATTGGCCTAAAAGTTATTTTAAAAATATGAAATAAGTTTGTTGTAAGCAAAATAATTTGATATATGAAAAGCTGTATCTTTTGGAAACTTGATTCAATTTTGATTTTTGAAACGACATTAGACTTAGTTTTTTATGTTCTTAAATTTTAAAAAATAAAATGGATTGGTTGATTTTTTTTAAAATTATATCAAAAAATACTTTTTTCAAATTTTGTGATGAAAATGTTATCAATTCGGATATATTATTTGTATTTGTCAGTTCAGAACTCGGCCATTTATGAACCAATTTTGATAATTATTTTTATTTGTTTGGGAGAGAATATTCATGTGTGGTCCCATTTTAATTTGGTAAAGATCTGATGCAGGGTTCTGGAGATGCAAGAAATGGGAAGTCGGTTGCTGCAATATTACTGCGTTAAAACAATTATGTTTCTTTTTAAAAGTAAAGGAATGTTTCCTTAAGTAAATTCGATCATCTTATCTCGATAAAGCGGCATTAAAAAATTACACCCCTATACTTCGACTTACTTTCTCATTATTGATGCCATTATCTCTACTTTTGTCCGTATTTTTTTATATCATTAGATAGCAAGCTCTCTTGATGGAAAGAGAAACCTTCGTCTATAAACGCTTATGGTGCGTTTCCATCCGTATGGCGGGATGCATTGACACATGCATAAGTTTACCGGCTCCCTTACGCTCCAAACGCTTCCATAATTTAGGTACTTTTCCGATCGTCATCGAATGGTAAAAGAGACGTGTCAAGACAGTAGCGAGTTCAGGCGCACAGGTTTTAAGTACTATTGCTGAAATCCTATTAGGACCACGGCTTTGTTCACATCCAGATTCCGCAGAGTTTTAAGAACCTCAGTCTGATGGATGCGAATTTCCGGCATTTTCACCTCGTATCCAGATAGATTAAGAGGTTTCGCGTTGACGGGATCAAGACGTGAGTTTTCCGCGAATAGAATAGCGAATAGGTTCGCTTTCTCTACAGAGGTGTGAGCCAGAGTCCCATCCGGTTTCAGCAGTGGAGGAAGTGAGGGGCGGCAGAAATTAGATTCAACCGACTTTGCCAGGGACCAAAATAATTTACTACCTGAGGAGTACGAAGTCAGTTTGTTCCCAATACGGCTGACATGGTCGAATCGAGCTTTCAGTAGAGCCTTTTTGCAGGATTTGACGGCCCGTTTAAAGGCTTTTTTCTTCTCCAATACGTCCTTGGCCTTGCGATATCGAGCATCTACCCAAGCAAGATATGCCTCACGCTTTAGCGCTTCAGCGC
The DNA here is from genome assembly GCA_036924255.1 of Apodemia mormo. Classification (NCBI taxonomy): domain Eukaryota; kingdom Metazoa; phylum Arthropoda; class Insecta; order Lepidoptera; family Riodinidae; genus Apodemia; species Apodemia mormo. Next base: position 20,296,487 of record JAUPFN010000021.1, on the reverse strand, counting down.
GTCTACAATCGGCTCTGAACCAGGGTTGAGCTTTACTGGTCGTGGCTACGTCAGAGAAAGTTATAAAATATTCCATTCTCTGTCGCAGCACATTAATCACAGTATCCGCGCAGGTCGAGGAGTCAAAAAGAGAAGTGTGTGAAGTTGTACCATGCTTGTACGGATAAACAATAAATTTACCGACATCAACTAACACTTCTCTCATACGTGGCATACCTCACGTTTCATATCTTAAAAGGATTGGAGCTTTTTCGTGGAGCTTGGGTGATTTTTGAAAGCTAGTGGCACTTCATGCCAATAGTTATAATGCAATAATATCCGTTATATTATTATATGGCACGAAATGTTAGCTACTACACGACTTGTAACATGTTTACGTTATTACGTTTATTAGGTTGTCTTTATGTCCCACATCTAGAAGAGGGTTTCCTTCGACTAGGGTTTTAGGTGGGGACTTGTATTTGGGATACTGTAATGACCCTTGATACTATTTTATTGTGTCTACTTGAGGTTAAAAGTGACCAAGTTTTTACGACCTATTCCGAGACATCGGTAAGTCGATTTTTGACTTCAGACACAACCTTGTTTCAGCACTCTTTGACGTGTTCCCGACAAATCCCGCTACAGCCGGAGTATGTAGCATCACCAGTTCTGTCATCTGTATAGCAATATATGTTGCGTATTTGCATCGTGTCGTTAATATGCAGAAGGAACAGTGTCGGTGATAGTACGCAGCATTGGGGAACACCCTACCCACGAACTAGATAACTTGTTGGCACTTTAGGTACCTTATCTATAGAAACCCCAGTGCTGTTCATACATAGATACTTATCCTACAACATTTTTTATGCCTGGAATGTAAATAGAGTCGTGATCAGTTGACCTTTCGTGCTTGGTGCTTGACCATCAAAAATTTACCATTATAGATCATGAATAAGAATTTTACAACATAATTATATAACATTGAGCAACTAAATGTTATTTTGTCCGTTAAACATGTAGGCATCTCAAGGCTAACTAGCTGGATTTCAAGGCAAGGCATAATTATACTGGGTTACGACTTTCCTAATTATTATTGATGTTCCGTAGTCAACAAACCCTTTTGCGTCGCTGTCCGATGCCCGATCGTGTATCTGCCCGCGACTTAGTTCTGACACTGTTTCATATTTGAACAGAGGTTCTTAACAGGAATTTTTAGGAATAGACCAACTGCCATTCTGCTTAGCAATAATAAAAATATAATAATAAGAGTTTATTTCCACCGATTTTCAATTACAAGTTTTATATTAAAATTTCAACTAGCATTACAATAAACGTTGGACTGAAGCCTAAACTAAGTAAAACCTGTATTTCAGGACACCAGGTCTCTCAACACGGCACATTAAGTAGTAAGACTATTCAGTGAAATCGTAATATGTATATCACAGGTATGATATGACTGTAGGTTTACTTGAATTGCTGTGAATGTGTGTGAATTTATATGTGAGCTTATGTAAGCGTGTATATGTGGGTAATTTTCAGTACATTATTTTTGGGAAAATTTAATATTATCTACAAAGATATCACTGGACTATTGATATCAAGGTCTCTGTTTCGTCGTATCTCAAATTATTTAATTTTTGAATATTGGTTTTACATTCGTAAATAGTTTTGGGATAAATGTCAAGAAGTATATGAATTTTATTGTAAACATAAGGAGCTAAAAAATGTATTGACTTGAGAAAAATGCGGTACCTACTATTTTTTCTATACTGCATATTTGTTTAATTAGTCGTATAGTCGCCCAAGAGAAGGGGATCGAAAACAAGTTCTTTATGTCTACGATGTGTAGCGAGTAGCAGAAATAATTGTCTCACTGTCAGCACACTGGCGTCCCCATATAAGTTAGCCGTTGGGTACCGAAATGGTTTTGTTAACGTTACTTTGACCACTGATCTTTTTTCACGCTCAACCTTTAAAATTTTGGTTTTGCTTGTTCCACCCCATACCGGGATACAATAGTCTTAATGGGGTTGGACTAATTCAGAAAGCACAGATTTTAGTAAAACCGGTTTAAGTACATTTCTAAGCTCTTTTAACATCTATGTCTAGATATTATGACAATTCCAAGATACATTTTCATCAAGTTCTAATCCAAGATACCTAAAATTATTGCTTCTTTCAATGAATGGCAAGTACATTTAGTTACGTCGGAGTTATTGCAAGTATGTAATTTCAAGGCAAAATCACTACTGGGCTGGGTGGATTATTTGACCTGGCGAAGCCCTTTTTTCTGTGAGACAGCGAGTCTCGGCCCAAATCTCTCCTTGGTATACAGGTGCAGTATCATCCTCATATGCAAATATTTTGCCATTATTTGGTTTAAATTTGCATAGATTATTTATATAAATCAAATGGGGCTATTGTACTGCCATGGCCATGCCATATATAATTACCAATTTTTACTGATTGATATCTGTTCGCAAGGAAGTCCTCAAACAGCTTAGTGGCAAATCGCGAATGCCAATAGCTTCAAGTTTCTTCAGTAATAACCTTGTAGTGACTGTATCAAAAGCTTTCACCAAAACCAGAGAAATACCTATGCATTTCCGTCCACGATCTAAGTTCACACACAGCATCTTTAGTAGATTTCTATTACTGAAAGCCATACTGAGAATCACAGAGTATCTTTTCTGGCTTTAAGTATTTCATCAAGCGATTATTAAAAAGTTTTTCAAATAATTTAGATCAAGCACATAAAACTGAGATTGGGCTATAGTTCTCGACAAAGTCTCTGCTTCCTCCTTTGTAATTAGGATAAAAAATTGTATATTTGAAAACTGTCGTAAAAATTCCTTTTTCTACACACAAGATAAAAAATACGAAGTAGTACAGGTGTTATGACATTTTAATACGCTTTAGAAATATAGTGCAGATATTCATAGTGTGTCAGAGTCATTTATCAGACTATGAATTAAGTTCAGATTTCCTCGGAATTGGTTTCAAGCAATGCAAAACATCTTGAATGTGAAGAACTTTTTTTTTATATCATAAGATAGCAATCAAGCAGATGGGTCTCCTGATGGAAAGAGTCACCATCGCTTATAGAAACAAAAATGTTAACGGTGCGTTGCTATGTTGTGGCGATGTCTAAAACCATATGCATAAGTTAACCGGCTACCTTACCCTCCAAACCGGAACACGACAGTGACAAGCATTGGCGCTATTGCGGCAGGAGTAGGTAAGGCGGTGGAACTCCCAATATCACATTTTATTTTGCAGATGTTCGTAGCTTTGGTGATATTATCTTTTTTTTATATCATAAGATAGCAAACACGCAGATGGGTCTCCTGATGGAAAGAGTCAAAGATCGCTTATAGACACCAAAGATGTTAATGGTGCGTTGCTATCTTGTGGCGAGGTCTAATGCCACATGCATAAGGTTACCGGCTACCTTACCCTCCAAACCGGAATACGACAGCGACAACTACTCACGCTATTGCGGCAGGAATAGGTAAGGCGGTGGTACCAGACCCGGGCGAGACAATGCAGAACTCTATCACCTAGTAGCACCGATGGTAGTGACTCGATAGCCAATCGGTCGCCTTTTACGACCTGCCTGGCAGAACGGCAGTTGGCCTATTCTACAAAGGAGGCCGGGACCAACACGGCGAAAGATTATCTGCAAGATTCTGTCCTATTTGTGTAAAATACTCATTTATTTTATTAACATCGCAAGTGGGGGTCGTCAGAATTAATACTAAGGAGCTCTTTAGCACAGTTTTTATTATTAAAGATATTGGCAATTTTATCATTTTCCATGTTTGCTAAGGATATTTATCTAACTCGACTCTCTCATTTGTTCTTTGGCTTTTTTATTAAACTATTACAGAAATTTATATACCTGTGATATGTAGTTTTTAGAACTTCGTTATTTGGCGATTATTTTATCTTGTTATGGAGATTATCACGGTGCTTGATGCATCTCAGTAAACTAGGAGTGATCCAAGGTTTTAAGTTGTACTTTCTGTTACAAACTTTAGAAGTAATAGTATTCTTATCTAAAGTGTGTTGAGTTTTTACAAGAGCATTTATGACGTACTAGGTGGTAGAGTTCTGCATTGTCTCGCCCGGGTCTGGTACCACCGCCTTACCTATTCCTGCCGCAATAGCGTCAGTGCTTGTCGCTGTCGTGTTCCGGTTTGAAGGGTAAGGTAGCCGGTAAACTTATGAATGTGGCATTAGACCTCGCCACAAGATAGTAACGCACCATTAACATCTTTGGTGTCTATAGGCGATGGTTGACTCTTTCCATCAGAAGACCCATCTGCTTGTTTGCTATCTTATGATATAAAAAAAAAACGTTTTCGTAACTTATGTGTTTAGTTTTTGAGAAAAATTCCTGTATCTTTTTTTATATCATAAGATAACAAACAAGCAGATGGGTCTCCTGAAGGAAAGAGTCAACCATCGCCTATAGACACCAAAGGTGTTAATGGTGCGTTGCTATCTTGTGGCGAGGTCTAATGCCACATGCATAAGTTTACCGGCTACCTTACCCTCCAAACCGGAACACGACAGCGACAAGCACTGACGCTATTGCAGCAGGAATAGGTAAGGCGGTGGTACCTGACCCGGGCTAAGTTTAAATAAATCTCTATTAAATTTAAATTTAATAGTACGGGAAAATGGTCTGTAATGTGAGTATTGATAACAAAGGCTTGAGCTCTAGAGGTTGTTCTGAGGATGACGTGTCTAGGCAATTTTGTTCACGTGTTGGTAATGCGTGCGCTGGTAAAAGACCATCTGTAAGTAAATAGAGGTAATCATTACTTTTAGGATCTGCACTAGATGGCTTTATGTCTATATTAATATCACCAATAGCAGCGGCTGTTTTATAAGCAGTTCATAAAAATTGGTAAAGTGCGTACGTGCGGGCCACGCGCAACGTAGGGTTCCGTAGTTGCCCATCACAATAATGTGGACTAAGAAGAGAGTTTTTAGAGTTTCATACTATGAACATTTAAGCTATTCAATGTCAATGACAAATATATATCCGCACCACAGGTTAACCGACTATAAAAACTTTTTTAAGTACATTTTATATGTTGGTCGGGTCGACTATTACTCAAAAACTTATTAGGCCTTCTAAGCCGTGATAGTTTTCCTTTTAACTTCATTATATTTACTACTACGATAATTTTTTTCCCACCCATAAAACCAACCGTTTAATCTGCAGAAGGGGGGGGGGGGAGAGACACTTGACCCTCACAAAAATTAGCACTTAAAAGCTTAATATTTTATAAACCATTCCCTTAATCGAAAACTTATTTTCACAAACCTACAATAATTTTAAAAACCTACCCCACACTACATCTCCACTTTACATGTAGGGGCTGAAAAAAATATTTTTAAAAATTTTATGCTAGAACTCTGTTGACGTGACTAAATATAATATGCAGGATATTCATGCCAAATTGCAGCTTTCTAGTAATAAGGATCTCTAAGCAATCGTGCGGACGGACGGACGGACACAGCAAAACTATATAAGGGTTCCTAGTTTACTTCGGAACCCTAAAAAGTGAATGATTGGCTATACGCGTCACTATTGTCGTGATTAATATGTGATAGGTTTCCGCAACGTCTCGCCTGGTTACTTGGTTCCACCTCCTTACATATTCCTGCAGCAATTATAATGTCAATACTTATTATTTTCGTGTTCCAATTTGGAAGGTAGGGTATCCGGTAGGCGTTTAAAAAAACTTTGTCCGATAACCGCCCCGTTGGTCGTTGGTTAGCGACTCTGAATACGCTATCGACGGGGCTTGGGTTCGATCCCCGACGAGAACAAGCATTTTGTGATGATTATAAATGTTTGTATTTCCGGGTTAGGGTGTTTATTAAATTTATTCCAGTATTTATATATGTATTTCTATGTATTAGTATCGTTGACTAACACCCATAACACAAGCAAATAATTTGCTTACTTTGGGGTTAGATCAGTAAGTGTAATTTGTCCCGTAAATATTTATTATTTACTAACTGACCCGACAAACGTTATTCTGCTTTTTATCTACTCTTATTTTATTTCTATAACTTCTTAGAGGTTTACTTTAAGGTTAAGCAATATTCTCTTTTTATTGTACGTAGATTACACTATAAGTGTTGCGTAACTTAAAAAACAACATGTTATAACCAAAATATTGTGTTTATTGCTTTTCAAAATATCTCCTTTACATTTTAAACATTTTTTCATGTGATCGAACCATTTTTTAAAACAGGAGGACCACAGATCTGAAGGCATGTTTTCTACGTGCTGATTGAATGCTATCATTGCCTCTTCGGAGTTGGTAAAAGTAAAACCTCTCATCAAATCTTTGATTTTGGGGAAAATACAGAAATCACAGGGTACTAGATCGGGGCTATGTGCAGGATGAGTGACTAGATACTCATCCTGCACAACTTACAAGAGTACTTTTTCGGAAGCTAAAAATGACTTTGTTTTGTTGGCCGTGTGTGAAGAAGCGTTATCATGGTGTAGGCGAATGCGGCTTTTGGGTCGTCTTTCGCGAACTTTTTCTAACATCCTGGGTAAACAAATAGCAGAATACCACTCGGAATTAACACTTTTTTGATCTTCAAATGGAATTGCACAGATGGGACCGTAGCTGAGAAAAAAAACGCGATCATTTTTTACCAACGTTTCTCGCCTGTCTCACTTTTGTTGGCCTGTTCTCATTTTCAAACACCCATTCACAAGATTGCTGTTTTTTTCGGGTTCAAAACAATAAATCCATGTTTCGTCTCCTGTGACAATGTCATAAACAGCATTAGAATGTCCGTGGTCGTACTTCAGTATCATCTGTGAGCACCATTCCACGCGAGCCCTCTTCTGATCCGCTTTCAGTTCATGAGGGATCCAACGACAACAAAGTTTCCGAACTTTCAATTCTTCGTGTAAAATTTTCTGAATTTGGCTCATACCAATCCCCAATAGCCCTCGAATTGTCTCATAGGTAATCCGGGGGTTTTCTTCAATTAACTGCTTAACAGTAGCCACATTATTTTCGTTGACGGCAGTTGAAGGCCGCCCTTCACGAAATTCGTCATGTAAAGAAACTCGACCTCTAACAAATTCAGCAAACCATCGCCTCACGGTGCTCAAACAAGGTACTTCTCTCCCAAAAGCATTTTGAAGACATGCGGCACAATCTTGCGGAGAAAGAGAACTTTTAAAATTATAAAAAATCATCGCTCTAAAATCTTTTCGACTTAATTCCATTTTCGTTGCGTACGTAGAACTTTGATGTGTGATAAAAAAACAATTGACAAATCATTTCCCGCCAATTGTTTTTTTTTATTACTAAAAAGTTTGCAACGTTTTAAAAATATCACATTCGAAATTTAAATAGTTCCGATTAGCTAGAAGTGCAAAACTTTTAGTGTGCCCCATGTATCACTACATAGTATAAAACAAAGTCGCTTTCCCTGTCTGTCCCTATGTCCTTATGTCCCTATGTATGCTTAAATCTTTAAAACTACGCAACGGATTATGATGCGGTTTTTTTAATAGATAGAGTGATTCAAGAGGAAGGTTTATAAGTATAATAACATTCAGTATAGAGTCGAGAAGTACTGTAATTTTGAGGTTTCTAACGTGATGTCGTAAATAATTACAATTTTTTTCCTCTTACATTGCAAACGCAGGCTGAACCCTACGAAATTTATCAAAATAATGTACAAGTATTTGTACACCTTGAAAAGGTCTACAGAAAACTCCGCGATGGTATATGTCTATCCCTTATGGATAACCCACAATAGCATTTTTTTGTCTTTTACTTTTTACGAAAAATAATGGCTTATTTTCGAAGCAATTTTAAGCAAAAAAGCATTAATCCTTATCAAATTAAGTACCTTAAATACATTGTTGATTTAATATAGATCGATATAGCCGTTTACAGCATGTAATTTAAATGAGTATTTTCGAAGATATTACAGATTTAAAATGCAGGGGCACAGCGGTGGCGGGGTTACCTGCTGGTCGGCGGTATCTTTTGCAATGACCATATCGCACGTTTAAACCTTCAACGTTGCAGACTTAGATTTGAGCGTTGACTGTTTTTCACATGGCCAACTATATGTCCTCTAAAGAAAACATGTTTGTATTGTCTAATGACAAGAAAGCTGTGAAAGTTGTATATAAAGACATTCTATAATATATTAATTGTAAAAATAAAAGAAATAGGTAAAAATGTAAAAAGAAAATAAGTAAAAATGTAGTATATGAATTTAGATATTCCAAAGACAGCAGGAAATCTTCATGGTATAGGGAAAGGGGAAATGTTATATTCCAAATTAAAAAGGCGTGCGGGCCACGGGCAGTAATGTATAAATCAAAACTACTGGATCGATTTTAATCATTTTTAACTTTCCACTACGTATGTAGATAAGAAAGTTGCTGATTTTACGCTGATTTTCAAAAATCGAGTTTTCACCAGATTTGCACGTTTTGAGGTCCTATTAACCTTCTCCGGCTATTTTCACGAGGACGTCAGTATGTATGTATATGTGTGTATGTAAACATAGCATAACTTTTGAACAGCTAGACCGATAGAAATGCGGTTGATGGCATTCGATTGGATTCCGCTCAACTTAAACTTTCTGAAAATTTGAACCGATTTGGTCCAGAAGATTTTGAAAAATTTTGAAAAACACCATAAAAAATTTAGCGAAACAGTATTTTTTATATAACTTCTAGATTTAGGTACCGATTGAGTACAAAAACTTATCAGCTCTATTTCTCAAAAAACTACGTCTAATACATAAATTGCATCAAAATCGGTATATCCGCTTGGGAGTAATCGTTGACGAAAAATTTTGAAGTGTTTTTTCGACACAGCTTCGAAATTTTTCAACCAGTGATTTTTGGGTATTCTGCGATATTTTAGTACTAAAAAAACTACGTCAAATACTGTTTCAAAAATCAAAATCGAATCTAATTCTCAAACCTTATAGCTTTTCAAATGTTAAAATTAAGTTGTTCTTAGCAAACTTACTTATTTTTTTTAAATAATTTTCATGTTAATTCACCGATTGACTTATAAATCTTATCAGCTTTTCTCCTTTAAAAACTACATCAAATACCGTTAATTTAATCAAAGTCGGTCGATTTGTTTGGGATTTATCAATGAAGAAAATTGAAAATAAAATGTTTTTTGACATTGCATCGAAATTTTTCAACCTATCGATTATTTTGTTAAAGCAAAATTTTAGATCTCAAAAATTGAGTCGAATGCCATCATCGTTTTCAAAATATATAGTTTTTCAAAAATTAGTATACTGCCATTTTTAAAAAAACTAGATGTTTGAACTGAAAAATCTATGCTTACATTTTTTACTCTTTTGAGCATAAAATAATTAAGCATTAAAAAAAAAACCTTAATTTAGTTGGAATTTTCGGGGATGGCCCGTAGAGTCATCCGTTTACACATTTTTTCACTGAGTGACATAAGCTATATAAATATTTTATACCCGTGCGAAGCCGGGGTGGGTCGCTAGTATACTGTATAACTAAATAAAATGTAGGTACAAAACCTTAAAATAATGTACCTACAAAACATAACGTGACCGATGCTAATGCATTTGATGATTTTGGTATCGCTATTCACTTCGTGTTATAGGTATTTCATTATTATTCATATATTAAATACAGGATCATTAGCACATTTTAACTTATTAGAATATTGCACCTCAATGACCATTTTTGAATGATGAGCGTGTGTTTTGCTACGATGAGTTGTTTCATATTCAACTACATGTCTATTTACAGAGATATGTTGTGACCAGATCGCAGAATTACTCACATCATGAAATGCTCGAGAATGTCACGAAATGCCACCATTTTTCACTGTCCATTGACCACATCATGAAGTTTCTTGATCAGATCAATGTAAGAAATCGTTTATCGATATGATTTACTACCTAAATCCGCGACTACTTTATGAAATGGTCAAACTTGATTGATTATATCGAAAAATAGTTACAACATCTACCGATAGAGGCGCTGTAAGCATTTTGTTTATGCGTAAAAAGGCGGCTCCCCTTACCGTGTACTATTTAGTAATAACCTGAAAACGATGTTGAAAGGACGTTTAATACTTCATAGCGTTCTTAGTTTTTATCAATTTCTGTCATACTAAAAAACAATAAACTTTTATTCCAATCTCTTATAAAAAAATATTTTTTTTATTCCAATATCTCTCACTTCAGTATTATGAACTAGATCCACAAGCGTTACACCCACAGACCATATATCGAGCGTATGGTATAACAATGGTGTAACACCATATAACTTAATTACACCACATTTTTATAGGTGTACATGTCGTGACCAGATCGCCCACATCATGAAATGCTGGAGGATTTCATGAAACCCATTGGTCACATTATCATGTTCTTGATCAATGATAAGAAACCGTTTATTGATATGGTTAACTAAACGCGCGACTACTTCATGAAATGGTCAAACTTATTTGATAATATCATAAAATAGTTACGTTATCTATCCATAGAGGCGCTGTAAGCGCTTTATTTATGTGTTAACATGGCGGCTTCCCTTGCCATCAGTTATTTGGTAATGACACGACAACTTTAAAAGGACTTTTAATATTTCCTAGCGTTCCTAGCATTTATAAATGTCTGTCGTGCTCAAAACCAATAAACAAGTCACTAATATATTCTGGATTTTTATGAAATATCTTATGGACATCCAATTTTCATGATATGGTCAGTCGTGGAAGATAAAATCGTGAAACGTTAATGATATAATGATCCTGTAAATTTCAGTTGCCCACATCATGAAATGCGACCATTTCATGAATTTTTCGAGCATTTCATGATGTGTGCATTTTT